>CAKASE010000049.1:14800000-17795000 GCA_916720795.1 Danaus chrysippus | reverse complement strand
TTTCAGCTTCAGTACTAGAAAGTGAAATACATTTTTGTTTACTACAATTCCAGGATATGACTGATCCTGACAAATTATAACAAAACCCTGAATATGATTTACTGTCATTAACATTACTGCTCAGTCCTTATATATTATCATTATAACATATCCTTCAATATTATCATTTTTATTCTTACTATATTTCAAACCAAATTTTATGTTTTATTGAAGTATATATAATATTCTTTTAGTATAAACCCAATGCTCTTCACTAATACAGTTATTGAATTGAATTAGGTATTATGTAGGATCTGCAAACTGCCTATAAGTTGTTGATAAGGATTCTGATTATTTATTTAGACACACAAACAGAATACAATCCGGATTTAATTTGAGTTACAGTCTAAAATTATTTTTAGCTTGATTATATTCCTAAATATGTGTACACGGCATAATCATTACAAAACCAATATTTTTGTCAGGTGCTACATTATTTAGGTACAATTTAAGACTAATGAATAAATAGGAACATATAAAATAAATTCACTTACTTAGTTGTTGATACAAAAAACATTAACGGACGTTAGAAATTAATTTAAATTACATTCACTTAGATAACAATAATACAAATAGGAGCAAAAGAGACAGATACATTCAATTAAGATTGTGTAACAAGTATAATTAAGAAATAAAATAAAATTAAAGAATTAAATTAAAAACTTAAAATAATAAATAAATTGTCAAAATTAAAATATAATTCAATAACAACTACATGGCAATAAACGTAAGAAAAAAAAGTCATTGGAGAGTAAATCATTGAATCGTCATTGTAAGCCTTACCCTATTTTTAAGACTTGTAAAATTGGGATCAAATATATCTAACATGTAACTGTGTTTTGAAAGTAAATCATTGTATGTACGGCAGAATCTAATAACCGGATGAATGGACTATTTTTATTTTGTAATATAACCGTGTTACCTAAATCACAATAACATCGAAATCTATTATGAATCGATTATAAATAAAAAAGCAACAAATGGGTCTCGAGAATAATTTATTGACAATAAAATCACAACATTCTAATGAAAAATTAACATATTTTTTTTACTTTGAATGAAATTAAGTAAAAAAATTAAATAAAACATGTTTTAAACCAAATTAAAATAACAAAAATGTTTTGTTCTTAAAATTAAATAAAATGTGGTAATGTTTAACATAAAAATATATTTTAAACAAAATAAAACAATAAAGATGTATTTTGTAGAAAATACTTTCTTACCTCTTTTCTGTTTCAATCTCAAACTTTATCTACACTACACACACACACAATATCTAAAACTTGAACGACGAATTTCAAATTTGTACTTAAATAAACAAAGATCGTTATTTGTAACTAAGTTTTAAAATTTTACGAATAAGTGCGCGCATGCGTAAAACATACGATCAGAAACGTTTCATTCAATACCAATATACGTATCAGCGGTACATGGATGTACTATACGAAAAATGCGAGTAACGAAATGCATTCATGTGTAACTTTTCGTTACTCGGTACTAGATGGCGCACCCGTTACTCAGTACCGAATACATACGGTTTGCAACAGCTCTAGTCTCATCTCAAGTCACATGACGTGATGGATGCATACTTAAACATGCTTAATTCAGTAATTGTGTAAGCCATGTCTACAGCTCTCGAAACTTTCGCACAGTATTTGTTCATTTTTTTAGCGTATTAAATCCTTTATTTTTATCCAAAACATTAGTGGCGGGAACGGAAATTTTATGTATTTTTGTGAATATATGGATGATTGTGACATTTTCTTGTAAAACATGGACTTAAACTTTGAAATATGGTAAAATATGGAAATAAAAGTTGGTTTTTCACAGTCTAAATATGACAATCCATGTAAAAAACACATTCTAGACCGAAAATCGCGTAAATTAAAAATATGTATTTACATATTGAACATAGACAAAGACATGAATCATGATTGCCACAAGATGGCGCTAGTTGTATCCATATTTTGATATTTATAACAGAATCTAATGATTTAAGCCTCACCAACTCTATATGAACTCTTTCTCATAACAGTTATTTTTTATTTCATACGAACGTTCTTATCCATAATATACTATATTAGAAATAGATGCGCCACTGTGGGTTTCAGTTTAGAAAACTACTATGCACCGGGTACGCTAAATGTCGCTGCATTTACTAGCTAGGGCGTGCTACCACTAGATGGCGCTTAACCCATTAGTTCCCAATGCTAAAAATAAATTCATATATAATGTTTTTAATGTTTATTACGTTTATAAATACTTAAAAGAAGAAAAACATATATATTTAAAAAATATTGATTAATTAGTTTACATTCTGCGAAATGTTGCGTTTAAGGAACGTTGAAATTACTGAACTTGAATTTCAGTAGCAAGTCTTTTATCGTAACAGTATTCTGTATTACCGTGAGTTATGTCTTTTAAAAAAATCAACATGAAGATGTACTTAAAATTTTGTACTCATATAAATTTTTGTACTACTTCTACATTGTCGACATTTTCTTCGACGGTTATTTACGTGCTGAAAAAAAAAAGCGTGGGAATTGAAACTTTGACGCGGGCTTTTTGAAAGGGTAATGTCCATTTTTGGCCTAGCGTGAACAAGCTGCTATCAAATAAACAAGTTTATGAAAAAATAAATTTTTTTAGCTAGCCATTCTATTGTTGTTGGAGTGTACATTTGTATTTTATTGAAAAAATATTTTTAAGTATCTTCATTGATTTGCTTTATTGATCCTCGTTTTGTGTTACCAGCAAGATCAATCAACGATTGCGTCAAATCGAATCATCCCGCAGTACTTAATAAAACTATAAGTATTTAATACAAAATAATAATAATATTTGTGTTTAATTAGTTTCGTCATTTAAAACGTTTTATAAACTGAAATATGAAGAATGTTAAACATAATCATATCTGTTTTCGATCGATTTTTTAACGATTTTTTTCTATTGCAACACTAATAAAACAAAAAAATACAAATTGACATTGATATGTCACAGACTGATTGTTTACATTCGCTTTGCTTACCTACATTGAGTGTTGATTTATTATGGATTTTCTTTCAGCGATTGTTTATTCATTATGGGCTCCGGCCTATCTTTTTCCAATGACCCCTGCACATCTACGGACCCCGAATTTCGCTCAAACGATGACCCTGGCTTTTGTATTATGGACTCCGATCAAGGCATAAACGATGACCAACACTCATGTAATCGGTAATATGGACCTCGAAACTAGCTCCATCGCTAACCACGGCTTTAATATGGACATTGAACAAAACCAAAGCGTGTCTCATGATAGTCTGCATACTGAAGAAGTGACTTCTTACCAATCCGTATCTCTGAGATGCATAAACTGTGGAACTGATTTGATAGAGCGAAGGCGACATAGTCTAGATCTTAATCAGGTTCAGTCTATTATAAGACAGTGGATTGAGTGGAGTGAGTGAATTCAATGAATTATTTACTCGTTTTTTAATAGATATGTATTGTATATGCTATTCCTATAAGGTTTTATTGTTTTATATAATTATAATCCTTATATATACTGTTTTTATTTTAGATTGAAAACGACAATTTATGCCACTCATGTTGGAAATTGGCTCTGAATCATTCAAGAAAAGCTAATATGAATGAAGAACCATCTTCTAACACAGGTCATAAATGTAAACATGGACAGTTTCATATTTCCAAGAATAGAATATAATGATCTTAGATTAATTGCATGTGGAACATACCAACTAAAACAAGCTTGTTCGTATTATGGGCAGCACATAAGAGGCGATGGTTCCTATACTATAAAAGTATGTAGAAATATAGCCAGCGACCTATTGGTTTACTACCCGATTCCTTTGGCCAACTGCAGATTATTGCATGGAAAAATACAAAGCAGGCTTGTAAGTAGAAAAATATGTTTTATATTTATATGATATGAAAATAATCACAATGGTAAGGAAGCTATAAAAGAATATTATTGTAATTGCATGGTTGGTCGAAGGACAGTGGGTTGCTGCGCTCATATAATGACTATTTTATGGTTTTTAAGTTGGGCAAGGTATCAGGAACACATTTCACCTGTCAAATTTCTTGAACACATATTAATAACATATGATGTCTCAGAATAAAAATAAATCATAAAAAATGTTGTTTTATTTCCCTTTAACCTGTTTTTCCTCATAATATGACAAAAATCTCTTTTTAAACATTTTGATACAAAATTAAGTTCATATTCTCATTATTACTAGTTAGTGCTTTTAAACTAATTACAAAAAATATGGTAAAATGGCTGTTCACGTCAGGCCAAAGTCCCCATACTAAGTGGACAATCTTCTTTTAATTATTTTAAATAGTTTTATACTATAATTTGCAAAGTTTTGTAAAAATTCACCGCGATGCTCCATATGCACAGAGGGGTATTCTTTCAAAGAATGCAAGGTTAACATTGAAAAAGCTTAACATTAATTGTAATGGCAATCACATTGCCATCTCTAGCCAGTGCCCTATAAGGCAAAAGAAAATCGCAAACAGTAAACCCAAATCATATGCTGACACGTTAAAAGATTCATTAAATTTTCCCTCCCTTAATAAAAAATTAAATACCCAAGAAGAATATAATAGTATTGCGTGTATTATAAGATACTAAAATACACGCAATACTATCAAATTCTGAAACTATGACTATTAACAGAATCTATAGTAAAAGTTATAACTTTAAATAAAACTCAAAATATAAGTATTAGTTCACAATTTATTAGCTCAACTATTAAAGAAACCATTCAGATTAAAAATAACAAATCGTCACATTCAACCACCAAATCTTAAATATTGTACAGTGGAACGCTCAGTCTGTTAAGTAACAGACTTGAGTTTAAAAAAATTTTATACAAAAATAATAAACATGTAGCTCTTATTTCAGAAACTTGGCTCAAGCCTAACATTCAATTTGATTTATGTGGTTATACCATGATTAGTAATGACTGCGGTAATGATCATAATGGCGTAGCAATATTAATTAAAAATGGTATACATTTCTCTTAACTAGATACTGTTTATGATGATTCGTTACAAAATGTAGTAATTGTTATTAAACTGAAACATAAATACATTTATTTGGTTAGTTTTTACAGTCCTGGTAACAGTTTTCCTGCTTGTGAAAAGGCGAAGTTCGATAGTTTATTGTACAGTATTCCAAAACCCTTGATAATTGCAGGTGATTTTAACGCCCATCACACTTTTTCGGGTTGCAGTCGCATAGATTCTCGGGGCAGAGCTATTATGGATTCCATGGATGACAATAACTTAATACTTTTAAATAATGGTCAACCAACAACTATAGATTCTCTTATTTGGAAACCTAACAGTCTAGATTTAACTATGGAGTCTTCTTCTTTATTTCTTTCTTGTGACTGGCAAGTTCATCAGGACCCTTTAGGCAGTTATCATCCGCCAACTATCACAAAATTTACTCTCGTAAGAGATCAACATGAGCCCTCTATTTCCTTGAACAACATTCCTTTTCACAGCAATCTGAAATTAGTAAATTGGGATAGTTATGACCAAACTGTTAATAAAATGTTAATGAACTTTAAAGTTGACAATAGTAATTTCCATGACTCATATAGAAAGTTTTGTTCAATTATTCTATTGGCAATCAAATTCTCCGGGCCCAGCTTAAACCATAACATAACTGATAGTAATAATAACCGTCCTATAAAAAGGTGTCAAGTACCTTGGTGGAATGATAAATGTTCAAAAGTAGGCGAAGACTGCAAGAACGCCTACATTAATTTCAAAACTAGTCTTAATAGTAAAAATTACATTAATTTCAAACGCGCACAAGCCGTTAAAAAGCTTTCCGAGTTCTAACTTATTTTCTGACCTCAATTGGGTTCAAACATTTTTATATAAATACACACCGGATACTGTTCCACAACAGATAAGTATAGATAATGTTCTTGGAGTAAATAGTGATAATTCATACATAATGGGTGGTTTTACTATGCAAGAGTTTAGCTTTTAACCTGCTTTAGCCTCAAGAAAAGATTCTTCATGTGGCCTGGATTGGCTTTCCTACAGAATGTTTAAACTTTTAAATGTTCAATCTCTATCTATTTTTTTAAGTTTATTAAATAGTTTATGGACGTCTTCTATTATCCCAGAGGATTGGAAAACTGACTGTTTGGTACCAATATTAAAACCTGGCAAAGACTTTAATTTGGCTGATTCTTATTGTCCTGTAATAGGAGTTCATGTGTTGGAAAAACTTTCCAACAATTAATAAAACAGAGATTAATTTTTCACATAGAAAGTAATAATCTTTTACCTTACAATCAGTTTGGCTTTCATTGTGGCCGTTCTGCTTGTGAGAGTCTACATCATTTCTGTCTGGATATCCACGATACTCGTTCCGAGAATAAAGTACTAGTTGGTGTTTTTGTTGACATTGTAGGGGCTTTCAATAATGTAGATCTGAACAAATTATCCTCAATATTATTATTACTGCGGGTACCTGGAAAAGTTGTAAATTGGATTTTTAATTTGTTGAACTACAGAAAAGTGTTTGTTACGGTTAACAATCAGTTATTTGGTCCAAGATATTCTTGTAGGGGTGTATCACAGGGTGGTGTATTGAGCCCATTGCTTTTGATCCTATTCATACATCAGCTAAATTTAACTCTGGGGTGTGAAGTTTCTAATCTGCAGTTTGCAGATGATTTACAAAGATGTACAAAGATGTACAAAGTGTACAATCAGTCCTCAATGTAGCTCTCCTAAGACTAAAGAACTATTTTGATAGCCTTCGGCTGGAGGTCAGCAATGAAAAAAGTTGTTGTCTTTTGGAAAAATGGAATTAGAAATAGGAATGTAAATATTTAGTTCAATAATAATGTAATGTCTGTAGAAAGCTCTGTAAAGTTTTTAGGTGATATTTTTACAAACAATTGTAGATGGAATAAGTATGCTGAAACTCTAGAATCTCGAGCTTTAAATGCTTGTAACATTTTAAAATCTTTAACAAGCACATATTGGGGTGCTGATCCAAGGATTCTATTAACATTGTATAAATCATTAATAAGGAGTCATTTTGAATATGCTTTTTTGTTTTGCAGGGGTAAGAACTATAGTAAACAAATTAGAAAAGATACAAAACAAATGTTTGCATATTATATTGGGTGCCATGGGAACTACTCCCATAGTGTCAATGCAGGTGGAATGTAATATACCTCCATTAGCACTTAGGTTTAAATACTTACAATCAACATTTTTTGCGAGGTTGCTCTCTGTCAGTAATCATCCACTTATTGTTAAACTGCGGGACACTATTAACAGGACTGCCAATATTAATTCATGTGTTTCACGGTTTTTCTGAAACAGAACAAATTGTTAATAAACACAATATTTTTTCTAGCATGGTATGGCCTTGTTACTTTGGGTTATATGAATCAAAATTTATGTAGATTAAAATTGTAGTCAAAAGTCTTGTAAAGTATAAGGAAGAGATTTATAGGGAACTTGATATATACAGATGGGTCTAGGAACAATGAAGCAGTCTCTATAGCTGTCTATGATAGTCTGATCAAAAGTGGACTCGGTCATAGGCTGAATACATAGCTGTATATACAGCTATGGAGCACATTCAAACACAGACTCATCCTAAGTGGATTATAAAAACGGATAGTTTAAGTTTATTAACGGCACTACAAAATCCACAATTAAATTCAAAAACTAACTATATTGTATATAAAATAAGAGAGTTGTATCACCTGCTGTCCCAAAACAAGCAAATAGTCCTATTCTGGACACCAGACTATTTAGCTAAATTTATTACAAATCCGGCCCACAATCAATTAAGTCATAGCTTTTTAAATTTCCCAATTCCTTATTCAGACGCTCTATCCCTTTTCAAACCACGTTGCAGAAAGAATTTTACAACTTGTGGCAACAGGTGGTAAAGGTAAAAGGAAAATGGTTCGCTACAATAAAGAAAAAGGTCTCTTCCCAGGTTTACCTGGGGTAGTGACTATAGCCATAGAAAGTATTATACCACAATCTGTCGTTTGCGTCTGGGACATTGTAGTTTTGGTGCTCACCTTTTTAGGGTTGGTGTTTTTGACTCTTCAACTTGTAGATATTGCAATAATGCTGATGAAACCCTCGAACATATATTTTTTGATTGCCCACAGTTTAGTATTCAAAGGATGGTCCTTGTAGATCAACTTTTAAGTATTTTTAAAACTGCTGAAGATATCCCGCGCTCCCTTCAGCAATTACTGAGCATTCAAGAATGCTTCTTGCCAGTTTATGGCTTTATTGTATCTACTATAAATGAAATCTAATTGTTATATGTACATATGTATATACTAATAACTTTTTCGTTTTGTTTAAGATATTTGTTTTTCAGCAATTTTCAGAATTTGACCATATTTTCATCGATTGTGACAAATGAATTGTACTAAAAATGACATTACAAGGACTTGACAAAAAGAAAACAGGCATAAAAAGATATTTTAAATAAAGACATGGCTTAGGCCTTATAATTAAAAAATGATTCAAGAAGAAAATTAAAAATGTAATTAAAGATACAAAATACAAAAGACATGGCTGTAAAATTATTTACGTGCTCCTCTATGACAGGACCAATACTATCGAAGCAAATCAATATTCGAACCTTTCAATGAAGGTAATGCATTTTAGATGGTCTGCTGGCATTTTTAATGTTTCATTATTTTAAAAATGAGTGGTAAATTAGCAATTTTATCTTTTTTATCCAGGTCAGCATTATAACATAGATGAATATTTTCCTTTATAGAGTAAAAAGAGCAATGTCCATTTTTGGCCTAGTATGAAAAAGCTGGTAAAAAAAATTAGTTTATGAAAAAAAAAAAATATTATTTTTAGCTAGCCATTCTGTTGTTCTTCGAGTGTAAAATTGTGTTTTATTGAAAAAATATTTTTAAAGTATCTTCATATATTTGCTTTATTGATCCACGTTTTGTGTTACCAGCAAGATCAATTAACGATTGCGTCAAATCGAATCATCTCGCAGAACTTAATACAACTATAAGTAATTAATACAAAAAAAATATTAAAAATATTTGTTGTAATTAGTTTCGTCATTTAAAACGTTTTATGAACTGAAATATGAAGAATGTCAAACATAATCATATCTGTTTTCGATCGATTTTTTAACGATTTTTTTCTATTGCAACACTAATAAAACAAAAAAATACAAATTGACATTGATATGTCACAGACTGATTGTTTACATTCGCTTTGCTTACCTACATTGAGTGTTGATTTATTATGGATTTTCTTTCAGCGATTGTTTATTCATTATGGGCTCCGGCCTATCATTAACCAATGACTCCGGCACTTCTACGGACCCCGAATTTCGCTCAAACGATGACCCTGGCTTTTGTGTTATGGACTCCGAACATAGCATAAACGATGAACAACACTCACGTAATGTGGACCCCGAAACTAACTCCATCGCTAACCTCGGCTTGAATATGGACATTGAACAAAACCAAAGCGTGTCTCATGATAGTCTGCACACAGAAGAAGTGACTTCTTACCAATCCGTATCTCTGAGATGCATAAACTGTGGAACTGATTTGATAGAGAGAAGGCGACATAGGCCACCCAGGAGTCCAGATCTATCCCCAGCTGACTTCTTTTTATGGGGTTATTTAAAGAGTCGTGTCTACATCAATAAACCAAATACACTACATCAACTAAAAGAAAAAATTAGCGAAGAGATATCGACGATCTCACGGTCTCTGTGCGGAAGAGTATTCGAAAATTTCGTTACTCGCTTAGAAGAGTGTAAAAATCGAAATGGTGGTTATTTAGATGATATGATTTTTAAAAAATAATTTCCAACTAATTAGCTTTCTTTTAATAAAACAATTTTTAAAATATGTCAAATACTTTTTTTAAATGATTATTTCAAATGTTAACTAATTCATGGCCCACCCTGTATTAATATATATTTTTTGTATTAAGGGCCAAAGGCGTTAAGGTCATAACATTTCAGTGATCAGTAAAATAAGTTGTGATTTATAAGTCTTGATTATTGACTTTAATTTAAAAAAACTATTTGCTTTGTGTATTTTTTTTTGTCTGTATACATCATACATATTACTAGTTTTTTAGACTTTTCGATTATAAATATGTTTGGTTTTTATCGCTATCTTGCAAGCAAAAGTTTTAACACAAATATATGCAAAATATAATTAAGAATAATTGTTGATTAATTATAAATTTCTCATTACTAAGCAATATATAATGTAATTAGCTTATCTTCGTTCACAAATGCATAAAGACAAATTAAATAATTATCATTTGTTGTATTTATATTGTAAATTTGAATAATACTCATCATATATATTGAATGTTGTTCCATCATTTGTCTTGTGGCAGAGTGTCTCGTTATATTAAAACAAATAATTTCTAAATACTGTTGAAGTGTTTTTTATTGTACGTAAATAGTTATTCCGGTAAACAAGGTAAGTTTTGAAAAATAAAGGAAAAGTTATTTTCTTCAATTTTACCACAAAATTTGATTATTCTTTAGTAATATCTATTACTTTATTGTATTTTAACCTCACAAATGATTTTTATTTAAACGAAGTTTCCGATATATATCATAGTATATATAGGTATAAATTACTAGGTATCCTTCCGATTTCTTATGTTTTTTATTCCAAATATTTTATTTTATTGGCAGCACAAGACGGCATAGAATGTTTGTTTTCCTGAGATGATTGTGGTCCTAGCACCGAAGATTATTTTCATATAAAAATTAGAAATGAATTTATATTTAATATTCACAACGTGACTAAAAAAATACCAAAAACGAGATTAATAGAATGAAAAAGTTGGATATTTTTTAAATGTAACTTCCTTTGAGTATCTTTGGATACTGTTTAAAAGCTTTTTTTGTTAAGACCTACACAGTTAACTGTTGATCGCACAGGAGACTGTTTGTGAGTTCAATAACCGTTACATACTATTATAACGGTGTTCCTGCTGCTATTTTATAACAAAGTAGATCGCTATAAAGGATGTTTTAATATATGTACAGGATGAGGGTGGTGTTAGTGTGTGTGTGTGTGTTGCTGGTGGCGACGTAAGCTCAGGGTCAATACGACTGGATCAATAGCACAAGGAATGGATACGAGTACATTAACTGTTTGTTCAACAGGACCTTTGGACCCTGGGGCAGGAGTACCGTGTGAGTACAACCAGCTCTTATGATAAAGTTATTTACTGAATACCCTAACCGTTACCTATGTTATTACATTTTCGTTTCTTATTACATTTTAAAGGTGGTAGAGCCTAGCTGTGGTGAGTTACTACAGCTCGAACATGGGCTGACTCGACCGGGGAAGTACCACCCTCTCACAGAAGATCGGCGTGAAGTAGCCTTTACTGGCTGCGTTTCGTCTGATGAGTGAGAGAGCCGGTTGCCCTTTCCCTATTCCTACCCTTTCCTTTCATTTCCTTATTCCCACACCTCCCTATCCCCAAAAACAAGGTTGGCAACGCATCTATGGGCGACGGTAACCACCTTCCATCAAGTGGGCCGTCTGCTCGTTTGCCACCTTTCACATAAAAAAAAAAAAAAAAAAAAAATATATTTTATAAACTCACTGTCTGAGGGTCTGTTATTTAAAATAATATTCATAGATATTATAACTTTAAAATATATATATATATATTTTGATAATGATTTTTTTATTATTGTAATGTGTAATTTTTTTTGAACTGACAACGGACCCGGAACAAGCCCAAGCGATGAATCCGGCTGAAATTTTGCATTGACTAAATAATTTATTTAATTGTTTTTTCTTTCTGGTTTGGGTAATTTTATGATGAAATATGGTATTTTAGTTTAAAAAAAATCTTATTTTACATTACTGTCAACAAAATTTATTAGTCGTAAAGGAAAAATATGTCTCTTGTTTCGGCAATACTATTAGTGTTACAAAAAAGTAAATAAATGTGAGAATTAAAAAATTTTTGTTTTTTTTAAATAGTAATGATTTATTGGTCTCAAAAAAAGTATATATATTTAGGATTCTAACAAAGTCCTTAAAAAAATATAGTTTTCTTATAAAGCCAATACTTTTGAAAAACAAATAAAACCTTAACTAGAGTCTAGAACAAACTAGTTATTATCCTAACCGAATACAGCTTAAATAAGTTAAATTCAATTTACAACAATATGTACGAGTCTTGTTCACAAAATACTTTCCCGCGTAAAAGTCGAACAAGCCAAGCGTCATCGCTTTAAAATTACTTCGGAAATGTTCGGGAATTTAAAGTTTTGGTTCAAATTATAAGTGTGTTTCCTAAGTATATATATTAAACATAAGAAAAACTCCATATTTTTTGAGCATTTGTAACATAGGAGCATATGTTTACAACAAATTTAGTAAAACACATAATCTATACTAATATTATAAAGCTGAATCTCCGAAACTACTGGTTCGAATTGAATAATTCTTTTTGTGTTGGATAGTCCAGTTATCGAGGAAGGCTGTGGGCTATATAACATCACGCTACGACCAATAGGAGCAAAAATATAGTGGTAAATGTGTAAAGAACGGCAGAAATTATTTCATCTTTGAAGCTTTCCGTTGCGTGCGCCGTGAAAACGGTTCAAGATACACAAAAAATATGTATTAAAGAATAATAGCTCTTTTAATGATCTAGAAAACAGTCTGCGATAGTATATGTTTATCTTTTAAGATTAACTCACAAAAACCGTTATTATGGTACCTAATCTCAAATTTGGTCGAAATAATTTTACAAAATCTTTATTCAAATAAACAAATAAATATGTTGTTGGTTAAGAGTACTTCATTGTGAATTTAAAAAAAACATAGGTTTAATCCTGAAAACTCTACGGGAACTCGACCATTCCGAAAACCCCGCAAGAACGGGAACTATGTGGGAAGAACCAAAAATGTGCCGGAAGTCACTACTCCACGCGGACGGAGTCGCGGCAAAAGCTAGTACTTTATATGTAATTATAAATCTAGATTAAAAAATATATATTATTCTGACAGAAGATTGACATCGTTCAATCAATTTACGTTTACTATTTACTAATCCACGGAATGCTGAGAAGTTTCGTCTCATGTATGACAGATAATATTCTACATAACATAAGAGATATATAAATTTATTAACTATCATTATTACGTGCTTACTGAATCCCATTCCCACCGTCTCAGCACCAGCATATATAACCAGAAGGCGACTTCGTACTGCATTATCTACACTTACTTCTATTCTACTTTAGTGTTGTCGTTTCTTCATAGATACAATATTTCAATATTCCGTTTTCGCGATGTCCAACCTCCAGAAATGCTCGTCCTTGGAGTAGAACATCCGATACTTTGAAACAAGATTTAAAACCATTGCGAAAACGGATGGAAATACAATACTAGTACGTAACAATATGTGTGTCAAAATATATTATTAAAATAAATGTGATAACAAATGAGTTTACTACAGCAGTATAAACACAAGCGTGATGTTTTATTGATATCCCCTTTAAACATTTCACAGGTTTTGTTAATATAAAATATACTTTACCGCAATTAAAATTTGGACTAAGTATACATAATTGAATGAAAAGCATCAGTATAAGCTATGGCTTTCAGTATAACCTTATGAGGTTTACAAATTGATATTGTAAACATATAATTTTTGTAAAAATTTCCAGATATCCAAAATCTTGAGCCTTTATGCTTGACGACCATTACTTTTCACAAATACAATCCGATCCTTAAATGTTTTCATCTATATTAATAAAGAGGAAAGATTTGTTTGTTTGTTTATTTGTAATGAATAGGTTCCGAAACTACTGGACCGATTTCAAAAATTCTTTCACCTTTGGAAAGCTACATTATTCCCGAGTAATATAGGCTATATTATATTTAAAAAAAATTAGGGATCCTTACTAAAACTCCGATAATGTAACCCAAGGTGTAACAAAATGATCTGAAAAATTCCTTACGTCGCGTGCGTATAAATTACTTTATATTCAAGACGGCTTCAATACCTTTTTATAACTCTTTTAAAATGCAAGTATTAGAAAAAAGTCGCGTGGTTGCCGCTCACCGCGCTCAGCTAACCAGCATGCGATGTAGGCTCCACGTAAGAGTCACTGGGGTACGGGGGGAGTCAATCCCAACTAATATTATAAATGCAAAAGTAACTCTGTCTGTCTGTCTGTTATGCTTTCCCTCTTAAACCTCTCAACCGATACTAATGAAATTTGGCACAGACAAACTTTAGACCCTGAAAAAAAACATAGGCTACCTTTTATTGCGAAAAAGGGGATGAAGAGGTTGAAAGTTTGTATGGAATTTCTTAATTTTAAAAGATAAAACCATCAAACTTTATATTTAGGAACTTGATGAGAAAAAACAATTTGTTCTAGCGTTTTCAAAATTTAAAATCGTTTGTTATCTTCACCACCGTGGGGGTGAAATTCTACACACGGAATTCTCGAAATTCGAACGGAACAGAACGGGAACTACGAATCTAAATTTTTTGTATACAAAATTTTAACCACTGAACCTAGGAACATCATGTTTTGATGTTTTGGGTGTATCAAGTTAATTAAAATTGGCTTTTGAAGTTAAAGTTCCTTTTAACGAATAAATATTTAAAATAAATAACGAAGACTACCTACTCTGCATCGCTGCCGATGCTGAAAATCCGATGAAAATAGTTCAACACTTAAATATTAAGTATTCTTTACAACACAAAACGAAACTAATAAAGTTATTCCTTGTTTCCAGTTCGGTCAAAAAAATATTCGATTCGAAAGTTTAATAATGGAATGAAACTCAATAACTTTATGGATCTTTATTGTATAGTAACACACATATTACCTACTATAGTTATTATAAACAAATCAATTACTAAATTTTAAAAATAATATTTAAGTTACCTTACCATAGTAAATAAATAATATAAATAAAAAGTTAAAACATCGCACTTTGTTACAACTATTTAAAAGACATTTCAAGTTATATTTGTCAAATAAAAAAAAAATAGTATTAAACATAAAAAAATAGTATGAAACATAAACACACATTCAATAAATTATAATCAGTAGTATGCCTCTTAATTAATAATACGTGGTGTGTGGCCACTAAACGTGCGAGTAGTCAGCGCGTCACGTCACGTGATGAGCACGCTCGCCGACACGTCCGGGGACGAGTGACGAGCGGCGGAACACGCGCGACCACCACTCTCAAACTCAAACTCAAAGT
This sequence comes from Danaus chrysippus, assembly GCA_916720795.1. Lineage (NCBI taxonomy): Eukaryota > Metazoa > Arthropoda > Insecta > Lepidoptera > Nymphalidae > Danaus > Danaus chrysippus. The sequence goes on along the minus strand of CAKASE010000049.1, from coordinate 17,779,662 downwards.
TTAAGCTGAAATATTTTCTAATTAACGAATTATTTACAATTAGTACCAAATAATTCGTAGATTTGCACTTTCCCCGACGACATGTAATCCATTCAATACATTTAAGTACTTACTTAAAACGTTCTGACAGCATACGTTTTATGATTAATAGATTCAATTTAATAATGTGTATATAATTTTTCAGTGATTTTTTTTTTGTGAAAACATTTTTTTTATTAGACAAATACTAATTAACTCGCCTTAATTTTAACACAAATATCAATTAAATGTTCATCTCAATGTTTCATGTATGGGTTACGAAGTTTAAGTAATAATTGATTCGTATAATAATGTGTGCTTATAATAGTTTACCATTCGTAAATGTAACCAATCGCGATGACAACGGATATCCGGTGATGACGCAGCACTGCTCGTCTGGTCCCACGTACGAGATGTATTTAACACGGTTGTCCAATGGCAGAGTCTGAAATTAAACAATAATATGTATTTCAATAGACAGAAAATTGACATTATTATAATATACATGTATACCTTATGAGGCTTATATTGAACGCTTACAATACATGTACTTTCAAATCTTGCTCCAACAGTCAAGTGATGATGGTTTCTTTGCAATGAGCATAAATATAAAACAATTTCTTTTAAGCAGCTAGTTGTCGACGAATATATGTATACCTTTGAATTTATTAAATATCGATATTATGTTAATTGACAAAGAATCGAGAAGGCTTTCGATACATGATAAAATAACTACATAACTAGTTATATAACTATAATATTAATGATGTCGATATTTCTAATTCTCGCTTTCTTTATACAGATTGGATAATGCTCGACTGAAATGATTCGGCCTCAAATGTCCACCTAGATATTCTAGTTACTCCTTGTACGTATATCAAAGTCATGTTAATAAGTCTGTGTGTACACGCAGCTGGTCGACCAGTCCCTCAACTCAGAGAGAGTGGTCCCTCGGACACACGAGCCCGACAGCAGTAGAGGACTCTGAGACCAATCCGTGCACTCTGACGATTAGCAAATTACATACCTAATGTAATAATAATAATGTACTTTATTAATATAACAATAAAAATGAAATATATACAAAATAAAAGTTGATGCATAATAAGGCGGTCTTATCGCTACGTCTAACCATCCATTCTCTAATGAACTTACGTAACTAGAGTAGGGTGATAATCGAGTACTTAAATAGGATAAATCGATTTTGCATCGAATATTAAATTAGGAAAACGATCTTGCATCAAATTTTGTCCTCAAAAATTGTACAGAAGTAAGTGTACAGTGTACTAAGTGGTGCTCCTAAATGCTTCAAAAGTCTATCTTTAGTTTTTATATATTAAAAAAATATTATCTCAAATATTTAAAAACAATAATTATGTCAAATCTATACTAATATTATAAAGCTGAAGAGTTTGTTTGTTTTGTTTGAAAGCGCTAATCTCCGAAACTACTGGTTCGAATTGAATAATTCTTTTTGTGTTGGATAGTCCAGTTATCGAGGAAGGCTGTGGGCTATATAACATCACGCTACGACCAATAGGAGCAAAGATATAGTGGTAAATGTGTAAAAAACGGGAGAAATTATTTCATCTTTGAAGCCTTCCTTTGCGTGCGCCGTAAAAAACGGTTCAAGATACACAAAAAATATGTATTAAAGAATAATAGCTCATTTAATGATCTAAAAAACAGTCCGCGACAGTATATGTCTATCTTTTAAGATTAACTCATAAAAACCGTTTTTATGGTACCTAATTTGGTCGAAATAATTTGTTTAAGTTGTATCAACATAATAATATTAATCTTTATTCAAATAAACAAATAAATATGTTGTTGGTTAAGAGTACTTCATTGTGAATAAAAAAAAACATAGGTTTTATCATGAAAATTCTACGGGAACTCAACCATTCCGAAAACCCCGCAAGAACGGGAACTATGTGGGAAGAACCAAAAATCTGCCGGAAGTCACTATTCCACGCAGACGAAGTCGCGGCAAAAGCTAGTAAAAATATATATAACAAATACATGATATATGTCAACATAAAATGAACATTCGCCCAATATTTATAACAATTACATAAAATATTAAATAACAATTAATTATGTTTCTTGAATAGAATAAACGGCTTTATTTCATTCAACAAACTCTGTGTTTCCTTCACCCCGTACTCAAGAATATGACTCATCCAACAAATAAAAACGATGACATTAGCAAAATATTCCAGGATTCCAATGCAAAGGAAGCCATAGCATAACAAAAATATATAAAATACTTTAATAAATTGGAAAATCGATCTTGCATAAATATTGTAGTCGATAATTATACAGAACCTCAGTGTACTAATTGATGTTAAAATTACTCCAAAAAGCGTTAAATTTTATACATTTTAAAATAATTATCTCAAAGTTTTTAAAAACAAATTTCCTCCTAGTTTTCTTCACACAATACTCAAGATATATTCGTCCAACAATAAAATATTCCACGATTCCAGTGCAAAAGACGCCATAGCATAAAAAAATATATATCTATATATAAAATAAGTTCAATATAATCATAATAGAGGTCCAATAGTTATACCAAAGTCGGCGTAGTCCAACATTAGGTCCCATCATCATCAGCGGCCTCCAGCAGCTCCACGAAACTGTGGTTCAGCAACACGAAGGACTCCCTGCCTCACCGCCCATCACCTCGCCACGTAAGTAATACGCTGCAATGGAAAAGTATACATACATACATACAATGGAATTATTATTAGTACTCTTCTAATAACTTTAAAGACATTTACCTGAAGATGTTATAGTCATTTCATATAAACATTGTGAGCAACTTGTGCATTATTCATATTTACGGCATAAGTAACATTAATTGAAGATCATTTCTTAGCACTTAGCAAATCTATCCTGCTATCATTTGTAAAAAACGTGACACCTGTCATGGCATTATATTATATTAAATCTTTCACGAAAATTACTAAGTTATGAGTAAATAAAGTATGGTTTTTATAAGCCTCTTCAGATAAAAGCTCTGCTAAAAGATTCGTGATAAAATTATAGATACGGTCACGTAAACAAAAGCTTTAATTAGGCACAATAATTATTGTAATAAGAATAACTTCCAAAACAACGATTGGGTATGTCATAATTACTTATTTATGCTTGTCTGGACTGAAATAAAACTGATATTTTCAGATTTACGATGCGTTTTTTAATATTTTGCCTATATACTCCCGACCTTTCTTTTACTTTGCAGAAACCGAAAATATTAGTTCTAATTCAATGAATACTGTCAGTCTTGAACTCATGCTTGTCTGGACCATTCTTGAGACTTTATTGATAAAAAAAAAGAAAATTAATACTTATAATATATAATAGAGTATTAATACTTGCCAACACCAGCAACAATGATGTCAGCGTATCGAGGCAGGGCTCGAGCCTGCCTGCCTGCCTGCCTCGACCCGTCAGTTGTGTGATAGCCTAAACACATTAACATTCTATTTTAATTTACATACGAGTACCTTTATATCCGTAACATCAGAATTTTTCTTTGTAAATAACAACTAAATGACATTACAATTAATATTATATGTAATTGCGAAAGTTTGTGAGTGTGTGTGTATGTTTGTTACTTCTTCACGATCAAACGGCTCATCCGATTTTGATAAAATTTTGTATACAGGAAGCTGACGTCCAGGAATAACATATAGGCTACTTTAAATCCGCTGGTAACACCGCGGAGCGCAGCTTGTATTATACAGGGTGACTGGTGAATTACTATCAATATTTAAGGAGCATACTCGGTACATGATTCTCATTCGAATTATGTAAAAAAAATAGGTACTTAATTTTTGACCAAATTTCCGTATAAATAAATAAAGTTTGGACACGTACTCAACCTTGCCGGCGCCAGTGTGTCGCTACTCCCAACCCCCGCCCCGTGGCTAGCGGGCCATTAGTCGGCTATTAGTCGCGCGAGCGCCGCCGTAAGGTCCGTACGTTCGTCTTCCCGCGCGCGCGCATAGCGATCGATCTTACGCGTATACCTAATAATAATCTGTCGTGTGTGCGTGTGACCCGTTATTACTTATTAGTAATTAAATATGGCTTTTCAATACACAAATGCAGAATACTTGGATATGGTTCATGCGTATGCGCGTGCAAATGAAAGCTTGCCGGGCGCAATCAATTTGTACCGGGAGATGTTCCCCAATCGTCGAGTACCTACGGCCAGCGTCATCTTAAACGCTAATCAAAGATTACGAGACTTCGGACAGTTCCGTGTTCCAACACATGCCCAAGGAAACGTCTTGTGTATGCTACAGAGTATGTCAACAGAGAGGAGTTGAAATTAAAAATCAATAGTGATTTCGAAACTATTAAAAGTGACCCATTCGTATTAAATCGTGTGAAAGACAATATGTGTAAACGTGCCGAACTGTGTATCACACGAGAAGGAGCTCACTTTGAACATTTGTTAAGGTTAGTGTAGTTATGTAGGTAAATAGGTAGTTTAATGATTGACAATTGTTGTAAATAAGTATGATTCCATTTTTAAATACGCCGGAAATACCAAGATAGGTAAACAGTTCATATTATTTTTTGTGTCAAGGTCACACCATTTACCTAGTCAATAAATTGGTTGCTTAAACGAAAGAAATATCTTGGTATTTTTGCCTGTCCTAAGCCAGGATTAAAGTATGAAGGGAAATGGATCATTTTTGTTTATCTAAGGTCTAACACGCGGCGGCGCGCGGCGTTTGGATGTAGGTAAACTACCGCGCAATAACTACATATACCTACGTACATAACTGTTTTGTGTCGATAAGGCAGCTAGGGTATCCACGCGATCCGTAATTAATTACATAACTTTTGGTTAACTTTACTTAGAAGTTTATTAATATTTATGTTATATTAATTTTTATTTTGTCATATATGATCGTCAACTACCACGTCCTTAAATATTGATAGTAATTCACCAGTCACCCTGTATATTATTTGAGTTTTCAAATCTAATTTGATCATTGTATAAAAACCTCTACGCTCCTTTCATCGGCTCCAGCTGTCACCATAATGGCGGCTGCTTCCTTCATGGTGTTAAGGGCCTTGGGGGCAGCGGATATCCTAACAAGGATCTCACTGCATACAGCCTTGGATAAAGCACTGTCACTAGTAGACACTATCACTACACCGGCGTCATCTGTCAGATATTGTCGAAGTACTTCCAGAACTTGGGAAAGAACTTCTGGTATGTCTTCGCTCATAATATCTACGGGTTCCATACTCTGGAACATAAATTGGTTAGTAAACACATGCACCTATAATGTAATGGAAAAAGGTTTTTTATTATCTCGAATGGATAGCGCTTGACTGTCATTCCACGAGTTGGAAGGTGGAAATTAAATCATTGATGGTAATGCACTATACTGTTTAAATGTGATATAAAATTATAATACACTTTTTAGCTAGTTTAAATTTCAGTTAAATAAACAGTCGTTATAAGTATAAGTTAAAAGATAAATAAATTAATATTGGTATTAAAATTATAATAAAAGATAAAAATTGCAATTTCAGCCAATCAAAACTATTAAACAAAACAATAGGTTGTGTTCATATTATTAATACTGAGTTATGCTTACTGAATTTGTCTTGAACAGATGAGCAGCGTATCTGAGCCGTAATGTGCTGCCTTGTCCCCGGCTCGTGCCACTCAGCGCTGCCACTGGCCAGCCTTCACTAACTTCTCCAGCGCTTCACTTTCTGAATCTGATTTTTTTGTTTGTTGTTGCATCTCTTCCCCCTCCTCTTCATAGTCAGCTCATGTACCTGGAATATTTAGAATAATATGTCACATCAATTAGCCTTCGTACAAACAATTTGATCCGAACTATACCAACTATCTTTGTATATACATCGTGTTAGTTACACTATTTATATGTCAAGAACGGCTGTACGGTTTGGCTGAAAATTTGTGGAGAGATAACTTAGAACAAGGGAAAGGACGTAGGATAGTTTTCATCTGATCGAAAAAGAAATAAATTGATAAAATACAAAATGCTCTTATTTACTGTCTTTAAGGTTGAATAGTTTTAGTCCGGTCAGCTATACATTTCTAATTCTGACACTAACGCAAACGAAGTCGCCGACAGGAACTAGTATTTAAATAAACATATAGAGTGTTCTATATTTTACAATATATTACTTATACAAACTATCAATGAATCACCTTCGGCATTATCTTCATCCATTCCATCGACAAGTGCCGCCCGAAGCTGTTCACCCACATCGCTCTGACCGATGGAAGCAAAACTGTAACAAATACGTATACATAAGGTTTACAAATTAAATATTTAAAAGGATTTTAAAACTATTTATTCAAAAGAAAATTATTGTATGTTAATAAAAAAAAGTGTCTATTTGCAAGTTACCAATACTTAAAAACCAGTATATTTAGGTTTTATCTATCTATCTGTTTATCTGTCAGTTTATGCTGAAAATTCCAACAGGGTATACCTATTTTAATAATATTGAATTACCAGGCAACTTTGATACAAGGTACAATTAAGATTTTTATGACTCTCATAAACCTTTCAATAACCCTACTGCACTTGTGTACTGCATGTGTGTCATAGAATTCAGTGAGCCAGCAGGATTTCATTGTGAATCATGAATAAAACAACCGGTCATGTTAGATAACATAGTGTCAGTGTTCATCTCACCTGTTGCTGCCCGTCAGCTGGTCCCTGGCCAGTCGCGCCGCCCCGCAGCACATGTACTGCCTCCCACCACTCACCCCTAAAAACAAACATTCCACTTGATATCCAGTCCATACTGATTCATATAAAGATAGTAGCTGCGCCCCGCGGTGTTACCCGCGGATTTCCGGGATTGGAAGATGTAAAGTAGCCTATGTGTTATTCCTGGATGTCAGCTTCCTGTATACAAAATTTTATCAAAATCGGTTCAGCCGTTTGAGCGTGAAGAAGTAACAAACATACACACACACTCCCAAACTTTCGCAATTATAATATTAGTAGGATGTATCTAAGACTATCCCGTGTGTTCAGTTAACATCTCGCCTGCCCATGATCACGGTTGCTGTAATGTAACCGAAACGTCGGGAATATGTAGTTTTAAAAATATTATATAATGCGTAATAGTCCGTAAATATTAGCTTCATTTAAATGAATACTCGCGAGAATCTAAGATCTCATTATAATATATCTAATAATTTATTTTTTAATTATTTTTTTAATTTTGCTCATATCCAGAACATTTGTCAATAATAATAATACTTAACTAATAGGATTCTTAGCCAGCATTCTATGAATTTGATATATATATATATCGGCGCTACCAGCTTTAATAACGGATGCGACTTGAAAATAATTTGAGGCTGTCATCAATTCTTATTAGTATTTATGATTATTGTTAAAAGTAAAACGAAATCAAAAGAGAATAGAACTATGTTTGAATCTTGTTATAAATATGACGACTGGACGCACGACGGCGGACTCCAGATTTGAGAATTCAGAATTGATACTCGTAATTCAGAGTTCAGCGAGTGTGTATCATTGAAGTATGTTATTATGAAGAATCTTTGAGAAATACAGGAGCATTAAGAACAATTGCAGTTTCATTTTAAAATATCATGGACTGTACTTGAAGAAGTGACATTTGCAACGTCAGCGAGGCTGGCGTCTCTCTCTCTCTTTAAAATCAACGAATGATAGCTTCACCTGTATCTCCTAGTCCTATATCAATTTGTTCAGCCTTTCTAAAGTGCCCTTCCTGTCATAATTGTTGAGCGAGTGGTCAGTAAATATCTCTCGTGTCTTCTTCTGCCAGATGTGTAGCGGCAACACGTAGACCTTCCGACACTTTGCCCGCGGCGTTGTACGCTCCTACACATTGTAACTCATTGATATGAGAACTCGTTCCGCTGTATCCCATTCCTGTAAATGTTTGCAAAAATGATATTAAAGATATTAATTGACATATGAAACCTACTAGAATAGAATAAAAATCGACCCAAACATTGAATTCTAAAAATTTAATAAATTGATCGTAACGTTAAATCCGTGTGTAAAAGAACTTAATAATAATAATAACTTTATTGAAAAAAAAAAACACAATGATTACACAATAATACATCAAGGTTGAGGTGCGTTATGTTTTCAGCAGATTTTAAATTTCGATTGTCTTTGGACCCCACACTACGAGACCTGTATCGTGGGGTCCGAAGGTCGTGTGTAAAAGAAGAAATTAATAATTGAAAACATATTCGTTTACACCCTTATTGTATGTTTACATTTATATTTTTGTAACTATACACAATAACTAATACGGAATGAACAAACTCGAATTACGTTAATAACAATTATAAAAAATAATAACAACATATTTCTTTTGTTCATTATTTAAAATAACTTACTTGAGATATAAAATGATCCCCCAACTGTTCACATTGCTCCCGAATAGATTCTATATCTTCTATAACATAAAGATATCAATGGATTGATTTACAATATATATATATATATCAAAACAATCCCTATAGCAATATCTTATATCTTTAAATGAGCAATACTTGTATATATATTAATATATTATGGGAATCTCGGTATCGGCTCAAACGATGGAGATAAATCGATCTAGCTAGGAATCATTATCATCATTAATCATTTATAAAATGTTATTTTACGTAAAAAAGTATAACAAAAATTAGTCGTTTAAAATATGACGCTCCCTGACATCTAGTGGCGAATAGTAATACTACTTTTTGCTACTCGCTTTTATTAATTGCTTTAACGACACAACAGCAGATGGCGTTGTTGAGTACCAGAAGTTAGATTAAGAAATTAATTGTTGATTTATATTGTTTTCTGTCATCTTAACGTGTTGAATAAAAAATGCCTAAACGAAATTAATAACAAAAAACCAAAATATATACTAATAATTCCTTAATACCCAGCAAAGCTCAGTAACCAGTTATTATTAATAATACCTGTACAATTTGAAGAGCTTTTTTATAATGATGTGCCTTCAGAGCCGCAGTGAGAGCATCAACGGTTCGAGCAGCCTCTATGAGATGAGGTACAGCGGCGCCCGCCTGTCGCGATGATACAAGCCACGCGCCCCACTCCCCTTCCAACCTGGTCACTTCACCGGGACAGGCCTGAAGAACAACAAACGATATAATAAAAATTAAAAACAAAAGTTTCAAATAGATAGTAAATTCTCTTGCTAGTTGAACGGCTCTTGCGACTACGCAACTATGTTGCCTCTAGAATAGTAATCAACAGCAGTTCTGATATCACCTTTACGCTCGGATATTTCACCAGAAATTTCCCACCATTCCTCCTACAAAGGAAACAAATTGTAAAGTTCATAATCTATGTCTCTAATTAGTGAATCTTAACTTTTTAAATTCTTTTTTAGTTAAATGCATAACCCTCGTCTTTAACTTGCATCATTCACACTAACATTATCTCTTCAATAGTATAATCAATAATACTAAATCAAAAACAAACGCTCATTGGTCATTTGCGTGTGTATTAAGACCTACAACGTATTGAGCAGGATCTTTCATTACGACAACAAGACTATCCTTAGTGAGACCAACAAGCGGTATTCCTACAAATGGGTTCATACTTCAGTAGCATTTTTATTTAGCTATCTGATAATGGATCCATTTCCTTCCCTATTTTTTTTGTGTATCTGATAATGTATCCTTCACCTGTACTAGTTGATCGTGCACAGCCTGCAGGAGCTCATCATCTTTCATGAGTGTGGGGTGATGTAACAGACGCGACACGCCTCGCACGTCACCGCTTGACCCTAAAACCACCCCCGCCTCGCCGAGACGACCTGTACCAACAAAATAATAATTTACTAGGGCTAATAGATTATTGATGTTATTCTAACGAAGATTATATATAAGATTTTATTAATATTTTTTTAAAAGTATTAAAGTAAAATTTTTTATCAATCTTAAATTATATTTATATATTTATTAAAGTAAAATTTTTTATCAATCTTAAATTATATTCTGAACGGTTATAATTTTTGCACCTATTGACGTGAGATAGTCCATGTATTGCTGCCTGAGTGATGTCACCGCTTGTCTATCGACTTGTTCAGCGAGGGCGATGGCATCTGCCCATCTATAGAACTGCTTGTACATATTAATGGCCAATTCTGGCTGAGCGGCTCCACGTAGCATTCTTCGGCGGTGGTTAAGTCCCCCACAAATATTGCTAGACGTGCACGAACCTCGGGACTCTTTAAACCTATGCATTATATTACAATCACGATTAATAAAATAAATACTATTAATACAATAAGTGCGTACTTAAAGAAACATATACAGTAGGACCTCGATTATCCGGACTAATTGTTGTCGGTAGGCATCCGGATAATTGAAAGTCCGGATAATCCAATATATGAAGAAAAACGGGCTTTTTGCATAGGTACATATGTAGACTGTACCATACATATGTAATGTTAGGTGTTTATTTAAAACAACAAATACATATGAGCGAGAATCAACGAAAATCACGGACGGCACGAGTGGCGTGGCGTTATGCAAGTTCTGACATGTTAATCTATACTAATATTATAAAGCTGAAGTTTGTTTGTTTGAAAGCGCTAATCTCCGAAACTACTGGTTCGAATTGAATAATTCTTTTTGTGTTGGATAGTCCAGTTATCGAGGAAGGCTTTGGGCTATATAACATCACGCTACGACCAATAGGAGCAAAGATATAGTGGTAAATGTGTAAAAAAACGGGAGAAATTATTTCATCTTTGAAGCCTTAAAATATGTATTAAAGAATAATAGCTCTTTTAATGATCTAAAAAACAGTCCGCGACAGTATATGTCTATCTTTTAAAATTAACTCACAAAAACCGTTTTTATGGTAACTAATTTGGTCGAAATAATTTGTTTAGGTTGTATCAATATAATAATATTAATCTTTATTCAACTAAACAAAAAAAATATGTTGGTGGTTAAGAGTACTTCATTGTGAATAAAAAAAACAAAGGTTTTATCTTGAAAACTCTACGGGAACTCGACCATTCCGAAAACCCCGCAAGGACGGGAACTATGAGGGAAGAACCAAAAATATGCCGGAAGTCACTATTCCACGCGGACGAAGTCGCGGCAAAAGCTAGTGTTAGAACAAAACTCGTCGCGATTGACAGTCCGGATAATCGCGAATTCGGATAACTGAGGTCCGGATAATCGGGGTCCTACTGTATGAGGTGTTCCCGAAACGTTTAAATGCAAAAAATACCTTCATCAATATTCCCGTCTCCTTTGGTTGAAGCCAACTCGAAAGTTTTCTCTAGATAAAATGTTCTAGCTTCATCACCCACTGCTTTATAGCATTTCGTCGCCAACTGAAAAAAAAATATCTGTTATGAGATACTAAAACGTTTAAATGTTATAATATATATATATATTAGTCTTTCTCTAATTTGAGCAGTGAGGAATATACCACCACAACTGAATGGCTAACACTTAACCAAACATAACTGTTTTTCGGTATCAGGGTGGTCCAATCTAATTGAACCTAACGTTAATGTAATTAAAACAATAATAAATTTAAGTAGTTATTCTAAAACCATTGGACAATCTTTATTTCTATCATATATACATGGTCGCTCATAGGTAATGTCGATTCATATGTAAAAATTTCAACGCATCCATTTAAATTTGTTGGAACTTCTTAAATTTATCTCTAGCTCTACAAACAGTACAGTAATTTTACTTTCTTTGAATAATTTTCTGTTTGTTCGTTGATGAACGACTACGTTTTGATAAAATAGTGGACAGGTGATGCAAATGTATGAGGTTTTGTTGAAGGAAAATTAAAATTACCGAAACCGGTTTTTTTTTTTTTTTCAAGACAATTCTAAACCATAAATGACCAAAGTAACGCAGAATACGATCAAAGAACTTAGTGATATTAAATTCCTGCAACATCCGAAATTCAGTTCAGACTTTACACTTGAGATCTATGGCGAGAGTCTTTTGTACAAAATAATTTGAATCCAACAAATGTTATTAAAGCAGTGCGACATTTTTTTTTGCATTTAAGGTCAAAAAAACTGTTTAACCTAAGAGCTTACTGCTCTTTGGGATAAAAACCATTAAATACGAGGAGCTATACATCTCATAGTTAGTCTATTTTATTACATTATATATTAAAAAGTGAACACTGAAAATCGACATTATTTATGAGCCATCCACTGTACTTATATCCTCTGTACTTGAATACAAATTCACATAAAGCAAATATCGTGAAAAACTTACTAAAAATTAGTAGAAGGTTTTCAATGCGTTTGGTAACGAAGCCTTAACAAACTTCTGTTTATATTTAATCTAACTGTAATGCCATACATATTAACCTCAACATCGTATCCTGCTAGCGCCTGTTCAGCCAGTTGACACCACAACGACCCGACGTCCGCAGACCTCGACACAGCGTCCAAGTATTGAGCACAATCCTTTAAGTCCCCGCTACGTAACGCCGAATCTATTCAAAATAAATAGTAATTTCCATTTAATATTCCATATAAATTAACAATATAGCGATTGATGAAAATAAATTCAAATAGCGCTTAGAACATTAAATCAATCCTGTTATAATAAAATCGTTCATTTATTGTCTTATACCAAAAAAAAATGGCTTAAAAGTACTCTGTATTATTCTATAAGTTAATCTGTCCAAAAAGTTACTTCAGCAACATACTGAATCTTGTTGTGTGGATAGTGTGCACCGGATTAACATTACCCTACCATAACCTTTAAATTTAAACGTTGTCTATATAAAAATTATATAGTAATCACTTCAAACAATAAAAAATAAATGAAAAGAAGGTTTTCGGATATTTTTAAATAAACGACATACTGCCTACGTTTCGGTTACTTTACAGCGACCATGATCACGGGCAGACTAGATGTGTTTCATTTAAATGAATACTCGAGGAAGTCTTAGATCTCATTAATCCTACTAATATTATAATTGCGAAAGTTTGTGAGTGTGTGTGTATGTTTGTTACTTCTTCACGCTCAAACGGTTGAACCGATTTTGATAAAATGTTGTATACAGGAAGCTGACGTCCAGGAATAACACATAGGCTACTTTACATCCCGGAAATCCCAAAAATCCCGGAAGTCCGCGGGTAAAACCGCGGGGCGCAGCTAGTATGAAATAATGTCAATACTGTAAAGGGTTCATACTGAAAGCCAGTCGATGTTCATCCAATACAATGGCCTGGATCTGACCTCCTTCCAGTAGGACTCGTCGCTCTGATACTGATACAGCCGAGACTGATATACACTCAGACATGTCAACACACTGAGGCTCCCACACACTGTACCTATAACACATACAAACACACATATATATATATATATATGTAGGAACAACCTTATGATCCATGTATATCTTACTGTATGTAACATAAAGACATAATGAGTAAAAACTAGGATTAATTTACAGGAATATTTTGATATGTTCTCTCCCAAAACAAGAAATCAATATGGATCATTTAACCCATTGCCAACGATACACTATTTTTAAGTTAGAAGATTTACTATATATATTCAAATAAATTTTGTACACATAATAAGTTACTTTTATCCAGTACAATTAAAAAATATATTATTAAATCTTACCAAATCAGCAAACGGGTTGAGGTTTGGGCTACAACAGCGACACTGTTTTCTATCCATTGCACGAAACTAACTCCGCTCGCGATAATTTCCTAAAAAAATGAAATACCAGACAATGAAATATCATATTTATTTGATTCAATTTATTCAGCTATGTCGTTTACGCTATATATATGAGTGCTACCTTTTCATCGGTATCAATACGGAGAAGTGCAAGTCGTCGTCTAGTATGACGGAACAGAAGCAGATGTCCGCTCTCAGTCAGCTCCAACCAATCCACCCGAGCTTCGTGCCACCATGGCCCTAACTGAACTCCTACAACATTCACATCATTGATATTAATAAATATAATGCAACGACATCAATCTTTTCTTTCATAACAAAGGAACTCTAACATCTATCCTATGTATGTTCCGTACCTGTAACAAGATCAATAACAGCAATCGTCTGTCTGTCAGCAGATAGGCGAAGTGTTTTCGTTCTTCCTCCGTCTTCCTGCCCTCATTGATACGGACACTGAGCACGTGAGGATTCACACGCTCAGTACGAACCTCCATAAGATACGAATCATTTTAGTATAAATTAAATTACTTGACATTGTGTAGATCTTGATCTATACTCACGGTTTGTAGTACTCTATGGAGGCCGTACTCCACCACACTAAGTTCGCCAGCACGCTGCAACAGACAGGCTCCACCCACAGCTGCATATATACGCTCCCCTACACCGGACCATGGTATCTGGAGTATTCATGACTATAAACTTTTAACTAACCTTAACTTTTTGTTAAAATATCAGCTGGCATTTTAGCAGTTTATAAATAATCAATTTTAACAAACTTATCTGCTACTGCCTGTCTCACAGAATGGTATCTAACATCTATATGTATAGATCTCCTGTGGTATACTGGATTCAAAACAAGTTTTTTATACACTTTGATAATCATTATACAAAATCATTGTTTCTGAATTAACTCCAATTTCAAAAATAAATAGCCTCCTTACTGGCTTCTCACATGGAAATATACTGTGCTTCTGTTGAAAACAAAGCTATATTTCTGTTTTCTACATTCAAAAGAAATTACTAAACCAGACAACTTAAAACAAAATCTAGAAAAAGATTTTTTATCATTTGAACCTGAACCCCAACTTGCAACAACATATCCTTGTCTATAACAATTATCCTTTCGTAAAACAAGGCCAAAGATTTTAGTAACTTTTGAGTACTTTAAAATTCGTTTTAAATGTTTCCAATGAGTTTCATCATATGAGTTCTAAAACTGACTCAAATAACATACACTGTAAGCTAAGTCTGGTCTGGTCAAGACAGATAAATACATAAAATTACCTACCACTTGTCTATATGGAATTTTCTAATCACAAAAACTGTTCTTAGATTTTTCTAGCCTTACATTAACCTCAATAGGAGTTTCCAGTTTTACAATGTAACATATTAAATCATTTCAGAAAGCTTTCTACCTATTGTTCTTGATCAACAGTTATAACATTTTCATACATATTTACTCTTAAGCCTAAACAATGCTTTATTTGATCTAGATCTTTTATTTAAAATTTACTGCTTAAATCTTGTATTAACTGATTAGTTGTCATTTTACAATTAGAGAATACAAAAAAGTCATCAACAAACAAATCTATTATCACTTTAACATTTCTTTCAAACTTTATAAATAAACAAGGTTCATACTTAGATTTTAAATGACTATAGAATATAGCAAATAAAACTTACCAAATGCGTGTACTATTAATAAAACAAATTCTGTACCTGTTAGACTCATGCCTTAATTTGAATTGCTTGTTTGTTTTAGGTAGCGTTAAATTTCTAATGCATTGATACGTGGTAGGGTGGCCTGAAAAAGAATTTGTCCTTCTCGATCGTAATCCAAACTTATATTCTTACATCGAGTTTTGTTCCAAAAACAAACGGTCCTTGTCTTGTCGACGCGACTTGTTGCGAGACTAATGTTATTTATCAGTCATCTGCTTACTCAATCAACCAGTCACCTATAACACACGCAAGTAATAGTTAAAATAGATTTTAAAACATAATTGGTGTTTTATTTCATTTATAACTCTTTATGTAATCAAAAACGTATTACATAAATGTAACTGTGAACGTGAATAGTATCCCATTTCTGATTTTAGTATTCTAAAAAAAATACTCACAAAAATATAGTTTTCTTATAAAGCCAGTACTTTTAAATAACAAATAAAACCTTAACTAGAACAAACTAATAATATTCCTAACTCAATACACCTTAAATAAGTTAAATTCAATTTACAAAAATAAAAGTCGTGTTCACAAAGTACTTTCCCGCGTAAAATTAACAAACAAATCGTCATCAGTGATCAGTGTTACCAGAATATTTTTTTCTCGAATCGCCCCGCCGCACTGGAGCGCGCGTGTAACCCCGAGATAACCCCATCATGGCACACAGGTAGTTAAGGCGGGAAAGTTGAAATAAATTCATGAGCTTATTATTGGTTTTATATTAATTAAATTCGTTCTATTATTTTACAATAATAAATAAAATTTTAAATACAAATAAAATTCAATTATTGAAGTACAAATGGTCTAGATTTTTTTGATAATTTACCTGTTTCAGTTAACTTTTTCTGTTTTTTACTAGTTAAATTTGTTGCCTTGTGTTGATGAGTTTTTTTGCTGCAATGAACTTTTAAATCATGCTTATGAACACGTAAATTCACCCGGCACCATTTACAATATGCCTCTCCTTGACCTGTTAATATCAAATCAAATCGGCTACCTGATTTCAGCGGATAAAATAATATCGCCACTCGGTAAGGGAGATGGCCCCATTGGCGCTATATAGCCTCACCTGGCAACACTGAGCGTCAGCGTTTCAATATCATTTTGGATGCGTTGGGAATTTAAAAGTTCGGTTCAATTTAAAAGTGTGATTCCTAAGTATATTATATAAGTTTTCCATCAACAATATAAAAGCAAAACATTAGCGTTTAGACAAAACAGCCGATGTCGTCTATACAACACTCATTTGATCTGTCAAATAAATATCAATAATTTTGTCGATTGTCTTTCAATGATCTTACTTTAAATTATTTACTGTTTCGGTTCTATTTGTACTTATGATAAATTTTTGGATTAGTAATTTTTTTGTTGAAGAAAAACTAGTAAATCTTAATTTGTTCATGTTACACTACTATCATATTCAGTTGGTGTTTTTCTGTGGCTCCTGAGTTGTATCACCACGTCGTCAGTCGTGGTCAAAATGAATGAAATCCATTGCCTCGGTCTCAGGTCAACTCATTTATGAATTTCGTCAATTGAAGTTTGCTTTTGATACACAGAACCAGTCTTCTGGACCCAGGAACATATGATGTTAGAACTTGTCCTGTAATGTTACAGTATATTTTAATACTAGCTTTTGCCGCGACTTCGTCGGCGTGGAATAGTGACTTCCGGCAGATTTTTGGTTCTTCCCACATAGTTCCCGTTCTTGCGGGGTTTTCGGAATGGTCGAGTTCCCGTAGAATTTTCAGGATAAAACCTACGTTTTTTTTAATTCACAATGAAGTACTCTTCACCAACAACATATTTATTTGTTTATTTGAATAAAGATTAATATTATTATGTTGATACAACTTAAACAAATTATTTCGACCAAATTAGGTACCATAAAAACGGTTTTTGTGAGTTAATCTTAAAAGATAGACATACATTGTCCCGGACTGTTTTTTAGATCAGTAAAAGAGCTATTTTTCTTTAATACATACATATTTTTTGTGTATCTTGAACCGTTTTCACGGGGCACGCAACGAAAGGCTTCAAAGATGAAATAATTTCTCCCGTTTTTTTACACATTTACCACTATATCTTTGCTCCTATTGGTTGTAGCGTGTTATGTTATATAGCCCACAGCCTTCCTCGATAACTGGACTATCCACCACAAAAAGAATTATTCAAATCGAACTAGTAGTTTCGGAAATTAGCCCTTTCAAACAAACAAACTCTTCAGCTTTATAATATTAGTATAGATTCGCTAAGACAATAGTATATTTAATATTTCATTTTAGTCACGTGCTTTCAGATCTCAGATGATACACTCAAAACCACAGGGATTGCGTTTCTAGCCTCTTTTGGAGAACCCGTCCCAAACCTTACGCTTTTATCTTCAATTCCTACTAAATATATATATTTTTTAGATCGCATTCCTTGAAGTAGTTAAAGTTCAGTTATGTTCGACTAAATTAACTCAATTTAAGAAAATTTTAAGTTTCATAAATACAGTTCTTCTATATATTTTTCCAAGGTATTTATTACTATAGATTCTTGTAACTGATCTATTTCAATCAAATCTTACAACACCAGGGGTCCTTTAACGCTAATTTTAAACTTAAAATAATACTCATCTATATTTTAAATAAGCTTTTACCTGGTACGTATTGAACTATATATTATTGAAATATATACGTATTGGACTATATATTGTTTAATTCGTCGTTAATTTGAGTAAATTGATTAATGCGGAAATTCTCGGATATTTAGTATAAAAGTAAAAGAATCGTTTAAACTTTTGTTTTTATTTATATCTAGATATAATTTTCTCCGAATATATCGACAACACGTCGTTTTGCCTTTTTCTTAAATATTCGTATAATGTATGTACCTATAATGTCATGTTAAACTACATATATCTAGTATATAAACAGCATAAGATGCAACAACTAGCTATGACTAATCACATAAATTAGAAATTTCTAAAAAAATAACAGCAAAAAACTGAACGTTATTTAAAATAACGCAGGATAAAACCTAAAACATAATAAAACACATAGTTACTTCACTGACATAAGTTAACTCCGTCTCTTTGTGCCTTTTATATCATAATATTGTCGCACAAAAACTAAATACAGATAGATTGGGAGCAGATTCTTTTTACTTTTTCCTATATGAACTGTGTCAGCTTCGTCAATAAAGTGTTGATAAATATCGGGACATTGTTTAAAACTCGTTACATTGTTACCCAGCTTTTGAGAGCTTACTTTTTTTTAACTATTACTTTATTGGTTTTAATTTTCTATATACTCGATAAAGTAAGGAACATGTGCCATTTTCGATTAAGTTAAATAAAAGTATGCATCATGGGGATGAAAAACTGTCATATAATAACTTTGACACTATTTTCCTTTATAACTTTATAGATGGCGTAAGTAGCTCTGAAATTGGTTTGACAATTGACATTAGGACAAATTTTAAATTATTTCAGTTGTTCATTTGCCGTTGTTTACTGTTGTTTTTGTGCTGTACGTTCTTTTTCAAACATTTGACCCGGCTTAATATATCATTGACTCCTATTTCCACGCTTTTGACGATCGAGTATCGACCCCGTTTTTTCTCAATTGGACTTTGTTTTCTGCGAGTACGATCGACCCCAGCTCTTCTCATTTGGATTTTGATTGCAAACCACGAATTTGGATTATCGATAAGTTGAAAAAATGCCACGAAAATCGGCTATTAAGTGTTACTTTCGGTGTGCGACTAAAGGTACTTATTTAGTAAAATCTAAAAAAATATTATTTGTCGTATATATGTATATACAATCAATTACTACTCTTGTTACATCAATTTCAACCGTAAGAATTTATTGACTTTTAATAAAAACATTTCAGGTCCTTTTCATCAATTTCCTAAACCTGAATACCCAAAATTGGAGAAAATAATTCAATGGAAAAATATTTTAAATGAAGACATGATACAAAAGGAAGATTCTTACATTTATAACAATATAAGAATATGTGATGATTATTTTGAACAGTTTTACCATTCTTCAAGTAAACAACTCACTCAAAATGCTGTACCAACACTATACTTAAGTAAGTATCTAAAGTAAGCAACTTCCCAAGTAGTTATAGGCACACAATACATACTATTAATATAAAAAGAAAACTATAAATATTTTATAACTGTAGATGATAATATACATTATTATTATTTTACTTTAGAAATTGGTGCTCATAATTAAAAATTATAAACAAAAAATAATGATTTAATTGAATATAATGAAATAGGTATACAAGTCATCTTAACATTTTTATATACTTACATGTGGTTTGATAGATTTATAATGTGCCCTCTTTATTACCTTTTTTATATAAATAAGAGAAAGTTCCTACAAACAGTATTGAAAAATAACTACTTTTGTCACTTCTTTACATAGGTAAAACAAAAACAAAGTGTTCTAAATATGCAGAGATTATAATTTCATTGCATAACTACAAACCAAAAAAAGTTGTTTATAGTTTTTTATGTAATATAAGAATGGCAGTGTTTAATTCAGTAAAAATTACAAGTCTATTAACATTCAATCAGAAACTCTAAAAGAAACGAGGAAGAATGGTACTTGATTGTGGGCCGGATTTGTAATAAATTTAGCAAAATAGTCTGCTTGCTCTAGAATAGGACTATTTGCTTGTTTTGAGACAGCAGATGATAAAACTCTTATTTTATATATAATATAGTTAGTTTTTGAATTTAATTGTGGATTTTGTTGTGCTGTCTATAAACTTAAACTATCCGTTATTATAATCCACTTTTGATGAGTCTGTGTTTGAATGTGCTCCATAGCAGTATATACATACATATGCTGGATTCAGCGGAGTATATGCTTGTGAGTGAATTCAGCCTATGACCAAATCCACCCTTGATCTATCATAGACAGTTATAGAGACCGCTTCATTGTTCCTAGACCCATCTGTATATATCTGATGATATCCCTGCCACCTATCAAGTTCCCTATAAAAGTCTTCCTTATACTTTACAAGACTTTTGACTGCAATTTTAATCTGAATAAATTTTGATTCATATAACCCAGAGTAACAAGGCCATACCTTGCTAGAAAATATATTGTGTTTATTAGAAATTTGCTCTGTTTCAGAAAAGCCTTGAAACACATGAATTAATATTGGCAGTCCTGTTAATAGTGTCCCGCAGTTTAACAAGAAGTGGATGGTTACCAATGGAGAGCAACCTTGCAAAAAATGTTGATTGTAAGTATTTAAACCTAAGTGCTAATGGAGGTATATTACATTCCACCTGCATTGACACTATGGGAGTAGTTCCCATGGCACCCATTATAATACCATTATAATAATTAGAAAAGATACATTTATTCTGTATCTTTTCTAATTTATCTACTATAGTTCTTACCCCTGCAAAACAAAAAAAAAGCATATTCAAATTGACTCTTTACTAATGAATTATACAATTTTAATAGAATCCTTGGATCAGCATCCCAATATGTGCCTGTTAAAGATTTTAAAACATTGCAAGCATTTAAAGCTTGAGATTCTAGAGTTTCAGCATACTTATTGCATCTAAAATTGTTTGTAAAAATAACACCTAAAAACTTTACAGAGCTCTCTACAGACATTACATTATTATTGAACAAAATATTTACATTCCCATTTCTAATTCCATTTTTTGAAAAGACAACACCTTTACTTTTTTCATTGCTGACCTCCAGCCCAAGGCTATCAAAATAGTTCTTTAGTCTTTGGAGAGCAACATTGAGGACTGATTGTACATTTAAAAAATTAGTATCAGAGCAATAAACAACTAAATCATCTGCAAACTGCAGATTAGAAACTTCACACCCCAGAGTTAAATTTAGCTGATGTATGAATAGGATAAAAAGCAATGGGCTCAATACACCACCCTGTGATACACACCTACAAGAATATCTTGGACCAAATAACTGATTGTTGACCTTAACAAACACCTTTCTGTAGTTCAACAAATTAAAAATACAATTTACAACTTTTCCAGGTACCCGCAGTAATAATAATACTGAGGATAATTTGTTCAGATCTACATTATTGAAAGCCCCTACAATGTCAAGAAAAACACCAACTAGTACTTTATTCTCGGAATGAGCATCGAGGATATCAAGACAGAAATGACAGACTCTCACAAGCAGAACGGCCACAACGAAAGCCAAACTGATTGTAAGGTAAAAGATTATTACTTTCTATGTGAAAAATTAATCTCTGTTTTGTTAATTGTTCGAAAGTTTTTCCAACACATGAACTCAGTGTAATAGGACGATAAGAATCAGCCAAATTAAAGTCTTTGCCGGGTTTTAAAATTGGTACCTAACAGTCAGTTTTCCAATCCTCTGGGATAATAGAAGACGTCTATAAACTATTTTATAAACTTAAAAAAATAGATAGAGTTTGAACATTTAAAAGTTTAAACATTCTTAAGGAAAGCGAATCCAGGCCACATGAAGAATCTTTTTTTGAGGCTAAAGCAATTTTTAAATCTTGCATAGTAAAACAACCGATCATGTATGAATTATCACTATTTACTCCAAGAACATTATCTATACTTATGTGTTGTGAAACAGTATCCAGTGTGTATTTATATAAAAATGTTTGAACCCAATTGAGGTCAGAAAATAAGTTAGAACTCGGAAAACTTTTTTAAATTTTCTTATTTTAGTCCAAATGCGATTTATAGATGTCAAACGATTTATTGATGAGCAGAATTCAGACCAACTTTTACAACATTCTTCTTTTAAAGTGAGTTTTTTAAAGGCTTGTGCGCGTTTGAAATTAATGTAATTTTTGCTGTTAAGACTAGTTTTGAAATTAATGTAGGCGTTCTTGCAGTTTTCTACTACTTTTGAACATTTATCATTCCACCAAGGCACTTGACACCTTTTTCGAGGATGGTTATTATTACTATCAGTTGTGTTATGGTTTAAGCCGGGCCCGGAGAATTTGATTGCCAATAGAATAATTGAACAAAAGTTTCTGTATGAGTCAAGGAGATCACTATTGTCAACTTTAAAGTTCATTACATTTTATTAACTATTTGTTCATATCCCAATTTACTAATTTCAGATTGCTGTGAAAAGGAATGTTGTTCATGGAAATAGAGGGCTCATGTTGATCTTTTACGAGAGTAAATTTTGTTATAGTCGTCAGATGATAACTGCCTAAAGGGTCCTGATGAAGTTGACAGTCACAAGAAAGAAATAAAGAAGAAGACACCATAGTTAAATATAGACTGTTTGGTTTCCAAATATGAGAGCCTATAGTTGTTGGTTGACCATTATTTAAAAGTATTAAGTCATATATGACCCATGTAATCCATAATAGCTCTGCCCCGAGAATCTATGCGACTACAACCCCAAAAAGTATGATGGGCGTTAAAATCACCTGCAATTATCAACGGTTTTGGAATACTGTACAATAAACGATCGAACTTCGCCCTTTCAAAAGCAGGAAAACTATTACCAGAATTGTAAACACTAACCAAAGAAATGCATTAATGTTTCACTTTAATAATAATTACTACATTTTGTAACGAATCATCATAAAAAGTATCTTGTTTAGAGAAATGTATACCGTTTTTAATTAATATTGCTACGCCATTATGATCATTAGCGCAGTCATTCCTAATAATGGTATAACAACGTAAATTAAATTGAATGTTAGGTTTGAGCCAAGTTTCTGAAATAAGAGCTACATGTTTATTATTTTTGTATAATTTTTTTTTAAACTCAAGTCTGTTACTTAACAGACTGAGCGTTCCACTGTACAATATTTAAGATTTGGTGGTTGAATGTGACGATTTGCTATTTTTGTCCTGTATGGTTTCTTTAATAGCTGAGCTAATAAATTGTGAACTAACACTTATATTTTGAGTTTTATTTAAAGTTCTAACTTTTACTATAGATTCTGTTAATAGTCATAGTTTCAGAATTTG
Source organism: Danaus chrysippus (assembly GCA_916720795.1). Classification (NCBI taxonomy): domain Eukaryota; kingdom Metazoa; phylum Arthropoda; class Insecta; order Lepidoptera; family Nymphalidae; genus Danaus; species Danaus chrysippus. Next base: position 17,756,195 of record CAKASE010000049.1, on the reverse strand, counting down.
ACAGTATTGCTTGTATTATAGTATCGTATTACATCTTGGGTTGAGATGTTGTGAATAGATTATATTAACTAAACATACTTATTAACCATTATATACTACGTAAGCTAATTTTGTATCTATTTAATGTACGATTTATTAGAAATAAAGGCAGTATCTATTCAGCAATGTCTTTCGGCTTTCATTCCTCCCTCAGGGCACCACATTACTGGCTATTTAATTTTTTATAAAGGGAGGGAAAATTTAATGAATCTTTTAACGTGTCAGCGTATGACTTGTGTTTACTGTTTGCGATTTTCTTTTGCCTTATAGGGCACTAGATAGCATGTGATTGCCATTACAATTAATGCACTTAGCTTTTTCAATGTTAACCTTGCATTCTTTGAAAGAATGTCCCTCTGTGCATATGGAGCATCGCGGTGAATTTTTACAAAACTTAGCCAGATGATCATAGCGTAAACATTTAACATGCTGTTTTATAGGTGGGACATATGTGGAGACAGGCAGGCGCCACATCTTAATGTGAACATTGTCCGGCAGTGACGTAGCAGACGCAAAAGTTGTTACTACGCTCTGAGTAGGTTGCAGTGTGAGGTGTTATTTTCTCCTTTTACTTTACGCATTATGCGTCGGACAGAAATAACTTTTTTTGTTGTTGATATTGCTTTATATATTTTGTGATTGGATAGATGAGTGGGAACCGAAGAGATAACTCCGTGGCCGTTTAAGTCGTTGTTCCTTTAGATATGTAGTATTTTCTAAAAAGGCATTTGCCAAATTTGCACGTTGGAAAACAACACGGACCTTATATTTATTTATTTTTTTTAAATATTGTATACCTTTCACAGAGCGTATATAACTAGTACTAAGCGACATCATGTCCCTATTACCGAGTGGGACATCATTAGTACTATCGACAAATACTATGAATTCAGACTTGACTTCCGCATCTTCAGGGTATCGCCGACTATAATCAAGGACCCTAAAGGGAGCGAAGGCATTTGCATCCTGCAATACTGGCGAATCCTCGCAATCGGAATCACTGCTTGTGCTGAAATTCAAGGACTCACCCGAATCCTTCTTTTTAGGTTTTTTTACCATCTCTCCATATAAACACACATATACAGGGTGACTGGTGAATTACTATCAATATTTAAGGAGAATACGCGGTACATGATTCTCATTCGAATTATGGAAAAAAATAGGTACTTAATTTTTGAGCAAATTTCCGTATAAATAAATAAAGTGAGGACGTTCCAAGTGTTCCAAGTGTGGACAACATCACGTGCTATCAACGTGCTGATACAACACCACGCCGCCGCACGCGTGTGTGTGTGTTTGTGTGTGTGTGTGTGTGTGTATACCTAATCTGTAGGGTGATCACACGATGCGTAATTAATTACATAACTTTTGGTTAACTTTACTTAGAAGTTTATTAATATTTATGTTATATTAATTTTTATTTTGTCATATATGATCGTCAAATATCACGTCCTCAAGTATCGATAGTAAATCACCAGTCACCCTGTATACATATTAAGTTTTACTTCTTTACAATAAACTAACCAAAAATTTGCAAATTATAGTAGGTATAAAACTATTTAAAATAATTAAAATTTTCAAAAAGCCCGCGTCAACGTTACAATTCCCGCGCTCTTTTCTAACAATCATAAACCATAGATGTTTTTTTTTGGTTATGTTCGTTCCGTTCAGAACAGGCAAAGAGAACAAAGCCCATACAGCCATGTCTTTTGTTAAACCATAGATAATAATAATACACTATCTTAGAAAATATATAAACTTAACATCTGTCACTTGTCATCTGTCAAGATTTCAGATATCTATACTAATATTATAAAGCTGAAGAGTTTGTTTGTTTGTTTGTTTGTTTGTTTGAAAGCGCTAATCTCTGAAATTACTGGTTCGAATTGAATAATTTTTTTTGTGTTGGATAGTCCAGTTATCGAGGAAGGCTGTGGGCTATATAACATCACGCTACGACCAATAGGAGCAAAGATATAGTGGTAAATGTGTTAAAAACGGGAGAAATTATTTCATCTATAAGGCCTTCCGTTGCGTGCGCCGTGAAAACGGTTCAAGATATACAAAAAATATGGATGAAAGAATAATAGCTCTTTTAATGATCTAAAAAACAGTCCCGGACAGTATATGTCTATCTTTTAAGATTAACTCACAAACACCGTTTTTATGGTACCTTTGGTCGAAATAATTTGTTTAAGTTGTATCAACGTAATAATATTAATCTTTATTCAAATAAACAAATAAATATGTTGTTGGTTAAGAGTACTTCATTGTGAATAAAAAAAAACATAGGTCTTATCCTGAAAATTCTACGGGAACTCGACCATTCCGAAAACCCCGCAAGAACGGGAACTATGTGGGAAGAACCAAAAATAGGCCGGAAATCACTATTCCACGCGGACGGAGTCGCGGCAAAAGCTAGTCATAAATATAATAGTTACTCTTGATACTTTACATGAATTGGAACGTAAAAAAGTGAAAATTTATATTTTTAATATCTACATATTCTTAAGAACAATTTGAGTCTTAACACGAAAAAAAATCTAAAAAATCCTCTGTCACAGAGGCCGCTAACACTTTCGAATAAATAAAAGTACATATTAAAAAAATAAAAGTACATACTTATACATATAATATTATAATTATAGCTTTACACTTAATTATTCATTTTGTGAACATCCCAGTAGTAACAATTTTATTAGCCAACTCTCTTCTATTACGTTTTGTCGCAGAGTTTATAGTTTCCATTTATAATATTAAATATAGTGTAATAGGTATGAAGCCTCTTCAAACACACCGATAGAGTGTAAGCATGTAGTATGTACCGTACAGAGCGCGTAATATTTACATGCACGTAATGGCCGCACATTAACAGATCAGCTTCACATGAGCTCTTATCAAAAGTCACCGGATGGTTTATAACTTCCCTTTCCGAACATGGCGGCGGCGCCCGTGGCTACACCGCTAAAATGCACCTGTTGATTAGCACTTTTATATACACTGAGAGAGTAAAACGTTTTACAGTTTAGCTTAAATTTTCATCTCAACAATTCTATGTTCCAAAATTATTAAGCTTTTATTGGTTACAATTTTTAAAGCACAATGTCCTACGTCTTATAGTCATATCCTATCTTCCGCTAGCTAAAGTAAAATATAGTATCGATAGATGTAAGAAATTTATTTACTATAATTTACTGTTAGATCTATAATTAATTAGTTTAATTAGCTTAGTTTTATATATTTGGGATTCTAACAAAATCATGAAAAAATGTAGTTGTTTTATAAAGCCTCCTTTTAAATAACAAATTAAACCTTTACCGCGTAAAAATGAAAAAACCAAACGTCATCGCATTAACGTCACTTCGGGTGCGTTCGGGAATTTAAAGGTTCGGTTCAAATTAAATGTGTGTTCCCTAAATACATCGTATATTTAGTTTCACGTAATAAGTGTAGACACATTATGCTGTTGGTTCCTGAAGTCCGTGTTCTATTGAAAAAGATAATTTATTTCTCGAAAACAAAAATATCAAATTAATGAAATAATTATATCTATCGATAAATGTAAATGTTTATTATCAGAATTGAAAATGTGTTCATTATTACATATAGTTGATGCCTGATACAACATAATACCGTATAATGCATTGGCTACTGTTTGTGGCTACAGATGTATGAGGTACACGCGTGCTATTCTAACATTTATTTTCATAAAATACTATACAATACTAGATGCTGTCAACTGTCAGGTCGTAGAACTGTTCAATAATAGTATTTTTTGATATCGTATTCAAACAGAATCTTTTTTAATAAAACGTGTATTTATAAGTAGTGATGGTATGTTCTGAACGTACTCGTAAGTTCAACGGAACAGGAAGACATAAAGTGGGTGATTTTCTCCTCTCAAGACGGTATTAATCTCATACGACTTTATCGCTTTACCTAACAATTAGCAACCAGAGATGAAACTTCTCAGCACACCATGGATTAAACGTGCGGGTGCCGGGTTCATGGCATGGCTTTATTTATATGTGTAATATGATTTACAATATTTATTTATTGAATGGTTTTATTTAGCTCACTCTGTTTGTTTTATTATTTATTCTTTTTTTTATTTTTTTTTTCATTTTTCATTTTTCTTGGGTCAAATTTAGTAATTCAAATTTCACCCTCTTCCTGTCAACCGATTAATCTGATTCTAATTTTGTATTTAATCTGATCTAATTTTGTATACACTTTGGATTTTGGTGACAATACAATTATGTTTATTTATTATCATTATAAATTCAAGATGGCCGCCGCTACAAAATGGCGGATAATTTATGTTTTATCAATCCCATCAATATGAGTATCAAATGAAAGGTCTCAACAAGTAGAATACAATTTACTATGCTAAATTGAAATCTAATATGGCCGCCGCTACCAAATGGCTGATAATAATTTTTTAGAGGAGTTGGACTGCAATAAACTAACGGGCAAGAAACCTTGCAATAATGAAGCACAAATGAATTAAACAGAATGCGTAATAAAAACTAAAAACTAGAAAATAAAAATGGATAAAAAAACTTTATAAGTTAAACGGTTTTACGTGAAACATACATTGCAATGTTTAAGATAAATGTACTAAAAACCAAAAAATAATAAAATAGATACAGTCATGGGAATTATAAACATATGCACAGACTAGACTAAAATAAAAGCGTGGGGCATGGGTACTTCCTAGACAAGATATTAGATAGATAGATATTTCCAGTGTAAGTAGAATAAACACTCTCTGTTTAATCCCTATATTATGGCTCAAAATACAGTACAGTGCTAAACGTTAAGAACCTATCAAAAAACAAGAACAGTTAGTAAAAGATACTTTGGGCGTTTCTGTGGGTGTGGAACTGAATTCAAGTGAAAAATTCATAGATATTATTTAGGTTAACTATAGAAAAACTGCTAGTCATCTCCCTAGAAATTGACTTACCAGCGACATCTGTTAGCGGATAGCTAAACTCATAGCGGTAGTTCAATCAACAAAATCGACCAAGTCGTAGTAGTACCGCCACTCGCCACAAGAGGGCACTAATATTAAATATTATCAAAATCAAGAAACTGTTTACTATTATATTTTTAAGCGAAATGGAAGATATAAAAAACTAGTTAAAAGTTATTAAGTACTAACACTAGAATTATTACTAACAGTAATAGAAATATTAACAAATAGCGATAAATAATATACTCGTACTTACTGCTAACAATCATTCATATTTGTGAGAAGTACAGTCTTTTTTTATATCATTTTTATTTATTTATTTATTTATTTATTAAAAACATTAACGCTGAACGCTGAAATGTAACTTTGGAACCTAAACAAAAGTACTTAGGAATGGAAATGATCAAGTAAGTATGTAGAAATAAGGGACATAAAAGAAAGTTTATTATTCTCAAAAACACAAAGCAAATCCAATACCCATTATATTTTCTTAACATGTATGTTTATCGATATTGGATACCATCAAACTGTGTTTGAAAGATCCCAAACAATGAATATGTAACCTGAGAGGAGAAAACGTTCGAGGAATTTAAACCCACGGTCCTTGTGTATAAGGTGTTATATTGAATGAATTATTATTATGTTCATTCAATAAGGAGATCGTGCCATTTATATAACTTTACCACAGTAAGTAGTATTATTATTTAAATGTTTCGTATGTTTTGCAGATTAATGATAATATGGAAAGGACACAACTAAACAAATGTTGAGGCCAGAAAGTCTGTGTCATGATTATGAATAATAGAAAAATATCTCCTGAAAGTTACTTGAGAAATAAACAGAAAATCGGTGTTTAATTAAACCATATAAAACTCAAAGACTTATTTTATTTTACAGACCTATTATGTTTTATAAAATACAGGAAGACGGTACTTACAATAACTGATGTTGCTAATCAAAAACTGTATAGAGATATGCCATTATAGAATATTTGACGTTTATTTGAAAAAATTCTCAAATTGTTTATTGTTCAATAATGAACATGCAATTTAATTATTTCTTTGTGAACTGCTATAATTTTTCAATAAAAATGATGACTGAAGTTTGAATGAGAAGTATGATCCAGAAAACCAGATATTCTTACGACTCTTGCTATTAAAACAAATATTTTAATTTAGATGTTAAATTGATATACATATATAATTCATTATCTTGAACAAATTTGTTAAGATTAATGCTAAAGAGGCCCTATAACAGTGCAGTGACAAAATGCACGAATACATCTATTAACCCACAGGATAAAATACTCGTGAGCATCCCATGGAACACTAAGATTCAGATAAAGTGGTTATTGTTCACAAATATTTAAACTTTTTTAAAAGCGGAACGTATAAACGAGAATGAAAAACTATAAATCCATTAAAAATCGTAACGAAAATATGCAAGATTTTGAAAACCTAAGTCTGAGTAAACCAAGGACTCAGTAAACGGCGCAGAAAAATTTAAAAAAGACACGCTTAACGTTGCGTTGGATAAGATGATTATGGATATAAATAAAGAAGCCAAACTTATAAAACCTATAGCAAAAAAAAAAAAAAATTAATGTAATTGCAAGAAAGAAATCTAGAACACATACATATACACTATTTTCCTATTTTCTTCCTGTACTTAACATATAATTACATCACTACAGAAAATAGTTTCTTGTCAAAATGGAAATTAGTTAAGTAATTAGTTAGGGCCCCTAAGCAGTATTAGCCCAGGGCCCCAGACATCTAAGATCCGCCCCTGGTGATAAACATGAATTCACGTCGAAGAGAACTATTAGAGCCCAGTCTAATGAGAGAAATTTTATTACCTAGAGATGATATTTAATTTTCTACACTATTACGAGCTACGTTGTCATTCAAGAAAGTTCTACAATGACACAAGAATGAGTATAGAGACATTCGATAATGTTTTACAGAAAATAAGAAGCATTCTGGCATCAAACATTTTCGGAAATCGTTTAAAATAAACGATATTAACTCTTCATTGTCAATTTCCATATTAATTTTTTGGTTTTCATAAGTAGTCTTATAGAATATAATTCACAGATTTCAGATTGGAAGGTAATTGGGAAATTTTTTAACCCAAAAGGTATTGTAATAAATTCGTATTGTCCAAACATGATTGAATTAGAAGCCTGTTATCAGAGCGTTTTGTTTAGACAACAAAAGTTGTTTTAAACCACTGTCAAGATTGGATAGGAGTACTAAACGTACGAATCGTATAATGTTGTAAAATTTTACAGTAAGCTTTTTCATTGTTACATTCGTAAAAGCGACAAGATTTTAGATAGATAGATATTTCCAGTGTAAGTAGAATGTTCTACGGCATTAGTAAAAGATAGAGTTTAGCCTTGTACCTACATGTAACATGACTTACAACCTTATAGTCGATAGCAATCAAGATGCTATTCCTCTTCCTCTTTATTCAAGTTAGAATATTGAATTAGATTAAATTCGAATTTTGATCGATTAGAATTGAAAAAATAAGTAGAATGAACTTTGTGACAATATTCAGATATTTTGACTTTCTTATTTAAAAAGTGTAGATTTCTTTGCAATGAAATCTAATTACTAATTATCAAAAAACCAGCTGAATCTCATCCAGATAAACTGAAAAACATCAAATCCACCGGGACAAAGTGAAGTACACAAGTGAAATTGAAAAACTAGTGAAAAACTCATGAAATAGGGGAGAGTCGGATATATCGTACCACTTTTCACTTTAACTCAAATATTTCGACTATAACACGTCTTATAATAATTAACTCATATGTAAAATAAAGTTTCATATTTCAGCTTCCTAAGAAGAAGAGAACAGACCCTTGCGATTATTCTAACATTGTTAAATGCTTTTTTATAGAGGCTTGCCATCGGTACGATTTAGCCAACTAGTCGTTTTAATCGTACCACTAAGTCTTTAAATCGTACCATGGGTGTTTAAGTCGTACCACTGAATGAAAGACATTAAAATTCTCAATCAAATTATTTATTTTTAACTGTTAGTTAAGTAATAAAACAACATTATTTATATCTTTTAGGTAATAGAAATATAATTTTTAACTCTTAGGTTATATAAAAGAACTATAAGCTTTCTCAGTAAAATAACATGATTATACTATGATAATGAGATCAATCGACATAACTAATAAAAATGAGACAAAAAATACAGTAAACTATAATAATAAAGTAACAGTTAACAAGAATGTTATTTGTAATATAATTATTGCGCAAAATTTCTTAATGGAAACAATCATGACAAATGTCTGGATTCGAAGTACACGTCTCATGTAGCCACCGTTTACAGCGAACGCATTGAATTCAATCAACTTTTGGACCCTTCTTATCGTAGTAAGAACAATTGCACTTTCGACATATATTTTCAAGATCATCATCGCTGTCATCATCATCATCTAGTTCTACAACAAGTGTCTCTCCTGAATCATCGCTACTGGTGATGGAATGAGATCGTTTCCTCTTATAACTTTTGTTTTTGGCCTTGGGTAGTACTTACTATACGTACTTGCGGTAGTACTATAGGTACTTATGGTTGGTAGTCGGGTAAATCGTACCAGTACAATTTAAACAACTGCAAGTGGTACGATTAAACCAACGAAGGCATTTCTAAAACAAAAGCAAATATCTTGCATAAACTCAAAACTTAGACACGCAACAAAAACCCTCAATAATCTAGTATACAATTGTGGAATAATAAAAAAAACTGTATAACTGTAGCTTACCTTGATTACGAGTTATCTCCTTACGAATGTACGATAATATTTATATTAATACCTACAAAAAATGTTTTTCTTTTATTACGTGCACAGTTGTTAACTCACGTCGATTTAAACTAGTGGGTGAAGAGGGATGGTGCAGGGCCACGATTTGGCGTTGTCAGTGTAGAAAAAAATATTCATTAAATGGGAAATTTAGAAGTGGTACGATTTAAATGCTAGTACGATATAACCAACTCTCCCCTACTTTGCGACGTGTTAACGGCTCAAAATACATTACAGTGCTAAACGTTAAGAACCGATCAAATACAAACAATGAAAAACAATAACAGTCAGTAAAAGACACTTTGGGCGATTCTATGTGTGTGGAACTGAATTCAAGTGAAAAATTCATAAAAATAAATAAAATAAAAATTTGTTTATTTCTGTAACTTAAACCTAAAAACAAACAGATACAGCTAGGGAGCTCCTTTTAAGAAATGAAATTATCTTTTGTTAGGAGTCCCCGCTCTTCCACAAAAGGAATCAAGAACATAAAGGTAAAACGTAACATTATTTTACAAATTAAGAATAGTTTAAATAGGTAATATATAACTTAAATGTAGTTTGGTTCATATAAAGCGCATGTGTGTGTGTGTGTGTGTGTGCGTGTGTGCGCGTGCGCGTGCGTGTGCGTCTGCGTGTGCGCGTGTGTGTGTGATAGTCAGTTGTAGTATTTAAATAATTAGATATAAGTCTTCAAATATTTATGCAATTATCTTCTATATATATAAAAATGAATTGCTATTCCTTAGTCTCACTAAAACTCGAGAACGGCTGAACGGATTTATCTTATCTTAGTCTTAAAATGTTCGTGGTGGTCCAGGGAAGGTATAAAAGTTGAAAAAAATTGATTCACTTCTGGGAAAACACTATAAACAGCCCTTTTCTATTTCCCATACAAAAGTTTTTTTGACATTAGATTTGACAACTAACTAATATGTCAATCATTCTGTTCGATTGAAACGGGAAAAATTTAATAAATACCTATCAATACCTGGTTATTTAAGATGGAATAGAGTTCGCCCGGTTAGCTATACATATGTATATTACTCATGACGAAATTAACGCGGACGAAGTCGCGGGCAAAAACTAGTTTCCAATAATTTTTCAGTTTCACTGCAATCCAATTCCTTTAAGTAGTCCTTTAACGTTTTTTTACAATTATACGTGTTCATACCAAAGATGTTAGCTTTAAGGTTCATTTTAGCATACAAATAAGTAGCTTGTCTTTTAAATTGATTTCATGAATTGAATTCATGCAGACATTATTTAGGTTAACTATAGAAAACATCATCTTCCAAGAAATTGACCTACTAGCGACATCTGTTAGCGGATAGCTAACAGATGAAACTCAAAGCGTAGTTCAATCGACCAAATCGACCACGTCATAGTAGTACCACAACTCGCCACAAGAGGGCACTAATATTAAATATTATTTAAATGAAAACACTGTTTACTATTATATTTTTAAGCGAAATGGAAGATATAAAAAACTAGTTAAAAGTTATTAAGTACTAACACTAGAATTATTACTAACAGTAATAGAAATATTAACAAATAGCGATAAATAACATACTCGTACTTAGGGAGCGTTCAAGTATTACGTAACGCAATTTTCGAAGATTTCTGACCCCCCTTCTCCCCTCGAATAAATAGAGTTATAAATAGTAACAAGACTTTCTTTTATATACATATATAGATGACTTAGATTAAAACGTAAGAAATAAATTTGGCGTTAATTTCCATTTTCAATAATAAGTTTCATTGTAGAGTTGTTTTTCTCCTTGCGAAGGTCAAAATAAAGATGATTCATATTGAACATAATTTAATTATAATTTATTCAATAATATAAGTTTAGGAATATAGTCTTATGGTACATACATCACAATGATACAGTCAAAAAATATAAAAATGACTATACATAGTACAACCTCAGTGAAGCACCGTTTAAATAAAATATTATAAATTAGGTAAAAATGTTCTCCATTTCTTAAAATAACTTAGAGTACAGTTTTTTTAAATTTTTAACACAAATTTTCAGTCCCACGTAGGTCTTGTTTTTTTTCTAAGCAGAGTGTCTTCCGGTGATATGTGTATCGGATTTGTAAAATCAATTTCTATATTCTCTGGTATCGTTTGAAAGTATGCGCTCCCTCTTGTGTTATCTGAAAAGTGTTTTTATTTATTAGATATTTATTGACCATTAAAGTTCTTATATTTGTTTCTATAGAAAAAGTAAAATTGACATTTTCAAAAGGCTGAGGGATAAAAATTCTTCAAATTATTGGAGTAAAAAAGGACTACATGAATTTTATGCAAGCCTTGGAAATACCTCCCTTAATTTCAAAATAACAAAGTTATTTATTTAATAATTATGTATTTTGTTATTAATTTTTGAATTTCCCCCCATTTTTGTCAGCCCGCCATATTTAGTTCACAAGATGTCACCAAAATAATGTTAAACCATGAATCATTTACGAATTACACAAAAATCTTCTAAATTTTGTATATTTTAATGATCCTATTAAAAAGTGCCCATTCATTTAAAGGTATAGCAAAATGCATAATAAAACCAAATAAATACGTTAGAGTTCCTATTTTGTAATTGATACTGTTCTAAGACTTATTCATATTACTGTAAAAGTTCAAAGTTTGTCGGACGATGTAAACCTGTAAAACTCGTATTAATAGTCAATGTTATATAGTTACCAGTTAAGTTGAGCCTAGCTATGATATCCTCCAGGTGTTGTTGTGTAGGGTCGTGCTGACTGTGAGCCGATCACGATAAAGACTGCGACGATGACGGACGGAGCCGCGCTTCAAGAGAGGCAGAGTGAACACCGTCTCGGATGAAGGAGTTAGATCCGAACCGAATTCCTATAGAACATATATTAATATTAATATATACAGAGTTTTTTTAAGCTATGGCTGCATTTGCACTGTAGTTGTGGAATATTATGCCAATGTCATACGAAGTTATTATACAGTGTGTGTACGATATACAATAATTATATGGATTGAATTTAAAATGTTATTAAAACTCTGAAGTCGTGATCTAGCCGAAGATGGATTGCGCTGTTTGGATTTACATTGAAAGGACCACTTGGTAGGAAAATATAATTGTTTGCGTATAATTTGTAATGTTTGTAGTTTTCATGTCTCTTTTATAAGAAATGTTAATATTTGAAAGTTTTAGTCGTATATCTCTTTTTAGACAACTTTTTTTATACATTTTACTATAATGTGCCTTACCGTTCAGAAACACGAATGCTTATAATGAAATGGCTTAGAAGGGAATTTAGAAAGAAATGGTCAGAATAGACCGTAATTTATTCCCCATATATATCTTACCAGACACTTCCCACTGACGCAGTACGAGTTGTTCCCGCCGCACGAGGTGCCAGGTAGAAGCGATGAGACACACGCTCGTCTTGACACGGCACGCGGCACGGACGGTCCGGCTCCTCTGTGAACACATAATATATATATATAATAGTAGGGGAGACTGATAATCAGTGGTGGCTCAGTGGTTAAAGGGCCCGCCTCTCGTCGCCGAGGGCGCGGGTTCGATCCTGGCCCGGGCAAGTACCAATGTGATTTTTCCGAATTATATGTACTTTCTAAGAGTATTTAGACATCACTGATTAATGTTGATTCCCAAAAGTGGGTTGATGTCAGGCAGACGGCCCGTCGTAAAAACAAATAGCCAAAAACTATTCACAACATGTAAGGCAGACCCTGGCTATAGCTGGGGAATTGCTAGGTAGAAGAAGAAGGAGAGTAGGGGAGACTGGGTAACAGTGAAAGAAGTGTTACTCCGTAGTTTATGACAAAGTGATACATCTTTGAAATTAAATGATAATGCAAATCTAATGTCTAAAATACATTTCATTGCCTGTGTTATACATATTTACAAGGTATATTTATTGATAAAGTGAATTAAAATTCAATTTCCTATGATGATTTTGCCTCCATATTTTTTATAACATTGCAAATAAAATTTTCTTTATATCTCTTATAATTTGAACACAATTTATGCCTATATTTATAACATAATAATATATAACACAATTTATTGACAACCCCATTTTGACAGGTTACATCTAGTAAATTGAAAAAAAAGCTTTATGTGTGCCAAATGTATGCAACCAAGGATATATACAATTTGGTCGCATTACCTTACAAGTGACGTATCGAGGGATATATACGATCAAAGTATAAAGTGGTGCATAATGGCAAACGTGCTGTATTAAACGCTATAGTTTCCATTTGGTCGTCTTATAACAAGAACGAATAATTTGGTAGTCGGTCATTTGACATGACGTTTAATAATGCGTTGTTAATTTGTCATCTTGGGACGTAAACATTTTATCAAACATTTATAATTTTGTAGGTTGGTTAGTAAATGCTGTGTTTAGATTAAACAAACATTGATTGGTGAAACTGGGTCTTAGAGTATTCTTATTATCTTTTGAATTAACAACTTTAATGATTAAATATTTGTCGAACATATCAATAAATATTACCTTTGGTGAAGCTTGTCTCCCAACCCATACATAGATGGAGCCACTGACTGTGTCAAGAGTATAGGTGTCCTGAAAATATTATTAAGTAATTAGATATCAGTCGAGATTTTAAACGTTAAACATTCTACGCTCCTGGAGAGGGAATAGAAATAGACGGATCGAGAGTAAATGAGTGGGTCAATTATTAATCCTAAGCAATGTTTATAAAGTTTTTCTTAAAACAATATAAATTCACTAACAATTTGTTTCTACGCATTCCTGCTTCGAGATTTGATTCCGACATTACGAAGTTTCACTTTTTCCACTTAGATGGACTCCACGCTCTATTTTTTTCACTTCATTTTTGTATATATCGAGATTGTCGACAAGGGAGCGTTCAAGTATTACGATATTCAATTTTTGCACATTTTTGACCCCTCTTCCCCCCTTCCATCGTTTTTCTGTACCCCCCTCTGCCCTTCTCTAAACGTTACGTAACAGTCAAGTGATCAATGTCATCCTACAGTCGTAAAAAACGATGTTATAGTTTGGTATAGTTTTAATCTACCAAATGAAACAAGATCATTGATATAAATGTCTTTGAAGAAATCACAGTATGAACTCTAGGAATATTGAGCACTGAACCAATATTAAACGACGTACAATGCAATCTAGGTATTCCACGTAAAATACAAACTAAGAGGTTTGCAAACTTGCGAGAACAAATTAAAAATGTGTACATAATGTAACGTATATGAAAAGGGTTGGCTGTTTGTTGATTTCAATTAATTATTTTATTTAGAACGAATGCTACGTATAACGTAACCTCTTGTAAGAGAGAGAGACCTCCCGCCCCTGTTTTACGTAATACTTGAACGCTCCCTAATCAACTAAGTTTTAATTTAATACTATATATAACTTACTTGGTGTTTCAACTGGTCCGACAGGTAGGGACCAGTGAGAGGTGTTGTTTTAAATTTGCCAGAACTATCTGACACCTCCGATAAAACAACTGAACGCTCTTCATTTTTCTCGAATGTCTGAAAATATTATCAAATTTTTTAAAAACCACTACGTAATATACAATCATATACATAATGTAATAGTTATCAGTTTATTATAAAATAATTAAACAAAGCAAACATTTTATTTTAGGAGAAAAGAAAAAACAAACGCCTTATAATTTTTTAAGCGTATAACGACGATAACTGCTATTGCTATTAAAATCTATCAGACGCTTCCAAAATAATAATATCCCTACTAATATTATAAATGCGAAAGTAACTCTGTCTGTCTGTTAGGCTTTCACGCCTTAACCATTGAACTGATTTTAATGAAATTTGGTACAGAGATAGAGTTGACCTTGAGAAAGAACGTAGGACAGTTTTTATCCCAGACTTTTGAAAGGCTCTGTTGGAAACGCAATATAACAGAGTTCCACGCGGGCGAAGCTATAGGCGGAAAGCTAGTTACTTGTATAATGTATAATATACCTTGCTCATATGTATTTGATTTAGTTGTAATATGCAGTTCTATTACCTGATCATCTCCACCCACAGTTTCATCAGGAACCAGATTTTTAGATCCAGAACCCAGTGTGGTAAAGAATTTGTCGACATCTACGTCACTTGAATATTGATCTGAAAGGTAAGAGTAAATTTAAACTACATATTTTATTTAATTTACATAAGTGTTTTTTGTTTATTAGAAGTTATGGGACGGAATCATAGTTTTATGGGAACATTTTTTTATGCTATGTCTTCATTCGCACTGGAATCGTTGAATATTTACCAATGACAACGGTTTTATTTGTTGGACCAATTATAATCTTGATTACTGTGTGGAAACATGACGGAGTTTGTCGAATGGAACAAAGGTGTTTATATTATTATTATTTTAAAGAAGACTCAAGTCATAATCTTTTCGACACTTTGTATGATATAGTTGAAATAGATCTTGACCTAGGTAACATTTTCAACCTACATATTAAATTAACAGTGTTTTATTAATAAATCTTGTTTAGAGATTTTTAAAGATTGTTATTGATAGTATATTTACGATGTATGTTTGTTTGTCATCATAGCTATGTAACAGATCAACCGATTTCGATGTGGTTTTTGTCATTTTGAAGCCTTTTTTTTTTGGTTAACCTCGGTTTAGTTGTGCAATGTATAATGTTGATTGTAGATGTAGAATAGATTGTAGAATAGTAACATAGAATGTAGATTATCTTTACCAAGTGATGTAAAACATTTTTGACGTATGATTAGTTCATTAAGTCATTCGTGACAGTGTCATTGTGAAATGATAAATTAGGTCTCTATGTTTATTTTTTGTTGTTTTTATAATACTTACTCTGACCACTATTTAATATATGGTATATATATATGTACATATATATACCCTATATGTACATACCTATACATATATTAAAGCGATGACGTTTGGTTTGTTCACTTCTACGAGGGAAAGTATTTGTTGACGCGACTTGTGTGTTTGTAAAATGAATTCAACTTATTTAAGGTGCTTTGGTTTAAGATAATTAGGTAGTTTGTTCTAGTTGAAGTTTGATTTGTTATTTTATAGTACTGGCTTTATAAGACATCTATATCTTTTAATTCTTTTGTACTGCTGCAATAATAACCTTCTTCTCTCACCTGTCTAACTCTTATGTTCTTCTTTCCTTGGACCTGGAACAGTTGTTTCTGGGCTCCAGGGTTAGTGATCACGTGGTTAAACCCAGAGTCGTGACCTCCGTCCAGATAACGAACAGCTGGAAGGTCAAGGGCAAGGTCAGGTTAAAAAACACTAACAATTGGTCATAATTTCGCAAGTATTCAAGCTAGGAATGGTATATAGCTGGTATATATTTTTCGGTGCCATTTTCAGCTTGTAGCCAGAGTTTTTTCTTTATACATAATGTTCATAATTTCAATAATCGTGAACTTATTGATATTGGGAAGCCGTTTTTTGTATAAATCATGTATTTTGTATTAACCAATAATCATGTTTTATATAGAAAAAATAGGTAAAATAGGCAATCTTGGCTTCGATTGAACTTTTCTGACATAAAAATTCGTTTAACATAAACCGTATAAAGATATATATTTTAATTAATTTCATTGTTGTTAGTACTATTTAAACCAAAAACCGTACATTGTTTAGTTGCCTCAATATCTCACTAGATGAAGTTAGTGTCTATGCAACTATCTGTCATTACATTTGTCCTCTTCGCTGTGTTTTCATTTTAACTACATCACATTTTATTTAATAAATCCTATATTATTGCCTAATAAAATTAATAGTTCGCTGTTCTTTCATTTTAAGACATTAATTAACATATAGGTATATAATGTTCAAATAAAACTAATATTTTGTTATACTTCGCGTATTTTATTATTTTAACTACATACTATAGACGTTTCGGTTACTTTGCAACAACCGTGAACATTAGGACGAGATGAGAATTGAATGAGAATAATAATAATAAAATACGCGTAGTAATCCGAAAATATTAGTTCCATTTAAATGAATACTCAAAAGTCTTAAATCTGAAATATATCATCATCATCAGCCTATCAGAGCCCACTTCTGAGTAAAGGCCTCCTCTCATATGGAGACAGAGTATTAATCACCATTCACCACACTTGCTTCAAACTCATAATTTGATACAAGTCCATGTTTCCTCACGATGTTTTCTTTCATCAGTCAGTGATGTCTAAATACTCTTAGAAAGTACATATGACTCGGGACATCACATTGGTAATTGCCAGGTTTCGAACCCGCGCTCTCGTGCATGAGATGAGGCCATTAACCTCTAGGCCACCACGACTTTCATGTTATATAGTAATCATCTCTCTAACTAACTGACCTCCATTCTTAAAGTATCCCAGGAACTGTTGGCTCTCATAACCCATGGACTCTCTGTGTTGTATAGCTTTACCGTTGAATTTATCATCAGGACCGACAGAGAGTATAGCGGCTGCACCAGACTCATCTTGAGACGACTGGCTGCCGATCCTGTAATGGATATCAAAGGATAGATTCTTCTTTTTATCTGATGTAGTCTGAAATATATATACATGTATTATATAGTATATACAGGGTGACTGGTGAATTACTATCAAAATTGAAGGAGCATACTCGGTACATGATTCTCATTCGAATTATGTAAAAAAAATAGGTACTTAATTTTTGACAAAATTTCCGTATAAATAAATAAAGTGCGGACACGTTCCAAGTGTTCCAAGTGTGGACGCGTACGGTGGCGTGCTGATACAACACCACGCCTTCGCGCGCGAGTGTGTGTGTGTGTGTACACTTAATCTGTAGGGTGTTCACACGATGCGTAATTAATTACATAACTTTTGGTTAACTTTACTTAGAAGTTTATTAATATTTATGTTATATTAATTTTTATTTTGTCATATATGATCGTCAAATATCACGTCCTCAAATATCGATAGTAATTCACCAGTCACCCTGTATATAAAAGAAAAGTCGTGTTAGTTACACTATTTATAACTCAATAACATATACGTATATGGATGAACATTGGTGGAGAGATAGATTAGAACATAGAAAGGACATAGGATATTTAATATTGTTTGATCGAAAAAAAAAAACTTAATAAATTCCACTATCTGGTTATTGACGGACTCTAGAGCGGAATAGAGTTCCTCCGGTCAGCTATACATATATTACTAATGAAGACATTAACACGGACGAAGTCCCGGCCGAAAACTAGTATATATTATAGAAGATTACTTTAAAGATAATACATGAATCTCCTTTGTAGAATTTTTCATGTTCTGAGTCTGGTACGGCGACGGGGTCGAAGTTCTGAAATCAAAGAATATTATATATTACTAGCTGACCTTGCAAACATTGTTATGCCATATAAAAAAATATATAGGTTGGTGATAAAAAAGTAAAAATTTTGGGTTGTTTGTACTTTTTATAGCTACATTAAAAAATAAAAATAATAAAATTCGTCGTAAGTAAAAAAAAATCAAGGATGAATAACCCTTATGACTTAGAGGTATGAAAAATAGATGTTGGCCGATTCTCAGAGCTATTCAATATGCTCTCAAAATTAGTATCTCATATTGGACTTTAAAGAATAAGTAATACAAAATATCCAAACTTTAATTTCTTATATATTATATTGGAATAAAGTATCTTATCTAGTTTTTACATGAGAGACTACTTAGAACCGAAAGTTCTATGCTTTAGAAAATAAGTTGTGTCTTATCGCTCTGGGATCTTACTCTATTATATAGAAATGAATTTTTAGTTCGAATTATCAAGTGCATAAAAATGTATTGATTTAGTGCAAAATATAAAGAGATTTTGAAAGGAACTCGTGATGACCTTGAATTATAAAGAAGTTCAAATTATCACAGTTTGGAACTGTATATATGTTTGTATTACACATAAACATTCGCTTATATATATTACATATAGATGGAGCAAAACAAGTTTTACTTCAGCCGTGAGGTCTTAAACACATTGTTTTTAATTTTTTTTTAATAAATTAGTATTTGTATTACATGAAAATGCTGGCCGATAATTATAAAAGCTAAATGCTAAAACTACATTTAATAGAATTTTAGAGTGTACAAACCATAGAATGATAACTATACAAATTAGTTACAGAAATGCAACATAAGGTATGTTACATACTGTCTATAAAAATTATGTTCAGTAGCCAACATAGGATTAATAGAAAATTTAATAAAAATATTTTTTTATTGACATTAACTATTATGTTAATAAAAATTTTACTATTTACATATTTTTCAATGCCAAAGCTTAATAGTATGGTTGCAATGATTACCGTTCTATAAATGAGATAAAAGAATATCCAATACACAAAAAAAATAATATCATTCATTATTATAAGAACAAATATTTGAAGAAAAAATCATGCATGTTATTCAGACACCTACACTTCAGTGCATATTTCGAAGAGGATTTTTTTCGTAAAATTATCTACTAAAATTAATCTTTAAAACCAATAATAAAAATCTGATAACGTAAAAATATTGTTTAAAATGTGATAAAAACTTTTTATTACATATTCCTGCATTGTTTTCTTGTAAAACATACGTCTTTATCATTTAATATGTTGTAATTTTATTGTAGTAATTTCGTCAAGAATATATAGTTAATGGTTTATATAGATTATTTTACAAATATGGTCAATACTTACCTTGTAATTACGACATTAAACACACAGAACTAAAACCAATCAATACAAAAAGCAGATTCTAACCTATTGGAGCCCGTTCGGTATGTTAAAGTCGGTGAAAAGCTATGAAAACCTATCAGCAACAATCTTCTAGATGCTAGCTTGAATAATTTATTTCAATTTTTATTTAAATTTTATTAATTATAACAAATAAAGTGTATTTTGTGTATCGTCACTAAAGAAAGAATCACTGTTATTGTGCAAGTAGACTTTGACAATGACACTGTCAAAGTATGAATCAAGAATAATGGGTTTATTATTTAGTCTTTGAACTTATAAAATTCTGTTATAAATAGTTATTAAAAAGAAATTCATATAAGAAATATGAGATTTTAAGTTATCTGGTAAATTAAAATACCAATTCTTATACTATACTTTTGACTATTTATAAGAAATTAAAATATAAAGTTATATACAGAATTTATAAAATTTACCTACCAGTATTTTTACAATTTTATAAGTAAACTAGTTTTTGCCCGTGACTTCGTCCGCGTTATTTTCGTTATTAGTAATATATGTATAGCTGACCGGGCGAACTCTATTCCGTTTTAGAGGCCATTAATAATCAGGTTTCTCCTGTTTCAATCGAACAGAATGATTGACATATTAGTTAGTTGTCAAATCTAATGTCAAAAAAACGTCTGTATGGGAAATAGAAAAGGGCTGTTTTTAGGGTTTTCCCGGCAATTATTCCAATTTTTCTCACCTTTTATACCTTCCCTGAACCTCCACGAACATTTCAAGACTAAGATAAGACAAATCCGTTCAGCTGTTCTCGAGTTTTAGCGAGACTAAGGAACAGCAATCCATTTTTATATATATAGAAGAAGAAGACTAGTAAACCATGCGAACTCCGTTTCGCCACCAGAAGGCTTTTATTTCGTTTGGTGATTAAAAGATAAAGATTTTTTTTTTGTTTTATATTTGAAAAGGAAAATTTTTATTTCATTTCACAACTGTAATAAATTCATTTCGATTACAAAAATGAAGTGTTATTTAGTTGAACTTCTCTAAGTACATGAAAGTGAATCCAAAGTAGATACCGAATCGAAGCGTTATACGTGTCCGCAAATTACCCGTTTCATTGAAGTGGTCCTTTGTAAACCAGATTTTTTGTTTTTTGGTCTAACTTTAAATAGAGCGGATGGTTTCCAAACTCGTGAACACGCAAAATATAACGCCCATGTGAAAAACAATGTTTTCTAAATTTACCCCGCAAATATTAAATGGTTTTAAGAGTTCAAACTACAAACACAATACCGGTTTGTCACATCAAATTAACTGAGCAGAGAACAATGAGTAGCTGTCAACCAATGTATATTATGCACCGGCACCATTTATTTAAAATATTGATTAGTAGTACATGTTATGTGTGATGGCGCTGTATGTGAAAAAAGATTTTCCCGCTTTTCTGTTGAAATTTTTTGTTATATACCTCACGGAATCCGAGACCTTTCCAACGAATGCAAAACCGTGGAAATTAGTTCGTTCCGGACCGGACTTATTTTTATATAGTAGATCTCTTACAAATATCTAATTGTCATCCATACGTCATTACATATCTGTCATTATACGTCAATTGCATAGCTGTCAATTGTGTTTCGTTATTCCACGTTTTATAGTGACTGACGTTTAATGTCAAGTCCCACGGGAATGCTGTCGAACGGGATAAAAAGTATCCTATTGCAATTTCCTGGTTCTAAACTACCTCCTTGCCAATTTTCAGCTAAATCGGTTCCGCCGTTCTTGGGTTATAAGTGGAATCACTAACACGACTTTCTTTTATACAGGGTGACTGGTGAATTACTATCGATATTTGAGGACGTGATATTTGACGATCATATATGACAAAATAAAAATTAATATAACATAAATATTAATAAACTTCTAAGTAAAGTTAACCAAAAGTTATGTAATTAATTACGCATCGTATGAACACCCTACAGATTAGGTATACACACACACTCACACAGACGCGGCGGCGGCGTAGTGTTGTATCAGCACGCCGCCGCACGCGCCCACACTCGGAACACTTGGAACGTGTACACACTTTATTAATTTATACGGAAATTTGGTCAAAAATTAAGTACCTATTTTTTTTACATAATTCGAATGAGAATCATGTACCGAGTATGCTCCTTAAATATTGATAGTAATTCACCAGTCACCCTGTATATTTAGATGTATTTCTACTCACAGATCCCAGCGATAGCAAACTCTCGAACTGCCTCAAGATCTTGAACCGCGTCAATATATACATACCGGAGCTATTACCCGCCATCCCACATCAACCGTGTTTGGGAATGTTATGTAGAAGCCTATCTATGAACCAATTTTATAAGTACAAAGAAAATTTCTATATATTATGTCACGGTAGCGGTTTATATCCCTACAAATATTATAAATGCGAAAGTAACTCTGTCTGTCTGTTACGCTTTCATGCCTAAACCACTGAATTGATTTTAATGAAATTTGGTACAGACATAGAGTTGACCTTGAGAAAGAACATAGGATAGTTTTTATCCCAGACTTTTGAAAGGTTCTCTTGGAAACGCGATATAACGGAACTCCACGCGGGCGAAGCTGCGGGCGGAAAGCTAGTTAAATATAAAAGTACGACATATCTTTTCAATATAACGGTACCCTTACAGATATCTAATCATAATATGAGGTGATAGTCCGGTCAAATTAGACCAAATGATAACAGTCAGGTTACATAAATTCCCACCAAGCTGAAAATCGGTAAGATTGTTTGAAATATCATTAAAAACAAAATTTGAAAGTTCCCCATCTTTTCTCTGTAAGGAAAAAAATTTATTCAAGGTCAAAGGTAAACAAAATGAGTTTTTCGCGATATTCAGCAAAACGATAAGTTTATCATAAAAATATCCCAGACAAAAATTTAAGATCATAAAATTATGTACAAAGAATTACTTAATACTTTTGTTCTACGAGCCACCGTTTTTGAGATGTATAACGATTCAAAAAGTTGTAAAAGTTGTAATCGTCATAATATGCACACGTTTCCTCGCCACCTTTGAGGTAGTGTACTTAGCTTTTTTTTTGTATCTTTCCCAGTAGGTCTATTCCACGGGTCAGTTTTGATCTTGTTTAATGTGAAACTATTGATAAATAATGGATATTAGCAGAGATTGAAAAGATAAAAGCAATTTAAGTTTAAAAAAAGTAGTGAAATTTAATCGTCCGATGTCGTAATTTTCAAAATCTTCTTCTTGTTCTTGTTCTTCTTCATCTTCATCCTGAGTGGATGTAAACTGCGTTATATATTATATAATATATATCATAGCGATGCATGCATGCATGAAACTGCATGTTGGCATTAAACGGATATCGTTGGCATTAAACGGATCCTCTACTGTTTGTGTTGGTTGTGTGTTTGTGATTCAATGTTAGAGCACAACCGGCCTTGACAATGTGTACATGCCGGGGAATAGGACAGTCCGACTTTTTTGCAACCACATTTAGCACTGCAGTTTTTGCAGTTGCTAAGATTCGAGTTCAGTTTTTCAGGCGCAGGTGGAAGTAAAGTGTAAAAATATTTAAACACTAGCTTCGGCCGCGACTCCGTCCGCGTGGAATTGTGACTTCCGGCAGATTTTTTGTTCTTCCCACATAGTTCGAATGGAATGGTTGAGTTCCCGTAGAATTTTCAGGATAAAACCTGTTTTTTTTATTCACAATGAAGTACTCTTAACTAACAACATATTCATTTGTTTATTTGTATAAAGATTAATATTATTATGTTGATACAACTTAAACAAATTATTTCGACCAAATTAGGTACCATAAAAACGGTTTTTGTGAGTTAATCTTAAAAGATAGACAAATACTGTCGCGGACTGTTTTTTAGATCATTAAAAGAGCTATTATTCTTTGCTACATATTTTTTGTGTATCTTGAAATGTTTTCACAGTGCACGTGTTAGAAAATGTATTAAAATATATATGAAAAGGTAGATTTATATACATACTTCGAATAAAACAATTCATTAACACATCTAATATCATTTTATTTACTGGACATATTATAATTTTACAAAATATCGTCTTTCGTAAAGGGAAGCTATACAATATAATATACTTATCTCGTCTATATAGTCTTTCGGTAATTGTTTCTTCAAGAGTCACTGTTCAATAGTTTCACTATAACCACAGGGTTTCAATTGAAGTTCTGGCCCAGGCTGCTGTCCGATGTCAAGTCCTTTGCCTCGGTGAAGAGCAATGTTTTATAGGTCCTCCGAACACCACACGATATTCAAGATATTTACTTTTTAATTGTAACAAAATATATATTGAAAATATAAATCTTATATATAATGAAAACATAACTCTTAAATAATAGAAAATATTTTAGTACATAATATTTAGAAAGCGGGTTCCAATTTAATAGTATATTAAACACATATTTGACATGTTACCGCTTTTGTACCTAAGTCTTATCCTTACTTTTTAATAATAATTCCTTAATTATAAATCAAATAATATTCTAAATACAATAAAATATTATTTTAAAGATCTAACAGTTTTTAAACAAAGCTGACTCCAATATAATTATATAATAATAGTATATTAGACATTCGTTTGACAAATAATTGACGACACAACACTTTTGTAAGTCAAATCCTAACTATTCGATTATTTAAACTGTAAATGACAAGATATATATTTAAATACAAATAGATTATTTAATAAACATTGTATAATTATAGAACATATATCCTTATACACGCAACGGAAGGCTTCAAAGATGAAATAATTTCTCCCGTTTTTTACACACTTACCACTATATCTTTGCTCCTATTGGTCGTAGCGTGATGTTATATAGCCCACAGCCTTCCTCGATAACTGGACTATCCAACACAAAAAGAATTATTCAATTCGAACCAGTAGTTTCGGAGATTAGCGCTTTCAAACAAACAAACAAACAAACTCTTCAGCTTTATAATATTAGTATAGATATATTACAACTATAGAGATGTACGAGTATACATATACATATACGTGGCGTACTCATGCATATTATGACGATTACAACTTTTTGAATCGTTATATCTCAAAAACGGTGGCTCGTAGAACAAAAAGTATTAATTAATTCTTTGTAGATAATTTTATGATCTACAATTTTTGTCTGAGATATTTTTATGATTTTTACTTACCGTTTTGCTGAATATCGCGAAAAACTCATTTTGTTTACCTTTGACCTTGAATAAAACTTTTTCCTTACAGAGGAAACATGGGGAACTTTCAAATTTTGTTTTTAATGATATTTCAAACAATCATACCGATTTTCAGCTTGGTGGGAATTTATGTAACCTCGAATGTCTAATTTGACCGGACTACGAGTGTAGTGTACTCGATGGGAAAAGAGTACGTCCATGTGTTTTTTAGACTAAAGTGACTGGAATTGCTCACATGTACCTGTAGTGCACACTCGCCTTGTACATATGACATAATCAATAGAATAGAAATATCTAGCACTCCACGAACTTAAACACTGAATGAATCTCTTTTTTTTATCATTCTAGTTTTATTTTGAATTATTAAAAATATGCTACTTTTAGTCTGTCATTTTATAAGCGAATGTTTTTGTAATTATTTTTTTAAACATTTAATAATATAATTTATTTTTAACCAATCCATGAAGCGTCTTTGTATGTCTTTATATAAGAACAATATTGTATTATGTATTACAGATGGTGTTATTGGACTGTACTTGAGATTCATCCATCAGGAGATGACGGCTGATCATCAAGTGTTAGATGAAAACTAACAATGAACCAAGTAATGATGAAACAGAATTATATGACAAGACTATTTTAGGCAGACCCTAGCTAAAGCTGGGAAATTGCCAGGAAGAAGATAGAATTATATGAAGAGGAGAATGACTCGGTTAGTGTAACTGTGCGGGATGACTTATAGTTAAATAATATGATGAATGAGATGATATGGAAAAGTGTTCCGATGGTACGTGACAAGTGATATAAGTGTAAAGAAGTTGTTAGTAGAAGTCGGAAAAGGGTAGCAACCACCGACGCTTAAAAACCAACGTACTGTTTACTGAAATGTACAAGTTTTCTTGACGAAGTTTTCGTTTTAATTATGACAAAAATATTTATAAATTTAGAAGTAACTCTCTTCTATTACTGAAAGATATGTTTTATTAATAATAATGAAGTGCATATAAAAGCTTATCAATATTAATCAGCGGTCAGCCTTATTTTATGTTCTTCGTTAGTAATAAATACGTTCACACAACACAAACTATCCACCGTCCAAAATGTAGTTGTTAACGACACTTCTTCTAAGGTGAGTGAGTTCATATAATTTGTTTTAATACGATGAGCATTTTTAAGATATAAAAAAAAAAATACATTCAAAATATACTTTTCTAAATAATTAGTCACAATATTCCATATACATATTTGATAATCGTTAGTTTTCTGTTAATCAATATTTATTGATGTACGAGTATAATCATCATTAAGTCAGTCTCGTACTAATTGCGTGTATCGTGTATACTAAAAATATTTTGTTAATATATTATAAATATGTGGACTTGATTTGATTTAATGAAAGTAATGTCTGCTCTTCCATATCAATAATTCGTACACAGAACAAGTCGTGTACACAGTCCATGTACATATGTGAGTTAGGAATTAACTCCCTAGAAACCTCAACGCTCTTCTTCATATAAACCGATATTCTCAATATTCACAACAAACCTTCATATCCTTAGATTCTTGTGGTTAAATTGAATACGTCATTTCTGTAATTCAATATGTAATTCCTGTAATCTTCAAATATTTTGATTTAGGGGGGTTAGGTAGAACGGTAAGCACAAATACATATGTATGTGGTTTATCGCCTTGGTCACTGTCACAAGTTTGGAAAAAATATCTATTTTATCACATTTGCGAGTTTGTGATAGTTTCTATGGTAAAATGGGAAATGAGGTTGAATTAAAATGTTTATAATGTAGGAGAATTAGTTATTAGAATATAGAATGTGATGCGATTTTGTTGTAAAATAACCAGAAAAAAGCTATAAAGTTTGGGCTAGTGTAACAAAGATAGCTGTTTGAAGTCAGTACATCTAATGATATTTAAGGTTTTCGCATGAACACCTTTAAAATAAATGTTCTTTGGATACTACGTATTTTATATTACATTTTCTATCTTGTTAATTACTTAACAGCAACTGTGATCTTTTGCAGACGGGATCAAAATTATAAAACTATAAATACACCTTTTGAAAAAATTTTTTAATCTTTTTTTTAACGATAGTGAGTCTGATAACCTATAGGTTATATACGAATATATCGTTTTTAATACAAAGCAGTTAAGATTCACAATCACTTCCCTTTTTAACGTCATGACTATTAATATCATGGGAATTAGTGATGACAAAATGTATAGACTATAGTTGGTATAGAAGAATGTCATTAGTGAGACGAGGAGTAATGGGAGGATGTATTTACAGCGCACTGGTGGGTGTTGGATTCTGTAGAAGATTTCCACCCAGGTTTAAATTCGGTGCAGCCACAGCTGCTTACCAGAACGTCAGCGGTACGTTTATGTTCGTGTTTTTAATAATGAATTTATATAACACTTATAATCATTTCATCGACAGACAAGTCTCCAAGTATCTGGGACACGTTCGTTCACACTAGACCAGAGATTATAGTCGATGGCTCCAACGGGGACGTCGCCTGTGACAGCTACAATACAACCAATGGATGAAAGACGTGGAAGTAGCTTCGGAGTTGGGATTAGATTTCTACAGGTGATACATTGACTCTGATGTTACAATACTTATTTATTGGTTGCTATGAAATTGAAATTGGTATTTTTTATTTATTTCACTGTTACTAATTATTGCACTATCACTTTTCTGACCAAGCAACTTGAAAAAAATGTACCAATAGTCACGCGATCCCTCTCAGTCCGATTTAATATTAACTTTTCATATATAATAATAATTATAGTTGGTTAGTAAATATTTTTTTATGGAATCTATATATATAAAAGAAAGTCGTGTTAGTGATTCCACTTATTACCCACAAACGGCTGAACCGATTTAGCTGAAAATTGGCAGGGAGGTAGTTTAGAACCAGGAATTTGCAATAGGATACTTTTTATCCCGTTCGGCAGCATTCCCGTGGGACTTGACATGAAACGTCAGTCACTATAAAACGTGGAATAACGAAACACAATTGACAGCTATGCAATTGACGTATAATGACAGATATGTAATGACGTAATGATGACAATTAGATATTTGTAAGAAATCTACTATATAAAAATAAAAATATTTAGGTAATGTGTTTGTAGTTTGAACTCTTAAAACCATTAAGTATTTGCAGGATAAATTTAGAAAATCGTTGTTTTTGACATGGGCAGTTATATTTTGCGTGTTCACGAGTTTGGAAACCATACGCTTTATATGTGTTAAAGTTAGACCAAAAAACAAAAAATGTGGTTTACAAAGGAGCACTTCAATGAAACGGATAATTTGTGGACACGTAGGTATAACGCTTCGATTCGGTATCTACTTTGGATTCACTTTCATTTACTCAGAGAAGTTCAACTAAATAACACTTCATTTTTGTAATCGAAATGAATTCATTACTGTTGTGAAATGAAATAAAAATTTTCCTTTTCAAATATAAAACACAAAAAAAATCTTCATATTTTAATCACCAAACGAAATAAAAGCCTTCTGGTGGCGAAACGGAGTTCGCCAGGTTTACTAGTATTAGTCTAAATTTTTAATATGATATCTTATTTTTATATGTATTTTTTATAGATTTTCCCTTTCTTGGCCAAGAATTTTGCCTCATGGTTTTGCAAATAAGACGAGTGAAGACGGAGTAAAATTTTACTCCAACTTTATTGGAGAGAGGAATCGAGCCTGTCGTTACAATATATCACTGGGATTGCCACAAAATTTACAAGATCTTGGTGAGTTTCAGAGATTGCTAAAAGTATTTAATACAAATACATTGCTTCTTCACTATATAAAATAGAATAAATAATTAAACAAAACACTACATAGTTATCAAAATACTTCATTATAAATTTTTATAAATTTATAAATTTTAATTATATAAGTTCAAAGAGTTCATCTTTGCTGATAAAACTGAAGAACCCATTTAAATTAATATTTTTCAGTAACAACATGTTCTTTGCAAATGATTTCTTTAAACGAAAACGAACGGCAAATCATATTGATGAATAAATATTAATGAGTTCAAATCTTTCTAATCAGGCAGGAACTTTAAATAAATCTTGTAAATTAAATGTTCATCAATAAGAATCCTCACCGTTCAGTGCATTCTACACAAGCTTGTAGCACTATATGAAATGTTTGTTAGCCCAAGTTATAATTCACAGGCGGCTGGAGCAATCCTTTAATATCAGATTGGTTTGCGAACTAGGCTCGTGTTGTGTTGACTCTATACGCTGACCGAGTCAAAACTTGGATCACTCTCAATGAACCGCTGACGTTTTGTGACATTGCTTACACTTTTGGTCTTCACGCTCCAGGAATAGTTAGCACTGGAGTTGGAAATTACATCTGCAGCAAGAACACAATGTTGACACACGCTAAAGCATGGCGGATATATGACAAGGAGTTTAGACGAAAATATAAAGGTAAAAGAATTATACGAATTTATAAACAATACTTTAGGTACTTGATTTTTGTTAATTAATGTAATCTTTAGATTCTTCTGAATTAATTCTGCATATACTATTGTGTTATATTACATTTTAAAGGCGAAGTGTCTATCACCAATCAAGTCATGTGGTTTGAGAGAGAAGATGAAAATGAAGGGGACGCGGCTGAACTGGCTCTATAGTTAATGGTGAATAAAATTACAAAGAGAGTCTAAAAATAATAGTGTTGCTAAATACTTTTGAAGTTTAATTCAAATGATTGAAAATGTTCATTTATTGTCGTACAATTTCAGGGAAGACTGTACTCACACCCAATCTACTCAAAGGAAGGCGGTTGGCCGAAGAAAATAGAAAAACTCATAGCAGAAAAGAGTAAACAACAGGGATTCCCGAAATCCAGATTACCAGAATTCACAAAAGAAGAAAAAAACTAATAAGAGGTGAGAAAAATAATAACAAAACTAGGAATTTCTATTAATAATTATAATTAAAGTTATAAGAAAGCCATATAAATAGCAAGCTCATATCTTGGTTGAAGAAACAGTATGGAAACAAGGAGATCTTCATAACAGAGAATGGTTTCGCAACCAGCGGCGAGTATTTAGATGATAAAGATCGTATAGATTACCATAAGAAGCATTTGGAACAGGTGATTAATATTAACAAAGTTACATTCCAGATGGACAAATAAAAAAATATGTTATTATTTGAACTAATATCTTCCACCAGGTCAGGTTCTCCTCGCGGTTGAAGAAGATATGGCCAATGTCGTGGCGTACACTGCTTGGTCAATGTTGGACAACTTTGAATGGAGCGATGGCTATCGGTAAAGACATATTGACTTCAAAATGTTTTTAGATTTTCTTCTGTTCATAATCTGATAATAATAATAATCTTTTCAGTTCTAAATTCGGTTTATACGAGGTGGACTTCAATGACCCAGCCCGCACCCGCCGCCCGACTGCCTCCGCCAAGTATTATAAAGATATTGTGAAAGCTAAATAATATGATTTATAATAAACAAAACTTTGAACGGAAAGACGTTATTTGTTTGATAAATAATAAAATTAATTTTATTTGTTTGTTTTTTTTTTTCAAATAAGAATTTGGATTAGTTTGGATATTCCGATTTAAATAACTTTCATAAACCGCTGATGAACTGATCGTAATAGTTTCAAGGTACACAATATATTATAGATATTAGTTGTGTTCGGACCGCTGTAACTTAATGTGCTAATATAATCAATGTTTTAGAGGAGGAAATTATGATGAAAATAGTTTTTTTTAAATATTAACTTTAATAAAAAATATAAGTTAAACTGATTATTTGCATCTTTCGCTGACACCAAACATCATTTCTGATGATGAAGATACTTCTTTTATCTTCCATAAGCATAACTATTAACTAAAGGCTTTGGCCGCTTCTTAAAGTTGTGAGACGATGTACTTAGTAGGACCTCCATGAAGTATCTTCCTTGAATAGCTCTAGATGTGTTGGTGTTTTTGGTATCAGGATATTGCTCATGACTAACGAGTATTGAGGAGCCCGCCTTTAGTGATCGGGGAGGGAAAAGGAGCTCTGCACTTGTTAAAGGGAAGAGATGTTAGTTAAGTTGACTCGTATGATTTGAACAGACTGTATATCGAGCTTTTGTACAACACTGTAATGTAATGTGTGTAATGATTACTGTAAACTGTTTTTCTAATTGAGGCTAAAGTAGCGTTTTAATAATAGAAATATTTGAATTCCTCATTGTATTAAGTATTATTAATGTGATTTCTGTTTTAAAAGCTTGAGACTTCCTCGAGATAAAATCAAAAAAAATTCAGGACATTTATATTAGTAATCAATTTTTTGTCATTATTAACTGATTTGTTTCAACAAACAATGAAATATTTTATTTTGTTGTCTTTCTATTTATACATATATTACGATTGAACTCAATTTACATATATTTAACAATTCTGGCTGAGAGATAAAAACGAGGACTATGAAAATTCCTTACAATATTCTATACTCCAAAGTTTAGAATGTAGCGCCACCTATAATAGGTTGATCGTCAAATTAGCGTGGTTGTAACTACTTGCCAATAGATGGCGGTTTATAATTTGGGTTTTTGAAAAAAAAAAAAGTATTGATTTTTTTTATGTATTTTAAAACTTTATTATTAATTATATTGGATTTTTAATGCAAAAAACTTGAAATATATTTTTT
This sequence comes from Danaus chrysippus, assembly GCA_916720795.1. NCBI lineage: Eukaryota > Metazoa > Arthropoda > Insecta > Lepidoptera > Nymphalidae > Danaus > Danaus chrysippus. The sequence continues at coordinate 17,724,685 of CAKASE010000049.1, read as the reverse complement.
AAATTAATTATAAACAATTAAAAATTGATAAAATTCAAAAATATATCACGTGACTGTAAACGCGCCATGATTGGTCAGCATACTTGTGACGTCATAATGTTAAAGCAATTTCATAATAGTACAGTGTTTATGGCTATTATCTTTAACTTGATAAAAATATCTCAAATTTATTAGTGAAAAACGATTTGAAAAGTTTATTTCGACTATGTGTGATAAAGGATTTATAAAAGCAAAATCGGATAATATTCCTGATGTTAATATATTTTTATGATAACTAATTTTTTAAAAAGTGCGGTTTAATTTTGCTGAAGTTCGAGGTGCTAAGACATCAAGGTAAGTCTGTCAAAAAATACTATTCTAAATGAAAATTAGTATTTATTCTCTATTAAATATAAATAATAATTATTTCATTAAATCATTATTAATAAAATGTTATTATAACATTATAAAAAAACCAAAAAATAACATATATGTACTTTAAAAATTTAAATGTAGTCTGATACAGAACCTAGAATGTTATAAAATTATGAAAATATCTATTAATTGAAGTCCAATTATTAGACAAACATATATATAGATTTACTATTTAATCGCTTTGAATTATCAATTAAAATTTTTTAATGCTACGATTCTAAAGGTTATGATTTGGAGCCCAGGTAAAAAAATTAATTATTGAACTATACTTATTCGATTTATACACTTAGATAAATAATAATTAATAACAATACTATTATGAAAACTTACAACGAAATGATCTTCACAACAAAAAAAAATGATTTTGTTTTTGAATAATCTCGATGCACTGCTTGAAACCATTTCTTTCGACGTTTTTCGTCTTGTGGAACATTTAAAAACATTTTTTCAGGAGTTGTTTTTGTAGTCTTTGTACATAATGGTACAAAACTTTTGATTATTTAACAATGCCAACAGAATTTACTAGATAAAAACTCAAAACACTGTACTAATTATTATATCTCTGTATGCTACAATGAGCAAAAACTAACATTGTGACGTCACACGCGCTCGGGTTTATTCACGAGCTGTCGGCTTGTCTTCGGTACTGAATTTAAAATTTAATTTTTATTTTGAAATAACTTTTTAAATATTGCAAAATAAAATAAAATAAAAATAGTTTTGTTATTAAACTTATATATGATCTTTCCATTTATCACAAAAAAAAAAATAATTCAAAAACCCAATTTCAATTTCTCATGGTATTCAACGTGCCAGTGAATTTTGTGAATCTTATAGAATATCTTATAGAATACTTTATTGTGAGTTTGGTTGTTCATGCGTTCCTTTATATTAACCATTTCTTAGTTTGCTTCAGATTTATTGGTTAATTGGCTTGTTAATTCAGGATCCAAGACTAATCAATATAATTTTTTTCGCAATTTGCCGGAATTAATCTTAAATTGTATATCATTTTGTTTTTAAGTCAAAGGTAAGGGTTTTATTGTTTACATTCTAATGAGTAATAGCGAATATATAGGGAAACAAGTGAAAGAGACGTAGCGAATTTTTAATTAAATCCTACCTTTAGTATTATATTAATTAGCATAAATGTGAAGAATAAAAAAATATATTTTCATAACAAATCTCCATCCATATTATTAACAAAATGAAAATATTTAGTTCAACGATTGTAGTAAAAAGGAAACACTAATTATGTAACCAGAGGTACTAGGGCGGCAACCAGAGGTACTAGGAAAACTACGAAACTTATTTTTATGTATATTATAATGAAAATTACATATTAAAACTTACAACCTATTGCCCCGATGTTAGGATAGCAATCCCATTCCATTGCTTGTGTGTTATCAGGAATCTTCTGGTTCACACGGCTTGGTGTTCGTTCTGCGGATTCAGCAGCGTCACTCGTTATATATTTTATCTATACAACCACTTTGCCCCGGCGACGTTCATTTATTTTATAATATGTTACACGTACATAACAAAGTCATCTTGTGTCTGTACAGATGTTACATAAAAGAATTGATCGACTATTAGTTAATAGCTATTTTTACTATGTACAAAATTTAGTGTCATGTTCCACAAATACATTAATTTATTATTTAATATAATCAGTCATATAAATAATTTTGAGGACTATAGTATATAATAATTTTTCGTAATATTTTTGTAATCTTAAAAGATAAGTATTATTATTAAGTAGCTAGACAGTAATCTTCAGCAGTGCTTTGTACTTACGTCTATAACTGGTACATACCTCAGATAAGTATCTGTTTTAAATGTTTTGTTTAAAGTGTTTAATGTATGTACTGTTGATGTGCCATTCAAATATGTAAATAAATAAAATTAATAACCATTAGTACGGCACAGATTGCGCCACTTGTAAGTTGTAACATTAAACGGCATAACTCCTCACACTTCAGAGTTGGTTCTATGACATACAAACAGCGGAATAACATATTTTACACACAAATATTTAAAAGCAACTTATAAAAGGAAACTAGCGCCATCTATGTCATGATATAGTAACTCACCCTCACCTATATGTTGTAACATTAATCATTATAAACTAAGTTATGAGTACTGTACTAGGACATTCAGTTATTAGTTCCAGTACTAAGAATAAAACACACTAATGAATATAACTGTTATAAATAAAACAAACATATTATATTGTATTATGTTTATTATAAAGTAACAAGTCTCGTCTTCATATGTACATTAAACAATCCCCAGTTCATTTCTATCATATATTTCATCAAGTTCAAAGTATACAACAATGTCTCCGATACATTTATATCTGAATAGTTTGTGTCTTGTGTATTGCTCACCGGGGCCGTGTGTCTCTGTGTGTGTAGTGTTCACAAGTCAGCTCAACGTAAAGCGACACGTCCTTAGGTTCCCTCTCTGTCACTCGTAGGAACTAGTTTCTTATACACTGATCTCGACCTCACCAACAGAATCCACAGCTCCGTGTCCAAGTATTACCTGTACAGAGACATCCGTTTAGTGAAGGACAGTATGTGTGTGTGTCTGTGTGTGTGTGTAGTGATAGTGTTAATAAGTGTTCCACCAGCCGTGTGACGTGATTGTAGTACAACCTGCTCACCTATACATACAGTGCTACATGTTTTCGACTCACAATTCCCAGTAAGTTCATTTGAACCACTAAGAAACCGCAGCGCCCCCCGGCGATGTCAAAGATCTGGTGATACTGTCCAAGTCTCTAAGCTCAGAGCCATAGTCAAGTGGATACATTATGTTTATATATATTATAGATACTGTGAGGGCGCTTTACATATATGTATAATAAAATAATAATATGTAACAACAGTAAGTTAACAATCTAGAAGCTACTGAAACAATGATTCTTAACATGAAGCAAGTCCCGCAGGAGCTACATACAAATGTATGGATAAAGCTTGTATTAAAAGACATTGACTGTTTGAGCCGCTGCAACACTCCACCTTCAACACTACACTTGATACTTCAAGTCTATTACATTCTAATATGTTTAAATCTCAGTCACTTCCCTCTCCATATAATGTGTAGCTCATTGTCTTTAATATATTGTGTCTAGTGTAATCACACACTCATGTTTCATTAATAGCTACCTGGTTCATTGTTAGTTTTCATCTAACACTTGATGATCAGCCGTCATCTCCTGATGGATGAATCTCAAGTACAGTCCAATAACACCATCTGTAATACATAATACAATATATTAATACTGTTCACAAACAATATTGTTCATATATAAAGACATATGGAGACAGTTACATCAAGGATTGTTTGAAAATAAAAATATAATATTTTATATTATTCTTAAAATATCTACAAGTAAATTACACTTCATATCACCAAGAAGGTTTATTATTCAAATAAATCAATTCTTTATATATCAGTCTAGTTAGTATCATCATTAATAACATACTATATAATGTATGGAATTATTATTAATATTCTATTTGAAATATTGGATTCATACAAAAATTATAAATGTTTATACTTAAACTAAACACATAATTGATTTTACTTAAAAAGTATAACACTATTAAAACACTTTTATAATAATCGATTATTCTAGAACAGGGGTTTCCAACCTTTTTTTAGTTCCGGACCACTTTTATATTATTCTTGTTAGCAAGGACCACTATGTAAGTATAATAAAAATAAACTGTAATAATCGAACTGAAACTTTAATTAACAAATCAATAGGATATTACAAAACAAGAAATAATAATATATTTAGGATAAACTTCTGCAATTTTGTATTAATGTGATTTCGGAGCTTGCATTTTCTTCACGAGTTCGGCTATCCTAGGACTAATATTATTACTCAAAGCTACACGCAAATCATCACTTACTTTCAAACGATTCCTCGCTTTGTTTTTAATTACCAATAAAGCAGAAAATCCTTGTTCACATAAATAAGTTGTTGAAAAAATCATAAAATAGCGCAAGGCCATTTCTCGAAGTTTAACATAAGAAATTGCTTTTTTACATCAAAACGACTCACCGCCCGCTAAATTTAAAATCATTCGCGGACCATATTTTGGCTTCTGCGGACCATTGGTGGTCCACGGACCACTGGTTGGGAACCATTGTTCTAGAAAGACGCCATATGGATTTCATCATATATAATATCAATAGCACATGATGAATTATAAAATGAATGTGTCGATAACAGTTTACTCAATATAAAAGATACATTATGGAGAAATTAACAGAACATACCGCCACACTACTATCGTACATCAGCTACATACACTTCTCTTCATAGAAGGTTTCCTCTCGTCCGCAGACCACGTCCCAACAGACGCTCCACCAACAGCTTCGACCCTCATCTTGATATATACGTTACAGGCCTCTTAAGAATATATAATATATATTCTTAAGAGTCCTGTAACGTAACGAATGATTCTAGTTTTTAGTATGACAATAGATGTCTTACTTAAATATTTGACTTACAAGAAGTCGCATTTTAAAAAGTGAAAAACGTAATAAATAATAATAAAGAAGGCCATTGAAACGATATAACGTTCAAAAACCCTGCGGGCAATATTACGCTTAGAGAATAATTCAAAATATACTATTAAAATAAACTAGTACTCCTATCACTACAGATAATAAACACTAATATTAACCAAAACTAAAAATGTTACTTAATAAACAATTGCATTTGAATGTTATGTCAGTAATATAAAAAGTAACATTTATTAGTAGGTACCTATGTGCAAAAAAAACACTCACCATGAAGATAACCGACGTAAAACACATCCATCATGAGGAAGGCCGCGGCCGACTGCCACCAGAGACACCAGAGGGAGCCGGATTGGAAGGACTGGAGAGACATAAGAAATGAATTTTGAAAGCAATTAATAGTAAAATCATAAAATGTAAATTAATAAAATCTAAAAACTAACAATAAACGAGCCGTCAGGTTGGCCACACTAAGAATCATGGGGAATGGGGATGAAACCAGTGTTGCCAACTTTATTTTTTAGAGGATCGTACTATAGACTAAAAAAAATAGTATTTTGTCTTGAAATTCAAGAAAATAAGCGTTCGCGATGAAATTTCAATAAAACTGCGTAAGTATATCACATAAAAATGGAATTTAATTCTAATTTTCATTTAACATTAAACATCAATTAATGGGTGGAATTAAAATATTCATTAATTACATATATTTTGAAAACAGAAAAAAAAATTTAATTGCTTTAGTCACTATCTGAATTATTAGACACAGCAGATGCGGGAAAAGCATTATATTTTTTGTACACAAAAACATACATACTTAAATTTAATTTGCTCAGCATATCGTCACATGACTTGAAGTTTATACACGATCCTTTTTCTTTATTATGTTGTGCAGCTAACAAATTCTTATTTACCGTTTCTGGAATACATTTTAGTTTAACATATTCGTCATAGTTATAGTATAGTACTAAATATAGTTAGTTATAGTACTAAAGTTTAGTTTTACACATTCCTTATAGTTTTATTGGAGATTTATTTTTTCGTAAGACTTCATTTAAAAAATCGTATATTTTGCGTACGATTTCGATAACTCGGTCGTACATCGTACTAGAGTCAAAAAGGTCGTTTAAATACGATTTAAATCGTACGGTTGGCAACACTGGATGAAACTGTCATATAATTACCGTGTAAGAAATAATGTATAGAAAACAGTGTTTCCACATTGAGGGGAAATTAGGAAATTTAGGGGAAATTAGGGTCAAGAGGGAAAAGAAAAGGGGAAAGACTATAAAAGGGGAAATTGGGGAAATCAAAGATAAATGAGGGTTTTGAGCAGTGGCGGCTGGTAGGTAATCGAACCGGTGGTGCACTACTAAAATATTAAAATTAGAAAATGCAACAAAACATAACGAGATGTCAATCGCGGCTCAATTCGTCATACATCGGGTGCTCTCGGTAACCTTCGGCCGCTCGTGCGGCGCTCGAGAACCGACTCGTTACTCGGTACATTTCTATGAACTATCTTTTGTTTCACGCGTCAGGCGTATTAATGCGTATCTCATACAACATGTATTAGCAGTCCTCGTGCACTCGCCGAAGCGCACGATATGAGTTTAGTAAAGTGCTCAAACTTTTTGACCATAATTAGGAAATTAAATTTTTTATACGTTTTTATATGTTTAAAAAATAAATACTTAAATGGTAATTTAAAAATAAAGATGAAGTAATATTTTGTAATTTTTAAATATTTTGAATTGGTGGTTCAGCGCACGAGTGCACTTAAGGTACAGCCGCCTCTGGTTTTGAGGAGGAGACATAAAATATTATTTTGTGCAAAAATGTATGCGCTGACAGCGTTAACTAATTTGGAATAAAAAATGAGTATACAACTCCATTTTTTGTTTTTATTTTATTATTATATTTCTGGTCAGTCTGTAAATAAAACACAAATACGATAAATAAACGATAAATTTTAGGTGTGGCGTCAAAACTACAGCAAAATAATTTTTGAGGGGAAAAAAGTCCGTAGAAGGGGAAATCTGAATTGAAGTGTGGGAAAAAGAAATCGTTCTAGTGGAAACACTGATAGAAAATGCTGCCACCTAGCGAACAAGGTAAAACAACTTCGACACTATTTTCCTTTATAACTTCATAGATAATATCTTAATTCTTAAGTAGCTCTCAAATTGATTTGACATGAGGACATATTTTAAATTATTTCAGTTGTTCATTTGCCGTTGTTTACTGTTTTTCTTGTGCTGTACGTTCTTTTTCAAACATTTGACCCGGCTTAATATATCATTGACTCCAATTTCTACGCTTTTGACGATCGACCCCGGCTTGTCTCATTTGGATTTTGATTGCTAACTACGAATTTGGATTATCGATAAGTTGAAAAAATGACACGAAAATCGGCTATTAAGTGTTATTTTCGGTGTGCGACTAAAGGTACGATACTTTTTAGTAAAATCTATAAAATTATTATTTGTCATATTTACAATCAATTACTACTCTTGTTACATCAATTTCAATCGTAACAGTTTATTGACTTCTAATAAAATACATTTCAGGTCCTTTTCATCCATTTCCTAAACCTGAATACCCAAATTTGGAGAAATTCATTCAATGGAAAAATATTTTAAATGAAGACATGAAACAAAAGGAACATTCTTACATTTATAACAACATAAGAATATGTGATCGTAATTTTGAACAGTTTTACCGTTCTTCAAGTAAATGACTCAAAATGCTGTACCAACTCTATACTTAAGTGAGTATCTAAAGTAAGCTACTTCCCAAGTAGTATAGGCACACAATACATACTACTAATATAAAAAAAGTAAAAATTATCAATTATATTTTATAACTATAGATATTTTACATTATTATTATTTTACTTTAGAAATTGATACTCATAATTAAAAATTAAAAACAAAAAAATTAGATTTAATTGAATATAATGAAATAGGTATACAAGTCATCTTAACATTTTTATATACTTACATGTGGTTTGATAGAATTATAATGTGCGGTCTTTATTACCTTTTTTATCTAAATAAAGGAAAGTGGCTACAAACAGTATAGCAAAATAACTACTTGTGTCACTTCTTTACATAGGTAAAACAAAAACAAAGTGTTCTAAATATGCAGAGATTATAATTTCACTGGATAACTACAAACCAAAAAAAGTTGTTTATAGTTTTTTATGTAATATAATAATGGCAGTGTTTAATTCAGTAAAAGTTACAAGTCTATTTACATTCAATCAGAAACTCTAAAAGAAACAAGGAAGGAATATACAATCAAGACAATATGTTATCATTCAATTTTAAGATTTTTCATTTAACTTTTCTCTTAATATATTTATTTGTAGTAAAAAAAATATTTTATTTAGCAGCATCAACATTTGAGACTGTACACTCAACATATTCTGTTGAAACTGAAAAATGCATTGATACACAAAAAGAAGACAATGACGCATCTTGCAGTCACAACTTGGGTTTAAATATGAATCAAGTTCAGCTACAAAGGAGTTCTCCTAATTCCTCTCAATTATTTCCTAAACGTAAGTTACAAGCATATAACTAAGCTTAATATTAACTATGATTGCTATATTAACTTTTAAATTATAAAACAGCATAAAGCATTTAAAATACAATATAAGTTTAAACCACAGATTCACTGGATTTGCAAGTATCAAGATTTATTTCATATTTTCTTCAAATATGTATATTTTTTGTCTTTTAATAAACATTAATCCTGGTTTAAACCTAAGATGTTCAAAAATGTCTTCTCATCATTTAATTGATTATCTGAAATCCCTTATGACAACTATTAGTCCTGTTGTTAAAGATACTACTGTATACATTATTAAACATAACTAACTGTATCAATATTTATAAAACATTCATTTCGCTCCCTTGTCTCCTGCCAGGCGGCCGCGGTCTTCCTAGTTCCTCGTAATGGATGTCTTTTTCTAATGCTGATGCTTCATGGTGTATTTTTTACATATATCTAATTATTATATTTTATATTATTGGCATTACTTACATTATAAGTTCTCATACTTATTGAGTAAGGTTTTTAGTTTTGTTTGATATTAGTGTTTATTTTATTGTGTATGTATGTGGTAGGAATTTTGAATTATTTCCTAAGCGTTACATACATTGGCCGCAGGGTTTTTTAACGTTATCGTTGTGATGGCTTCCTTTTTTTTATTTTAACTATTATCTTTACAATTTTCGGCCACGCCCTAAAATGCGACTTCTTAATGTAAGTTGGTAAGTTTGTTAACAATTAATGTATTTTCTTTATAAAAATAGTATTATTTGTAACGTTCCAGGACTCGTAAGAATATATAATTCAAGATGAGGGTCGAAGCTGTTGGTGGAGCGTCTGTTAGACGTGGTCTGCGGACAAGAGGAACCCTTCTATGAAGAGAAGTGTATGTAGCTGATGTACGATAGTAGTTTTACGGTATGTACTGTTGATTATTTAATATTATTATTCTGTTATTATTTATAGTAAGATTGAATCATTGTTTATGTTCATTTATTCAATATTTTTATTTTTATTACATTAACTGAATGCTTCCGATACGTCATAATGATTAAATAAATAAATAAAAGATTGTAACTATAATAGTAACTTTCTCGTGCCCGCGGCTCCGTCTGCGTGTACATCACAGTTGTTCTCTGTCACTATGGCCACTGAACCTGAACTGCTTCCACTTCATGGTTCCACCCGCGTAGTCTTGGGATTGGGGTCGGGATTGTGTCAATGGATAATCGGGATAAAAAGAAGCCCAAGTCCTTTTCCTGGGCTTCATTTATATCCATACTAAAATTCATCAAAAACGGTTCAGCGGGTTAGGAATGAAAACTTAACAAACAAACAGACAGTTACTTTCGTATTTATAATATTAGTAGGGATTTGATAATAACTGCAATCACTAACAGTCATCATGCTATTAATAATGGTTTACAAAACAAAACCATCTATAGTTAGCAGAATCAATGAGTTGAAAATAAATAAATGATTAATAAAATAAAAACACTTATATTTTGTTAATCATTCACTTATATTCAAGTGAATGCATAATAATTACAAATATTTTTTAGTTTGTTATTTTATAAGAGTGTTTTTGTAATTTTTTTTGACATTTTATAATTTATTTTAAACCGACAATAATTGAAGTAAGTGTCTTTATATGTCTTTATATAAGAACAATATTGTATTATGTATTACAGATGGTGTTGTTGGACTGTACTTGAGATTCATCCATCAGGAGATGACGGCTGATCATCAAGTGTTAGATGAAAACTAACAATGAACACAGCCAGCCTAGCAGCACATCTCCAACTTGTCTGCTACTTAGTTATTTTATATTGAATTAACACTTGTCAAACAATATCTTTAACAGTTACAACTTTGATATATAATTTCTTTTGGATCATAATATTTTATTTAATCCAATCTACTTGATATACTTCTCTGATATGATGCAATTACTTTATTGTTATTTATAATCTGATAAAACATTGCTCATCTTAAATGTTTTATTTCTGTATGTAGTAATTATGCTTATCATACCTTTTTCTCTAGAATAATTAGTTTTTAAAAGAATAGTATCTGTTATGCCACTAGAAGGGGCAAAAAGTTTTGTTATAATAGACTAGCTTTTGCCGCGACTTCGTCCGCGTGGAATAGTGACTTCCGGCAGATTTTTGGTTCTTCCCACATAGTTCCCGTTCTTGCGGGGTTTTCGGAATGGTCGAGTTCCCGTAGAGTTTTCAGGATAAAACCTATGTTTTTTTTAATTCACAATGAAGTACTCTTAACCAACAATATATTTATTTGTTTATTTGATTAAAGATTAGTATTATTATGTTGATACAACTTAAACAAATTATTTTACCAAATTAAGTACCATAAAAACGGTTTTTGTGAGTTAATCTTAAATGATAGACATACTGTTGCGGACTGTTTTTTAGATCATTGAAAGAGCTATTATTCTTTAATTATACTTTTTGTGTATCTTGCACCGTTTTCACGGCGCACGCAACGGAAGGCTTCAAAGATGAAATAATTTCTCCCGTTTTTACACATTTACCACTATATCTTTGCTCCTATTGGTCGTGGCGTAATGTTATATAGACCACAGCCTTCCTCGATAACTGGACTATCCAACACAAAAAGAATTATTCAATTCGAACCAGTAGTTTCGGAGATTAGCGCTTTCAAACAAACAAACAAACTCTTTAGCTTTATAATATTAGTAAAGATTTACCTTGAACTGTTTTCATTTATAATATGAATATAAACTTCATTTATCATAAAGACTATTATTATTGTTGATTTGAAACGAATTATAGTTATTGTGGATGTATTGTATTGTCTTTGATTTTTATTAAGCAGTAATACTTGTACTTGTTAAGCTTATATATATGAAGATAATAACACTTTGGGACTCCATATTATATACATCCTTCAAATGAGTTTGTTATAAACACAAAACATAATAAAACATGAGTAAATATAATCTTCAAATTCAAAGTCTTAAGCTATCAATTAAATACTAATGTGTGTGTACATGATGTGACTCATATGATGTATTATACTGTGACTTATCTTTCATATTATTAATGTTTGTATACATACAAACGTAGAAAATGTCGGATTGTTTAGATAATTTATTAAAGGTATTTTATTTAATACATTATTATGGTTGTAGAACTGAAACATGTAAATAACAAGAATAGTGTTACAAGTGGCGTCATCTGTGCCATTCTAATTGTATTATACTATAATTCTTAGAATTAATTTTGATTGATTATACTTAAATAATGGTAAATTAATGTAGATATTGGCGTGAAGAAATTGTTCAAACCTGATACTTAATTTATGTTAGGTATATAGCAGTTATATAAATAAATATTTGTTATATATTGTAAGCAATATTTGTAATTATTTATTATTAACTATAAAACCCCATTAATTTAATTTGTTGATGACAAGGTTTGAGTATCAGCTTGTACATATTTGTGATATTAATACTGGCTTCAGCCATTTTGTACGACATTACTAGAAGTAACAATGAACATTAAAAATCAAGACTGAAACTGTACCTACCTAAAAAGTAGTATTTTACTGTTTTCTTATTCTAATTTAAATATTGCATGTTGATACTTTTCTATAACATTTGTACAGACAGGATCAACTGAGGGACAACAAGCAAATAAGTACAAGATGAGTTTTCTTCATTATTTATACAGTTGTAGGAACAAAATATTTTTCTTTTTGTCAATATTGTTTTGTATGAAGGTTTGATCAGTAATTTTTTTCTTCATCATTGTATTTGTACTATTTAAAATAATACTTTTTTATGAGAATAGTTGTAACCGACAGTAGTCACCATCTCCCATGGACAGTGTTAATGCTCTTGTTTGGGGAAGAGGATAGGAAGGGGAGGCAAAAGGGAAAGGACAGCCGGCTCTCTCACTTTTCGGACGAAACATAGACATTAAAGAGTACTTCACGTCGATCTTGGTACTTCTCCGCTCGAGCCAGCCCATGTTCGAGCTGTAGCAACTGACCACAGCTAGACTCTACTACCTTCAGTATACTATACATGAGGGGTTTAATTATAATTATTACATATATAAGAATTTTAAAAAAAATCAGAGACTACTGGATAAATTTAAATTAAATTGTATACAATAAAACACTAAGCCTGTAACTTACAATCAAAATGTTATTTTTTAATTTAAGATCTATTCCTGCAAATTCAGAACAAAGTTTGCAATGTTTAATCTTTTATCCAAGTAAGGAGCCAGGTGAGAAACAAGCTCAAAGGCTACTAATAAATCCATAGATATAAAAAATACATGAATAATAATCAATGTGGCAATAAAATAATATTTTCTATTACTCAAAAAGATCACAAGAATTTTTACTGAATCATAACAAGAATTTCAAAATACGGTACCTACTGAGTTGGTTGTTTTATATACCGCAATCTATTAGTAGGTTTAGGTTTAGAGATAATTTATTTCCCATTAAGAACAAAGTTCACTTACATAGGAAACTTAAACTAGTAACATAATAATAAACATTTATAAAGTTAATGGTGACCTTATTTATACGAATATTAGAATATAATTATAAAGTTTGACAGTATGTTTTTAATTCAGCCTTAAATTTCAAAAAAGATTTTTCGTTAAATATTTCTTTCGGTAGATTATTGTACATTAGCGCTCCCTCAAATTGTAGTTTCGTTACCATAATGTTTAGTTCTAGACTTAGGTATTTGTATTTGATGTATATTTCGTGTATAGTATGTATTTATGTGATTTAGTCTTAAAAGTAGTTTGTTTGTGTATAGATCCTGAGAGAAGTTTTCTTATAAGTATGCATGTTTTGTATTTGTATAATTGTCCAATAGATAGTGTATCAGTTTTCTTGTAAAGTTCTTTGGTTGGAAAGCGGTAGTCCAGTTGTTGTAATGTTTTTAATAGTTGGTTTTGTGATATTTGTAAATCTTTTAAATTAGTTTTGTGTGCAGATCCCCATACTTCTATTAAATATTCAAGTAAGGGTTTAGCTAATGAGTTATAAATAATAGTTCGAACTTTATATGGAATACATCGGACACACCTGCGTAAAGCTCCAGTCAATGATGTTATTTTAGTTTGCAAATATGTAATCTAAATGAGGTTGTCATAATAGTTTGTAATCTAATAGTAAACCAAGATACTTTTCTGTTTCTGATTTTTGGAGTTTAATATAATTTATGGTTAGGGATTCGTAATTACGGATTTTTTTTATTTTTAGCAGTAGAAAAGCATACAGGAGGTTTTTGTTACATTTATACTCAGCAAATTACAGCTTGTGCGTTCGATGTTATCTCATGTATTGAGTCTCCAAAAGAGAATAGACTTGTGTGATCTGCGTATAATGACACTTCTCTGTGTAATCCCAAATAACCAATATCGTTAATGTATATTAAGAATAATAGAGGACCTAGGATTGACTTAAAGAATATATCAAATTAAAACATCTACTAATCTATGCTATCTACTCTTATAATGTAATGTATTGTTAACATTGAAAGTTAGGTTTAAGATTAAACATTATGCATCTTTAAATTTAAATAAAAAAATATATTAAAAAAAAAGGAATGAAACGGTTGGATGTTAGTGAAAAGTTCTGTTTAAATGAAGCTGAACTGTTTAAATGAAGTTGTCGTTGTGCAGAAACTGAGGATTAAATGAATTATTGTTACATTTACTGTTGTTTGTATATTACTTGTTAGGGAGCTATTTCACTATCACTCGCAAAAACTTTGTATGATATGTTCTGTTACAAATATTACTTTAAAGATCATTCAATAAAGTTGTACCTATAAAGATATTATTATTTCATTTAACTACCGTACCTAAATGTTAAATTATTATTGAGTTATACTTGTTGCATAATATATTTAATATTAAAAAAAAGACTAACTTATGGATCAAAACTACTTTTAATATACAGAAATGGATAAATATCATAGAAACGAAATATACTTTACAAAGACATAACAAACTACTTTCAAACAAATTTAACAAAATAATATAAGTACAAAGAATAGTGTAAAAAATTAACATGTACAATTGTAAAATAAAATCACGTACATAAATATATAACAGTTATTAAATAATATTAAAAGTGGAAATACTTAAAGGACTCTGAAAAGTAAATGTAATATACATATTCTCAAAAACAAGAACAGAATTGAATCTAGTAAAAATAATATTCGATACAACTGCCCTATTGGCAGAGAGGACATGAAATTCTGTTCGTTGGTAGTAGAAGTATTCAGTTCTGTATGTCTTGTGATCCCAGAAGGGCCTGCTTGTGGCTCATTGTGTTCCGTAGGCTGGTCAACACCAGGAGGCAGGTTGGAGTCATGAGATAAGTCATCTCCTTCATTGGCTGCGTCTGAAATTGAGAAATATAACGGCAGAAATGTTTTCGATTTTTGATTTCACTCAGTTAAATAAACATAGCATAGCATTTCCTCCCCTATTTTTTTCGTCTATCTGATAATGCATTCTTCACCTGTACTAGTTGATCGTGCACAGCCTGCAGGAGCTCATCATCTTTCATGAGTGTGGGGTGATGTAACAGAGCGCTGGCAGCTCGTCTCGCCCGACCACCCTTCACCCACACACGACCCGCGCCTCGCCGAGACGACCTGTGCCAACAAAATAATACTTTACTAGGGCCAATAGATTATTAGTGTTATTCTAACGAAGATTATATATAAGATTTTATTAATATTTTTTTGCAGCGCGGAAAAATTTTATCAATCTTAAATTATATACTGAACGTACGTAGTATTCTTCGGCGGTTGTTAAGTCCCTCACAAATATTGCTAGACGTGCACGAACCTCGGGACTCTTTAAACCTATGCATTATATAATAATCACGATTAATAAAATAAATACTATTAATACAATAAGTGCTTACAAAAAGAAACAGATACATGAGGTGTTCCCGAAACGTTTAAATGCAAAAAATACCTTCATCAATATTCCCGTCTCCTTTGGTTGAAGCCAACTCGAAAGTTTTCTTTAGATAAAATGTTCTAGCCTCATCACCCACTGCTTTATAGCATTTCGTCGCAAACTGAAAAAAATATATCTGTTATGAGATACTAAAACGTTTAAATATTATAATATATATATATTAGTCTTTCTATAATTTGAGCAGTGAGGAATATACCACCACAACTGAATGGCTAACAATTAACCAAACATAACTGTTTTTCAGTATCAGGGTTGTCCAATCTACTTGAACCTAACATTAATGTAATTATACCAATAATAAATTGAAGTAGTTATTTTAAAACCATTGGACAATCTTTATTTCTATCATATACCTATACATGGTGGCTCATAGGTAATGTCGATTCATATGTAAAAATTTCAACGCATCGATTTAAATATGTTGGAACTTCTTAAATTTATCTCTAGCTCGTAGGAACGGTGCAGTAATTTTATTTTCTGTGAATAATTTTCTGTTTGTTTGTCGATGAAGAACTACGTCTTTATAAAATAGTGGACAGGGGATGCGAATGTATGAGGTTTTGTTGAAGAAATATCCATGTTACCGAAACCGGTTTTTTTTTCAAGACAATTCTAAACCATAAGTGTCGTAAGTAACGCGGAATACGATCAAAGAACTTGGTAATATTAAACTCCTACCACATCCGAAATTCAGTTCAGACTTTACACTTGAGATCTATTGCGGGATTCTTTTGTACAAAATAATTTGAATCTAACAGATGTTATTAAATAAAAATAAAAGCTGTTAGCGCCTGTTCAGCCAGTTGACACCACAACGACCCGACGTCCGCAGACCTCCACACAGCGTCCAAGTATTGAGCACAATCCTTTAAGTCCCCGCTACGTAACGCGGAATCTATTCAAAGTAAATAGTACATTCCATTTAATATTCCATATAAATTAACAATATAGCGATCGATGAAAAGACAACCAAATAGCGCTTAGAACATTAAATCAATCCTGTTATAATAAAATCGTTCATTTATTGACTTATACAAAAAAAAAAATGGCTTAAAAGTACTCTATATTATTCTATAACTTAATCTTTCCAAAAAGTTACTATCGCAACATACTGAGTCTTGCTGTGTTGATAGTGTGCACCACATTAACATTATCCTACTATGAACTTTAAATTTAAACGTCGTCTATATAAAAACTTCATAGTAATCATTTCAAACAATATAAAAATAAATGAAAAGAATGTTTCGGTTACTTTACAGCAACCATGATCACGGGCAGACTGGATGTGTTTCATTTAAATGAATACTCGAGGAAGTCTTAGATCTCATTAATCCTACTAATATTATAATTGCGAAAGTTTGTGAGTGTTTGTGTATGTTTGTTACTTCTTCACGCTCAAACGGTTGAACCGATTTTGATAAAATTGTATACAGGAAGCTGACATCCAGGAAAAACACATAGGCTACTTTAAACCTCGGAAATCCCAAAAATCCGGGCGCAGCTAGAATAAAAATAATGTCAATACTGTAAAGGGTTCATACTGAAAGCCAGTCGATGTTCATCCAATACAATGGCCTGGATCTGACCTCCTTCCAGTAGGACTCGTCGCTCTGATACTGATACAGCCGAGACTGATATACACTCAGACATGTCAACACACTGAGGCTCCCACACACTGTACCTATAACACATACAAACACACATATATATGTAGGAACGACCTTATGATCCATGTATATCTTACTGTATGTAACATATAGACATCATGAGGAAAAACTAGGATTAATTTACAGGACTATTGTGACATATTCTCACCCAAAATAAGAAATCAATATGGATCATTTAAACATTGAAAACGATACATTATTTTTAAGTTAGAAGATTTACTATATATATTCAAATAAATTCTGTACACATAATAAGTTACTTTTATCCAGTAAATTTAAAAATATATTATTAAATCTTACCAATCAGCAAATGTGTTGGGGTTTGGGCTACAACAGCGTCACTGTTTTCTATCCATTGCACGAAAGTAACTCCGCTCGCGATAATTTCCTAAAAAAATGAAATACCAGACAATAAAACATCATATTTATTTGATTCAATTTATCCAGCTATGTCGTTTACGCTATATATATGAATGTGCTACCTTTTCACCCGTATCAATACGGAGAAGTGCAAGTCGTCGTCTAGTATGACGGAACAGAAGCAGATGTCCGCTCTCAGTCAGCTCCAACCAATCCACCCGAGCTTCGTGCCACCATGGCCCTAACTGAACTCCTACAACATTCACATCATTGATATTAATAAATATAATGCAACGACATCAATCTTTTCTTTCATAACAAAGGAACTCTACCATCTATCCTATGTATGTTCCGTACCTGTAACAAGATCAATAACAGCACTCGTCTGTCTGTCCAGCAGATAGGCGAAGTGTTTTCGTTCTTCCTCCGTCTTCCTGCCCTCATTGATACGGACACTGAGCACGTGAGGATTCACACGCTTAGTACGAACCTCCATAAGATACGAATCATTTTAGTATAAATCATATTACTGGACATTGTGTACATGTGTACATCTTGATCTATACTCACAGTTTGTAGTACTCTATCGAGGCCGTACTCCAGCACACTAAGTTCGCCAGCACGCTGCAACAGACAGGCTCCACCCACAGCTGCATATATACGCTCCCCTCCACCGGACTATAAACTTTTAATACTATATACAAGTTCGATAGAAAATATAACTCACTTCGCTAGTTAGACCACGAGCTATATCGCACAGGATCAGACTATTACTGGTACGACAGACAGCGTACCAATCGTTACCTGTAACAGTCGACGTTGGTTAAGTCTATATATACATGTTGGTTGGTTAAGTCTATATGTATATGTATGTATAAAAGAAAGTCGTGTTAGTTACTCCACTTATAACTCAAGAACTTCTGAACCGATTTAGCTGAAAGCTGGCAGGGAGGTAGTTTAGAGCCAAGAAAATGCAATAGGATACTTTTTATCCCGTTCAACAGCATTCTCGTGGGACTTGACATGAAACGTCAGTCACTATAAAACGTGGAATAACGAAACACAATTGACAGCTATGCAATTGACGTGTAATGATAGATATGTAATTTAGTATTTGCGGGATAAATTTAGAAAATCATTGTTTTTCACATGGGCAGTTATAGTTTGTGTGTGTTGGGAAACCATCCGGTTTATTTGTGTTAACGTTATACCAAAAAACAAAAAAATGTGGTTTACAAAGGAGCACTTCAATGAAACGGATAATTTGCGGACACGTATAACGCTTCGATTCGAGAAGTTCAACTAAATAACACTTCATTTTTGTAATCGGAATGAATTCATTACTGTTGTGGAATGAAACAAAAATTTTCCTTTTCAAATATAAAACAAAAGAAAAATTTCTTCATCTTTTAATCACCAAACGAAATGTTATATAATACAAAGCCTTCTGGAGGCGAAACGGAGTTTGCCAGGTTTACTAGTTATTTATAAAATAAAAAGCATTTATTGTTTTACAAAAAAAAAAACATCTCAAACAAAAAAAAAAACAAGTTACTTTATATAAATAAATCATGCTTATTTTGGCCACGACAGTAAACACAACAAATAGGTTTTATAAAAGACCTATCAACGTGAATAGTTACTCAAATTTCCTTTATTTACTGTTTACTGAATATACATCTTGTTGTGTACACCACTGTTTTGTTATGCTTTTTTGCTTCACCTGATTAAAATTATATCGGATGTAGGTTGCTAGAAACCTTTTTAAGTTTTTTATTAATGACAATTGCGAAATAACTATTATAACCTTACTATATTATAATACGACAATTAATGCGAATTCTTTAGTTATCCAATTTTAATTATTCCCGAATCCCGTTATACTTATGTGTTGACAACGTGGTGTTCTTACAGATAAATTAAGAAATAGCAATTATACAAAAGGTGAAAAACATATATCCGCCATAGTAATAATGAGACACATGAAAATTTTAACAAACTTAGTTGTTACGTTGCAAAATACCTAAATGAGTTCAAATGGAATAATTTTAAATTTTAAAAGGAGTATTTTTGAAAAAAATACAGCTCACATAAGTCATGAGTATGAAGTATAGACAATGTTTTTTAACGATTTTGCCTTTTTAACATCGATTATGCGAATTTACGAAAAAAAAATGAGACTAATTTTGAATTCACATTATTTACCGTATAAAAATCTTAAGACTTAAACAATATTCGGGCGCTAATATACAAATATAAATTACTATAGATACTTCGCAAATTACGTCAATTTATATTTAGAACGTTGTAGTGCCTCTGTAACCAATGTAATTTAAAACAATTATCATGTAAAAAAATGACCAAAAATGCCATTACAAGAACGACAACAAATTGCTAACGAAATTAGTATATTCATTTTGTCAGTACATACTTAATTTGTTTTCGTTGATGTAGTCACGAAATAATATGTTCAAAACAATAAATACAAACAAGTGGGCTGTATGTAATTTAAATTGAGTAAACTAAAGAATGTATTTGATAACGGCAGACACTTAAAAAGAAAACATAACATTTATAAGATACTTTGTAGGCTTTCTTTTTATAATAAAGATATTCGTATATGGAGAATACAAAAACTCACTGGGTCTCTCTTCCTTTAGAAAAGTTCACAAAACGCACAAAAAAATCTAACCGCGGCTAGTTGATACGATCATACGAATTAGTGTTGAAATTGTCACTTCGCTAGAACTTCCATACTTTATAATTTATATCTAAAAAACACTGCGCGCTATAACACTATTATTAATTAACTCATTTAACATACATTAACAATTACATTCTTAAATAGCGTACACATTTTGAGTTGTTGCGAAAACAAACACAAGGTAATTTTGTCAATGCTAGTAAGTAAAGTAGTGAGTAGTAATATAACGACACCTAGTGAGTAATCCTATTTAAATTTGGGTGTGCAAAAAAGGTTAGCAATACGTATAAGATGCATGTTGAAAAGAGATGGGTAAAGGAAGTTATCATCAATTTGAAGTCGAATAATATTTTTTATTTTATTACGTTTAAACTGTAATGCATATTATTTATTTTAAAACCATAATTTTAAAGGATCTTTAAACTGCTTTAATTTTTCACAACTAGTTACAGCGCTTTATGTAGGTAAAAATAATATTTGGGTGTTCAACGGAATATTGACAAAGTTATGCTTATGTGATATGTCATAAGGTGTTCAATATTTTCGTTCTCTATGTTCATACTTTTTAAGAAAAAATAATATAATAATATTGACAATTATCCTCTACGAATTTAAAGCGTCTAAAAAAATAATGTTAAATTAAGTACTAAATGATAGGAAATTATTATATGTAGTTATAAATCTAAGGTTATCTGTGCAATATATATATTTTTTTCTTATTTTTAATTTCGGTCTTTCGGTCGGTTTATCTTAATATTTTTTTGTGGATAAAAATGAATAATGGCTCTTGATAATACCTTAGGACCGCTTCAAAAACTAAAACTGCACCAGTTTGCGATGCTACTGCCAATTTGGTTCCATCTCCACTCCAGGCTAAAGATCGCACAGCATACAAACTTGATATATTTAACGTGGATAATTCCATACTTCCGGATTCCTTTATTTCACCGATCAAACAACCATCAAATACACCGAATGCTATTGTCTAAAACAAAGGTCTTCATCACTTGTAGGTCCCAAAAACATTATACTGAATTGTTTTTATTTTGATTAATGATTATGATTATAATAACTGACCTGACCAGAAGGGCTAAGAGAAGCTGATATGATATCCCTCCTATCAGGAGGTAATGTTGGTTCTAAACTTCGCACTAGTGCTCCTCTCTGAGCCAAATATCTATATTTTTGATTCTAAAGTCAAGTTTGTTTAAGCTCCGAATGTATTACCTTTGTAACATCTACATTCTTGATTCTATAGTGTCCAAGCTTTGAATAATAAACGACTTCCTATCCAATTTTAAAACTATCTTTTTAAAAAAAAAATTAAAACTATGCAATTTTAAAATTAGGCAAGCGAGGCCTTAGGTCGTACGCTGGTAATGATGCTGTGGCAGCGATGCGGAGTATTTGAACACAAGCTAGCCCTGGGAAGAGCGGAGATATGTCTCGACAATCTGTCCCTGCCGCAGCGCACGTATGGATGGTATTCTCTGTTCCCAGCCACCTCGCTCGGTTGACGTGTTTAATCCTACCTATAATGTTTATAAGATCGTTTGAGTTTAATTAAATTCAATGTTTTAAGTCATTTTGTTATAATGATTCACTAATTCTCATGAGTTCTACTTTATATTGTTTCTATTTAAGTAAATAATGTATTTTATTATAAGGGAGCTGTCGCCGGAGCGCCACGAGAACTAGCACTCCACGACGGCTCAATACAGCAAGTCCTGATATTACTATTCTGATGATGCATGGCCTATACAAGACCGTCTCCATGCTATGCCCCATAACGATGGTACAAAGACTATTCGTTTCTTATTGTGCTCATCTAATGTGTATTGAATGTCGTTACTTTACGTAGGTATTATAAATGAAAATTATTTTAGAAATATTATATAATCGATGCAGTTAAAATAATTAACCGATTTTATTAAAATGTTATTGCTTAAATATATATTTGCTTTCAACAGAGTTTATAGAATTATATGAGGAACTCATTGATGTTCTGTTCGTATATGGCCTATCTATTCACATTTTCAAAATATTAGAAAAAAATGTAGTTTAACATATCCATATATACCTATGTATAAAATATATAATCATATAAACAAATATAAAATATATCAGCAGCCGGTGAGCTCCCTGGTTATAGTACACACAGTGATGGTTCAATAGACAAGGGAAACAAGGTGACACAAACACATTAGTTATGTACTACAGATGGCGCTAGTCACATATATATTTATGGTTTGTCATTATAATACTAACACCTACGCTTAACAAAATGATAAAAAGTTTGAAATAGCTAGTATACCAAGTTTTTAGTAAAATATTTATTCTTTAAAGAACTTTAAGTTTTTGTTAAAATATCATCTGGCATTTTAGCAGTTTATAAATAATCAATTTTAACAAACTTATCTGCTACTGCCTGTCTCACAAAATGGTATCTAACATCTATATGTATAGATCTCCTGTGGTATACTGGATTCAAAACAAGTTTTTATACACTTTGATAATAATCATTATATAAAGTCATTGTTTCTGAATTACCTTCAATTTCAATTCAATTAAATAGTTTTTTTAATACATAGCCTCTTTACTGGCTTCTCACATGAAAATATACTGTGCTTCTGTTGAAGACAAAGCTATATTTCTGTTTTCTACATTCAAAAGAAATGTCTTAACCAAATGACTTAAAACAAAATCTAGAAAAAGATTTTCTATCATTTAAATCTGAACCCCAACCTGGATCAACATATCTATATTAATATTATAAAGCTGAAGAGTTTGTTTGTTTGAAAGCGCTAATCTCCGAAACTACTGGTTCGAATTGAATTATTCTTTTTGTGTTGGATAGTCCAGTTATCGAGGAAGGTTGTGGGCTATATAACATCACACTACAACCAATAGGAGCAAAGATATAGTGGTAAAAGTGTAAAAAACGGGAGAAATTATTTCATCTTTGAGGCCTTCCGTTGCGTGCGCCGTGAAAACGGTTCAAGATACACAAAAAATATGTATTGAAGAAAAATAGCTCTTTTAATAATCTAAAAACAGTCCGCGACAGTATATGTCTATCTTTTAAGATTAACTCACAAAAACCGTTTTTATGGTACCTCATTTGGTTGAAATAATTTTATAAAATCTTTATTCAAATAAACCAATAAATATGTTGTTGGTTAAGAGTAGTTCATAGTGAATTTAAAAAAACATAGGTTTTATCCTGAAAAAAACGGGAACTTGACCATTCCGAAAACCCTGCAAGAACGGGAACTATGTGGGAAGAACAAAAAATCTGCCGGAAGTCACTACTCCAAGCGGACGGAGTCGCGGCAAAAGCTAGTCCTTGTATATAAGAATTATCCCTTCGTAAAAACAAAGCTAACATTTTTAGTACCTTTTAATTTATTTAAAATTCGTTTTAAATGTTTCCAATAAGTTTCATCATATAAATTATAAAACTGACTCAAATAACAAACACTGTAAGCTAAGTCTGGTCTGGTCAAGACAGATAAATACATAAAATTCCCTACCAGTTGTCTACATGGAATTTTCTTATCACAAAAACTGTTCTTAGATTTTTCTAGCCTTACATTAACCTCCATAGGAGTTTCCACAGTTTTACAATGTAACATATTAAATCATTTCAGAAAGCTTTCTACATATTGTTCTTGATCAACAGTTATAACATTGTCATACATACATATTTACTCTTAAGCCTAAACAATGCTTTATTTGATCTAGATCTTTTATTTAAAATTTATTGCTTAAATCTTATATTAACTGATTAGTTGTCATTTTACATTTAGAGAATATAAAAAAGTCATCAACAAACAAATCTATTATCACTTTAACATTTCTTTCAAACTTTATAAATAAACAAGGTTCATACTTAGATTTTAAATGACCTAAAGATTTTAAGTGTTCATTGACTCTCTCATACCATGCATGTGAGGACTGCTCAAGTCCATAGATGGCATGTTTATTATTATCATCCTCATACAATACAGGTTTTTCAATATACACAGAATCATTCAAAAATATCATAGGTGGTAGAGTCTAGCTGTGGTCAAGTGATTGCAGCTCGAACATGGGTTGGCTCGACCGGGGAAGTACCACCCTCTCACAGAAGATTGGCGTGAAGTAGTCTTAATGGCTGAGTTTCGTCCGATAAGTAGGAGTGCCGTTTGTCCTTTTCCTTCTCCCATCCTTTCCTCCCCTACCCATTTTTCCTCCCCCTCTTCCTAAATCAAGAGTGGTGACACGTCCTCAACATGTCTTATGTAGCGGATGTCCATGGGTGACGGTAGTACCTCCATCATGTAAGCTGTCTGCTCAGTTGCCCCCTTTAACATAGAAAAAAACATTCAGGAAAGCTGATGTTGTTGGTGTATATTTAAAACTAATTGTACAGTTAAATCAAATAACAATCTTAGAGTAGAATAATGTAGCACAGGGGAAAGTCTCATGATAGTGTATGCCAGCTTTCTGTGAAAAACATATTGCCATTAATCTTGAATGATGCATTACACCTTACCAACACTATCATACTTTGTTTTTAAACACCCATTTGTACTGAGCCACCATAGAGTCACAAGAGTTATCCACAAGTTCTCATTGATCATTTATCTTAAACAATTCTTATTCTTCCTCTATACTTGCTCTCCAAATTACTCTCAGTCCCATTTAAAGCTCCCTCATGTGTAATATTCGTTTTAATCTGATCATCTGATCATTGAAGAAGCTCCTGGAATATATGTGACATAAATTATATCACATTCAGTATGTGTGCTATCTGCATTACCTTTTCTTCTTTTTCACTCTGTTCCTACGCTTAAACCTTACTCACTCAATAGGAATATTAACTGTATTTTAGGTTGGTTACATTATAATGATGTCTCCACTAGTTTTAACTGAGTTATTTTTACAGGATTATAAACCCTATAGCCTTTCAAAATAAGTTCTTTATGTTTCATATCCAATTTCTAACGATTTTCTTTACACCTGACAACTTGCATTATGCATTTTGTGTATTATTAAATAAATAATGTTACTAAATTCGGTAAGTAAAGTAGAAAACTCGAAAAATTCGAAAATTTGCTAACGGTCAGTAACTATTAAGCCAAAGAGTGAGACTATATTAGAAAACATGAAGTTGACCACCCCTATATGGTTACGAATTGAATATAGCAAATAAAACTTACCAAATGCGTGTACTATTAATAAAACAAATTCTGTACCTGTTCGACTCATGCCTTAATTTGAATTGCTTGTTTGTTTTGTTTTAGGTAGCGTTAAATTTCTAATGCATTGATACGTGGTAGGGTGGCCTGAAAAAGAATTTGTCCTACTTCTCGATCGTAATACAAACTTATATTCTTACATCGAGTTCTGTTCCAAAAACAAACGGTCCTTGTCTTGTCGACGCGACTTGTTGCGAGACTAATGTTAATTATCAGTCATCTGCTTACTCAATCAACCAGTCACCTATAACACACGCAAGTAATAGTTAAAATAGATTTTAAAACATAATTGGTGTTTTATTTCATTTATAACTCTTTATGTAATCAAAAACGTATTACATAAATGTAACTGTGAACGTGAATAGTATCCCATTTCTGATTTTAGTATTCTAAAAAAAATACTCACAAAAATATAGTTTTCTAATAAAGCCAGTACTTTTAAATAACAAATTAAACCTTAACTAGAACAAACTAATAATATTCCTAACTCAATACACCTTAAATAAGTTAAATTCAATTCACAAAAATAAAAGTCGCGTTCACAAAGTACTTTCCCGCGTAAAATTAACAAACAAATCGTCATCAGTGATCAGTGTTACCAGAATATTTTATTCTCGAATCACCCCGCCGCACTGGAGCGCGCGTGTAACCCCGAGATAACCCCATCACGGCACACAGGTAGTTAGGCGGGAAAGTTGAAATAAATTCATGAGCTTATTATTGGTTTTATATTAATTAAATTCGTTCTATTATTTTATAATAATAAATAATATTTTAAATACAAATAAAATTCAATTATTGAAGTACAAATGGTCTAGATTTTTTTATTTTTATTGATTGCACTTTGTTTTTAAAATAATTTACCTGTTTCAGTTAACTTTTTCTGTTTTTTACTAGTTAAATTTGTTGCCTTGTGTTGATGAGTTTTTTTGCTGCAATGAACTTTTAAATCATGCTTATGAGCACGTAAATTCACCCGGCACCATTTACAATATGCCTCTCCTTGACCTGTTAATATCAAATCAAATCGGCTACCTGATTTCAGCGGATAAAATAATATCGCCACTCGGTAAGGGAGATAGCCCCATTGGCGCTATATAGCCTCACCTGGCAACACTGAGCGTCAGCGTTTCAATATCACTTTGGATGCGTTGGGAATTTAAAAGTTCGGTTCAATTTAAAAGTGTGTTTCCTAAGTATATTATATAAGTTTTCCATCAACAATATAAAAGCAAAACATTAGCGTTTAGACAAAACAGCCGATGTCGTCTATACAACACTCATTTGATC
The DNA here is from genome assembly GCA_916720795.1 of Danaus chrysippus. Taxonomy (NCBI): domain Eukaryota; kingdom Metazoa; phylum Arthropoda; class Insecta; order Lepidoptera; family Nymphalidae; genus Danaus; species Danaus chrysippus. The sequence continues at coordinate 17,697,894 of CAKASE010000049.1, read as the reverse complement.
TGTCAAATAAATATCAATAATTTTGTCGATTGTCTTTCAATGATCTTACTTTAAATTATTTACTGTTTCGGTTCTATTTGTACTTATGATAAATTTTTGGATTAGTAATTTTTTTGTTGAAGAAAAAACTAGTAAATCTTAATTTGTTCATGTTACACTACTATCATATTCAGTTGGTGTTTTTCTGTGGCTCCTGAGTTGTATCACCACGTCGTCAGTCGTGGTCAAAATGAATGAAATCCATTGCCTAGGTCTCAGGTCAACTCATTTATGAATTTCGTCAATTGAAGTTTGCTTTTGATACACAGAACCAGTCTTCTGGACCCAGGAACATATGATGTTAGAACTTGTCCTGTAATGTTACAGTATAATTTAATACTAGCTTTTGCCGCGACTTCGTCGGCGTGGAATAGTGACTTCCGGCAGATTTTTGGTTCTTCCCACATAGTTCCCGTTCTTGCGGGGTTTTCGGAATGGTCGAGTTCCCGTAGAATTTTCAGGATAAAACCTACGTTTTTTTTAATTCACAATGAAGTACTCTTAACCAACAACATATTTATTTGTTTATTTGAATAAAGATTAATATTATTATGTTGATACAACTTAAACAAATTATTTCGACCAAATTAGGTACCATAAAAACGGTTTTTGTGAGTTAATCTTAAAAGATAGACATACATTGTCCCGGACTGTTTTTTAGATCAGTAAAAGAGCTATTATTCTTTAATACATACATATTTTTTGTGTATCTTGAACCGTTTTCACGGGGCACGCAACGAAAGGCTTCAAAGATGAAATAATTTCTCCCGTTTTTTTACACATTTACCACTATATCTTTGCTCCTATTGGTTGTAGCGTGTTATTTTATATAGCCCACAGCCTTCCTCGATAACTGGACTATCCACCACAAAAAAGAATTATTCAAATCGAACTAGTAGTTTCGGAGATTAGCGCTTTCAAACAAACAAACTCTTCAGCTTTATAATATTAGTATAGATTCGCTAAGACAATAGTACATTTAATATTTCATTTTAGTCACGTGCTTTCAGATCTCAGATGATACACTCAAAACCACAGGGATTGCGTTTCTAGCCTCTTTTGGAGAACCCGTCCCAAACCTTACGCTTTTATCTTCAATTCCTACTAAATATATATATTTTTTAGATCGAATTCCTTGAAGTAGTTAAAGTTCAGTTATGTTCGACTAAATTAACTCAATTTAAGAAAATTTTAAGTTTCATAAATACAGTTCTTCTATATATTTTTCCATGGTATTTATTACTATAGATTCTTGTAACTGATCTATTTCAATCAAATCTTACAACACCAGGGGTCCTTTAACGCTAATTTTAAACTTAAAATAATACTCATCTATATTTTAAATAAGCTTTTACCTGGTACGTATTGAACTATATATTATTGAAATATATACGTATTGGACTATATATTGTTTAATTCGTCGTTAATTTGAGTAAATTGATTAATGCGGAAATTCTCGGATATTTAGTATAAAAGTAAAAGAATCGTTTAAACTTTTGTTTTTATTTATATCTAGATATAATTTTCTCCGAATATATCGACAACACGTCGTTTTGCCTTTTTCTTAAATATTCGTATAATGTATGTACCTATAATGTCATGTTAAACTACATATATCTAGTATATAAACAGCATAAGATGCAACAACTAGCTATGACTAATCACATAAATTAGAAATTTCTAAAAAAATAACAGCAAAAAACTGAACGTTATTTAAAATAACGCAGGATAAAACCTAAAACATAATAAAACACATAGTTACTTCACTGACATAAGTTAACTCCGTCTCTTTGTGCCTTTTATATCATAATATTGTGGCACAAAAACTAAATACAGATAGATTGGGAGCAGATTCTTTTTACTTTTTCCTATATGAACTGTGTCAGCTTCGTCAATAAAGTGTTGATAAATATCGGGACATTGTTTAAAACTCGTTACATTGTTACCCAGCTTTTGAGAGCTTACTTTTTTTAAAACTATTACTTTATTGGTTTTAATTTTCTATATACTCGATAAAGTAAGGAACATGTGCCGTTTTCGATTAAGTTAAATAAAAGTATGCATCATGGGGATGAAAAACTGTCATATAATAACTTTGACACTATTTTCCTTTATAACTTTATAGATGGCGTAAGTAGCTCTGAAATTGGTTTGACAATTGACATTAGGACAAATTTTAAATTATTTCAGTTGTTCATTTGCCGTTGTTTACTGTTGTTTTTGTGCTGTACGTTCTTTTTCAAACATTTTTGACCCGGCTTAATATATCATTGACTCCTATTTCCACGCTTTTGACGATCGAGTATCGACCCCGTTTTTTCTCAATTGGACTTTGTTTTCTGCGAGTACGATCGACCCCAGCTCTTCTCATTTGGATTTTGATTGCAAACCACGAATTTGGATTATCGATAAGTTGAAAAAATGCCACGAAAATCGGCTATTAAGTGTTACTTTCGGTGTGCGACTAAAGGTACTTATTTAGTAAAATCTAAAAAAAATATTATTTGTCGTATATATGTATATACAATCAATTACTACTCTTGTTACATCAATTTCAACCGTAACAGTTTATTGACTTCTAATAAAAACATTTCAGGTCCTTTTCATCAATTTCCTAAACCTGAATACCCAAAATTGGAGAAAATAATTCAATGGAAAAATATTTTAAATGAAGACATGATACAAAAGGAAGATTCTTACATTTATAACAATATAAGAATATGTGATGATTATTTTGAACAGTTTTACCATTCTTCAAGTAAACAACTCACTCAAAATGCTGTACCAACACTATACTTAAGTAAGTATCTAAAGTAAGCAACTTCCCAAGTAGTTATAGGCACACAATACATGCTATTAATATAAAAAGAAAACTATAAATATTTTATAACTGTATATGATAATATACATTATTATTATTTTACTTTAGAAATTGGTGCTCATAATTAAAAATTATAAACAAAAAATAATGATTTAATTGAATATAATGGAATAGGTATACAAGTCATCTTAACATTTTTATATACTTACATGTGTTTTGATAGATTTATAATGTGCCCTCTTTATTACCTTTTTTATATAAATAAGAGAAAGTTCCTACAAACAGTATTGAAAAATAACTACTTTTGTCACTTCTTTACATAGGTAAAACAAAAACAAAGTGTTCTAAATATGCAGAGATTATAATTTCATTGCATAACTACAAACCAAAAAAAGTTGTTTATAGTTTTTTATGTAATATAAAAATGGCAGTGTTTAATTCAGTAAAAATTACAAGTCTATTAACATTCAATCAGAAACTCTAAAAGAAACGAGGAAGAATGGTACTTGATTGTGGGCCGGATTTGTAATAAATTTAGCAAAATAGTCTGCTTGCTCTAGAATAGGACTATTTGCTTGTTTTGAGACAGCAGATGATAAAACTCTCTTATTTTATATATAATATAGTTAGTTTTTGAATTTAATTGTGGATTTTGTTTGAATGTGCTCCATAGCAGTATATACATACATATGCTGGATTCAGCGGAGTATATGCTTGTGAGTGAATTCAGCCTATGACCAAATCCACCCTTGATCTGACTGTCATAGACAGTAATAGAGACTGCTTCATTGTTCCTAGACCCATCTGTATATATCTGATGATATCCCTGCCACCTATCAAGTTCCCTATAAATGTCTTCCTTATACTTTACAAGACTCTTGACTACAATTTTTATCTGAATAAATTTTGATTCTTATAACCTAGAGTAACAAGGCTATACCATGCTAGAAAATATATTGTGTTTATTAAAAATTTGTTCTGTTTCAGAAAAACATTGAAACAAATATGAATTAATATTGGCAGTCCTGTTAATAGTGTCCCGCAGTTTAACAAGAAGTGGATGATTACTGACGGAGAGCAACCTCGCAAAAAATGTTGATTGTAAGTATTTAAACCTAAGTGCTAATGGAGGTATATTACATTCCACCTGCATTGACACTATGGGAGTAGTTCCCATGGCACCCAATATAATATGCAAACATTTGTTTTGTATCTTTTCTAATTTGTTTACTATAGTTCTTACCCCTGCAAAACAAAAAAGCATATTCAAAATGACTCCTTACTAATGATTTATACAATGTTAATAGAATCCTTGGATCAGCACCCCAATATGTGCTTGTTAAAGATTTTAAAATGTTACAAGCATTTAAAGCTCGAGATTCTAGAGTTTCAGCATACTTATTCCATCTACAATTGTTTGTAAAAATAACACCTAAAAACTTTACAGAGCTTTCTACAGACATTACATTATTATTGAACAAAATATTTACATTCCTATTTCTAATTCCATTTTTTCAAAAGACAACAACTTTTTTCATTGCTGACCTCCAGCCGAAGGCTTTCAAAATAGTTCTTTAGTCTTAGGAGAGCTACATTGAGGACTGATTGTACACTTTGTAAATCATCTGCAAACTGCAGATTAGAAACTTCACACCCCAGAGTTAAATTTAGCTGATGTATGCATAAGATAAAAACCAATGGGCTCAATACACCACCCTGTGATACACACCTACAAGAATATCTTGGACCAAATAACTGATTGTTAACCTTAACAAACACTTTTCTGTTCAGTTCAACAAATTAAAAATACAATTTACAACTTTTCCAGGTACCCGCAGTAATAATAATATTGAGGATAATTTGTTCAGATCTACATTATTAAAAGCCCCTACAATGTCAACAAAAACACCAACTAGTACTTTATTCTCGGAACGAGCATCGTGGATATCCAGACAGAAATGATGTAGACTCTCACAAGCAGAACGGCCACAATGAAAGCCAAACTGATTGTGAGGTAAAAGATTATTACTTTCTATGTGAAAAATTAATCTCTGTTGTATTAATTGTTGGAAAGTTTTTCCAACACTTGAACTCCTATTACAGGACAATAAGAATCAGCCAAATTAAAGTCTTTGCCAGGTTTTAATATTGGTAACAGTCAGTTTTCCAATCCTCTGAGATAATAGAAGATGTCCATAAACTATTTAATAAACTTAAAAAAATAGATAGAGTTTGAACATTTAAAAGTTTAAACATTCTGTAGGAAAGCCAATCCAGGCCACATGAAGAATCTTTTCTTGAGGCTAAAGCAGGTTAAAAGCTAAACTCTTGCATAGTAAAACAACCCATTATGTATGAATTATCACTATTTACTCCAAGAACATTATCTATACTTATCTGTTGTGGAACAGTATCCGGTGTGTATTTATATAAAAATGTTTGAACCCAATTGAGGTCAGAAAATAAGTTAGAACTCGGAAAGCTTTTTAACGGCTTGTGCGCGTTTGAAATTAATGTAATTTTTACTATTAAGACTAGTTTTGAAATTAATGTAGGCGTTCTTGCAGTCTTCTACTACTTTTGAACATTTATCATTCCACCAAGGTACTTGGCACCTTTTTCTAGGACGGTTATTATTACTATCAGTTGTGTTATGGTTTAAGCTGGGCCCGGAGAATTTGATTGCCAATAGAATAATTGAACAAAACTTTCTATATGAGTCATGGAAATCACTATTGTCAACTTTAAAGTTCATTAACATTTTATTAACAGTTTGGTCATAACTATCCCAATTTACTAATTTCAGATTGCTGTGAAAAGGAATGTTGATCAAGGAAATAGAGGGTTCATGTTAATCTCTTACGAGAGTATATTTTGTGATAGTTGGCGGATGATAACTGCCTAAAGGGTCCTGATGAACTTGCCAGTCACAAGAAAGAAATAAAGAAGAAGACACCATAGTTAAATCTAGACTGTTTGGTTTCCAAATAAGAGAACCTATAGTTGTTGGTTGACCATTATTTAAAAGTATTAAGTTATTGTCATCCATGGAATCCATAATAGCTCTGCCCCGAGAATCTATGCGACTGCAACCCGAAAAAGTGTGATGGGCGTTAAAATTACCTGCAATTATCAAGGGTTTTGGAATACTGTACAATAAACGATCGAACTTCGCCCTTTCAAAAGCAGGAAAACTGTTACCAGGACTGTAAAAACTAACCAAATAAATGTATTTATGTTTCAGTTTAATAACAATTACTACATTTTGTAACGAACCATCATAAAAAGTATCTAGTTTAGAGAAATGTATAGCGTTTTTAATTAATATTGCTACGCCATTAAAATCATTAGCGCAGTCATTCCTAATAATGGTATAACAACGTAAATTAAATTGAATGTTAGGCTTGAGCCAAGTTTCTGAAATAAGAGCTACATGTTTATTATTTTTGTATAAAATTTTTTTAAACTCAAGTCTGTTACTTAACAGACTGAGCGTTCCACTGTACACTATTTAAGATTTGGTGGTTGAATGTGACGATTTGTTATTTTTATCCTGTATGGTTTCTTTAATAGTTGAGCTAATAAATTGTGAAGTAATTCTTATATTTTGAGTTTTATTTAAAGTTATAACTTTTACTATAGACTCTGTTAATAGTCATAGTTTCAGAATTTGATAGTATTGCTTGTATTACTTCTTGGGTATTTAATTTTTTATAAAGGGAGGGAAAATTTAATGAATCTTTTAACGTGTCAGCATATGACTTGGGTTTACTGTTTGCGATTTTCTTTTGCATTATAGGGCACTGGCTAGAGATGGCAATGTGATTGCCATTACAATTAATGCACTTAGCTTTTTCAATGTTAACCTTGCATTCTTTGAAAGAATGCCCCTCTGTGCATATGGAGCATCGCGGTGATTTTTTACAAAACTTAGCCAGATGATCATAGCGTAAACATTTAAAACACTGTTTTATAGGTGGGACATATGTGAAGACAGGCAGGCGCCACATCTTAATGTGAACATAGTTATTATTACGCTCTGAGTAGGTTGCAGTGTGAAGGTGTTATTTTCTCCTTTTACTTTACGCATTATGCGTCGGAGAGAAATTACTTTTTTGTTGTTGATATTGCTTTATATACCTGCATATTTTGTGATTGGATAGATGAGTGGGAATCGAAGAGATAACTCCCGATAGTTCGGTAGCCCCTGCTGGTATTGAAGCTTTAAGTCGTTGTTCCTTTAGATATGTAGTATTTTCTAAAAAGGCATTTGCCAAATTCGCACGCTATAAAACAACACCGACCTTATATTTATTTATTTTTTTAAAATATAGTATACCTTTCACAGAGCGTATAAAACTAGTTCTAGTACATCATGTCCCTATTACCGAGTCGGACATCATTAGTACTTTCGACAAATACTATGAATTCAGACTTGACTTCCGCATCTTCAGAGTATCGCCAACAATAATCAGCGACCCTAAAGGGAGCGAAGGCATTTGCATCCTGCAATACTGGCGAATCCTCGCAATCGGAATCGCTGCTTGTGCTGAAATTCAAGGACTCACCCGAATCCTTCTTTTTACGTTTTTTCACCATCTCTCCATATAAACACTTACATATATACATATTAAGTTTTACTTCGTTACAATAAACTAAACAAAAATTTGCAAATTATATTATATAACTATTTAAAATAATTAAAATTTTCAAAAAGCCCGCGTCAACGTTTCAATTCCCGCGCTCTTTTCTAACCATCATAAACCATACATAATAGAAAATTAGAAACTATATTAGAAAATATATAAACTTAACATCCGTCACTTGTCATCTGTCGAGATGTCAGATGTCATATATATAATACTTACTCTTGATACTTTAAATAAATTGGAACGTAAAAAAGTGAAAATTTATATTTTTAATATCTACATATTCTTAAGAACATATTTGAGTCTTAACACGAAAAAAAATCTAAAAAATCCTCTGTCACAGGCCGCTAACACTTTCGAATAAATAATAGTACTTATTAAAAAAATAAAAGTACTTATACATATAATATAATTATAGCTTTACACTTAATTATTCATTTTGTGTACATCCCAGTAGTAACAATTTTATTAGCCAACTCTCTTCTATTACGTTTGGTCGCAGAGTTTATAGTTTCCATTTATAATATTAAATATTGTGTAATAGGTATGAAGCCTCTTCAAACACACCGATAGAGTGTAAGCATGTAGTATGTACCGTACAGAGCGCGTAATATTTACATGCACGTAATGGCCGCACATTAACAGCTCAGCTTCACATGAGCTCTTATCAAAAGTCACCGGATGGTTTATAACTTCCGTTTCCGAACATGGCGGCGGCGCCCGTGGCTACACCGCTAAAATACACCTGTTTATTAGCACTTTTATATACACTGAGAGAGTAAAACGTTTTAGAGTTTAGCTTAAATTTTCATCTCAACAATTCTATGTTCCAAAATTATTAAGATTTTATTGGTTACAATTTTTAAAGCACAATGTCCTACTTTTAGTCATATCCTATCTTCCGCTAGCTAAAGTAAAATATAGTATCGATAGATGTAAGAAATTTATTTACTATAATTTAGTGTTAGATCTATAGTTAATTTAGCTTAAGTAGTTATATATATTTAGGATTCTAACAAAATCATGAAAAAATGTAGTTGTTTTATAAAGCCTCCTTTTAAAGGTTCGGTTCAAATTAAATGTGTGTTCCCTAAATACATTGTATATTTAGTTTCACGTAATAAGTGTAGACACATTAACGTTATGATATAATTGTCAGTTTGTTGTCTTGTCTTTATTTTATTGGCCAGTAGTTATCTACCACGTTTCAAGACGGCCGCTCCTCTTATAACTTGACTGCATGCCCTTGGACTTTTAATTTTACTATTTTCGTGGATAAGACGTAATTACATTGTGTGAGGTTTTTTTATATCGATATGTAGGTTTATCGATCACTGCCTCATCTTAATATTCATAATTAAAGACTATTTTATATATACTTTCATTTGAGTATAGTGTAGGTATATCTGAGTAAGTGAATTTCAAAATTATTTGATAATCCACAATCCACCGGTGTAATTGATACTTTTGAGGATTGGAGTAAGATTGAATAATAAGATTTATGTGAAATGTAATAAAAATATTAATTAAAAATTCATAAAATTATGCTGTTGGTTCCTGAAGTCCGTGTTCTATTGAAAAAGATATTTTATTTCTCGAAAACAAAAATAGTTAAATATCAAATTAATTAAATAATTATATCTATCGATAAATGTAAATGTTTATTATCAGAATTGAAAATGTGTTCATTATAACATATAGTTGATGCCTGATACAACATAATACCGTATAATGCATTGGCTACTGTTTGTGGTTACAGATGTATGAGGTACACGCGTGCTATTCTAACATTTATTTTCATAAAATACTATACAATACTAGATGCTGTCAACTGTCAGATCGTAGAACTGTTCAATAATAGTATTTTTTGATATCGTATTCAAACAGGGAATCTATTTTAATAAAACGTGTATTTATAAGTAGTGATGGTATGTTCTGAACGTACTCGTAAGTTCAACGGAACAGAAAGACATAAAGTGGGTGATTCTCTCCTCTCAAGACGGTATTAATCTCATAGGACTTTATCGCTTTACCTAACAATTAGCAACCAGATATGAAACTTCTCAGCATACCATGGATTAAACGTGCGGGTGCCGGGTTCATGGCATGGCTTTATTTGTATGTGTAATATGATTTACAATATTTGTTTATTGAATGGTTTTATTTAGCTCACTCTGTTTGTTTTATTATTTATTCATTTTTCATTTTTCTTGGGTCAAATTTAGTAATTCAAATTTCACCCTCTTCCTGTCAACCGATTAATCTGATTCTAATTTTGTATTTAATCTGATCTAATTTTGTATACACTTTGGATTTTGGTGACAATACAATTATGTTTATTTATTATCATTATAAATTCAAGATGGCCGCCGCTACAAAATGGCGGATAATTTATGTTTTATCAATCCCATCAATATGGGTATCAAATGAAAGGTCTCAACAAGTAGAATACAATTTACTATGCTAAATTGAAATCTAATATGGCCGCCGCTACCAAATGGCTGATAATAATTTTTTAGAGGAGTTGGACTGCAATAAACTAACGGGCAAGAAACCTTGCAATAATGAAGCACAAATGAATTAAACAGAATGCGAAATAAAAACTAAAAACTAGAAAAACTTTATAAGTTAAACGGTTTTACGTGAAACATACATTGCAATGTTTAAGATAAATGTACTAAAAACCAAAAAATAATAAAATAGATACAGTCATGGGAATTATAAACATATGCACAGACTAGACTAAAATAAAAGCGTGGGGCATGGGTACTGCCTAGACAAGATATTAGATAGATAGATATTTCCAGTGTAAGTAGAATAAACACTCTCTGTTTAATCCCTATATTATGGCTCAAAATACAGTACAGTGCTAAACGTTAAGAACCTATCAAAAAACAAGAACAGTTAGTAAAAGATACTTTGGGCGTTTCTGTGGGTGTGGAACTGAATTCAAGTGAAAAATTCATGGACATTATTTAGGTTAACTATAGAAAAACTGCTAGTCATCTCCCTAGAAATTGACTTACCAGCGACATCTGTTAGCGGATAGCTAAACTCAAAGCGGTAGTTCAATCGACAAAATCGACCAAGTCGTAGTAGTACCACCACTCGCCACAAGAGGGCACTAACATTAAATATTATCAAAATCAAGAAACTACTATTATATCCTATGTAACATTTATTTTCACCGTAAGTGGTTGTATCCACACATATAACGTTTGTTTCGTATAGTTAACACTACGTTGTCAAATGTTGTATTCAAAAATTTTCGTAAGTTGTATTCAAAAAAAAAGAAAACGATAAATACAATATATTCTATATAAAGATGTGATGTTATGGTTAACAACACTTTTTTTCATTCAAATATTTTAAGCTAGGTAAACACGTTTTGTAACAGAACGTCGTCTTTATATGGAGAAAGTCACAGGTAAAGGTAGTGCATATTAAGTTCTACAAAAATATTGTTGGATTCCTTTTTTAATTACATATTTTGCTTTTATGAATTACACTATATAAACTAGGATAAAACATTTTAGTATGTTTAAGTCTTATTATTTTATAAAGTTACATATTTTTTTTATATCTGCTTTTTAAGATCTCAAATACAGTAGAGATCTTTTTGTGTAAAAGTTTTGTGTTTCAAGTCTGGTTTGGCATATTGAAAAGCTTTACAACACAGACAACAGTTTGTGTACTAATATGATTGAAAAGTTTAGCGATCACTTACAATTTTAATTTTATCATGTAATCAGTAGAATATTATATCTCTGTTCTCGACTTGTTTGTCATTGTAATAAAATGTGGTGGTTTCATGCGTCATTATCGGAGTCTTGATGTTGCAAATCGTGTTTTAAAGAAGACAGGTAGAAACTACTCCGTGAGAAAGGAAACAAGAAATATGCACAAATTTGGTATATGTATCATGAAGAATGTGGACTACGACCATCATTAGAAAAACCCCCTTTATTATTTCGTCTCAAATATAACAACCAATCCACAGGTCTAGAAAAATATATATGCAGAGATTAAACTGCGAGGCTATTAAAATTAGGAAATATTCTAACCGCAATAAATAAAATGGCTGGAAATTATCTAAACTATGTATCCTCCTATAAAACATGGAAAATGTCTTTAATCACGTCGCGAGAACTTAGGATTCAGTCAAAGTATTCTAAGCTAAATCTAGGGAACAAGTAATGATGATAGACTTGGTCACAAATTAAATTGACTCTTGATATATCCGTATAACAAGCTTGTATCGACACACTACATACAGACCGTTTACAGTTTTGTATTCGTGTACTCTGGTGGTTGTTGTTGTTACTACCATGTGCAATTATTAATTTTTATTGCATTTCATTCGGTTCCGTACCAATATACAGGGTGACTGGTGAATTACTATCGATACTTGAGGACGTGACATTTGACGATCATATATGACAAAATAAAAATTAATGTAACATAAATATTAATAAACTTCTAAGTAAAGTAAACCAAAAGTTATGTAATTAATTACGCATCGTGTGAACACCCTACAGATTAGGTATACACACACACACACGCGCGTGTCCGGCGGCGTGTTGTTGTATCAGCACGCCGCCGCACGCGTCCACACTTGGAACACTTGGAACGTGTACACACTTTATTTATTTATACGGAAATTTGGTCAAAAATTAAGTACCTATTTTTTTACATAATTCGAATGAGAATCATGTACCGAGTATGCTCCTTAAATATTGATAGTAATTCACCAGTCACCCTGTATATATTATATGATAATAATCACAATGCTAAGTAAGCTATAAAAGAATATTATTGTAATTGTATGGTTGGTCGAAGGACAGTGGGTTGCTGCGCTCATATAATGACTATTTTATGGTTTTTAAGTTGGGCAAGGTATCAGGAACACATTTCACCACCTGTCCAATTTCTTGAACACATATTAATAACATATGATGTCTCAGAATAAAAATAAATCATAAAAAATGTTGTTTTATTTTGCTTTAACCTGTTTTTCATCACATGACAAAAATCTCTTTTTAAACATTTTGATACAAAATTAAGTTCATATTCTCATTATTACTAGTTAGTGCTTTTAAACTAATTACAAAAAATATGATAAAATGTCTGTTCACGTCAGGCCAAAGTCCCCATACTAAGTGGACAATCTTCTTTTAATTATTTTAAATAGTTTTATACTATAATTTGCAAAGTTTTGTAAAACTTCACCGCGATGCTCCATATGCACAGAGGGGTATTCTTTCAGAGAATGCAAGGTTAACATTGAAAAAGCTTAACATTAATTGTAATGGCAATCACATTGCCATCTCTAGCCAGTGCCCTATAAGACAAAAGAAAATCGCAAACAGTAAACCCAAGTCATATGCTGACACGTTAAAAGATTCATTAAATTTTCCCTCCCTTAATAAAAAATTAAATACCCAAGAAGTAATACAAGCAATACTATCAAATTCTGAAACTATGACTATTAACAAAATCTATAGTAAAAGTTATAACTTTAAATAAAACTCAAAATATAAGTATTAGTTCACATTTTATTAGCTCAGCTATTAAAGAAACCGTCCAAGACAAAAATAGCAAATCGTCACATTCTACCACTAAATCTTAAATATTGTACAGTGGAATGCTCAAAGTCTGTTAAGTAACAGACTTGAGTTTAAAAAAATTTTATACAAAAATAATAAACATGTAGCTCTTATTTCAGAAACTTGGCTCAAGCCTAACATTCAATTTAATTTATGTGGTTATACCATGATTAGTAATGACTGCGGTAATGATCATAATGGCGTAGCAATATTAATTAAAAATGGTATACATTTCTCTTAACTAGATACTGTTTATGATGATTCGTTACAAAATGTAGTAATTGTTATTAAACTGAAACATAAATACATTTATTTGGTTAGTTTTTACAGTCCTGGTAACAGTTTTCCTGCTTGTGAAAAGGCGAAGTTCGATAGTTTATTGTACAGTATTCCAAAACCCTTGATAATTGCAGGTGATTTTAACGCCCATCACACTTTTTCGGGTTGCAGTCGCATAGATTCTCGGGGCAGAGCTATTATGGATTCCATGGATGACAATAACTTAATACTTTTAAATAATGGTCAACCAACAACTATAGATTCTCTTATTTGGAAACCTAACAGTCTAGATTTAACTATGGAGTCTTCTTCTTTATTTCTTTCTTGTGACTGGCAAGTTCATCAGGACCCTTTAGGCAGTTATCATCCGCCAACTATCACAAAATATACTCTCGTAAGAGATCAACATGAGCCCTCTATTTCCTTGATCAACATTCCTTTTCACAGCAATCTGAAATTAGTAAATTGGGATAGTTATGACCAAACTGTTAATAAAATGTTAATGAACTTTAAAGTTGACAATAGTGATTTCCATGACTCATATAGAAAGTTTTGTTCAATTATTCTATTGGCAATCAAATTCTCCGGGCCCAGCTTAAACCATAACATAACTGATAGTAATAATAACCGTCCTATAAAAAGGTGTCAAGTACCTTGGTGGAATGATAAATGTTCAAAAGTAGGCGAAGACTGCAAGAACGCCTACATTAATTTCAAAACTAGTCTTAATAGTAAAAATTACATTAATTTCAAACGCGCACAAGCCGTTAAAAAGCTTTCCGAGTTCTAACTTATTTTCTGACCTCAATTGGGTTCAAACATTTTTATATAAATACACACCGGATACTGTTCCACAACAGATAAGTATAGATAATGTTCTTGAAGTAAATAGTGATAATTCATACATAATGAGTTGTTTTACTATGCAAGAGTTTAGCTTTTAACCTGCTTTAGCCTCAAAAAAAGATTCTTCATGTGATCTGGATTGGCTGTCCTACAGAATGTTTAAACTTTTAAATGTTCAATCTCTATCTATTTTTTTAAGTTTATTAAATAGTTTATGGACGTCTTCTATTATCCCAGAGGATTGGAAAACTGACTGTTACCAATATTAAAACCTGGCAAAGACTTTAATTTGGCTGATTCTTATTGTCCTGTAATAGGAGTTCAAGTGTTGGAAAAACTTTCCAACAATTAATACAATAGAGATTAATTTTTCACATAGAAAGTAATAATCTTTTACCTCACAATCAGTTTGGCTTTCATTGTGGCCGTTCTGCTTGTGAGAGTCTACATCATTTCTGTCTGGATATCCACGATGCTCGTTCCGAGAATAAAGTACTAGTTGGTGTTTTTGTTGACATTGTAAGGGCTTTCAATAATGTAGATCTGAACAAATTATCCTCAATATTATTATTACTGCAGGTACCTGGAAAAGTTGTAAATTGTATTTTTAATTTGTTGAACTACAGAAAGGTGTTTGTTACGGTTAACAATCAGTTATTTGGTCCAAGATATTCTTGTAGGTGTGTATCACAGGGTGGTGTATTGAGCCCATTGCTTTTGATCCTATTCATACATCAGCTAAATTTAACTCTGGGGTGTGAAGTATCTAATCTGCAGTTTGCAGATGATTTACAAAGATGTACAAAGTGTACAATCAGTCCTCAATGTAGCTCTCCTAAGACTAAAGAACTATTTTGATAGCCTTGGGCTGGAGGTCAGCAATGAAAAAAGTTGTTGTCTTTTGAAAAAATGGAATTAGAAATAGGAATGTAAATATTTTGTTCAATAATAATGTAATGTCTGTAGAAAGCTCTGTAAAGTTTTTAGGTGTTATTTTTACAAACAATTGTAGATGGAATAAGTATGCTGAAACTCTAGAATCTCGAGCTTTAAATGCTTGTAACATTTTAAAATCTTTAACAAGCACATATTGGGGTGCTGATCCAAGGATTCTATTAACATTGTATAAATCATTAGTAAGGAGTCATTTTGAATATGCTTTTTTGTTTTGCAGGGGTAAGAACTATAGTAAACAAATTAGAAAAGATACAAAACAAATGTTTGCATATTATATTGGGTGCCATGGGAACTACTCCCATAGTGTCAATGCAGGTGGAATGTAATATACCTCCATTAGCACTTAGGTTTAAATACTTACAATCAACATTTTTTGCGAGGTTGCTCTCTGTCAGTAATCATCCACTTATTGTTAAACTGCGGGACACTATTAACAGGACTGCCAATATTAATTCATGTGTTTCACGGTTTTTCTGAAACAGAACAAATTGTTAATAAACACAATATTTTTTCTAGCATGGTATGGCCTTGTTACTTTGGGTTATATGAATCAAAATTTATGTGGATTAAAATTGTAGTCAAAAGTCTTGTAAAGTATAAGGAAGACATTTATAGGGAACTTGATATATACAGATGGGTCTAGGAACAATGAAGCAGTCTCTATAGCTGTCTATGATAGTCTGATCAAAAGTGGACTCGGTCATAGGCTGAATACATAGCTGTATATACAGCTATGGAGCACATTCAAACACAGACTCATCCTAAGTGGATTATAAAATTGGATAGTTTAAGTTTATTAACGGCACTACAAAATCCACAATTAAATGCAAAAACTAACTATATTGTATATAAAATAAGAGAGTTGTATCACCTGCTGTCTCAAAACAAGCAAATAGTCCTATTCTGGATACCAGCCCACATTTGGTAATGAGCACGCAGACTATTTAGCTAAATTTATTACAAATCCGGCCCACAATCAATTAAGTCATAGCTTTTTAAATTTCCCAATTCCTTATTCAGACGCTCTATCCCTTTTCAAACTCACGTTACAGAAAGAATTTTACAACTTGTGGCATCAGGTGGTAAAGGTAAAAGGAAAATGGTTCGCTACAATAAAGAAAAAGGTCTCTTCCCAGGTTTACCTGGGGTAGTGACTACAGCCATAGAAAGTATTATACCACAATCTGTCGTTTGCGTCTGGGACATTGTAGTTTTGGTGCTCACCTTTTTAGGGTTGGTGTTTTTGACTCTTCAACTTGTAGATATTGCAATAATGCTGATGAAACCCTCGAACATATATTTTTTGATTGTCCACAGTTTAGTATTCAAAGGATGGTCCTTGTAGATCAACTTTTAAGTATTTTTAAAACTGCCGAAGATATCCCGCGCTCCCTTCAGCAATTACTAAGCATTCAAGAATGCTTCTTGCCAGTTTATGGCTTTATTGTATCTACTATAAATGAAATCTAATTGTTATATGTACATATGTATATACTAACAACTTTTTCGTTTTGTTTAAGATATTTGTTTTTCAGCTATTTCAACTATTTTCAGAATTTGACCGTTTCATCGATTGTGACAAATGAATTGTACTAAAAATGACATTACAAGGACTTGACAAAAAGAAAACAGGCATAAAAAAATATTTTAAATAAAGACATGGCTTACCGCTTAGGCCTTATAATTAAAAAATGATTCAAGAAGAAAATTAAAATTGTAATTAAAGATACAAAATACAAAAGACATGGCTGTAAAATTATTTACGTGCTCCTCTATGACAGGACCAATATTATCGAAGCAAATCAATATTCGAACCTTTCAATGAAGGTAATGCATTTTAGATGGTCTGCTGGCATTTTTAATGTTTCATTATTTTAAAAATGAGTGGTAATTTAGCAATTTTATCTTTTTTATCCAGGTCAGCATTATATCATAGATGAATATTTTCCTTTATAGAGTAAAAAGAGCAATGTCCATTTTTGGCCTAGTATAAGGCGGCCAACCGTCCCGCATTCTGCGGGACCGTCCCGCAATACTAGACGAAATCCCGCTTTGAAATTATTAGTAAAATAGTCCCGCAAAACGTTGTATGCGTCCCGCATGTCCCGCATCCCAATGTTTCTACCAGACTTCTACACAACACCCATACGCGCCCACGGTCAACAGTGCAGGAACACAGATTACCTATAATAGGGACAAGCGTAGCGCGCCCTCACTAATCTCGTTTTCTTTCTTTTTACTTAAATTTAATATGGGCCATTGCGAAGATTTTTATGACATTCCCAATCCTTAACACCCCCCCACCCCGCCCATTCATGAAAGGTTAAGTCCCGCATTCAGTTTTCGGAAAGTTGGCCGCCTTAGCCTAGTATGAACAAGCTGGTATAAAAAATTAGTTTATGAAAAAAAAAAAAAATTATTTTTAGCTAACCATTCTGTTGTTCTTCGAGTGTAAAATTGTGTTTTATTGAAAAAATATTTTTAAAGTATCTTCATATATTTGCTTTATTGATCCACGTTTTGTGTTACCAGCAAGATCAATTAACGATTGCGTCAAATCGAATCATCTCGCAGAACTTAATACAACTATAAGTAATTAATACAAAAAAAATATTACAAATATTTGTTGTAATTAGTTTCGTCATTTAAAACGTTTTATGAACTAAAATAAGAATGTCAAACATAATCATATCTGTTTTCGATCGATTTTTTAATGATTTTTTTCTATTGCAACACTAATAAAACAATTAATACAAATTGACATTGATATGTCACAGACTGATTGTTTACATTCGCTTTGTTTACCTTCATTGAGAGTGTTGATTTATTGTGGATTTTCTTTCAACGATTGTTTATTCATTATGGACTCCGACCTATCATTTTCCAATGACTCCTGCACTTCTACGGACCCCGAATTTCGCTCAAACGATGACCCTGGCTTTTGTGTTATGGACATAGCATAAACGATGAACAACACTCACGTAATATGGACCCCGAAACTAACTCCATCGCTAACCTCGGCTTGAATATGGACATTGAACAAAACCAAAGCGTGTCTCATGATAGTCTGCGCACAGAAGAAGTGACTTCTTACCAATCCGTATCTCTGAGATGCATATACTGTGGAACTGATTTGATAGAGAGAAGGCGACATAGGCCACCCAGAA
This sequence comes from Danaus chrysippus, assembly GCA_916720795.1. Taxonomy (NCBI): domain Eukaryota; kingdom Metazoa; phylum Arthropoda; class Insecta; order Lepidoptera; family Nymphalidae; genus Danaus; species Danaus chrysippus. Next base: position 17,679,530 of record CAKASE010000049.1, on the reverse strand, counting down.
GTCCAGATCTATCCCCAGCTGACTTTTTTTTATGGGGTTATTTAAAGAGTCGTGTCTACATCAATAAACCAAATACACTACATCAACTAAAAGAAAAAATTAGCGAAGCGATATCGACGATCTCACGGTCTCTGTGCGGAAGAGTATTCGAAAATTTCGTTACTCGCTTAGAAGAGTGTAAAAATCGAAATGGTGGTCATTTAGATGATATGATTTTTAAAAAATAATTTCCTACTAATTAGCTTTCTTTTAATAAAACAATTTTTAAAATATGTCAAATACTTTTTTTTAAATGATTATTTCAAATGTTAACTAATTCATGGCCCACCCTGTATTAATATATATTTTTTGTATTAAGGGCCAAAGGCGTTAAGGTCATAACATTTCAGTGATCAGTAAAATAAGTTGTGATTTATAAGTCTTGATTATTGACTTTAATTTAAAAAAACTATTTGCTTTGTGTATTTTTTTTTGTCTGTATACGTCATACATATTACTAGTTTTTTAGACTTTTCGATTATAAACATGTTTGGTTTTTATCGCTATCGTGCAAGCAAAAGTGTTAACACAATATATGCAAAATATAATTAAGAATAATTGTTGATTAATTATAAATTTCTCATTACTAAGCAATATATAATGTAATTAGCTTATCTTCGTTCACAAATGCATAAAGACAAATTAAATAATTATCATTTGTTTTATTTATATTGTAAATTTGAATAATACTCATCATATATATTGAATGTTGTTCCATCATTTGTCTTGTGGCAGAGTGTCTCGTTATATTAAAACAAATAATTTCTAAATACTGTTGAAGTGTTTTTTATTGTACGTAAATAGTTATTCTGGTAAACAAGGTAAGTTTTGAAAAATAAAGGAAAAGTTATTTTCTTCAATTTTACCACAAAATTTGATTATTCTTTAGTAATATCTATTACTTTATTGTATTTTAACCTCACAAATGATTTTTATTTAAACGAAGTTTCCGATATATATCATAGTATATATAGGTATAAATTACTAGGTATCCTTCCGATTTCTTATGTTTTTTATTCCAAATATTTTATTTTATTGCCAGCACAAGACGGCATAGAATGTTTGTTTTCCTGAGATGATTGTGGTCCTAGCACCGAAGATTATTATCATATAAAAATTAGAAGTGAATTTATATTTAATATTCACAACGTGACTAAAAAAATACCAAAAACGAGATTAATAGAATGAAAAAGTTGGATATTTTTTAAATGTAACTTCCTTTGAGTATCTTTGGATACTGTTTAAAAGCTTTTTTTGTTAAGACCTACACAGTTAACTGTTGATCGCACAGGAGACTGTTTGTGAGTTCAATAACCGTTACATACTATTATAACGGTGTTCCTGCTGCTATTTTATAACAAAGTAGATCGCTATAAAGGATGTTTTAATATATGTACAGGATGAGGGTGGTGTTAGTGTGTGTGTGTGTGTTGCTGGTGGCGACGTCAGCTCAGGGTCAATACGACTGGATCAACAGCACAAGGAATGGATACGAGTACATTAACTGTTTGTTCAACAGGACCTGTGGACCCTGGGGCGTACCGTGTGAGTACAACCAGCTCTTATGATAAAGTTATTTACTGAATACCCTAACCGTTACCTATGTTATTACATTTTCGTTTCTTATATTTTATAAACTCACTGTCTGAGGGTCTGTTATTTAAAATAATATTCATAGATATTATAACTTTAAAATATATACATATATATATATTTTTTGATAATGATTTTTTTATTATTGTAATGTGTAATTTTTTTAGAACTGACAACGGACCCGGAACAAGCCCAAGCGATGAATCCGGCTGATTTTGCATTGACTAAATAATTTATTTAATTGTTTTTTCTCTCTGGTTTGGGTAATTTTATGATGAAATATGGTATTTTAATTTAAAAAAAAATCTTATTTTACATTACTGTCAACAAAATTTATTAGTCGTAAAGGAAAAATATGTCTCTTGTTTCGGCAATACTATTAGTGTTACAAAAAAGTAAATAAATGTGAGAATTAAAAAATGGTTGTTTTTTTTAAATAGTAATGATTTATTGGTCTCAAAAAAAGTATATATATTTAGGATTCTAACAAAGTCCTTAAAAAAATATAGTTTTCTTATAAAGCCAATACTTTTGAATAACAAATAAAACCTTAACTAGAGTCTAGAACAAACTAGTTATTATCCTAACCGAATACAGCTTAAATAAGTTAAATTCAATTTACAACAATATGTACGAGTCTTGTTCACAAAATACTTTCCCGCGTAAAAGTCGAACAAGCCAAGCGTTATCGCTTTAAAACTACTTCGGAAACGTTCTTGAATTTAAAGTTTTGGTTCAAATTATAAGTGTGTTTCCTAAGTATATATATTAAACATAAGAAAAACTCCATATTTTTTGAGCATTTGTAACATAGGAGGATATTTTTACAACAAATTTAGTAAAACACATAATACTTTATATGTAATTATAAATCTAGATTAAAAAAAATATATTATTCTGACAAAAGATTGACATCGTTCAATCAATTTACGCTTACTATTTCGATATATTAGTAATATTCTACATAACATAAGAGATATATAAATTTATTAACTTTCATTATTACGTGCCTACTGAATCCCATTCCTACCGTCTCAGCACCAGCATATATAACCAGAAGGCGACTTCGTACTGCATTATCTACACTTACTTCTATTCTACTTTAGTGTTGTCGTTTCTTCATAGATATGTACAATATTTCAATATTCCGTTTTCGCGATGGCCAACCTCCAGAAATGCTAGTCATTGGAGTAGAACATCCGATACTTTGAAACAAGATTTAAAACCATTGCGAAAACGGATGGAAATACAATACTAGTACGTAACAATATGTGTGTCAAAATATATTATTAAAATATCCCCTAGATAATAAGATATCCCCTTTAAACATTTCACAGGTTTTGTTAATATAAAATATACTTTACCGCAATTAAAATTTGGACTAAGTTCCTATACATAATTGAATGAAAAGCATCAGTGTAAGCCATAAGGTTTACAAATTGATATTGTAAACATATAATTTTTGTAAAAATTTCCAGATATCCAAAATCTTGAGCCTTTATGCTTGACGACCATATCTTTTCACAAATACAATCCGATCCTTAAATGTTTTCATCTATATTAATAAAGAGGAAAGATTTGTTTGTTTGTTTATTTGTAATGAATAGGCTCCGAAACTACTGGACCGATTTCAAAAATTCTTTCACCTTTGGAAAGCTACATTATTCCCGAGTAATATAGGCTATATTATATTTAAAAAAAATTCGGGATCCTTACTAAAACTCCGATAATGTAACCCAAGGTGTAACAAAATGATCTGAAAAATTCCTTACGTCGCGTGCGTATAAATTACTTTATATTCAAGACGGCTTCAATACCTTTTTATAACTCTTTGAATTATTCAATTCGGACATTTAATTCGGAAGATATCACGAGTTTAAAAATGCAAGTATTAGAAAAAAGTCGCGTGGTTGCCGCTCACCGCGCTCAGCTAGCCAGCATGCGATGTAGGCTCCATGTAAGCGTCACTGGGGTACGGGGGGGGGGAGTCAATCACAACTAATATTATAAATGCAAAAGTAACTCTGTCTGTCTGTTATGCTTTCCCTCTTAAACCTCTCAACCGATATTAATGAAATTTGGCACAGACAAACTTTAGACCCTGAGAAAAAACATAGGCTACCTTTTATTGCGAAAAAGGGGATGAAGAGGTTGAAAGTTTGTATGGAATTTCTTAATTTTAAAAGATAAAAGCGTTTTCAAAATTTAAAATCGTTTGTTATTTTTACCACCGTGGGGGTGAAATTCTGCACACGGAATTCCCGAAATTCGAACAGAACGGAACGGGAACTACGAACCTAAATTTTTTGTATACAAAATTTTAACCACTGAACCTAGGAACATCATGTTTAGATGTTTTGGGTGTATCAAGTTAAAAAAAATTGGCTTTTGAAGTTAAAGTTCCTTTTAACGAATAAATATTTAAAATAAATAACGAAGACTACCTACTCTGCATCGCTGCCGATGCTGAAAATCCGATGAAAATAGTTCAACACTTAAATATTAAGTATTCTTTACAACACAAAACGAAACTAATAAAGTTATTCCTTGTATCCAGTTCGGTCAAAAAAATATTCGATTCGAAAGTTTAATAATGGAATGAAACTCAATAACTTTATGGATCTTTATTGTAACACACATATTACCTACTATAGTTATTATAAACAAATCAATTACTGAATTTTAAAAATAATATTTAAGTTACCTTACCGTAGTAAATAAATAATATAAATAAAAAGTTAAAACATCGCACTTTGTTACAACTATTTAAAAGACATTTCAAGTTATATTTGACAAATAAAAAAAATAATAGTATTGAAGGACTGTTAATAAAACATAAACACACATTCAATAAATTATAATCAGTAGTATGCCTCTTAATTAATAATACGTAGTGTGTAAACTAAACGTGCGAGTAGTCAGCGCGTCACGTCACGTGATGAGCTCGCTCGCCGACACGCCCGGGGACGAGTGACGAGCGGCGGAACACGCGCGACCACCACTCACTGGTCGCACATCTACCTGCAGGTGATATATAAATATATACATATATACGTTGGAAACAGATTGTCAGAAGAAAGGTTAAGCTGAAATATTTTCTAATTAACGACTTTTTCACAATTAGTACCAAATAATTACGTGGATTTGCACTATCCCCGACGACATGTAATCCATTCAATACATTTAAGTACTTGCTTAAGACGTTCTGACAGCATACGTTTGATGATTAATAGATTCAATTTAATAATGTGTATATAATTTTTCAGTGATTTTTTTTTGTGAAAACATTTTTTTTATTAGAAAAATACTAATTTACTCGCCTTAACTTTTTAACACAAATATTCTCAATTAAATGTTCATCTCAATGTTTCATGTCTGGGTTACGAAGTTTAAGTAATAATTGATTCGTATAATAATGTGTGCTTATAATAGTTTACCATTCGTAAATGTAACCAATCGCGATGACAACGGATATCCGGTGATGACGCAGCACTGCTCGTCTGGCCCCACGTACGAGATGTATTTACCACGGTTGTCCAATGGCAGAATCTGAAATTAAACAATAATATGTTTTACAATAGACAGAAAATTGACATTATAATAATATACATGTATATATTATGAGGCTTATATTGAACGCTTACAATATATGTACTTTCAAATTTTGCTCCAACAGTAAAGTGACGATGGTTTCTTTGCAATGAGCATAAATATAAAACAATTTCTTTTAAGCAGCTAGTTGTCGACGAATATATGTATACCTTTGAATTTATTAAGTATCGATATTATGTTAATAGACAAAGAATCAAGAAGGCTTTCGATAATTTCATAAAGTAACTACATGACTAGTTATATAACTACATATAATATTAATGATGTCGATATTTCAAATCCTCGCATTTTTTATACAGAATGGATAATGCTCGACTGAAATGATTGGGCCTCATATGTCCACCTAGATATTATAGTGACTCCTTGTACGTATATCAAAGTCATGTTAATAAGTCTGTGTGTACACGCAGCTGGTCGACCAGTCCCTCAACTCAGAGAGAGTGGTCCCTCGGACACACGAGCCCGACAGCAGTAGCGGACTCTGAGACCAATCCGTGCACTCTGACGATTAGCAAATTACATACCTAATGTAATAATAATAATGTACTTTATTAATATAACAATAAAAATGAAATATATACAAAATAAAAGTTGATGCATAATAAGGCGGTCTTATCGCTAGGTCTAACCATCCATTCTCTAATGAACTTACGTAACTACAGTAGGGAGATAATCGAGTACTTAAATAGGATAAATCGATTTTGCATCGAATATTAAATTAGGAAAACGAACTTGCATCAAATTTTGTCCTCAAAAATTGTTCAGAAGTAAGTGTACAGTTTACTAAGTGGTGCTCTAAATGCTTCAAAAGTCTATCTTTAATTTTTATATATTAAAAAAATATTATCTCAAATATTTAAAAACAATAATTATGTTCAATAAAAATATATATAACAAATACATGATATATGTCAACATAAAATGAACATTCACCCAATATTTATAACATACAGGTCCGGACAGTGGTTCAGCAACACGAAGGACTCCCTGCCTCACCGACCATCACCTCGCCACATAAGTATACGCTGCAATGGAAAAGTATACATACATACATACAATGGAATTATTATTAGTACTCTTCTAATAACTTTAAAGACATTTACATGAAGATGTTATAGTCATTTCATACACACATTGTGAGCAACTTGTGCATTATTTATATTTACGGCATAAATAACATTAATTGAAGATCATTTCTTAGCACTTACCAAATCTATCCTGCTATCATTTGTAAAAAATGTGACACCTGTCATGGCATTATATTATATTAAATCTTTCACGAAAATTACTAAGTTATGAGTTAACAAAATATGGTTTTTATAAGCCTCTTCAGATAAAAGCTGCTAAAAGATTCGTGATAAAATTATAGATACGGTCACGTAAACAAAAACTTTAAGTAGGCACAATAATTATTGTAAATAAGAATAACTTCCAAAACAACTATTAGGTATGTCATAATTACTTATTTATGCTTGTCTGGACTGAAATAAAACTGATATTTTCAGATTTACGACGCGTTTTTTAATATTTTGCCTATATACTCCCGACTTTTCTTTTACTTTGCAGCAACCGAAAATATTAGTTCTAATTCAATGAATACTGTCAGTCTTGAACTCATGCTTGTCTGGACCATTCTTGAGACTTTATTGATAAAAAAAAAAGAAAATTAATACTTATAATATAGAATAGAGAGTTTTACCTACCAATAAAACTTACCTATTATTTTTCCTTAAGACATCCGGAATCCATCTTGAGTCAAGCACCTGTCTTTTTAGCCTTTTTTGTCCAGTTTTCGCTCCCTTCCGGTGCAACTTCAGCCCTCTAATGTCAATTTGGCGGGAGAAAACTTGCACATTTTAACAAATTGATATTTCTTACCTCATTATACATACTCGAGATGAACCAGGTAGAAATTACCTGGATTCCGGATGTCTTAAGGAAAAATAATAGGTAAGTTTTATTGGTAGGTAAAACTCTCTATTATTGTTCCATGTTGACATCCGGAATCCATCTTGAGTGACGTGTTTGTTATCACCTGTTCATAAATATTATGACGATGCTATAATGTGTCCAATAAAAATTAAATTATTGGAATAAAATAATTTATTTAACTAACAATTTGATTTAAGGAATATATCAAAATAGCTTGACAGCTAAACTTTTGTACTTTCCTGTGACCGATTTAATACAACTCTTTTAAAACCTCTTATAGGTAAAGGATCTTGCCCCCGTTTCTAGTTTCTAAATTTTATCTATTTGAAAGCATTCTATCTAGTTAAGGGAAGCTACTGAAGGTCTTACAGATCTAGGAGAAGCTTCAATACCAGCTTCTTTGTGTAAAGACTTAATCCAAACTCGACCATATTTGACGCTACTCTAGGTCCGCCCCTCGAGCTGTCAAAGATAATTCATTTAAAATTATTGAATTACTCTGCGCTTCCTTTGGATAAATCAACCAATCGGTAAACCCAGTATATTATATAATCAAGCGATGTAGTGTTTGTATCTATACAATAGATTTAACACACTAGTCTCATGTACCCCAATAGAGGGCGGCATTCGCCTGGCAGCCTCACGACCAGCGCGGAGCAGAACGGTGACGAGCGCCTGCGCTTTAGGCGGGGATAGTAGTGAGCTAATGACTAGATATTCTTATATAGAGGAAGGAGGTCCTACAACGGGCTTGTAATGGGCTTTGTAAAATTTTCATTCCTGACTGCCTGTAACTAATCAGTCTTAGATTCGGATCGTGGCCAAAATGTAACGGGATTACCCTTATCAATAAGTTTTTAATCTTCAATTGTTAATAAAGTGAGATAATGGACTTTACGTCCTGACGATAAAAGCTGAAGGATTGTTACTACAATGAGGAAGTCCCGGCTTCCCCCGGGGGGGGGGGGGGGAGGGTCAAGGTTAACGCTCCGAGGCGTAAGCTAGCTACGACCCTACCTGTAAATGTAGGCAGGCCATTCTGGAAGGCATTTGCAGCCCTGGTTTTGTGACAGAGTCGCCACTAGCGAGGCGGTGCCCAGGGACAGCAGGTCCCACATGGCTGGCCTCCTGAAAGCGGCAGAGGATTTCTATTAGCCACCGCAAACACTTTAAATTGTTTACATTTACCAGATGTGTGCTGAAATATTGTAAACAATTTAAGAGTCCCAGGTAGGTGATGTGGAACTCTTCTTTTTTGGGTTACTGAAATAACTTTAAGAATGTGTTTAACGAGAATATACACATAAAGTTAGATGCAAAATCTATATTTTAGGGAACTTTAGTAAAAGTAAGACTAAAAGATTCATGTACAACGATAGTTACAGACAGACAGATAGATAGATAGATAGACAGATAGGTACAGACCAAACCCAGGTAACAGGGTACGTTTTGTGAATATGGGTTTTTCTAATCACTTACTCGTCTTAACCACTACAGACTCTATTTTATTTTTTCAAAATGTTGCTAGATAATGAAAGGGATTATCTCTTACTCGTTCAACCGTCACGTCATTTCCGTCCACCCGAAATTAGCCACGATACGCAAATGAAGATCCCGGACCTTCCGCTGGTGAATTTTACGTCAAGGTGTCTACTAAGACTTGACAAAGGTTGGGAATTTGTTAAGACTCTTGCAGAGATCAATGTAGTAGATCTTCTGCTCAAAGACTATTTTGCCATGTCGGAGCTTTTGTTATGAAGCGTCCTTTGGCATTGTTCAGGTATTATAGCCCCGAGGTTAGGAGGTGGAAATATCGAAGCAAGGTCGTAACTTCACTGACGACTGAAAGCGTTGTGGTAGGTAACTTTTCAATCCGCTATACTCAATGTCTCCCATTGTTTAACTACCGTGCTGACCCTTACGCAGATGAATCTATCTGATGTATTGCCCTGGAATATACTGTGCTAAGGCGGACATTGCATATTCCGAGCTTTAGATAACAATATCAACGGTCGGTCAAGTCAAGTTCAGAGCAATTTCCGCCCTGGTACTTCCTTCTTTGTTTATGTACAATACCACTGTTCGATTGTCCGCCAAGAAAAGAATGTTGGCATCGTTTAATTAACTCTGTTCGTGGGCAAAAGCTTCTAGGTTAGCTTACGATTCCTTGTACTTTGCCATGCCATGTTTTCTGGGCCTCAGTCTCTCCTATAAGCGCTTCTCCATCGACTGCTAAGGCATCGGCTGTTATGTAATGCATTTCCGAGCCCAAACGTATCGGCAGTGCAGCTAAGAAAGCTTTTAACCATCAATGTAACTTGAGAACCTGTGGTTCTGCAAGTATTTTGAGGTGATTTAAAGGGAGGGATACTGTCGCCTGTGGTATGCAGTGTACGACAGTATCTCCCTCTGCAAACAACCAATGAGGCAAAGTTAAGTCTCCCCAAAAGGAGCTGGGCCTGTTCGGGGAGCCAACTGCCTTGGCCAATCTGATGCTGAAGTGAAGCGCATGCGTAGGGCGATGCACTTCAGTTCCGACAGGGACTTCGGGTTCAGTTTTGCATCCCATGAAATGCCTAGGTATTCTGGACATTGAGTCAGAAACAGCACAGATTTAATTAAATCCATTGTCCGGCCAAGTTGTTGCAGAATATTGATGGTGAAGGCTAACCGGTTGCTCAGAATGTGAGGCGGTTGGTTTGCCAATTAAAAATCGTCTTAATAAACTACGCTTCCAATGTAGTGATGGCCTAGAAACTCTGCTATCCAGTCTGTGACGCATGCCAGTATTCGGGGTGCCGATGATAAACCAAAAAAGCTGGCAAGTGTAGTAAATATAGCAAACAGGGAAAACAGAATTGTCATAAACCCGGCTTCGCTAACCAGTTTCCAGTTTGTAAAGAAAAGCTGGAAACGTTTTAAATGAACAAAGCTATACAACTGTTTCAAATTAAATGTCTCACGTTGTAAATCGTAGCTTTTAGGAATCGAAAAGAATGTTCATAGAAAACCGAGTGTAATATCAGCTCTTTCCAACATTTTAAAGAAAAAGATATGTGAAATCCTTTAATGATTCCACAGATGTAATTCGGTACATATAACTTAATCCAGATATCGATCTGTTTTTATAATAGTTGGTTTTTATTAATACCTTATCTGTCCCCGCCCCATTTTTTGTATGTAGGCAGACAGTCAATATATCAAATAATATTTTTGAAAACGGAGGTATGGTCTGTAAAGTCCAACGATAAAAATTCTCCGTTACTCGTTTTCATAAATCTTCTCTTAAAGATTGTATGAAATCAGCGCGAATACCACAAATAGTTCAAGGAATATCTTTGTTTACTTGGAGTATTCCAAATCTTAAAGATTTTATTATTATTTTAATATAGTTATTATTTTAATAATAATTGCGTATTTAAATTTGTTTTACTACCACTATAATAGTCTACGATTTTTAGTTAAGCTATTTGACGTACTTCTTTTCGAGATATTAAAGCATTTTCCAAAAGCTGCAATTCGAGTTCTAGACAAAGTTTATGCTCGTCGTTCAACATCCTAACTCCCTACAATTGCTTTAACTCAAACCGTTCCTTCAATTCGTTGTAAGGACCTGGCTCTCCGGCGGGGAATCGAACCCCGGTCTCCCGCGTGACAGGCGGGGATACTGACCACTATACTACCGAAGATATCATCACGACTGACGAAGATCTTACATTCACTCTATTGTCATGTAAACGGGAGTGAAAGCAGACAATAATTGTAAGAATTAATGTCCACGATATCTTTTTATCAGAATGGAGCAGGTGTCGGGTACCGTACGTCGTACGAGACAGTGATCCGTACACCGAGACGCATCAGAGTAAAATGCGTCATTTACTTCTACAGCGAAGTATTTCAACTGATAATAATCATCAAACCGGAACGCATTCCAACATTAAATATTTGTATATAAGATAATTAAAATCAATGTAAATCCGTTGGGTTCGTGAAAGTCCGTTCCTCAATATTGATGGTTAAACTCAGATATGGACAACCGCCAAGTGCGGTTTTTGAATTTCGTTACTTTATATCGTTAACTGGCTTCTAAAATCGTGTTCTTTAATATTTTAAAGTGAAGTAATTATTGTAAAATATTAACACTTTTCAATACGAACACTTAAAAGACTGTAATAATTATAACTACTAATAAGTATTCTTAAAAACTGGACTACTGCTCGCTCTGAAAGACGATGCTATAATGAGGTAAGAAATATCAATTTGTTAAAATGTGCAAGTTTTCTCCCGCCAAATTGACATTAGAGGGCTGAAGTTGCACCGGAAGGGAGCGAAAACTGGACAAAAAAGGCTAAAAAGACAGGTGCTTGACTCAAGATGGATTCCGGATGTCAACATGGAACAATAATAGAGTATTAATACTTGCCAACATCAGCAACCATGATGTCAACATATCGAGGCAGGGCTCGAGCTGCCTTGGACCCATCAGTAGTGTGGTAGCCTAAACACATTAACATTCTATTTGAATTTACATACGAGTACCTTTATATCCGTAACATCAGAATTTTTCTATGTAAATAACAACTAAATGACATTACAATTAATATTATAATTGCGAAAGTTTGTGAGTGTGTGTGTATGTTTGTTACTTCTTCACGATCAAACGGCTCATCCAATTTTGATAAAATTTTGTATACAGGAAGCTGACGTCGAGGAATAACATATAGGCTACTTTAAATCCGCTGGTAACACCGCGGAGCGCAGCTTGTATTATATATTATTTGAGTTTTCAAATCTAATTTGATCATTGTATAAAAACCTGTACGCTCCTTTCATCGGCTCCAGCTAGCACCATAATGGCGGCTGCTTCCTTCATGGTGTTAAGGGCCTTGGGGGCAGCGGATATCCTAACAAGGATCTCACTGCATACAGCCTTGGATAAAGCACTGTCACTAGTAGACACTATCACTACACCGGCGTCATCTGTCAGATATTGTCGAAGTACTTCCAGAACTTGGGAAAGAACTTGGTATGTCTTCGCTCATAATATCTACGCCTTCCATACGCTGGAACATAAATTGGTTAGTAAACACATGCACCTATAATGTAATGGAAAAAGGTTTTTTATTATCTCGAATGGATAGCGCTTGACTGTCATTCCACGAGTTGGAAGGTGGAAATTAAATCGTTGATGGTAATGCACTATACTGTTTAAATCTAATATATAAAATTCTCGTGTCACAGTTTTCGTGCCCATACTCCTCCGAAACAACCTGACCGATTTTGATGAAATTTTTTGTGCTTATTCGGTAGCTATGAGAATCGGCCAACATCTATTTTTCATCCCCCTAAATGTTAGGGGTAGTCCACCCCTAAATTTTTATTTTTTATTTTTTAGACAAAATTTTTAATTACTATTTTTTTATGATACAACGTGCAAAAATACATACAATCCTAAATTTTCACCCTTCTACGATCAACCCTTATTTTTTAATAGCTATTTTAGTAATTTAATCATTTTTCATCTCCGGTCGATAACTGATCAATCGTCATTTAATAAGTTATCCCCGCCAGATATCTACAGGTGTCACTTCTGACCCAGTAAACAGCACGGAGTAGGGATGAGAACGAAGCCGGTCTTCTGTTTCTCTCACACAATTAGACTTCTCTCACTCCCTACACAGTTGTCGGCCATCGTTATTGTTTGTGCATCAAGTGTAGTAGTAACGTTGACAATTATTATTTTGCTAGCTCAGTGTAACTCTCATATTAACTATTAATCATTCCTAATCACTTCAAAACACGGAGATTTATGGCTTTAATAGGTAAACTCCAAAAATATAAATAAAAAAACGTAACAGATATTTCTTGATTATAGGGCGAAACGAAGTTCGCCGGGTCTTCTAGTGTGATATAAAATTATAATACACTTTTTAGCTAGTTTAAATTTCAGTTAAATAAACAGTTGTTATAAGTATAAGTTAAAAGATAAATAAATTAATATTGGTATTAAAATTGTGAAACAAGGCAGAAATTGCAATTTCAGCCAATCAAAACTAAAAAAATACAATATGTTGTGTTCATATTATTAATAATGAGTTATGCTTACTGAATTTATCTTGAACAGATGAGCAGCGTATCTGAGCGCGTAATGTGCTGCCTTGTCCCCGGCTTGTCCCACTCAGCGCTGCCACTGGCCAGCCTTCACTAACTTCTCCGGCGCTTCACTTTCTGAATCTGATTCTTTTGTTTCTTGTTGCATCTCTTCCCCCTCCTCTTCATAGTCAGCTCATGTACCTGGAATATTTAGAATAATATGCCACATCAACTAGCCTTCGTACAAACAATTTGATCCGAACTATACCAACTATCTTTGTATATACATCGTGTTAGTTACACTATTTATATGTCAAGAACGGCTGTACGGTTTGGCTGAAAATTTGTGGAGAGATAACTTAGAACAAGGGAAAGGACGTAGGATAGTTTTCATCTGATCGAAAAAGAAATAAATTGATAAAATACAAAATGCTCTTATTTACTGTCTTTAAGGTTGAATAGTTATAGTCCGGTCAGCTATACATTTCTAATTTTGACACTAACGCAAACGAAGTCGCCGACAGGAACTAGTATTTCAATAAACATATAGAGTGTTCTATATTTTACAATATATTACTTATACAAACTATCAATGAATCACCTTCGGCATTATCTTCATCCATTCCATCGACAAGTGCCGCCCGAAGCTGTTCACCCACATCGCTCTGACCGATGGAAGCAAAACTGTAACAAATACGTATACATAAGGTTTACAAATTAAATATTTAAAAGGATTTTAAAACTATTTATTCAAAAGAAAATTATTGTATGTTAATAAAAAAAAGTGTCTATTTGCAAGTTACCAATACTTAAAAACCAGTATATTTAGGTTTTATCTATCTATCTGTTTATCTGTCAGTTTATGCTGAAAATTCCAAGAGGGTATACCTATTTTAATAATATTGAATTACCAGGCAACTTTGATACAAGGAACAATTAAGATTTTTATGACTTTCATAAACCGTACAATAACACTACAAGTGCATTTGTGTGTCATAGTATTCAGTGAGCCAGCAGGATTTCATTGTGAATCATGAATAAAACAACCGGTCATGTTAGATAACATAGTGTCAGTGTTCATCTCACCTGTTGCTGCCCGTCAGCTGGTCCCTGGCCAGTCGCGCCGCCCCGCAGCACATGTACTGCCTCCCACCACTCACCCCTAAAAACAAACATTCCACTTGATATCCAGTCCATACTGATTCATATAAAGATACTAGCTGCGCCCCGCGGTGTTACCCGCGGATTTCCGGGATTGGAAGATGTAAAGTAGCCTATGTGTTATTCCTGGATGTCAGCTTCCTGTATACAAAATTTTATCAAAATCGGTTCAGCCGTTTGAGCGTGAAGAAGTAACAAACATACACTCCCAAACTTTCGCAATTATAATATTAGTAGGATGTATCTAAGATTATCCCATGTATTCAGTTAATATCTCGCCTGCCCATGATCACGGTTGCTGTAATGTAACCGAAACGTAACGAAAATATTATATAATGCGTAAATATTAGCGTCCGTAAATATTAGCTTCATTTAAATGAATACTCGCGAGAATCTTAGATCTCATTATAATATATCTAATAATTTATTTTTCAATTATTTTTTTAATTTTGCTCATATCCAGAACATTTGTCAATAATAATACTTAACTAATAAGATTCTTAGCCAGCATTCTATGAATTTGATATATATTATATACATGAAATAAAATAAAATTCATACCATAACACATAATTTAACATATTCCCGTCATTTTTGTGTATATTTTTATGGAATAAGAAATAATAATTTCAGATATGAATTAAATATACCTAGTAGCTTTTGTACACGTCTTCGTCCACATGTACTTACGAATTGTTTTAAAGTGAAATAAATGTGTACTTAATGTTAACGCAACCAACCACTAGCGACATCTATCGTGTGTGTCTGGGACTTCATATAAAAAATAACAGTAGGCGTGTTTCCGCGTAAAACACATGAGTCAGGCGAATAGTCACTGCTCATTTTGACAAATTTTCCGTTTCCAACGGTTCCATAAAAATTTGTGCTCTAAACTTGTCGCCGTTATTGGACACTTAATCTAATTAATACTGCCATCTGTTAGAATGTTGTGGCACCTACAAACAGTTATCAATTGTTTGAATGATAGTGACAAAATAATAAACAAACTAGAAAAAAAAATTATAAATAAAAGAATATTTCTATTACAAAATTAAGATTCAAAGAAACCTATTTTTCAAGTAGGACGAAAACCGCACGCAGGTTAAAAATTGTATTAGTGATGGTTAAGTAGTTTAGGAGTTCATGGCACACAAACAATATATACATATGTATACAGGGTGACTGGTGAATTACTATCAATATTTGAGGACGTGATATTTGACGATCATATATGACAAAATAAAAATTAATATAACATAATTATTAATAAACTTCTAAGTAAAGTTAACCAAAAGTTATGTAATTAATTACGCATCGTATGAACACCCTACAGATTAGGTATACACTGACACTCACACATACGCATGTCGTGACGTGGTGTTGTATCAACACGTCGCCGCACGCGTCCACACTTGAACACTTGGAACGTGTCAACACTTTACTTATTTATACGGAAATTTTGTCAAAAATTAAGTGCCTATTTTTTTTACATAATTCGAATGAGAATCATGTACCGAGTATGCTCCTTAAATATTGATAGTAATTCACCAGTCACCCTGTATATGACGGTTTATCAAAACCGGTCTTCGTGTGAGGCGGCTCGTTGTAACAGCGGCGGTACATGAGGCGGGACAGACTCAGAGCTCTCCGGAGACACTCGCGGGACACTCGAGACGCCTCCTCGTACAACTCTGAACATGAAAAAAATATTATTTAATCACACTAAACTACATTCAACAGTATTAAAAACAAAATGTGATGATAATACACAGCTTTCTTGAGTATTGTTTAAATTTAACAAACGATATTGCTTCAAGCTGTAAGTTATCCATCTTATAAATTTATTGATCTCTATCTTGTCGAAAAAAGTGTCATGTATATTAATACTTAATAGACGAAGGTAACAAGCTACCACCATTTTATAAAAATATCGTTCTTAAAAAATTATTTTGTCATTCTTTAAAAGGAATTCTTCAGAGATACAATAAAGTAATATCCGTACGAACCTAAGCCTTTGTAGTGCTGTACCACTTCTCTTGTCATGAGAGCTTCAAGCTGTGCCAGGTCCCCGCGCTCGACCAACACCTCCTCCGTCTATACACGTCAAATAAAACTACACTTACTACACTACTTAAATCATTAGTATAGCCAATGTAAGCAGAGCTATCAATTTTTTTTAACGACAAGAACTCTCCTAATGTCAACTTCTTAGCAAATCTTATCGTTTAAGAGTTATATAAAGTAAATCAGAATAAAGTATATGAACATTGAAACTAAAATTACGTCACTTATCAAACAAAATATCTCACCATATGTGTGGCATGCTGTTCGGCCAAGGCCAAAGCTCTTTGGTGATTCCTTTTAGACAGCCACATCCGAATCGCATCCTCAGCCGCCGAAGCTCTAAGGAAAGCCGCCTCAGCCTCCTCCGGGTTCTCTTCAGCCAGTACCGCTGCTTCATGCCTCGCTACTTCGTGATCCCACCACCCATCTCACTCAACTCGATTGCAATATCCCATCTAAATACATATTTGAATCTGACTGTTATTGTGACATAATAAGTAAGGCCAATATGGCATTGAAAAGTACAAATTTGCAATATTTCTAAAGGGGTCCAGTATCCGGAGGTAATGCATTAGCATTGATAATCAATTTCTTTAATGAATTCGCTGTAATTTACGAGTTCCGTAAAGTTTGTTTGTTTTCCATAGAATAGAGGCAGTTAGTCGGTGGTAGGTTAATGTTTGTGAACCTACCTGTGCGCCTGAAGGGCCCACCTCGCTCCGAGTGCTGCCAGTCCCCGGGCGGTCAATGAACCCGGCCACTGAACAGCAACCTGCTGCTGTACTGTAACCGGAGCGTGGGCCCGAGCCACCACCCACTGACCACTCGTGTCATACATCTGGATGGCACCTGGACGATATATATACAGATAAAATTATTTCTTGAATATAATAATGGAAACAATATACCATACAACATCATGTCTACAATATAATATATTTATTTTCATTCACATGCATAATTTAACGGACCTAGAGGGTAATGGCTTTTTTTAAAATGCGCTCGCTAATTTTAAAGTGCGTTGTGCTAATAGAGCTCACGGTACCTTCGGAAACCAAAATTTCGAAAGACCATGTGATCAAGGTCAACAAGTGTTACAAGCTCACTAACGAACTCACTAAGAATAGGTTCGTGGTAAATTAATACGCTATAGAAGTGGGGGGAGAGGTATAACAGCCAAATCTCTCTACAACCTACTAAAAGACTTGAGCCTGTCCAGAACTAATATCAGGTCATTGGAACATGCGTTGTAGGCAGCCCTAGTATGTTTGCTTCAATTTTGGTTAGGTTTTGAGAGGAGCTTAGAGCATTTAACGCGCTTTAGGTAGGGGTCTCTTGAAGCTCCTCTCCCTGCAACGCGATAGATCTAATGCCCACACAGCGAATCTATGGAACACTAAGAAGTTTGTTTTCATATCAATAGACGCATCGTTTTCCCAGTGGGTCTCACCCGCTTGTATGTAGTAGGTCTCAGCTCCCCTGCGGCCCGAAGGTCGCTGGCCGCCACCAACCGCAGCATCGACTCATACTGACACGCTTCCTGAACGATATTTAACAGCGATTTAGGAAAACCATATATTTGTTCTATGCATATAATTAAACAAGGTATATTTCAATATTTTAGAGTATTCCTTATACATAGATATAGCTTCACCTGTATCTCCTAGTCCTATATAAATTTGTTCAGCCTTTCTAAAGTGCCCTTCCTGTCGTAATTGTTGAGCGAGTGGTCAGTAAATATCTCTCGTGTCTTCTTCTGCCAGATGTGTAGCGGCAACACGTACACCTTCCGACACTTTGCCCGCGGCGTTGTACGCTCCTACACATTTCTCCGCCATACCACAGGATGTGAGAACTCGTTCCGCTGTATCCCATTCCTGTAAATGTTTGCAAAAAAAGATATTAATTGACATATGAAACCTACTAGAATAGAATAAAAATCGACCCAAACTTTGAATTCTAAAAATTTAATATATTGATCGTGACGTTAAATCCGTGTGTAAAAGAAGAAATGAATAATTGAAAACATATTAGTTTACACCCTTAGTGGATGTTTACATTTATATTTTTGTAACTATACACAATAACTAATAAGGAATGAACAAAATCGAATTACGTTAATAACAATTATAAAAAAAATAATAACAACATATTCCTTTTGTTCATTATTTAATATGAGAAGATATAAAATGATCCCCCAACTGTTCACATTGCTCCCGAATTGATTCTATATCTTCTATAACCTAAAGATATCAATGGATTGATTTACGATATATATATAAAAACAAGACCTATAGTATCTTAAATATCTTAATATCTTATATCTTTAAATGAGCAATTCTTGTATATATGTTTATACAGGGTGACTGGTGAATTACTATCGATACTTGAGGACGTGATATTTGACGATCATATATGACAAAATAAAAATTAATATAACATAAATATTAATAAACTTCTAAGTAAAGTTAACCAAAAGTTATGTAATTAATTACGCATCGTGTGAACACCCTACGGATTGACGGACCCCACACCCACACACACACGGGCGTGCGGGGCATGGTGTTGTATCAGCATGTCGCCGCACGCGTCCACACTTGGTACACTTGGAACGTGTCCACACTTTATTTATTTATACGGAAATTTGGCCAAAAATTAAGTACCTATTTTTTTGACATAATTCGAATGAGAATCATGTACCGATGATTCTCCTTAAATATTGATAGTAATTCACCAGTCGCCCTGTATATTATGGGAATCTCGATATCGGCTCAAACGATGGCGATAAATCGATCTAGCTAGGAATCATTATCATTATTAATCATTTAGAAAATGTTATTTTACGTAAAAAAGAATAACAAAAATTAGTCGTTTAAAATATGACTCTCCCTGACATCTAGTGGCGACTAGTAATACTACTTTTTGCTACTTGCTTTTACTAATTGCTTTAACGACACAACAGCAGATGGCGATGTTGATTACCAGGAAGTCAAGGAATGTTTGCATTAAGGTTAGATTAAGAGATTAATTGTTGATTTATATTATTTTCTGTCTTCTTAACGTGTTGAATTAAAAATGCCTAAACGAAATTAAAAAAAACACAAAATAAATTATAATGATTCCTTAATACCCAGCAAAGCTCGCTAACCAGTTATTATTAATAATAGCAGTACAATTTGAAGAGCTTTTTTATAATGATGTGCCTTCAGAGCTGCAGTGAGAGCATCAACGGTTCGAGCAGCCTCTGTGAGATGAGGTACAGCGGCGCCCGCCTGTCGCGATGATACAAGCCACGCGCCCCACTCTCCTTCCAACCTGGTCACTTCACCGGGACAGGCCTGAAGAACAAAAAATGATATAATCAAATTTAAAAACAAAAGTTTCAAATAGATAGTACTAACTTCTCTTGCTAGTTGAACGGCTCTTGCGTAGTTGTTGCCTCTAGAATAGTAATCAACAGCAGTTCTGATATCACCTTTACGCTCGGATATTTCACCAGCCATTTCCCACCATTCCTCCTACAAAGGAAACAAATTGTAAAGTTCATAATCTATGTCTCTAATAAGTGAATCTTAACTTTTTATAATGTAAAGTAATATGCAGGAGTTACAGTATAACAATAAATATTAATGTTTGAGACAGTTATATTAAAAAAATATACTTCTGCTATTCTTTTTTAGTTAAATGCATAACCCTCGTCTTTAACTTGCATCATTCACACTTACATTATCTCTTCAATAGTATAATTAATAATACTAAATCAAAAACAAACGCTAATTGGTCATTTGCGTGTGTATTAAGACCTACAACGAATTGAGCAGGATCTTTCATTACTACAACAAGACTATCTTTAGTGAGACTAACAACCGGTATTCCCACAAATGTTTTCATACTTCACTGGCATTTTTATTTAGCAATCTGATAATGGACCCCATTTCCTTCCCTATTTTTTTTGTGTATCTGATAATGTATCCTTCACCTGTCCTAGTTGATCGTGCACAGCCTGCAGGAGCTCATCATCTGTCATGAGTGTGGGGTGATGTAACAGAGCGCTGGCAGCTCGTCTCGCCGACCACCCTTCACCCACACACGAACCGCGCCTCGCACGTCACCTGACGACCTGTACCAACAAAATAATATTTTAGTAGGGCAAATATATTATTAGTGTTATTCTAACGAAGATATAAGATTTTATTATTATTTTTTTGCAGCGCCTAAAAATTTTATCAATCTTAAATTATATTCTGAACAGTTATAATTTTTGCACCTGTTGACGTGAGATAGTCCATGTATTGCTGCCTGAGTGATGTCACCGCTTGTCTATCGACTTGTTCAGCGAGGGCGATGGCATCTGCCCATCTATTGAACTGCTTGTACATATTAATGGCCAATTCTGGCTGAGCGGCTCCACGTACGTAGTATTCTTCGGCGGTGGTTATGTCCCCCACAAATATTGCTAGACGTGCACGAACCTCGGGACTCTTTAAACCTATGCATTATATTATAATCACGATTAATAAAATAAATACTATTAATACAATAAGTGCGTACTTAAAGAAACAGATATATGAGGTGTTCCCGAAACGTTTAAATGCAAAAAATACCTTCATCAATATTCCCGTTCCCTTTGGTTGACGCCAACTCGACAGTTTTCTCTATATAAAATGTTCTAGCCTCTGCTTTATAGCATTTCGTCGCCAACTGAAAAAAAATATATATGTTATGAGATACTAAAACGTTTAAATGTTATAATCAGTGGCGGCTGGTGGGTAATAGAACTGGTGGTGCACTTTACTAAGATATTAAAATTAGAAAATGCAACAAAACATAACGAAATGTCAAAAACGGCTCAATTCGTCATACGTCGGGTGCTCTCGGTAATCTTCGGCCGCTCGTGCGGCGCTCGAGAACCGACTCATTACTCGGTACATTTCTATGAACTATGTTTTGTTTCACGCGTCAGGCGTATTAATGCGTATCTCATACAAGATGTATTGGCAGTTCTCGTGCACTCACCGAAGCGCACGATATGAGTTTAGTAAAGCGCTCAAACTTTTCGACCATAATTAGGAAATTTAATTGTTTGTACGTTTTTGTATGTTTAAAAAAATAAATATTAAAATGTTAATTTAAAGATGAAGTAATATTTTGTAATTTTTAAATCTTTTGAATTGGTGGTTCAGCGCACGAGTGCACTTAAGGTACAGCCGCCACTGGTTATAATATATATATATTAGTCTTTCTCTAATTTGAGAAGTGAGGAATATACCACCACAACTGAATGGCTAACAATTAACCAAACATAACTGTTTTTCGGTGTCAGAGTTGTCCAATCTACTTGAACCTAACGTTAATGTAATTAAACCAATAATAAATTGAAGTAGTTATTCTAAAACCATTGGACCATCTTTATTTCTATCATATATACATGGTGGCTCATAGGTAATGTCGATTCATATGTAAAAATTTCAACACATCCATTTAAATATGTTGGAACTTCTTAAATTTATCTCTAGCTCTACAAACAGTACAGTAAATTTACTTTCTTTGAATAATTTTCTGTTTGTTTGTTGATGAAGTACTAGGTTTTGATAAAATAGTGGACAGGAGATGCGAATGTATGAGGTTTTGTTGAAGAAATATTCATGTTACCGAAACCGGTTTTTTTTTTTCAAGACAATTCTAAACTATAAATGACGAAAGTAACGCAGAATACGATCAAAGAACTTAGTGATACTAAATTCCTGCAACATCCGAAATTCAGTTCAGACTTTACACTTGAGATCTATGGCGAGAGTCTTTTGTACAAAATAATTTGAATCCAACAAATGTTATTAAAGCAGTGCCAATTTTTTTTGCATTTAAGGTCAAAGAACCCTTTAACCTTAGAGCTTTCTGCTCTTTGGGATAAAAACCATTAAATACGAGGAGCTATACATCTCATAGTAAGTCTATTTCTTTGCATTTAGTGGAGTGCCGTAAGGTTTATACCTCGGAATCCAGGGCCAGTCAATGAATCTTAATATAAACCTTGAAAACATGTTTTTAATAGTATAAAGAAAAAATTTAAAAAAGAATTTTTTCGCGTTCATTTAAAAAAAAAATATCTTTTTTTTATTTTTTTGGTTTTTTCATTGATTTATAGAAGTGACAAAGATAGAGAAACATGCTTTGACAGAGTGAGATAGCATTAGGGACCCATATGGGTCAATTAGCGTGGGGTAATTTATTTATTTCTCTTTACTGAGGTCATAAACGATGTTTATGAGTTTTCCAAATATTAAACAATAGACGTCTTTAGCTGTTACCCTGCATAGAAAATTTGGCTCCAAAAAATTAAAGAAGAAAATTTGGCTACAAAAAAATTATAGAAATATGTAACGCTTTGGGCTTTTGTGGATCATACAAAGAAGCAATAATCTACGAAGCTTCTGCAACCTTTACAGATTCTGTGAAAATAAAACCAGGTACTTTTGTACAATTTGTGCACGATAACGCAGATTTCAACGTCAACACACTGGATGGCAAAGGTACTTTCCATAATTTGGGTTCGATTGAAATCGTAACTCCGAGCGATGGAATACTAACTAGAGAACCAATTAAACGTTTAGATAAAATTCCAACAGAGACAAATTTCCGAACATGGTCATTTACCACTTCAAGTATATCCTGCTTCTGCCGGTGAAGGATTGAAAAAACTTTAAATCAAAATTTCGGAGGAAGAATCAAATTTAACCCCTACGATTCCCTCAAAACTAAACGTTCTATGGATGTATCTAAAATTCAAAACTAATAATGAATTCCCAGGATGGAACGGATTTATGAATCTGTTAACTAGTGCAAATGGTTTTGACACTTCGTCAATAATATTCTTACCATTCATTAACGCATCTCCAAGTGATTATAATAGTTTGTATACGGAGATGAAAACATCAGTAGAAAACGCACAGTCGTTAAATATGAAGACATGCATTGTAACATTTGATCAACCTTTGTACATTAAATCGCGAGATATAACTTCAGCGGTATGTTTATCAGATGAAACGTTTACTGTTGTCAGATTGGGTTCATTCATACGCTAATGTCTATATGGGATCTATTGGTTATATAATGGCCGCAAGTGGAATTAAAGAAGTTCTCTCTACGATTTATGCTACAAATACAATCGATCATATCATGTCTGGACGAGCATATGCTAGAACGGTACGTACACATATAGGTACTTCTGCAGCTAGCTTTATCAAGATTAATTTTCGGTGATCTATTAAAAAATAATTCGGAATTCAAAACTGTCATTGCTGATCAAACGAATGCCAATATTTTTGAAATGTTTAATTATACCGAAATAACAGAAAATATTTACAGAAAACAGAAAATATATATATAAAAAAATTACATGATTTAGAGAATAAAAATGAAACGTCCAGATTATGGATCAGATATTTTGGAATGGTATCAGTGCTAAAAGATTTTATTGCAGCTGCACTAATCCTTCACCTACAATCTATATCGACGAGATCGACAGCGACGACAATAATGTACAATGATGTAACAATGTGTATAGTTAATAATATATTTTTTTTTGTAACTTATTTTTAACAATAATCTAATAAATAAAAATTGCAGTTAAGCTGAACATATTATTTATTACAAATAAAATTTAATTTTTCACTATAATAACTTTTTTCCCCTTCCTCCTCTCATTTTTCAGTAAATTGTTGTTAAAAATAGTATAAATCGAGATCAGTCAAATTTTTTTTTTAACTTTTTTATTTGAGGTTTTAATAATGCAGTCTCATACTTGATATACAGGTCATTGACTGACCCTGGATTCCGAGGTTTGTCCATTTTTATGTCTTAGGGCACTCCACTATTTACGATTTTTAAAAAGAAATTATTAAGTTATTGTAAAAAGCACTTAGATTAATTGAACATTAAGCACTCTTGAGTTATACATATAAGTTTGTTACTACTTTACTAAATTATAAATTTAATTATGTAATACATCTCATTTGAGTGAACATTGTATGTTTTTTATGAGAAATAAAGTTCTTTAACCACAAAGTATGACTTCAACTGTTTGATGTGCTTGTTACAATACTCTCATTATAAAGTGTAACTCACAAGTAAAGTTATTTGATAAACATATAGTAACTCACATCATAATGCTTGTTATCATTTTTAATAGTTTGTAGGAACTGTAACGGTCTCCACAGCGGCCAGCTCGGTACATACACCTCCGACGGTGAGCTCACTGTGTCTCTGGACTTATCAACTCGACGTAAGTTATGATTGAATGTACTCCTTATATTAACCCAACGGTCCCTCACTGAGCGAGCTGGAATTATATATGATAAAAAGTTGTTACAAGGAATTAGTTATTTGATGTGAAAATACAGTACATATAATGGTGACATGACTTTAATTTTGTATGAATGACAATATAAACAATGATTTACAGTCAGTGGTGGCCTAGTGGTTAAAAAGCCCGCCTCTCATGCATGAGGGTGCGGGTTCCTGGCAAGGGCGCGGGATACTGGCAAGTACCAATGTGATTTTTCCGAGTCATATGTACTTTCTAAGAGTATTTAGACATCACTGACTAATGCATTCTCGAAGAGGGTTGATGTCAGGCAGGCGGCTGGTCGTAAAAACAATTAGCCAAAACTATTCACAACATTTAAGGCGGACCCTGGCTAAAGCTGGGAAATTGCCAGGTAGAAGGACAACATAAACAATGAATATATTACAACTAACCTGTAAATCCTCTTCCTAAATTTGCAACAAATTCAGCGTAGGCCTTGTATTTTTGTTGAATATGATGATTAGTATTAACTAACTAACTAACTCCAGTTTACGTGTCCAATAACATGGTTTTCTGGGCATTTCTTGGGATTAAATGGATTTTAAATCATTATTTTTTAATATACATATTTTTGTACCTGATAACAAGTAAACTTTGAATTTGACAATATTTAACAACATATAAACTGAACATCTGTCACTTGTCAGATGTCAGATATCATATATATATTTTTTTGGTTATGTTCGTTCCGTTCAGAACAGGCAAAGAGAACGAAGCCCATACAGCCATGTCTTTTGTATTTTGTATCTTTAATTATTTTTAAAATTCTTAATCTCCTTTTTATTCTAGACTCAAGTTATTGTATCAGGCCGAAGCCATGTCTTCTTTTAATTTTTCTTTAGAATCCTTTTTTAATTATAAGGCCAAAACCATGTCTTTATATAAAAAATAAATTCTTGTTTTTTTTACATTCCGCCTTTTTCAATGTCAAGTCCTTGTAATGTCATTTTAAGTACAATAATTAATTTGTCAAAATCGATATAACAGTCAAATTCTGAAAATAGCTGAAATAGCTGAAAAACAAATTTCTTAAACAAAACGAAAAAATATTATTATATACACATTATGTACAAATAACAATTAGATTTCATTTATAGTAGAAACAATAAAGCCATAAACTGGCAAGAAGCATTCTTGAATGCTTAGTATTTGCTGAAGGGAGCGCGGGATATCTTCAGTAGTTTTAAAAATACTTAAAAGTTGGTCTACAAGGACCATCCTTTGAATACTAAACTGTGGACAATCAAAAAATATATGTTCGAGGGTTTCATCAGGACTATTGCAATATCTACAAGTTGAAGAGTCAAAAACACCAACCCTAAAAAGGTGAGCACCAATCCTAACAAGGTGAATAGGACTATTTGCTTGTTTTGAGACAGCAGGTGATACAACTCTCTTATTTTATGTATAATATAGTTAGTTTTTGAATTTAATTGTGAATTTTGTAGTGCCGTCAATAAACTTAAACTATCCATTATTATAATCCACTTTTGATGAGTCTGTGTTTGAATGTGCTCCATAGCAGTATATACATACATATGCTGGATTCCGCGGAGTATATGCTTGTGAGTGAATTCAGCCTATGACCAAATCCACCCTTGATCTGACTATCATAGACAGCTATAGAGACTGCTTCATTGTTCCTAGACCCATCTGTATATATCTGATGATATCCCTGCCACCTATCAAGTTCCCTATAAATGTCTTCCTTATACTTTACAAGACTCTTGACTACAATTTTTATCTGAATAAATTTTGATTCTTATAACCCAGAGTAACAAGGCTATACCATGCTAGAAAATATATTGTGTTTATTAACAATTTGTTCTGTTTCAGAAAAACCGTGAAACACATGAATTAATATTGGCAGTCCTGTTAATAGTGTCCCGCAGTTTAACAAGAAGTGGATGGTTACCAATGGAGAGCAACCTTGCAAAAAATGTTGATTGTAAGTATTTAAACCTAAGTGCTAATGGAGGTATATTACATTCCACCTGCATTGACACTATGGGAGTAGTTCCCATGGCACCCATTATAATACCATTATAATAATTAGAAAAGATACATTTATTCTGTATCTTTTCTAATTTATCTACTATAGTTCTTACCCCTGCAAAACAAAAAAAAGCATATTCAAATTGACTCTTTACTAATGAATTATACAATTTTAATAGAATCCTTGGATCAGCATCCCAATATGTGCCTGTTAAAGATTTTAAAACATTGCAAGCATTTAAAGCTTGAGATTCTAGAGTTTCAGCATACTTATTGCATCTAAAATTGTTTGTAAAAATAACACCTAAAAACTTTACAGAGCTCTCTACAGACATTACATTATTATTGAACAAAATATTTACATTCCCATTTCTAATTCCATTTTTTGAAAAGACAACACCTTTACTTTTTTCATTGCTGACCTCCAGCCGAAGGCTTTCAAAATAGTTCTTTAGTCTTAGGAGAGCTACATTGAGGACTGATTGTACACTTTGTAAATCATCTGCAAACTGCAGATTAGAAACTTCACACCCCAGAGTTAAATTTAGCTGATGTATGAATAGGATAAAAACCAATGGGCTCAATACACCACCCTGTGATACACACCTACAAGAATATCTTGGACCAAATAACTGATTGTTGACCTTAACAAACACCTTTCTGTAGTTCAACAAATTAAAAATACAATTTACAACTTTTCCAGGTACCCGCAGTAATAATATTATTGAGGATAATTTGTTCAGATCTACATTATTAAAAGCCCCTACAATGTCAAGAAAAACACCAACTAGTACTTTATTCTCGGAATGAGCATCGTGGATATCAAGACAGAAATGACATAGACTCTCACAAGCAGAACGGCCACAACGAAAGCCAAACTGATTGTAAGGTAAAAGATTATTACTTTCTATGTGAAAAATTAATCTCTGTTTTGTTAATTGTTCGAAAGTTTTTCCAACACATGAACTCAGTGTAATAGGACGATAAGAATCAGCCAAATTAAAGTCTTTGCCGGGTTTTAAAATTGGTACCTAACAGTCAGTTTTCCAATCCTCTGGGATAATAGAAGACGTCCATAAACTATTTTATAAACTTAAAAAAATAGATAGAGTTTGAACATTTAAAAGTTTAAACATTCTTAAGGAAATCAAATCCAGGCCACATGAAGAATCTTTTTTTGAGGCTAAAGCAATTTTTAAATCTTGCATAGTAAAACAACCGATCATGTATGAATTATCACTATTTACTCCAAGAACATTATCTATACTTATGTGTTGTGAAACAGTATCCGGTGTGTATTTATATAAAAATGTTTGAACCCAATTGAGGTCAGAAAATAAGTTAGAACTCGGAAAACTTTTTTAAATTTTCTTATTTTAGTCCAAATGCGATTTATAGATGTCAAACGATTTATTGATGAGCAGAATTCAGACCAACTTTTACAACATTCTTCTTTTAAAGTGAGTTTTTTAAAGGCTTGTGCGCGTTTGAAATTAATGTAATTTTTGCTGTTAAGACTAGTTTTGAAATTAATGTAGGCGTTCTTGCAGTCTTCTACTACTTTTGAACATTTATCATTCCACCAAGGTACTTGGCACCTTTTTCTAGGACGGTTATTATTACTATCAGTTGTGTTATGGTTTAAGCTGGGCCTGGAGAATTTGATTGCCAATAGAATAATTGAACAAAACTTTCTGTATGAGTCATGGAGATCACTATTGTCAACTTTAAAGTTCATTAACATTTTATTAACAATTTGTCATAACTATCCCAATTTACTAATTTCAGATTGCTGTGAAAAGGAATGTTGTTCAAGGGAATAGAGGGTTCATGTTAATCTCTTACGAGAGTAAATTTTGTGATAGTTGGCAGATGATAACTGCCTAAAGGGTCCTGATGAACTTGCCAGTCACAAGAAAGAAATAAAGAAGAAGACACCATAGTTAAATCTAGACTGTTTGGTTTCCAAATATGAGAGCCTATAGTTGTTGGTTGACCATTATTTAAAAGTATTAAGTCATATATGACCCATGTAATCCATAATAGCTCTGCCCCGAGAATCTATGCGACTACAACCCCAAAAAGTATGATGGGCGTTAAAATCACCTGCAATTATCAACGGTTTTGGAATACTGTACAATAAACGATCGAACTTCGCCCTTTCAAAAGCAGGAAAACTATTACCAGAATTGTAAACACTAACCAAAGAAATGCATTTATGTTTCACTTTAATAATAATTACTACATTTTGTAACGAATCATCATAAAAAGTATATAGTTTAGAGAAATGTATAGCGTTTTTAATTAATATTGCTACGCCATTATGATCATTAGCGCAGTCATTCCTAATAATGGTATAACAACGTAAATTAAATTGAATGTTAGGCTTGAGCCAAGTTTCTGAAATAAGAGCCACATGTATATTATTTTTGTATAAAATTTTTTTAAACTCAAGTCTGTTACTTAACAGACTGAGTGTTCCACTGTACACTATTTAAGATTTGGTGGTTGAATGTGACGATTTGTTATTTTTATCCTGGATGATTTCTTTAATAGTTGAGCTAATAAATTGTGAACTAATACTTATATTTTGAGTTTTATTTAAAGTTATAACTTTTACTATAGATTCTGTTAATAGTCATAGTTTCAGAATTTGATAGTATTGCTTGTATTATAGTATTGTATTACTTCTTGGGTTGAGATGTAGTGAATAGGTTATATTAACTAAACATACTTATTAACCACTAGTTTTTGCCCGCGACTTCGTCCGCGTTAGTTTGGTCAAGAGTAATATATGTAGGTGTAGCTGACCAGTCGAACTCTATTCCGTTTTAGAGGCCATAAATAATCAGGTTTTTCCTGTTTCAATCAAACAGAATTGACATATTTGTTAGTTGTCAAATCTAATGTCAAAAAAAACTTTTGTATGGGAAATAGAAAAGGGCTGTTTTTATGGTTTTCCCAGTAATGAATCAATTTTTCTCACCTTTTAAACCTTCCATGGACTTCCAGGAGTATTTCAAGACTAAAATCAGCCAAGTCGGTTCAGCCATTCTCGAGTTTTAGCGAGACTAAGGAACAGCAATCCATTTTTATATATATAAGATAAGATTATATACTACGTAAGCTAATTTTGTACCTATTTAATCTACGATCGATTAGTAATAAAGACAGCATCTATTCAGCAGTCTCGGCTTTCATTCCTCTCTCAGGGCACCACATTACAGGGTATTTAATTTTTTATTAAGGGAGGGAAAATTTAATGAATTTTTTAACGTGTCAGCATATGACTTGAGTTTACTGTTTGCGATTTTCTTTTGCCTTATAGGGCACTGGCTAGAGATGGCAATGTGATTGCCATTACAATTAATGCACTTAGCTCTTTCAATGTTAACCTTGCATTCTTTGAAAGAATGCCCCTCTGTGCATATGGAGCATCGCGGTGAATTTTTACAAAACTTAGCCAGATGATCATAGCGTAAACATTTAACATACTGTTTTATAGGTGGGACATATGTGGAGACAGACAGGCGCCACATCTTAATGTGAACATAGTCCGGGGGTGAGGTAACAGACGCAAAAGTTATTCCTACGCTCTGAGTAGGTTGCAGTGTGAGGTGTTATTTTCTCCTTTTACTTTACGCATTATGCGTCGGACAGAAATGACTTTTTGTTGTTGATATCTTCTATGTATATAAAAATGGATTGCTGTTCCTTAGTCTCGCTAAAACTCGAGAATGGCTGAACCGACTTGGCTGATTTTAGTCTTGAAATACTCCTGGAAGTCCATGGAAGGTTTAAAAGGTGAGAAAAATTGATTCATTACTGGGAAAACCATAAAAACAGCCCTTTTCTATTTCCCATACAAAAGTTTTTTTTGACATTAGATTTGACAACTAACAAATATGTCAATTCTGTTTGATTGAAACAGGAAAAACCTGATTTTTTATGGCCTCTAAGACGGAATAGAGTTCGCGTGGTCAGCTATACCTACATATATTACTCTTGACCAAACTAACACGAACGAAGTCGCGGGCAAAAACTAGATACTTTATATATTTTGTGATTAGATAGATGAGTGGGAACCGAAGAGATAACTCCCGATAGTTCGGTAGCCCCTGCTGGTATTGAAGATTTAGGTCGTTATTCTTTTAGATAATATGTAGGATTTTCTAAAAAGGCATTTGCCAAATTCGCACGCTGGAAAACAACACCGACCGATTTATTATTATTTTTTAAATATTGTATACCTCTCACAGAGCGTATAAAACTAGTACTAAACGACATCATGTCCCTATTGCCGAGTGGGACATCATTAGTACTTTCGACAAATACTATGAATTCAGACTTGGCTTCCGCATCTTCAGAGTATCGCCGACAATAATCAGCGACCCTAAAGGGAGCGAAGGCATTTGCATCCTGCAATACTGGCGAATCCTCGCAATCAGAATCGCTGCTTGTGCTGAAAGGCAAGGACTCTCCCGAATCCTTCTTTTTACGTTTTTTCACCATCTCTCCATATAAACACTTACATATATAGATATTAAGTTTTACTTCTTTACAATTAAAGTAAACAAAAATTTGCAAATTATAGTATAAAACTATTTAAAATAATTAAAATTTTCAAAAAGCCCGCGTCAACGTTTCAATTCCCGCGCTCTTTTCTAACCATCATAAACCATAGATATTTTTTTTGGTTATGTTCGTTCCGTTCAGAACAGGCAGAGAGAACAAAGCACATACAGCCAAAAACCATAGATAATACACTATCTTAGAAATTATAAACTTAACATCCGTCACTTGTCATCTGCCAAGATGACAGATGTCATAAATATAATACTCTTGATACTTTAAATGAATTGGAACGTAAAAAAGTGAAAATTTATATTTTTAATATCTACATATTCTTAAGAACATATTTAAGTCCTAACACAAAAAAAATCTCAAAAATCCTCTGTCACAGAGGCCGCTAATACTTTCGAATAAATAAAAGTACTTATTAAAAAAATAAAAGTACTCATACATCTTCTATATATATAAAAATGGATTGCTGTTCCTTAGTCTCGCTAAAACTTGAGAACGGCTGAACCGATTTGGTTAATTTTAGTCTTAAAATACTCCTCGAAGTCCAGGGAAGGTTTGAAAGGTGAGAAAAATTGGAATAATTGCCGGGAAAACCCTAAAACCAGCCCTTTGTTGTTTCCCATACAAACGTTTTTTTTGACATTAGATTTGACAACTATCTAATACTAGCTTTTGCCGCGACTTCGTCTGCGTGGAATAGTAAATTCTGGCAGATTTTTGGTTCTTCCCACATAGATCCCGTTCTTGCGGGGTTTTCGGAATGGTCGAGTTCCCGTAGAATTTTCAGAATAAAACTTATTTTTTTTTTATTCACAATGAAGTACTCTTAACCAACAACATATTTATTTGTTTATTTGAATAAAGATTAATATTATTATGTTGATACAACTTAAACAAATTATTCCGACCAAATTAGGTACCATAAAAACGGTTTTTGTGAGTTAATCTTAAAAGATAGACATATACTGTCGCGGACTGTTTTTTAGATCATTAAAAGAGCTTTTATTCTTTAATACATATTTTTTGTGTAACTTGAACCGTTTTCACGGCGCACGCAACAGAAGGCTTCAAAGATGAAATAATTTCTCCCGTTTTTTACACATTTACCACTATACCTTTGCTCCTATTGGTCGTAGCGTGATGTTATATAGCCCACAGCCTTCCTCGATAACTGGACTATGCAACACAAAAAGAATTATTCAATTCCAACCAGTAGTTTCGGAGATTAGCGTTTTCAAACAAACAAACAAACTCTTCAGCTTTATAATATTAGTATAGATTTCATTCTATTCAAAATAACACTGAAATTTACAACAACAGTTTAGTGACACTGACTAACATCAAATATATTGTTAAAATATTATAAAAGCTAGTGATTACATAAATTCGGAAAACAATAGTTATTTTAACTATTAGTTATTATACCTTGATATAAGTGTTTTGTTTTAATGTTATTACTAGTTTATGTAACAATCATATGTAACATTTATTTTCACCGTAAGTGGTTGTATGTATCACGTATAACGTTTGTTTCGTATGGTTAACACTGCGTTGTCAAATGTTGTATTCAAAAATTTTCGAAAACGATAAATACAATATATTCTATATAAAGATGTGATGTTATGGTTAACAACACTTTTTTTCATTCAAATATTTTAAGCTAGGTAAACACGTTTTGTAACAGAACGTCGTCTTTATATGGAGAAAGTCACAGGTAAAGGTAGTGCATATTAAGTTCTACAAAAATATTGTTGTATTCCTTTTTTAATTACATATTTTGCTTTTATGAATTACACTATATAAACTAGGATAAAACATTTTAGTATGTTTAAGTCTTATTATTTTATAAAGTTACATATTTTTTTATATCTGCTTTTTAAGATCTCAAATACAGTAGAGATCTTTTTGTGTAAAAGTTTTGTGTTTCAAGTCTGGTTTGGCATAGTGCCATTCATAATCAATTTATTTATAAGGTTTTATTTGAAAAGCTTTACAACACAGACAACAGTTTGTGTACTAATATGATTGAAAAGTTTAGCGACCACTTACAATTTTAATTTTATCATGGTATCAGTAGAATATTATATCTTTGTTCTCGACTTGTTTGTCATTGTAATAAAATGTGGTGGTTTCATGCGTCATTATCGGAGTCTTGATGTTGCAAATCGTGTTTTAAAGAAGACAGGTAGAAACTACTCCGTGAGAAAGGAAACAAGAAATATGCACAAATTTGGTATATGTATCATGAAGAATGTGGACTACGACCATCATTAGAAAAACCCCCTTTATAATTTCGTCTCAAATATAACAACCAATCCACCCGTCTAGAAAAAGATATATGCAGAGATTAAACTGCGAGGCTATTAAAATTAGGAAATATTCTAACCGCAATAAATAAAATGGCTGGAAATTATCTAAACTATGTATCCTCCTATAAAACATGGACAATGTCTTTAATCACGTCGCGAGAACTTAGGATTCAGTCAAAGTATTCTAAGCTAAATCTAGGGAACAAGTAATGATGATAGACTTGGTCAACAAATTAAATTGACTCTTGATATATCCGTATAACAAGCTTGTATCGACACACTACATACAGACCGTTTACAGTTTTGTATTCGTGTACTCTGGTGGTTGTTGTTGTTACTACCATGTGCAATTATTAATTTTTATTGCATTTCATTCGGTTCCGTACCAATATACAGGGTGACTGGTGAATTACTATCGATACTTGAGGACGTGATATTTGACGATCATATATGACAAAATAAAAATTAATGTAACATAAATATTAATAAACTTCTAAATAAAGTTAACCAAAAGTTATGTAATTAATTACGCATCGTGTGAACACCCTACAGATTAGGTATACACTCACACTAACACATACGCGTGTCGCGACGTGGTGTTGTATCAGCACGACGCCGCACGCGTCCACACTTGAACACTTGGAACGTGTCAACACTTTATTTATTTATACGGAAATTTTGTCAAAAATTAAGTGCCTATTTTTTTTACATAATTCGAATGAGAATCATGTACCGAGTATTCTCCTTAAATATTGATAGTAATTCACCAGTCACCCTGTATATAAAAATGAATTGCTGTTCCTTAGTCTCACTAAAACTCGAGAACGGCTGAACGGATTTATCTTATCTTAGTCTTAAAATGTTCGTGGAGGTTCAGGGAAGGTATAAAAGTTGAAAAAAAATTGATTCATTTCTGGGAAAACACTATAAACAGCCCTTTTCTATTTCCCATACAAACGTTTTTTTTGACATTAGATTTGACAACTAACTAATATGTCAATCATTCTGTTCGATTGAAACCGGAAAAAATTAATAAATACCTATCAATACCTGGTCATTTAAGATGGAATAGAGTTCGCCCGGTTAGCTATACATATGTATATTACTCATGACGAAATTAACGCGGACGAAGTCGCGGGCAAAAACTAGTTTCCAATAATTTTTCAGTTTCACTGCAATCCAATTCCTTTAAGTAGTCCTTTAACGTTTTTTTACAATTATACGTGTTCATACCAAAGATGTTAGCTTTAAGGTTCATTTTAGCATACAAATAAGTAGCTTGTCTTTTAAATTGATTTCATGAATTGAATTGAATTCATGCAGACATTATTTAGGTTAACTATAGAAAAACATCATCTTCCAAGAAATTGACCTTCTAGCGACATCTGTTAGCGGATAGCTAACAGATGAAACTCAAAGCGTAGTTCAATCGACCAAATCGACCACCTCATAGTAGTACCACAACTCGCCACAAGAGGGCACTAACATTAAATATTATTTAAATGAAAACACTGTTTACTTTTATATTTTTAAGCGAAATGGAAGATATAAAAAACTAGTTAAAAGTTATTAAGTACTAACACTAGAATTATTACTAACAGTAATAGAAACATTAACAAATAGCGATAAATAACATACTCGTACTTAGGGAGCGTTCAAGTATTACGTAACGCAATTTTCGAAGATTTCTGACCCCCCTTCCCCCCTCGAATAAATAGAGTTATAAATAGTAACAGGACTTTCTTTTATATACATATATAGATGACTTAGATTAAAACGTAAGAAATAAAATTGGCGTTAATTTCCATTTTCAATAATAAGTTTCATTGTAGAGTTGTTTTTCTCCTTCGAAGGTCAAAATAAAGATGATTCATATTGAACATAATTTAATTATAATTTATTCAATAATATAAGTTTAGGAATATAGTCTTATGGTACATACATCACAATGATACAGTCAAAAAATATAAAAATGACTATACATAGTACAACCTCAGTGAAGCACCGTTTAAATAAAATATTATAAATTAGGTAAAAATGTTCTCCATTTCTTAAAATAACTTAGAGTACAGTTTTTTTTGTAATTTTTTATACAAATTTTCAGTCCCACGTAGGTCTTGTTTTTTTGCTAAGCATAGTGTCTTCCGGTGATATGTGTATGGGATTTGTAAAATCAATTTCTATATTCTCTGGTATCGTTTGAAAGTATGCGCTCCCTCTTGTGTTATCTGAAAAGTGTTTTTATTTATTAGATATTTATTGACCATTAAAGTTCTTATATTTGTTTCTATAGAAAAAGTAAAATTGACATTTTGAAAAGGCTGAGGGATAAAAATTCTTCAAATTATTGGAGTAAAAAAGGACTACATGAATTTTATGCAAGCCTTGGAAATACCTCCCTTAATTTCAAAATAACAAAGTTATTTATTTAATAATTATGTATTTTGTTATTAATTTTTGAATTTCCCCCCATTTTTGTCAGCCCGCCATATTTAGTTCACAAGATGTCACCAAAATAATGTTAAACCAAATCTTGTTAATAGTTACATAAAAGACCAATAAAAGAATCATTTACGAATTACACAAAAATCTTCTAAATTTTGTATATTTTAATGATCCTATTAAAAAGTGCCCATTCATTTAAAGGTATAGCAAAATGCATAATAAAACCAAATAAATACGTTAGAGTTTCTATTTTGTAATTGATCCTGTTCTAAGACTTATTCATATTACTGTAAAAGTTCAAAGTTTGTCGGACGATGTAAACCTGTAAAACTCGTATTAATAGTCAATGTTATATAGTTACCAGTTAAGTTGAGCCTAGCTATGATATCCTCCAGGTGTTGTTGTGTAGGGTCGTGCTGACTGTGAGCCGATCACGATAAAGACTGCGACGATGACGGACGGAGCCGCGCTTCAAGAGAGGCAGAGTGAACACCGTCTCGGATGAAGGAGTTAGATCCGAACCGAATTCCTATAGAACATATATTAATATTAATATATACAGAGTTTTTTTAAGCTATGGCTGCATTTGCACTGTAGTTGTGGAATATTATGCCAATGTCATACGAAATTATTATACAGTGTGTGTACGATATACAATAATTATATGGATTGAATTTAAAATGTTATTAAAACTCTGAAGTCGTGATCTAGCCGAAGATGGATTGCGCTGTTTGGATTTACATTGAAAGTTTCACTTGGTAGGAAAATATAATTTTTTGCGTATAATTTGTAATGTTTGTAGTTTTCATGTCCCTTTTATAAGAAATGTTAATATTTGAAAGTTTTAGTCGTATATCTCTTTTTAGACAACTTTTTTTATACATTTTACTATAATGTGCCTTACCGTTCAGAAACACGAATGCTTATAATGAAATGGCTTAGAAGGGAATTTAGAAAGAAATGGTCAGAATGACCGTAATTTATCCCCCATATATATCTTACCAGACACTTCCCACTGACGCAGTACGAGTTGTTCCCGCCGCACGAGGTGCCAGGTAGAAGCGATGAGACACACGCTCGTCTTGACATGGCACGCAGCACGGACGGTCCGGCTCCTCTGTGAACACATAATATATATATAATAGTAGGGTAGACTGATAATCAGTGGTGGCTCAGTGGTTAAAGGGCCCACCTCTCGTCGCCGAGGGCGCGGGTTCGATCCTGGCCCGGGCAAGTACCAATGTGATTTTTCCGAATTATATGTACTTTCTAAGAGTATTTAGACATCACTGATTAATGTTGATTCCCAAAAGTGGGTTGATGTCAGGCAGGCGGCCGGTCGTAAAAACAAATAGCCAAAAACTATTCACAACATGTAAGGCAGACCCTGGCTATAGCTGGGAAATTGCTAGGTAGAAGAAGAAGGAGAGTAGGGGAGACTGGGTAACAGTGAAAGAAGTGTTACTCCGTAGTTTATGACAAAGTGATACATCTTTGAAATTAAATGATAATGCAAATCTAATGTCTAAAATACATTTCATTGCCTGTGTTATACATATTTACAAGGTATATTTATTGATAAAGTGAATTAAAATTCAATTTCCTATGATGATTTTGCCTCCATATTTTTTATAACATTGCAAATAAAATTTTCTTTATATCTCTTATAATTTGAACACAATTTATGCCTATATTTATAACATAATAATATATAACACAATTTATTGACAACCCCATTTCGACAGGTTACATCTAGTAAATTGAAAAAAAAGCTTTATGTGTGCCAAATGTATGCAACCAAGGATATATACAATTTGGTCGCATTACCTTACAAGTGACGTATCGAGGGATATATACGATCAAAGTATAAAGTGGTGCATCGTGGCAAACGTCGGTCATTTGACATGACGTTTAATAATGCGTTGTTAATTTGTCATCTTGGGACGTAAACATTTTATCAAACATTTATAATTTTGTAGGTTGGTTAGTAAATGCTGTGTTTAGATTAAACAAACATTGATTGGTGAAACTGGGTCTTAGAGTATTCTTATTATCTTTTGAATTAACAACTTTAATGATTAAATATTTGTCGAACATATCAATAAATATTACCTTTGGTGAAGCTTGTCCCCCAACCCACACATAGATGGAGCCACTGACTGTGTCAAGAGTATAGGTGTCCTGAAAATATTATTAAGTAATTAGACATCAGTCGAGATTTTAACCGTTAAACATTCTACGCTCCTGGAGAGGGAATAGAAATAGACGGATCGAGAGTAAATGAGTGGGTCAATTATTAATCCTAAGCAATGTTTATAAAGTTTTTCTTAAAACAATATAAATTCACTAACAATTTGTTTCTACGCATTCCTGCTTCGAGCTTTGATTCCGACATTACGAAGTTTCACTTTTTCCACTTAGAGGGACTCCACGCTCTATTTTTTTCACTTCATTTTTGTATACATCGAGATTGTCGACAAGGGAGCGTTCAAGTATTACGATATTCAATTTTTGCACATTTTTGACCCCTCTTCCCCCCTTCCATCGTTTTTCTGTACCCCCCTCTGCCCTTCTCTAAACGTTACGTAACAGTCAAGTGATCAATTTCATCCTACAGTCGTAAAAAACGATGTTATAGTTTGGTATAGTTTTAATCTACCAAATGAAACAAGATCATTGATATAAATGTCTTTGAAGAAATCACAGTATGAACTCTAGGAATATTGAGCACTGAACCAATATTAAATGACGTACAATGCAATCTAGGTATTCCCCGTAAAATACAAACTAAGAGGTTTGCAAACTTGCGAGAACAAATTAAAAATGTGTACATAATGTAACGTATATGAAAAGGGTTGGCTGTTTGGGGATTTCAATTAATTATTTTATTTAGAACGAATGCTACGTATAACGTAACCTCTTGTAAGAGAGAGAGACCTCCCGCCCTTGTTTTACGTAATACTTGAACGCTCCCTAATCAACTAAGTTTTAATTTAATACTATATATAACTTACTTGGTGTTTCAACTGGCCCGACAGGTAGGGACCAGTGAGAGGTGTTGTTTTAAATTTGCCAGAACTATCTGACACCTCCGATAAAACAACTGAACGCTCTTCATTTTTCTCGAATGTCTGAAAATATGTTCAAATTTTTTAAAAACCACTACATAATATACAATCATATACATAATGTAATAGTTATCAGTTTATTATAAAATAATTAAACAAAGCGAACATTTTATTTTAGGAGAAAAGAAAAAACAAACGCCTTATAATTTTTTAAGCGTATAACGACGATAACTGCTATTGCTATTAAAATCTATCAGACGCTTCCAAAATAATAATATCCCTACTAATATTATAAATGCGAAAGTAACTCTGTCTGTCTGTTAGGCTTTCACGCCTTAACCATTGAACTGATTTTAATGAAATTTGGTACAGAGATAGAGTTGACCTTGAGAAAGAACGTAGGACAGTTTTAATCCCAGACTTTTGAAAGGCTCTGTTGGAAACGCAATATAACAGAGTTCCACGCGGGCGAAGCAATAGGCGGAAAGCTAGTTACTTGTATAATGTATAATATATCTTGTTCATATGTATTTGATTTAGTTGTAATATGCAGTTCTATTACCTGATCATCTCCACCCACAGTTTCATCAGGAAACAGATTTTTAGATCCAGAACCCAGTGTGGTAAAGAATTTGTCGACATCTACGTCACTTGAATATTGATCTGAAAGGTAAGAGTTAATTTAAACTATTTTATTTAATTTACATAAGTGTTTTTTGTTTATTAGAAGTTATGGGACGGAATCATCGTTTTATGGGAACATTTTTTTATGCTATGTCTTCATTCGCACTGGAATCGTTGAATGTTTACCAATGACAACGTTTTTATTTGTTGGACCAATTATAATCTTGATTACTGTGTGGAAACATGACGGAGTTTGTCGAATGGAACAAAGGTGTTTATATTATTATTATTTTAAAGAAGACTCAAGTCATAATCTTTTCGACACTTTGTATGGTATAGTTGAAATAGATCTTGACCTAGGTAACATTTTCAACCTACATATTAAATTAACAGTGTTTTATTAATAAATCTTGTTTAGAGAATTTAAAGATTGTTATTGATAGTATATTTACGATGTATGTGTGTTTGTCATCATAGCTATGTAACAGATCAACCGATTTCGATGTGGTTTTTGTCATTTTGAAGCCTTTTTTTGGTTAACCTCGGTTTAGTTGTGCAATGTATAATGTAGATTGTAGATGTAGAATAGATTGTAGAATAGTAATATAGAATGTAGATTATCTTTACCAAGTGATGTAAAACATTTTTGACGTATGATTAGTTAATTAAGTCATTCGTGACAGTGTCAATGTGAAATGATAAATTAGGTCTCTATGTTTATTTTTTGTTGTTTTATAATACTTACTCTGACCACTATTTAATATATGGTATATATATATATATATGTACATATATATACCCTATATGTACATACCTATACATATATTAAAGCGATGACGTTTGGTTTGTTCACTTCTACGAGGGAAAGTATTTGTTGACGCGACTTGTGTGTTTGTAAAATGAATTCAACTTATTTAAGGTGTTTTGGTTTAAGATAATTAGGTAGTTTGTTCTATGTAGTTGAAGTTTGATTTGTTATTTTATAGTACTGGCTTTATAAGACATCTATATCTTTTAATTCTTTTGTACTGCTGCAATAATAACCTTCTTCTCTCACCTGTCTAACTCTTATGTTCTTCTTTTTCCTTGGACCTGGAACAGTTGTTTCTGGGCTCCAGGGTTAGTGATCACGTGGTTAAACCCAGAGTCGTGACCTCCGTCCAGATAACGAACAGCTGGAAGGTCAAGGGCAAGGTCAGGTTAAAAAACACTAACAATTGGTCATAATTTCGCAAGTATTCAAGCTAGGAATGGTATATAGCTGGTATATATTTTTCGGTGCCATTTTCAGCTCGTAGCCAGTTTTTCTTATACATAATGTTCATAATTTCAATAATCGTGAACTTATTGATATTGGGAAGCCGTTTTTTGTATAAATCATGTATTTTGTATTAACCAATAATCATGTTTTATATAGAAAAAATAGGTAAAATAGGCAATCTTGGCTTCGATTGAACTTTTCTGACATAAAAATTCGTTTAACATAAACCGTATAAAGATATATATTTTAATTAATTTCAT
This sequence comes from Danaus chrysippus, assembly GCA_916720795.1. NCBI lineage: Eukaryota > Metazoa > Arthropoda > Insecta > Lepidoptera > Nymphalidae > Danaus > Danaus chrysippus. The sequence continues at coordinate 17,638,125 of CAKASE010000049.1, read as the reverse complement.
TGTTGTTAGTACTATTTAAACCAAAAACCGTACATTGTTTAGTTGCAATATTTCACTAGATGAAGTTACTGTCTATGCAACTATCTGTCATTACATTTGTCCTCTTCGCTGTGTTTTCATTTTAACTAAATCACATTTTATTTAATAAATCCTATATTATTGCCTAATAAAATTAATAGTTCGCTGTTCTTTCATTTTAAGACATTAATTAACATATAGGTATATAATGTTCAAATAAAACTAATATTTTGTTATACTTCACGTATTTTATTATTTTAACTACATACTATAGACGTTTCGGTTACTTTGCAACAACCGTGAACATTAGGACGAGATGAGAATTGAATGAGAATAATAATAATAAAATACGCGAAGTAATCCGAAAATATTAGTTCCATTTAAATGAATACTCAAAAGTCTTAAATCTGAAATATATCATCATCATCAGCCTATCAGAGCCCACTTCTGAGTAAAGGCCTCTTCTCATATGGAGACAGAGTATTAATCACCATTCACCACACTTGCTTCAAACTCATAATTTGATACAAGTCCATGTTTTCTTTCATCAGTCAGTGATGTCTAAATACTCTTAGAAAGTACATATGACTCGGGACATCACATTGGTAATTGCCAGGTTTCGAACCCGCGCTCTCGTGCATGAGATGAGGGCATTAACCTCTAGGCCACCACGACTTTCATGTTATATAGTAATCATCTCTATAACTAACTGACCTCCATTCTTAAAGTATCCCAGGAACTGTTGGCTCTCATAACCCACTGACTCTCTGTGTTGTATAGCTTTACCGTTGAATTTGGACCGACAGAGAGTATAGCGGCTGCACCAGACTCATCTTGAGACGACTGGCTGCCGATCCAGTAATGGATATCAAAGGATAGATTCTTCTTTTTATCTGATGTAGTCTGAAATATATATACATGTATTATATAGTATATATATAAAAGAAAAGTCGTGTTAGTTACACTATAACTCAATAACATATACGTATATGGATGAACATTGGTGGAGAGATAGATTAGAACATAGAAAGGACATAGGATATTTAATATTGTTTGATCGAAAAAAAATACTTAATAAATTCCACTATCTGGTTATTGACGGACTCTAGAACGGAATAGAGTTCCTCCGGTCAGCTATACATATATTACTAATGAAGACATTAACACGGACGAAGTCCCGGCCGAAAACTAGTATATATTATAGAAGATTACTTTAAAGATAATACATGAATCTCCTTTGTAGAATTTTTCATGTTCTGAGTCTGGTACGGCGACTGGGTCGAAGTTCTGAAATCAAAGAATATTATATACTAGAAGACCTGGCGAACTTCGTATCACCCTATAATCAAGAAATATCTATTACGTTTTTTTATTTATATTTTTTGAGTTTACCTTTAAGCCATAAATCTCCGTGTTCTAAAGTGCGACAGAATGATTGACATATTAGTTAGTTGTCAAATCTAATGTCAAAAAAAACCTTTTGTATGGGAAATAGAAAAGGGCTGTTTTTATGGTTTTCTCAGTAACTTATCAATTTTTTTCAGCTTTTATACCTTCCCTGAACCTCCACGAACATTTCAAGACTAAGATAAGACAAATCCGTTCAGCTGTTCTCGAGTTTTAGCGAGACTAAGGAACAGCAATCCATTTTTATATATATAAGATTACTAGCTGACCTTGCAAACATTGTTATGCCATATAAAAAAATATAGGTTGGTGATAAAAAAGTAAAAATTTTGGGTTGTTTGTACTTTTTATAGCTACATTAAAAAATAAAAATAATAAAATTCGTCGAAAGTAAAAAAAATCAAGGATGAATAACCCTTATGACTTAGAGGTATGAAAAATAGATGTTGGCCGATTCTCAGAGCTATTCAATATGCTCTCAAAATTAGTATCTCATATTGGACTTTAAACAATAAGTAATACAAAATATCCAAACTTTAATTTCTTATAGATTATATTGGAATAAAGTATCTTATCTAGTTTTTACATGAGAGACTACTTAGAACCGAAAGTTCTATGCTTTAGAAAATAAGTTGTGTCTTATCGCTCTGGGATCTTACTCTATTATATAGAAATGAATTTTTAGTTCGAATTATCAAGTGCATAAAAATGTATTGATTTAGTGCAAAATATAAAGAGATTTTGAAAGGAACTTGTGATGACCTTGAATTATAAAGAAGTTCAAATTATCACAGTTTGGAACTGTATATATGTTTGTATTACACATAAACATTCGCTTATATATATTACATATAGATGGAGCAAAACAAGTTTTACTTCAGCCGTGAGGTCTTAAACACATTGTTTTTAATTTGTTTTTTAATAAATTAGTATTTGTATTACATGAAAATGCTGGCCGATAATTATAAAAGCTAAATGCTAAAACTACATTTAATAGAATTTTTGAGTGTACAAACCATAGAATGATAACTATACAAAGGAGATCATTCTTTTTGGGCCTTTTTTAAAAGTGCCGGCCAACAAAAAAAAATGGTACATATTTGTAGAACTAACCATTTGGAACAATAGTTAATATGGCGCAAAAGTTGTAGGATCCAAGATATAGAAGTTATACAAGTTTCAAGATTCATCATTTTGGTACTTTATTTTTTTCTGAAAGTGCCAGGAAACATAAAATAATGATTGATATTGCTAGAGTTAAGCTTTTCAAGCAAATCATAGCCATAATCTGTTAGAAACCTGTCGTTTTTATGTAATACTAGCGAACCCGAAAGACGTTGTTCCGCCAAGTATCTGAACGCATGCAACACATTTCTTGATGATTTTATTATTTGTCTAACCTAATATGTATATCGGGGTGCCATTTTTATATATTAAAAAAATGGGCCTAGAAGCACTTTTAACTGATTTTGTACCATTTCATGTCGGATTTGATCATATGACGCGAGAGCAAGTGGCGCAGAGGAACCTCATTGTGCCAGAGCGATAATTTGGTAATCCTGATAGTCCGATTGAAGAAAGAAAGACCATCTCTATACTTGATGGCACTTACATATATGTATTTACGGAAGAGCACTAATTTCTTTTTTCAAAGAAAATCTTATAGCAACCATAACTTTCGAAATCTTTTAAAGCCTTTTTTAAATATTTGTTGCAATGGAACCATAATAGCGGTAGATGGCCCATCATTGCAACAACCTCCGTTGCCCAGATTTTAAATGATGCACTGAATAATATATTTCACTGGTTTTACCGGCCTGGTGACATTTTTATATTAGACCGTGGTTTTAGAGATGCTATAGAAAATCTGGAGTCATGCGGTCATATGATCAAATCCGACATGAAATGGTACAAAATCAGTTAAAAGTGCTTCTAGGCCCATTTTTTTAATATATAAAAATGGCACCCCCATATACATATTAGGTTAGACAAATAATAAAATCATCAAGAAATGTGTCGCATGCGTTCAGATACTTGGCGGAACAATGTCTGTCGGGTTCGCTAGTATTACATAAAAACGACAGGTTTCTAACAGATTATGGCTATGATTTGCTTGAGAAGCTTAACTCTAGCAATATCAATCATTATTTTATGTTTCCTGGCACTTTCAGAAAAAAATAAAGTACCAAAATGATGAATCTTGAAACTTGTATAACTTCTATATCTTGGATCCTACAACTTTTGCGCCATATTAACTATTGTTCCAAATGGTTAGTTCTACAAATATGTACCATTTTTTTTTGTTGGCCGGCACTTTCAAAAAAGGCCCAAAAAGAATGATCTCCTTTGCCTTTTTAACATCGATTATGCGAATTTACGAAAAAAAAAATGAGACTAATTTTGAATTCACATAATAATTACCGTATAAAAATCTTAAGACTTTTAAACAATATTCGGGGGCTAATGTACAAATATAAATTACTATAGATACTTCGCAAATTACGTCAATTTATATTTAGAACGTTGTAGTTCCTCTGTAACCAATGTAATTTAAAACAATTATCATGTAAAAAAATGACCAAAAATGCCGTTACAAGAACGACAACAAATTGCTAACGAAATTAGTATATTCATTTTGTCAGTACATACTTAATTTGTTTTCGTTGATGTAGTCACGAAATAATATGTTCAAAACAATAAATACAAACAAGTGGGCTGTATGTAATTTAAATTGAGTAAACAAAAGAATGTATTTGATAACGGCAGACACTTAAAAGAAAACATAAGATTTATAAGATACTTTGTAGGCTTTCTTTTAATAATAAAGATATTCGTATTTGGAAAATACAAAACACTCACTGGGTAGCTCTTCTTTTAGAAAAACTTTCACAAAACGCACAAAAAGATCTAACCGCGGCTAGTTGATACGACCATACGAATTAGTGATGAAATTGTCACTTCGCTAGAACTTCCATACTTTATAATTTATATCTAAAAAACACTACGCGCTATAACACTATTATTAATTAACTCATTTAACATACATTAACAATTACATACTTAAATAGCGTACACATTTTGAGTTGTTGCGAAAACAAAAGCAAGGTAATTTTGTCAATGCCAGTAAGTAAAGTAGTAAGTAGTAATATAACGACACCTAGTGAGTAATCATATTTAAATTTGGGTGTACAAAAAAGGTTAGCAATACGTATAAGATGCATGTTGAAAAGAGATGGGTAAAGGAAGTTATCATCAATTTGAAGTCGAATAATATTTTTTATTTTTTTACGTTTAAACTGTAATGCATATTATTTATTTTAAAACCATAATTTTAAGGGATCTTTAAACTGCTTTAATTTTTCACAACTAGTTACAGCGCTTTATGTAGGTAATAATAATATTTGGGTGTTCAACGTAATATTGACAAAGTTATGTCATAAGGTATCTACTTTGCATTCAATATTTTCATTCTCTATGTTCATACTTTTTAAGAAAAAATAATATAATAGTATTGACAATTATCCTCTACGAATTTAAAGTGTCTAAAATAATAATGTTAAATTAAGTACTAATTGATAGGAAATTATTATATGTAGTTATAAATTTAAGGTTATCTGTGCAATATATATATATTTTTTTCTTATTTTTAATTTTGGTCTTTCGGTCGGTTTATCTTAATATTTTTTTGTGGATAATAATGAATAATGGCTCTTGATAATTCCTCAGGACCGCTTCAAAAACTAAAACTGCACCAGTTTGCGATGCTACTGCCAATTTGGTTCCATCTCCACTCCAGGCTAAAGATCGCGCGGCATACAAATTTGATATATTTAAAGTGGATAATTCCATACTTCCGGATTCCTTTATTTCACCGATCAAACAACCATCAAATACACCGAATGCTATTGTCTAAAACAAAGGTCTTCGTCACTTGTAGGTCCCAAAAACATTATACTGAATTGTTTTTATTTTGATTAATGATTATGATTATAATAACTGACCTGACTAGAAGGTCTAAGAGAAGCTGATATGATATCCCTTCTATCAGGAGGTAATGTTGGTTCTAAACTTCGCACTAGTGCTCCTCTCTGAGCCAAATATCTATATTTTTGATTTTATAGTCAAGTTTGTTCAAGCTCCGAATGTATTACCTTTGTAACATCTACATTCTTGATTCTATAGTGTCCAAGCTTTGAATGATAAACGACTTCCTATCCAATTTTAAAACTATCTTTTTTTTTTAAATTTAAAACTGCAATTTTAAAATTAGGCAAGCGAGGCCTTAGGTCGTACGCTGGTAGTGATGCTGTGGCAGCGATGCGGAGTATTTGAACACAAGCTCGCCCTGGGAGGAGCGGAGATATGTTATGTATGTGTCTATATGTCTATATGTAAAAGGTTGACGTGTTTAATCCTACCTATAATGTTTTAAGTCATTTTGTTATAATGATTCACTAATTCTTATGTGTTCTACTTTATATTGTTTCTATTTAAGTAAAGAATGTATTTTATTATAAGGGAGCCGTCGCCGGAGCGCCACGAGTACTAGCACTGATATAACAATGCCTAGTTATTGACGTTCTGATGATGCATGGCCTATACAAGACCGTCTCCATGCTATGCCCCATAACGATGGTACAAAGACTATTCGTTTCTTATTGTGCTCATCTAATGTGTATTGAATGTCGTTACTTTACGTATTATAAATGAAAATTATTTTAGAAATATTATATAATCGATGCAGTTACAATAATTAACCGATTTTATTAAAATGTTATTGCTTAAATATATATTTGCTTTCAACAGAGTTTATAGAATTATATGAGGAACTACTAATTGACGTTCTGCTCGTATATGGCCTATCTATTCGCATTTTCAAAATATTAGAAAAAAAGTAGTTTAACATATCCATATATATGTATAAAATATATTTATATTAACAAATAGTTTAATCAATTCTTTGATGGTGAATAATGTAACTAGATAATTAAGAAATGTATTTGTGGATTTTATGTGTTTTTCTTGTATAGGAATAATTTCTTTTGTTCGATTAATAGGATCGAGTAACAGTCCCCCTAAAGCAGATAACATTTTATGTATTTAATGTATTACTTATTTTATTCCTTGATTAATTTGTATTATGTTGTCGTTCGCAACGTTATAGAGTTTTCCTATCAAATCTGATTGTGTAAAGAAATACAAAAGAATCAAAATGGAAGGCAACTAAAATATAATCAATATTTTAAAATATTTTATAATATCGATGTTATTTTATCATAATTACTTCATCTGCTTGAAATTAAAGATGTATGTACTTATTGTGAGCCGTTACTGAACTCACAATCTCTTTTATTACTTTAGTTTATTTGTATTAAATGTTTTGCTTATATACTTAGTGATATGTATAACGAGATAAAGCAGAAAAGTTTTTTTTAGAAAGACTCCAAAAGTGCGTACTCAGACGGTAAATAAATATTGTTTCGTAAAAAAAATAATCAACTTGCCGTCTGTTCTGTGACAAAATTAAGTAAGTTGAAATGGGCTACGTTTTCTCAATAACTTTACAAACGAAGGAAACGCGATAACAGTGTCATTTTTAAAGAAATGTTTAAACCCAGTAGCCTTTATATCTTAAACAAGTAACATTTCAATACTAGAAAAATATAATATAACCATTTAATTTATTACAAATAAGTGAAGTAAAATAACATCATATACCTAATATGTGGATAAGCGTTAAATTTTTATTATTAGAAATACCTGTCTTTAATACTGTGGTACTACTTTATATAATCGTCATCTTAAAACCCCAATTTAACACTTTGCCTTATACGATTTGTAGATTTCTTAAGAAACACTAGTATGTAAGTGCGTCTAGGTACTATTCTTCTAAGGTTGTGCTTTAGTGAATTTTCCCTATAGCTATCTACCGACATTGTTATTTCTTTTTATCGAAATAGTTATATATCTTTACACACTGTAAATACTGTTGTTTTTTCAAAAAAATTCTACAACTATTTCGTGATAGTATTAAAATCTTTTATAAAGTAGTACATATAATATACGTTTCTAACATATATTTAAATGCTTAATATTCAGAATATAAATTCATTGTATAGGGCAATACCGATTGCTTTAACCTCTTAAACATTTATGATCCCTGTAAACTCAGACCCTACGAATCACAGTAGGAGTAATGTTCATCAAAAAGTTTTATTAGCTAAAATTCAACCCATATTTAATCGTGAATAATGTATTATATTACTTTCTTCGGACAAAAATGTAATATACTGTCCACATACGACGTTATACACTTATCTGATCCGATACAGTACGATTTTCCTTTAAAATTGAACAGTGTATTAGAAATAAGCATAAGTACACTGTAATTTGCCTAATTACCAATTTTTAAGATCCTTTGTTTGTACTAAAATAATTTGTACCTAATTTAAATTAACTTCCATATATTGTTTCTTTGTATGTAATTGTAATAAAGACATTCGCAACTTCATTGCTACTTAAAAACAAAATAACATTGCCCTGCATTATCATCGTCGAATACCAATAGTTACAATTATAAGTATAATCGAGTTGTTCCCTTCAATATATTTTTACTACATTAATCAGTTTTATTATAGCTTTCTCTTTCTTATTTTAATTCTTGATTAAAGAAAGAAATACTTTATTATGATATACCTCGTGAGTGTTAATAGAATTTTCAGATATATTATTATTGTGAATCATTATGTACGGCTCCTCGTAGCCGTTTTAAATATACATATATTAATATTGATTCTATACATATATTTTAATTGGTGTTAGATACAAATTACATATCGTCGGAATTAGGGAGCGTTCAAGTATTACGTAACGCAATTTTTGAGGATTTTTGACCCCCCTTCACACCCTCGTAACGCACAGTAACGTTTTTCTAAAGCCCCCCCCCCCCACCTCCCCCGAAATAGCGTTACGTAATACTTGAACGCTCCCAAAGCAGACTGAAGGAAGTTATAGAGAAATATCTACGGAATAATGATTATAGTCTTGGTGGAACAGAAATTTATGCATCTGAAGAATTTATTGAGAGCCTTAATGTCAGTTGTAAGTGAACACTCAAGTCAGTTAATTGTAAATACAGAAAATTTACAACAAACACTACTTTGGCTGTCTTATTACTCAGTGGCGTGTATTAGGATATATGTTCTATAATTTTACAATGTTTATTAAATATACTATTTGTATTTAAATATATATCTTGTCATTTACAGTTTAAATAATCGAATAGTGTGGATTTGACTTACGAAAGTGTTGCGTCGTCAATTATTTGTCAAAAGAATGTCTAAGATACTATTATTATATAATTATATTGGAGTCAGCTTTGTTTAAAAACTGTTAAAACTTTAAAAAGATATATTTTATTGTACTTAGATTATTATCTGATTATAACTAAGGAATTATTATTAAAAAGTAAGAATAAGATTTAGGTACAAAAGCGGTAACATGTCAAATATGTGTTTAATATACTGTTAAATTGGAACCCGCTTTCAAAATATAATTTACTAAAATATTTTCTATAATTTAAGAGTTATGTTTTCAATATGTATAAGACTTTTTTTTGTAATATCTTCTATATATATAAAAATGGATTGCTGTTCCTTAGTCTCGCTAAAACTCGAGAACAGCTGAACGGATTTATCTTATCTTAGTCTCGAAACGTTTGTGGAGGTTCAGGGAAGGTATAAAAGCTGAAAAAAATTGATTCATTACTGGGAAAACCATAAAACAGCCCTTTTCTATTTCCCATACAAACGTTTTCTTTGACATTAGATTTGACAACTAACTAATATGTCAAACATTCTGTTCGATTGAAACAGGAAAAACCTAACTATTTGTGGTCTCTAAGACGGTATAGAGTTCGCCCGGTTCAATACATATGTTACTATATATGACGAAACTAACGCGGACGAAGTCGCGGGCAAAAACTAGTATACTAATATTTTAATACATTTTGTAACACGTGCATACCATAGATGCAAATAAGCACTGCATATCCTACGCATATAACAACTAAACCTATATTTTTAAATTCTTACATACATATTTTTAATCATACATTACGAATTACAAATATTAACAGATATTTAAAACGATATTTGATTTATGATTTGTTAATAAGTGCCATCTATCTCCATTCGTTCGTTAATTGTCAAATGATACGGGACGCTCTGATTGGTCGGTAAACTGTTCATGTATTTTTTCGCCATTTTGTTGTTTTTGAATATTGTTATTGGTCTTTCTAAGCAGTAAGCGCAAGTGAAGTAAGTTTTAATTAGTAAACAGTGGATTAATTTATTAACGAATTGTGTAAAATTATAGCTGTGAGCTCTGTGCTGGTGATATGTGTTTATTGAAATTAGTTACGAGTAGATTTTCATTATTATCATTTGGTAATAAAATTAAAATAAGTTTAAAGTCAAGGTGTGTGACCAGTTGAGATTGAACTAGAAGAAAGGTACTGTTATTCGTTTTAAAAAAAAAGTATTATGATAGTTTTTATTAGTTAGCAGTTTGTGTACACACAAATAAGTTATTTTGTTTGCCTTGTTTTTTATTTTCAAAAGGTAACAATAAGAATATTTGTTATTATTTTTGATATTACTATTTAAATAACTTTTATAAAGCTGTGGTGAACAGATCGTAATCGTTTTAAGGTACTTTCGCGGCTCAGAGGTAGTTGAGAGATTCATAAAGTATAATATAGATGTTCGTTCTGATCGCACTGCTGTACCTAACATTTTGCGCGAAAATTATCAAAGTTTAAATGAAATTAATATTTTTTGATTACTTCTCGTATTTTATCGTGCACGCCACTGTTACTTATATACTATAAAAATCTAAGAAGCATTTGAATTTTTTCAGATTTCGACGAATGCACGAGTAGTCAGTTCAATGACTGATCCGAACACTCACGCTGTTTCAACCTTCGTGGAACTTACACTTGTAGTTGTTTAGAAGGTTTTACAGACCTTAGCGTCAACACTCTATACCCTGGAAGGATATGTTCTTGTAAGTCGATTTCATCTGTTACTCTGTCGCACGAAATATATGAGGTATTTTAGACATCAAAACATAACCCTTATACATGGTGACTGGTGAATTACTATCAATATTTAAGGAGCATACTCGGTACACGATTCTCATTCGAAATATGTAAACAAAATAGGTACTTAATTTTTGACCAAATTTCCGTATAAATAAATAAAGTGTGGATACATTCCAAGTGTTCCAAGTGTGGACGCGTGCGGCGGCGTGCTGATACAACACCACGCCGCCGACGTGTGTGTGTGTGTGTGTGTGTCTATATACCTAATCTGTAGGGTGTTCACACGATGCGTAATTAATTACACAACTTTTGGTTAACTTTACTTAGAAGTTTATTAATATTTATGTTATAAATAATTTTTATTTTGTCATATATGATCGTCAAATATCACGTCATCAAGTATCGATAGTAATTCACCAGTCACTCTGTATATACATAGGTTATTTATAAACATGTACGTACATCCTAAAAGATATATGTAAAACATTAAAAAAGTTAATTAATATATGTATTGTATAATATTCAATTTATGTTTATTTTAAAAACTTAATGTTACACGCAGCTGAGGAAAATGAAAATATGTGAGTAGTATAGTGCAGAATAACTTTAGAAAATTATTACACATACTTGACCTGGCCAAAAATATTGTTATATTTTAAATTTGGAGTCTGTCATCTTTTTCCCACCAATTTATGTAAAATATTTTTTAATATTAAAATAAGGATATACAGAATACTGAATGACTGTTAGTTTTATATAAAGTAGCCTTGTAATCAAATACATTTTGTTAAAATCTAACTTCTAATAAGGAAGAACATATAAATGTATATATTTATTTCTGACCAAGATTTATATATTTGTTGCAGCGGAGGGGGAAGTTCTCCGGAGTATTGGCGATATGGGAGCAGTCATGACCTCCATCACACTCGGACCTGGAGCATTAAATGTAAATGTAACAGAAAACACATAAAAACTATATTAAGGTCAGAACCAATTACTAATATATAACTCCAATAATATTCACTTAGTTTGAAACCACTGTAAGAACAAAAAATATCTGCATTTTTGACCACAATACTCCCTAAAAAACTTGTTTCTTACTGAGATTTACAATTATTTAGTCAATTTATATATAGGAATGTATGTTGTTATTTAGAAAAAATATGTTTTTAAGTGTTGAGTATACTATAAAGGATAAATCAAGACTCAGTATTTGCAATCGAAATAATCAAAATGTGTGTTCTATTAGCAGGTGGTGGGCGGAGGGGCCCGTCAGCCTTGGCCCTGGCTCGGAAACATCCACTAGTGATGGAGACCAAGCTGAAGATTATAGAAATACTGCAGGTACGATACTGATAACAGTTCTGGAGATGTTACAACAACCGACACACATACTCAAAGCAAACGCACTCTTAGCTATTTATTTATTTTCTTTGAAAAACAAAGTTAACCATGCAATTTACAGTAAACGTTGACGTCCACACTAGGCTAGGCCTGTGTCGTGGAAAGTTATACTCTAATTCTTAATTATATTTATATAGATACTGATCTAAATGTTTGAATGAAACTAACTTTTTTTATGATAAAATCAAAACGAAAATATTGGTTTATTTAAATGAATATTCACGAAAGTCTTAGATCTCAGTATGATTAAAAGGTTCTTCAAAAATTTGTATTGTACTTCTTATTCTTATTATATACTTATATTCGTATACTTATTTGTATTCTAAACTAACAATTCTTGGAAAGTATACAGTACTGTTTTACAAGTTTAAGAAAAACGTTTCTTCAGCTTGATACTACTATTATACTGACCAAAATAATACATTACTATGAAAGTGACTCAATATATACAAGAAAAATTCTCCACAGTTTATCCTGGACGTTCGTTTGGACTACCGCATCAGCTGTCTGCTGTCGATCTTCAAGAAGGCCTTCGAGACCTCCTCGCCGGACGCTCTCGGTCGAGTGGACGTGGAGGCCATAGGACTACAGGCCGAGGGGATCTTCAGCTGTCGGTATGACACACACACACACACACATACATACATACATACCAACACCGACTAGGCGAGATACAAATACAAAGTATAAGAAAGTCATTCAACTTAAATTTTTACTCGAACATTTATAAATTTAATCACATACATGTGTGATTTTATTCGGTTCAGTATCATTATATTAAAATGTTTATAAAATTTATCTCGTTTCGTTGGCAATGTTCACACGTGGTGTTATATTGTATTGTATAATTTCATGTAGATGTCGGTTGTACTATTGTAACTAATCGGTGGCGGGTTGATAGTAACATGCGGTCTGTAGAATTTTTTTTCATCCATTTCTTATTGGTACTACTTTTATGAGTATTTATTACGAACACTTCTTGCTTCTATTAAACAATTACAAATTAATCAGTAAATTTCTTTCTATTAGATTCATTTGAAAACATCAAATTTTTACTATTTTTCTTTTTCACACTAGATAAATTACCATTAGCTCTAAGTTATCTTTCATAGGTTTATCTATAATTGGGAATTAAAATCATAGGAAGCACTTTGAGATAAGAAAAACCATTTAATTCTTATTTCGTCATACTGGCGATCGGTATTAATAAATTAACAATTATTTCAGAGCAATTCAGACTGTGCCTGACAACTGTCTTCCAAAAAATGTAGATTTGTTAGTAAGATTGAAATCTATTGCATGATGCATGATGAAAGTACCGCTATTAACCGCATGGATGATGCTATGATTTCTTTGCTTATATGTGGACATCTGATATTTCTGTATTTCCTTAACTTAATTATTTGAACAAAAAGGTATTGAATTATTTCCATTACAAGGTTCTGAAATACATTTCGAACAATTAAGGAAATGTTAGAATAAAATAGTTTGTATGTTACGCATGTTTTGTCCCAAGAAGCTTTAATATTTTTTTGCGAGAAATAAAATCCTCATTACTAGGACTAACTAGTGTTACCTCTCCAACCGCAGCAAGCGATATTATACTTTACAGCTATTACAATAAAATCGACATCCTATTATCGGAATGATTTAAGTTATTGTGAAGTGTTTTCTGTATAATTCTAACCTTTGTTTATTTTGATTTAGAAAAACCCGTTACCCGAAAAGCGATTCTTTTTTAGGCATAACGCTTATAATCCTATTGTGATTTGTGCGTTTCTCATATGATATTATATTTTAAATCTTAATATTGATACAATAAGGTTTAAATTTCAGAGACGGTTTAGACCTGGATGCTTGCGGCGGTCGTATGGTGTTGAGAGTTCTGCTGCAGCTGTGTTCCCAGGGTGCTTCGGCCAGTCTCGTTTCAGGAGCCCTAGCGCTGCTATTCCGTCATTTCAGTCAGAGACAAGAAGTTTTGGAGGCTTTTAAGCAGGTCCGCTTTATAAATTAACTAGCTGCGCTCCGCGGTATTACCCGCAGATTTCCGGGATGTAAAGTAGCCTATGTGTTATTCCTGGACGTCAGTTTTCTGTATACAAAATTTTATCAAAATCGGTTCAGCTGTTTTAGCGTGAAGAAGTAACAAACATACACACACACACTCACAAACTTTCGCAATTATAATATTAGTAGGATTAGTATTATATCAACATACCTTAGCATATTAAATATTTTACAAGATAACTCATAAATGCAAGTAATGAAGTCAACAAAAAGAGATCCTACGTAGTTTCTCATCATATGTGTGAGATTTTAATGTAATCTTTGTAGACTATAATATATTTATCGTTATATTCCGTTCAGGTCCAACTTTTAGTGTCTGATGTGGACGTGGAGTCCTACAAACAGATCAAGGCCGACCTGGACATACTGAGACAGAGCGTTGAGAAATCGGAGTTGTGGGTGTTCAATAAGGGACGCGCCGGGATTATAGATGATCACAGCGGTAAGAATTTAATATAGTTATCAAATTAATAAATTAAAAATTTCAACTTTTTCGAATTGTCCTGCATATACCGGCAAAAATTATTCCATATACATATATGATCTGCAGTTCTAAGATATTTTATAAATTTTCTATACCTAAAACATAACATAAAAAACAAACATTCATTCATACATCATGAAATAGTGGTATCTACATACTTAGGACTGTATAACTTGTAGATAATTATTAGGATCACCTGTAGATGATGAAAGAATATTGTTCAAAAAAATATATAAATATTATTAAACATATATAAATCAATACTTTTCTAGATATAAAAGGCGCCGTATGTCCTGGCGGGGCGGTGTTGGAGCGAAACGCGTCCTTAGACAACGTGCGAGCACCGAGAGGAGATCGACAGGACTACGATAAGATTAAAGAGGTACAAAATAAATATTGCATTTATATCAATCTTCTACCCGGCAATTTCCCAGCTTTTAGCCAGGGTCTGCCTTACATGTTGTGAACAGTTTTGGCTAATTGTTTTTACGGCCGGCAGCCTGCCTGACATCAACTCTCTTTTGGGAACGCATTAATCAGTGATGTCTAAATACTCTTAGAAAGTATATGTGACTCGGAAAAATCACATTGGTACTTGCCAGGATCGAACCCGCGCCCTCGTGCACGAGAGGCGGGCCTTTTAACCACTAGGCCACTTAAGTCAGTAGTTGACTTAAGTTGCATTTATATTAATGTTTCATCTAAATTGGCGCTTCAATCTCTGATAGTCACTACAAATGATAAGTTGATGTAAAAATTTATTCGTCAACTTTAATAAATACTCAGTAGCACAGTCGACATAGTGACTTGGATACCGTATCGAACAAGTAATAAGTTCAAATTTGATGGATCCCAGTAATTTTATTATAACATAATATCGTTAATTCATAATTGGTAATACAGAACTTCCAAGTTGTTTTTGTTTATAATAATACATAAGATATTAATTTTTTTTTTTTTTAAATTTTTATTTAATTATCACCTAAATTCAACAGGTAGACAATAAGATTTATTTTTTTGCTTTGCGTGAATGTTGTGTACATCTGTAATTGTCACTCATATCAGGTCCTAGATTTTTTTTCTATTTTATCTTTGTTTATGTGTGCTGAATATGTGTGATGTTGATGAACCTTTTAAATAAATAAATTTAAACGTTGTATAAAACAGATCCTGGAACGTATGATCAAGTACTGTACCCAGGGCAACACGGCGAGGGAGGGGGGCGACTCGAGACCGCGGAGACACGAACAGAGGCTACTGAGGAATATAGGAGTACATAATGTAGTGCTGGACCTGCTGCAGGTGGGTGGAGGAGCAGTTAAAACAATATATCGATACGAGCAGGATTTAAACCCTATATATGTGTATGTATGTATTTATATATATCACAAATGTAAAACAGTATTCTCAAGGGTGGCAGGTTTCATTACTAGTCACGTCAATAATAGTTCTTTCTATTTGGACTTCAATACAAGTCTTAGCTCTTTGCTGTAATAATAAAACCAATAGTACTAAATACTAAAATGCTGAAGTGCAGGAAAAGTAAATGTTACTGCTTTTTTAAGTTATTTCTTTATCTTCTCACTTAAAAGCCATTGTTGCTTTTACAAAACTGTTTCCGGAAATATGCTATACCTACACTCATGATATAGGTGTAAATCATTTAAGATCTACGTTTATTATCTACAAAGCAAAAAAAGGAAAGAATAATTTTCTGCTGTATGTTATAAATATATGCTGTAATCAATTATTTCCAGGTGCCACACGATGAGGACGACGCTACTATGGACGAGCTGCTGGGCCTGGCGCACGAGTTCCTCCAGCACTTCTGTCACGGGAACACACAGAACCAGGCCATACTACACAAACACCTGGATCTGTTCCTCAACGCTGGAGTAAGAACAGGCTATTGAATATTGTACTGTTGTACTGTTATTTTGTTTAATATCGTATTTTATTATAATTATTATTACAATTAGTTGGTATTTTTTACATATATGTCTAAGTTTACACAGTGTCTCATAAACCAATATTAGTTTTTCCGTACACTGGAATTCATCGTCGTTAACTCACAGTTACTTTGACATCTCAAGACATTTATATTTTACTAGAAGACCCAGCGAACTTCGTATCGCTCTATAATAATCCAGAAATATCTGTTACGTTTTTTAATTTATATTTTTGGAGTTTATTTTTAAGCCATAAATCTCCGTGTTTTGAAGTGCGACAGAATGATTGACATATTACATAGTTAGTTGTAAAATCTAATGTCAAAAAACCGTTTGTATGGGAAATAAAAAAGCACAGTTTTTAGGGTTTTCCCGGAAATTAATAAAAAGTGCACAATCTAACAAATAAGTAACATGTGCAAGGTAAATGTAACCTGATTATTATTATTATATATATACCAAAGCGCTAAATTATTGTTTTACAATTATAGTATAGCCAGCGATCAAAGCATCAAAACGATAGTTTTATTCAGACAACTTTTTACATCAGATCCGCGAAGCCCAGACGGTGTGCTCGATATTCGAAGAGAACTCAGTTCTGTGCGCTCACGAAGGGAACGAGAAGGTCGCCGCGCACTTCGTACACTGCATCGAATCCCGCGGACGGAGGCCCGCCTGCCTCAAGTTTCTGAGAACTATAGTACGAGCGGGACCTCACCATATACGGAGGAGCCAGGACCTGGTCATGCAAGAAGTAAGTTCCTCTCCCTTCACCCATCATAGCATGCATGGTTTTAAGAGACGAAACCTCTTAAAATTCCATGATTTCCCGTGGTAGCGAGTCTATCGTTGTAGTGAGAGGAGCTTCAATAGCTCTTAGGACTTGTGACCCAGGTGTAGGTTTAAGAGGTCCCTATCTAAGGCGCATTAAACGCTCACCTCCATGTTTAAAGCTCCTCCATCAAATATTACCTAACATAAAATTCTATTTTCAGTAATATAGTTATGTTATATCACATGCTTATGTCGTCAATGTATTATGTAAACACGATTTTTTCTCTGTTGTTCAATAATAAATCTATCTTCGTTAATAAATATCTATTCTATCATTTGAGTTCATGAATGGAAACTCGGAAACGCTCAGTATTTAGTTAAACGACGCATACTTGTACTAAGGTACATATAATACATATATTTAATCGTACTTCATGTTTCATTATAGATGCTGAATGCCGGCGAGGACGTGCTGGTGTTCTACAATGATAAAGTACTCTTCAACTACTTCATCAAAATGATGAGGGAGTACAAACAGACGGGAGAGATGCCTGAAGCTCTCACGTAATATATATACCATTATATGATCATTTCAAAATTTATATTCTTGCTCTGGCATTTAATAAGGATTTAAAATAATTATGCATTAATTACGAAAAGTGTGAAAACAAAATTAACCAACCCAATTTTCATTACTTTAATGGTCGAATTTGTATACATTATTAAGGTACAACAGCGTAAGATATATATGCAAGAAAGGTTTATCGATAGCTTCTTTGACAATCTAATATAAATATGCACTTAATATTACATATAATTAATAATATTTATGTATATATTTCTTGCAGGTACCACATAGACCTCATAAAGCTGTTAACATGCTGTACCCTCGGGAAGAACGTGTACACGGAGATCAAGTGTCACAGTCTGCTGCCACTAGACGACATAGTGGCCATGATCACACACCCTGACTGTATACCAGAGGTCAAACACATTTATACATATGTAACATACATCCATGTAGCTGAAATCGTGCTAGTAATTAATACTATCGCAACTTAGCCACAAAAATATTAATCAAGACCGAATATTGGACAATTATTTATTGAAATATCAAATTGAATTAATTTTATTATTTAACTCAATTGGCTTGCACAAACTAAGCTAATATTATAAAATGAATGAGAATGCTGAGAAGTTATTGTAAACAATATGTATATGATATCAATAGGGCCCGGATTAATATTTAAATACATATTTTTAATTTACGCGATTTTTGGTCTAGAATGTGTTTTTTACATGGATTGTCATATTTAGACTGAACAACACTTTTATTTTCCATATTTTACCATATTTCAAAGTTAAGTCCATATTTTACAAGAAAATGTCACAATCATCCATATATTCACAAAATACATAAAATGTACGTTCCCGCCACTAATGTTTTGGATAAAAGTAAAGGATTTTAGACGCTAAAAAATTAACAAAATTCTGTGCGAAAGTTCCGAGTTTAATTATGAAAGTATTCAATTTTATACTGCATATTTTTTCCATATTTTTGATTTTTTTCGTCCATATTTTATGTACATATTTTAGATTTTTTAATACATACTTATCCGGGCCCTAGTTATGATACATATGTAATTGTATTATTCTTAAATTATTTCTGTATTTTTATGACAATTATAATTTATTCTTTTGCTATTTCTAAATAAAAAATATTAAATAAACATATCTTTCTTTTTTTTTTTTTACACATTATAATATGGGTTAAGTAAATGAAACAACCAATTAAATATGAGACATAGCGTTTTTATTCAATAATCAATAATATTTTTGTTTATCGATAGAATATTTAGCATTAATAATATATACAAGGAAACAATAGCAACTAAATAGATCTTAAAACTTAATACAGCGATGATTCATTTAAAATTATGTAATATTATAATCAAGCACACATATATCTTAATCAATTTTAACTATTTAATTTATCCTAGCGTTCTGCTTGGCTCTAACGCCAGCGAATGTTCAAGCTTGTTATTCTAACAATTCTAGGTCTTACGTGCTTCAGTCTCAAACCTTTTTTTATTACATTCCTCATGATACCATTCTTTATACATACATTTATATATATCTGAAAAACGATGTGAGCAAGCGTTGCCGTACACAATATTTCGACGATCAAATCAACTTAATTTTATCTAAACATAAAACGTATATAAAATTATAATGTGTTAGTTTTTAATGAAGTTTCATTTAAAAATATTTATATTTTAAATGGTATTAATTTAGATTGATTTTATACTGTCCGTCAGTGATACTGAACGTGAAAACCAATATATAATAATACATTTTGTACCTATCTATCTAATTTTATCAGAAGTTGTGCAAATATCGAAACCAATTTTTATTGACCCATAAAAAGACGAGCCAACATATTTCTTCATAGCGAGAATGTTAGTTTCATTAACCGATCATTATGCTTCTAATATAACAATATCAAAACTGTTAGTTTCAGATACTTGTACTTAATTTAAATCTTAATATTATTTGATATTTCTACAGTGTTAACATCATGTAAGCGGTTATTTTCAAGACTATAAAGCTTAGCTATCTATAGAGGTTAACGGGTCAAGTAATATGGACCGATGTCGAATATACGACGGTACAATTATAAGAAAATACATAGAAATTTTTCACCGGATAGATTACATGTCAGATCCGGGAAAGAGAATTGTAAAATCCTTCATATGTACGAGTATTGTCTTTTCATTTTTATGGTTTACGTAAATATCCTGAATCGTCATATTTCAAGTATTGTATAGATTTTTCTTTAACATTTTGTAATAGCAAATAGTGTGCATTTGCTAAGCCTAAGCCGATAATAGTAAAAATGCATTATTATAAAGAGAATATGTATGCATCAGTATTTATTTCTTCGTTTTGCTATAACTTGACGTCGGTTTTGGAATCATAGAAAGAGATCTGAAAAGAAAAATTCTTTCAGAACTACATCAACACACTATTAAATTATGTATATGCATTTTCTAAGCGCACGGTAGTGCGCCGGCCAAGTTCCACAGGCCGCGCGCATGCCGTGCACTATTTACACGAACCGTTTCGACCCACTTTTGACCCCCCTGTAGCTCAGTGCCTATTGCAAGTACAGAGATAAAATTGTACCTACATAATCATATACTAGTACTAAAGCGGTATGCCAAATTTCATAGATAAAGCTTCAGTAGATCCTGAAATATGACCCTGTGAAAATAGCAAATTTTGGCACTGACTCACTGACAGGTAATCAAAACCTTTATATAGGCGCTCAGCTCAGCGCAATAAAATAAATAATAATAAAATATTAATCTATATTAATAAAGAGGAAAGATTTGTTTGTTTATTTGTTATGAATAGGCTCCGAAACTACTGGACCGATTTCAAAAATTCTTTCACCTTTGGAAAGCTACATTATTCCCGAGTAATATGGGCTATATTATATTAAAAAAAAATTAGGGATCCTTACTAAAACTCCGATAATGTAACCCAAGGTGTAACAAAATGATCTGAAAAATTCCTTACGTCGCGTGCTCTGCGAAAACTATTGATGATAGAACCAAATCATTTACTACGAATTTGCAGAACTCATCATTATCTACAAAAAGTGTCGCGACAGTATATGTCTAAATATTATAGTTATGTTGCAGTAAGCGGTTTTTTATTCTAAAAATTTTATTTATTTGCCGCCGCTTGAAAAGGCTCTTTATTTGTACCTTGGTATTAATCCTTATCAAAATAAATTACTTTATATTCAAGACGGCTTCAATACCTTTTTATAACTCTTTGAATTATTCAATTAGGACATTTCATTCGGAAGATATCACAAGTTTAAAAATGCAAGTATTAGAAAAAAGACGCGTGGTTGCCGCTCACCTAGTCAGCATGCGATGTAGGCTCCATGTAAGAATCACTGGGGTACGGGGGGGAGGTAATCCCAACTAATATTATAAATGCGAAAGTAACTCTGTCTGTCTGTCTGTTATACTTTCCCTCTTAAACCTCTCAACCGATATTGATGAAATTTGACACAGACAAACTTTAGACCCTGAGAAAAAATATAGGCTACCTTTTATTGCGAAAAAGGGGACGAAGAGGTTGAAAGTTTGTATGGGAATTTTAATTTTAAAAGATAAAATCATGAAACTTTATATTTAAGCACTTGATAGGATATATTTAAACAATTGTTCTAGCGTTTTTGAAATTTCGACCAGTGAGGGGGTCAAATAAGGGTTGAAAGTTTGTATGGGATTTCTTAATTTTAAAAGATAAAACTATCAAACTTTATATTTAAGCACTTGATAGGATATATTTAAACAATTGTTCTAGCGTTTTTGAAATTTCGACCAGTGAGGGGGTCAAATAAGGGTTGAAAGTTTGTATGAGATTTCTTAATTTTAAAAGATAAAACTATCAAACTTTATATTTAAGCACTTGATAGGATATATTTATACATTTGTTTTAGCGTTTTTGAAATTTCAACCAGTGAGGGGATGAAATAAGGGTTGGAAGTTTGTATGGGATTTTGTCATTTTTGGGGATAAAAACATGAAACTTTATATTTAGGAACTTGATGAGAAAAAACAATTTGTTCTAGCGTTTTCAAAATTTAAAATCGTTTGTTATCTTTACCACCGTGGGGGTGAAATTCTACACACGGAATTCTCGAAATTCGAACGGAATAGAACGGGAACTACGAAGTTAAACTTTTTGTATACAAAAATTTAACCACTCAACCTAGGAACATCATGTTTAGAAGTTTTGGGTGTATCAAGTTAAAAAAATTGGCTTTTGAAGTTAAAGTTGCTTTTAACGAATAAATATCTAAAATAAATAACGAAGAGTACCTACTCTGCATCGCCGCCGCTGCCGTCGGTCGTCGTCGCCGCACAGTGGGAAAGCCCCATACAAGGCCGTCTCAAAACCCCTTCACATGAAAGTCGTTGTTATGCAGTAAAACTAATTAATTAATATAGTCTTATAAATAAGCTTTCTTTTCTTTATTTCTTGTAATTATTTTTTGCAAACCATAATATATATTAAAAGGCATCAAAGTTGACTCATGTCCAATGGTGTTATTTTGGCCCAGTACATTACTACAATTCAACGACACATTAGTTGAAAGTTTTACTAATATTATAAATGCGAAAGTAACTCTGTCTGTCTGTTACGCTTTCACGCCTAAACCACTGAACTGATTTTAATGAAATTTAGTACAGAGATAGAGTTGACCTTGAGAAAGAACATAGGATAGTTTTTATCTCAGACTTTTGATAAGTTCTCTTGGAAACGCAATATAACCGAACTCCAAGCGGGCGAAGCCGCGGGCAGAAAGCTTGTTAGGAAAATGAAAAAAATCAATCATAAATACAAATTTTAATATTGATCATATTAATTTAACTCATGTGAAGAAAATTCTCTAGCGCTTACCACTTAATAAACGTATACCGCTCTATAATTTTGAAAATAATGTAAGCTAAAGTTGGTAATGAAGACGTGACGAATTTTTTTCATATAATTTAATAAACACAATATAATTAAGCTTCAATGAAAATAGTTCAACACTTAAATATTAAGTATTCTTTACAACACAAAACGAAACTAATATAGTTATTCCTTGTATCCAGTTCGGTCAAAAAATATTCAATTCGAAAGTTTAATAATGGAATGAAACTCAATAACTTTATGGATCTTTATTGTAACACACATATTACCTACTATAGTTATTATAAACAAATCAATTATGTACTGAATTTTAAAAATAATATTTAAGTTACCTTACCGTAGCAAATAAATAATATAAATAAAAAGTTAAAACATCGCACTTTGTTACAACTATTTAAAAAACATTTCAAGTTATATTTGACAAATAAAAAGAATAATAGTATTGAAGGACTGTTAATAAAACATAAACACACATTCAGTAAATTATAATCAGTAGTATGCCTCTTAATTAATAATACGTAGTGTGTGGCCACTAAACGTGCGAGTAGTCAGCGCGTCACGTCACGTGATGAGCACGCTCGCCGACACGCCCGGGGACGAGTGACGAGCGGCGGAACACGCGCGACCACCACTCACTGGTCGCACATCTACCTGCAGGTGATATATAAATGTATACATATATACATATATACGTTGGAAACAGATTGTCAGAAGAAAGTTTAAGCTGAAATATTTTCTAATTAACGATGTTTTCACAATTAGTACCAAATAATTACGTGGATTAGCACTATCCCCGACGATATGTAATCCATTCAATACATTTAAGTACTTACTTAAAACGTTCTGACAGCATACGTTTTATGATTAATAGATTCAATTTAATAATGTGTATATAATTTTTCAGTGATTTTTTTTTGTGAAAACATTTTTTTTATTAGACAAATACTAATTTACTCGCCTTAACTTTTTAACACAAATATTCTCAATTAAATGTTCATCTCAATGTTTCATGTCTGGGTTACGAAGTTTAAGTAATAATTGATTCGTATAATAATGTGTGCTTATAATAGTTTACCATTCGTAAATGTAACCAATCGCGATGACAACGGATATCCGGTGATGACGCAGCACTGCTCGTCTGGCCCCACGTACGAGATGTATCACGGTTGTCCAATGGCAGAGTCTGAAATTAAACAATAATATGTATTACAATAGACAGAAAATTGACATTATAATAATATACATGTATATATTATGAGGCTTATATTGAACGCTTACAATATATGTACTTTCAAATTTTGCTCCTACAGTAAAGTGACGATGGTTTCTTTGCAATGAGCATAAATATAAAACAATTTCTTTTAAGCAGCTAGTTGTCGACGAATATATGTATACCTTTGAATTTATTAAATATCGATATTATGTTAATTGACAAAGACGCGAGAAGGCTTTCGATAATTTCATAAAATAACTACATAACTAGTTATATAACTATTATTTTAATGATGTCGATATTTCAAATCCTCGCATTCTTTATACAGATTGGATAATGCTCGACTGAAATGATTCGGCCTCATATGCCCAGGAGTGACTAGAATATCTAGGTAGATATTCTAGTCACTCCTTGTACGTATATCAAAGTCATGTTAATAAGTCTGTGTGTACACGCACCTGGTCGACCAGTCCCTCAACTCAGAGAGAGTGGTCCCTCGGACACACGAGCCCGACAACAGTAGCGCACTCTGAGACCAATCCGTGCACTCTGACGATTAGAAAATTACATACCTAATGTAATAATAATAATGTACTTTATTAATATAACAATAAAAATGAAATATATACAAAATAAAAGTTAATGCATAATAAGGGGGTCTTATCGCTAGGTCTAACCATCCATTCTCTAATGAACTTACGTAACTACAGTAGGGAGATAATCGAGTACTTAAATAGGATAAATCGATTTTGCATCGAATATTAAATTAGGAAAACGAACTTGCATCAAATTTTGTCCTCAAAAATTGTTCAGAAGTAAATTTACAGTTTACTAAGTGGTGCTCTAAATGCTTCAAAAGTCTATCTTTAATTTTTATATATTAAAAAAATATTATCTCAAATATTTAAAAACAATAATTATGTTCAATAAAAATATATATAACACATACATGATATATGTCAACATAAAATGAACATTCACCCAATATTTATAACATACAGGTCCGGACAGTGGTTCAGCAACACGAAGGACTCCCTGCCTCACCGACCATCACCTCGCCACATAAGTATACGCTGCAATGGAAAAGTATACATACATACAATGGAATTATTATTAGTACTCTTCTAATAACTTTAAAGACATTTACATGAAGATGTTATAGTCATTTCATACACACATTGTGAGCAACTTGTGCATTATTTATATTTACGGCATAAATAACATTAATTGAAGATCATTTCTTAGCACTTACCTAATCTATCATGCTATCATTTGTAAAAAATGTGACAGCTGTCATGGCATTATATTATATTAAATCTTTCACGAAAATTACTAAGTTATGAGTAAACAAAATATGGTTTTTATACAGGGTGACTGGTGAATTACTATCGATACTTGAGGACGTGATATTTGACGATCATATATGACAAAATAAAAATTAATATAACATAAATATTAATAAACTTCTAAGTAAAGTTAACCAAAAGTTATGTAATTAATTACGCATCGTGTGAACACCCTACAGATTAGGTATACACACACACACACTCGCGCGCGGCGGCGTGGTGTTGTATCAGCACGCCGCCGCACGCGTCCACACATGGAACACTTGGAACGTGTCCACACTTTATTATTTATACGGAAATTTGGTCAAAAATTAAGTACCTATTTTTTTACATAATTCGAATGAGAATCATGTACCGAGTATTCTCCTTAAATATTGATAGTAATTCACCAGTCACCCTGTAAGCCTCTTCAGATAAAAGCTGCTAAAAGATTCGTGATAAAATTATAGATACGGTCACGTAAACAAAAGCTTTAATTAGGCACAATAATTATTGTAATAAGAAAAACTTCCAAAACAACTATTAGGTATGTCATAATTACTTATTTATGCTTGTCTGGACTGAAATAAAACTGATATTTTCAGATTTACGACGCGTTTTTTAATATTTTGCCTATATACTCCCGACCTTTCTTTTACTTTGCAGCAACCGAAAATATTAGTTCTAATTCAATGAATACTGTCAGTCTTGAACTCATGCTTGTCTGGACCATTCTTGAGACTTTATTGATAAAAACAAAAGAAAATTAATACTTATAATATATAATAGAGTATTAATACTTGCCAAAACCAGCAACAATGATGTCAGCGTATCGAGGCAGGGCTCGAGCCTGCCTGCCTGCCTGCCTCGACCCGTCAGTTGTGTGATAGCCTAAACACATTAACATTCTATTTGAATTTACATACGAGTACCTTTATATCCGTAACATCAGAATTTTTCATTGTAAATAACAACTAAATGACATTACAATTAATATTATAATTGCGAAAGTTTGTGAGTGTGTGTGTATGTTTGTTACTTCTTCACGATCAAACGGCTCATCCGATTTTGATAAAATTTTGTATACAGGAAGCTGACGTCCAGGAATAACATATAGGCTACTTTAAATCCGCTGGTAACACCGCGGAGCGCAGCTTGTATTATATATTATTTGAGTTTTCAAATCTAATTTGATCATTGTATAAAAACCTGTACGCTCCTTTCATCGGCTCCAGCTAGCACCATAATGGCGGCTGCTTCCTTCATGGTGTTAAGGGCTTTGGGGACAGCGGATATCCTAACCAGGATCTCACTGCATACAGCCTTGGATAAAGCACTGTCACTAGTAGACACTATCACTACACCGGCGTCATCTGTCAGATATTGTCAAAGTACTTCCAGAACTTGGGAAAGAACTTCTGGTATGTCTTCGCTCATAATATCTACGCCTTCCATACGCTGGAACATAAATTGGTTAGTAAACACATGCACCTATAATGTAATGGAAAAAGGTTTTTTATTATCTCGAATGGATAGCGCTTGACTGTCATTCCACGAGTTGGAAGGTGGAAATTAAATCGTTGATGGTAATGCACTATACTGTTTAAATCTTCTATATATATAAAAATGGATTGCTGTTCCTTAGTCTCGTTTTGGCTAATTTTGGCTATTTGGCTAATTTTAGTCTTGAAATACTCCTGGAAGTCCAGGGAAGGTTTAAAAGGTGAGAAAAATTGGAATAATTGCCGGGATAACCCTAAAAACAGCCCTTTTCTATTTCCCATACAAACGTTTTTTTTGACATTAGATTTGACAACTAACTAATATGTCAATCATTCTGTTTGATTGAAACAAGAAAAACCTGATTACTTATGGCCTCTAAGACGGAATAGAGTTCGCCTGGTCAGCTATACCTACATAGGTATATTACTCTTGACCAAACTAACGCGGACGAAGTCGCGGGCAAAAACTAGTGTGATATAAAATTATAATACACTTTTTAGCTAGTTTAAATTTCAGTTAAATAAACAGTCGTTATAAGTATAAGTTAAAAGATAAATAAATTAATATTGGTATTAAAATTGTGAAACAAGGCAGAAATTGCAATTTCAGCCAATCAAAACTATTAAACAATACAATACGTTGTGTTCATATTGTAAATAATGAGTTATGCTTACTGAATTTGTCTTGAACAGGTGAGCAGCGTATCTGAGCCGTAATGTGCTGCCTTGTCCCAGCTCGTGCCACTCAGCGCTGCCACTGGCCAGCCTTCACTAACTGCTCCAGCGCTTCACTTTCTGAATCTGATTCTTTTGTTTCTTGTTGCATCTCTTCCCCCTCCTCTTCATAGTCAGCTCATGTACCTGGAATATTTAGAATAATATGTCACATCAACTAGCCTTCGTACAAACAATTTGATCCGAACTATACCAACTATCTTTGTATATACATCGTGTTAGTTACACTATTTATATGTCAAGAACGGCTGTACGGTTTGGCTGAAAATTTGTGGAGAGATAACTTAGAACATGGGAAAGGACGTAGGATAGTTTTCATCTGATCGAAAAAGAAATAAATTGATAAAATACAAAATGCTCTTATTTACTGTCTTTAAGGTTGAATAGTTTTAGTCCGGTCAGCTATACATTTCTAATTCTGACACTAACGCAAACGAAGTCGCCGACAGGAACTAGTATTTCAATAAACATATAGAGTGTTCTATATTTTACAATATATTACTTATACAAACTATCAATGAATCACCTTCGGCATTATCTTCATCCATTCCATCGACAAGTGCCGCCCGAAGCTGTTCACCCACATCGCTCTTACCGATGGAAGCAAAACTGTAACAAATACGTATACATAAGGTTTACAAATTAAATATTTAAAAGGATTTTAAAACTATTTATTCAAAAGAAAATTGTTGTATGTTAATAAAAAAAGTGTCTATTTGCAAGTTACCAATACTTAAAAACCAGTATATTTAGGTTTTATCTATCTATCTGTTTATCTGTCAGTTTATGCTGAAAATTCCAAGAGGGTATACCTATTTTAATAATATTGAATTACCAGGCAACTTTGATACAAGGAACAATTAAGATTTTTATGACTTTCATAAACCGTACAATAACACTACAAGTGCATTTGTGTGTCATAGTATTCAGTGAGCCAGCAGGATTTCATTGTGAATCATGAATAAAACAACCGGTCATGTTAGATAACATAGTGTCAGTGTTCATCTCACCTGTTGCTGCCCGTCAGCTGGTCCCTGGCCAGTCGCGCCGCCCCGCAGCACATGTACTGCCTCCCACCACTCACCCCTAAAAACAAACATTCCACTTGATATCCAGTCCATACTGATTCATATAAAGATACTAGCTGCGCCCCGCGGTGTTACCCGCGGATTTCCGGGATTGGAAGATGTAAAGTAGCCTATGTATTATTCCTGGATGTCAGCTTCCTGTATACAAAATTTTATCAAAATCGGTTCAGCCGTTTGAGCGTGAAGAAGTAACAAACATACACTCAAAAACTTTCGCAATTATAATATTAGTAGGATGTATCTAAGATTATCGCGTGTATTCAGTTAACATCTCGCCTGCCCATGATCACGGTTGCTGTAATGTAACCGAAACGTAACGAAAATATTATATAATGCGTAAATATTAGCGTCCGTAAATATTAGCTTCATTTAAATGAATACTCGCGAGAATCTTAGATCTCATTATAATATATCTAATAATTTATTTTTTAATTATTTTTTTAATTTTGCTCATATCCAGAACATTTGTCAATAATAATACTTAACTAATAAGATTCTTAGCCAGCATTCTATGAATTTGATATATATTATATACATGAAATAAAATAAAATTCATACCATAACACAAAATTTAACATATGCCCGTCATTTTTGTGTATATTTTTATGGAATAAGAAATAATAATTTCAGATATGAATTAAATATACCTAGTAGCTTTTGTACACGTCTTCGTCCACATATATTTACGAATTGTTTTAAAGTGAAACAAATGTGTACTTAATGTTAATGCAACCAACCACTAGCGACATCTATCGTGTGTGTCTGGGACTTCATATAAAAAATAACAGTAGGCGTGTTTCAACGTAAAACACATGAGTCAGGCGAATAGTCACTGCTCATTTTGACAAATTTTCCGTTTCCAACGGTTCCATAAAAATTTGTGCTCTAAACTTGTCGCCATTATTGGACACTGAATCTAATTAATACTGCCATCTGTTAGAATGTTGTGTAACCTACAAACGGTTATCAATTGTTTAAATGATAGTGACAAAATAATAAACAAACTAGAAAAAAAAAATAAATAAAATAACATTTCTATTACAAAATTAAGATTCAAAGAAACCTATTTTTCAAGGAGGACGAAAAGCGCACGCAGGTTAAAAATTGTATTAATGATGGTTAAGTAGTTTAGGAGTTCATGGCACACAAACAATATACAGTGACTGGTGAATTACTATCGATACTTGAGGACGTGATATTTGACGATCATATATGACAAAATAAAAATTAATATAACATAAATATTAATAAACTTCTAAGTAAAGTTAACCAAAAGTTATGTAATTAATTACGCAGCGTGTGAACACCCTACAGATTAGGTATACACACACACACACGTGCGTTGGCGTGGTGTTGTATCAGCACGCCGCCGCACGCGTCCACACTTGGAACACTTGGAACGTGTCAACACTTTATTTATTTATACGGAAATTTGGTAAAAAATTAAGTACCTATTTTTTTTACATAATTCGAATGAGAATCATGTACCGAGTATGCTCCTTAAATATTGATAGTAATTCACCAGTCACCCTGTATACAACGTGTAACATAATTAACGCACACCCTGAAAGTAGTTTGATCAGAATCGGATACTGGATCGATTTTGATAGTTTTTTATGTAGGTCATTTTTTTTCTCAAATTTAGATAGAACTAAGTAAATTATAGTCACCCTACACACAGTTATCTAAACACTTAACACTTCATAGAAACGAAAATTAATGGAAACGAAAATGGATCGTAAGTCAGGGTATTAAGATTTTTAAAATGAAATATTTAATTAGTAATCATCATTCAATTAAAGAAAACTGATACTTATTTCAAGGCTAAAATAGTATTTAAAAATAACTACGCACGCAACACCATAGCGACAACCGGCACACAGCAAGGTCACTACAATGCATAAAAGAAAGCCGCGTAATACAAAAATTATTACTTTCTCCTTCTTTCTTCGGCTTAATAACATTACAATAGAGCGAGACGGCAGGCTAATCCCGGCAATCAGAGTAATAATAACTAAACATCGAAGTCAACAAAATGTGTTTTGGGTAAGTTAGTCACGCCGCGTCCACCTTATCGAAAAGAGGTCAAGTGTAAAGTGCAAATAAAATCTTAGTCGCGCATTTCGCTGTGTCGTTTCGGTACACTAACATTCAATACATCAAGTACCTACGCACGTGTCCATTGACCTCCTAGATCAGCTGATTTGACGCGACTCGACTTTTTTTTGTGGGGGCGAATTAAATCGCTAGTTTATAACACAGAGATAACAAGTGCCGAGGAACTAAAAAATAAGATAATAACCGCCTTTGTAAAAGTGAAAGTGACATTGCAGTATTATCTAAAATAAAACCACAATTGCGAAAACGGTCATTAAAGTGCTTTGAACAAGGCGGTGGACATTTTGAAAATGTTTTAAAACGACAACGCCGTGCGAGTGCAAATTAAACTGTAAGTTTGTTTATGATCTTTAAATTATTGTAAATATTTTGATACAACCATTTAAACAGGCCGACTGTGTTTAACTTTGTCGTAGGTATTGTGGTGTCTAATCAAATCACTCGTTATCAGCTGTTTAATAATTCTTATTTACAAATTTAATTTAACAAATCAGTAATTATAAAATATTGGCTTCACATTAAAAAGAAAATTTAATGTCAACAATCTAAAGCTTGAAAAGTGTGATGGAAAGAAAAATCATAATGTATGTAGTTGTTTCGTGTACTTATTATTACCTACTTCTTATTATTGTCGGACGGCACTCGGAGAGAGGGGCGCGGGCGCGGCGAGTACATTGTGTCTGACCATATTATTTGCACGAAATTGGGATAACTAATTTCACAAATAAAAAATGCAAACGCACATATAAATAATATTTGGTGTATGCATTGCGTTTATATTATTATATTCGCATTGGGGTATTTCAGGGTGTGCGTTAATTACGTTACACGTTGTATATATATGACGATTATCAATACCGGTGAGCGTGTGAGGCGGCTCGTTGTAACAGCGGCGGTACATGAGGCGGGACAGACTCAGAGCTCTCCGGGAGATACTCGCGGGACACTCGAGACGCCTCCTCGTACAACTCTGAACATGAAAAAAATATTATTTAATCACACTAAACTACATTCAAAAATATTAAAACCAAAATGTGATGATAATACACAGCTTTCTTGAGTATTGTTTAAATTTAACAAACGATATCTGCTGTCAGTTATCCATCTTATAAATTTATTGATCTCTAGTCGAAAAAAGTGTCATGTATGTTAATACTTAATAGACGAAGGTAACAAGCTATCACCATTTTATAAAAAAAACTATCGTTCTTAACAAAGCATTTTGATATTCTTCAAAAGGAATTCTTCAGAGATACAAGAAAGTAATTTCCAAACGAACCCAAGTCTTTGTAATGCTGCACCACTTCTCTTATCATGAGAGCTTCAAACTGTGCCAGGTCCCCGCGCTCGACCAACACCTCTTCTGTCTATACACGTCACATAAAACTACACTTACTACACTACTTAAATCATTAGTATAGCCAATGTAAGCAGAACTCCAAAAAAATTAACGACAAAAACTCTCCTATTATCAACTAATTAGCAAATCTTATCGTTTAAGAGTTTT
This sequence comes from Danaus chrysippus, assembly GCA_916720795.1. Lineage (NCBI taxonomy): Eukaryota > Metazoa > Arthropoda > Insecta > Lepidoptera > Nymphalidae > Danaus > Danaus chrysippus. Next base: position 17,605,929 of record CAKASE010000049.1, on the reverse strand, counting down.
ATAAAGTAAATCAGAATAAAGTATATCAACATTGAAACTAAAATTACTTCACTTATCAAACAAAATATCTCACCATATGCGTGGCATGCTGTTCGGCCAAGGCCAAGCTCTTTGGTGATTCCTTTTAGACAGCCACATCCGAATCGCATCCTCAGCCGCCGAAGCTCTAAGGAAAGCCGCCTCAGCCTCCTCCGGGTTCTCTTCAGCCAGAACCGCTGCTTCATGCCTCGCTACTTCTCACTTCGTGATCCCACCACCCATCTCACTCAACTCGATTGCAATATCCCATCTAAATACATATTTGAATCTGACTGTTATTGTGACATAATAACTAAGGCCAATATGACATTGAAAAGTACAAATTTGCAATATTTCTAAACAGATCCTGTATCCGGAGGTAATGCATTAGCATTGATAATCGATTTCTTAACTGAATTCGCTGTAATTGACGAGTTCCGTAAAGTTTGTTTGTTTTCCATAGAATAGAGGCAGTTAGTCGGTGGTAGGTTAATGTTTGTGAACCCCTACCTGTGCGCCTGGAGGCCCCGCCTCGCCCCGCTTGCTGCCAGACCCCGGGCGGTCAATGACCCCGCCCACTGAACAGCAACTTGCTGCTGTACTGTAACCGGAGCGTGGGCCCGAGCCACCACCCACTGACCACTCGTGTCATACATCTGGATGGCACTTTTCCACTCACCTGGACGATATATATACATACATATAAAATTATTTCATAAATATAATAATGGAAACAATATACCATACAACATCATGTCTACAATATATTTATTTTATATTTATTCACATGCATAATTTAACGGACCTAGAGGGTAATGGCTTTTTTTAAAATGCGCTCGCTAATTTTAAAGTGCGTTGTGCTAATAGAGCTCACGGTTCCTTCGGAAACCAAAATTTCGAAAGACCATGTGATCAAGGTCAACAAGTGTTACAAGCTCACTAACGAACTCACTAAGAATAGGTTCGTTGTTAATTTATACGCTATAGAAGTGGGAGGACAGGTATGACAACCAAATCTCTCTACAACCTACTAAAAGACTTGAGCCTGTCCAGAACTAATATCAGGTCATCGGAACGTGCGTCGTAGGCAGCCCTTGTAGGTTCGTTTCAATTTTGGTTAGGTTTTGAGAGGAGCTTAGAGCATTTAACGCGCGTTAGATAGGGGTCTCTTGAAGCTCCTCTCCCTGCAACGCGATAGACCTAATGGCCACACAGCGAATCTATGGAACACTAAGAAGTTTGTTTTCATATCAATAGACGCATCGTTTTCCCTTGTGGTCTCACCGGCTTGTATGTAGTAGGTCTCAGCTCCCCCGCGGCCCGGAGGTCGCTGGCCGCCACCAACCGCAGCATCGACTCATACTGACACGCTTCCTGAACGATATTTAACAGCGATTTAGGAAAACCATATATTTGTTATATGCATATAAATAAACAATGTATATTACAATATTTTAGAGTATTACCTTATACATAGACATAGCTTCACCTGTATCTCCTAGTCCTATATCAATTTGTTCAGCCTTTCTAAAGTGCACTTCCTGTCGTGATTGTTGAGCGAGTGGTCAGTAAATATCTCTCGTGTCTTCTTCTGCCAGATGTGTAGCGGCAACACGTAGACCTTCCGACACTTTGCCCGCGGCGTTGTACGCTTCTACACATTTCTCCGCCATACCACAGGATGTGAGAACTCGTTCCGCTGTATCCCATTCCTGTAAATGTTTGCAAAAAAGATATTAATTGACATATGAAACCTACTAGAATAGAATAAAAATCGACCCAAACTTTGAATTCTAAAAATTTAATAAATTGATCGTGACGTTAAATCCGTGTGTAAAAGAAGAAATGAATAATTGAAAACATATTCGTTTACACCCTCATTGGATGTTTACATTTATATTTGTAACTATACACAATAACTAATACGGAATGAACAAAATCGAATTACGTTAATAACAATTATAAAAAAATAATAACAACATATTACTTTTGTTCATTATTTAATATGAGAAGATATAAAATGATCCCCCTACTGTTCACATTGCTCCCGAATAGATTCTTTATCTTCTATAACAGGATCTTAGGCCTCGGCCTCGAATTTTGCGGGCAGCGGAGCGGCGGCGGCGGCGGCACGGAAACGCATACTGTTCTCCAAACTAGCAGGCAGCGGGCACCGCTGTATTCGAGGGTCGGTCCATTTGATTATACGCGTAAGATCCTGCCGCTCCCGCTGCCGCTCCGCTGCCCGCAAAATTCGAGGCCGAGGCCTTATTATTAATAATAGCTGTACAATTTGAAGAGCTTTTTTATAATGATGTGCCTTCAGAGCCGCAGTGAGAGTATCAACGGTTCGAGCAGCCTCTATGAGATGAGGTACAGCGACGCCCGCCTGTCGCGATGATACAAGCCAGGCGCCCCACTCTCCTTCCAACCTGGTCACTTCACCGGGTCAGGCCTGAAGAACAACAAATGATATAATAAAAATTAAAAACAAAAGTTTCAAATAGATAGTACTAACTTCTCTTGCTAGTTGAACGGCTCTTGCGTAGTTGTTGCCTCTAGAATAGTAATGAACAGCAGTTCTGATATCTCCTTTACGCTCGGATATTTCACCATCCATTTCCCACCATTCCTCCTACAAAGGAAACAAATTGTAAAGTTTATAATCTATGTCTCTAATTAGTGAATCTTAACTTTTTAAAATGTATAGTAATATCCAGGAGTTACAGTATAAGAATAAATATTAATGTTTGAGACAATTATATTCAAAAAATATACTTCTACTATTTTTTTTTAGTTAAATGCATAAACCTTGTCTTTAACTTGTATAATTCACATTTACATTACCTCTTCAATAGTATAATCAATAATACTAAATCAAAAACAAACGCTAATTGGTCATTTACCTGTATTAAGACCAACAACGAATTGAGCAGGATCTTTTCATTACTACAACAAGACTATCCTTAGTGAGACCAACAAGCGATATTTTAATAAATAGGTCCATACTTCGGTAGCATTTTTATTTAGCAATCTGATAATGGACCCATTTCCTTCCCTATTTTTTTGTGTATCTGATAATGTATCCTTCACCTGTCCTAGTTGATCGAGCACAGCCTGCAGGAGCTCATCATCTTTCATGAGTGTGGGTTGATGTAACAGACGCGACACGCCTCGCACGTCACCACTTGACCCTAAACCACCCCCCCCCCCTCGCCGAGACGACCTGTACTAACAAAATAATAATTTACTAGGGCAAATAGATTATAAGTGTTATTCTAACGAAGATTATATATAAGATTTTATTAATATTTTTTTGCAGCGCGTAAAAATTATATGAATCTTAAATTATATTCTAACAGTTATAATTTTTGCACCTGTTGACGTGAGATAGTCCATGTATTGCTGCCTGAGTGATGTCACCGCTTGTCTATCGACTTGTTCAGCGAGGGCGATGGCATCTGCCCATCTATAGAACTGCTTATACATATTAATGGCCAATTCTGGCTGAGCGGCTCCACGTAGCATTCTTCGGCGGTGGTTAAGTCCCCCACAAATATTGCTAGACGTGCACGAACCTCGGGACTCTTTAAACCTATGCATTATATTATAATCACGATTAATAAAATAAATACTATTAATACAATAAGTGCGTACTTAAAGCAACATATATGAGGTGTTCCCGAAACGTTTAAATGCAAAAAATACCTTCATCAATATTCCCGTCTCCTTTGGTTGAAGCCAACTCGAAAGTTTTCTCTAGATAAAATGTTCTAGCTTTATCACCCACTGCTTTATAGCATTTCGTCGCCAACTGAAAAAAATATATCTGTTATGAGATACTAAAACGTTTAAATGGTATAATATATATATATTAGTCTTTCTCTAATTTGAGCAGTGAGGAATATACCACCACAACTGAATGGCTAACACTTAACCAAACATAACTGTTTTTCGGTATAAGGGTTATCCAATCTAATTGAACCTAACGTTAATGTAATTAAAACAATAATAAATTTAAGTAGTTATTCTAAAACCATTGGACAATCTTTATTTCTATCATATATACATGGTCGCTCATAAGTAATGTCGATTCATATGTAAAAATTTCAACGCATCCATTTAAATTTGTTGGAACTTCTTAAATTTATCTCTAGCTCTACAAACAGTACAGTAATTTTACTTTCTTTGAATAATTTTCTGTTTGTTTGTTGATGAACGACTACGTTTTGATAAAATAGTGGACAGGTGATGCGAATGTATGAGGTTTTGTTGAAGGAAAATTAAAATTACCGAAACCGGTTTTTTTTTTTCAAGACAATTCTAAACAATAATGACGAAAGTAACGCAGAATACGATCAAAGAACTTAGTGATACTAAATTCCTGCAACATCCGAAATTCAGTTCAGACTTTACACTTGAGATCTATGGCGAGAGTCTTTTGTACAAAATAATTTGAATCCAACAAATGTTATTAAAGCAGTGCGACATTTTTTTTGCATTTAAGGTCAAAAAAACTGTTTAACCTAAGAGCTTACTGCTCTTTGGGATTAAAACCATTAAATACGAGGAGCTATACATCTCATAGTTAGTCTATTTTATTACATTATATATTAAAAAGTGAACACTGAAAATCGACATTATTTATGAGCCATCCACTGTACTTATATCCTCTGTACTTGAATACAAATTCACATAAAGCAAACATCGTGAAAAACTTACTAAAAATTAGTAGGATGTTTTCAATGCGTTTGGTAACGAAGCCTTAACAAACTTCTGTTTATGTTTAATCTAACTGTAATGCCATACATATTAACCTCAACATCGTATCCTGTTAGCGCCTGTTCAGCCAGTTGACACCACAACGACCCGACGATCCTTTAAGTCACGATCCTTTAAGCACAATCCTTTAAGTCCCCGCTACGTAACGCCGAATCTATTCAAAATAAATAGTAATTTCCATTTAATATTCCATATAAATTAACAATATAGCGATTGATGAAAATAAATTCAAATAGCGCTTAGAACATTAAATCAATCCTGTTATAATAAAATCGTTCATTTATTGTCTTATACCAAAAAAAAATGGCTTAAAAGTACTCTGTATTATTCTATAAGTTAATCTGTCCAAAAAGTTACTTCAGCAACATACTGAATCTTGTTGTGTGGATAGTGTGCACCGGATTAACATTACCCTACCATAACCTTTAAATTTAAACGTCGTCTATATAAAAATTATATAGTAATCACTTCAAACAATAAAAAATAAATGAAAAGGTTTTCGGATATTTTTAAATAAACGACATACTGCCTACGTTTCGGTTACTTTACAGCGACCATGATCACGGGCAGACTAGATGTGTTTCATTTAAATGAATACTCGAGGAAGTCTTAGATCTCATTAATCCTACTAATACTATAATTGCGAAAGTTTGTGAGTGTGTGTGTCTGTTTGTTACTTCTTCACGCTCAAACGGTTGAACCGATTTTGACAAAATTTTGTATACAGGAAGCTGACGTCCAGGAATAACACATAGGCTACTTTACATCCCGGAAATCCCAAAAATCCCGGAAGTCCGCGGGTAAAACCGCGGGGCGCAGCTAGAATAAAAATAATGTCAATACTGTAAAGGGTTCATACTGAAAGCCAGTCGATGTTCATCCAATACAATGGCCTGGATCTGACCTCCTTCCAGTAGGACTCGTCGCTCTGATACTGATACAGCCGAGACTGATACACACTCAGACATGACAACACACTGAGGCTCCCATACACTGCACCTATAACACATACAAACACACATATATATATATATATATATATGTGTGTTTGTATGTGTTATATATATATATATATATATATATATATATATATATATATATGTAGGAACAACCTTATGATCCATGTATATCTTACTGTATGTAACATAAAGACATAATGAGTAAAAACTAGGATTAATTTACAGGAATATTTTGATATGTTCTCTCCCAAAACAAGAAATCAATATGGATCATTTAACCCATTGCCAACGATACACTATTTTTAAGTTAGAAGATTTACTATATATATTCAAATAAATTTTGTACACAATTGTTTTCGTTCTTCCTCCGTCTTCCTGCCCTCATTGATACGGACACTGAGCACGTGAGGATTCACACGCTCAGTACGAACCTCCATAAGATACGAAACATTTTAGTATAAATTAAATTACTTGACATTGTGTAGATCTTGATCTATACTCACGGTTTGTAGTACTCTATGGAGGCCGTACTCCACCACACTAAGTTCGCCAGCACGCTGCAACAGACAGGCTCCACCCACAGCTGCATATATACGCTCCCCTCCACCGGAGCATGGTATCTGGAGTATTCATGACTATAAACTTTTAACTAACCTTAACTTTTTGTTAAAATATCAGCTGGCATTTTAGCAGTTTATAAATAATCAATTTTAACAAACTTATCTGCTACTGCCTGTCACACAGTATGGTATCTAACATCTATATGTATAGATCTCCTGTGGTATACTGGATTCAAAACAAGTTTTTATACACTTTGATAATCATTATACAAAATCATTGTTTCTGAATTAACTCCAATTTCAAAAATAAATAGCCTCCTTACTGGCTTCTCACATGGAAATATACTGTGCTTCTGTTGAAAACAAAGCTATATTTCTGTTTTCTACATTCAAAAGAAATTACTAAACCAGACAACTTAAAACAAAATCTAGAAAAAGATTTTTTATCATTTGAACCTGAACCCCAACTTGCATCAACATATCCTTGTCTATAACAATTATCCTTTCGTAAAACAAGGCCAAAGATTTTAGTAACTTTTGAGTACTTTAAAATTCGTTTTAAATGTTTCCAATGAGTTTCATCATATGAGTTCTTAAACTGACTCAAATAACATACACTGTAAGCTAAGTCTGGTCTGGTCAAGACCGATAAATACATAAAATTACCTACCAGTTGTCTACATGGAATTTTCTTATCACAAAAACTGTTCTTAGATTTTTCTATCCTTTCATTAACCTCCATAGGAGTTTCCACAGTTTTACAATGTAACATATTAAATCATTTCAGAAAGCTTTCTACATATTGTTCTTGATCAACAGTTATAACATTTTCATACATATTTACTCTTAAGCCTAAACAATGCTTTATTTGGTCTAGATATTTTATTTAAAATTTACTGCTTAAATCTTGTATTAACTGATTAGTTGCCATTTCACAATTAGAGAATACAAAAAAGTCATCAACAAACAAATCTATTATCACTTTAACATTTCTTTCAAACTTTATAAATAAACAAGGTTCATACTTAGATTTTAAATGACCTAAAGATTTAAGTGATCATTGTCTTTCTCAAACCATGCATGTGAGGACTGCTCAAGTCCATAGATGGCATGTTTATTATTATCATCCTCATACAATACAGGTTTTTCAATATATATACACAGAATCATTCAAAAATATCATAGGTGGTAGAGCCTAGCTATGGTCAAGTGAATGCAGCTCGAACATGAACTGTCTCGACCGGGGAAGTACCACCCTCTCACAGAAGATTGGTGTGAAGTAGTCTTTAATGGCTGCGTTTCGTCCGATGAGTAGGAGTGTCGTTTGTCCTTTTCCTTCTCCCATCCTTTCCTCCCCTTCCCATTTTTCCTCCCCCTCTTCCCTAATCAAGGGTGGTGACACATCCACAACATGTCTTATGTATCATGTAGGCCGTCTGCTCGGTTGCCCCCTTTAACATAAAAAGAAACCATTCAGGAAAGCTATAGTTAAAGCTATAGTACATCAAGATGGTGTATATTTAAACCTAATTTTACAGTTAAAGAAAATAACAATCTTAGAGTAGAATAATGTAGCACAGGGGAAGGTCTCATGATAGTCTATGCTGGCTTTCTGTGAAAAACATATTGCCATTAATCTTGAATGATAATGCACCTTACCAACATTATCTTACTTTGTTTTTAAACACCCATTTGTACTGAGCCACCATAGAATCACAAGAGTTATCCACAAGTTCTCATTCATCATTTATCTTAAACAATTCTTATTCTTCCTCCATACTTGCTCTCCAATTTACTCTCTTTTCCATGTAAAGCTCCCTCATGTGTAATATTCATTTTAATCTGATCATATGATTTGAAGAAGCTTCTGGAATATATGTGACATAAATTATATCACATTCAGTATGTGTGCTATCTACATTACCTTTTCTTCTTTTTCACTCTGTTCCTACGCTTAAACCTTACACTCAATTGGAATATTAACTGTATATTAGGTTGGTTACATTATAATGATGTCTCCACTAGTTTTAACTGAGTTTTCTTTACAGGATTATAAACCCTATAGCCTTTCAAAATAAGTTCTTTATGTTTCATATCCAATTTCTAACGATTTTCTTTACACCTGACAACTTGCATTATGCATTTTGTGTATTATTAAATAAATAATGTTACCAAATTCGGTAAGTAAAGTAGAAAACTCGAAAAATTCGAAAATTTGCTAACGGTCAGTAACTATTAAGCCAAAGAGTGAGACTATATTAGAAAACATGAAGTTGACCACCCCTATATGGTTACGAATTGAATATAGCAAATAAAACTTACCAAATGCGTGTACTATTAATAAAACAGATTCTGTACCTGTTAGACTCATGCCTTAATTTGAATTGCTTGTTTGTTTTAGGTAGCATTACATTTCTAATGCATTGATTCGTAGTAGGGTGGCCTGAAAAAGAATTTGTCCTACTTCTCGATCGTAATCCAAACTTATATTCTTACATCGAGTTCTGTTCCAAAACCAAACAGTCCTTGTCTTGTCGACGCGATTTGTTGCGAGACTAATGTTATTTATCAGTCATCTCATCATCTGCTTACTCAATCAACCAGTCACCTATAACACACGCAAGTAATAGTTAAAATAGATTTTAAAACATAATTATTGTTTTATTTTATTTATAACTCTTTATGTAATCAAAAACGTATTACATAAATGTAACTGTGAACGTGAATAGTATCCCATTTCTGAATTTAGGATTCTAAAAAATACTCACAAAAGTATAGTTTTCTTATAAAGCCAGTACTTTTAAATAACAAATAAAACCTTAACTAGAACCAACTAATAATAATCCTAACTCAATACACCTTAAATAAGTTAAATTCAATTTACAAAAATAAAAGTCGTGTTTACAAAGTACTTTCCCGCGTAAAATTCACAAACAAAGCGATATTAGTGATCAGTGTTACCAGAATATTTTTTTCTCGAATCGCCCCGCCGCACTGGAGCGCGCGTGTATCCCCGAGGTAGCCCCATCATGGTGCACAGGTAGTTAGGCGGGAAAGTTGAAATAAATTCATGAGCTTATTATTGGTTTTATGTTAATTAAATTCGTTCTATTTTTTTACAATAATAAATAATATTTTAAATACAAATAAAATTCAATTATAATACAAATGGTCAAGATTTTTTTATTTTTATTGATTCCACTTTGTTTTTAAAATAATTTACCTGTTTCGATTAACTTTTTCTGTTTTTTACTAGTTAAACTTGTTGCCTTGTGTTGATGAGTTTTTCTGCTGCAATGAACATTTAAATCATGCTTATGAGCACGTAAATTCACCCGGCACCATTTACAATATGCCTTTCCTTGACCTGCTAATATCAAATCAAATCGGCTACCTGATTTCAGCGGATAAAATAATATCGCCACTCGGTATTAGGGAGATAGCCCCATTGGCGCTAAATAGCCTCACCTGGCAACACTGAGCGTCACCGCTTCAACATCACTTTGGATGCGTTGGGAATTTAAAGGTTCGGTTCAATTTATAAGTGTGTTTCCTAAATATATTATATAAGTTTTCCATCAACAAAATAAAAACAAAACATTAGCGTTTAGACAAAACAGCCGATGTCGTCTATACAACACTCATTTGATCTGTCAAATAAATATCAATAAATTTGTCGATTGTTTTTCAATGATCTTTAAATTATTTACTGTTTCGGTTCTATTTATAGTTATGATAAATTTTTGGATTAGTTAATGTTTTTGTTGAAGAAAAACTAGAAAATCTTAATTTGTTCATGTTACACTACTATCATATTCAGTTGGTGTTTTTCTGTGGCTCCTGAGTTGTATCACCACGTCGTCAGTCGTGGTCAAAATGAATGAAATCCATTGCCTCGGTCTCAGGTCAACTCATTTATGAATTTCGTCAATTGAAGTTTGCTTTTGATACACAGAACCAGTCTTCTGGACCCAGGAACATATGATGTTAGAACTTGTCCTGTAATGTTACAGTATATTTTAATACTAGCTTTTGCCGCGACTTCGTCGGCCTGGAATAGTGACTTCCGGCAGATTTGTGGTTCTTCCCACATAGTTCCCGTTCTTGCGGGGTTTTCGGAATGGTCGAGTTCCCGTAGAGTTTTCAGGATAAAACCTATGTTTTTTTTTAATTCACAATGAAGTACTCTTAACCAACAACATATTTATTTGTTTATTTGAATAAAGATTAATATTATTATGTTGATACAACTTAAACAAATTATTTCGACCAAATTAGGTACCATAAAAACGGTTTTTGTGAGTTAATCTTAAAAGATAGACATACATTGTCCCGGACTGTTTTTTAGATCAGTAAAAGAGCTATTATTTTTTAATACATATTTTTTGTGTATCTTGAACCGTTTTCACGGCGCACGCAACGGAAGACTTCAAAGATGAAATAATTTCTCCCGTTTTTTACACATTTACCACTATATCTTTGCTCCTATTGGTTGTAGCGTGTTATGTTATATAGCCCACAGCCTTCCTCGATAACTGGACTATCCACCACAAAAAGAATTATTCAAATCGAACTAGTAGTTTCGGAGATTAGCGCTTTCAAACAAACAAACTCTTCAGCTTTATAATATTAGTATAGATTCGCTAAGACAATAGTACATTTAATATTTCATTTTAGTCACGTGCTTTCAGATCTCAGATGATACACTCAAAACCACAGGGATTGCGTTTCTAGCCTCTTTTGGAGAACCCGTCCCAAACCTTACGCTTTTATCTTCAATTCCTTCTAAATATATATATTTTTTAGATCGAATTCCTTGAAGTAGTTAAAGTTCAGTTATGTTCGACTAAATTAACTCAATTTAAGAAAATTTTAGGTTTCTTAATACAGTTCTTCTATATATTTTTCCAAGGTATTTATTACTATAGATTCTTGTTACTGATCTATTTCTATCAAATCTTACAACACCAGGGGTCCTTTAATGCTAATTTTAAACATAAAAAAATACTCATCTATATTTTAAATAAGCTTTTACCTGGTACGTATTGAACTATATATTATTGAAATATATACGTATTGGACTATATATTGTTTAATTCGTCGTTAATTTGAGTAAATTGATTAATGCGGAAATTCTCGGATATTTAGTATAAAAGTAAAAGAATCGTTTAAACTTTTTGTTTTTATTTATATCTAGATATAATTTTCTCCGAATATATCGACAACACGTCGTTTTGCCTTTTTCTTAAATATTCGTATAATGTATGTACCTATAATGTCATGTTAAACTACATATATCTAGTATATAAACAGCATAAGATGCAACAACTAGCTATGACTAATCACATAAATTAGAAATTTCTAAAAAAATAACACCAAAAAACTGAACGTTATTTAAAATAACGCAGGATAAAACCTAAAACATAATAAAACACATAGTTACTTCACTGACATAAGTTAACTCCGTCTTTTTGTGCCTTTTATATCATAATATTGTCGCACAAAAACTAAATACAGATAGATTGGGAGCAGATTCTTTTTACTTTTTCCTATATGAACTGTGTCAGCTTCGTCAATAAAGTGTTGATAAATATCGGGACATTGTTTAAATTGTTACCCAGCTTTTGAGAGCTTACTTTTTTTTAACTATTACTTTATTGGTTTTAATTTTTTATATACTCGATAAAGTAAGGAACATGTGCCGTTTTCGATTAAGTTAAATAAAAGTATGCATCATGGGGATGAAAAACTGTCATATAATAACTTTGACAATATTTTCCTTTATAACTTTATAGATGGCGTAAGTAGCTCTGAAATTGGTTTGACAATTGACATTAGGACAAATTTTAAATTATTTCAGTTGTTCATTTGCCGTTGTTTACTGTTGTTTTTGTGCTGTACGTTCTTTTTCAAACATTTGACCCGGCTTAATATATCATTGACTCCTATTTCCACGCTTTTGACGATCGAGTGTCGACCCCGTTTTTTCTCAATTGGACTTTGTTTTCTGCGACTACGATCGACCCCAGCCCTTCTCATTTGGATTTTGATTGCAAACCACGAATTTGGATTATCGATAAGTTGAAAAAATGCCACGAAAATCGGCTATTAAGTGTTACTTTCGGTGTGCGACTAAAGGTACTTATTTAGTAAAATCTAAAAAAATATTATTTGTCGTATATATGTATATACAATCAATTACTACTCTTGTTTCATCAATTTCAACCGTAACAGTTTATTGACTTCTAATAAAAACATTTCAGGTCCTTTTCATCAATTTCCTAAACCTGAATACCCAAAATTGGAGAAATTCATTCAATGGAAAATATTTTAAATGAAGACATGAAACCAAAGGAAGATTCTTACATTTATAACAATATAAGAATATGTGATGATTATTTTGAACAGTTTTACCATTCTTCAAGTAAACAACTCACTCAAAATGCTGTACCAACACTATACTTAAGTAAGTATCTAAAGTAAGCAACTTCCCAAGTAGTTATAGGCACACAATACATACTATTAATATAAAAAGAAAACTATAAATATTTTATAACTATAGATGATAATATATATTATTATTATTTTACTTTAGAAATTGGTGCTCATAATTAAAAATTATAAACAAAAAATAATGATTTAATTGAATATAATGAAATAGGTATACAAGTCATCTTAACATTTTTATATACTTACATGTGGTTTGATAGATTTATAATGTGCCCTCTTTATTACCTTTTTTATATAAATAAGAGAAAGTTCCTACAAACAGTATTGAAAAATAACTACTTTTGTCACTTCTTTACATAGGTAAAACAAAAACAAAGTGTTCTAAATATGCAGAGATTATAATTTCATTGCATAACTACAAACCAAAAAAAGTTGTTTATAGTTTTTTATGTAATATAAGAATGGCAGTGTTTAATTCAGTAAAAATAACAAGTCTATTAACATTCAATCAGAAACTCTAAAAGAAACAAGGAAGAATGGTACTTGATTGTGGGCCGGATTTGTAATAAATTTAGCAAAATAGTCTGCTTGCTCTAGAATAGGACTATTTGCTTGTTTTGAGACAGCAGATGATAAAACTCTCTTATTTTACATATAATATAGTTATTTTTTGAATTTAATTGTGGATTTTGTTGTGCTGTCAATAAACTTAAACTATCCGTTATTATAATCCACTTTTGATGAGTCTGTGTTTGAATGTGCTCCATAGCAGTATATACATACATATGCTGGATTCAGCGGAGTATATGCTTGTGAGTGAATTCAGCCTATGACCAAATCCACCCTTGATCTGACCATCATAGACAGTTATAGAGACTGCTTCATTGTTCCTAGACCCATCTCTATATATCTGATGATATCCCTGCCACCTATCAAGTTCCCTATAAATGTCTTCCTTATACTTTACAAGACTCTTGACTACAATTTTTATCTGAATAAATTTTGATTCTTATAACCCAGAGTAACAAGGCTATACCATGCTAGAAAATATATTGTGTTTATTAAAAATTTGTTCTGTTTCAGAAAAACCTTGAAACACATGAATTAATATTGGCAGTCCTGTTAATAGTGTCCCGCAGTTTAACAAGAAGTGGATGATTACTGACGGAGAGCAACCTTGCAATAAATTTTGATTGTAAGTATTTAAACCTAAGTGCTAATGGAGGTATATTACATTCCACCTGCATTGACACTATGGGAGTAGTTCCCATGGCACCCATTATAATACGCAAACATTTATTCTGTATCTTTTCTAATTTATCTACTATAGTTCTTACCCCTGCAAAACAAAAAAAAGCATATTCAAATTGACTCTTTACCAATGAATTATACAATTTTAATAGAATCCTTGGATCAGCACCCCAATATGTGCCTGTTAAAGATTTTAAAACATTGCAAGCATTTAAGGCTCGAGATTCTAGAGTTTCAGCATACTTATTGCATCTAAAATTGTTTGTAAAAATAACACCTAAAAACTTTACAGAGCTCTCTACAGACATTACATTATTATTGAACAAAATATTTACATTCCCATTTCTAATTCCATTTTTTGAAAAGACAACACCTTTACTTTTTTCATTGCTGACCTCCAGCCTAAGGCTATCAAAATAGTTCTTTAGTCTTTGGAGAGCAACATTGAGGACTGATTGTACATGTAAAAAATTAGTAAAATAATAAACAACTAAATCATCTGCAAACTGCAGATTAGAAACTTCACACCCCAGAGCTAAATTTAGCTGATGTATGAATAGGATAAAAAGCAATGGGCTCAATACACCACCCTGTGATACACACGTACAAGAATATCTTGGACCAAATAACTGATTGTTGACCTTAACAAACACCTTTCTGTAGTTCAACAAATTAAAAATACAATTTACAACTTTTCCAGGTACCCGCAGTAATAATAATATTGAGGATAATTTGTTCAGATCTACATTATTGAAAGCCCCTACAATGTCAAGAAAAACACCAACTTGTACTTTATTCTCGGAATGAGCATCGTGGATATCAAGACAGAAATGACATAGACTCTCACAAGCAGAACGGCCACAACGAAAGCCAAACTGATTGTAAGGTAAAAGATTATTACTTTCTATGTGAAAAATTAATCTCTGTTTTGTTAATTGTTCGAAAGTTTTTCCAACACATGAACTCAGTGTAATAGGACGATAAGAATCAGCCAAATTAAAGTCTTTGCCGGGTTTTAAAATTGGTACCTAACAGTCAGTTTTCCAATCCTCTAGGATAATAGAAGACGTCCATAAACTATTTTATAAACTTAAAAAAATAGATAGAGTTTGAACATTTAAAAGTTTAAACATTCTTAAGGAAAGCGAATCCAGGCCACATGAAGAATCTTTTTTTAGGCTAAAGCAGATTTTAACTCTTGCATAGTAAAACAACCGATCATGTATGAATTATCACTATTTACTCCAAGAACATTATCTATACTTATCTGTTGTGAAACAGTATCCGGTGTGTATTTATATAAAAATGTTTGAACCCAATGGAGGTCAGAAAATAAGTTAGAAGTCGGAAAACTTTTTAAAATTTTCTTATTTTAGTCCAAATGCGATTTATAGATGTCAAACGATTTATTGATGAGCGGAATTCAGACCAACTTTTACAACATTCTTCTTTTAAAGTGAGTTTTTTAAAGGCTTGTGCGCGTTTTAAATTAATGTAATTTTTGCTGTTAAGACTAGTTTTGAAATTAATGTAGGCGTTCTTGCAGTCTTCTACTACTTTTGAACATTTATCATTCCACCAAGGCACTTGGCACCTTTTTCGAGGACGGTTATTATTACTATCAGTTGTGTTATGGTTTAAGCTGGGCCTGGAGAATTTGATTGCCAATAGAATAATTGAACAAAAGTTTCTGTATGAGTCAAGGAGATCACTATTGTCAACTTTAAAGTTCATTACATTTTATTAACAATTTGTTCATATCCCAATTTACTAATTTCAGATTGCTGTGAAAAGGAATGTTGTTCAAGGAAATAGAGGGCTCATGTTGATCTCTTACGAGAGTAAATTTTGTTATAGTCGTCAGATGATAACTGTCTAAAGGGTCCTGATGAAGTTGACAGTCACAAGAAAGAAATAAAGAAGAAGACTCCATAGTTAAATATAGACTGTTTGGTTTCCAGATATGAGAGCCTATAGCTGTTGGTTGACCATTATTTAAAAGTATTAAGTCATGGTCATCCATGTAATCCATAATAGCTCTGCCCCGAGAATCTATGCGTCTACAACCCCAAAAAGTATGATGAGCGTTAAAATCACCTGCAATTATCAACGGTTTTGGAATACTGTACAATAAACGATCGAACTTCGCCTTTTCAAAAGCAGGAGAACTATTACCAGGATTGTAAACACTAACCAAAGACATGCATATATGTTCCAGTTTAATAACAATTACTACATTTTGTAACGAATCATCATAAAAAGTATCTTGTTTAGAGAAATGTATACCGTTTTTAATTAATACTGCTACGCCATTATGATCATTACTGCAGTCATTCTTAATAATGGTATAACAACGTAAATTAAATTGAATGTTAGGTTTGAGCCAAGTTTCTGAAATAAGAGCTACATGTATATTATTTTGGTATAGAAAATGTTTAAACTCAAGTCTGTTACTTAAAAGACTTTGAGCGTTCCACTGTACAATATTTAAGATTTGGTGGTTGAATGTGACGATTTGTTATTTTTATCCTGTATGGTTTCTTTAATAGCTGAGCTAATAAATTGTGAACTTATACTTATATTTTGAGTTTTATTTAAAGTTATAACTTTTACTACAGATTCTGTTAATAGTCATAGTTTCAGAATTTGATAGTATTGCTTGTATTATAGTATCGTATTACTTCTTGGGTTGAGATGTTGTGAATAGATTATATTAACTAAACATACTTATTAACCATTATATACTACGTAAGCTAATTTTGTATCTATTTAATGTAAGATTTATTATAAATAAAGGCAGTATCTATTCAGCAGTCTCGGCTTTCATTCCTCTCTCAGGGCACCACATTACAGGCTATTTAATTTTTTATTAAGGGAGGGAAAATTTAATGAATCTTTTAACGTGTCAGCGTATGACTTGGGTTTACTGTTTGCGATTTTCTTTTGCCTTATAGGGCACTAGATGGCATGTGATTGCCATTACAATTTACAATTAATGCACTTAGCTTTTTCAATGTTAACCTTGCATTCTTTGAAAGAATGCCCCTCTGTGCATATGGAGCATCGCGGTGAATTTTTACAAAACTTAGCCAGATGATCATAGCGTAAACATTTAAAACACTGTTTTATAGGTGGGACATGTGGAGACAGGCAGGCGCCACATCTTAATGTGAACATAGTCCGGCAGTGACGTTGCAGACGCAAAAGTTGTTACTACGCTCTGAGTAGGTTGCAGTGTGAAGGTGTTATTTTCTCCGTTTACTTTACGCATTATGCGTCGGACAGAAATGACTTTTTTTGTTGTTGATATTACTTTATATATTTTGTGATTGGATAGATGAGTGGGAACCGAAGAGATAACTCCCGATAGTTCGGTGGCCGTTTAAGTCGTTGTTCCTTTAGATATGTAGTATTTTCTAAAAAGGCATTTGCCAAATTCGCACGTTGGAAAACAACACCGACCTTATATTTATTTATTTTTTTTAAATATTGTATACCTTTCACAGAGCGTATAAAACTAGTACTAAGCGACATCATGTCCCTATTACCGAGTGGGACATCATTAGTACTTTCGACAAATACTATGAATTCAGACTTGGCTTCCGCATCTTCAGGGTATCGCCGACAATAATCAGCGACCCTAAAGGGAGCGAAGGCATTTGCATCCTGCAATACTGGCGAATCCTCGCAATCGGAATCACTGCTTGTGCTGAAATTCAAGGACTCACCCGAATCCTTCTTTTTAGGTTTTTTTACCATCTCTCCATATAAACACTTACATATACAGGGTGACTGGTGAATTACTATCAATATTTAAGGAGCATACTCGGTACATGATTCTCATTCGAATTATGTAAAAAAATAGGTACTTAATTTTTGAGCAAATTTCCGTATAAATAAATAAAGTGTGGACGTTCCAAGTGTTCCAAGTGTGGACAACATCACGTGCTATCAACGTGCTGATACAACACCACGCCGCCGCACGCGTGTGTGTGTGTGTGTGTGTGTGTATACCTAATCTGTAGGGTGATCACACGATGCGTAATTAATTACATAACTTTTGGTTAACTTTACTTAGAAGTTTATTAATATTTATGTTATATTAATTTTTATTTTATCATATATGACCGTCAAATATCACGTCCTCAAGTATCGATAGTAAATCACCAGTCACCCTGTATACATATTAAGTATTTACTTCTTTACAATAAACTAACCAAAAATTTGCAAATTATAGTAGGTATAAAACTATTTAAAATAATTAAAATTTTCAAAAAGCCCGCGTCAACGTTACAATTCCCGCGCTCTTTTCTAACAATCATAAACCATACATACTTTTTTTTTGGTTATGTTCGTTCCGTTCAGACCAGGCAAAGAGAACAAAGCCCATACAGCCATGTCTTTTGTTAAACCATAGATAATAATAATACACTATCTTAGAAAATATATAAACTTAACATCTGTCACTTGTCATCTGTCAAGATGTCAGATATCATAAATATAATACTTACTCTTGATACTTTACATGAATTGGAACGTAAAAAAGTGAAAATTTATATTTTTAATATCTACATATTCTTAAGAACATATTTGAGTTTAACACTAAAAAAAATCTAAAAAATCCTCTGTCACAGGCCGCTAACACTTTCGAATAAATAAAAGTACATATTAAAAAAATAAAAGTACTTATACATATAATATAATTATAGCTTTACACTTAATTATTAATTTTGTGTACATCCCAGTAGTATCAATTTTATTAGCCAACTCTCTTCTATTACGTTTGGTCGCAGAGTTTATAGTTTCCATTTATAATATTAAATATAGTGTAATAGGTATGAAGCTTCTTCAAACACACCGATAGAGTCTAAGCATGTAGTATGTACCGTACAGAGCGCGTAATATTTACATGCACGTAATGGCCGCACATTAACAGCTCAGCTTCACATGAGCTCTTATCAAAAGTCACCGGATGGTTTATAACTTCCGTTTCCGAACATGGCGGCGGCGCCCGTGGCTACACCGCTAAAATGCACCTGTTGATTAGCATTTTTATATACACTGAGAGAGTAAAACGTTTTACAGTTTAGCTTAAATTTTCATCTCAACAATTCTATGTTCCAGAATTATTAAGATTTTATTGGTAGACACATTAACGTTATGATATAATTGTCAGTTTGTTGTCTTGTCTTTATTTTATTGGCCAGTAGTTATCTACCACGTTTCAAGACGGCCGCTCTCTCATAACTTGACTGCATGCCCTTGGACTTTTAATTTTACTATTTTCGTGGATAAGACGTAATTACATTGTGTGAGGTTTTTTTATATCGATATGTAGGTTTATCGATCACTGCCTCATCTTAATATTCATAATTAAAGACTATTTTATATATACTATGGACTTTCATTTGAGTATAGTGTAGGTATATCTGAGTAAGTGAATTTCAAAATTACTTGATAATCCACAAGTATTCCTAGAGCAGCACACCGCGGCACCGGTGTAATTGATACTTTTGAGGATTGGAGTAAGATTGAATAATTAGATTTATGTGAAATGTAATAAAAATATTAATTAAAAATTCATAAAATTATGCTGTTGGTTCCTGAAGTCCGTGTTCTATTGAAAAAGATATTTTATTTCTCGAAAACAAAAATGGTTAAATATCAAATTAATTAAATAATTATATCTATCGATAAATGTAAATGTTTATTATCAGAATTGAAAATGTGTTCATTATTGCATATAGTTGATGCCTGATACAACATAATATGTAGTATAATGCATTGGCTACTGTTTGTGGTTACAGATGTATGAGGTACACGCGTGCTATTCTAACATTTATTTTCATAAAATACTATACAATACTAGATGCTGTCAACTGTCAGGTCGTAGAACTGTTCAATAATAGTATTTTTTGATATCGTATTCAAACAGGGAATCTTTTTTAATAAAACGTGTATTTATAAGTAGTGATGGTATGTTCTGAACGTACTCGTAAGTTCAACGGAACAGGAAGACATAAAGTGGGTGATTCTCTCCTCTCAAGACGGTATTAATCTCATACGACTTTATCGCTTTACCTAACAATTAGCAACCAGAGATGAAACTTCTCAGCACAACATGGATTAAACGTGCGGGTGCCGGGTTCATGGCATGGCTTTATTTATATGTGTAATATGATTTACAATATTTGTTTATTAAACGGTTTTATTTAGCTCACTCTGTTTGTTTTATTATTTATTCTTTTTTCATTTTTCATTTTTCTTGGGTCAAATTTATTAATTCAAATTTCACCCTCTTCCTGTCAACCGATTAATCTGATCTAATTTTGGATACACTTTGAAATTTGGTGACAATACAATTATATTTATTCATTACTATTATAAATTCAAGATGGCCGCCGCTACAAAATGGCGGATAATTTGTTTTTTCAATCCCATCAATATGGGTATCAATTAAAAGTGCTCAACCAGTAGAATACAATGTACTATAAAAAATTGAAATCCAAGATGGCGGCCGCTACAAAATGGCGGTTAACGTAGGTTTTATCAATCCCATCAATATGGGTATCAAATGAAAGGTCTCAACAAGTAGAATACAATTTACTATGATAAATTGAAATCTAAGATGGCCGCCGCTACCAAATGGCTGATAACAATTTTTTAGAGGAGTTGGGCTGCAATAAACTAACGGGCCAGAAACCTTGCAATAATGAAGCACAAATGAATTAAACAGAATGCGTAATAAAAACTAGAAAATAAAAATAGGTAAAAAACTTTTTAATTTAAACGGTTTCACGTAAAACATACATTGCAATGTTTAAAGTAAATGTACTAAAATCCAAAAAATAATAAAATAGATACAATCGTGGGAATTATAAACATATGCACAGACTAGACTAAAATAAAAGCGTGGAATAGATAGATAGATATTTCCAGTGTAAGTAGAATAAACACTCTCTGTTTAATCCCTATATTATGGCTCAAAATACAGTACAGTGCTAAACGTTAAGAACCTATCAAAAAACAATAACAGTCAGTAAAAGACACTTTGGGCGTTTCTGTGGGTGTGGAACTGAATTCAAGTGAAAAATTCATAGACATTATTTAGGTTAACAATAGAAAAACTACTAGTCATCTCCCAAGAAATTGACTTACCAGCGACATCTGTTAGCGGATAGCTAAACTCAAAGCGGTAGTTCAATCGACCAAGTCGTAGTAGTACCACCACTCGCCACAAGAGGGTACTAATATTAAATATTATCAAAATGAAGAAACTGTTTACTATTATATTTTTAAGCGAAATGGAAGATATAAAAAACTAGTTAAAAGTTATTAAGTACTAACACTAGAATTATTACTAACAGTAATAGAAATATTAACAAATAGCGATAAATAATGTCCTCATACTTACTGCTAGCCATCATTTATGTAATACTCAAAATTTGTGAGAAGTACAGGCTTTTTCATTTTTTTTTAATTTATTTACTAAAAACATTACAAACGATGAAGTGTAACTTTGGAACTTAAACGAAAGTACTTAGGAATGGAAATGATCAAGTAAGTATGTAGAAATAAGGGACATAAAAGAAAGTTTATTATTCTCAAAAACACAAAGCAAATCCAATACCCATTTTATTTTTTTAACATGTATGTTGATCGATATTGGATACCATCAAACTGTGTTTGAAAGATCCCAAACAATGAATATGTAACCTGAGAGGAGAAAACGTTCGAGGAATTTAAACCCCCGGTCCTTGTATATAAGGTGTTATATTGAATGAATTATTATTATGTTCATTCAATAAGGAGATCGTGCCATTTATTAATATAACTTTACCACAGTAATTAGTATTATTATTTAAATGTGTAGTATGTTTTGCAGATTAATGATAATATGGAAAGGACACAACTAAATAAATGTTGAGGCCAGAAAGTCTGTGTCATGATTATGAATAATAGAAAAATATCTCCTGAAATTTACTTGAGAAATAAACAGAAAATCGGTGTGAAAATCGCGAAAAAATCATTTTGTTTACCTTTGACCTTGAATAAATTTTTTCCTTACAGGGGAAAGATGGGGAACTTTCAAATTTTGTTTTTAATGATATTTCAAACAATCTTACCGATTTTCAGCTTGGTGGGAATTTATGTAATCTTACTGTTATTATTTCGTCTAATTTGACCGGACTATTTAGTTATTCTCACAAAATATATTCTAAGATACCGAAGAGCCCAGGTTGAGAATATGTATATCATTTTTGAAGCAAAGTTTAGAAATTTCTGCGTTGTCATTACAAAAGATATATAATTGTCTTCGAAATGTATTCTATATGAATAATTTTACCAAACAAATTTTATCTAAAAATAGTGCTTATTAACATTCATTTTGTTAAATATAAAAGTAACTGATCACATTGCACATAAATGTGGAGGCACAGTCTTTCTCGACGTCTTAGCGATCGGACTATTATAAGTTATCCTATCTTAGTAGATATGCATATGTAAAATAATCCGTTCATTATTTTCTGGGTAACAAAGTTAATCATAAAATATATTATAGACATATTACATAAGTATAAAATTATTATGAATGTGTGTTAGTGGGAATAATGAATGTGTGTTGTATGCGGACGATCCTCTTGTTAAAAATATTCAAGAATGAGTTTTTTGTTTTTAAGTTACTAAGAAAAAATATGAAGTAAGAATGAGATCTATGATTTTCGCGAGTACCTACTCATTTAAATGAAACTAATATTTTTCGGATTTTACTTCGCGTTTTATTTTTGACTAGCTTTTGCCGCGACTTCGTCTGCGAGGAATAGTGACTTCCGGCAGATTTTTGATTCTTCCCACATAGTTCCCGTTCTTGCGGGGTTTTCGGAATGGTCGAGTTCCCGTAGAATTTTCAGAATAATTTATTTGTTTATTTGAATAAAGATTAATATTATTATGTTGATACAACTTAAACAAATTATTTCGACCAAATTAGGTACCATAAAAACGGTTTTTGTGAGTTAATCTTAAAAGATAGACATATACTGTCGCGGACTGTTTTTTAGATCATTAAAAGAGCTATTATTCTTTAGTAAATATTTTTTGTGTATCTTGAACCGTTTTCACAGCGCACGCAACGGAAGGCTTCAAAGATGAAATAATTTCTCCCGTTTTTTACACATTTACCACTATATCTTTGCTCCTATTGGTCGTAGCGTGATGTTATATAGCCCACAGCCTTCCTCGATAACTGGACTATCCAACAGAAAAAGAATTATTCAATTCGAACCAGTAGTTTCGGAGATTAGCGCTTTCAAACAAACAAACAAACAAACAAACTCTTCAGCTTTATAATATTAGTATAGATTAGAAAACTACATACTCCCGACGTTTCGGCTACTTTTCAGCAACCGTGATCACGGGCAGACGAGATGTGAGTGTCTGTCAGTCGGTGTTAAGTCTTTCTTTAATGTATGTATAAACAAATTATTACTTTGACCATAATGTACTCGATCTGTTTGAATCTTAAAGCAGTCGCAAATAAACAACGTATCAGTGAACACGTATCGTGGTTTTCATTAAAAAACATAATCGTCCTGCAAGCTAATATCAACTTTAATACCATAACAGTTGGTCTTGTTATTTTATCACCTTTTCCTTATACATGTTATTTTATTGACCGTAAAATATTTTAGTTTAGTAAGCGAATATCCATGTGAAATGGGAAAACTATACTGTTATAGTTTGTGTAAAGCCAAAGCCTATAAATATTGATGGGATGTTCACCATAGCTATTAGTTTTTACTGAAGATGTTTTAAAGTCAATTCAAACTAATCATGAGTAAGAAAAGTAAGAAAAGTATTATATAAAAAAAAATTATCAACAAGGTCAGTAATAATGTGGAGCAGTACTATAAAAATAATAACTACAGCTTACTAAGTTAAGTGGATCATTAATGAAACATCGTATTGCAATTCTCTTAATCTGTTATCATTACTCACAATTACGAGATTATATAACGAAATTATTATGGAAAAAAAAAGGGAAGCGTAATTCATATCTTTAAGGAACGAACATAAATATTGAACAAAGATAAATAACAAGATAAACATACAGACGTTAGGATCAAGTCACGGAATTATGAAATAAGGAGAATAGAAGCAACATATAATAGGATTTGTTCATTCATTACTTTTATTTATATTAAGTTCATTGTTTCTATGTAATATAATATTTAATTTTTATTTCAGAAGAGTATATTGAATGAAATTCTTCAACGATGATACGTATCAATATTGTACATAAAGTCTTTCAATATGATTCCTTTATAAGAAACAATATAGTTGATGCTAAAATGAACCAAAAAAGATTAAGAGTATCGGCACTTTTTACAAAATGTAAATAAAAAGTTGTGTCAAATGTCCTTATTATTATATACTTTAGGTTAATCGATTACAAAGTACTACTGTTAAGTGCTGTATACTTTCATAATGTGTACTTGAGAAGCAAGTTGAACCATTACTTATTAATATCATGTTCTCTAATAACTTGAAAGTTCAATATATATGTTTCAAGCTAGTCGCCGTAGGATTGCTTTAAAAGTTTTCTTTGTTTTATCGTTTAAAGAAAATGCTCAGTGATAGTTTATATACCAACAAGGATTTACTGTAAATATTATATTAGGAGACTTATTTTTAATACTGTCTGTATAGAACTCGTGACGAGTTCTTTGTGTTTGAGAAAATATATTTTGATTAATGTGTATTTATAATTTAAATAAGTATTTGTATGTTAATGTTCTCGTCGTTCCGACACTATTGACTATAAGCTCATAAAAATTACGATAAATATTTGTAAAAGGCAGCTATATTTTTTTGAAAAAAGTTTCTACTTTTTATTCTTTAGATACTCTTTTGGAAAAGTTGATTTCGAGTGATGCTAGGAGCAAAGGCTAGTATCATAATCAACAGAAGTCAAATCGTTATGTTTTCATTAATGACAAAAAACAATGAATCTACATTATTCGAATATTCTACGCGATGTATTTCACGTTTAATCCGACGTGTCGGTTATTTTACAAAACTCGTGTTGACGGACACATGAGATGAAAATGTCAGAAAAAGGTAAGATCGCACAGGTACTAATATTGCGAAAGTTTGTGGGTGTGTTTATGTTTGTTACTTCTTCATGCTCAAACGGCTGAACCGATTTTGATAAAATTTTGTATACAGGAAGCTGACGTCCAGAAGTAACACATAGGCTACTTTACATTCCGGAAAATGTTCGACTTTTCCTCATATAAGCGAAAAACCATATATACTTACTCGAGAACTCAACTTCTAGCCAAAACGACATTATCGCTATGTACCTTTTACCGGTCTATGTAGGCACGATCGACAGCCAATAAGCATTCCTTTCGATAAAAAAAAAAGAGTTATGATAGACAATATCTATAGACAACAGTTTCTTTCCGTATTTAATTTGTTAAATACTGCCAAACTATTCATGTTAACGTAATTCTTAATTTTTATAACATTTCTGTAGTTTTGTAGTTGTTGTGTATTGCCCCATTTGTGGGCTTTCTTTAATATATTAATTAGCAATGCCAAAAATTAACGCGGACGAAGTCGCGGGCAAATTTAGTTTTACATAATAGAAGGATAACCAAAAATCATACGTTTATTTGATGTGTATTCAAGATAATTTAAGACATTATTATGAACAAATGAAGTTCAGAGAGTGTCATGTAGACTGTCAATGCATAGTTTGACGAGACTAAAGAAGTTTTAAGTAATGTATACTTTAGGTTTTAAGAATAGTTGGATATTTAAATTTAGTTGCCTTATAAAGTAACTTATAACAGTAAAACCACGAGTAAACCGTAGTGACAGTGTGTAGGCTTACGAGATTAGAGCTTTGTATGTGTTCAGTATTACAGATAATATTTATGGTCGACACAATATGGAGATCTCTTATATGTTTATATTATTTCTTAAAAGAATTAATGAATGTAACTAACATCTAAAGATGGTTATTTTAACATTTAACTTTCCCATTTACTTTGAAAAATAGTTGTATAAATAACTTTCATTTTGAAGAAAGCATTGAAGTTATAGGAGTAATATTTATAACTTTTCCAAATAGTTTTTGCAAAACTTATTGATGTTATCCGTACTATATAGTATCCATTTGAGTTTGATTGATTTTCTAGGTATTACTCAAATGCTCATAATTGTTCAAATTGCATGAAATAGATTCCTTTCTGATGTTTGTCGTGATGGTTCCAATCAATCCTGCCACTCCGTTTCTGTTTCACGTTGAGTCCTGGAACAGCCTGTATATTGAGCGCTTGATTTATGTATTGATGGACTAAATCTACTGCAATTGATTATGATCCTCAAAGAAAATCTCAAATTTATCTTAAGTGCTGCTATTAGTCATTGTCATTCACAAGGAATATTAAACGATTGATCTATTTTAGAAAACAATAAATTGTTATATTTATAAGATAAATCTAATTTACCTTTTAATGGTCGTTATAGATTCTTGGAAATTAAATTCAAGAAGATCACTTCGTTAAATACTGTACGGAGATGTTAGTTATATGTATTTACTCACTCATGTATATAAATTATTAAATAAACTTCTGCTACAAATAATATTTATTAATTTATATTTGATTTTAGTGTCATAACTTTGTCAGGACAGAATATAGAGAAGATTCACGTCAAATACTTATAATATCTAGTTTATATATTGAAGAAAATTTCACAAACTTATTAGATTAAAACTAAGAAGTTAAGAATGTAAGATTCCTGTTGCCATTCTAAGTTTCAATATTTTTATATTTAAGGCTATGGTTATATATTAATTTTATTTTTTCAAAGAAAAAGAAGTCGCTTCAGGAGAATGTCGAGAATATATTTTTTACAATGAATCATAGATATTTCTTTATAAAAGATTGTTACCATATTCGTTTACAGAAGTGTTCATACAATATTCATTTTAGAAGGTAGGACACTGCTTCAGTGTGTTGTGCAAAGTTTTAATTACATCATTGATAGTAACATAATGAATTTATGTAACATTTTAATAACAATAATGTATAAACTTAGATCATTTATTTTAACTACAGTACTTACAACTTGTATATTTACGAGGCTTTCCATTATTTATACATTATTTGAATCCACTTAAAGTTCAACGTCTGTTTCTAATTGTGCTCATAAAATAACTTTGTTAAACTCAGACAACGTTTTTTCGTTCCTCAGTAAAGTGCGTCAAAAAGCATTTGACGGTAACTAAACTAAACACTGCATATTAATTCAATATAACTACTGATTTAGTATAATTTTGTTAATTTTATAATTTCTATCTGTATTACTTATCAATAAAATTAATATACATATTATGTTCTATTCACATTGAAAATACCTAACTGTCTTTCGCTTTCGTTTTTTTAATTGCATTGTATGTTAAGAAAATGTTAAAAGTTATAACGTACGTGTTGGGATTTTGGATTGATGATAAATTGCTGATATTATTTTGCAGTTAATATAATAATAGCACACAATAAAAACACTCACATGAAAAACATACCTTAAAAATACAACACACACAAATAAAAACAAATAAAATAAAATCAAATAACTTAAGTGTGTCTTTTCAAAAGTACATAGAGACTGATGTTTTAATGTATACATTAATTTATCTTCTGCTAAATTCGTATCGTTAACAATTTACTTCATAAAAACATTGAGTATGCCAGTTTAAACAGACGATGCAAATTTACCTGAAGGGTAAAATATGTACATGATTATGATAAATATCAGACGTCTGATATTGCTTTGGAATCAGTTCTTTAATCAACAATGTGTTCTATATGTATTTGTTAATTAATTGTTTAAGATTTATTTAATATTTTTGTTTTTTGCGACGGACAAACATCTTATTAAATTGTATATATCGAGGATGCTCGCTGCGTCTAAAGTTCGCGTCGTCCGGGCCCGCGCACCTCTAGCCCCGCTGGCCCCGCTAGCGGCCGCTGGCCAGCTGAGCGGACAGTGCGCCGGGCTCGTCAGTCCACATAGACTTTAGATGTGTAACGCTTGTCCGTCATCACTACGGCGACACTCGCAGGCGCACCCTCGCTTACGAAAAGTAATCCCCTTCTGTATTAATAGCTTTTAAGTAGTTGAAATTGATAAACCTAGCTGAAAGTATGTACATATTAATTGTTCCACAGGTTGAAAGAGAATAAATTCCAAACAATTTCGTTATAATATTAATGAGATTTTAATCAACTGAACAGGAAAGTCTATTTCTATTAATTCTTTTCGGTTACTATGATTGACTATTATTATTAGTTTATCCAATTCTCATCCATCGAAAATCAATTCTTTTGTGAGAAACATCAAACAGTTCGCATTCTGCTTTGTCATCGTAATATAAATAAAAGAAATTTTCGTATTTTGATGAAATAAAAATAATTCAAATGTGAATATTTAATTTTATTTAATTAAACTAAACAATGGTTTATACTTTAAAAGGAATTACTAAGTTTGCTTACTGGTTGTAACAAGTTAAAGTAATTTAGATAATTTAATGGTTTTATGTTAAGATCGCAGGCGCCGGGCTGCCGGCGGGGCGCCACTCGTCTTTTGTTAGTGTTTCGAATAGAAATTTGCAAGTTTAAAAATTAGGTACATATATCGATAAATATTCTATCGATATTTTCAATATTGCTATAAATAGTTATACTTTTCACAATCAAATCATTTTATTTAAAACAACTTTTATTAATAATAAATATTATTAATCAAAATTATAATTTGAAACTCCTGCACGTAAATTAACTATGTTGTATTATTAGGATAAATCGTTAATCTACTTCTGTTAAAAATGGTGTTTTACGATCAAAAATAATATGTATTAATGTATGATAAATAAAAATAAATATCGAAATAATATTAATATTACATACTTATTTATTGTTATGATTATCGATATTTGATTTATCGATATTTTTTAGTCAAGCCTATGCCGCCATTTTAATAAGAAAAAATTATTAGTTCCTCGTGGAAATTTCTTCCGAGTGGATTACTTTTTGATTACGGTTTTATAAAATTGTGTTGTTTTATAAAATCTCTCCAACCAGGAATATTTCAATATGGTAATGTGTCTAGGGAACCGTAACGAGCAATCTGTCGCTTAGTGCGGAGATCGATATACGCATCGGTAAAGCGGCGACCATGTTCGGGAAGCTTAGAACAAGAGTATGGGACAACAACCACCTTACTGTCCGAACTAAAATACTTGTTTACCAAGCGTGTATCTTGAGCATACTCTTGTACGGAGCAGAGACCTGGACATCGTATGCAAAACAAGAGTACAGGCTTAACGCTTTTCACATGCGTTGTGTGCGCAATATCTTGGGAGTTACGTGGAAGGACAGGATCACAAATGAAGCAATCCTAGCGAAAGCACAACTGCCTAGTCTCAGCGCCCTCCTTAAACAACGTCGTTTGCGCTGGGTGGGACATGTGCACCGTATGGATGCTTCTAGACTACCTAGAAAGGTCTTTCTGGGTGCTGTAGCGAATGCCAAGAGACATGTAGGACGTCCGTTGCTACGCTTTAAAGATTGTGTGAAGCGAGATCTCACTTCCTTTGGTATCGAGAATAGGGAATGGGAGAAACTCGCGGAAGACAGGGATCGATGGAAGCTTCGGATTGCACAAGGGGTCAAGCTACACGACACAGCGTGGTTCGAAAAACTCGCCACCAAAAGAGCCAAACAGCAGGACAGCAATAACATGCCAGCAGGCGCATCCGTTGCGTTATGCGCCTGTCCCAGATGCGGCCGGTCTTGCCGATCCAGAATCGGTCTGCATAGCCACCAACGAAAGTGTCTATTATAATCACACACTCTCATAAATCAAATCATCTGTAATAGATGAAAAGGCCAGTGTCTAGGGAAATATGATTGTAATTATGTGGAATCGCGTAGGCTTTATGACGAACTGTTTGCTTCTTCAAGAAAAGTACCATTACGAAAACGATGAAAACAGTGAATTCTCGAGCCGTATACGTTTTAGTTAACTAAGTGTTATTTTAAATTGATTCGTAACATAGTGAAACTTATCGATTTTTGAAAAAAAGTGGTATCAGTGAATCGTTAAAGTGATTAAACAATCAAAATAATGTGAATGTACGTTCGAGTTCGTCACTGGTAGCGCAGCAGGTGTGATGGCGGTAAATTATTTAATAATTAATTTAATTATTTTTATTGATAATTATGTAAATGTAAGTTGTTTCGATACTGATTACGCAGTTAAGAGGGTTGACACAATTTTTCATGCACACTGTATAATGTATAATGCACATCTTCTATCTTCTATCTTCTTCTTCTAGTCTTCTATATATATAAAAATGGATTGCTGTTCCTTAGTCTCGCTAAAACTCGAGAACAGCGGAACGGATTTATCTTATCTTAGTCTTGAAATGTTCGTGGAGGTTCAGGGAAGGTATAAAAGCTGAAAAAAATTGATTCATTACTGGGAAAACCATAAAAACAGCCCTTTTCTATTTCCCATACAAACGTTTTTTTTGACATTAGATTTGACAACTAACTAATATGTCAATCATTCTATCGCACTTCAAAACACGGAGACGGAGGCTTACAGGTAAACTCCAAAAATATAAATAAACAAACGTAATAGATATTTCTTCATTATAGGGCGATACGAAGTTCGCCAGGTCTTCTAGTTTAAAATAAAATAAATTAAATGCGTTATTTCAATGAGGGAGACGCCAGCCTCGCTGACGTTAGTCGTTACTAATGTCACTTCTACCACCTTCCATGATATTTTAAAATGAAACTTCAATTCTTCTAAATGCTCCTGTATTTCTCGAAAGTTCTTCATAATCACTAGGACCCGGATAAATAAGTATTAAATTTTTTTAAATATTTACATAAAATATGGACGAAAAAATCAAAAATATGGAAAAAATATGTAGTATAAAATAAAATACTGTCATAATTAAACATTGTTTTACAATGAGAAAAGGGTCACTCGTGAGTCGTGACGTACGTCGTTAAGTTACATTTAAAAACCGATGAAAAAAAGTAGCGAAATATTTATTTCAACAAAAAATAACAGTTTTATTCAACATCCATTACTAGCCTTATCAAGTTGGTTGCAATACACAATGACGTGCTTCTTTAAATTATCAAAATTAAAACTGACGATTTGGTCAAAATATAGCCTTATATCTGCTGATTGGTCTCATCTCAAGTCACATGACGTGATTGGTGCATACTTAAACATGCTTAATTCGGTAATTTTGTAAGCCATATCTACAGCCCTCGAAACTTTCACACAGAATTTTGTTAATTCTTTTAGCGTATTTAATCCTTTATTTAAATCCAAAGCATTAGTGGCGGGAACGTAAATTTGATGTATTTTTGTGAATATATGGATGATTGTGACATTTTCTTGTAAAATATTCATTTAACTTTGAAATATAGTAAAATATGGGAAATAAAAGTTGGTTTTTCACAGTCTAAATATGACAGTCCATGTAAAAAACACATTCTAGACCGAAAATCGCGTAAATTAAAAATATGTGTTTACATATTAATCTGGGCCCTATTTATAAAACATTCATTTCGCTCCCTCGTCTCCTGCCAGCCGGCCGCGGTCTTCCTAGTTCCTCGTAATGGATGTCTTTTTCTAATGCTGATGCTTCATGGTGTTTTTTACATACATATATCTAATTATTATATTTTATATTATTGGCATTATTTACTTTATAAGTTCTTATATTTATTGAGTAACGTTTTTAGTTTTGTTTGATATTAGTGTTTATTTTATTGTGTAGTACGTGGTAGGAATTTTGAATTATTTCCTAAGCGTTACATACATTGGGCGCAGGGTTTTGTAACGTTATCGTTTTGATGGCTTCCTTTTTTTATTTTAACTATTATCTTTACAATTTTCGGCCACGCCCTAAAATGCGACTTCTTAATGTAAGTTGGTAAGTTTGTTAACAATTAATGTATTGTCTTTATAAAAATAGTATTATTTGTAACGTTCCAGGACTCGTAAGAATACATAATTCAAGATGAGGGTCGAAGCTGTTGGTGGAGCGTCTGTTAGGACGTGGTCTGCGGACGAGAGGAAACCTTCTATGAAGAGAAGTGTATGTAGCTGATGTACGATAGTAGTGTGACGGTATGTACCGTTGAATATTTAATATTATTCTGTTATTATTTATAGTAAGATTGAATTATTATGTTCATTTATTCAATATTTTTATTTTTATTACATTAACTGAATGCTTCCGACACGTCATAATGATTAAAATAAATAAAAGATTGTAATTATAATAGTAACTTTCTCTTGCCCGCGGCTCCGTCTGCGTGTACATCACAGTTGTTATCTGTCACTAGGGCCACTGAACCTGAACTGCTTCCACTTCATGGTTCCACCCGCGTAGTATTGGGATTGCGGTCGGGATTGTGTCAACGGATAATCGGGATAAAAAGAAGCCCAAGTCCTTTTCCTAGGCTTCATTTATATGCATACTAAAATTCATCACAAACGGTTCAGCGGGTTAGGAATGGAAACTTAACAAACAAACAGACAGTTACTTTCGTATTTATAATATTAGTAGGGATTTGATAATCATTATAATCACTAACAGTCATCATGCTATTAATAATGGTTTACAAAACAAAACCATCTGTAGTTAGCAGAAGTAATGAGTTGAAATTAAATAAATGATTAATAAAATAAAAACACTTATATTTTGTTAATCATTCATTTATATTCAACTGTATGCATAATAATTACAAATATGCTACTTTTTAGTTTGGTATTTTATAAGCGAGTGTTTTTGTAATTTTTTTTAAACATTTTATAATTTATTTTAAACTGACAATAATTGAAGTAAGTGTCTTTGTATGTCTTTATATAAGAACAATATTGTATTATGTATTACAGATGGTGTTGTTGGACTGTACTTGAGATTCATCCATCAGGAGATGACGGCTGATCATCAAGTGTTAGATGAAAACTAACAATGAACACAGCCGGCCTAGCAGCACATCTCCAACTTGTCTGCTACTTACTTATTTTATATTGAATTTAGACTTGTCAAACAATATCTTTAACAGTTACTGTACAACTTTTATATATAATATCTTTTGGATCATTATATTTTATTTAATCCAATTTACTTGATATACTTCTCTGATATGATGCAATTACTTTATTGTTATTTATAATCTGATAAAACATTGCTCATCTTAAATGTTTTATTTCTGTATGTACTAATTATGCTTATCATGCCTTTTTCTCTAGAATAGTTAGTTTTTAAAAGAATAGTATCTGTTATGCTACTAGAGGGTGTTAAAAGTTTTTGTTATAATAGATTTACCTTGAACTGTTTTCATTTATAATATTTATATAAACCGCATTTATCATAAAGAAAATTATTATTGTTGAATTGAAACGAATTACAGTTATTGTGGATGTATTGTATTGTCTTTGATTTTGATTAAGCAGTAATACTTGTACTTGTTAAGCTTATATATATGAAGATAATAACACTTTGGGACTCCGTATATACATCCTTCAAATGAGTTTATTATAAACACAAAACATAATATGAGTAAATATAATCTTCAAATTCAAAGTCTTAAGCTATCAATTAAATACTAAAGTGTGTGTACATGATGTGACTCATATGATGTATTATTCTGTGACTTATCTTTCATATTATTAATATTTGTATACATACAAAAGTTGAAAATGTCGGATTGTTTAGAAAATTTATTAAAGGTATTTTATTTAATACATTATTATGGTTGTAGAACTGAAACATGTAAATAACAAGAATAGTGTTACAAGTGGCGTCATCTGTGCCATTCTAATTGTATTATACTATAATTCTTAGAATTAATTTTGACTGATTATACTTAAATAATGGTAAATTAATGTAGATATTGGCGTGATGAAATTGTTCAAACCTGATACTTAATTTATGTTAGGTATATAGCAGTTATATACATAAATATTTGTTATATATTGTAAGCAATATTTGTAATTATTTATTATTAACTATAAAACCACTTTAATATAATTTGATGATGACAAGGTGTGAGTATCAGCTTGTACATATTTGTGATATAAATACTGGCTTCAGCCATTTTGTACGACATTACTAGAAGTAACAATGAA
Source organism: Danaus chrysippus (assembly GCA_916720795.1). Lineage (NCBI taxonomy): Eukaryota > Metazoa > Arthropoda > Insecta > Lepidoptera > Nymphalidae > Danaus > Danaus chrysippus. Next base: position 17,571,665 of record CAKASE010000049.1, on the reverse strand, counting down.
CATTAAGAATCAAGACTGAAACTGTACCTACCTAAAAAGTAGTATTTTAGTGTTTTCTTATTCTAATTTAAATATTGTATGTTGATACTTTTCTGTAACATTTGTACAGACAGGATCAACTGAGGGACAACAAGCAAATAAGTAAAAGATGAGTTTTCTTCATTATTTATACAGTTGTAGGAACAAAATACTTTTCTTTTTTCAATATTGTTTTGTATGAAGGTTGGATCATTAATTTTTTTCTTCATCTCATTATCATTGCATTTGTACTATTTAAAATAATACTTTTTTATGATAATATTTGTAACCGACAGTAGTCACCGTCTCCCATGGACAGTGTTAATGCTCTTGATTGGGGAAGAGGATAGGAAGGGGGGGCAAAAGGGAAAGGACAGCCGGCTCTCTCACTCTTCGGACGAAACGTAGACATTAAAGAGTACTTCACGTTGATCTTGGTACTTCTCCGCTCGAGCCAGCCCATGTTCGAGCTGTAGCAACTGACCAAAGCTAGACTCTACTACCTTCAGTATACTATACATGAGGGATTTAATTATAAGAATTTAAAAAAAAATCAGAGACTACTGGATAAATTTAAATTAAATTGTATACAATAAAACACTAAGCCTGTAACTTACAATCAAAATTTTATTTTTTTATTTAAAATCTATTCCTGCAAATTCAGAACAAAGTTTGCAATGTTTAGTCTTTTATCCAAGTAAGGAGCCAGGTGAGAAACAAGCTCAAAGGCTACTAATAAATCCATAGATATAAAAAATACATGAATAATAATCAATGTGGCAATAAAATAATATTTTCTATTACTCAAAAAGATCACAAAAATTTTTACTGAATCATAACAAGAATTTCAAAATACGGTACCTACTGAGTTTGTTGTTTTATATACCGCCATCTATTAGTAGGTTTAGGTTTAGAGGTAATTTATTTCCCATTTAAAGAACAAAGTTCACTTACATAGGAAACTTAAACTAGTAACATAATAATAAACATTTATGAAGTTAATGGTTACCTTATTTATACAAACATTCAAATGTAATTATAAAGTTTGACAGTATGTTTTTAATTTAGCCTTAAATTTCAAAAAAGATTTTTCGTTAAATATTTCTTTCGGTAGATTATTGTACATTAGCGCTCCCTCAAATTATATAGTTTCGTTACCATAATGTTTAGTTCTAGACTTAGGTATTTGTATTTGATGTATATTTCGTGTATAGTATTTATGTGATTTAGTCTTAAAAGTAGTTTATGTGTGTATAGATCCTGAGAGAAGTTTTCTTATAAGTATGCATGTTTTGTATTTGTATAATTGTCCAATAGATAGTGTATCAGTTTTCTTGTAAAGTTCTTTGGTTGGAAAGAGGTAGTCCAGTTGGTGTAGTGTTTTTAATAGTTTGTTTTGTGATATTTGTAAATCTTTTAAATTAGTTTTGTGTGCAGATCCCCATACTTCTATTAAATATTCAAGTAAGGGTTTAGCTAATGAGTTATAAATAATAGTTCGAACTTTATATGGAATACATCGAACACACCTGCGTAAAGCTCCAGTCAGTGATGTTATTTTAGTTTGCAAATATGTAATCTAAATGAGGTTGTCATAATAGTTTGTAAACCAAGATACTTTTCTGTTTCTGATTTTTGGAGTTTAATATTATTTATGGTTAGGGATTCGTAATTACGGATTTCTTTATTTTTAGCAGTAAAAAAGCATATAGGAGGTTTTTGTAACATTTATACTCAGCAAATTACAGCTTGTGCGTTCGATGTTATCTCATGTATTGAGTCTCCAGAAAAGAATAGACTTGTGTCATCTGCGTATAATGACACTTATCTGTGTAATCCCAAATAACCAATATCGTTAATGTAGATTAAGAATAATAGAGGGCCTGGGATTGACTTAAAGAATATATTAAATTAAAACATCTACTAATCTATGCTATCTACTCTTATAATGTAATGTATTGTTAACATTGAAAGTTAGGTTTAAGATTAAACATTATGCATCTTTAAATTTAAATAAAAAAATATATTTTAAAAAAAGGTATGAAACGGATGGATGTTAGTGAAAAGTTCTGTTTAAATGAAGCTGAACTGTTTAAATGAAGTTGTCGTTGTGCAGAAACTGAGGATTAAATGAATTGTTACATTTACTGTTGTTTGTATATTACTTGTTAGGGAGCTATTTCACTATCACTCGCAAAAACTTTGTATGATATGTTCTGTTACAAATATTACTTTCAAGATCATTCAATAAAGTTGTACCTATAAAGATATAATTATTTCATTTAACTACCGTACCTAAATGTTAAATTATTATTGAGTTAGACTTGTTGCATAATATATTTAATATTAAAAAAAAAGATAAATTATGGATCAAAATTACTTTTAATATACAGAAATGGATAAATATCATAGAAACGAAATATACTTTACAAAGACATTACAAACTATTTTCAAACAAATTTAACAAAATAATATAAGTACAAAGAATAGTGTAAAAAATTAACATGTACAATTGAAAATAAAATCACGTACATAAATATATAACAGTTATTAAATAATATTAACAGTGGAAATACTTAAAGGACTCTGAAAAGTAAATATAATATACGTATTCTCAAAAACAAGAACAGAATTGAATCTAGTAAAAATAATATTCAATACAACTGCCCTATTGGCAGAGAGGACATGAAATTCTGTTCGTTGGTAGTAGAAGTATTCAGTTCTGTCTGTCTTGTCATCCCAGAAGGGCCTGCTTGTGGCTCATTGTCTTCCATAGACTGGTCAACACCAGGAGGCAGGATGGAGTCATGAGATAAGTCATCTCCTTCATTGGCTGCGTCTGAAATTGAGAAATATAACGGCAGAAATGTTTTCGATTTTTGCTTTCACTCAGTTAAATAAAAATAGCCCTCACAAAGTGGTTGTAAAGCATCCCAATATCCCGAGCCCAGGGTCTCTTCTGGGACAACCGATCCAACGCACTCCAAGACAAAGTTATCCCAGACCCAGAGACCTCAACCTCTAATATAGAGTGTCTGATTCACTCCAAGACAAGTGCTCACATCATAACACGTAACTACTGTCCCTCCCCTTTAACTGCAATACATTTAGATATTCGTGTCATAACACTAAATTAAAATAAAAAGCACAATAGGATTAAGTCTCAATATGGGTTTTAGTCAAAATTTCAGGTAAAATAAGAGAAATGCCTCACCACCAAGAAATCAGAGTACACATCGTGAGTCCATTGTCCCTGCCACGGAACCATATATTCTTCAAAGGCTCGAGTTGATCTGTCGTATGAGCCAGCTAACAGCTGTACCTGTAGAGTGTGATTATCTTCACTTATTGTAATATGGTCAGCTATTCACCAACACTCCGCTGCACACGCACACACAGACAGACACAGTGTACTCGCCGCGCCCGCGCCCCTCTCTCCGAGTGCCGTCCGACAATAATAAATAGTAGGTAAATAATAAGTACACGAAATAACTACATTATGATTCTTCTTTCCATCACACTTTTCAGGCTTTAGACACCACAATACCTACGACAAAGTTAAACACAGTCGGCGTGTTTAAATGGTGTGAATCAAAATATTTACAATAATTTAAAGATCATAAACAAACTTACAGTTTAATTTGCACTCGCACAGCTGTTTAAATTTAACAAACTATCGCTGCTGTAAGTTATCCAGCTTATGAATTTATTGATCTCTATCTTGTCCAAGAAAGTGTCATGTATGTTAATACGTCATAGACGAAGGTAACAAGCTATCACCATTTTATAAAAACTATCGTTCTTAACAAAGCATTTTGTCATTCTTTAAAAGGAATTCTTCAGAGATACAATAAAGTTATTTCCGAACGAACCCAAGTCTTTGTAATGCTGCACCACTTCTCTTGTCATGAGAGCTTCAGACTGTGCCAGGTCCCCGCGCTCGACCAACACCTCCTCCGTCTATACACGTCACATAAAACTACACTTACTACACTGCTATAATCATTAGTATAGCCAATGCAAGCAGAACTCAAAAAAAAATTTAACGACAAAAACTCTTCTATTGTCAACTTATTACCAAATCTTATCGTTTAAGAGTTCTATAAAGTAAATCAGAATAAAGTATATGAACATTGAAACTAAAATTACGTCACTTATCAAACAAAATATCTCACCATATGTGTGGCATGCTGTTCGGCCAAGGCCAAGCTCTTTGGTGATTCCCTTTAGACAGCCACATCCGGATCGCATCCTCAGCCGCCGAAGCTCTAAGGAAAGCCGCCTCAGCCTCCTTCGGGTTCTCTTCAGCCAGAACCGCTGCTTCAGGCCTCGCTACTTCTCGCTTCGTATATTTGAATCTGACTGTTATTGTGACATAATAAGTAAGGCCAATATGACATTTAAAAGTACAATTTTGCAATATTACTAAAGGGGTCCTGTATCCGGAGGTAATACATTAGCATTGATAATCGATTTCTTAACTGAATTTGCTTGAATCCTATCTATGGAAATCAAATTCTTAGGAATTTAGTCGGTGGTAGGTTAATGTTTGTGAACCCCTACCTGTGCGCCTGGAGGGCCCACCTCGCCCCGCTTGCTGCCAGTCCCCGGGCGGTCAATGACCCCGCCCACTGAACAGCAACCTGCTGCTGTACTGTAACCGGAGCGTGGGCCCGAGCCACCACCCACTGACCACTCGTGTCATACATCTGGATGGCACTTTTCCACTCACCTGGACGATATATATATACATATAAAATTATTTCTTGAATGTAATAATGGAAACAATATACCATACAACATCATGTCAACAATATATTTATTCTCATTCACATGCATAATTTAACGGACCTAGAGGGTAATGGCTTTTTTTTAAAATGCGCTCGCTAATTTTAAAGTTCGTTGTGCTAATAGAGCTCACGGTACCTTCGGAAACCAAAATTTCGAAAGACCATGTGATCAAGGTCAACAAGTGTTACAAGCTCACTAACGAACTCACTAAGAATAGGTTCGTGGTAAATTTATACGCTATAGAAGTGGGAGGACAGGTATGACAGCCAAATCTCTCTACAACCTACTAAAAGACTTGAGCCTGTCCAGAACTAATATCAGGTCATTGGAACATGCGTTGTAGGCAGCCCTAGTAGGTTCGCTTCAATTTTGGTTAGGTTTTGAGAGGAGCTTAGAGCATTTAACGCGCGATATTTAGGGGTCTCTTGAAGCTCCTCTCCCTGCAACGCGATAGACCTAATGGACACACAGCGAATCTATGGAACACTAAGAAGTTTGTTTTCATATCAATAGACGCATCGTTTTCTCTAGTGGGTCTCACCGGCTTGTATGTAGTAGGTCTCAGCTCCCCCGCGGCCCGGAGGTCGCTGGCCGCCACCAACCGCAGCATCGACTCATACTGACACGCTTCCTGAACGATGTTTAACAGCGGTTTAGGAAAACCATATATTTGTTCTATGCATATAATTAAACAATGTATATTTCAATATTTTAGAGTATTACCTTATACATAGATATAGCTTCACCTGTATCTCCTAGTCCTATATCAATTTGTTCAGCCTTTCTAAAGTGCCCGTCCTGTCGTAATTGTTGAGCGAGTGGTCAGTAAATATCTCTCGTGCCTTCTTCTACCAGATGTGTAGCGGCAATACGTAGACCTTCCGACACTTTACCCGTGGCGTTGTACGCTCCCACACATTTCTCCGCCATATCACAGGATATGAGAACTCGTTCTGCTGTATCCCATTCCTGTAAATGTTTGCAAAAAAGGAATTAATGGACATATGAAACCTACTAGAATAAAATAAAAATCGACCCAAACTTTGAATTCTAAAAATTTAATAAATTGATCGTGACGTTAAATCCGTGTGTAAAAGAGAATTGAAAACATATTCGTTTACACCCTCATTGCATGTTTACATTTATATTTTTGTAACTATACACAATAATTAATACGGAATGAACAAAATCGAATTACGTTAATAACAATTATAAAAAAAATAATAACAACATATTTCTTTTGTTCATTATTTAAAATAACTTACTTGAGAAGATATAAAATGATCCCCCAACTGTTCACATTGCTTCCGAATAGATTCTTTATCTTCTATAACATAAAGATATCAATGGATTGATTTACAATATATATATATATAAACAAAACCTATAGCAAATATGTTATCTTATATCTTTAAATGAGCAATTCTTGCATATATATTTATATATTATGGGAATCTCGGTATCGGCTCAAACGATGGCGATAAATCGATCTAGCTAGGAATCATTATCATCATTAATCATTTAGAAATTATTTTACGTAAAAAAGAATAACAAGAATTAGTCGTTTTAAATATGACTCTCCCTGACATCTAGTGGCGAATAGTAATACTACTTTTTGCTACTTGCTTTTACTAATTGCTTTAACGACACAACAGCAGATGGCGTTGTTGAGTACCAGGAAGTCAACGAATGTTTGTTTTAAGGTTAGACTAAGAAATTAATTGTTGATTTATATTGTTTTCTGTCTTCTTAACGTGTTGAATAAAAAATGCCTAAACGAAATTAAAAAAAAAAAAACAAAATATATACTAACAATTCCTAAATAACCAGCAAAGCTCGGTTACCAGATATTATTTATAATACCTGTACAATTTGAAGAGCTTTTTTATAATGATGTGCCTTCAGAGCCGCAGTGAGAGCATCAACGGATCGAGCAGCCTCTATGAGATGAGGTACAGCGGCGCCCGCCTGTCGCGATGATACAAGCCACGCGCCCCACTCTCCTTCCAACCTGGTCACTTCACCGGGTCAGGCCTGAAGAACAACAAATGATATAATATAAAAATTAAAAACAAAAGTTTCAAATAGATAGTACTAAACTTCTCTTGCTAGTTGAACGGCTCTTGCGTAGTTGTTGCCTCTAGAATAGTAATCAACAGCAGTTCTGATATCACCTTTACGCTCGGATATTTCACCAGCCATTTCCCACCATTCCTCCTACAAAGGAAACAAATTGTAAAGTTCATAATCTATGTCTCTAATAAGCGAATCTTAACTTTTTAAAATGTATAGTAATATGCAGGAGTTACAGTATAAGAATAAATATTAATGTTTGAGACAGTTATATTAAAAAAATATACTTCTGCTAATCTTTTTTAGTTAAATGCATAACCCTCGTCTTTAACTTGCATCATTCACACTTACATTATCTCTTCAATAGTATAATCAATAATACTAAATCAAAAACAAACGCTAATTGGTCATTTACGAATGTATTAAGACCTACAACGAATTGAGCAGGATCTATCATTACGACAACAAGACTATCCTTAGTGAGACCAACAAGCGGTATCCCCACAAATGGGTTCACACTTCACTGGCATTTTTATTTAGCTATCTGATAATGGACCCATTTCCTTCCCTATTTTTTTTTGTCTATCTGATAATGCAACCTTCACCTGTACTAGTTGATCGCTGGCAGCTCGTCTCGCCGACCACCCTTCACCCACACACGAACCGCGCCTCGCACGTCACCTGACGGCCTGTACCAACAAAATAATACTTTACTAGGGCAATTAGATTATAAGTGTTATTCTAACGAAGCAAATAGATTATAAGTTATTCTAACGAAGATTATATATAAGATTTTGTTAATACTTTTTTGCAGCGCGGAAAATTTTTATCAATCTTAAATTATATTCTGAACAGTTATTATTTTTGCACCTGTTGACGTGAGATAGTCCATGTATTGCTGCCTGAGTGATGTCACCGCTTGTCTATCGACTTGTTCAGCGAGGGCGATGGCATCTGCCCATCTATAGAACTGCTTGTACATATTAATGGCCAATTTTGGTTGAGCGGCTCCACGTACGTAGTATTCTTCGGCGGTTGTTAAGTCCCCCACAAATATTGCTAGACGTGCACGAACCTCGGGACTCTTTAAACCTATGCATTATATTATAATCACGATCAGTGGCGGCTGTACCTTAAGTGCACTCGTGCGCTGAACCACCAATTCAAAAGATTTAAAAATTACAAAATATTACTTCATCTTTATTTTTAAATTACCATTTTAATATTTATTTTCTAAATATACAAAAACGTATAAAAAATTAAATTTCTAATTATAGTCAAAAAGTTTGAGCGCTTTACTAAACTAATATCTCGTGCGCTTCGGCGAGTGCACGAGGACTGCTAATACATCTTGTATGAGATACGCTTTAATACGCCTGGCGCGTGAAACAAAAGATAGTTCATAGAAATGTACCGAGTAATGAGTCGGTTCTCGAGCGCCGCACGAGCGGTAGAAGATTACCGAGAGCACCCGATGTATGAAGAATTGAGCCGTTTTTGACATTTCGTTATGTTTTGTTGCATTTTCTAATTTTAATATTTTAGTAAAGTTACCAGTTAGTAACCAGTTCAATAACCCACCAGCCGCCACAGATCACGATTAATAAAATAAATACTATTAATACAATAAGTGCGTACAAAAAGAAACAGATACATGAGGTGTTTTCGGGTACACCTCATGTATCTGTTTAAATGCAAAAAATACCTTCATCAATATTCCCGTTCCCTTTGGCTGAAGCCAACTCAACAGTTTTCTCAAGATAAAATGTTCTAGCCTCGTCACCTACTGCTTTATAGCATTTCGTCGGCAACTGAAAAAAATATATCTGTTATGAGATACTAAAACGTTTAAATGTTATAATATATATATTAGTCTTTCTCTAATTTGAGCAGTGAGGAATATACCACCACAACTGAATGGCTAACAATTAACCAAACTTAACTGTTTTTCGGTGTCAGGGTGGTTGGTCCAATCTACTTGAACCTAACGTTAATGTAATTAAACCAATAATAAATTGAAGTAGTTATTCTAAAACCATTGGACCATCTTTATTTCTATCATATATACATGGTCGCTCATAGGTAATGTCGATTCATATGTAAACAGATTCCAACAGATATTATTAAAGCAGTGCGAATTTTTTTTTTTTGCATTTAAGGCCAAAAAATGGTTTAACCTAAGAGCTTACTGCTCTTTGGGATAAAAACCATTAAATACGAGGAGCTATACCTCTCATAGTAAGTCTATTTCTTTGCATTATATATTAAAAAGTGAACACTGAAAATCGACATTATTTATGAGACATCCACTGTACTTATATCCTCTGTACTTGAATACAAATTCACATAAAGCAAATATCGTGAAAAACTTACTAAAAATTTGTAGGATGTTTTCAATGTGTTTAGCAACGAAGTCTTAACAAACTTCTGTTTATATTTAATCTAACTGTAATGTCATACATATTAACCTCAACATCGTATCCTGCTAGCGCCTGTTCAGCCAGTTGACACCACAACGACCCGACGTCCGCAGCGTCCAAGTATTGAGCACAATCCTTTAAGTCCCCGCTACGTAACGCGGAATCTATTCAAAATAAATAGTACATTCCATTTAATATTCCATGTAAATTAACAACACAACCAAGTAGCGCTTAGAACGTTAAATCAGTCCTGTTATAATAAAATCGTTCATTTATTGTCTTATACCAAAAAAAAAAATGGCTTAAAAGTGCTCTGTATTATTCTATAAGTTAATCTGTCCAAAAAGTTACTATAGCAACACACTGAATCTTGTTGTGTTGATAGTGTGCACCAGATTAACATTATCCTACTATGAACTTTAAATTTAAACGTCGTCTATATAAAAACATCATAGTAATCATTTCAAACAATATAAAAATAAATGAAAAGAATGTTTCGGTTACTTTACAGCAACCATGATTACGGGCAGACTAGATGTATTTCATTTAAATGAATACTCGAAGAAGTCTTAGATCTCATTAATCCTACTAATATCATAATTGCGAAAGTTTGTGAGTGTTTGTGTATGTTTGTTACTTCTTCACGCTCAAACGGTTGAACCGATTTTGATAAAATTGTATACAGGAAGCTGACATCCAGGAAAAACACATAGGCTACTTTAAACCTCGGAAATCCCAAAAATCCGGGCGCAGCTAGAATAAAAATAATGTCAATACTGTAAAGGGTTCATACTGAAAGCCAGTCGATGTTCATCCAATACAATGGCCTGGATCTGACCTCCTTCCAGTAGGACTCGTCGCTCTGACACTGATACAGCCGAGACTGATACACACTCAGACATGTCAACACACTGAGGCTCCCACACACTGTACCTACATATAACACATACAAACACACACATATATATGTAGGAACGACCTTATGATCCATGTATATCATACTGTATGTAACATATAGACATCATGAGGAAAAACTAGGATTAATTTACAGGAATATTTTGATATGTTGTCACCCAAAATAAGAAATCAATATGGATCATTTAAACATTGCCAACGAAACATTATTTTAAGTTAGAAGGATTATTATATTCAAATAAATGTTGTACACATAATAAGTTACTTTTATCCAGTACAATTAAAAAATATATTACTAAATCTTACCAAATCACCAAATGTGTTGTTGTTTGGGCTACCACAGAGTCACTGTTTTCTATCCATTGCACGAAACTAACTCCGCTCGCGATAATTTCCTAAAAAATTAAATACCAGACAATGAAATATCATATTTATTTGACTCAATTTATCCAGCTATGTCGTTTACGCTATATACAGAGTGACTGGTGAATTACTATCGATACTTGAGGACGTGATATTTGACGATCATATATGACAAAATAAAAATTAATATAACATAAATATTAATAAACTTCTAAGTAAAGTTAACCAAAAGTTATGTAATTAATTACAAATCGTGTGAACACCCTACAGATTAGGTATACACACACACACACACATACGCGTGCGGCGGCGTGGTGTGTATCAGCACGCCGCCGCACGCGTCCACACTTGGAACACTTGGAACGTGTCAACACTTTATTTATTTATACGGAAATTTGGTCAAAATTTAAATACCTATTTTTTTTACATAATTCGAATGAGAATCATGTACCGAGTATTCTCCTTAAATATTGATAGTAATTCACCAGTCACCCTGTATATGAGTGCTACCTTTTCACCGGTATCAATACGAAGAAGTGCAAGTCGTCGTCTAGTATGACGGAACAGAAGCAGATGTCCGCTCTCATTCAGCTCCAACCAATCCACCCGAGCTTCGTGCCACCATGGCCCTAACTGAACTCCTACAACATTCACATCATTGATATTAATAAATATAATGCAACGACATCAATCTTTTTTTTCATAACAAAGGAACTCTAACATCTATCCTATGTATGTTCCGTACCTGTAACAAGATCAATAACAGCACTCGTCTGTCTGTCAGCAGATAGGCGAAGTGTTTTCGTTCTTCCTCCGTCTTCCTGCCTTCATTGATACGGACACTGAGCACGTGAGGATTCACACGCTCAGTACGAACCTCCATAAGATACGAAACATTTTAGTATAAATTAAATTACTTGACATTGTGTAGATCTTGATCTATACTCACGGTTTGTAGTACTCTATGGAGGCCGTACTCCACCACACTAAGTTCGCCAGCACGCTGCAACAGACAGGCTCCACCCACAGCTGCATATATACGCTCCCCTCCACCGGACTATAAACTTTTAATACTATATACAAGTTCAATAGAAAATATAACTCACTTCGCTAGTTAGACCACGAGCTATATCGCACAGGATCAGACTATTACTGGTATGACAGACAGCGTACCAATCGCTATCTGTAACAGTCGACGTTGGTTAAGTGAAGGCACTCTCCTTTATTTAGATAAAAAAAGGTAATAAAGACTGCACGTTATAAATCTATCAAACCACATATAAGTATAAAAATGTTAAGATGACTTGTATACCTATTTCATTATATTCAATTAAATCTAATTTTTTTGTTTTTAATTTTTAATTATGAGTATCAATTTCTAAAGTAAAAAAATAATAATGTAAAATATCTATATTTATAAAATATAATTGATTACTTGTAGTTATTTTATATTAGTAGTATGTATTGTGTGCCTATACTACTTGGGAAGTTGCTTACTTTAGATACTTAAGTATAGAGTTGATACAGCATTTTGAGTCATTTACTTGAAGAACGGTAAAACTGTTCAAAATGACGATCACATTTTCTTGTGTTGTTATAAATGTAAGAATCTTCCTTTTGTTTCATGTCTTCATTTAAAATATTTTTCCATTGAATGAATTTCTCCAAATTTGGGTATTCAGGTTTAGGAAATGGATGAAAAGGACCTGAAATGTTTTTTATTAGAAGTCAATAAACTGTTACGATTGAAATTGATGTAACAAGAGTAGTAATTGATTGTATATATGACAAATAATAATTTTATAGATTTTACTAAATAAGTATCGTACCTTTAGTCGCACTCCGAAAATAACACTTAATAGCCGATTTTCGTGGCATTTTTTCAAGTTATCGATAATCCAAATACGTAGTTTGCAATCAAAATCCAAATGAGAAGAGCCGGGGTCGATCGTAGTTGCAGAAAACAAAGTCCAATTGAGAAAAGCCGGGGTCGATCGTCAAGAGCGTAGAAATTGGAGTCAATGATATATTAAGCCGGGTCAAATGTTTGAAAAAGAACGTACAGCACAAGAAGTACAGTAAACAACGGCAAATGAACAACTAAAATAATTTAAAATACATATGCCCTAATGTCAAATCAATTTGAGAGCTACTTAAGAATTAAGATAGGTATTATCTATGAAGTAATAAAGGAAAATAGTGTCAAAGTTGTTTGGCCTTGTTCGTTAGATGGCAGCATTTTCTATACATTATTTTCTTACACGTTAATATGACAGTTTCATCCAGTGTTGCCAACCGTACGATTTAAATCGTATTTATACAACCTTTTTGACTCTTGTACGAAGTACGATCGAGTTATCGAAATCGTACGCAAAATATACGAATTTTTAAATGAAGTCTTAGGAAAAAATAAATCTCCAATAAAACTATAAGGAATGTGTAAAACTAAACTTTAGTACTATAACTAACTATATTTAGTACTATACTATAACTATAAGGAATATGTAAAACTAAACTGTATTTCAGACACGGTAAATAAGAATTTGTTAGCTGCACAACATATTAAAGAAAAAGGATCGTGTATAAACTTCAAGCCATGTGACGATATGCTGAGCAAATTAAATTTAAGTATGTATGTTTGTACAAAAAATATAATGCTTTTCCCGCATCTGCTATGCCTAATAATTTAGATAGTGACTAAAGCAATAATTTTTTTTTCTGTTTTCAATATATATGTAATTAATGAATATCTTAATTCCACATATTAATTGAATATAAATGTTAATTGAAAATTAGAATTAAATTCCAATTATATTTGATATACTTACGCAATTTTATTGAAATTTCATCGCGTACGCTTATTTTCTCGAATATCAAGGCAAAATACTATTTTTTTAGTCTGCACGATCCTCAAAAAAATAAAGTTGGCAACACTGGTTTCATCCCCATTCCCATGATTCTTAGTGTGGCCAACCTGACGGCTCGTTTATTGTTTTTAAATTTTATTAATTTACATTTTATGATTTTACTATTAATTGCTTTCAGAATTCATTTCTCCTGTCTCTCCAGTCCTTCCGGCTCCCTCTGGTGCCTCTGGTGACAGTCGGCCGCGGCCTTCCTCATGATGGATGTGTTTTATTTCGGTTATCTTCATGGTGAGCGTTTTTTCTTGCACATAGGTACTAATAAATGTTACTTTTTATATTATTGACATAACATTCAAATGCAATTGTTTATTAAGTAACATTTTTAGTTTTGGTTAATATTAGTGTTTATTATCGGTAGTGATAAGAGTACTAGTTTATTTTCATAGTATATTTTGAATTATTCTCTAAGCATAATATTGCCCGCAGGGTTTTTCAACGTTATATCGTTTCAATGGCCTTCTTTATTATTATTTATTATGTTTTTCACTTTTTAAAATGCGACTTCTTGTAAGTCGAATATTTAAGTAAGAAATCTATTGTCATAATAAAAACTAGAATCATTCGTTACGTTCCAGGACTCGTAAGAATATATAATTCAAGATGAGGGTCGAAGCTGTTGGTGAAGCGTCTGTTAGGACGTGGTCTGCGGACGAGAGGAACCCTTCTATGAAGAGAAGTGTATGTAGCTGATGTACGATAGTAGTGTGACGGTAAGGTCTGTTGGTTACTTTGTTTTAAGTTATATTGTACATTTTAATGTTAATTTCTCCATAATGTATCTCCTATATTGAGTAAACCGTTATCGACACATTCATTATTTAATTCCTTTCTAGAATAATCGATTATTATAAAAGTGTTTTAATAGTGTTATACTTTTTAATTAAAATCAATTTATGTGTTTAGTTTAAGTATTATAAACATTTATAATTTTTGTATGAATCCAATATTTCAAAGAGAATAATAATAATAATTCCATACATTTTACAGTGTTATTAATGATCAAACTAACAAGACTGATATATAAAGAATTGTTTTTTTGAATAATAAACCTTCTCGGTGATATGAAGCTTAATTTATTTGTGGATATTTTAAGATTAATATAAAATATTATATTTTTATTTTCAAACAATCCTTGATGTAACTGTCTCTGTATGTCTTTATATATGAACAATATTGTTTGTGAACAGTATTAATATATTGTATTATGTATTACAGATGGTGTTATTGGACTGTACTTGAGATTCATCCATCAGGAGATGACGGCTGATCATCAAGTGTTAGATGAAAACTAACAATGAACCAGGTAGCTATTAATGAAACATGAGTGTGTGATTACACTAGACATAATATATTAAAGACAATGAGCTACACATTATATGGAGAGGGAAGTGACTGAGACTTAAACATATTAGAATGTAAAAGACTTGAAGTATCAAGTGTAGTGTTGAAGATGTAGTGTTGTAGCGGCTCAAACAGTCAATGTCTTTTAATACAAGCTTTATCCATACATTTGTATGTAGCTCCTGCGGGACTTGCTTCACGTTAAGAATCATTGTTTCAGTAGCTTCTGATGAGTTCACTAACAGAGGCTGTTAGCTGTAAAGATTGTTAACTTACAGTTGTTACATATTATTATAAATATTATTTTATAATAGTTAAAGTGTCAATTAACAACAATTTCTTAATTTTCAGATAGTGTTAGGGATTCAGTCAAGGTGCAGAGAATCTAACGACTAGAGTTTTAATATGTAATTCTCATTATAATATACATAAAAATAAGTTTCGTAGTTTTCCTAGTACCTCTGGTTGCCGCCCTACATAATTAGTGTTTACTTTTTACTACAATCATTAAACTAAGTAAATATTTTTCATTTCATCAATATTAAGGACGAAGATTTGGTATATAAATATTTTTTAATTTATTTATAAGTACTTACTAATTTACCAAATAAATCTGAAGGAAACTTTGTAATCGATGGATTTATGTTCAATCAAGTCGCAATAAAATAATATGTTCTGTAACTCATAAAGAGCACAATCAGGGTTTATAATAATTTGCGTTCAGTCGTAATTAATAAATAGAATAACAACAAAACAATATTAAAATAAGCAATTGTTTTAAAACAAAAACGGTTACTAATTATGAAAACATAATTACTTACATAGTTATTCTGAACATATGGATATTGTGCTGTATCTAAATTTAAAATTCCACTTTAGTCCGAGGAACTATAAGGCTTATTAAATTAAAACTTAAGTAGTTATATGTAGCTCAAGGAGGAATCCAAATTATAAATACAGTTTACAGAAACCATTCGTCAAAGTCGATAGACAAGTTGCTAGAACTAAACGTGTCGGCCAGGCTCGTGTACATCATACGGGTCTAATTGTCTAATCTGTCTTTCATGTATCGAGTATCTCTGTTTCCCCGCTCACTAAGGGCGCGCGTGTCTCAATTCTTCTTCCTCTCCTCTCTTCTATACTCGTTATTCATGAGCAATATCCAAGTACCAAATACACCTACATGTAGTTCAAGCGGGTCCTACTACATCGGTTCTCACCTTCAAGAAGCAGGTAATGTCTTTAGTTAATAGTTCTGTTGATGGAAGATAGATATGTATCCCTTCATCTGTATGAAGACATCTTCACGATCATAAATGTTGTTTAGTGTCAGCGAAGGTTTGCAAAAAAAGTCAGTATAACTTATAAAAATCTGATTATTATTTTTTGACTGAGATAGACGGAGAAAAAATAATGTTTGATTTAAAAATGTACATGATAAACAGCCGTCAACACTATCTATAATATTATGTTTTACTTGACTTTAAACAAATACTGATGAAGTTATTTTCGTGTATAATACATATAAGGAATATAAAAATAGAAGACAAAGCTTGAAATTAATATCTCAATTTGAAAAAATATGATCTTAATGTCATTTATCTTAATATCTTACTGTATGAATGTGTCTTCTAAATATTTATACAAAATATTTAGAATACGAAGAATTTCGTCAATAGATGGCGTTGTTACCCATCACTTAACCAATGTTTGTTTAGTTTAAGTTTTAGTTTAAGATTAAACATTATGCATCTTTAAATTTAAATAAAAATATATATTAGTGAAAAGTTCTGTTTAAATGGAGCTGTCGTTGTGCAGAAACTGTGGGTTAAATGAATTGTTACATTTACTGTAGTTTGTATATTACTTGTTAGGGTGCTACTCCACTATCACTCGCAAAAACTTTTATATGTTCTGTTACAAAAATTACTTTAAAGATCATTCAATAAAGTTGTACCTATAAAGATATAATTATTTCATTTAACTACCGTACCTAAATGTTAAATTATAATTGAGTTAGACTTGTTGCATAATACATTTAATATTTAAAAAAAGATAGGTTTTTCAATTAACTTGTACATCAAAATTACTTTTAATATACAGAAATAGATAAATATCATAGAAACGAAATATACTTTACAGAGACATTACAAACTACTTTCAAACAAATTTAACAAAATAATATAAGTACAAAGAATAGTGTAAAAAATTAACATGTACACTTGTTAAGTAAAATCACATACATAAATATATAACAGTTATTAAATAATATTAACAGTGGAAATACTTAAAGGACTCTGAAAAGTAAGTATAATATACATATTCTTAAAAACAAGAACAGAATTGAATCTAGTAAAAATAATATTCAATACAACTGCCCTATTGGCAGAGAGGACATGAAATTCTGTTCGTTAGTAGTAGAAGTATTCAGTTCTGTATGTCTTGTGATCCCAGAAGGGCCTGCTTGTGGCTCATTGTGTTCCATAGGATGGTCAACACCAGGAGGCAGGTTGGAGTCATGAGATAAGTCATCTCCTTCATTGGCTGCGTCTGAAATTGAGAAATATAACGGCAGAAATCTTTTCGACTTTGATTTCACTCAGTTAAATAAACATAGCCCTCACAAAGTGGTTGTAAAGCATCCCTATATCCCGAGCCCAGGGTCACTTCTGGGACAACCGATCCAACGCACTCCAAGACAAAGTTATCCCAGACCCAGAGACCTCAACCTCTAATATAGAGTGTCTGATTCATTCCAAGACAAGTGCTCACATCATAACAAGTAACTCATGTCCCTCCCCTTTAACTGCAATACATTTAGATATTCGTGTCATAACACTAAATTAAAATAAAAAGCACAATAGGATTAAGTCTCAATATACCCATATTAGTCAAAATATTTAGTCAAAATTTCAGGTAAAATAAGAGAAATGCCTCACCATCAAAGAAATCAGAGTACACATCGCGAGTCCATTGTCCCTGCCACGGAACCATATATTCTTCAAACGCTCGAGGTGATCTGTCGTATGAGCCAGCTAACAGCTGTACCTGTAGAGTGTGATTATCTTCACTTATTATAATATGGTCAGCTATTCACCAACACTCCGCTTGTATTCACAAATTAAACCATTAAAACCCACTGTTTGCGATTATATTTCTCTGATATTTATTTTATTGTTATTTGACCGTACTGTGTGTTTGAAAATTTTTTACATTACAAATTCGTAAATAAATATTTTCGTACGAATCAACTTCACCATTGGGTTTGTCTGTTTTGAAGACCTCACCTCATGCTCCTTGTACTTTGTAACGTGATATGCGGCAGATACATGTTTTTTTTAAGACGTTAAAGATAATTTTAACAATATTAAATAATTCTTGTATTCGTTCTATTTTTAAAACTATTTTAAATAATCTTACTAATTAATAATTGATTTTGAGTTCTGACTGATGTGTATACCTCTTTACTGTAAAAGAGTTTAAAACAGAGCTGGTAGGCAAGTACACAAGAACACAAGTACAGGTATCGGAATCGAACAATGCGTCGATAAGCGGATAACCAGTGGCGGCGTAGCATAGGTTTGCACCCGGGGCGACTTTCTATCGAGCACCCTCAAAATAAAACGTGTTTACGTGACTCTATTTTGCTAAAATACTCAATGACATTATCAAAATTTACTTTCCTCTCCTTTTCAATGGACAATATGGATAGACTGTAACGTCGTGTTTGGCTAGAATGTTAGATCTTAAGTACAATGGTATGGTAATGGTAATCTACAATGGTAGATCTTAAGTAAGATTTTATTTTGAGAATCTTCTTTCACCAGTAGCCGATAAAACACAAATAGTTAAAAAAATCTTAGACATTAAGTGTTACATTTGAAACAGACTCAGAATAGTCCCATTTTACAATAAATTTCAGAATTTCCAGGGTAGTCCATTGGATCGCTTCTTGAAGAAAAATGTTGGCGGCTTCCAAGAGGCGCTTGAGTCGCAAAATCTCCAAAATAATGTCCCCTGCAGAAAATTGATCATAGATTTTTGTAAGATTTGGAGTTATATGCATCACGAAGTTCTTCTTTTATTGATGTAAGGAGAATTTCAGACGGAACAACACCAAATGTTATGAGAATGTCATCCATTGCTTTGTAGCGATGCTCTAGTTCTGCGTAAAATCTATCAAGACAATCTATCATAGCTCTATGCAACTCCTCTGGTAATGTTAGTCCAACGTCTTAGGACATTTCTTCTGCCATTCGTTTTCGAAACCTCCCCCTTCCTCTTCGTTCAACAGAAATATCCAAGTCCTTACATTTTTCAGTTCCGTAGGAAATAGCTCTTTCCACTATTTGGATATGTTGAGTTTCAAGAAAAATTTTTAGGGCTTTGATTTTTATAACACACTTTTTCAACGATAACCCAGATGTTTGGATATATTTTTGTGTCTGATTGACTTCTTCTAGAATTTCATAGCAAAAAGAGAGGTAACATAAAACACTGAAGTCACACAATTAGGTGGTAAGAGTGTGGATGCTGCTTTTCTTGTATCGACGTTTTCTCTGCTGCTTCTGGGATCACACACATCTTCGAGTGTTGATACAAGTTTTTCAAAATTATTATTCAGTGACCTAACAGCATCGTGATGAGCACTCCATCTTGTCTCTACTAGTCTTTTGACTGATACGCCTATAGTTTTCATTAGAATTTCCCATCTTTTTTTTATGGGAAAAGGGGCAACCGAGCAGACGGCCTACTTGATAGTAGATAGTTACCTACCGTCGCCCATGGACATCTGCAACGTAAATATGCACATGTGTTGCCGCCCTTGTTTGGGCCATCTATATGTGGATGACGAAAAGAATGTGTAAACTCTTTATACTGTTCCGAAAAATGTTACACTTGAACTAACACACCTGTAAGAGTGCACCCTGCATAGATTAAGCGAATGATTAGCACAAGGCATAAACAAAGTTTTAGAATTATTTTCCTTCATTATAGACTGTACACCACCATGAACTCCTGCCATGGTGGCAGCGTTATCATATCCTTGAGCCTGACATAGATGAATGTCAAAATTATCACTCTTAAACTGTGGTGGAGGGAGAGACCGCAATAAGTTGCCCCTTCCACCCCGCGATGCGCTAGCGGCTACTATCTGCCCGACAAAGTTGTCATTTCTCTGTCACCATGTTGTCACCCCTTGATGCTTGGCACCCGGGGCGGACCGCCCCCACCGCCCCCCCTTACGTCGCCACTGCGGATAACATGACCATTTAGCGATTATTGGTTATAGCGTCCGACACGCGGCGTTTCACACGAGCGGTTAACACGAGCGTTTTAGACGGACGGGTTGCAGTGGATTGGAAAATATTGGTTCCGACCTCATGTTAAAATAGTAACAATAAACTGTAGACATACTTTTAAATGTTATGTCTATAGGTGATATAACTTGGTCGGCTGTGTTGATATGAATGTAACACCTCCGTCAGCTCACAACTCGCACAGTCGTTCTCTCGAGTAGAGTAGTGTCGCATAGTAGGTAGCTAAGTACGTTTTGTGGCGAGCCTCGTCCCGACTCCCGGCGTCAGTCATCGAACGTGAACACAGCTCCCGGAGACTCTCGAGGCGAGCGATCTTTAAGCTTCGATCTTTAAACAAAGACTTCAAGAATGCCATAGATCGGAATCTGGATCATGGATCTGGATTCAGAATCGGAATCTGGATCGATTTTTATAGTTTTTTATGTAGGTAATTTTTTTCTCAAATTTAGATAGAACTAAGTAAATTACAGTCATCCTACACAGAGTTATCTAAACACTTCATTGAAACGAAAATGGTTCGTAAGTCAAAGTATTAAGATTTTTAAAATGAAATATTAAATAAGTAATAATCATTCAATTAAAGAAAACTGATACTTGTTTCAAGGCTAAAATAGTATTTTACAAATATCTACGCACGCACAGCGACAGCCGGCACACATCAAATACCTACGAACGTGTCCATTGACCTCCTAGATCAGCTGATTTGACGCGACTCGACTTTTTTTTTGTGGGGGCGAATTAAATCGTTAGCTTATAACACAGGGACAACAAGTATCAAGGAACTAAGAAATAAAATAATAACCGCCTTTGTATAAGTGAAAAGTGACAATGCAGTATTACCTAAAATAAAACCACAATTGCGAAAACGGTTATTAAAGTGCATTGAACAAGGCGGTGGACATTTTGAAAATGTTTTAAAACGACAACGCCGTGCGAGTGCAAATTAAACTGTAAGTTTGTTTATGATCTTTAAATTTTTGTTAATATTTTGATTCACACCATTTAAATACACCGACTTTGTCGTAGGTATTGTGGTGTCTAAAAAAAAACACTAAAACACTTTAAACTTAAAACAAAAAAAAAAACAAAAAAAAAATAAATTACACTTTAATATATTAAGTATAATACACATCTCGTCAGCTTGTGATCACGGTTGCTGTAAAGTAACCGAAACGTCGAGAGTATGTAGTTTATAATCAAAAATAAAAATAGCATAATACATTCGTATAACATTAGTTTAGTTTATAATCCAAGTTTTACAGAATGTAATTATTCAAAAAATATCTAGAAAACGCTGCAAATGAGAAATCCTAATGTGAAATAATCTTCTTAAAACATTGCAAATTTATAGTAAAAATAAGAATATTAATATAGTTATTACGTATTATGAACAAACGGTTTCTGATTTTGTATTCATTTTATTCCACAGCTATCAACATTGGTACTTACAATATTAATACAAACAAAAGAAAAACTGTTTCTTTTAGTATTTGGAGCGTTACATATAACATGTCACCAGATCCTCTGTGAAACAGAAATTATAAAAAGTGTTAATGTAGATGTCAATGATCTATCTGTACTTAAACAACCAACTTCTTTTTTTTCAGTCGCTTCAAATTTTCTAGCAGACTATTTCGCCAGCCATTCTTAAACAAATAAACACATAAAAATGATTCAGAGTATAATTTTTTACTTAGTAGGTACATTCAGAGTCGCTGGCCCATCTATACTATAATATTACATATAAAGCTGAAGAGTTTGTTTGTTTATTTGTTTGAAAGCGCTAATCTCCGAAACTACTAGTTCGAATTGAATAATTCTTTTTGTGTTGGATAGTCCAGTTATCGAGGAAAGCTGTGGGCTATATAACATCACGCTACGACTAATAGGAGCAAAGATATAGTGGTAAATGTGTAAAAACGGGAGAAAATATTTCATCTTTGAAGCCTTCCGTTGCGTGCGCCGTGAAAACGGTTCAAGATACACAAAAAATATGTATTGAAGAATAATAGCTCTTTTAATGATCTAAAAAACAGTTCGCGACAGTATATGTCTATCTTTTAAGATTAACTCACAAAAACCGTTTTTGTGGTACCTAATTTGGTCGAAATAATTTGTTCAAGTTGTATCAGCATAATAATATTAATCTTTATTCAAATAAACAAATAAATATGTATGTTTTTGGTTAAGAGTACTTCATTATGAATAAAAAAAACAGGTTTTATCCTGAAAATTCTAGGGGAACTAGACAATTCCCAAAACCCCCCAAGAACGGGAACTATGTGGGAAGAACTAAAAATCTGCCGGAAGTCACTATTCCACGCGGACGAAGTTGCGGCAAAAATCTTATTATATGTAACGTGTATCTGGCAGGTTTCCTGAGCACCGGCGATGCCCTGTCTCCAGGTAACAACGGGTTCAAGGTCCAGGTGGTGGCGCCCCGCTGACCCCGAACAAACATCGCCGTCTTCGGGGGCGACCCGACCAGCGTTACCATCGCTGGTTGTAGCGCCGGCTCTCAGTGTACTGCTTCATATAGTGTCGCCGACGTCTAAAGGTGTATTAGAACATATATTTTTTATATTTACTCTCTCCCTATACGAAAGAACATATAAATTAATCTTTCTCCAGGTCTATTTCACCGTGCAATATCAATGAGCGGGTCTCCGATCAGCAAGTCTCCTCTATCGAGCGATCTATATCATCTCGCCGTTAAACAAGCTCAGCTCCTCGACGGTCCGACTAACAACTCCAAAATTATTATTGACTGTTTGAAGACTAAACCCTGGAGAGAACTTGGAACTTCAGTTCTTGGTTTCTATGTGAATATATTATATTGGCGATGACGAAATACAATCTCATTTTAATTTCAGTTTTTCGTTTACTATTGATATCCTTTATAATTAAAAATTTATTTTAATATTTCACTTCTAGGAATTTGCTTTAGATCCAGTACGTATTTGTTATCCTGTCGTTGAAAAAGACTTCGGTCAAGAACGCTTGTTAGACATGCAGACGACGGATGATACCCGTGAAAACAAGTTCCACGCTGTCCCGTACATCGCGAGCCAGACAGAGGGAGAGTTCTTCTGGATGGCATTTATTTTGTACTCGCGCTTTGAGATATTTGAATCCTGTGACGCACAGATGATTCTTCATTGTATTTGTTACAGCCGTTCTAAAAAATGAAACATTATATCGTATTTACTTCCGAGAGAAAACAAAACTTACGCAAAATACGCAGCGAGAAGACTTCGCACCCAGTATTTAAAAGACAAAGATTAGTCCAACGATGAGGAGAGTGCTCGAAACTTAGGTTTGTTATATGCAGATGCGATCGTAGGTTTTCCAGTGCACTGGTAATAATATGTCAAAAATCACAATTAACTTTGAGTGTTTCCTATTTTAAATGAAAAAACTAATGTTGTAGAATGTTTAACCTGACGGTGCGTCACTCGCCGCAGCCTGTCTGGTACTACGAGTTCAGTTTCGTCTTCAACCACAGTCACTATGAGGAGCCGCTCACTAAGAAACCCATCGGTGAGTCAATCTGTTTATCCCGCACTATATGTGATGAGTGTTTTAATAAATAACATCTATAAACGTTGTCGTGTTGTCAGCGGCCGCTCATCATGACGACCTCATATACCTGTTCTCTCTGAGTTATCGTACGGAAGGTGCAGACTCCGCCACGGCCGCCTCCACTCCGCCTCACAGACATGTGGTACAACTTTGCCAAATACGGGTAAATATTAAAGTAAGGACATTATTTTATGAACAAAAGGTGAAGTTAGTCAATTATTCAAAACTATTTAATAATATCTTTATATGTGATTAGATAAACTAAACAATTCAATTTAGTATTTGAAATTTATTTACAGATATTTTTGAATTAATTCGTTAAGAAAATAAGTAAATTCTCATTTCCATAACCATAGTTATTATTATATGTCTTTAAATATTACTGTTCTTACATTAATTTACTTTTCCTACATTACAAATATATTCTTAAAGGGATATTTCAAAATTATTAAGATTTTTATATCATCTTGCCGTAATCACGGTTTCTACAAAGTAATCGAAACGTCGGGAGTATGCTGTTAAAAATAATCATAAAGCGTAGTAAATCCGAAAAATATTAGTTTTATTTCAATGAATATTCACGAAAGTCTAAGATGTCATTACATTTTTTAAAAATAGTTTTGCAACCTTTGCTAATGTTATAATTATCCTACAAAACAGAAAACCTTAGATCAAAAGTTATATTTGTTTTTTTTTTTCATATTTTTTCATATATAGCAATAAGCTGAAGTCGTTTACTACAGTTTTAACGACAATTAGTTGTCATGTCATCCAACATAAAAGTTCAATATAAATAAATGTTCAAGTGTATAATACTGTCTGTGTGACGTCACCAGTGACCCCAACCCTCGCGGAGACTCCAACCACTCCTCAGACCTGCACTGGCCACCAGCCAGCCCCGGACGACGCACATACTTACGAATAGACCACCAACTGTCCCTTCACGAGAATTTAAAAGAAGATCGAATGAATATCTGGGAGGAACTGTACCCCTTGGAGTACCGATACCTTCATGACATATTATGTATTTCAATAAATATTAACAACATGAGACGGTTGAGTATGGAATTATTAAAAATATGAAAGTCTTACTCGAGATGCACACGATGGCTGTTGAAATTGTTACGATCTGTATTTCTAGCATTCAGTAGTGTATTGGAATGTTAATGAAATTAATGTTTTACATTTTAATAATAATTATAAAAGTACGTTAATATAAAAAAAAGGTATTTTTATAAGCCAATTCCGATATTTGCTTACTTTCTAAAACAATACTTTTGATTGCATGTCGTCGGTCTCAGCTTTCAACACGCTCATAACATAACAGAACAGAGGTCTTTAAATTTGTTAAAGTTTCATTTTTATGTATTTTTGTTACAAAGGGTTGTCATAGAAAAGACGTTTTACATTATTAAAACAATGTTTTGCCAAATTCTTCAATGAACACTTTAATAAAACATGTGATACAAAAATTATACAAATCCCAGGATATTGTGTTTCATTCGAAAAAATGCTACTTAACTATGTAGTTGGTTGACTACTTAGCTTGAGTGTCGGCGTGAACACCATATACATTATTATATTAATATAATTAAAGTCTAATATTCTTTATACAAAATGAGAGAACGTTGTTTTTTGTATAAAATTTATATTCAATTATAGTAATGATGAAATTGTCTGAGAGATAAGTGCTATCTCCTTTGCTTTCTTTCAAGTAGTGTTTGTATGTCCTGCACATCCAGGCCCTTCGTCTCAGGAAGATATACGGACGTAAATATAACAGTCAATAAACTTATCAGCGCAAATATATAAAACACGGGACCCATTCCGACCGCGGCCAGGAGAGGGTTAAAGATGACTAATATCAAAAAATTGAAAATCCATCCGGACTCGATGATCAACATCGTCATTACGCCGCGCACCTGAAACATACAGTAATATGTATACCTAGAGATGAATAAACCAATATTCTTAAAGAACCATCTCTATGGAAAGACTAATAAAACAGACCTCTGGAAGAAACATCTCAGCAACAACGACGAAAGGCACGACGTTCGCTCCGGAGGTGACGGTCGCGCAGTAGAGGAAGATGAGTGCTGCGGCGAGCCAGGAGGGAGCCCAGAGGAGTTGGAGATGAGAACCGAGCAGGATACAGAACACACACGTGAACAACGACGAATAGATCATGACGGGCTGCAAGGATATAAAAGATTGATTGTAGAAGAACATGGGAATCATGTAGCATCCTTTAAAAACTGAAAGCATATTCATTAGTTTGATCATATATATAATTTGATAGGAATTAAGTGTTATAATGAAAAAAATATTAATTTTATTATATTGGATATCTGCCTGAGTATTCAGAGAAACAAACTAGTGTCAAAGACTGATTTTTATCAATAATTTTAAAATTTATTTTATTTTGTATAAGTAATTTGGTACCGTAATGCTTATCTTCATGTATACTTGTATCTTTTTCATAACATATACATAGAATCTCACCGACCGAGACAACATCCTCAACAAATTTATTTAATGTGGAAACAACAAGTTCTGTAAAGTTGGAGACAACAAGAAGATTATCGATTTAAATAACTCACTCGTCTGCCGAAAACATCGATCAGGTAGGCTGCGACCACAGCTGAGATAACATTAACGAAACCGAAAGCCATAGTGGTCCAAGTAGCTGAGATACTAGGTAACGTGTCCTGGAGTAAAACCTGGGCGTACACTTGTACTATGATGAGTCCTTGAAATACTGCGAGGTTCAGCAGAGTGAAAGAGATGAAAAATCCACGGACCGTGGGTTTATGTTTACCTAAAATTAATAAAGTTGATAATATTATCTGACTGCGGAATAACATCTATTTGTATAGTTTTGTAGAAAACTTACGAATGAATTGCCATTTTGTGAGCTTTTTTGCACTCTCGGGTTTCAACGCCTCTCCTTCGGGTTGTGTATCTGTAAAGCAATAATAACAAAAATCACACACGGTAAGCATTCAAAGATCAGTCTAGTTTGTAATAACTTTTGCCTATCTAGATATGGTTGAGAATTTTTGATAACATACAGGCGAAAGCTTGAAGAGGTTTCAAAATACGGTGGCAAGAGGCGGTGATGTTAATACAACGGGGCATCATAACATTCTTGTCACTTTGTTGAAATTTACAGAAACACAAATAGTATAATATACTAGAACAGTAATGACGCAGTCATCTTCTTTCTTTGAACACACGTAAATGAATTACTGAAGATCGTTCTTTCAAAAAGACCTAACATAAAATTGTGCTCTCAGAATTAATGAATGTTAGTTATGAAAAAAATGGGTGAAAACTTTCACAGAATTTCCACAGAATTTCTCACAGGTTCTGAACAAGAAAGCAAATTGTAGATGACGGATGTAGATGCTAATTTGTTATGTGAAAATGAGTTCAGACGACAGATGTGTTCGTTGGTGCTGCAGAACTTACTTGAATTAAAATTGATTGAAACTTATCGAAAAAGCAAAACTGAAGCTACACTGCTAAAATTTGATAATAACTGTTACTGAATATTTTTCAGTGACAATGATAAAAAGTTGAATAAAATTTATTCAAAATCGACATTGAGTATCTCAAAACAATTCAGCAAGAATTAGGTGAAAATAATTACAAGAATGCATTTTTTCTCCTGACTTAAAAAAAACACACAAGCACGTATGCATACATACATGAATACGCCCGAGAAAACTTTTTTTTATATAAAATAAAAATACAAGTCCTACTCTCACATATAAATAAAAACGTTGACAATAATTTCAAGAAATTCTTTTTATTTCCTTCCGGCAACATACCTATTAAGAAATTTCACCAAATTATCAATTTGATGGATCATTTTAGTTCGGCTGTAAAAGCTACAAGCTACAAATTATACTCATATGATAAAAGATAAAAAGTTTTGAATATAACAGAATAGAAACAATCGGATGACGACATGCTTGTCAACACTTACCTCCGAACTGTGGATTTAAATTTCTTCTTAGATTATCAATTTCTTGGAGAACTATTTTAGAGTTCGGTTTTTCAGATCTATAGAAACATATCGATTCGACTGCCTCCTGCAAGTAATTGTGTTCGAAATAAGTTAAGTAAGGGTTGAAGATGATCATTGTATGTATATGCGCACACTTTTACCTTTTCTAAGCCCTTTTTCATCAAATGCACCGGAGACTCTCTCACCAGGGCCAACAAAATAATAGTGACTGTAAATATCGTAAGGTACACATAATTCAGAACGTCGTAGCTCCAAAACCCTCCGAGGAAATATGAGACGATGATCCCGAGACCGAAGAATATGTTAACGGTGGCGGTGAGAGTGCCGCGGATGCTCTCCTGGCTGAACTCATTGATGAAGTTAGGAACGATCATGAAGGACGTGCCCACCAGGCCTGACACGAACACAGACAGCAGGACCAGCTCCACGCGACGAGCGAACGACAGGATCGACCACGACACCTGACGATTAATTAATTAAATATGAGTCGAGAGGTTACTATTCAAAAAACAAAACACTGCATTACATTTTTTTCTAGTTAACCTCGTATAATATATCATTAGTTGAAATGTTAATTATTTTAAAAACTTGGGCTACCTTTTACAAACACGTCAATTTAATTTTTTCGGTGACTTTTCAATCTGTAAACTATTAGTTATTATTGTTCTATAGATTTTTAATTTTATCATAAAAAGTAACATATAAGACTATTTAAACTACCAAATTGGTTAACAATGTTCCTATCAATCAAACACACATATAAGGTGGCGAACGCGAATACGACTGATGTCTGATCAACTTTTCGATAGAAGTGCCCTAAGCACTACCGCAGCCTAACCTTTGCTTGCAGTGGCTGCAGCAGAGTGAAATATATAGATTAGAAGATCTCGGGCAACAAAACGACAGGCTGTAATATATTATCATCTATACTATTTGAAAGTTTTTATATAACTTTATTTAAATGCAAGCTATACGTACCACTGGAGCCAGAGAAAATAAAATACAGCAATATTTCCTTCCCAGTAGATCCAACAAGACGCCAGTGAGAGGAGTTCCTATGACAGCTGCGATGCTCGATAAACTTCCAAGAAGTGTTATCTCCATTTCGGTCATGGGTCTGTCCAGAGTGGTGTTGACAGAAGAGAACAAGCTTATTGTGGACGAGGGCCAGGCGAGTATGAGGCCGAGGTTCAAACAGAGGCAGCCCACTGGAAAGATTCAATTGATTACTCAATTTATTCAAAGACTAGCAGCCGGTCCGGTTTCGTACGGGTTTCTAACTGAAATATCAAAATTAAAACTCATAATGCACAAATATGAACCCTTCTATTTGAGTCAGCTTACTAAAGAAAGACAATTGTGAAGAAAGTTTCAATATTATTATTTTAATGAATTTTAATAATATCTAAGACTTCATGAGTGTTCGTTTAAATATAGCTAATAATTGTGAACGATTCAAAACGTCTTTTATTGATTATAAACTACATACTCTCGACGTTTCGATCACTTTACAACAACATTGATCACGGACAGACGAGATGTAAATGTCTGTCAGTTGGTCTTGTTATTTATCATCTACCGCCAATGTTTTCTTACTTTCCTAGCGTACCGCTCTAGATGACTGCAGAATGCGCTCGCTGTGTCACCAGTTCAAAATAATAAAAACGCGTAGTAGGTACATTAAAAATATAAGTTTTATTTAAATTTAATGACCTAATATTTTTATTAAGATGTTTTTTGTTTTTGATATTTTTTCTTGTTGTTGATTTTTACAAGTGATTGCAAGTCCAATTTTTTACATCAAGTCATGTTGTAACGGCTCTTCGGAGTTCAGAAAATTTAAACATTCCTACGAGTAATGGAATGCTTCATCAATATAAGCAACTGTCGATCAATTTGTACATTTTTATCTGTGTAGGATTTTTGAAGAATCTTATTGTTTATTTCGTTCACTTTATCTTTCTTAGGAGACATTCTTGTTCTAAAACAAACCAACGAAAGTCGTTTAAAAATATCTTTCTCTCCAAAACAGCAAATGAGAATGTAACCTCACTTCCGCCACTCCACACTTGATAACTAAATATATTCAAATAAGCATTGCTCACCCTAACCATAAAAAAGTAATCCTACATTGTTTAATTCTTACTTACATACTTTTAATCAAACATTACGCAATACGAATGTTTACAGACTTTTATATATCATCAGATTCATGATTTGGTTAAATTTAAAAGTGCAATCTATCAACGTAAAGAAACACTACGATGGGCCGCTGCTAGCTGCTAGCGCCTGTTTCCAGCCAAACTAGCCGTAAACACACCTACTCAATGTATATTTTCCATACAAAGACTCTGAAGTTCGATCTGCAAATCTCGTATGGTATGCAAAAAATATTTACGTGTATTGTGTAAAAAAATATGCATATTGTAGTGTTCGAGAGCCATTGCTTTCTTAAGCCTACTCATTTAAAAAGTCATAGAAACTGAGTTGATTGTAAAATGAAAAGAGGCTTGTTAATTTGTCGGTACACCATTCAAATATTTTTTCGCCATTTTGTTATTATTGTCTTTTAATGCGCAAATGTTAAATTTCGAGGCAGAGGCCTTAAGCTGAGCTTTGCATTTGTGTGAGTGTACACGGATAGTGTAGGTGTGATGTCAATTTTTTGAAAGCCGCGTTCTTTTCTAGTTTTTAACCGGTTTATTCTGCTTTAACTCCGCCCCGCACCTTCCACACTTCACCCTTTGTACTGGTAGCAACTTCAAAAGTTGAAAACGCAATGTCTAGTGGAGAAAAATTTGTATTGTTTTTTCAAAATTTTCATTACTTAATTTTTTTTTAAATAATATTTCCTTTTACATGTTTTGCTTATTTTATTTTTAATCTAGATGTATGTTATGTATCTATTTAAATATAATAAAATTGAATTTTAAAAGTTTTTGTCTAACTCTACTTTTACTTTCACTAACACAAATGCAAAGCTCAGCTTAAGTCTAACGGACTATACAAGTACATTTGATAGTGGGAAAAGGCTGCCTTTAAGACCGTATGCGGTAGGTATACCTATTCCTGAAACCAACCATAGAAAAAAGGTATACCTATTCCTCTCGTTATTCACATGAAGGTTTTAATATCTACATCATTTTGCGCCGACCGAGGTCATTTTAAAGGCTAAGGCTATTGTACTTTCATGTTTTGGTTAAAAAATATCAAGATAATGAATGAATAAAAAAAAACAATTATTTATCAAATATTTCCAGAAGCACATAGGATACAACTTAGTTCATTTGTCCATAGTTTAACTTTCACAGAGAACTTAAAACACATATTTTTCACAACTCCGATGTAGACGGCAGACTGTTGAACATCATTAACCTGGGGATGTTATCTGAAACCTGATCTGTTAAAGTGACATAAAACATGTTTTGTGAATTATTAGACTACTTCCATTTGCAATGTTTTAGACATTTTAAAATAACAAAAAAAAACTGTCCTTGTATTAAATTATTTGGTAAGAGTTCAACAGGAATGTGATTGAAGAAATTATAAGAACTATTAAGTCACTAAGTTGTTTGGATACATAAATTCCAAAATAAACGTCTTTAAATTTTAAACGGAACTTTTTTGTTCAAGTCTTGATTCTCTAATGAACAGATCTTTATAATATTATTATAAATGTTGTTTCTCAGTTACGGCTGTCTTACTTTTTTCAATATCCTTTAAAAAGGTTGTGATACCCCACATTAGTCTGTTACACAGATAGTGCTTCCACTAGATGTGACTTCATCATCTCTACCAACCAACGAGTGGCCTGACAGCCGAGGGTGATCCAGTCAACATAAAAATAAAACGTCGGTCGTGTTAATGCAGAGACTTTCAATATACATTTGGTTACTATTCTACAAAATATATAATGACCATATTATGTTAGGGAGTATTTAGGATGGAACAAGCTGATTTTTAAACATCTGATTAATTGTCACTAGTAAACAAGATTACTCGATCAAATACATCTACAAATCGATAGATTAATATAAATCACAGTTCATTCATAAATCCATTACTGAAACACAAGGTTGTTGTACACAATAAGAAAAAAACGACCGCGATTTTTATTAATTTTTCTTTACAAACACGAGAACAATAAAGAAAATGAGTAAACTCAAAGTTTTTACCTCAATAACGTGTTATAAATATGTAAAATGAAATGAATTACGTTAACAAGGTTAATTGAATGAAGAAAGAAATCGAATTTTTGTAATAATCATTAAAGAAAGTAGTTCGTTTTTTTTTATTTTTTTTAATATTTATATTATGTTACAACAAAATAACATGTGATGTTGAAGTCCTCAACAATCATAAGTTTCTTTCAAAGCGTTCTTATAGTTTTCACGCAGTTGTAAGACTGGAATCTGAAAGGAGTCTAAAACTATTTTATATTTATATAATGAGATATAAAAAGAGACTGTAGTAATCACCATGCCACTGAGAAGAAATTTAAAAATTATTTGCTCTCTTTCAGATAGTTAATAATCCCGTACGAAAATTAAAATCTAAATGAAATCCTATTAATATCAAAATGTCCAGGATCCGAAAAAAAATTTGACGATTGGCATTTTTATAAACAATATCACACTTTCTTTAGATGTCACAGTTTATTTTGATCTCCTGAATGAAGTCTGTATACATGAGGTCAATTCAAGGAGATGACACCCTTCTTTAATTCCATAATTTACCTTTATGTATTATATCTTTTTGTATCGACTTAAGGTTAACGATTGTTAAATTTGGATAGTCAAAATGTTGAATTATATTTAGAAATAAAGACGCACAGACAGATGTAGCGGCCTTATGGTGTAGTATTAATGTTGGTATTATATGTATAAACACATTAAAAATTATATTTAAATCGTCGTAAGGACTTATTTTGAGTGGAAAAAAACTTTGACTGATTACTCAGATACATTTTCCAGATGTGACAAAAATAAATGAATGCTTATAAATACCTTGAATGATTAATAAACACATAGCGAACGCTTGGAATTTTAAAATTGCTTTTGATTCTGAGTGTAGATGCGATGAAAAAGAAACCTCAATACATTTTTCCAAAACTAAAACTAACTATAACAGTTATTTTTAGTAATATATGTAAAGCATTTTTAAAGAACGTTTTAAGGCAAGAAACATCGACGTCTGGCTGACGGCATTCAACTATAAATAAAAGTAATTAATGTTTATGATATAACGAGTCGATATTGTAAATATTTATAAATGTGCTTGTACACAAGGAACCAAATAAAATACCAAAGATATGGAGCATGTATCAATGATTTATGACCATAGCAGGAACGAGGAAACAGAAGTAGGGTTTAAGACAAAGGAGGAACATCATACACAGGAGCAGGGAGTCAGTAACTGTAACTAGTCCACCGTATATCATTTAATATGAACACTTTATTATTAATACCTTAGTCTGTAACTCATATTTTGACCGCGTCCCTTCTCTGCCTTTCGGTTTTTTTTTCTAAACTACATTAGCTAGCATCGTTTCATCCATCAGGTTACTTCCATGGAACTATTGAACTTGTTTTTATAATTTTTATATCAACTAAAGAATGTTTTATTATAATTTCAATTTATTTAAAGTACTATTAGTCATAGAAAGTCAATCATGTACATTTTAAAGGACTCTTTTTTCTTTACAAGTGTCTCTAGTCCGAACTAGGTGCTAATAGATAGTTTTGTCCACACCGACTAAGTGTAAAGTGAAGAAGAATTTGTAGTGTCTTCGTTATCTCATCATATTAATATTGTGAGTTAGAATCCAAGACATGTCCATTAACTTCTACAACCAGACATTTAGCTGTTAGAGGTTGAATCACTTAGACGATGAAAAAAACTCATAATGTTGAAAAATATAAGTCAACTATATTAATAGTTGTAAAGAAGCACTCACCGATTACGGCACAGTATATCTGTCTGAAGACTCCCATGCTTCCTAACTTCATTAACTTTGTATGTTACAACTGTCTCCAGCCACTTCAGATATCTTCACCGCTTCTAGTTTAAGACGGCACTAACAAGTCTCTGATTGTTGGAATACCACGAAGTCACTATATGATGCCTTAATAAATAAAACATTAGATTACCGCTCTTACGGCTGGGATCATTTTTGTTGGCATTATATATAATATTGGCTTTCTTCCGTCATTTTAGATTACCTTATCAAAATATTTTTAAACTTTTTCTAAGAATCAAGGCCTCTGAAGATATTCATTTATTTACATTGTATTTGCAGTAGAAAACCCACTATAATTTCTAAAGCAAGTGACGGCTTTGAAAAAATATATATTAATAAATATTTGTTTTCTATTAAATATAATTTCTATACATTTTTGTATAAACTCAAATAAATCTGAACGATAATATTATTGACTGTGTTACATACACGCAACCTATTAAAAATTAAATGAACAGAGCCGGGACAACAATGTTGTATGGAAAAATGTCGTACAACGAGTGGCGTCGCTGACTCCGTGAAACGAACTCCTGGTCCCACAAGAAATGACCTGGCACGGCTACACTAACATCTGAACAATCATGTAGTCTTAGGTAGATTATACATTGTGGCAATACATATAAGTAAGCATCCGTAGAGTTGGGGCGATTCGTCCGAAAATCTTCATGGTAGAAAACTTCGCAGCTCACGCTCGACCGCCGCCTACCTCCAACCTCAAACTCAAATAACTTTATTCAATGTAGAAGCATTACACTTTCTTATTGATGGTCACTTGAGACACTACCACCGGTTCGGAAAACAAAATACCCTGTCCTGAGAAGAACCGACGAAAGAAACTCGGTTCTCGAGAAATATATATATATACATTCATTCATTATATATATATATATATATATATATATATATATATATATATATATATATAGATTCATTCATTCAATAATGACTGCACATTGTAATGTATTTTGACAATCGCCTGATGCTTTCCACTAATCGGGAATTAATGAAATTGGTATTTCAGTTTGTAGTACGCTTTTAACAGCCGCACAGGTTCAACAAAGAGACTTTTTTTATAGTTTTATAAAAATATTCAGATATTACAGGGCAACCGCCAACAATGTGAGTATTCAACACATCGATATATATTGTAGGAATGTGAAAAGGTAAGAGGGACTAGAACGACATAGTATAAGCAGCTGTTAGAAGAGATCAGGATTCTTTTTCGTTCGTAACACGCGTTGGTGTGACAGATTAATCGATTGTAGTTTTTCGAAGTTTGTTTAAATCTTTTGGTTTTGTTCAACTCAGATTTCGTTTCACAATAAGTTGAAATGGAAACAGCTGAAAGTTATTAATATAAAATTGTTCTAGGTTTTAAGTAAAAATAATTTAATATTGAAATTGTATCGAATATTATTTTTAAAAAAGTCTATTCCGATTTTGTTTCTAAGAATATATGTATGTACCTTATTCAACGTTTTGATACTTAATTGTTTTCGTAAAATCATCAAAAAAATTAATTCGCTTTATTAATAATCAAGATGGATCCGTAGTAACTAATCTCATGTCATATAAACTACAAATACAACCAGTACTTTAAATATGTTCATTGTAAGTTACGAATATAAACTACCTACATTTCACAAACACTACATCTGTTACCTTTGATAAACTTCACTACAGATGAAATGAGATGAGTAAATTGTACATTAAATATAATATATTATACACCTAAAACAAATTTGCCTCTATCCAATGAGGTTAGATGAACGTATATACAAGTAGAAGACTTTGAGGTGCGAGTACTTTGCTCACTTCCAATAAGACCTTTAAAATATGAACGGTATGTACACATGACACCTTCACAATATTAAATAAAAATAAAACATCTGCTTTCCTGAACCATTTTAATTCTATTAATAGTAAGATTCAGTTTACAATAGAATTAGAGGCAAATAATTCTTTAGCTTTCCTTGATATACTTGTCATCAAGAATCCTGACAATACTTTGGGACATACTGTTTATAGTTAACCCACACATACGAATAGGTATCTCAATGGTAACTCACACCACCACCCTATACAGTTAGCTACCATTGGCAAAATCTATGTTACAGAGAGCACAACACCTTTGTGATGCTGACCACCTAGAGGCCGAGCTGCAGCATGTAAGACGTGCTCTGACCATCAACAGCCTGCCCGTGCCTCGCCAGCATCGCAAGAACCATTTGAAGCCACCCACAGATGAACGACGACCTGCGATACTTCCATATGTAAAGGGAGTTACTGATAGAATAGGCAACATTTTGAAGAAGGTTTCGATCAATACTATTTACAAACCACATAAGAAAGTGAGCCAATTCTTGAGACCAACCATTTACAAGAAGCGGGTGTATACAAACTTGATTGTGACTGTCGCTTGTCATACACAGAAAGGAGCATCGGTACAAGGGTTCAAGAACACATCTCAGACATCAAAATTAGGCGCGCGTCGAAGTCAGCAGCATGTGTTCATGCATTGGACAAACCAGGCCATTACATTAGATTTGATAATGTAATGGCCACATATCTTCACTCGTGAAGACAGATATATACCAAGGTTAATCAGCGAGGCTATTGAAATTAAAAAACACCCCCATTTCAATAGCGAAGATGACTGGAACCTATCAAACATCTGGGATCCTCTTCTAAAAAACATAAAATCCCATGCCCGTGACCACACCGCAGGACCTCGAGACACCGTGAGCGCTTTCTACCGGTGCGGGAGGTGATAAATAACAAGACCAACTGACAGACACTCACATCTCGTCAGCCCGTGATCATAGTTGCTAAAAAGTAGCTGAAAAGTCGGCAGTAAGTATGTAGTTTTTTACATAAATAGAGTCGCATAGTATAATCCGAAAAATATTAGTTTAATTTAAATTAATAAAACTCGCGAAAATCTTAGATCTCAACGGTGTAGTTATCTAACTATTCACACAGCAGGTGCGTCAACATTACATACCTATATAATATATTAAAATATCATGTATTTATAATATTAAGATTCGCAAACTCTTCTCTATATAAATAATGACTCAGTTTATCAAACATTCAACTCGTCTTTTAACCTTTTCCAAGTTTTCTGTCACTCGTGTGATTCATAATCTGAGTAACTGTAATATTTAAGATGCACAAACCGTCGACGTCCACCGAGGGGTTAAAAATCTATGAAACTTAAACTATGATAAATAAACAATGCCATTATATTCAAAGACTATATTTAATATGTAAAATATCGTAACAAATGTCTTTAAAGTAATTTAAAAGAAAGAAATCAATCAATAAGAGTGTTCGGGTCCACTTCGTTGAGGTAGTCGTTCGGGTTCTTCCGTTGTCTCTTCTTGTGACTCTTCTCGACGGTCACGTAAATGAATACAGAAGTTATTAATACTGCAACAATATAACAAGTTTTAAGTCATTTTATAAACACGGGTTTCCTAAATCCCATAGCCAGAGCTCGGCAGTAAGTACCTGGCAGCCAGGTCATGATAGTTGAGGTGGTCCGAGGGATCATGTTGGGTCCGCCCTTGGAGAAGGCTCCGGCGAATGGTTTCAGCTCGTGAGGAGACAGCCTGTACGTCAACAAGCCTCGCACGTGAGCCAGGTTACCGAACACTTTATCCATCAACACTTTAGATGGAAACATCTTTCCTTTATAGTAAATTACAAATATTTTTAAAATATTATCGATTAGACGTTTGGTTGACGTCGAGACCGATGGATCTAATGACTTTTAAAACAAGTGTAAATACTTTTTGGTTCTTATTAATCGTTTAGTGAAAAATGTAGGATACGTATTTATTTGTTGGAAAAACAAAAAATATTTCGAAATGAAGAGAAAGAGACGTAATGCTAAAAATTTGAAAATATGTTGTATTAATATATTTTGATTTGATAAACCCTCTTGAGAAAATACATAGGATATGATAAACAAGAGATTTTTGTTAAAAAAGTCGCCTACTAGTAGGACTATATCCCGAAAATATTAGTTTCAATAAATGTATAAAACTCGCGAAAATCTTAGATCTCATTATGTGAACCAGTACGGACCAGAAAAGATTTTGTTGGTCCTTTTTATAATAGAGAAATAAAAATCGACGTATTATAAAGAAAATATAATAGGTAACAAGTAACAACACAGCCAGTCGCAAAAACCACGACCACAGACTAGAACACCACTAATATATTATATAAAGGGAGCACCTCAGGCTGTCGGGAAAAGAGACGAAGATAGCCCCGGGACCTGGTGTTACACAACACAGACTGGAAAAAATTGATAAGTCAGGTCCTCTGTCGGTTTATAAATATTTATAGACACACTCGTCAAACAGATTTAGTAATAGACATGAGTATTGATAACTGTATCATTATATCAGATATAGGTATTATTGTAATTGTAAAATAATAATTATTGAGAAAGCTTCTTATTATTTCGTGAGCACAACCTCCCGCTACTGTTGCAGTAACTCCTTCACTTTAAGGGAGGACTGGTCAGTATTAAATGCACATGTGGGAGGGTTTATGTAGTTACTACACGTATGCGTCCGTATGTAGTCTGCGAGGTGTCTCGGCCTCTGAACGAGTCAACTTTTGCTCTAAGATCGTCTCTGTGTTTTTGTAAGCGTAAAATAGCATTTTTTATTATATAGACAAATAGGTTTGTTAATTTACTCGTCATCATTCAAAGTTGTAACCCGTTATTCACTCCTGAAACGCCTCTTTCAGTTCAGAGGTCAACCGAAACAAACAAAAATAGTAAAATTATATTATATTTGGTATATTTGCAGAATGTATTTAATAATAAAAACTGTTATTTAACAGTCACCAACAGACGCTACGATCATATTTGTTAAGATTATAATTTAGGGTTTTACAGTATTTGTTCTGCGACTATCTTTATGAGTCAGATAAATGAAACAACACACAAGATAACAACTTTATTACGTCGCTTTTATTGTTGTGACACTTTTATTCATATCATGTTACGTGGTCCCCCCCCTCCCTGCTCCCCCCCCCCCGGGTCCAGGTCACGGCGCGTCTCGTTCCTCCTTCAGCTCGTAGTATCTCCCGAGTCGTATCTCAGCGTATCTGTAACGGATATAACACAATTTAATATATTCCCCTCTTTTAAAGGCCTAGGTCAGCCTGTGTGTCGTTCCCACCTCAGGAAGTCGAAGTGTATGTCTGAGAGGTGTGACTGTACGAGCGCCCACGCGCCCCACAGGAAGTGTGAGAGGGGCGCGAGGTCCCGGACCTGGTGACACACGCGCGACACGTCCTCCTCGCGGGGCTCGCGGGCCTGCAGCTCCGTCAGGTAGCTGTACACCCAGCGACGCTGGAACTGTTCACACGGGTAGCGGGAGTAGTCGATGTCCTCCAGAGACAGACCTGACAGATACAGACACACACCGGCGATGAGAGATTATAACACGAGGAGATCAGTGTGGAGACGAGTGTGGAGTTGGAGATCTAGTACACTGAGATACATGCAACTTGGCGGACTAATTAAATAATATAATTTGCAATAAAACAACGATTGCTCATGATTTTGTTCTAAACTCCTATATCCTTATATATCTCCAATTCCGGCTCCCGCTGACTTAGTGACACAGAGATATAATAATGATGAATATTTCAGACATGATGGAAAGTTAAGAAACATATGAGGTGATGAACACACACACACACACACATACACAGGGAGCGAGTAAAGATCGCGTTCAAAGGTAATTTGAAATGACTCGTTTTGGTGATGATCGATTGAGAAAGACCAAGACGAGGTCTTCATTGACCAGATGTTACACGAGATTCAGCAGATTGAATGGATTAGTTCCCGTACTTAATAATAATCACGAAACGACGATCATATAAACATTGAGATCAATAGATCAAAGGTCAATGAACTTCACAAATAATTAAGGTGAATACGTAATCAATTCGTATTGTAGCTACAAAATATGTACTGTAAAACGTTTATAAAAACATATTTTGAAATATAATAACATTTTTATTTTTTCAAGTAATTGTCAGATGAAGGAGAGTTCTCCACCTCGTCTACTCCCGACAGACGAGAGCAGGCCGCGAGGTCACGGGACGCGGTCGAGTTTCGAACTCAATGAACCGTCCGATACATTAAAACTCATCATTTTACACGACGAGGAGAGTCACAGGAATGTGTTCGTGTTACGATGTAACAGACATTTCGTTTGAAGTTTAAACATAATATATGAAAGAGGTAACGATAATTATTTTATGTCACAAAGATTCAAGTACACCTATATGTGTGCAGTCAAGACAGTCGAGCTGTGTGGAGAGGGTGAGGTCAGTGTCGGAACAACTTGTTCAACACAACAACATTACTACTACACATTACAAAGAGATACATGTTGACCTACACGACCAGACCACGGACACTTTAATATTTGTTAAGTTTTTACGAACATTCAATTAAGCGTAACTTCTTTTAGGTCTTCAGAGTGTATTGAATGATACATCTCATTCAATTATTTTATTATTAATTCCAATAATATTAAGCGCATTCCCATCGTCTCTCTATCATAGCACATATGATATCACGGATTACATTTTAAGTATAATAAGGAGCATTCGGTCAATACGAAACGAGCGACCTTCACTTAAACTGTGTATGTATAATGTATGTTATATATGTATGTATATTATTATTGAGTAACGAGCGGCTCACAGTCGGTCACACGTCGTTTAGACAACAAAAGGAGTAATCGCTACATTTCAAAAGTATTCAAAACGTTCTCAAGGTTTCTTTAAACCGACGATAATTCGACGGAAATAAATACGTTATCCTGTAGTGGGGGATCGAGGCCGTACGTGTGTGTGTGTGTGTGTGTGTGTGTGTGTATGTGTGTGTATGTATGTGTGTGTGTGTAATACTCACCGACGTACTCATTAAAGTGGTTGGCGATGTCGAAGGCCTGGTAGTTGTAGCCCGCGTACTCGTAGTCGATGAAGGCCACGCTCCCCGCGAGCTCATCCAACACAACGTTACCCAGCAGCAGGTCGTTGTGAGCAAACACCAGCGGACTCTCACAGCCAGCAAGACGCTGTTGAAGACACGAGAACTCCGACCGAAGACTCGCAGGGGACACGAAGCTGCGCTCGAACCTGACACACACACACACACATACATGAGCACACACACACAAACACATGTACATACAGATACAGGCACACACACACACACATGCTGATGTGTGAGTGAGTGAGGTGTCGTTAAAACTCACCTGGCCTGCTTGTCGGGATCTGAATATTGTTCTGGTATGAGGTTCAGGAACTGTTCTATTTTGTCCCAAATCATTGGTTCTTTCTTTACCTAAAATATTATTATAACATATATTATTCTGAATGAATTACAGAAATAATTGAAATAGTTTTATATCTCTGTACCTATAAGCTACATGATATTAATGAAAAGAAATCTACCAATTTATTTATGACACATAACAAAATTTAGTGGAATGAATATGTTTTTTCTCATATAACAAATCTTTCCTGATGACCCCATGTGATATATATATGTATATTACTTCTAATTATTTAAATTGATACAATCAGTTGTGATGTTCATTTGTCAAATGGAAGGGCCTCCTCCAGTAAATAAATCACAACTGCCAAATACAGACCAGATAATACATTCATTGAGAGAACATTCATTAATGTGATATACCATATGTTATGATAAACCCGTGACCTGTCTCTAAATGATAAATGTCTTCCTCACATTAAACTTGTATGGATGTCTGTAAGCATGGGTCAGTGTTAATATGAGCTACAAACACTTGTCTTATATCGAGGACCTTATTCTACAACATGACCGGTCACAACTTACTTCAGGTCCGAGTTGTACTTTGTGCATCCTAGCCATTTGTCGTGCAACCAATGTAGATATTTTAGGGTCTATAACAGTTTCTGTGGTCAGAGTCACCCCGGGATAATATTCATACACTAGACCATTTCTAAAAACACCATATATTTTTGGCGCCAAACCCTCTTTATTTAGCAGAGTGATGTTTCTAAAAGAATTGTACGAGCAGTTTAAAACACAGACACTTTATATTAATATTTTAAATGAAGAACATAGTTTTTTCACCTTATTTCAGCATCTCTGTCAATCAAAAGATCCGTTTTATTTCCATAGATCCTTACGAGCAAAATTTCCTCCTCTGATTTTAATTGGCAAGCTACTAATTTATTTGTTATTCCATCAGTAAATAACTATAATAAAAAAATCGGTCATAGTTAAGACGAGCAAATGGACGAATTGCAACAAATAAAATAAATAAAAAGACCTTGTATTTAATGTTCTCCGAAGGCCACTCGGGCCTTATGACTGAGAGAACGTTCGATATCCCTCCGTACAGATCGTCCTCTTTAATTTGATACGGTATGAA
This sequence comes from Danaus chrysippus, assembly GCA_916720795.1. Taxonomy (NCBI): domain Eukaryota; kingdom Metazoa; phylum Arthropoda; class Insecta; order Lepidoptera; family Nymphalidae; genus Danaus; species Danaus chrysippus. Next base: position 17,529,394 of record CAKASE010000049.1, on the reverse strand, counting down.
CTTGTGACCGGCTGCCTGACAGACCCGAGACATTGTGTTTGAACTGATATTATATTTATTGATTAGATCCACGTACGTCTACAGCGTTAAATGGAGACAAACTAAAGAACATTCTCAGTTCCTCTACATTATATACGTGTGACTAGCGGGACGGTCCGCGGCATGATTCGTAATGATAATAGTACTGCACATTTGTAATACATAAGATGATAATTTTATCATGATAAAGACTAAATAAACTACTTCAATATTTAAATTCTATAACGATGACAGATTTTGAGGCGGCACTCGCCACTTCATAACAGAGGCTGACAACAGACACACTGCACACAGCTCTGTGTCAATTATCATGACAGCTGAAATTGACAGGAGACTTTAGTTAAAATTTATACACATTAGCTATCTCACAGTACTCAAGATTATGGTTCGTGTAACAAATAAAAACGTTGGCATTGGCAAAATATTCCACGATTTCAGTGTGAATGAGGCTAGAGCATAACAATAAAATACATATTAGTTATGTAAATAAGGAGACATTACAATTAGGAAGTAATTAATAAATTGCAATCAACCCTTGCCCTTAGTTCCGCCGAGTATTCATAAGAATATGCCAAATTTTAAAGCAAAATACTAAAATTGAACTAAATTTATTCTACATATTTATGATAAAACAAAAGTAAGTGATGTCAAGATTTTTTTAATGTCCGCCTTTGAGTGATTATTAATTTATAAAATTATTATTTAAAAATGATATCATTGTTTTTAATCCTTTTGCTGTCCCTCTTGTCAAAAGTGTTTTATGACCAAAGTCAACAGTTTTCAACATTTTCTACGACATTCATATCTCCTCATTTTACAATGACAATAAAACTGTCCTCAGCACCTTTTACGATTTTATTAGTAAAGTACAATTGACACAAAAATACTCCAAGATTAATCTAAGCAATGCTATTAAGCTAACTACGAGCATTTCAATAATCAGCTTTTATTGCATCCCTCCAAATATTTTCTTGCACCTATTACATGTCATATTACAAATAATCTTAACGAATCCCGGTTGAAACAATATATCATAATATTATATATATTTTTAATTTTTAAACTACCATGATATAAATAAAATTTATTGTTTAGTTTTAAGCTTGTATTTATCACCACATTATAAATCGTTATGGCTTTATTAATAGGGTATTCCGTTCTCTGATAATGAAATAAAAATAACATGTTAAGTCGGATATCTTGTAGTATTAATTTCCTATTACAACTTTTTGTGGTCCAATAATTAATTTAAGATTTAAAATATTTTTATATTAAAGATTTATTTGAATGCTTTTGATCCGAAGAGTGTTTGAACTTGTATAGAAGATTCATAAAACTCTACTCCATGTATTAATACATACTGTAATTTAGTATTACATAATATAACATAAGCTACTTATAAGTAAGTAAAAACATAAAATTTATGTGATTCATTGTTCAAGTTGTAGTTGTATTGTCTAATGTAATATATGTATATTAAATGTTTTTGTGTTAACTTTGACAAATGACAAGTGACATTCACGTTTAGTCTGTGCATTGTGTTCCATAACCCATTGCAAAGTGTTCGATCAGTCGAAAGATTATATAATTTAAATTTTAATCAAAGTTAAAATAATTAATATTATCAACGATGGGGAAACACTTTGGAGAGCTCGCTAAAATAAGGGGACTTATTACATATAAATTATCTCCTTACGAGCAACGCGCTTTTGCAGGAGCCATATCTCATGGTATACCCAACATTTTCCGAAGATTTCGTGAATCTGTCTTCAGAGTCGCACCCCGTAAGATATCTTTATTCCTGTTATAGATCGTTTTGAGATGTATCTAAGATTTTTCAAAAAAAGAAACACTTGTGTTTTCACAAATTGATCTGACATATTTTTTTTAGTCATAAAAATGAAATGACATTGTTAAACAATAATTATTACGTATTTTGTTTCAACTGTGCTTAATTCGATTTCAAATTGATATTCTACAGAACAAGTTTCCAATGTCATTTTAGGTGTTGAGTTTAACTCACCTCATTAGCTTCTCACTAAGATTTACAAAACTCAAATGAATATGTTTCATTTAATTCCGCCATTTATTTTCAATGCACGTTTTAGTTCAGTTTTAGATATATAGAAGTAATGGTTTAATAATTATAAGTAAACCATAACTTCTAGTATTAACTACTATTAACTTATTACCAAACTATTTTAAACACTTCGAGTGAGAAGCGACTTGTCAGTTGTCCGTCAGATAGCCTAGTAATATCTGTATGTAATGTTTGTTATGTGTGTTGTGTGTTGCAGCCTTCATCATTGCGTACCTGGTGTATGAGGGTGTTGAGAGGGAGCACCACCGTCTGTCGCGCAAGAACCCCGCTGACTTCGCCAATGATGAATAAAAACTTCAAAATATGTGTTACATACAACTGTAGTGAATATTAAATAAATTATTATTAATTGTTCCCATTTTTTGTCTTTCTCATCTCCAAAATAAATCATGTGTTAATATAACTATCTCTGTTAATAGAGTTTCATGTCCATATTTACCTTCTACAATGCACTGATGTCAACTTAATCCTAATGTAGTGTCATATTATAATTTTAAATAAACAGGCAAAATGAAACATATATATTAAGTTTGAGTCCTCAGAATCCTTTGAAACAAGTGTGTAATGAGCCTACATTATATTGTAACTTACATAATGTTAAATGTTTTTGTTTATAATATTTTATTAAATTTAGTTTGAACATTTGGCGTTTGATATTTTTTTTTAAATGACTAAATATTAAAAGTTATTGGAATTATGCATATGTGACAATGTATTCTTTATAACAATATTATTATTGAAAGATTTTCCTCATTTCAATAAAGTTATGGAAGTGTGTCTTAACACTCTTAAGGATCAGAGAGAAATGACTGTTTACAAACATATTTGTACAGCTGTCTTTTTTAACATTATGTAAAACTTAGTGCTTCTGTATAGTCTTTACAATACTTGAATGGTACTTTTAAAATGGCTAATAGTTCGAATAGTTTAAAGTAATTTTCTACGAAATAATAAATCTCATTCTAAGGTAAAAATGTGTTCACTAAGTGTTACTTAAGAAGGACAACTTTTATGTAGTTTAAAAACATTTAAAGTGAAATATCTTAAAAGAGAATGTGTTTGTAGCTGAACTCAATATTTTAACAGAAGTAATATTAACCTCTAGTCTGAGTCTTTTGCAAAATTCATTTTGACACTTTAATAAGTGTTACGGTAGACATGTGAATTCTGATGGAATATTCTATTAAATTTAATTTATGGAGTATAGATATGCAGGCCATACATTATAGTGCTTTGGGAGAGGAGAGGCTGGTCCTGTCCTTTAGATATCAGAGAAGGGTATCACATCTGTACCAGTATATAATGTTATCATCTATAGTGAACACCCTGTGGCCCAGTGCCTCCTATAAAAGTTTTGGAATATTTTATCCACATGCACACACACACACGCTGAGCAACGAGTGTTGGCTATCCGCATGGCGCGGGGTTATAGAACTATCTCCGCGGAAGCGGCGTTCAGGTGGGCAGAATCTATGAAACAGGATCTGGAGGCGATATCCCTTGCGCCAGCGATACCGGTGGCTCGAAGAGGCGAATTCTGGTGAAGAAATGACAAACCCAAACGAGATAGAGGCGCAAAGAAAGGAGATGCGTGGTGTTATGAGGGTGGAGTGGATGTCGAGGCTAGCTCAGCCGAAAGCAGGCATCCGTACCGTTGAGGCGATCCGTCCGATTCTGCTTCAGTGGCTAAATCGTGACCACAGGACACTTGCTTTCCAACTGACCCAGGCTGGGCGCTTTATACCGAAGAGTTTCACATAACCACAGCTACCGTCGCCGTGCCAAATAGTATGCGAAAAGCATTTTTCCAGCCTGACCAAAGAAACAATGGTGTCGTAGTCTAAACCTGCTCCTTATATAAGGTCTAATTTTTCCCACTCGATGTGTTCGAAAATAAATATCCTACACATAAATTCTCTCATAACGCTCCACTTAATTAATCATTTTAAATGCAATTATTAACACTAGCTTAATATAAACAATTGTAATGATATTCAATTTGGTAATATCACGTTATTCTTCAATTTGCCTAATGACTTAAAAAACTATTACGTCCTCTCGAAGTCATAACCACGCACACACAACTCACAAGCTCTAAGTTGCTTTACATGATGCAAACCGTTCTTAGTGTTTTATTATGAAATTTTCAAGGAAACTCCGTGATACAGCAAGCAAGGTTATTCTAAAAAGGTTCAATTATGTTGTGTCTTCCAAATATAAACGAAAAATAATAGAAAACGTGACTGAATAATCATTGTGAGAAAAGAAATACATATTCACAAAATAAATGGGTAAAATATATTGCAATTGTTACTGCTGACTATTCTACTATGTACATATTATAAGAATAGGTATAAGGAAAGGGAGTTCCCGTCTACATCTTTGTTTGGAGGCTGTTATCCTTTAAATTTTCATATTACGTTTGCAAAACACGAGCTCAGACTGAATTGAAGTGTGTGTGTGTGTGAAATGGTCAAATAGGATTTATGTCATAATTTTTTTTATAAACAATAACAAAAAAAGTACAAAGAAGCCGCCATACAATATAATGACAATTTTAACACCCCGGGGCAAATAAAAATACTCTCATTATGTAAAACAAAAGAGAAATAGTGTTTAGACATTAAAAATTATTAGCAGATGACACAGGTATTCATTGTCACGTAATTATCATACGCAGATTTAAAATATTTTACAAATAATATGGAACTGTGTACGAAGTGATCTTGAAATTTTGGCTGGCTGTGTACATCTATACTAATATTATAAAGCTGAAGAGTTTGTTTGTTTGTTTGTTTGAAAGCGCTAATCTCCGAAACTACTGGTTCGAATTGAATAATTCTTTTTGTGTTGGATAGTCCAGTTATCGAGGAAGGCTGTAGGCTATATAACATCACGCTACGACCAATAGGAGCAAAGATATAGTGGTAAATGTGTAAAAAACGGGAGAAATTATTTCATCTTTGAAGCCTTCCGTTGCGTGCGCCGTGAAAACGGTTCAAGATACACAAAAAATATGTGTTAAAGAATAATAGCTCTCTTAATGATCTAAAAAACAGTCCGCGACAGTATATGTCTATCTTTTAAGATTAACTCACAAAAACCGTTTTTATGGTAATTAATTTGGTCGAAATAATTTGTTTAAGTTGTATCAACATAATAATATTAATCTTTATTCAAATAAACAAATAAATATTTTGTTGGTTAAGAGTACTTCATTGTGAATAAAAAAAACAGGTTTTATTCTGAAAATTCTACGGGAACTCGACCATTCCGAAAACCCCGCAAGAACGGGAACTATGTGGGAAGGACCAAAAATCTGCCGGAAGTCACTATTCCACGCAGACGAAGTCGCGGCAAAAGCTAGTCGTATATTAAAATGCACGAATACTACCGCCAGTGCCGATAGTGATCCTGAAGTCTGTGGGTTCCAGTCATGCTCGTGTTGATGAAATTTTTAATTAACCTTTTAATATTATATCGAGTCAGTACTATCTCGACGTTAAAAAAAAAACAGATTTCCACCAGTTTCGATCTCTTCAGAAACTTTATATCAAGCATGTTCAGTTCAGTTCTGATAGCTGCTATGTTTGCATTTGCATACCAATATAAACGCTATACTTAAGTATATTCGAGTAATATTTTTTTTTACTAATATTAGAAATTTCAACAAATAATGTAATAAAGTTGTTTATGCGCTAAGTATAATATTCTTCTCGTTTCCACGTTCAACAATCAATCTATCTTTTTTTGGTAAAATAATTATGTATAACTTTTTTGACATCCAATTATCGAGTTCATGTGTGACGATTAAAGTTTGTCGTATTTTTAATATACTAATATAGTATTTATTGGTAACTTAACAGTTATTCCTTCCTTTTAATTACTATAGTTATCTTTTTTCTCTTATGAAAGTTTTTATTGAGGCTTAATATTATAAAATAATGTAAATGGGATAATAAAGGCTGAATAATTTATCAAATAAAAGTATAAGTTTGTGTACATATATATAATATTTAAATGAGAAAATTAAGATAGTAATTGAAAATTTAATAAATCCTTTTTAAAGAATTAGTTTTTAGTAGTCGTTAATGTTAAAGAGGTCCTTATAATATATTATTTATTAATGATTCTTGTTATAAAGTAATTATTAAACAATTTTGTATAACGATAAATAAAACTAGTTTGATATGATATCTCAATATTAAAAGGTTCCTACTTCCTACGTATGTTCCTATATACCCGTATACATACATCAACATTGTTATTTTGACAGTGACGAGTGACGGTGACAGTATAGTGGAACAGACAAACCGTGTATTGCAACGTCAACAATATCCATGATAACACTTTATATTGATAAATTAAACTCAAACTGTTTATTAATTTTATAATACAGCTAAGATACTATAAGGTGAGTGTGTGTGGTGGACGTCTCGACTTGCTATAGATCTATTTGTATAAATTACCTAAAGTTTGATTTACGAAATACAATTATTGCAATTAATTATTTAGTGGTCGCAAAATAATACATTGTTTAATAAAATTATAAATATAATCTTAATATCTATTCTACAGAAAAAAAATTACACGGTTTATTTATAACATAATTCACTTTTACCTCGTTGTTTCATGAACAAAAGCATGCTGTGCATTTAATTTAATTTAAATAAATATTTGTTTAAACATATATGACTTTGATGTTAGTTAGGACAAGTATGTTGTTAATATGAAGTCATCAGACGACATCAATGTACAGGAAACACAAAGTATAGAAAACAAAAGCGAAGAAGAAGAGACCATCACCGTCGAGGAGAGACTGAACCCCGAGGAAATGAACGGAGACATGAAGAAATCACAGACATTCTCTGCTAACAGAAATGTTAATTATGGTGTGTGAATATGACAAGTTCTGAGAATTACTTAAAAAAACATGTAGTTAATTAGTTAATATGATAAGATAGAGTAATAGATTATCAGTTTAGATTTCATTTTAATCTTTTTATTCCAGGATTTATTAAATATGTGAGTCTAGCAATATTGACAATACAAAATGCAGCTTTGGGTTTAAGTATGAGATATGCAAGAACAAGGGATGTCGAGATGTTTTCATCGACGGCAGGTTATACACCCAGTTCATATTATAAAGACAAGGAAACAAACTTTATATTCATAGAAATAATTTTTTCTTACAGCCGTTCTGATGGCAGAGGTTCTCAAATTAGCGATATGTATAGTTCTAGTCATGAATGAATCTGGAAATATTAAAAAAGGTGCTCGAACAATGTACAATACTGTTGTACTCAATATAAAGGACACTCTGCGTGTGTGTGTGCCCTCGTTTCTGTACGTCATACAGAATAATTTACTTTATGTGTCCGCATCTAACTTGGATGCTGCAACATATCAGGTACATACACAATATATTCAAATAATAGAGGTGATAAGATAGTAAGGAGATGACTGTTTCTCTTCTCAATTACTGTTTCTCTTTACAATTTATATTAATTACTAGCCGACCTGACTAACACTGTTTTGGTATCTAAAAAATAAGGGTTGGCGATAAAAAAGTAAAAATTTTGGGTTGTATGTACTTTATTATGCCACATGATAAAAAAATAAAAACAAAATCTTTCGTCCAAATATAAAAAAAACTTTAGAGGTGAACAAACCCTATCACTTAGAGGTATGAAAAATAGTTAGCTGATTCTCAGACCTATTCAATATGCTCACAAAATTTCATGAGAATCAGTCCAACCGTTTCGGAGGAGTACGGGAACGAACATTGTGACATAAGAATTTTTTATATATGAGATTGTCACTACATTATACACTAAGTTTTATAAGTGGCTCATTAAATATTTTTATGTTTCAGGTCACATATCAACTTAAACTGTTAACCACAGCATTCTTTGCCGTTATTGTATTGAAGAGAAAATTAAAAAGATGGCAGTGGGGTGCTCTAGGGCTGTTAGTGATAGGTGTAGCTCTCGTTCAGTTGTCTTCCACGGAGAAAGCCAAGGCCACTACTTCCTCGAATTTGCCGAAGCAATCTAAGATAATCGGTTTCGGTGCAGCATTAGCAGCTTGCTTTATTTCCGGTTTTGCCGGAATTTACTTTGAAAAAGTTCTGAAAGAGTCTGATATCTCTGTAAGTATGCTTTGAAAATGTTTGTACTCATATCAAAATTATTGCTATTGCCTTAAAATAACTGAGATTATTTAAATGAAACTAATACTTACGGATTTACTATGCGATTATAAACTACATAATTTCATAAATTACGTGAGGTGTTTTTATGAAATTTTAAAATTTCTGATATGATATTTGCAGAAACTCCCTCCCCCTCCAACGTAACATTAGATGAAATTTGACTCGACCCCTCCCCCCTCAAATATCTCAAGTATTTTATGAATGCCGCAAATATTAGTTTCATTTAGATGAGTACTCGCTAAAATCTTAGATCTCATTAAGTAAGATTATTAATAAAAATTCTAAACTAATTCTTCTAGGTGTGGATGAGGAATGTGCAGCTGAGTTTGGCCTCTATTCCCTTTGGTATCATAACGCATGCCATTAAAGAGGGAACTATGACGAACCTCCTCAAAGGGTTCGATGGTTTCGTTTGGTACTTGGTGGTGCTGCAGGCTGCTGGGGGTCTCATTGTAGCGGTCGTGGTCAAATATGCTGATAACATTCTCAAAGGGTTTGCGACCTCCGTAGCCATTATAATATCCTGTGTAGTTTCTATGTACATATTCGACTTCCACTTGACCATTCAGTTTGCTTCTGGAACTTTGTTTGTCATAGGCTCCATTTTCCTGTATGGGTACGTGCCCAAGAAGCCAGACGCGAGGACCTCACTCAGTGTATGATTTCCGATGATATTAATATTATACATGTACCATTGCCAGTATGTACTTACATTAGTCATAAGTATTAACGATACTCCTATGTATTCATTTTATGATCTTGAATTTATATTTTATTATGCATACATTAGCTTTTTACAATATTTTTACTATGTAAATGTTAGAAATATACTACATTATATTGTATTGTATTATTTTATTTTGCTATTTTTAGTTTACCCATTCATTCAGACAACTGAAAGGGTTAGAAGAAATGATCCTAGCTAAAGTCAAATGATAATGTATCTGCCTGATCGGAAGACGAGCTGATAACAAATGAAGCTTTTGATACCTTCAATGAATGTTCATGATTAAATGATTGGAACACTGTGTTCAATACATTTATTTAGACTACAGGTTACATATACAGACAACTAAGTTAATAAGAGTTAATAATCTTCCTTTTCCTCATTTGTTCGAGCCAGCGGTCCAGTTGTTGTTGTGGTGTGAGAGGGTTTTGTTTATAATAGTCTTTGGGCGGCTTCCCTTCTTCTAATCTAACAAAGTAATGACTGTACTGGTACCTCACTTCTCCCAGTCGACCCCTCGCATGTCTTCTCACTCCCTTGATTACCATGCCCTTGCCAGAGAAGGATTCCGCTGAAACCGAGTTATGATAATTAGAAATGCTTTGCTAGTGGATTTTTTTTAATGGTAAAAGGAGGCAACCAAACAGACGGCCTACATGATGGAGGTCGTAGTATTTTTTATGTTGCGGATGTGTCGCCACCCTTGATCAGGGAAGAGAGGGAGGGAAAAGTTGAAAAGGGAGGGAACAGGGAAGGGATAGGAATAGGGAAAGGGCAACCGGCTCTCACACTCATCAGATGAAATGCAACCGGTAAAGGCTACTTCACGCCAATCTTCTATGAGAGCGTGGTACTTCCCCGGTCGAGCCAGCCCATGTTCGAGCTGCAGCATCTTGACCACAGCTAAGCTTTACCATCTTAGAAATATGGCGATTGTTAGTACACAAGTAATGGATAACAGAGATATTAATAGAAATATAATCCTCACCAATCCATAGATTGCTCTTAAATTCAACATTGTGTTCAGTAACAGCCAGGTTTTGTGCTTCCAGTATGGTGTCTTTAACATAACCGGCACCTTTCTTGTTAACAAAACTCAACTGTTTCAGAGCTTCATCAACGGTCATTCCTCTAACCAACACCGCTATGTACCATAGTTTCTCGGGGCTATACTTAATATTAGTCTTCTGATGACATACAAACTGTAATAAATATAAACATATACATATTTATAACACATGACACTACGTCACAAAAGTATTATACAAATTAAATGTATATAAATAATACTTATTGTATGAGGAAAATGGTTTGATTCTGATTTCAAAAGGGTATCTTTTAAAATAAACTTACAGCAGGTCTTGGTTCTTCGTCGATTTCTTGTGGAGGGTAAATCTTTTTATTGTATTCTAAAAACCTTTTGGGTAAATTACTTTTGGTCCAAGCAAAATGTAAGGGAGAAGTGTGTAGGTTACTTTTAAGGTTACAAGAATGACCAATGCTCAACAAGTTTCTAAATATATTAGTCATATTGATGTTTTCAAATAACTTCACTTTGTTTTATAGCATAGTTTTTATATAACCAGAATATATATTATTCAATAATTCTATCTGATTACTTCCAATATTTAATATTTGATAGTTTTAGACATCTGACATAGTGATATAGATTATAGAGTACAGTTAAGAAATGTCACATCTCACAAATATTAAATGCCTATAGAACGTTTTTTTTTACTGTTTGGTTATAAACTACAGTCAATTAATAGTATTAAAGTCCTCGTACTCTAATATAAATTATGTTTTATATATATTTCAATAGTTAAGAAATAATAAAAGTTCTTTTGAAATCCACGAGTTTTGTTAAAATTCAAAGCTGAGAATAATTTAACTTTAAAAGTTAAAGGTTTGATATATTGTAAACTATTTAGAAAAATTATAATATATTAGGTTACACTTATTTTCTATAAAGCATTGAACTTTATGAAAGAACTTAATTAAATCCAATACTATCTGTTCAACGACAACAGAAATGTTGAAGTGTCAGAAGTGACACGAAACTAATAAAATGTACATCGGAATGAAGCCATAGTGTAATGAAAAAATAACATGTATATAAATTGAGTTTGAAAGGTTTAGTGACATTTACATTTAGTCAACGACCTAATTTAAGAATATAACACTAGTTAGTAGATTTTTTAATTTAAAAATCGAGAGAGAATACTACGCTAGCCTTATTTACTAACAGACTATGGAAGGAGAGTATCTTTGGACCTTATTTATAATGATTAAATAACCAATGAAGTTGGTGACGACTTTCCTAATATAAATATTATATTTTATTGTAAAATAAATACCATGGACGGTTTGTATATCGCCGTTGTTTGTTCCTCTAATATGAATAGAAGTATGGAAGCACATGCCTTCTTAGCTAAAAAAGGTTTCAAAGTGAAATCCTACGGGACCGGGGAGAAAGTGAAGTTGCCCGGTGCGTCCGCTGACCGACCTAACTGTTACGAGTTCGGTGTTCCCTACGATGATATATACAACGATCTGTTAGAGAAAGACAAGGCTTATTACACCCAGAACGGTTTGTTACACATGTTAGATAGGAATCGAAGAATTAAACCTTGCCCGGAGAAGTTTCAAGTGTCGACGGAGCGCTTCGATGTGATAATTACATGCGAAGAGAGAGTCTATGATCAAGTCATAGAATGGTTTGGATCCAAGAGGTCCGTTTACAACCAGCCCGTACATGTAGTGAATGTGGACATACAAGACAATCACGAGGAAGCCACAATAGGAGCCTTCCTGATAAGCGACATGGTCACTAAGATGGCTCAGAGTGACGACTTAGACAATGACATTGACGAGTTACTTCATGAGTTTGAATCCAAGTGCCAACGACCCATCCTGAACTGTATCATGTTTTACTAAGATGTGTAGCCGGTGATGCTCCCACACACTCACACTCAAACAAAGAATTAAAAGCCTTAATTGAAATGAATGCTGTTATACTGATATTAAATACTGATATTGTATTTTTAAATGCTTTTGTATCTCAATTGTTACGATATAATACAGAATAAAAGATGAATACTATTGTAATGACAACTGGATTTTAATACTATTTCCTAAATCATTTCTTTGTATAAATACCTATATTCTTTCTATTTATAGAGACACACAACATTATATTTAAGTAACTGTGAGATTATGTTGCTGTTCAGAAAAATTGTATCTTTACAATTTTTACGAGTCCCGGTAACTGTTTGAGAAAACTTGTAATTCTTTTATATCCTGACAGAATGTCATTAAGGTGAAGAGGACTGCCTTAACTGGTTTCAACAGTAGATTGATTTGAGTTGTGATCAATTTGAATCCTTCCTAGAGCTCTATGGCGTCAAAATTGTGTCAACAACAGTAGTGACCCGAGTTTATGGTCACCATCTTTTTTCTCATCTCCCTAAATAATCTAATGTCATTTTGAGAATGTTGAATTATTCCAGATTATTTACATTATTCCCATACTAAACGTCCTACCGACCGATAAACACCGTCACGCAATTAATTAGGAACTTGTTATAACTGAAGATTAAAGAATTATAAGGATTTCTATTAACTAACTAACTTTCGTGAACCAAAATCGAATAGTAAATGTTTAATTCTTTTGTGTTATGGATATACCACTACGAGGAGACTTATAGGAATACATAAAAAACGTTTTTAGTTGCAGAATACTAAAGGTGAAGTGAAAAAGAATTCAAACATGATTTAAAAAGAATAGTAAACATTGCAAACAATTTAAAAAAGTTTAATAGTTGGTCCGAAAATAGATTCTTGAAATGACCTTACTTCATAAAGTAACATTATTTTGACTATAAAGAACCTAAAAGCTACTTTCAAAATGTATATTAATATTTAAATTAGCCAAAATCAATTATATTTTTGTGTGTTGTCTTCAGTCTCGTCACATGCATAGTCTCATGGGTGGGTGGAGTTCTGCGTCGGTTTTAAATTTAAATGTTGCGGGCACAGGTACTGTTTGGGGAAATTTATATTAAACAGAAAAATTGCTTACTATAAAAATATTTTTGTATTATTTAGTAAAGTCACTGACAAACTTGGTAAATTTAATTTTCTGTTTCTTTACTTTAAAACAATCGTATTTTTGCCATAAAAATTAATATCTTTTGTAAAACTGCTATTTGCTCTATAGTTTTTAGGAGACTTAACTCAATTTAATTCTTTATTTAACATGGTGATTTGACTTTGTCGATATCGATAGGTGTTTAAGTACTAGAAGAAAATCTAGACAAAATAACTGATGGACAATGTAGGTTCTAGAAAATTTTTTTAGAAAAAATTTTCTAGAACCTACATTGTTTTGTTCTTTCATGTCTAACTATTACTAATTTTCTTGTTTTAAGCAATTTTCTGAATTCTATTTCACTTAATTATATTATTTTTATAATAGTCTAATCTAAATTGATTTTTTAACAAATTCTCTTTTGCGGGCATCGACTTCTTAAATAACTCTGTCACTAGTACATATATGGATTTTTTAGATAACATTTAAATTTTCACTTAAATGTTATCTAAAAATTCCATCCGCCCTTGCCTTCAATTTTCTGTATTTATATGTAATGTTATTTCCTATGATTTTGAGTGCAATAAAGTATATTTCTTCCTCTTCTTATCCTTTTTACCATTTTGAATATGAACACTCATTTTCTGGATTTTTTCTGGATGTTTAAGGTCTAAGAAAACATAATCTTTTATTGTCATATAATTATCTAAAGAAAAAGTACTTGGCGAGTAAAATCCAACGAAAAAAAAGTGATTTAATTTAAATTATACGCTATTTTATCGACAAAGTAAGTTTATTGCTTATTTTCTCCTCTAGTTTTCCTCTGAAGATAATTTTCCATAATTCCTGTAGTATATGTATCCAATAAAGAATTTATGCACACCTGACAAACTATATTTCAAAACAAAACATCACAAGGCTGAAGGCATAAGTCAGTGTTGTCTGAAGTCATATCAGATGTCAATTGTGGTTGCTTTATGAGGTTGTATAATAACCTCTGATATTGAATAGTATTTATTAAATACAATAAAAAAACAATTTCACTGAGTCGGCTGTAATTACTAAGGGTATATTAAGTTTCCTGGACTGAGTTTCTTCTTAAAATCCTGATCAGTATGTTACGGAGTGTAAGAAAGTGTGTTTTACAGAGATGTTATGTAGGATTGTTCACTCCAAAACAAACATTCTTAACCGACGAATATAAATGTAATGAGGCCTGGAAAGCGCATTTATATTCACCCATTTTAACTAAGGTTAACCTGAATGACTTCTACAGTATATTGGATCAAAACTTTAATTCGAAAGGTGTCATAAGCGCTATTGATGTCGATATATTTGCGAACGCTCTCAAAGATTCCAATTATTTGGAAGAACTCAAAGACTTATTACACAAGTTGAGGTTGTCTGCCGAGACTGGAAATACTCTCGAATCAACACATCACGCTACTGTTAGGAACTTTATAGAATTTGGCAATGTTCAAGATATTGTGTCTATTCTAAAGGAACCTTTGAAATTTGGTATATTTTTAGATTTCTACACGGCCAATATCCTTTTAGACAAATTAGTTACGTCAAAAAATTACGAGTTAGCTGCCAATGTAGCCTCACTTGTTATGTTACAAGAAGATTTTTCTAATAGTATCACAAGTTCCCTCTGTCAGTATGCTTGCTACAAATATGTATCAGAGTGTGAAGAAACAAAACCCACAAGTGTAGAGCAGGAAGATGACAGCAAAAAGAAGAAAGAGGAGATCAAAATCAGAATTAAATTCTTAAGAAATCCATATTTTGATGATCATTTTGACTTAACCAATTTACATTTGCTATCAGGAAAAACTTTAGCATGGATTTCGAAAGTAAGCACAGATAACTTGAGTAATAATCTGCAAGTTATTGGATGGCTGTTCTACAAGAAGTATAATAGATTGTTGGAATTGTGTAAAGAAATTGTTAAAATGGAATCAACTAAAGTTTATAAGGATGTGATAGAACTATTGAAGAAGGAATTAGAAAAAGCAGAAGAAGATAATAAAGTTATCCTACAAAACTGTGTTGAGTTACTGAGTAATGCACCCCCAAGTGATGTTGGATTAGAAGACTCAATGAAGATAGCCATAGAGAATTGTATCAATAAGACACAGAACAAAGATGTCTCGGCACAAAAGGAGGTTAGTACTAAGGAGTCTTACATTTAAAATCATATATTTAGCTGTCTTTACATGAATTACTTTTAATTTATTTTTTATCAATATTGTGGTTGCATGAATCACAGTGCTATAATAAAGAAATGTCTTTTCAGTTATTTAAAAATTGGGAAAGGATGAGAGAAGAAAAGTTGGAAGAACAAACAAAACGCTTGGACAGAACGAGACACATCAAAATGTTTGAAGAGAAACAGAAGCAGTTGGCATCGGAGGAACAGAGGCTGTGGTTCTTTGACAACGAGGAACAGATCGACCTACAGATAGAAGAGAAGGAGAAACTACAGGATCCGTGGAGCTCCAAGAAGGGGACCAAACACAAGGGAGACGAAGATTATGTTCCACCAGAAATACTGCCAAAGAGGAAATAAAGTTAATAAACTTTTAACTCAGATCAAATATTTATTTTAGTATCAAGTTTCCTTCTGTAGTTTCGACAGGTCCAGGTGTATTTTCTGCAGTATGTCCTCCGTTCGTTTGGACTTCTCGGCTTTGATGTTATCTTCGAGGTCAATGATCTCTCGGGACAACACTCCCGTCTCATTCACCAGAGACACTATAGTGTTACATTCAGAATGTAACAACGCCAGCAGCTTGTAGGCCTTCTTGGCCTGGTCGTCTCTCTTTGCATCCTACAAAAACCAGATTATGAGTAATTGCGATATACTTGCTGTCTCAGAAATGTATTCGTACATACTTTGAAGAGTGTTTCATCAGCGATTGAGAAGCATCTGTCCAGTTGTCCTTCAACCGTGTTAATTTCTTTCTGTAACTGTCTCGTGTCGTCTAATATTTTCTTTATTTCAGCGTTCTGTTTGTCAACATTTCCGATGATTTCCAAGATTCTTTTAGTATAGATGTGTCTGAAATCATAGAACCACATTAGTATTACTACAACTCCTGCTGGTAGCATGCCTCTCTTAATTTTTCCTTACCTTTTGTTGCCTCCTTTTAATCTCTCATATTTAGTTTTAAGTTGATTTCTTAATTCCTCTTTCTTTTCACATTCTTCTTTGATCGCCTTGGCAGTTTCTTTGAGGTTTATCAATATTGTTCTACATTTACTTCTGTCAGACTGAAAACAGTTAATAATTCGTCATACTTGTTAGATATATTATATGTCTTGTTATCATTCATAAATAAGTTATTTACATTAATCTCTCACCTCTTTTAGTTTCTTACTATTCCTTAACTTATTTATTTCCATGGTCAATGCCAGGTTTCTCGATGTCAGATCTTCACTGTCATGATGTAGTCTCGTTATATTCTGATGAACCTTCTCCATTATATTTCCTCCATCATCCATCGTATCCAGGTCAGTGACCCCGGCACTTATTAAAATATTTTGTATGTTCTTGAGGTCGGCTTCATAACGAGCACAATTATTTTGAACCTAATTAGGATATAATTGAGTAATGTACTACATTTTAAAGTTGTTTAATTCAAACCCTGTGTATATTGTTTCCAAAATTAAGTTTCAAATAACTATTTCAATGAAGACAATATTCTTACTTGTGTTAGTTCCGAGTCCATATCACTTCTCTCCTTGGTGAGTGCTTCATACTTTTGTCTCAACATCACGGCCGTTTCTTTTAATTCTTTGAGGGACTTATCAAGTTCATATGATTTTTCATCACACAAAGGAATCTCAGAAGTACTCGTTGAATGACTCATTCTCATTGGTGATTGTGATACACTTGTTCCATCCGTTTTAATATTTTCCTTCATCTGTTGAATCTTTATAAGTTTTTCCAATATATCTTCTGGACATGTATTAATCTCTGATCGAGCTGAAAGACATACTTCTTTAGACTCAAATTGGTGGAAAAACATTTCATTATTTTAGCGATGGGCACCTAAATGAACCATGTCTATAAAAAACCTCTTAAACTTTAAAGATTAATGTAAATATACAAAGAAAGCATTGGTGGACTATCAAAATATATGTATGAAAGTTTATTTAAAGTGAATTAGTAGACAAGTAGTATGCCTACCTTGTTTGTATATAAAATCCCCCAGAATACTTCTGTTAGTAGGTTTACAGCATGGAGGTATCCATATAGCTGTGAGGTCCTCGGATATTTTATTGCTTATATTTTGTAGAAGTCTGTGTTTCTGGTCTTTAGGTTTTATTTCAGCGGCTGGTTTTGTATCTTCACTGGGTAACTTCTCTATCAAAAACATGAACACTTGTCTAAGTTCTGTCTCATTGTGATATAGGAATGTTTGGTAACCAACATCATTTTGGTAGCCCAAGTCCTGCAGTAAACACGTGAATCACTATTTTTACAACTACAATTAATAGTATTATGTATCAAGCATTCATTGTCTTACCTTACATATTGTCGCCATTTGAGCTGCTACCTCTATTCGTTGTGAAACCCCAGGTGGTAATCTACTCGGAGCCTTGAGGCTGCTATTGATCGTATTAATACATTTTGCCGCTGACTCGACTATTATTTCGACGGGGAGATCACAAATATTTTTAATGTCTTCATTGATATCTCTTGAAAGCAAAAAACAATATTAGAAACGAAGTAAGAAACATGTTCATAATAAACACTAGTTAACTATTCTGTAACTGATTTTAATATTTTTTTTTATAAATTATACACACATATTTAATCTCCGAAGAAAATGTATTATAATGGAATCCACTTCTTCCATGATCGATTATTGTGTATGAAGATATTGATCCAAAAGTTTATTTAGCTGTTAAAATGGTAAACCCATTTTGTTTCTGTTGTTATTTGATAAGTATTTCTTTCTCATTTCATTCAATCTAAGTAAAGTATACGCCCAATACGGTCCATATAAATGGTATATGGAAGTTCACTATCAGTCTTTTGAGTGTTGACTGTTGAGTGTTGACAAGTAATAGGACAGTCACCACAATGTTCCTTTTACACGGGAGTAGAGGACAGTCAACATTTCCGTATATATAAAATTGTCCTATTTAGTTCAATTAGAATTGTTTGATTGGTTTTGAGTTTAATATAATTGTAGATAAATATTAATAGTTTTTCTATAAAATAGAAACAAGTTTATATACATATAAAAAAGATGTTATCTGTGTGAACATTTGACAGATTGTCAATTTAGACGAGAGAACCTAAATGAAATTTCATTGAGTGCTGAATTAAAATAAAATTTCAGTAAATTATTTACGATTAATTAAAAAACACTGTATTTTATTAGTATCTCACATATATTAATTGCAATGAGACTTACAGGAGTTATTTATTGTTTCAGTTTTATTTACGTCGCGGTTAGTACGGCTCTGATCAACAGAAGTCCTTAAAAGTTAATTTATTGATAAAAAACTTCAATAAATATTAATGTGAAAATTGTTAACTGTTACAGTCCTGCCTTGACTATGATGGCTGGCTACAAATAAAAATGGAACATTCATTAAATTGTAAGACCGAAAAGTTCTGTCCTCGGGGCAGCATATCACTAAGAAGCATGAGAACCGGAACGGCGGTTATAGAACAAATTAACTTTAATAAACAGCATATCTCACAGCTAAAGGTACACATGCAGATTGTTTGATTTACACTACTAGGGAATCTGAGTTTTTGATGTACAATAAATATCAATGGATGAAATTAATTAATTCTATTTCAGGATTTAGCCGACTTAGACGGCTTCTATACAGTACGCACATTGGTCACGACGTCCGATTCGATTCGGGAAATAGAATATTTGTCATCCGTTAAAGCCAAGTATTTCTTAGACAGTAGATTGTCAGATGTGATCAATGCATGGATCTTACCTAATGGTGAGGTCATGGCCGTTACATTCCAAGTCACAAACACAACAAACGGGAATGTACTGGAAGCTACGGCTGCCGAATATGAAATAAACTCTAAGTTCTATGTCAACCATGTGGACCAAGCTCCTGTGTATGTTGATTAATATTGATGAGGAAATTATATTAAGTGTATGAATTATATTAATGATGGAAGTATGACAACAAATTTAATGTTGCAGACCTGACACGGCTACATACATACAGAAACTGGAGCGAGAGAGAGAGGCCAAGGAGAAAGGTGACTTGAAAGACAACAGGCCGTTCTATGCCAAATATGTAAGTAGAATCATATTTGTTTTATTTAAACTAATGTAGGTTGTTCCTAATAAAACATTTAATTTTTGCAGTGGATGTACATAGTACCGATTCTAATTTTCGTCATGATCTCCGGAGCTGCTAATCCCGAGCCGGCGTCTCAACCAGCTAGATAACTTTTCAATGTGTTTCAAAGTTCCTGCAATTATTTATTGTCAGTGGTATGAATATTTGTGTAAGTGTAATCTGTGGTGTGATTGTTCTGAAATAAAAATCTTGAATGATAATTTTCATGTTTTATTAAGAAGCTTAAACCTATGCTGATAATAATTCTTAATTTTATAAGCATCCTTACATTATGGAGCAGATGTAAAAGTACAGATATCAACAGAATTATGCACCAATTTTCTCGATTTCCTCGGCATCCTCTATGTCTAACAAATTAATTTTTTTGCCGAAGTGGGCTTCAATGTCGAGGCATATTTCCATTGCCTGCGGTGAGTCGACCAGATTGATAGCTATACCGGCTTTGCCAAATCTTCCAGTGCGACCGATTCTGTGCAAGTAAGTTTCACAGTCGGCTTTCTTGTTGATATCCATGGGCATGTCAAAGTTGACTACTAGGGTCACTTGCTCGACATCTATTCCTCGTGAGAGGACGTTGGTAGTTATCAACACTTTCTCCACACCTCCTCGGAACCGGTCAAGAACGGCTATTCTCTGATCCACAGTTAACTCTCCAGAGAGCACGGCTACAGAATGGCCATCTCTTGACATCTTTTCAGACAACCAACTCGCCGTTTTTCTCGTGTGACAGAATATAATTGCTTGTCCGACGGTAATCACTCCATAGATATTACAGATGGCTCTATACTTGTCCTCAGCATTTTTGCACTTAACATAATATTGTTTAATATTATCTAATGATTCTTCTTCTCTTAACAACCTTATAATGATAGGATTGGGCACGATTGCTTCAGCGAATCCCATGACAGCACTGTCATAGGTGGCCGAGAAGAACATCATTTGACAGGTTTGCGGCAGACATTTGTGTATACGAATACACTGGTCTTGGTGTCCCTGCCTGTCGATCATCACGTCTGCTTCATCCAGAACAAATACTTTGATTTTGTTCAAGTCAAACATTCCAAATTTAACTCCCCAATCTAACATTTTGCCGGGAGTGCCTATGAGAATGTGGCTGTTGATCTTTGTTCCTTTAGGCAGTTCTTCTCCTCTGATTGCATATTTCATTTTAATTTCTGGACAAAACTTAGCCATTCTGGCGGCCACTTCGCCTGTTTGAATCGCTAATTCATACGTGGGGCTGAGACACAATACTTGCGGATAGTTTTTAGTTGGATCAACTCGACTCAGCATCGCCAACACAAATGCGGCCGTCTTTCCTGTTCCCGACTGAGATTGTGCAATCATGTTCTGCGGCGGGTCAGCTAGGAGTGTGGGCAAGGCAGTTTCCTGTATTTTGGATGGCGCATTGAATCCCATGTCATATACACCTTTGAGTAAGTTTGGTTTTAAATGTAAGGCTTCAAAAGTTTTCACTGAATACAAAGGGGAGTTGGGATCCTTCCGTTGGATTTCAATGTCTAATTTTGATTCTACTAGACCCTGTCTGATTATTTTCATGAGCAGCGATGCCTCGGCCGGGTTCGCTGTATCATGAGTGTCGTCCGCCTCTGGCTTTTGACTCTCCGGCTTCTTCCCGAGACCCAAACCAGCAACCTTATTCGATATTTCTAATTCTTCCGCTTTCTGTCCCCATTGACTTGCCATTTTGATCGTGTATCTGAAATGAAATATAAACGTAATGATTGATTTATTTGATCAAGAAATTAAAGATGTTGCCCAACAATTTATTAATTAGAGTGATATATATCTTCACTCACAGGAACAAAACTTTCACAAATAAGACAATTACTACACAATGTTTAAAATATCCAAATATTTTCATGTAAGACGGTTAATAATACTGCTAACGTTCATTGTTTAAATTAATAATGCTGTGAATTTTTTTTACATCGAGTATAAATCATTTATACTTCAACTTACAGTATTTAGTGACTTCCGAATTAGTATAAGAATACAAAGAACAAATAATTCACAAACATGAACGCTCAAGTTTTTCAATGTCAGGTGGCAGTCGGCTGTCGGCTGTCGGTTCTCACTACTACAGATCATACATACGACAGATTAAGGAAACAATACAGGTCTATGGAACAAATATGTGCTCTAATACATCACAGTTACAATCAATTGGCAATTTTTCAGAAAATTCTATTATGTAGTTACTTGTTATTCGACAAGAAATATCTTCAAGAGGTTTAGCATTGTGTCATGGTATTCCATGTGAAACTTTTAGATATATGGACATATTTATATATTTTTGTTGCTCTTTAAAGGTACTGAACAGATTTTAATAATATTATTCCAGTGGTTTAGGTTATATCTCAGAATATTATAAAGTTATAATTTATTAAAAAAATCCATGTAGTTCCATAAAGAATCCGTTATGAAAGTCATATTTTGTACGAAGTTCTGTGTTGCGGACTATAGATGTCGTTATCAGTTGCTAACCAAACCTATATTACGCAGTACAAGTTTTTGTAATATTTTTTAAATTTCTTCATTAACATCTCTTTATTTATACACTGATTCCATATTTTTAATTACTTATGTCTCGAACAAACATGATATACAATTTTAAGTTACAATAATATTATTTACAACTTATTAAGATTATTTACAACTTTATTTTGAATCAGTTTAAGGATTGGATCTTTGACGTTTATTGTTATTGAATCTTGAAGAGTTCCTTTTGATCACCAGACCGGTAGTCTGGTCATTCTGGTGAACGTTGTTTATCGTTAATACTAAACTAATTTAAGTTACTTTCTTCAAAGTTGACAAATTAATATTTGAAGTTCGCAATTTTAACAAGCCACTTTGTCGGACAAAAAAAAAATTATTTCTTTGAATTACCACATGATTTTTTATCTAAATTGGCGGTACAAGTCTTTTCAATAAATTTTCGTACTTATTTGGATCGCCAGATTCTTTTTATCAAAACGAAAGTTTGTTTGTAGATATCGGTGGATGTGACGTCTGTTACAAAAACAAAAGTAATGAAACTAGAAAGTAAACAGTATTCTAACAATATTATTGACGGGTTCATTGACATGTTACGTGTAAGTTTCTAAGAAACTCAGTTAGGGTTGCCAAATTTTTTTAGAAGGTATAGAGTATATCTGATTTCAAAGGAGAAAAATAAAGAGTATGGACTTAAAAATAAGAGTATCATTTATTTCATATTTTTAAAAAGGTATTTTTTGTACTTTTTGCAGCACATAACAATTTTTCATTGTTTTTAAAAGAATTGTATAAGTCCAAACATTCTAACTCTAAATTTATGTAGCTCAAGAGCTCATTTTGAACTAATTTCAATGAAGCTCTGTTTCTCTCTTCTCGTCACTTCACATTCATGACCGAAAAGACTCTTCCAGTAAATGCTGAAGTGGCGGGAACAGAAAGTATATAGTCAATATTTTTTTTTTCAAAAAAATTTTCCAGGACTCTTTTTAAATATAAATTGCCATTTTTCTACAGTCGATTTTGCATAAAATCTGAGTTATTTAATATTTCAGCTTGGAGGTCTTTTAAAATTATAACTTCTGAATATAAACTGTCTATGTGTAGTTTGTCTTTATAAAATAAGTTTTCTTCTACATTTTTTCTATGTGATTAAATTCAACATTACTTTTTAAAGATATTTTATTTAGTGAATATAGCCAGTAATCACTACTAAAATAAAACCATTTTTGTAAATAAATTAAACATTTGTCTATACTCTATACACAAAGAAAAATTCATGTTTATCTGTTTAAATAAATCAGGTGATGATTGTTCCATAAGTTTTAATTTCTGTTTTGTTGTATAGCCAAAATACTTGTCTTTCTGTCTTTGCAGTAATTCTGATTTTAAACTTTTCATTAATCCAAAAACATCTACAACTGTGACAGAGTTACCTTCCCTCTGGAAGGTCTCTATTTAATAGTTTTGTGAAATATATTTATAATATGGCTGGCAAAATGTAGATAAATTTCAATTAAATCTTGCTTATAATCTAACGTCAATAGATTTTGAATTATCATAGGCCAATCCTCATCAAGACTTGGTGGTGGTGGTTTGAATGTGGTTGGAGGAAATTTGGGGATGCCAATTACCACCATATTAACATTAAATAGTCGAACTTTTTGGTTTTGATTTTGGGTTTTTGCATAATATTATTTGACTAGTAAAAATGTGTAGAAAAAGAGTATTTTAGCGTACTCTATTAGTATTATAGATTACAGAGTACGCTTACATGATATAGAGTACAATACTCTATTTTAGAGTACGGTTGGCAACCCTAAACTCAGTACATAGTGTAAGTCTTAAAATTAGTTTAAACAGTAAATTCTCTCTTCAAATACATATAATAATTTAAATTCCTCACGCGGGTAACTAATCACTTGAGCCCGACACATTGAATAATATATTAGCTATATTTAAATATAAAACTTTGATTGTTGGAAACGATTGATTAAAAGGGAATACTTAAAGTAACGAAGAGGACTAAGCATGCGACTCTTAGTTCTACTACATGTTATACATAACGAAAACATACACCTGGCAATAGGTATATGGAGCTAGGAAGAAAGAATTTGTAATTAAAATGACAAAGGCTGGCTACCCAGAACCCAGAACCCTTACAGGCTGACAAACAGACTGCAATAACTTTATATTATTAGTTTATATGTCCACGTATGATATATGTAGCGTTAATACTTTATAATTCTAATTTTAATGTCCTTTATATTCTAATATTAATTGCGAATTCTTATGATAGTTAACTAGCTAGTTACCATACAAAGGGAGCTCCCTTTGTATGATATTGTGACTTACCTTCACCTAAATGTTATCATTGAATATTATAAATAGGATACAAGTATTAGACGGGGGATTCTGTTACGAGTTGTGGAGCAGTACTGCCTAATTTATATCTAGCAGTACTTTCAGAAAGAGACTTTAGACTGTTCATTAACTAATATAATCTAATAACTCGTAGTAAAGAAACATCTTTACTACGAGTTTCCATCGTCACACTTCACACGATGCGTCTGCCGTTTCTTATTAAATAATCTACGTGAATACTATAATATAATGAGCGATGATGGTGACTTGTGTTAGGCTCATTGTACCGACAACAGACGCTTACTAACAGTAAGACTAGAAGTATTGAGTGTGAGGGAGTTGCTTTAGATTTTAATAATTTTACTTTTTGGATATTAAGTTGTCATTCAAATCAATTGAATAGTTAGTTGTGGATCATAATATGAATGACTTATTGTTGTTTACTAGTGTATGATGATCTGGGATCTGATTTATAATTAGGATAAAAAAATTGCAGTCATTAAGAGTGTTTTTAACATTAGGAACGTGGTGGCCTAGAAGCCAGTGTCCCGCCTCTCGTGCATGAGGACGCGGGTTCGAAACCTGGCAAGTACCAATGTAATTTTTCGGAGTCATATGTACTTTCTAAGATTTTTCAGACATCACCGAGAGACGATGAAGGAAAGCATCGTGAGGAAACCTGGACTTATAATTTCAACTTATAAGTTTGAAATCACCAACCCGTCTTGAGCAAGCGTGGTCATTAATGCTCAAACCTTCTCCATATGACAAGAAGCTCAGCGTTGCTCAACAGTGGCCTCTGATAGGCTGATGATGAATGAATGAAGACTATTTTGTTCAATGATGTGTAATAAATAATTGTTGTCAACAAAATATGTGACACAAAAACAAAAGAGATGATACAAAAACGCTCCAACTTTATATAATCAGTTCATCGAGCTGTTTACAGTTCAGTTAAAAGTTAAGCACGTTATTAACAATCCTTTTCAGCTGAATTTTAACTTACACACTGTCACAGTCACTGCACACAACCCAGTTTAAATGTTGCAGCAGTATTATAAAGAAGTACTTAATTAATGTTTGTTTTTAAATATTTATTTTAAGTCAGAGAGTCGTAGACATTCCTTACATATACACGTACTAATGGATGACACCCTATAAACAAATAATAATTTACATTTATTGAAGCCGCTTAGTCAGTGGTGGTCTAGTGGTTAAAAGGCCCGCCTCTCAAGTATGAGGGCGCGGGTTCGATCCTGGCCTTGGCAAGTACCAATGTAATTTTTCCGAGTCATATGTACTTTCTGAGAGTATTTAGACATCACTGATTAATGTATTTCCAAAGAGGGTTGCTGTCAGGCAGGCGGTCGGTCGTAAAAACAATTAGCCAAAATTATTCATAACAATGTAAGGCAGACCCTGGCTAAAAGCTGGAAAATTGCCAGGTAGAAGATTTATTGAAGCGGTTTATTCTTATTCTTATCATATCTACCATTAATTTCTAATTAATAAAACTATTATAGAGTAGTTTGTCTTTTTCTTCGGGGATGGTGACCGTTCCTATATAAAATTAATTACTAGTTCAGTAAGTCGAAATGTAATAAAATCTAGTTTGGTTGTTGGTCGTTAGGTCGGCGAGAAGGATTAGTAGGAGCGGACAGAATGTGAGTTCGTACCGAGTCGTAATCTCTTATATTAGTTTGTGTCGGCGAGTCCGAGACCGGAGTCACGCACCTCCCTATACTTTTGTAATTATAACTTTTTATTATTCAATTAAACTTTAATACTTTTATACTTAAAAGTTGTTAAGGAATGCCAGGTTTAATACGACGCCTTGTATTGTTGCGATTTATAAGGTTTATCTGTGTTACACGCGCGTTGTTCAAGGCTTTGTTATAGAAGAAAATAAAGAAAATAGGAGTAATGCAAGTTGCTGTTGTATGTTAATATTACAAGATAATCGATTGTATGATATTATTATTAACACGTGTATTGATTTCGTTATCTCTTTAAGAATCATTATCGTTCTTTTTGTTCAGTCCAAGTCCGCCAACTACCTCTTACCATGTTTTAAGACGTGCTGTTTTTCCGTGTCTAATCAACAGTAGTCATCATCACCCACGTCTCAGCACATCTCTCATACATTATTTCATTCGTTTCAATCTGTTTTATAAAGTGTGTTGAGTTGTTTGTCACCAATCTTA
Source organism: Danaus chrysippus (assembly GCA_916720795.1). Classification (NCBI taxonomy): domain Eukaryota; kingdom Metazoa; phylum Arthropoda; class Insecta; order Lepidoptera; family Nymphalidae; genus Danaus; species Danaus chrysippus. Next base: position 17,502,778 of record CAKASE010000049.1, on the reverse strand, counting down.
TTGAAGACATCAGCTAGTGTGTTACATGTCGAGACATGTCTGTAAAGTAGGTTCACAAACTATTCGTTTTGGTCATGTTTTATTAAATTACATCATTGCGATAGATTATCCCCCTTTTTATACAATTTTATTAAAAACTAGCTAACCAGGCGGACTTCGTACCTCCCTATAATGAAGAAATATCTGTTTCCTTTTTATTTCAATGAAGTTGATTTCTTAATTATGTAAAGCTGACTCGACAAACAGTAGTCTGTCTTCTTAACTGTGGTTATTGAATTTTAATTGGTATATTAACAAATCAAAATTATTCCAAAAACAAAGTGTGTATTATTATTCTAATGCTTTATTTCTAACCATGTGAATATTACTGCGAGTGACACATTATTTTAATAAAGAAGTGAAATATTCTATTTTTTTTTGGTTATTTTCGTAATTTTTTTCTTACATAAGAACCTTCTCCTAATAATAACAAATACAACACAATAAGAATTATTGAAATCAGTCCAGCCATTCACGCGTGATGCCATGACCAAGGGAAAAAGGGATTCATTTTTTATATATAGATAATACTACATTGTTACTTTAAAAAAGACAGTGATAACAATTGAAAGGCAGCTAGTAACAATTATAATGGCTGATCTCGGGTACATATTCTCGTATAACTATTTCCATTAAAAATATGTAGAATATTTGATATATTTAGGTAAAACATAGTTGTAATATTACAGTATCTTGTATTTCTACTAATAATTGTTGTATATTATATTTAAATAGTTTAATTTTAGGTTTTTCATCTTCAAATAAAAAAAACAAACTTATTAATCTCTGTGAGATATCCTTTTAAATTATTAAATAACGTTTATGTAAGGTATCTAATATATGAGTAAAGAGGAATGTCGAAGATTTACTAAAAAAATGAAATACCGTTTAATAAAATCCTTACGTTCTTAAACAATTCTTTGCAAGGTATTTGGGTTCAGATAAAAGATTTTTTAGGGCCCTCATAGGGAGCGAAATTAAACATGAATACTTGCTTTTACCTCTGACGTGGAACATTCCGCTCCGATACGTTCACTTTGAGCACAAGGAAACTTCGGAGGATTATCGGGCTTACTCACACATATCAGAGACACAGGGTTAGACACAGAGGCACAGGGGCAGACACAGTGTCGGTCGTACGCGACTTGGACGGACCCCGAACATATAAACACACTCATGGCTGATACTAATTAATAATAATTAATTACGAAAGATTCAAAGTTGTATCATAACACAGAGAATGGACCGGTTCCAACGTTTTCAACCTAAAATTGTTGGGAGAAACGCAGACAAGCGCAGCGCCTAGCATCATTTAATAGCAATGCGAACAAACGTATGCTTGCTTGTTTATTTGTGTTAGGCACTTACTTCTACTTTCAATAGTTGCACGGTGTTATATTATTGTTAATACAGTTAAAAATATATAGTTTTCTTCAGTTAAAAAGTCTTCATCATTTATTATTTCATCAAAAATGTAAATTATAACAGTTTACACACAACGTTTATAAGAAAATTGTGAAATATGAAGTACATTGATAAATAATATTAATGTATATTTGATAAGTTAATTCTATAATAGTACCTCAATAGCCTCTCTCAATCTCTGATACCACGAGCAAGGTGCTAATGAAAAGATCTATAGGATAATACGATGGAAAACTAAAAGCAGTTGTATGTTTATGACAAGTTACAACACTACATATTTGTTACATCTTTTCCGTGTTTAATGATTATTTAAATGATTCACATCTCGTCTTCGTGATCACGATTACTGAAAAGTAGTTTAAACGTCAGGAGCATGTTGTTTTTAAACATAATAAAATACGGGAAGTAATCCGAAAACTATTAGTTTCATTCAAATGAATAGTTAGATCTCATTATTTAATGATTATTGTTAATAAACGAGAATTTTGTGTATAAGAATTTCTAATTTCGTACTTTTTGTAACATACATTGAATACACTAACGCTTGAAGAGAAGTTATGTATCGAACAAATCTGTCATATTCAAAGTCATATTGAATGAAGGATACTTGAGTGGTGATTAGTGAAGGTTTGATTCAGCTGGAGTGTAATGTACAGCTTCTCTTATGAACGGCCGCTGTGTCGCTGGTCGTGTGTCGTGTGTGTTCATATTATAATATATTGTTATCACTGAACCACCAGAGATGTGACATGTCCTGTTATCGGCTCCATTTATCGGTCAATAGTGTAGTTGTTATCAGTCGGCCGTCCTTCTCCCCCCCTCGCCCCCTCAGCCCTCCATCCATCCCATACATTGGATAATTGAACATGTGCCGCTTAATGAAATTTCTTCTCGTCAGGCAAACGATATTGTCCATCGATACTCCACAATATCATGTAACATATATATATACTACCTACTATATATATTATATAATGAAAAGAAAACATTAGTGAAATTCAAAATAAACGACAGCATCTGATTTGAAACAATTGAATGCGTTGTGAATGAACATTCAAGGAGTACAAGTCCTCCACTTAAACTGTATGTTTGTGAGGTGAGCGGTAGAGAGGGCTCCTAAGAGATGTTGAGAGGCAGTGAGAGCCAGCGATTGCTATCATTGTCATATCACAATAGTAGTTTGATGAAAACATTCTGTTAGTTCCCGCGGTCACGTACGACCCGCTGTTTGATAATGTTATACTACATTATATATACGTGGATGCGATTCCGTTTGTGTGTATAGAGGTGTTGTTCTCTTTAAATTCATCGGTTATTTAAGCTTAGTAATATAATGAGGGAGTGCGTTCGATTCTGGCAAGTACCAGTGTGATTTTTCCGAGTCATATGTACTTTCTAACAGTATTTAGACACCGTTGGCTGATGAAGGAAAACATCGTGAGGAAACCTGGATTATAATTTCAGTTATAAGTTTGAAATCACCAACCCGTCTTGAGCGAGCGTGGTGATTAATGCTCAAACCTTCTTCAAGTGAGAAGAGGCTCAACAGTGGACTCTGATAGGCTGATGATGAATATAGTTCAGTATAATCACGTCACCTTTTTTAAGAACCTACTAACGATACGTACTATATATTATATCAATGTTTATTTTATTGATTCACTCTTTATTTATCTCGTGGCCGGTCAGAGTCGGAGCCAACGCGCGTGTTCTGTGACCGGAAACTGTTATGCTCATTACAAACCCTTTCTATAATTCCACAGATTGTGTCTCTCGTTCGAGTCATTTAAATTGAATATTATTATTTTTCATTCCACAGTAGATAATTAAAAGGCGAGGTTCAAAGACATTTTTTATAATTCGTAGCAGATAAAATGTATCTTAGTATCTTTTGTATAACGCCTCAACTGTTCCATATTTTATTCTTTGTATTTTCTTAGTTTTCTTTATATGTACATACATGTAATAAACTTCATGCATAAAGTAATCAAAGTGTTCTAAGTGGGTCCATGTAAGGTCCGCAGGTAGAGGTCTTCATTATGTACATGAGTCATCAACTAGGAGTCATCTCCGCCCACAACCCTGATAAACAAATCAAAGTCATGTCGCTTGTGATCCCGACCTCACTACACTGACTGAATATATTAAAACGATATACATTGTTTTGTAAAATAATTATTCTCTTTAAATGTATTAATAATGTACAAATAAATATAATAAAGACGTCTCTGTTAAAGTGTTGACATTCACGAACAACATTAATATCTATAATGCTCGGGCCGGGGCCGGTGCCGGTGCCGGGGCCGGGGCCGGGAATCCATTTTCAATATGGTTTTCATATTCCACGGCCAGGTCCCGTATTAAAAGGTTAATAGTTCACATAAAACACGGTACAATAAAGAAGCTCGTTCCGCCGTCTCGCTCGCCCACACAGACGGACGGCTCTCGTTATTACACACATAAAGATCGGCCTTTCCTTGCATAATGACATGATGGATGGCGTCAGGTCTTCACTCCTCGTACGAGCGTCTCCTCGCCACAAATATCTCATTGAATCCTAAGCCAGCATTAAACGATGCCTGTAATACACGGACACGTTCTCCCACGCCGGCCGGGCCGCTGTAACGGATCGTTGTTGAACGATAAAAAACGACGCGCCGCCGTCGAAAGTTTTGTTTTCTGTTCGTTTTATAAAAAGTTCCCGTTACGGTCGAGTGCGTGTGTGTTTTAAATTTTAAAAAGGGGTGAGGAAATTTTAAACAAATTCGTTCGTAGAGATAATAGAGAACTGCGGTTGGCATGTTACGATGAACGGCTGCGGGACTTGTTCCACAGTTGAATATATTGTACTGTTCGGGTACAGCGATCTTATATTTAATGATTTGTGTAGTTTTAAGGTGTCGGGGTCAACGACCGCTCCTCCGGGCCGGCTGGGTCCGTGGAGCGAGGAGTCATTGTAATTAAGTTCTTCGTACCTAAGATTCGCACACGAAAGAGTTTTAGCGGAGTCAGCAAAATAACAAAGTCTCGCAAAGTTATTTCTTTCAATTGGGATTTATGATTTCATTCTAATTTAAACTTAAATGCTAGTTGAGAGTTTTAAATGAGCGAGCTCTTTCTTTCAAATTCTTCTCCCGAGATGTGTTAAAAATCTTTTATTAAAATTCGTTCAGAGGTGGGCATCGCCCGAGTGGTTGCTTTGAAAAAAATAGCAGTTTAATATGAAAATTGGAGGTCTTTTATATAAATTAAAATCCTTTCAATGATGTGATAAAAATAAAGGAGTAAACGTGGTCGGTAGGGGCGCGGGGGCTGAGCTGTTCGTGCCTGGAATAAATTTCTTCAAAGGGATCGTTTTCAATTTCATGGCTCAATCTTCGAAATCTCTGTGAGAATATGTAAAAGGGGCATTTGTCGTGTCAACACGGCGTAATGAGACGAGCGTTAACTCCGACCAGTTGTTACACCTGGTCTACTGGAATCATTGTAAGGTGTTAGACCTGGATACTTTATGATCATTAAACACATTTGTAATGTTAAACTTGATTCGTAGAGTCGAGTATTAGAAATATGGATCGAACCTTAAGAGATTAAAAGTTCATTTGAAAACATTGGTATGGAGATAAGTTACATTGAAAAATGAATAATTAAATCTACATCACTGACGAATCAGTAGATTAATTACTAATAAGAAACTCCTTATTTTTCTCTCGTTCTATAAACAACAACATTATTACTATTCTTAAAAATGGTTATAAATATCTAAAATGTCTTCTCGTCTCTACTACGCGATGTATTTTTGTTGTGTTTTAACTAAAAATTTTATGAGAAACTGATGACAACTGAAAAATAACTAACTGCTCTGAAGAGTTACTTACTGGATGTACTTGGTTAATGATTAATTTTAAGATTCCATTTCATTTCTATACAATCTATAATTCAAATGATGATGTTTTTTATATTGGATCAATAAAATTAATTGTTACAATACAAAATGAAAAAGAAAACTATTAATATATTTTACACAATGTTATATAAAATGATTGAAACATTGAAATCATCGGAGCGGTGACACGTTCACAAATAAAATCAATATAATATTAAACACAAGGACTAATTGTATTTATCAGCTCCGATGACTTTATTATAATATATATATTTCAATAAACACGACGAGAGCCATCATGGACAATAGTTATTTCTTCTATACAACTAATTATATAGGGTGGCAACCGGAGGTTCCAGGAAAACTAAAAAACATATTTACATGTATATTGTAATGAGAATAACATATTAAAACTTATAACCTACACCTAAGACTACATGATTGTCCCGATGTTAGGACAGCAATACCATTCCATAGCTTGTGTGTATCAGGAATCTTCTGGTTCACACGGCTTGGTGTTCGTTCCGCGGAGTCAGCGGCGTCACTCGTTATATGATATATTACCGATACAAAGATGTCGAATGGCGATGTTCATTTTTTTTCTTCATATGTAGCGCGTACGTAACAAACTCCTACATATATTGATGTTCTGAAACATCAATACGAGGTAGTTCAGGATCGTTCATAGGTTGTTTTAAACGTAGGTACAGTATGTATTGTTAAATAATCTTTTCTTAGGAGATATTAGCTCTTAAATGTATCATACCTACTTCAAATATCAATGGACCGAAAGATATATTCGTGCACACAGATCAATAACGAAAACTTGTTGGTTCGGACTGAAAAACAAACCCTCAACCAAAAGAATGTATGCCACGAATATTGATTTTATAATCTTTTAATTTCAATTAAAAGGTTCAATATTTTTGTTTTAGTTTTACGAAGCAAGGCACTATAATTGTTTTTATTGAATGTAATATATTTTCGGCGGCGCATGTGCCTTCAAAGTCCCAAATCGAAATGTGCCAATCTTTACCTTTGACATCGGAGTTCTCGCTATTGTGAATTGTTTCAGCGAGCGTTGTGCCATTGGAGGAGTAATAACGTTTGTTCAAGAAATTCAAACGTGAAACTATTGCAGCACTCCCGCTGAGACTCGACCCTGAACCCTCACCTACCTACACACATACACACACACAAATACATACCTACCTACCCACTATACAGAGCTAGTCGCGACTCTCATTTTATAACACAGTTATCGTACGTTCTGTTAAGGGATGATTGACGTTAGTTAAATGTAATGGACGTCTAAATATAAACGGTCGCAGGTGGGAATCTCATTATACGTGACACATACATGCCGACGAGCGGCGACGAGTGGTGACGCGGACTGGACCGAATTAATTGTAGCCGCGATGCATGCACGTTAGAATATATACGAACGATCAAAATAGGAAATGGTATTATAATAAAAGCTTCTAAAAGCGTCGCGTCCCTCTGTTTGTTTTAGAATTCGAGTCGAGTATCTCAATCCGGGCGGGAGATCCGTCTCTGTAGACTAAACGAAGATGTTAGGAGCGTAATGAAGGTCACGGGAAGCGGGTCGGGATGAAATGAGCTTTGACAACGAACGAATGTCATCCACTAGAAAGGGCTTCTGTTGATGAAGCCGTGTTCGACACGAGCCGGGTAGGGGGGAGGGGCGGAGGGGGGGGGGGGGGGGTGCGGTCGTGTTGCGGCCCTTCTGATTACACAATGTTGGCTTTCATCCCTTGTGAGAGTCGCGCTCCGGAAATCTTTTGTGATTCGTGTTCGGTTATTGTGGCGCGGCATACTAATACGAGGTGCACCGGAGCGGTGAGGAGAGGTGACGCCGCCGCACTCACCTCCGTCATTAAATATTTGACGAACGCACATCGCGACCTCACGCGCGCCGCGCCGATGATGACTCGGTCCAAACATGTTCCTACATGAGTATTATGACTTGTTAATAATGTCACACTTTACGGTGTAGGTGACGTATCAAATCTGAAACACGAAACAACTCGTGGGGTCGGAAGGGAGGCTGGGATCTGCTAAATGAATTTGTTCCGCCTCTCGGCTTTATCATGTAGTGGACACAGCGTACAAAACACACAGACTTTGTTTACACAGATTTCACATTTAATATAAATACTACTTATTGAAAAGTTTTATAATAATACTTGTAGAGTAATCGTGATAGTACCTACCGTGTGTATCGAGACGGGAGCGAATCCTTTCGGAGAGTGTCCGCAGCGATAAGAATACGTAAGAACATAAAAATAAAAGTTTACATGAGAAGGGAACGGGGACAATGTTAAAGAATAATATTTGAGATTCCGTTTTATTTGACTGCGGACCCTCGCCAAATGGAGACTGAGATTTCTCGAGATGATACCATCAAACATTTATGGAGTACCTTCATAAAAGGACAATACTGGAGCACTGTTTCAATGAGTGTTAGGCGTGCGAACGAGCCTCTCCGCGCGCCCCTACATAAAACATCATGTCGCCGATATTGATACGACGGAGGGGGACGTACAGACATAAATACTATACATTAAATATTATTAGAAGGTATTGTTTCATGTTTCTTTCTCACAGTTGACTCGTCGTTAGTAGGACACACATCTCTCGTCTCGGGAGTGTAACAGCCGACGCGTCATAATATAACAAACATGACCTCTGAATATTAAAGTTCGTTTACAACGCTCCATACTTTTTCGTCTTTGTCAATCGTTCATAGAATATTTATCGGCTGTTTGGAAGATCACAAAGAAATTCCATTTTGGGGCAAAATGTGCAAATAGTTCGACGTTCGAATTTCCCCTGTGTAAATGTTATTACAGTAGCGACTGTAGCGTGGCGTGGCGGATGAAACATACCACCTCCTACCACCCACCACCCACCACCTACACCTGACACCTACCACCTACCACGTCCTACGGTGCGCGGGCTCACTAACATTTAAATGAGACATTTGGTGTAACCATTATAACAGCGAGTCGCTGAAGGTCACGCTCATATTCAAACGACGTTTCTTTTCAAATGCTAGGCCGGCTCGATGTATTCTGCTCGTATTTGTTTTCATAATATAAAGTAACGTCCTCTAGATGATGTTCAGATGTAATTACATCAGCCAACATTAGTCTTCGTCAATGGAGTCTCCCTCACCTGGGTCCGAGCGGTCCGCGTCTTCAAACTTTCGGCTAAGTATGGAAACTTTCGTCTAAGCCTCAAAAAAATTTAATAAGTCTTTGATTGACGGTTCGTCATTTATATTTATAATACATCTTCATTCGAACGGTAAACAAAGCAATATTATTCTAACAGTATAGTACGATACATTGTAGTAGGTACAAATACGGCCGTCAGCGTCATCACATATTAAAATAATAAAATCCGTACAGACAAACAATGTGACAAGCTGCCTTCCATTCTCATAAATCCTAATGACCATCAACTATACAACGCTCTCTGGACTGTGACAAAAATAATATATTAAAAGGTGCGACCAACACCAAATGACACTTATTAAAGTATATCAACACACACCGGATACTTTTAAAATTAAAAATATACAATGAACAATGTATCGATAAGAGACTCGAGCCTTCGAAATGTCGTTCTACGATTGCTCTGCTTTTAAATTTGAATTTCAAGTAAAGTATTAGCACATAATGCTTCAATGTTAAATTACACAAACAGTAAAGTCCTTATGTTGTATTAAAAGGACTTTACTTGTATTATAGGAAATATTTTAAATGATTACTTTTTCTTTACAACACATTATATTGTAATTAATCACAGAAAATCTCCTCCCGTAGATTTTGATACGAATTTATTATCGACATTGTGAATATTTTCCACAACAAACGAATCTGGGATTAATATGAGAAATAAGTTACAAAGAAACCCTGTCTCATCTCCTTAGACACCTTAATATAGCATCGAAATGAAAAGTAAATGTTCACAAAAAAGTGTAATTTAACAATAATAAAGGCGGGTCTTTATAAAGACAACTCCTTGACTGAGAAAAAATACGACATACAAGAATAATAATAAGTATATGACCGTCTACATACAGACAAATGAATAATATCTAAGGAGTCACTAAGTAAGGAATGTATTGGACTCGCTTGAAATAGAACTCGCGACAATGATTTTTCGTTACAACAGCCGCGATGTTACATTCATAATGTCTTAATTGATGACGCAGTATTTCGTTAATGGCCCTCATAGAGTTGTTCCAGAGTCAGGTGTCTCTAATAGAGTTATTTGTCATTCCGTTCACCGAAATCTATTCATTTGTCACTCTGTTATTTATTTACAATTTCTTACTTCACTGACTCTGAATTATGTTAACATTTCACAGCTCTTAATTACAGGACGCTTTACACGACGCCATTTTGTTTGCACGCTACCGAAATCATAATGCAGTTTTAAATACAAAAATGTACCATTTAATTATTGTAGTTTGTAGGTTTCAATATGTTTTTAATATGATAATATGAAATGGTTATTCATATAATTATCGATCAAATAAATGATAGAGGTTGCAGCTGAATTAAAAGCAGAGTAAAGTTTTATGAGATTTAATGTGTTTAAACTTGACCTTTATTTATCTCAAGCGTTTCGTTGCCTCTATTTAATTGAAGGTATGAAACTCTTCAGTGTCGTCGCGTGTGTGTGCCGGTGTAGTGTATGTAGGGTGCTTAAATCAGCAGATGTTGTTTAAAGGCTAATTGTTTTATATTCTGTGTTTCTGTTTTTACGGTGAGAGGACATTCAGTTGAAGTAGTGCAGGTCGTTTGGTAACTTTTGTTCGGCGGCCACCATAACAAACACCTGCGACTAATCTACATAATGTGGACAAGTCGACCTCCAGCCACGAAACGGTTTTGTAAAAAACCTCTCATGTTGCATAATGTTTGTTATACTGCGATTATTATTTAGGTTTGAGGATGTCAGTGTGTTATATTTGTGTTTATAAAAAGTATTGAATTTGAAAGAATTGATGAGTTTGTGAAATGTTTCTATTGGAAGGAGAAATAAAACGGAGGGAGGAGAGCGGGGTGATGAAGATGTCGTTCACTAACTGAGACGGTTAAATAAAACTGCGCCGGGAGAATCGTAACAGTTAAAGTTGTGTCGATGGTTGACGAGAGTCATACGGAGAAGGAATAAGAGACGTTAGTCTGGTTTATTAATGTAAAGATTTAGGAAACTAACTGCAGTAAAACTTTGTAATGTAATAACAACTATTTATTTATATGCTTTAGTTGTTTACGCAATGTATTTTACAAACAAGATTTTACTCGTTCGAATCACTGAGTTCCGTGGACACAAATCAAGAAGGGTTCAAATATTTGACAGCCGATTGTCGTTGTTTATGGAGACTAAAAATGTGAAGAGAAACAAAAGTCGACGCGCCTTTTATGTTCGGCGAGGAACGACGAGAACAAATAGAACATAACTGGAGGGTGTTTTATTGTAGACTCGAATGTATGCAGCCCGCTGGAAGATATAACGAGCGACTTAAAACATTCACGGAATTATATCCTGTTTATGGGAAAGGTTACAGATAAAAGGTTACGACATTAATCCTTCGTTAACAATGAAACCTCAGAAGTGACGGAGCCCTAATGTTTACCAGCTGCGACGTTAAAAATGCCTGTTGCGGTTACAATTAGGGCGAGCGAGTAATTAGTGGAGCGAACAAGTAGCGGTCGCCCCTGCTGACGTCACACACCGCCAAGATTGATTACGAGCCTCCGGCCTGGGGCACACGAGGACAATACATGCAGCCCCCGGCTCACCGCGCACCGACGACATGCATCGAACTGTATTGAAACCATTACATGCACGACACACATCCTTGTTGTTTGTGTGGAAGAATACATTATAATATACACAGGAGTATCAATTGATTTATTAATAGAGCATCGATGTTCTTATACTTTAAACAAACTACAGGTTTTTTGATATTACTATCTATGACGATAGGAAATGAAATAAAACTTTAGATAATAAATAATGTAATTCTTAATATAACAAATAAAGTTATTATATAATGTCTATGTACATTAAGTTGTGTGTGTTATTATTTTGGTGGCTCGTGCTGTTTTATATAATTCGTTGTCGATTCATCACTCGCTGACGTCCAGCGGATCTAAAATATTAAATGTATACTTTCTATAATAACAGTACGGCACGTGGGACGCGCGGGACGCTCTCTGAACTATACACACGTTCAATATTCTATTTAATGAATATCTCTTCTATTCTATCAAAACTATAGCTGTATAAAGACCTCTCCATTATTTAACATGTCTATCAGTGTGGTAGGAATGTGTGGTCTCTGTGTTGGTCATCATCTACAGAGTTCTTGGTCGTCTTCCTCCACACTACACCTCCCGTCCGAGGGCGCCAGGAACAGCTTCCCCGAGCCACAAGCACACAGCTGGTACACCTTCTTCCTCATGTTCTTAGCGGGACTGTCTGCGACTTTGGCTTCCTTTAGATTGCTTATTATGATGTTTGGAGCGTCGATCTTAATCTGTACAAGTGAATGGAGAAATTAATATAATTACAGATGTGTGGTATATATTAGTACATTGTGAGTGATGACATCATGTTAGTAACTCACCGCTCCGACCACTGAGTCTAGCTGTATGTTGCTGTGTGACGTGATGTCGATACTCCCCGCTCTACTCTCCAGGTGGATGGACTGCGGGGCTCGCAGGTCGAGCCGCCTCGTCAGTGACTCCAACCTAACGTAAGAATGTGCTTTTAATATCTTACATTATACCAATTGATTCATTACATATATAAAATTTTGGATACTTATTATAAAAATATGTGTTTTTTTCACAGGAATTAAAAATGTATTGAGAAGAAGAAGTTGAAATTTGGGGAAGAGAAACACATAAAGGACGAAAGGTTTAAACGAAGAGATAGAGATAGTTAATGTGTACTGACTGTAAGTCTGCAGCGGGCGGTGCTCGTACTGCCGGTGTCTGTAGGGCTCCCCTCACGGCCAGCCCGCCCGCGCCGGTCACGGACAGAGTCTCCGAGGACACCCGCACCTCCTCACGAGACGCGTGGAACACCTCCTCACCGCGAGCGTCCCTCACGTGGAACGAACGGCCACTGCACTCCAGGCTGTCTCGTTCTATACATACACACAGACAGACACATTATCCATCATCGACTGTTCTATTAAAGGAACTTTCAGTGAGGTTGTACTAACTCAAGAATAGTTTTGATGCTTCCTTGTGATTCTCATCGGACACTAAGATAGTGAAATTGCGATATGAGTGTAGAGTGAGCGGTTGACCCGCTTGTGAGGACAGCGTGGAGGCGATCAGGTTGTCGAGGAACCAAGCCTGTCCATCCAGACGGATCCCCTCCCTGATGATAGTGATCGGTCCTATACCTCTCTGGAAACGGTCATATGCGGTATAAACACTGTTGATGAGCTTTCACTACACACAAAACATAGTAATGAACTCACCGCGCTCAGTTTCAATGTACTTATAATCCACAACGTCAAAGCGATGTTAAGAAATACGAGTATGATGAGGAACACTATGATTCCGTACAGCGCGTTCCGTCTCCATCCTCGTGTGACGGCAGGTGGTAGACAGCCGGGTGGTGATGTAGTGACAGTGGTGGAGGTGGTCACAGCAGCCGGGGGAGGCTCCCCGGGGGGTGTACAGCCCCAACCACGGATACCTTCACTGTTGGCATCCTCAACCTTCATATTGGGTTCGCCTTTTTAACCTGTCTGGAATGATAAGATTGGCTGAAAATAAATGGTATGTTTTGGATTAGAAATAATTATTCAACTAAATAATTTTAAACTGAAGAACAATTCCAATATGATTTGTAAAATATTTAGAATGAACCTTTGAAAATATTCAACAATGTTTACAGAATAATTCGAATGATATTAATGGAATAAAAAACTGCTGCATTGTTTTACTCGCTGACAAAAGAAAAACAAAAACGGAACTCTGAAGCGCGGAGAAATAGTTTTTAGAATTTTTAATATATGGAGGCGATTTAGAAATGTATTCTGTATAGACACAGAGAGAGAGGTTTATAGATGTGTGTTGGTTTTATTTGTTACGGATTGTACAAATGGTAAGTAATGGGAAACCGATAGTCAGAGCTCGGAGCGGGCTGTGGTCGGAGAGAGAAGGTTAGCTGTCGAGGGTCGAGGGTCACGACACTCATGACATGTAACTATTTATAAACTGCATTTAACAACATGTTTAACACGTTTTATATGAAGATTATTAAAACAATTATGAAATGATTCATTAGAAGTGCAGTCTATTTTCGGGTAATGTGGTATTTGAAGAGTTGATTCCTTTTATTTCTTTTATTATTCGAACTTTGTTTTATCAATTACAATGATATTAAAATTATACTATATTTATTGTGAAGGTATATTTTCTTTAATTTCGACACTTTGCTGGACTAATTTGCATAAAATTTAATGATTGCAATGACATTTTGGATCAATACCATAATGCATAGATTAATAATATATTTTATTTCCTTGATAAACAGTAAGTCACGATCTAAAATATGAATTGGGTGGTACAATAAAATATTGAACATAATAATGTTCTACATATTACCCGTTCACTCGCTGCCGGTGTTCACTCAGTTCAAATATTCTTGATTTCTATAAACCGCATCGTATTTCTGTCGTGTTTTAAAGCGTCACAAGTCCAGGTAGTCGTAGTGTTATGTAAGTAGTTCCGTGCAGCCTTCAGACAGCACGACCTGTTACTGAAAAGTCTGCTTCTAAAAACAATTGTAAATAAAGAAAACTTAAAGCGAGAGAGTTGTACTAATGAAGAGCGCGCCGCGGTAAACGTACAACGACTAATGAATGCTCGCAACCTGCCCTCGGAAAAACTCAGCTCAAACACCAAGCACCGTTAATAATATTGTACAAGGCGAACGAAATACTATTTAACAGATGCCATTTAACAGAAAACGCCTTTCAGTGTTTACTTTGAAAATATATATAATACTTAAACATAGTTTACTTCATAAAATACGAGTATATCTAACTTTATAGTTAGGTTGAAGTAAGGAGAAAGTAAAAGGAGTACGTTGGCTGTAAGAAGATATATTTTGTAGAAGTTATGTTAGCGTCAACATTGATAAGAAATATTGTTTTGTAAGTTTGAATTATTTAAAGTCGTTATATTTATGTAATAAAATAATAAGTAATAGATTGATCAAGACCAGAATGTTCTCAATGATTTTTGGTTTTAGTTTTCGGTGTCTTAATCTTTATTAGCAGATTGTATTGCGGCCAGCTCCGCGCCGGGCCGACCTCTGGGAGTGAGCTCTCCTGGACAGATGACGACCGTTTTATGAACATATCAAGTTTTTTATTTATCTGAAAACTGTGAATTAATATCGGTGGCTGTAATGCACTTTTCGTGTCCTGAATATTTAAGAGGCTTGCATATTTATGTTGAACGGGTAAAAATGAATAACGGCGGACGATGCTTCCTCTTTATTCACAAGTTAATTTTATATATGTATGTGTGCCTTTTAGTTTATTTATAAACAAATCAATATATATATTTATATGAGTGTGTGTGTGTGTGTGTTTGTATGAGTGATGTTGTATGTTATAAAGCGTCAAACGTGACCTGACCTACATTAATGTAAATCATAATTTCTCTTGAAAAGAATGTGACAACAAACTCTGTACTGTGATACCTAATTATAATAATTGCTCTCTACGAACAGCGAGCTCATGAAACAGACGCGATGTTAAATATAACAAATAATGTTAATGTTTTATTATTATACATATAAATAGTAAAATATAAAAGTAGTATGTCTGTCTGTCACTAGCTTAATATCGGAACTCCTGCCTTCAAACGTCAGGTGAACAAGTTCCACAACTTTAATGACGAACTCGTCTCCGGCTTCTGTTCTATTTCGGAAGGAAGGCGAGCGATTCTATTTCCAATGGTTTTAGATTCAATAAACTTTGCTGTATGTACTGTTAGTACTCGTGTCTTAAAATATATTAGTATTGGAAATGTTATAACAGAGACAGAGTGTTATATTATAATAGTTCAAGGGGTCGTGTGTGTGTGTGTGTGTGTGTGTGTGTGTGTGTGTGTGGACTTACTTCCAGGAGGCGTGTGTGTGTGTATGTCGGTCAGTCGGCTCCGTGGCCGGCCTTTGTTGTTAAAGCTGTTCACGTCATACAATGGCCGACACTTCAAACGTACGATGCACCTTTACTTCAATCCGATAATTTTCACTCGATATCAATTTCTTTAAACCTTTAATATCACTTTTAACACAGTTTTCTCTCAGCCGGGGAATATTTCATAAACATAGCTTATTTTAGGAGCGTTTGAAACTAATTTATAGTTATTATCTGCCCGGCGTCACTGTAAACCTTCACTTTGACCTAGTTACATAGAGTTATTGTATCACTGTGTACTGTTCGTGCGGGCAGTCTTTTACAACTATGAATGAAGTACGAAGCAGACGGCTGTAGCGGCGAGTGGTGTCCCTGAGACTAGATGAATTCACAGGTGCTAGAAAACTCTCTGGAAATATGTGACGCGCGGCGACGAGCGTGCTCCAGAATAAGATATGAGAGGGCGAGCTGACCGAGCGACTCCCGCGCGGGTCACTAGCGTATGAGCAGCCTTCCTCCCGCTGTACCACGAGGTACGAGAACGACCAGCAAGGTACGGAAGGGTACCGGGCCGGAATAGAACTGGAACGGACGTTAGTGAGCCGTTAACATAAATAAAACACCGACAACGTCTAACCCGAGATGCTAGTCCGCGTTATGAATCGCGCGATCGATCCCACGTCGATGGATATAAATAAATGTCCCGCATCTTGATACAGCGGCGGGCGGATGCATCCACAGTAGCGAGGCGGAGGCCCGGGCCGGCGGCGCAGGCCGGGGCTCCAGTGTTCAGGACCGGCCGGGCCCGGGTCCCGCTGCTGACTGAGCTCGTGCGCCAGCGACGGCCGCCGCTTCGTTTTGAAGTGCTGCATTTTTAACGAGCCGCTGTCTCGGGCGGGACATAACTCGCCCGTGTTCTACATGCAGCTGAGCCGTCTCTCTATTATGAATTCCAGTTAACGCTATCATTGAGCGCCACCTCCGAGCCGGGCCGTTAATATTTAATTAGTCCGTGATGAGCCGCTGCTTATTACTTTGAAATATCTGGCGGGTCTTTATTACATTTTTGTCCGTTCGTTAATAAAACTGGTTTTGCGGAACTAAATTTTAATAAGAGTTAGCTCAATATTAAATCTATATAAAGGTTTTAATATAGCCGGAGCCGTGTTATAACAGCCCGTAGCGTCGTTCCGTTCTGTCCGTGTGCTACTCTCTGTCATAGTTGACCTCTCCCTGCTCGTGATCTCAATTTAGAGACTGTCTGTCTCTTGTTCATATTTTTTTAAATCGTTTGTGAACGTTTTCTTTTATATTGAAGTTGTTCTTATTCTTATTCTTATTCTATTTTTTTACGATGTTCATATTATGTGTTTTAGTCGTCAGTGGCGCCACCTGTGTGTCGTTGCTGTCGTTACTTCAGAGACACAGCGCCGGATAGCTTTCCTCTGTATGAATTAGTAATAATGTTATATTGAGCTAGTGAACCAGTCGGTGGAGATAACGCGATACACACGGACATACACACACACGGACACACGGACACATCGGCTGGGAATGAAAAGAAACACTATGTTAGATAGTATCGGTAATAATAAGAAGTAGATGGACTTAAGATGGCTCTGATTTCCTTTGTTCAAAACATTAATAATATGTTTATTTAATACATAGTTTCAACCGATCTCGATGTCGCCGCTGCCTGTTTATTTATTTGAACAGACAAATAGAGAGTCGGAATATTTCATGATGCAAAGAAAAGCCACGTTTACATTCCACGGATGAATAAATTATCATTTTATATAAATCCATTCGAAGTGCTAATTACGTTTCATTAAAATTATACGTTCATCTGTTGTAATCTTTTAATGAAAATGCCTTTTTTGTTCGTATTGAAAAAATATATTATAGTTTATTTTTATCAATTGGATTCTTGTCAGTCAATATGATTATAAATACAAATCGAGAAGAATATAGAGAAGAATATCTTGAGTTCAAATCATTATCCGACGGAACAGTCTGTGTGTGTGTGTGTGTGTGTGTGTGTGTGTGTGTATCTTTCTGTGTGTGTGTGTGTTTGTTGTCATCCTCTCTATGAAACAGTGTACACCGTACATTCAATGTATTGTATCAATGTATATTTCTGGGAGAGTTTCATTATCATCCCTATTTTCAGTTAGTTTTAAAGTATACGTCAGTTCCTGTGAGGTGATATTAAAATTTTTATTTGCTACAAGAGTGTAGTATGTATAATCAAACATCGAAGATATCATTGTAACGTATATTTTTCTGCGTCACGTTTCGTAGGGCCCCTCAGTGACGTCATTAGTCGCTGAGTGCGGGCGTGTGTTTCTCGTTTAATTCAGGCACTGCCGGGTGTCGGAGGTTGAGTCGCGAGGTGTCAGGAGACCAGCCCCCGATCACGGGCGACAGACGTGACACTGCATAATGCGGCTCTCACACACTAAACCGATCGATTTAAGAAAAATCTCTAACAAACCATCGTCACTGATCCTTATCACACTCACTGATAACAAAGAACAAAGGATTCATTATATAATGGTTGTGTGTCGTTCTGTGTCGTTCTGTGTCGGAGGCCGCGCCGTGTCTGATGTGTGTCACAGTAATTAGTCATAATGAACACCAATCACTGATTTGTGATATTAATGAGACGTATGAATATTCAAATGAATCCAATTGAACAATGAAATGTGCGTCCAATAAATAAATAAATACAATTAAAAACAATCATTAATGTTATTGTGATTATCACAAAATATTAATATAATACTATATATTTAGCGAGCTGGTACCCGCAGCCGGTCCTCGATGTATTCTAATATGTCCGAAGCCCAAAAACTTTAAATTTGTCACGTAGGTGAGAGTACATCCCTCCTCAAAACACTGTTACAACGTCTCCTTTCTACTTATATTATAATTTTCTTTACACATTTTAAATATAAATATCTTAAACATTGTATGTAATTAGCTATCTACAAAGTAAAATAATTTGTGACAAAACGTTTTTGTTAAAGTCTAACACAAAAAGATGGGAACTTTGCTATATAATTAAATAATGTTAGTCGATTTTTATGAAGAATCATAATATTTAAACTGACAGACGGTGAAGGAGAAAATCGTGAGGAACCTGGACTTATAATTTCACAATTATAAGTTTGAAATCATCAACCCGTCTTGAGCAAGCGTGGTGATTAATGTTCAAACCTTCTCTATGTAACAAGAGACCTTTGCTAAGCAGTGGGCTCTGATAGGATGATGATTAAATAATTCAACGATTTAGTTTGCTCATCGCCGACTCTCGATGTATACAAGAATAAATCCTTATACTAGTAAAACATTTAAAGATTCTGTGACATGTTCATATAAACGACTACAAATTTCTATTGAAATAAAATCAATTATTATTATCAACAGCTTCAACACGACCCGCTGTCTCTTATAATGATACTATGGAGATGACTGTTCATATTGACAAAACTTCGTATTGAGTTTACATTTGAGGACAAAGAATTCAGACAAAAATCTATCTATAGAAAGTCATGTTAGTTACTCTATTTATAGCTTAACTATTGAAAATTTGAGAGGAGACAGGTTGAAATCAGGAAGCGGAAATAGAATACTTTTGAATCCGTTCAAACACAAAAATTGCTAATAATACCCAAAATCTATTTATTTACTACCTCTAAATCGAAATAGTTCGCCTGGTCAGCTATACATTTCTAAAATAATGAAACTAACGCGGACAGGTTCGCGAGCAAAAGACAGTTCTTTATAAATGAATTAGATGAAAGGCTTAAGTTTAAAATTAAATTCAAGTTCAAGTTTAAAATAAAATTAAGTTTACTGTGGCGGAGACCGCACTCATTATTTCATGAAGACATATAGGTAGAGAATTAGCTTTTAGTAATCTTGAAACTTTTTAAAAGAGAACACAATGACTATAGTTGGAATAAACTAGATTAAAGAACAAAAGTGTGTGAAACATCAGATTGATATTGAATGTGTTGAACACACATCGTCGGGTATAAATCCTGTGACTGACTTCTAAGATAATGTTTATTATAAGAGGCGTCGGAAATCAGGAGGTCGCTCGACCGGAGACAAGTTCATGTTCCGTGACGTTACAAAATTGAAAATTTCTCACACATGAAAGTAAATGTTGGTCGCCTCGCACTGATATATAATTACAAAGATTCTTCTCACTGTAACAGGTGTCTGTAGAACAACTTATAATGATTGAGAATAATTTATAACGAATTTATAACTATTATTACTTTTTCCGAACCCTTCACTCGCTGTGATCGCAGGTTAAGTAATAGAATATATACTACTGAATGTAGATCAGAAGATATGAGATAGATCGTATCAGATACGTTTGTATTACATAAATAAATAAACAAATATATGTACTGTGAGCCTCGGTGAATAAACAGGTTCAAATTAGCATTTAACTACCGCTACAACTTTAGAGAAGCTTCATTTCGTCCTCTAGGAGTGTTTTCTATCGCACACACACACACAGAGTGTTCACAGTCCCGATGCATGCGATGCCGATAGTATTTTTGGGTGGTGTTGTGTGCCGGCTAGTGCTGCGGCGCGATCCTTGTTTAAATCCGTATGAAATATTGATACAGTTCGCTGTAAACGTGTAACAAATGCGGTAATTCAAGCCACCTGCCGGCGCAGCCACCACTCACTACCACCACCCCCCACCTCACCTCACCTCCGAAACACTTCCACATAACACTTACACGACTGTTGTCAATATAAAAATGTTTTGATTTGTTCATATTTAAATATATCATATGAAGGCGATGAGAAACGACTTTCAATACAAACATACGATGTCATAATACATATATAGAAAAAACTTGTTTAAGATTATTGAGATTTTAATATGATTTAAAATAATTGCAATGAAAAGTGTTATGTTTATTATAAAGACGCCAACTATTTCTTTAATGTAGTAATGAGAGCAGTTGGCTCATTGACTGTGATCCGCTTAACTTTAATGAAAGAAAGACTTTGAACTGGATGATAAAAAACCAAAAGTTAATAAAAAAAACTATATGGTATTAGGAAATAATCTATGATAAGAAAAGACGCATGAAAACAGTTGACAAGAAACATTGAAACAGTGAGAGTTGACTTACACGAGACTGAATTTAAAACTTATGTTTTATTTGTTGACACTTTTGAACTTGAATATTATTGAAAAAGTTTGTTTTTCTTTAATAATATTATAATACATATATGTGAGCGGGTCCGTGAGTCTCCGCGACCACAACACAAACTTTAATGCAACACGAACTTCTGACTCGACTTACGAGAGGAGGAGAGACGGGTCACGGTAACTAACGCTGAGCTTGGATTTATTTATAAGGATTTTGTTATTTTTATAAATATAAACAAAATTCACCTCGCACTGTTTAACTGTCCAGAGTAAAGGTTTGATTCCACTCAAAATAAATATCAAAAATCTCGGCAGTTTTTTTATTTATCTCATTAAGAAGTGGTTCAATAAACTACAATAAAACTAACTTGAACTCGTTTAAACTATAACCTTACAGAATATTGACTAGTTTAATTATAAAATATAATGAAAAGGTAATCACCAAAGATAATGTTTTATTTCATATTTATTTTGGAGATTATTTTAGTGTGTGTGTTGATTTAGGACTCACGTGATTGTCCCTCTCACTGATAGATTTTATTCTAACTTAGTATAGAAAATTATTCATATACTCACTCAATCAAGGTATACTCAAAAATATTTTATAACAAACCCTAATTCGACTTAAAATCGTTACAAATGATACGGTTCTGTCGAAACAATTACTTAAAGACGCGATGTCGCGATAAAGTTTTGAAATAAATGTGTAATAGAATTGTTACAGATTACATCGAGGGGCGAGTCCTCCGTGAACAAATAATTACTTAGAGGCACTATGAGTACAGTTTACAGCGCACTTAAAGAGATTTTCATATCTGTGTTCGATAACCATGAGGCCGAGGGGCGGAGCTGGAACAGTCCATCGGAGGGAGCAATCATCTAATGAATGCTTCCGGCAGATAAGCTTCGATTAAATGGTCTCTTTATTGCCGAAGAAAAGGCGAGTTCTCTCTATGAACACATCGATACACCCTCTGACGTGAGCCGGCCGCTAGCTACTACTCACTAGCCGCAGTGCTCTATAAAACGTCCAAGAGAGATAGGGGATCGGATCCACAATACGACGAATTAAAGTGTTCGATATCAGAAGCGAAATATCAATTACACTAATAAATTATTTCCGCTATAAAGACGCCGGCGAGCGGTTAGATCCGAGCACAAGATAGCGCGGTAGGTATAGCTGGGTGTATAGGTAGGTGAGGGTCTACAATTTATCGTCTGCATATCCTTTCAGCGCGAAGGTAATGACCGCAGTAAAACGTTTAAGCACGGAATAACTGCTGGGTACCGTTATTACAATATTATGAATTACTCGCACCGCGGCGCGGAGCCGTCTCGCCACCGCGCGCCACCACCCACCACCGCCCACCGCCACTGATACCCGGATATCTCACTAAATGTAACAGTTACTGACTTATCGCATCATTCATTCCGTTCACTATAAACATTGCAATCTTTATTTCTTTCCATCAAAGCTTTTAATAATTATTATTGTTAATATGACTGGTAATATTATGTGTGAGTATTCAGAACAGTAGTGAATCTGTCGTGACAACTACATTACGGGTTGAACTAAAATGAGTATGGAAGCTGCAAAATATTCTACGTACCGTGTTGTGTGGTGAGTGTAGTTTATCGGTGTAGTGTGAGTGGTAGGCTCTCCCCCTCAGGATGCTGGCTGTCTTTGCTGCGGGCTGCGAGTAATTAGCGAGGCTTTCCTTCCGCTCGCGCCGGCTCCATTCTCCCGGCCTCCTCCGCCACGAAGCAGACTGTTCCTAACATTATACACCGTCCTACATTATTACGATGAGGAAAATATAACACGACCTCGCGACCTCACAACCAAACGCCACATTATATCTGAACGTCGACCGTCAGCCTGGTTCATTAAATATTTTAATCAACGTTACATTATAGCAAGCGGCATGATCCCCTAAACCTAACCTAACCAATGTTCTATAACACTACACCGAACTGATATATATCATCTAAAGAGGTGCGATTCCGAGCAGCTTTATGTTGAGCATTTTAATTTAATTTATTTTAAAGACGCTCCGGGTGTTCATATTCAAATCGTCATCGCATTTTAAAATCCTCCTAATCCAACCAATTGTGAGAGTCTGTGAGCGGCTCACGGGGCGCGGGGCGCGGGGTGAGGCGGGCGAGGGACGCGGGTCGCTGTAATCAAGACGGCTTCAGCGGGATTTGATTCCGTACTCTTGTTTGGGCATCTCTTACCGTCACAAGCTAACCGTTGAACATGAAGAAATACTGTATTAGCGATATGTACGAAGAGTAATTAAAACAACACTCATATGTATACAGTCTTTAGAATTGCATTTAGCTGTAGGGCTGTGTGAATGTGTTGCGCATTTAAAAGAAACTCATTACAGGCGGCGAGCGGCGCGCGGCGCGGCCGAGAGGCGTCTTTGAAGGCCCGCCGCGCTCTGCGGTATTATTACAGATTATACCGGCTCCCATACAAATGAAATCTCGCTTAAACCACTGCAATTTCGGAACGAGAAAATAAGGCTCAGAAGTTGTTTCACTGTACTCGCACTCACCGGAAAGTCTTTACGAATGGAGAGGCGGCGAGTTTAGCTGGCAATGGAAATAAAAGGAACTTTACATTTTTAATTAATTGTTTATAAGATGATTAGTGGATGATGATAAATAATAAAGATACTTTGTTTTCTTGTTTAAGATGGACATGGGAACTGCTCATATGTTCCTTCTCAAGAAGTTTTATACCACATACCTCCTCTATATCGTTACAATGAACATATAACTTTCTTTTTGTATTTTCACCCCAAAACCTCAAAAACACTTACGACGGTATAAATGGAATTGAACTGCTATTAAAAAAAGTGTAAATTAGGATGGCACGGAAGTTTGAGGAGGCATTGCCTGTCTTTTTTAAGTATCACATCGTTCTTTTGTTTCGAACATAATAATTTTTCTTTGGGCTGCACTAAGAAAACTATTTTTTTTTATATAAAGTCAAACATGAAGTTATGAATAACACGATTATTTCAATGGGCCTCCCATACAATGCAATATACTACACATACAATTGATATCAAGTGTCTACCATCCATTATGAAAATCGGTATCATAAAATTTTTTGTGGTGGCATGACCGGCCTTGTTACCTGAGAAGAAATCTGCGCAGTTGACGTAGGATATGTATAATATCGGATATGCTGCAGGAGATTGATAAAAGAATTAGTTACAGTCAGGGAATTGCACCAGTTCCACTTTTACAAAGTATAAACCTCGTAGAGTTAATGAATGTAACTACTGCACCACTTTGAATACTTATTGATGCCGAGTCGTCTAGATGAAAGAAAATTCATTTTACTTATATTGATAAATAAATCTATATATAAAGGAAAGTTGTTTTAATTACATTATTTATAACTCAAGAATGGCTGTACGGATATGGTTGACAATTTATGGAGATATAGCTTAGAACCAGGAGTTGAACGGAGGATATTTAATTTATTTCAATCGAAACAGAATAAAATACCTAATGAATTCCAATATGTGGTTATTTACGGCCTTTATGTCAGAATAGAGGTCGCTTGGTCAGCTATACATGTAATACTAATTCCGAAATTAACACAGACGAAGTTACGGGGAAAAACTATTATAAAAATATAGGAGACGTATCAGTGGTAAGTCCAACAATTAGTAGCTCACAATTATAAGAATATTGGAGTGTTTCCTCTGTGTGAGTCGTGAATGTTAAGTATGGACATGTTGCCGGCTCCTGGCTCCAACTCCTCTACTTGGAGATGAGATCGCTATTTGTCAGCCGTGATCGCTCGCCTTGATTAAACGTGAACCGTTTAGCACACGGGCGCTGGAGCGGTTCATCACTATAACATTAACATAACATTTATATCGGCTACGAACACCTCCACAATATAATGATATGCCCCGACATTACACACCTACCTACACAAGAAGAATGAACACAACGAATTGACTTCACTAAATGAATTATTATATTACTAATCTTGCGTACGTATTTTTCATCAAATATAATTTTCTTCAACGATATTAATTTTTACAAAATTTATACTCAATAAAACAGTTATATTTAAAAATATTTTTATTATTTCTTTATTTTTTTCTTAACTGATATTTATAACGCGGAGACGAAAAGTTGTGTCATAATTGTGTTTAACTTTGATCTTTTCATAAAAGAACGTTCAAGTGATATATGTAACGTGTTCTCACGGAGACCGGGACCACTTTGTTGTGGTTTAGTTTGACATTTTAAAGAAGTTTCAAAATAAATATGAATCAGTCAGTAGCGGCGGTAGAGATGAATATTTTGAGTAATATTTTGGTGGCCGTAACTTAGTTTGGTCATTTTTTGAATGTGAAGCGGTTATTATATAGTGATTAGTGCGGATAAATGACGGACATTACTTGTAATGAATGTTTAGATGGTCGTAATCGGAGCGCGTAAACTGTCGACGCCATTACGGCACAGCTGCCGTTGCCGAGATATTGCCTCCGACAACGTTACGCTCCAACATTCATTTATTCCTTCGCGGTACATTTTTAGATGCTAAACGATGTTTTAAATGTAACTAAACCAGTTATATTACGGTTATGATAAATAATAAGTATACCCTTCACACAAGTCTGCTAGAAGAACGTCCATTGTAGCTTCTAGATATAATAGGTCATTTGAAATTAAGCAGAATATTTAAATCGACTTCCTGACGTATCTTCCGCCTGTGTTGAGTCTCAATAAGCAGGAGCCGTTATCGTTTAATAGTAGAAGGTGTGTCGACTCATCGCAGGACTCACAATTTCCTGCACTTAACAACATAGGAAGTAATTTTGACGACTCATCAAACGGCCGACACCGATTGACATCCCCGCGCCCGGAGTCAGCCTCGCTCCTGACGTCACACGAACACCCTCTAATGGCTGTCACACTACACACTCTTATTTACATATAAACATTGATTTCTACAAAGAATATATGTTGGTCGTTGACTTAGTGTTAGGTACATAAAGTTTGTGTGGGAGACGAGACGCTCCGAGCTGTAGGTGATGAAACTTGTTCAAGACGAATAAAATTACAAACGAGTAAGCTAAAACAAAAGTATTAATCGTGGTTGCCGGTTGATTCTCAGCGGATCCGCGGGCCCGGTGGGGGGTGTAGGGGGGGTGTAGGGGGGGGGGGTGCGCGACGTCCGTCATCAAAGTTTGTGAATGGCGACCATCTGCCGCTCGCTTTGTTCTCAGATTACCGTTCGGAAGTTCCTTTAATCGTTTTATTAATACGCCTCGAATCGTTTAACCGCATTCTACACCGACTCGATCGTTCATCCCTTCTGGTGTCATTAGGATGTTACACTTTTAAAACATGAACCGCTCCGCCAGCACTCCCGCGAGTTCTGACATGTCTTACTATCAATGTCAAGAATTAATGTAACACAATTCAATCGATGTCATTTATTTATTTACAACAAGCACACTTACAACATACATATTGAATATTTACAGTTAAAGTGACTATATTATAACATCAGATATGTACGTCAATGACAAGTGTACATAACATTTACTAACAATAATCAGTGCACGACTTAAAAAGTTTACATACTAATTTAAAGATAAAATAAAAATATTACGTAAAAATCACAAAATAACATAAAAAATATTACTATATAAACTTAGGAAAACTATAACTTAGAAAAAAAATTGTCAATAATTTTTTGTTTAAATACATAAAATGAATCACTAAATAGGTTGCTAGACTTGGTAATTATTTTGGAAATGTCATTATAAAATATAGCTAATTGCAGTACGGGAGACTGGGATCCAAGATTAGTTTTATTAGTTTCATCTATTTATAAGCCATTTCTTTCATTCGATTAGTAAATGATGACGAAAAACGAGATGTCTTAAGTATGAAGAAACGAAACATGATCAGCGTAAGACATTATGCAATGAAAAATGTTACATGAGACAAAATATATATACATACATATATGTATAGCAGGTTTAGTTTATAAAACAGAAGGCGGCAGCTTACATATTGTCGGTTGTAATGTAATTCATACCGGAGAGTTGATATTATCTGTTTATGAGGGCCAAGTGCCGCAGTAAGTTATGCTAAATTATTGGCAAACAAGCGTTAAATATTCCGAGCGAGTCCAAGGCAGGCGGCGGCGCAGGTTCCTCGCCCACCCACTTATTAGGGACCGTAAATAATAAATATGAAAGGCTCCTCGCTTTATTTACAGATACTACGTGTTTGACTCGCCCCCGGTCATGAATCGTCTGCAGAGCGCCGGCTACTTACCAGCGATTACCTGTAATGCACAAACAGCTCTCCGCCGCCTCAAATACTTAGTGTGTTTGTGTGTACACAGAGAGCCAATTAACGGGAACGAGCGAGGAGATTCGGCTCGAAAGAGCCACAAGTAGTCGGGAACAAAATGACTATTGCATATTACAATCATAGTTCGGAGCTTATCTCAAATGGAGGGAATCAAATTGTTAAAAATCCTCGCCTAGGTCAAGTGGAGCGTCATTCTCACTGATTGGATTATTCTCTGCTCGCTCGCTCGTGTTCTACTGAGAGCATCCTCGAAGCTGGTACGTTAAATTTTACGTGACCACTTCGAACGCAATCATATTATGATAATACCGACTTCAAATAATCCGCCTTAAATTCTTTAAATCTATTCCAAAGTATACTTAAACTTATATGATTGTTAAGAGACTATTTGATGTTTAAAGGTCTATAATATATTTTGTATATTTTTTAATAGTTTCTTGGTAAAGAAACTAAATATTGTCATTCATCTTATACGATAGACTGTTTTAATCAGGTCACAGTACACTCAATAAACTATGTATGGGTCAGTCATGTAGTTATGAAATATATAATAGAACGATCTGACTGGACAAACGTTTTAATATACATACATATAAAAATACATATATAAAATTTGGTAAATATCTGTAAAGCTGTTTCGGAGGAGTACGGTAACTAACATTGTGACTCCGAAATTATATAATATATTAGATATATGGAAAGTTTTCTTTTCATTCTATTTATGTTATATAAAATATTGTAAAGTAATTAATTATCAGATATTAGAGCATTTAGGAGTCACTAATAAATAATTATAATATTACAAATACTATAAATAAATAAATAATGCATAACACTTTTGACATGTTAAGGATTCCGTCAACTTATTTTCTGTAACTCAAATATGACTAATAAAATGTAATCCTTGGATTGTCTGCAAGCAAACAGAGAAGTTATAAGTTGTACATTTGTGAAGACAGATTCAAAGTCGCTCTAATAACTTTCCTGTTTAAACATTATAAACCGTATATTATATAACTCGAAATGATTTGGTTACATCTTTTAATCAAATTTATTTATTTAACGTCTTAATGACACCAAACAATTAAGAAATATTATTACAGAAAAAGATTAAAAGCTACAAATGCTGTGATATATTAAAGTCGGTCTCATTAGCAAATGGCGATCTGTTACAGACCACTTAAGATAGGAGAGTATTGACGTGGAATGTGATAAATACGAAACAAATATGATACAAAGTATGCATACATCTGAAATAAACTAATGTGTGCTTCATGCATAGACGAGACGAAACTTCTCAGCATTCCATGGATTCACGATGCGGGTGCCGGGTCCATCGCGTTGCAGGGAGAGGAGCTTCAACAGTGCCTGGGACTTATGGCCTAGATGTAGGTTTAAAGGGTCCCTATCTAACGCACGTTAAACGCTCACTTTCATCGTACAAGCTCCTCTCTCTATCAAATACTAATATAAATAGAGAAGTGCTGGAATTATCTTAATGAGAAGTTAAAAAATAGTTTCAACTGTTTATCGACTGGCTTTTCCAAAACCTTTAAAACAGAAGTTTGTATAAAAATAAGAACAAAAGCCTTGGAATTTACCTACGAGGACCCTCTGTTTAAGGCAAAGGAAGCGAGAGAGGTAAAAGAATTAAGAATATTAATTAATGGACTAATAATAACATGAAGGATAGTAATAACCACCATATGTGACATAATTACTGCCAGAACCGACTTCATTTGATGACAAGGAAAGTACGTTCTCTTAAACTGAACCACACGAACATTTTTCCACTGAACCTAATTCAGTGGAAACATGAAAAGTGAACGTCGTGGCTTGTGAAGCTGGTGACAGAACCTGGAGAGTGTTCACGTTTGATTGTATATGATACAGAGACAGTGTTATATTTTTGATGAAGTTGTTACGGCAAGCTATAACATTACCTTTAATCTTAGGAGGATATTAAGGAGGAGATAGATCACGATACAAAACGAGTCAACAGAACACTGACTTTGCTTTATAACAAAGTCAGCAGAAAAAACATAATTAAGTTTATCATTATGATAGGATGGTGAAAAAGAGATATATAAAAAAATGAAAGAGAAATATATATCTTGTTATTATTATAATAAAACTATGTTACCATTTTAAATAACTAGCTTTAACTGAAACCACTAACTGGTTAATACAGTAGTTGAAGACAAATTAATTTTATGTTTAATTGTATAAATAATATTATAAAATTAAATTATGGACATTTATTGCGTACAGATCTGAAAGAATAAGAAATGAGAAAAATTCATAAGAATAATGGTTTCCTAATTAGCTTATTTTTTTATTTCAATAGAATTTAGCGGCTTTGATTTGTTTCTAGATATATAATATATCTGTATAATCAATATGTATAATAAAATATAATTTGTTCTGTTTTGAGTGTATACTTATAAATGCATCACAAACGGTGTCGGAAATATTTAGAGAATGTTTAGATCCCATTGAGAGCGAGTCTGATGTTGTTCAATAGATGCAAGTAAGAGGCATTCGTTGTAGTGAGCTCGTGTGTGGCTAATATTAGGGTCAGTGTGATCCTCTTACGTCGCTGTACGGAGCCACGGGCCGCCACACTGTTCAGACTATATGTTTAATGTAATGTGATCTAACTCGATCTTTTTGTTTGTAATCATTGGTATTTATTGAACACGACTATCGACGATACACCACCCTCGTTCCTCATGTCTACACACACAGTGGCAGTCATCTCAACTGCTCATATAAAGCAGATAATATCTTTGGAGTATGTTGTAAGGCACACATCTCATTACACGTAACTTTGAAGAATTATGAGTTGGCAAAGTCCTTTATTGGAAATACCTCCACGGCTCTGAAATATTGCTATGTCGTGAAGAGGTAAATTTTCTAATTAGAAATTCTTTACCTAAGCTTTATTAAGTTTTTATGTTGTAGAATAAATCTAACTAGACGTTGTCTGTGTGTTCTAAACTTTATGAATGTTTTATTACTATCGTAACAAATAACTTTGTTGAAATATTATAGATTCATTGTAACATTTAATTGTAATATTTTCTTTATTTTGTTTTGTCTCGTCCAAAGTTTTATTCAAATGTTTTCCATTTATTGACTGATATACAATATGTGCAGTATCAGACCGGTCGTGCTGAGCTCGGCGCCGTCCATTAGCCCCAGGGTCAGGGGCCGCGTGCTGAATGTGGAATAACGACAGATGTTATGAGGCGGACAGTATCTAATGCTGAACCACCATTTATATGTAGGACTTGTTTGTCGCTGTCTGTTTGTGCCGGCGCGCTCTGAAGGCTTCTTCATTTTTATGTTATGACTGCAGCGGGGCCGCCGGGCGCACCCTCTGTTTGTCGTCGCCCGAATGTTTGTTTTCTAAACGTAAATACTGAAACGGTCCTTCGAAGGCGCGTCTCGGTCGTAACACACAATGCGTTATTATACATAGTTACAGAGGTCGAGCGGTGAACGGACAGTGATAGTTATGTGAATATCATTTGACTGTTCGACGTTTGCGAGTACATTAGGCGTCGCATCAAAACAATTACACCGGCCAGTTGACCGGTCGGCCAGCCAGTCACCTGCCAGTCGGCCAGTCGGCCAGTCAGCCAGTCGGTGGCCAATGAGCGTGTCGGCCGGTCGTGGGGGCCCTGTTTGAGGACGAGCGCCAGTTCCAGCTTGTTGTGTTCGTTGTTTCTATTAGATTTAACATCAACAGTTTTGTATATCTTTAATAAATACAGTTTTGTCATATAATATTTAAAGCTATTTTATTTCTCTCTTGTTATTCAGCCTGCGGTGTGCGTATGCACTACAAGTTGTACAATATTTTAACTGTTATATATAAAAAAAAACACTCTTAAGTATTCGAAGAACTGACACTAAAAGATTAACTTCACGATCATACAAATGCAATACGTACAAAAGAAAAGCGTTAATTATTTTTCAGTTTCATTAATAAAATGATTGATTTTTTTCTTCATTATACATGTTATATATGTACTGTCAATTGTTAATTAAATGATACAAGAGCGGGTTATATTCACTCCATAGAACAGCGTATTGCGAGCGAGTCCGGAGGGTAGTGGCTGTTGTATTTAAAACAGCAAGATGTTAAAGAAATGAAGGAAATAATTTATTTCTTTGTCTCGCCGCGCCGTATCGAGAGCACTTCGCCCTCCAGCCATCGTGTTATTAATCGAGCCAAAGCTGATTATTCCGTTGTTTCTAAGACTGTCTTTTAGAGTTTCCATTTCAGACGTAGTTCCTACTTCATTTAATACCGCATTGCCCTCGCGAAAATTTGATACAATTTGTCTCGGCTTTATCGTAATTGGTTTTATTTATTAACGCTGGAATATTTCATTAAGGGTTTTTTGAATTTTAAGGGTGCGTTTTAAAATTTATTATTCTCAATGTACACAGGGTCAATTTTAATTGGCTCTTATTGTATATATATACAACACGATAAATTTTCTCAAAGATTTATTCTGAAATAAAACAAAATTTGTAGGGAAAGATATAATTACTTTCTAATTTATTTATAGGAATAATTATTATAAAGGCACAGCCGAAATTGGTGGCATTTGAGTGCGGGCGGAGGCTCGCAGGGCGGAGGCCGGGGGGCGAAGGCCGGGGGGCTCACATAACAAGCGGCTTAGGAACCGACAGAGAGCCCGTCGCCCGTCCGTGTGGGCCGCTCTCTAGCCGATTTACAAGATCCGCTCTATCGCAACCGAACACGCTCTAACTATTCTCACTGTTTTAAACGAACACCATCCAGATATATCAGCTCTCGTGCGAGACCTACCTACATATGGGGGATTACTGTGATGTGTGTGATTGTGCATCGACAAACGTCCATTATATGTAGGATGCATTACATATTCACATCGATCTAATTAGTTAATGAGGTTGCTCTGTTTATATAACAGTTCAAGGGCGACTCTCGACTAATATCCGTCGTATTATGTGCGTACATGGCCGTCCCCTGTATATTTATCCGTGTTTCTGTACACTGTACACACGATTACTACATAAACGCCAATCGTCGGACTGTGAGCCGTGAGCCGTGAGCCGTGTGTCGGAGTCGTCATTTATTTCATAGCACGTCTGTAATTTGCATACGTTTGAATACTAACTACCGAGCCCCGAGCACCGAGCACCGAGTACCGGCGACGGCGCGTCACGGTTTGAAGCCACTTTAATTGAATAGCTCGATTTATGCTTATTAGTTTATTTTGTGTCACTGACTATCAATTGTACTATTATTGATCGTGTTCTCTACATACGGTCTGTCAAGCTCGGATCATTCAGTATTAATAAGAAGTCGACACAGACGTCCCGGGACACACACGAGCGGGAAGGAGGTGTACTCCGTGAGATCATTATACACTCACATTACATTCATTTCTTCATATCAAAACATCCAGAGACTAGTAGATGCAACTCAAAGCACTTCAAGTCGTCTATATCGTAGTCCTCGCGCGCATGACGTGTGATCGGTGCTTCAAATGAAATATATGTAGCGGGCTGAGAGGCTGAGATTGAAACGGCTCCCGTACGAGCATGTTAGTACGCATCGCCCGTGTCGCGGCCGTGTCGTGATCGTCTCGGCACGTCCCTCCAATTGTTTTCTGACGATACGTATCATTCCGGTGAAGCATATTTCACGATTCTCCAAATGGAGTACGTGCGGTGATGAGGTCTCGTAGCCGGTGACGTATATCAGCTCCAGGAGCGTCACGAGCCGCTGAAGATTCCATTTCGTAAATGGGAACGATCTACGAATTGCATCTTTAGTATTCATGAGAGCGGTTAACAGACCGAGCGACATTTGCAATTTTTGTTTCATTAAATATTCATATCGAACAGATTGTCGGGTATGAATGTTCGTATGATACTAGCACCCTCGCGGCCCGACATCCATCACGACCTGCGACAGATCACCTCCGCGGCGCTGATGACAGGAATTACCACATTCCTCAACATTACATCTTGACACTGACATCATATTACATTACAGACGTATAACATGGTAAAGTATGACTCGTATATGTATATATATCTTTCTGAGCCGATGCGGACGTCTCTGTAAAGTGTTATTCTGTTATAACTCATCGATCCATCAGTCAGCTAGTGGACAGCCCGCCGTCCTCTCTGACCGTGTGTGGTGGGATCGATCATTCCTAATACAATAACGTGCTCCAAACTCTTTGAAGCCGCACAAGTAGTAACTATTATCAAACTATCTAAACTTTTAATATTTCGTAAGTTCCTTCCTTTATCACACCGACGTTTTTTCTTATAATTAATTAAAACTTATTTATTTGTCAAATGAATTTTCTACACTCATGAGTATCGAGTAAAACTATTCTAGACTTTTGTGATTATATATTATAGTAATATTAGTTTAGTTCTTTGAGCTTCATTTATTACTAGAATGCCATGATACAACTCATCTCTGTTTAAAATTACACATACAACTATAGAGGCAATCAATTTTATTGTATTATTTGTCCAATACATACATACATACATACATTTGTCGGTCAGTCTCCCGTCGCCTCGTATACAGTCATAGAGAATATTCGACAACATCAAATCGGAATTCATTCTGTCGCTATTTAATTTTCCGTTGAAAATTTCTGTTGAAAAATAAGCGGGAACTTACGTAACTTCACCGAGAAATAATATAAATGTAGAATATACTATAACCACCATCTTCATATACTAAAACTACATTAAGTTTATTTAAACTAATAGTTTCATATTTAACAAAAAACAAAAATGTTTTATAGAATTTTCTTGTACTTTGTAAAATTTAACTCTTTCAAGACGGATTAAGTAATCACTTTAAGAAATAAAACAATTGAAAGTATATAATACAAACAATAGGTTGGTTTTGAACTTCTGATGACATCATAGATAATTGTATTATTAGTGGAATAAATAGTTCAAACATTACTTTAGCTTTCTCTCCCTCCGTCAGTGGTCATTATTATATGTACGTCTGACCAGGTACTCTGTTACACACAGATAATACAAACGTATTAATGATAATTATTAAAATTCAATAGAATTAAAGACTCCACTCAACTAAACTGTATTTTAACCAAATTAAACTTAATACCTTTACATATATACATATATATAAAACAAAGTTTGTTAGTATAACACTATTTATAACTCAAGAACTGCTGTAGGGATATGGTTGGAAATTAGTGATGAGATAGATTAGAACAAGGAGACGGACATAGGATATGTAATTATTTTAATTTAATATAACGACATATATTATTACATATTAACATTAGGAGACTGAACTTGTATGTAACATTTTTGCTCTGTGTGTTCAAAAAGTTCTGAAAAACTGAGCAGCGAGATATAATCGAAAGTAATAACTATGTATTTATATTGCAAATCACAAAGAAGAAGTAGTGGGCTAATTAATTATGAACGGTGAATACAAACATCTGACAACATTTCCTATATCTCGTTTCGGAAGAGAAAGTAAACATTTACTTTAACATAATTATATTTTGCTATTTTTTTAAGTTTAAGAAACGTACATATCTCACAGAGAACTCAACGATTATATATTGATATATTAGTTTAAACCAGTTTTTTGTCATGTGTTCCGTAAAACAAGTGCTCAGCTCTGACGAGTGGAAACTCAATAGTATAGAAGAGTGTAAAATTTACAAAAAATCTGTGTTCAAAATACAGACCTGATAAATCATTACTAAAGTTTCTTTAATGAATGATAATGAAATAAGTTTATGTGATGAAACATTTCCTCAATAAGAAACGGTGGTTATTGAAATTCAACACGGTTATATTAGTCAAAGATCTTGTCAACCCATTTAACTTGTCGATTTAAAAGCTGCGCATGAGAGTCGTTTAACTGACACATATGCTTCCTGGTTCAATGGTTCTGGTTCAATTGGTTCAATCGTTGATATCCCACCTCAGGGATGGTTCTCAAGCCGTCACTATAATAGAATCTTTATTCTTTATACAAATCGTTTCAGGTGACTCTTCTCAGTTCCCTAACTGTTTAAAATTAGTATTAACGACATAATCAGCTTCTTTATTTAATTAAATATTTTTTTTTATTTTGACTATACCATAATGTAAATTAGTTAAATCTATACCGAGACTTCATAAAATAAATCAATTCACATATTCATTACCTTACCACAATGTTTAACAAGTTACCTCCACAAAACATCTATGCGTATACTCTGACAGAAGATTGTCGGTAACAGAAGATTGTCTTTCAATGAAAATATCGAAAGGATTTCATTAGAATTTTATAGAAAATTAATATTCATTTATCGTGAACGAGTCTACTGCAAGAGTCTGTACAATTCTTACTTAACAAGATTCTCACTATCGATCGTGTTAGGAATAAAACCTGTAAATATATTAAAAATTAATATACACGTAGTATTAGTACATCAGCTCACTAAACGACTTTTCAATAACAATAGATGAAGGGTTCCTGTGTCAGGTTATTAACAATATAGATAATTTACGTGTTTCTTTAGTCATTTATCATATAATTGCCGCCTGTATTGTAGTCACTTAACAGTTTATCGCCTCGCTTTTGTATAACACACTATTATAATCAAAATATTATTACACGAATAAGTTGAAACATGGCTGCTTATTTTATGTTCAAAGACATGTCATTTGTGAAATGATTCCTGCGATGAAAAGATGTAACCGCGAAGGTACGAGACCTGCTTCCTGTAGAAGACGATCAGCTTGGGAATCAATCAACTAAGATTGAAGACCCTTTACGAAAATATGTTTTATGTTGAAACAGTAGGGATTTTTTGGGAATTATAGGCATACACATGTGTATTGATTGTTACGTCAATTTATTTACTACTACTACTACCTACTTTAGGAAAACATAAATAACAATAAAGGATTCATTAGATCCCTGTTCATCAAAATATATTAAAATAAAACTAAGTTATGTTTTAATGATTCCGTCTTCAACTCGTTGCTTCCTTCCTATGATTGTACAGGATTGAAATATAGATCTCTGTAAATATTAAAATCCTAGTGAAGTAATGTTTATAACGTGGAGAGCGGAGTAACAGAACATAAGTGGTCGTGTTGATGGATTTTATGCAATTTTCAGTATCTATCATATCCAAGCGTTCCAACCCCTTGGGATTAAGTTCGATCTTTTCGCAATACTTACAGGGTAAACAGCTTGAGCGCCTTCCACTACACCTGCCACCCCCTCGACCCCCATCGACACCCAGCGACCCCCGGCAACCCCCTCGCGAGCCCGGGAGACGCGTTCGACTGGAAACTATAACAACAACACAAATAATTACTGCACAAAAATGAGCCTCGGACTTACAACTGTTTGTGATACAAACATTATAACGTTTTATAAACAAAAAATAACCTTTGACAGCTTAGAACGAATGATTTATGTTAGTTAAAATTTGAAATATTTGGAAGTTCCTGAACTACTGTTAGGGAAGGCGTAAAATCCAATGAATTGATCATGAAGTCAAATGGGATGTTAAGATGCATGCGCTGGTGACACAGCAACAGAAATCCAGTACATAATACATGTATGAAGAGTGCTCCTCAGCATCTATAGATATCTTAGAGATTTGTTTTTTAATAGGATAATATTTTCATAGGAGAGCCTCGTCGTCGACGGCGATGGGACGGTACGAAGGATCGCGGCCGGAATAAGTTATTGCTCAGAAAAATAATTTTCAATTTGACG
Source organism: Danaus chrysippus (assembly GCA_916720795.1). Classification (NCBI taxonomy): domain Eukaryota; kingdom Metazoa; phylum Arthropoda; class Insecta; order Lepidoptera; family Nymphalidae; genus Danaus; species Danaus chrysippus. The sequence continues at coordinate 17,465,844 of CAKASE010000049.1, read as the reverse complement.
ACTCAGTCTTAGAGAGCTGGTGGTGAATATGTAAAAAGGCAGATATACTTATTGGTCCCCTTTCGTGTTATGTGTGATGCATCATGTGTTAAGTGTGGCATGTGTTGTGTGATGTGTGGCTAGTACTGTGTGATATGTGATGTATGTTATACCTTGAGTGACGTGTGATGGAACGTGAAGTCACTTGTCATATGTTTCCTCTGCTGCCTTATATGTGATGTGTTATGTCCGGCGTGTCATGTTAATGCGTGATACGAGTATGTGGCGTCCGATACGTGTAGTACGAGTATCATATGTATTGTGTGATATGTGATGTGTAACTTGTCAGGTGTGATGATTGACTAGTACAGTTCGTTTTGTGATGTATCATTCAGTACGAGTTTTACTGTTTGCTGACCTCCGTTAAATGATTCTCGAAGCTTCTTATCAGTTTGATTGTTTCGACAGCCCAATATATTTTTCATTTTATATATGTTTACGCTTGTAATGGATAGGTAAGAGGTCGATACCATTTATTAAGCTGATTAATGTATATGATTCGACGTTTGTTATGGAACCACTTGCACAGTCACTATATGCATACGTTACATTATCACGTTAGAAATTACATATTTTCATTTTTGTTCTGAATCTAATAGTGTTGTAAAACTATTTCATGTTTGAGTCCTGAGTATCGAGGTCTTTCATTCTATAATAATTATCATTTCGTCGTGGTACGAGTGTAATGGTCTGCTATGCTCTCTCTTGTCTGGTGTAAGGTGTTCTTACTGTAAGAATACGACACTAAAAAGTGATTTATAAAACAGCAAGCGGTTTGGTTTAAAGCAAGTGTTCAGTCATCGCAACACGAGCATCCATCACTGTCGATCGGTAAATCTATTGCGATTCTTACTCCACTGAACAATGCTAGGACATTCGACATTAATAAAGAACGTGGCGCGAGTGTCGAGAAATATTGTAAGTTGTTAAACGATCGTCGTACGCTCACAGTCGACGTGCTTGACAAATTATTCAGGTACGTGTGCTACGAACTTGGATATTGTTGTTATGATGGATGGACCGTCGAAGACAAATTATTATGTTTTAATACGACCGATACATCCAGTCCTCTGTTACTGGAAGCTAACTATTTAGTATATTTACATTTTTTAAATAAAACAATCGTATTAATAAGTTAAATTCTTTAATGTGCTACGCAAGCGTAACCTATCAATAAGTTTAAAGTATAATAATGATGTAAAGTATTAAATTCTGACTCTGAGCCATCGGAGAGAATGGGAAAGTGAAGACGAGACCGCACGCCTTGCACCATCGCATCGGTGGAAATGAAAAATGAGTTATAACATATATTCAGTCTGGAGTCAATCGTTGACTTAAAGACACCTTTTTAGCAAGTTGTTAAATATAAATCTTAATTATGAGATCTAAGATTTTCGCGAGTACTCATTTAAATGAAACTAATATTTTCGGATTTTACTTCGCGTTTTTATTTTTTGATTACAAACTACATACTCCCGAGCAACGGTTGCTGAAAATTAGCCGAAACGTCGGGAGTATGTAGTTTATAATTAAAAAATAAAAATGCGAAGTAAAATTATATAAATCTTAATTGTTAATTCAATATAGTTTTATAAGTAAAACTGATTTTTCTCGCATGCTTCGCTGCCACCAAACGTAATTACCGTCAAAACATTAAACGTTCACCGGTGACGCGTCAACAATGTCGCGTAACTTTAACAAGTAAGAGTAATGAAGCCAATCATATATAACATAATGCAATCACGCGACCTGTGCTGAACTAGCCTCACGCACACACACACACACACACACACGCACACATCGCTCCGTCACTAATGTGTGTATTTATATTTGATTGTAAGCGAGGGTCGAGGACATACATCATGTTTATATCGAGTCGTTTATGATGAATGTCAAAGGTCGAGGGATATATTAGGGGAATTGACGGAGTTGACTGATACGAGAACTGGACACGAGAAAAATGAACTCACAGATATTAACTCGTTAAACAATGAATATGATGAACGATAGGTAGGAGGGTGTTTGTTGAGGAACAATTAGATATTAAGATAATAGACTGACCCACTGACATAGTGAATATTAAGATGCTGTAGTAGTCGAGGTTGTTTGGTAATATTAAGAGTCTTCTGATAAATATAGTTCATATTTTATGTTAACTAAATTGTAATATATTATAATGATTAAATGGAAATGTAAATGTTATTTAAAGAAAGCAATAAATCTCAGAAGTAGTTGAAATTACTCCAAATGTTGCATAATTGTATGTGAGTTATGCTTAGCCCGCGAGTGCTACACACACACACACACACGCACACATGCACAGAGCGCACAGCGAGCACAAGCGGACCGATCATTTACAAGTTTTACAGAGAGTTGCGCCATTTGTTCTAAATTTAGGAAGCAATGCCGTTGAGCGATTAATATTAAATGACCTCGTCGTATCAAGAGTGGATCAAAAGGAAACAAACAGAGGCACGGAACAATCGAGTGGGCCGATGGAAATAAATGTACTTAATATATTGTAAATAAGATCGCTCACAATCACTGGAAGGCTGGTCCGAGAGGTCTGTTATGTCTCGCGGGAAATCAACATCGACACGCACAACTAACAGACGTCCCGAACAACACACGGACAGAAAGACAGAGGGCCTGGAGGGTCCCGGGCCCGGGCCTGGCTCCTGGTAGCGCTGGGAACGTTTTAATAAGGCCGCCATCGACGGGACCTGTCCCCGTTATCTTAATTTATGATATTAAATTTTCTTTTGTATTGAAAGTTATCATCGCGGCACAATACTTTTATGTATTTTCTATAAATCATTGCTATTGGGAAATAACGTTTTGTTATCAACGTTTTGTTTGTTGTGTCGTGGCCAGGTAATAAATGTTGCCGATATTAATAACTAACAATATTACCACGAAGTATTATAGCGATCCGTTCCACTGTCAAGGGTTTATTTTAATTCCCTTGTATATAATAATACGAGTACATACAACCGCCGGGCTGGTCCCCGGGCGGCTCCTCCGAGCATGAGCGCGCCGAGCGGATGGTCTGATTCCAAACAATATGATATTATCTCATTCACGCAGTCCTAATAAGATTTACCTCAACGTTAACGCGCATCGCAGCATCCATTATTTAAACGTCTTATCTAAACACTGCTCCATTTCAAAACCTCTTTGTCTATATTGTGTGGGAGACTCACTAGTCGGGTGTTATGTCTGCTTGTTTCATTTCAATAAAACTAATAATATTATTACATATATCAGCTTTAATAACGGATGCGACATGAAAATGATTTGAGCCAGTCATCAATTATTATTAAAACTCATTACTATTCATGATTATTTTTAAAAGTAAAACGATGTCAAAGATTTTTTAAAAGGAGAATAGAACTATGTTTAAATCTTGGTATAAATATGACGCATGAGAGTTCAGTTAGTGCGTATCATTGAAGTATGTGATTATAAAGAACCTTCGACAAATACAAGAACATTAAGAACAATTGAAGTTTCATTTTAAAATATCATGGAACGTACTAGAAGAAGTGACATTTAGTGACCTCAGCAAGCGCGTCACTCTCTTATAAAAACAACGAATTTGTAATAAATACAATATGTATAAAATATAATAATATATTTATCTCAGTTCCTTATTAGCTCTATAAATTTCATTTTATTTGTTTTTACATACATAACACACCTACCCATACATTCGAACCAGTTATTTTTATTTTCTATGTTGAATATCACTCGTGCTATGTGTTCGACTAATGTGGAGCTAACAGTCGTTAAAATGGATTTTACAATATTTCAGTTCGTAGAAAATATTTAAATGTTCTCACAAACATTTCATAAACACTTTCCTGTTATTTTTCTTCACTGAAAAGAGATTAAGAATAAATAAACAATTCTTATAAATGTATTACTTGGTGTTGAAAAATATGCAAAGAATTTTAATGTTCCAAACTCTTGAGTATCCATTTGGTATTAAAATACATATAATGTCAGTATTCTTTTTATATCCTAGTGTATTTGATATTTCGTCAATCAAAACTCTTACAAGACATATTGTCAATGTTCAGTGTAAGGTGTACTCCTGTTCTTCGTCATGCTCACGGCCGCCGATTCAACCTTTCGCCGAACAAAAAGGCAAAATGATTAATTATTTTTGTGGCCTCTTCAAAACACGGCTCCTTTCTTCTAAGTACATCCGTTATTTTCCAGACCGATGACTATAAGAGGGAGATTTTCTTTTATACTAAAATTAATATTAAATTATGGTATAAATATTACTGTCGTTGTTTTTAAAGTTCTTTCTTAAGGCTAAGTTCTGCCACATTTAATGAATGTATTCCTGTTTCCTCTGAGTATCGTGAGCCTTAATCTGGTGAGAGTATCGGCTCGTGTGGAGGGTCGCATCAGACACGTAGCTGAACACATACACAGCTGAAAGCGGATCTCCATAAACAAGCATTAGTGACAAACCTGCACTGACCACACTCTGTGGACGTGATGAAAACATTCAGTTTAGTGGTTTAATAACGAACACCGTGACAAACAGACCGCCTCCGATATATATATGTGTGGTTTGGATTTTATATTCAAACAGACTAATGACCGTGACAGAGATCATCGATTGAATATATAACAATTCATTACACAGTGGAACAAACACCAAATGATCCAAAGGAATTACATTCAACAACATATACATTGCCGTCAACATGTTAATCATATTTCAATAGCCATACGTAAGTGTTCAGATCGTGTAGTTTTTAATGTATATGGATATAACATTTATGTTTGTTTTGTTTGAAGTGCTTTAAACAAACAGGCTCGTTGTCGGCCGGCGATTGAGTGTTAACTGTAATTGAAGTGTCTCGCTGGCAGCGCGGCTAAAGGCGTCAAAGGCTTTATTCACATTCATCGACACGTAACGCCGTCAGCGGGGCTCGCCTGCTACGGTTAAAAGGATTGCTGGCTGCTCGCTGCTGGCACATGTGCTGCGAATATTATGGAACAGGAGAAATGAATTCCACCTCACAACCCTCGCGACCCGCTCCGGATATACGTAACTAATTATAATATTGTTATAAACGGGAACAATCACGAACAATTACTATAGACTTTATATTAGTTAAAATAAAAGTAATCTTTTTTGATTTTAATTATTTAAACTTTACATACTCATGACGTTTCGGTTACTTTGCAGCAACCGTGATCATTAAGACGAGATGTGATTTATATTAGTTTGTTACTTTCAATAAAATGCAAGTGACGCCTTAATTTTTTATGTTTTTTTTATATATTGTGCTAATAAATTAAATAAATATTTAAAATAAAGATTTTATCTAGTATATCAGCTTTTGAGAGAAGAAGAAGAAATCATAATTGTCATTAGTTTAAAATGTAAAATTACAACACAAATACATGTATGTATATGTAAAAAAATCAATACAGACCAAAATAGTAATTTAAATACCCTGACTTTGTCGTTTTTTCTTAAACTGGTACGTCATTTAAATCACTTTTTAATATACAAGTAACTTTTTACCGTTTCCAACATTGTTTCTATTATAAATCAAATTTGATATAAATAGTTTAAAATACATAAAATAAGAGTTAAAAATGTAAAGTAACAGTGTTAAGTTTGAAGTTCTTCATTAAGATGGAGATTTTGTGAATTGTCTATTGAAATTTATTAGACAAAGTTGAGACGCCGCGGTCCACGAATCTCAGCATCCCGAGCGGAGGCTACAAGTTACAGTGAGGCAGTTACGCTCCCCTCGCAGACGATCTACGTAAATTATTCCCCTGAAGAAATCTCCAAGGACCGAATGACGGATGACGGATAAGGGACGGGGCTTTTATTAGCCGACAGACACCTCGGAATTTTAATTACAACATAATATTATTCAATATTACATCCTTGATTTAATTATTACGAAAAAATTCACGAGTAATTGGATTTATTGAGTTACGTCAGTCACCCGAGCGGTCCCACCTTGAATATAGAGACGATAATTAACAATAAATTACAGAGATATTTAATGTATTCTGTATATTATGACGATGGAGCAGCTTCCTAAATCTTTTATAGATTGTTTTAAACGTTTCATAGTTGTAATTCGGCTTCCGAAAGTGATTGCGAGTGATAATCAAAGTCCCGCTCCAGCTGTTACCTCTTTAATAATACCACAGTATTTAAGAACTGAACATTTCTTTCACGAGCTGTTTTAACTGTTGAAGCTACTTTTGTTCATTTCACTCCGCTTCGTGTAGCACTCGGCTCGTCGTGAGAGGCGCGACTCTCGAGCAGGCTGTCGTTTCCTCTGTAACGTTCCGCGTTCCCTCATGCAACACTTATTTCAAAATAAAACAATGATCTTTTCATTTTAATTCTCCAAGATACAGTCGCCTGTTATAATAGACACAGTTTTTCATGTACATCTCTTTAGCTACAAATCCAATTTAATTAAAGCGGGGGACTCGCGGTTAAAATCCTATTTGAGTCGTTTTTATGACCGGCCGACGAGCGAAGACGGTTCTCGCTAGAAGAAATTCACCGCTCACTCGGATTTCAGCGGCTTTTATCTTAGCAGCCCTAGTGTTGAGTTTCTGAATGCAAATTTTATTTACGTACAAGGTGAATACTTTTTATACGAAAGTAGATAATTAGGTGACGTTATAAAGATATGTATAAAGACGTTCATAGTTTTGTAGTTAGAAATAATATATTCGATTATAATTTGAAGGATTTAACTCCGTTATGAATACAATAGACAGACATACGTATACAGGAAGTGGATCAATTGTGATTTTTCAGATATAATTTGGTAGTAGCAGGCTCTGGTTGTCCCGAGGGAGCTCCAGACATTTACCTTTAATTCGGGGAAGATGCGGCCAGTCCCAGCGCCGCGGAGCAACTTACCTTCTTGTATCCGACTCTTTATTTCCCGATGCCCTTTCATAACGATACAATCACTTCCCTTATTAATAACTAGACGACTCCGCCGCTCGGTTTTCGCTGGTTCATTGTAAATGTTTTGAATGCAGGCCAGAAGCTAACAGGCCACGGTAATGATCCGGGAGTGCATGCATAATTAACTCTCAAAGAGGCCGTCGTAACGTTATTAGATCGCGTCTCAGCGCCAGAAAACAAGATCATTTGTTCCGGATTTAATATTAAAACAATTTGTAGGTTTACGAAAGCGGTCCGGTATCGTTTTGAACATTAAGAAGGAATTAGGTCAGGTTTTTGCGAAATTGCTATTAAAAATGTAAGATACACTTCTTAATGATAATAGTTTAACGAATAATATAATTGCTGTCTGTTTGTCATCTTCAACGAGGTCCGAGAGTATGTACGAGTTGTTAGCACTTGTTACTGCGACAGAGTTTCAAATGGATACAATAATTACAAGTTTGTTGAAACATTCTCCAGATCTGATGACTATGTTGTATTTAATTTAATTAATGACAGTTTGTCAAACTTATAACAAGAAGAAACATAGCCAGTGACTTAAAACCAGACGTTAACCGACTTATTAATATTGAGTACTAGCATTCGGTTATATCGCGTTTCCAAGAGAACCTTTCAAAAGTCTGGGATAAAAACTATCCTATGTTATTGCTCAAGGTCAACTCTATTTGTGTACGAAATTTCATTAAAATCAGTTCAATGGTTTAGGCGTTAAAGCGTAACAGACAGACAGACAGAGTTATTTCGCTTTTATAATATTAGTAGGGATTTGAATAGATGAATATAATAGTATGAAATATTTGTTATATATATTATATGAAGTGGTCCCGTCCGTCTGTGAGTAAGGCGTGAGTTTGAGTCGGCGGTGAGAACGAGGTCGGCGGAGAGGGGAAGTTAATCGGTCGCAAATGGCTGAGTATGCAACGATAATGCAATCAGGGGAGGAGACGAGCTCGGCCTGCACACGATGTGACGGAACACTGGACTAGACCGGTCGTGAAATACACTTATTATAATAACAGCGACTCTCAATAATAATAATAGTTCATACAATGTGAGAAGACTCGGATATTGGTTGTGCATAATTCACTCACAACACTCGAATATTTATAAGAATTAAAATAAACAAACGTGTTATAAATCGGGTCGTACGACTAATTGTCTAAAGTATTCCAGCCATTCCGGCTGTGATTGTATCTTGGTAGGTTTGTGTGGCGACTGGCGACCACAAAGACAATCCGGCTAATCGGGTATCATATATTAAATAGGCACAGATAAAGGGAATGACTAAACTGAGCCGCAATCACAGACAGCTCCTGCAGTGTCAACACTGAGTCGTGTTGTGATCAGGGAGAAGCAACGCAACGCAACACAACACAACACAATGCAACGCGACATAATGTAACTCAGCGCAATGCAGCTGCCCCCTGCATGGCTGATTATGGTTGATCAGGCTCGATGTTCTATTACAATATTAAATAATCGTTTAAGCACATTTCTATCTGTTCAAAGTTACAATCATCGCAATACCGTCATGAAACTGGAATTCTGGAAGGGAGAGGTCCTCCTTTTATTAATTATTAAACACAACCTTATTATGTCCTAGTGAAATAAATACAGCTTTTATATAGAAGAGTAAATGAAAAGAACTATGTTTATTATTACATTAATTGACTTGAAGAATATAATATTATTTTAGACGTAAATTCGATATATATTTTTAAAAATAAAACAAATCAAAAATCATCTAGAATAGTTGATTTTAAGAGACAGGAAAATATTGGAGCAGTGGAATGTCTCTCGACTTGGCTCACTACCAACAGCGGTCAATGACAACTTATAATATATCCAACCGTAATTTATTTCCTCCATTGAAACGACTTATAGATGTTCTCTCCAGTTCCTGATCCCTGGGCCCCATTCTCTGTATGGATATATGAGGATTCAAGAACATTTCATAGCCTCTATTGAACGAGGTCATTGCTATCAGTTACCGTTTAAATTGGATCTCATCCCAATATTATTCTGCCACGTGACACGTGTGTGTTGGTGAGCGTCACCCTCACGTCTCCCGTCTGTCTGATGCAGCACGTGATTACCATCTACTAACGACGTCTCCTAACGAGACGAGCGACGTCCTCTAACATTCATCTTCCATTGTTAACGAGCCCACGGCGAGGAGGCTTTCATTGTAGAGTGAGGGTACACGGCGCGGGACGTACGGAATGTTTTCGTTCGACCTGGGCTGTAGAGATTTTTCATCGCGGTTCAATAGCACCGTGTCGTACAAATGCACCGATGACAATAAATATCAGAAGCGCCGAGCCGTGAAATCGAATAGGCTTCGTCTGTGAGCACAATCAGCAGCCTCCCGCCCCTCGCCCCTCGCCCCCCGCCCTCCGCCCTCCGCCAGCCGGCGAGCCTACACATAACTTACCGACTTCACCATGCATAAAAACTTACATCTGTTCTATTGCCAGATACCTTTTATATAACACCGTTAAAATGAATGTTATAAAATGATTCGTTGAAAAACTATTGAACACGTTTTATGTGTAACCATTAATTAGTTGGTATGCGGTGAGCAGCAACAGTGTCTGTACGGAGCGATCGATGAGCCGCAGAGTAATAAATAATTGAGGAGCATTAAGCATTAACTATGAGTATAACAAGAACATTCCTAAATTACACATTTTAAACATTCGCACGCGGCGCGGGGAGTAATTTGCGGCTGCGACTCCCTCTGATCCCTCGACGCGTGTTCGATTAGAGCACAAGTAATTCCGGAAAGGAAATTGAAATCTTAGCAACGAATGCCCCCCGGACTATATTTCTGCCAGGAGAGTGGAAAATGAAAAACAAATCTGAGTTATGCCCGACGAGCTACATAGGTGAGGTGAGGCGGCGACGATTCACGTGGGGTAGAAATTAACGAGAAATATACACGTACACTCTGTACGATCACCGATACAGTCCGAGTGTTTATTATAATAAATTATTAATATTAAAGAGTGTAGTCTCACACTAATTACTAGCTCGTAAATAATATTACTGTAAACTAAAAGTCATCCAGTACAGACTCAACATATAGGATATTGAGAGCGTCACAGGGGGCGGAGTAAACGTGCTCGTGGCTCGTATTCATTACTTCACAATGAACACAAGCCTCGGGAGGTGTTTAATTTTCCTCTTCCGCTGTCCGCCGGCCGTCGCTGGGAACTGGGAACCGGGAGGAACTCGGAGGAAGTCGGGAGTAGCGCGGGCTCATTAATGCCGCGACAATACCGCGCGCCGCGTCATTTGCGCCTCCGAGTCTACCATCGAATGCTAAACAAAAGCGCATGGCCGGAATGAATGGCGCTTGAATAACTGCTGCATCTATTATTAATGCGGCCCATTTCATACACTGTTATTCATTTATTAATTATTCTGAATACGCAATCTTCCGTGGTGTCGCGCTGTCACGGGTCGGCGCTACTTAATATACTAGAACAAGTGAACCGAGGGCTACACGGAAAGAATAAAAGATTCATGGGGTGGTGGTGAAGGGTAATGTTCCCAATAACAGTTGTAGTGGTGGCCTGGAAGTGGCGCATTAGTCTCATGAATGAATCACGGTGATCTGGTGGCGAGCGTCCCGGGACCGTATTCGATTAGTACGAATCATTCCGAAAGGGAAATTGAAAAGCTCAAGCGGGGCCCCAAGGAGCCGCTCCTTCTGTTATTTGCGGCGAGGCTCAGCCGCCGCTCGGAATACTCAAACAGATACTTGTGTGTCGATAATTGAACTTACAACACTTGCTCCTCTCCGTCCATATTCCACACCGTGTGTTTTTTTTTTCAGCGAGCGCTCGGTGCTCGGTCCTGTGAGAGGGGACGAGTGCGAAAAACAAATTTATTTCAGACGTTCCCCGATTTGAGTAAACCGTTTTTCAGTGATTTATGTATGTGTTGGAGAATTTGTGACTATTGATCCAGCACGTCTTTGATACCCTGTTTGATAAATCTGTGGTCTTTATCTAAATGGCCATTTATGTAATGATCAATGATATAATAATATAATCATTACAGTCACAGTTTGAAATCGTCATTGTTTTTTAAACTACATATTACTTGGGAGTAAAGGGGATGTTCATTCATATTATAAATTTATAGATTACAGTTTATTAGTATTTCTATGTTCTATACAAATACATGTTAATGGGTATATTAAAGTAATTAAAATATAAAACTCTTCCTTAACCTCGAGTCCAATTCGTATCGTAATATTCACACAGACTGTATCTCGGTCCCACAGTGACTGATTATAATGTTATGTAGTTTCTGGAATTCTAAATAGTGATAAACTAAATAGTAAACATTGTTAATCTCTTTATAGAATTTATCAAATCTAAGCATAAAAGTTTACTTTTCGTTTAATTCTGTCTAACAAGGACTTTTTGTCTTTTGGTATTTCTATCTGTCAAAATTTCTACGTTAGTATTTAAGATAATTAGTAATGATTGGAGTTCACGTATTTATTTTATTGAGATGATCGTTCATGGTGCAGTCTCTGAAAAAAATTGTTAAAATTGATATTAATAACTACGTCCCTCAAAAGAAGCAATATATAAAAGTTGAAGTATCGTACTCGTATCGTATGTGTGTGGTGTTTAGTATTCATAATGACGGTATGTCTGTTGGGTTGTTTGTTCTGTTTCCGGATTTAGTTGTAAAGAGTAAATAGTCGACACAGTGGCCGCGGTAATCCGGCTTTAATTAGCAGCGGCGGGAGGACCGACGTGACACACGGACGGTCCCGACGGCGGACCAACGAGTTATTACTGTAAGAAAAATATTAAACAGTTCATTGGAAACATAAAGAGTTGAACGAATCAGATGTTTGTCATGCATCATGTGTGTGTGTTACAATATATCTATGACTGAAATTACTGACAAGTGTGACTTACTGTCACAGTTCTTATGTTAGTATGTATACATTGTTTTGTTGATATATTTGTATGTCGAGCTCTCACTGTGTTAGGAAACCGTTCCCTGAATTCAGTTCCACATCTAACACTAATATCATTATTATACAAATATTACATCTTACATCTTTTAAAATAAACTCAAAATACATTGTCGTTTGTTTGATGCATGTGCTCAAAGATGTATCATATATTTTCAAGAAGACAAAAGTTAGTTTGTTACAAATGCCGTCTTGAATCTTTTTATAATTGAATCTTTTTAAAGTTCCCAACTATCTCGTGAAGTCTCAGCGGGTGTCTGGGAATATGAAAAGTGAATGTGTTAGTGATGACGTCACACGACACGTCCCTCCCGTGCGAGGAGGTGGAGAGGAGTTAATTGAAGTCTGAAGGTAAACTGGCCGGCCGTGTTCAGTCTCGTCTCTCGCCTCTAATCCCGTCCTAATTGCCGGCCAGAAGACTATTAGACTTGAACCGGTCGAGGTCAATTATCGGAAGCAAAGTTCACCTCCCGCCCTGTGTTCCACGTTAAATATTAAATTTGTATTAACCTTAGACTCTGCAAGTTTTATAAGATGGGCTTATAGATCGACGTGCTCATTATTAAAGGAATGTCTGTTTGCTTTTATATACTTTTAATTTTTATATATCTTTATCCAAGAATGAAACTAAATAAAACAAACTGATGATCTTTAACATTACTTTGCAACTGAAATTCTTGTAGGAAACGAGAAGCGGGTTCGTTCGTTTGACAAAGAGCGGTATTCTCACAAAGGGCGATAGAGTTCCAGTACTGACATAAGGTGGCGTGTACTACTAGACTCATGTTAAGAGAAAAACACAGCCAGGTGTTACATGCTACGGAGTTCCTTCGATATCAGAAAAACATGATTGCAATTGCATCTGTTATTGACGACGACTTTTAACACAAATAGTATATAATAAGTTTTGATTAGTTGCTATGCTGACTTTTTTATTTTCATTCGATGTCTGAAATACTAGTCATGTATGAATAATTGATTTCTGAGGCAATTTCAGAATATACTTTCTGTATCGGAATCCTGAATTCTAAAAAGCTTAAATACGGTCTGAAAATTTTGAGACAAAATTCTCTAACATCCGTAGAACGTTCTGTTTAAGACGAGCAAACTGACGGACAGATGAACGTTTTGGAAAAGTTTTATTAAACAAAAAAATATCAAATGAAATATATCGACATGAGCGAGAATCGAACCTGCGACGTACAAAACCACATACCAGTAGCTTTTAAAACTATCATTTCATAAATTCAACTGTACATGTCAATGAAGTTATTTGATTTTTAAACGATTATAATACTATACTTGTGACAAATAAAAATAAAAGACATCTCATACATTAATTGTTACACTATTTTATTCCATATAGTGTGCAATGAAATCAGTATTTGGCATCGAGAGACTCTCGGTGCAGTTTTAAACTCAAAGTACATATGACCGAAGTAGGTTAATACCACGAGCAGTGTGAGCTTCGTGAGTGAGGTACGTCCCAGCCTCTCATAAATGGTCTAAAACCTCTTCTCTGTTAACCGATGGTCTGTATACTAAATGATCAGTTGAACATCTCTCCTTTATATCCTGTCAGAGATTCATCTATTGAAGGTGGTCTTTCTATCGTCTGTCATTGATCTATAAACCAGACGAGTCTCCAGCCCCGGTGTGAGCGAGACTCTTCATGAATCCCTGAATTTCATGATGTTTTTATTTCATGAATTTGTATTTTACTTTGATCTTCTTTAAGTTTAAGAAATCTTACAGTTGACGCATGCGCGACCACTCGCACCACCCCTCGAGCTTACGACCGCCTCCCTCGGCCGCGGGCTCCTGCAAAAAGAACCTTACGACCCTTGACAGAAGGCTCATCACATCAAACCAAACCAAACCTCACAATCACCAGGATCCTTCGGTTCTGAAGCCGTCATGATTATCCCGGATTGAGAATCACACTTTGAACCTGCTCCCAGGGATCCAGGTACATGGACAGCTTTATATCCAACTCTTAGCCTTCATTCTATATTGAGCTCAATCGTCCTAATCTTAAGATTCCTTTTTGCTTGCTAACACTAACAGGCTGGATAACTCGTGAAAAGCGGGCAGTGTTCAGTCGGCCGCAGGCTTCACTAAGGAGCGCACGTGCGACGCGTGCTCGGACCACCGACAGAACTTACTTCGCGGTGAACAGTTCAAACATAACTTGAGACGGTCACATATGAAATATAATAATCATTATATTAATGTCGATTTCTTGATAGATGTTTCGTTTGTAATTAAAATGTTTGATTGAAATCTTTCGTTATATCTATTAAATTATTTTGTGAACAATCATCAAAGTGTCGAATTTAACAATTAACATTCGTGTCAATTAACACTATCGAGGCTATTTAAAAGTAAGTTACTATTAATTAACATAAAAAGTAATATATTTTGAATGTGATCATAATCATTAAAAGAGATTGATTGTTCTCAGTAGTTATAATTAAAGTCAGTAATTATATGTTGCGAGTGTCTTTAACACGTTACGTATGTGTATCCGCGCGGGCTCGAGGCGAGGAGTTCCGCCTTCAACGGTTAATTAAACACCCAGTAGACATGTCCTCACGACTATTACATTGTTTATGATAGCGACGAATATTCATAACTAAATATTATAATTATTTCCAAACACACATTCTATTTCCATTCAAAGTTAATGATGATGTAGTATTATAATTAATTTGTTTCGTATCGTTCTGTTTTAAAGCGTGTTGTAATTCTTGTTCTTCGTCAATGTATCGATAAACGAGTCGATCTCCTCCTCCTCGTGAAGACAAACAATCCCGCCTCGCTCCTGAGCTCCGCCTCCCGACACTTAAATATGTCTTTATATACTTTATATAAATCCTCGATGATTATTTTCTCAAAGTCCTATACAAACGGACCACCCTCCTAACTTACCTACCTAACCGTTCGATTGGTATATATATAAATGTATATTATATATATAAAGAAATATCTTTAATAAGTAACATATTAATCTAATAAAAAAGTTATCAAGAACACAGAACAATATAAACAATATAAAAACTACAAAAGTTTTATATTTAATTTGAAAGTAAATACGAACTCCGGCGGGTCATGAAATGAACGACGTATAACTTTCACAGTCTGAGACTCTGTGGGCGAAGCTGCGGTCGCCAGGACAGACGACGCGATAGTTCAGAGTTAGCGAACCACCGACGGAAGAGAAGCGAACGAAACGAAACAGCACAGGTCGAACATGGAAGACAAGACCTTGAGCCAGAACAGACACGCGCCGGCGACCAGGAACCACATCGTCTATACCGACCACAAAGGCAGAAAGTGAGTATAACTAAGTGCATCAATTAGTAGGAAGGGAGAATTAAAGCTATACAAATGAACGTCATTACTCCTCTTAAATTGGTGTAAGAACAAGTTAAAGGGTAGTTGAGACGATCCACTCGGCGACTGTGAGTGGCGAACTCATTCATTTATTTATCTGTGAGTTTTCTTACAAACCTGTTATGAAGTTACATTTTAAAGTTTATCTTCTTCAACCTTTAGTTACGACGAGTAATCGGGAAATCAAGTTTTTAAACGTGCCACTAATATTGGTCTACAATATTTTAAACAATTCCACCAACCGACTTTCAAAATCCAAAAATTTCTTTCACATTATAAAATATTTTAAATAGTAAATAATGTTAGCGAGTAATATAAAATCAACATGGTACAATAGAGAGGGTGTCTTCATAAAGATATATTTGCAGCTGTTATTAAGCTTCCCGTCTTAGTGGAGTTGCATTGTTTATTCAGTAGAATAAATTTGCCATTACAACTCCTCGCAGTGCTTTAGAAACAAAGAAACTAGTTACAGTCTAGTAAATGCTTGTTACAAGCTCACACACTCCGATACGTGTGTTGGAGATCACGACTGAGGAGTGTAACCTTCGATTTGTTTAACAAATATTACTAAACAACTCTCAAAATTCATTAATTATTTTAGTTAATCTTTAAAAAATACATTTATAATAGTATATCTGTTGTACGGCGTCGGGAAAGAATATAAAACTTCACTTTATATACTTATAAATATAGAAACCTTTAAAAACAAAATGTTTAAATTTAAGATGGTTAAAAACTGAGCCGTTGCTCTTTTCAGTTGAAGCGTTTACAAAGTCAAAGAGATTAATTTTATCCGTTAATATAAGTTTGAATAAAAAACGAAAAAACTTTTAAATCACATTACTTAGAAAACCTACATTAAGTAAACGTTCCGCCGGCTCCGGTTGTTTGATAGTGAGAGGCTGAGTCGGAAGATACTTCAACTGTACTGGTTACAAAGTGAACGTTATAATAATCTTTTACTTTTAATTACAAAAAAGACAGACAGAAGGACGGGGAGGGACGTGACTCCTTATATATATAACCAATCACACATTCTTTAAATGAAAATGAGAAAACTGAATTTAAAAAAGTTTCTTAACTTTAAAAATACTCGTTCTTCCAATAATATTAGTATATGATCATAGTTACCTATCTTTTAAAGACTATTTTATACTATAATCTCTTTGACTATACATATTCTCTTTTTATTTCTTGAATCATTATATATAACATACGTATATTTTTACCGACTGCTAACATCATTTCAGTTATAACAGTGAAGGTAGAGACTGATAAGGGACGCCAGTATTTGAATGTTGTGACAGTTAGCGTTAACAAGACTTATAATGATCTCATATTAATATAAATGAAAGAAAAAACAGTTTTGTATTTTGAAGATTTTTCACGAATTATATCCAATAATGATTAGCTTTTAATTATATTGCAACAGAATGAAACGATGAATAATATTTGTCTTTTTAAACAACCTTATCAAGGATATCACATAACATTTTTTATTAATAAAACCGTGATTTTGGACTCAGATATATTTATGTGTTAAAATAATTAAGACAATACCGAGCGCTTGTGAAAAATAATACGATATGCATTATATTCTTTTCAATTAAAAAAATGTAGCATATCATTTCTTTCACGTGAACACGTCTGTTTAACACAGTCTTGAATTATAAAGTTCCCATGAATTACAGTTCAGTTCAAAAGTTACGTGTTTTCCTAACCAAAGCTTAATATTAATATTTAAATAAATTGCCTTACTAATGCAGTGTATATCGTCGTCTGTTAAGAGTTACTTGTAGTTGTATAAAGTTATCTAGTTGCTAACTTCTATGTTATTGCAATGTTTAATGTTCTCGAGGTATCCCGTTAATGAAAGCCTCGTCCGCACTCCTGAGAACTGATTATAATATAAAAATACTACAAGAATAACTACCGAGTTTAGAACTTTGTAATTCTGGAGAGCTGCAAATGTATTCCGCGGAAAGTGTGTCTTCGTAAGTAGAAAATATTTCCTCTTTCTTATAATGTAAAAAGTAGATTATAAGGAAATTTGAATAGAAATGGTTTCGCGGTCCAGGCAAGTGGGTGTAGGGGGGAGTAAAGGGGGGTTGTTCTCTGTTATAGGGTGGGGGGAGGGGGCGAGGTGTTTCGCGAAAGGACAGTCGAGTTAGTTGTACAGTTTTCCGTTAGTCACATTTGTGCAACAAGGTATTCACATTTGGAGGATGAGAAAGTTGGCGTTATCGTGTTTGAAATAGAACGACGCTCAAGACACAACTCCGTGATGTAAAATGGACACGTCACATGCAACGATATCTGATGCTCGGCGTCGCGACTTGGACGTCTTCGGAAGAATATTCAGAGTGAAATATTTTTACCTTTACATTACACAATGAGAACACTCCGAGACTTGACGGTTTTATTTTAAATAGAGTTTGATTGTGACGGTTCAGTTCGGGTTACTCACTAGAAAATTATAGAACGTTTCAAACATTATATACAGACATACAGAGCGTCAGATTCATAAACAGTTGTTCTAACCTGTTCCTAGTCTGAGTGTATGTGTGTGTGAGTTAGGCTGAACGTATAAATTGATTTATTGAAGTTAAGCGGCTGTAACAGACGGCTTGCGCCGGAGTAGTCGGGAGCTCGCCTCGCAGAGATAAAGTACAAAATAATAAAAAATAAACTTCGCAAACAGAAATCCCCTCGTCGGTAGATTTACGAGTTGACGCACTTCTGGCGCAGGCGACTTATGTAAATTGTACACATGCGATGTATGCTCCCGGACGGAAACCGGCTAGTGAACAGTTAGTTGGTTAATGAAGGACCAGTTTAATTTGAACCAGAGTCGGGAAGGATTCGTATCAATAATAACAATAAGTCGACTTCATCGACGATCAATTTTCGACAAATTCGATTGAAAGTTCGAACAAACTTTACAATTTTCTTCACGGAATGAATGAATCGGATAGTTTGAAACAGAAGCTTTCAGCGATGATTGTGGCGAGTCACGCGACAAACAAAACAATATTCATTACTAATATTATAACTTTATCTTTATACGTTTATGTTCTTTTTAACGTTAATACAATTTAATCTGGTCGTCAGATAGATATAAACTACTATTATTAATATTAATTACGAGAGATATTGTAAAAAAAATAATTATATATACATTGTTGTTAGTCAAACGTTTGAGTAAACCCTTAAATGTTAAAGCTCCTGAAATATGTTTTAACCTTTATCTCACACACGTAAGATCACATATCCCTGATCGGGAATCATTTACTGATAGGTGAAATAATGTTTCAATGTTTGGTCTTCACAAATTATTTTAGTGTCGAGTGAAAATGTTTTGAATTATAATGAGGTGTTTCAAGTCAGTTAGCATTAACTGTTAAGAGCAGGAAGTAGTACGGTAAATATTATTATGAATATTTTAAGAAATAAAGAACATATAGTTAATAGAAATGAGTCCCTTTAATGAATATCTTTGAAAGTTTATATTTTGGCCTTTGGGAGAACATGCTGTACCAAAGAAGGTGTTTTAATATGGCATCCCTTTATGTCAATACTTATTGACATAGTTTAAACTTTTATTAATTTATAAATGTAACATTAGCACAATTTTTATAACAATAAATTGGATTGTCAATAAATTATTTCTCAAAATTAAACAAAATTGTAACAAAAAAAACTCAATTGAAACTCAATTTCAAAAGCTAAATCCAAAAGGTAACTTCAATTTTAATATTTTCTAATAATACTTTTGAGTGAATAAATTTATTGTTACTTTTTAGTTTTAAAGCTCCTTGTTTTCGTGTTAAAATTATTTTTATTTTATTATTTTAAGTGACGACTGGACCTTACAGTAATACTCCCCTAAATAATATGCAACATTTACCTGAGTGTGAATACATTCAAAAATAACAGTAAAGTAAAATGATTTGATTTTAAAGTGTAACATTTTTAAAATATTCCGAAAATCTTACGGCAGCGGGAACTATGCGAAAACAACGCGGTCGCGAAGAGGTTTCCTAACTAACAAGGAGTTTTGAAGGTTCATCTCTATTACAACACCTCCATCATCAGCTCCCGGTTTTCTCTTCACGGTATTAACCTTCTGATGTTTTATTTTCACCAAAAAATTCGTAAGAACCGGTTCATGTATCAGGCAGTTCGCGGACATATATAAAATATATATAGATTAAATAAAAACTCTTCTCATTGTTTGAAGTCTGTAAAAAGGATTTAAAGTCAAGAGTGGTTATTATGTACATACAGACATACATGCTTATTATCCTGGATCGACGTAAGAGTCCGATCTTTATATCCTAGAGAGTACTGGTCATGTTGAAAGTTTCGTTTGCAAGGGGAGCCTGGCTGTCAGAACTTCACCGTCGCTTATATTGGTTGTACCCGCGCCGCGCCGGTCAGACGCTCCACGAATACTTTGACAACCCCCTTTTTGTCAGACACGTATGTTTTATTAACAACACTTCATGATTGAACCGGCTTTGTGGAGTCGACAATATTTGTACATATGTTTGTTATAGTACCAACGACTCAGAGATGTCTGGACACCTTATCACTATCACAACTCACCAAAAATATTATCGTTCTATATATGTATATGTATAGTACGCCCTTTCGATGGATTGAAAAAAAATACTGTCTTTTATGCTAAAATAAAGTCGCGTAGTATATCCGCAAAATATTAGTTTCATATAAATGACTCGCGAAAATCTCAGCTCTCATTAAATACTGTCTTGTTATAAACTATATTTCTGTGGTAATTATTTTAATAGTAATATAAAATTATTATAGTTGTTTTGATCGTTGTAGACTGCGACCATAACAACCTCTGGAATGGTTGCGCGAAGTATACTAACCTCGTCTTTAATAATGAACTAGGTTTTGCCCGCGACTTCGTCCGCGTTAATTTCGGATTAGTAATATATGTATAGTTCACCGGGTAAAGAGTATTCCGCTCGAGAGGCCGTTAATATTGGAATAAATTGGTTTTTTTTTTCTTTTTCGGTTGAATAGAATTTAATACACTATACCGTCTCCTTGTTCTAAACTATCTCTCCACCAATTTTCAACATATTCTTGATTACCACGTATTATTATATATTACTTTATTTGAGAATGTGTAAGATATTCTCATATCGTCTGTCCGTGATCACGGTCGCTGCAAAGTAAACGAAACGTCAGTAATATGTAGTTATAAAATAATAAAATAACAAGTAGTAATCCGAAACTGTTAGTTCCATTTAAATTATAACTAATATTAAACTGATGTTTTGTAATATTTTTTGAATAATAATATTTATTGCATTTATTATAAAAAGTATTGATATATAAGAAGATATATAAAAAGATTGGTATTTAACTATTTAAACGCGGAATACTTGTTTGTTAATTAAAATATTTATTAGTTCACAGAAATAATTGATGTTTTAGTAACAATATAATATGAATCATGACTACCGTCCACTCTCCAAACTATCTTACGACGATATCTACTTTGTGTGTGTTCTGTGAACCAAAACTCATTCAAACTGACTTTATGACTAACTACGAGTGTATACATTATATAGGGTGGCAACCAGAGGTGCCAGGAAAACAACGAAACTAACTTATATGTATATTATAATAAGAATTACATATTAAAACTTATAACCTACACCTAACACTACATGATTGACTCGATGTTAGGATAGCAATACCATTCCATAGCTTGTGTGTTATCAGGAATCTTCTGGTTCACACGGCTTGGTGTTCGTTCCGCGGAGTCAGCGGCGTCATTCGTTATATATTTTATCCATACAACGATGTTGTCCCGGCGATGTTCATTTATTTCTTCATATGTAGCGCTTACGTAACATATAGGTAAATATTATCTCTTAGTATGTTTTAACTGTTTGTTTATGTAATATAAGTGATATATTGTTTACTTGATAGAGGTTCTTCAGTCTCAGATACGAAATGACATCTTTTCAACGGCCAACTTGTGACCATAGCGAGTGTAGCCATATTTAAATGTCATTATATTTTCCTCAAAGTTCATATCGAATGGTTTTATTTTAACCGTTGTGTTATAGCTTCAGCGCCCGCTCGTTGAACTGAATACAATCGCATTATAATTCGGGTTGGTCACTAACTATGTACTAATTACAATATTTGATCGAGTCTTCAAACACTTTCGATTAGGTAATATAGCATTATGATTTCATGGTCTGTCTGTAAATTATAACTCAACCTATGTATATGGCTCACTTGTAAACCAAAGATCTAAGTATAAAGTAGAAACTTAGAAAAAACAACTAGACTGTTAATACGTCTGTTCTGTTTTTAATATATTGAATATATTTTAATTCTGGTAAAATATTTATAAACATACTTTGTTATTTCCATCGAAAATGTTACTAATGTGCATATCATTAAAATATTAATAATTTTAGACTTTTATAACTGATGATAGTCGGAATTTTATATGTTGAAATGTATAAAATAATAAAATATTTGGAATAAATTTAATACATTAATATCAGTAGCCGGTTACAATTAACAGACGGTCAAAGTTGAACTCGACTCGCCAACAAACAAAGGCACACATCGATGTGTAGTGCTGAGAGGTTGTGGAATGTGGCACCGATCAAAATCACTCTTTTTGCACCACTTTTTAAACATAAAACACCTCGAAAAGTGTATTTACGTGTACTGAAAGAAATTATAAGCACAGCATGCAATTAAGAATGTATGCGATTAAGGCTTTGATTCTAAAAATATGTTTACTTCGCAACCTGCTTTTATCGAAGGCGTCAGGAGTATGTTGGGTTTTTGAATACATTTTTTCATACAGTTTATTTGCTTTAATAAAATGTCAAGTGCAAGGGAGTCGAGTTCTATTAGTGCTCCGCGAGGCGGCAACGAGTTACAAATGACGGGATTAATTAAGTTTACAATCGTTGAGAAATATAAAATAATTGCGATAACGATTTAACATATTATAAATATAAAGTTGAAGATAGATACGACGAAGAGATGAAGGGAATCTTCACACTGGATGATTTAAAGCGTTACTAGGTCTGTAAGTCCGATGAATGCTGCTGTAAGATTTCAGTGAATTCCAATTAATTATTATTGAATGAAAGCCATTGTAATTGTTAAGGTGACGAGGAATGCAAGGGATCAAATACCGTTACTGTAAAACATAAACGTCAAATCTTTGT
Organism: Danaus chrysippus; assembly: GCA_916720795.1. NCBI lineage: Eukaryota > Metazoa > Arthropoda > Insecta > Lepidoptera > Nymphalidae > Danaus > Danaus chrysippus. The sequence continues at coordinate 17,443,175 of CAKASE010000049.1, read as the reverse complement.
CAAACAAATGTTAAGAATCACAAGCGGAATGTTCGAGCGAGTCAAACAATCCGTTCGACTTCATGAAGCATCATTAATTAAATACCAAGAGCCGGTTAAAATACGAATCATTAATTCCAACGCCATAATGTTCTGGTGTTTGTGAGCCTCACTTGTAATTTCATTATATTTTTCATCCTCCGACATAGTGTTGCCGCCCGTGTGTGCTCGCGCGCTGCTCACTCGCCGGTGACATATTTCACCGCTAAACTAAATTAATGAAATATCATTAGTCGTTTTAATAACCTTACATTCAGCAACATTATGGATGATGAATCATAAATTTGGGAGAAATAAAATACATTGCATGTAAAACTTGGTATGGAATTTTGATTTTTATTACATTTTTCAGCATATGTTCTTTGATTTTGGTGTCTATATAATTGTTATCCCGTCTGTTACTCGATTATAATGTACAGATCATATAGTCGTTGTTGGATCCGTCCTCTCTAGTCGGACAAAATCATCTTTCCTGACAGAACAACATGAATACATCTTAAAGAACGTGAAGATTCACAATCTCGGCGTCGGAATACATCTGATCACATATGGATGATCGTTATGGCAATTGAAGTAAATTGAAACATCTTGATGGAGTGAGGGTGTGTGTGGAGATGTGTGGAGGCGAGCGGGGTGTGGGGATGATCATAGTATGCGAGGAGGACTGGCGAATTCCCTCGAGACATAAGTGTTGTTTTATGGTCGCCGTGACGACGACAAACTTCGGCAACTGCTTTATGATCCTAATTTATAAGTGAGAGGCTTTCCCCCAGTATTTACAGCGGGTGCTCAGTGTTCTTTGTGTACTCATTGTGCTCAGGCTGCGCAATACGCTCAGCATACTCAGTAAATTTTTCATTCTTTTTTTGACATTAATTCGGTTACTTTTTACGTTGCGCGTGTTCACAGTCCGCTGAGTGTCCACAGAGCGCTCCTTAAGACTTTAAAACTGATCCTAATTTAATATACGATATAATAAGAGCATTGAAATAAGTTATCATTTAACCAGAATAAACTAGAGAATAACATGAAATTTAAAAAAAGGATGAACATTTTTTTTAATAAAAACAAATGTTGTAGAGAATTAACAGGAGTGATTTTTTTTAGGAACTACTTAAAACCCGGGATTGTATTTTGAATTAGTTCTGTGTTAAACTCTCTAAGTGGTGAAATATTCAACAGACAGGTTTAAAAAACTTTAAATAAAATTTCTAACAAAAACATCTAACTGTTTAAACTTAGATGGAGACTAATTTGTGTTTTTTTCGTTACAAGTAATGTTATTTGAGTTTTAACACACGATCGTAGGGGATAGTAACAGAATCTTTTACATAATAATAATATTTTTGCATGTACTATTGCGTTTATATTATTTAAACACGATTGTACGTCAGAAAATATTAGTTTCATTTAAATGAATACTCGCGAAAGTTTTAGACAACATTAACACAATGTTATTTTACAAAATCTAAACTATATGTATTTAAACAAAATCTCAATTATCCCTTGTTTCATTCAGCTATATGTCAGAACATAACGGTCAGATATTTTCAATATGAAGCGTCGCGACGCCTCACTCACTCACTCACTTGGTCGAGTGTTCGAGAGCGTTATGAAATTTTAAAGGCATAAATTAATTTCCAATTTGCCTTTGACGTGTCTCTGAAGCTGCCCGGCGCGCTCCCGGCCGCCTGGAAACGAGCTCCAGCCTGGCACAAGTCTCATGGACGTATGTATTACTGAGACCGTGTTCTGTTATGAGAAACTTAATTGGAATACTCCACGTACCTCTGACCTACACCTGCATCAGGTTGGATGTGAGGCCTGGTCGAGACTAGGGTTGAGATATATTATAAGTAGGGTGCGAATATAATACTAGTTCATGATGTTTTATCGATAAAGATAGTGATAGTCGAAAGGTCGGGAGTATATAGTTTTTAATCAAAAATAAAAAAAGCGGAAAAATCCGAAAAGATTAGTTTCATTTAAATGAGTACTCGCGAAAATCTTAGATCTCATTAAAGTTTTTCTTTTATTTATGAATGTAGAGGTTATGGAAAACTTTTCTAGTTAAATGTTTTATAAAATTTAATATAATTGCTTTTGGAATTTGGGAAGTATTTATTTAAATAGAACTAATATTTTCGGATGTGATATAGCGTTTTTGGTTATTTTAAATTACACAATTGTTTTTCTTTCAAATTTAAACTTTAAGAGTCTTTATTTAAACTGGACGAGATTGCAGTCTCAGTCATATATTTGAACTATAGCCTTTTGAAATAAAAATAATTATTATACAATATATTAATATAAAAAATTTCTTAACTACAAATTAAAAGTAACAATTGTAAAAAACTGTTACAAAAATCTAACTAATTGACTCTTTAATGTAAAACTGTTGTTGGAATAATACTAATGAAGTCGTTAAATAAAAATTAAATATATATAAGTATATATTAGTTTTATGTTTTCACAATGTTTTAACAATCTATTTTAATTGTTCTATATCGGTATTACAGCAGAGTGTTTTATAGTTTTTCAATTCCAGTTGTTTTAGTTGTATTTGAGAGTTTTTAAAACTTGTATTTTAACAAATAAAATTTATTGTCGGCTTTCATTCCGCGTTTGAACTTTATTATTTGAGCTCTTCCCATTCAGAGACGACCGGCGCAACTAAATGTACATCGGCCGCCATCGAGCGCTGCACTTATTGAAACAAAAAATGTACCCGAGTGGCTTTTGACAGGGACTTTTGAATATATACGTATTAATGCGAAAGAATATCTTGATAATTGATAGAAATATGATGGTCAGGTGACTCAGACACCATAGTTCAGATCAAATGTTCCTTCAAGCCTCAATCAAGGGAGCAATTAGTTCCAATACATCATTATTATATAGTCAGTGGTGGCTTAGTGGTTAAAGGGCCCGCCTCTCGTTACTGAGGTCGCGGGTTCGATCCTAGCCCAGGCAAGCAATGTGATTTTTCCCAGTCATATGTACTTTATGTACTTTCTAAGAGTATTTAGACATCACTGATTAATGCATTCCCAAAGAGGGTTGATGTCAGGCAGGCGACCGGTCGTAAAAAACAATTAGCCAAAACTATTCACAACACGTAAGGCAGACCCTGGCTAAAGCTGGAAAATTTCCAGGCAGAAGAAGAATAACTTCATTATTGTAATATTTTGACATTTGTATTTTTATTTTAATTAAAAAAAAAAACGACTGCGGACAATGCGGTGAGACGAACGCGAAGGACGAACTTTGACATCTTCTTCTTCTACCTGGCAATTTCCCAGGTTTAACCAGGGTCTGCCTTACATGTTGTGAATAGTTTTCGCTAATTGTTATTCCGACCGCCTGCCTGACATCAACCCTTTTTGGGAATACATTAATCAGTGGTGTCTAAATACTCTTAGAAAGTACATATGACTTTGACATCATTTATGGGTAATATATATTATATTATGATGAATGTAGAATTTAGTAGATATCTGATAATACAGGAGGAACATGATGACGCGTGCATATGCGTGCGTGTGTGCGTGTGTGTGTGTTTGTGTGTGTGTGTGTGTGTTACAGTCATCATACGCGAGGCGGAGAGCGAACTGCCGCGTTATTCAACTTAATGGCTATTAGTTTGCTTCGTTAGTGGAATATTGCTAACGAGTGTGGTGCGGAGACCTCACACAGACACACACAAACACACACACACACACACACACACACAGACACAGAGCCGCCGGTGTTCATATAAAACCTCAATAATTTAACGCTATGAACTGCCGACACTAAAACCTAACAAGCCGCGACGTCACTGTTATCATCATATCATTAGTGTGGCAAGCAAATTATATTGTTAACGAATATTACACGAACAAACAGACAAACATACAAACAGTTGTACCATGTAAAATAATACATATAAAGTCATGTCTCCTGCGAGAGGAGAGGAGGCTCGGGCGTCAAGTCGCTGTCCTGAAGATGATTCATACGACTCATTTGAGGCGAACCTCTCCCTCCACCCTCCAAGCCTTGATGCTACGGAGGCGAGCCGCTACGTACTGCGAGCTCTACGTTTCTACGAGCTGCTACGTGCCGCTCCGAGGCTCTACGTGCCGCTACGTACATCGTTTATGTTTCCGCGCGGAATATTTATGATTTCCAACGTCATTTGTGCGTTTTATCTTCATTAATGCGAATCTCTCTCATAGAACAACTCGTGGTCTTCATCTCAGCGCCCCCGTGAGACCGGGTCGGGCTTGTTCTCGTTTGAGCGCGACTTACTTCTGTAATAGCTAGTTTTTAATCTAGGTCTTTGTGTACGATACATTCTGGTCTAGTCTAGGCCTCCTTTGAGAGAAGCTTCCGTTTGCCGAATGTATTCTCTGGTAATATTCCGTGTAGCTATGTCTATTAAGTGTATCGATCCTTATTTTAGAACAGAATATAAAAGGTTGTATTAATGGGTGTGTTTGAAAGAAGTCCGCCGTTGGAAGCGATATTCTTGTAATTGATTTCTAATGCCACATAAACCTCCCAAACGTGTTGGGAGCCTGCTCCCGGAGATAAAGTGCAGCCTCTCAGAGCTCACACTTACACATCGCGGAACTTAAAATTACTCAGTTCTTATAAAATATTGACATTACACCCAAAATAAATCTCTTAAGAAGCCGTTCCGCGTCCGTTTATTAAGTCAAGTCAAGAGAAGGATTTTGTGCTTGTATAATAAATTGAGAGAGAATATTTTTTTATAATTTTCTGTACAAGTTGTTCTCATAATCATTATCATTAGTCGTTTAGTTCTAGTGTGAGTGAGTGAGTTTTATTGTTTCATGTAACCTCAGCTTATACGAGTAATTCATCAAATATTATTATAATTATGCTTTTATTTCTCTTTAATTTTATAAATATATATTAAATTTTCTTTATTTATGGTATCTCTATACTGCATTATACTCTCTCGAATAGAACGACGTCACAAAACTTTGTCACTTTCAATATAATCACTGTAGGGTCTGCATCTTTCACTTCGTGTTTCAGTATTTATAATAATGTAATGTTTCATTAAACTTTCAATGTTTTTTTACTCTAAAAAGCTTCACAAAAAAAGATACAATTATTATAATAAACACAAACAAGTCTAAACTAACTGCTTGTGATCTTCAAACAACATCATATCAAACGCTTAGCTTTTTGTAAAACACTCAGCCATAAATTACCTTTTATGAAAGTTCTGTCCTTGTGTTGCTCTGTAAAATAATAGTCGAGACCGGTTGTAGGATAAAATTGTAGAATGCGTGGGACATAAATATGTGTAATAATGACATTCAAAAACCATTCAAACTTAGGAAACATCTTTATAAATTCACTGGAATTTTTAAAATAATGGTTACTTAACAATCAAATTAAAAAGTGAGCATGTCTTATTCCTACGTCAGAGTGGACTTGTCTTTTCAGACGACAATACACACACAAAGAGAGAAAGAGACTCTCAGTAGAAATTTTTGAACGCTGTTGAAATGCTCCTGTCGTGTTCAAATCCATGTAAATTTATGAGCAGTTTTAGGAGCATGCGATATCTCTTTGTGTACCGACGGCAGTTTTGAATGTAGGAGCCGAGCGTCACCAGACCTGCCTGTTCTGTGACTCGGGGTCGAGGCGATCGAATGGCTCACACGGACTGATACTAAACAGAATACATGATACACACGGACAGAGCCACTGGCGGTGCGTTTACACTAAGCTTGCATAAGTAGTATGTTCTTTAATATTATTTATTTCACTGAGTCTTTAGAGCATCGTTCAGGCAGCGATAACTTGAGAGCAGTCCTGGTTCTAACAGTAAGTGTGTCGCCGGAATATAATCCGATCGGAATGAAATAAATAAAATGTTCGCGTACGTTTTAATAGAATACATTATAACATGCGAATAACTCGTTGTACTCGTCCGATGGAATACATGCATGAATTATTGATGAATTGTGGCGTTAAAATTCTGATTTAACAAGACTATAAAGTCACTCCATAAATATGAAAGTGCATTTTATTCGCTCTCGTTGTAAAAACACACAGTGTTAATGGTACGGCGTCGGAATGACCGCCAACGTCGGCCACTGTGCACCATCATTGGCCACTATGACCAACTGAGAGCCACTATCGACCATCGTCCGCCATCATACGACCATACATAAGTAAATCTAAAACATGAATCTGCATTCAGATCCCGTCGTGTATTTTGAAGGCTTAGCGCTGCATGTTTGTTACATATACATGTACTGATATACATATGTCATACCTTCATTGGAGAGTCGCTTCAATTATCATCATTTAATATGGAAAAAATTGTTGAAGATTAAATCAGGTCAGTATTTATTTAGTAATATAAATTGACATTAAGTGAAGTGATGGCAGTTTTTATTAAGCTAAGTCCCCGGGAACTTCTCATCTTCTCTTCGTAATATTTATGTGTCAGTATACCTGTATCAAAAGTTTCGTGAATGTATTAAGTCAGGTCTCATCACCAACTCCGTTCTGTCACATGAAAGGTTCTTGTGTTGTTCTATTGTGGTCGACGGCCGGTCGGCTGGTGGTTAGTGTTTAGTGCTCATTAAACTATTTCAATACAAGCCGGTCGCGTGACCGCCGTCTATTAGGCTCAATGTCGGACGGCAGACTACAATTTTTAGTCGTATTTTATTGAACGGAACCGCATTATCAAGTTTACTTACAGGGAACTTGTAAATTAGACGCTAATGTCACAGCTTGATGGAAAAGTTCCTCCTTCGAGTCTCGAATATATTAAAAGAAGTTTCACAACAAACTACATGTTTGTGGCCGCCGGGAACAACGATCGTTAAACGACCTGATGGTACTGACAGCACAGGCACAGGCACAGGCACAGAGTAGCACAACACAGACACAGACACAGGCACAGATCGTATTCGTAGGTTGAGGTGAGGTCGCGTAATGTTTTGATCGTTATTGGAACGTGCAAGACAGATGTAGCGGCGTCTGTTCGACATAACCCGTGTTCCGCGCCGTCCGTGGAGTCAGCGGGCCCTCGGCGGGCTGGAGGAAATAAAGTTATGATTTATGCAAGTGAAATGTGTTCCCCGCACAAGGAAAATATATAGTACCGGTTCGTGTCGACTCAATATGTTGAATTGAATCTTATAAAACGACTGGGACTTATTTAAATGTTTTAAAGATGACGGTCTGAAGCTTGATACTAATGCTCCCTTTGTATTTTATTACGTATAAGGTGTTATTAAAGTATATTTAAAATGTAGATAATTATTGAATACTTCATTGAAGAACATTCAACATGTAACAACCACGAAGAAACTATGTATGTTAACTTTTATCACAGTTAGTTCATTCCACGTTACAAATATAACAGGCTGTATGAGTTATCCCTCTGACAAACTATATTTATAAATTATAAAAATCTTTTTATTTTATGATCATCATAAATAGTCGATAGGAAATAAATAAAATATGTAATAATATACGATATTGAAGGTGTTATATGAAATTGTAATACACAAACATGACTCTCACTTGGCGACTGTAAATACTGAAATTTCACATTTAATAAGAATAGCGTCCCCGGTTATAATGAATTATTAAACTGTCCTCATAGTAACTACAATATTTCCTGGAAAATACTAAAGTCCTATTGGAAATATATCGAATGAAAGATATAATGGAATTTATAAAAGGGAATGATGTTTAAAGCAATATTCTTTTAGGATCCCGTACGCGGACAAAATCACCCCGGAGCCGATCCTGAACAAAACCGGGGGGCGCGACACAAAGGCGGACTCCATCAGGAACAGTTATAATAGCCAATTCAAAGTTGGCATTTACGGCTGGAGGAAGAAATGTCTTTACATTCTAGTCATGACACTCATGCTTATGATGATTGTCAATCTCGCGCTGACGCTGTGGATTCTCAAAGTATTGGATTTCAATTCGGTAAATTATTGTTTCCTTTGTGTGTTATGCGAGCTTTGTGGCACTTTCGCCCGAGTTATGTTATGGAACGAATAATGGAAGGAACGTGTAACTTTACGCGGATTGATTATTGAATCGTTTCACTGTCGACGTATTTAGGATTCTTTTGGAAGTTTATAGCTGAGATGAATGAGTGTTCAGACTTGTAATAGTATGATTTTTGTGTATAGGAAGGTATGGGTCAGCTCCGTATAGTCCCCGGCGGGCTGCAACTACTGGGCCAGGCTCTAGTATTGGACTCATTGTTCGCGTCCAGCATCAAGTCTCGCCGCGGACAGCCCATCAACATCGAGTCCTCCAGAAACTTTACGATCTCCACCAGAGACTCGCACGGCATGACGCAGACCAAACTATTCTTAGGTCTGTATTATTTATATTTTAATTAGAGATCTAACGTTAGTAATGTTATACATGATTTTTTTTATTTGTATGACTCGATGAGGTTTTTAGTTTTGAATTAGGTTTTAACAATCGAGTATAGTCCGTTCGACTTAAGCTGAGCTTTGCATTTGTGTGAGTGAAAGTAAAAGTAGAGTTAGACAAAAAACTTTTAAAATTCAATTTTATTATATTTTAAATAGATACATAATATAGGTGCTAGAGCTTTTCTTGACTAAAAATAATATAAGCAATACTTGTAAAAGGCCAGATGGAAATATAATGAAAAAATAAAAAAAAACATGAAAATTTTGAAAAATATATACAAATTATTTTTCACTTGACATTGCCTTTTCAACATTTGACGCTGCTACCAGTACAAAGGGTGAAGTGAGGAAGGTGCGGGACGTAGTAAAAGCAGAATAAACCAGTTCAGAACTAGAAAAGAACGAGGCATTCAACAATTTGACATCACACCTACACTATCCGTGTGCACTCACACAAATGCAAAGCTCAGCTTAGATCAAACGCACTATAACATATTTTTGATGATTCATACTTTTCTAATTACAATATTAACTTTAATAAGTGGGGACTGAGTCTGAAGGTTTCCTTGTCCAGGTCATGATCGTCTGGAGGTGAGCGTGGGTAAGTTGGAGGTGAGGGACAGTCGAGGAGGCTTGGTGTTAGGAGCGGAGCGCGGGGCCGTCACTGTGGGCGCTGACAACCTGGTGGTGGCGAGTCCCGCGGGCGCCTCCTTCACTACGGCCGTACAGACGCCGCTCGTTAAATCACCACCCTCCAAGCCATTGACGTACATCAATACCTTACTACTTACGATTTTGCTTTTCATTCATAATTGGCTAACAAAACTTTTCATAATTATAACTTTTCTTTAATACTTTACATATATTCTTAACGCTCTAGTCTCAACGAGTTCAAAGTAGTTGATACGTTGATATGAAATTTGTTTGAAGTATATTGTTCTTTTGGATAAATATGTATCGTGCTTTATTTAGAGATTGAAAATAAAACAGAAAACTAATTAAACCAAATATGACTATAATTAAAATAATGCAAATGTAGTTATTCATTAACTACTTATATTACTGATATTTAAATTTAAAAAGTAGACTTTTAAACTAAGGTCTGTGTCCTGATGTAGCTTGGAGTCTCCAACTCGGTCCCTGGAGATGCACGCGGCGCAGAGCATCTCGATGGAGTCCCGAGCCGGGGACATCAGCGCCAGCTGCCTCACCACCTTCAGACTGAGATCCATCGCTGGGGCGGTCAGTATCAATTACACTCAATGAAATTTTATCAGCTAGGAAGCCTACATAATAAATAAATATCTGATTAAAGTTGACTTTACGAATAAAACCTTATTACATGAAGGTCCTCACACGCTCACAAAACAGAGTCATAAATATATAATGATACTAGCATCTGATCCGTCTCTCAACAATCGCTGACACAGCGCCCCTCGCCCGCCGCTGCCCGCTCCTCGCCGGCCGCCATTCAAACTATATTTCATAGCCCCGGGCTTCTGAATAATGGATATATAGAATTAGTTTTTCCGTCGTTCTGGGGAAACGCTTTGTGCTTTATAAGCGACTGTTAATATGTTTTCTTATGATTATTGGCTGACAGCATCGTTTGTTCCAGATAAGACTGGACGCCCCGAGTATATACATGCCCAAGTTGAAGTCTGCGCTGCCCCTGCCCCCGTCTGCGCACACCCACGACCCTCATCATCAGAACATCTACCAGCTGTGTGCGTGCGCCAACGGCAAGCTGTTCCTGGCGCCACCCCACGGAGTCTGCGCGGCCCGAGACGAGAGCTTGATCTGCCGATGATGTCACAAGTAGTCCGGATCGTGTTATAGCTGATGGTGAACTGTTCTGAACGGTTCGCTTTCTGAATAGTGAAATGTAACATTCATTTATCGTGTATTAGATGTACCAGTACAGCTTCACTTGATCTAAACGCTCTTCACGACTCTAATGGTTTGCGTGTTTTGTATAGAATGAAATATTATTTTATCATTGTTGAACTATTTTTATAGGTAAGTGTAAAGTTTTATGCATTTGTAAGCCAATGATGCGCATGCCTTCTCGTATAGACTTCTTTCCGAACACATTGTAACGGATCAAACTGTCTTGTCAATAGATGCTAACAGGGTAGGTGTGTCGGGTCGTATTGTCCAGAACATACTGACAGTAAGACTAAACTAAACACTGGAGGAACGTGGGACCAGCGCCAGCGACGCCGGTACTTTATATGTACTTATCGTAATCAACTTTTTGTACATCATACATCTACCCTTACTTCACTATAACATATTATATGATAAATGTTCTGTTCTATCTGGCAGACTAATTGTTTATTTCCTTCAATAGCGTTAGTATTTCTGTACTCTATATGGAGCTCAGTGGAAGTCATTGTAGTGTTTTATATCTATCAGTTTTTTTTATCCAGATTCATATTCATCAGTGTGTCCTCGTCTTACAAGGGCGAGTCTTCATCTTGTATACAAATCGTTTATAATAACATATAATAATGACTACAACGACTCGGTGTTCGTATCATAGTTACCGTATGTATAAAGACGAGTGCCTTGTGGAGACGCGGCGAGGGTAACGATCGCTCGACCAAATTTCATACTAACGGCTCGGGATCCTTTAAAGTTGTATTGTACGCGGTGTTGTTATAGAGTTTAGAGCTAGCTTTACGGCTTCGTTTCAATTTAAAATGGTTTCTTTGTATATTAAAGTCGAGTGTGACATAATCAGAGTCTATTGAAGGGACGCGTCCGTCGGCTTTAGAGAATAGGATGGATCTTTTAATTGTGTCAATTATATTTCGGCCTTTATTGTATTTCTTAAATAAGTATTGTTTATATCAAGTTTGTATCACTATATTATGTTTGTTGAAGTTTAATTGAAGTCGATAGAGTGTTAATGATGTTGTTCGTCTTGGAATGTATTTAGTGTGCACCGGTTTGTGTTTGAGTCGGCTTCATCTGTAACTTTGTTATACATATGTTTAGTTAAAATAAAATGTATTTATAAGAGGAGCAGTGGATGTCAGAGTAGACGTGTGTTAGAGTGTGTTGAGAACATATCCTTTACTCCTGTTACATCTAGATCTGTACGAGTGTTGTATCTGTTGGTATTCATGTAAATAATAATAAAATGTCACCAATAAAAAAATAGAAAATTATATGAGAGTGTTCTTTGAACGAAACACCACCCGTAGAAACTTTTACCTGGACTTAACAAATTCTATATAAAAGTTATCCGCTGTAAGATAGTCGCCGAGTTTTTCATTCAATTGATAAATGTCCGACAACTTAATTGTAAACTTAAACCACGAGCCGCGACCGCTCCGTCCGTATTATAATATTCAACTTTACATTAATCAAACTCGAACACATATATTTAAATGGTTCGTTACGTTCACTTATAAATAGTTGAATGTTACTCCGATATATTTTGTGAACGCTTCAATGTATCGGAGAGCGAACGGAACACACAACCTCGGATCCACGTGAATCTATTCATTCGATATTTTTCCTTTAATTGCTTTCAAAAACTATTTGCTGGAAATATTGAGAGCTTGCTTGTATCTATTCCAATTTAAAATTTCAATTGGGTTCAAAATAGACAATGGAGAGTGGAACGAGCGGGGCCGAGGGTGAACCGCATGCTTATAGCCACAATTGATATTGTTTAAAATGATGAAAATGTTTATCATGACGGGAGGCGGCGGGGCTGGAGCGTGTTGGGGAAGACGTGACGGAGTACACAACGAGTATAAGAGACAAAGTTTAATTAAAGATTCATGATACATTACGGCAGGAAGCAGCATCCCTCGCAAGGAGTAACTGACGAACACTTGAATGAGTAGCGCCAGTCACCTCTCAGTGTGTGAACCTCCGCGCCTTTTGTTTGTCGACGCGCTAATGTTCAGGAAGGATTCAAATGAGTTAAACGGGTTCAAATGAACCGGCTGACCCGCCGCCGTTGTTACCGTCCAAAGTATGGCATGTACTCCGGCGACCCCTTTATTGTTCCGACGGCGGGACGTTAATGGAGCGCTACTAATTATACGCATTGTGGAGCGCGGAGCACCGTCCGCTCGCACTTTTAATATGTTTCACTTAATTTAGCTGAATAAAGTCGTATAGTACCTAATGAAAGCTCCGTCTCGGAGTTTTCGTTTTTCAGACTTCCCACAAGAATTTCTAATAATAAAGCTGGCTTATGAACTTCCTTTAGTTCCATCTACGCCTAATTTAATATAGTTCGCCTTTGTTGTGGAAAAGGAGCGAGACTCGTACAGCGCCAGAGACACCTCCCACCGTCGAACGACTGGAAATAAACTTATGATGTACCGACCGTGTCTGTCTGTGAGATAAATAAGAAGGTTTTATGATGTGTTATGTGAGAGTACAAAGAACAGTTTCGGTCCCGCCGCCGGCTTTGATCACAAATTAGTTATAAAACTTGGAAGTGGAGTGTCTCCTCAGTTAAAGGAACGTGAAGGTTGTGTCGGCACTTACTGCGAACTGGCGACTTCATTGTGGAGTTCTCTCACGCGGCCCGCTCGGAAACTTTCACGCGCTGAGCTTGCAATAATAATATAAAGAGGCTGGATCTAAATTGGAACAATTTGCTCCGACGATGAGGTTATTTGTTGTCTTTGAATGATCATTAGCTTCCCAACTTTAAAGTACCTACTCTCTTCCTAACGAGACTTTTAATACTATTATTACGAGTTAAATAAATAATATACTCTTTTATACAGAAGTGGCGACGGTTACCTTTCAGTGATCAAGTCGCAGACAGCTCGAGAGACGATTTGACGGAGGTCGAACGTGGCCGACCACGATTAGGGATCCCTTATAACAGATTACAAAATACATTTATAATAATATATGTATTAAATATATGTACATAAAATAACACATACTACATTAAAAATGACAAGTTAAATAATCTGTACGAATTAAGAATAAACCAATTAATAAATTGATTGTAATAGTTCGAAGAGTAGTTTTATATAAAAATGCTATCAATTTTATATTTTTTTATAATCCGCTCTTTATTTTTGTTTCAATCATAAATATTTCTGTATATTTGTGTATTAAAATAAAATGTTCATTATAATATTATGATGTAACGTGTCTGAAGGGATGATTCAATTGTAGGCAGACCTTCTTCAAACCGACCCGCGTCACTGTGACTTCTGTAGGTGGTAGGTGGACGGTGGTCACGTAACGCACCGCTCGTCAACAAACAACCGCTCTTTAAAGTGATAACGTCTGACGTGATGTCCGCTAAGCTTCTGAGAGGAACGCGTTTGTATTCACTCAAACGAATTACAATAACTTTATTATAGTTACGAAATGTTGACACTATTTAAATGAGATGATTGTTGAACCAAAAACACAAAATTAGTTAAAATTAATTGCTCTAATATTTTATAAGTCCCAACGCGAGTAACAGTGTATGTGGCATGGTAGAGATCACCGGAGGGCGCTCTAGAGACAGTTTAAATAGATGTAAGCATATCTGCTAAGTGTATACAGACAGTCAACTGCACTTAGAACAGTCGGAATGCAAGCGGAGTCTAATGTAATGTAATTCAACTGTGAACATTGGCCAATGGGGTGGAACCGGGATTCCGAGCAAGTATTCGGCCTCCGTGATATCGACTGAACCTAAATATGACCCCTTCAGAGCGACTGTGAAGGGAAGCTATCCGACAGATTCAAGCGACTAAACGGTTTATAATATAACAGATACAGCTTTATATATATACCACTAGCGGCCCGGTACGTGCTTCGCTACGTATAAAGTGAAATAAAATAAACAAATCGGAACATCAAATTCATTTATTTAATCAAAAAAATATTTTATTTAAAATCGAAATCAATTGCTAGCTATTTACAACACACTTAATCCAAAACATTTGGATAAACAATATTTTTTGTTTTTCCATTTTGAGCATAAATAAACAAACGGCTGGGGGTACCGACTCTGGAACAGGCAACATATAACTGGCCATGTGAAAAACAATGTTCCTCCAAATTCACACCACAAACGTGAAGTGTTTGACCTTGGGCCTTGTTGATGGACATCGCAAATGATAAACGCACAGGATATTGTAAACGTTTGAACTCAAAAGGCATATCAGTTGGAATCATAGGTATACGCGGTATCAAAACAACTTCTCCTTTTGATTTACCAGTTAAGATCGTAGCTTCAATCAAATTTGGCAATAACTTTTTCACTGCCAATCTGGTTCCGTTACACAGTTTTGGTAGATTAATATTTCGCAATAATATAATCGAAGAACCAACTTTCAGATTCAAGCAATGCGGTGGCATACCAGCCGGCTCCAATGAATTTAAAAATTATATTGGATAATTCATTGCCTCATCTTGATTCATAACACTGTCAATTGATTTATATTTCGTGACTACGCCTGGCAGTTTCGCTTGAATTTGAAAATTAATTGCATTGACATGAATGTTTTTCGGTGCTAAAATGGCGCGTTCTGTCAACCAATCATGATTTCTGTAATTCTGAACAATATTCGGAAAAACACATTCAATCAATTCATCTATCGATTGCGCAATTGTACAAAAATTGTTCGGTACAGCGATCAATCCGTTGGTTCTGTCGATTTGTATTTTGCCGTCACCAATTTCTAACAATTGTTTTGAGAACTCATGGGCAGCTGGATCATTTTGTAGGTGAACACGCATATTAATGTTTAGTGTCAATTTTTGTAGATATCTCCAAAGAACTGATGACTTCAAGCAGGCATTTATTTCATCAGCAGGAGTTGATCGAGGAATGACAGGCAATGTTTGACGAAAATCCCCTGAAAGTAATATCAAAGCACCACCAAAAAGCTGTTGATTACCACGTAAATCTTGCATTGTTCGATTGAATGCTTCTAGTGATTTTTTATTCGCCATTGTACACTCATCCCATAAAATAATTGACGTTAATCGCAGAACTTTTGCCATAGCAGAATTTCTCGATATATTGCAAGTTGGAGTTTCAATCACCTGTACATTCAATGGCAATTTTAATGCAGAGTGTGCGGTCCGACCACCTTCTAATAATGTAGCAGCAATTCCCGAAGATGCAAGTGCTAGTGCAATTTTCTGATCTGATCGAATAGTCGCTAAAATCAATGATATAACGAACGTTTTACCTGTGCCACCAGGTGCATCCAAAAAATATAATCCACCTGCATTATTGGAAACGGCTTGCATGATTGTATCATATACATGTTTTTGCTGAATATTTAATTTGGTTATATTCGATTGTACAAATAAACGCAAATCATTACAGTTGAATTCCTGCTCACGTTGCAATTCACAATCAAACAAATCATGCATGGGACGATTTGGTGCGGTCATACCCAATTGTACTAATGCTTTATTTGCAATCGTTAGACATATATCTTCAATTATTATCAAAGCTTCGTTGCACATTTCCAAGGTAATCAACAAATCAGGATTTCTTGCATGATGACGCATACGAATTAAAATATCTTCTGCCATATAATTTTTATATTTGTTCCATAATTCAAGTGGATTTGATGGCATACATGTCGATAATATAATGGCAAATAGCATTCGTATTTGTTGTGGATGAGCTGACGTAGATGCATCATTAAGTGTTGAATCCCAATGTGCATCATCCTCCAACAAATGCAAGAGTTGACATGCTTCACGATATGTTTGACACAAATGACCGTCGACTGTTCTTAATTCTTGAAATGATTTTGGGCCATTGACGTTAACTAATAGCAATCGCAAATAAAAACACTCAGCATTGTTTGGATGTACTGTATACATTCTCCCAATTGCATCTGTTTTGAAAATGCCTGAATGCCCATCGACTGCTGTTCCTTGTTTACGTCTTTGAAATTTTTTTGAAGACACATTCCATGTATAGTACTGAGGCACTTCGGAATATAACAAATTTCTAGCAAATGTATCAGTTTCGCATAATTTGAAAAAAGCTGTCAACGTAGTCGCTGGTGGGTGTGCTGCTCTTTCCAATGCATTTGCTTCATTAAAATAAATACGTTGGCCATTCTCAAGATGCACAGCTAAGTGAACAACCACAGGATGTCTTTCGTGCATTGGAAACGACAGAATCCTCCAGACAGCTTCATTACTACTAATATAGCGCCCCAGTTGATACTGAGTAATTTCATCATTTCTATTATCACCAGCTACACCGAAAACAGCCATATCGCTCCCTTTATTTACATACTTGCAAATATATTTAATGGATTTGACTGAATTACAATACTCCACATTTATATGAGCCTTGAATATTTTCGATAATAATGGACAATACGGAACCACCCAACGATTATCAACTTCAACGTCCTGGTTACGCATTCTAATGTTTGCCGTTTTGCCATTATCATTAGGTGATCTACGTCTATACAACGGATATCCGTCATTGCCCGTTATTGTGTCTGAAGTCAATTGTCTTGGGTATCGTTTCGAACACTTTCCATCAATCATACATGGCGAATTCATATTTAGTTCACCGCACGGACCATGTATCATGTTTTTAACGACAACATCAAATAACTCAGGATCAACAGTTTGATCAGGAATTTCACCTGATATAACGTTATCGATTTGATCCGGAGTTATTTTATTTACCAGCCAAATTAATATATGTGCGTGCGGCAATCCCCTTTTTTGCCATTCGATTGAGTACATATGGCAACGCACCTCTCCAAATACACTTAATTTCACAATTAAATCCATAAGTGCTGTCAATTTTCGCCGAAAAAACACGTGCTGTAATGTCATGACGATCAGTTGTCGACTGGCCTTCAAATAAATTGTTCTTGATGTCATCCCACTGCGGATTACATGTAAATGTAATGAACAGATCCGGTCGACCGTATTTTCGTACATAAGACATTGCGTCTTGTGCATATTCGTTCATATGCCGTGGGCTACCAATATACGAAGATGGCAATATAGTTAAACGTCCGATGTCATTAACATTAGCATCATTCGCTATCGCATCTTGCAAATGAATATATTCTTCGGATCTTAATTTTGCTTGGTTGAAACGAATAAAATTAAGACGTTCAGTCTCTATTTTGGCATACATATCAACGATGTACTGATGATATAGTTTACCACATTTTAAGATATAATTTTGTTCTTGTGGACGAATCATCAATCGATACGAATAAAAATTCATGGCACTAACTTTTTTCTGTATATGTAGACCTGATAATAATTACAAAATGTGACTTTAGAAAGTTGTAGAAATGAAATGTCAACACACTAAAAATAGGTCAATTATTTACCTGTTCGTGGATCAATCATTGGTATATTGATATGGTAACCATCGTCACCTTTCCAATGCAATATTGGGTACTGTAATGCATCGTAACTACGATGAAGTTCCGAAACACGTTGCAATTGCTCATTTCTACGATGAAGTACAATATCACGGGATTGAAACTGATCACCAAGAATTACAATTGCAACCTCATCAATTGTTGGTGCATTAAATCGCCTTGCATGCTCTCCAAAAGGTGTTCTATCAGCTCTTATTACGATTTTGTGATTATCAGTTGGCATACGATCGAGAGCAATTTTAAACAATTGAACTAATGCCTTATGCTGATGGAAAAACCTTTGTAGCTCACGAATAATTTCTCGTCTTGTATTCGAAACAATTGCACAACGTTGATCTAATTCACGATTTTCATCACCAATAAAATAAATTTGCAAAAATTGATGATCAGCGTCGGGGTATGGCAATAACGAACCAGCTTGATGATAAATCTGGCCCTGAATCTGTAACATGTATACAATTTTAGGTAAATCTTATATCAGTTTTTTTTTAAATATACTTTATGCTTCAGATTGATACAAACATGGAATAATCCTGTTGAAGTATTTACCTTAAACGTCGGCATAAAATTATCTCTAATAATTTTAGTTGCACCAAAAGAAGTCATTTGAAATGCCGAATTGTATTGTTGAATATGACTCAGAAAGTGCTTCGACGCTTGCGATGTCCCAAAAATAAATGAATACAATGGTTCGGGTGGAGTTTCTAATGCTGGCAATCTCACTTTGCCATTAGCACAACACATGCCGGGTGTTTCACCTCGAAAGTTAGCCGCATCACAATGTGGACATATTGCGTCCATCATTCCAATGTATCCATACATACTATAATCAATCTGACTGTTGTAATTAAAAGCAGCACGCATCATTTCAGCCAAAACAGCACGACGTATTCGTGATGGCCGTGCAAGATTCAGTACAGGTACTGGGTTAACAAATCTATTGCGTGCATTACGTTCACGCTGCGATGCATTAGCTTGTGCGCGTTCATCTGCAGTCTGTGATCGTCTTAGTAATGCCACATCATTTGCATTACGCGTTCGCCGACCTATATTTGCTCGTCTGGCTGGTGGTATTTTTCCCGTATGCACATATGTTTTCGCTTAAAAATCGAAAAAAAAAATTAGAACAAAAAAAAAAAACAAATTCCCAAGAAGCTGTCGCATATGATGCCATGTGAAATCATATACGGCAACTTAGAAAAGTATACATAAATTCAGGACTCACCGTTTGTATGAATGCACTGCAAATGCAATTATGTGAAAAGAAATTTATCGCTGATAATATGATTTAATCAAACCACGTCCAAAATGAATTGACGGCATGAATGACATAACAACGTGCTTGTCCTGTCAACAAAACTTAAAAAAAGTTTCTGTGAAAAAAGTTTCTATTGAATTCATTTATTACAAAAAATGTGACAAATGAGGAACCGCTCGACCGATTTTGTGCAAACTTCACATAAACCATCTACTAAATATGCCGACCAAATCCTAAGCATTTGGTTTGGATAGGTGAGCCCGTTCTTGAGTTATGGAATTACAACGAAAAGTGGCATTGATTTTTATATATATAGATTACAAATGCTACAAAATTACGGGAGTAAGAACGAGATTAGTTTATTAAAATAATGTATTATCTTTATATATATACTAGCGGCCCGGTACGTGCTTCGCTACGTATAAAGTGAAATAAAATAAACAAATCGGAACATCAAATTCATTTATTTAATCAAAAAAATATTTTATTTAAAATCGAAATCAATTGCTAGCTATTTACAACACACTTAATCCAAAACATTTGGATAAACAATATTTTTTGTTTTTCCATTTTGAGCATAAATAAACAAACGGCTGGGGGTACCGACTCTGGAACAGGCAACATATAACTGGCCATGTGAAAAACAATGTTCCTCCAAATTCACACCACAAACGTGAAGTGTTTGACCTTGGGCCTTGTTGATGGACATCGCAAATGATAAACGCACAGGATATTGTAAACGTTTGAACTCAAAAGGCATATCAGTTGGAATCATAGGTATACGCGGTATCAAAACAACTTCTCCTTTTGATTTACCAGTTAAGATCGTAGCTTCAATCAAATTTGGCAATAACTTTTTCACTGCCAATCTGGTTCCGTTACACAGTTTTGGTGGATTAATATTTCGCAATAATATAATCGAAGAACCAACTTTCAGATTCAAGCAATGCGGTGGCATACCAGCCGGCTCCAATGAATTTAAAAATTCAATTGGATAATTCATTGCCTCATCTTGATTCATAACACTGTCAATTGATTTATATTTCGTGACTACGCCTGGCAGTTTCGCTTGAATTTGAAAATTAATTGCATTGACATGAATGTTTTTCGGTGCTAAAATGGCGCGTTCTGTCAACCAATCATGATTTCTGTAATTCTGAACAATATTCGGAAAAACACATTCAATCAATTCATCTATCGATTGCGCAATTGTACAAAAATTGTTCGGTACAGCGATCAATCCGTTGGTTCTGTCGATTTGTATTTTGCCGTCACCAATTTCTAACAATTGTTTTGAGAACTCATGGGCAGCTGGATCATTTTGTAGGTGAACACGCATATTAATGTTTAGTGTCAATTTTTGTAGATATCTCCAAAGAACTGATGACTTCAAGCAGGCATTTATTTCATCAGCAGGAGTTGATCGAGGAATGACAGGCAATGTTTGACGAAAATCCCCTGAAAGTAATATCAAAGCACCACCAAAAAGCTGTTGATTACCACGTAAATCTTGCATTGTTCGATTGAATGCTTCTAGTGATTTTTTATTCGCCATTGTACACTCATCCCATAAAATAATTGACGTTAATCGCAGAACTTTTGCCATAGCAGAATTTCTCGATATATTGCAAGTTGGAGTTTCAATCACCTGTACATTCAATGGCAATTTTAATGCAGAGTGTGCGGTCCGACCACCTTCTAATAATGTAGCAGCAATTCCCGAAGATGCAAGTGCTAGTGCAATTTTCTGATCTGATCGAATAGTCGCTAAAATCAATGATATAACGAACGTTTTACCTGTGCCACCAGGTGCATCCAAAAAATATAATCCACCTGCATTATTGGAAACGGCTTGCATGATTGTATCATATACATGTTTTTGCTGAATATTTAATTTGGTTATATTCGATTGTACAAATAAACGCAAATCATTACAGTTGAATTCCTGCTCACGTTGCAATTCACGATCAAACAAATCATGCATCGGACGATTTGGTGCGGTCATACCCAATTGTACTAATGCTTTATTTGCAATCGTTAGACATATATCTTCAATTATTATCAAAGCTTCGTTGCACATTTCCAAGGTAATCAACAAATCAGGATTTCTTGCATGATGACGCATACGAATTAAAATATCTTCTGCCATATAATTTTTATATTTGTTCCATAATTCAAGTGGATTTGATGGCATACATGTCGATAATATAATGGCAAATAGCATTCGTATTTGTTGTGGATGAGCTGACGTAGATGCATCATTAAGTGTTGAATCCCAATGTGCATCATCCTCCAACAAATGCAAGAGTTGACATGCTTCACGATATGTTTGAAACAAATGACCGTCGACTGTTCTTAATTCTTGAAATGATTTTGGGCCATTGACGTTAACTAATAGCAATCGCAAATAAAAACACTCAGCATTGTTTGGATGTACTGTATACATTCTCCCAATTGCATCTGTTTTGAAAATGCCTGAATGCCCATCGACTGCTGTTCCTTGTTTACGTCTTTGAAATTTTTTTGAAGACACATTCCATGTATAGTACTGAGGCACTTCGGAATATAACAAATTTCTAGCAAATGTATCAGTTTCGCATAATTTGAAAAAAGCTGTCAACGTAGTCGCTGGTGGGTGTGCTGCTCTTTCCAATGCATTTGCTTCATTAAAATAAATACGTTGGCCATTCTCAAGATGCACAGCTAAGTGAACAACCACAGGATGTCTTTCGTGCATTGGAAACGACAGAATCCTCCAGACAGCTTCATTACTACTAATATAGCGCCCCAGTTGATACTGAGTAATTTCATCATTTCTATTATCACCAGCTACACCGAAAACAGCCATATCGCTCCCTTTATTTACATACTTGCAAATATATTTAATGGATTTGACTGAATTACAATACTCCACATTTATATGAGCCTTGAATATTTTCGATAGTAATGGACAATACGGAACCACCCAACGATTATCAACTTCAACGTCCTGGTTACGCATTCTAATGTTTGCCGTTTTGCCATTATCATTAGGTGATCTACGTCTATACAACGGATATCCGTCATTGCCCGTTATTGTGTCTGAAGTCAATTGTCTTGGGTATCGTTTCGAACACTTTCCATCAATCATACATGGCGAATTCATATTTAGTTCACCGCACGGACCATGTATCATGTTTTTAACGACAACATCAAATCAACTCAGGATCAACAGTTTGGTCAGGAATTTCACCTGATATAACGTTATCGATTTGATCCGGAGTTATTTTATTTACCAGCCAAATTAATATATGTGCGTGCGGCAATCCCCTTTTTTGCCATTCGATTGAGTACATATGGCAACGCACCTCTCCAAATACACTTAATTTCACAATTAAATCCATAAGTGCTGTCAATTTTCGCCGAAAAACACGTGCTGTAATGTCATGACGATCAGTTGTCGACTGGCCTTCAAATAAATTGTTCTTGATGTCATCCCACTGCGGATTACATGTAAATGTAATGAACAGATCCGGTCGACCGTATTTTCGTACATAAGACATTGCGTCTTGTGCATATTCGTTCATATGCCGTGGGCTACCAATATACGAAGATGGCAATATAGTTAAACGTCCGATGTCATTAACATTAGCATCATTCGCTATCGCATCTTGCAAATGAATATATTCTTCGGATCTTAATTTTGCTTGGTTGAAACGAATAAAATTAAGACGTTCAGTCTCTATTTTGGCATACATATCAACGATGTACTGATGATATAGTTTACCACATTTTAAGATATAATTTTGTTCTTGTGGACGAATCATCAATCGATACGAATAAAAATTCATGACACTAACTTTTTTCTGTATATGTAGACCTGATAATAATTACAAAATGTGACTTTAGAAAGTTGTAGAAATGAAATGTCAACACACTAAAAATAGGTCAATTATTTACCTGTTCGTGGATCAATCATTGGTATATTGATATGGTAACCATCGTCACCTTTCCAATGCAATATTGGGTACTGTAATGCATCGTAACTACGATGAAGTTCCGAAACACGTTGCAATTGCTCATTTCTACGATGAAGTACAATATCACGGGATTGAAACTGATCACCAAGAATTACAATTGCAACCTCATCAATTGTTGGTGCATTAAATCGCCTTGCATGCTCTCCAAAAGGTGTTCTATCAGCTCTTATTACGATTTTGTGATTATCAGTTGGCATACGATCGAGAGCAATTTTAAACAATTGAACTAATGCGTTATGCTGATGGAAAAACCTTTGTAGCTCACGAATAATTTCTCGTCTTGTATTCGAAACAATTGCACAACGTTGATCTAATTCACGATTTTCATCACCAATAAAATAAATTTGCAAAAATTGATGATCAGCGTCGGGGTATGGCAATAACGAACCAGCTTGATGATAAATCTGGCCCTGAATCTGTAACATGTATCCAATTTTAGGTAAATCTTATATCAGTTTTTTTTTTAAATATACTTTATGCTTCAGATTGATACAAACATGGAATAATCCTGTTGAAGTATTTACCTTAAACGTCGGCATAAAATTATCTCTAATAATTTTAGTTGCACCAAAAGAAGTCATTTGAAATGCCGAATTGTATTGTTGAATATGACTCAGAAAGTGCTTCGACGCTTGCGATGTCCCAAAAATAAATGAATACAATGGTTCGGGTGGAGTTTCTAATGCTGGCAATCTCACTTTGCCATTAGCACAACACATGCCGGGTGTTTCACCTCGAAAGTTAGCCGCATCACAATGTGGACATATTGCGTCCATCATTCCAATGTATCCATACATACTATAATCAATCTGACTGTTGTAATTAAAAGCAGCACGCATCATTTCAGCCAAAACAGCACGACGTATTCGTGATGGCCGTGCAAGATTCAGTACAGGTACTGGGTTAACAAATCTATTGCGTGCATTACGTTCACGCTGCGATGCATTAGCTTGTGCGCGTTCATCTGCAGTCTGTGATCGTCTTAGTAATGCCACATCATTTGCATTACGCGTTCGCCGACCTATATTTGCTCGTCTGGCTGGTGGTATTTTTGCCGTATGCACATATGTTTTCGCTTAAAAATCGAAAAAAAAAAATTAGAACAAAAAAAAAACAAATTCCCAAGAAGCTGTCGCATATGATGCCATGTGAAATCATATACGGCAACTTAGAAAAGTATACATAAATTCAGGACTCACCGTTTGTATGAATGCACTGCAAATGCAATTATGTGAAAAGAAATTTATCGCTGATAATATGATTTAATCAAACCACGTCCAAAATGAATTGACGGCATGAATGACATAACAACGTGCTTGTCCTGTCAACAAAACTTAAAAAAAGTTTCTGTGAAAAAAGTTTCTATTGAATTCATTTATTACAAAAAATGTGACAAATGAGGAACCGCTCGACCGATTTTGTGCAAACTTCACATAAACCATCTACTAAATATGCCGACCAAATCCTAAGCATTTGGTTTGGATAGGTAAGCCCGTTCTTGAGTTATGGAATTACAACGAAAAGTGGCATTGATTTTTATATATATAGATATATATATATATATATATATATATATATATATATATATAAAAGAAAGTTGTGTTAGTTACACTATTTATAACTTAAGAACTACTGTAGGGATATTGTTAAAAATCAGTAGGGAGATAGTTTAGAACCAGGAAATGAACATAGGATAATTAATTCTGTTCGATCGAAAAAAAAAAATATACTTAATAAATTCCAATATCTGGTCTTCTAAGACGGAATAGAGTTCGCCCGGTCAGCTATGCATATATTACTTATAACGAAAGTAACGCGGACGAAGTCACGGGCAAAAACTAGTTATCTTCTATCTTCTATATATATAAAAATGGATTGCTGTTCCTTAGTCTCGCCTAAACTCGAGAACAGCTGAACGGATTTATCTCATCTTAGTCTTGAAATGTTCGTGGAGGTTCAGGGAAGGTATAAAAGCTGAAAAAAATTGATTCATTACTGGGAAAACCATAAATACAGCCTTTTTCTATTTCCCACACAAAAGTTTTTTTTTTACATTAGATTTGACAACTAACTAATATGTCAATCATTCTGTCACATTTCAGAACATGGAGATTAATGGGCTTAAAGGCTTAAACTCCTAAAATACATATAAATAAAAATATCAGAACAAAGAAAAAAGTATTACGATTGACGATATTGTGTTACGATCATAGTTACGATATTCTATGAATGCATTTATCTATCTTTGTGAGTGACGATTACGGAGACTAAGACGGAATAGAGTTCGCCCGGTCAGCTTTACTATTATATTACTAATGACGAAATTGACGCGGACGAAGTCGCGGGCAAAAACTAGTTTAATAATATTTTTCATTGTTATCATGTTAAAGTGTTCCAGTTAAATCTCTCTGTGATTCTCTATGAATATTTTTCGTAGGTAATGTATTTAGTGGAGTGTCGAGTGTACGTACACACTATCATGTGACGCCTCTAGTCTCCAACAATTAGGACAACCTTGCTGCATTTAGTTGTAGAAGCTTGCATAATATAAATACTTTAATTACGAGTATATTACTTTCATAACTATTGCATGATGTGATAGCCTATAATTAAAAGGACATTTAAGTTATTATTAATAGTTATAATAAAATGAATGTAATAATGTTTTCTTTTGTTGGTTATCCAAATAAAATAAATAACTATTTTCAATAATTCAGAAGTCATTTATTATTAAATCTCATGTTTATTTTAAAAGTTATACAAAGAATAATAGTTTTTTTTAACAACAACTTTACGATAAAATTACACTATTGCCATTTTTGTCAAAACCTTTCCCTTTTTTTTTGGTTTTGTTGTAATTTATTTGAACACTTTTAATATTCCCAGTAAGATTCAAGGCGTCGTACGTGCCCTTAGCATCGAGTTAATAATGTCCAGGGTGATTTAATACCTACCTTTAACTGTACCTCATTAACTTTATGTAATTAATTTGTTGGCGAAATTTTAATATATATTATAGTTGATAAACATATATATGTATATATTTTTTCATAGCAAGTGCAAATACCAATGTGATTTTTCGGACTCATGTACTTTCTAAGAGTATTTAAACATCACTGATTTATGCATTCAAAGAGGGTTGATGTCAGGCAGGCGGCCGGTCGTAAAAACAATTAGCCAAAACTAGTCACAACATGTAAGGCAGACCCTGGCTAAAGCTGGGAAATTGCCAGGTAGAAGAAGAAGGAGATTATAGTTCATAAACATAAAACAAACAGCTACTTGTTCGTCTTCTTATTCTACTTCTCGTCTCCAATATCCCCAGGAGTTGTTTCTATCTGTCTCGTCCTCTCAGCCGACCCTGCTTCATATTCTCGCGCTCATATCTCTCGGAAGTCACTTTGTTAGTCGAACGCTCTCACGAACGTCATGTATAAGTAAATTAGTTTATTTCCTTTCGACGACGTTTTAGCTCACGTTCCTGTCACAAATCGTCGGCTCGGGTAAATGTAAACTATTAAGGAAATACAGCAATTCCAGCTACAGTTACCCTCACCCTACATTACGACGCAATCTTACAGCGACCAAATTATAAGCAACACCTTCTGATGCCGTGCCTGCGAGCAGTAACACGTATTGACTGAGATCGACCTCTGTGATTATCACTTTATATTTATGAATAATTCATATTTTATGTTCAGTTTATATTTTTACAGCGCCTGTACTAATATTATAGCAATATAACTTTTTGTACAAATGGATATCAAAAAATGCAAGGAAATTAATTCTTATATGTTTGTAGCGATGCAATCGTGAGTACACGTCATAGTTGAAATCAAATTCCTTAGGGGAACGTGATATTTTAATATTAAAACTTCTCCGCAGTCGTTCAAAGTATTCGCTACAATCTAATTTTTTCAAAGTAGTCTCTCTAGTTCTGTTGGTCTGGGAGGATGTGGATGTGGGTCGTCTGAGCAACCACAGCGACCGA
Source organism: Danaus chrysippus (assembly GCA_916720795.1). Taxonomy (NCBI): domain Eukaryota; kingdom Metazoa; phylum Arthropoda; class Insecta; order Lepidoptera; family Nymphalidae; genus Danaus; species Danaus chrysippus. Next base: position 17,416,038 of record CAKASE010000049.1, on the reverse strand, counting down.
GGTCGGTGACCCCTCGCCGAATAAATTTACATTTCAGTGTGCGAGTTCAGCTGCACCGGACAAATGTTACAACTCTTTTCCCTGAGTCGCACACGACAGAATTTAAATGTCGTTATGTAGCTAGCAAACAACCGGTCGTACATGTACGAGTACAGTGTACACTACACTAGACGAATGTCCACCCACCACTTAGATAATGTTCACGACAAGACATACAAACAATTCTTCATTTAAATAAAAATAATATAATTCGGATTAATACGCATATTTATTATTTTTAACTACATACTCCCGACGTTACTTTTCAGCAATCATGATAACGGACAGACGAGATGTGAATTCACATACAAATATTATTAGTTTCATTTAAATGAATACTCGCGAAAGTCTTATATCTTATTATTATCTATGATGGTGGGTGTCATTGCTTTAAAAATAATAAGACAAAAACATACATTAAAAATAATCTTGTATTTAAAGAAATAAACACAATTGTTGAATGAAACCTATGTTTAATTTTAGTATATGTTTTTTACATGATTGTTTTTATTCCTTAAAGCCGAACACTTTCTCATAATTTAAATTTGATAAAACAATATCGAAAAAAAATAACTAATTATTATATAATTTTTTTGCAATTTGATAAATTTCAAAACTATGAATTAATATAAAATACTTTAGGTATTTTTTTCACTATTCTTAAGATATCATGTGCTCTTTTTTATAAATATTATTCAACAGGCAATATATTTATTATTGGAACAAATTCTTTATATGTATGAGTATGATTATTTACTATGACCAAAATGAAACCAAAGTGTGTTCAAAATGTTCTTTTGAATGGTTCAGAACAAACATATAGAAATTTGAACAAATTATATTAATCCTTATCCATGAACACTTCTCCGATGCTTCCGTATGTATAACATGAAAAAATTTAATTTAAATCTCTAAATGCTTTATCGTTAGCTCGAAGATTCTAACCAGTTCGAAGCGTTTAATAAAAAGCAAGTACTCGGAGGTATTTCAGTGACCGTGATACGACTTTTAAAATACTTTTTATAATAGATGAATCTGGAAAAGTTTGTTAGAAAACTTAACAGAGGTATAATCTCCCTCATCTCGCCACCTACTAGAACACACACAATGAACCAGTCGAATAAAGGCGTGATAACTTGACTAACAAATCGTTTGAGAGGTGATCTCACTAACAACAGAGGTTTTTTGCTTATTTCATATACAATATCTTAAATATAGAATAAATTTAAAAGCTTCATTATCTTATTTTTCCTTCACCTTTCTTACATATGTTCAAACAAACGAAATGAGTATAATTTATATGACTATATGATTCATAATTAAGATGTCTCAGCTGATCCTGAAAGTAAAATCTTTATAAGTAATAGACATGAGTTCAGTGTATGAGACCAAGTATTGTCATATACGCAGTGATCAGGTTACAACATCCTCGTGGTGTCGCGAGCCCAATGATGTAATGAGATATAAATGAATATTGAATTACATTGTAAGTGTTAAAACACTCATCGTTCTCGCTGGCTCATCACTGGCTGGTACACTGTGACAGTGTAGTCACGTCACAGAGGATGCGCTGTAAGGAAATGTTTATCTCTCCGCTCCACGCTCGCTCCTCGCCGGGAAATGTCTACCAACTTGTTTTCTGTAAGTATGAAATATGTAGGGAGCTCCTCCTCGCCCGACCGACGCCGAGAGACGCCGCCGAGATCACATCTACACACCGCGGTTCATCTTTGAAATTTAAAGTGTCTACAGTGTCATTCTAAATTAGACTATTATAGGGATTAGGTGAGTCATGTTTAAATATTAACTTTTGAAACTATCAGAAGTGTCAAAGAGATAAAGATTTTATTAAACGGACAGGTGAGTGAATGAAGCGGGATGTTGATAGTATGTGAGTTATCTGTAACTAATAGACGGATGTCAGGCGGGAAGATCTCCCGGGCCGAGTTGAGAAAGTTTTCCTCTCCGCGACGAATCGACGCAATGAATTATGTATGGGAATTAAGTTTGTTAAGCTGGAACAGAACCGAGATTTATTTGCCAATATGATGTGGAGGAAACAATCCCAGGTACCCGTAACTCCTAGTTTCTGAAATATGGCTGTTGTTTTATTTCGGATCCGTCAGAAGTTCTCATAAAAGTTTCGACAGCTTAACACCTTTCGTTCAATTTTTGTACAATACGAAGACTTATCAAAAGTTAGATCACTCTCGCTCTTCTCGTAATGCCGACTACAAACTTGGAACTTGGATTTATTCCGACCTCCGCATCAATATAACGATTCAAACTAAAATTGTCACAATAAAAATATTAATGGGTACGACGAAATGTTCTTTAGGAACGAGTTTTATTGGAAAAATTTGGAGACTACAGATTCGTATCTTTTCTTTTTGAGGAATACATTTTTAGCATATATTATATTGATAAAAGTATGTATATAATTAACCAGTGATATCCTTTGTTAATGTATTTGAGGCATCCTGTCCGCGGTAACTAAATGTTCGTTATTTTTATGTTATATTTATTCTACGCCGTTGAATAAGTCGCCGGAAATGTAACTTCGTTAAGAATGAAATACGCTCTGTCGTTACTCCACGGCTTGTTGCTCGGATGCTTACATTTCCAGCTCCCTACCTCTAGTTTTCTCATCAGAGCCAACGGAAATAATTTTAACCGAGACTGAGTTATGACAAAACTCCAACGGACATTGCCGCATCCGTAATGAGAATGGCGTCGAGATACGTCCGTTATTTATTATAACGTGCTCCGCTCCACTACGGCTCCACTACGCCTGTTCGGAGACGAGGAATCGAATGTTGCAGATAAGCTTTTTACACACCTCCCAGCTACCGAATGAATTTACTCCGACCAGGGGACCATATTTATAAAGCACGTCGAGAAGGGTAGACGCGGTGTCGGGAAGCGGGCATCAGTGGGTGGGAGGTGTAAGCAAGTATTTAATTAAATTTAGAGGCGAAGGCATTTCTCTTTATATTACTGTTGCTAATCACAGGTACAGCCTGTCGACACGTACATCTATCTGAACAACGAACTGCTGCTCCGTAAGTATCTCCCGGTCGTTATTAAAGTAATCTCAATGAAACACTGCGATGACTCACTAACTTATTTTATTATATCATTTTATGCGCCGCCAGTTGTCGCTCCTTTAAAGTTATCGAAGCCTGTGCTACAATAAATTTATGGTATAATTAACAACATAATATATCCGAATGTATTACAAGTAGTTTTTAATTCTATAAACATGTTTCTCCTGTTATAAATATGACTTGTATGGACTTTCAATTTTATTTTTACTATTTCTTGTAAGACGTGTCATGTTACTGTGATTGTAATAGCAGCGTAAAAAATATATGTTCTGATCTTCATTTGTTTTAATATATAACAAAATTTTTATTCTAAAAAGATAAATGGAAGTATCTGTTTGTAATTTTAAACTAACAAGTTTCGACTAAACCCATATCAAAGTATCCTAACTACGATAATTAAAAGACTGCAATACAAGAAAAATGATTTTTTTTAATTTAAATTTCAGGAAAGGCTTGAACAATTATAAAGGTAATTCCACTCTTAAGTAGATTCAGGAGCATCTTATACTACTTTTTAAACGACTTTAAAAAGAAAGTTCTTAAAAAGAAAAAAATCTATAAACCCTTCTCTAAAATGAATATTTTAAAAATATTATTTTACTCGAAAGGGCATATTTTACTCTAAAGGTAATATCATAGTGACAAAGTCAGGCCTTTGTTAAGGATTCCTCGATAGTGAAACTTAAAAATGATCTTAAAATGTTTCTCAGTGGAGATTTAGTATGTGACGAAAGACATATTCAGCAACTAATTAGGAATATATAAAAACAAAATATTATTCTGGTATATATTATCTCAATAAGATTTTCAGATACAAGTATTCCTCTAGACTCTAGAAGGTACGCCTGACCATATCTATCTTCGTATTTCAAAATGACAGACTTGTAACAATGTACTGTTACAAAACAGAGTATGTACATTGACCGGTGTATGATTGTATGTATGTTACATATAAGTTGTGTTTAAGTAATTTTTCATCAACAACGATTGTTAATGTATTCTTGAGTCCATTACTATCGAGAACGTATTATTCAAAACTAGTAGAATAATTAATGAAGTCAAACGCCTAGGTACAAGTGGTTTTTGTGGAACGATTTATTTAAAGTAAGCGGTGGCCTAGTGGTTAAAAGACCCGCCTCTCATCCAGTAGGGCGCGCGTTCGATCCTGGCCCGGGCAAGTACCAATGTCATTTTTCCGACTCATATGTACTTTCTAAGAGTATTTAGACATCACTGATTATTGCATTTCCTAAGAGGGTTGATGTCAGCCAGGCGGCCGGACGTAAAAACAATTAGCCAAAACTATTCATAACATGTAAGGCAGACCCTGGCTAAATCTGGGAAAGTGCCAGGTAGAAGAAGCAGAAGATTTATTTAAACTAAACTTTCTATTTAGCATATATTGAAACTTTTTAATCCATGTTTTACTTACGAACCTTGACAATGATTTACTACCAGCTGTAGATAATTAAAGATTATTAATAGATCATTATTGTTTCGATGTCAAGGAAAAGTAAATAATTAATAAGCAAACCATCTATGACGTTGGAGACTTCGTCGTAACACGTCGTGTCAGTGACACGTTCACGTAATACAACAATCCATATAATTAGAGTGTTTTCAGTATTTAACTATTGGTGTACAGACTGTGGTAGCTGTCTTAAGTAACCTAGGCCAGTGCAGATGCCTCTAAAAATGATGAAAAGTGAAAATAAATTATAGCAGAATGAAACCGATTAGAAAAGGATAGCTGTGTACTCTGGAAGTTCTCCAGATAGTCCCTCTTTTAGGAAATTTACAGAAAATTGTCATTAAGCTGCTAAAACTATTAAAAATAAATTGAAAGAGCATTTTCGAAACGATATTGAGTGTCATTTCATTACAAGGGACATGATAATTTTATCCAAAAATGGTACTGCAAGTTAGAAATTTGATTTTTTTTTCTTCACCATCGGAAAATAGAGATTTCAAAGAATAGAAAACACACAAAAAATTTTGAAAAACGCTAATATTTTGACGGGTGATTTTTCGATTGAAAATGATGCTGATTTTTTGATATTTATTCAAAATAAGCTAAAAAATAAATATTTCTAATCAAATAAATTACAGTGTATTTGGGATATCAAAAGAAAAGTTTTCACAAAATTTCGTGACAAAATATTGTTTTTTGTAACAGATAAAAATAAAAAATCAAAAACTTGGTTTTTCGAATTTTTCACATAAATTTAAAAATATGTTAGTACAAAAGTTTTAGATCTTTTTATTACCTACAACTTTGCTATATAATATTTTTCATTAGGACTCTTAGTTTTTCCGGAAATCAAGAAAACCCATTTTTTACCCTTAAATACCCACGCCCGTACTCTTCCCGGCCTCAGATCGCCCGTAAATTATTTTTCCCTTAATTTTTATAATATTCCCCTCCTTTTCTAATGGGTTTCATTCTACTATAATTTAATTCGGCACTGGTCTAACCTGGTAGGTTGGTTGCTTAAAATATTTCCTTCATCCGTGCTAACGGGAACAGTATATTCTGCCTGTGTCGTGTAGAATGAAGGAGACACGATCCGGGATTAACTAACCTGTAATCATAATAAAAATAGTATCATTAAATAATAATAATATAGTTGTCTTATATCACACGTACCTTCATATAAAACATTACTTTCTATTGGATCTCCTTTCGATAATCTTAATGTCTATAATAAACATCAAAATGACGTGAGTGATGTCACTTCAACGTTTTTATAATAATTTTTAGAATGAAAAAAAATAATTTTGTTAAACTTGATACTATACAAGAAGGTGACCGAGTAACGTGTGATTATGCTGATATTTATTTCGAAGATCAGTGTAAAGACACTGAGACGTCACAAGAAGATGAGATCAGTAAGGTGGTGTCTCATGAGAAAGATGATAAAGAGGAATGGATATCCCCCAGTGACTTACTTATCGGTGTAGTAGAACTGACACCTCCTTTTACATCGAGAATCACAAGAGGAAAAACACAGGAGGGTATTCTAGCTATTGGCAATGAGTTGTTGGATATTGAACACGCAAAGTTTTTAAAATCAGTATCCGCTCTGTTGGAGGAAAATGACACTTCTTGGAAATACGTTTATAAGTTTCAGAGACGATTCGTTGAGAAGAAAGTGAAGAGCATTTACCAAAATATATTCAAAATCAAAAGTGCTATAATGCAGAGAGAAATTTCTAATTTCTATCAAAACACTCTTCAAGAACTTGAAAACTATCTGAGATCTGAAATACGGGACATCATTGAAAGCGCTCAGGCTGACATCATAAGTAAACTGAACGGGGAAATAAAGTTGAAGCTTGAAAAAGAAAGACGAGTTTTGGAAAAAACATTGCAAAAAAGATTTGATTCGGAAATATTGAAGATCAGGAAATATTATATGTTATTGTTACACAATGAAACATACAGGAACAACAAACTTATAAAGAAGGCTATACAGGACAGAAACGATGCTATAAAGGCTTTTTGTCACCACATAGATTCAAAACGAATTACAACTGCCATGTACATAATGAGTTCAGAAAGGAAGAAGTGTCGCATGAAACAACTGCTGGTAGAAAATATACAAACGAGAGAAATAAATGAATTAATAGAGAAAATAAAACGAAGAGAAGATGTGATAGAAGCATTCAGACAAAAAGATAAGCGGATCGCCGACATCAACTGGGAGTGGGAGCAGAACATACAAAACATACTGCGTCTGTTCTTAAAGTTTTTAAGTTTCTCATTGAAACTACTGCCGGAACAAACAACCTTCCTATTAGATTTTGAAAAGATGGTTATTTTACAATTAAATGAAATAGCAAAAAATCCTCATCTTAAATCTTCTATCTTGATTGAAGAAGAAAAGGATCTGAAAAACGTTTTTAAATTTGAAACAAAAACACCAGAAGAAGAGGTGTGCACAGAGAAACCATTTGTTATAGTTGGTGATCTATCCGATCCTATCCCTTACGAATACGGAAGCAGAGAAACGATACCTCCCGATGTAGATCTGCCTTATTTTACGCTAGAAAGGCAATATATTTATGCTAAATGTCATGGTTACGAAAGTATAAAAGAGTTTTTGAGAACCCAAATATGTTTATGTGACAAACCAAATCAAAAGGAACAGAGGCCAGACCACCAGTCGGCAGTGTCAACGGTGAGTGTGTTTAAAAAACCAGCTCCACAGGCCTCTGCTTCGATTGTCAGAAGCACATCTTTGACCGAAACATTTATTGTAAATGATATCTCGCGTATGGAAGAGTGTCCAGTCCGAAAATGTGGTGACTGGGGCAAGAGAAACACATTCCCATACTTAGCCTCGTACCTCGATTACACAGAGGATAACTACAGAAGAGTTACGACAATTCTAGGAGAACCATCAAAGTTGGACTCCCTTCCCCAAAACACGAGTGCGAAAACAATCGCTAGACAGGAGTTACCATTTTCTAAAACGAAGGAGCAATGGCACACGGTAGGAACTCAATACTCAAGTCAGGAAGAAATAGCCATCAAAGAAGTCCCATGCTCGTGTACTGATGATTTTAATATGAAATGTCCAACAGACACAGATGTACCCTTGACCTCCACTATAAACGATATATTATTGAAACGTAAGAGATCGTTGGATCGATTGATACATGATAATCCTAATTTGCTTAAAATATTCACAGACGAGTGCTTTGATTATAAATTATAGTCGAAAAAAATAAAGTTATTTTAATCACATCTTGTGTTTTAATTAAAACAGATTTGACAATGCCATGACAATATATTTCTTATCATTTTGATTCCTAAGCGGGCGTCGAATAATCAATAAAAATTCCAGCTGCTTCAATATTTTTAATGACTGAAGTGTTAAAAACAGAACATCATTTTAATGAGCAATATATTTAAAGACACATTATTATATTTACTAATAAACCGTCGTCTTTAATGAGACGTGTCTAAAGTCAAGTAAACAATGTTATTAAGCATGTAATTAGTGTGTTAATTGTAACTCTAATACATTGACCTCACTAAGGTGGGAATGTTATCCGGCGGCAGATCACAAATTTTCGGGTATACCGTTCGCGGTCTCCCTAAACGCTATTCATTTGTTCTTGTTTGCCTCGCTGGTATTTGTAAAGGTAAGTTTCCGGGCAGCATATGTTATGCTTTGAGATAAAATCCTCTTGTTATTGAACTTTAAATGAAATGCTTCATTAAACTATTATTATTATTATGTGCCACTTACAGTAACCTACTGTTAATTAGGTAACAATTTTTTGTTGATTATCTTCTCTTACATATTATTTTACTACTGTAGTATACTTCATATCGTAGAGATATTGAACATAATTAAAAATATATATTATTGAGAAGATAATTTGTATATGTGTAATTTCGTAGAGACATATCGTTGTAATATGATAATATGATAAGAGAGGAATAGGACTAAAGTAATAAAAGGAACGAAGCTCCAACATTATCGTGAACAGAAAATGTTATTAATGAAATTTATAGCGGAATTAATGTTGGAGGAGGATTCACAAATTTTGCGTGTACTATACGATCATATAAATTACAGCCTTAGCTAAGAATAATGACGTGAAGGGTGTATGTATATTGGGCGTTAAGGTAAATTTACACAAGTCACTAACTACGCAACTTATTAAGACGTCTCGCCTCTGTGAGGAGGATGAGGACTCGGGACGTGAAACCTGCCTCACCATCACTGATGATGATTGTCACTACATCAGATCATATTAAAACATACATCACAATTCATATGTTCATAGATTCATCTGAAATGAACCGGTCGATCGTATTCAATGAACGAGAAAACCTCTACCGAGCTCGACGAATTGATTAAGATCATAAAAAAGTTTAATATCACTCGCTGGAATGAAACTAAGAGTAAAAGGAATCGGATGAACGTTTTTGTGTTATTTGTGGTTTCATAAAGAGTAATAATTAATATTTATCGCGAAATGAAAAATACTTAAAAATATATAACAGTAGCAAAACCACTACAAAATATATAAATCTGTTACAGAACTCGAAATATATGAAGTTAGACACATCAAAGTCACAAGCGACATGACTATTAGGTTCAACACATTACAAGAGCGTGCGAGGAACTTAAACATAGCTTCATAAGTTGACGCCTCACACTTTAATAATATTGTGTTAAGGCGGGACTGTCGCCTCAAATCTCAAATAACTGTTCAACCGAATAAACTTCATGACTCCACGAGACACTTGCTCGTGTTCAGCTGATCAAAATATTATACAGAAAGGTACAGACTAGCATTTATATGTTGGAACGGTCCATAAAAATACAATGCAACTGAAAAAAAATAAAAATAAAACCGATTCATGACTTACAGCCGTTTGTTCAATAATATTTTAAGTTTTTTTTTTGTTTTTCAGATAAAATGAAAATATTGTTATGATTCTAAAAATCTATCGTCTTTTATAAAGTAGATAACTACAATAGTTTTTATAATCCTAAATTACAAGGCGACATTGAGTGTAACATTAGTTAATGTATAAAGTTTTCAGAGTCGGAGTTAGTTCCACTGACACGTTACAATAGGTTTGACGAATCAATAAATTCAACACAATGCTGACTTCATTTATTTTAACTGTTTTAATAAAATGGATTTATAAAGAGAGTTATGGAGATTTTTGAATATTGTATCGAAGAAATAATACAATAATATAAGATAAAAATACACAACTACAACTTCTTCTTCTACCTGGCAATTTCCCAGATATAGCCAGGGTCTGCCTTACATGTTGTGAATAGTTTTGGCTAATTGTTTTATGACCGGGCGCCTGCCTACCATCAACCCTCTTTGGGAAATACACATCTATAACATTTAAATGAATGTAGATTTTTAGGATATACTACGCGACTTTATTTTTGATAAAAACTACATACTCCCGACGTTTCATCTACTTTACAGCAACCGTGATTATGGTTATATCACAATCACGATCAAAAATATTAGTTTCATTTAAATGAATAAGACTAGCGAAGATCTCATTACATCTATAACATTTTCAAGCTGTTTTGTCTAATGTTTAATATAATACTGAATATTTTCTTATAAGATACAACGATAAAGAGGCTAAATATGTAAAGCCTTAATAAGAAGGGTTCAAGACATCCAAGAAAAGAGAAAGGGAGACAAACAATATATAAAACACTTAATAATTATATTATTAAAGAAAAGACTTAAGCGTTTTATTAAAAACAAATCGTATATTTTTGATTGATATATTTGTATGATGCTAGTATCCATGGAGTGTCAGGGATTGAGGTGTGGTAAAAAAGGCGAATAAAATATTATAATAATCATTATTGAATCTTATAAGTCACAGTCGTAGCCTACTTGATTGAACCGATGTTAGTAGTGTGTCATGATATAACTTATCTTGTGTCAGGAACAGTCTGTTCCTCGCAGCAAGGAGGTGAGAGCTCGGAGAGAACATCTTTATATGACATTTAGTCCATTCAATGTGTTGAGGTTTGTACCAATATATTTGTGTTTAGAAAAATGGATATAATACCTTGTTTATGAAAACAATATTTAGTTTTATGAAAGCAAACACAGACAGTGTTGTATTTATTAAAATAAATGAAAACTGTGTGTTAAAAATATAAGTACGTATAGTTCCTTTGATTTTGATTTGACCCGCTACCCGCACGGTGAATACATTGAATGCTGAGAAGTTTCGTCTTATTTTTATAATAAATCAATATGTTCTACTGCTGTCGATCAAACATCACTGTCCCCAGTTCCGAGTTTAACTCTCACCATTTTAAATTCCTCTTCCATATTTGTAATCAATAATTATTAATTGGCGATGTACAGTTTACCGAGTCCTGTACACACTCGCAGAGTTGACATTAAAATAATAAATACACACAGTTTATACAAAAAGCGAATATTTAAAGCGTATTTAACATTCATGAGCCGAATTTTAAGTTGTACGAATCTTCGTTTTAAATTCGACTGTGAGCAATAAAACGGAAAATATCGAGTGAATCCGTTTAATAAAAAACGTTATACGTCCGTGGTGCAGGTTGCATGGTTACCGTCGAGCCCGTTCAGGTACCCCGAGTTATTTACAATACGATCGACCGTTGCGAGGCGCAATAGATTTACGAGCCGTCCGCACTACATATACACAAACATGTATAAACTGACGTTACATAAACACCACTCAATAAAGGATTGCCAGAAAAAATACTGTTGAAGAGAACATGGATAGATGTGGTAAAGAATACAAGGCGAGGCGGCCGCTGAATATTATGAGAGTGAAGCCTTCCAAGTACGAGGGCTCGGCACCGATACATAGCAACAGAAGTTACTGGAGACAGGTGTTTAACGGATTGACTTCAGACGACAATAAGCCGGTGAGTTTAAATTATCTGCTTCACTAAATACTGCTCTTAAAGTATTTTTTTATGAGTGCTTTGTTTCAGTTGGAAGAGAAAGATGTGAAAGTTTTATCTGAAGTTCTGCCGAAGGATGTCTGCCAGAAAGTTTGTTCGATATTGAACATAACGACACAAGACGAGACTACGACACCAGCCGAGAAACGACCAGGTGAACACATTCTAACTACATAACTATTCACTACAAATAGGTCTTCGTATTTTTGTGAAACATTAAAATAATCAAGACGCCTTATGCTTTTGCAATACTATTAAGAATTCGAAAATAAATATATATGATTGAAGCAGCTGATATTAAGGAGCTCCAAAATAAATTATTGGAGAGATAACATAAATTAAAAAACTAATTCCTTGCATGAAACATGACAAAATACTTTGATAACTACATCGATCGTTGGTAGGGAGATAAAGGTCTTTTAATTAACGAAGTAAAACAGTTATCAATTAATTATGTTCTCATATAATCACATGTAATCTGTATTCCATTGTATGTACAGTTGACAAAACACGCAGAGTTGTAAAACAGCCGCTGCTGTCTCGCAGACAAACTATCAATGTACACAGAGAGTTGGACTCTGACACCGACGTGGAGTGTGGCTCAAGGTGAGCTTATCAGTAGCAGCTATACAGAGGCGATACAGTGTTGACTAGAACAAATTAGATATAACTTTACGTACGCGGAAATGACTTAAAAATCTTAATGCTTCCCTCCAGACACCCTGTGTATAAAATAATCATAAGCATACAGTGTCCAGTACTTAATATAAGTACCGTCTGTCCTTCCTCTCATCATTAACTCTTTCTTTTGTAACATTCATTCTTTGGATGACACGAGTTTCTGTTTTTTCGTAATTGTCTTAATAAAGGAAGTGAGGAGACTCACACATTCATATATATTAATCTTATCTTTTATCTTATCTTATTTAAACTTGTTTATTGATGCTGATAGGGATCATACGATCATCCAATACAATTCTACAGCTCGTAATGTTAATAGAACAAATTTAATATCACAACACACTTCCTACTGTTTTATTATGATTGTTAGCAAACTTTTTATTATTACCTTAATTTATTAATCCATTTTAGTCAGCATTTTTAGGTTCGAAATCTGTTGTTAAGCTGATCTGTAATGAATTTCACAAAGTTAAGATGATAAATTTATATAGAAAGAGAACAATCTTTTAATATAATGTAATAGCCCCATAAAAATAACAGGCGTATTATATATGACGGCGCATCCGTCAAAAATCATACGTCAGGTTGACTTTTAGCTGTCTGAGGTTAGCCTAGTGAAGCGTCATTGTGACGGTAGTGAGGGCGGCCATCTTTACAGTATCGTGCGAGATGACGCCCGCGCACCGCGCTCGTGACGAATCGCTGTGTATCGAAGTGATAGTGATATCTAGTGTTTCGATTGAGTTGGTGTCGTATTGAATAGACTGTACTTTATCCCTTTCAAAGTATGAGTTCCCATGAAGGCCCTCCTGTTCTTATAACGCCCTCCTACATCAGAAGTGGGATCGAAAGGGCTTTAAAATGAGGAGAGTAGTGATCATCCATCTATGTTAAACTTTGTAAAAAATAATGAGAAACTTGTCGATGAAAATAATGTCAACTTCTCAACTAACTTCGACGACGTAGTTGATCCGGTTCAATCTGGATCGTACGGAAGCAGATATAAGGGTTAGGACGTCTCGTCGTGTCTTGATCGTAAAAGGTACCGGTAATTGAGGCTCGCCGGTGAAGGAGATATCTGTGTGACCATGGGCCGAGCCGAGGGGAGTTGACGACGTCATCTGGTGAGACTGTTCCTTTTCTTTTTAGTAGTGGGTGTACTTGTTCATGTAGTACTAATGTGTGTCTGTATCTGAAAATTTTTCAAATAAATTTCTGTGTACTTTGAGCAATGAAGTAGTTCCCCTGAAAGGCATCGGAGACTTATTGTAATACACAAATTTTAAGCCCGGTCATAATTCAAAGTGTTTCAGTGTCTCTTTTGTTTCATATTATTAAAGAGAATATTATTCTTGAATCCGTGGTTGTTGGACGGGACCTTGTAGAGTGGGGGGTTAAAGGAGAGATAAACAGTGACTACATTATTTTCTCAAAACCTGAAACGACAAAAACAGATAAGTGCCCAACCTCAGACAGTCTTAACTTTTCTTGTATCAAAACTTATTTGGAAGGCGACGATAACAAAGCCCTTATCGATGTTTTTAAGAAGTATAACTCATTTTATTATTAAGGGCACCTCTTAACTCTTTAGACCCTAATTCTTTAGACCCTAACATAGTCTAAGAGAGACCTTACAAATTATAAGAGGTTGTTCGAAAAAAAAAAAAAAAAAAAATGGATGCCCTCTTTGAAACAATCATTTTACACTTTATCAAGCCCCATTCTAATTTAAAAAAAAAAACAAAACCGAATGACAACTCTGACATAATGTATGTTGACTCTAGGGAGATTAACACCAATTCTTATAGTAAGCCTTTTGTTTTAGAAATTTTATACCGAACTATTTCCGCCTAGTACGATCCTTATGTCTACTCACTAAGTTAAAGGGTTTAATTAAACGGTCAGAAGTCCACGGTAATATTCGTAAATGGATAGTTCAAATACTTACCACGGAGTCTATTCTAACTATATTTGATCGCGAGCCTCCTATAGAATTACACACGAATGCCAGCGCCAACGGATACGGTACCATTTTAATTAAATGAAAGAACGGAGTTCCTCACGTTATTTCATATTTCAGTCGCCGGAAAACTGACACGGAATAAAAGTATCATTCTCATGAACTTGAGACCTCGGCAGTCGTTCGAGCGGAAGAATATTTGAAGCAAAAGCTATATGGTCATCATTTTATCGTTTTCACGGGTGGCAATCCTTTCAAAGCTTCTTAGTTAAAAAAAAAAAAAAAAAATTAACACCGAGAGTACATAGATGACCCTGAGCAGGGCACTTCCAAGAGCGACAAAAGCAAGGCTCAAGTAGTTAATAAGTCTGTGCAGTTTGTAGAGGTAAATCAAGGGTGGTTAGCGGTAGAACAAAAACGTGATGCATATGTTCAAGATATTGTTGCTCAGCTCTTAAATAATAAGTTTCCCGATTCAATTAGTCACATCTACGATGTTAGAAACAATATGCTATATCGAAAAAAAATTGAGCGAAACAAAGTTAGTCGTTGGTAACCTATCGTCCATCAGTCCCTTGTATGGACTTAAATCAACCATATCCATACTGAGATAGACACGTTTAGTTTCTTGATGGAGTGCAACGCAGGCAGGTATTTTTAGGTGTTCTGGGATTTGGTCCAGTCACCTTTTGGGATTTAGTCCTCTAGTTCGGTTACCGTCCACTTTTTCAATCACTAGCGGACGTTTAAAGCTGTCCGTAGTTCTGTCAGGGAACTGACCAATCAACGCCAGTATGTGCTGCAAATAGATATTAGATAAGCGCTGACCATATTTTGAGGTATGCGTAACATACTTCGTCATCACCACATTCCTAAGGCATCAATTCTTTGCCTGTCAACGACTTTCATAGTCCACGTCTTTGCACTATACAGAATCGGATAGCTAGATAGATAGAAATATAGAGAAGGCAAGCGTTCGTATCAGATGCATTTTTGTTCCATTAATAATTTTCCTATCTCTCCAAATTTTATTCAGTGGGGTTATTGCTATTTTGGCCATGTAAATTCTCCTACGGATTTGCATACATTTTATTGGCATACTATTCACATAGATATGACTGGGACATTAAGTGGCAAAAGCGACAGAAAAGAAATACGCGTCAGTAATGATTGATTATGTTATCAAGTATGTCCTTTAAGAGCATACTCTATCCCTCGATGCCAGTTGTACTATTAAAGCGTTGAGAAAAGCTGTTTCTCTTTTCGGTGTTCTCAAGCGAATTGTTATATCGGGGAAGGGGCTTTGTAAGCGCGGACTTTAGAGAATTGAGTAAAACACCTCGTATAGAACTTTACTTTATAACAACAGGGGCAAATAAAGCCAACGGTCAAGTAGAAAGGGTCATGCAGATTTTAAAATGTCTGCTAACTATTATAGAAAACGATACCCATAAAACGTGGCGTGACAAACTTCCTGAGGTACAAGGGACGAAACCGCTTAGCATTCAATGGATTCACCGTGCGGGTGCCGGGTCCATCGCGTTGCAGGGAGGGGAGCTTCAGCAGTGCCTGGGACTTGCGACCCAGGTGTGGGTTTAAGGGGCCCCTTAACTAACGCGCGTTGTACGCTCACCTCCACTGTCCAAGTTCCTCTCCCTACCTAGCCAAATTTGGAAGGAACCTGCTAGGGCTGCTTTCGACGTACGTTCCGAGAATGAATTGGTGTTGGTTCTGGACGGGCCCAAGTCTTTTAGTATGTTGTAGAGAGATTTGGCTGTTATGCCTCTCGCTCCCACCTCTACTGCGGACGAACCTATTTCGAGTTAGTTCGTTAGTGAGCTCGTAATACTTAATGACCTTGATGGCATGGTCTTTGGGGATGTTGGTTTCCCAAGGCACCGTAGGCTCTATCATCACAACGCGCTTTAAAATACGCGAATATGTCTGGTCTGGAGGCTGACGCACAAATATCCTCGGGGATTTTATGTTGTTTCTCATACGTATCCATCATGATAGTCCAATCCGAAGCCGCTTTAAGGATAGAGTAAGGCTTGACGTTTGATTTTATAGCCCTGGTGCTCTCTCTCACAAAAAACCTATTGATCGCTCGTTTGTGGTTATTTCCCTTTGCGCTCTAGCTACCGAAAGACTAACCGCTTCAAGTATGATCTCTAAAACCCTATAGTGACGACGCGAGAATTGACCGCTGTCCAGGAGAACCTTACATCTCACTAGCAAATGCTTAGCAGTTCCAACTGCCTTCCCGCAGATATAGCAAGTGTTTTCGGTACCTTTACCCCATCTTACTAAATTACTCTGATCTGGGAGAGTCATCTAGCACTTAATAACACAAGCCGTAGTGTTACAGGATATACTCCAACAGAACTAATGTTTGGCATTCGCGCGCAATCTTTAGGGATATCATTAATAGCCCTTTAGGGATATCATTAATATCCGGAATAAAACTTCCCTCAACACTGAAAACGCAGATCAAAAGGAAGTAGTTAAATTTAGTAAAGGCAAAGCCCAAGTAAAACCTTTTTTCTTTCTCGGGGAGATTACGTTTTTGTTAAGTGTAGCGAATGTTACCAAACTAAACTGCAAAGAAAGTTTAGGGGACCTTTTATCATAACTAAAATTCTAGACAACGATAGGTACGAACTGAAACATACCGATGAATCTAATTGCACTTTAAAATACTCTCATGAAAACTTGGGCGCAGTACCCAGAGGCTTTGAAGGGTTAGTTGACATATCCACTGAACTAAGTAATGAGGAGGCCGAGACGGCGGGTCATGGAGTGGAGAGAATGGAAACGAAGCTATGTCAGATGATGAAAGTGAGTAGCTGAGTGGCTCTGATGGCCTCCAACATTGATAAACCATAAATGAGTTGTGTAAGTTTGAGTTGGTGTGTTTGAGGTGGCGATGGAACTGGCTGATGCGGCCGATGTTTCTAGTAGTGATGGATCAAAGCGTGCAGGGGCTGGCTCGATGGAGTCCACGTCCGGTCGACGCTTGATCAGGTTGTGAAGATGGGCGGGCTGGCTCTGTGGAGTCTATGTCCGGGTCATCGTTCACTCACATGAGTATAAGTAGTGGAGATGATGGGGCTAGCTCATTGGAGTCTCGATCATCGTTCATTCGTTTGGCTGAGTTGTTCTGGATGCTCTGCAGATTGTGGTAAGACGAATGTTGTCGTCCGAGTCAGGAGCCATTTAAGTTGGCTGACTTGTTCTGGTAAGACGAATGTAGTCGTCCGAGTCAGGAGCCATTTAAGTTGGCTGACTTGTTCTGGTAAGACGAATGTAGTCGTCCGAGTCAGGAGCCATTTAAGTTGGCTGACTTGTTCTGGTAAGACGAATGTAGTCGTCCGAGTCAGGAGCCATTTAAGTTGGCTGACTTGTTCTGGTAAGACGAACGTAGTCGTCCGAGTCAGGAGCCATTTAAGTTGGCTGACTTGTTCTGGTAAGACGAACGTAGTCGTCCGAGTCAGGAGCCATTTAAGTTGGCTGACTTGTTCTGGTAAGACGAACGTAGTCGTCCGAGTCAGGAGCCATTTAAGTTGGCTGACTTGTTCTGGTAAGACGAACGTAGTCGTCCGAGTCAGGAGCCATTTAAGTTGGCTGACTTGTTCTGGTAAGACGAACGTAGTCGTCCGAGTCAGGAGCCATTTAAGGTGGCTGACTTGTTCTGGTAAGACGAACGTAGTCGTCCGAGTCAGGAGCCATTTAAGTTGGCTGACTTGTTCTGGTAAGACGAATGTAGTCGTCCGAGTTAGAGCCATTTAAGTTGGCTGACTTGTTCTGGTAAGACGAACGTAGTCGTCCGAGTCAGAGCCCTTTAAGTTGGTTGACTTGTTCTGGATGCTTTGAACATTGTGGCAAGACGAATGTAGTCGTCCGGGTCAGAGCCCTTTGAGTTGGTTGACTTGTTCTGGATGCTTTGAACATTGTGGCAAGACGAATGTAGTCGTCCGGGTCAGAGCCCTTTAAGTTGGTTGACTTGTTCTGGATGCTTTGAACATTGTGGTGAGATGAATGTTGTCGTCTGGCTTAATTGCTACGAGATGCTCGCCTTAAGCCTTAAGTACCATAGCACATTTTGATGATTGTAACTAGTCGTTTGTCAGGATGCCGAACGGAATAGACACAACTGTAGTTCATTGATCCGAGAACCGCCCGAGGTCGGTCGGATGTCAGTCCGGCCGTGACGGCGCATCCGTCAAAAATCATACGTCAGGTTGACTTTTAGCTGTCTGAGGTTAGCCTAGTGAAGCGTCATTGTGACGGTAGTGAGGGCGGCCATCTTTACAGTATCGTGCGAGATGACGCCCGCGCACCGCGCTCGTGACGAATCGCTGTGTATCGAAGTGATAGTGATATCTAGTGTTTCGATTGAGTTGGTGTCGTATTGAATAGACTGTACTTTATCCCTTTCAAAGTATGAGTTCCCATGAAGGCCCTCCTGTTCTTATAACGCCCTCCTACATATACATAACGAAGTTAAAGAGAAACCAATCAAATAAAAATAGTAATTATTATTTACCAATGATGTATAGTAATTATTATTTTATTGATAGTGAGGAAGAAGTCTCTGAGAAAAATATCCACAAGGAGTTTCTGAAGAAGCCAGAACGTGAACAGGTGACCTGGGAGACGAGGTACCTCCAGCCGGAGAGAGATGAACAGAAGACACTCATCAAGAAGGCCGATGATCTCACGGATAGAGTGAGTATATTAAACAAATAAAAGTACACGCTAATTCAATATTGTTTTATGGATAAAATATCATATAACGAGTGACGCCGCTGACTCCGCGGAACGAACACCAAGCCGTGTGAACCAGAAGATTCCTGATACACACAAGCTATGGAATGGTATTGTTACCCTAACATCGGGTCAATCATGTAGTCTTAGGTGTAGGTTATAAGTTTTAATATGTAATTCTTATTATAATATACATTTAAGTAGGTTTCCTAGTTTTCCTGGCACCTCCGGTTGCCACCCTGTATAATTCTTTTTCAGAATGTAATATAATATTTACGATGAAATTGTTACTTTATTTATTCTTTAGATTGTCCACGACTTCTGTGATTACATGAAGCAACTGGGCGGAGATCAACAATCCCAGCTGTTTACACCGAAAGCTGTGAAGGAACTCTTCACGGTATATTAAAAATATTTTACTTTTAATTGTATTTTTTATATAAGTTATATAAGCTTTTGGTAAGACTGGACCAGAATACAGGTGAAAACTTTATTTACTTTGTGGTAACAAAACCTATATACATCTATATATATATAAAACAAAGTTGTGTTAGTTACACTATTTATAACTTAAGAACGGCTGAAGGGATGAAAATGTGTGGAGAGATAACTTAGAACCGGGAGACATAGGATATTTAATTATGTTCGGTCGAAAAAAGAAAAACAATTTAATAAATTCCAATATCTGGTTATTTACTTCCTCTCGAGCGGAATAGACATTACCCATTGAAATATACAATATACATATGTATCGTATTTTATATATATATATATATATATATATATAATTATGAATATATTATTCATAATTCCGAAATTAACGCAGACGAAGTCACAGGCAATAACTAGTTTATAATCAAAATGAAGTTGAGAAACAAACAAAGATTTTCTTCGATCTAAGTTTGGATTCCGAGTTTCAGATTTTATATTTTCACATACTTTTTTACAAAATATAATTACAAGTTCACACAACTAACATTTTGTTATTAGATCGAGTTTGACACTCACGTAGCTCGGAGCCTGAAGGTGGTGCCGAAGGAGATGCCGACCGTGGAGGAGAGAATAGCAGAGGTCACTGACAACCAGCAGGTAGTTAGAAATAATATTGTTCATCTTCATACCATGACTTCCCTTTTAATTCACAAGCAATCAGACTCTTGTGAAGGGTAATACGATGAAGGTATTTGGTCTCTATAAATTAATAACCTCTGGAATGTTACTTGGATAACTTGGATACATTTGACAAATATGAATTACACCTGCGTTGTCTCTGTGACTTGTGATACTCGTATCGGTTACTGGTTACGCTTGCACAGTACATTAATTATCGTCACTCGCATTGAGAGGTTTAGAGATGACACAGACTTGGAAAGGATAAAGATTTATAGGAGAACTAACAAAACGCATATAATATACTCGTATGTTTCAGAGATCGCGCTTCGCAGCCCTCGGCCGTGAAATATCCAAGGACATAAAAGCAGAGAAGCGTCCTAGTCATCTTAAGGCGTTCAGTCGCAGCGTGCCTCACAAGGAACAGTGGAGAGCACCCGCCAACCACACCAGGGAAATGTGGCGATCAGCGAGACACGTGCCCCGGGAGCTAGTAACACTAAAGACAGTGTGGGAAGGAATCACCAACCTACGGTATCATATACATGATTGACTCTTCTAAACACGTCAGAGAATTATCCGAGCTAAAGATTAATTAAGTTTTAATTGTAAAAGTAACCGGTCATAGCTTCTAGATCGTAAAGAACATCGTATGATAACTAAAATATATTACGATAATGTTTTATATGGACTTATATTTTTATACAGTAAATAATCGCTTTAAAATAATCTTATTATGTAAAGGACAGTTTGACACACTGCAGTTATCCGTAATATTATTCATATATACATATATATACTACAGCATTATATTTGAATTGTAAAATATAATATGAGTATCAGCTAAATTTGTATAAGAATTAATCGAAAGTGGATATAAAGAAATGCAAACACACGAGTGAAAAACATAATCGTTTTAAATCATACCGAAAATGTTTGCCAAAGTAAGTGTGACGTCACTTGTAGTGATTTAGAAACAAAATCAATACGTTAATATATATTTTTAAAAGTCCTCCAAACAGGTTTAACGTCCCCAACGATCGAAGACTTATAGCGAGACGAGTTTTTCCTCCAGCAGGCTACATGAACAACACACTTACATCATTTAATATTAATATCCTTCCGTTGTGATTATTATTATTCTAAGATATTCATTTATAAATTAAATATTGGTAACAAATTATTATATAATGTGGTATAGTTTCGTCGTCCGTGCGTCTCTGTTTTAACCTTGAGCATTCCATATTTATTTTATCCTAATTAGAGGTATAGTCGCGTGTCGCGTGTAGTGTGTTATCAGAGCTGTAATGTTTTACATTTCATTATCTCTTTTAAACCTCAGACTCGTCCGTATTATCACTGTGATACAGTTCTTTTGATCATCAAACATTATCTCCATTTTTTTTGTATCGAACACGTGTTAATGTGTGTCATGTGTGTACGTAATATTGTCGCTACACTTTGTACCTTATTCGAATGTTATTAAATACGTCGCGACGGCACAATGAGCTCGGAGCCAATTATGTTAAAATCGTACGAGGCATGACGTCACGCGCATATTTATTTATAGAGGTTCAAAGTTCAATGACATTTCGCAGAAGTGTGAAGGAGTACTGCCGTTGGATGATAGAACATCCAGAGTACCGACGACCGGAGTATCTGAACAGCCTGGGCATGTTTGACCCCGGGGTGCTGGACGCCAGGCTGACCTTCGAGCTGCAGCAGGACAGGTCACCGCCCCCGTCACCCACAGACGTGCCAGCGCCTATAACACATTTACGAAAACGACTCTCCTTACTCGCGGAAACTACATTTATAAAACAATAATAAAATAGAAGGCAATATTTTATATAGAACTTATATAATGTTATGTTTTGTTATAATAATAATATTTCAAACGATAAAATTATATAATAATTTTATTGTATTATTTTTTTCCAATAATTATTTTCCTTAACCGGTCAATAAACGTTGTAGTGAATTCAATACGCTCATTAAAATGTATATTAACGATGTAAAATGTTGCACAATTATATCAAATGTAAGTATTTCTTTATTTTGCGTTTGCAAAATTTCGCAACACCTGAACCGTATTGTAAAGATAAAACGTCTGTTCTTATTAACGGAACACATTCTCAAACATTCTCCATCGGGTCGCGGCTGTTGAACGCCCGCGCCGGCCGTGTTGTGGCTCGTCTGACAGAGTCAGTTAGACTCCGCGGCTCGCGAGTTACGACGCTCGCTTCATTCGACCTT
Organism: Danaus chrysippus; assembly: GCA_916720795.1. NCBI lineage: Eukaryota > Metazoa > Arthropoda > Insecta > Lepidoptera > Nymphalidae > Danaus > Danaus chrysippus. The sequence goes on along the minus strand of CAKASE010000049.1, from coordinate 17,393,647 downwards.
CATATTATACATAAACAAAAAATAATCCACGATGCGACGCGTCAGCGGAGACAAAACTATGGACTTCGATACCGTTTTGAATAATGAATTGGGACAATTCGGCAAGTACCAACTGATCAATATATTGTTGCTGATTGTTCCCGCCATCGCGTCGGGGTTCATGGCCGGCGACTATGTGTTCACGGCGGGGAAATTACCATATCGATGTTCGGTGGCGACATGTGACACAGAGCCGCCGGAGTACCATCCAGAATGGATACTGAACGCGATCCCCGAGACGGCTGGTGGCTTCGACGACTGCTCACGATATGTTTATTCTTCAAACATTACGATTTCACCTCGCGACACCTGCTCGCCGGACTTGTTTGACAGGAACGCGACAGTGCCGTGCGATGGTTACGTTTATGGCAGAACCAACTCTGTTGTCTATGACTTCGGTCTCGAATGTCAGGAATGGCTGCGAGCGTTGGCCGGCACCTTGAACAGTTTGGGAGCTATGATCGCTCTGCCACTGGCCGGTTTCGTGTCTGATTACTTTGGACGACGTACCTCGATTGTTTTTTTTGCATTCAACGTAGCTCTCGTGGGAGTCGTCAAAGCGTTCTCAGTCAACTACACGATGTATGTGATACTGCAGTTCATGCACACGGCGATAGGTGGCGGGCTGTATAGCGCGGCGTACATCCTAGCCACCGAGCTGGTGGGTCCCAAGTACCGGGTTCCTACGAGCGCGACCATGTCCTCCTCGTTCGCTCTGGGCCAGTCCTTGTTAGGATTGATCGCAGCCTTCGTGTACGAGTGGCGTAAACTAACACTCACATTGTTCGTGCCTGTATTTTCTTTATTATCGTATTACTGGATCGTGACCGAAAGTCATCGCTGGCTGCTGAGTAAAAATAAAAACAAGAGAGCCAAAGCGACATTGGAAAAGGGGGCTCGGTTGAACGGAAAAATTATATCCGAAGATAACATGGATTTTCTTCTAACGGCGATACCGAAACAGAGCGATTTTAAATCTGATGAAAGCAACAGACCTTTATTGATTCGCGTGTTGAAATCTAGAGTGATGCTGCGTCGATGTTGTACTACGCCCGTCTACTGGATAGCGACTACCTTCATTTACTACGGCCTGTCTATAAACTCAGTCAGCCTGTCAGGGAACATGTACTTCAACTACATACTGACCACCTTCATAGAGATTCCCGGTTATTGGACGGCTTATCTTTTACTAGACCGAGTCGGGAGGAAAGTCACTCTTTTCTGCGGCTACATGCTATGTTCTGCGTGCTGTGTTGCCTTCTCCTTTACGCCTAAAAGTATGTACGGTTTATCTTTGGCCTTGTACCTGACGGGGAAATTCAGTACTGGAGTAATTTTCACATCATTATATTTGTTTACTTCGGAGTTGTATCCAACCAGACATCGGCATTCGTTCCTGGGATTCTCTTCGATGTTAGGTCGCATAGGGTCTGTGGTGGCTCCTCTCACGCCGCCGCTGATGGTCTACTGGACCGGGATACCCTCTTTGTTATTCGCTGGTATGGCGGCCGTAGCTGGTCTGTTGATATTGACCCAACCTGAGACACGAGGTCTCAAAGTGCCGGATACATTCGAAGATGCTGAACTTCTAGGAAAATCTAGATAATAATGTTTAAAGTTCCTATATATTAAACATTACGTAGTTAAACTCGACAGTATTTTAAGTTACTTAATTGTCAATGAATGGAAAGTCTGTTTTGTGCTTAATATGAAATGAATTTTACTTAATATTGTATGGATATTATAAAATATTTTAATAAAGTTTTATTATTTAGTCAACTCTATTATTTATGTTCATATGGGTACTATTGTAATGTTTTTAATTTTGAAATATACAACTATATTAGCGATAGCAGCCGAGTCTGAAGGGGTGCGTTTATAATAGCGCCATCTATTAGTAGTTGGTTAAAGCTTGTAGTGAAATGTCAACTAGTAAGTTAAACACGACGTTGTCCTACGACACATGTCACTGTAGCATGTATTTATGTTGCCGTAAGATGGCACTAAACATAATAAACAACATTCACATATAATTTCATTGTTTGAATTAAAAAACCAAACCTATAATTTATACATATTTTTTATATTAAATTTGCATTAAATGGTAAATATTTATTTCCACTAAATATAAAACCTATCATGTTACAAATGTAACTTTACAATTAATTACCGTTTCGTTTCCGAACCAAATAAACAAACAAATTTAAAACAATTGAACTTTTTTGTCACACAGGGTATTTATTGCTGATACAATACAATACAACATTTGGTATAGATTAGATATTTTTTCGTTTATAAATATTTTTATAAGGAGTTTATTTTATTATAAACATGTCTTGCGGAAAGCGTCCTCTCGTGAAGATGTGGGACAAACCCCGGGAGATTCGAGTCATCAAACCATCTCGCTTTGAACAGAACGAAGCCTCCGTCAAACTACACTGGAAAAACGTTCTCCGCCAGTTGGAGCTGTCGTATAAAGATGAAGCAGTAATAATATTTTCTAAATCATTTTATAATTCATACACATAAAAGACGTAGAAACTGATGTTTGTTTTATAAGATCTTGACTCTCAGTACACTATATAGAGTATACGAACTAAAATAATATTCATTTAATACTTTACACATTTGAATAATTTAATAAGCTGACATAAATATGTATCTTTGTTCGATTAAAAAAACATATTTTCTCCTTCAAATGTGATGATATCTTTATAAATAGTAATTTATATACTGAAAGTACAAAGACTTGTATTTAATAACGATTCGTGAATTAAAGTTTGAAGGCTTCACCTTTATATCAATAGAATTCTCAGTGCGATTTGCTCTTTGTGATGTGATATGTAAGGAGGAAACTAGAATACCATTATCACATCGTAGTTTGTAACTCGTTACTTTAATTTCAGAAATAAGATATATATACATAAATAATAATCACATACTCATATATTAAAATATTAATTAAATATTTCTTTGCAAGTTTTGGGAATCTCAAAGTGAAACGGTGAAGGAGCTGGTCGGTCCCAAGATCTTCCGCCGCATCGTCAAGATCTTCAACCTGCATCTCGATGAGAAGCCTTACGAGCCTCTGTCGGAGTCCATGTCTCTGGAACCTTCGGAAATGTTCTACGAAGCGGCAGGAGGAGGCGAGGTTTGAGCGTTGATTTTAAATAATACATTAAATAGTATATCGTAGTGGCCTAGAGGTTAAAGGCGCGGGTTCGAATCCTTGTAATTACCAATGTGATTTTTCCGAGTCATATGTATGTACTTTCTAAGAGTATTAAGACACCACTGATATACGGTGAAGGAAAATATCGTGAGGAAACCTGGACTTATATCAAATTATAAGTTTGAAATCACCAACCCGTCTTGAGCAAGAATGGAGATTAATGCTCAAAACTTCTCCATGTGAGAGGAGGCCTTTGCTCAGCAGTGGGCTCTGATAGGCTGATGATGATGATTATTTAATATGAAAAATCTTTCGTTTCATTGCAGTGCTTTCAAGTCGATAATACGAGTATTACGCGTCTCTTTATTTTTAGCATCTTATCTAACTAACTAAAGTAGATCAATTATTTTGTATTACAATGATAAAGATTTTATAACACAGCTTATGTCACATCGTAAACTTAGAAAAACAAACCAATTTTCCCTTTATTATCTATCTATTGTATCAGATTGAATGAAAAACTATGAATGAATTAATGACACTTTTTAATTTTTTTAATTAACTTAGTATAGTTGTTGAAAATTTAAACACATTTAACTCGTAAGTATGTAGTGATTTTATACCTTTTCTTACAGTTTACTCTTATATTTGTTAAAAATGTTGAAATGAAATAAAATGAAAAGGTTATATAGGTTTTATAGATTTCAATTGTTATTTAGAAGACATGCTTTGGATGTATGTACACATATGATTTACTTATAGATTGGATAGAATATTGAAGCCATGACCAATCTCGAGTCGGATGTATTCAATAAAATATAATATAAATATTACTTGGAATTTTTTGTAAAATGTAAATGTAATATACTTATATATATCTATTAATTTTGACATAAAGATTGTGGAAAATAAATTAATGAAACTCTTTTATTGTTAAAGTGAAAACAATACAGTTTTATTTTACACCAGGGGCCGATGGGTCCGTCGTATTCTGCGAGCGACTTCGATGGAGACATGTACGACGACATGGATGAAGAGGATGACGAGACCGGTCTGCGGGACCAGTCGGAGCTGTGGACTGTCTCCTCGGTCTCCACGACCGAACCCAGGAAACTGTCCCGTTCAAAATCCGTACTGAGATCTAAATCTTTCAGCGCCAAGTCGATTAGTAAGTCTCTGAGCAGAGTGTCTCGTACAAGGAGTAAGTCTATTTCGAGACATTCCAGACTTTTTAAGTCGACTTACTCGATGGCCGACGAGCCTGCTTCCTCAGCGGATGACTTGAGAGTCCACGTCAGTGAAGTAACCATGAGGTAGGTGCTAGAAGAATCGATCCTTTGATGAACATTAAATAAGATTAAGAATATATTTTCGTTACAGACAAGGTTACATGCGACGGAGAGGAAAAAACCCCCACTTTGATATGCTCTACTGCAATAAATCGGAAACCGATATGATAAAATGGAAGTCGAAATATAAACAGAAGACTTTCGAAGTTTCCGCCTCGGACGAGTTCAGTAAGAAGGCCGAGATAATGACCAAAAAAGTAACATTTCAATATACATACATATATAGAAGAAACTACTTTAAATATTTTAGATTTCACATACATTTAATCTTCTTTGATAATGTTTCCTAAAGATCGCTAAAGATTTCTACGACTGGTGGGTCGAGCTCGGCAACTTGGAGTTCAAGAGTGAAATCAAACGACCCGAAGATATCGAAGATCTATTTCAAGTAACAATTACTTGTTTTAAACATTCGATTATAAAAAATATTGTAGTGGAATAATTTTATTTATACAAATTCGTCTCGAAAGAAATGATTAACATTTTTTTGTTTGGAATTTATTCTAATCTTGAAATATTATAAATTTGTTTTTCAAGCCAATGTAGAAGAAAATATATCAATATACATATATATGTATATATATTAAAGTATTAATATCTGAACTGGCTTTTAGAGCTAAATAAAGTGTCTAGTGCAGTTTTACTGCGTTCGGTTTTACCGTCAGTAGTTTTAAGTGCATCATAAAAGCATATTTAAAGGTCTGGTTTGACGAGCACGCGTCCCGGGGCCTCATCCTTGATCCGAAGATACTGCCTTGTGTACTACCGAGTATAGCTGCCAGCGTCGGAGTCAAGAAGGTAATCTGAGATTCAATTTAAAAGTTTCGAAATATCATATCAGAGTTACAAAAAGAGTTCATAATGTTTATCGTACTTCAGGCATCTTGTCCGAGAGTATTGAAGCGACAGATCGCATTCGACATCGCGGCAGAGAGAAGCGCCGCCGCTGAGAAGAGGTTGAGGACCAAGGGCGTGGTGAGAGCCAAGGAACAGCTGGGAGCCGCTGAGAGCACGTGGCAGCCGATCAAGATACCCGAGGACTTGAAGAGCATGGCCTGTGTATGGGATGAAGTACAGCATCTCACGTGAGTGTCGCCCTACACCATAGGATTACAGAGACTGCATGAAATCTAACTTGTGAATGTATTACGTTAATATTTTTATTCCAGTTCAACGAAGGCGTTCCACCAATGGTTGCAAAAGCGACCTCATCTGGCGATGCCGCCCTACCTCAAGTCTTTGGAGAGTCCTGGCGATAAGAAACAACTGTTCGTTGTACCCTCCGACTACATCCTCAAAGAAAAAGCTTCAGCAGCCTCCGTCCAAGACTTGGCTCTGCCGGTTTCGGAATTCTCATTGGAATTAAAAGAAGTTCTGAGCAAGCTCCTCAATGATTAATATTTAGAAATCACTACAATAAATTTTGTGCTGAAATTAAGAACTATATTAGTTATTTATTTATTTATGATGTCTACCGTCTACTTTTGCGAATAACATTTTTATAATGCTGGGAAATGGATTTAAAGAAAAGAAAATATACAAATGTATTACGGGCAGTGATATAAAATTATAATTATTTATTTGGTTAGCATTAAAAATTTGATGTTCATTTTGCGTATAATGACAATTAAATATTTATAAGGCGGAATTATCTTTTACTTATTTACATTAATGAGTCATTAGATCCAATGAATCATATTTTGAAGCGGCGTGCCTTTAAATGAATCTTTGTTAACTGTGGCTCCTGGAACATATTGAAGTTATCCTAACAGATATCTTCATCAATTATTTTGGAGCTCGATCATGACCTTATAATGCTCTGTAAGGAAACGTACCACTAACATACATTGTCTGTTATCAATGTACGGTAGTGGGTACTTGTAATTGCTTCTGTGGAAATAGTTAAAATGTAACGATTAAAATAACTAATTACATATGAAAACACAGCACTTTCTTTCAAGTGTTTCCCGTACAATTTAAACAGAATCCTTGAAGCAGCACCATCGCTATCAATGATAGCGCCATGTTCTTCCGTGAACGAAACAAACAGATCTTTGTCTTGGAATTTCGTGGGTTCTTTCCCGTTATCTTTATAACTAACTTACTCTATTTCTTATCTTTAATTTAATTATTTTTGTCGAATTAATAACACTAGCGTTATGATATCTCCACCGCTGACTGATATCGATTTGATTGTATTTTCCTAACAATATATATTATATTTTTCAAAATTATTTCTGCAGTCGATCCCAATGCCATATTCGCTTGGTATATTAACTCGTACACAAAGGAAGCGATCATTAAACTGATAATTACGACTGTATTACTGATATATCTTATTTGATAACACAAGATTATCAGAAACGTATTTTTTTACACTTCATTTGGCATTCAAATCGCATAAACTATTGATCAAAAGTCGGGTTTTGATAGTGGACATGATAATTAATGAGTTTTAAAATAAAGTGATTGAAAAAAGTTACAATGGCGGAGACAGCTCGGCTAGGAAACGAGCTGGTTGTGGAAATAGAGAACAGGAAAAACCTTGGAGACAAGAAGTTCCATTCGGAGACCTCGTTGCAGAATTTTTCTGGCGAAACTGATGGTCCTGCATTCATCACTACAAAAGATCCTGGGGTGAGTCCACACTTTCTATTAAATTGGAAAAAATGTTTTACAAAATTAGATTTTATTTATCATAAATTAAATATGTAGCGCTTCAGAACTTTAAAGTAGGGTTAGTAGTTTAAAATAAAAATGCCAGCGAAACGACTCTCGACTAGGATGTAGTTGTCGTTAGAAAAAGTAGGTAAATCAAACTTGTAGAAACTGAAGTAACAATGAAAGAATGAGAGAAGATATCAAAGTCATTTATCAGAGACGCCGCTGACACACCAACACAGTTTATACTCATTGTTCACAGATTGGTATCGATCATGATGGGTTACATTGATTAAAATTAATTAAAGATTTTTTCTAATTATCACTTATAAGTGTCTTTATGTTCATGTTAATAAATTACATACTATCTTCGCGTTTGTTTCGTTTGAAGCTAGAATTTGATATGTATGTATGTTTAAATTGCTTAAAGTTCAAATAAACTACTACTCAGTGACAAGTTACTTTATCGTTTAACATGTACCACTCTCTGGCGACGGCCTTCTATGTATTAATCATTTTTCCGGAGCACAATCGGATGATATTTTTTGATTGTTTTTGTTGACATATGTGAGTGAAAAGGTCTGATAGGTCAATGGAACCTACAGTTAAAAACGATGGTTTCATTTGTCCTCACAACTGACTTAGGATATACCAAGCGTTCTTTATAAAAATAATATTTTATAATAAAAAAACAGAACTTAATACTTACAATTAATTTAAAACATTTTTTAATTAAAACGTAAAATCAGTTTCAAATTATAATTATATTTAAATGAAACTAATATTGAATTTTTCACATCTCGTTTGCCCGTTATCACGGTTGCTGAAAAGTAGCCGAAACGTCGGAATTATGTAGTTTTTAAAATAATAAAACACTCGTAGTAATCTTAAAATATTAGTTTCATTTAAATTGATACTCTAGAAACTCTTAAAGGGAGTCATAATTGTTATAGTCAAATTTAAATTACTATCTTACAACAAGAAAACTCCTGTCAATTTTATCTATTTGTCATAATAGTTGTACAACATAATAAATGTCATATAAATATCGTGAGGGTCTGTTCACCAGTCCCGAGGTGGACCTCACAGCTCATCATCCAATCCTGCCTCAAATCTCATTTAAATTTAAACCGCCACAGATCATTCGTTAACATTCAATTACTTTTTGTCATCATTCAGAATTCAATTTCTTTCCAAATCATATGAGTTACAAATCACTCTCATAAATAAACACATAATTTAGTTTTGTTTATTAATATAAAACATAAATAAAAGGAAGTAATATAACAATAATAATAAAATTATAGCATAAAATAATAATAAAATTATAGCATAAAAACATACAGTTTTTATCAAAATCTATTTTATGTAATACTAATTGAGATAGCTACAGATACATGTGATAAAAGTACTTTTATTATGTCAAATCCACATCAGTAAACTTCAGTATGAGTTTCCTAACAATTGTCAACTTGCAATTCGTGTGGCCTTGCTATGTAACATACATTTAAAATGAGATGTAAACGAATAATTAATATAATAAAACCCACGAAGAAACTGAAAGATGGAAACAAAGTTACATTGAGTTAGCAGTCCGAGCCGGTATCAACATGAACATGTGGTCGGCGCGGGACTAATGAATTTACGACTGCCGCTGCTGACACTCGTACATATTGCTGCAATTGAGATTCGTTAATTTTGAAAAATTAAAAATTCAAAAGGAATTATAGTCCTGCTTATATTATAAACGTTAAATGTAAATAAGGTTTACAAACAGTTTTTGCTTTTAAAACACGTTTTAGTTTAACTTTCCGGTTATGTTAAAAAGATGTACTTTGTCTAAAGTCACTTTATGTACACGACAGATGCCGTTGTCAATCGTTTCTGGTACATATTATCCTTAAACCTCACTTCCATCTATTGTAGATTCCGAAAAATATTTCCAACGTTATCACAGAAGAAATTTCATAATACATAGAAATCAAAACTCATTACAAAAACAACAAAATGTATAAAGTATAATGGGTAAACCCACGGTACCTACTTATCTTATCATAATTAAAATAATATAAAATATTCATCTATATCAAATACAAAGGAAATTAACTCATTCACATGGTTTATTAATATTTTAACATTTTTTGTTGTAAAACTATTTAATAACCAACTCATAGAATAATAAGATCTCAGCTTTATTTCTCAACAATAGCCGTTGAACGCTGAATTAAATAATTAATAGAAAATAAAATAATATCTATTACACTCGTCTCAACTATAGTTATAAATTTGACGAAACTATCTCAAAAAGATGAATAAATATATTATTAACATATTACAATAGAAGAAATAGTAATTAATTGTAGGAACAAGAAATAATAGTTAACAAGATAAATAAAAATAAGAAGAATAATGAATATGTGAAAGATTGAGAAAGACTAACTAAGATAGTGATTTTGATTCATAGAAATATATAAATAGAATGAAACTGAATCATCAGATAGCACATGTAAGTATTACTAGTGTTCCGCATTATCCTACTAATATTATAACTGCGAAAGTTTGTGAGTGTGTGTGTATGTTTGTTACTTCTTCACGCTCAAACGGCTAAACCGATTTTGATAAAATTTTGTATACAGTAAGCTGACGTCTAGGAATAACACTTAGGCTACTTTACATCCCGGAAATCCACAGGTAGCCCTACGGGGCGCAGCTAGTATTATAATATTCTTTATTCGCAGATAATGAACGAGCCCGTGGCCAGTCCGTCTCTAGAGGAGATCCCTGAGCGTCGTCGCACCATGTCTCAGCCGATGCCGGGTGCTGGAGCACTCCTCACCTCCAACACCAACAGACGACGAAGACCACCGCGATCTGTAATGTACGCCGCGGACATACAGAACAATGTAAGGCCAAATATATTACATTATCTATATATAAAAGAAAGTTGTGTTAGTTACACTATTTATAACTCAAGAACGACTGTAGGGATATAGTTGGAAATTGATGTCGATAGTTCAGAATAAGAGAAAGGACATAAAATAGTTAATTTTGTTCTGGTTATTTACGACCTCTCATGCGGAAAAGAGGTCGCTCGGTCAGCTAGATATATGTATATTAGTAATTGCGAAATTAACGCGAATGAAGTCGCGAGCAAAAACGAGTTATTGATCTAACACGAAAACCACCTTACATACAATTCATAAGACTTGGATAACTGACGTCATAATGATTAGGTCACCTTCAACCTTCAACCTCAGCGGTCTTAAAACACTTATTAGTTTCAAGTTAAAAAAAACTTAAAAAGTGGTAAAAATTTTCAAAATCATACTTAATTCGTAAGTCTTTAAGCTATCCAATATACTCGCTTTATACAGTTACTAACCTCCCCTCAAATGATCTCTCAATATTACTTTAAAAATAAAATTTTTTGCAATAATGTTAATGTGAGTGTAAAATAAGGAAATAAAAACGTATAAAAATTCCCAACTTAACAAACACTATATTACTGCATTCCCAGAAAATAATCTCTAATTAATTATTGTCAAATCGTTATCAGTAATGATTGATGGTTACGTTTTCAATCAAACATTAAGTACGTCAATAATTTGGTTTAAAATAATCTGACAGTAATACTTCGTTAAAAAATTACGTTTAAAAAAACTTAATACTAACATGTTTTGATTCTCCCATCAAATCTAACGTGGACACTTCATACTATTATACGGTCGGAGGATTTATGAAGAAAAATCTGGATATTATCAGTCTTGTTTGAAAATGCGAGCTCGTGGTAGATGCGCAAACCCAAAAACCAATCTCCTTCATGCTTAAAGTACTTTGTAGATTCTGAATAACTGAAACAAAATTGAAGAGTAATAATATTAATAATATTTGTACAAAAAAAAAAACAAGTATAATTTTAAATATTTATTATATCAAATTAAGCATGCTTAAGCAGATTTTGATGCGATGTAATCTTAAGCTACCTACAACATTCTTTGAGTCATTAGACGTCACCTGAGGTCATTGCTCAACATCGCCTCGTTAACGAATAAAAACATATTAATTTAGAAGTACATTTTATTTAAAGCGGTCGCTGTTTGTACAACAAATTCATTTAAATGAACGCAATGAACCGTAATGATAGTATCGAAAGAATTATGTGGACACGTCTCCTTCAATAACACGAGCTAACACTTTATCTGTACCATACATTAGTTAGTATAGAAATTTAAATTAACTTTCATATTGTAATCTAATTAAAAAAGAGTTCAAATCATAATATAAAACAGAACCAGCTGCTATGAATAAAGGTTAAAGAATAAAAACAAAAGAAGCGTCTGTATACGTCTGTAAAGAGCGGGTAGAGGTGTACTCGTAGTGTGAGCGTGCGAGGTGGCGGGTCACTCCCGCGCACCGGACTGTAAACCTTTGGAGTCCAGCGGGCCGCGAGCCTCCGACCCCCTCCCGGTCAATACGGGGCGGACCTCGTGCCGCCCGAACGCCTCACCTAATGAAAATTCAATGTATACCTTTTTCCCTGCGCCGCTAACCGGCCAACATAAACGGTCAATACAAAGACATTCATTAATGGGCGCGTCTCCCTCCGACGAGTCTCACTGATCACACCTCACACACGTGAATGCGATTGATAATTATAATAAATGCGGGGATTTAGCAAAGATTATCGTAAATAACGCGAGATTAACATGTAGCCTTCGACAAGACGTGCGAACATTACGAATATTATATGAAACGAAATTTAATAATTTATACCAACGAAAACGATGATTACATTACCAGTTCAAAAATATTCAAATATTTTTATGAAAGCTGTGATCCCGTAACATTGTTTCCACCGATACAATAGATACGCCGCGACTAAAGCACCGTCAATGTGTTTGTGTCGGAGGCGAGTTATTTAAGTTTAACGTTTGCATGACTGCCGCTGGAACTGAACACGATCGGCCCAAAAAAAATGCCACCGAGAACGTGGAGCGGCCCTAATGGGATTATAGTGAAATACAGGGCGGCGTCGATCGAGAGAAACATGCGACTAATGAAGTTATTAATCCGATTTTATACGGCTTTCGATTTCCATGCAGCATTTTTAGCTACCGCTTAATTCACAATATCGAAGATCGTATTCCGATACTCATATTATGATGCATTTGATTCAGGATTCATCGGAGCGACTGCCGAAAATGTTTATGACAAACAGAGATGATTACTACTTCACTCCCTCACCTTCGAGTAAGTTGACTTGAATTAATACAAAGAGAAATCATTTAAAATAGATAAATAAGTGTGACACTTTATCTCATTACAGACGGCAGCCCTACAAACTTTTTCTTCCCTCACAACAATTACAAAAACGGAGACATCAAATCTCTCAGTGAGTTATATTTATTCTACAATGTAATGTGTAGCCATTTCTCGAACTTGATCACTTACCCTCCTATTTGTGATGCAGGTAGCTACCGTCTGAACACTCAAGTGGGTAGTGGTACTCCTCGCAAGCGTTCAGTCACGACGATGGATGCTCAGTCCATCCGTTCAGTTGAGACCCAGGCACCTCCCTCTACCAGCCCCGAGGATAATGCACGCCTCTCAACGTAAGGACTGAGGCAGTCACTGAAACATAATACCTCCTTTACTCAGTCTTTTGATTAAAAGTTATAAATAGATGTGTGATTTAAGATATTTATTCCCATTAAGACATGAGAATGAGAATTACACTTACAACAAAACATTTATGAATATACCTACAGTTCGACATTACAGTCGTAACAACAATGAAATGAAATAACGCTTAACTCAGAGACATTTTTCTATATTAATTACTAATTTAACGTATTGTATTAGTTTTAATTATTTATTATTTAAAATATACTCAGCAAGTTCTTTTTTAAATACGTTAAATGAGTTTACATTTTTTATAAGTGTGGGTAGTTTATTATACAGTTTGGCACCTTCAAACGTGATCATTGTTTTACCGTAATTTGTAAGATTCTTGGGTTGAATGAGGTATAATGTTAATATTGCACTTTTTCTTTCAGTAAATATCTGTGTTTAATATTAAGTTGTATGTACGCTGTTCTATTGGTGACGGTCGGACTTATCGTATACGCGACAGAACCCTTTGTCGATTTCAATGCCTCTCCGGTAAGTTTAAAATCTTTGCACTTGGTATACTTCAAGAAAAACATTTTAAATTCAAATTAAAACTAATATAATTTTTCACAGATATACTCAATGGTATTACTGGTGATCGGTTTTTTGTATCAAATCTATTTATTAATAGACATAACGAAATACAAATCTAACGTGTTAAAAAACCAAAAGATCAAGTGGATTCACAACGAGAAGCTGCAGGAGTTCTTCAGGAAACAGGAGGTGGGTTTGATTAAAAATATATTGTAACATAATACTAGCTTATAAAATATATGAAAGATCAGTAAAGACATGAGAGCATGATGAGACAATAAAGCGCCGTAAAGATTTATATGAAATTTAACAATCAGTCATAGTATTAATCTAAAAATATATAAAATCTCAGTTTATAATGTCAGTCATACTCATAATTAAATCAACACAAATTAATGAAACTTGATGTTCAATACAAACATATTATGTATGTAAATATTTCGTGAAAATAACTTCACGTCTCTAAAAATAACTTCACGTGTCAGGAGGAGGGTCAAGCTGGTAGTATATCAGAGCGACCTGGAGACAGTGTCAGGTCGAAAGCTATTCCACCAGCTGTACTGATCCCAGTCAGTCACAGCTACTGCTTCAGTAGTGGAAGACACTCCGGCAGTTTCTACCTAAAGATGGGTGCTGCGGGTAAGACAAGCTAAACTCCTCTATTAAAACAACAAGACTACTTGGTAAAGCCTCAAATATTTTATATCTACTGCTGAATTTAGTTCATTATTTAATGAATTTTTATCGAGTAGTATAAAAGAATTAAACAGATATATTTTATTGATTATTATATGCAAATTTGAGTCGAATATGATTGATCAGCATTCGTCTGTTAGTTTCTCTAAAATTTAATACTGGTTACACTTTTGTTGAACCCTTCTAATACGTGTTTTTGAACTAATTCCTTTAGTCGATCTCTTTCTCAACTCATTCTGACCACGTCTTTATATATAGGTCATACACAGTAACATGTTACTTAGCGTTTATGCTTATCAGAAAATGTCACATTTAACGCTTTAAATGAATGATTATTACTTTATCATATCGATAAAATATTATTGTTTTTCGCGTTCCACAAAAAAATACTAAATGCCTTTTTTAAGACCAATCATTTAGTATTTATTATGACTAAGGTAAAAAATAGTTTTAATTCTGAACGTATTAAATGAACTCTACTAATCTTTCAATCAAATCATAATTAAATTTTATCATAGATACGAGTAGACCATATATGTATATCATTTTCATATCTTGTAGTAACTTTTACTGTTAAAATCATCCTTATGTTTGTAGTGAATCTGTTTCATACTATTCAATGCACGTACATTTCCTTGCAGCGTTCGCCGTGGGCCATTTAATCCACTCGGTGCTACTCATAACAACACAAATCAGTTACTTCTTTGACAATAACATATCCAATGAGAAATGTATCGACATAATGCAAGTGGTACTGGACTTCTGCCAACCCATCTACTGCTTCCTTCAATTGTTCTTCATATTTAAGTATTCAAACGTGCTCATTATAAAAGGTCAGGTATGTACGGAAACTTTAATATTAATTGTACTTTCTTTAGTGAATTCCTGTCGTAATGAGATCTAAGATTTTCGCGAGTACTCATTTAAATGAAACTAATATTTTTCGGATGTACTGCGCGATTTTTTTTATTTTTGACTACAAACTACATTTTCCCGCCGTTTCGACTACTAAAACGTTAAGAAATTTCTTAAGAAATTGATGGCTGTAAGTGATAAAATAACAAGATCGACTGACAGACACTCTCACCTCGTCTGCCCGTGATCACGGTTGCTGAAAAGTAGCCGAAACGTCGGGAGTATGTAGTTTATAGTCAAAAATAAAAAAACGAGTAGTAAATCCGAAAATGTTAGTTTCATTTGAATTCCTCTCGTTTATATATGAATCCATTAAACGATGCTTTATATTTACAGAACTTGGCTTACTTCGGTTTCATGCATATGATCGGGAGCAGTCTCTGCTTTTGGATATCGACCATTGTGCGTGAAATTCTACTGGCGTTAACAATATATGCAAATTCGAAATACGGGAATAAAACTGAAAATGGTCCTATGACAGGGAGCGAATGTATGAAATATTATTATTTATCGTAAAACTTAATTTTAATTATAAGTTTTTGATCATTATCCGAACTTTTTCTACACAAGGAAATAAAAAAGATATAAAGAATTCATTTTATGAGAGAGTAAATTTTGTATTTAACTGTAATGTATGTTATAAATAAGGATTATTACATGAACATGTTCACGTCTCCACAGACCAAGTGACACCACACATAGACATCAGCGACCTCTACCGACCGGAGTGTCAAGGCTCGGCAACTATCAGTAGGATCATAGAAAACTTTTCTCCATATCTATATCCGTTTGGAGTTGAGTTCAATATTCTCATTGGTAAGTATACTACTATTTTAATCATAATTTACTATGAAAGAGTACATATTTTCGTTTATCTTTTTATATAAACGGTTTTTCTTTGAAAGAAGTGGTTTCCAAACTTGAGAATCATACTTCTTTTCGATACTTTTAATAATAAAGAAGATTGATATTAAATGTCTCCTAATTTTTGTATAATATATTTTTGTATGTATTTCCAGTCGCCGTATACTACATCATCTGGAGCCAGATTGGGAAATGTCCCAACGAAGATTCAGACAACGATTCCAGCATTGATGACAACACAACGATCTGCAAGTATGGCAATATTATATAATGTTATATAAAAAATTACTAGTTTTTTGACCGCGTCTTCATTTACGTTAGTTACAGAATTAGAAATGTATGGCTGCCAGGCGAAGTCTATTCCTTCTTAAAGATAGTAGATAAGATTTTAGATTTCATAAACTTATTTTATTTTTTTATTTTCCAATCGGATGAAAAGTATTCTATGTCCTTTCTAATTCTCCACCAATTTTCAGCCAAATTCGTACAGCCGTTCTTGAGTTATAAA
This sequence comes from Danaus chrysippus, assembly GCA_916720795.1. Lineage (NCBI taxonomy): Eukaryota > Metazoa > Arthropoda > Insecta > Lepidoptera > Nymphalidae > Danaus > Danaus chrysippus. The sequence goes on along the minus strand of CAKASE010000049.1, from coordinate 17,377,239 downwards.
TAGTGCAACTAGCACAATTTTCTTTTACATATAAAGATTATTAGCTTTATCTCATTACTTGTAAATCTCTATACAGTCTTTATTAAAATATCAAAGTTAGTTAATATTAAAAATATTTACACTATCATATAGCGAGACCTACATAAAAGCTCTTTAAGTAAACCATCCTTAATGTATCTTCCATCTTTTTCCCACTGTATCAATGAGTAAACGGCTAACCTATATATATGTATATCCTTACCTTATAGAATTCCAACGGCTGATGAAGAAAACGACTTCACCAGTAACATGGTGATATATGCGGACTGTCACGCCTCCAACAAGGGCATGTTCCTTGGTCTCATACTGACGGTCGTCATGGCTGGGATGCTTATACTTGGATTCATCTTCAGCACCATTGACAAGTAACTTATTTATCATGATTCTCTTAATTCCGTTACAATTTGTTCCTGTTCTGATGATATTAATGGAATTATCAATACTGAAAATATTATTTGGGTTAATGAGATCTAAGACTATCGCTAGTACTCATTTAAATAAGAGTTAGATTTTATTTTATTATTTATAGATGAAATCTCATCTTGTCTTCCCGTGATCACGGTTGCTGCAAAGTAACCAAAACGTTGAGACTATGTAGTTTTAAAATAATAAAATAACGCCTAATGCTTCCAAAAATATTAGTTTTATTTAAATTATTTAGATTTTTCATGTTTCAATAATGTTCACAAAGAAAATGTGTTGAAAGTTCTGTCTAAATTGTTTTCACTTTCACATCACATTTGCTTTTTTTAGATTTATTTTCCTTTAAATCTATTTTGATATCTATTTCAGCGAGTTCTTAGAGAGAGGTTATCTTTTGAGCTCTTGCACTAAGCTGGCCCTCCATTCTGTGCTGCTGGTAGCTACTGTGGTAGCTTTCAGTCAGACCAGAAAACTGGACATCAACGAACATCCCATCTCCCTCTTGGATGACATACTTCTCTTCATATGTCTCCCGGCTTTCTTCATGGAGACCGTGTTCTCGATGGTGGCTACTTTGAGCATCGTGAACATCATCAGATCAATAGACGTCATGGTCATGGTTAGTAAATCTTCTTCTTCCTGTCAATTTCCCAGCTTTAGCCAGGGTCTGCCTTACATGTTGTAAATAGTTTCGGCTAATTGTTTTTACGACCGGCCGCCTGACATCAACCCTCTTTGGGAAAGCATTAATCAGTGATGACTAAATACTTTTTTTAGTAGTTAGTAAATGTTGGTACTAATATAAATAGCAGAACAGTAAATATTAGTATTAGTACTTAATGAATACGAAAATGCAACGCATTATTGATAAGTGACGGTCAATAAGCCTAAGAACTAGTAACAATACCTCTGAGTGTATGAAAAGAAATAACTTTGCTGATATAGTTGAGAAGATTTAATATATGATGGTTTATTTTCAGGTGGTTCAAGTTGTCATCCAGACAGCGCTCCTGGTGGACGGTCTTCGTCGCTGCAGCAACAGTCGCAAGCTGCGCCGAAGGAAGCCAGCTCGGGAGATGATGATGTTCCTCGTCATAGCTAATGTCGCGGTGTGGCTGTTCAACACATTCTCCTACAAATCACCTGACAGTTTAGACGAGAGATACGAGTTCTACGGCAAGGTTTTGTGGAGCATCCTGGGCCACATCAGCCTCCCTCTCATCATGTTCTATCGTTTTCACTCCAGTGTATGTTTTGCGGACATATGGGACGCAGCTTACAAACCCGGCTCCGAGCACTGATGCCATTTATAAATAATGAATATGTCTAGATTATTTATTAAACAGTCAATAGAATTATAATACATAGTCATAAGTTATTTTTAAGTGTAGTATAATATGCAATATATATAGTAATAAAATAAGACATAGTAATACAAACAAAGGGCGTGTTTAATTAAGTCTCCGTCGTATATACAGATGTTGTATGCTAGTTCGTCACCCCAATACGTACAGCGGATGCACACAGAGCACGTATCGATACGTCTTAGCTAACCAACTCGGAGAGGCAGTTAATTAATTCTGGTGCCCTTTAATGCAATTACCGAATATTAGGTTAAGTACTCGCCGGTGCACTCAGCAACCTAGATACAAACTAGTTAGGAGCCGTGTCTGCGTCACCATACCTTCCTACGACTAACTACACGCTCCTACGTTAATGATATTTACAAAACATTATGAACTTCATATTAATATGTTGTATCAATGTTCAAACTATTCACCTACTTGTATTAACTTTGAAGCAATGAAACTAGGGATTTTAACTATAGAGCTGGCTCATATAAAAAAATATGCTTATTTTTCTATAAAGATATGTCCTTGTAAACAGATTGCTATATTTTGATTGATTTTATCAACTTTTTATGAGTAGATTTGAATGTGTAATATTAATAAATAAGTAGTTCCCTACCTCGAAAGTATTCTAATATATAAAAAATAAAATCATAGATTCTTTTAATATGAAACCAACTTCAATATAACATGCAACAGAAATTTGAGTAGAACAGGAACAATACAAAAATCTAAATATTTTGAATGGTACATATGTATAATGTAACTATTTGATTTAAAATGTAAAGTGCACACAATGTTTTAATTTATCAGATTTGTGTGTAATTTGATCTTTATTACAATAGTAATAAGGTCGATCTACAAGCCCGGGCGAGCCTCAGTACACCACTAGGGCAGAAAGCGAGTACGGATATGCGCTCGGCTGGCCAATGCCACAGTTGTCTAATTGTTTCCGATCTTCTCCATACAACCGCTGCGTTGAATTGACAAAATTTGAGCAGCCGAATGACGTTCGATAAAAGGTACGCAAATCATACAACGATCTGTCGAAACTGGGACAGAAGCTGACTCTGACTCTGACGAGTAGAGGAACAAATAATATTATATTAGTAGGCAGTACATACATTTATGATTATTTTTATATAGTAACCGATCCAAAGATTCCGATATTAATGTACAGTTTCCATTTAGTTGTATCGACGCAAAATTGTTTTAAAATAATGTTGCAAAGAGAACGAGTGTACGGGAGTGTGGAGCCACGGCTCGGCGGGACGGGGAAAATGGAAAACATTTTAAAATAAAAGGTGGCCACTGTCCATTAGCTGGCCTTTATTAAAATAATAGCCGTGTCCATTAATTGTATGACAATTTTATAATTAGCTTAATACATTTATTGGCGAACAATGCGACGGAATAATTGGCGGAGTTACATTACTCTTGTGTTTACAACTGTAGTGGTCGGAGCTCACTCTTTACCTCAGATGACACAACAGATTGAAAGATTCAAGACACATTTACAAAATTCAAGATATAAGACAAACACATTTACAATACCCGCTTCTAAGCACTAAAAATAGTTAATTTATAATATTTTTTAATCATAATATTTTGGGCATTCGATAGTACCAAGGTATTCATTCTATAGCTTAATTCTATAGCTTAAAATTTTAAAAAATCATTGATTTCATTTCTCATATTTGAGTGAATATATTTAAAAATGCTAAGAAAAATTAATACGACATTCTTATTATATTTTATCAATAATTAATCAATGAAAAATTTCGTTATCTTTTTGATAAATAAATTGTTACAAATAAAGTCAAAACCGCTGAATGTAATATTATTTTAAAGTTGGGAATTGTAGCATTGTTTTTCCTTTTACCGCTGATTTAAAATATTACTATAACAAATTAAATTTAAACAAAAATAAAACTTTTATTTATTTTCGTAATAATCTTCAACAAAATTTCCACATTGATGAATTTTCTCAATTTTATATCTATGTGACTGATTGCATCATTACTGTTTCTAAGATACTGAGATATTTTTAATCATGTTTAGAACTAGTAAAGTATTAATATTAAATAATAATCTCATTTATGAAACAGTATTGTGAACTTCAATGAAACGATTCTCAATTTTATTGGCAAAGTATTATGAAGAAGGTATTGATTTTTTATCCTGTTCCTGGAGAAGTAATAGGTTCTTCGTACCATCGTGTGCTAACTAACCCACAGAATATATCTAAAATATTAGTACGAGTGTACCTAATGGTTTGATACGTGTGTTCATAGTCATTTATCAGAGCATGGTACATCAACGGTCACGGTGGTAGCTCGCCGGAAGGGCGCGACCCTGCCCGCGGGCTTTGTTGTCACATTCATGTACCAACACACGCGATTATAACATGTACACTGAACGTGCAACTAAAATACAATATTAGAGTATAGGCAGATGTTGTTTGAGTTCACTCGTTCACCGGGAACTATAGAAAACGATACAAATCAACTGGAAGAGCAGGCCTGGAAGTAGGAGAAGCCGTCGTGTCAACTTCACGGACAATAAGCCATGTGTTACTACAGAGAACTCTTCACAACACACTCCTCGGTTACTGAGTGACGTGAAAAGCCAATCAATTCCCTGTTCACGCTCCAATAGTAAGTATTACACAAACTCACAAACACTTACTCAATGACGTGTTACAAGTTGTAGCTTGATAGAGTTTCCTTTTCGATGTAAAGACAACACTCAGGAAAACATTGAAAAATTACATTTACTCACCCTCCTCACGCTGTGGTTTAGATAAAGTTCGTCATTTTCCGCCGCAGATTCAATATACATATATGTTCATGTTCGAACTTAGTTGTATTTGTGATAAGTGATAAAAAACAAGTTTCTTAAGTATGTAAAATGTCTTAGAGGCGTCACGCTGAGCCCGTTTTAAATTCTCTTTGAGAGCCAGTGAGTCGTGTCGCTCAACCTCGCTCGGTTCATGATCACTCTTCTGTTTAATTACTTACACGCTGTTTATGATTTATATCCAATACACTCTTGTTACTTGTCGCGTGTGGAAATTAAGATTCTGTCTGGAGTAGTATCAAATCGATGGATAGGAAATTATATAGAAAATACTCTCGGCATATTAATGTAAGCTTTGATGTAAACGACTGGTCATTTAAAGAGTTTTAATTGTAAACATTTTCTCTGATTAGAATTTTTTTTGTAATGTATTTCGATAATTTATAACATACTAGCTTTCCGCCCGCAGATTCGCCCGCGTGGAGTTCGGTTATATCGCGTTTCCAAGAGAACCTTTCAAAAGTCTGGTACAAAAAATTACCTATGTTCTTTTCCAAGGTCAACTCTATCTGTGTACCAAATTTCATTAAAATCAGTTCAGTGGTTTAGGCGTGAAAGCGTAACAGACAGACAGACAGAGTTACTTTCGCATTTATAATATTAGTAGGGAGATATATACATATATTCGCATGTGGAATCAAACTTTTGATATTCAATTATATTTATATTTGTTATAAATTTATTTTGTATTTGTTTCTGACTGAGGATTTTTGAAAACAAATTTACAAATATATTTGCAAATTTTTACACAAGAATGCACGTTATGGTCACTATAAGATGACCACCACCATGTGAGTCAGTCGGGCGTGATAATGGTCACACAATATAGTTTTGCTGTTATTTTATTATAAAAATCATGCAAAGATTTCCTTAAACCTAAAACTGAGTCTTCTTGTCACTTGATTGAGGTTCAATTAAAAGTAACTCAACCTGTTTTTCGAAACATTTGACAATGTCTATGCACAAACATCACCTGTTCCTAAACTAGTATAACATTTCTGTCGTTAAAACAATTTAAAATGTATTATAATTATTTTTTAATATTATTATCTCTTTTAGTATTTTCATAAATAAAATCAAAACAAATCTGTTCCAACAAGACGACCGCCAGGTCTCGTTAAGGTATAGTTGCTTCGTCAATTTGACTTCTCGGGCCGGCCGTAGCTGATCAAAGACGCGTCGCCGCTCGCCCGGAAAATTGCCCCAACTCAATGAATATTATTAAACTGTTCAATAGTTCCCTGTAGTTTACTGTCGCTAAAAACGACCTGAGACCTTAGAAAACATACCACTCTACTCGTAAGAATATAATCTGATTATATAAAACATGCTCCAGACTTATGTATTACGGCGGTATATGGACAGGTGTGGTTGAGAAGGTCTAAATCACATGCCCCTACCCCTGTGATGCCATCAAAGCCCGAGCTCGCGACTCAGATGTCGATGATGAGAGTGGATCAATGTTATTAGAGAGCGAGTGTGCTCATTATGAAAGCGAGGCTGTACCGGCCTGCGCTAATCTGGGCGGCGAGGCGGAGCACGCTCCGACGGTCATATTTAGAGATATGTGACGATCCAGCGAACGCTCACTGAACCGAGGGATGCTGCGAGTTATTAAGTGGTACACTTTCAGATGATCTCTCGAGTGTGAGGATCGCGCCCGCTCCCCGCTCCCCGCTCCCACCGACACGGACACAGAACAAACAACCCGACGATTATTATAACCCTTTATATGTTACTGTACTGTATACCTATTACACGGGGTCAATGACACTTTGAAGCTCTCACTTTGATCCACTCTTAATATTGATATTGATAATAAATACAACATTTATTAATAATAATTCAAACGAAAAACATACATTTAAGATATACATACTCGTATGTAACAGTAAATACAATAATAATTTGACTGGTTCTCCCTTCTCGTTATTTTTTAATATGTGTGAATGTCCAACTGGAGTTGAGTATAATATTTTTGGAGTAGTGTGTCGGCTCCACGGCTCGCTAATCGTCCTCGTAATGTCCAACTGATAGGAATCATTCAGCATGGGATGCATCTCTGTGATGTTATTAATACCAAACACTCACAACACTTCACAGAGGCTGCTTCACGTCACACTCATTCAATTATATACACAATGAACACTAGGATTGATCATCATTATACATTATACTCATGATTGTACATGTAGCAAAGGCAGGCAGACCCTGACTAAAGCTGGGAAATTGCCAGGAAGAAGACGAGTATATGTAGCAAAGTTTTTTCGTTGTTTTCGTTGTTGTCGAGTATGTAACTGTAATATAATTGTATATCAAAATCTGTTCGCTACATCGGCGACGCTCGTCAAATTTAATTAGCCACAACAGAGTACGGAGCTCGCTGTATTTCGTTGCACCAGCGCTATCTATTGGTCTCGGTAAATCAATATCCTGTGTGGGCGGTCGGTGGCGACACAATTTAAATAAAACTCAAACACATTAGAGGACTCGGTCAAGTTGCAGGCGGGTCCGAACAGTGTTCCCACGTCACGAGCATGTGGACTAACTTAGGAGATTCACTTAGGAGTTACATACTCCCGTTGGAGACGAGGCTCTAACGAAAGCTTTCATAGGAAAACACGTTGTCTTTCATCGCTTCTCATCAGCGTTAACATATTTTACAATAAAATAAATCTTGTATGTTTTAATTCCCGTTTTGTCGTTCGTTAATCTTCCGTGTTTATTATTTCACGCCGACGATGATCCTCTAATTGCTGGCTTTAATTAAATTAATTGAAATACGAATGCGGTTTTTACAATGTGCGAAAATAATTCTGAAATATTTTAACAAAAATCGATATTCTGCACAACAGTTAGTATTGATTGTGATTTTAAAACAATACCTTAAAGTGAGACTGTTAGGTGTTACAGTAATAGTATGACGTGCTCTCCGTTACAGTAACGTATGAGTATGATGTAGGAACAAATAGAAGTATGGAGGTTGTGCAAGATGAGAGAATATGTCGGCGTAATGAAGATTTGAGGATAATCGAAAGACCGGCTCGCAGACGATTTATTTGCAGCGCGACCGTCCGGATAATAATGCCTTTAACGGAGCTTCCGGCCGCTCCCGGGACCCTCCTGACGCACCACTACACTCGACTATACTAACATTTAATAATATATATACAGAAAAACACTCGAAAAATATTATTACTATATCTTCCCTATAGCCGACTATTAAATTCCTTAATCTAACGAAATTTTTATATGTCACTTTTGTGTCAATTTTGTTGTAATACATGTGTTTAAAATTTTCACTTTATTGCAACGAATTCTATGTCACCGTAAGAATTCTACATTAACTTCTACGTCAACATTGTTGAACGGCTCCTTCAACAAATTTGAACTTTGAATAATACAAAAGTAAACAAAAATATAGTCGTAAAATCTTTTGAATTCATTGTTTTCTAGTTTATTTTAATACAACAACGTTTCAAAGGACTACCTGTGTAGTTTGAGTCTCATTCTAACTGTTCAATGCCTGTGAACGCGGCAGCAGGGCACACCGCCTTCAGCCCTGCTCGATAACTTCCAACCTTCTATTAAGTGTTTCTGTGCCCCACCACACCGCACTCAACATCCCCCACGTCTATAAACATCATGTCTAAACACAATCACTAAGTTTTTAATATTATATTATCATGTTAACTACAATCAACTACTCGACCGCTCTCGCTGTATCGTTGAGCTTATTGTAAAATATTTATTTATTTATTTTTATTTTTTGATACACACATACATTACATATATTATACAGTCATACAGAAGAAAAAATAAATAAATTTGTAGCAAGGGGGTCCATCTCAGTATAAGCTGTGCTAATGCACACAGCACTGATTTTCAGATGGGTATGTATGTATGGGTTTTCCTTATTTTTAAATATAATAACTGAACTGACTTTGCTTTAATTTACTACACTTTAAATGAACATACAGATACATACACTGGAAATGGCTTAAGTTTATTTAGACACATTCGTTGCAACGTTATTAATAACCAAATTATATTGTAAAAGAGCGTCAGTAAATTTCACAAAATAGGTTTATAATATATATGGTATATGGTTGGAAATCAAGCCTACATCTCGCCCCCCGAGCCTGCACCCTGCCAGGTACCGACCTAACAACACTATCATACGTCTAGGAGACTCAATATACAACCAAACTAATAAAGCAGAATTTAATGTTAATTTTAATAAAAATAAAACAATTTATAAATATTTTTCATTTGCAATATATTAGACCAATCAAAAGTATATTCAATAAAATTGATTTCTTTTTAAAAATATTCATATCACATTTGAAACTATATGAAAATCAAATAAGTCGATAATGTTTTAACAAGAGAAACATGTGATTTAAATTATAAGAAATATATAGTATGAGAAGGTGATGAACAAACGACTTGACCATTTCTGTAATGTCTTGTCTCATCTAACGAGTTCTTCAGAAAGGCGAACTCTTCTAGGACAACATTTTTATATTGACAAAGCCTTACATGTTGTGTATAGTTTTGGCTAATTGTTTTTTTACGACCGGCCGCCCGTCTGGCATCAACCCTCTTTTGGGAATACATTAATCAGTGATGTCTAAATACTCTTAGAAAGTGCATATGACTCGGAAAAATCACATTGGTACTTGCCCGGGCCCGGATCAAACCCGCACCCTCGTGCATGAGAGAGGGAACTTTTAACCACTAGACCACCACTGATTATAGCCTTACATTTGTCTTGAACATAAATTAAAATTAAAGAACAATACATATATATCAATTAATTATATTGCATGAACGTTGTATGAGGGAACACATTTTAAATTTGTTACTATGAAACTGAGAACTTCCAAAGAATAAATATAATATTTGATAGTAAGTTCCAATAACAAGTGAATACACTCGGTTATTGTTGGAGAGCGGCGCTCCATTATCCGTGAAAGCAGCACAATATTTATTCACACAAATATATATATTTGAATCCATATTTACATAAATCTGCGGCGGAATCATTGCGCTCCAGTTCTGTAATACACAAAATGAACCTATCCCAAGATCCCACTTACAAATTGAACCGTGCCGGGGGACTATTCCGGGACCCTTCATTACCGTCTGGCCGTCTGATAAAATACAACTCCATAATAAAACATCACACTTATTAACAATATACTGAAAAATATATTTATTATAACTCTAAATACGTAGATGAGGACGTTCTTTATTGATCATTTTTGAATTCAATGACGGCATCTATTAATTTATTTAAATCAATCAATTACATTTATAACACAAAACTTACACTTTATTGAAAAGTATTGTTTATAGTTAATTAATATTGTAGTGTAGGTAGTGCCAAATATATCGTATGAGAGAGAATAGTACGCCAGGATCCATGGGGACGTACCGGCGTATTGTATGGGGCACGCATACTAATTCGTGGTCGGCAGAACAGAGCAGAGAGCGAGGAACGAGGAGTGAGCCCGGCTTACTCGGGTCATGGGGCATTGAGACGGTGCGGGACCAAGACTTAGTTTACAGCTTAGATTACGACGGCCGCCTGTGTGTGGTCAACAATTAAACAACTCATCCTGGTACGAGTAGGTAGCACACGACGTACAGGTCCGGCTAACCAAACGATCGAAAGGATTTCAGACCAAGAACGTGCTCGGAGTTTGCGGTGCACGTGATCAGATCGACTTACAGAGACCTTCCAATTTATTTTAATGTTAAAATAAAATTTAACGGCTGCAATATGTTCATTGTGATATTCCCCAACGGACGCGGCGGCGGGCAGACGATCAGCTTTTAACTGAACTTTTTAATCGGAAAAACAAAAACAGCGATCGTTCAATAAGCATCGATAAAGAATACCATTACGGATATTTATTGTAATAATATTTTTTCTCTTAAATGTCAACTTATTTGATATGTAATGAGGCTGTTTTATAATTGGTTCACATGTACGTATGTCGCGTGTTCTCGAGCCATTCTCTTAGTACGTCTGTAGTCTCTACAGGAACATCGAGTGTGAAGTCTTTACCTGTTGCTCGATCTCGTTGCCAGCATCCCGTGTACGGAAGTTTACCGCTCGCTCGTTTTCTTTTTGTATGCATTTACGTTTCAGATTAAAAGCTCCAATCACCACCCCTGGAGCTCGGGAGAGTTCGTGAATAGTCGGGAGGCTGCGAGGGTAGCTGAGGCTGTGATTGGTCGGCTTGTTGGGGGGTGAGTGATGACGCGGACGAGGGAAGTTTGCACGATGGAACATCTCACATCAGTTGTGACCGCGGGGTTGAAGAGAGCGGTCGTGCAGAACAGCCCCAGCCCTCGCCTGACGCTCGACGCAGCCGCTGTACCTCCCGGCGGTAAGTGAACATTTTATTTAATTAAAAAGCAATCTACTCTTAATATTCCTGAATTTATTTAATCTCTTCAACGAATCGAACTGAATAGTAAATGTAAAAGAGGAAAAACATTTTCCTCCGCGTTCTTGATTTATTTAAAAGAGAAAACTTCGTAACAGCGTTAACTTTTATTTGATTAATTTAAGGACGTTAAACGATAGTTTATAACAATTTTGTTAACGTAATCATAAACGTTTTATAATTAAAACGAACGTTTTATAATTAACAAGGAGATGTTAAATGGAAAATATTTTTGCGAATTAGAATAAGAAAATTTTTGCTAAATGATTTTATTGAATGAGAAAAATAAATATTAAAATTAGGTCACATTTTTTCTTAAGCAGTAAATCTTCATGGGTCAGAAAATTAAACATATATATTTTAAAGAAATCTGAGATCTGACACCACAAATTATATTATATAATTGTAAAGTTAATAAACATAAAGCTTATTCCGTCGGTATGTGGCCGGGTTGCAAGTCACTTTATTAATCGATGTATAATGAAAATACGGAAAGATGTACTTAAGATGACTCCCAGCATCCGAAAGACGAGATCTCTGGACCAGGATGAAAGTTGCGGTCACTACTAGCGACGGACTTGTGATAAATCAGAAACGGTTGAAGAGCAATAGATATTACTAGACCTATGTTATATTTTTAATATCTTCGTCAATAAAATGTATGTTTAAAAGGAAAATGTGCAAAGTTTTTTACGTCGTGAAGGGTTCTCATTTGTTTGTGATCCGTCATATTAAATTCTTATTGAATACTCATCTTCAAAGGATCCGTAATACGCAGAGGAAGTTGTTCTCAAACAGTCTTTATTTAGGTTTTAATTGATTCAATATATTGACTTCATACCGATTACTTTTCTCATATAAGAAAAATATATCTTGTAATTTCTTTTTCTTTAACTACTTAGCCAAAAAAAATAATTGGTTATTGTAATACGATATTTCTATCAAAATATTTTTTAAAACCTACGTCTCTTCTAATGGAGCTTAAAAAAACAAAAAGCTTATAATGATATGTATTTATTTATGTGCAAACATATATTTTGCATATGTTAATATAACCGCTAAATCTATATTGATATTAATGCGTAATAAATTTATCAAGACACAAATCGTCATCAGCCTATCAGAACCCACTACTGTAAGGCCTCTTTCTCACATGGAGAAGATTTGAACATTAATCACAACACTTACTCAAGGCGGATTGACGATTTAAAACTTATAACTGAAATTATAAGTCCAAGTTTCCTCACGATGTTTTCCTTCGCCGTCTGTCAGTGGTGTCTAAATACTCTTACAAAGTACATACAACTCAAACATGAGAGACAGTCCATCACTTTAGTCATCACGAACACATAATTTAAACAAAACATAAAAACAACAGATTCCAAACTCCAACTTTTTCTTCCATTCTTATATACTACAACAGTTTCTTGGGCAGATTACTCTTAAAGAGAAAATTCCACAGAAATATTTAGTTTAATAACAAAATATCAGATAAAGTCGCGGCACGAAGTTAAACTTAACTAAACTATATACAAGGAGATGGATTTTACGATACAATTATTAATTAACATCCAAATGATGTATATTATTGGGTATATTCAAATTTGCGTTATTTTATGAATCAGTTCAACTATATAATATATAAACAATAATTAGTTGAAGAATCCTTTTTTATAGTAATTGATTAATATCTAATAATATTAACGGTACTTCAAATAAAATAATAGTTAAATATTTCAAAAATGTACTGTTATAGTTTAATTTGTACTAACACTATATGGATCTACAATATGGTCTGAAATAAATTATTATTATTATTATTATTATTATTATTATTATTATTAATACTTCATTGTGTGAAAAAATAAGAGTTTTATGTTTGAAACTTTTAGTATTACTTTATACGGTCGAAAAAACAAGTAAACAATTTAAAAGTCATTCACAAGTTATTTTATAAGTTTAATAACATTCATTATTATAAATAAGTGATGATCTCAGTGTCCTCAACGTGTCTAGATTTATTGATAAAGAACTACAAATAATTTCGTCTGAATGAATATAACAAAAGTTCACAAATAAATTCAAACACTGCATATCTTTTAAATGAATTTAATATTTTTCGGATATACTACGCGTGCTTTATTTTTGTAAAAAACTACATACTCCCGACGTTTCGGCTACTTTACAGCAACCGTGATCACGGACAGACGAGATGTGAATGTCTGTCTTTGGTTTTGTTATGTATCACCTACCGCCAACGATTTCTTAACATCATATCTTCCTATTAGGACTAATAATTATGTCTATAATATGTGTGTGCGATCTAGGCTTGTCATGAAGAACCACTCTTGTTGTGTTCATCAGTTCTGATAGTTTTGTGTCAGTTTTTGTTCCCGGCAGAGACATTTCATTTAAAACAATGCTCTTCCCAGCTCATATTACATACCTCATTGCTTTATTTGATTAGTTGTGGTTGAAAGTTGACCATCTCTGGTCTAACACCATGCCTGATAAATATCTTTTTCGAAAGTGTTTTACATTGGTTTTCAATTTTTCAACATCATTGAGGGTTTTTGCCTTAATACATCATAATCTCGTTATTTTTTACTTAACGAAATAACTCCAAAAATGAAAATTTTTCAGTCCATTCTCTTTGTGTTAGGTATATCTATATTAAATTCATCTTTCATTACACAATAACATATGCAATAAACGAGAAAAGATCTTTAACTTATATTTTGTCAAAAAATAATTATTGTTAACTCTATTATAATACGAAAGGGAAATATATATTTTGCTATACTTAAACGTGGAGTATAGGTGGCATATTGTAAATAAATAATAATAATTTCATAACATTAAAAGAGCCTTCATCATAATCCCAAATTCTTTATTTAAATTAATTTCTTGATATTCAAAAATAGTGAAAATAAAAAATAATTTAAAACTAAGAAATTATTTTAACTTTATTATTAAACTAAATAATTCCAATAATTTCGATTTCTCAGTCCATTCTCTTAGTGCTACATCTATATTAAATTCATCTTTCATTACACAATAACACATGCAATAAACGCGAATGGATTCTTTGATTTATGTTTTGTCAAAAAATAATTATTGTTAATTTTATTATAACAAAAATTGGGCATACTTAAACGTGCCCCAAATGTGCCATGGCGTAAACAAAAATGATAATTTGGTAAAATTAAAAGAGCGATAATTATAATCCAAAAAACATTGTTTATATTAATTTCTTAATAATAGATATCGTGACAATAAAAAATAATTTAAAACTAAGAAAACTTTACAATCGGTCAAGAAGCGACGGTGATCTGTGATTCAAAATTTAAACAATAAAAATGTTGTTAAAGATTTTAAAACATCAAAATTCTGTTATCAAACAAAGTCTACACTTGGGATATTTTTAATTATCCTTTTAAATAACGTATCAAATATATAACTAGCTGACATTGTTCCGCTCGTTAATAGCCTCTAAGAGCTGTAACTACATTATCATATTCAAAGACCTCAACATTGCTAATCGCCAAAATGACAAATTCCCCAAATCCTTGTGTGCCGTTCATAGCCGTCCATCGCTGTCCATTACGGTGGACGGGCTCGAGTCTGCAGTACGTGGTCACAATAGCTGAATGTACGGCGAACACGATCAATCATCCTACCATATTGTGACATAACTACCGATTGTATCTCATCTACATGGGATATGGGCTACTTCTACCAATTACCACACCGAGATCAGATTAAACACACACACATAGTTTACGGAGTTTAATATAGTATGAGGATTTCGCTTAATTTTGTAAAGAAGTCGAAAAACAGGAAAAAGTTTGATTGGTCCCGAAGCGGATGAAGTCTCTGAAATCATCAAAACTCATTAAAAAGTAAACAGAAAATGTTCAAATAAATATCAAATGTAGAATAAATTATTTGGTCATCATTAATATTCTTTCAACTCTTGTTGATTTTCGACATAGTTCTTTCATTGCAATCCCTCTTAAAAGACGATACATCATAAAACATGAAACAAAGATTCTGTTTAATTTATTTTTTCGTCCATAGTATTCTTTAAACAACGCTGACAGATACTGCACTTTGTTAGAATATATATTTTGCGCACGCACGAGGACCAATTTAAAATACTCATTAAAGTAAAGCACACAGTGTTCACTGGGTGAAAATAAAACGAGGGCGAGTGTGCGTGGTAGGCGTAGAGTGGAGTGTGGAGTGGCTAGCCGGCTGTCCGACCAGTCGACCGCTCGACTAGCCGGCTAGCCTCACAGCCGACCGGCCGACTAGCCGGCTCGTGTCTGTTTCATTACTGGATGACTGCTGAAAAGCTGTCATTTTCCTTTGTTGCAGTGATTTATGTCCGGTCTTGTGCTTGTAACTAAGCACATATCGTAGTGCTTCATGTTTCCATGTAATTGTCCCTCGCCCGCGCCGCTTCAGTTATCGTAAAATTTAATTATTTTTGTTCTCGGACGAGTATTACTTTTATCATTTCATACTATGTCGTATCTAATAAATAATAAAAGTGAAGATTTCTGATCTGATTGTACGATAAAAATAATACCTTTATCTGAGAAAATGATCGTTGCATATATTATATAAAAATTATCGTCGTGAAAAGGAATTAATCTCTGGCTGTGTTTAAAGGAGCGTGTGTAATGAACATGTAATTATTATAAGCAGATGAGTCTGTTATACTAAAGGCGGAGACTCCGTCGGCCTCACTCGCTACTTATAAAGTCCGCAGACGAAATAACGTTTACGAGCGTTCACGGCGCGATGGCTCAGATTATCGTTTAACTTTGAAACTCTGCCACAATCACTGTCTTAATAGGACCAGGTGAGAGGAGACATTGGAATGGTTTTAAGAATTTAAGAAGCAGACCTTCCCTTATGTGCATTTGCACAAATTGACCTCGCTCCACACACGCACGGTTTAATCCCTCCGATGGAGTTAATAGCTTGTGCTGTTATTGATATTGATATTGCTGGGCATTTTATTCGCAAGTTAACTTTAAATTGATTAACAGAATCACGGCTCGCTCTGTTTTCATTCCGTCGGAAATCGCACGAAGCTATCCTGTTTGTTTTAAAGTTTTGACAATTGGGTCTTTGATCGTTAATTGATTGTTTAGTATATCGAAATAGAATATGTCATCTATGTGTCATATATTTGACTAATTATTCAATGAATTAGGTTTATTTTTGATGTGTCATTAACGAATAAGAATCAAATTTCAATATTTGTTTGTGAACAAAGCTATCATGACGCAGCAGTGTTATCGCAATAGAGAATTAGGAGCTTTTAAATGTAAACTAACAATGCTATTGGATATAGTTATTGTAACTGAAGAGCCGTCTCCTAACGAGACGCTCCAGTCGCCCTCTTTGTAATGTCCACCACAATCCCCTCCTGAGCTCGTTGCGCTCCAAAGATTACCTAAATACGACGCCTTCCGACCAACTTCCACATTGTTAACCATTACCTACTTGTCAAATAAGGGGTTGGCTGTTTAGTTATTATCTATTTATTACAAGTCGAGAACTTATCTTTAATAATATACTGATAAGTAGGTTCTTCAAAACTATATTAAAATATCTTTAATATTTGAGGTCCGCCGTGTTTTCGGCTTGTCTGCCGTTTCAGTCTATCGCTTTAATTCTCGGACATAACAAAATATTGTAGGAGCGTCACAATCGAGTGCATTTCTCATTGTCCTGGAATAATACCGCTTTATTGCCTGCGAAACCAAATAACCTCTTTTATATCTCAGTTTTATATGAGACGCTTATCGGAGCTGGTAAAGGGGAGCCCATAATATTATTACGATTGCACACATTTTCATATTCCGTATATAAAATAAAAATATCTACTATCGGAAGGTTTATTTTCTATCAGTGATACGGATTCTGAAGAAAGGCGTAAAGTAGTGATATTTATAAAATTTTATGGTAAATTAAGGTGCTACTATGCGGAACACAATATTGGTGTATTTAAGATATTAGTGTAATGAGGCGTGATGTCCAACATTGTTCAATAGTCGTGAGAGTAGTTAAGTATTTTGTCTGTTTTAAAAGTCCCTCGTCTAAGCTGGTTCTGGCCAGTGCTTAGTTTGATCCGGATCTACTCCCTTCCTTCCAATGCCTCGTGTGAATGCTAAGAACAAAAACCACAAGAAGGTTAAAAAACATTTTAGCTTTATATAATACTTAAGAAGTTTTAAATAACATATTGTATTCATTATTTTTTCGCTTTTCTAATTTTCGCCTAAGTCATATCGTATCAGTTAGATGAATTACAACATTTTTACTAAACTATCTCTCCAAGCAGTATATATATAATGCGTTCTCTATGTATGCTATCGCCGGGCCGCCGCCTGTCCATCCATTCATGTACAAAGTGTTTTTTAAAAGCGTTCGACCGTTATCCTATCCTGTAAAATAAACAGAGCCGTTTTACAGTCGAGTGTCATTTGCATGATTTAAATAAAGATTGATACCAACAGCGGAGACTCACTGTAATTAAATATTTTTATATATTTACTGAGAGGAACCAGAAACTTGAAAAGTTCGTGGATAACTACAACCAATATTCAGATACGAGTGTCAATGGAAACGAGTCGAATTATCTTTCTAGAAACTTCTAAAACAAATTATTATAACGTCGGGAAGGTATTTAGAATAATGTTAGTTACAAGAGAACACTCCTGCTCGTACGGGAATTAATATTGACCGCATATTTGTGGCGAGGCGACGCTCGACTCCGCTGGACAAACTAATCTGAAAATTACACGCGCCCTCTCACGGACGGTCAACTGCAGGCAATGTTAACTGAGTGTGTACCAGCTAGCTGCTCGGTACTTTAACATTACCTACGCTTCATATATAATATTATAAAACATAACAAAATACCTATTATATCATACAGTGGTCGCTTGCACGGTCGCCGACGTGGAGATGTTATATTGCACCCTCGTTTCATTTGCTCATAAAATATTTACGTAATAAAATCCGATAAACGTCCCCACAAAGTAGGAAATCCTTCGCCGGGAGGTCGAGGAAATAATTTGAAGCGAGCAATAAAGAGACAGCGACTCGTCTCTGGAAGACGCCGGCCTCGCTCCGACCGCACTCGGCCGCTCTTAAACACTGTGAATTTCTTCAGAATTAGATCTCAGAAAACTATCACAGCGATGTATATTTAATTGAAATCTCAAATTAAAACAATTTCCGCGCTAGAAACGTTTGAATCCATTAATTTCCTATTACGTTTTGATTCGGTACACGGTTTAGTTAAATATAATTTTAGGCGACTGATTTTACCTGAAGATTAACGTCGTGGCCGCTCCGTCCGTCGTCTTCGCCTCGTTAAATGTGAGCGAACCTTATTCGATTAAATTTGGCGACATTATAACAATCTCGGCGAGCTCATTTTCAGTTAAACGCTGTCAACGTCGTTTATTGCCTTGGTTTTATTTCAGAGGAATAACACTATAGTTTTTGAGTTTACATTATAGTTTACTTCTATGTGAATAAAAAGGAAATTATAGCGCTGTGTCTAATGTTAACATTTCAGCCTTGTTCGGAGATAAAGGAGGAGGTACAAACAAACACACAAAATTAATGGATTGAGTAATAACCTATTATAATCCAAAATATAAATAATTGCTTGGAGAATCAAACGACCTCAACTCTCATCTTCTAAAACGAGGTAGTCCGTAAAATAATTTATAATCTCTTTTTATTCTCAGCGTGAGTGTAACTTGAAGTTCATTAAAGAACAAAATAAATAACACTTAAAGATAGATAAGAAAACAGTTCCACAAAAGGCTTCCTAAAATAACATGACACTATTACACTGACTGAGGAAAAAAGCCTTATTGATTTGGAACACGCGAATCGCAAGCTCTTGTACTGTAACAGACAAGTTAGTTTTTGTAAGATAGAGTTTAAAGTAGTAAGTACACCATCGGTTGTTTCAAATATAAACTTCTATTATAATTATGATTCCTCTAAACAATGGTATTTGAATGTCGCGTACCTTCATACTGTTATCGCTACGATCATTTCCTACAATCTCAACCGAATGCATAAAAGTTTCGACGTGAAGCCCGGAGGCTCCACGCGGCACGAACGTCTCCCCCGATCATAATAGCCCATCGACGTCTTATTACCCCACGCCATGTATTGAGAACAGCTTTGCAAGGAAATCCCGAATAGGCTGTATTTTGTAGTCAGCTTTGGAGCTAATATACTTAGGAGCATCTACGTTTCCCTATTCATATTTATATTCCGATTTTTATTTATTCCCGTTCGATGTCACGTCACTGAAAATCTCATTTCAGTTCATTTTGAGTTTAAGACGAATATATTAACAAAAGTTTCCATAAAAGTTAATTTTCCCCGAATCTTTTACATCACAGGCCCATTTAATGAAGCCAGCACATTCTTCGTTGCTCCAAACTTTTTTTCATAAACAATGAAGCTGAAATAACTTAAACAGCTATCAACTTATTCGACAGAAACCTCCCTCCGGCCTCACGTTTCAAACGGCCAGCGACTTAAGAACTGAACCAAATACTAATTAAAGTGTTCTGAAGTTTGTCAGTCGTTACGTAGGCGCGGTCGGGCGATGGTCGCTTGTACGAGTAACTTTTATCCCGAGCGAGTACAAGTTAGACACTAAGAAGCGATCTCACTAACTGCCAGACACATTAGACTAAACACAAACCCTCGTTCATACCAAATTAGGGGCTGGCGATAACAAATAACTATCCTAGAAGACAAGGAGTGAGGATTTGCAAGAAAGTGGACTCGGAACGGACGCAATTATAGGTGGCGTTGTTCGGAACTGACCGCCTCCGCTACTGAAGTATTAGAGAGACGTTTTAACTGAATGAAGCAGCTCTGTTATTATTGCGCCCCGGTCGCTTCCTCATATCTTCTTTGCCTGAGAATTCTTTGATAACCCTCACAATAAACTTAGATAAATAATAATTCTTAAAGAACGGTCGAGATAACTGGAACGTCTGTCCGGATTATTATATCAACTTCGAGTGGGACTGTAAGCAATAAATATTATAATTTTATATAAAAATAGACTTTTAAGATAATCGAGAAGCTATTTTCCTTATCTTTAGCTAGTTTTATTGTAGGCTCCGTAAAAGCCAATACACATCGCCTGGAGTGTTTAATGCGACGACCCTAATATCAATAAAGAGGGTGGAACCTCCACCAGGTGTCGGGAACTTAAAATATGGACTGTCATCTCCACTGATCGCGTTACTGGTTTAGGAAACTGATCACATCAACTATTGTTCTGAACCTTCTCATATTACACTATAATATGTACGAGCATATCTTACAATCGGTTTTAAAACAAGGAAAACTGGAACTATTCCAGTGATTTTATTTAATCGGCCATTGTATTGTTTGCCTTTTCCAAATATATGTAAGAGATTTCACCCTCACTGAAAGGGGATAAAAGCTTGGAGTGTCGACAACGTCTATAAACTAATGTTCACAGTTTTACTTTCTTTTTCGTCAAATCTGATGCTATGTTAATGTTCCATTTGAATTCGGATATAAAAAAATATTAGTGAAATATTTATGGAGGAAACATACGAACAATTATAAGATAATTCTATTCTTTCCTTGGACGTCTGACTCTTAAAGGTTTCTTAAACATTATGTACATCTTACACACTTCTTGTTCTACCTGGCAATTTCCCAGCTTTAGCCAGGGTCTGCATTACATGATGTGAATAGTTTTGGCTAATTGTATTTACGACCGCCCGCCTGCCTGACATCAACCCTCTTTGGGAATGCATTAATCAGAGATGTCTAAATATTCTTAGAAAGTACATATGACTCGGAAAAATCACATTGGTACTTGCTGAGTTTCGAACCCGCGCTCTCATGCATGAGAGGCGGGCCTTTTAACCACTAGGCCACCACGACTTCATTTTACACACTATTAACAAGTAATTCGTAGTTCTCAAAAGTGGGAACACCGTAAGCCGTTTAGTGTAACAAGTTGTTAAAACGCTTACAACTCGAGACAATCCCTTCCATTATCCCAAACCTTACTTAGCTCGTAATGAAAATTTACCAGCTCCTTACATCTTATATTTTAACCCGAACACCGGCCGAGATCATACGACATTTGAACTTAAAATGTTTGTAAGATTTATTTTGTCACTATAACAGCGACCACTCAACTTGACTGAATATATATTTATAATAACAAAATTAATTACACATCAATCCAATAAATTATAATTTAAACCACACCGTAAATTACAGCAGTAAGTTGATTTCAAAAATAACCCGCCTGTCCAATTTAAGTTAATTTCAAAGCATAAATTCAGTTTAGTCACCCGGCCGCGGCTCCGACTCAGCGGTAAATTGCAGTCAACATTTTTATCCCTTTGTTGTCGTGATATTTAAAAGTATCCCCTCAGTCTCTGTCATACTGCTAGTAGCTATGATTGCCGCCGATGAAGCGGTGCAGTTCAAAGGCTGCCTTGTCTCGACACATATAGGAGTACACACCTTGTATAGACAGCCTTTATTCTGTTAGTAGAATGTGACTGTTTTATAATGTTAGATAGATCTCAAGCATCTGTATCAAAATAATAATAATTTTAATATCGTACAAGTGATCGAGTGGACCCGGATGAAGCTACGCTAAGTCACATTATTACTTGTGATAAATTTTGTTCCCTTTCAAAAAGCTCGTGTCTCAAAGATGATGAAAAATCTAATCCCTTTTCACGACAAGGCTTCGTCGCGTGCCGGTTACCGGTCCAGGTTTATATTGAATATTGACTCGGAGCCAACTAATACCGATGTAATACCTGTTAACTAAATGTTGAACACTGCCTCTTGTAAGCTAAACAAGCTTTAAGACGATCAACATATCCCTCATACATGAACCAATTATTGACTTAAACTTGTACATAATAAACGTATTGTAAAATTTCTTTAAATTGATTACTTTGAACATCGGTACCTGTAAATCTAAGTATTGCTTTTTCAAATTGTAAGGATATAATTCATATTGCATTAGTTATTAATACTATAATACATTTGTGAACCTTTCGTAGCAGTATAAGTAAGCTGGGTGCAAGTCGTTGAATGCCACACTCGACTTGCCGCGCTACATTCACGAGGTGATATTTTAATAAGACTACGTCTCGCAGTCTACTAATAATATATGATTCTTCCACACACCTGCTCGCGCTATGCTTTACTTGTTAGATAGTATTAGATACTAATCAGTCACGGGTCGATTCCTTTGATAATTGCCTCGATATCCTTAAGATGTTAACAAATAAAACTGTACAACTACAACGTATCAGCCAACTGTTTCTTGTAAAGTTGTTGCGCAGTTTCTCTTCATCTCCTTTCAGACAATTTGTATTTGGGAGTAATTTGAGTAAGGGAAGAAACTGTAACAAATTGATGTCACCCCTCGCTCAGGTAAAGTTTTGGTTCACATCATTTCCTAAACAAAATATGATTTGGAAGTTTTGTTCTTTCTTTATTTTTGTAGCAAAATAAAACGATATTGTAATATTATGTATTTGTTACATAGAAAACAATTTATAACCAGTACTCTGATGTGAATTTGATTACAATGTTATTATTAATATTGCGAATTATGTTCAAATGTTTTGGTACTTTTTAAAATGTGTGCAATTTCCGCCAATATTTTGGATATAGCCGGGACTATAAACATAACTAAATAAGGTACACGCGAGCTGGCAACATCCAATAAAGTAATTTTAACCAAAGGAAGCGACTCGCTAACCTACTTACTGATCCCTCGTATTCTATTTGCGTATAATAATCGCGATGACAATCTTATATTACATAAAAGATTTGCCCTCTCCTCGATCTCCTCGATCGAAATGCGATTTGTTCCCTTCACAGCTATTCGACGGTTGTCTACGTTTTTTCCGCTATTCAAATTGAGAGCATCGAACATAATGTCGATGGAATACGCTATACAACTTATTAGATACCAGATAATTGAATCAAACCTCTCACAACACAACACTGTGTGATTTATATGTAAATGTAAATATTATATCGGGCGTGGAGGAGTAGCAGGGGGTCGTCGGACCCGTTCATACATGTCAGGGTCCCTGTACAAACAATGAGTTAATATAGTCATCGAGTAGAACTAGGCCTGTGGAGTGTGGGTACAATAGTTTCGTCAACACGCGTGACAATTGTGTGAGATAACATTAAATTCGGCGGAGGCTGCATTAGCCTCGAGAATAAGTTTGTTCATTAGGTAGGGAACAATGCGGCGGCTGGCTGACTCGGCTGGCTCGACGGAGAGAGGAAACGTGCGCCGACGCCGACACAAAGGACCCGCCGCCGCCTTATCGGGCCGGAACGGAGCCGCGCGCCGCCGCCCGGCTGACGTATGAGTACTGAATAAATGGGAAAACTTTCAGACTCGACGCGCACACAAACAATTGGTCATCGGGAACGTGTCGGAGCCGTCTTGTGGACTTTGTTAACACGCACCGTGAAACGATTGACGACTGAGATATTGAAATGTGAGAGATGTGTTTACATAATGAATTTGACTTTGACAGAATTTGATATGTTTTAGAGGGAAATTGATATATATAATATATGTATGTAAGACGCACGTATTGCTTAAACTTAAAAGCCCTTCACGCTTTTAATTAATCAAGCGATGCTATTGTATTATATTGTAATTAAAATTAAGATGATCTTGTCAAATAAGTTTAGCTTGGATATAAAAATAGTTTTAACGTACTTCCTAAATAAGATTATTCATACTGTTTTTACTGGTAAATAAGAAGACAACAGCCACAGACGACGTGCAAGGAAGACGAAGAAACTCGAAATTAAAGAAGAAACCTCACATAATTCGGGTTTCGGGACGATGGAACCGTGTTCATACCTGGTTCGTTGTCGACGAAACCTGCAAAATGTGCGGTTAACTTCGACTGTGAGGAACCGCTTTGTATCTACGAGGACAGCCGAACACACAGACCGTACAGAACATTATTATATTCAAATGATTGCTAATGTCACTGCCATTGTGCTTCTGATGTCATGTTATAAAGAAATAAATTTACTGTCAAAACTTGACTACGGAATATATTATAAGCCGACTTTAGTTAAGTTTTAACTGTGTACATTTGACAAAAGATGTATGTTGCTTTTATTTTATTCTTAAACTTTAAATTGCTGTTTTTTGAGGTATTGATGTTTTAACAGACATATGAATAGTGTTGTTATTTGTAAGATTTTTTTACTAGTATTTGGGTTTAAGAAGGTATGTACTATAATGATTATTTGTAAAATATTCCACTATTTTTAAATATAAAGACTCCAAAATAATCTACAAAACATCATCTTCTATTCTTTTCTATTCTTAGTTTTATGAAATTAACAACATCTAGGAACACACAAAAACACATTTATAATTATTTTATCAAATTTTGATGTCTCCTCTAAAATATGATATTTGGTTTCTTGATATCCAAATTCATTATTATATATTAGTTTAATTTAAAACTAGTCTAAAAATTAATTAGTGAATTGAACATTTTATATTATTTTTTCAATAAGAGTTTTATTTACTGAATTTAAATATATTGATATATTTAATATTTTTAAACAAATGGATCAAATTAATTTCATTTTCATACATACAAACGAATCTTTTCGCTAGTTTCATTTCATTTAATCATGTCATCTACATATGAAACTATTCTGTTTATTTTCTCTATGTGTTGTGTTGTGAGCGACACACGACCTCGCCCTCCCGTCTGTGTTTGTAAGCAATCTCCTGACCTAATTCATTTATCGGAGTAAATTTGAAAGCAAATTCATTATAAAATTTGATGTCATATCACTGATGAGATTCCGCTTATTAAAACTAAAATATTATATGACCAAATATTTCTTTATATAAAATAAATGAATTGTCAGTCTTTTTAGTATACCTATATATATAAAAGAAAGTCGTTTTAGTTACACTATTTATAACTCAAGAACTGCTGTACGGATATGGTTGGAAATTGGTGGAGAGATAGATTAGAACAAGGAGACGGACATATGATATTTAGTTCTGTTCGATCGAAGAAAGATCGAAGGAGAAGAATAATACTTTGTAAATTCCAATATCTGATTATTTAGAGCCTCTAGGACGGAATAGAGTTCGTCCAGTCAGCTATACATATATTACTAATTCCGAAATTAACGGTGAAAAAGTCGCGGGCAAAAACTAATCATCGTATATATTTTACATGACATCAAAATTATTACTACATATTTTATCTAATACCTCGACAAAGATGCACTTTAAATTGCCTCTACCTAACTAAGTAAGACTACCTATACAAGACCTTTTAAGAAAAGAGATTGCGTATTTTTCATCTCTTATACATTGAGATGATGTTAAAAACAAAACTTGCTTTAAGACAAAAGATTATATTAGAAATAACCAGTAATAAATAATTTTTATATTTACCCTGAATTTAATCTTTTGACATTATGAGTAGGAACCTCTTACTAGGACGTTTAAAGACTGTGCCTTTATATAATTGATCAAACACCAGCTTAAACGAAGTACTGAATATATGATGATTGTTTTTAGATAACAGAAACACTACAGTAGAACCTGTGACAATCCAACGAGGAAAAAGCTACGCATACAGAATCTCACCCTCGATTGAAGTGTTTCACAGTACTTTGAATATTTTCCCGAACCCCGACGAAAACAATGTCTTATCCTCATAACACAGCAGTGAGGGGGAATATATTTATTAAACTGTTTGTATGAACGGTTTGTAAATATTTCTCGAATGCATAACGTCATGTTTAGTTTGCTGAGTACCTCGTGACATTTTTTTCGTAGCACGCATAGAGAGTACCTTTTTCTGGCTCCATTGTTCATGGATGGTGGTGACCACTTACCATCAGGTGGCTAGCATGCTCGTTTGCCCCCTATTATTTACAAAAATCATGATGAAAGGTAATACATTACAGTGATGTAGAGGTTCTTGATAACATATCCGTCTGTCCGTCGTGAAACATTGAAACAGTGGCTGGACGAAACACTACAAGTTGTGAGTTTATAACCAATTTAGAATGGATCTCAACAAATGAAGAGACATGTTTTAATATCGTTATGAATATAGAATAAATTGTATAAAGTGTGAAATAAATTCATCTATAATATGATTTTAATATTCACCAAAATAATACTTTTACGATGTTAGGCATAATTTATAAAAATTACCGAACCCTAAAAGAGAGTTTATTTACTGTTTATTTGGCCTTAAATAGATATAAAAAGGTAACAACTTTCGTGAGTCTTCATTTAAATAAAACTAAAATCGTCCGTGATCACTGTAACTGAAAAGTAACCGAAACGTCGGGAGTATGTAGTTTTTTAAAATAACAAAATACGAGTAGTATAATCCGAAAAATATTAGTTTCATTTAACATATAATAAAGTTATAAACTACTGTATTATATATAGTATCAATTTATATTAAAAATAAACTCATACAAGTATCCGGCATCATATCGTAACTCCTACAAAGAACATAATTAACATTAAAAGTCCTAGGTACATATATATGGATGAGAAGAAAATATCTTTTAGAATAAATTAAATATAAAAACATAGTTGGCAAACCTTAGTAAAGTTTCAAATAGGAAATAAATATATTAATTCAGAGCTCAGACAACTAGAACGTTGTCATCTGTCGATTGAAAATTCAAACCCTGCTCATAACTATGATTTTTTAATGTTGTTTCTCCTATTTTAATTTCAATTCAAACATTTTTCATATGTTTCATGTGATTTTTCACTGACAGACGGTGAAGGAAAACATCGTGAGGAAACCTGAACTTATAATTTCACAATTTTAATTTTGAAATCACCAACCCGTCTTGAGCAAGCGTGGTGATTTATACATTCCCTAAGAAGGTTGATGTCAGGCAGAAAAATTAAGAGAAAACGTAATCGTAAACATTATTATATTATTACAGTGTTCCTGAATATTGTTGTAAACTTTCCAAAATTCTATATTTTTTCTAGAACTTTAAAATGTTATTTAGAAATAATAAGTCGAAGTAGGTCAGCGGTAGATATTTGACATTTACTTTGTCACCTTGTGGAAGTACATTAAATAAATCAGGAAAAACATATTAAACTATAATGTTATTAAAAGCATGACTTATTTTAATTATATATTTCAACTAATACTATATTATTTCACTCCCAATTCCCAAATAGATATAACAAATTAGTAAAGCAAAAAAGTTAAGTACACGCTGTTGAAAAAGTTTTTTATTTATCTGTTAAACTACTTGTTATAGTGACTATCACTTATCAGTCTAATTGATTCGAAAATAAAACAACAAATTATAGACATCCTCCAATCAAAAATTATTACAAGACTAATGAAATCTAAGAGTGCCACATCTCGTCTGTCCGTGATCATTGTTGATAAAAAGTAACCGAAACGTCGGGAGTAAATTAAAATAATAAAATACTCGTAGTAATCCAAATAATATTAGTTTCATTCATTGCAAAATCATCAGCCTATCAGAGCCCACTGCTGAGCAAAGGCGTCTTTTCACATGGATAAGATAAAAATATTAAAAATTCAAAACGCCATTCACCACTTCTCCGTCTGTCAGTGATGTCTAAATACTCTTAGAAAGAACAAACATATGACTCGGAAAAATCACATTTGACAGGATCGAACCCGCGGCCTCGTACACGAGACGTGGGCCTTTAACCACTAGGCCACCACTGACTTTTGACTTCAGTGAAGTGTGTCTAATTTTATTGCATTAGTATACATTAAATAATTGTGTACGTGTATTGTTTTATATAATAGGTAAAGTTGGACATCTTCGAAGTCAACGTAATCAGCTTCTTTAAAGATCAAGACGGAAATAAATGAATGTCAAATACTGTGATATCTTGAATGTAATAAAGACAGTTTACTTCAAGAATCATTGATATTATATTTCTTTTCAATATTATTTGTATGAATTACAGTTTAATAAAAGAAAGCTTCAAGAACATAACGACTTTGAAATAGTTACATTTTAGTTATTACTAAAATTAAATTATATGAAACTGATATATTTAAAAAATATATTTTTAAGTTATTTGTGCTTTACAATGATGAGTCAAAATAATGCTAAATTATTTTCTAAAAAAACTAGCTTCAACAAGTTACACTTTATTCAAAGATATATAGAATAATTAAAAACACTAAGCCACAAGAAGTCAAATATTCAATACTTTATTTTTTTCTTGGTATCTCAAGTGTACTTATATCTTTTTATCTCTTTATTGGGAACAGTAGAAATCGAAGTTTGAAATGAAAAACTTAGTAAACCTTATTAAATTATAGTTTACCGTTAAAACAAAATCATGACGCACAAACATACAAGTGACTGGTTATTATACAGGGTGACTGGTGAATTACTATCGATATTTGAGGACGTGATATTTGACGATCATATATGACAAAATAAAAATTAATATAACATAAATATTAATAAACTTCTAAGTAAAGTTAACCAAAAGTTATGTAATTAATTACGCATCGTGTGAACACCCTACAGATTAGGTATACACTCACACTCACACATACGCGTGTCGCGACGTGGTGTTGTATCAGCACGACGCCGCACGCGTCCACATTTGAACACTTGGAACGTGTCAACACTTTACTTATTTATACGGAAATTTTGTCAAAAATTAAGTACCTATTTTTTTTACATAATTCGAATGAGAATCATGTACCGAGTATTCTCCTTAAATATTGATAGTAATTCACAAGTCACCCTGTATATGCCAGATTATTAATAGACACCCTCGTGTAACAAATACACCAACGGGAGGTGGAATATCCACGGCTACAGCATCAGATCGATATCGTAATGGAGTCACTTTGAATATGAAGACAGCTGTGTTGATTATGTGCTATTATTAGTGACGTCATCGTGCCTCTAATGACGTCATTGATCGTCATCACCTCCACTCGGCTCCATTACAGGTGATAGCTTCTACTGCAACACACATCACTCATTAAGAGACTTCAAAGACTAATGTGATGAATACTTATCTACGATGTCTTGACTGCATGCTCAGTCAATAAGCGTTCGTGAATCAATTTGTATCAACCTATATATGAATAATAACCGATTGAAATCATGTGCGGTCTTCAAAATATTTAATTTTAAACAGTTACGGAAACAATGAAATATAAATTATTTAAAACCTACTGAAAATATATAGATAGAAGAACAATATACACGAGTAATGTTTTAAAACATTAAAGAATATATCTGTTTTTAGATACAATGTTATTAAAATTGGTTGTTATCTTTATATATAAAAGAAAGTTGTGTTAGTTACAATATTTATAATTCAAGAATGACTGTACGGATATGGTTGACAATTAGTAGGGAGATAGCTTAGAACAAGGAGACAGACATAAGATATTTAATTCTGTTGAATCAATAAAGGAATTATTTTTTTAATAAATTCCAATATCTGTTTATTATGTTCTCTAGGGCGGAAAAGACGACGCCCGGTCAGCTATACATATATTGCTAATTTTGAAATTAACGCGGATAAAGTCGCAGGCAAAAACTAGTATGTAAATAAAATGTTAAAAATTTTAAAAACCTAAATGAATTAAAGATATTAATTTAAATATTATCTGAAAACTTATCACATCTCTTTCGACAGTACATTGAAGTCACTACAGTAATATTATATTTTAACAATATTAATAAAATACACATTTATTATCAGTGTGTCCATGTGTATTAAGTGTTTTGAAATGGGTAAAATTTAATGTGGAAAGCTAAAAACTTATCATTTCTTAATGAGGAAATAATATTTATCTGTTGATAACTTTTTAAACACGAAAACAAAACCTCTGTAGCGATAATTACATATAAGGGATGGCAACCAAAGGTTCCAGGAAGGCTACGAAACTTACTTATATGTGTACATATATTATAATAAGAAATATATGTTAAAACTTATAACCTACACCTAAGACTACATGATTGACCCGATGTTATTATAGCAATACCATTCCATAGCTTGTGTGGTATCAGGAATGTTCTGGTTCACACGGCTTGGTGTTAGGTCCGTCACTCGTTATATATTTTATCCATACAAAGATGTCGCCCCGGCGATGTTCATTTATTTCTTAATATGTTGCGCATACGTGACAAGATATAAAATATTATATTGCATAGTTTTGTCAATTAAATTATAATAAGTTCAAATAAGTATAAAAGTTTAGAATGAAAGAGATTCTATATATTGAAGAACAAACTTCACTTGGCCGTTATATTCTTTCTATCTGAGATTCTGAGATCTCACTTACCCACACAGTGTTGTGAGAAATTTTACTTATGCCATTTTAGATTCTCTTATGGATAATAATTGTTTAAGAAATAGTTCTCAATAAATAAATTGATCCGGTTTTGGGTGAATGAAAACTCCTAAATGAGTTGGAAGTATAAAATTTTCCACTTCAAAAAATATTAATTAGTATCTAGAATGAAGTGGTATCCGTAGATCATTTACACCTATATACAAAGAGCGAGCGAGCGAGCGACCTATACATACATATATATATATAGATATATATATATATGTATAGATATATATATATCCTTCTATATGTATGTATAGAAGGAAACTTTACTATGAAACTAAATACACTCTAAGCCAAAGAAAGTGTAAGCTGCCAGCATTTTTCAAGCTATTTCGCCTAAAATATCATTTGGTTTTCGAACTAAAGCTGTGTAAAACGTGTCTAGCTTAAATGTGAAAATTGTTCAATATTATGTTCAAGAAGATTCCTTTACTACGCGTACATAATACAATATAACATATATTCATCTTTGGTTTCAAAAGATTCTGAAATTTTCTTTAAATATTCCTATATCTATGTGTATAATGTATATTCACATAAAGTTAAACATGTTAAACAATAAATTGAATTATTTTTGGGCTGTGTAAGCCTCTTTTATTTTTCATATGTACTTTTTAAAGAGTATTTAGACACCACTGACAGACTGTGAAGGAAAACATCTTGAGGAAACCTGGACTAATAATTTCACAATTATAAGTTCAAAATCACTAACGCGTCTTGAGCAAGGGTGGCGATTGATAACTCAATTCTTCTCAATGTGAGAAAGAAGCCTTTGCTCAGCAGTGGGCGTCTGATAGGCTGATGACAATACTCCTAACACATTAGAATTAATAATTTAAACTTAAGAGTATTATAATAAAGTTCAAATTCCTAAATGTGTTCCTGAAGTGTTGTAATGGTGGTTTGCAATAAATTCCGATGTAAAGTGTTCACTTAAAGTTCAGTGCCACTACATAACTTTATTGTTTAACATTCCTCAGTAATATCACAAATAATCTGGTTGATGTAACTAATCCGAAAAGATTTAACTGCCATAATACAATTCTTTCGGCATATAAACTTCTTCTTCTACCTGGCAATTTCCCAGCGTTAGCCAGGCTCTGCCTTACATGTTGTGAATAGTTTTGGCTAATTATTTTTACGACCGGCTGCCTGCTTGACATCAACCCTCTTTGGGAATGCATTAATCAGTAATGTCTAAATACCCTTAGAAAGTACATATGACTCGGAAAAAATATTTTCTGTACCCCAATAACTTGTAGCTGAACTAGCTTATATCTTACAGTATTTTTTTAGAGATTATTGTAGTTTAAGTGGACTAATTTTATGAACTTATTTTCATGCTGATGGATATATGTGTTAATTTCAACTGAATAAATGTTTGATTCGCTGAATGAGAGCCCATTCACTTCGCCTTGAAATATCCTAATTATAATTGTAAATAATAACAGACGCAGGTAGACTGTTCCAATGCTCTATGCTCTTCTCCTGAGGAAGGAGGAAGCGTATTCTTTAATCTATATGCGAGAGAGTTTACAACAAAATGGAGGTCGTAAAATTATTGAAATATCAATATAAAATGTAAAGGTTCTTCTATTGATACCTTTATAAGTACCAGGAAAGAATCACACCTTGTTGTTATTTATAGAACATGTACCTTCAAAAATAAAACACATAACGAATAACAGCCTCTCTTCATCTGCTGCGAGTGACATGCGCTTACGTTCATACTAAAAATAAAATTGAACTTACAGCTCTCTGTACTAAAGAGAAAATATTGAACTTTTTTTTATTTATTTATTAGTAATTTTATATTTATGTATCTTTTGCAGAATACCTGGTATGTAAATAAATAGAGAAAATTACTTTTTAAAGATCATTCACATTATTCCATACTAATACAACTACTAAAGCAGTAGACTTGTCTGAAAACTATATTTTTTTAAATTTATATAAATGAAATCTTTACATAGACAGTAATCCCGTCAAAATTCACATGTAAAGATGATAATTACTTATTAATAACCAAATAATTATTAGTAGTAGTACTTACTAAATGTCAAGTAGAAGATTGACAGACGGCTGTCAAACAACTGACAGTAATTTTAAATGAATTAACAGTGAATATTTATCGCTGTGACTGGAATTACATAAAAAAATGTTATAAAATAGTCAAGTTTTCTGAAAAATTTGAAGTTATTATCAGTTATTTTAAGTCTAATTATTGTAAAAGTTATGAGCAATGTCAATTTTTATAAAAACTTATTATAAGTAAATGGAAATCAAAGAATGTTTGTGAGGAGAATGGAACTATTTTTGAGTCTTGGTCTAATTATGACGTCTGGACGCACGACGGCAAAGTTCAGTGAGTGATTATGAAGAACCTTCCAAAAATAAAAGAACATTTAAAACAATTGAAGTTTCATTTCGAAATATCATGGTACTGAAAGAAGTGACATAAGTGACGTCAGCGAGGCTGGCGGCACTATTTAAAAACAACGAATTTGTAATAAACCCGATATATAATTTATAAAGCAATTTTATTAACATGACATATGACACTCCATTTTTGAAATAATTTCAAGAATGCACATACATATGTCGCTGTTTTATACATGATCAAAATTAATAAAATCAAAAATTTCGCCGTAACTCTTTCAATATTAAGGCGTGAATTGTATAATAATTTTATGTTTTGTTCCATTGTAGATAAAGTCTTTCAGTTAAGGCATAACTTCATCACTTCAATGTGAGAAAATTAGACTAGAAGTTTGTATAAACTGTTTACCTCGTAGAGATGTATATTTAAATACTAATATGTATAATCAGTGGTTCCTGGCGACTCTCGCCTAACCAAATGAATCACGATTTGTATAATGTTTTTCTACAGTAATGAAAACGTGCAGATTAAAATGTAGCTTATATATTTTTATAACGCTATTTAAAATATAATTTTTTATTAAAAATTTGTTGTTTAACTTAGAACATTACAGGAATAGAAACGGATTGGTAAAAAATTAAATAAAAACAAAAGATGTGAATGAAATTAACTTTTGCTCTACGATAACAATATTCGCAAAACTCAGATATATCTACAACGTCTTATTTTTCATCACAATATTAAATGTGCTTTTTTTTTTGTTAAATAAATCTACTCTTAAACAACAATCTATCAATATATAAACCACTATGTATTTGACGTGTCCACGCTTCTAATAACAGGAGAGCGTCTCTTGATATTAGCTTTTCAATAAGGAAAAAGTGGTAATAGTTTTTCCTGGACGTTTGACTAACGGGTAAGACTTAGGTTTAAAGCTTCTCGATCTGTTAACATTAGTGACCTTAATAGACTGAAGCAAGATTAAAATATTATTTAATAAAATATCATATTAAATGAAACTATTACTTTCGGATGTACTACGCGATTTTATTTTTGACTGTTTGTTTGTTTAACACACTCCCGACGCACAGTGGGAAAGCAACATACAAGGCTGTCTCAAAAACTCCTTCACATGAAAATCTTTGTTATGGAGTAAAACTAATTAATTAATATAGTCTTATAAATAAGCTTCCTTTATCATATATTTTTTATATTTTTTTGCAAACCATAATATATATTAAAAGGCATCAAAGTTGACTCATGTTCAATGGTGTGATTTTGGCCCAGTACATTACTACAATTCAACGCCACATTACTCTAAAGATATTTATGTAAATGTATAAGTATTATATATTTTTTAATTCATAATATCCTTATAGCGTTTCTTAAATAATATTTTATATGAGAAATAAATAAATTACAATTAACCAACATAGTTTAAGATGGTATAATTTTCGTGTAACTTTTTACTGCTGTCGAGATATTTATTATCTATACTAATATTATAAAGCTGAAGAGTTTGTTTGTTTGTTTGTTTGAAAGCGCTAATCTCCGAAACTACTGGTTCGAATTGAATAATTCTTTTTGTGTTATATAGTCCAGTTATCGAGGAAGGCTGTGGGCTATATAACATCACGCTACGATCAATAAGAGCAAGGATATAGTGGTAAATGTGTAAAAAACGGGAGAAATTATTTCATCTTTGAAGCCTTCCGTTGCGTGCGCCATGAAAACGGTTCAAGATACACAAAAAATATGTATTAAAGAATAATAGCTCTTTTAATGATCTAAAAAACAGTCCGGGACAGTATATGTCTATCTTTTAAGATTAACTCACAAAAACCGTTTTTATGGTACCTAATTTTGTCGAAATAATTTGTTTAAGTTGTATCAACATAATAATATTTATCTTTATTCAAATAAACAAATAAATATGTTGTTGGTTAAGATTACTTCATTGTGAATTAAAAAAAACAGGTTTTATCCTGAAAATTCTACGGGAACTCGACCATTCCGAAAACCCCGCAAGAACGGCAACTATGTGGGAAAAACCAAAAATCTGACGGAAGCCGCGGCAAAAGCTAGTTTTTTTATATTAAGCCCTATACATTCACGTATATGTGTGCAAAATTATAGATAATTTAGTTTTGAAATAACTGAGATACGGAGTTTTGAGACGACACATACGCGATTGTCCCACTGGGAGACGTTTCGGCTACTTTATAAATTTTACTAACCAATTAATTTATTGAGTTTAATTTGTACTAACACTGTATGGATCTACAATATGATCTGAAATAAATTATTATTATTATTATTTTTATTATTATTATTATTATAGCAACCGTGATCAAACGCAGACGAGATGTAGTTTATAATCAAAAATAAAAATCACATAGTATATCCGAAAAATATTAATTTCATTTAAATGAATACTCGCGAAGATCTTAGATCTCATTAAAATATTATATTATTACATGTAAACGCCAGGATTTCATTTTTTAAATTCATATTTTTTACCTCTCGATATTCGTTTTTCTTCATCGACCTTCCACACTTTATCACTTTTTTCATTAATTTTTATTGGAGCTAATGCAATTTATAGTTTTTGATATTTATTTTCTTAATAAATTTTGTAATTTATTATAAATCCTTTTTCTCCCTAACATATGTATATACGTTAGAGTTGAAAAATATCTTTCTTATTAGGTTGCAACTGAGAATATCTATGAAATACGATAACCGAGGTACAGGAGACTGTCAAACAATCGAATAATAGATAACTACTTGTGTTATTGACAGGAGATACATAACTGTCCCGAGCACGGATCATATTTAGACCGAGTTCAAGCAACGGACAGACAATTTCAGTTGCTTTGTAACATGTAAATTTAGGCCTAAATAATTTTAGTCACTCGTAATCTTACAGCTGTCCAAGAAAGACATGCTGCAATGATCATCATCTACTTTTATTTAAGTTGTTTTTCACCATTAAGTTTTCGCAGTTCCTTTAGCTCGTCTCTAATTCTGTAAATTATTGTTTCAATTTATGCCACAGATAGACAATTTGATACTAAAAAACATATATTGGTCTGAAAAGGTTTATTATTTAAAAAGAAATTCAAAGAAAACTGAATTATTCACAGTTTAGATGTAGATTGCATAACAACATTAACAGTTATTAATTTTTCTTAAGATACAACCTACATAACTAAAATTCTAGTGAATAATTTAAATATTTTCATTCTTCTATGTTAATAGTAATTAGTATCTTTATTTTACTTACAGCATGTCCTTTTTTATGTCATTTTCTTTGTCAGTAAAAGAACATTTTACTTCCTTTTTATTCCCCTTGTTACAGTTTATAATTGCTTAAGATCTTACTATTTAGTTAAACTTTGAGTCGCTTTCGGAATCGGTGCCAAATAACTATCAAATATGATAAGACCAATACAATGTATAATTCCAAAGGACGATAGGTATATAGATTAAGAAGATCAAATATTTGTTAATTAATAGTTGCATATTTATTAAAATGTATATAAAAATACTCTCATAATGATTAGTAATGTGTTTTGCACGTAAACCAAACGATGTCTACGATTTGATAAAAAAAAGATCGGCAGTACGATTATTTGAAAACTTTAATCATTACACTTTAAACATCTTGACGTTTGATGTCATCTTTGAAAGACGTAAAATATAAACAGCAATATACATGAACCAAAATAAGAAATTAATATCAATTTATTTCATCGCAACATGAAATTTTAAGTCTATTTAAACACATGGAACTGTTCACTTGTGAATTTAACTACGATCTATTTATTCCCTAAAATTGAACATCTCAGTCTTAGAACATATATTTAAGTTATCATTCTGTCATTGATTATTAGGTGAAACTTAATCTCTACATAAATAGTAGGAGAGGATGCTTACGCTGAAAAGATACATACATTCAACTTGTTATTTAAAAGTATATCGACAGTATATTTGATATTCTATAGTTTTCTTTACGTACATATGGATAATCTATGTTAATATATATTACTAGCTTTCCGCCCGCAGCTTCGCAGTGGAGTTCGGTTATATCGCGTTTCCAAGAGAACCTTTCAAAAGTCTGGGATAAAAACTATCCTATGTTCTGTCTCAAGGTCAACTCAATCTATGTACCAAATTTCATTTGGTACAGAGATATTTAATAATTTCATTAAAATCAGTTCAGTGGTTTAGGCGTGATAGCCTAACAGACAGAGAGACAGAGTTACTTTCGCATTTATAATATTAGTAGGGATTGTTTTCTTTATATATGGATATATAATCAATGTTAATATATATTATTCAGGTTAAAAGATTGCTTGTGTTAATTCGTTTGAACTCTTCAAGCACAATAACTTCTGGTTTGATCTGAAAAAGGTAGTTTCAAATAATATTTGTCGTTTTATTCACTGTGATTGCCTTCGAGTGCGATGTTTCATTATTATTTTTGTATTACTTCTTGTTTTTAGCAATAGGTTTCAGTGTCGACAATCACTTCGCCACCGGAGTTAAATTTATATCCACCGAGCATCCACTTGAGGTCTGAGAACAGAAAATAGTCAGTGGGGCCCAAATTTGGGGAAAACGGCTTACGCGATAACAATCCGAAGCCCATTACATGCACTTTGAGTTTGTTTTCAGTAATTTGTAATAGGGTGTATTGTCTTAATGAAGAAGTACTTTACTTTATTTACATATCTATGCTATAGTAACAATAACTTTTTCAGCTGACTTTTTCTCCTTTAGTTATTGTTTTTGATCGACTGTGAGCTTTACCATATCCAAATATTAGTTATGATAGAAAACGATGTCGAGTGTCATTTCATTAAAAGGGACATGATTATTTTATCCAAAAATGGTACTGCAATAAGAAACTTGTATATTTTTTTCACTATCTGAAAATAGAGATTTCAACAAATTGAAAATTTACCAAATTTGTGAAAATAGCTGATATTTTGACTTGTGATTTTTCTATTGAAAATGAGGCTGATTTTTCGGTTTTTATTCAAAATAAGCTGAAAAAATAAATATTTCTAATCAAATAAATTACAGTGTATTTTTAACATTAAAAGAAAAGTTTTCATCAAATTTTGTGACAAAAAATAGTTTTTTTGTAAGAGATAAAAATTAAAAACCAAATTTTGGTTTTTCGAATTTTTACATAAATTTTGAGGTTATGTGAAAAAATGTTAATACAAAAGTTTTAAAGCTTTTAAGTACCTACAACTTTGAAATATAACGTTTTTCTGTAGGACTTTTAGTTTTGCCGGAAATCGAGAAAACCCATTTTTTACCCTTAAATACCCACCCCCGTACCCTTCCCGACCTCAGATCGCCCGTAAATTATTTTTCCTTTAATTTTTATAATATTATCATCCTTTTCTAAGGAGTTTCATTCTGCTATAATTTAATGATGTTTTAAAAGCTATCGGCACTGGTCTACTAGTGTAAGATAGAGATAATAATTATTAAGCCAAACTCAATCTTCAGTTTTATTTTTGTTTTATTACCAAAAAAGCAAGGGTTTATTAAGATACGAAATTTTTTTATAGTTTTACTAAATTGACAAAAGTTACTGCAGTAAAACGCAGAACTAAATAAAAATCATATGTGTAATGTTGTACTGTCATCGTCTGCATATGATCCTAAAAATTTTTAAAGGGCCACACAAGGGTAAAACAATTACAAATCGTAAATTCGTCGAAGCTCCAATTAAGGGAAGTTTTTTATTGGTATTAAATAAAACGTCAATAGTAGATTATTCAAAAGTCTATATTTTCTGAAATGACAAGATTCTCAGTAAATATTTACTTGAAACTCTTAAAAACTTTCCAGATATACGATATTTGTTTTGTTTACATTGTTCCTACAAGTTTATATATATGTATTTAAATTTAATTGTCTTTTACTAAAACTCAGTTATAACTCATAAAAGTACCTACTAGTTTGTTACGGCTTGTGGTAAAGGCCAAATTTAAATAGAACTCGGAAGAGCTGAGTAACAACTAAAAAGATGATTAAAGATTTAATAAACTAGTCTTTCATGCATTCATTGAACCACTACCAATTGTTAATTTTATTTATTATACATAGTAGCAACAGAATCAAACATTGCCTTCAATCCTGATACCTCCAAGCACCTTTCCCCTTATCTTTTAACATTTAGCACCAGTTCACGTGAGTTCCTAGAATCTGGATTGTATTTTAATTCACTTCACCGATGCCGTACCCGTCGTTCACTGAGTTAACTTTGCCTGTGTCATATCTCAAACAGATGACATCGCTTTTTCACTTGAATCGAAGCTACAACAGGAGGTATGCGAGTGTCCATTAGACATTGACGCTCAAACATTTTGTATTCTATGCTCGTAACAGTCATTGTAACTGATAAGTTGAGACTTTTGTTACATATTTACTTTTAAAATAAAATATGCCAGTTTATGCATCGATAGAAATAATCCAAACTTACAAAATTTTCTATAATTTTGATCTCTATATAAAAACAACATATTGTATTAATGATTTTTTGGAATAAAAAGTTAGTCATTTCCGTAATTTTCTTTTACAACAATATGTTTAAAGATAAAAAAAAAATGTAGTATTATAATTTTTGATTACTGTTTTCACACTAAACACGAATCTCATGGTGTAGTCATTAATCAGTATTCAATGACAGGAGAATGAGGAAATATGTGCAACATACTAAAAAATAAATGAACATCGCCGGGGCGACATCGTTGTATGGATTAAATATAAAGAGCGACGCTGCTGACTCAGCGGAACGAACACCAAGCCGTGTGAACCAGAAGATTCCTGATACCACACAAGCTATGGAATGGTATTGCTATCCTAACATCGGGTTTAATATGTAATTCTTATTATAATATACATATAAGTATGTTTCGTAGTTTTCTTACAACCTCTGGTTGCCACTCTATATAATTCTTTTAAATCAGTAATAACGTGCACAACAACAAATTAATTAATATGTAGAGACGTAAAAGAGATTTAAAGCGAAAATTTAAATGATATAATAAAAAGACACTCTAATAATATAATAAAAAAATCAAATATGCCAAAAATTATTAATAATTAAGACAAAAACCTTCTTATACATATTATGTTGAAACAATAAATGATTTTAATTTGTATCTCGAATTGAGAAAATATCAATGGATGCCCAATAGTGAAACAGAGACTGTCCTCTAGTTTAATTATTTTTATAAATAACTAAATTTTGCCCGCGACTAAGTCCATATAGAATAATGATTATTGAAATTTTGTTATTTCTCTTAGTTATCGCCTTTTTCATGGTCATGATTACAGTATGTGTATACAAACATTTCAAAAATAAAATTTTCTCTCTTAAAGTATCTTCGCTGTGAATTACTTACCCTTAGTGAATTACACTGCGGGTGACGTTACCTCAACAAACTTAATACTTGCGGTTGGCACAGTAATAGGATCTAGTGATTGAACGATAAAATTAAATTTGTTTCTTTATTGTACATCCTCATCCGAGATAAAAGGTAGGTCAACGTCATAGAATCAGTAGTGTCTGCGTGTTGCCGAAACAAACAGCATACACAAGCCAACTGAGAGTGAGAGAGACATGTGCATAGTGCATAAAAATATGAGCATATCTATTAAAAGAATTCTTTATTAAAATTATAAATAAAACAAAGAAAATGATTTTCCAGGCCGCAGTCTTATAACAATTTGAGAAATAATAATAACTTATTAAATTATTCAAAGGAAAAATTATAATATTTTATACCTTAGAATTTTTCTAATAGACTTGATTACTGCTCTACAAGCTTTGTGGCTTCGCCTTCTACAGATGTTTTTAAATATTAATCAAGAATTGTATGTTCAAACAACATATAATGATAATTTAATACGATTTGTGCAACACGAAGGAAGATGGTAGATTCTTTCTAGACATTAATAATAATTATTTATTTAGATCCTGAGATATGTATAAGTCGCTACTAAAAATCCAGCTCGTATCAATGAATTTATTATTCAATAATCTTCTACAATTGTAATTATAAATGATAACAGCCAAGATGCAATAATAAATTAAATACAACTCATTTCGTAGTAATCAAAACAAAATATTACTGTAGACACATACTTCATTTTATAATGAAAATAATACATACATATGTACAGTCTTTAAAGGAGTAATTAAATGAAATAAACTTCATAATAAACTTAAATTGTATCTAACTATCAAAAGTCACATGAAGTAAATCCTCAGTAAAATATTTAAATGAAATCCAACCCAGTATGTAATAGATTAATAATTTCAATTTATTACAATACTTACACACGCGTATGCACCAAATATTTTAAATACTTACATGTTTGTTTTATACCATTCTTAGGATGAATATGTGTCGCATGGATACTTATAATCCAGCCACTTCTATATATACATGTATAAAATATATACATAATATGTTTAATTTTATCACAATGAATATTGTCTACTTTGCTAAGTTTATAAAGAAATCACTAAAGGAAAATTAGAGTGAGTTACAAATACAGTTCTTCTTTATAAACTGTTAAGGAGAGGTTGGGTTAGAGTTTCCCAGCACATCTATATGATATCCAAAAATTCAGCCGTCATCAAATTTCAGGAAAATCAATATTATTAAAAAATATTCTCTATAGAAGTTTAATACATGACTTCTATACATGAGTGTATCTCCACTCAACATAAAAGTTCATAAATATATATATTTTTTCATGTTTCTGTATGGTATTATTTTTAGTTTTTGGCCAAAAGAGGAATTG
Organism: Danaus chrysippus; assembly: GCA_916720795.1. NCBI lineage: Eukaryota > Metazoa > Arthropoda > Insecta > Lepidoptera > Nymphalidae > Danaus > Danaus chrysippus. Next base: position 17,335,367 of record CAKASE010000049.1, on the reverse strand, counting down.
TTTTTGAATGAATTTTTACCAAAGTCCTGTCTTATGTATAGTTTTGGAGATAAATAAGTTAAAATTATGTATATAGTACAATGTATAATAAGTAATGATCTATTTCTAAGTTTTGTTTTTTAAATAAACATTATTATGAAAGTCTTGGTAATTTGATATCTGATACAGTGTGAGTGAGTAAGTCACACGTTAAATATGACATCGTTCCCAAATCCAGTCGACGACACTTGATGAACTACATTAACTAGTATGATAAGCTTCCATCGATACTTTCATTGGTCTACTTCAATCTACCTGGCAGTTTTCCAGCTTTAGCCAGGGTCTGCCTTACATGTTGTGAGTAATTTTGGCTCATTGTTTTTACGACCGGCCGTCTGCCTGACATCAACCCTCTTTGGGAATGCATTAATCAGTGATGTCTAAATACTCTTAGAAAGTACATACATATGACTCGGAAAAATCACATCGGTACTTGCCAGGGCCAGGATTGAACCCGCGCCCTCGTGCATGAGAGGAAGGCCTTTTAACCACTAGGCCACCACTGACTGACTGGTCTACTTCCATAACATTCAAAATTCATAAGTAAACCAAACTATTCATATTTTTTATTCGTTTTGAAAATCAAGAAGTTGTGATAAATTCTCATTTTCAAACTATATTTTGATGTTACATCTTACAAAGATTTTATGTCAATATACAGCAGCCAAGTAAAAATTGTTTCAAAACAAGTTAGGACAAGTTTCTTTCTCATCATCAATTTGTCTAAACAACTTCACTTTATGGAGAAAAATCTTTTAAGGACTTATTTTAAAAGAGAAAAAATGTATGCATTATTCTGAAGATTAGCTTAGCCTGTATAATTCTAGAACGTATGTTCGTACTTTTATGAAGTAGCACCTACCGATTCTGAATTATATTATGATCTTTTTGACTCTGTAGTCCAAACAAAATGATATGACACCATCAAAATATTTTAACGAATTTTTTAAGTCGCCAAATTAAACTGAAATGAAAAAAATCCATCAATAAATATTGAAAACCGTACATATATTTTACAATATTTATGCTAAGAATCATCTATATTATGTAGATAACATTTGACTAGTTTCGTTAAAAATAAATTATCATAAAATTATGTCCAAAAAACGAATAATTTTGCATTCAATATTAAATTTTACATTTTTCCCGTGACTGTTGACAACCACTTTTAAGTAACATAATATAAAATTGACAATTGCACAACAAAACAGGTCTTAATCCTGTGACCCAAATTATACTGTTCATTCACAAATATTCATTCTTCAATCACCAAATTCACATTATCAGTGTAATTTAGTACCAGTTTTATTCTTATTATGAAGCACAGTTTTTCGGTTTCTACATATGAATTTTGTTGTTTTATATCTATCATTGTACCAATTTTTCGGTTCCCTTAACGCAACCGTGATCAAGGCCAGATGAGTATTCTATTCTTAATGTTAAACCTAACTCGTCTCTTATAACTCAATTTACTCAGAATATATTTCCCAATTTCCAATTATGAAGTGAATCTTCTAAAGCGACTTCAGTCGAGTCAGTTACACTTTCAATTCATCTGGACTTCGAGCTCTTTTTTTCTGGAAACAACAGTTACTAGTAGTTCTAACTACTAAGGATTTATTTAAGATTATCTTTTTATTCATTTATTTATTTTTTCAGTATTGTCTTGTATCACAAATTTAATTCGTTATAATATTTCTGAATCTTAATATTTATATTCTAACATTAATAACAATGTAACACATAAAAAACTGGATCAAACAAATAAATATAATCACAGCCGGACACATTACACTTTTATTTTTGTACAAAAGGTCACTAAGTCTTATTTACGAAAGCTTTCATAATAAATTTTCAGAACATTTTCCCCATGTACGGGTCAGCAGGCTGAGAGGGAATGATTGCTGTAGAGACATAGTTACTCTCAGATAAAAACACACTACATGTAGGGAAGCTAACCAATCATCATTATATGAATTTGATCAAGTATCTTCTACCTGACAATTTCTCAGCTTTAGACAGGGTCTGCCTTACATATTGTGAATAGTTTTGGCAATTTTTTTTTACGACCGGCCGCCTGCCTGACATCAACCCTCTTTGGGAATACATTAATCAGTGATGTTAAAATACTCTTAGAAAGTACATAGGACTCGGAAAAATCACATTGGTACTTGCCCGGGCCAGGATCGAACCCGCGCCCTCGTGCATGAGTGGCGGGCCTTTTAACCACTAGGTCACCACTAATTAATTATGACTAATACATACACAAGTATATTATTACTAAATTATTATTATATAAGAACACAGCCACAACACACCATGCTGCATTAAAGTACTGATATACTAGTCTCAGTCAGTAAAGTATATGGATGAAAAACTAAACTTAAAACTAAATAATAATTTATTGAAAATTCATACATCAATTATTATAAATGGCTTAAAAATATTGTAAGTAACTTGATAGACTAAAAATAGGCTACTTGATTCTATAAAATGTGAAAACTTTATTAACGATGGATGGTCATTTAAAAATTATTAAATTTAATAAAGACAAATTTCCAAAACTATAATACCAAGGAAGATGACGATCATAAAAGAGATAATTTTATCCAAGCATTTATGGGTTATTTCTTATAGACATAAAATACTAACTAGCCAAAGCACAGTCAGTGTCGAAAGGAACAATTCATGAACTCAAATAACTGAAAGAAAACTACGAAGATACGAGTAACGTACATCTTTAGACGCCATTACAAAGTGCCTGCTTCTGTTCCACATTCTTAGTTAATTCAGAGTCTTCGATCACATTAAATACATTAAAAATATTTTCATAAAAATGAAACTAATATTTTGCGGATATACTACGCTACTTTATTTTACTTTACAGCAACCGTGATCTCAGGCAGACGAGATGTTAGTGTTAAGTAACCGAATCGTCGGGAGTATGTAGTTTTTATCAAAAACAAAGTAGCGTAGTACATCCGCAAAATATTAGTTTCATTTAAACGACTCGCGAAAATCTCAGATCTCATTACATTTTCAAATATCCTACCTACTATTAAGTTCTATTAAAAACCGTTAGTGTACGTTATTCTCGATAATCAATAAAGCTTTACTAGATGTATGTAAGTCGTATCAAACGCTTGTTCTGATTGTACTATACTATCTATCTTCTTCTTCTACCTGGCAATTTCCCAGCTATAGCCAGGGTCTGCCTTACATGTTATGAATAGTTTTTGGCTATTTGTTTTTTTTTACGACCGGCCGCCTGCCTGACATCAACCCTCTTTTGGGAATCAACATTAATCAGTGATGTCTAAATACTCTTAGAAAGTACATATGATTCGGAAAAATCACATTGGTACTTGCCCGGGCCAGGATCGAACCCGCGCCCTCGGCGACGAGAGGCCGAGAGGCGGGCCCTTTAACCACTGAGCCACCACTGACTTACTATACTATCACACTGACACACTGTACTATACTATCTATATGTACAGAAATACAATGATTTATAAGTACAACTAAACATAAGTATATAAAACATTGTTTTACATACATTTAATTTATTATTAATATTAAATTAATAAATGAATTTGAATTTTCTTGTGATATGAATGTGAAATTTTCAAAATAGGATTATTTACCAAAGCAAGATAAATATTTTTTTTATTTAAATTTTATTCATTGAGAATACTAATGTTTATTAATAACAAACTATTCTAGAAGCTTCCACACACTCCTTATTTTCTGTTTCATTTGTATTATAATTTAAACACATACTCGTACGTATATTTAAATCTGTCATATATATGTATATGTTTTATATATGTATATGTCTATGTTATCTACACAAAGTTTTGAAGTTCTATATATTTATTATTTTTAATATTCTACAGTTTCTGTGCATTGAATTGTTTTTATACAAGTTGAAATAATGTATCATCTTGATACGAAAATCTGCAACTATTGTGTAGTCATAATAAAAAATATACAAGAAGAATCTTATAATATATCAATGTTCTCAAAAAAATAATAATATTCTAATTCGTCAAATGCTTAACCAAAACTAACTAACGGTAAAATCTTTAGTTAAATGTCGAGATTATTCTGTGTTTTTAATATAATATTTGACGTGATGTGTTTCCTACAATATCATATATAGAGAAGTTTCAAACCAGCCAGCAGTTGGCGGCCACAATCAGCTTTGTAGTTTAAGCAAGCATTGAAAATAAACATTTATAGTATTTATGTTTAGAAATTATATCAAATGTATACATATTTATTAAAGGAATTTCAGTTAATTGTATGTACAACTTATTAATGTGATTTAAACACAAATACGTATCAAAAAACAGACATTATTTTGTATAATAAATAAAATTTTTAGCATTAAATAATAAATTCTCTCTTAAACATATGTACATATTTATATATATATATATATATATATATATATATTGAGAGATATATTGAGAGAGAGAGAGAGAAACACTTATCCAAATATCTTGAAGTCAAACAAGAAGTTAGTTAGTATACTCCTACAATTATTGTAGATAAAACCACTTAAAGATTGATAACATTTGGAAAATAGATAACATGGTTACCAAATGCCCGCGACACACAAACTGAAAAACATTATACATATTTTAATATATACTTTTATCATATATCGAATGTAACATTTATACTAATTCATTTGAAAAAATTGTTGCACTTTTAAATCCTACCAACACAGTCAAATTGTCCAGTCAGAGAGAAAATCTGTTTTCACAATCAGAGTTTTAGTATTCTAATAACTTTATAAAAAAAAAACATTAAATTTGGAATACAAACGGGATAGTGTTTCATAAATCCCTCTCACTATTGAACATCAGATGAGTACCCAAAAAAAGGTGGTACAATTAGGTGTTCATAAAAATCTTTAATATGTTTTCGACGAACGTATTTTAAAATGAAATTGTTTTAAACCGATACTAGCCGACGCGAGGGAAAATTCAATTAGTCGAGCAAAAATTAAAAGCCACTCTGCGTGTCTCTTATGTAGTTTGAATGTTTTGTTTTGGACGTCCAAGTGGTTTTTTAATTTGACAGGTGATCGCACACGACTTGCTCTCCTCTATTGTGTCGTTGAAGTATCGAAATTGAACGAACTCTGTCCATTTGAAGCCCCGGCCGCCATCGGCCGGTCACAATAGAAGGCACTCTATGCGTTTCTCGCTCCATGAATATGAAAATCATTTTCCTTAAATGCATTTCAACTTGTGGCGTTCTGTTGCATTGATTTTTTGGACGATTCGTTTTTAAACTGTTTAAATGTGCGTAAAGAGATATTATTTAAACAAACAGATATTTTATGTACGTAAAGTTTGTTGAGTAATTTTTTTTTTAAATATTGTAGTCCAGACATATATAAAACATGAATCATTATTAAAAATTATATTATTGCATGATGTTCAGTCTCTCAATGAGTGATGTGTTGCAGTAGAAGCCTTCACCTGTAATGGATCCGGGTGGTGGTGATGACGATCAATGACGTCATTAGAGGAACGATGACGTCACTAGTACGAGTAATTGCAACACTATCATCACAGCCGTCTTCATATTCAAAGTGACTCCATTACGATATTGATCTGATGCTGTCTTTATATCATACTGCATGTCCATTACTACAGTAATCATGACTCGAATTATATGATCCCATAGAATAGATTCGACTTTAAAAGTTTCCACAGGATTTTTTTGATCTTTGAATTAGACATGAAATATCTGCATACATTTTAAACTCATTTTTCATTAATACGAATATTTTTTTGTCTCAAATTCCATTCTTGAAGACTTAAACGAATCACTTAATATACTACTATACAGCTTTGCACGTGATTATAAAATATTTTGTTCATACTTTTTCAGTGACATGACTTAAAAAGTAACTTTCGTAAACGTTCTTCATATGAAAAATAAATGTATAACATATTATACTGTTCATATATTTAATATTTAAACTTATTATATTGTTAACAAAGCTACAGCCACGAAACAGTTTGTCTTTTATAAATTCTAATCACACTATGTAAGAACACCATACTCGTACATTAAAGAGCTCATTACACTCAGAGGCTAATGCGACGCTTTGGTTCCAACGAGAGCTTAAAACCAGTTCTTTAATTTCATTGAAAGAGTCCATTTGCATGACACATAATAACTACGGTTCGCTCGTCTCTTTTAAAATTCAGTAAAAATGAATACAATTTCCCAGACATCGCCTCTGTAAGGCATCACGCGTGCTGTATTCAGAGAGAGGAGCAGATACATTTACCGTGGACGGTGAATGGTGGGTGGTGGATGGTGTATGGTGGGGAGTAATAGTCACGTGTGCGTCGCGTCACCTGAATCAGGTGAATGCAGAGCCGACGTTCAATTTCGCGAGCTAATTGTTCATAACGGAAGGTCATATCCGGAGGACGCGCCGCCTGCGCTCCCGGCGAGATTAGGCGGTAATTACTATTTCCTGGGGCAGAGGACGCAGACGGGCTGACGGCGTTCGAGGAGGTTCCTTCTCAGGAGGGCGGAGGAAGTAGGATGCGTTCGTCGAGAACACGGGAAATAAATGAAGCGCTTGTTACAAGTCATCTAGTTACGGCGAAGAATCGATTTGTGATACCTAATGCATCCGACGTTATCGAATTTACGGAGCGCCGTACTCCTGAAACGAATATCTAATAATAAACTCCGCGGTAGGCTTTGTTGAGAGGCTCTTGAGAGGCTCGGCTTGTGTGTACAACATTCCGAATCGGAAAAACTGATTATGTTGGAATAGAGTGGAGTCGGCGGATTGGCTGCACCGGCGGCGAGGAGCTCCAGCCTCCGGGAGATATGATTGAATAAGTGAATCGAGCCTCCCTAATGAAACATATTGAACGTGTATCGAATCACTTAGCCGTGCCGCACTGCCGCCGCGCCGTCGTGCCGTTGTGCCGCCGTGCCCGCGTGGCCCGTGCCGACTTGCATATGAAGGTGAACACAATAACATTACCGGGGAGTTTCATTCTAAGAGGAAATAAATTCAATTAACTCCGACAACTTTAAGAGTCAAAGACGACTACGAAATTTAATCTTTATTTTCCAGAATAAATTTAGAGCGTCATCAGAACGGCTTTTCGTTACAAAACATTAATGGAAAAAAAAACGTTGTCTTGCAAACCCTTGAAGGGTGGTTTTAATCGAATCATTTATGGTCCCTAATTTATGAGATTTGCGCAACTTGATTATCATTTAACCGGATTAAATATGTAAACATTCGTAATTTTCCCTAAAACCACATTCCTGATAACTTATTTCACCGAAATGTCCCCAAACTATTGTTATGACCAGATGTAAAGTGTTCCTAGAGTCTTTTAGAATATTTTCTCTGTGAAACCTATATTCAAACTGCAGGCTTCAAAATAATTATCCTCAAAAATGTTAGGTGTTTGTATCGGTCGCAGGCGCTCAGGTTACTGTCAGGCTATAACCGGTCGTGAGTATGGTGTAGGTTGCAACACGTCACACTGCTGCGGACGCCAAAGCCCTTTGAACATGTTTCATCAAAAAATCCCGGCTTTGTAAGCTTTGTAGCCGTACACTCTCTCTAAAGCTGTCATCACACAAACTCGTCAATCCTTATTCGATATGTAATCCGATTTTATCGAATAATTTGATCCGTAAATAGTCGATTTCAAATCGTGTACACACTCGTCATTTAATTAGCGTACATCGATTGACTGGTGACCGTCACCAACTAAATTGTATCTAGTGCTTTTTGTGACTTCACACTACACACTATACCTACTCGTAGTACGAAGTTTGTTTTGTTATTTTGTGAAGTGTATACTAAAGGTAGGACTACTAACTCCGTCATTATAATGTGTGTTAATCAGATGATTAGCGTTTGTTACAAATATGTCGACCGTAGATTTTAAAGTCAATTCCACGTTTATCATAAATAGAATGTGGCGTGGGCTTCTGGGGTGAGGGTGGAGGTAGAATGGAGAAGGAAAGGGGCGGGGAGACGAGGTGCACTCGCACCAGCTCTGGCTTAGATAAAAAATGATCAGTATATTGATAAAAATAATATTAAAATAGCGTAAAATACGTTCTATTAAATACTTGTATTCAATACAATAAATAACAATAAGGATCTTGTAACAAAAACATTGCCTTAAATACGAGGAACCGTCAAATGAAGAAGATTTTTTTCATACAGTCATTAAAACTTTAATTTTTCAGTCACTACCTAATTAATTACTTTAAATAAGTTCTCTAAAATTTCCTTATAAATATTTACAATAAATTAAATGACAACTCTACTTTCAGTGTTTTAGTTTTATAAAAGATATGAATATTTGAAAACTATTTGTTGACATCGAAGTGTAAATGTCGTTAATTGGTTCGATCACGACGCGGAGCGCTAACTGGAGCTGAATAATTTGTTTATGAAGATGATTCGATGGACGAGTTACATACACGTACCGGGCGAGCGATCACACGGTCAGAAACGAAATAAAATGACACCTAGTATACAGATGTATTTGAAATCAATTAAAAATAATTTATAGAAAGTGGTATTAAAGAAAATTCTGGTATAATCTTCTTTTTTAACAAACGATTGTTTTATAAAAAATACAACAAGAAACAACTCTCAAGGCAAAGTTCCGCAAACAGAAATGACAAATATGTGTCCACGTAAGCTCTGAATATATTAAAGGGGGAAAAATTAAACGACGTAAATAAAAACAAGTCTAAGAAAACTCGACACGTTGCTTTTCTTTGAAAGAAGTGATTTAATTCATAATTTGTTTTGTATAAAACTTTGGCTAGCTAAATGTCTTTCGATTATTGTAACATCAGTTCAAGTGATCTCTTCAGACGTTAAGTTCCCTTTCGGTTTCCGTAAATCAGGATGAGGTGTAATCTGAAGTGCAGCGCGAAGTCTCAGGTGCGATACACTCACGCAAATATATTATGAAAATAACAACAGAATGGCTAGAGATGTGCCGTGTGTTACACTTGGAGACATAACATATAAAACATATACATTTATGAATTATTTTTCGTATTTTTCTTAGTTTTCTATTAATCTTATATTAAATTCATTCAAGTGATTTTTCTCTCCTTTTAGTTGAAGTATAAGTTCTACTATAGTAAAATATAATACGTATAAAAAGTAATGTTTCTCGTTTTCGTACTTCATGTACCTACATTGTTTGTTTCTTGCGATGTCTTATATTATAGGTACTAAGTGTGATAACACGAGCAAATGCAATTTAAAAAGTCATTATAATTTAGATTAGCAATACATTTAACGGTTTGAACAAAGTGCTTGGAAACTTTTTAAAATATCGACTCGCTACAAAGTGCGGACGAGACTGAGTGGGTGCTGGGTTCCGGGTGCTGGATGGGTGCTGGAAAGGTGCTGGGTGGGTGCTGGGTGTGACGTCGCGGCCGCATCCACAGCCAAACGGTAAACACTTTGCTGTAATCTCGAGATGAGAAAACTTTGAGTTCTCTTAATTCAGAAACTTATTCAACATCGTAACAACCTTAGAGGGGCCGAAGCCGCCGCGACGGACGACGCGCAAACAAACTTACACTTTAATGTTTGTCTTTATTAAAATATACGTTTAAATAACATGTACAATACTTTATTATAAAGATTTTACTAAATATTATAAGAAGACTATTTAGAAGTTATTAATTGTCTAAATAATCTATTACTATTGATATTAGTATTGTTGTCATAACTTTTTACTGGTGTTCTTAGATAACGTATGATCAGTTGAGAGTTTTTCTGTAATATCTTGCATTACAACACAGACATGTTGCTACAACGATAATTAACTTTTAGTGTTATTAAAATAGGTAAATAAGTAGTCTGTAGAATCGGTCTTTTTAATACATATATTTAGTTAACATATTTCTGTTTAACTGAGATGTGGAAGACTAAATATATTTATGTCACATTCCAACTTGTATTCATGTTTCAACTTTTGATAATGCCACATACACATCAAGCATATGTACAGACATTATAATTAGTTTCGTTTGTATTTAATAATATACAACTAAAATAGACTTTTCAATTCACTTTACTAAGAGTATATTTATATTTTACATATACATATATATACATGTCCTGCTGTTATTTTTATGACTGATTTCTTTGTCACTAGACACTAGTATTAGACGGTAGAAATTTCGTGAAACAAATTGTGATACATCTTTCGACGACAAAAACTTAGATGAAATCGAATCCTCTATTTTCGGACTCCTCAATTTTTACTAATAATAATAGGTTCAAATAAAACATAATTTAACTAACTTTGCTTTTAACTATTGCTAATTAAAGTTCATTTGTATTTTTTTTTGTTTTAACTGTTTCAAGTTAAGTTAATAACCATTATATTACAAGTGACAATGTTGTGTCCAAACTGTCATACGTCATCTGATAATTTGTTTTCCAAAGTGTAAATCATTTGTGGTGAACCTCCTGAGTTGGAGACACGTTTACGAGAGACGAAAAGACGAGGTAAATATTGTATAAAAATAAATGTTCTAATTCAATATTACCATTAAATAAACAGTACGCATAGCTTCGCGTTAGATTTTACTTTTATTATTACTTACATTCAGACTGTTTAACTAAAGTTAACCGTAAAAATATTAAAAGCTATATATTATGACAGGGTTCTGTTTAGATTCAGGTTGAAAATGAAAAAAATTAAAGCATCCACTGAAAGTCGTTCGCGTGTTCCGTGACGATCCAATTACAGAAAACGGTCGACGTTAGGGTATAACGCGAATTAAAAAAATGTACCTGGATTAAATGTTGCGAATATTTAAAACCTGTGCTTAGTAATAACAATTATGTTACTATAATTAGGAATTGTTACTTACATGTCATGTCAATTACTTAAGTCAGTGGTGGCCTAGTGGTTAATAGGCCCGCCTCTCATACACGAGGGCGCGGGTTCGATCCTGGCCCTGGCAAGTACCAATGTGATTTTTCCGAGTTATATGTACTTTCTAAGAGTATTTAGACATCACTGATTAATGCATTCCCAAAGAGGGTTGATGTCAGGCAGGCGGCCGGTCGTAAAAATAATTAGCCAAAACTATTCACAACATGTAAGGCAGACCCTGGCTAAATCTGGGAAATTGCCAGAAAGAAGAGAATTAGGAATTGTTACTTGTTTACTATAGATATAAGTTATAAATCATTTGTTTGTTTTATTCAGATGAGTGTCAACAAGCGTTCGCCTCTCAGCGATTCGGAGAGACCCGCCGTCTCTGTGACAGACATGGATCCCGTCATAGAAGAAAACGACAATGACAGGTAAATAAACAATAAAATAAAACACTCTAACATTTATTAATACATCCATTTTAGAAAAACTAATAAAAAGCAAAGGAAATCTGATGATATTATTACAAAACGATGAATTACAGTTTGTTCTAAATGATTCTTTACGAAAATATGTAATTTATATGACAAAATTCAGTTAAAACATAATGAATATACGTTTTTATATGTCTAAATATAGTTCTTCTTCTTCTTCTTCTACCTGGCAATTTCCCAGCTACAGCTAGGGTCTGCCTTACATGTTGTGAATAGTTTTTGGCTAATTGTTTTCACGACCGGCCGCCTGCCTGACATCAACCCTCTTTTGGGAATCAACATTAATCAGTGATGTCTAAATACTATTAGAAAGTACATATGATTCGGAAAAATCACATTGGTACTTGCCCGGGTCAGGATCGAACCCGCGCCCTCGGCGACGAGAGGCGGGCCCTTTTAACCACTGAGCCACCACTGACTTATATGTCTAAATATAGTTATTAATTAATAATTAACAATTTTACATAATCAAGTGGTCATTTTCAAACTTTTCAATGTAAAACACTCCGCAAAATAAACATCACTAACTATTTAATTAAAGTTTCCTTTGCTTCCATTCTTAGTTTCTTTCTAGTTTTCCCGTTCATTTCTCAGATATCATATCTCCGTGTAATCTGTAATATATATTAAGTTTAAGATAACCGAACCTACAATATGAATCGCTGTAACTTTTTACACTAACTTTGTCGTTTTTCCTCCAAGTCAATTCGCTTGCTGGATTAAAGCGTGAGCTTGGTTTTTAAACTCTATAACCAAAACAAACATTTCTTAAATATATATTTTTGGTTTGTGAATATATATTTCATGTATTCTGAATAAATCAATGTTTATATCCTTTAAACATTCACACTTGCACATTTCGGAGATTTTGTTCTCAGTTGAAGTCGATTTACGAAATATAAAATGCAACGAGACTGTACAGGGGGAGTCACGCCTCAAGTTATATTATAAGAACTTTATCAACTTAGAATCCTAATTATTTACAACAACCCAGTCATGAATATAGTTTTTACAATATTTACAACATTTTCTTTATTCTCATAGTAAAATACTATTTAAATATTGTTATATTATAATGTTTAGTGGGCGTCCTCTAGAGGATCTTAAACGTGTGATCCGTGTTCGGATGTGGTCGGAGGCTGTCGGATACAACTTCACAGGAGCTGAGAAAATATTTATGACGTTTGATAGAACGCTTTGTGATATACGGTGTCTTTGGTGAAGATTTATAAACTTATGAAATATTGATAAGTCTAAACTAAAAGTTCTCATTTAAATGAAACTTATATTTTTAGGATATACTACTCGTGCTTTATTTTTGTTAAAAATACATAATTCGTACGTTTCGGTTAGTTTTCAGCAACATAAATCACGGGCAGATGAGATGTGAATGATGAGAAATGAACACGCGTAGTATATACGACAAATATTAGTTTCATTTAAATGAATACTCGCGAAAGTATTAATACTCATTAAAGTCCATGTTCAAAGTATTATCTAAAACTACTTCAGCAAACACAACGCTGTGTGCAAGCTATGATGATGTATGGATTCTTAATGGTTGATGCCTTGTCTAGCGACGAGTCTTCGTACTCTGACGTAGGGCGTCTCCGTGAGCGGACCCAGGCTATGCTGTCTCCAGGTCTGGAGCCTCTCCTGAACTCATCCTCGTTGCCGAACAGCCGCCGTATGTCCAGCGACGCCGATCAGAAGTTGGTTGCGAATCTTAATACCAGGTAATTATAGGTGCCAGGTAATTATCACCAGGTAAATATCTTAATACCAAGTATACCTGTCAACCGCTTGCTTCTTATATAGTTTTCTATTCATCTACATTTAAGTACTATTACTTTTTTCACTTGTCTTTCTTAAACTACTTTATAAATAACGCAAAGGAAATGTTTGATTATATTTAACAAGTTTAATGCCAATTTGATATACTGAATAGAAAACATTTGTAATTTTATGATATAAGAAGTTCAATTAACTATTTTGAACATAAAAATTTACCTACGTTAAAAAACATTTTGCTACAACACATTCTGCTTTTATAAAAGTTTATTTATAATTTTAAATACAGAGAATTTTTTATCAAAGTTAAGCGGGAGTAATCAAATATTTACCATACTTCAAAAAAAATAACTGTGCATATTTTTTAATTACTATTACTTTATGTGCAGTCTTGTAATTAAAAAAAAAATATTTATTATTTTGTACATGTAATATTAAGTCATATTGACAGACTGTGAAAGAATACATCGTGAGGAAACCTGGACTTAAAATTTCAATTTAAAAGTTTGAAATCATCAACCCGTCTTGAGCAAGCGTGGTGATTAATGCTCAAACCTTCTCCATGTGAGAAGAGGCTTAGCAGTGGGCTCTGATAGGCTGATGATGATGATGATGATGACTTGTACTATACATATTTATATATCGACTTATCAACAATATCTTCTGTATAAGGCGTCCATCTGCAATCATAGCCGCTTTCCGAAGACCATCTCAAGCCCTGGCGTTATGTGCTGCCACTCAGAGAAGGTTCCTATCAGAGCTGACTCCTCACTCCAGGACTTCGGTAGCTTCACAAGAACATCCACCTACAACAGTCGATATCATGGGCAGGTAAAAGAATATTGTATTTGAAGGAAAAGTATTGAAAAACATTCTTGGACGGAAAATAGAGGCTGTACTAAGAACGCACAGAAATAATTTTAACTCTTAGAAAGTATGTTATAAATATTTTTTCACTTATGATTCTCTAGTTACACGCTCTTTATTATCGACACTTGTACTTCATTTTGTTGGTTTTATAGAACTTATATTTTTTAGATAATACTACACATATGTATTTTATTCTTTTAAAAATTACTTACCTACTCCCGACGTTTCGGTTACTTTTGGGCAACCGTGATCACGCGTGGTATAATCCGAAAAATATTAGTTTCACTTAATACTCGCGAAAGTCTTAGAATTCATTGATGGTTTTATTTTTGAAACTGTCTGCCTGTGCCGGGTACTTTGCTCGCTTGAGGCCTAAAAGAAATGATAATTATTTGGAAAATTATTGCAATTAGTAAAAGTAGTCATGTAATTAATAATGGTTTACACAAAAAGATAAGACTATTTAAAAATATTTTGAAGATAAAATTACTCTTATAAGTATCCAGTCATGTAATGCGAGTTTACCTACACTGTGGGAAACAGTATGCATATCCATATGTTTCAACCTACAGTGAATTGGTCACATTTACCGACAGCTTACACTTGACTTAATATGTAAACGCTTTTTATATACATTTAATTTATTTCAACTGTCATTTCATCTTTAATTTGAATTATAAAGAAAAATATTAACGAATTTACACACATACACACATCTCGTCTGCCCGCGATCACGGTAGCTGAAAAGTAACCGAAACGTCGCGTCGAGAGTATTTAGTTTAAAATAACAAAATACGCGTAGCAATCCGAATAATATTAGTTTAATTTATATTTATTAATTTAATTTGTTATTTCATAAATGCTTATTTTAAACTATTATTATTTAAATTCACTGATATAATTGTATATAATACATTAGTTGCTTATTTCTATCCGGACCGCTAATTGGATCATGACAAACGTAATGCGAGAAGTATCTCCCAGCGTCCATTATAATTGTTAAAGTGTATCTTTTATTACTGCGGAGTTGCCATTAAACGATGAATTGGAAGAAATTGAAATGTATATTTAGAGGATTGAATTTGTATTCACAATAGATCATAAATCAGGTGAAGCAGGAGATGACGGAAGGTGTCGTGGAGAAACGCTGAATGTAGACCACCCCCCGGGCCACTCGCGGAACTTTTACACATGTCCTATTGACACGCGGAGAACGCCTTCATATTATAATACTTTAATAATAAATATTAAGGACATTAGCTGACACACAGGTTACAAACGACTATATTATATCTTCTTTGAACCCTTGCGAGTTCCCGTCGGCTCCGAACGTACGCTTATGAATATGATGATGCGATATTGAAATTAAATAACACAAAATAATAACAGAGCTAAAATATTTATGAACCGTTTAACGAACGAGTGCAAGCGCGACCTATTTCCAAGCTAATAGTATTTCAGTAAACTGGCGCGTCGCTGCATTATGTCGTGACAATACAAGCCACCTATAAGCGTCAACACCATTCAGAAGCACACCCTTTATTTGTTAATGGATAGACAGCTCGACAATGCTTCTCTGAGCATTCAACATATAAATGATTCTCGCAAACTGTAATTAAATCGGAATATATTTCCATACGGCTCATATCTCGATCGCTACACAATGCTGTTCATTATTTATTTGTGTTTTGTTGTAACTTTGTGTCCATTGAGTCTTTATGAGATCGATTAAGTGGAATGAGACGTATCTCGGTTGTCAGTGAGGCTCTAAGCAAGGCTCTGTCCGCGCTGTATGCCAAGTTGCTGGTGGTCCTCGGCTTGGCCTTCCCCGTCACTGAAGTTATTGCAAAAGGTGTTCCCGACGCTTACTACCAGGTAACGTAGGTACATAATAAAATATTACAAGCTACACCCACGACTGATCTGATACTAATATTGAACTCGTATTTTTATTTCAGGGCTTTTATTTATATTTATATTTAGTGTCCCTCGTATTCATAATATTTCTTTACGCTGACCTGATGAGGGAGAAGGCATTTAATATGATTATTAATAGTCGAGGTAACTACATATGTGATCTGTAAACTTTTTATACATAATATTCATTTCAAAGTCTGACTGACCACTAGTTCAAGACATTAGTATTCTAATTTGCCCAACAAATGAGACATTAAAATGTCATGTCTTTTGCATAATCACTCCTTCTAACAATTACAACTGGCTTCTTACTTTGTATTCAACGGACGTCTGCTTCCATTTCAATTGTCATTTGAAGTCGTCTCCTCACATACGTTTTAATGAGTCAGTTAGTCCGCAATGTCACCGTAAATACGTATAATATTTTTTTTTTTGAGATGGAACCCACAATGAAGACAAAAACACTCCCGGTAAAGCGACACCTAAAGAGAAGATAAAACAAAAGGAAACGATATCTCGTTACGGCAGTTTTTACTTAAGACTCGGAGCTATTGGTAATTCCTCGCTAATGATTGCTGTCTATTATTTATTTCGTGATAGAAATAATATTTGAATATTTCCAGCGTTCGGTATCGGGTCGATGGTGTACAGCGGCTTGGAGTTCGGTGAATATTTTGAGATGACCGACCGATGTCGATCATTCCTATCAGCATTGACACCAGCCCTCCGCATGGCCCTGACTCTCGCTCAAATGCAGTTCATATTTCTAACGAACAAAGACATCGAAGCCGGCAGTCACAAAATGATTCAGAGGTTCGGTTTCATGCATATGATAGCGACGAATCTATGCGAATGGTTATACGTACTAGTTGAAGAGACGAAACATGAAATACATCACTTGGAGCACTCTCTCGTCTCGAAACAGAATGTAACCTTGAATAAATCAAATGAGATACCATGTCGAAGATCAAACGTGATGGGTGCGCTGGTTCATAACGCCTCCCCGTTCCTCTTCCCTTGTACGATCGAGTACTCCCTTATCTGCGCTGTCATATTATACGAAATGTGGAAAGAGGTAATGCTTAGGAAAACGGTGTATAGTAAAAAAATATTATTGAATTCAACGAATAATCCAAATGTGATTTCAGGTTAAGTGTACTCCAGAGGATATCGAAAAGAAGCTCAATTACCCTAAAAATAAATCGCGTAACAATTCAGTGACGCCGGAGAAAATTTTGCAGCAGTTTGGTAATCTATAGAAGTTCAATATTAATGAGGTTCTTTGTTCGTAACGTTGTTTATACCATGAGGTTTCTTTCAGCCAACATGCTGGGAGTCAGTTCTCCTCACGGCAGCCACACAGCTCTGCATCACTTCTCAGTGGATTGTTCTCACGCTCACCGCGGTCTCTTCTCCGGGATCCTTCTCATTGTGCTCACCATCATCTCCTTAATCATGTTTTTCGTCTTAGCTCGTACTCCTGAAACGGTTAATGTAAGATGTCCCTACATTTCACATATATATGAAATTACTTGTAAAATTATTATATAATTAGGATGCAATTTTAGGACGCCATATTCGAGGTCAACGTTTGTGAACTGATACTATACACTTTGACAATTCTGGCATCAGCTGCTGCTTTAAAACAAATGAGAGTTCTGCCATACAAAAGGAAATCTAGAGGTTGGAAATGTTACAAGATCTATGTGGCACAGTTATAATTCTTCTAAGTACTATATTTCGTATATTTTGTTTCGTCCCAGCGGTGTTATGTCTCGACACGTCATTACTGATCCTGGCTCAGTCTGGCATGTTCATATACTGTATGTTCAGCCTCATCGGTTGTCATCACACTATGAACCACAGTAACGGCGCGGGACTCACTGGATTCTTTTCAGAATTTCTATCCCTTAATCAGGTAACATTCATAACAAAAACTTTGGTTCAGTCTAGTTTAATTCGTATAACTTGAATATAATTACTCAGATGAATATTATGTCTCGTTCCTAGACCATACTCCAGTCGTTGTTTATCATCGATGCCTGGTGGAGACGCAGTGCCACGTCTGAGCAACGGAGGAAGAAACCTGGCAGGCAGCTTGTGACTTTCTTACTAGTTGCTAATATGGCGATGTGGGCCATTAACACATTGGAGAAGGTACCGACTGCTATAGTCATTGTTACATTTTTTGTCATAGTTTTCTGGTGCTAATACTCTTTTTCTGTCTAGAATCGAGCAGAATTCCGTCCAGCACACCTGGTCTTCTACGGACCCTGGGCGTGGACCATCATCACGCACACGTCCATGCCTCTCGCGATATTCTACCGCTTCCATTCCACTATCTGTCTCTTCGAAATATGGAGGAACAGCTACAAGAACAAACCGATCTACTTGGATGTTTGAAATAAATTGTTATTTCCAAAACGTATATTATTTGTATAGATCGCCATCTATAAACCCATTCTTTAAATATGAACAAAAAAAACAGTAACATAATAATAATGCAAAATTATAACCAGGAGATGTCAAGATCTATAAACATATTAATAATTACAATATATCAATGAATTCTGGTTCAACATACCATTCAGAAATGTTATTTTTTAAATTATTTGGTCAAATTTCCTCTAAACGTGACGATGCATTTAACATATCCAACGCCGCCTTTTGTCACGAGCACCGACTAACAACAATACACGCTAATTGCTTGAATTTGTTACGTATGGACACACACACACTCATACACACACACACACATAACAAAACAAGTGATCATCGAGCCATTAGAATTTATAATTGAATAGTTTCAAAATGACAATCGTTGACCTCAAACAACTAGTTCACATTTAATAATTTCTAATACAGCAAATCAGTACAATACAGTCTTTGTATTAGTCGAAAAGCAAACTAATATTTTAGCACTAGCAACCGTGATCACGGACAGACGAGATGTGAAATCATATCCGAAAATATTTGTTTCATTTAAATGAATACTCGCGAAAATCTTAGATCTCATAATCAAACAATAATAAAATGCAATGATTAATAGTAAATATTAAAATATAGACACTCTAAACAAAACAACCTAACCACAGCCTTACCGTCTTATTATTACAGTTTCTAGTACTGTGGACTTTCGAAATAAAATACTAAGTGTTTATTACTATCAATACTCTCCTGGTCACTGGTCGTGGAAATTGAAAGTATGTATAAACAAAACAAATAATCTGTTTAGACGACATTATATCCTGTGAGTATACAGATGTGAATGCAAAACGAGCACCATCTGGTGATGAAATAAACTAAAGAGGAAATAAAAATATCATTGGTTTTCTAAATGGTTACATACGCGCTACATATTAAGAAATAAATGAACATCGCCGGGGCGATATCATTGTATTGATAAAATATCATATAACGAGTGACGCCGCTGACTCCGCGGAACGAACACCAAGCCGTGTGAACCAGAAGATTACACATACCACACAAGCTTTGGAATGGTATTGCTATCCTAACATCGGGTCAATCAAGTAGTCTTAGGTGTAGGTTATAAGTTTTAATATGTAATTCTTATTATAATATATGTATACTAGAAGACCCGACGCAGTTCGTATCGCCCTATAATAAAGAAATATCTGTTACGTTTTTTTATTTATATTTTTGGAGTTTACCTATTAAAGCCATAAATCTCCGCGTTTTGAAGTGAGACAGAATGATTAACATATTAGTTAGTTGTCAAATCTAATATAAAAAAAAAGGTTTTTATCAACAACTACTAATAAATTAAAAATTAATTAGAAAAAACATTGTCCAGCGGACAAAATTGTGAATCTAAACCATTCCCAGATCCCCTTGAACAATCAAAATCGGTTTGAGAGAAGTTCAGTGACATACACACTCACAGAAGAAATATGTATATAAATATGTAAGTAAGTTTCGTAGTTTTCCTGGAACCAGATGCCACCCTATATAATTAATTGTAAATAAACTTGAGGATTGTAATTCTATCTCTTTTTTGTATTTTATAACATTAAATGCACCTCTCAAATTTCAATGGCCTGCACTAATAGTAACAAGATAAAGAGTTAGTTACAGTAATATATACAAATTAGTCCACCAATTTACATAAAAATCATTAATGTGAAAACCAATATCTGATTGCTACAATCATGGTACTTTTTAGCATCTTGTTTTTATTTTTTGTGTCCAAATAAATGACTCTCACGGAAACTATTTGTAGCCAAAACACACAACTACTTACAATATTGTTTAAAGCTGCCATCTCATAAAAAGAGAAGTTGCATGCTTTGTGATTATATATTTTTTTCGAAACTTTAATCGAAATTATTAAGAGAGTTTCAGTACAGTATTTTTTTTATACAATTATGTTGGTATTTTTTTAACATATATGTCTAAGTTTTCAGTGTCTCATAAACCAATATTGGTTTTTCCGTACACTGGAAAACTTTTATGTTATTGTAAATTAAAAATTATTCCTTGTAAATATATTTTTAAACGTAAGTGAGGTCATGATATCGGTTTAGTGAGGACACCACACGGCGAGTGAATATTGATTTGCTTAGGATGTACCTACCATTATTATGTTTTAATATCACCTCGTAGTTTATTATAAAAATATAAATAAAATACTTCTCTTTGAAGTCACATCTCCGACCGTACGCTAGTTAAATCACACAACATATAGTTAATGAATAATCTTTAAAAGGACTTCAGTACGCAGAAAGCAATCAATTTTTCCATCAAGACTATTAAAGCGAAGGTAAGCGACACGTCGGAAGAGCGTTTAGATCTAGACTTATAATTAATAGCTGCTGAAGTCCGAGGGCGGAGGGAGAGGATCGTTAGGAGAGTCGTCTGAAACTGACACTGGCTGTGCTAATTATTTGCCCGAAGAACATCCAGCCCACAGACTAACGTGAAACGCATACACCGATTCTATTCATTTCAAATACGGAGAAAAAAGCTGTGGAAAAAAGCCAAGAGAAATAGCACCGCTGATAATACTCATTCATACATATTAATTAATTTTTAAAATACTGAAATGAGTCAAATTATAAACTATTATTTTTATTGAATTAAAAGGAAGCATTGTGATTTTTATATATATATGTACAAAAATAATAGAACATTTTACTTTAATCAATATAATTGACAAAAAATTAAATGGTTGAAAAAAAATATTTAACCAGCAAAAATAATATTAAATATTCATTTTGGTGCCTTTAATTTCTGTCTCTTCATGACACATCAGTAACCTTATTATTAATTATCATGAACTAATTCCTCACACACTCACATATACATATAATATATATGTATCTAAAGTTTACGTTTGTGTGTTTGTCTAATTCTCATCTCACACTTGATCGTCACAGTACAATATTAACACTTTGGGAATACACACTCATCGATAATAAATGTGTTAAAAAAATAAAATAAATAATGACTAAGAATAAAGAAAGATATAATCACGGCACTACGAAGGATAGCCGGGAGACATCGGAACCTTTGGTGGCTCTAGCAGAAGATAGGAGGTGAGTAAAGGGTTCATTAAAGACGGTATTAGTTGAAGATCAGAAACAAAACAGTTCACGTATACCTGACTTACTGTTATAAATAATGTCAAATAAATGTTTTTGTAAATAAATCGTGTTTAAACTCAGTTCGGAGCGAGTCGAGCGGCGAGATGTGTCCTTATACGATTACAGCTAACTGACGTCCGATAAAATTACATTTAGTGGAACGACTGTTCCCTCGATTATTGAGAAAGAAACAAACATCATTAGTATCGAACGCCGCGGGATAAAACGAGGCTCATTAAGATTAACTCGCATAGAAAACTTAGCTTCGACTCGACGCCTTCCTCTAAAACATTTATAAATTATATTAGCCGCTGAACAAATGCATTTATCAAAGGTTCGGGTGGAGACATCGGTGTACTTAACTGGGGTAGTTCAAGAACTTTACCGTAGTAAGAAAAACAAACATGTGACTCGGCTGCGGGTAGTTCCGTTTTATTGTTAGTATAGCTGTAATGTCATTATTTTAATTAGTTTTGTTTTCGTATGATTACTAAAGTTATTATTTATGTCTCTGTTTAATTTTGGATGTATTTCATCAGGGAGCGACCTCCTCACTATCTTCCCAGGCTGAGTGTGGTTCTACCGTCAAGTTGTAACTCCAGCGTGGACCAGATTCCTTCACCAGCTCTGAAGGAGACTCTCTCACATGGAGAGTTAGTATCATTATATAAAATTTTTTTTTACTAAACATTTACCACAATACTTTTTCATATCCAATGTTTCACAATTTCGATAAATAAATTTATATTTTGTATGCTTTCATACGACCAAAGCAATGTTGTAGGATTAATAAATTATTGATATTATTTTTTTGTAACACGACACCTTTTTTTATTATTAGTTAGAAGTCTCTTATTGCTTTTTATCTCCGCAGAATCTTAGTTCTTCCAAATTTCAATCTCATACACCATACTAGTAATGAAACATTTATTAGTTTATTTAAATTGAACTTATTTTTGTATTTGTAGCCATTTTCTACACGAAAGCTTATTTCAATCTTGTCTCCTCACAATCTGCGAGTCACGGAGTTTCAAATCAATTGAATACGTCAGCATAATATGTAATAATTAGCTGAATGCGTGCTAATTTCATTAATTATACTAATTAATACAATATATCACGTTGTTCCAGCGAGTCTATGACTGTGGTCCTCTCAGCGTTTTATGCAAAATTATTAATAGTTTTAGGACTGGCCCTGCCGGTCACCAGCACTATACAGAATGAACTTTACACAAACATTATATCCGATGTAAGTATTTCTATCCCTACTAATATTATAAATGCGAAAGAAACTCTGTCTGTCTGTCTGTTACGCTTTCACGCCTAAACCACTGAACTGATTTTAATGAAATTTGGCACAGACATAGAGTTGACCTTGAGAAAGAACATAGGGTCGTTTTTATCCCAGACTTTTAAAAGGTTCTCTTGTTAACGCGATATTCCACGCGGGCGAAGCTGCGGGCGGAAAGCTAGTAATTTAATATTTTCTTATTCATTTCTATGTACAAGTTTATTGCAAAACCATTGAACTGTAATGTTTGTTAATGTACAAGTTTAATAGTTATATCGCAGTGATCTGTCCAATCAACTGTATAACTTTGTAATGTTTAATTTTATCCTTTTCCAGATCTTTACACTGTATCTGTATATAGTGGGTATGATCTTCTTGGCGTACACGTTCTTCCATCTACGTATCGCCAAAAATATCAAAGATGGCAAGTGATTTTTTTCTATTTTCTTTAAAACTGAGAAAACTTAAATGTTCGTAATAATTTACTATATATTTAATTATTACTGAGTACTCAAAGATCAATGAATTCGACGTAGTTTAATGAAATGAAATAAGAATTAAATATGTACATGACTATTTGATCTATTTTTATTTATTCTAAAAAGTATGTATTGAATTCACCATAAACTGAAAACGGCATATATGTACATCTATTAAATTGTTGTTAAGATATTATAATAAACGACTTCTTACCTGTACCTAACACATACAACGTCTTATTGTACTGTTGTAGGACATATATGACCCTAAATGAAACACAACCGTCTTCTCAGACAGGAAACGTACTCGTTACGGCAGCTTCTACCTCCACATGGGTGTGGCTGGCTTCGGAGTAGGCTCCATCATCTACTCCTGCCTCCAATTCGGAGAGTACTTCGACCTCTCGGGAGACTGTCAGCTCCTCATCGTCGCCCTCAAACCAACCTTCCGCATACTCTTCATGATCGCGCAGACTATTTTTATATTCTCGTACACGGACGTAAGATATATCATAATATACATTATTAATATACATTATTAACATTCAATATTTACTATTTATATTTAAGAGGTGATCACGATGTGTATTCAAAAATATTTAACATAATTCAAGTGATTTCAACCAGATTATTATATCACGACTTTATTTAATTTTCCAAAACAGGTTCTGGACCCTATGAGAGGAGTAGTCCTGGATAGATTCGGTCTGATGCATCTGATAGCGACCAACGTCTGTGAATGGCTGAATGTGGTCATTCAGGAGACGAGGGACGACATACGAGCTGTGGCCTTTCATGAACCGGCGCTAATGAGATACACCAACATCGAAGGACCTTCCAGGACGACTTTAACTGAAACAAACTTAACTTCTCCACCTAATCATTTGAATGAAACAGAGGTCATCACAGCTGGCCAGGGTCTTGAAGCCTGGAGCTGTAACGTATCGAACGTTATATCTCCTCTAATTAGGAATATGAATCCTTATTTGCGGCCGTGCGGAGTCGAGTACAGCCTGCTGTGTTCTATTATTATTGTTGTAATATGGAACGATGTCTGCACGGTTCCTGGCTCGGTAGGTATTAACCTCTATATTGATATTTATTACATCTAGGCATTATAAAGTTTTAGCATTTTACTCTTGTTTATACATATATGGAGTATGTTTTAATGATTTTACAGCTAGCGAGGGTCTAGTATGTGTGTAATAGAAATGGTAAAGAACTAAAATGAGCTTAAAATATTAGATAATTAAAACTATTTTATGGAACTTCATTATTTCATGTATGTTAGTATATTATTGATATATTTTATCTTCAGATAAAACTATAGCTATAAGCTTCAACAATATCTTTCATCTATTACAATAAAGTCGTAGTATCGCCACCCAAAATAATCGCAAGAAGTGAATTTTCCATCATTTATTCAGTAATATTGATTATCCTATTAATAGTAACTTGTCAATTACCTCATTAGTTATTGTAAAAATTACTTAACTTTATAAAAAAATATTGAAAATTAATGTATTTTTGGCAGCAGGACTTTTTAAGTTTTATTTAACTACTTCCTCTTTTAAGAGATTATTTGAAAATTTTAAGGAGACGGAACTGATTACAAAAATATACCACACATTGTTTAAAACATTTCAATGTGTACCTGACACATTTTCTAGTCGTGTCTCTGGTATCAGTAATCAATTTAGGCTGCCGAAATCTAGTGATTTAATAAGATCAGATTGTTAATGTGGATATTTAAAGTGATAAATATGACTGTATGTCAACAAGCCTACAATCGTCTGTGGATTACAGGAAATAGTTATATTCAGAATGAACTCAATTCAGTCTCATTTATGCAAAACGGCCATAGATTTTTTTTTATAGAATACTATACGTGTGTCGTGGCAGCCATTCCCTCCATCTGTTACTCCATTAATAGCCAATCCTATGTATTTTATGATATATTTAAAACACTATCCGAAAATTTAAATGTTATTTTCTATTTATTTCAAATCTTGGAATGATTTATGGCATCCAAAATGAAAAAAGAATGAAACTTAATATTGATAAAATTCCGCTCAACAATTACGTATCTCTTCTAGAAACCAATAGCATCCAATTCCAAGTTAGAGAAGAAGCCTTGCTCTGTGAGAGTGAAACCGATGAACCATTTCTCAGTGGACTGCGGCCAGGCTCACAAGGGACTGTTCCTGGGAGTGGCTGGTCTCGCGGCGACCATCGTCAGCCTGATGATCTTCAAAGGACTGTTCCAGAAGGAGAAACACGTCGAACTGGCTTTACTGACGGTACTATTGTAATAAGATAGCATTTAGACGCCCACCGAGCAAAAAATATCAGGAACATTTCAATTTTGTCAGTTAATTTGATATGAGCAGTCACATATTTCAGAATTACATTTTCTTTATTCCTACTCCACAAACAAAAAAAAACACGCAATTTCAGCCATTATTGGTCCTTAATAAGTTTTGAGAACTACTGAATACACGAATTTTCGAGTATGTTAAAACGCTAGAAGCATTATTCTGTTATTAAACGTCGCGTTTATTCAGATCAACGTGTGGGAGACGGTTCTATTCGTGTTGATGTCCGTGGGGTCCGCGGCTTGTCTCCAGCGCATGAGGTCCCTGTCTTCTCCACGGAGAGCCCCCGGGTTACCCCTGGAGCACGCTCTCCTATTAGTCACGCAGTGCGGGGTCTACCTCTACTACTTGTTCCAGATCATCGGCGCAGGATTCTCCATACACAAGTTCCCAAGCGCCCGGCGCGCCACGAGGTTACCCACCATTACATTTTAATTCATTTCTACTGTCGCTTTCATTAAATGCTTTATGATTGTATGGATTGTTTTGTGCGTTTTAATTCATATTTTTAAATGATTTGGCTAATATATCTACAAACATGATAGTTTTCGTTTATTATCAAACTCAAATTGATTGTCGTCTGTCATTTATTGTCTTTAAATTATTATCATTCATTGTAATCCAAATACAAATATTCTTACTACCAAATACTGTTAACGAGCTGCCCAATCCCTGTCTGAGTATTTAATGTTGACAGCCTGTTCATTTTCCTCTCTTTATCATTTCAGAATAATATCTCCCCTGTGCGCGGTGATCCAAAGCTCCTGTCAGACTCTCCTCGTGTTGGATGCCTGGTCTCGTCGCAGCTCTGGTCGTGAGGAGCGCCCTGGCCGGCAACTAGTCACCTTTCTCCTGGTCAGCAATTTCTCCCTCTGGATGCTCAACAGGGTCAAGAATGCTCGCGCTGAGTTTCATCCATTGCAGGTAACGGCATCTAGTGATTTATTGGAGGATTTCACTAGCTATGAGAACTGACTCTGTCTATTTTAAATCCAGATGGAGTTCTACGGCGTGTGGGCGTGGACGATCATCACTCACGTGTCAGTGCCGCTGTTGGTCTGCTACAGGTTCCAAGCTACCGTTTGTTTTTACGAAATATGGAAGAACTCATACAAGAGGAAGAAAGAGTACGACAGTGAACTAGATGAGGTTGAATTAAACAAATTAGATTCGCCGTAATAAAGTTACATTGATTTGTATTTTATATTTTAAGCTTCCTCCCCAAAACGCGATCAAAGAAGCTTTGTTTTATTTACAATCTCCAAAGTCTTAACAACTTATCTCTAGTTCCTCAAACTTACAAAAACCTCTGTTACAATAATACTGCCAATACAAACTGGTGATGACTTGGTTTTGAGAGGCTCTATTTGTAACTGACATCATGTAAATCTCTTATAAATACCTCATCTTACATTTCCTCTATAAGATATGACAATATATTTTCAAATCCCGTCGATGTACATATATTGGATTAATTATAAATAGTATTTTTAAATACAAACTTGATTTATTTGATTTGATAACAAATTTCTTGTGAACGTAAAATCTCAAATTGTAAAACTGGTTTATATTTAATTGACCCTACTATTTATTTATTGTATTCTTGATAAAATATATTATTTAAAAATTAATCTTTCATGTCACAGAAGTGCAGTAGTTATTTGCTTAACTCATTGTACCACTTAAATACAGGTACATAGGTATTATAGTTATTAGTTTTCAATTAAGTATATTGAAGTGACTTTTAAAGTGTAAGAAACATTAATCATACAAGTATTTTTAAGTATTTTAAATTACTAAATAATAATATTTTTAGTATATTATGATCCATGTACGTTCACAATTTATTTTGTAATTTATAGTTTCCCAAGATAACCTTAATCTTATATCTTTAAATGAGCAATTCTTGTACATATATTTATATATAATTCCAATTATATATAAATATATATACTAGAATAAATAAAATTAAAATATACAAGAAATAAAATTAAATAAAAAGATAAATATATAAGATATAATTTGAATCTCGGAATCGGCTCCAATGTTTTTCATGAAATTTAGTTTATAGGGGGTTACGGGGGCGATACATCGATCTAACTAGGAATCATTTTTAGAAAATGTCATTTTATGAAAAAAATAACAAAACGGGGTTGTTTAAAATATGACTATTCCTGACATCTATTGATAAATAATAATAGTACTTTTTGCTAACTACTCTTGCTAATTGCTTTAACGACACAACAGCAGATGGCGTTGTTTATTAACAGTAAGTGAATGAGTGTTTGTTTTGAGATGGAACTAAAAAACTTTTGTTGATTTATATTGTTTTGTGTCTTCTTAACGTGTTCACTTAAAAATACACAAACGAAATTTAAAAAAAAAAACACAAAATAAATAGGTACTAATAACCCGTTAATCCCGAGCAAAGCTCGGTAACCATATTATTGTATAATAAGATAATTCATCTTTATCCAATACATTTCATTAAGATACTTCATAGATCCCAATAACTGAAATAACCAAAATCCTCTATGAATTTTTGTTATTGTTTCTTTTATATTCACTTTTTTATATTCAAACGTATAATGTCTTTTTTTTTTAGCAAGATAAATGCATATTATGAGAAAATTCTATTAGGTTTCCGTTGTAACAGATTAAATGAATCTTAAGTGTCAGATCTGTTTTTTGTGAAACTGTCAAAGCTGTCATTTAAAAATTGTATCACCCTACAACAACCAAACTACAAAATTGTCTAAACCAATAGAAGTCCTGGTTCCATTAATATTTCTTTTACACAGTACGGTACTTTTAAAATATGGCTACAGCGATGGACGTAGATGAAGAAGAAGTCGAAATGGCATCGTCGAGCAGTGGCAAAGGCGACAAAAAAAGATTCGAAGTTAAAAAGGCAAATGTCCATAATTAGCTTACTCATTGCAATGATGTTTTGTTACTATTGTGCTTAAGCGACTTTTTAACGTGAATTTCTTTATTTTCAGTGGAATGCAGTAGCTTTGTGGGCTTGGGGTATGTGCTTTGAAGTGTATAACCTTTAATATTTGATCCACGAAACGTCTCATTGAAGTGTGATTATTTATTTTAGATATCGTTGTGGACAACTGTGCTATTTGCCGTAACCACATCATGGACCTGTGTATAGAGTGTCAAGCTAATCAAGCTTCTGCTACTAGTGAAGAATGCACAGTGGCTTGGGGAGTTTGCAATGTATGAAACTTACAAATCATCAAAATGAGATATTTTTAAAATATATTTCTTATCTAAATGTTACATTTCTTACTTTCAGCATGCTTTTCATTTCCACTGCATCTCTCGTTGGCTAAAGACAAGACAAGTGTGTCCTCTCGACAATAGAGAATGGGAGTTCCAAAAGTAAGTTGAACAATATTTATTGTACACAAAAGAAAATTTTATATGAGTATGTATTAGCGTATAAGTCAAAAATTCTTATGGGGAGTGCACTTGGCTAGAGATATTTAAACATTGTCTTAAATCTATTTAATGATATATCATATCATATCATGTCATTATAAATGATTAACAACTCTGTTCATTTTCAGGTACGGACACTAGCAGGTGACGGCACTTGGAGCATCATTGTGAAACAAGAAATTGAATGTCATGTCAGTTTAAGTTTTCTAATAAACTCACTTCTTATAATAATTGTTAATTATTTTAATGAAAATGTAATTAAAACTCAAAAATATCGGAAACTATAGACGGTAAACTGAAAATATTAAACCAATTTGTTTTTCAATATAAATTCTTTGAGTTCTAACATCTTTGTATATTACTGTAATTGATTTGAGCAACAAAGATAATAAATTTTTTTCAGCCACCATGTCTCACTCATTCTTGATAACCTTCTAATAATGAGATTTATGTCGGTCATTGTCAACTTTCAATCTACAATACATAGGTATATGTATATAAAATTCTCATGTCTTTGATGGACCGATTTTGATGAAATTTTGTGAGCATATTGAGTAGCTCTGAGAATCGGCCAACATCTATTTTTCATACCCCTAAGTCATAAGAGTTCTTCACCCTTAATTATTTATTTTCAGACAGATTTTTTTTTTGTTTTTATTTTTTTATTATATAGAACAAAAATACATACAACCAAAAATTTTTACTTTTTCCTCACCAACTCTAATTTTTTTATAATATGACAAAACAACATTTGCCCAGTCAGCTAGTTATTCATAATTTTCAAATGAAATCAAAGCTGTAGTGTGTTGAGGCATTTTATTATCATAATTAAATGAAAATATTCATAGACTAACTTGATAACAAGATGCAATTATTTCACTAAATTGAATTTTTACATACACTATTCCATATGGGAATATCACATGGCCAGCTTGGGGCCGGCCCATACATCATACATACATCACCGACATGTATATTACAGTACATTAGTAAATGATGCGCATCTTTACATCATGAGGCTACTCCAGACATCATGCTAATACTACGGTGCCTCTAATTTCATTCATTATTTGAGACTAACTTTCCCCCGTCTCGCTGAGGCGTTGTGTACAATTCATATGTACATTATATTCATATAATAATTTTGTCATATTTCTGTTAAAAATCGCTTTATACAAATGTTAAAAAGTAAAATTCATTGCATGCTCCTTTCCTACTCTAACATATAATCTAGGTTCATTGAGTAAGCAAACTTTTATAGTCGGTCATGTTACATTTCAGGGATGAGTTTTTTGGAATGTTAGAGGGCGCCACCGTCGTGTATCCAACGGTCTATATTGTCATGTATGGTACAGGATAGTGAGTCTATTGCATGCGCATCATTTACAGTAAGTGAAGGTCGATCTCAGTAACTTGTATTCCTTTAGGCCGGAATTACTTTACAAGAGGTCCTCACTCCTCAGTGGCTGGTGGCCTGTCTTCGTGTCTCTTAAAGCTCGTTACCAGCCGTTCCTCCCGACGGCTCATGCTGTTTGTTTCAGTATACACTAGTGAGTAATTCCGGCTTACTGTTTGTTCTTCGCTGTCCTCCACCTCTCCTCACATCATAACGGGAACTAGCAAAGGTCGCGTCGTCCTCGCGACGCATTCATTAAAGCTGAACGACGTTTGAACATCCCGAACCGAAGCCCCCGGGCTCCTCGCGTCTATAAGTGTCAAACTATCACAATACTCGAATTCGAACATCACGTCACGAAATAAATAGTAGATAAAAATAATCCTAGTCAGTGAGAATTAAACTAATAAGAGAATACGAGCGGTGGTAGGTCAGTCTGCGGTGAGCGCGGGCGGCAGGTCGATGGTGCGGCTCTCGTTGCCGAAGATGAGTCTCAGCCTCTTCATGGGCGGCAGCGGGCGGACGGGGCTATGTTTCCTCCTCTCCTTGGAGCGGCGTCTCTTCTTGAGGCGGCGCGCCGTGTCGGGGTCGACGCCCTCCAGCCGCAGCACCTCGTACTCGGGCACCTCCTCCTCCACTACGGGGCTCCTCTTGACCCTCAGCGTCAGTTTGAGCCCCCGTCGCGGCGGCGTGCAGGGACACTCTCCCCCACAGTTGGACTTGTCCGCCAGCCACTGTCCCTCGCACTCCTTCTTGTTCTCGTCCTTCTGTTTCTTGCCTTCCTTGTCCTCGCTGGGGTTCACGTTTTCTCTGAAGTCACAACTCTCCGTGATGCTCGCGTCTTCGCTCACAGTCTTCCTCTCTCCGGGTCGTTTCTCCGCGGGGTCCGTGTCCTCGGGTTCTGTCTTCACATGTCCCGGTGGAGGCGTCTCTGTCGCTTGTGGTGGAGATTCATTCTCGTGACACTCCCCGCCTGTGTTCGTTCCTTCATCGCCACTCCTAGTTTCTATATGTGTCTCTATATCGTTATTCACCGGCTCGTGTTCCTGAGTAGGTTCCGTTTTCACCGTCTGTGTATCCGTTTCTGGTTCCGGTAGATCCGGTTCTGTTTTCGGTGTGCTGTGATTTCTGCATATTTTCGTTTCCGATGTGGCTTTCGTGGTATTCCTTACTTTCGTACAGACGGCGGGCACGCTGGACTCAGTGAGTCGCCTGTGACTTCTTAATACTATTCCTGAATGTGAGTCGCGGCTGCTACACGAGCTCGCGACGCTACAACACCTCGACTGAGCCTGAGTTCCGTTGAGAGGTCGGCTGCTGTCAGCTCTCCGCCGCAG
The DNA here is from genome assembly GCA_916720795.1 of Danaus chrysippus. Taxonomy (NCBI): domain Eukaryota; kingdom Metazoa; phylum Arthropoda; class Insecta; order Lepidoptera; family Nymphalidae; genus Danaus; species Danaus chrysippus. Next base: position 17,303,382 of record CAKASE010000049.1, on the reverse strand, counting down.
CCTCTCCCCGCGACTGGAGGCCGAGGACTCCCTGCTCCCCGGCGCGTCCTTCTTGCCGCTCCCGTCCATCACGTCCGCTATACATCCTTGTGCTATCAACAGCTCCGCGTCGTACTTCGTCAAACCCTTCTGCTTCATTTCCTTCATACTCAACGGAGACACTATAGTGGAGACCTGTCCCGCGGGTGCTATTGATTTTTCGGAGCTTTTACTGTTTGCAGGTTTCTGTATTTGCTTCGCTTTAGTCCTATTTATTCTATTATCTGTTTCTCTAAACCTGTATCTAGTGGCCTGCTCGTCGTTGTGAGCATTCTGTACTGAAAATGCTCCCTTCCCTCGTCTCTCACATGTCTCACATTCACAGTAACAGTTTCCGTTGCCAAAGAAGTCTTCTCCGTAGAAGCAGGTGATCTCTTCCCCGACCTCTATATCTCTCAACACCCTTACAAAGGCTTTTCCCCGGTCGGTTGCTTCAAAGGTACAGGTTGGCCTGCAGTCATGATTTATATAAGCGGCGGGTCCCAGCCACAGCTGGGCACAATTTTTTCTACAACTATACATAACTGAGAAGTCATTTTTCCCCGGATGAAGGAGCTGCTTCTCCTCTTCCTCGGTCATCTCAGCGATACAACCCACTAGGAAGTCGATTCTCTCATGCTTGAAAAACTTTTTAGTAGTTGAAATCTTAGCTCCGACTCTTCCTTCTAATGAATATCTATAACACGGTTCTATAACAAAGCCAGCCTTCTTGTCAAAAATTCTAAGATAACGGTAAATCTGAAAACACAAACAGTAAATAGTTAAATACAGGCATATGATATGTTTAGTAAAGACTGATATCAATATGTCTACTGACGTGTTCTCTTAGTTTGTTTTGCTGGTGTTTATTTTTGCTGAAGTGTCTCGGCATCCATTCACCGTTTGCCAGTTTGGAGTAAGCCTTGTTGTAGTCCTGGGTCTGGAGGAACTCTTTAATGATATTTTTGAGTTCCTCTTTGTTCGTTTTCAGCGGTCTGTACCTGATGTTCATTTTGTGAGTCGTTATTCCGAGGTAGGGGTCGATTATGAGAGCCGTCGCGAGGTCGTCGTACTCCGACAACTCGCGCGGGGTCATTCCCATGGGCTGCATTTTGTGGAGCACTTGCCTCCCTGGATAGCTCGCGGATCCAACAACCATCCTGATCACCTACAAAACAAAGACGCTACTATTACAGAAATACTAACATCACTCTCTCGTCAAAACTATGTGCTGACCGTGTAACAAAACTTTCAGGTTAAATAGATTTTCTTTACGACACTGTCATCCTATCAGCACGTAATGTATTAGAGACACATTTATAATAAAATAGCGAATTAAAACAGTAAATTATAAAAGGACAAACATGGCGGCCGAGCACGAAACTCAAAAAAGAGACACGTCAAAATTTTCTCTATTTATCTCATTAATAAACACTTAAACATGAAACAAAGATATTTGAGTATGTAGGTTAAGAGTGCAGTAATAACAATTACTTACTTAAATCATTGAATATATTTTAAAATCATGTTTATATCTAATAACAAGTCTATTATCATAACACTTCTTGACATTAACTCTAGGTTATTCATATAATTTAAACATAACAAAAAATTACTTTATTATAATATATTTAATTCATAATTTATGAATATAAACAAAATATATACACTTTAAGTTCAAAAACTCAAAGCAACGCTGAAAAACAACCATGTTTTCGTGCACTTCATTCATAAAGATAGCGTTTACGAGGCATATATAAAAAATAATATCCTTATATAAAAAAAGAAATATTTCTGAAAGAGATACATGGATTTGAATAAATAATTATATGTTGCAGAAATAATTATAACAATAATACATTTTGGTTAGGTGAAACGAGTATATTACAAAAATATTTTACTACGTTATAAGAAACAAAACGAGCTCAGTAAATGCTATACATATAAAAAGAAGTATAGGTATTTTTCTTTGAATTTTTGACGTTCTGGGCGAAATGCTTTTTTGTCTTCTCGATATTTACAGTTTTTTTAATATAAAAATACATAGTTTTGGCTTTTTAATTTGCCCTCGTAAAAGATCCACAGAGGAGATCCTTGAGTCTTTAATGTATGTAAATATATCTAATAACAGCTTTAATATAAGGCATAGTTTGATGTTTATTTTTAAAAAATCTTTTGAGCATATTATTATATATTAGATACATAATTTAATTATATTTTTTTGAAATGGTAAAAGGTACGTAATTTGTTATTTACTAATATAATTTATTCAAACAATAATATATAATTTCTTTGTCGGATTCCAAATAACAAATTAAATAAACTATAGTATAACTTCTGTGTTAATTATAAATAATGCAATTATCATTATTTTATTTATCCTTTTAATGTTTTAAGTTATATTATTTCTTATTTTTGCTGTTAGCTACCTTAATTTGAATTGTGACAAGTGACAGTCAACATTGGTAAATAAGACAAAACGTCATTCTGATACCTAAAGACACTAAGTTGATAATGAAAACTGAAAAATGATAATTTTATTCCCGCGGCAGTTACCAAGTAGAGCGCACGTCAGTTATGTTATGTGTTTAAAAGTTTAATATTAATAAATACGTAATAAAAAAGAAACATATTTAGTGTTAAACTTTACAGAAATTTATTTAAAAACTTTATAATTTACTTAAGATTGATAACTTTAACTGATAACTTATATCTGCAGTTGGATTTAGCAGAAATAAAATTTAAACCAAATCTCGGTAAGTGTTAAAAAAATTAAAATGTGATCGTCAATGAATCAAAACACAAACTTTTTTGGTCATTAAAATAATATTTGTTTAATTAGATGTAATTCTTAAAAAGTGTGTCGCAATCAGTTGTTGTGCGTAAAATTAGATAACATTTCACCTAATAAGTTTTATATTATCTTTATATACTTAATGTACATTATCTATACTATCGATTATATAAATATAGGGAATTTATTTACGCATTTTACTACTAACTTTAGGTTATATATATATTATTATGCGTGATGGCCTAGTGGTTAAAAGGCCGGCCTCTCATGCACGAGGGCGCGGGTTCGATCCTGGCCCTGACAAGTACCAATGCGATTTTTCCGAGTCATATGTACTTTCTATATATTATAGTATTGGTCAAAACTATTCTCACCATGTAAGGGAGACCATGGCTAAAGCTGGGAAATTGCCAGGAAGAAGAAGATATAAATTATTATAGTTATATATAAATTTTACCGAAATCTGAGCAATTTAAAGTTAATTACTACTTATATCAAATTTAATACTATCTTCTTAACTTTCAGAAGAACGCTACAAATATGGCTCATTCCGGATCATCGGGAAGTATTAAAAGCGGAATTATAGATTTTACAGCCGGATCTTTAGGTACTGGTCGAATTTAGAAAAATTTATACCAAATAAGTAAAAATTTGATTTTTTTTTCATAAAACAAACAATGTAATGGTTATTTGTTTATAGGGGGAATAGCGGTGGTGTATGTGGGACAACCTTTAGATACAGTGAAAGTTAAAATGCAAACATTTCCCCACTTATACAAAGGCATGTACCACTGTTTGAAACAAACATTAAGGAATGACGGCATCGTCAGAGGTTTATATGCTGGAACTACTCCGGCTATCATGGCAAATGTTGCCGAGAACTCAGTTCTGTTTGCCGCTTATGGTTATTGTCAGAAATTTGTTTGTCACATCACCGGAACAGAGGTAAGTAATATGTTGAGGTTTAAGATATTTTTTTCTTTCATAAAGAATATTACATATTCACTTAAATGAAACTTAAAACTAATTTACAAAACTATTTACATAACTGTTTACATTTTTGAGCGTACGAAACTAGGTTCTTAAATCTTACTATACAAAATAAAAAATATATTTAACAAGTAATACATCAAAACATAAATCAATAAGTGTTTAGTTTTGTATATCAATATTCATCAAGACAAAATGTTTACAGACATATTACAACTAGATGTGATATTCCTAAAACAAAAACTTCAACAATGTTATATGTTATGCTCTTTATCATATATGTAGTATATAAAACTATGTAGTCATGTATGTATTGTGCTAAGTAACAAACTGATATAGCAACTAATATATTAATCTATCTACATTACACTTGACATCATATTATTTCAATATCGAGCAAGCATAACTAACACATAACAATATACTTTATATAATATAATTCCCAAAGTGGATTGATGTCAGGCAAGCGGCTGGTCGTAAAAACAATTAACTATCACTATTTACAACATGTAAGGCAGACCCTGGCTAAAGTTAGGAAATTGCCAGAAAGAAGAAGATACAACTTTATATATTTTCTGATACTACTTTATATGTACTTTTTGATATATTTGCAAAAGTTTTTTGTATGTGTAAAATTAACAGATCATAAACACAGTGCTTATAAAATATTTCTATTGAATGAAGCATCCTAATATATTATTTTATATAAATGGAAATCAAAATTATATATTTTTTAAATTATATATATATAATATAGTATTTATTAATTTGCTCTGCTTGTGTTATTTCAGAGTGTGGACCAGTTGTCGACTCTAGGCAATGCGTCAGCGGGGTTCCTGGCCTCGTTCTTCTCATCCTTCACTCTTTGTCCGACGGAGCTCATCAAGTGTCAACTTCAAGCGATGAGGGAAGTGAATGTCAACGGTTCACAAACAGCAGTACGATGACTTTGGGTATTCTGTTATAACTTAATTCTTATAATACTGATACAGTTATTCATATTTATTTGTATACTCTTATCGCTTGTAATTTTATTATCAGATGCTAATGATGTCAAATGTGTTTGTAAACTTTCATGTGAATAAATATTATTTTATATATGTAGGTGAGGCTGACTCCGTTGCAACTAACTCAGCAGATCTTCAAACAGTATGGTATTCAAGGTTTGTTCAGAGGTCTTGTGCCAACCATCATGAGGGAAATGCCAGGATACTTCTTCTTTTTCGGTGGATATGAAGGTAAACATATTTTCTACACTCCTCATATACATATATATGTAATCAGTATGTATCGGAGGTCAAGTGTTTATTAACCCACAAGTATCTTATTACTTTCCTTCCAACACGAGCCCTCTTCTTATTATCAGCTGTTACTATAATTCATTTGTAATCTTTCTTTCTTATCTCTATATGTTTTTCCTTGTGATGATGTCTTGTTTTATTTCCTTTAGTTTATTTAGGTAATTTTTTATTTTTTTTCTTGTTTTCTTGATAAAGCTGCCGATATCTTTATATACCCCGCTTTACGCGAGGGATACGTTCCGAAGAAAATCGCGTTAACTGAAATTCACGTAATCGAGGTTTATGATTAAACACAGCCAAAATTTAATACACAAATATAAAAATCATTTTAATCAATCACTATAATTCTAAGAACACTATACAATACATAGGTACTCCTATTTTTTACGAAAAAATACATGTATCGTCTTTTGGGTAGCGTTTTGTTTACGTTCTTGTAAAATACGTTCATAACACCAAACACTGTTTATAATCGATTGACACACGTTCAAGACACGGTCATCATTATTGTCTATACTCTGCAATGTCCCAACCTGAATAAATTTTTGAAAATCGCATTATAGTGAAACCGCGCACAACGAGGTCGCGTTAAGCGGGGTATTACTGTACTAGTTGTGGGTTTCTCGTGGTATATTAATGGTAAATAACTATTATCTGTCACCAATTTCCGATGACCCATACTATCTATCCAACGTGTTCGTCCAGCCAGTTCTATTTGACCCGTAGGTACAAGACAGCTCCTCACTAAGCCAGGCCAGTCAAAGGACGACATAGGTCCGTGGCGCACGATGGTCGCGGGCGCGGTGGGAGGCCTAGTGTTATGGACGGTGATCTTCCCCTCTGACGTCATCAAGTCCCGCGTACAGATATCCAATAAGAGTCAGAAGTTCCTCACCGTCGGTATGGAAATTGTTAGGAAAGAAGGTTCGTATGATGACATTTAACTTGACATTGTTTGTAATAATTAATGATTTAAATTGTTGTCTACTTCATAATTCTTAGTTTAACGTTTCAAAAAGTTTCAAAAGTCTGGGATAAAAACTATCCTATGTTCTTTCTTAAGGTCAACTCTGTCTGTACCAAATTTCATTAAAATCAGTTCAATGGTTTAGGCGTGAAAGCGTAATAGACAGACAGACAGAGTTTCCTTCGCATTTATAATATTAGTAGGGATTCTTATAACAGTCAACTAGCGCCATCTGTATATTCGTTATAATAGTGTGAATTATTGTTCATAATATTTCTGTACAGTAATTTAATAATTGGTTTTACAATTTATAATTAGAGCCTTAGCATGTTTTACATAATGTTAAGTGTTTTATTATTTAATGGAAATTCTTATAAGGGGAACTAGCGCCCAATATTATAACCCCTCATCAAAATGTTATTTTTGAATATTATAAATACCATACAAGTGTTAGACTGTAGATTCTGTTATCAGTTGTGGAGTAATAAACATCTAAATGGAAGTACTGCCTAATATATTTCTAACAATATATATATTGTGTTTCAGGAGCGCTAGCCCTCTACAACGGTCTAAAGCCGACACTGGTCCGTACAATCCCGGCGACGGCCGCCCTGTTCGTGGTTTATGAATACTCGAAGAAATTCATGCATCAGTCGTTTGGAGATTAATAAACTAGCTATATGTTGACTTGTTACTAATATATTGTTCACCCGACATGTGTGTTTCTGTTTCTAAATAATAAAAACTTAGGAATAATTGCATTTCTTTTCTATAAAAAGTATTAATGCTACTATCCTACTATAATATTATAATTGCGAAAGTTTGTGAGTGTGTGTGTATGTTTGTTACTTCTTCGCGCTCAAATGGCTGAACCGATTTTAATAAAATTTTGTATACAGGAAGTTAACGTCCAGGAATAACACATAGGCTACTTTACATTCCGGAAATCCTCGGTTAACACCGCGGGACGCAGCTAGTTATTGAATAAAACTTAAATCTCTTCGTTTGTCAATATTGTAGTTTGTTTTTTAAAGTGTTTACAAATAAAGAAAGCATGTGTAGTATCAATGTCAAGATCAAAGGTCCTTGACTTAGAAGGACGATAACAACACGTCATCTGTTGAAATATAGCGGCTTTAGTGTTATTATTAAACATATTATGTTTTTCGTATTACTACGCATATTTTATTATTATAAACTACATACTCATGATGTTTCGGTTACTTTGGTTCAACATAGATCACGAAGATGAGATGTGTGTGTGTAATGATAGTTTAATTTAAATTAATTCTCGTAGTCTAAGATCTCATGACAATTATTAATATTTTAAGTAATCGACTACAATTCTTATACATTCTCTAAGTGATTCGTTACCCATATATCTACTTGGAATATATCCACTCCTAGGAATCCAAATCTACTTGGAACATTAGTGTAGTCCCAGCCTTAACGATTTAACCTCTATAACGGCTTAACTGAACCTATATCTGTACATACTTTATTATTACAATTACTAAGTATTACTTAAAATTTGTATATTGTTACTATTTGAGCACACTGCCTTAAAATCTCTTTTAATAATTCTCTTTTTATGTATAGAAAGCATCTGTCAGGCATTACCAAACAAAACATAGATTTGTCAATACAACTACACGTATTTTAATAGTATATACAAATATATCTTATGCCTACGGAAAATTATCAAATTCACAACATATATCAGTACAAGAGGAAGACCTACAAGAATAACCAAAATGAAAATTCGGTCGAAGGTTACGTGAACGGTAGGGCCGATCAGAACGATGTGACCGATTCACCCCGGAGTGACCGAGTGACCATCGACGAAGCTGGTTGTAGCTGTGACATTGACTCAGACGGAGAAATAGCGAACATACTTCACAAGAAGAGGCCCGTGATAGAGCTGGCACAGTTACAGCTACAGAGAGTCCTGGACGAAACTGACAAGTTGTTTTGTGATAATATAGACTGCTGCAGGTAGAGGGTTTCTTATATTTAGGATCACTTAGATACAAAAAGCATATAAGGTATATAGCAGATGGTACGAAAACACTTTCAAATGGAACTAAGTATATTTAAAGAAACATAATTGCGCTAATGTGTCCTTTGATCATTTTGTATCAAACACGTTATGGTATTGGTATAACGCGCCTAGAATAGTAGTGGAACCCTAACTGTTTCTGATTCTTATAAAACTTCTAACGTTCTTAAAGATTTTTATAAAACTAATAAAATGAGGCACTGTTATGTTCTCTGCTCATGATTCATGAGGCACTGTTATGTTGTTTGCTCGTGGTCGCGGTTATTGTAAAGTATATATTATATAAAATGAAAGTGTTTTCGAAATTCTCAGTCCGTAGCAAGTACTTTTTTTATGGGAATTTTACAAACCTCACCTATGACGGCAAATGAATGCTCATAGGTTTACAAGTCTACTTATCTGTTAGGTGTGTGTCCAAGTTACTTCAGGTTTTAATTTACGTGTACCTACTAGTTCAAGTTTGAATACCAATGTCAGCTTGATAACAAAATATTTTAAAATGAAACGGTGTTCAGGGACAAATTACCAAAATTCGACTGCTAGGATGTAGAATCAGAAGAACTATGTCTACTGACTACATGGTTACCATAAAAGCAATAAAGTTTAAGCAATTAAAATTTAAGCCACCCTAAGCTACACGCGGTCTAGTCAGGAAAGCCATCAAAATTTTGTATAATATTAATAAATATTTAAACAAGAAAAATGAATTCTAAAGTCTCTCCCTCATATAATCTAGATAAAGCTGATTTGATATGTTTGTTTCCTTGAGTTTCCGTTAGAAATAGATAGACGGATATCTACCCAAAGGAAATGTAATTTATACGACTCAATGGAACTGAATTTTGCTAAAAGTATAACATATCCACCGATATCTTCGTTTCCTCACGAATTAAACTAGCAGATGCACCATCGCAATTTTTTTTTTCCAAAAAAACTCCGTGGAAGTTGAGTGAAGTGACCTCAGCGTTTCAGTACAGAACCGACTTTCCAGCTATAGAATTGAAATTGTTGGTCCAATACATTTTTAATATATCTAAACACCACCCGGCTGATTACTGGTCTCTAATGAACAAAAAATACGTCGACTTGATCGGATATTCGCTTGTCGAGATCATCGCCGTGGATGACTGACTTGAATCGTCAGCACAGCCTTCCGCTCGCTTCGCGTGCTTCACTCGCAAAATGCAGCGTCAATAAAACGATGTCAAAACAATTTTCCCCTTAATCTGTAGCACCTAATATGAAGATTTTAAAATTCTAAAACCATTTTAAAATATATGAAAAGATGAAAATCGTTGTCCGTTTTCATATTGACAGCATTGTTTGGTAATTCGAAAAGACCCAACACGTGTTGAAACAAATTAGCTTATCCTTAACATTACTACTCATAATATAAAAATAGGCACTACAATAAAACTATGCGTTGTTGTAAAATAAGACCTCAGGGCGTCGATGTTAATCTTGCCATAGTGAAACTAAATTAGACGTCAGAGATACCTAGGTATCTAGACCCGTTTAGTGGAGCTGATTAGTTAACCCAGCAGAGAAGATCTTGCCCAGCTCATCTAACAAAAAGAATAGTGTGTATGCAGATGAGATTTCTTCCGGATGCCCCTCTTGCAAAAGATGGCCGATGAGTCATCACGTCCTAATACATAAAATAGTGTAAAAACTACATACCTACCTATTAAAAATTAAATGCCTTATTTTTATCTTCTCTCTGATTTCATTTAAATATTAAAGACAATTATTGAAAACGAATCGTTAGGGCCTTCATAAGAAATATTTTTTACCGCTTCCAGCTCAAGAAACAGCGATATGAGGATGTCTGAGTTAGATATATTAATGTAAATAAATATTTTCAATACGTTACTATTATTATAATGTCACGGCTTAAAATTTTATCTCTTTAAATAGTATATCCACTACCGCATACTTACTTGAACTATTCATAAAAAATAATCAAAGTAAACAGCACATAAAAGAAAGAGTACGATCAAAATTTTCCATTGAGCACACACTCCAACAGAGCTGAATTTTGCTAGAGATTTATGGAACAGTAGTGTGAATAAAACCTTAAACTCAATCAGTTTAATGAAAGTCAACATATTAGTTTTATTAATTTACTACCAATATTATAGACTAGTGTAAAATTTTTAAACATTAAGTCATTAGGTATAGTAAGACTCCACTCAGCAACGAGTACATTCAAGTGAATATAACTTCCTTCTCTAGAGGTATATAGACTTACAGGTCTTATATGAATCGTAAAAATAATGTCTATATGTGTAGTATGGATGGGTTCCAAAGTACTTTCAGTAAAGTTAATTTCCACCTCCTTACTTTATCAATAGTAAAAAGACAAATATTTGTAAGACACTCCGAGCAAGGCCTTATAACTTAATAAAGAAACCGAACAGTAGAACATTATTATATATATTTCATAAAACACCTTTTATATTTCCTTTGTATTTTTCAGGTCAATCTATGATTTCTTGAACCTATGTAAGGCAGCGATCCTCAAACACAATAAATGTGGCTGTATATTTCTGAGTTTAGTAATATTGGCTTTCCTGGTCGGTGTGATCATTGGCTCTGCAACATGTGGAGCCACTCTGAGACATTTCAACAGCCCTATCCTCACCTGTATCGACAACCTGTTCATTTCGGGTCCATCCCCGCTCCAACACTCCTTTAAAGGCATCATATGATATTTATAAACTGTTTTAAGTGAATATAAGCATGTAATATTTATTGTATATGTATAGAATAGCTCTTTTATATATTTGTAATAATTATATTATCTGGAATAAAAGTTTCCGTCCAATATTTAAAAAGTATGTGTTTATTAGGAATGTGTATTGTAGTTTCTTAACAAAACAATTAATTATTAAATGGGTTTCTTTAACTAATTATAATGAATGACTATCACATAATGATGTAAACAACACAACATACATTTTAAAACTTTATTTGCAAACTCGGCCTTAACCATTAGCAGCGGTAGTATGTATACATGTCATTATTTTACATTTCAAAGAACAATAGTGCATTCATTGAATCTCTGCGATGTTCTTAAGGAAATTGCTTAAACTAGAGAAAGTGACCATTTAGTTCCATAACAACTAAGTCATTCCAAATATAGATGAAACATATCCATAACTAGTTCTATACAAATGAAAATACAGCCGTCCTAAGGACATACAAGTTTAGGAAATTCACGAGCGATTTTTCATGTTAAACTAAATTTGGAACAAAAATTATAGATTAGAGTGTATTAGTTGAGATAGTTTATTTCTCCTCGCACCATTCGTTCTCCTTACGGACCTGTTCCTCCTCGGCAGCTGTGAAATCGTTCTTGATATTAAATGTCTTCCGAATCTCTTCTGGAGTCTTGCCCTTAATCATATTAGCTACAGTTTTACACGTGACATCCAGAAGTCCCTTAATATCTAAGTAATTCGCTGCCAGTATTAACTCGAACAGTGTCCCCTGATCAACTTTGAGAAAGTCTGCATCCCAGGATGAAATATCATCGGTGCGTTTTTCTTTGTTTTCGTCGTCTTCGGGTAGTGGAGGGTCGTCTTTGTGGTAAGTGGCCCACTGGATCACCTTCTTGAGGATAGCGGAGTTCACGTTGGGTAGAGGCACCACTTCTTCTTCATCATCATCCATCCCGAGATCTTCCAACATGGTTTTTATGGTGACAGAACATTTTGCTATTTCGACATCAACATCAAAAATTTCATTATCCGAAGACTGTAGTTTGATATTTGGCATCTGGAAATATGAATCTAAATTTAATTATCGTAATTAAAAAAATAACACGACCACAACAAATAGTTTTAAAAAATCTTTATCAAAGACGCCATCTTAAATACAAAAATAGTCACAAAGCTTACCTTACAAATAGATTTTTCTATATCGGTTTAAAAATAAACTTTTCCGGTCCACTGTGATAATTTTTAACTCAAGTATCTAAAGAGTGAATTAGTGTGAGATTTTAATAGATGGTACACACGAATACACGCAATTCCTTACTGCAGACAAGAGTACTTATTCTAATATCAAACGAAAATGTCAACATCAACGAGAATCTAAATTCTAGAACACTGCAGTGTTTATGGTCCAAGCTTTTAACTCATAAGATACATTGACTAACACTATCTTTATTTATAAGTAATTTAAACTTAATTTTTCTATATGTAAAATATAAAATCAATAATTAAACAAATTGATATTTGCTGCGACTGCCGAGGCATTTTAATTTACAAATAGTCTGATGAGGTTTAATTCAACTACCACTCATTGCTAAAAGAATAATATAACACTAAAGTTACTGTTTCTAACATTAAAGAGACCTTTTATTACTGAATATTAGTTGATTTTAAAATGTATTTTTTCTTTGTGTCTGTTCGTTCCTACTAATTTATGAATTTTAACGGTTCATGCACTGTAGGGAAGCTAATGTATGATTAAGTATTTTTTTTATATTTCATTCGTTAATAATTACAAAACAATGAGTAAATTGCGCGGATGAACTCCCAGCCACAAACACCATACTCCAATGAAAAAGTGCCTTTTGAAATACCTAGTAAGGAGATTAAATAAAAGAATGAAAAGAGTGAATTTTGTAGTAATTAGTTAAGTACTATCAATATTCTGAGTGGTTGTAGTTATTAACCGCTTGTAACGACGGTGCAGTGAAAGGTCTAACAAAATATGCCTACACTTTAATATATCATTTTTTCTCTCTTCAGGCACGGTTTTTACGAAATGAATCATATATTTTCTTGCATGATTTTCCTCATTATATTATACGTATATATATTACTCTATTTCTAATGCTAGACATTTTAATGATTTACATAGTAGTACTGGTAAAGGTTTAATAATAGTTTGTATAAATTCTTGACTTAATAAATTGTTGCAAAAGTAAATATAAACAGTAAACTATAAAAAGCTAGTTTTTAAAAATATACTGAAAAGTGTTATAATGTTTTTAATCCCACTAATATTATAATTGCAAAAGTTTGTGAGTATGTGTGTATGTTTGTTACTTCTTCACTCTCAAACAGCTGAACCGATTTTGATAAAATTTTGTATACAGGAAGCTGACATCCAGGAATAATACATAGGCTGCTTTACATCCCGGAAAATGTTTGACTTTTCCTCATATAAGCGAAAAACCGTATTTACTTACGTAACACCGCGGGGCGCAGCTAGTTACTCATATAGCTAGAGTAGCAAATGCTTCGGGAACCGCGATTTCATCGCCTATATGAGCGGCTAAAAAGAGACATTTTAATTGGTTGAAGTAACTCCATGTCGTCCAAAGTAGTGCATAAAACTTTGTTAAAATAACAAAAAATACGTATGTTAGAGAGCTAGAACTTTTAAGTATATTTTGTACATTTTGATATGAAAAATAGCCTAGCATTGAAATTTTATTTCATAAAGTGTATTATCGCTTATCATACTATAATGCGCTCTCAGATAGAAGTGCTGGCCATATTGCTAATACGCCCGTTTTGGTCTCTCTGACACTGACCTCCAGGGGGCGTTCTTACCACTTTGGGAAAGACTTAACTTTAAGTTTTAGCAAACCTATAAACACCTGCCTAATTTCTTAACTTACATAACCTACATGTCCAAAAGAAAATAGACTGCCGACGTTTAAATACTACATGGAATTCAAACGAGCGAATCCGGTTGCAAAAGCTTGTATTTAATCATAACTTTTCTCATTCATCCCTTCCTGCATACTTTATCAAAATCGAAAATAATATTCACTACTTACCTAGCACTCCTGACCTCTAAAAACATTGAACATTTCTATGTAATTATATTTTCAAGTTAACTTTTGTTTTACAACGAAAGAGTTATTAATTTTTTTTGTTGCGTATGTGACTTATTAAAACAAAAAACTTATATATTTTGGACATATAAATAAATAATGCCAATTGATTTTGTTTCATATGTTCAAAAAAGTATCTTAAATGAGTCTGCTTAATTTATAGGATACTTTGAATAAAAACACACTAATTATGCTATGCAACAATATATTTAGGCTAGTAGACACAAGTTCATACACTTGGAATATAAATATAACATACAATTAATTGTAAATATAATTTCTACACTGTATTTTATACAATAAAAAAACCTAAAACAGCATAAGAAAAACATTCATATAAAAATATAATCTTTTGGCACAAATTTAGGAAGTTTGATCAATGTAAAAATATTTAGAAAATAAAACATTCCAAATTATAATTTCATTAAACATATTTTGTATAGATAAGGAATATAAAAATCATTCACGGGTTTGTAAAATGTTGCTCAATGTGCGCTCCAAGATGTGATCATTTTTCATCTTAAGTCTACGATTATTTTACTTAAAATGATAAAATTAGGAATATAAAATAAAGCAGTTTCTGCTCGGCCAATAAATTTCCATTCCCTGTATAGACAGCAAGAATAAGCAAAATAGACAAATATTTCTTTGTTTTATAATATTGAACAATAAATAGATAAATATAATTTCACACAACATCAACATACATCATCATTATTAAAAGTAATATTATTCATTTTTCCTTAAGCATATTCCAACTAGACATTACATAAATTATATCTTTGAATTTTATTTCAGATCAAAAGGACTAGGGATGGTATTAATAACAAACATTAAAAAATATATCACATCAATGAAATGCTACTGAAACTTCATCCAATATATAAGTACATGTAAAGTACAGAGACTATCACTATACTATATGTGGAAAGATTCCTCGCTCGACAATCATGTTTAACGGTTCAAATAGCCAAGGCGTTCTTTTAAACGGAAGTATACTTTAAGGATCGGACGTAGAATCGTTAGTACCATGATCAGAAGCACTAAAACGATACAAGTGTACCTCAGAATCTCCCCGAAGGTCCACCACTTAGAGAAATTACCGAGTATTATAGTTATGGTTCCCAAACAAAATGTGAGCAGGCCGAAAGAAGCATGGATCAGTTTAGTGTAGATCGGAGCCAGGTAATGTTTGAGCTGCAAACTGCACAAAGCACCGAGCCCTCCGAAGCTCGTAAAAGTCATGAAAACGAGAGAAGCCAGCCCGAACTTAGCATGGAGTGTTTGGAAATGATCTTTGTTGTTTATTATTTTGTTAATTAAAATAACTAAAAATCCTATGAATATAATAAATATAGCAAATAACTGTAGGACCCAGTGGCGGGCGCTCCGGAGTCTTATGGGCATCCATTCTGTGGCCAGATCGCCGGGAGTGATCGCATTCACTGCGGACGTCATTACAATGAGCCACTGTTGACAGACAAAGAGAATTTATTGTAGAAACTATTGGACTACTATATAGGTATATATGTGTATATCATCAATATTAATTTACTCACCCCGACAGTCATAAGGATAGGATGAAACGAAAACAGCGAAACACCATTTTTAAAACAACAGTACGTAATTATCGCTGTAGATATTACAGCAAAAATGTTACTGACGAGATTTATATAGCTGGGTCTCGAGGAGTTGTTCGGTGGCACCAGGCTCGAACTCTCCGACGTTCTCTCAGCTGGAGGCATATCTGTTAAATTTGCTGTATCTTCTCTATTTTCAGTATCCATTAATTTTTAATGTTTAAATAGATATACGTTTCGATATGCTCTAACAGTTGACACGCCTCAAAACAATGATAGTGCCAATAAATGACAGTCGTAGTACCGACATGAGGAAAATAAAATATTAAATCAATACTAATCTTCAGAGCGATAAACTCGACATCTGTGTACGTACAAACTTTATCTACAACCTAATACTACTGAGACCTGACAACTGATAACTCAATACATGCAAAACCATGACAGTGACAATTATATTGATAACTGCAACGAGTACTGTTTATTTAATACTATGGAAAAAAACAATTATTTTATAAATTATTTAGAGGCTCTTGTTTCGTTAATAAAGTTTTTAGAATACGAAAACATACTTTGAGAATGTTTATATAACATTTGCATTAATTCATACTTTTTAAAGAGCAAAAAATAATGTAAAGTGTACATAAAAAAGAACTAAAAGTTTTTAAATTAGATATTATAATTAATAATATCTAAAGAAAAAATGAGCAATTTATTTGAAAACTGCCGTTGAAACTGCTGCCAAGTTTGAAGGTATTGTACATCTGTATGTTGCTATCAGATAACATCAGGCACCTACTCTTAAGACAATTGGCTATTCTAAAAAAACAAGTGCCTGACTTGTTAAGAGAAATAAATAAATCTTACATTTTTATCAAATAACAAGCCAGGCAATTGAATGGGAATGATTGGAAAATTTTAAAGGGACCGGCAGCTCCCAAGAGTATAATAAACGACTTGGTTTAAGCTGTTAGATTCATTTAAATGAAAGTTTGATTTAATCTTAAATACATACTTCTATACTAGTATGTGAACAATATAATATGTAGAAGTAAGGCGTATGATCTAATAAAGGTATCTAACACTGTACACGCCGAGTAAAAGGTAAGGTTACCTTCGAGATTTTTTTTTCCAAAATTTTTCACTGGTGTATGATTTTTACTAAAAAATTAAAGTTTCCGTGACATTAAGGGCGCAAAAGATTCCTATATTAAAACTATAAAATGTCGTATAGTTAAATGCGTCAAGAAAATGATTAATACAAAGAGAGATTACTCGACCACAATGAGAAGAGTTGCTGCAGTTCCGATAATTTATAATTCATCTATGATTCACACATACAAAAATTTAACTTTTAGGACTTTCCTAAATACATGCAATGTAACGATTTTTTTTTTTTGTTTTAAGAAGAATGGTATAGTTAGTCTTTGAAAATTATTGAAATCCAGGCTTTTTAAAATATTGTTTTCTGTTCTCACAAAGTTTTTTAAACTACTAGTCAAAGTTAAATTTTAAACTACATATTTATCAAACAATGGTTTCCGAGTTTTCGATTTGTCATCTTCGTGTTACGTCATGAGTGACACTGCTTGGTTAATTTGTTTCTGATAGAAGTGTAATTCTTTGTTAATACTATAATGATAAGCGCAAAAAATTCTAAAAGGATAAGAATTATTTATTTATTATTTCATTGTACCTATATACATTCAGTATTTTACATTTCCATTCGGTTTCATTCTTTATTTTAAATTCACTGTGTCGGGTGCAGAGGGCACGACAATTGATTTAGTCGGTCTTAAAGGAAAAAATTTAAATGTTTATGATATGGCCGCAAAATTTTATTACCTACCTATCGGTAATCTATTCCATGTTGCATTACAAGTGGCAGTGGATTAGGTGAGAGGCACAACAAAACACCCGAGTCTAAACTGGCCGTAAAGTATTTACAAAAAAAATTTAGGTTTTAAAGTGTCTCCATCATGAAAGTTTCTGTAATCATGAATTACACAAGCAATTTCAAATTGCAATCTATAAAAATATATTACCTACATATAATTTTCTTTACCATGTCTATTTTTAAATTATCAAGTTATCAAAATAGTCGATAAAATACCATAGATGAATTTTTTTTCCATATTCTTAGCAAACAGTCCAAAAAGCGTTTCACTTGAATTTTTTGGCTTTACTTTTTATTTAGTGTTGTAACTTGGTTGCTTACAATACCTACCTGAAAAAAATAATAATGTGAGTTTTATAAATCAATTCTTTTACGATATCTAACTTTAAAATCATTACGAATGTAAACTGTTACAAATTGCCAATAATATAAAATTAAACAATTTATTATGGAAGACATGATTCCTATTTTGTTGTTTAATAATAACAAATATTAAGGAATATAATAAAAAACGACAAATAAATAGAATTACTAATTTACACTTCAATAGTTAATTTTCAATCAGGTGCGTAAAACTATAGCTATGTGGGCAGTGGGCTCATTGAAAACAAAAAAATAATTTATTATTATAAATCAGATTTAGTTTAATTTGTAAGATGCTTTCAAGTTTCAAGTAAGGATCATAGAAGTTGGAATTTTTCTGGTCTATGTTGGACCAGCAGAACTACCCTTACGGTCTATGACCAGGTGTACGATTGTGTGATTCTTGTAAGCAGATTTTATGCTAAAATAACAATATTATATAACATAACAATATTAGAATGTTGCACGTTTTATTATATAATATTTTTGATCTTTATGTGGTTTAAAATATATGGCATACTTACAGAAGGATGCTTCTCTCATTTATATTTTATAGAAAAAAAATGTAAAAAGAGATTTTCTTCCTATTAAACTATACCCACTGAGTTTAGACAGATACATGGTAAGGTAATGTATGGAATCGTAACAGTATGTGGAAGTTTCTTGGAGATATTAATTACGAACGGCATTATTAATAGTCCATACAAAACACCATTAGAAGAGAAAAGCTAGGTTGAAGTACAGAAATAAACAAATACAATACGAGATCTAAGACTTAAAAAAAAAAAAGAAAGTTTTTATTTGAGACACGTATAGTTATATACTTAGTTAGGTATAAAAAAAAAACAAAGAAAAATTACAAATTAAAAAAAATAAACATAAGAATAAAGAATAAAATAAAACTTATGACTAATTTACTATAATATGCCTACACCAAAACACGAAAAAAAAAAAATTAAAACTTACGCGTACATATTTAAATGACACTA
The DNA here is from genome assembly GCA_916720795.1 of Danaus chrysippus. NCBI lineage: Eukaryota > Metazoa > Arthropoda > Insecta > Lepidoptera > Nymphalidae > Danaus > Danaus chrysippus. The sequence goes on along the minus strand of CAKASE010000049.1, from coordinate 17,284,567 downwards.
ATATTTTCCGGATTACATTTTTATTATAATACTCGTATCATACACATCTCTTCTTAATGATCATGGTGCTGTAAAGTAACTGAAACGTTGGGAGTATGTAGTTTTTTAAAATAATAAAATAAGCGTAGTATAATCCAATAATATTAGTTTTATTTAAACACACGAAAACGTTGAAAAAGACGATCCTTCGTCTTGAAATATATTAATAACACTACTAACATATAGAGTTAGGAATTTTAAGTGAGTCAGTCCACTAACGGTCAAGAAAAATAAATAACTAATTTTCGTGGATTACGTAAAGTTGACACTAGCGTACGAATTACACAGAGAAGCAAAACAAACACAATAATACAAATATGGTTATAGAATTATTAAGTATGAACACGATCGTTTAGAGAACTCGCCTCATTTATTGAACTAACTCAAAAATCCTCTATAGTTTTTAGTCAATAAAAACAACTACGCACATATCTACGCATTTTTTATCCTTATAGGAGACGCCATTTTTAAGAAAAATTATTACCTAATATCTTGTGATCGTAAGCAAATATGATATGTATATGACGGCGCATCCGTCAAAAATCATACGTCAGGTTGACTTTTAGCTGTCTGAGGTTAGCCTAGTGAAGCGTCATTGTGATGGTAGCGAGGGCGGCCATCTTTATTATGGAGTATCGTGCGAGATGACGCCCGCGCACCGCGCTCGTGACGAATCGCTGTGTATCGAAGTGATAGTGATATCTAGTGTTTCGATTGAGTTGGTGTCGTATTGAATAGACTGTACTTTATCCCTTTCAAAGTATGAGTTCCCATGAAGGCCCTCCTGTTCTTATAACGCCCTCCTACATCAGAAGTGGGATCGAAAGGGCTTTAAAATGAGGAGAGTAGTGATCATCCATCTATGTTAAACTTTGTAAAAAATAATGAGAAACTTGTCGATGAAAATAATGTCAACTTCTCAACTAACTTCGACGACGTAGTTGATCCGGTTCAATCTGGATCGTACGGAAGCAGATATAAGGGTTAGGACGTCTCGTCGTGTCTTGATCGTAAAAGGTACCGGTAATTGAGGCTCGCCGGTGAAGGAGATATCTGTGTGACCATGGGCCGAGCCGAGGGGAGTTGACGACGTCATCTGGTGAGACTGTTCCTTTTCTTTTTAGTAGTGGGTGTACTTGTTCATGTAGTACTAATGTGTGTCTGTATCTGAAAATTTTTCAAATAAATTTCTGTGTACTTTGAGCAATGAAGTAGTTCCCCTGAAAGGCATCTGAACGCGTAGTATACGGTCGAAGCGAACGGGCGACGATATGAGTTTCACGCTTACCCACCACTTCGTAAGATTTTAATATTAGATCGTATTAGCGAATAAAGGTCATTCAACCTTGCGCTTCGGTACTGAATACTCTAGTCATACTTCGTGTACATTAACAGTCAATTATTATTAGTGTTTCTACGTCTATAGACTTATTGTAATACACAAATTTTAAGCCCGGTCATAATTCAAAGTGTTTCAGTGTCTCTTTTGTTTCATATTATTAAAGAGAATATTATTCTTGAATCCGTGGTTGTTGGACGGTACCTTGTAGAGTGGGGGGTTAAAGGAGAGATAAACAGTGACTACATTATTTTCTCAAAACCTGAAACGACAAAAACAGATAAGTGCCCAACCTCAGACAGTCTTAACTTTTCTTGTATCAAAACTTATTTGGAAGGCGACGATAACAAAGCCCTTATCGATGTTTTTAAGAAGTATAACTCATTTTATTATTAAGGGCACCTCTTAACTCTTTAGACCCTAATTCTTTAGACCCTAACATAGTCTAAGAGAGACCTTACAAATTATAAGAGGTTGTTCGAAAAAAAAAATGGATGCCCTCTTTGAAACAATCATTTTACACTTTATCAAGCCCCATTCTAATTGTAAAAAAAAAAAAACCGAATGACAACTCTGACATAATGTATGTTGACTCTAGGGAGATTAACACCAATTCTTATAGTAAGCCTTTTGTTTTAGAAATTTTATACCGAACTATTTCCGCCTAGTACGATCCTTATGTCTACTCACTAAGTTAAAGGGGTTAATTAAACGGTCAGAAGTCCACGGTAATATTCGTAAATGGATAGTTCAAATACTTACCACGGAGTCTATTCTAACTATATTTGATCGCGAGCCTCCTATAAAATTACACACGAATGCCAGCGCCAACGGATACGGTACCATTTTAATTAAATGAAAGAACGGAGTTCCTCACGTTATTTCATATTTCAGTCGCCGGAAAACTGACACGGAATAAAAGTATCATTCTTATGAACTTGAGACCTCGGCAGTCGTTCGAGCGGAAGAATATTTGAAGCAAAAGCTATATGGTCATCATTTTATCGTTTTCACGGGTGGCAATCCTTTCAAAGCTTCTTAGTTAAAAAAAAAAAAAAAAAAAAAATTAACACCGAGAGTACATAGATGACCCTGAGCAGGGCACTTCCAAGAGCGACAAAAGCAAGGCTCAAGTAGTTAATAAGTCTGTGCAGTTTGTAGAGGTAAATCAAGGGTGGTTAGCGGTAGAACAAAAACGTGATGCATATGTTCAAGATATTGTTGCTCAGCTCTTAAATAATAAGTTTCCCGATTCAATTAGTCACATCTACGATGTTAGAAACAATATGCTATATCGAAAAAAAATTGAGCGAAACAAAGTTAGTCGTTGGTAACCTATCGTCCATCAGTCCCTTGTATGGACTTAAATCAACCATATCCATACTGAGATAGACACGTTTAGTTTCTTGATGGAGTGCAACGCAGGCAGGTATTTTTAGGTGTTCTGGGATTTGGTCCAGTCACCTTTTGGGATTTAGTCCTCTAGTTCGGTTACCGTCCACTTTTTCAATCACTAGCGGACGTTTAAAGCTGTCCGTAGTTCTGTCAGGGAACTGACCAATCAACGCCAGTATGTGCTGCAAATAGATATTAGATAAGCGCTGACCATATTTTGAGGTATGCGTAACATACTTCGTCATCACCACATTCCTAAGGCATCAATTCTTTGCCTGTCAACGACTTTCATAGTCCACGTCTTTGCACTATACAGAATCGGATAGCTAGATAGATAGAAATATAGAGAAGGCAAGCGTTCGTATCAGATGCATTTTTGTTCCATTAATAATTTTCCTATCTCTCCAAATTTTATTCAGTGGGGTTATTGCTATTTTGGCCATGTAAATTCTCCTACGGATTTGCATACATTTTATTGGCATACTATTCACATAGATATGACTGGGACATTAAGTGGCAAAAGCGACAGAAAAGAAATACGCGTCAGTAATGATTGATTATGTTATCAAGTATGTCCTTTAAGAGCATACTATATCCCTCGATGCCAGTTGTACTATTAAAGCGTTGAGAAAAGCTGTTTCTCTTTTCGGTGTTCTCAAGCGAATTGTTATATCGGGGAAGGGGCTTTGTAAGCGCGGACTTTAGAGAATTGAGTAAAACACCTCGTATAGAACTTTACTTTATAACAACAGGGGCAAATAAAGCCAACGGTCAAGTAGAAAGGGTCATGCAGATTTTAAAATGTCTGCTAACTATTATAGAAAACGATACCCATAAAACGTGGCGTGACAAACTTCCTGAGGTACAAGGGACGAAACCGCTTAGCATTCAATGGATTCACCGTGCGGGTGCCGGGTCCATCGCGTTGCAGGGAGGGGAGCTTCAGCAGTGCCTGGGACTTGCGACCCAGGTGTGGGTTTAAGGGGCCCCTTAACTAACGCGCGTTGTACGCTCACCTCCACTGTCCAAGTTCCTCTCCCTACCTGGCCAAATTTGGAAGGAACCTGCTAGGGCTGCTTTCGACGTACGTTCCGAGAATGAATTAATGTTGGTTCTGGACGGGCCCAAGTCTTTTAGTAGGTTGTAGAGAGATTTGGCTGTTATGCCTCTCGCTCCCACCTCTACCGCGGACGAACCTATTTCGAGTTAGTTCGTTAGTGAGCTCGTAATACTTAATGACCTTGATGGCATGGTCTTTGGGGATGTTGGTTTCCCAAGGCACCGTAGGCTCTATCATCACAACGCGCTTTAAAATACGCGAATATAGAAATATGTCTGGTCTGGAGGCTGACGCACAAATATCCTCGGGGATTTTGTGTTGTTTCTCATACGTATCCATCATGATAGTCCAATCCGAAGCCGCTTTAAGGATAGAGTAAGGCTTGACGTTTGATTTTATAGCCCTGGTGCTCTCTCTCACAAAACCTATTGATCGCTCGTTTGTGGTTATTTCCCTTTGCGCTCTGGCTACCGAAAGACTAACCGCTTCAAGTATGATCTCTAAAACCCTATAGTGACGACGCGAGAATTGACCGCTGTCCAGGAGAACCTTACATCTCACTAGCAAATGCTTAGCAGTTCCAACTGCCTTTCCGCAGATATAGCAAGTGTTTTCGGTACCTTTACCCCATCTTACTAAATTACTCTGATCTGGGAGAGTCATCTAGCACTTAATAACACAAGCCGTAGTGTTACAGGATATACTCCAACAGAACTAATGTTTAGCATTCGCGCGCAATCTTTAGGGATATCATTAATAGCCCAAAATTCAAACGAGCCGAGATTAGATTTAGACAATATCCGGAATAAAACTTCCCTCAACACTGAAAACGCAGATCAAAAGGAAATAGTTAAATTTAGTAAAGGCAAAGCCCAAGTAAAACCTTTTTTTTCTTTCTCGGGGAGATTACGTTTTTGTTAAGTGTAGCGAATGTTACCAAACTAAACTGCAAAGAAAGTTTAGGGGACCTTTTATCATAACTAAAATTCTAGACAACGATAGGTACAAACTGAAACATACCGATGAATCTAATTGCACTTTAAAATACTCTCATGAAAACTTGGGCGCAGTACCCAGAGGCTTTGAAGGGTTAGTTGACATATCCACTGAACTAAGTAATGAGGAGGCCGAGACGGCGGGTCATGGAGTGGAGAGAATGGAAACGAAGCTATGTCAGATGATGAAAGTGAGTAGCTGAGTAGCTCTGATGGCCTCCAACATTGATAAACCATAAATGAGTTGTGTAAGTTTGAGTTGGTGTGTTTGAGGTGGCGATGGAACTGGCTGATGCGGCCGATGTTTCTAGTAGTGATGGATCAAAGCGTGCAGGGGCTGGCTCGATGGAGTCCACGTCCGGTCGACGCTTGATCAGGTTGTGAAGATGGACGGGCTAGCTCTGTGGAGTCTATGTCCGGGTCATCGTTCACTCACATGAGTATAAGTAGTGGAGATGATGGGGCTAGCTCATCGGAGTCTCGATCATCGTTCATTCGTTTGGCTGAGTTGTTCTGGATGCTCTGCAGATTGTGGTCAGACGAATATTGTCGTCCAGGTCAGAGCCATTTAAGTTGGCTGACTTGTTCTGGTGAGACGAATATTGTCGTCCGAGTCAGAGCCATTTAAGTTGGCTGACTTGTTCTGGTAAGACGAATATTGTCGTCCGAGTCAGAGCCATTTAAGTTGGCTGACTTGTTCTGGTAAGACGAATGAAGTCGTCCGAGTCAGAGCCATTTAAGTTGGCTGACTTGTTCTGGTAAGACGAATATTGTCGTCCGAGTCAGGAGCCATTTAAGTTGGCTGACTTGTTCTGGTAAGACGAATGTAGTCGTCCGAGTCAGGAGCCATTTAAGTTGGCTGACTTGTTCTGGTAAGACGAATGTAGTCGTCCGAGTCAGGAGCCATTTAAGTTGGCTGACTTGTTCTGGTAAGACGAATGTAGTCGTCCGAGTCAGGAGCCATTTAAGTTGGCTGACTTGTTCTGGTAAGACGAATGTAGTCGTCCGAGTCAGGAGCCATTTAAGTTGGCTGACTTGTTCTGGTAAGACGAACGTAGTCGTCCGAGTCAGGAGCCATTTAAGTTGGCTGACTTGTTCTGGTAAGACGAACGTAGTCGTCCGAGTCAGGAGCCATTTAAGTTGGCTGACTTGTTCTGGTAAGACGAACGTAGTCGTCCGAGTCAGGAGCCATTTAAGTTGGCTGACTTGTTCTGGTAAGACGAACGTAGTCGTCCGAGTCAGGAGCCATTTAAGTTGGCTGACTTGTTCTGGTAAGACGAATGTAGTCGTCCGAGTTAGAGCCATTTAAGTTGGCTGACTTGTTCTGGTAAGACGAACGTAGTCGTCCGAGTCAGAGCCCTTTAAGTTGGCTGACTTGTTCTGGATGCTTTGAACATTGTGGCAAGACGAATGTAGTCGTCCGGGTCAGAGCCCTTTAAGTTGGTTGATTTGTTCTGGATGCTTTGAACATTGTGGCAAGACGAATGTAGTCGTCCGGGTCAGAGCCCTTTAAGTTGGTTGACTTGTTCTGGATGCTTTGAACATTGTGGTGAGATGAATGTTGTCGTCTGGCTTAATTGCTACGAGATGCTCGCCTTAAGTCTTAAGTACCATAGCACATTTTGATGATTGTAACTAGTCGTTTGTCAGGATGCCGAACGGAATAGACACAACTGTAGTTCATTGATCCGAGAACCGCCCGAGGACGGTCGAATGTCAGTCCGGCCGTGACGGCGCATCCGTCAAAAATCATACGTCAGGTTGACTTTTAGCTGTCTGAGGTTAGCCTAGTGAAGCGTCATTGTGATGGTAGCGAGGGCGGCCATCTTTATTATGGAGTATCGTGCGAGATGACGCCCGCGCACCGCGCTCGTGACGAATCGCTGTGTATCGAAGTGATAGTGATATCTAGTGTTTCGATTGAGTTGGTGTCGTATTGAATAGACTGTACTTTATCCCTTTCAAAGTATGAGTTCCCATGAAGGCCCTCCTGTTCTTATAACGCCCTCCTACATATAATTTTGTTGTTAGTTTACAGTATTTAGGCTTTTTATTTACTTAATTCGTCGTGCTGACTGCTGACCTAGTGGTTAAAAGCCCGCCTCTCGTGTACGAGGGCGCGGGTTTGATCCTGGCCCTGGCAAGTACCAATATGATTTTTCAGAGTCATATGTACTTTCTAAGAGTATTTAGACACCACTGGTAAACCGTGAAGGAAAACATCGTGAGGAAACATTGAGTTATAATTTCAAATTATAAGTTTGATATCACCAACCCGTCTTGAGCAAGCGTGGTGATTGATGCTCAAATCTTCTCATGTCAGAAGAGACCTTTGTTCAGCAGTGGGCTCTTATAGGCTCTAATGATAATGTTGACGGTTTACTTTAAAAAAACAGTTGAATTATCATAAATTAGTCTATTGATTAACAACTAATAGTCTATTGACTCACAAAACTATTGTAACGGTCTAATAGATGACCAGTTAGATCAGGAGCACAATTCCATAAACAATTACTTTATATTAAATTTTATTATGTTAGTTTCATTCGATTAATATCGGTATACTTACGGTTGTTTCGATCCAACATCTTCTTTTTTTAGCCGTCGACCTCGAACCGGTAAAAGGCAAGAATAATTACAAAACAAAAAATATTTCAAAGTTCATTGGAGACAAAGAAACAGATACAATATAAAAATTTGTTGTTTTTTTTAATAAGAATATTTTCTTTTTATTAATATATATTTTTGTTTTCTCATTTATCCAAGAAAAGTAAATGTAACACTGTCAACACATAATTATGAAAAATCGTTAAATGAAGGTTTTTGTATGGACTTTGGACTATGGAGGTTCTATTTCAAACCTACAGCGGCCTACTCCTTCGTGATTAATTATTGTCAATGGAAACAAAATTACATAATAATAATCAATTGTTAAAATAGCTACTTACCTGTTATTTAAACTCCAAGTTAACTTTACAATAATCAATAACAATCCTTCATTTAGTGCTAAAGTGACGTTACATAAAGATAAGTAGCCAACGTCATAGGAATAGTTATGTATTTCATGTTTAAATTAATACGATTATCTATACAAATGAATAATTTTTCTAAGAATTAAGAAAATATAAGACCATAATATTGATAATGAGTCACTTTCAGATATTGTTGTTTTAATATAATCTATAGCATTTAAGTTAGAATAAAAAGTATTTGATAGCTACTCTTACCTTCTTTAGTGCTTGTTAACACCGTTGTATTTTTTTTAGGTTGCTTACGGAACAATAAAACGAACATGTAGTTTTTCCTCTCAAATATTGCTTACTTTGTTCAATAATGAACAATCTATTTTCCCATCTATCCTTTGTGTTTTAATTATTAGGGCATAAGTTATAGGTACTGATAATCAATTTCAAGTACAATATCAATATTTTAATGATGTATCAAAATATATTGATTTTTATGTTAAATCAGTTACTAAGCGTGATATTTAAGTTGATTAAAGAAATTGTACCAATATTAACTTCTAAACGTCATTCTGTTTATAAATAAGAGTACATATTTTTTAGACTTGATTTGTGTCTTTATTCATCTCAATATATTTCACGTTAACGCTAACAAAAAAAAAATCATGAATGTCTGAATTTCTACATATTATATGTAACTAACAACATTTATATTAGTTTTTGATTAATAAGTAACATTTGGACCCCAAAAAGACGGGGAACGAACGAATTGAACCATTTATAGCTGTTCAAAAAATGTATGTTACTGGTACTTCTACTATTTTAAAGTTTTCGTATTATGATGGACACCATATCTTTGCCCAAGGTTGATAAATAAGTTGAAATCGACAAAAATCTTTATTTACTTACAAAAGTTTACCAGGTCATACTAAAATAAATACCTAATTATCGTTTTCAATATATTTTTTACATAAATCTAATAACGTAACTGCTTATCCTATATTTTTATGTGTTGTGATACTAATAAAGTATCTTGAGGAATCTTTCATAGTTATGTAGTTTAATATATACACATATTAGATTTTAAGACAATAAGCGATCACAACAAGTGAAAACTGTATTTGACAAGACCTATCAAGTGTTATAATAGGAGCTTATACTCGGCACAATAAGTTTTTTGGAGTATTCTCGGAGTGCCGTCCCTTTTTATCTGGAGGTGTATGAGAGGGACCGGCGACGGGTTCGAGCAAGTCCTGACAAGTCTGTATCTTCAAGCGGCTCGTAGTTGTTCAAGCTTCACGCCAGCATTCAGCAATCAGTATTCAATACGCTGTACGACACCACTCAGAACGGTCTCGCATTCGGTAGTGTCATGACGTGTTGTCATATTTGAAGGGTATTTAATAAATTTTAAACAATTTATAATGATTATCATAAATTTCTTTGTATGTAGACATTTGTGATAAGTGTTTACTGTTTGTTACTGTGATCAGTGATTTTACATACACCTGTGACTTGTGAGTTGTGATTCAGAAGATAATTATTGATAGTGAATATGCTGCTGAGGTAAATATGAAAATATTCATTTGCTTATAAAAGTTTGATTGAAAATAGTATGGTTGCCATAACTGTAAATATTTTTAATATATTAAAATAAATCATGTTGCCATATTTTTATCATAAAACTAGAATTTTCTGGAAAAATATTGATACTCAAGCCATAATCTGTAGTGAGTCATTTGTTTTGATGGAATCATTTAATGTATCTTGGGTAGACTTTGTATTAAAATTAAAATAAATGAATCAGTTTTTGAAAACTTGATTAAATGTACCCAAAAAAACCACATAGACATTGAATCATACCACAGAGGTCAAATAGTTAATGCACATAACAATTGTACCATTCATTAAATAGTACAAGTATAATTTTAATGAGTATGTTGCACAAATAATGTACTGACCTTCCACATTCATGCATTTCCTTGTGTTATCAATACTGGGATAATGTATTAAAAATATGTACTCAATGCTACTTGTATATTTTAATCAAGTTTTAATTATAAATCTATAAGAAAAGTCTATATTTCTTATAATATCTTTGGTGGCAAAAGTGATGCTGGTTTGAAAGATTTGCATAATTTTTTTTCATATATATTTGCATTTTATTAAAGTGTATGTTTATTTGTAATGTTACAGTAACTTACAGAACTTCACTTTAAGTCAAGTTTGCAATGAATTTGATGATAATTTTTCCATGAACTAAACATGTATCTTTGATTGACAAATATTCACACCAATACCTTTTTTGAATATCTTGGGTGTTTAGCTATCAAACAACATAAGTCAAACACAAAGAATAAACACATGTTGGACTTTTTTCTCATGTTACTTTCCTTATAACATCTCAACAAAAATTTAAATTAAAAAATACAACAGTAATGCAATTAGATCATCATTGTTGAAGTTATTTATAAACATACTACATTTGAGAACCCTCTTTTTAGGACAAGAAAAAAAAAAGATTTTGTTAACTTTTCTTTTATTCCTTACTCAAGACAAAGTTCACGTTAAAGTTTCACGATAATTAACATAATGTTTGAAACTATACAAATAAATAACTTCGTAAATATTAATAATATATCTCAATTGATCATGTATCAACGAAGATTTAATTTTAATGCCATCGTGATGAATCCTTCTGAATAATTCTATAATTAGAAACATTACCTCCGTTTAATTTTCGCCGCTGTTAAATAATGATTAAATAAATTCACTACCTCGAGTGGATCTTTAACTGCATAGCTTCAAATTAATATTTGAAGTGCTCCGTATTATCTAAAGAATTTTCCAGAAACTTCATGAACTTTATGCACTGAATGAAACAGTCACATCGAACTACAGATAAATTAAAAGGAGTTAACATTTAGATGGAACTGTTTATAAGTTATTTTCAGTTAAAGTTCTAAATTTTATACAAAGCTTTGTAAACATCAAAGCACATATTAATATGATGTAATATTTCGTCACACTTTTCTATAAGTATATCTCTCTCGCTCACACGAATCTGTGTTAGCCCGTGCTTGGCACTGTCAGGGTTGCTACTTGGATTATAACAACCACTGCCATATCCTGAAAAATATTTGTATTTCAAACAATATAAAAATAGGAACTTCATCAAGAACAAATTATGGACCAATGTAGCAATTTAGCCATTTACATTTTTTTGCTTTTAACACTTCATAATACTGCAATCCACAAATTCTATTTAAAAAATGCGTATTTGTTGGTGGAAAAACTTAGTTATTATTGCAGTAAAATGGCATAGGTAACACACTTTTTAACGTAAAAAGGCTTATATATACATTATTTGAAAAATTAGTTGGTTTACAGAAAAAGTTTATCAAGCTTAAATGACCTAAATATATGTCATAGTTGCTATGCAAAGTTTCAAAAGCATCACTTATCAGTTATCGCATGTAAAAGATAAATTGAAATGAAATTTAAAACGCATCTACTGAAAAAATTGTCATTTTCGTATTTTAACTTATACATAGCCCATAGGTGCCATCGGTACATTAAATAATATGTGCAAATATAATGCCGCCAACCGTAGTCCGTTTAACCTGCTCAGATTGTTGATGTGTCACAAACAGGTCAACCCTCGCCCCCCGGACCCCCCTTCCCCCGGGCGGCGCGCTCTCACACCCGGGTGTAATAATAATGAACCAAACCATTTATAGCCACAATTATAATTGTTCATAATATGTATGTTATTTTAACTATGATAGGTATTATGCATCCTTGCACTGCACTTACACTATAACGTTGCATCTTATCTGTTGCGCGCCATGTCACACCATTCATACGTCACACTGTAAATAATGAAGAAAATAATAATTATTATTATATACCTACTTACGAAATATAGTATTTACCTATAAACGAATAAAGATAATACTAAAACAAGTCAGTGGTGGCTCAGTGGCTAAAGGGCCCGCCTCTCGTCGCCGAGGGCGCGGGTTCGATCCTGACCCGGGCAAGTACCAATGTGATTTTTTCGAATCATATTTACTTTAATAGTATTTAGACATCACTGATTAATGTTGATTCCCAAAAGAGGGTTGATGTCAGGCAGGCGGCCGGTCGTAAAAACAATTAGCCAAAAACTATTCACAACATGTAAGGCAGACCCTGGCTGTAGCTGGGAAATTGCCAGGTAGAAGAAGGAAAGATAATACTAAAACATATTTTATTATAAATTTTATTTTAATAGGGAATTTAAATATGCGATTTTTTATATAGGCTTCCGAAATATTTGTAGTTGTCAATTGTGTTCTATGTACGCATTCATCATAGCTATATATCTGGCCTCCCGTGATTTTATTTTCGTTTTTATGTGAAGTAAATTCGAGGTCATATGCTAATATATTATTTGTAGTGTATGATGAGATCCACGGTTAAAATCATAACACCTACGTTTCCAATACTTATTACTTAAATATTAATACTTTATTACTGAGAATACAATAAAATTAGTCCATTGTTATCTAATTCAGGCTCCTGGTATGTTATTTTTTTAAACGGATGACAGGTATCAGAGTAGGGAGCAGGTCTCGGGATGATTGAGACATGTTCCGACAAGTTTGTACAGAGCCGTTAACAATACCAATATGTGTAAAGAATTAAAACATTCGTAGGTAAAACGGTGTACAGTGATCATTGGAGATTGTTTATCGCAAGTCTTCGAATAGTTAGAAGTTAAAATTACGTGCCGGCATTAAAGTTAAAACAAAAACGATGATGTTTTTAAGGTCAGTGCATTATTGAAATTATCCTACTGCTAGTATAGACTAAAGATAAACTTTACATAGGAATTTAACTCGAAAATCATAAAGAATAGTTCTTGTTATATCTTTTATTTGTAACTTATTTAATATCAGATCGTTCTAGACTCATGAGTATACATTTGGTGTAACTGTAATCCTGTTGCCATGTGCGGAGTGATGGTCAGTGATTGCGTCACATTCAGTTTTAGCGCTGTAAGGACACGTGTGTGTTCAATTTAAATTAAAATAGTCCAGTGAATAATCCGGCCATGTTCTCCTGGGTCCTCGCCCCCCGCCCCGCCGCGTCTATTATTCTTTTGGTCGTTTTGCGCAGCTCACCTCCCTAGCCGGTGTGAGTCATCATCTAAATGCATTTAATACTGAACCTGCCGGGGTTCTCGCTCCTTCGCTTTGTATATATCACTTAACATTTAATATAATACTCTAATACTAAGATTTATGTGTAATGTATGTATACTTGTTTGTTATTGAGGATTTTTTCCTTGTCTCTGTTGGTGGCTGGTGCTCGGGTTATTGTTATTATATTATTTCAATAGATCACACCGCTTCACTTGTTATCACGGCCGCCCCGTGAGTCACCCGCTACCTGTCTCCCTCGCTCTCGTGTCTTGAACCGAACACAGTAATAAAAAACTTTGCAAACACAGCGCTTTCATTGTAATTGTTTTGTGAATCAAAGTCCATCACAATATTTTTATATTGTAGTTAGATTAAACAGTATTTTTTTATTAATTAAATATCATCCCTACTAATATTATAAATGCGAAAGTAACTCTGTCTGTCTGTTACGCTTTCACGCCTTAACCACTGAACTGATTTTAATGAAATTTGGTACAGATATAGAGTTGACCTTGAGAAAGAACCTAGGATAATTTTTATCCCAGACTTTTGAAATGTTCTCTTGGAAACGCGATATAACCAAACTCCACGCGGGTAAAGCTGCGGGCGGAAAGCTAGTATAACATATTACTTCGTCACTGATACGATGAGGAGGTATTTATTCTGAACCGTATTTGTATAGTTTATATCCAATTAAAGGTAATAAATAATTACTGTGTTATGATGATGATTGTTATTGAATAGTATAAACTTAAAAGGAAAAAAATAAGTACTATTGAAAGTTATTATTTTATAGTCAATACTATTTGAGTTATACTACATTTAATTTTTATTTAATAATTTACGTTCTTCACTGATAGATTTGTTTATTTTTCGGTACAACAAAGCATTTCCTAACAAAACATTTTTATCGTAATTACAATTTGTAATATAAAAGGCGGTTCCTAAAACTGATTTCACAAACCATTTACTTTTATAAAGATAGTAAAGTTCAGTCGCATTTTTACAATAATCTTATATATTTTAATGTGACAAAACATCAGAATTTCTTATTTTGAACTACCCTCTTTAAAAATACATCTTATCTGCTCACAATATTTTTAAAACGAGAGTTTAGAATTGCTTTGTATTTATAAGCTCAGAATACGTAGACTATAGAGTAAACTTTATCCATTTTCATTAATAATTGAAGCCACTCGATTGTTGTTTTCTATTCCCAGTTACATAATTCTATTGGCGAAACATGTTGTCACGAAGACTAAACAAAATAAATATCAACTTTTTTTGTATATTGTTTGTATTGAGTGTGGACGTTAATGACGGTCCGCGAACAAAGAATTGGGTCCTTTTTGTATGACAGATATTATCATAGCTACAGTTCATAGTAAGACTGTTTCCTGGAAATAGAAATACTGTTTAAAATACATAAAGAACGAACAAACTTTAATAAAATTCGATCGGAATTCACAGTTATAATATTCGTAATCGTTGCCTTAAACGAGGACGATCCGGTCTGAAGCTAAAAATATAATTTATACACAGATATAGGCGGTAAGTAACTAAGTAGTGAGACAATTATAATGGGAGTCACAACTCGACGCCTCCCACGTATATTTCTTGAGCGGATAACAAAAAACAAACAAAAAAGTTGGATGTAGGCGCCTTCCTATAGGTATTATAGTGTCATAAGTAACATGGTCAGTTCCCAGGTGTAGTTGATTCTTGTGTGTGCAGGTTTATGTTGCTGTGGCTCGTCTGCTCCATGGCAGGGAGTAGCCAGGGCCAGGCGGCCGAGTGTGAGCTGGACAGTCAGTGTCAAACAGGCTCGTACTGTGTACCGAGACTGTTCGTGTGTCGCCGCTGTCTGCACTGTGATCTACTGCACAGGGAGCCTCCGCCGGTGTCCACGGACTGCGTCAAATCTGTGTCGGAGTGTGGACCCTGCGTTAGAGGGCTGGTGGAGGAAGTGGGCGGTGATGTGACGGACTGCGTGCCATCCGAGAGCGCCGGCTCCTTCCCTATGTGGGCAGCCGGAGCCCTAGCGCTCGGTCTAGTTTTATTCGTGGCGGGCGCGGCGCTCGTCTATTACATGCTGAGGAACAACCTGTTCAACGTTACGTCCATCAAGACCCGTGAGTACACATCCGTAGTTCTCGTTATAATTGTCGTGATCTGATTCCTAACAAGTTTGTCTGTGTCAGTGACCTCCACGTCCGTGTCTCCGACGGCGCCCGAGCAGCCCGGGCCGCCGCCCCCGTACTACACGGTGCCCTACACCGACATAGACCACCGACCACAGGACCTCAGCCACCAGCCCGGACGATACCACCGCACTGATGGCCACGGACAACCCGCGAGCGACTCAGGTCAGCTACATGCTCAATAGAATATTAATGACTCACTTTACTTCTGTTAGTGAAGCTCTTACACCCTCTTTCAATGTCAACCGAATGACGCGTTCAGTTCTCCGAACATAATTAATTAACATTATCAATTGCTGTTGGCATGACGTCACAGATGACGCCAACGCGCCCTTGGGGTTACAGTACCGAGGTCGGGTGATAATAATATAGGTCAACATTACAGAAGGTGACGCGCTCATGGAGTACAAGAAGACGAGGCCCGAGGCCGGGGACGCTCACACGCGCGGCACGGACGGACGGCAGGCAGCCACGCCTTACAACAACCCGGACTACGTGAGGGTCCCGCCCGCGTGAGTACTCATCATAACTCCTCATATAAGGAACAGCTTCGTCGATTGTCTCTAACGTGTGTGGTCTGATTTCAGCGAGGAGTCTCCAGGTCCAGCGGAGACCGGGTCTCCCTCCGTGACCCTCACCCTTCCTCCCAGCGACCCCTCACACGACGAGGACACCGCGCAGAGTACCTGGACCCCGGGACATGCAGACACACACCACAACGACAGGTACCACTAACACTGACCCTACCTTGGATGAAGAACTTCAGATTATTCTGCTATATATAAAGTAGAGCAGTGTTTTTCAACCGCTCACCGCTTTAGCATGAAGAAGTATTCAATCTATACAAAATTTTAATGCAATCAACGCGCCATGCGATCGTTTTATTCCTGGATTTGTTTTCCCAACTTCTAAACCTTTTAAGTTCTAATAGATCCTGAAGGGGTCACCCCTTAATATGAATAGAATATTCTCCTGGAATTTAACCTGAAAGATACACCAAATTAAATACAAATTCAAGTGTGCACATGTTCTTACATTAAAAATCATACTAGCAGATCCACAATACACTTCATGATACAGATATTTAGATAAGGCTGTAGATAGGACATAAGGTGGATATGCTGGTCGAATGATCGTGTGTGGCAAAAAAAAACTAGTTGAAACTACATCCACCCAATGTTTATCGACTAATTCTTTTGATTTAATAAAGAACTAGGTGATAGAGTGTTGTCCTACTAATATTGTAATTGCGAAAGTTTGTGAGTGTGTGTGTGTTTGTTATTTCTTCACGCTCAAACGGCTGAACCGATTTTGATAAAATTTTGTATACAAGAAGCTGACGTCCATACAGGAAGCTGACGTCCAGTAATAACACATAGGCTACTTTACATCCCGCAAATCCGCGGGTAACACTGCGGGGCGCAGCTAGTTTCTGATAATAATGTGTATTCCCTTGTTCCCTAGCGGTCTAGGCGGCGTTGAGCTCACCGAGCTACTGTCCGCCGCCAGGCGTTCCACGCTCGTGAGAGACCCGCGGACTTTTACACAGGTAACACACGCAACACATACATACTCCTCACGAGCTCTTCATCACGAGGCTCCTCGATTTCTCACAAAAACGACACTACCATCTTATATATGAAATTTTCGTGAACCGATTCTCATGAAATTTTGTGAGCATATTGAGTAGGTCTAAGAATCGGCCAACATCTATTTTTCATACCCCAAAATGATAAGGGGTGTTCACCCTTATTTTTTTTATTTTCTGATGATTTTTTTGTTTTTATTTTATAATGTAGCATTAAAAAATACATACAACCCAAAATTTTTACTCTTTTATCACCAACCCCTATCTTTATATATATAATTCTTCTGTGAGTGTGTATGTCTCTGAACTTCTCTCAAACGACTGAACCGATTTTGATGAATTTTTTTGTGTGTGTTCAAGGGGATCTGGGAATTGTTAAGATTCACAATTTTGTCCGCTGGACAATGTTTTTTAATTCATTTTTAATTTATTAGTAGTTGTTGATACAAACGTTTTTTTTGACATTAGATTTGACAACTAACTAATATGTCAATCATTCTGTCGCACGTCAAAACACGGAGATTTATGGCTTTAATAGGTAAACTCGTAAAATAAAAAAAAAGTAACAGATATTTCTTGATAGTTAGCCGGGTCTTCTAGTTTTCTTATATGGCAAAACAACGTTTGCCGCGTCAGCTAGTAATACTGTGTATTCACATTGTCTATCTTTAATTTCCAGGAGAGCAATAACGCACGGAACACGTCGTCTTCAGGCGCGGGTGGTGAGGGAGGTCTTGGTGGGCTGGGCGGTGCGGGCGGCGGCGGTGTGAAGGCGTTCTTCATCAACATACAGCAGAATATGTTCCCGGAGGCGCCTCGCTCACAGGTCAATGACCCTTCACCGAGCTGTACTTACAGGTAGACCAGCATCAGTAATGAGTCTGATGCAAGATCCGTGCAATAACAATGGCCGTCAGACTGTTCAATGAGATTAAAAGCATTTAGAATAACATTAAGTGCCGTAGTGTTCCTGTGACTCAAGTGAGTGTGCCAGTAGTCTTAGCCCGAGGACGTCTCGGGGAGTTGTTATATATAATATATAGTGTGCTATGTATACAGAGAGTCTTAAGGCTTAATATTTTCAAAATATTTCGAATCTTTAGCAATAAAATATATGAATCTGTGGGAAATGTTGATCGGATAAATAACGGTGTGATTGATCAATAGTGATTTAAACATCTACCTATCCCGGCTCATATCTTGCTCATATGTTCATCTCTTTGAGGGGTGATTAGTAAAAATTTTTATATGCTTTTACTGCTTACTTTATTTCCACTAAAAATTTAATTGTAGATTGTATGAGAGTGTGAGTGACTGTTTGTATGTGGGTGGTTAACGTAATACTCTACTGCTAGTAATATTCAATAAGACAATAAAACATGTCTTCCTTCATATTATGTACTTTAAATATATACTTAATAGAATAGATTTAATAATTTAATAATATCTAATAAGTGTGAGCTCAATGGAGGGAACAATTAGTAATTCGGGATAAATAATATTTACTATATTGTTTATTTCTTAATGAAAATATGTGATTAGAAGAATTGTATTTGTGGTGAATCTCGCAAACTGTCCTGCCGTCAGAAAAGGGACACCACACTAGTATTTCACTATGAATTCATAATATATATAATAATCTATGTATAAGGTAGGGTAACTTTCTGAGTCTCCTGCTCAATATCAGAATATAAGATGCTTCAATAAACTGCATGCGGTTAGAATAATATATTTTAATATAATGATTTGTGTTTTTTATACAGAATAATTATTTATTGATCTCAAGAACAAACTGGCCTTAGTTTCTAAAATAATTATTGCAAAGGTGCACAAGCATTTTACTTTATATCTAATTTAGACTAAATTCTGTCAATTTTAATGTTTTTAAGTTGATTTGTCAATGAAACAAATGTGGCTGCCTTTTTATTATGTTAAAATTTTTATATCTGAGTAATTTGTGTTAGAAACATGAGAATTTTAATATTTTTGTATTCAAGAATATTCTGTAATTTCATATTTGTAACACTAATAATAGGAAGAGTCTAAAATTTTATTAATTATGTTAGGTCTGAGCCCAGATAGCTGAGTATAATATTATGTATAATTTTTAAATTTTAAATCCCAGGAGTCAATTTTTCAGTAATGAGTTTTAGAAACAAAGTGTCTAGGGTTTAATGTGAGACATTGTCGGCCAAACTTAAACAGTCATAATATGAATTACAAGCAAAACAAGCAAATAGACAGCGGAAAAATAAGCTAGAATAGTTTTACTCTTGAGGTGTATTTTATAAAGATTCCTGAAACCAACAACATTTCTGGAAATCATTTCAGTACATTTTTTAATTTTTATCTGTTTCACGTCAACGAGCCGCCTGTCACTATGTAAGATACACGTTAGGTATAAATATTTTGTTGTATTGTTGAATTTGATTTGGTTTGCTTTTTTAATACGTATTATATATAGGAGTCGCTCAACGTTACAGTAGCATGTAACTAAATAAGCCTTCTGTTATATTATTAGGTGTATTTGAATTCTTTTTTAATTTTGTAACGTGAGAAGTTTGCTTAAGAATCGACAACTGTTTTCGATTAGTGTAAGTGAACAGTAAACGTGTACGAAACCATATGTGCCTTACCTATGAACTGGCTGTGATGCACTTATTGAGAAACGAATCCTTATTCTAGTTTGTTATATTAAGGTAATTAATGTTTTTTATTACATTTGTAAAGTAATATTGTACTGTCAAACGTCATACGAGCGCGTGTAACGTCTCTAGTCACGTCGCGTTTGATCTCCTAAGAGGGATGTTTGTTTTTACAAATAATAAAATATTTGAAATATTTTATGATTATTATTTATTCTCCCTGTTTAAGATTACAATTGAACAGTGACATCTATGAATATAATATAAAGGTGTCTGTATGTGTGCGTGTGTAGAGATGCGAATTAAAATAAATAAATGTATTTGTAAATTAAAAAAATAATTGTTACATTTTTAAAATTGTGTTTTTCTAGTTTCATTCTTAAATGCAAATTTATTTGTATATCTGCTCATAACAGCTGTACCGGGTGAAAGACTGTTTTTATTTGTTGAGACATAAGACGTGAACTTATAACAAAAAAATATGTAAAAAAAAACCCATAAGCAAGAAAATAGTAAGTAATTTCCTCACCGTCTGGGCCAACTGCCTAACGACGAATTAAACGATTCTTCTATCGCACATTAAGTCGATAATTTGTAGACAATTGACGTGCCCAGCGGTTTTATTTTAGTCTAGTCTTTGCATATGTTTATAATTCCACGACTGTGTCTATTTTATTATTTTTTGGTTTTTAGTACATTTATCTTAAACATTGCAATGTATGTTTCACGTAAAACCGTTTAACTTAAAAAAGTTTTTTTATCTTTTTTTATTTTATAGTTTTTAGTTTTATTTCGCATTCTGTGCAATTTATTTAGTGCTTCATTATTGAAAGGTTTCTATTCTACTTGTTGAGACCTTTCATTTGATACCCATATTGATGGGATTGATAAAACCTAAGTTATCCGCCATTTTGTAGAGGCCGCCATCTTGGATTTTAATTTTATATAGTATATTGTATTTTGCTTTTTGAGCCTTTTCATTTGATACCCATATTGATGTGATTAATTAAACATAAAAAAACATGATTGTATTGTCACCAAAATCCAAAGTGTATATAAAATTTCAGATTAATCGGTTGACAGGAAGAGGGTGAAATTTGAATAGCAAAATTTGACCCAAGAATAAATAATAAATAAAACAAACGGGGTGAGCTAAATAAAACCGTTTAATAAGAGTACACAATGTATTACAATCACTTCTAAGTTCTATGAGTAACAACTAAATTATTCTTTTTTAAAATTCTGTTTCACTTACAAGTATTTTACCTAGGCGGTCCCATATTAAATTGACCTAACTTCGAATTAATTACGGGAATGAAGCGAAACCAATTTTATTACATTTTATACTAACCGTAGTAATTAGTCGCTGCCTGTTTCTTATATCAAGTATATGATAAAAATGCAATTGAACCTAATACAACACTTAATGACATGACGTGGAAAACTATATCAGGCCAGTTCGTTATGGGACCGACTACACCTGTGTATACTATTTTTATATTCCCATTTCAAGTAGTAAGGTAGCAAATCTTCAATTGTACTTAAATACTCATAATATTTATTTCACATCTCGTTTGTGTATGTGTGTGCACTAGTCATGTGGAGTGACCACCAGCGCCAGGGCATGTAGCGCGGCGTCTTGTGCAGTTAGTGAGGCTCCCAGCGGGGCCCGGATCCAGCATAGCTCTGTTTCTCGCCGGGGACTCTCGTAGAGAGGGATTAGGGTCGGCTGCGGGTCGCGGGATCCTTGTGAGGAGTCTTCGGCGCGGCGGACGTATCGTAGTAGAATAGGTGGAGCGTCCGATAGTGCCGGGGACTCCGCGCTCACGGCCGCCACAAAGCCCTCTCCTTTTCGTTCGCGGCCGCTTTCGTCTGAGGAGCTCCACACGCCGCCCGATAGGGACAGGCCTTTGACTGACAAACCGCCTGTCTCCGCCGTTACTGATGGTATAGAGATGACACTTAAGGATTACTGTAATCGTCACTGAAATCTGTCATAAATACATTTATTGTAATAAGCGTTAAACAAACCGTCAGTGCAATTCCACTGTGCGGTGAGGACGAGCGTCGCCGGGGGGCAGGCGAGGCGAGACGCGATGAGAGCGAGCAGCGCCGATAACACGCGGTCAGGGCGGAGGAACAGACGCAGGTCCAGCTCTAAGGGAGAAGATATGTTAATACTTTTTCTCATGGTGATGATCTCAATTCCTCACTATTATCCTACGTCTGACCACAAAGCTGATGTCACTCACACCTCGGTCTCTCGAGACACACAGCACGGCCTTGATATATGTGTTCAATGTTTTTCTACGTCCTATTGATTTGGACATATATAGGATAATCTACAATAATGTGACCATTCAAACAATGTCAGTTAATGTTTCGTTATTAACATCGTGTTTCATGAACATCATCAGTATCATGTGTGACCTGTGGGCATGTAGTCCTGTCTCGTTGGAGCCTCCTCCAGGGTCCTCAGGTGTGCCGCCTTCACCCGGGAGGTGAACTCCCTCAGGTAGTCATGAGGCAGGTCCGGCCCGGCCCACACTAGCTGCCAGCTCTCCGGGACCTGCACACACACACATACGTACACATAAGCTGACTCCGTAGTCCTTTAGTTAGTTTTTTTGATTGTAAAGGAGAAGAAATGTATGTATGTAAAGCGTCGGTACCTGGGTCATTGGTGACATGAACCGCGCAGCAGACAGCGAGGCATGCAGGAGCCGGGCCCCGCGGGCCGCGTCACGAGCCTCCGCTGACACCACCGCCCCCCACCACCCGACACACTGAAAGGGGGAGAAAACGTTACATATTATTATACCCTATCATTTATTCAAATAACAGCCTCAGAAAATTACTTGTGAGAACCTTATTTCTAACATTGTTTGTGAATGTTTCTCAAACATTCGAAACGTTACCAGGATATGTGGATATATCATGTGTTTAAATAAAACAACTGGGATAAACAATGTGTATCAGTGACTGGGATGACACGAAGCCAGTTTAGGAGCGAATGTTGAAGAGTTAGTTAAAAATATGTTTACTAGTAACGTTAAAATTGGATTAGAACATCAAAGAAACATAATATAAAGAGAAGTCAGTGTGTTCAAATCATTATAATATTTTTATAATCTTATATTATCTGTTCAAAATTGTAAATAAAGATATAGAAAGCCCGCAATTACTTTCAAAACTATACTTAAATGCACCTGTTAAACTCCCAAGAAGGCTCGTGTATACTCCATTCAATACAAAAAAATGCAAAAGTAATCTCGCTCATTATTCATCTTTAAATGGAATGACATTAAAGTTTAACTCTCTTTTTAAAAATACTAATATTGATATATTCTCGGGAAGGCCTCTTGAATTAAAAAAAACAATTAAAAAATATTTAATTAATTAAGCTTAGATTTTACTTTCTAGTTGTTTGTTCTTCATGTACTGTATTTAAACTAAAATGTATTTTAACCAAAATGTTAACCTTGTGATTACATGCACTCTGTTACTATTTCATCATGTAGTGGTTGCCTGTAACTGAGGTAGCACATAGCATCTTAATTGTATTGATTTAAATGGTTGTATTTCTATATACTTTGTTGGCAATCCAATAAATAAATAATAAATAATAATAATATTTTCAATTACTATATAATATTATGTCTGTTTTAACAAATGCATAGTTTTTTGATGAACTTGAAATGTTTGAGGTTGTAATAATAGTTTGTATATGTAATATTTACATCTTTGACGCGGTAGTCCGGTTTCAGTAGAGGACTTCCCGACATCAACTTCTTCCACAGAGATTGAAGTATCTTGGACGACGTGAAGGAGCCTTCCTCTTTGACACGAGACGTGCTATTGAATTCTGTTAATAGAGGAAGAATTAGCATTAAGTATCTTCTTATAATGGTCTGTCACAGAAAATTTAACGTAGAATATGCGGTAGAATTTTCCTCAATACCTCTTAGTCCGTCCATGATGTGTGTCGCGTGTAACTGAAGGCGGGCGGAGCGACAGTTGAGAGGCAGCTGGAGCAAGGAGGCCGAGTCCGAAGATGGCAAGGACTCCAACGAACACGCGTAGTCCTGAGGACGAAGGGAAACATCAGGGATTGAGGTGTGAAGACTGGACTGAGACCATGTATTATTATACATATTTATAGGCATCTATTGCTATGTATATATCTTAAATTTTCCTTTAACTTCTGTGCACACCCTACTGAATAGTCTCCTACATTATTCTGGGTTGGCTGGCAGAAAATGCTGTTATAGTAAAGTCCGCACTTTGTACATGTTTTATTTGTGCAATAAAGAATAATAATAATGAGGCGGATGTTAGCCTGGTGTGTACCTGAAGTGTTGCTGAAGACGGTAGTCGAAGGGCCGGAGTTCCAGATAGACAGCGAGCCTCCAGCGCCAGCAGTACACGGCGGTCAGCTCGCTCGCTGACTCGAGATGAATACAGCGAGAAGCACAGAGGACGCGCCGCCTGGCCCGCTGTCTGTAACGCAGTCTGACACGCGCGCCACTCACACCAGCCCCAACCATACCAGCGACTCCAACCTGACCAAAACCGGAGACGAGATGTGTTAGCGATGAGATCTTGTATATGAATTAAATAAATAAATAAAATTCTTTATTTTCTTTAACAAATTTTTACTTAAATATAGTTATTGGAGTCTCCTTTTAAGCATATGAAAAGCCTGTGCCGGGAAACTCCGCTCTTCCATATCACGAATTAGGTACAAATATACAAGATATTTAAGGTACAACAATAATAAAGAAACAATATAAAAAAGTAATAATAAGAGAAGTAATTACCAAAAAGGATGCGAATGTGGGATTAAAATGTATGTGTATGCATGTGTGCGCGTGCGCATTTGTGTGTGTGTGTGTTGTAGGTGTATGTTGGTGTGTGTAGGATATGATTGCTAGTTCCTATATTCTAAAAAAAAATCCGTTTCTTGAAAACTTAAAGATTTTATCCATTTTATTATTTTAATTTTACACTCTGTACAAGTTTTTGAATATATATCAACGTATTTATTTATCTTAGTATATAAATAAGCAGATCCATTATCATACTGAATCCTAGCGAAGGCTGTTTTAGTAGCACGGATAGATATAACATTATATGCTATACGTTGTTGGATATCATAGTTGGTACCTATGGGTATGTATGCGCGTCTTTCGGTAACAAGTGCGTGTAGTAGCGCCAGGCCGGCCGCCAGTCGCGCTGTTTCTCCCGTCACTGATTGTCCCGACCACGACTCGAGCGCGCTGCAAGCGGCTCGCTTCACGCCCTCCGCTGGCTGTTACCGTTATTTAAATTACACAAATGAAGATGGAGCGATTACTTGGACTTGGACCTGAATCTTTTACTATGGATTCACAATTTTATATTTGTATAATTCTTATTCTTTATTTATATGTAATTTAGTTCTTTAATTTATAAATAGATGGCAGCAGTAAACAAATTTAAACACGCAAGTAAAATTCTCCAAGCAAAAATATAATCAAGATCTGGACCAACTGTGTGTTTCATTTGCTAAACCCTGGGGTACTTATTACAAGCGTGGAGTTGTCTTGTAAAATATTTTTAAGAACATACCTCCAGTATGACGGTGACGCACGCACTCGTTAGGGCGTATGGAATCGGTCGTTCCTCGGCCAGGATCCAAAGACGAAATTCGTCGCTGAACTCGTTCGCCTGTAATTGAATTATGTATATATTTATGGACAATAATGAAAGAAAAGATGAATGTGGATTAGTGAGCTGGACTAGCACACTGAAAAATTGAACTTAAGGTGGTTTCAGTAAACAAAACGCTCCGTTTCTTGTCAATCTTAATCTTTCTTCACTCAATGTCAATGGAACCATACCAAGAAAAAGACAATTGACAGTCAATTTCACCTTTAGCAGGTTTTGAAGGCAAGTTTAAAAGCTTTGCATCTAACATACAGCGAAGAGACATTACCCTCTCCGCGATCGATGCAACGAATACGGTCAAGTCTCTCGTGAAGGGTGACGCTCCCACGGTGACGGCCAGCCAGCCGCCGGGGCGCGCTCGCTGCAGACCGTCCTCCCAGGCCACTAGTCCATCATCGATCCCCACCTGGTGACATGAGTCGCTTGTAATGGTCATGTAACATGGTATCAATTTAAATAAAACAAATTTTGTCACATTTCAAACTTATAGAAGTAAATTACAGTCCATTAAAATTAATTTCGACAACACTGATATATTAGAAGCCAATAATACAAAGTTTTTGGGTATAATAAATACATAGATAAATATTATAACTGGAAGTTTCATACTGATAATTTATGTACCAAGATTGATAAATTTATATATGCATTAAGGCGTAAGTATAAGCCAAATAGTTTCTGTTACAGCAGCAATTACGGCTTACCATGGATATGTTGAATCTTGGCTAAGATATGGTTATTGTAATATGGAGTAATTCTGTGGACTTGCATGTTGCATTTAAGACACAAAAAAAAAAATGTATAAGAACTATTTATAATATTCATTTCACCAAGAGCTGTAAACCTATATTTTAAAGTCTAAATATATTGCCTATACATATATGAAATTGGTATATTTGTTTATAAAAATATTTATTTGTTTAAACGAAACTGTGATGTAATAAATACGCGTAGCAGAATTAAAGAAAAACTGTATGTTCCAGCTCAACGATTATCTTTGTATCATAACAATGTATACTGCATGGCCATACGCATTTACAACCACCTACCCAGCAATTGTAAAGAATTGTCTCTAAATTTATTTAAGAATTTTTGTTTTAAATTACTGATAGATAAACTGTATTATAGTATTAATGAATTTCTTAACGACAAATTTTAAATTATATTGTAATTTTATTTGAATTAACTCACAAATAACTATTTATTTATAATGATGATATTGAAAATTATTTACTTAAATTGTAAACTGTAACTTTATAATTGTAATTGTAGTTAATTCATTAGTGGTATTATTAGTTTATGCAAAAATATTTGCACGCCATATTGTTGTTGTTGTTGTTATTATTGTTATTATTATATCATAACGAAGACCACGTCTATTCAAAGGTACGTACGGTGGTGAGCGTCTGCCCCCGCGATGTAGCCACGGTCGCCAGGTGTTGACCGGCGTGCGGCGCTAACAGCAACACGGGCTGGCCCGGGGCGGAGCACCGAAGGGCCCGCGGGACTGCCTCGCCGTCCGTGAAGCTTGTTCCCTCTACATAGATAGACGTATAGTGAATGGGTAGCTCAAGGTAACGACTGAGTAGTAGTAGTAGTAATGGTTGTATCTATCTTTATATATTTATAATTCTTCTGTGACTGTGTATGTCACTGAACTTTTCTCAAACGACTGGACCGATTTTGATGAAATTTTTTGTGAGTCTTCAAGGGGATCCAAGAATGGTTTAGATATATAATTTTGTCCGCTGGACAATGTTTTTTAATTAATTTTTAATTTATTAGTTATTGTTGATACAAACTTTTTTTTGACATTAGATTTGACAACTAACTAATATTTTAATCATTCTGTCGCACTTTAAAACACGGAGATTTATGGCTTTAATAGGTGAACTCTAAAAATATAAATAAAAAATATGTAACAGATACTTCTTGATTATAGGGCGATACGGAGTTCGCCGGGTCTTCTAGTATATATATATATATTAGTAATCACCCATCAGTTGTTCGACACACTGCATCACGGCCTGGTGCAAGGCCCCAGGGTTGAGAGCGGCGGCGACCAGCACCCTCTCCCCCGGAGACAGTGAGGCTCCCTCCAACACGAACAGGTCACCCTCACTGGTCCACTGCCCCAGTGACAGACGCTCGAAAAGATCCTCGTCCAGCGTCTGTAATTATACATATAATTATATCGAAATATCCTCTGAACAATACTTTTGTTTAAAGAAAATATTATAATAAAGTAATTTATTTATTTAAGGACCATTAGCAGCTACTACATGTTTAAATGCCGTATATAAAACAATTAAATGGAAATAGGTTACATGTGTAGCTTTTTAAAGTGGCCACAACAATTACAATGTTTGTTTTAAAAATATAAGTATTAATACATAATTATAGCGAGAAAGATTTAAAAAATAATAATAATAAGTTAAAATTGGTACAAAAATTTTTTAGATACAAATTAAAAACCACAAATATGTACTTAATAAAATTAAAATTAAATAATTCATTAAATTCATGCATAAAAATCACTTAAAATATAAAAATCAATGCAATATAAAATTAAGATAAATAGATATTAAACATTTATAATTTATTTATTTATTTGCATCCCTCAATAATTCTAGCGCCCGTTTACGAAATGTCATAGCAGAGTTATTAAAAATATCTAGATCTTGACTTAATATAATAATAAAATACATATATTGAAAATAATAAAATAAAGATCACATTCCAGTCTTTCAACATCGATCACGTTTATATTGTGTCGTTTAGGTTCTGTATTACAGTTGTTTGTTTGTTATGTTTGCTATAAAATTTTTGTTATCTAAAAAAAAAATTCATTTAATTTATTTTTTTAATTCTTTAGTAATAAGTTGGTAATTTGTTATTGTCTTTTGTAATTTACATTTTATATTGTATTATTGTTGGTAGTATGTTTTGTTTCCCCTTTCGTATAATAGAAGTAAAAAAAAAAGTTGTGTTAGGTTAATAGAAAATACTGTCCTTTTCCATGCCGTGATAACTTTTAATTGAAACAACACTTGACTAAAAATGTAATTACCTTTATTTTAAAACCTATAAATAGTGTATGTTTTGTAAGTTGTCCTTATAAATAAATAAATGAATGAATGAATGAATAAATAAATAAATGAATAAATAAATAATAATAATTTGATCTTCTATATATCTCTACCTTTATCAGCGCCACTCTTCTGGCGCTGTTCTTGCTCATCCAGTGATACTTGTTCTGTAGTTCCACTGTCGAGTTCTCGTCTCGCACTTCCATGTTGAAGTTATTGACCAGTAGCTGCCAGAGCTGTAATGAAAGAAACCTCGTAACGTTAACAAAATAAAAAGAGTCTTTTAAATGAAATATTTTCGGATTTTACTTCGCGTTTTTTATTTTTAGGACTCGCGAAAATCTTAGACCTCATTATGAAAAGAGTCTTGCATCATTAATGCCAATGGAAAAATTTTAATCGTAAACTAGCAGAATATTAGGAAAGGTGTGCTTAGAGTTATAATCGATTTATTTTGCTTTTGATGTAACAGTAAATAGTTTTCATACTGATGTTCGTCCTAGTTGTTACCTTTTCGTTAACGAGGTCCTGGTGCACGTGTTTCATGAGGTGCAACATGACGACCCACCTCTCCCGACGATGGACGCTCAGCATCACGCGCTTCAATGTTTTCTTCACAAAGTGTTTAGTCACTTGTTCCTTGTTGCCATAAAATAATTTTAACATATTATTTTCTCAGTGTCAACTTGACCTATCGATGGTCAACTGATCGTGTACTGCGTCCTTTTATTTGTTTAAAATATACGATAACATGCCAAAATAAGTAAATCCCAAAAGTACTGTTCACCTGGTCTTTGTCCAGTGATTCAAGGAAGGCATCTCGTAGTGCGGTGGCGGGCAAGGCCAGTAGTGGTCGTCTGGAGGCCAGTCGTCGTACCGCCAGAGCCAGTCGGGCGGCGGTGAGTGCGGGCGGGCGGCAAGCCTCCGCGCTCTCCGCCACGGCCTTCGCTAGCGCCTCCTGCTCAGCCCGAGCCGCTGTCACTTGACCCGTGGCCGCCCGCGCCCCATCTAGGGCAGCCACCAACCCCTCATCTTGTAGAATGTCGCGCGACACCGACAGCTCCTTCAGCAGGTGTTCCTAATACATAGATCATTATATATATATACTCTTAGGATTTATCTATAGGCAAGGTGTTAATGAAACAAATCTCGGCTAAATATCATAATTACAACACTAATAGCGAAACTTTATCTGTACATAAATACACACAAAAACTTGAGCTACTCAAACCTTGTACGGAACAAGAGGTAATAAATATAATTAATAGTTTGGATTCTAACACAAGTACAGGGATTGATGGGGTTACGGTAGAATCAATAAAATGTATAAAAAACCTAATAAGTAAAAATTTAAGTCACTGT
This sequence comes from Danaus chrysippus, assembly GCA_916720795.1. NCBI lineage: Eukaryota > Metazoa > Arthropoda > Insecta > Lepidoptera > Nymphalidae > Danaus > Danaus chrysippus. The sequence continues at coordinate 17,254,996 of CAKASE010000049.1, read as the reverse complement.
ATAAATAAATCCATAAGTAAAGGATTTTTTCCAGATAATCTTAAAATTGCACGAGTAACTCCAATATATAAATCGGGAACACAATCAGACCCTGGTAACTATCGACCTATTTCTGTGTTACCCGTTTTGTTAAAAATATTTGAAAAAATCGTTCATAATTGTTTAAGTCAATATTTAAATGATATATTTTTTTTTTATCTATTTCAAGGAGCACAGCTGTATAACTCTTTGCCTCAAAGTGTTGTCAATTCCAAATCTCGAAATATATTTAAATAACGATTAAAACCTATATCTTAGATGATTTCACTGATCTTATTTAATATCACTACTGTTTATTATTTGTAATCTTAATTGTAGTTATAATTTTTAAAATTTCCTTTGTAAGCGAACTTTGTTCTTTTTGGAAATAAACTTCTTTAAACCTAAACTCTTATAATATTCCCGTTTCCTCACATCTCCCCCGCCTGTACCTGTGCCTCATGCTGTTGTTTCTGTAAGGTGGCCGTCTTAAGTTTCATTTCCTTCCATTTCTCGAACATCTCCGGATGTCGCTTCTCTATCGCATAGTTCACTAATTGATCTGAAACATTTCAGGTATATAACATGCTGCTTCAGCTTGAGAAGTTTTATATTTTTATATATCACACCTAGTAACGCGTCGAGTCGCGAGGTGAACAGCAGTGGTGCGAGGGTAGCTCGTATGTGTGGTTCCAGTCGCTCGAGCATCGCGGTGTCACCAGTGAGTAGGACGGCCCGCGCGGCCCCCGGGGCGCTCCACCACCAGCCCTCCAACTGATCAGCTTCCGTCACCAGTAAGGTCCCGCCGGTTCGCTGGGCCTGCTGCATCACTACCCCTAGCTCACGCCCGCCACCACTCACTGTTTCCATTGACACAGTTGATGCAAGTTTAAGCCAGGTGCGCGCCTCGCCCTCCGGATCAACCAACAGAGGGCGAAGGCCCACTCCGGATAGGAACTGTAAAGCACAGACAATGTTGTCATGACTTGCTCTGTGGCTCATTTAAACGTTACGTAGTGTAGCGTACTTGGTGAAGAGTGAGAGCGTTCTTGGCGGCAGAGAGATCCGTCGGTAGTCCCTCGGCTTGCCAACAAAGCTGTTCCTCCGAAGATGAAAGGAAATTTATGACTGAAAAGTTAGCATCTTCATACTGTATGAGAGAACTCCATCGCAACAGGTTTTCCCTGAAATATACACGTAACACATTAAAGTCATGAACCATTTAGAATATTAAAAATATACAGTGAACATACCTCGCCTGCTGCTCCGTCAAGTGAGGCAGGTACAACAAGTATCCAGCAGCCAACAGAGATCTCTGATTTAGTTCCAAGATCTCTATAGAAATATTTTGCAACTGTAATAAAAAATATTCTAAGAAATTTTTATTTATTTATTTATTTACTTATGTATGTATGTATGTATTTATTTATTTATTTATTTGGTTCTCCAACAATGTCTAAGACGATCCTGATAGGAAGTAAGTTGTCTTTTTAGATTACAACTATAAATTAAATGCCTCATAAATTTCTTTTTATTTTTTTCAATTCTGTCAACATAGTATTTATAATGAGGAGACTAAACTACAGATCCATATTCTAGGTGACTCCGTACCAAAGAATTATACATAATTATTTTAGTAAATGGTATCTTAAAATTTTTACCTTCTCTTATTAAAAATCCTAAATTTTTAGTTGCTTTTATTTTTTGTACACCATTAGGACAGTCTATTTAAGTCGTCTCGGAATAAAATTGAATCTGAGACATTACGAATACGAGCGGAAGTCTTTAAATCGTCTGCGAATAGGTATATAAGTGAATTTTTGAGGTAAATAATGGATCCACATATAACGGTATGGTGAACCAGTACTCGTAATAATGTTTGTGACTATATATTCCCTTACATCATCATCCCAGGTGCGAGCCTCGTGTCCGAGCTGGTCAAGCAGCGTGGTGGCGGCCCGCAGCGTGTGTGTGGCGAGCTGCAGCTTGTGTTCCAAGGCCGCCGCCTCATGCGCGTGCTGTCCGAGCTGTTCCTGCAGCTCCGACACTCGACCCTCCACAGAAACCAGTCCCGAGGATAGCGCCGCGACCTCCTCCTCCGCACGACGGAGCCTCCTGTGGACGACGTGGTGATCAGGAATATTTCGGGGAGATAAAAGTGAGGGAAGAGAAGACAGTACTCGTGGAGTTCCCGCTGCTGTTCCTGCAGTGGTCGCACTCGGCTTAGAGCATGCACGTGTTCGAGGTTGGCGCGGACCCAGGCGGCGAGCGGGGCCACGGCGGCGCTGGCTCGGCGGGCGCTCTCCGCGGTGAAGGAGGCGGCCCGGCGCTCCACCAGACGAGATACCGCCGCCGCCGCCTCCGGGCTGATGTCCGCCGCGTCCAGGTGTCTGTAACAACGACCGATTTCAGTGATGCATTATCACAGTGAGGTCGTTTAGAACCTCTAAGCCGAGCCACACCTAATGTCCTCTTTGACACCTCGTTTTGAGAGGAAGTTCTTCATGGAGTGCCAGGAGGTGTCGGCGATGCCCATGAGACGCAGCACGCCCTCCAACACGTCGCGGACTACCTCCGGCGGGGCGCGCAACGACCGCACCTGGAAACAAAGAAAACATCTATATATATAAAAGAAAGTCGTGTTAGTTACTCCACTTATAAGTCAAGAACGGCTGAACCGATGTAGCTGAAAAATGGCAGGGAGTTAGTTTAGAGCCAGGAAAATGCTTTTATCCCGTTTGACAGCATTCCCATGGAACTTGACATGAAACGTCAGTCACTATAAAACGTGGAATAACGAAACACAATTGACAGCTATGCAATTGACATAATGATGACAATTAGATATTTGTAAGAGATCTTCTAGTATATAAAAATAAGTCCAGTTTCCCATCTTAACGCTATAACTTCAGAACGAACGAACCAATTTCTACGGTTTTGCATTCGTTGGAAAGGTCTCGGGCTCCGTGAGATATATAACAAAAAATTTCAACAGAAAAGCGGGAAAATCTTTTTTCACATACAGCGTCATCATATATGTACTGCAAATCAATATTTTTAAGTAGATGGCGCCGGTTCATCATACATTGTTTGACAGCTACTCATTGTTCTCTGCTCAGTTAATTTCATGTGACAAACCGGTATTGTGTTTGTAGTTTGAACTCTTAAAACCATTCAGTATTTGCGGGATAAATTTACAAAATCATTGTTCCTCACATGGGCGTTATATTTTGCGTGTTCACGAGTATGGAAACCATCCGCTTTATTTGTGTTAAAGTTAGACCAAAAAACAAAAAATGTGGTTTACAAAGGACCACTTCAATGAAACGGATAATATTTTGCGGACACGTATAACGCTTCGATTCGGTATCTACTTTGGATTCACTTTAATTTACTTAGAGAAGTTCAACTAAATAATACTTCATTTGTGTAATCGAAATGAATTCATTACTGTTGTGAAATGAAATAAAAAATTTTCTTTTCAAATATAAAACGAAAAAAAAAAAATCTTCATCTTTTAATCACCAAACGAAATGTTATATAAAAGCCATCTGGTGGCGAAACGGAGTTCGCCGGGTTTACTAGTACACTATAAATAAAATTAATATTTTCAAATTTACTGCACGTTTTTTATTATTTTGAACTACGTACTCACGAGGTTTCGGTTACGTTGCCACAACCGTGATCACGGGAAGACAAGATGTTAATGTCTGTCATTTGGTTTTATTATTTGTCATGTACTAATAACGTAATATGCACGCGAGTCTTATATCAGTGGTACCTCACTGAGCGCCTCGGGCCTAATGTCCCCGACGGCCGCCCTGGCCGCCGCCACCACGGGCTCCACAGACGCTAGCTCCGCTTCGATTTCTTTCTTCCTAGAGTTTAGAAAACAATCGTAAGCCATTAATCTACTTATATACTTTATTGTTCGATAAAAGAAATAAAAATATGTGCATATTTTTTGTAAAATAAATAAAAACATGTGCACTGGAATGCAAGTGTCACAGTCAGAAATTTTAGAAAAACTACCAAAGCTTATTTACAGTTTGTCGTATTTAAATTTATTCTTGTATTTTGAATGCGCCAGAAGAGCTATGGAACTTGAGATATCACCTCTTGCATTTATTTTATAATCGTTATAATTTATATTATTATATATCATGTAACTCCAGTTATTCAATATATAAGGTTTCTTACACCGTGAGCTTTACTGATATATAAATAGTCTCATATTTTTATTCACTGACGGTGACCAAGACTCTTAGAATAATCCTTAAAGACATCACCCAAACCACAAAAGCCTACGTAAAAATCTCAATTTAGGAGTTGAAGTGATTGTAAGATTATAGTTTGATACACATTTATGTCACGAAAGAAGAGTCAGTCTGAAGTTTCCTGAAGGTATGTGATGTAGGTGCTGACCGTAGCTGTAGCTTCTCGTTCTCGGCCTGTATGTCGTCCTTGAGCCGCTGCATGTCCTCCTTGCGGCTCGTGGCGGCCCTCACCGTAGCCCCCATCTGCTGCAGCGCGTCAGCGGCGGCCGCTCGCTCCAGGCCCAGCGCCCGCTCCTGCTCCTCCGCCTGCCCTTGAAGCGTCGCCACCGTCCCGCGAGCTACGCTCAGCGCCTTCACTCCGACCTGTACTCAACAAACGACATTCATTACTGTGGTCAGATGAGTCAAGTATGATGCTGATGTAATGGGTTCGATTTGAGTTTATTAAGGTGCTGATTGTTATTCTGAATTCATTAGTATTATAAATTAAACCACAGTTAATAAATAAATAAACTGTTATTACATTAATCAACTGTTAATAAATTAATAAACAGTTAATAAATTTATCCACTGTTAATAAATTAATCCACAGTTAATAAATAAATCCACTGTTATAAAGATGTTCTATCTATTGATATAACTTAACTATAAATTACAGTCAGTAGATAGAGGGTAACTCACTGCGAGCATGTTCTTCCGTTGCATCAGAGCTGTTCTTTTATGACTGAGTATGTGGTAGTAGGCCTTGATGAAGTGTATGTACCGGGCGGGCGCTCGCAGCCACCCCTCCTCCACCGTCGTGTATATCGCCACGAACCCCTCGACCGGGACAGTGTTCAGTTCCTCCTGACTCTCCCCCTGAGCGTCCTCTTTCATTAATCTGTAATCATTTAGTGTAACTATAGTTATCTCAATTCTAATGCCTGTCTTTCAAAAGTGTAAGTGTACGAGTATAACGACATGAAATGAGTCACAGCCATTCAAAATACACCCCATTCAAGCTTTGTATGTTCTGCACCTGTAAGACAATCGTGGAATATAACGATAGTGGTTGAGAACGAATACCTGTGTATGACGAGTGAAGGCATCTTCCTCAGAGTGTCCTCCGACCAGCCCTGCAGCCAGCACAGCCGGCTCGACTCATGAAGAAGTGGAAACTCTTCCATCAGCTCTTTGAGTTTCTCTTGATCCTTGTCCAAACATATCATAATGCCCAGATTTTGTTTGATATCTGAAATTATTAATTACTTCTTTAGTGACCATAAATAATATGGAATTGCAACGTTTTCATACATTATATGTATAAAAAAACTACAAACTACTACTATCATAAACATGAAAAAGATAAACAATGAATCTGTTGACTGATCCTTTTTTTTTATAGAAATACTAGAAGACCCGGCGAACTTCGTATCGCCCTATAATAAACAAATATCTGTTACGTTTTTTTTATATATTTTTGGAGTTTACCTAATAAAGTCACATATCTCCGTGTTTTGAAGTGCGACGGAATGATTTACATATTAGTTAGTTGTCAAATCTAATGTCAAATAAAAACGTTTGTATCAACAACTACTAATAAAATAAAAATTAATTAAAAAAACATTGTCCAGCGGACAAAATTGTGAATTTAAATAATTCCCAGATCCCCTTGAACACACACAAAAAATTTCATCAAAATCGGTCCAGTTGTTTGAGAGAAGTTCAGTGACATACACACTCACAGGAGAATTATAGGTATATATAAAGATATTCAGCAAATCAAAAAACTTATAATTGTAATATAAGTACTCATAATAATCAGCTCATACAGTTCCACTCACTAGCTAGACTCGGAGTGTTGTTCCCTGTAGAAGGTACCATGGCTGAGGGGAGAGACTGGAAGGAGTCGGCCGAGAGCAGCGCCTCCAGAGACCCCAGGACGAGGCGTGAGCAGGCCGACCCACACACAACCAGCAGAGAACGACCTGACACCGACGATGACAGCGCCTTAACGTGATCAAAGAATCATACGTAACAATGCTATAGATCGCTGACACGTCAAGACTCATATACACGACTCACATCATGTATGAGTGTGTGCAGGTGACGCTCGTGTGTGAGAGTGTGTGTGGCTGCTCCGAGTGCGGCGGCCGCGAGCCTGGCCCCCGCGCGGCGCCCGGCCCCCTCGCTCGACACACACGTCGACACACACCCGGACAGCTGGGGACATCGCGAGTTAGTCATCAGCACCTCGACTCTGTACCTCCCCTCCCTCTTCCCCTCTATACTCACAGCGGTGGCGGCTGCTATGATCCATAGAGTCAGCTCCTCACACGCCTCAACTGCTACATCCACGAAGGCTTGCTCGTCGTCCGTCACTAACAAAAATCGTATATTTTAAACTGTGGATAAACTTTTCTGCTCAGCACACCTCTTCTGACAATCAAACCTTTTCTTTCTTTGTCAAGTCTATCACAATAGTAGTTTATTTGGTCGAATATGGGTTCACAAAGGTATTTCATACATTTACAGTGGTCCAACATATTCTGCCGATTTGGCGTGCAAATATTTTTGAATAAACTAATAATACTACAAATGAATTTACTACAATTACAAATACAAAGTTATAATTTACTATTTAAATAAATATTTTCAATATCATCATTATAAATAAATAGTTATTTATCACAACAGAAGTTGTGTTATCCTTTAAGTCACTCTGCCTATTAAATAACTCAAATAATGTTCATTAATTACATAAATATCGTCTTACAGCACTGGTTGATAGTTTTCTGCGTGTGTCGGTACCACTCCTCCTCCTCGAGCCTCTCCAAGTAGATCGCGTCGTTCCTCATCTTGGGCCTGTAGAACATCCGTGGATGTGTTCCTGGCAAATGTTTCTGAACTATTGTCTCGTACTGCGACCTCTCATCCGCGGTGATCAATCTCTCTCTGAATATCATGTGCGCTTCTGCTGTGATGGCCTTTAAATATAAAATTATGAAATTTAATAGACCTACCCTCATTCCTTTATAAATTCAATAATGACGTGTGCTTTTCAAAACCTTATGGAGTGAAATTTATGAAAAAATATTTTAAGAAAACTATACTACATATTGTACTTTACATATGAATATATTATATAATGTTGAACTTATTGGTTTTGGTTCATTTTATGTATCAAATATTTTTAAATATTTTCTAGTGTTTTACCGTCCAGACATCCGTAGTGTTAGTGGGACAGTAGAGCTTCACGTTCTCACACCAACGTCTGATGTGAGAGCAGTTCCAGGAGTAGTGAGGCTGGGAGTCGAACGTGGCCACGACCTGGAACGATCAGTTTCATTGAAATATTGTCCAAACTATTTAATATTTAATATAAAATATCGAGCTATGTTTGCTATGCTATACCGAGCTTTGTTCGGTATTTAGGAGTTTTTAGTATTTATTTTGTTTTTTTTTTAATTTCGTGTAGGCATTTTTAAGTGAACACGTTAAGTAGACACACAACGATATAAATCAACAATAATTAATTTCTTAGTCTGACGTCCGCGTCAGAACAAACACTTCAAACATAATGACTTCCTGTTACCTTGCAACGCCATCTGCTGATGTTTCGTTTAAAAAAATTAGCAAAAATTAGTATTACTATTCGCTAATAGATGTCAGGAAGTGTCATATTTTGAACTCCTCCTTTTTGTTTTTTTTTTCATAAAACAACGTTTTCTAAAAATGATTCCTAGCTAGATCGATCTATCGTCCCTGAAAATCGTCTGAGGCGATTTCGAGATTTCTATATATAGAATAAATAGAATAAGAATTGCTCATTTAAATATATAAGATATATACGACTTACCTCTTTATACAGAGTCAGCATACGTCGTACAAGATCAGAGACGTCACCATCCGGGGTATCTGTCGGGATGCTGTCTCTCAGGTACATCTCAGACAGTTCCAGAAGCTCATCATCATCAGGTTCGCTGTACAACGAGAGTTATAGTATGTAGTTAAATAATATTGTATTTATCAGTTCACAGGCCACTCACGTTATGAAGAGAGGCTGGAGGGCGGCCGACAGACGAGGAGAGAGGCGAGAAACGGCGGCTGACGTCACCAGCAGGGTGAAGCGACACACAGACAGCCACTGGGGCGCGCCACCCTCCATACTCCAGAAACCACCCTCTTGTATCAACTGAAACCAAGGATCACGTTATAACTAACAACAATTAACTGATGTATACATTCCTCATTCAACCTACTAGAGGAATTCGTATTAATTTAATAATGGTCATGAAGTAGCAGAAATGAACATAATGTACCTGCAACAGGAAGTCATGCACCCTGACGGAGCCCCAGGAGTCTCGAGCAGCTCGGTGCAGAGACCGTACCAGCACACCCGCGCCCCCCGCAGCCCGCCCTGCACCCGCGCCGCCCCTGCTGCTCGACCCTCCTACTAAGTTCCTCTGCAACAAACGACATCCGTTATATTTAATACTAGAAGACCCGGCGAACTTTGTTTTGCCCTATAATCAAGAAATATCTGTTACGTTTTTTTATTTATATTTTTGGAGTTTACCTGTGATTGACATATTAGTTAGTTATCAAATCTAATGTCAAAAAAAAAAGTTTGTATCAACAACTACTAATAAATTAAAAATTGTGTATCTAAACCATTCCCAGATCCCCTTGAACACACACAAAAAATTTCATCAAAATCGGTCCAGTCGTTTGAGAGAAGTTCAGTGACATACACACTCACCGAAGAATTATATATATGTATAAAAATATTTAGCTGACGGCTGAAGTACATGTTTTACTAAGTCTCACTCGTTTCAATTCCTCTATAATGTCGGATGGCTCGAGGACGGGCGTGCAGTCTATTACCACGACCGTTGAAAAAGTCTCTCTCATGACATACTCCGCTAGAACACTGAAAAATATATACATAGATATGTTTAATGTCAAATATCTGTTTCAGTGTCGCGTATGATCCGATGATGACGTACTTCTTCCCACTGGCCACGGGACCCAGTAATAAGGCGTGCGAATGAAGCAGCGAGGCTTGAAGTATGAGGCTGGCGCTCCGCAGGCGGGGACCCTGCAGTGAGTGGAGACTGTGACTTGCTGGCGGCGGCGCCGGAGACAGCTGCATCTGGAGAAGAATATTCTGATGTCAAATGATATTCTGATGTCAAATGATATTCTTATGATGTAGAACATCACTCGCCTCCCTGTAGAAGTCCTCGATGGCTCTCTGTTTGATGATACTGGTAGCTCCTCTAAGGACGGCGATGTGCACCAGCTCCTCCACGCCGAGGACTCTCACATCCGAGCTGGTCTCCACCACGAGCTGTTCGAACTGTGATATTATCTGCGTCACCTTGAATAGATACAAACAACCACTATAGTACTCGAAACTCATACTATAATAATACTACACTTATACATATACTAGTTGACCCGGCAGACTTCGTACTGCCTCAATCGATAAATAAATAATTTTTTATTTATTATTTTGGAGTTTACCTATAAGCCATAAATCTCCGTGTTTGAAAGTACGACAGTATGATTGACATATTAGTTGGTTGTCAAATCTAATGTAAAAAAATAACCGTTTGTATCAACAACTACTAATAAATTAAAAATTAATTAGAAAAACATTGTCCAGCGGACAAAATTGTGAATCTAAACCATTCCCAGATCCCCTTGAATACACACAAAAAAATTCATCAAAATCGGTCCAGTGGTTTGAGAGAAGTTCAGTGACATACACACTCACAGAAGAATTATATATATAAAGATTATTTCTCACAGTGGAGACCCCGCAGTGCTTCATAAAGAGCTCGGTGCTGTTCCTCTTCATCCACGCGTGAACCTTCTCCGTCACATCTCTCATCATCGTCAGCGTCTGTTTCATCGTTTCATTTTCTAATTCCGTTCTTCGACTCCATCTTTCCAATACTTCGCGGCTGCAGTCGTTGTCTTCACTGATGACAAGAATGGGACAATATATTCAAAGATCTCCAAAATAATAATAGACCAGTGCCGATAGCTTTTAAAACATAATTAAATTAAAGTAGAAAAAAAAAACTCATTACAAAGGAAGATAATATTATAAAAATTAAAGGAAAATAATTTACGGGTGATCTGAGGTCGGGAAGAGTATGGGGGTTGGTATTTAAGCGTAAAAAATTGGTTTTCTCGATTTCCGGCAAAACTAAAAGTCCTACGGAATAATGTTATAGGTAATAAAAAGATCTAAAACTTTTATACTAACATTTTTTTCACATAACCTCAAAATTTATGTGAAAAAACAATATTTTGTCACGAAATTTGGTGAAATTTTTTTTTTTGATGTTACAAATGCACTGTAATTTATTTGATTAGAAATATTTATTTTGTCTGCTTATTTTGAATACATATCGAAAAATCACCCGTAACAATATCAGTGTTTTTCAAAAACTTGGTGAGTTTTCTGTTTGTTGAAATCTCTATTTTCCAATGATGAAGGAAAAAATATAAGTTTCTTATTTGCAGTACCATTTTGGGATAAAATAATCATGTCCCATTTAATGAAATGACACTCGATATCGTTTGGAAAAATCTCTTTCAATTTATTTTTAATAGTTTTAGCAGTTTAATGTCAATTTTCTGTAAATCACCTAAAAGAGGGACTATCTGGAGAACTTCCAGAATACACAATTATTAAAAATAAATTAGAAAGACCATTTTCAAAACGATGTCGAGTGTCATTTCATTAAAATAGACATGATTATTTTATCCAAAAATGGTACTGTTAGTAAGAAACATATATTTTTTTCCTCACCATCGGAAAATAGAGATTTCAACAAATAGAAAACATACCAAATTTTTGAAAAACACTGATACTTTGACGGGTGATTTTTCCATTGAAAATGAGACAGATTTTTCGGTATTTATTCAAAATAAGCTGAAAAAATAAATATTTCTAATCAAATAAATTACAGTGCATTTGTAACATCAAAAGGAAATTTTTCACCAAATTTCGTGACAAAAAATTGATTTTTGAAAGAGATAAAAATAAAAAACCAAAAACTAGGTTTTTTGAATTTTTCACATAAATTTTGAGGTCATGTGATAAAAATATTAGTACAAAAGTTTTAGATCTTTTTATTATCTACAACTTTGCGATATGACATTATTCCGTAGGACTTTTAGTATTGCCGGAAATCGGGAAAACCCATTTTTTACGCTTAAATACCCACCCCCATACCCTTCCTGACCTCAGATCATCCGTAAATTATGTTTCTTTAATGTTTATAATATACCCCTCCTTTTTTAAAAGCTTCTGCACTGGCCTATAAGCGGATACAAGTAAAATAATTTTTGTATCCTGATCGTGCAATTAGAACGAGTTGAGTTTGTTCATGTAAACCTCAATAGTATGGGCGCGAGTCTCGTAAGTGTGGCGGGCGAGGCGGCTGAGAGCGCGTCTGTTTCGAACAGGAAGCTGACTCCTCTCCGCAGACAGACCCGCTCTCCGGTCGGTAGACACAGCAGCCGGTTGTCATCGAGCACCGAGTTGAGTCCCTCCACCCAGTCCGGGTCGATGTCTCCGTCACACACCACCCACGACCAGGTCTCTGGAACATGGCATCATCGACTCGGAGGAAAGCTTACATTTAAAATAAAAAAACAAAAAATTTTATTGTTTAAATCCGTTTGTATAGCAATAGGTAGCAACAGGAATTTTGAAGTAGGTTTAACCTGTATCTCAAAATACCCGCTCCTCCTCCTGGATATACATATATCGAAACATACAACTATAAACTAACAAATATTTAACTTATTTTTAAGATTACAGATGGAAATGGAAAAACATTTTACATATGTGTGTGTGTGTGTGTGTGTGTGTGTGTGTGTGTGTGTGTGAGTGTGTGTGTGTGTGTGTATTATATAATTTTATTTTTATACCTATTTACTTATTATTATTTTTTTTATTAATTAAATGAATAGGTATTAATATTTCTTACGTTTGTACAGTTAACAATTCTTCAGTAGCATGATAGTCTAAAGTATAAAGCCAATTAGTTAATGTTTGTTTTGCACTGATGATATTGCAGGTCATAAAAGTTATACATTTACTACATACAATAAATCGTTTTATAGACGAATTGGTTGCTTGAATCATTTTGTAGGTTATTTGACCTACCGACTATCGAAACTGTAAGTTTATTTTTTAGAGCAAAATAATAGTTATGACGCGAAAACTACAAACTGAATCCTTTTTTCGTAAATTTTAAAGACTTTTTGTATAGTATAAGTTTACCATCATCCTGCGCGGTGGCTTGTAACGCTACAGTGTGCAGCACGCCGGTGGTGGCGCTGCTCCCCGCCGCTGCCCCCAGCAGCCAGCCGCGCTCCAAGGCTTTAGGACGGATCACGTACTCTACGATGCTGCGACCTCGACTGACCAGCGCCTGCGACCGAGAGGGTCACACTTTAGGTTTAAAGAACAAGTTTATTTCCAAAAAGAACAAAGTTCGCTTACAAAGGAAATTTTAAAAATTATAACTACAATTAAGATTACAAATAATAAACAGTAGTGATATTAAACAAGATCAGTGAAATCATCTTATATATGGGTTCTTAATCGTTTTTTAAATATATTTAGAGATTAAAGACTTAGAGGCAAAGAGTTATACAGCTGTGCTCCTTCAAATGAAATAGTTTTAATGCCGTACTTGGTTCGAGTTTTAGGTGTTTCTAGATTATATCTGTTCCTTGTGTGGTAAGAATGGGTTTTGGTCTTAAATGTAATTTGAGAATGAGTTTTTGAGGTTTGTTAATATTTTTCGAATAAGTATACATAATTTATATTTATACATTTGTTTAATAGATAAAATTTTGGTTGTTTTATATAAATCTAAAGTAGGAATATATCCATATGAAATAAGACCTTGATAAGTTTATTTTGAGAGATCTGCAAAATTTTTATATGTGTTTTAGCCGCGTTGCCCCATATTTCTATAAGGTATTCTAATACTGGTTTTACTAAAGTGTTGTAAATAATGTTTTGTACTCGTGGAGGAATACAACGTGCAGATTTACGTAAAGCTCCAGTAAGCGAAGTTATTTTGGAATGTATTGAATCTATGTGAGGTTTCCAAGTAAAATTTTTATCTAAAATTAATCCTAAGTATTTTTCATTATTTGATTGTTTGATTGTTAAGTATTAATTCATTATGGGAAGGAATAGATTTATTTTTGGCCGAAAAAATCATATATGAGGTTTTGGAGACGTTTAATGTCAGTAAATTGTACTGTAACCATTCGTTTAGGATATTTAAATCGTTTTGAGCTGTTTCAATAATACTGTGAATAGATTTTCCAAAATAATTTTATATGTCAAAGTACCGTCTTCAGCAGTCGTCGTATGGTAGTCTTCCCGGAGCCCGGCGGACCCACGATGACGACTCCCATCCTCTGCTGCAGCTGCTCATACAGTTCCACGCATTTTTGGATCTGTAATTCGGTGAGGGTTGAAGTCATGAGTTATTTGCTAATTCTCGTTGTGAAGCAATACCGAAACAAAGTGACAACATGCGGACCTGGATGTCGTTGGTGACCAGACCCAGGCGGTGAACAGCCTCCTCGAGGGCGGACCGGACGGGGTCTGTAGCGACCTGCTCCTCCGGGACCTCCGCGAATACCATGGATAAAATATTTTCAAATCTGTAAACAAAATATATTTATGTACGTCATGTAATTTATGTTACAAATATACGCAGCACTACGGTACTACCACTCGGTATAGCAATAACACTGGACGGGACGCAGTTTTCAAACGGTTTTATTTTATCAAACAGTTATATTATATTTTATTCTTTCTTGGCTCAAATTTAGAAATTCAAATTTCAACCTCTTCCTGTCAACCGATTAATTTGAAATTTTGTATACATTTGGGATTTGGTGACAATTCAATTATGTTAATTCATTATCATTATAAATTTAAGATGGCCGCCGCTACAAAATGGCGGATAATTTATGTTTTACCAATCCCATCAATATGGGTATCAAATGAAAGGGCTTAACAAGCAAAATACAATATATTATAAAAAAATGAAATCCAAGATGGCGGCCGCTACAAAATGGCGGATAATGTAGATTTTATCAATCTCATCAATATGGGTATCAATTGAAATGGCTCAACAAGCAGAATAAAATATACTATAAAAAATTTGAATCCAAGATGGCGGCCGCTACAAAATGGCGGATAATGTAGGTTTTATCAATCTCATCAATATGGGTATCAAATGAAAGTGCTCAACCAATAGAATACAATGTACTATATAAAATTAAAATCCAAGATGGCGGCCTCTGCAAAATGGCGGATAACTTACCAATCCCATCAATATGGGTATCAAATGAAAGGTCTCAACAAGTAGAATACAATTTACTATGCTAAATTGAAATCTAAGATGGCCGCCGCTACCAAATGGCAGATGACAATTTTTTAGAGGAGTTGGACTGCAATAAACTAACGGGCAAGAAACCTTGCAATAATGAAGCACAAATGAATTAAACAGAATGCGAAATAAAAACTAAAAACTACAAAATAAAAGTAGGTAAAAAAGCTTTTTAAGTTTTTAAGGTTTTACGTGAAACATATACATTGCAATTTTTAAGATAAATGTACTAAAAACCAAAAAATAATAAAATAGATACAGTCGTGGGAATTATAAACATATGCACAGACTAGACTAAAATAAAAGCGTGGGGCACGTCAATTTTTTTTTTTACCTATTTTTATTTAACACTTTTAATATCTTAAATTACTTTAATATTAGTGCATCTCACCTCTCAGCGTCGTCGGGGGTCAGCTTGGATAGGTTATTGAGTCGCAGCACCCTCCTCAACACGGCCCTCCGCCGGGTCAGTTGACCCTCCGCCCCGCCGGCCGCCAGCGCCGCCCCGCAGCTGCTGACCGCCGCCTTCAGAGCGCGCAGGCCCCAGTCATAGTGACGTTGACTGCTCAGCAATGTGCTGGGACATACAACATACATGACATGAATGTTGAAAGAAAAGCTACATATAATTCTCGATAAATACCTGGCCAGTTGAAAGACGCAATCCAAGTCTTCTCCCAGGCGGTGATAGTGGTCGGTGTCTCGGCAGGGCGCGTGTGCGGCCAGCAGGCGAGACGCTAGGAGCGACGACGGCGGAGGACGAAGGGCCAAAGGACGAAGGGCGGCCTGGAGTGCAGCGGGGAGCTCCCGACGACCACCGTACCCACGACCCGCCGGGTTCAAGGTCACCGCCACACCACACCACTGAGATAGCGGCACCTTACAACATACACTCTGATGAAATATCTTTATATTCAAATTCTTCTGTGAGTGTGTATGTCACTGAACTTCTCTCAAACGACTGGACCGATGTTGATGAAATTTTTTGTGTGTGTCAAGGGAATCTGGAAATTGTTTAGATTCACAATTTCGTCCGCTGGACAATGTTTTTTCAATTTATTAGTAGTTGTTGATACAAACGTTTTTTTTTGACATTAGATTTGACAACTAACTAATATGTCAATCATTCTGTGGCACTTCAGAACACGAAGATTTATGGCTTTAATAGGTAAACTCCAAGAATATAAATAAAAAAACGTAACAGATATTTCTTGATTATAGGGCGATACGAAGTTCGCCGGGTCTTCTAGTATTTTTATAATAAACGAGGACGTCAAATGATCATTGGCGCGTAGTCCTTTGTGATATGTCAAGTAGCTAGCCAGTGTACATACCTTCTTCCCTTGTAGCACGACGTGTTCGTCCCGTGCTGTCAGGGCGGCCAGCAGCGCGGTGAGTTGGTGCGCGGCGGCGGCCAGGGCCGGGCGCTCCAACCTGTTAAACTCATCGAAGCAGCCCCACGCTCCACAACGAGCCACGCCGCTCAGCAGACGAGCCAGACAACACGCGTCCATGGCCTGAGAGTGGGACACGATGTAAATACGTAGACATAATAATTCCTAGACTAAAGCTTGGAGTGAAATCTGATCGCGGAAAGTTTAAAACAATAAATAAAAATAACTTAAACAATCACAAACAAGTGAAAATTATTTTTCTGTCACTATATCGTTAATGTATTTTTTCTTTTATTACGATCACCCACTTCATCACAATTGAAGACGAGCACCAGTCGTCCGACCAGACTTCCCAAAGCCTTCACTGATTCTGTTTTCCCCGTCCCGGCCGGTCCGAACGGGTTCCCCACGAAGCCAAGGTGTAACGCCTGCGAATAAATGTTTAATATAAGAAATCATGAGTTAATTGTTAAAACACAAATCTGACGGTCTACCCAAAGAAGTAGCACGACTTGATTAAACTTCTAGTTCTTTCAATGATGTTGACGCTTATTACTTTGGAAATCATTCAGAACTTATATTAATGAAAATGTTCTCTGAACTTTGCGATCAGACTAAATAATATATAAGTATAGTGCATTTGATTTAAGCTGAGCTTTGCATTTGTGTGAGTGTACACGGATAGTGTAGGTGTGATGTCAAATTTTTGAATGCCATGTTCTTTTATAGTTTGGAACCGGTTTATTCTGCTTTAATTCCGCCCCGCACCTTCTGCACTTCACCCTTTGTATTGATAGCCACGTTAAATGTTGAACACGCAATGTCAAGTGAAGAAAAATTTGTTTTGTTTTTTCAAAACGTTATTACTTAATAATTTTTTTTTATATTTCCATTTCACCTTTTACAAGATTTACCTATTTTATTTTTAATAGATCTATTATATAGCAGTTATGTTATATATTTATTTAAAATATAATAAAATTCAATTCTAAAAGTTTTTTGTGTAACTATACTTTTACTTTTGCTCACACAAATGCAAAGCTCAGCTTAAGTCCAACGGACTATAAATACCTGTGTAAGAATAAGAAAGCTGTCGTCTGTGGATTCTGTCCGTACAAACTGTCCGGTAACGACGCCCAGGTACTCGTACGAATAAGAGATTTGAGCCAACCCCATCTTAGCTACAACTTCCTCTTTGTTTACTAAATAGAATCTGAAATCAAATGAATGTAATGATATTTATAGGTTTAAAGATATAATGATATTATATATTTCGATATTAGGATTGTCAATGGTGATGACTGTAATGACCTGAGTTGTTTCTGCCACAGCCAGTCACTGGTTGCGACGACATTTTGCTCAATCAAAGAATCAATGACGGAAGCGTAATAGGAGCACTGCAGTATCAGAGCCTGCCTTTTACATTTTTCATTTTCATTGTCTACTTCAGCTTCAGCATAATATATATGCTCTTTCTCTATATTGTCCTTCAGCTTTCTTAGGTCCTTGGTCAGGATGGCGCTCTCAGCTTGTTCCGTGAAACGAATGTTTTGTAACAAGCATAATATCTGTGTCGGCAGAGAGAATGGGTCCTGATGGGGTGATCCGTGTTTGGCCAGACACTTCAAGGTCAAACTTTTGAGTGACGAACGTATTTCTTGTTCCAAACGGTTCAGCCATACCTTGAAAAACACATTAAAATGTAAACCATGCTCTATTTTGATGATGAAGTAGTGGATTTGATGTATTCCCACAATAAATACCTCAACTGAACAATCAATGTCGACCGGCTGATCCAACGTGAACATTTCTCCGTACTGACTACACAGTGTTGTGAGGCTCACCCCGCCGGGGCCGAGCCTCACTCCAGTGATCCCGGGGAACAACTTCTTGAGATGCGTCTGCATCACCACCTCCCGACCCTGAGCCCCCGCGCGAGCCTGACCCAGTAGTTCCAGCAGGTCATCATCGCTCAGGAAGTATAGTCTTGGAAACACAGACCGCTTCTCCTGGCAAGAAATTATAACAAATAAGAATCAAAAAAGTTTGTAAAGACGTGTTCCTAAAGTGTGATGACGCTCACTTCCATGTACTGGTTCAAAGCAGACTGGCAAGCGTTCAGTTGGTCGGTTATAGCATCGAGCATCGGCTTCAGCCTGGTGGAGTGCACGAGCGCCGAGACTCGAGGATCAGCCTCAATGATTCGAGCTACTTGCTTAAACAGAAGGTCTACTTTTCTAAACTTGACGCCGAGGTCCCCGTCATCATTATACAAAATGGGTTCCAGGTACAACCATCTGGAAAATTCAATATGATATAATTTAAGACACCAACTACTTACACTTTAAAATGATTTAAAATATATATATCTGAATATAATAAGATCTAGAGACTCGCGAATATTCATTACATACTCCCGACGTTTCGGTTACTTAGCAGCAACTATGATCACGGGCAGACAAAATGAGTACTTATTAAAAATGAATACAATACGCCTAGTTATCCGATATACATATATAGTTTCATTTTAATATCTCAATATATTTATTTTTCATACTTTATAGCAGACTTATATTATTATAATCCTTATACCAAAGGCTTTTGTTTTAAATATTCACACGTCGTTACTACCTTTAGGAAGTAATACAAGTTTCATACTTTAATTATTATTAATTTATAAAGTTTTTCATAACTTAACGAGTCTCAGGAAAATAAAACAAAAGTTTCAAATAACGACCACACGTAACACAGATATAGTGGTTCGTGTTTCCGCCCGCTGGTCACTTAGAGATCATGTCGCTATCTTCATATAGAAGTCCTAATTTATGTTGTGATGTAAACAACGTGTACATCGTATTTAAATATTACTTGTGACTAAAATTATACAAGAAAAATCTTTTTAATTCATTCATTATTTGATTACCTCCACATTCGATCTAAGTCTATCAAGTCTCAACATTTATCTATGTACATACTTAACGTCCTCATTTTCTCTCTTACAACAGATCTGAACAAACTTTTTAATTAAAGCAGATATTTCAGCTTATAGAGGTTTCCTGTAGAACGATAATGACAGAATAAGAACTCAGTCTCTTCAATGGTTAATAAAGAATACATTACATATATTAAACATATTTAATATTTGTTGTTCGTAAATAAATAGGAATAAAAACCAGGAACTGTCAGAGTTACGTTAATGGAGCGAACTTTGTTAAGGGGGAGAGGATTTTAGAAAACAGACATTGGATCAAAAAGTAATTGAAGAGAGTAACGTCAGTGGACAAACTCATGTCATACACGTAAAAAAAAATAGAAAAAATAAAACATTTATCAAACAAATATTACGATAAATATTGTTATTATAGATTTTGCGTTACAGACAACTTTTTCCTATCTAAGCATCATATTACCGCGAACACTTGCAATTGATCACTGTCCCAATAGATATTAAGTATATTTATCTTGATTGAAATACCAGTACTGCATATAAAAATATATAAACTTAATGAACTGGTTTCTTTAAATGTATGTATAACCAATACAGTATTGTAATGAGGTTAACAGATAATGATTGTGTTTTTTTTAGTTCACAATTATATTTCTCGTAACGGAATGATATCGGAGTGGTTGAGTTTGTGTGTTTATTAAGGTTTAATATTGTAATGTAACTTTGTCCACAGTTTAAAAAGTGAATAAAAACAAACTTTTGTTACAACATTTTTATTACAAAGGCACAGAAGAAGAATTTCTTGATTATAAAACTTCTGAAATATATTTAACAATATTTGTTCCATGTCATTTATCCTACCTTAGCTAACTTAACTATTTACATAACTACATATTCAATGAATATTCTTTGGGATGAGTTCCTCTGAATGTCTCACACTATAAACTAACTAGAACACATACAAGTAATGTTACAGTAATAGACATGACACACAATAAATGCAGCGTCAACATGAGACATCACATCTTACAGCCTCCGCGAGCTACCGGCGAGTACAAAGACGACTATATACAATGAATAGAGTGTGCCTACACAGATATAACGACTGTAAAATAAATTGATACATAACTATTACATAAGACAATTTGTACATAATTAAAATAAATGCATTTTAAGTAACATATTTATGACATTCCTAAATATTAATGTATTGAAATACAATTTGTTTTAGTAAAAAGCTTGACTGGAGTATGAAGGCGTGTTAGGTGGTGCAGGACCTGTAGTAGTCCGATCGCTTGGTTATTTCTGACAGGTAATAGTTCATCTTGGTGTTGAGTTCGCCGATTTCCTTCTCCAGGTCGTTGAGCTGTTCGTTGTGATCGTTGTACAGTTCCTCCATGTTCGCGAGCAGCTTCAACTGACTCTGCGTGTCGCTCGCGAGTTTCGTGGCTCGGTTCAGCAGCAGCTGAGCTCGTTCTCTAGAACTGGAGGTCTGGTTGGCTCTCTCGGTGAGGGATGTGTTCGTCTGCTTGAAGTCCTGCCTCAACTGTCTCGCTTTTTGTTCCGCTCCTTCTGCTTTGTTGACGACGTCATTAGCCTCTTGTTTCACTTGTTCTGCGTCACTTTCTATTTTTAGAATATTTTTCTGCAAGTCTGACAGCCTCGAACGAAGACCCTCCACCTCATCCATCGTTTCGTTGGCCTTTTTCTGTGCCTGTTCAGTCTCTAATGCTATCGGCAGTAAATCTTCTTTAGCAGCTTCTATGTCTCTATTTGCTTTGTCTATAGCGTTTTCTGCGGCGTCCTGAGCTGCTTGCGCCTCATCCAAAGCCTCTAGAACTTTATTTGCCATCTCAAGAGTTAAGTTCGCTGCTTGGTTGACGTTGGTAGCATTTTGCTTGAGGGCTTTGACTCTGTCGAGGTCAGGTTTTGTTTCTGTTATTATGTTTTCAATATTAGTTAACTGTGAAACAGTAGAGTTAATTCGTTGCGACAGTTCAGTTATTTCTTTAGGTTCTATGCTAATAGAGAGGTTTAATATCTCGGTAGCCAGCTGTCTAACTTCTTCCGGTGTATTGTATGTTTTCGATAAGAATTCTTTTAACTCGGATGTTACCTCTTGGCTCTCATTGGTCGCCCTCTCAGCCGATGCTTTGAAATCGATCGCTCTATTGAATAAATCTCTGGCTCTCGATCGAACAGCAACGGTATCTTGTTTCACTTGTGAGACGGACCTTAATAAATCTTCAGCAGTCAATTCGTGCTCCTTTATTCTGTGTTCAGTTTTATTCGCGAAGTCTAATGCTTGTTCTGCTTTGGTGATGGCTCCCTGATCACACGATATTCCTCCACATTTGCCACAACCCGCTCCCCCACAAATATCACAACTGTCACTGTCCTGCCCACACATCTTTTCATTTATTTTTGGTAACTGCATTTCTAGTTCAGTTAATTGCTGCCGTAATTTTTCTAATTCTTTATCATTTTCATTCTGCGTGTTATTAAAGCTACTATATTGCATTTCTATTAATCTATCCGTGTTCTTTATTTGTCTGTCCGTATTAGCTATAATAGACTGCACACCTTCGGCTTCTTCTGCAGCCTTCACCGCTCTCTCTTTCGCTTCTCGAGTCAAATTTAAGGCACCCTCTAAATTGGCTTCTTGTAGTTTGGTTGCATTGTTACCTAATTCAAACGTCTTAGATTTTAATGTGTCAATTCGAGCTCTTAAGCCATCCAATGTCACATTACCCAGATTTATTTTTGATGTAATAGCGTTCAGATTATCATTACTATCCTTGACTTTTTTCTCAGCTTCACTTAATTTATTCTGCAAATTAGTGACGTTAGATAAAAGTTCTTTGACTGTACTCTTGCCTTGTTTCGCACTTTCTAATGTGGCTTCAACCTGAGAGAGTTTCTTTGTCATTTCTTCGAAGTCTCTCGTATAAGCTCCCGTAGCACCGACGACCTTGATCTTACTAGCATTACCGATGGCGTATTCAGTTTGAACCTTTAAATCTCCTATTATTCTGTCCCAATTATCAAAACAGTCTCCACAGGCGTTACATTCTGGTGCCTCACCAAGATAACCTCTGGCACACATATCACACTTATAGCCTCCTATTCCTGGCTTACAAATACAGGATCCATTTTCGCGTGAACACTGTTGTGAAACAGATCCGTATATATCACAGTCACATTCATAACATTCAATGTTAGGGTCACCCCAATGGTTCTCTTGACATTGGTCGCATTGTCTCCCACCGTGGCCAGGCTTACAGTCGCATTTACCTATATATGGGTTGCACTGAGGTGATATAGAACCCACCGGGTCACACTCGCAAGGATCACAGCCCGTACCCAAAGCTATCCTCCAATGATTCTCAGTACATTGATCACAGTTTATGCCCATGACATTATTGAAGCAAGGACATTGTCCTGTTATTCCATCACAGTTGCTCTGAGTAAAGTTGGTTCCCAGTACAGAGCAATTACATTTATAACAGGCCTTCTCTAGAGCATTTCCATAGTAGCCTTCTTCGCAAACTTCGCAATGTTCTCCAGCGGTGTTATGTAAACACTTCAGGCATTTCCCTGTATAAGGATCGCAGTTGCCGGGTTTAGTGATATCGGTGTTGTCGTGACATTCACACTTTTCACAGGTCCCCTTCATCGGGTCACCGTAGTAGTTGTCGGCGCACACATCACAAAGCAGACCAGCATACCCCTCCTTACAGTCGCAGACAACATCCTTGGTTTCGGGGTCTAACTCACAACGATCAGCATGACTACTCTTGTTGGGATCACCTTTAACACCTGGGCAAGGACACAACCTGCAAGGGATGTCAATGCCTAGCCTGGGATCACCGTAATAGCCTTCAATACATCTTTCGCAGCGGTGGCCTTCAGTATTTTCCTGACACTCCTTACAAGCCCCGGTTTTATCGTCACATTCAACGGCGTGGCCATTGCAGTCACATTGTTGGCAGTTAGGGAAATTGAAATATCCAGGCTGGCACAGATCACAAGCTCTGCCGTATGTATTGGCTCTGCATTTACATTGACCGCTGGCTGCATCACAGAAATTATCAAGAGAGCCTATGCTGTTGCAGTCACATCGTTTACAACCAAATTTGCTGAATCCATATGTACCGGGTGCGCAGCGGTCGCATCTCACACCGACTATATTTTCTACACACTGACAGTTACCGGTGAACGGATTACACTGATGACTCTTAGAGCCTGAAGGGTCACACTGACACGGTTCTGACCCATTTCTTATATAAAATCCGATGTTCGAATGATATTTCTTGCAAACCTCTGGTATGTTTTCCCTATTTAGATCGTAATAATAGGAATCTCCACAATTATATCGATCGAATTCTTCTCTGCCTGAACTTCCATTCTTCAAGAATGGTAAATCATCAAATGAAGGTATTAATACGATAGAATCGATCAATACTGTCGCTCTACTGTTTGAAGAGCGTCCATCTTGTTTTCCCAGATAGATTCTTATTTCTGTTTCCTTATCTTTCTCGAGGCACACTGCAGGCCGCACCAACACACTGTGTTGTCCTACTGGAAGTTTAGTGACTATAGTATCATCTTCAGGTCGGACGTTGGCGCAAGGAGAGTCCGCGTCTATCGGCGAGGGTCTCTTCACTAGTATAGTGGCTTCTTCCCAACTGGAATGAGTTTGAGGTTCATATCGTATGAGTACATTGTAATTCATACTGGTCTTTAAGTTATTTATGACAAAAACTAATGTGCTACTCTCAGGAATTTTCATAAATCCTGGGCCTGTCCAAGTTTCTTTTCTGCCGTCTGGATAGTTTTCTCTGATCACCACATGACACAGTTGACTTTGAATGGCGTTATCGTCGATTTGTGAATTACATTGACTCGACTCGGCCTCGTAAACAATGGAATCGAGGGCTCCAACAAAATAGTTCTGCAGAGGCTGGTCACAGCGACGTCCCGTTACGTTAGGGCGACACTTACACTGTCCCGTTATGACGTCACAGTCCCTATCAATAGATCCACCGAGATCACAGTCACACGGCGAACAGCCATCGTCGCTGTCAGATAGTCCATAAAACTCTGGCAGACACTGGTCACAGTTCCTTCCTGTAACGTGTCGTTTGCAGAAACACACACCCGTCGCAGGATCACATCCTCTCTCGTTGATAGTTCCCAAGCTATCGCACGTACACGCCTCGCACCCGTCCGGGTTCTGAGCGTCGAAGTTCCAATAGCCGTCTTTACACCGGTCGCACCTGAGGCCGTCCACGTTGGCCTTACAGAGACACCGACCGGCCGTCTTATTGTTGGCTAGGTCGGTTTCATCATCACACAGCACTTCCTTGTCGGTCGTTCCTTCCGGGTCACAGTCACACGGTTGGCACACATCCGGGCTCTGTATGTCCAGCCTGGGATCTTTGTAATAAGTCGGCATACAACGTTCACAGTTAACACCCATGGTGTTGTGTTGACAGTTATCACAGACGCCTCCGCTTATTTTTCCCGTTTTATTGTAAACGGCGGCGTCGAAGTGGCACGTAGTGGCGTGGTTGTTACACGTACATCGCTTACAGGCGTTGGATGTTTTGCCCACGGCCGGCTGCCACGGCAGGTCGTTGTAGAATTCCTCACAGTACTCGCAGTTCAAGCCGCGAGTGTTGTGTGTACACTCGCATCGTCCGTGCACCATATTGTTTTTAGATTCGACTCCAGGCATCGGCAGACAGCGGGAAGCGTGCCCGTAACAGGAGCATGATCCGCGGACCGTCATCTCATATATGGAGTAATAATATTTCTCTTGTATTTCGGCTCGGTTGTCGAGTAAATCGTCTCCGAGCGTGTGAAGTTTCGTAAAGTTAATCCTCAAGTTCGTCATTCGGAGTAGATTCTGCACTTCTTCTGAATATGGATTGGTCACGTTGATGTTCGGAGGCAGGACTCTGAATATCACCTCACCCTCGGTGGAGGGAGCGACGCCGGAGTATCGAGATTCACACACGACCTCCGTCAAGCTGCGTTGGCTGTGTCTCGGTATCGAAGGGAAAGCTTCGTGACAGTTGTGAGCGAAGTATCGATAGACGCGCCATGTGTTTCCGAAGTCGAACGATCTCTCCACTAACATGGCCGCGGGTCTGAACGTTTTGAACTGTATTATCAAATGTGTGAGATGAAATTCGGCTTCCATGTCGAGCTGTATCGTCACATTCTCTTTCCCGTTCTCCGATTGCCACCAAGACTTGACGCGCGTGCCGGGATAGTACTTGTATATGATGTTCTGTATCCTGTGGTTGAGAGAGGGGTTGTTCATGGTGCTGTTGGTGGAGTCGCACCAGAAACATTTCTTCCGTTCTTCGAGATGCGACACGATGCAGTAGCGCTCCCGGCCGGAGCTGCCGCACGTGGAGGAGGCCGAGAGTCGAGCCTCGCGGCCGATGAGGAGGTTCCCGGTGGCCGGGTAACAGGAGCTGAGCTCGCAGGCCCGGTCCAGCAGCCGGGGGTCCGCGCGCTGCCGGTCCCGGTCCCTGTTGTACACGGCCGCCCCGCCGGCCACCAGCGCGCAGATCACCAACAAAGCGGCGCGCACAGCCATGCCGCCGCCACTCACTGTACTGCACTGGCCGTGCGCCGCCCGCGCCTGCCTCCCCCGTCCCCTGCCTCTCGCGCCTCACACGAACACAGAGACGGACTCGGTTATCTCGCTTTATTTAGAGAGAAGCTTTTTGCAAAACAGGTCTTTGAACTAAATAACTTACTAAAGAAACTCGCAGCCACGTATTGTTTAACTAATGTATTAATTTTTTAAACGTGTTCTATGTAGTACTATAGATTTTAATGTTCGTTTGTCAACACAGTCATCTATGTGTTTAGAACGAGTCAGGTATCCCTGAATGCGTCCCTGTCGAGCCGCCGACCTCTCCGCCCGCGCGCCCGTTCCCGTCTTTCTCCGAATCGGGTCTAAACAACAAAAATAATACGTCTCTATGGAAGTGCATGGTTTTGTTTTGTTTTGATTGTCGTAACGCGGTTGTGAATGCATCTCTCGTAATGCTTGTAATCTCGTATCAAAGACTGTATTTCTTTCTATATGATGTCGTATACTCTTAGTTATATGTAACTGTTTGGTATAAAATTATTAACACACATCTGTACCCGGTGTCAGCTCCCTCCTCCTCCCTCCTCGTCCCTCCATCATACACATCGCTCTTCGCTCCCTCCTCCCGTTCAGCAGCCGCCTCTCTTCCGTTCATACATCCGCCGATAACAAAATATTTTTCATGATATCACGACAATATAATGTTAGAATTTGGACAAAGTACCGATAACCCCTTTATCAATGTCAAACGGACTAGTACCGATGCTCCAGCCCTGAATGTATACTCTCCGAAAGTCAACACTCATCAAACAATATATCGAGGGATTTGATAATACATTCCTATTATATTAATTTGATTATGCAAGTGACAAGTCATTCATCATTCTTAATTGAAATCTGTTGAATGATCTTGCTTAGTAAACTAAATAACGTCATTTACATAAAATATAACTATAATAAGCAAATTGTGTTTACTGTTTGAGAATAAAAAGTATCACATTGATTAAGATGTGTGAATGAACGTTTTGGGAGTGATAAGATATTTGATGTCAAAGTTCACCAAAAATACACGATAGGCGTTGAATCGGAATGACGCGTGTGTGTATATAACAACAGGTTCGAATTTAATCTCCCATAGTTTTAAAGACATAAAAAACGTAAAAACATTAAACACATCAGTTGGTAGTAAAAAAGTTCATTAAAATTATATAAAAATCAGAACGGAAACCGGTTATCATTAATGAATGATGGCTGGTGAGTCAACATCCAAGCTTTTAGCTCACAGAGGAACACTGACTTGATGGAAGATACTATTTATTACCTGATGTATACAATAAAAAACGAGTAACATCAGGACAAACGAGAAATAATCCCTACTAATATTAAAAATGCGAAACTCTGTCTGTCTGTCTGTCTATTACGCTTTCACTTTCATATTCGGTACAAAGATAGAGTTGACCTTGAGAAAGGACATAGGATAGTTTTTATCCCAGACTTTTGAAAGGTTCTCTTGGAAACGCGATATAACCGAACTCCAAGCGGGCGAAGCTGCGGGCGGGAAGCTAGTTATACATAAAAGGAATAAGAAAAAATATTATGTTTCATAGAAGAAGAAAATATATTGTATATGACAAAATAAACATCATTCTAACTATTGGAAATGGTAATGAGTTCACACTTCCGTATTAAAGTAATATCTCTGGTTCACCTACATTTTAGAAGCAGTGTGTTATTGCTTGGAAATGTTAATAACCGCGATCGGCTAATTTTGGATGTCGCCTAGGAACTAAGCGAGTTCAATGACCCCGGACGGCGAGATAACTGAGATGCTTCATCCTGTGGCATCTTGTACATGATTACAACTTCTTTACTTAGTTAAAATATTCACAAAATTCACGAGAAAAAACTTGTCCGATATCTGCTCCGACCGACCATATTTATATTATTTGGCAACCCTCATAGATGCAAATATTTTGTTTTTATCTGGTAATACTATTTTTATTTACTTCAGAATTCATTTGTTTACATATTTCAAAATTTTACTATTAGTACCTCGACCAGTGCCGAAAGCTTTTAAAACATAATTAAATTATAGTAGAATGAAACTCATTAGAAAATGAGGATAATATTAAAAAAATTAAAGGAAAAATAATTTACGGGCGATCTGAGGTCGGAAAGGGTATTTAAGGGTAAAAAATGGGTTTTCTCGATTGCCGGCAAAACTAAAAGTCCTATGGAAAAATATTGTATGGCAAAGTTGTAAGTAATAAAAAGATCTAAAACTTTTGTACTAACATTTTTTCAAATAACCTCAAAATTTATGGGAAAAATTCGAAAAACCAAGATTTGGTTTTTTATTTTATCTCTTACAAAAAATAATATTTTGTCACGAAATTTGGTAAAAACTTTTCTTTTGATATTACAAATACACTGTAATTTATTTGATTAGTATATTTATTGGTTTAGCTTATTTTGAATAAATTAAGAGTCATTTCATTAAAATAGACATGATTATTTTATCCAAAAATGGTACTGTAGATAAGAGACATATATTTTTTCCTCACCATCGGAAAATAGAAATTTTAACAAATTGAAAACATACCAAATTTTTGAAAAACACTGATATTTTGACGGGTGATTTTTCCATTGAAAATGAGACTGATTTTTCGGTAATTATTCAAAATAAGTTAAAACAATAAATATTTCTAATCAAATAAATTACAGTGCATATGTAACGTCAAAAGAAAAGGTTTCAACAAATTTCGTGACAAAAAATTGTTTTTTGGAAGAGATACAAATAAAAAACCAAAAAACTAGGTTTTTGAATTTTTCACATAAATTTTGAGGTTATGTGAAAAAAATGTTGGTACAAAAGTTTTAGATCTTTTTATTATTTACAACTTTGCCATATAACATTTTTCCGTAGGACTTTTAGTTTTGCCGGAAATCGAGAAAACCCATTTTTTACCCTTAAATACCCATCCCCATACCCTTCCCGACCTCAGATCGCCCGTAAATTATTTTTCATTTAATTTTTATAATATTCCCCTCCTTTTCTAATGAGTTTTATTCTACTATAATTTATTTTCATTTTTCATTAATTTTAAAAGCTTCTGCACTGGCCTAACAAATGAAATTACAAATCATAACCGTTTTTGAATTGACACTAACATTTAACATCTCGTCTGTCCGTGATCACAGTTGCTGTAAAGTAACCGAAACTTCGGGAGTATGTAAACTACATAATAATCAAAAATTAAAATCGCGTAGTACATTCGAAAAATTTTAGTTTCATTTAAACACTAACATTTAGCAACTTAGTCAATAAATCCTTGTCATGAGTTTAAAATAATTTTACATAAAAAAACAGCGTGAAACCCAAAACTATTTAGGATCGCAAATGTAAAAGGACACCAAGCGAATAAGCAGCGAATAGATGTACATGTGGCAGACACATGTTGAACATAAACACCGACAATGACGTTCAAGGAAATATTTTAGTTGACTATATAAAGAGCTTTGTTTGTGAATATTTAAAACTATACTGTCTATATATCCCGGGAACTTTACGAAAAGAATTATTGTAATTATTCTATGTGGCATTCATAATAGAGAAATCTGACGTTAATAAGCATATAAAGATAGTTCTTTTAGTATATTATTAATGAGATATTTTATATATTTATTTATATATAAGAACTATTCGTGTATTATACGTCATATCTCAGTAGATCGTTCATATCAACAATATCATTGCTACACTTTTAAGTTAATTAACCTTATTATGTATATAAAGAGCAAATATTCTCTAACACGTTATTGCACACAGCGAAGAATAGTTAGAGGATTCAGCTACATCCTTGCCACTAGTAACTAGTCACTAGTGTGATACTACACGTCACACTAAATACGGTCAATATTTAGTTTTCATTCATAAAACTGTTCGTATAATAGTTTTGACGTAGTTTCTAGAACTTATTGATCAAGGACGTAGAGACGCTTCGTGTGTAGTGTGATCATGAGACGACACTTCCTAGCATTCAATGTATTCACCTTGCGAGTGCCGGGTCTATCGGTATTGGTATTTTGTCTTCATGTTACAATTAACCTATGGTTCTTATGGTATGAATATTTCACATTTTATTTATTTAATTATTTATGTACCAAAAAGAAAAAAGATAGTTACAATTAAAGTATTATAAAAGAAATGTGATTTACAAGGATAACTTATCTCTTAAAAGAGATCTCTACCAGAAATCCTTTTGATAGAGGAAATGAGAAGAGAAATGTGGAATAGGTACAATAAAAAGAGAGATTAAACATTTTATCTGTTTTAATTTTCTAGAGACGAATGTGTTTTAATAAAATTAAGGTTTTTTTGTTTAGGTACAATGTGGACAGTATGAATGAAACATCGGTAGTATGTAGTTTTTACACTCATAAAATACGTGTAGTATAATCCGAAAAATATTAGTTTCATTCAATTGAATACTAGCGAAAGTGTTAGATCTCATTAGCATGAATGGTTTAAGTTTTTTGACAAATACCGTATTATATATCCAAGATATCTAAATCAGTTCGGTTAAACTATTAAATATCTAGTCGGTTATCATATCTATATACATGCAGGACTGTCATTACCTGCGCTGAGCCTTCCGTGCCGCTTCCAGCAGCCCCCTCGCGTCTCCCAGGGTCCCCTCCCAGCCGGCTGAATGCCCTCGACCTCCCAGCCCCGCTACTATCCACTGCTGCTCCTCCACCTGAAAATAAATAACTTCTCATGCTCTACTCGAAGTCATATTATCTCAAAACAAACTCAATCTCAAATAACTTTATTCAATATAGAAGCATTACACTTTCTTATTGATGGTCTCTTGAGACACTACCACCGGTTCGGAAAACAAAATACCCTGACCTGAGAAGAACCGGCGAAAGAAACTCAGCGGGTTTTTTTTTATATATATATGTATTTGTCTCATATATTATATAAACAATTTAATAGCCAGGAGGCGATTTCATTCTTAATCCCACCTCTATCTTCTCCCTGCCTTCTTCCACGTACCTTCTCAATCATTTCCTTGTAGTCCCTGACGAGCGGTGTGTCTTTCTTGCCCCTGTCGGTGTAATACTCTATGGTCAGTCTCGCGCCCTCGTACCATAACTCTAACTCGGTCAGGGCGCTTCGGACGGCAGCCTCCGAAGATGCGGATGAATTTATTTTCTGCAATAATAATAGTTAATAAAAAAATAGTGCGTGGAGTCCCTCTGCGCGGAAGGAGTGAAACTTCGTAATGTGGAAATAGAAACAGAAAGGCGCAGAATAATATTTTTAGTAAACTTATGTTGTTTCTTTAAAACAAACTTTATAAACATTGCTTACAATTCACAATTGTCCCACCCATTTACTCTCGCTCCGTGTCTTTCTAATACCTCTCCCCAGGAGCGTTGAACGTTTAACGCAACCTTGTTTATATACCCATCAACACTATTTTGCTAAGAACACAAGTTACTCCTTCACTCAATATTAAACATTCGAGTTTTACGTCAGCAAATACTAATGAAATTGAAATATATAACATCTCAATGTCCTCGATCAATATTCACTTGTCAAAAAGTACCAATGGTTAAAGATGTTTTAATTGAATAAAGGACCACACTTTGTTTGTCTGACGTGTTTAACAAGTTCTAACTTTATATTTCTTCTTTCTTTACCTGTAGCGTCTTCATATGTTTCTTTATGTCCTGCCCCGCCGCCAGCAGCCGTCCCAGGGTGAGCTCCTCCACCGGTACATACTCCATCCCCAGCAGACCGAACACATCCCGCCAATGTTTCTCCGTGAAGTCAGATCCACGCAGATATTTCAAAGCCACCGTTAATTCCTACATTACATGATAAACTATGTGTTACGGAAGTCTCTATAGTATAGTAGTATAGTCCGTTAGACTTAAGCTAAGCTTTGCATTTGTGTGAGTGAAAGTAAAAGTAGAGTTAGACAAAAAAACTTTTAGAATTAAATTTTATTATATTTTAAATATATACATAAAATAAGTGCTATAAAATAAACAAATCTTGTAAAAGGCCAGACATATTTTGAATATTATGGAAAAAAAATAATAAACATTTTGAAAAAAACTATACTAATTCTTCACCTGACATTGTCTTTACAACATGTGATTTTGCTACCAGTACAAAGGGTGAAGTGCGGAAGGTGCGGGGCGGAGTAAAAGCAGAATAAACCAGTTCAAAAGTAGAAGAAAACGTTGCATTCAAAAATTTAACATCACACCTACACTATCCGTGTACACTCACACAAATGCAAAGCTCAGCTTAAATCAAACGCACTATACAGTAGTGGTCGGTAAGCCTCACCGAGTATTTGTCGAGTTCTCTCTTAATGATCAAAGTGACGGAGGTGAAGGGTTCCAACTCCCCCTCCCACTTGGACACGAAGTCATCGAGCTGGTGAAGCTTCCTCTGGAACACGATCCACTTCTGTCCGGCCAGCGACTCGTACTCTACATACAAACCAATATTATTTACTATTATAAAATTGAGTACTGCCAAATCCGTAAATTCTTCCTACCTTCGTTATATTGTTCGAAGGGAGTCCAAAGAGTCGTGAGGTTTGTTTTTAATTGTTCGGCTTCCTTCCAAGCTTCAGACATGTCCGGGTTAATGTTGAACTTCTCACATTCCGATCTGCAATGATGAATTGTCATTAATGTACCTTATACGTTAGAACGTCTGTCAGTAACCATAGCTGAATCCCAGCAGAGCTAGTATGGATCCTAGAGAAATCGTTGAGTTTTACCGTAGCTCGTCCCACTGGTCTGCGAGTGTTTTCCAACCATCCAGCGCATGTTTCACGTCGTTACTGGCAGCTACCAGTCCGTCATACGTGGTGTCATGAACTTCGTGTCGTGACCAGCGACTCGACCACGCCTCCAGGGACGAACGAAGGTTCTCACAGTCACCGGTCAAAGTCGTCTTCACTATTTCTGCCTATAATTCAATATTATTATGTTATAGACATCCGAGTTGTGTCGTTCGCCACAAATAATGGAGGTCGTCAGTCACCTGGTGTTCGAACATCGCCTGCTGAGCCGTCATCGTCTCCTTCAGTTTGTTCCACTCGCGCGTCACTCCATCCAGAGTCGTGTCTCCGCCCCAGGTCCTCGCCAGGTAGCTTTTACGTTTCAAATCCTCTACCATTTTCTCCATCTGGTTAAATTTTATTTCAATAGAAAACACAATCATTTTAAAGACCTCTTACTCAATCACGAAGAAAAGGGTTACAAGTCTACAGGGAAATAAAACCACATAACTCATGCATGCCCTAAAATAGGATGTACTATTGGAAATTTACCTCGGGCATTTTCATTTGCAATGCTTGTTGCTTAGCGCTGATTTCGGCCAGTTCTTTAGTATTTTTGGGCAGTGTCTTATCCTCCAACATAACGGCGGCTGCGGTCATGAAAGAATCAAGCGCAGTAGAGTCAGCCCGGCAGCTGGTGGTCAGTGACGTCATCAAACAGGCCCACAGATTCCTCGCTTGGGCCTCAAACTCACGACGAAGCGTTACAGTACCTACCGTGATCCATTCTATTTTCTCGTCTTCGCTATAGAAAACAATTTATATTTTTAGAACAGTATGAATTATAATGACCATCGAGAAGTTAAGAGTACTTTTAGAGACGTAGTTACAATGTCATCTTGGCGACCGTCTGTCCGTACGCCTTGCACGCCCTGAAGTTGACCTCCCAGTGTTCAGGCGAGGTGAGCTGGTCGCACAGGTCCTTCAGCCTCACACAGCCCAGCGCCGCCCGCCTCGTCCATCGCTCGCAGGTTCGCTCCAGGTTTGCCAGAGTGCCCTCCAGTTGGGAAACTGCTTTGTTCCCGAGCCAACTGTGTCTGAAAAGACGGAACAATGATCACTGATTCAAAATTTTAAAAAATTGTTATGTAGTAACTGGTTCATACTTTTCAACGATGCTCGAGAATACACTAGTCGTGTTGGTATCTGTGTCCGTGGTGCTGGCGAGGCCGGGCAGGGCTGCCGGTAAAGTTACTAGGCGCCTCAGCAACGAGTACAGACGGGCACGAAGCTCCTCCTCGGAAGGTTGAGAGCGCACGCGGCCACTCCTGCACCATATACATTTATATAGTTAATTCAGTTCCCACTGATAGGCATAATTCAATGGTACAGTAGAACCGTAAAACTTATAAACGGTAAAAATTTGTCAATGGTTGATCGAATTTTACCGTGTATCATAAATTTTATTTTATTTTATCATAAAATATTTATTAAGATATTATTCAATTGCATATTATATAAGATAGAAGTTTGAAAGTCAACCGGTGACAGGGAAATTAAAAAGCAAGTGGTGGGCGTGAAAAATCGATGTCTAATGAATAGTGAAGGCTACGTAAAGAAATAAGTAATGAGAATTAGTGCTGATGGAGACAATAGGAATACAAAGAAAAGTGTGGATCTATTGTGTGAGAAATTATATGAATAAGAAGGGCATGAGGTCAAATATGTCGGCTGATAGAAGTATATGAAAGAAAATTACATACCATGCCGACCTGTGATTTAGGACAACAAATTGAGACAAAGCATGAGATAATGCTTGTGACAGTTTATTATATTCACTAACATTTAGATGTAAATTACTGACCGTAGGACTAGATCGACCCTGAGGGCCGGAAAGTGAGAATGTAGTGACAGCAGCGCCTTCATGTACTGACACTCCATGGCTTTGTACAGCTGCAGGTCCCAGTGGGAGCGCCACATTTCTGTATTCTCGTACCCATTGGCTTCCACCTGAAATATTTACCAAAAATTTCTTACGTTGAGTTTCGAGGTACCGAGACTCTAAACCTGGACTCACCTTCTCAATAATATCCCTGATATCTTTGATGCCTTTCTTCCAGTCAGCGAGTCTCGCGAGGAGCTCTGTGTCCATCAGCTTCTCTACAATACTTCGGATTTTTAAATGTTGACTTGTGAGATAATTATTCTGGAATAGAGAAAGACAATTAGACAGAAAGAAAGAAAATGTTTTATTTGTGAACATCTTTGCGAGACAGCATTAACATAAACAGAAATAAAAAACAAAAACATAAAATAACAATACAATTAAATAATATCTAATGAAGATTACAGAATAGAAGGTATAAATAAATCTAAACAAAATGCTGCCTACACAGCAGTATGATGTCACAAAAGGAGAATCACTCAGCATATGCTGTCGTTTTAGGAATTCCTCACACGGAGAAAAAATAATAATAATAAAAAAAAATGAGGTTTAAATAAATAAAAATTTCTTTTTATTTACTTAAGATAATATTATAATGTGAAATGGCCAGGAACAACAGCGCTGATTTTCAGTGATCACCTTATTTTTGTACGTCGAGCGAACGACATTGACAATGGCCTAAATTATTATATCGTGTAAAAAAATACATCATTCTTCAATGAGGAGAAAAAATAAAAACTAAAAATAAACTACGTGAATAATATATACTAATTAAAATGCTATTCTAATTTATATTGTTTTTTAATATAATCTCAATAGTAATAATATTACTTTTGAGAATTTGTATTTATCGTAGGCATTTTAATTACAATGAACATATCATTTCAGAAAGTCGCAAGCATGTCGGGACGTGCACCAAGTTGATCCAAATTATTACTCCCTACTGTATTACCTACCGTTTAACAAATATCATAACAATCAATTAGAAGTTAAATTCTCTTCACTAACTAGTTTAGCCAGGTCTAATCAATACTCCACCTTTGCTAATGGAACAAGCACTGTAAGGTGAGTAGATGTGACTATATATTTTATAACTTATATATAGAATTATCATAGTTATGTCAATTAACAGGATTGATCCCTATCAACTAAGATTGTTTTGTTAAAACATTTTCGTAATCTTATCACCTGTTTCTCAAGCTCCATGACTTTTTCTTTAAGTTGCTGTGTGTATTCATGTAGGGCTCGCTCGTCGCTCCACGATGGGGGGCGGTTGTCTGCAACCAGATTTGCCAGCTGAAGGGCTGCGCGTAACAACATGGGCCGTGTTGAGCTCACGGCGCGTTCACCCAGCGTGTTGTGGAATGACGCCACTTGATGAAGGGCTCTTGCATATCGTAAGGAAGCCGTGAGTCCTGTGAGAGCGCCAGGAGGAGGCGGCAGTCCGGCCGCCAGCAGTGCGCGCGCCTCTCGTTCCACGCGCTCCAGTCCCTCGGGATAATTGACGACCATGAGGCGATCAGCACTAGAGAATTCCACCACGGGCCGCTCTGACAGCTGAAGAGACCCAGCCCTCAACTGCGCCTGCAATCACAGACTGTACCATGAGATACTATAAAATTAAACATCACATTAGTATCCTTATCCTATTTACCTGCACGTCTCTAGACCACTCCTCGTATAGCTGCTTGTACGTATTCTTCAGATCGTTCTGCACTTTGCTGGCTAACTGAAGCACTTCATCACTTCCCTCCAAATTCCTGAGATCGGTTCCGACGCACGATTCTATTTCTTTCACCTCCATGTAAAAATTATAACTGTCTGTAGTCTAATATAAATAATTATAAGATAAATATATACTTTATTGTACACCAAAACAGAAGAAAAACAAGAAGCAACATAACAAAAAAAGAAACATGGTACAAAAGGCGGTCTTATCGCTAAAAGAGCGATCTCTTCCAGACAACCTTTGGATATAGGACATTGAATAAAAGAAAGGGGTTCGGAGGTGTACACTTTCAAATAAACCATACATACACATACATAACATATTTACATAACATACATACATACGATTAATACATTATATATATAATATACAGGGTGACTGGTGAATTACCATCAATATTTAAGGAGAATACTCGGTACATGATTCTCATTCGAATTATGTAAAAAAAAAATAGGCACTTAATTTTTGACAAAATTTCCGTATAAGTAAAAAAAGTGTTGACACGTTCCAAGTGTTCCAAGTGTGGACGCGTGCGGCGGCGTGCTGATACAACACCACGCCCCCTCACGCGTATGTGTGAGTGTGTGTGTATACCTAATCTGTAGGGTGTTCACACGATGCGTAATTAATTACATAACTTTTGGTTAACTTTACTTAGAAGTTTATTAATATTTATGTTATATTAATTTTTATTTTGTCATATATGATCGTCAAATATCACGTCCTCAAGTATCGATAGTAATTCACCAGTCACCCTGTATAAATACGTGTATAAATAAAATAACACATATGTTTTATAAATAAATTCAAATACATATAAATACATACTTATATAAAAAAATACAACGATTTACAATGACACATAATAGTCTTTTAAAAGCCTCTTAAAAACAGAAACGGATTGTGCACGTCTAATTTCTATGGGCAAGGAGTTCCACAAGCGTACTGCTTGGACAGAGAAGGATTTAGTAAAGAAGGAAGAAGTATGGGAAGGAGTTTTAAGTGTGAGGTTTTGTTCAGAGCGAAGACTGCGGAAATGGGAATCACTAAGGAATTGGAAGGACTGTTTTAGGTAAATAGGGGCATTGGGGTTGAAAAGTATACAGTAGAGAAGAGAGAGAATGTGTGTATTCCTGCGAAGGCGGATCGGGAGCCACTCGAGCTTTTTGCGAAAATCGGAAATGTGGTCATACTTGCGAAGCCCAAATATGAACCTGATGCAAAGATTTTGAATGCGCTCAAGTTTGTTCAATTGATCTTCTCTAAGATCAAGATAACAACAATCTGCATAATCAAGAATTGGTAAAAGGATAGATTGTGCTAACGCAATTTTGGTGGGAATCGGTAAGAGGTTACGTAATCTACGTAGGGAACCAACAGCAACAAACATTTTTCTGCTTACCTCACTAATTTGTGGATTCCAAGAAAGGGTTTTGTCGAATATTATACCCAGATTTTTAATTTTATCGCTGTATGGAATTATGGCATTGTCAAATAATATAGGTGATAAAAGAGAAAAATCTATTCGTGAAATTAATATTGGACTGCCAATAATAATAGATTGACACTTAAGTGGATTTATTTTGAGACCGAATGAATTGCTCCAACTTAAGATCTTTTTTAAGTCTGAGTTAATTTTTTGTATTGTCAGTGGTAAATCTATTAACCAATTAAATTTAATTTTATTGGCTTATAATTATTTATTTTGTTTTTATTGCCTGTATTGTATTTATGGCCTTAAACCTTATTAGTTTATGTTTCTTCTAGCTTAAGTTTTTAATATTATATAAGTTTTTAATAGTATTTAAGTTTTTAATATTACTTAAGAGTGTATTATTTTGTTTTTAATTTAACAGTGCTGTAAATGCCTGTAGTGGAGTATCACACTGCACTGGGCCGTGTACTGTTATTACATAAGTGTTATTGTGAATATACCGATGGTGTTTCAAATATATAAAATAAAATAAATAAAATAATATGAAATATTTTTATAGTACAGTTTATGCAACGTTAGTATTATTGAGACATGTTGTCACACCTTGTCCTCCATCTGCCTCGCCCACTGCACCTTCACGACCAGGTCAGTCATCTCAGGCGGGCGGTACAGCCCCGGCAGGTCTTCCTCCAAGTGTGTTTTAACGTCCTTCATCATCGTCAGTAGCGACGATAGGAACAGTTCCAGCTCTCTAGTCAGAGCCTGCTGCACCAGCGGTCGACTGAGCAAGGTGCGGTATCTTGAGAACTCGTACAGAGACTGAAAGCCGTTGGTAACAAATTAAACTTCATACCCTTAATTATATATCAAACATAGTTCACTTGGTTTGTGACGAGTACAAATGCAAGATATTTTATTTAATACACTTTATTTAGCTTTAGGAAAACATGTAAGAAAAGACACTACAGCTCAAAAACCCATGAGAAGTGGACTATCTCTTCTACAAGAAACTGATAAGTGGATAAACATGAAATATTTTCATTTAAGTGGAGTATCTCTAATGACTCCAGACTTCCTATTTCTGAACACATATAGTCTAACCTGCTTGGTGGACAAGTTCTGTAGCCGAGGTTTGAGTTTCTCGGCTATCTTCGCTTCAGCCGGACGGATGCTTGACGAAAATCTTGATACTGCATTCTCCCACATTTGATTGTGGCCATTGTATATCCATACATTTATATCTGAAAATTATTTTATGTCAATAGTTATTGAGACATTGGACAAGCAAAAACACAAGAAAACAATATATACATATATCAGAGCACTTACTCTGGAAGGGCTCCAACAGCTGGTCGCTATTTAATTCGGTCCTCTCAGATTTCGTCAAGAGTTTACTGAGTTGGTTAAATGTGGACCTAATACTGTGTATCTAAAACAAAACACGAAAAATAATACTCCTAAAAGCTATATACATATGTGAAGTGTACAAACACAGAGCATTTTATTTGCAAAAGAAATATTCAAAATGTCGATGACTTTAATTCTTTGAACATATTAAAAATCGATTTTAGTTAAATATATCTATAAAAGATTGTTAGATCTAACACTTTCGCGAGTATTCATTTAAATGAAACTAATATTTTCGGATCACTACGCGAGTGAATTCACATCTCGTCTGCCCGTGATCACGGTTGCTGAAAAGTAATTTTTTTTTTTTTTTTTTTTTTTTTTTATTTGGATAGCCAACAAAAGAAAACATTAACACATTCATTACATTAACAAACTATCAATAATAACCAAAATGTCCTTTTAATTATAGGCTATCACAGCATGCAAAATACATATAATAATTGTAGTAAATCAATCGAAACATCGGTAGTATTTAGTTTTTAAAATAATAAAATACGAGTTGTAATCCGAAAAATATTAGTTTCATTAATATGAGATAATTCCTGGACATGGACAACCGTTATAATAATAAAATATTATGTTTTACATTTAAGATGTGATTATCATTAACACATGTCATTATTGAAACAACAAAATGTGTTATATGTATATTAAATCCAAATAATCTATATTATTATGATCCGCTACAGAGTTTTAGAGGAAAGTTCGCTAAAGCTATGCAAAATTATCCCTACTAATATTATAAATGTGAAAGTAACTCTGTCTGTCAGTCTGTTACGCTTTCACGCCTAAAACACTGAACTGATTTTAATGAAATTTGGTACAGAAGTAGAGTTGACCTTGAGAAAGAATATAGGATAGTTTTTATCCCAGTCTTTTCAAAGGTTCTCTTGGAAACGCGATATAACCGAACTAAATCTCACTTCTTCAAGTCTCTTCTGAAAATTCTGACAGAACACGGGCACGTAAGGTTTCCCTTTCCATTCATGGAGCGAGTAGTTCGGCCAGTAGGTGTCCGTGAGAGTCTTACACGTACTGACCCACACCTTCACGGCGGTCAGAGCTTCTGTCAGTTGATGAAGAATCTCATTATCCTTCATGCCATAGTGGACCCGCCACAAATCTGTTCTGGAGACGGCCTGCTGAATCACCGAGCAGATCACGTGCCCTACAAGAATATATCATTTTGTTAAAAGAAAAACTATGTACATGTTTTTCAGTTGTAAGCTTTAGTATCCTTGGTAGGTATATTCTACAAAAATCATAAGCAACAAAACCTTTTGGCACTTGTGAGGACCTCATGAGTAGGGACAAACTCATAGAGAAGCAAGTCTTAAACTATGTCATACAACAGTCATGCAACTCGAAAAAGTTAATTTAATGTTTCCTAAATATAACCAGACTAGCTTTTGCCGCGACTTCGTCCGCATGGAATAGTGATTTCCGGCAGATTTTTGGTTCTTCCCACATAGTTCCCGTTCTTGCGGGGTTTTCGGAATGGTCGAGTTCCCGTAGAGTTTTCAGGATAAAACCTATGTTTTTTTTAAATTCACAATAAAGTACTCTTAACCAACAACATATCTATTTGTTTATTTGAATAAAGATTAATATTATTATGTTGATACAACTTAAACAAATTATTTCTACCAAATTAGGTACCATAAAAGCGGTTTTTGTGAGTTGATCTTAAAAGATAGACATATACTGTCGTGGACTGTTTTTTAGATCATTAAAAGAGCTATTATTCTTTAATACATAATTTTTGTGTATCTTGAACCGTTTTCACGGCGCACGCAACGGAAGGCTTCAAAGATGAAATAATTTCTCCCGTTTTTACACATTTACCACTATATCTTTGCTCCTATTGGTCGTAGCGTGATGTTATATAGCCTACAGCCTTCTTCGATAATTGGACTATCCAACACAAAAAGAATTATTCAATTCGAACCAGTAGTTTCGGAGATTAGCGCTTTCAAACAAACAAACAAACAAACAAACAATCTCTTCAGCTTTATAATATTAATATAACCAGATAATTTAAATATAGAAATATTTAACCGCTTTCAAAACCGCCTCCATTTTGGAGAATACAAAAATTCTTGGTATAGTCTAATTTGTGATATAGTAGAGTTATGTCCCATATTATTCCTATAACTTTATTGTAAACAAAGGCGTTTGAGGTTATTATAATTAATTATATAATTTAGATAAATAATTATAAACGTACAGAAAAAATGTTCTAGTCGGTGGGACATTGAGAATTAAAAAAACAACTGAAATTGAAAAGTTTTGACAAGAGGATTACAATGAACTACAGCCCTATACTGATGAAGCTTACACATAAAGTACATTGAGGGTTTTGTTTATTTTTATACGTACATAGGTACATTAATATATAAATAAATAAGTCATTAAAGACGAAAAAATCTAAGAATATTCTCTTTTTCAATTAAAGACCCAAAAATATTATGATACAGACCGATGATATCAAACATATGCGCCATCCTGTCTTGAGAGTAGGGCGTGGAGGTGTAGCGCCACACGTCGTCCAGGATACCTCCGATGTTCTCAGCTGAGTCCCGAACCTCCTGCAGACTGATGGACGGCAGACATCTGCAAATATGGATGAACCTGGTCAAAAGACGTCTCTCAGGCATGAGGGCGCTGGTTCGAAACCTGGCAAGTACCAATGTGATTTTTCCGAGTCATATGCACTTTCTAAGAGTATTTAGATACCACTGATAGACTGTGAAAAAAAACATCGTGAGGAAACCTGGACTTTTAATTTCAAATTATAAGTTTGAGCCGTCTTGAGCAAGCGTGGTATTTAATGCTCGAACCTTCTCCATGTGAGAAGAGGGCTCTGCTCAACAGTGGGCTCTGATAGGCTGATGATGATTATGATCATGGTTAATGATACGCTGACATTATAACTTAGACAGTATAAGACCTAAATGAACATATTTAAACAATGCTACTTCCTATAGGTTGAGTTAATATTAAATGTCTAACCTGATTTCTTCACAGATGTCTTCGAACAGCACACAGAAGGCGGAGGCTGCTTCCCTCTCACTCTTCTTAATGTCCCTCTTCTCTCCGAAGGCCTTCCAGTAACCAACTTCATCCTCAACCGATAAAATAACTAAACACAGAAAAATTTGTACAAGTGATGAGATCTAAGATTTTCGGGAGTACTCATTTACCTAAATGAAATTAATATTTTCGGATTTACTACGCGGTTTTTTATTTTTGGCCATAAACCACATACTCCCGACGTTTCGGCTATACATATATATATAAGTTTTATATAACATTTATTCATTTTCCATTACGTCTCTTTGAACCAAAATATAATTCTTATCTAATATTCCCTTTCTTGTAAGTATTTAAATCTTTCCTCCCAAAGTAATACATATGTTTCTTCAAAAGGTCTCAAAATGTTTTGAATAAAATATCACATCCACGTAATACAGTTTTTTATTGTATTAATTTTACAGTTAGTTCGGTTTAAGTAGCAACCTCTTTAAAACAATACGATTTGCTATAACTGTCATTTTTATCTGCAACTTGAACAGCGTCGTTCTTTTTTACACAAAAAAGATAATTATTTAAGATGATAAGTATGTTATTAAATTTGTTGTTTGGTGTAAAATAACAGAATAGGACGACCAAACATCAATTCTACCGAAAATTTATGAATTAATTATATTAACCAGAAACAAGTTGCTAAAACACGTAAATCATGACGAGACGGAGAGTGTTTTAGAGGGAACTTTAAAACTGAAATCGTCTTGTTGATGTTAAAGGATAGAACAAAATAATTAAAAGCTTGCCCTGACCAGAACAGAAGCATATTTTATCTTAACTTATGATATACTACGCGTTTATAATGTTTATTTTAGTCACGCTGCGATGACTTCAAAGCACAATGCAAGAGACGAAACTTCTCATCATTTCATGGATTTACTTTTCAAATGATCGTAAATTTGTTCGTTCGTCGTCTTTCTTAAAAATCATTTTTGAATACTCAAAAGGGTTTTATTAAAATCTACTTCATGTTTTACCCGGTCTAAATTATTGTGATAATTATTGTTATGACCGGTGGACAGATCTCTCGCACCCTCACGGACTGTCCCAGGGGTATTTCTCTTTATTGAACTTTAAGAGGGATAAGTACCGGGCTTACTAGGCCGTTTCCCTCGGCTATCTTTCCAGAGCCAAGTCTTCTATCCGGGCAGTCATTTTTGATGTATAACAAATACGTAATCCGAAAATCATTTTCATTTATATGTGTAATCGCGAACATTTTAAATAACTTTATATCAATCATATATTAAATTTTAACATTCAATCTATTGATTGTGCAGATACATTTTATAGTGCCTTCACATTCTACCACTTTATTTAAATTATAAACTTTCCAATTATACAAGTGGAATGACAATCGAACCGTATATAGTAATATAAAAAAAGTGCTGTATATATTTTCTTTTCCTTTCAACACTTTTCTAATATTTGTTAGCCATTTAAGTGGTTTAGAAGATAATGCTCATCATACAATTCATGTAGAACAAGGAAATGTGATAACGTATGATTTAATAACACATAATTTCATTCGACTCCTGTTTAAAACGTGACTTTAATAAAGATAAGAAGTAAATGAACCATACCTTTAATATTTTCGTCACCCTCGCCGTGAGTAACCAGCTTCAGATTCGATTCCAATTCAAGTAAAGTCTTTTGAAGTTTAATAGAAAATAAATCATCACCCTGCAAAGAAATAAAAAAAAACACGAAACAAGAGGGTAGAGAAAAAAATCTTTGGAACATTGACATATTTGACAGTCGTAGTGTAACTTACGATGATTACCAAAGAAAGATGATGTCAGGCAGGCCGGTCGTAAAACTATTTACAACATATAAGGCAGACCCTGGCTAAATCTGGCAAATTGCCAGGAAGAATAAAATGAAGTGTAACTTACGATGGTGAGCATCGGCGTGTAGACATGTCTTATTATTTGGTATAGAGACTCCGCAGCGCTATTGGTTAATGTGATGATGTTAAGGTCATTCACAGCGTCTGACTGAGTCAGTTCCACGGCGCTGGTCTTGTAAAATATTATGGATTTGTTCGCACTCACTTGAATCTATTACAGGAAATAGTTTTTATATGGTAGTTGAATGCGTAGGTAAACGAAGATTGACTTAATGCTATTTATTTTGTATAGATGACAAAATTGGATGTTGCACGTTCACTGATGGTTTCTTGATCGAGTCTCCAGTTCTCGCGTCATTGCTAGTTTTTTTATCAGGCGTTTTTCTTAATAATGGGCTCCAACAGTAGTGTCTAAGAAAGGTTAGAAAAACAAACAGTAACTTACATCTGCGTATAATATGATTTCTCTTTGTTCTGATACACATGCTTGGAGTAAATACACTCGTGGATTATGAATGAAATCAATGAGAACTCCTTCACTGGTCTCGCTAAGCCTCAGGGTCGGTACGTTGAAGAAGTTTTCTGTAAAACAAAATATACGAAGCTTTGTATGATATTGAACATATATTATATATTTAGATCACAACTATATTTATATTAACCGGTCGCTTTTGATAAATATGCTCGGATTTCAGTCATTTTAACAGTTTGTAAGTTGAAGTGACCTCTTTGTTATGACACC
This sequence comes from Danaus chrysippus, assembly GCA_916720795.1. Taxonomy (NCBI): domain Eukaryota; kingdom Metazoa; phylum Arthropoda; class Insecta; order Lepidoptera; family Nymphalidae; genus Danaus; species Danaus chrysippus. The sequence continues at coordinate 17,210,302 of CAKASE010000049.1, read as the reverse complement.
GTTGTCATGGCGACAGTACAAACTAGCTTCTATGGCATAGATAATACACTATATTAGAAATAGATGCGCCACTGTGGGTTTCAGTTTAGAAAACTACCATGTAGGCTAGATGTCGCTGCATTTAATAGCTAGAACGTGCTACCAGTAGATGGCGCTTAATGTTATTCGAATTTAATAGGGAAAAATGAGCATAAATAATGTGCATAGGTTCAAAAATCTAACTTCTGGTGTTTTGCCTCTCTTTACATTATTTACTTAGCACACTTAAAAAAATAAGTAAAATTAAAAGCAGAACATACATTCAAATATTTATTTTTTTCTTTTTGTGAGTATTATAATATGTAATCGCTTGGACTTTAACATTATCCTCATTATTTGGACAATTTGTAAACTTTCCCGTAAGCAGCCTGTTAACATTGGTGCACCAACTATGAATTTTTAAATGTATGATATGATTGAATAAAACTCCTTTAAGGTTTTTATGAGTTTCGCGAGAAAGAAACGAAAAATCACAATATAAATCAGCTTTTTGAATATTTTTACCTTTTATATTTTGTGTTTGTGGTTCTTCACCTAATTGTTTGTATGACTGCACAAACATCATCTAAAAATTAACACAACCCCTCCGACGGATACTTACAGGATTTTTTTAGTGTAATCTCTAAATAAAATATAGTTATCATTAGCAGGAGGTGTTGTACTTAACAACTGCATTTTATATGTTTTACAATTTTTACATACATTTTTAATACATTTATGTACTAAATAGCCAGCAACATAGCGTTCAGCTTCTATTCTGATTATGTTGCTGGATTTTAAATTGAGTAATCTTGCAACAAATTAAGTAAAGAATCCACATTCATTTTTTCATTTAATGTATCTCTAAATTCTAATGTCGAATTAATAAGGCAACTTAAAGGTTTTAAAATTTTGTTATTGTCATGTTCACAGTTTGCACTAATGGAATGTGGCGAAGTTAAATTATTTACAAGTAAAGTTTTGTATGCTCCAACAAATTGAGAGCAAGTTGGAGATACATTACGGATCCCATTACTTCGAATATTACAAAAAAAATTCTCTAAGGGATCTTGATTTTAGTTTCTTGTTAACAGACTGCTAACGCCATGATATTTATTTAACTCAAAAAATAACTCCCTTGTGGCATGAATGTCATGTATCCAATTTTTAATGGATGGTACCACAATAAATTTTTTTATACCATTTTTATTTACTTCAAATCTCATTGAGTTTAATACACATAATGTTTCATGCCACAGTTTAAAATGTGGAGAATTCGTTTTCAATGCAATCCTATATAATTTAGCATCTTCCTGATAACTATGACCATTGAATGAGTCAAAGAGTTTATCTACAAGAAGCAGCAGGTCAGCTGTGGCGACACACTCTTTTGGCAAAATATTATGATCTGGAAATAAAAAATATATTAAAATTATTTTTAGACATAGGTCTTATCATTAGATAGATAGATTGATAAACTTCTTTATTGCATACAAGTAAAGTTGAGATTTGAGAATGAATAAAAGCAGAAGAAAAGACATAAGTATGCAAAGGAGGTGTTATCACTTATAGTGATCTCTTACAGCCAACCTCAGGAGTAAAAAGCTGTTATATTAGTAATATGTTAAGTGCATAGAAAGTTTATGTCAACATAATAATAAGGAAAACTTACTACTACTATGAAAAGAATGTATACTAACTTGCTAAGAACCGCATAGCTGCTGATACTCGAGCTCAGGGCTCGGGCTGAACACTTGGGCCGCATATTTCACTTTCATTTTCGGTAGTTTATCTTTATATACATATATGTGTTTCTGTTAATTTATTTAATAAACATATATCACTTTCTCCAACGTCAACCTGTAACAGCATATGCAAAATACTCCATTTTGCTATTTTAATTTCTTGATTTTGTTGAAATTATTTTATAGTTTAAAGGTAAATATACCAAACATAGTTAATTTTAAGCTTAGTTATATGCCCATAACTTACCTTTAGGAAATAATTGAGAGGAATTAGGAGAACTCCTTTGTAGCTGAACTTGATTCATATTTAAATCAAAGTTGTGATTACAAGATGCATCATTGTCTTCTTTTTGTGTATCAACACATTTTTCAGTTTCAACAGAATGTGATGAGTGTACAGTCTCAAATGTTGATGCTGCTAAATAAAATATTTTTTTAATACAAATAAATATATTAAAAGAAAAGTTAAATGAAAAATCTTAAAATTGAATGATAACATATTGTCTTGATTGTATCGTCCTTCCTCGTTTCTTTTAGAGTTTCTGATTGGATGTAAATAGACTTGTAATTTTTACTGAATTAAACACTGCCATTCTTATATTACATAAAATACTATAAACAACTTTTTTTGATTTGTAGTTATCCAGTGAAATTATAATCTCTGTATTTTTAGAACACTTTGTTTTTGTTTTACATATATTAAGAAGTGACACAAGTAGTTATTTTGTGATACTGTTTGTAGGCTCTTTCCTTTATTTGGAAAAAAAGGTAATAAAGACCGCACATTATAAATCTATCAAACCACATGTAAGTATATAAAAATGTTAAGATGACTTGTATACCTATTTCATTATATTCAATTAAATCAAATTTTTTTGTTTTTAATTTTTATTTATGAGCACCAATTTCTAAAGTAAAATGATAATAATGTAAAATATTATCTATGGTTATAAAATACAAATGATTATTTATAGTTTTTTTATATTAGTAGTATGTATTGTGTGCCTATAACTACTTGGGAAGTTGCTTACTTTAGATACTTACTTAAGTATAGAGTTGGTACAGCATTTTGAGTGAGTCGTTTACTTGAACAACGGTAAAACTGTTCAAAATGATAATCACATATTCTTATTTTGTTATAAATGTAAGAGTCTTCCTTTTGTTTCATGTCTTCAATTAAAATATTTTTCCATTGAATGATTTTCTCCAAATTTTGATATTCAGGTTTAGGAAAATGATGAAAAGGACCTGAAATATTTTAATTTGAAGTCAATAAACTGTTACGGTTAAAATTGATGTAACAAGAGTAGTAATTGATTGTATATATACAGTGGACCCCCGGTAATCCGACAAACACTTTGCAGGGCAGTGTCGAACTATCGAATTTGTCGGATTATAGAGTACTGCCTAAGACCCCCTATAGTCCGGATTTTTTTACAAAAGAGTACCTTGTAATCCGACAAATTACAGATTCACTGATAAGATTATTTACATATTATATATACATATGTACTTATATGTACTCTGAAGTACAGATTCAAATTCCAACTAAGCATCAGAATCAAAACAATACCCTACGCGTCGAGCACAATAGTGATGGTGAGTACAAGTTGTATCTTGTTCAATCAAGCTTTTTCGAATACAAAATATGTAATTAATAATAAATAATAGATCATGTCGGATTACAGGGGGTGCCGGATAAGACAGGGGCCGGATTACCGGGGGTTCACCGTTCACTGTATATATATCTGACAAATAATATTCTTATAGATTTTACTAAATAAGTATCGCGCCTTTAGTCGCACACCGAAAATAACACTTAATAGTCGATTTTCGTGGCATTTTTTCAACTTATCGATAATCCAAATTCGTAGTTTGCAATCAAAATCCAAATAAGAAGAGCCGGGGTCGATCGTAGTCACAGAAAGTCCAATTGAGAAAAGCCGGGGTCGATCGTCAAAAGCGTTAAAATAGGAATCAATGATATATTAAGCCGGGTCAAATGTTTGAGAAAGAGCGTACAGCACAAGAACAACAGGAAACAACTGAAATAATTTAAAATTTGTCCTAATGTCAATGTCATCCAATATATCCAATTTCTATAGTGTATTATCTATAGTTTCATCCCCATGTTCTATGGTATAGTGCGTTTGATTTAAGCTGAGCTTTGCATTTGTGTAAGTGTACACGGATAGTGTAGGTGTGATGTCAAATTTTTGAATGCAACGTTCTTTGCTAGTTTTAAACCGGTTTATTCTGCTTTTACTCCGCCCCGCACCTTCCGCACTTCACCCTTTTGTACTGATAGCAACGTCAAATGTTGAAAATTCAATGTGAAGTGAAGAAAAATTTGTATAGTTTTTTCAAAAAATTTATATAAATTTTTAAAAAACTATTCAAACTTTAAAAATTTATAATTTTTTAATATTTCTAAATTAATAATTTTTTTTCCCATAATATTCATAATATTTCAATTTGGCCTTTTACAAGTTTTGTATATTTTATAGCACTTATGTTATGTATCAATTTAAAATATAATAAAATTTAATTCTAAAAGTTTTTTGTCTTACTCTACTTTTACTTTCACTCACACAAATGCAAAGCTCAGCTTAAGTCTAACGGACTTTAGTAAATGTATGCATTTTTCAGAGATACATAAACACTAGCTGACCTGGCAAACGTTGTTTTGCTATATAAAAAAATTGAGTTTGGTGATAAAAAAGTAAAAATTTTGGGTTGTATGTATACTTTAATGCTAAATTAAAAAAAAATAAAAACAATAAAATGTGTCCGCAATAAAAAACTAAGGACATAATCATTGAGGGGTATGAAAAATAGATGTTGGATGATTCTCAGACCTACTCAATATGTTCACAAAATTTCATCATAATCGGTCCAGCTGTTTCGGAGGAGTTCTCTGTCTATCACCCCGACACGAAAATTTTATATTAAGATATGAATTATAGAATGAAACTAATATATGTATTTTTTTATAAGTGTTATAATGATTGGTTCACATACAATCCCTAGTAGGTTTCATAAACTCGCTTTCCGTCAAAATTGATTGTACTGGGTCCAAAAATTTAATCTTAAATTGATATAACTTTTAAATTATACCAAAAGAAAACAAGAATTGTTTTGTTATAAAAATTATATATATGACTTTATCCATTTATCACAAAAAAATTGGTAAAAAACCCAATTGTAATTTCGAGAAAACATCTATCCCTTGTTCACTTGTGTGCGTGGCTAGGGTCTTGTACCTGCTATGTTTCGTCAAGTCCCGTTGTGCTCTAATATCTAAAATAGGAATTTATGAATGAACAAAGTCGCGACTAGAAACTTAAATCTTTGAGGGCTGAGATTAAGAATGATAAATGATTTATCGCCTGAATAATCAAATTAATATAATAGGAATGTATTATCAAAATCCTCGATATATTGTTTGATGAGTGTTGACTTTTGGAGAGTATACATTCAGGGCTGGAACATCGGTACTAGTCCGTTTGACATTGATAAAGGGGTTATCGGTACACTGTCCAAATTCTAACATTATATTATCAACAGTTTTTAGGGAGACGAACATTCTAATTATAGTAGTGTTTGTCGAATATATTTTTGTCCAACTAAGATAACATCGTAAAGCTGGGTTTTTATTGACAGTTAAAATCCTTCTACTACTGTAACCATATGACGATGTTATTCTTGCATTTATTATTATTAAATATAGTCCGTTAGACTTAAGCTGGGCTTTGCATTTGTGTGAGTAAAAGTAAAAGTAGAGTAAGACAAAAAAAATTTAGAATTCAATTTTATTTTATTGAAATTAATACATAACATAAGTGCGAGAGTTATTCTAGATTAAAAATAAAATAAGCGAAACATGTAAAAGGCTAAATGGAAATATTATGGAAAACAAAAATTAAGTAATAAAAATTTTGAAAAAACAATACAAATTTTTCTTCACTTTACATCGCATTTTCAACATTTGAAGTTGCTATCAGTACAAAGGGTGAAGTGCGGAAGGTGCGGGGCGGAGTAAAATCAGAATAAACCGCTTAAAAACTAGAAAAGAACGTGGAATTCAACAATTTGACATCACACCTACACTATCCGTGTGCACTCACACAAATGCAAAGCTCAGCTTAAATCAAACGCACTATAATATACTTTTATTTCTAGAACAAACTTTCTTTCAAACACGTTGACAGTTTGTTCCTTAATGAATCAGCTGTTACATTCTTCCTGTTGTATTCATCACTTTCAGTATTTATTTGACTCATTATAATTGTAAATATACAGTTTGTATTATAAGAGTGTCAGGTCGTACTTAAAGATCGAAAAGCCGGTTCATGTTCAACAGGTCACGTTAGAGTTTGCAGTTCAATGAACAATTCACGGGCTTTGAAGTACATCATGTACCTACTATGTATAACGTAGGATAAATGATGACGTTCATTATAGAACACGTTCACTTTAAACATTACTCAACCAATAAATGAACGCCTATAACATAGATGTGTATGAAGTAATAAGACCGCTTTTGTGTATTTTTAAGGTATATTTTGTTATCGGCGGATGTATGGACGGAAGAGAGGCGGCTGCTGAACGGGAGGAGGGAGTGAGGAGGGAGGTGGAGGGAGCCGACACCGGGTACAGATGTTTGTTAATAATTTTATAACAAACAGTTACATATAACAAAGAATATACGGCATCATATAGAAAGAAATATAGTCTTTGATACGAGATTACGAGCATTACGAGAGATGCATTTACAACCGCGTTACGAAAATCAAAACAAAACAAAACCATGCACTTCCATAGAGACGTATTATTTTCGTTGTTTAGACCCGATTCGGAGAAAGACGGGAGCGGCCGCGCGGGCGGAGAGGTCGGCGGCTCGACAGGGACGCATTCAGATACCTGACTCGCTCTAAACACATAGATTAAAGTATCGTTATACGAACATTAAAATCTATAGTACTACATAGGACACGTTTAAAAATTAATACACTAGTTAAACGATCCGTGGCTGCGAGTTTCATTAGTAAGTTATTTAGTTCAAAGACCTGTTTGCAAAAGCTTCTCTCTAAATAAAACGAGATAACCGAGTCCGTCTCTGTGTTCGTGTGAGGCGCGAGAGGCAGGGGACGGGGGAGGCAGGCGCGGGCGGCGCGCGGCCAGTGCAGTACAGTGAGTGGCGGCGGCATGGCTGTGCGCGCCGCTTTGTTGGTGATCTGCGCGCTGGTGGCCGGCGGGGCGGCCGTGTACAACAGGGACCGGGACCGGCAGCGCGCGGACCCCCGGCTGCTGGACCGGGCCTGCGAGCTCAGCTCCTGTTACCCGGCCACCGGGAACCTCCTCATCGGCCGCGAGGCTCGACTCTCGGCCTCCTCCACGTGCGGCAGCTCCGGCCGGGAGCGCTACTGCATCGTGTCACATCTCGAGGAACGGAAGAAATGTTTCTGGTGCGACTCCACCAACAGCACCATGAACAACCCCTCTCTCAACCACAGGATACAGAACATCATATACAAGTACTATCCCGGCACGCGCGTCAAGTCGTGGTGGCAATCGGAGAACGGGAAAGAGAATGTGACGATACAGCTGGACATGGAAGCCGAATTTCATCTCACACATTTGATAATACAGTTCAAAACGTTCAGGCCCGCGGCCATGTTAGTGGAGAGATCGTTCGACTTCGGGAACACATGGCGCGTCTATCGATACTTCGCTCACAACTGTCACGAAGCTTTCCCTTCGATACCGAGACACAGCCAACGCAGCTTGACGGAGGTCGTGTGTGAATCACGGTACTCGGGCGTCGCTCCCTCCACCGAGGGTGAGGTGATATTCAGAGTCCTGCCTCCAAACATCAACGTGACCAATCCATATTCAGAAGAAGTGCAGAATTTACTCCGAATGACGAACTTGAGGATTAACTTTACGAAACTTCACACGCTCGGAGACGATTTACTCGACAACCGAGCCGAATTACAAGAGAAATATTATTACTCCATATATGAGATGACGGTCCGCGGCTCATGCTCCTGTTACGGGCACGCTTCGCGCTGTCTGCCGATGCCTGGAGTCGAGTCTAAAAACAATATGGTGCACGGACGATGCGAGTGCACACACAACACTCGCGGCTTGAACTGCGAGTACTGCGAGGAATTCTACAACGACCTGCCGTGGCAACCGGCCGTCGGTAAAACATCCAACGCCTGTAAGCGATGTACGTGTAACAACCACGCCACTACGTGCCACTTCGACGCCGCCGTTTACAATAAAACGGGAAAAATAAGCGGAGGCGTCTGTGATAACTGTCAACACAACACCATGGGTGTTAACTGTGAACGTTGTATGCCGACTTATTACAAAGATCCCAGACTGGACATACAGAGCCCCGATGTTTGTCAACCTTGTGACTGTGACCCGGAAGGAACGACCGACAAGGAAGTGCTGTGTGATGATGAAACCGACCTAGCCAACAATAAGACGGCGGGTCGTTGTCTCTGTAAGGCCAACGTGGACGGCCTCAGGTGTGACCGGTGTAAAGACGGCTATTGGAACTTCGACGCTCAGAACCCGGACGGGTGCGAGGCGTGTACGTGCGATAGCTTGGGAACTATCAACGAGAGAGGATGTGATCCTGCTACGGGCGTCTGTTTCTGCAAACGACACGTTACAGGAAGGAACTGTGACCAGTGTCTGCCAGAGTTTTATGGACTGTCTGACAGCGACGATGGCTGTTCGCCGTGTGACTGTGATCTCGGTGGATCTATTGATAGGGACTGTGACGTCATAACGGGGCAGTGTAAGTGTCGCCCTAACGTAACGGGACGTCGCTGTGACCAGCCTCTGCAGAACTATTTTGTTGGAGCCCTCGATTCCATTGTTTACGAAGCCGAGTCGAGTCAATGTAATTCACAAATCGACGATAACGCCATTCAAAGTCAACTGTGTCATGTGGTGATCAGAGAAAACTATCCAGACGGCAGGAAAGAAACTTGGACAGGCCCAGGATTTATGAAAGTTCCTGAGAGTAGCACATTAGTTTTTGTCATAAATAACTTAAAGACCAGTATGAATTACAATGTACTTATACGATATGAACCTCAAACTCATTCCAGTTGGGAAGAAGCCACTATACTAGTGAAGAGACCCTCGCCGATAGACGCGGACTCTCCTTGCGCCAACGTCCGACCTGAAGATGACACTATAGTCACTAAACTTCCAGTAGGACAACACAGTGTGTTGGTGCGGCCTGCTGTGTGCCTCGAGAAAGATAAGGAAACTGAAATAAGAATCTATCTGGGTAAACAAGATGGACGCTCTTCAAACAGTCGAGCGACAGTATTGATCGATTCTATCGTATTAATACCTTCATTTGATGATTTACCATTCTTGAAGAATGGAAGTTCAGGCAGAGAAGAATTCGATCGATATAATTGTGGAGATTCCTATTATTACGATCTAAATAGGGAAAACATACCAGAGGTTTGTAAGAAATATCATTCGAACATCGGATTTTATATAAGAAATGGGTCAGAGCCCTGTCAGTGTGACCCTTCAGGCTCTAAGAGTCATCAGTGTAATCCGTTCACCGGTAACTGTCAGTGTGTAGAAAATATAGTCGGTGTGAGATGTGACCGCTGCGCCCCCGGTACATATGGATTCAGCAAATTTGGTTGTAAACGTTGTGACTGCAACAGCATAGGCTCTCTTGATAATTTCTGTGATGCAGCCAGCGGTCAATGTAAATGTAGAGCGAATACATACGGCAGAGCTTGTGACCTGTGCCAGCCAGGATATTTCAATTTCCCTAACTGCCAACAATGTGACTGCAATGGCCACGCCGTTGAATGTGACGATAAAACCGGGGCTTGTAAGGAGTGTCAAGAAAATACTGAAGGCCACCGCTGCGAAAGATGTATTGAAGGCTATTACGGTGATCCCAGGCTAGGCATTGACATCCCTTGCAGGTTGTGTCCTTGCCCAGGTGTTAAAGGTGATCCCAACAAGAGTAGTCATGCTGATCGTTGTGAGTTAGACCCCGAAACCAAGGATGTTGTCTGCGACTGTAAGGAGGGGTATGCTGGTCTGCTTTGTGATGTCTGCGCCGACAACTACTACGGTGACCCGATGAAGGGGACCTGTGAAAAGTGTGAATGTAACGACAACACCGATATCACTAAACCCGGCAACTGCGATCCTTATACAGGGAAATGCCTGAAGTGTTTACATAACACCGCCGGTGAACATTGCGAAGTTTGCGAAGAAGGCTACTATGGCAATGCTCTAGAAAAGGCCTGTTATAAATGTAACTGCTCTGTATTGGGAACCAACTTTACTCAGAGCAACTGTGATGGAATAACAGGACAATGTCCTTGCTTCAATAATGTCATGGGCATAAACTGCGATCAATGTACTGAGAATCATTGGAGGATAGCTTTGGGTACGGGCTGTGATCCTTGCGAGTGTGACCCGGTGGGTTCTATATCACCTCAGTGCAACCCGTATATAGGTAAATGCGACTGTAAGCCTGGCCACGGTGGGAGACAATGCGACCAATGTCAAGAGAACCATTGGGGTGACCCTAACATTGAATGTTATGAATGTGACTGTGATATATACGGATCTGTTTCACAACAGTGTTCCCGCGAAAATGGCTCCTGTATTTGTAAGCCAGGAATAGGAGGCTATAAGTGTGATATGTGTGCCAGAGGATATCTTGGTGAGGCACCAGAATGTAACGCCTGTGGAGATTGCTTTGATAATTGGGACAGAGTAATAGGAGATTTAAAGGTTCAAACTGAATACGCCATCGGTAATGCTAGTAAGATTAAGGTCGTCGGTGCTACGGGAGCATATACGAGAGACTTTGAAGAAATGACTAAGAAACTCTCTCAGGTTGAAGCCACATTAGAAAGTGCGAAACAAGGAAAGAGTACAGTCAAAGAACTTTTATCTAACGTCACTAATTTACAGAATAAATTAAGTGAAGCTGAGAAGAAAGTCAAGGATAGCAATGATAATCTGAACGCTATTACATCCAAAATAAATCTGGGTAATGTGACTTTAGATGGTTTAAGAGCTCGAATTGACACATTGAAATCTAAGACTTTTGAATTAGGTAACAATGCAACCAAACTACAAGAGGCCAATTTAGAGGGGGCCTTAAATTTGACTCGAGAAGCGAAAGAGAGAGCGGTGAAGGCTGCAGAAGAAGCCGAAGGTGTGCAGTCTATTATAGCTAATACGGACCGACAAATAAAGAACACGGATAGATTAATAGAAATGCAATACAGTAGCTTTAATAACACGCAGAATGAAAATGATAAAGAATTAGAAAAATTACGACAGCAATTGACGGAACTAGAAATGCAGTTACCAAAAATAAATGAAAAGATGTGTGGGCAGGACAGTGACAGTTGTGATATTTGTGGGGGAGCGGGTTGTGGCAAATGTGGAGGCATATCGTGTGATCAGGGAGCCATCACCAAAGCAGAACAAGCATTAGACTTCGCGAATAAAACTGAACACAGAATAAAGGAGCACGAATTGACTGCTGAAGATTTATTAAGGTCCGTCTCACAAGTGAAACAAGATACTGTTGCTGTTCGATCGAGAGCCAGAGATTTATTTAATAGAGCGATCGATTTCAAAGCGTCGGCTGAGAGGGCGACCAATGAGAGCCAAGAGGTAACATCCGAGTTAAAAGAATTCTTATCGAAAACATACAATACACCGGAAGAAGTTAGACAGCTGGCTACCGAGATATTAAACCTCTCTATTAGCATAGAACCTAAAGAAATAACTGAACTGTCGCAGCGAATTAATTCTACTGTTTCACAGTTAACTAATATTGAAAACATAATAACAGAAACAAAACCTGATCTCGACAGAGCCAAAGCCCTCAAGCAAAATGCTACCAACGTCAACCAAGCAGCGAACTTAACTCTTGAGATGGCAAATAAAGTTCTAGAGGCTTTGGATGAGGCGCAAGCAGCTCAAGACGCCGCAGAAAACGCTATAGACAAAGCAAATAGAGACATAGAAGCTGCTAAAGAAGATTTACTGCCGATAGCATTAGAGACTGAAAAGGCACAGAAAAAGGCCAACGAAACGATGGATGAGGTGGAGGGTCTTCGTTCGAGGCTTTCAGACTTGCAGAAAAATATTCTAAAAATAGAAAGTGACGCAGAACAAGTGAAACAAGAGGCTAATGACGTCGTCAACAAAGCAGAAGGAGCGGAACAAAAAGCGAGACAGTTGAGGCAGGACTTCAAGCAGACGAACACATCCCTCACCGAGAGAGCCAACCAGACCTCCAGTTCTAGAGAACGAGCTCAGCTGCTGCTGAACCGAGCCACGAAACTCGCGAGCGACACGCAGAGTCAGTTGAAGCTGCTCGCGAACATGGAGGAACTGTACAACGATCACAACGAACAGCTCAACGACCTGGAGAAGGAAATCGGCGAACTCAACACCAAGATGAACTATTACCTGTCAGAAATAACCAAGCGATCGGACTACTACAGGTCCTGCACCACCTAACACGCCTTCATACTCCAGTCAAGCTTTTTACTAAAACAAATTGTATTTCAATACATTAATATGTATTTAGGAATGTCATAAATATGTTACTTAAAATGCATTTATTTAAATTATGTACAAATTGTCTTATGTAATAGTTATGTATCAATTTATTTTACAGTCTTTATATCTGTGTAGGCACACTCTATTCCTTGTATATAGTCATCTTTGTACTCGCCGGTAGCTCGCGGAGGCTGTCAGATGTGATGTCTCATGTTGACGCTGCACTTATTGTGTGTCATGTCTATTACTGTAACATTACTTGTATGTGTTCTAGTTAGTTTATAGTGTGAGACATTCAGAGGAACTCATCCCAAAGAATATTCATTGAATATGTAGTTATGTAAATAGTTAAGTTAGCTAAGGTAGGATAAATGACATGGAACAAATATTGTTAAATATATTTCAGATATTTTATAATCAAGAAATTCTTCTTCTGTGCCTTTGTAATAAAAATGTTGTAACAAAAGTTTGTTTTAATTCACTTTTTAAACTGTGGTCAAAGTTACATTACAATATTAAACCTTAAACACACAAACTCAACTGCTTCGATATCATTCCGTTACGAGAAATATGATTGTGAAGTAAAAAAAACACAATCATTATCTGTTAACCTCATTACAATACTGTATTACATTCAAAGAAACCAGTTCATATATACAGTACTAGCATTTAAATCGAGGCAACTAGTCTTATACTATTTGCGCTGTAGCATGGTGCGGGTGACAGTTTCAGTAACGTTTCGTTTCACTCTTGAAAGTTGCCGCGATTTACAAATTATGACTTAGTATTTCAGCTGTACCACATTCGTAACAAATTAAATCATTAATTACTGAAGTAGTTTAAATTAAACCAAACCAGAATGTTGTAGTGTACAAATATAATCTAATGGAAAGAAAAATTAAGCAAAGTATTATGCGTTTAACGTAATGCCATAGACGTATTTAGTGATGGGATGTACTGCTACAACGGATAGTCGATGTTAATGGTAGGGTGCGTTGTCCATTATTATGGTCATAGGTTCTTTTAAATTATTAAATAGACTTATGAACCAATCTTTAAATTTTTCGTAGTTCATCATTCATTCAAAAAATCATAAACCTGATTTTAATTATTTTATATAAGTACTATATTATTTATACTGCGAGTATCGTTAGTGATAAAAATGAATTACGCAACATCACTAGTCATATGGTACTGACAGATATCAAGGTCATTTAGGCAAATGTCACCCGCACCAAGCTACAGCGCAAATAGTATAGTAATGATTGGGACACTGAATTAATTTCAAAATTGTAAGTGTCCGCAGTAATAGAATACTTATTGTAAAAGGCTACGTAAGGAAAAAAAGTTGCCTGTAACACAAAATCTATAACAGCAATGTCTATAATAACAATATATTTTCGTAATATTTGTTTGATAAGTATTTTATTTTTTTTACGTCTATGACATAATTTTGTCCACTGAAGTTACTCTCTCCAATTACTTTTTAATCCGATGTCTATGTGTCTAAAATCCTCCTCTCCGTATCATTAGTTCGCTCCATTAAACGAAACACTGACTGTTCCTGCTTTTTATTGCTATTTATAACATTAAATATTTTATACGTATAAAATTCGCTTATTTTAAAGCGCGTTGTGATGGTAGAGCTTACGGTTTCATTGAGAAACCAATATCCCCAAAGACCATGCCATCAAGGTCAACAAATATTACGAGCTCATTAACGAGCTAACTCGAAATAGGTTCGTCGTGGATTTGTACGCGGTAGAAGTGGGAGCGAGAGGTATAACAGCTGAATTACTCTACAAACTTCTAAAAGGCTCGCGCCTGTCCAGAACTAATATCAATTAATTCTTGGAACTTACTTCGAAGGCAGTCCTAGTAGGTTCTTTTCAAATTTGGTTGAGTAGGGAGAGGAGTTGAACGGTAGAGGTGAGTGTTTAACGCGCGTTAGATAGGGACCCCTTAAATCTACACCTGGGTCGCAAGTCCCAGGCGCTGTTGAAGCTCCTCTCCCTGCAACACGATGGACCCGGCACCCGCATTATCCGTTCTTATTTATTCTTATTCAATACGTTCCATAAACTACGTCTAAACTATATGATGAACAGTTTTTTTAATGAAAACTAAATATTCACCGTATTGAGTGTGACGTGTAGTATAACACTAGTGACTAGTTACTAGTGATAAGGATATAGCTGAGTCCTCTGACTATTCATCGCTGTGTGCAATAACGAGTTAAAGAATATTTGCTCTTTATATACATAAGGTAAATCTTATATATTTAAACGAGCAATTCTTGTATGTATATATATTTATTGGAATCTCGGAATCTGCTCTATCGATTTTCATGAAATTTGTATGTATTGGATTTCGGGGGTGATAAATGGATCTAGCTAGGGATCACTTTTAGAAAATGTTATTTTTCTAAAAGTGATGCCTAGCTAGATACAAAAAGGAGTAGTTTAAAATATGACTCTTCCTGACACCTATTGGCAAATAGTAATACTATTTTGCTAATTGCTTTTACTAATTGATTTAACGACACAACAGCAGATGGCGTTGATAAGTACCAGGAAGTCAACGAGTGTTTGTTTAGAGGTTCGACTAAGAAATTAATTATTAATTTATGGGTGAATATACGCTATTTGAATTCCATTGGTCTATAGACAAATTTTATGTGAAACTTATTATATCATTGTCACTCCATGATTAAACAATAAAGAATATGGCATTTTATCCAGCCCACAAAGACTATTCAAGATAATTATTTAATTTATATTTTTAATAATATTTTAAAATGTATACTCCTCTGGCCTTTCCATTTATTAATTAAAATGAACTAATGGCTGAATACTTTCAAAAAGTACACAATTATGTTTTTTATTTAATGTGGACATACGCTTTAATAAACATCGAAATATATTTGAACAAAATTAAGAGTAAAAATATTTATTAATATAAAATAATATAACTTATTTTCGAGTCATGTTACAATTCTGTCACTTCATCTGGAGGAAATCAAAGACTTAAAAATTTATTAAAAATTAGTACTTGTGCTTTTGATCTTAAAGAATAAATCTTAAATAATTTGAGCAAAATAAAAAAAATTATCAGTTTTCGATAAACTTTTAGAAAGTAATTTCAAAAGTTAAGTAAAGAAAAAGTCGTTGGAGTATTTCCTTTGGTAAGCATATATATTTGTATTTCATCCTTTAGTAAATATGCTAAACTAAAATATTCAAGTCACTTCACAAAAATGAATAAATTCTTAATTTTTTTTTTGTAACTAAAAATAGTTGGTTCACATACAATCCCTCGTAGGTGTCATAAACTGGCTTTCCGTCAAAAGTGACTTTTGACAGCTTATTTTACGTTTGACATTTGACAATTGACAGAATTATTTAATCAGTTGATAGCACCTACGTATTTTGTTTGACATAAATTCATATAATAAAAAAGAAATAAAGAATACATTTAAAAATATATATTTTTAGACAAGTGAATATTAATAAAAAACTCTCGTTTCGCAATAACTTTGCATCAGATCTGTTCGAAATCATTCACAATGTTACGCAGTCCCAGTCGTTTGGTAATCATTTTTATATTCACAAATCTCCAAATTTAAATGGCTATTTATGGTGCAATATGTTACTAATCAGACTAAACAGTAAATTTTAAATAAGTCTCAATATAATGAGATCTAAGATTTTCGCGAGTACTCATTTAAGTCTAAATATGTTTTCCAGGCTGCGAATTTAATCCGTAAAGTTCAAGCTGCTTCGTTTTCGAGTAACACTAACGATGTTGATACTACGTACATGGAGATTCCTGTCTATGATGTAGAGAAACCACAACCATTAGATGTTAGGAAGGCCAGGTAACATACCGCTCTCCGGAAAAATTATGAAACCAAAACAAATTCTAGTCTTATCAGACATAAATGTTTTCAAAATATCATTTAGTATAACTAGTAGACCTAGCAATCTTAATTGTGCTTTAAAAATACCAATCAAAACTCAATAGCAACAATTTTCAAATATAATAAACATAATTATTTTAATATTCTCAAAAGAGGGTTGATGTCAGGCAGGCAGCCGGTCGTAAAAACATTTAGCCAAAACTATTTATAACATGTAAGGCAGACCCTGGTTAAAGGTTTGTAATTGGCAGAAAAAAGAAAAATAGACAATTATTTTAATATGATTTATGAAAATCTAAAAGTTGAGAATTCGGATACATAAATAGTATTGATGCATGTATGCACCTTTAAATCTAGTAATTCAGTTAAAAATATGTGCAAAGATTCTTATGATAAATGGAAAAATATAATAATTTCCAAATACTGTTGATTTTTGTAAGTGTAACAGGTTGTCTATAAGTCTTCTCTTCTTCTACCTGGCAATTTCCCAGCTATAGCCAGGGTCTGCGAAAAAATAATTCTTCCACAGAACATGTTATAGATAGTTTCGGCTAATTGTTTTTTACGACCAGCCGCCTGCCTGACATCAACCCACTTTTGAGAATATCTATAAGTATTATGTAATATTGTCTCAAGTTGCTTGTTCGGTCCCGATGCAATGATCTGTTAGATGTCATCAGAATAATTTTATTACTTGCTACACTAGTCAGATAATCCAATATTATAATGTTGGGGGCAACTTTAATCTCTGATAATATATTAAATATAAATCACTAGCTGAATATCATAAATTGATGTCGGTATCTTGTTTGTAGGCTCCACTACCAATCACGTAAGCGAGGCATGCTGGAAAACGATCTGCTGCTGAGTACTTTTGCCAAAAAATATTTGGATAGTTTCAATGAGAATCAAACCATGATGTATGATCGGCTGATCAACTCTCCGAGCAATGACTGGGACATATTCCACTGGATCGTAGAGAAGAAGCCGACTCCCAAGGAGTTTGACAATGAAATAATGGACATGTTGAAGAAACATGCCAAGAATGAAGATCGAGAGGCCCTTACACAACCACCTCTTTATTAATTAGATTGTTCTCTTTTCTAGAATAGTATTATTAGCCTTTTAATGTATTATTTAATTTTATGTTAAATTATTTGTCAGAGTTAATAAAATACTTCTGCAGACCCAAATTTTGTATTTGTTCAAAACTAATATGATTTGTTGTATACTACAAGTAAATTCTAGGGCATTACACACGTAGGAATGTCGTGGTGGACTAGTGGTTAAAGACCATGAGGGCGCGGGTTCGAAACCTGGCAAGTAAGTAAGCTGATGATGACCCACGTAGGACACTAAACTACATATTGAGCTATAAATGAAGATTCCAAAAACTTGGCCTCTCATAATATATTTGAAAGTCAAGACTGTATCGTTAATGTTGTAAATTAACGTATTCCATTGTAATTGTTTCGCGTGTGGACAGTGACCCTAACGCGTCGCCCGCGCCGCCATGACACTTGACAGCTCCTGACGCGGGAATCGGGACATGCGTAGTCGGAGCCGCGCATTTCGCCAAATTAGTGCGCACAATTTAATTTCACAAATAACCGTAATCTTTATTTTGATGAGTTTTCCTGCGTTATCGTGTGATGTCTTATAGTTTGTGCTGATTGTGAATGACTACGTCAAAGGTCAAGCCACAATCTTATCTTTTGCTATTTAAATATTAATGCCTCGGATCGAGTAAGTCAGTTTAACGAGAGCTACCAATCAGTACAGTCATCTGAATATCATTCGGTTACTTCGAACATATCTTGGTATAACGGTTTTATTGGTGTCGAATTAAAAGTGGTGATAATTTAGTGGAATATTTAAATCTGTGCTTTATAAAATGCCTTTTCGTCGAAGCAAGGTAGGTCAATATAGAATATAATACAATAATAAAATACTGTTTGAGTGATCTGTATTTATTAACCCTTGTGAAAAACAATATTTATCAGGGCGACCTATTTCAATAAATCCGTTGAACCTTATACACATTGTAGATGTTTATACTAAGATTAGGTTTCTTGGTATTATTTTTTGTAATTTTTAGTCAGACTACGAAAAGATCTAATGCCTTTCATAAACAGCAGCTTAAAATAACGTCTCGCAGTTTTTATGCTATTTTCCAAATTTATACAAAATATTTTTTCGAGTCCCTTAACAAATGAACAGTCGTGCTGAATTTTGGATATAATTTTCATATAAATTATAATGTCAATTGTTTTAAAATATCGAATGTAAATTTATTTATAGTTTGAAGTATACTGTATAAAATGTTTAAAATAATTCCAACGCAAAGATTTTTGGATATCAGTAATATGGTTTAACGATATTGAAGATACAAAAAAGAGGATTTATGAATTGTAGCGACTAGAATTCCATTTGGGTCACAAAATTTCATCTTAGTCAGAGAAAGAAAGAAGCTGATAGCTATCAAAAGTGTAGTTGGCAAAAATAAGGTCGGAAACGCATTCACAACATCTCTTATGTAGCAGATGTCCATGGGCGACGGTGAATACCTTCCATCAAGTAGGTCGTCTGCTCGATAGCCACTTTTGATATAAAAATATATATCTTTATTTATTTTAAACGAACTTGCGATGTGTCTGTTCTGTCAAGTCGCGATTCTGAGATTTATTTCATCAGCCTTATCTCGTTTTGTTAAACACTTACAAATAATGAGTGAGAACGAACGAGAATTGTTCTACTTATTTGTCTCACTGTCAGAAACTATTTCGCCTTTGAGGTCCGGCTCTCGAGAGGTCTACTATCTCCAAGTATAATAATTGGAAGCAGTCACATCGCCTGACCAAAAGAATCTAAACCCTCCCCTTTTTTTTCATCCTTAAATAAATAAAAATAGTGCGTGCGTCCTTCTGCACAGCAGGAGTGGAATTTCCTAATGTGGAAATGAAAATCGGAAGGGGTGGAACCCAATTCTCAGTAAACTCATATTGTTTATTTAAAACAAACTTTAAAATATTGCTTAGAAATCAAAATGGACCAATCCATTTGATCTTGCTACGTCTGTTTCCCTCCTCCCCACCACGTTGAACGTTTAACGCAACCTTGTAAGTCGCATTAGAATTTTCACTCAAAAAAAGAACTTTTATTAAAATTCAATGTTTGAATATATTAACATTTCCTCATTTGCATCAAGCAATGATGTATTATAATACTAAATTAAATACGCAATAACTAAACGCGTATTTATTGTAAAATGTCAATGGCAGCTGGGGATTTAATAAAAGCAGATCTTTTCTAACAACAATGGGCCGTGAGCTAATTAGTTTTTCATTTCATAATGATTATGCATCGAGGATAATATTTAATGAAATACAAAGTGGAATGATAGAATATCATTTTATGGGACTGTTTTACATAAATGTGTAGAAATAGGTCGTGTGAATGGAAACCTACGATTGTACAAAAAATATGGGCTCAGGGTTGGCACTCTCGACTCTCGCTGAATGTAAGATAGAAGCAGCAGCCCTACTCATTGAATATAACATTATAAAACCAATTAAAATATTCAATACATAATAACTTTGCCATTTTCACCTCAAGGAATTGATAGATATATAAAAAACCAGTTTGTTTATTTATTTTATCTTGTCTCGTTGGACGTTGTGTGTGATGTTAAAATTTTTAAAGAATCTTAGAGTTACATATCATATTGAATAGTATTGTGGGTCGTCATTCCCAAAGAGGGTTGATGTCAGGCTGCGGCCGGTCGTAAAACAATTAGCCAAAACTATTCACAACATGTAAGGCAGACCCTGGCTATAGCTGGGAAATTGCCAGGAAGAAGAACATATTGAATAATATTGAAAGTGGTGTCTTGATGTTAAAATAATCTGACAAGTTGATTAGTTAGAGAATAGGGGTCAGTGAGTAAGTACAAACAAATGAGTTTTAAACATAATATTATTAGTATTATAAGGTTTAATGAACTTTTATTTATTATACAGGGTGACTGGTGAATTACTATCGATACTTGAGGACGTGATATTTGACGATCATATATGACAAAAGAAAAATTAATATAACATAAATATTAATAAACTTCTAAGTAAAGTTAACCAAAAGTTATGTAATTAATTACGCATCGTGTGAACACCCTACAGATTAGGTATACACACACACATACGCGTGCGGCGGCGTGGTGTTGTATCAGCACGCCGCCGCACGCGTCCACACTTGGAACACTTGGAACGTGTCCACACTTTATTTATTTATACGGAAATTTGGTCAAAAATTAAGTACCTATTTTTTTTCCATAATTCGAATGAGAATCATGTACCGAGTATTCCCCTTAAATATTGATAGTAATTCACCAGTCACCCTGTATAGTACAAAAGTACAATAATATATTTTATACGACATACGTTCAGCTATAATAATAATTATTCTTATACAAATCTCTATTATTTGACTTTTACTAAGCAATTTCATTATATGTCTTAAAAAATAATGTCAAATCTCTTTAATTCTAAGATAACATAGACTATTAAATAGTGTTTGGCGAATACTTAAAACTACAAACATTAGATACTAAAAACTTTTTATATGACTGATAGATAACATGTTACGGAGAAAAAACGTTTTTAGAAAATCAAATTGAAGATTAGATCTACGCGCATTGTGCTTACTTTTGGTTTATGAAGAATTATACAGAAAATAGTATAATCAGATGTATTAGTACATTTTTATATTTTTATAAAGTTGAATATTTTATTTAAGTACCGAAAAACAAGACAGTTTTTAACTGAATTCAATAGCATCTTCATCAAGGCTCTGAACAATTTCCAGCACAAACTGGATGGACTTGGCCACATTGGAACCTATCATTTATAATACATATAAAATTTTAAATGAAATACAAATATATTGAAAAAATAAATATGTACAAACATTTTTATAATTGTCTACAAAACCTTCATAAACTAATAAATTTTCACATTATTTCTTTATACTATACTACATACTATATCAGCCTATTAGAGCCCACTGCTGTAAGGCCTCTTCTCACATGGAGAAGGTTTGAGCATTAATCACCACGCTCGCTCAAGACGGGTTGGTGATTAAAAAGTTGTAATTGTGAAATTATAAGTCCAGATTTCCTCACGATGTTTTCCCTACCGTCTGTCAGTGGTGTCTAAATACTCTTAGAAAGTACATATGACTCGAAAACACATTAGTGTTGCAAGGTTTCGAACTCGCGCCCTCATGCATGAGAGGCGGGCATTTTAACATCTAGCCCACCATGACTATTTATACTGGTCTAAGACAACAGCTTACTCAAAAAAAATTATCTCGTATTAAGGAAATACCTAATAAAGTAATTTTTCTTTCCATTTTTGATATGAACTACGACACAAACATCGGACGATCATAACATTGTTTACTCCTCCTCGACAACACGAATGGAAGCAAGATAAACGATTGAGGCGATGTATAAACAATACACTGACGTCATAGAGAAGTTTTGTTATAAAATAAATTGGTTCAAATATCACAAATATATTAATTGGTTTGACTTGACTTAAGATGAAATTAATTTGATGAAGCTGCGTTAGTTTTTAGATTGGAAACAAGTTGGTAGGACCTTATAAGTCATTAGATGGTAATTAAATACTGAGTAGGAAATTTTGACTTATTCTATGATCACAATACTCGGAGACAAATAAATCTCAGATATACAAAATAAATTGAAATACATGAACATGGAGAGACTACACATGAACATAAAAAGTTTAAGTATGATTTGGCTTATAGATATGCTAAATGAGGAGACGATGTATAAAAATGATGTTTATACTTATTACTTGTAATTTAAATAATCTATCTAAAATTACGTAATGTGAGAGAATTTTTGTAATTTAGACTTTTATAAAATAATTAAATTTAATATATCCTCTTCTACCTGGCAATTTCCCAGCTTTAGCCAGGGTCTGGATTACATGTTGTGAATAGTTTTGGCTAATTGTTTTTACGACCGCCTGCCTGACATCAACCCTCTTTGGGAATAATTAAATTTAATAAATATTTAAATATAATTTTGGGGTGTCAAATGATCTAGTAATTAGTTCATCCCTAAAGAGGGTAGTTAATAAAATGTTTGATAGAAAAATTATTATGGCAATAGTTTCAAATTAAGGAAGGTAGATTGAAGTTAAACGTAATGTAGTTATGTCATTTGAACCAGTTAAAATATATCAGTGACAGTTAACTGGTGATCATGTAAGTTAAAACAAAATATTACTCGTTCGGGTTTCAATTTGATATTATTTATTATATAATATGGTAGAAAAAATTTGGCAATGACCTCGCGTTACCCAGTACATTATCAGCTGTTTTAAAAACGAAAAATGTTGATAGTTTATCTTCAAACGTAAGTATTGAATTGAATTTTCTCTCAAATTGCTTAAAACAAAAACCGAGCCGTAACAAATCAGTTTGACAGTTAGAGGAACAATTTTACTATATTTAACATTATGGTAGACAGTTCTAGAAATGAATAACAATATTTTATTCCCCATATAAAAGATTCCCATAGTTTCAGTTCCTGTTTCTGATAGTATTTTAACTCAACTACATACTTATTTAAATAAATTTTTAGTCATCAGTGACTTGAAGGAATGATAGACAATTCGCTTTGTGTGTCGTCACTTTTATAATTTAACAAAATAATCGAAAATTTAAATTTATGTGTTGTTTAATAAAGTAATATTAATTGACAAAAATGCAATTAATTGAAAGCTAAAAGAGTCGTTTACGTGTATGTAATAATTTTTATTTTTATTTCAATACAATCAAGTGGCCGAATTAATTTACTGAAGACTACGTCATGTTGTGAACTTGTTGAATAATAATCGTGTGAACTAATATGTTGCTGAAACTTGATTTGTAAGCAATTTATTTTATTATGTAATGTATCAGATACAATATAATTATTGTGTGATAGGCAGTGTGTCGTTTTGTAATAGTTTATTTTATTCCCAAAAAAATATTTGACAAATTGTTTTAATAGACATAAATGATGAACTAGCAAGAGATATCAAAGTTGTATTGAAATCCTATACATGTTCTTTTTATTAAAATCTTTACGTGTTTTTCCTGAATCCACTCTCCACAATACTATAGATATTTTGTGGGCTCGTTTAATATTTGCAATAACCTTCCTTCCTTCTGATATTGTAATTCTTTTGTTTTTCACGAATATTTCCCACAATTTCAAATTATGAAGTTATTTGACGCCTGCAGTATCTCAGAAGGATAAAACTTGGTAATAAGAAAAGATTTTCCCTCCTAAGGTAATTTCTGCCTCAATTGTCCATGTGTTTTGGCCTCCCACCTCCCTCCAGTGACCTTCTGCTCACTCGCCGCCAATTTTTCGGGAACAGACATACTTTGAATATATCTTTTATTCAGTGTATTCAAACACAATATATATTTAGTAATCGTTATATTTACATATATAATACATAAGTTAGCCACAATGAATTGTTAATATATCGACAAAGTAAACGGTAAATGTTTCAACTTTGGATTAATATTCATTGAATTGTTCGCAACTTTCTGGGGACTGGAAAAAATACATATATATTCTCGACGATACTGGAATCTCGATCCTATTTTTGGTCATTTTCTTCCTCTTTTTAAATGTCTTTATTAATTATCGTGATATTAGAACCTGTCTATAGAGCTTGGATGGTGGAGATGAGCGTTTAACGCGCGTTAGATAGTGTCCCTTAAACCTACACCTGGGTCGCAAGTCCCAGGCACTGTTGAAGCTCCTCTCCCTACAACGTGTATACAACAATCGAATGAGATTTCCTTTTGTTTTTCGTCACCTATTTAGGTACATTCATATTATTGTTGGTGATTAATTAATTTCTTCGTTTATATACCACTCTGATCTATTCTGGGTTCTTAAGTATTTATACGAGCGGCTTTAAGAAGCTGGGGATGTAATGAAATCTTTTGGGACATCAAATTTATTTCACATAGATTGTGTTAAATTTTAAATGTTGTAGAAGGGGAAATTCTGCTTATCCAAGTTAACATCTCCATATACAAAAATCAAATAGCTAATCAATATTTCTGGCCCTTAATGTTTTAGAACAGCACTTTTTTAACTTCATGTAAAGAATAAAATGGGATCAGGTCATGTTAACTTTCTAAATTAATTTCAATGAACTAAAAATAAATATATACCGTTTATAATTAATATAATTAAAAATGTAAAGATAATAAGTGAGTTACATATTGAAATTTAATTAAAATAACTGGTTAGAGCAAGTCGACGTTATGTTTTGGGTTCGAATATTAAGATATTTTTTCTCGTTCATTGTAAAGGGTCTAGTGAAATGGATCTTCGAGAACCAACACAAGATGCAGTCCGTCCGTCGCTGCAGCTCGTTGGCTCGCTACAAGGAGATGGAAGACAGCTCCTCAGCAGAACATGACGTCACTGGACCTAAGACTCGCCCGGAGATCACGCCTGAAGTATCCTTCAAGGTACATAGTCAATAGAAGAATATTGTTTGGTCCGTATGTCAGTTCTGATGAATGTATTCTTTCAACCAGCACGACGATCTCCAAGTGAGACTGGCAGCGCCGTATCAACTACAGACTAAACCCGACGCGGTCGAGTTGGGCTTCGGAAAGTACTTCACGGACCACATGCTCAAGATCCACTACAGCAAGCAGCTAGGAGGCTGGCAGAAACCGGAGATCACGCCCTTCGAGAACCTCAGCCTACACCCCGCCGCTAAGGCTCTACACTACGCTATACAAGTACGATAGCTCTATTGAACTGTACAAATTCGCTTTCTGTTCATGGAGATCAGCTGTGATTTAATTTTCATGTAATTTTCCAGTTATTCGAAGGTATGAAAGCATACAGGGGCGTCGACGATAAAATCCGATTGTTCCGACCGGAGCTGAATATGGAAAGGATGAACCTCGCGGCCCAGAGGTCTGGCCTGCCCATGTTCGACGGCCAGGAGCTGATCCGCTGCATCACCAGGCTCATACAGATAGACCAGGAGTGGGTCCCGCACTCGGAGACCTCCACGCTTTACGTGCGACCCACACTCATCGGAACAGAGGTAGGCTCTTAGTCTTACGTCAACATCACAGCTTGCCTTATCTCCGCCCGCGCCTCCTTTAATATTTACTTTCATCTATTTATCTGCCACGCCGAATGTTTTCGTCTCCTATCAACTGAGAGATTAACATTTTTCGCGCGACCTTCGCAGTGTTGTGACAAGTTTATTACCCTGTAAGTCCTCTGTTTGTTCGTCAGCGAACACCGCCCACATTACATAATGACTTGTAAACTATGATGTAATTATTAGGTTCTTGCATTCGTCATAAACCAAAATATGTGTGGAGTATTGACTTCAGACAAACCTCATTGATTATTGTGCATGTATCGCCCGGTCCCTCCTTCTTCTCTCTCTAAGTCTTCTGTCTGTTCATTTCCAATCCTCTCGTTCTCTGTCCAGCCCACATTCGGTATCATGGAGCCGGAGAGCGCGCTCCTGTTCGTCATCCTGAGCCCTGTGTCCGCCTACTACCAGACCCGCGGGGACGGCGCCGTGTCCATCTTCGCGGACCCCGCGGTCGTGCGCGCCTTCCCCGGCGGGGTCGGCAACCGGAAGGTCGGCTCCAACTACGGGCCCACGATCGGTGAGTAGCGTGACGTCATTAACCAGTGACGTCATCAGTCATCAACCCTGTCTGACCGGCGTCTCCTTCCAGAGGCGACCGCGCGCGCCGCCAAGCTGGGCCACCAACAGGTGCTGTGGCTGTTCGGCCCGGACCGCGAGCTGACCGAGGTGGGCGCCATGAACATCTTCATGGTGTACATCAACGAGCACGGCCAGCGCACGCTGAGCACGCCGCCGCTCAACGGGCTCATCCTGCCGGGCGTGACGCGGCGCTCCATCCTCGAGCTGGCGGCGCAGTGGGACGAGCTGCAGGTGCGGGAGGAGGTCATCACCATGGACCGGCTGGAGGAGCTCAACGAGGCCGGCCGCCTGCTGGAGCTGTTCGGCGCGGGCACGGCGGTGGTGGTGACGCCCATCAACAACGTGGGCTACCTGCACCGGGACATCCGCGTGCCCACCACCAGCCAGCCGCGGCCCGTGTACCGCCGGCTCAGAGACACGCTGCTCGCCATACAGTACGGACACGTGCAGCACCCCTACGCCAAGGTCATCGCGTAGCAACACCCCCCACCCCTACACTCCTCTCCAACAATCATTCTAAGTCCACAGTATGAAGCGTGTCAGTGACTGTCGAACATTCCGCGCGTGTGTGTGTGAATACATTTATGTCTGTGTGCGTGTGTCTGTAACCGTTAGCCAGTAAGTGTATTGTAAGATATGTCGACTTGTAGTTATTGTATTGTAATATATTGTGAGCGAGTATCTCCTCTTGTGATACGGACCTTCTGTACGAATTTATGATGTAAATAAATAAATAAACGAATAAATAAATAAATGAATAAATATGGTCGCCGTTAAGTCTATTTATTACGATCCGTGCAGTAGTGTGTGAGACGTGTGTGTCTCCATGTTGTATATAATATAGGAAAGTAAATGAAATAAAGTCAATAAAAGTCGTTGTTGGTGGTTATCATTTATTGTTCACTCCGGTGGTAGCGGCAACTCCTCCTCCTCCCTCCTCCTCCCCGAAGCCCGGCCTCTGCGGGAACATTTTATATCAGAACAATCCTGAACATACTACGACACTTAATATATTTCAGCTACAGATTATTACAAATTCATGAATTGAAACTGACATGTCAAAGAAAAGTATGAATATTGATGAAGCTGACCTCCGGTCGGCCGCTGTACTGCGCACTATCGTGACTATCACGATGTACTTTTTATGTACTAAATAATACATGAACAGAGCCGGGGAACTATAATTGTATAGCGAGAAACGAACTGTGACGTCACTAGTTGATTAAAATGTTTGAGAATAGTTAAACAAAATAATGGAAAAAAAAATAAACGATAAGACATTATCTTTGAAATGGCTGCGATTCAGACGTTAAGTAAACGTTTGTTTAAGAATTTAATTTGGCAAAAATATTTATGAATGTGTGTCTCGTCCAGGGTTGTTCAAAAGATAATATTTACCCGCGAGTTTCGGAGACGGTGTCAGCGACCACATCTGTGAAACAAAATATAGTAGGAGTATACTAAAAGTAAAACAGAAATAAAGTCTATATATAAAGGAAAGTCGTGTTAGTTACACTATTTATAACTTAAGAACGACTGTAGGAAAGTAAAGAAAAGAATAAATACTGAAAAGAATTGGTGGAGAGATAGATTAGAACCAGGAGACGGACTTAAGATATTTAATTCTGTTTGATCGAAATAGAAGAAAATACTTAATAAATTGCAATATCTGGTTATTTAGGGCCTATATAAGGCAGCATAGAGTTCGCCCGGTCAGCTATATATGTATTACTAAATCCGAATTAAACGCGGACGAAGTCGGGAATAAAAACTAGTATTATTTAAATCCTCAGGCATCTACATGTTTCCATATATAGTATATTTCATTTTACTGATACTATCCTAAGCACGCTAGGTCCTTGGCGACCCTACGACCTATTTGCTTACAAAGTTGAATTTCATAAACAATTTTATTTATTATTTTCTCGTCGTTTGTCATTGCTCACACTAACTAGCGACAAAGCGTTGCTGAAAAGCAGCCGAAACTTCGAAAGTATGTAGTATATCCGAAAAATATCACTGACATTTATATGAATAAAACTCGCAAAAATCTTAGACCTCATTATGCTATATACATTTCCTTCAACCAGATGAATTCCTCAGTTAACTTATAAGAATCCAACGTTATCTCGTATTATTATTATAAAAATCGACCTCTTGATCTCTGGACGCGACGAGAAAACAAGTCGCATTCATCACCCAACTGGTTAGAACGGGTTCACTTATCAACTGACGGTGATGGTCTAACTGGTGGAAAAATGGCCCATATGGGAAAAAAAGGTCAGCAATGATCATTGTCAAACATTTTGGTCATTATCTAGAGGTCAGAGGTCATACAATATGTATTACAAGTTATCGATCTCGCAATGATCGTGTATTATTTCATTTCAATGGAGTCAAGTCTCGATCAGGTTTGAGCCGATGTTGATGACCTGGTAAGGTCCAGACGCGACTTTTTGCCGGCTTCATCTAGTTCATCTATCTATATCTATCTATACCTTTTGTCTCTAGTTAGAACTTACATCTATAGATATCGGAATGTATATAGATGACTGTGACACATTAGTTATTTCATCATTCGTATTTACTCGCAGCTCTAAATTGTGATTACGACCAATACACACTTTTGTATGATTATGACATGTATATAACTGTTTCAGTACACTTTAGAAGCCTGTACCAGTACTGACTTTTGTATGATTATGATATATGTATATAACTGTGATTCAGTACATTTTAGATGCCTGTACTTCTCACTTCTTGGTCACTACAATAAGAAGCTTTCAAACTCAATAAGTTTCTTATTTTTTCCTGTTTACTTGTGTTCGTCATAACTTCCTAGTTAAATGAGTGTTTGTGCATTCTACACTCCCTTATCTAAGTCATATAAACATTTTGTTTGTATCTACCGTTCGTTGGATATCGACGAAAATTCTCATCGACGTCAACTGGTATATCATGTAAAATTATCTTTTTCTTACGTTCGATAATTCTCGGGTTATAAAAATATGTGTTATTATTATGATTTGATTTTAATCGTCTCATTATTCCGCGAAACTTCGAGATTCCTTTATCGACACTAACGCAAACTTTATATTAATAGTATTGGAGATTTTTTTTAATATTAAATACTTTACCAGTGGCTGCTCTGCCGCGGTCCTCAGATGAACTCACGCTCGCCGCCGATAAGCCTGCAAACATTCAAATCCTACTAATATTATAATTGCGAAAGTTTATGAGTGTGTGTGTATGTTTGTTACTTCTTCACGCTCAAACGGCTGAACCGATTTTGATAAAATTTTGTGTACAGGAAGCCGACGTCCAGGAATAACATATAGGCTACTTTACATCCCGAAATTCCCGAAAATTCGCGGGTAACACCGCCGGGCGCAGCTAGTTCATAATAATTGCGTCACAATATATTATATGATGTAAACTATCCATCTGTAGTGGACAGTTCGACAAAAATACAGTTTTAAGAACATTCATTTCTGACGTCACCACAACATAAACAATCGTATCGAGGTTCAAAGTTGGCGACAGAACTCACGCGCGAGATACCATTGTGCAGCCGACGAAAAACATCCACGGGCGGGGCGAGGACGATAACGACTTGGCGATGGAACTAACTTCACTTTTATTTTTATTTAGAAAGCGTTTTCGACTAAAATCGCCCCCCTCCCCTTACCTCTAGTCTCCCCCTCCCCCCTCGCGTCCCCCTGTGCCCGCGCCAGCACCCCCCGCAGCTGTCTCCTCCACACGCCCGCCTCCTCCAGCCCCTGGGCGCTACACAGCTTCACCAGCATTCTTAGACCTGGAACACATACTTATAATGCATCTGAGGCATTCTCAACACTTATTTCATATATATTAACTCACACTCGACGTTTTCAGGGAACCTAGTGTTGAGCTTCTTATATACAGAGAGCGCCTCCTGGTACTGTCCGTTGGCGCGGAGACACTCGCCCATCATGAGGCCCCATTCAGGCTGCAAACAATTATCAGGTTATTTATGTTATTGGATGAGAAGTTTATATGGGTACTTGACTCACATGTCCGGGCTGTAGGCGCGCTGCTCGTCTTAGGTAGGGCAGAGATGAGGAGGGGGGTCCGCGGGCCAGCCAGCGGAGCGCTGACTCCTCGCCCGGCCAGGCCGCCTCCACCTACAAAAAAAAACTCGTTTAATTATCACATCAGAAGCGTTTGATTACAACAAGAGTGTGTTCTTACATCCTGGTAGTGATGCTGCGCGGTCTGCGGGTCGCCGGCCTCTGAATGCAGCTCGGCCAGAGCGAGCGTGACGCTGGCGTCCCAGCTGCCTATCACGCCGTACCTGAACATGACACTCATTAATATTCATCTATCAAGATGCTCCTCTCTATAAGCCTCGTTCCTACCAATGCTCGGCGGCGCCAGCGTCTCCTCTATTCCCCGCCAGTCGCGCCAGTCCGGCCGCCGCCAGTCCCCTCAGCGTGCTGCCAGCGGTCGCCGCGCTACGAATACGCTGCCAGCGAGCCTCGGCACTCTTGTCTTCTCCCGCCCTTTCCAAAGCTAGGGCTAGAAAAACAATTATAAACATCCGATTTTTCGAAGATTTTATTCAAATACATGACATTAATTAATCTATTAAGACATTCAAGTTTTCATTTATTCAGAACAAGCTGGGTTTTTTTGCAGACCTTGAATACGTCATTACAAACGACCTGTCAAAGTCCCCATCGATACCGCTTGTTGATTTTTTTTTATTCAAGGTTAAAGATGACAAATTTCCGTTTTCGGTGTATATCTCTGAAACGACGAGACCAATTGAAAAATGGTTCACACAAAGTTTGTAGATCGTAAAGTTGGCTACAAAAAAAGACATAACACTTTCCTTCTAAAAAATATCGCATTCGAGATAACGTGACTTTAGACCTTTATTAAAAATAAATTAAAAAGAGTATTTTCAAAACGATGTCGAGTGTCTTTTCATTAAAAGAGACATGGTTATTTTATCCAAAAATGGTACTGCAAGTAAGAAACTTATATTTTTTTTCCACCATCGGAAAATAGAGATTTCAACAACTAGAAAACATACCAAATTTTTTAAAAAGCTGATATTCTGACGGGTAATTTTTCGATTGAAAATGAGGCTGATTTTTCGGTATTTATTCAAAATAAGCTGAAAACATAAATATTTCTAATCAAATAAATTACAGTGCATTTGGAACATCAAAAGAAAAGTTTCCACCGAATTTCGTGACAAAAAATTGTTTTTTGGAAGAAATAAAAATAAAAAACCAAAAACTTGATTTTCGAATTTTTCACATAAAATTTGAGGTTATGTGAAAAAAATGTTAGTACAAAAGTTTTAGATCTTTTTATTACCTACAACTTTGTTATATATTTTTTTCTGTAGGACTTTTAGTTTTGCCGGAAATCTAGAAAACCCATTTTTTACCCTTAAATACCCATCCTCGTACCCTTCGCGACCTCAGATCGCCCGTAAATTATTTTTCCTTTAATTTTTATAATATTCCCCTCCTCTTCTAATGAGTTTCATTCTACTGTAATTTATTTTCAGTTTTCATTGTTTTTAAAGGCATCTGCACTGGCTTATAAGTCACGATATCTCGAAAGCAATGCTTTGTAGAAGAAAAGTGTTGAGATCTTTTTTGTAGACAATTTAAAGATCTACAAACTTGGCTGAACCATTTTTCAATAGGTCTCGTTGTTTCAGAGATATAGATGTTTCAGAGGCAAAACGCAAATTTGATCTTTAAACTCGAATAAAAAACAACGCACAAGTTAGATCGATGGGGACTTCTGACATGTCATTTGTAATGACGTATTCAAGGCCTGCACAAATTTTACAAATTTTGGGAATGAATGCAAATTGGAATCATCATTTAGTGTATTTTGACTGGAAAGGATAGTAATCGTTTAACGAACCTGAGTCGTGAAGAGCAATAAGGTCAGTAGGGTCAAGATGTGTGGCGGCCGTGAGGTTTGCGGTGACCTCAGCCAGTACAGCAGGGTCAAAGGTCGTGGAGGGAGATCCGGGGGGCGCCATAGAGGCTAGGGCGTGGGTCACACGAGCCGCGCAGCCATACGGGTCGTCCCGGGACGCCGCCTCGCTCAGAGACCGCGCCTCGGAGTACTTGCCCAACTGAACATATACACATGACATATAGCTGAAGATTGTATCACAACCAAGAAGTAAATTTTTCCAGTAATGTTAATAAAAGAATGTGTTTGAAAAAGGTTAGAAGTCATTTTAAAGTCACTAATTTCCTTATTACGTTTTCTAATTTTCCTGGATACCGATTGACTCTCATCCTACCTGATAGAACGTGGATGCAACTGAATGTAGTAAACAATTATTCCAGTAATGGCTTATTCACATACCACCAAATAAGTGGAAGGAAATACACTCATGTCCACAAATATCCAGAGGTTGAAAAACTTTGTGGTTAAAGAACTTTATTTCTCACAAAGAACATACAATGTCCACTTAAATGAGATGTATTACATAATTTAATTTACAATTTAGTAAAGTAGTAACAAACTTATACAATTCGAGGGTGCTTAATGTGCAATTAATCTAAGTGCTTTTTACAATAACTTAATCATTTCTTTCTAAAAATAGTAAAGGTTTTTTCATTAAAAATTTCGTTAGGTAAGCTATTATATAGTTTCGCTCCCTCACACTGTATACTTTTAATTCCATATTTGGTCTTGGTCTTGGCTAATTCAACTTTGTGTTTATGTCTCGTGTTATGTTTATATGTTTTAGTTTTAAATGTTATTTGTGTTTGTATTGTTTTTGTAATATTTTTTCTAATTAATATGCATGTTTTATATTTGTATAACTTAATTGATAATACATTGGTACGTTTATATATGTAATTCTTTAGTTGACATGTAATAATCTAGATGGAACAATGTTTTTACTAATTTATTTTGCGAAATCTGAAGATCCTTTATATTAGTTTTAGATGCAGTTCTCCAAATCTCAACAAGATATTCTAATAAAGGTTTGATAAGTGAGTTATACATATATTATAATACGAATCTTGTGTGGTATACAACGTGATGATCTACTTTGAATTATGAACTTTGGGAACTCAAGATGACGGATACTGATAGTTAATGTCATTACTAATACTCAAATATACCCTAACTCGCTAATTACAGTCTTATTCGAGAGTGCAATCTGGTAATACATAGTATTAGCGTGTGTAGGACAGAGAGGCGTGCGTTTATTTCCCC
This sequence comes from Danaus chrysippus, assembly GCA_916720795.1. Lineage (NCBI taxonomy): Eukaryota > Metazoa > Arthropoda > Insecta > Lepidoptera > Nymphalidae > Danaus > Danaus chrysippus. The sequence continues at coordinate 17,176,958 of CAKASE010000049.1, read as the reverse complement.
CCTTTTAATGCTACATGTGACTTGAACAGCTAATTTGATCTGGTCATTGAACTGTGTATTGAGGCTCTCCAACCTACCGCGTACGCTACAAAGGCAGCATCGGCATTCGCTTCAGCTCGTAACACACGGTCGTTGGGATGAGCTCTCGCCACCGCCTTCAGCCGCTGCAGCGCTCTCGTTCCAGCGGACATGGCGCCCGTGGACCCGGAGCTGGCCCCGGTACTAGCGGTCCCGGCTGCGCTGCGCAGCGCTGCTAGTGCGCTGCCTAACTCCAGCCTCGCGCCCGCACTGCCGCCTGAATACCCTCGAAGCGCTTCCACACACCATGACGTGCCCCTGATAATATCTCTTCTATAATTAATTGAAATAGAAGTCGTGGGGAACTAGTGTTTAAAAACGGGAAGTCTTTCCTGCATGAGGGCGCGTTTTCGAAACCTGGCAAGTACCAATGTGATTTTTCCGAGTCATATGTACTTTCTAAGAATATTTAGACACCACTGACAGTTGAAGGAAAACATCGTGTGGAAACCTGGACTTGTAATTTCAAATTATAAGCTTTAAATCGTGAACCTATCTTAAGCGAGCGTGGTGATTAATGCTCAAACCTCCTCCATGTGAGAAGAGGCTCAGCAGTGGGCTCTGATAGGCTGATGATGATGAATTAATTGAAATGGAATGGGACATTTTTACTCCAAAAATCGACCTCGTCGTTTCTTTAATTTTAAAATGTTTCCTATATATATGTTAAATGTTACATGCCCAGCGTCCTCGTCCCTCGCTAGCGCGGCGGCGGCCAGCGCCAGGCAGCGCTCGGCGAGGGCGGAGGCTGTCCGGGACCAGCGAGACAGACGGTCACCTCGCACCACGTCACGGACCACACACTCGTACGGATCATTCTCCTGAATACAATACAATAAGGTTAAAGGTCACATATGTAATTATATTATATTTGCAGCTTAAAGAACGTATCCCTATTAATATTCTCTTCTACCCGGCAATCTACCCTAGCCAAGGTCTGCCTTACATGTTGTGAATAGTTTTGGCTATTTTTTTCTTACGACCGGCCGCCTGCCTGACATCAACCCTCTATTTTGGGAATATATCCCTACTAATATTATAAATGCGAAAGTAACTCTGTCTGTCTGTCTATTACGCTTTTACACCTAAACCACTGAAGTCTGAACTGATTTTAATGAAATTTGGTACAGAGATAGAGTTGACCTTGAAAGGAACATAAGATAGTTTTTATCCCAGACTTTTGTAAGGTTCTCTTGGAAACGCGATACAACATAACTCCACGCGAGCGAAGCTGCGTGTGGAAAGCTAGTATCTAATAAAACCAAGGACAGTGACCCTACAGCTTTATAATATTCAGGGAGACTATTTCTAATGGAATAAAGCAAAAAATTTTAATGGCCAGCGTTTTCATATTTGGACCAAAAAAGATGCTTCCTTTGTCCTTTGTTAATTATTCCTAACTGTATACCAAAGTTTATTCATACTCATGTCAGCTGAATGCACTTCATAGGAAGTAAATATACTAACATCATCGATGGCTATGTCGTGATGATAGGTGGGAGGCTCTACGTCTAACATCGCGTGGAAGGCTGCCCTGCCACCCTCGGCGTCATCAAGAGCGACCGAGCACAGCACCAAGTGAAGACCTGATGAACAAGCATCATTGAAACCTACAAAGTATGGTATAGCTCCATACATGGACTATACCCAGGGTATACCTGTCTGGAAATCGCCCTGTTCTTGCATGATGTGCTGGAAATTTGTAACAGCATCACGAAACTTGCCCATCCGTACTAATAGAAGACCGATGTTATGCATCACTTTCATCCTAAAAAAAATATTTTTTGGTTAATATAAAGGTTATTTTAAGCAACTTTTGTTTTATTTCGCTAACCTCAGATCCTTCTCCGCGGTAGGAGTCTGGTCCAGGGCCATTCTATAAAGTTTTAAAGCCTTCGGATGTTCGCCCATCTTGAAATGTATGTTTCCCATGTTCACCTGTTCAAAAACACTTTTTTATGTATTTTTCTTGATACAAAAATAGCTACAATGAAAAAACCTTACCTTAAGTCTATTCGCGTGAGGAAAGAGTTTGTTCCTGGTGAGAAGTTGGTAAGTATTAAGAGCTTCAGTGTACATTTCGTTGAGGGCGTACTGGTCAGCTAGATTGCAAAGAACCTGAGAAGCAATTTCAGACGTTCACAGATCAGATTGATGATGCCAGTTCAAATCCATAATAAACACTTACCGCAAAAGTCAAATCCAAATTATGCGAGTCGCCCAAATTGGCTTGCTCTTGCATTCTAATTAGCTGTCTTTCCAATGTTGACGCTTCTTGGGCCTTCGCTAACGCCTAAAAACATCAAAATCAATGGCGGTAGGTGATAAATAACAAGACTGACGCCATTCACATCTCGTCTTAATGATCACGGTTGATGAAAAGTAACAGAAACGTCGGGAGTATGTAGTTTTTTACAAAAATAAAGCACTCGTACTATAATCCGAATATTAGTTCCAATTAAATAAAAAAAGGGATTTGAGTCCAAATAAAAAGTATTGTAATGTAAATGACTTCAATGTATTCTAAGATGTCACACAATAGAATTACTGACCTGACTCAAGTTCTGTTCCCTCTTGCTATCGTTCTCGTCTTCAGCACCTCTCCTCGCAACCAGCACGCACGACTCCTCAACAAGAGTCATGATCTTCGCTTCCATTTGTTTTATTTTATCTTCAATACTGACACGAGAAATATTCGTTTTATTTAGTAACACTATTAGTCTCTTTATATTTACGATTGGATTTTTTTGTGAGAACTCCTCAATAAAAAAAAAATAAGTTCCAAAAACATTGACTATTTATTAGCATTCTATCCTGATAAAAGACATATACCTCTACTACGTATGAACCTTTTTAATTAATATAAAATAATATGTTATTAATATAGAAAGTTGAGCTAATACTAAATTGAAATTCAAATAGCAATGTACAATAAACTCATCGATATTAGCACTACAGTGACCTGGAACTTTCGGAATAAAGTAACTAAAACGCTTATGGCGTTGTTATAAATAAATGAACAACGCCGGGCGACATCGTTTTATGTATAAGATATCACATAACGAGAGACGCCGCTGACTCCGCGGAACGAACACCAAGCCGTGTGAACCAGAACATTCCTGATACCACACAAGCTATGGAATGGTATTGCTATCCTGACATCGGGTCAATCATGTAGTCTTAGGTGTAGGTTATAAGTTTTAATATGTAATTCTTATTATAATATACATATAAGTACGTTTCGTAGTTAACCTGGAACCTCTGGTTGCCACCCTTTATAATTATCGCTACGCAGGTTTTGTTTTCGTGTTTAAAAAGTTATCAACAGATATATCTTACTTCATTATTAAGGAATAATAAGTCTTAAGCCTTCCATTAAATTTCACCCATTTCAAGCACCCGATACATACGTATACACTGACAAGACAATACTGTACCCTCCGCTTGCCCTACATATTTTGTATACGTCGTATTTAAGTTTCGATTTTCCTCACGTTTCCTCTCTCCGTTCGTCCCGGGGAGCATCTTTCCCCGAGGAATACCCAGCAGCCCTCAACGCCGTCACCGGTCTAGCCGAACCCGTACGAGCTCCACGCACACTCACCGTGCCCACACGAAATAACTGGTATTACAAAACTCACTAAAACATTTAAATGAAACTAATATTTTTCGGATATACTACGAAACTTTATTTTTGATAAAAACTACACACTCACGACGTTTCGTCTATGACGAGATGTTGCTGAAAAGTAGCCGAAACGTCGGGAGTATATAGTTTTATCAAAAATAAAGTCGCGTAGTATATCAGAAAAATATAAGTTTCATTTAAATGAATACTCGTAAAAAAACATTAATACAGACAGGGAACAGAAATACGAAAGTTATATTTGTACTAGCTTTCCGCCCGCAGCTTCGCCCGCGTGGAGTTCGGTTATATCGCGTTTTCAAGAAAACTTTTCAAAAGTCTGGGATAAATACTATCTTATGTTCTTTCTCAAGATCAACTCTAGCTCTGTACCAAATTTCATTAAAATCAGCTCATTGGTTTAAGCGTGAAAGCGTAACAGACAGACAAAGTTACTTTCGCATTTATAATATTAGTAGGGAGATAGGGATAAAATCGCGTAGTATATCCGAAATATATTTGTTTCATTTAAATGAATACTCGCCAAAGTCACATACAAGCAGAGAAGAGAAATACGAAAGTTATAATTGTATTAATTATTACTATAAAGAAAGATCAGTACTAACGCCGGTGCCCATTCTACTAGCGGCCTGTCGTCCCATATTAGCTGTTCTCACGGTCTGCTGGAACACTTGATCCTCTCGAAGATTCTTGGTGTCCAAGGCCGGTGACACTTCGTTGAATCCTGTATATAATTCATCTTCATCATCTATAACCACGGCAGTTCTTGGCGGCTTGAAGCCTCCCTGCCTCGACACGGTATATCTCGACCCTAACATTGTTAGAAAAACGATTTTGGTTAGTTGTTTAAAATATTTCCTTCATCCGTGCTAAGACGTGAACAGTATATTCTGCCAGTATCGTGTAGAATGTAGGAACGATCCGGGATTAACTTATACGGGACTGAAGTCACAATTAATAACTTTATTAGTAGATCTTAAACAACACAAATTCAATTAGATGCAAACATAAATACAGATATTATTTAATATTTAACATTGAACACGATATGACGCGCGTGTCAGTGTTGTGATGCTGTCACCATGGTGATGACAATTGAGCCACAGTTGCAATTTATAAATGAAGTGCAATTATTATTATTATTTAAGGAAATATATTGTTTATTCTGTGGTCACAACTCACAATACTCTTTGATTCATTTATAAAATTATTTTAAAATAGCTAACTAAATTAGAAAAATATTTATCTAAACGCTAAAACTTTAAAGATTTTTCTTCGTACATTTTTTGCGATACTATTGTGTAATACAACTTCAATATTATGAATAATCTTTTATCTCGTAACTAACTTTTACATGTATTTCTATATGTAAATAAATGTCTTTTAATATATCGTCTAAACATTTGAACTACATATATCGGAATAGTTATTGCAGTAAATCCTTAATTTTTCCAACTCAATTTTTAACACAGCAATTCAGAAAGCACATTGTAACGATTTCATTAGTAGATATTTTTTTCATTATGTTCAAAAATTAAGAAATGTTCAGATAATAACTTGAAATAATAATTTAAAAAAACATTGACTTTGGAAAATGCACGATGGCTCGAATGTAACAGTGACTGAGAGAAAATTTCTCTCAAGTTCTAAGTTCGAATTTTGAAATGGTATTGAGTGTTTTTGATTATTTATTTGTATTTTATTGCTATCTATAAAATATGTGGAACGTCGTGAATAATACGAGCGTGTATTTTTGTATATCTTTTATTATCGTACACTACTGTCCATTACAATCTGAATCCATCGTATGTCGTCCCGAGCGGAGCCTCCTGTCCTTTGTCAACAGTCAACACATTACATATTGTAGAAACTAAACAGCTCTTGGAAGACGACGCGCTCCGTCCCTCGCAGTAACCATTCAAAATATTCAATACAAAAATAAATATTACAATGTCATTTTATTTTAAGTAGCGCCGCCCTGGACGCCGGGGGACTAGTACCAAATGCGTGTCTGTTTGTACATCGGTCCTTACCATTATATAACACCTCGTAAACTAATACAACACTCAACTAACACGGATGACTTAGACGGCCACTGAACATCATATATTATCATCAGTTCCTCATTCATGTCACTTTAATCCTACTCGACCCATAGAGTCGTTATAAACGAATATAACTAAGGCCGGCGGAGCTCCGTGGGGGGCGGAGGCCGGGGGCGAAGGCCGGGTGGAGGGTCGCTAGATCTGCGTGGAGAAGCGCGGGCGGGGCAGCTCGAACACGTCGCCGTGCACCGAGCGGGCTAGGGCTTTGATGGACGCCGCTATGTCCTGGGTCTCCTCCTGACGGACAAACATACATATACATTATAAATCGTTTGTATGGGAAATAGAAAAGGGCTGTTTTTAGGGTTTTCCCGGAAATGATTAAAAAATTTCCAGCTTTTAAACCTTCCCTAAACCTCCACGAACATTTCAAGACTAAGATGACCTTGGAATTCAACTAGATTCTAAATTATTGCTGGCAGAACATATAGAACCCATTACTGATAAGGCATATAAGCAATTAGGCTAAATAAACCGAGTATGTCAAACTTTTAATAATATTGAATGCATACAAATTTTATATTTTACTTATGTACGATGTATTTTAGAATACGGTTGTAGTATATGGTCTCCCAATTATATAACTTACAAAGAAAAACTGGAAATAATACAAAAAAAGTTCGTAAAATTTCTTTGCTTTAAGGACTTTAAAGAATTTAACGATTATGTCGATAAATGTAAACAATATAATATTGAAACATTAAACGAGACGACGACATTATGATATGTACATGCTACACGCTATAACTACCGGAGATATAGATTGCACCGATTTATTGAGCGCTTTGTATTTAAGACTTCCTAATCGCCGCACACGTCATACAGCACTATTCCACACGCCTGAGCTAAAAACTAACTATGCACACAACTCTGTCCTTAATCGCATGGTCCACACATATAATTCACAATACTCAGAAATTGATCTGTTCAGCATGTCAAAACTAGCTTTTAAAAAAGCTATAATTAAAAAAGATAAAAATTCATAATGACAAACATACACACACACACCCACCCACACCCACACACACACAATCATGCAAACACGCACCTATTGGATTCCCACCCGTACCTTTATTTTACTTTTATACTATAAGTTTTACTTTTATGCTACCGTCTTCTAGTTATTAATATGTTTAAGTTACCTGTGTAATCCTATTTTGGTTTTAATCTTATGTTATATAATAGTTAATAGAGAAAGTTATGTATAAAAACTGTTGGATTACCAAATAAATAAAAAAAAAAAGATAAATCCGTTCAGCCCTTCTCGATCTTTAGTGAGACTAAAGAACAGCAATTCATTTTTATATATAAAGATTAAAAAAACATTGTCCAGTTGAAAAAATTGTGAATCTAAACCATTCCCAGATCCCCTTGAACACACACAAAAAATTTCATCAAAATCGGTCCAGTCGTTTGAGAGAAGTTCAGTGACATACACACTCACAGAAGAATTATATATATAAAGATAAAATTTCGTGTCACGTGTTTGTCCTCGATGGACTCCTAAACTACTAAACCGATTTTAAATTTGATTTGCATTCCGTGTGCATTTAGATCCAACTTGAAAGATAGGATAGCTTACATCTCTTGATCAATTTCATGAAATTTTGTGAGCATATTGAGTAGGTCTTAGAAACGGAAATCTATTTGGGGGTATGACCCCTACGTCATAAGGGTTGTTCACTCCTAAATTTTTTAAATTTATTTTTGGACGAAAAATTTTGTTTTTATTTTTATAATGAAGCATTAAAAAAAACATACATCCCAAAATTTGTACTTTTTCATCATCAACTCCTAATCCCTACTAATCCCTACTAATCCCTACTAATATTATAAATGCGAAAGTAACTCTGTCTGTCTGTCTGTCTGTCTGCTACGCTTTCACGCCTAAACCACTGAACTGATTTTAATGAAATTCGGTACAGAGATAGAGTTGACCTTGAGAAAGAACATAGGATAGTTTTTATCCCAGACTTTTGAAAGGTTCTCTTGGAAACGCGATATAACCGAACTCCACGCGGCGAAGCTGCGGGCGGAAAGCTAGTTTTATATATGAAAAACAACGTTTGCCGGGTCAGCTAGTAATTCCATAATTTTCTACTAAACCAGTGAGTCATACAGAGCTCATAATGTATCTATCAGACAAATTCTAGGATAACCCTAGTCTATACAGTACACTTCGTTTTCAAGTAAGAGTAGCCAGAGCCTCATACATACATCTTTTATCCTCCTAATATGATAATTGCGAAAGTTTGTGAGTGTGTGTGTATGTTTGTTAATTCTTCACGCTCAAACGGCTGAACCGATTTTGATAAAAATTTGTATACAGGACGCTGACGTCCAGGAATAACACATAGGCTACTTTACATCCCGGAAAACGTTCGACCTGATAATCCGAGGGTAACACCGCGGGCGCAGCTAGTATAATATATATATTTCCTCACATAATCCTCCTCGTGTGTAATATCTTCTCGTCTGCTCATCACGACAGGGACCCTGACCGGTAGAGAGCGCGCGAGGGATGCTGCGGCCCCGGGGCGAGTTCTAGGACCCATGGACTCATCGTTACTGAGCTCTGAAACATATTATACTATGGATGAAGTTACTGTATGATAACTTAGAAGGATGGTCGAGAATACTGAGAGATTATAACAGGCTTATGTATGTAAATATATATCTTCTTCTAACGGGCAATTTCCCAGCTTTAGCCAGAATCTGCCTTACATGTTGTGAATAGTTTTGGCTATTTGTTTTTACGACCGGCCGCCTACCTGACATCAACCCTCTTTTGGGAAATGTATGTAAATATATAATATTTGGTTACCGAGCTTTGCTCGGTATTTAGGGATTATTGGTATTTATTTTGTGTTTTATTTATTTCGTTTAGGCATTTTAAGTGAACACGTTAAAACAATCTAAGGGTGAATATACGCTATTTGGTTTTTTCGTGTCCCAGAAGAAAATGTTATCGGATCCATTCAATATTTATAATTTATTTATTTGACACTGTTTTAAAACTAAATTAAGATTATTAAATTTTTTTCAGTTTTCTCGAAGTCAGACTCGAAAATAAGTTATATTATTTTATATTAATAAATATTTTTATTGTTAATTTTGTTCAAATATGTTTCGATGTTTATTAAAGCGTATGACCACATTAAATAAAAAACATAATTGTGTACTTTTTGAAAGTATTCAGAAATTAGTTCATTTTATTTCATAAATGGGAAGGCCAGAGGAGCATACATTTTAAAATATTATTAAAAATATAAATTAAATAATTATCCTGAATAGTCTTTGTGGGCCAGATAAAATGCCATATTCTTTTTTAATTTTTTGAGCATGTAGAGACAATGATATAATAAGTTTTATATAAACTTTGTCTATAGACCAATGGAATTCAAATAGCGTATATTCACCCATAAATCAATAATTAATTTCTTAGTCTAACCTCAAAACAAACACTCATTACTTCCTATAACTTAACAACGCCATCTGCTGTTGTGTCGTTAAAGCAATTAGTAAGAGTAATTAGCAAAAAGTAGTATTACTATTCGCCAATAGATGTCAGGAATAGTCATATTTTAAACGACTCCTTTTTGTATTATTTTTAATAAAATAACATTTTCTAAAAATGATTCCTAGCTAGATCGATTTATCGCCCCCTACATACTAAATATCATGAACATCATTGGAGCCGATACCGAGATTCCCATAATACCTATATAAATATATATACAAGAATTGCTCATTTAAAGATATAACATATATATAGTTATGGCTCCTATGTATAAGGGCCAATATGCAAAATGAAAATTTTTCAGTAGAGGCGTTTTATGTTTGATTTCAATGTATCTTGTACTTGCGACAACTGATGCTTTTGAAACTTTGCATAGCAACTATGACATACATTTACGTCATTTAAGCTTGATAAACTTTTTTATAAACCTAAAAGTTTTTTTTAATAATGTATGCCTTTATATCTTAAAAAGTGTGTTACTTTTGTTTTTTACTGCAATAAAAACTAATTCCTTCCACCAACAAATACACATCTTTTTAAATGGTTGTTTCAGAATACAGTATTATGAAGTGTTTAAAACAAAAAAAACCTAAATTGCTACTTTGGCCCTTATACATAAGACCCAACTATATATTATATGTGTATATATAAACAGTAAATATAAGACTTACGGTCTGAATCATAATCCTCATTGTCGGAAGCCATGTAGTTACAGGAGTCCATTCCTTCTAAATCAAAAATATCTTCAGCATCTAAAGAATCCTCTTCGTGAGGGATTTGAGCGTTTGACTGGAATGAGAAATAGATTGAAGTTACTGACCATGAATTATAGAATATTAGTAGCATTTATAAAAAACTAGCTCTCCGCCCGCAGCTTCATCCGCGTGGAGTTCGGTTATATCGCGTTCCCAAGAGAACCTTTTAAAAGTCTGTGAACAAAACTATCCTATGTTCTTTCTCAAGGTCAACTCTATGTCTGTACCAAAATTCATTAAAATCAGTTCAGTGGTTTAGGCGTGACAGCGTAACAGACAAACAGACAGACAGTTACTTTTGTATTTATAATATTAGTAGGGATTTGTCAGAAATTGAACTGTATATATTAATTTATTGTATTTGATATTATAATTGAAGCTAGGACATGCTTGGACAAAGAGTGATATTCACGACTATTCTATACTTTCATACTTTATATAAATATATTCTACAAATTGAACAAAATTTTCCTATACATAAAACAATATCTAATGTATATTGGTGATTCTATAAGGAGCTTTATCTCATACCTTCTACAACATTCCTCACAAAAGCAGACATTTCCATTTACATATACATATTATAGTTACCTTAACATATTTAGTGAATTTTTTGGCATCTTTAATGGAGGAGAGTCTCCGTCTCTGTAGTGTGGGCGAGGGTATCTTGTCTAAGGAGTTGTTCCAGCCGTCATTGTCAAAGTTCGTTCTTGTCTTATTTATAATACTGAAAATATAATTAATAAACAATTAATTCTCTTCTACCTGGCAATTTCCCAGCTATAGCCAGGGTCTGCCTTACATGTTGTGAATAGTTTTGGCCAATTGTTTTTACGACCGGCCTGCCTGCCTGACATCAATCCTCTTTGGGAATGCATTAATCGGTCATGTCTAAATATTCTTAGAAAGTACATATGACTCGAAAAAATCACATTGGTACTTGCCCGGGCCAGGATCGAACCCGCGTCCTTATGCATGAGAGGCAGGCATTTTAACCACTAGGCTACCACTGACTAATAATTAATTAATGTTCTTAAAACAATTAATACCTTGAGTTAAATACCTTTTTTATGGCAAACAAGCATACAGCCTACTTGATGGGCAGTAGTGACCGTCGGTCATAGATATCCACAACATAAATATTGCCGATGTCTTGCCAACTTTAGTTATTGAGAAAAGGTAGGTGTGGGAACAAGGAAATAGCAAGAAATTGCAAGTTAAACACCTACCTAGATAATATTTTGTGATCCCTCTGCGCCCTCACTCTGTACTCTTCATACTCCGCATATTTCTGATCTTTGAACTGCCTCACGGTTTCCTCAATAGCCTCCAGCTGAGACTCTAACGTTTGGTTCAGTTGTTTCTTCAATGCTCCGATGACTTGTAATGACGGCGAGCATCCGTTCCTCTCACTATAGTATTGGTTATTTGTGTCTATATTTTCTTTCATTTCCAAGTCATTTGTCACCTCTGGCACCAATAAGTGAAATACCGGTGAGAAGTTTTCACTCTTTTTCAGATTATTTATATTTTCTTGTGTCGTCTGAAAATTTATAGCAATTTATAAGTATATAATCGATCAATTTGCAGACCCTGGCTAAAGCTGGGAAATTGCCAGGTAGAAGAAGATAATCATTCAATTGTTATTCTTTAATTAACATTCCTAAAGTGCAAAGCTTCTATATATTCCTAATATTAGAGTTGTGTCAACTTTATTTATTCTACTCACTTGAAGGGACTTGGCCAATAAAACCAAGTTTCTTTCCTGCATCAAAGCTCGAGTTGTTTGCCCACAAGCCAGGCAGGTTTCCAGACTGAACCGACCAACTACTCGGTGACCAATTAAAGCAGGTTGAACCACATGACTCTTTAATGAACTGGTTGTACATGCTGATAGTTTCTACAAAAAATAAATTCATTATAATTCTTTTTATAACAAATTAAATAGTATTTTTTATCAAAACAAAATCACTTTTTTATTGTGTTATTGTTAAATTTTTTTGTACACACGATAAAAAATATATCAGTTATTTTTATTATAAAGAACGTATTATAATATTTTCCCTGGCCACCTGTTACATAATTTACGTACTTAATTTTAAAAATAGAAACAAAGTAAACAAGTTATTAAAATGACATTTTGTTTTGGAATTCTGTAAATATTTATAGTTTAGTTTGTGGCTCAGAAACTAAATCTGTTAATAAGTAGGTTATTCTATGAATTAAAAGTTAAATTATCAATTAAAATACAGCAAGAGCCCATGAAGTCAAGGTTAAATAATGTTTACCGATCGTACCTCACTGAAAAAAATATCTCTTTGTTCCGCTAAAGATAACTCCAGTTTCCCGATGTCGAGAATATCTTCTAATTTATCACTTTCTAACGATACATTTAAACATTTACAGACGAAGAGAGCCATTTTATGTGTAGAATATAAAAGAAGTTTTAAAAAGAATATTAAAATATACAAGAACGTAGTACAGTCGTACAAAGTAGTTCATTGGATAACGCGTTTGTTATTTATGATATATTTTCGTACATATATATAGTACCTATTTATTGTCATACGACATACACTCGGGTTCCACAAGGATTTGGGTATTTTAAAGCATACTATCAAATATGAACGTAATTAAATAGAAAATAAGTTATAATTTCGAATATCATTACACCAAAATCTTCAACATTTCGTATATTGTACGAATTATTTTCTCTCCCTCTCTAGGATTACAATCTTTACTATTAGTAGAAAGAGATATAAAACTGGTTAAAACGATTATTAAACAACAACCACAGTAAGCAAAATATTTAAAGCAAGAGATACGCACAGATTAGAAATCTACAATAAACACTGCTTCACCATTGAATTTACTTAAAATATAACCATTTATTTATGACATATACTTGCATGATATTTACTACATTTTGTCTCAATATTAAAATTTCTTCTCCATAAGAGATTTAATATGAATTTTAAAGCCTTTTTAAGCATTATCAATCTATCTATAGTCGATATTTCCATCTTCTATTACCGATAGTAACTATCAATGTCATAATCAGGTGACAATGTCAGTCTGTCAGCTGCATGTTGCGGTTGTCACTTTCAGCTAGCGTAGCGGTAGGTTGGAATCGAAAATTTTGATGTGCACGAGTATTTTGTAATTTCAGCGGTACGTGGCAGTTTTGAATGAGTTAATAGTGTGTGTGAAGTGTTAATTTGAGTTCACTTATTGTTGTTAAAAAAACTTTACAATGGCTAAAAGAACACAACCAAATTGGTCTTTGCCTTCCGCTAAGGTGAAACGACCGGTTTTAAATCTCTATAATAGTTTGACCCGACAGAAAGAGGAATTTGTTTGTGGTCACGGGAATCGAGTGAACTGGTACAGCTGTGGGCCAACTGTGTACGACGCTTCGCACATGGGTCACGCGAGGTAACTCACTAAGTACTTAATATATTATAATAACTCACTAACTATAATATAATTGTTAATTCGATCGAAACTAATTCATAACTCGATAAAAGCATGACCATTATCAACCGACACGGTATAATTATGCCATAACATGTCACTTTAATCTTCCTCAAACTATATAAAAGGTTTCCTTCACCATTAATTCCAGGTCGTACATATCATTTGACATTCTGAGACGAGTGTTGACTAACTACTTTGGGTATGATGTGTTGTATGCTATGAACATCACTGATATCGATGATAAAATTATAAAGAGAGCCAGACAGAACTACTTGTACGAGAAATATGTTAAAGAAGCAAAAACATTAGATCAGATTGTTGACGATGCAACCGCAGTCATAGACTTCTATGAAGGTATAGTGAGAGAAGCCAATGATCCCGATAAAAAGAACACCTTGCAAAAAATGCTGGATAGGTCGGTATACATTTCAAATTTACTAAATCCTAAAATAAGTAATAATGTTTTATTTAGTATCAAAAGTTTAATAATTTCAGTGTCGCTTCAGCTGTAAAAACTTTAAAATCAGCCTTACAAGAAAATAAATCGGATAAAATTGAAGAAGCGAAAAATGATCTCTTAAAAACTGCTAAAGATCCAATATCAGTCTGGTTGGATGAGAAGTATGGAGCTACTGTAACGGATAATGGGATATTTCAAACACTGCCGAGATATTGGGAAAATGAGTTCCATAAAGATATGAAAGCTCTTAATGTAAGTTCACACTATTCTTCACTCAAAATAATAATGGGTTTAAGATTATTTTTTTTTTATTAATAACTGTCACCTATTAAATTGTAGTATTTAATAAAACTATATTATGAGATCAGAGATTTTCACCAGTTTTATTCATTTAAAAGAAACTAATTTTTTGTGGATATACTATGCGACTTTATTTTTGATTAAATTGTGTCTGCCCGCGATCACGGTTGCTTTAAAGTAACCGAAACGTCGGGAGTATGTAGTTTTTATCAAAAATAAAGTAGCATAGTATATCTGAAAAATATTAGTTTCATTTAAAACTATATTAAATTTGTCATGTATGTATTGTGCTAAGTAGCAACAACTAATATAATAAAGTTATCTACCTACATTACACTTGACATTGTATTATTTTAACAATACCAAGCAAGCATAACTAATACATAACATAAATAAACTCAATGATTTATCATGCTCTTATTATATTTCCAGGTCTTGCCGCCTGATGTGTTGACAAGAGTCAGTGAGTACATTCCACAAATTATTACCTTCATCCAGAAGATTATTGACAACGGTCTGGCTTACGAGTCAAATGGTTCTGTGTATTTCAATGTGAGCGAGTTTGATGGCAAAGACAAGCATTACTATGCCAGGCTTGTCCCGGAGGCCTATGGAGACACTAAGTCTTTGCAGGAAGGGGAAGGCAAGTTGATTTCAAAGTAAATATTTAAATTACTACATCTTCAATGTACCTTCTAGTTACTCATAGAAATATTTCTTTACTAGCTTTCCGCCCGCAGTTTCGCCCGCGTGGAGTTCGGTTATATCGCGTTTCCAAGAGAACCTTCTAAAAATCCTATGTTCTTTCTGAAGGTCAACTCCATCTCTGTACCAAATTTCATTAAAATCAGTTGAGTGGTTTAGGCGTGAAAGCGTAACAGACAGACAGAGTTACTTTCGCATTTATAATATTAGTTTCTTTATATTTCCAGGTGATTTAACCGATAGTGCAGGTGAGAAGCGTTCTCCCAATGATTTCGCTCTCTGGAAGCAGAGTAAAGCGGGCGAGCCGTCGTGGGAGTCGCCTTGGGGTCGCGGGCGTCCCGGCTGGCACATAGAGTGCTCCGCCATGGCTTCTGATGTCTTCGGAGACAACCTCGACATACACACGGGAGGAGTAGACCTAAAGTTTCCCCATCATGACAACGAGCTGGCTCAGAGCGAGGTCTGTGTTGAATGGGGATGTTTCTTATTATTATAACCACTCTAAACTCTTATATGTCCATAGTTTCAGTAGTATTTATATATTATTCCAGGTCATCTCTACTTATATTATAAATGCGAAAGTAATTCTGTCTGTTAGTCTATTACGCTTTCACGACTATACTACTAAAATGATTTCAATGAAATTTGGTACAGATATAGAGTTGACCTTGAGAAAGAACAGAATAATTTTTATCTCAGACTTTTGAAAGGTTCTCTTGGAAACGCGATATAACCGAACTCCACTGCGAAGCTGCGGGCGGAAAGCTAGTACTATATATTAATGATACTGCTATTTCCGTCACACACACTGTAATCTTTATATATATAATTCTTCTGTGCGTGTGTATGTCACTGAATTTCTCTCAAACGACTGGACCGATTTTGATGAAATTTTTTGTGTGTGTTCAAGGGGATCTGGGAATTCTTTGGATTCAAAATTTTATCCGCTGGACAATGTTTTTTTACTTAATATGTATTTAATTTATTAGTAGTTGTTGATACAAACGTTTTTTTTTGACATTAGATTTGATAACTAACTAATATGTCAATCATTCTGTCGCACTTCAAAACACGGAGGTTTATGTCCTTAATAGGTAAACTCCAAAAATATAAATAAAAAAAGTAACAGATATTTCTTGATTGTAGGGCGATACGAAGTTCGCCGTGTCTTCTAGTTACTCTATAATCCTTATCATGTTCCAGGCTCACTTCGACAAGCCGGGCTGGGTGAACTACTTCCTCCACACGGGTCACCTCACTATATCTGGCTGCAAGATGTCAAAATCCTTGAAGAACTTCATCAGCATCCAACAAGCCCTGACCCAGCACTCGGCGCGTCAGTTGCGGCTGGCCTTCTTGCTCCACGGCTGGCGAGAAACTTTGGACTACTCACAAAACACTATGGACATGGCGCTCCAAACTGAGAGGCTGTTCAATGTAAACACGTTAAACTTATGACCACTTTAACAAGATCCCTCATTCAGTACTATTAGTACCAAACACTAGCTTAGTCAGTGGTGGCCTAGTGGTTAAAAGCCCGCCTCTCGTGTACGAGGGCGCGGGTTCGATCCTGGCAAGTACTAAGTGATTCTTCCGAGTCATATGTACTTAAGAGTATTTAGATATCACTGACAAATGAAGGAAAACATCGTGAGGAAACCTGGACCTATAGTTTACAATTTCTTTGAAATCACCAACACGTCTTGAGCAAGCGTGGTGATTAATGCTCAAACCTTCTCCATGTGAGAAGAGGCTCAGCAGTGGGCTCCGATAGGCTGATGACGAGCTATATACATCAACCATTCTACAACAATGTCCTGGTTTAGTATTATCAGTTTGGTACTGATAATACTAAACCAGGATACTAGCTTTTCTTCTTCTACTTCTACCTGGCAATTTCCCAGCTTTAGCCAGGGTCTGCCTTACATGTTGTGAATAGTTTTGGCTAATTGTTTTTACTACTGGCCGCCTGCCTGACATCAACCCTCTTTTGGGAATCAGCATTAATCAGTGATGTCTAAATATTCTTAGAAAGTACATATGACTCGGAAAAATCACATTGGTTCTTGCCAGGATCGAACCTGCACCCTCGTGCATGAGAGGCGGGCCTTTTGACCACTAGGCCACCACTGACTTATTAATATTATCTCCTCTATTAAAATAAATCACTAATGTATTGATTATCTATCAGGAGTTCTTCCTGACCGTGAAGGACGCTCTCCGAGGTCTCCGGGACACCGAGGGTCCGTGGGGGGAGGCCGAGCGGCGCCTGGCGGGGGCGATCACCGCGGCTAAAGAAAACGTGCACCTCGCGCTCTGTGGTGAGAAATATATTACAACTAGCTGCGCCCCGCGGTGTTACGGTGATTTCCGGGATGTAAAGTAGCCATGTTTTATTCCTGGACGTCATCTTCCTGTATGCAAAATTTCATCAAAATCGGTTCAGCCGTTTGAGCGTGAAGAAGTAACAAACGTACACATACACACACAAACTTTCGAAATTATAATATTAGTAGGATGAGAAGACTCGTGGTAGTTGTAAAATATATGAGCGGCTGATTTGAGGAATTATAATGAGATCTAAAACTTTCGCGACTTTTAATCATTAAAATGAAACTAATATTTTTCGGATTGCCACGCGTGCTTTATTTTTCATCATTCACATCTCCTCTTAATGATCACGGTTGCTGAAAAGTATCCGAATCGTCGGGAATATGTAGTTTTTACATAAAGCACGCATAAAAGGTTTAAGATATTTATTGTGTCATAAAGAATGTCATGAAAGAAGAAGAAGAAGAAAGAATATTACATATTCACTTAAATGAAACTTAAAACTAATTGACAAAATTATTTACATAAATGTTTACATTTTTGAGCGTACGAAACTAGGTTCTTAAATATTATTATACAAAATAAAAGTATATTTAACAAGTCATACATCAAAACATAAATCAATAAGTGTTTAGTTTTGTATATCAACATTCATCACTACAAAATGTTCACTGACAAATTACAACTACATAGACGTGACATTACTAAAACAAACTTTTCAACAGTTTTATTATTTTTTTATTTTTCTTAGATAGTTACTTTATTTATTAATTATTTCTCCGCTGTTATGAATGTATTTGTATCTTCTTCTTCTATATATATAAAAATGGATTGCTGTTCCTTAGTCTCGCTAAAACTCGAGAACAGTTGAACGGATTTATCTTATCTTAGTCTTGAAATGTTCGTGGAGGTTCAGGGAAGGTATAAAAGCTGAAAAAATTGATTCATTACTGGGAAAACCATAAAACAGCCCTTTTCTATTTCCCATACATACGTTTTTTTTTGACATTAGATTTGACAACTAACTAATATGTCAATCATTCTGTCGCACTTCAAAACACGGAGATTTATGGCTTACAGATAAACTCCAAAAATATAAATAAAAAAACGTAATAGACATTTCTTGATTATAAGGCGATACGAAGTTCGCCAGGTCTTCTAGTATTTTATGTTTTTGAATGGTTTTAGTTATTTTTATTTATATATTTATTTGTTCGTTAATAGAATACGTTTTCTTTTATTAGGTAGTCTTATTTAATAGATGATCTTTTAGTATTTTTTTAAAGCTACGTGTATTTTTTATTTCTTTTATACTTTTAGGAAGGTTATTATATATCTGAGCACTTTCAAATGTTATATTTCTTTTACCATAGTTTGTTCTTGGGGGACGTAATACTATATTATTTGCATTTCTTAGATATGGGTATTGCGGATTATTGTTTTTTAAAGACAAGTTTATACTTGTGTGTATTTCATTTCATAAAATTTTTGGAATTAGTATGCATGTGTATTTTTTATATTCATCAATTTTGCTTCTTTATATTATATTGTCTCTGTTGGCGTAAAGTAATCGTAGTGAAATAGTATCTTTATCAGTTTATTTTGTGCTGTTTGTAATATTCTAAGGTTAGTTTGAGCAGCAGAACCTTAAACTTATATTGGGTAATCCAAGTGTGGCTTGACTAGGGAGTTATAGATTATGTAACGGACTCTGCGGGGAAGGCAACGCACTATATTGCGAAGAGCACCAGTCAAAGACACTAATTTTGATTTTATATTTTTAATGTGTGGGTTAAACGTAAGCTTGTTATCTAAAGTTAAACCTATATATTTTTCGCTATCTGATCAGCTTATAATTATGTTATTAATGGTTAGAGGTTCAAAATTGTTTATTTTCTTTTTTTTTTTTTTGCTGCAAATATGACAATGTGTTTTGTTTACGTTAAGGGTTAACAGGTTGGACTGAAACCAAACATTGAGTAAGTTCAAGTCATCGTGAGCATCTTGAATTATATTTTCTATTTTATTGCCATAATAGAATAAGGTAGTATCGTCAGCGTAAAGTGACAGTTCTCCTTTAAGCTCAAGGCAAAGGCAAAGCACGCGTAGTATATCCGAAAAATATTAGTTTCATTTAAATAATATGAGGAATTCTTTAGAGACCCTTATACATCACTAACAAATGAGTCTGAGGTGGAAACAGTTGTTTGTATTCCAATAATATTTTTCCAGATAACATCGACACTCGTTCATCGTTGGACGCGCTCCGTGAGCTGGTGAGCGCGTGCCACGTGTACCTGGGCGGAGTCCCCGCGGGCCCCCGGAGCGCCCCGCTGCTGCGAGCCTCCGCCCTCTACGTCACGGACATACTGCATGTGTTCGGGGTCATCGAGGGCCCAAGGGGACTGATAGGGTTCCCCACGGCCGGCGCGGGAGAAGTGGCGGTGAGAACAGAAATAATAATGAATATTTACGAGAAGAAACCTCTCAGTATTCAATGTATTCACCGTGCGTGTTTCGGGTCCATCGTTGTAGTGAGAGGAGCTTCAACAGTGCCTAGGACTTGTGACCCAGGTGTAGGTTTAAGGGACCCCTATTTAACACGTTAAACGCTCACCTCCACTGTACAAGCTCCTCTCTCTACCTAATCAAATTTGAAAAGAACCTATTAGGGCTGTCTTCTCTGTACGTTCCAAGCATGAATATATGAATCATTGTATAGGGGATTGAAAATAGTATTGTGTCTTCTGTGTAAGACTTATATAAGTATGTAGTGATCCCGGATAAGATGTCTTGTACTTCCATGAGTTTAAATGTATGAGTGGAAGAGTTAGGATATCCATTTAGTAACCTGTCATGTGCTGGAACTACATTTCCTCAGAGAATATTTATGGGTTTTATGTGATAAAAGACACAGAAATCTATTTCTGAAAATGTTCCCCACTTATCCTAAGATCACTACCACACCTGAACCCAGTACTTACTCCTTCATGAGGTAGATCTCCCGTTTGTTCTGGCTCTCCAAAATAATAAATAAATTCTTCATCAGCTTATAAGATTCACCCAGGTTAATGTCCTCATAAAAGATCTCCAAAGAACTCTTTGGAAAGTTCAGAATACATCCCTTAGATCTGAAATCGTTCGTCCCTGAGTTCAAATACATGCTACTTCCTTTATGAACTTGAAGTATAGTATGCACGCGTATTTGTAAGTCTATCACTAAAATTTCTCCGTATTTATTTCAATGAAATTTCACATCAATACATTTAACACACCATAGTAATATAACTTATTCATTTATTTAAGATTTACCAGTGGTTAATGCATTAATACATACAAAGGTATACAATTTTTATAAAACTTAAAACTAAATGCATTACCTATTAAGGTGAATACAACTTGCAAATTTTCCTTACTGGTATATGGTGGGCATATCTATAGAGATATAAGGTAACAGTTATATCGCCCCAGGTCTTCATAACACATAGTAGTCAATATTATACATAGTGTTGATTTACTTTTAGTTTTTAAGAATAAGTTGTTATGTTTTTATTTCTTCATTTTTTTGTGAACCATTATTTTTATTTTTGTATTTGTTAAACAAAATGAGCGCGTCTCACCGTCAAGCCTAATAGCTTGGTGAGAACAAAAAAAAAATTGTAAGCCATTGTAATTACTAGGAAATAAATAAATAAAAAAAAATAACAGGTCTTACCTATATTCCAGTTGGAAGAGGCTGTGATGCCGTACTTAGAGGTGCTGGGTTCATTCCGTGCGGGCGTGCGGTCCGCGGCGAGGAAAGTAGGGGCTGGGGAGGTGCTGGCTTTATGTGACCAGCTGAGAGACGACCTGCTGCCCGAGCTGGGTGTGAGGCTCGAGGATAAACCTGGTACACGCGAGTTCATGTTACACTGGTTTTAGAAGATTTAAACCCAGTTTCACCAATCAATGTTTGTTTAATCGAAACCCAGCATTTACTAACCAACCTTCAAAATTATAAATGTCTGTTAAAATATTTACGTCCCACGATGACAAATTAACAACGCATTATTAAACGTCATGTCAAATGACCGACTACCAAATTATTCGTTCTTGTTATAAGACAACCAAGTGGAAACTATAGCGTTTAATACGGCACGTATGCCACGATGCACCACTTTATACTTTGATCGTATATATCCCTCGATACGTCACTTGTAAGGTAATGCGACCAAATTTTATATATTGGTTGCATACATTTGGCACACAAAAAGCTTTCTTTTCAATTTACTAGGTGTAACCTGTCAAAATCGGGTTGTCAATAAATTGTGTTATATATTTTTATGTTATAAATATAGACATAAATTGTGTTCAAATTTAAGAGATAAAAAGAAAATTTAATTTGCAATGTCATAGAAAAGGTTGATTCAAAATCATCATAGGAAATGCAATTTCAATTCACCTTATTAATAAATACAAGGAAATAGTCGAAACTGACAAAACAGATGACGTTACTATGGTTATAAGAAATCAGGGCTGTGATTGGACGATTGAGTTTTGACAATGCATTAACATTTGGTTAACCATTAGACGGAGCTCCAGAGCAGGAATTAATATTAGTGGCTGGTTAAGACATTTAAACGGACATTTGTGCGTGGTGGGACGCTCGATACATCTAACAGAGCATCAAACGCGTTAGCAAGATGTTACTTATTTAACATTGATTGGTGAAACTGGGTCTTAGTAATTAATAGTTTTGTCAAATGACGGCCAGCAACATCTATCGTGTGTAATGTGACTACATACATTATAGAAGTATAGCGATGTGTTTCCGTGCATATTATACGGACGGCATAAAATATATACATATAAAGTTCCATTATTGCAAATTTTCGCCAGAATCACCAACAAAGATCCATAAATACTCACGAAGTTTGGAATCTATCATATTAATAGCATTAATAGCATGAACTCAGAAGATAATCACCTACACTCTCCACACTATATATGTATATTAATTGTATGTTTTTCTGTATATAATCTCTATATATTTTACAACAAGTCTGCAAACTAAGCTCAGAGAATATATAGATTTGCAATCTTACATTCTTCTTTATGCACTATTACAGATAGGACGGTCTTGAAGCTTGTCAATAAAGACGAACTGATCAAGGAAAGAGAAGAGAAGAAGAGGCAAGAAGAAGAGAGACAGAAGAAGAAGAAGGAACTGGCTGACGCTCAGAGGATGAAGGACGAACAGAAGAAGATACCGCCGGAGGAGATGTTCCGTAGAGAGGGGAAGTACTCCAAGTTTGACGAACAGGTCGGTCACATACCATTATATATACACTTAGGAAAGTAATAAAATTATTATAAAAATATATTTTTCTTACGAGGGTCAAACAGAGAGTTCTTAGAAAATCAAAAACTGATTACATTAGCCAGTTATTAGTTTTATTATATATTTTCAAAATATTGTCCATTCACGTCAATACACCGCTGCATGCGATGGAACCACTGGGAAAAGCACTTTGCCCACTCGACCTTAGGGGTCTCTTCAATGGCATCGCGATACGCAGCCACCGCGTCTTCAGCATTCATAAACCGCTTTCCTTTAAGTTTTTCTTTCATTTTCGGAAATAAACACGATGGAGTTTTTGAGCCTCAGTGAAATTATGAGGTATCCACCGGGCGCAAAGCTTCCTGACCGCTAAATGTTCGTGGAGGATTTTGTGCACTTGACTCATACCGATGCCTAAGCTTGTCCGAATCTGCTGATAGGTCACTCTTATGTCAGTCTCTATCATACGCCGCAAAACACAGATGTTATCTTCAGTCGTCGCCGTAGAAGGCCGTCCCTCTCGTAAATCATCATTGAGATTAGTGCGACCACGTTTAAACTCATTAAACCAGTTGTAAACAGTCGCACGAGATGGGGCCTCATCGTGAAAGGCCAATCGTAGTCTATCATAACTTTCTTGTTGACTTAAATGACATCTAAAGTCATAAAAAATCATTTTCTCGTGTTAAATTTATGTTGACGTGACACAGACAATTTTCAATTTGCCGCCAAATCGTAAAACAAATGACAAATATATGAAATATATACTCAGTAATATTGGCAGAGTTCTATTTTCAAATTTTAGAATTATTTTTTTATTATATTGTTTATAAGTGGCCAGTTCTAAGTACTTTCAGTTTGACCCTCGTATAAAGCCAGCACTTTTAAATAACAATAACACCTTAAGAAGAGCAAACTAAATATTGTCTTAAACTTAAACTCCGTAGTTAAATTCAATTTACAAACACACAAGTCGTATTGACAAAATACTTTCCCGCGTAAAAGTGAACAAACCAGACTTCATCGCTTTAACGTCACTTCGGGTGCGTTGGGGAGTTTAAAGGTTCGGTTCAAATTAAACGTGTGTTCCATAAATATACATATACAGGGTGACTGGTGAATTACTATCAATATTTAAGGAGCATACTCGGTACATGATTCTCATTCGAATTATGTAAAAAAAATAGGTACTTAATTTTTGACAAAATTTCCCTATAAATAAGTAAAGTGTTGACACGTTCCAAGTGTTCAAGTGTGGACGCGTGCGGCGACGTGTTGATACAACACCACGTCACGACATGCGTATGTGTGAGTGTCAGTGTATACCTAATCTGTAGGGTGTTCACACGATGCATAATTAATTACATAACTTTTGGTTAACTTTACTTAGAAGTTTATTAATATTTATGTTATATTAATTTTTATTTTGTCATATATGATCGTCAAATATCACGTCCTCAAATATCGATAGTAATTCACCAGTCACCCTGTATAAAGAAATTAGATTTTTTTTATGTTTGTGGATAAAACAGTTCAGGTTTACACTTTATTATCAATAGATGCCGCTTCTGACATTAGAATTATGTCATTACAGAAAAAAATAGGTTTTAAATATGGAATAGTGTTTAAATAAAAATAATTATATTATATTTCAGTGATAGAGGAATTAACAAGTTAATTAATAACTTTAAACGTCGTTTTTCTGACATTTCAGAGCAACACAAACTGTCAATTTAGTGATTTCTAGATTTTCTGACGAATTGTCGTATACAAATATTACTGTCATATATTATATATAGGAACAAAGAAATATATTTAAAAGTTATATTTCATGTTCAAATAATAAAAATCAGTGTATGTGGTGGTTCTAATACTAATTATCTTTAAATAAACCTTATGTATTTATGTATGTTTCCAGGGCCTGCCCACTCATGACATAGAAGGCAAGGAGCTTAGCAAGGGACTAATAAAGAAGCTGCAGAAATTACAGCAGCTCCAGGAGAAGAAGTACAAGGAATACCTGGCGAGCAGCCAGAACTGAGCAGAAGAAATTGTTAATATTTATATGAAAAGAATGAGAGTAAAGATTATTAATAAGTATTAATAATAATAAGACACGAGCTTTCCTACTCATTAAGAAGACATTTTGTATAAAATGACTAATAAAAATTATCATCTGTCAATTTATTTAAAACTTCTCATACATCTGCGATATGTTTTTATATCAAATCTTTACTAAAATGTAAATAAATAAATTTGTTAACATAACTATTGTTTTTTTTCCTTTTTTCCTATACATATATTTAAGTCTAACTGCATATTAAAGTTGGTGAAAACATCTGTATTTTTTTACAATAATATTTGGCGCCAAAAGCGCTATCTGTGGTAATAGAAAACAATACTCTTAGTCCAAGTTAGTATCGTCACTACATACGTAGCGTTAACAGTTTATCCTTCATATATCTCCTTACAGTATGAAAGTAGATCATTGAATAAGTACACCTATTAAAAACAGTTTCAAATTTGTTTCTTCAATGTTCATTACTAACAGTAATGTGTTACAAAATAGCTGAAGCCAGTATTTTTTTAAATACAGGTTGATACTTAAATGTAGCATACAATATTACAATGGTTCAGTGTTGGTAGTTTTCCCAAAGAGGGTTGATGTCAGGTTGCGGCCGGTCGTAAAAACAATTAGTCAAAACTATTCACAACATGTAAGGAAGACCCTGGCTAAAGCTGGGAAATTGACAGGTAGAAGAAGAGTATTGGTGGTTTTAAAATTACAGTACCAGGGCGCAATATGCGGCATAATGCTCAATATTGAATGTTTCCAACTACAGCAACGCTTTACACAATCAAGCACACTTAAAAGTACTGCTTTGTGCAATCTCAGTGCTAGAAAATTAACAGATAATTTTTCTTTAAGTTGAATTTGATCGAAATTTTATTTATGTCATCCTGTCTGCCCGTGATCACGGTTGCTGTAAAGTAACCGAAACGCCGGGAGTATGTAATTTATAATCTATATAAATAAAAATGAATTGCTGTTCGTTACTTTTACTAAAACTCGAGACCGGCTGAAAGGGTTTATCTTATCTAAGTCTTGAAATGATCGTAGAGGTTCAGAGAAGGTTTAAAAACTGATAAAAATTGATTAATTTACGGGAAAACCGAGAAAAAAAATAAAAACAGCCCTTTTCTATTTCCCATACAAATGTTTTTCTTGACATTAGCTTTGACAAGTAACTAATATGTCAATCATTCTGTCGCACTTCAGAACACGGAGATTTATGGCTTAAAGGTAAACTCCAAAAAAATAAATAAAAATTATTTATTTCTCAATCACGGCAGTACGAAGGTTGCCGGGTCAGGTAGTCAAAAATAAAAATTTCGTAGTAAATGCGAAAATATTAGTTTCATTTAAGTAATTAGTATTGTTTCTTGTTGAGAAAAGTATTAAAATTTCGTCTTGTGGTTTTTTGTAAATACTCAAAAACTTTATTCAGACTGTTACAAAGTAAATGTAAGGATGGATGAAGGTATAAACATTGACTATTTTTATATTCTATACATAAAATGTGAATACGTTTCCATTTTAAAAAGATGAATTTTAAAACCATGATTCAATTAAAAAGCATATAATTCTTTTAATAAAAACTATTAATTAAATAATCAGAATTCAAATAACTTAATATAAGCGTAAATAATTTTCAACCAAAGATTATTTTATATTACTTTACTCATACATTGATGAGGATGTCAAGTTGACTATTTTTATTCTCAACACTGAAATTAGCGCACTCTATTGGTGCAATAGAAAACTAATTCACGTTCCAATTAAGCATTAGCTGCTAGCACACTTCGTCATTGTGCGCCACTGAGTTGCATTATGCTCTGTAATTGGAAAACCACCATTTTAATTAATTATAATCAGTGATCAAAATAATTCTAAGGAAAATTATCTTATAATTAGTAGAGCACAGAGGGCGTCACTTGTAACACGCTAGTATCAAATGTCTCTTGAAATTCATGGAAATGTTCAAGAGTAAACATTTTTTACACAGAAAATACTACGATTTGGAATAACGAATTTATGAGAAATTATCATAAAACTTAATATTTTATACTAAGTCTTTCATAATTGAATCGTTGTATTAACTAAGTACTATGCTGAGATACGACTTTCGCGAGTTTTATTCATTTAAAGGAAACTAATATTTTTCGTTAAAACGTTAAAAAACGTTTTGTAAAATTGTTTGTATGTGGGAGTATGTAGTTTTTTACGTAAATTAACCGTGTAGTATATCTGAAAAATATTAGTTTAATTTAAACTACTATCCTCTTTAAATATGATACAGCAAAATGGTTTTGTTTCCGTCTGTCTGTCTGTTTAAACACTTCGAGTACATATCAATCTTCCAACACTTGTAAAATATTTTTTATACTAATAAATCTAATAATAATAGAATCATTATAACATTTCCAACATAATAATCGTTATCTCCTGACAAGCGCCATTTATCTGTGATCTGTATTTAGTGAACATTAAAAGCGAATTACAGCGACATATATCACAATACGCACGCTCCGAGGACTCTCAAGGGCGGCGGCCTCGTGCCACGACAGAAATAAATACAAAAAACTTGAACAGAACTTTAAAAAAAGGTAAAAATGAGGTAAACAATCTGGTAGCTTTTTAAACGGGGCCGCGTGAATAGTTGGGGTGACCGGTTACAAGTACATCTGCAGCCACCGCGCGCCGCGACTTACTATTTTGGGATTTATTATTACGACTCATTTCACTCTTTGTTCATTCCGTACTGTTTACATTCATTTGTATTGAAAATAAATGAAATGGAAATAAATTTATTATGAAATTATGTACTTATTATAGAAATTATGTGAACATTTTAGGTACATGTACTTAGTCTTGATTTGATAAAAAAATATGAATCATTATTCACCTTACTGTGAGTAATTACTTGTCGGTAATCTCATAATCTATTTATATATTTATTAAGATACTTTAAAATATTGTACAGATTTACTAGTCCATTTAAAGAAGAGCTATAACATCTAATATTCTTTAAACAAATATAGTTCTTAGTTCAATTAGATTGAATTAAAAAAATACTCGAAATTCGGAGTTAGCAGAAGATAGTAATGAGGAGTCTGTGTTCAATGTGCTTTTATTAAATAAAAGTAACAAATATATTTTCACTGATTATAAAATTAAATAAAGAGTTTAAATGAAAATAATATTTTTCGTATTATACTTCCCGGGCTCTATGTAAAAAACTACATACTCCCGACGTTTCGGTTACTTTACAGCAACATAGATTATTAAGACGAGATTAAAATAATAAAGCAAGTTTAGTATATACGAAAAATATTAGTTTCATTTAAATGAACTCTCGCGAAAGTCTTAGATCTCATTAAATAATGAGTCTTGAATTGTTGTAGATAGCTACTTTAAGATACTTAAAGTTCAATGTATGCTAAGTCTGTGAGGATAGCACGTCATGTTTAGTCTAGTCTAGTCTCTAGAGAGCAGTCTGGTAAGTAATATACATAATCATTTTACATATTCTAACGTGTACTAAAATCTTGATAAATTAGAAATAGTTACAGGGAACGTTGTTTTGAAAAATCTTAATGTTTATAGTAATATATTTATGTTTGTTTTCTATCACTAATCAGAATAAGAGATGTCTAGTGTACTTTATAATGATTCAGACTGTTATTTGTTGAAAAATTTTACTCGTAAAAGTTTGAAGAAATACGTCGTGTAACTAAAGTTGAAGGGGTAATTAGTTCGTCCATATTTTCAAACAGAAAATAATATTTTAAATTCTGTAAACATCGTTTCTTTTTTGGAGAAAACCATTACATTTTTTTAATTTGTTTTAAAATTATATCTTATATGGTAGGTTGCTGAAAAAATTATCAAGGTTTTACGAAAAGTAAAAACACATCAATATCCCTACATATTGGGAAGCAATTAAAAAACATATTTTGACACATATGTGAAAGGCGGTCAAAATTTTTAAACGTCTATTTTTCAAAACATAAACATTACCTTCCTTTTGGTCACTTTATCGTTCTCACTACTTTTATATATATATTTTTAATTTTTGTATTTATTTAATATTTTGACTACATACAGCACTATATATTTTAATACATAATTTTAACTAATTAAATAATATTTTTACTTTCAATGTCAAACCTCCTCATGTTATTCATAGATGGCGTTGTCTTCCATTCTGTTGTAGATTATAGTACACACGCGGAGGACTCGCTGTTACAACATGCTGCATTTAAATTTTGTTAAATGACTTTTTATTATAATTAAGATTATTTGAGTAATTTTATATAATATTTAAAAAAAAAATGCAAAATTTTTGAGTTAACATTAAGTATGTATTATTATTTTTAATATAAATTTTGTTATGATTTTAAATATGGGTAATATTTTTACTATATATTGTCTATTTAAACTTTAAAACTACTACGTGTTACCATATTGGAACTATGGAATTAAAAATAATAATATAACATTATTTAGTTTTTTAGGTATTGTTCTATTTCAAGTACTAGTAATGTATATTTATTACTAATTCCAGGATATCTTAACTCACTACTACATACTACAAATACGCGATTATTATTTGCAACAATTATTACTAAGTCAATAGGTACTTGTCCCTTTGAATGAATACTCTCTATTTGGGTCTGCGTAAATAAAAAACTATAAGTGTTTGAAGAGTAATTTATTAAAGATACATTAATTACCGGAGGGCGATAATCTTTATGGTGGTATTAATATTAAAAAGCTTGATGCTTGTCTATGGTTATAGATGAAGAACTCTATGCTCTGACAAAATTATAATACAATTAAATATATCAAGATTTGTTTAATATATGTTCAAATGAACACATTAATTTATTTCTGTTTGAAAGGTTTGAAGTACAGATATAAATCTTTTATAACCTTATGAACTACAGACTTTAATCTCACAGAAACACTCTCAATTATTATATATGTAGGTGCGGAAGAATAAATAACTAAAAAAATACTTATTACATACGAAAAATTTAATAATTCTTACAAATTTCTAAAGTAATAGGTTTTTAGTGTGATACTAATACACAATGATGATTGATACCTCAAATAATATAACAATGTGATTATAAAATGACTCACGCGACCGAATTTACAGAGCTCCGACTGTTACGACGGTCCACGAGCAATAGAAGGACTAGATACAAGACTACAGATGTTTATATCTATTTAAAACTAATTAATTAGAGAGTACTTTAATATATCAAAGAGGAGGGTTGCTTATAATATAATATTATGATCTTCCGTTTATAAAACTATAAGACTTTGTATATTGTGTTCATTATTATATTAAGAGACGAAACTTCATCATTCAATGTATTCACCGTGCGGGTGTCAGGTTCATCGTTGTAGTGAGAGGAGCTTCAACAGTGACTGGGACTTGTGACCCAGGTGTTGGTTTAAGAGACCCCTATCTAACGCGTTAAACGCTCACCTCCACCGTCCAAGCTCCTCTCTCTATAACAAAATAAAGATATTTTATCTTTGAATATGTTAATTAATCTAAATTCATTGCTTTTTGTTTAAGTATGAAGTATTATATTATTATTGATGAAACAATTTAAAACCGCACATTGTATATGATCTTAATCTTAAATGATAAAGAAAAATCGATTTTAAAACGAGTAACATATCCAAGTTTCTACTTTTACAACTTCGTATTATTATTACTTTATTAATTTTGGAATATTTCTTGAATACACTTAAATACATTTAAAACTATATATATGTCTTATGATATTACTTGATGTCTTATAATGTATTAAAATCTTTTGATATTTAGTCTTTTTAAAAGACTAGCTAATGCCCATTTCTTTGCCCGCACATTAAACTCCTTTTGATGTTCGTATCATCATAATTATGTGGTTTCATGAAATTTCACGAAGATTCCTTAATCAAATCCTAATTTAGTACTGGGCTGTAGGACCTATATCGTAGGGTAATGATGTTTTACTAAAAAAATACTCCATGAAAGACGATAATTCAACGAATAATAGCGTCATTTACATTTAGTTTAATGAATGAAATTCCTCCTTTTTGAAGTCGGTTAAAAAAATCTACTAAGTTGTTCAAATTGGTTCTGCCATTCCAGACCAGTCGAAACAGGCAGACAAAATTTATGAATAGAATTTTTTAATGTAGGATTTGTAGGTATATATTTTCAGTAATTAATTTAAAGCTGATGATTGATAACTACAGACGGACATTTCAATTGAATTTTAATTTTAATATAGATTATGGAAACATGTACTTTTAAAAGATATTTTATTAATAACCAAAATTAATATTGAAAACATATTTTGTAAAGAAATTTCACTGATTTGTTTTTATATATTAATTATGGTGTTCTTTTTCCAGACGTAATTTATAGGTTTACATAAAATATGCCCTAATTCAGATTCATTTTAATAATAACTAACATTTTTAACACTTGGTTAAAATTACATGAAAGGTAAAATAAGTATAACTGTTTTATATAAAAATAATATAATATTAACATATATGTGATAAATGAGATAAAAAAATATTAGATACACATTCCTTGATAGTAGAAGTGACACTTGACACAGTTTAAAAAAACCTAGGTGTGTTTGATGTACGATTTAAATACAAACTTTATAAGAATCTTTGGCTGCTTCTTTTAAATCTATATAAGGAATAAATTAAATAAGTAAATAGGAAAGCTTTCTACTTAGGCAATTATAAAATCAATACCACTTAAAGTTGACCACAGAAGGTAAACTTCCTGTGTCAGTATTTGTAACGCTCGGTGGTTATCAAGTGTACAGATCTGTACCGTTAAGAAAACTTGATAAAAATTAATTTAATAAAGAGAGCGCTGATGCAGAACGACTGTTGTAGCCACGAGGAGTTGTTATAACGGAAGTTCCCAACACTGACACCAAAAAAACATGGAAATGTTAAAATAATTTAAATAGCATAAGAATGAGATTTGATCGCGGTCCGATTTAACAATGTAGGGACTAGGGACGGAGGGCAAGGGGCGAAGGCCGAGATTCAGAAGCCGCCGATTGACCGCCCGGTGCGATGTCAATCATTTGAATACAGAAATTGTTCCTTTGGGTACAGATTTTTGCGATAATAACGTTCCTTTTGGGATCGTCGAACTGAATTTAGGAAAGAGCAAATACCGGAAACGTTTCTTATTAACATTTCTTAACAAAATTAATTCATATTCGTTCATGTGAATTAAAATCTAACGGTTTTGATCACAATGAAATGTCACAGAAACGTGTAATAAAAAAAAATATTTCTAAGAGAATTATCATGGCGACATCTGAGTTTTAGAAAAAAATATATAAACTAGCTTTCCGCGTGGAGTTCGGTTATATCGCGTTTCCAAGAGAACCTTTCAAAAGTCTGGCATAAAAACTATCCTATGTTCTTTCTCAAGGTCAACTCTATATCTGTACCAAATTTCATTAAAATCAGTTGGTGGTTTATGCATGATAGCCTAACAGACAGACAGAGTTACTTTCGCATTTATAATATTAGTAGGGTTATATATGTTTAGATCAGATTTAAATTGGTAGACCATTATAAGTTATACGAGAGCCCTTTTTATCATTAAAGGCGGGATCAGGCGAAGTCAGCAGTAGTCGAGGGTAGACTGCAATTACGATGTGTCTTCACTGAGGAGTGAGGAGTGAGGAGGAAGGAGTGAGGCCCTTTGAGAGACGAGAGGCGGAGGGAAGGGTACAGTCTTAACACGTTGTAATTATTCATCCATATTTTATAATAATAATTAATTATTACAATATTGTTCATAATAATTATTAATTATTAGATGAAAGTAATATTTTTGAATTACTGTGTATTTTATGTAGGTATATAAAGTAACCGAAACGTCGGGAGTATGTAGTTTAAAATAATAAAATAGGTACGCGAAGTAATTAAAAAATATTAGTTTCATTTAAATGAATACTCGAGAAAGTCTTAGATCTCATTAATATCATACAATAAAATATTTACTCGTAATATTTTTGTGAAAATATATCTATGCCATTCTTATTTTACAATTCTAATTAATTTTGACAATTGTAAAAAACCGTTTGTTGTGTACAAAACGATGGAATTTAAATGCCACATTAAGTTACTTAAAATAACTTAATCATATTTAATGAATGTTAACTTTTATGAATCTCATCAGATCTCATCAGATCTCATCGAATCTATTTAGTTAACAGGAAATTATCCAGCGAAGTAGATTCTATGACAACACTCCAACGTCGGCGGTCGCTTCCGATTGGTTGATGAAATCTTAAAGCTTTCTTGTTTTGGAGAAAATTTGAAAATTAGGAAATTAAAACAGGCCCTGGCACGTGAAGGGCGGAAGCTGGGCTTTGTACTCTCGACTGGAGAGAAATGTTGAATTCTTGTTGAATTTGTCGAGGTAATGATTCTTGTAAATAGATATTTTTGAGAGTTTGTGTTGATTATACAATATATATCTTATATACCTGAGAAATAATTACATATACTCAATACTTATATATAATAGTAAATATTTGAAACATTAATGCTGAAAACTCATCATTAATAATAGACTCCTAACGTCGTGAAATTAACGCTTAAACAGTTACTCTTCACAATGTAGGGATATATTAATGATGTAAAACTAAATCGATAAAATTAATTTTACAAACTTTGTATATTACTAGTAAGTTTATATCATAAAAGATAAATTTTGTGAATTTATATAATATAATTAATAATATTAATTAATTTAATTATTAGAGGGAACCAATTATAATAATGTATTCTCGTTATCTTTTTAAACGTTTCTTTCTTATAGTATTTATTGTGATGTGCTCGTGTGTATCCCGGGTTAACCTTGAATCCTCTCGTCCTTGTATCACCAATTCAAACGTCCGCTTTATTATAATTTTGTTTTTGTTGATTGTCCAAGTCCTACCGGGGCCGGGGGCCGGGAGCCGGGGGCCGGGAGGCGATCACTCGCCCGTGCTTTAATTGCTTTTCACTTAGCAACCGCTCATGAACAGAGTTTCGGCGAGAATGAAGAAAAAAAATCATTACATCAACATCTTTTAGAGATTGCCCAGATTCGGGACGCTCGCAGCGACAGTGAGTGTCTTAGGAGGACGCTTTCCTCTTGTTTTTCCAGCGCGCCTCATTTCCTGAGGGGCCCGAGGGGGCGAGGCGGAGGTGGCGAGGGGCCTAAGTAATTTCGCTTAAGAACTCTAAACGTAATTAGTGTAGGGCGTGCTAAGGGAAGGGCTTGAAAGCAAGAGAGGGTTGCGTCCCGCGTCCCTCCCCGCTCTCTGAATATTTGATCGTTCGTGTCGCGATAATATTTGCCGCAGGAGTTCCGTAAACACGCGCTCCCTCGCTCGTATTCTGTCTTTTAAACCTGTCTGTGTTTTAATTGGAGCCGCTACATAAGTAGACTCGTGAAGGTATTAAAAACTCTCGCCACGGTGCTCCTCAATACTTTTAATGTTATTAAGTTTTACAAACATTTTTATGGAAACGTTTCAGCGGAACTTCAAAAGAAATCTTATATTTATATTTCCATGAATTTCCTTAAATGTACCTACGACGATATTTTAAAGAGAATTTTGTGATTCACACAATTTTATTAAATACTTACCTACTCATTTTAACATGCCACGGCTTCCATTCACCCCACTACAAAATGTCATTACAAATCATTTTAATTCTGAAATAGTTACAGATAGCAACATTGGACGGCTATTTACAAGTGTTGTAGGTATAACAATTTTGACCTGGCTAGTTCGTTCAAAACAAAAATTAATTAATAATTATTTTCCAAGTGTTGTATATTGAAATTTATCGCGTGGATTAAAATTCAGTATTAAATCAACAGCAATAATTTACAAATTCAAAAGGCCTGTGAAACAAGAGAAGATATTAGAATTCGTAATTAGCGAGGCAACTGCCGCCGCTGCCGCTCCTACAACATTTGATTAGCAATTATGGTAATTTGACTTAGAGCAGGGTAAGATTTCTCCTAATTTGTTAGTTAAATTATTATCGCGTCCGACGGAATACATAATTACTTTCAGAAGTTAAATCTAATTGCAAATTCATTATAACATGTCCACGCCCATGTTTTTATCGTCTTAAAATACATTTATTTTATTTTCATTGGTATTCATTCGTACTATTTGTGTTGGAGATTTTGTAGAGGGATTTCAAATTTTATAAAACATTTTGCATTTTTGTTTTATGATATGGACCATTTAAATTGGATACTTTTAAACCTTAGTGTCGTATTAAAATCAATAAAGATTTATTTATCACCTTTTAAAATTTGAAAGCATTACTTTGTGTGTTTATAGAAGCTGTATTCGGTCCACACATCACAGGAGATTTTTTCAACGCTATGCGTTTGGCGACGTCAGTGCAATTTAATTACGCGGGAGCCGGTTCACCCTTTTGTATCTTACCCCCGAAAAAAAAATGCTCACCCATAAAATAGACGGGTGAAGAAAAAAAAAAGGAGCGTATGCAAATTCAGGATAAAATATAGCCCGTAAATGCCACGGTTTCTAAAAGAATATTAGAGACGTTTTTTTTTTGCAGTGGGTGGCGGGTGTTACTTTGTCTCAGGGCGCTAAGTACTCGGGCTTCTTGTCCGCGGAATCCGACCTCATTTGCGACTGTTGCTATTCTATAAATCAGCTTCAGCCGGCGGCCTGTCTAGTTATTTGATTATAAATTTAAACATGATTCATATCCCTAGATAACAAAAACATACTGTATTGTATCGTATAGCTTTATGCTAGTTTACAATCGTCCCATTTAAGTAATAAGTAAATTATTAGGTATCAGGAAGTCGTCCAGACGTTGGCTATATTAGTTTAATTAGCGTCCCGCTGGTCATTACGTGTTATTAGAATATATTTTCTTTTCGTCGCTAAGTACATAATGAGGGGTCAGCGGTAGGAGAGAGTCGATAGGTGTTTTAATTATTGAGTACTCCGGTGGCGCGGGGGCAGACAGAGACGACATCAAATATTTAACGCGGGCCGTGGACCGCGCCGCTCTCGCTCGTAATTAAAGCTTTCTTTCCTTTTTACAGCGCGAGCGGCCCGATACAATATTCAGCACGAGGAAGAGCCCGGCAGCGGGGAGGCGCCTCCATTGTATTCGCTAAGGAAGATAAATTAAAAAATATAATTACAAGGCGGCCGCCATAACTCTCGTCAGGCGGGGGGGCGAGGGGAGCCGGGCGGGGAGGATAGTGGAGGAACGGGCGCTCCCGGAGGAGGCTTCTTAAATATTTGGGGATAGCGCGTACCTACGCATTACGTAAATTAATGACACGGATTCGAGGAAGGATGGCGTCCCCCCTCCCCGCCCCGCCCCGCGCGCCCTCCTCACCCCCCCGCCGCTGTTTGTTTTGTTTTAATGTAGGTTGTTAACGATGTTATTAGTCAGGAATTATAATACGTCCCCGCTCCCCGCTCCCCGCTCCCCGCCTGCCTCCGTACGGATAGATTGCCTTAATGACTCCGCCACTGATGTAATTGCTCGAAACCATCTCGAGAGATCACGTTATTCGAACCAAGTTTAAAAGTCCATGATTGGAACAATCACTATATCTTACTATTACATTATAACACCAGCGGTCACTACCCGCTCTGCAGTCGACCGTGGAATGAAAAGGAAAGTACAGCGAGAGTCCTGTGACGTAGCCAGCCGTATGTATGTGTGTGTGTGTGTGTGTGTGTGTATATGTACTCACACACGCTCGCCCAGCATCAACAAGTGTCCGCATGTGCTCCTCACTTCCACTTTCATTATCTCACATTCGA
This sequence comes from Danaus chrysippus, assembly GCA_916720795.1. NCBI lineage: Eukaryota > Metazoa > Arthropoda > Insecta > Lepidoptera > Nymphalidae > Danaus > Danaus chrysippus. Next base: position 17,140,311 of record CAKASE010000049.1, on the reverse strand, counting down.
CGTCACACATTCTGTGTACGTCATACATTTATATTACAAAAACATTTATAACAATTTTACTGATCGATTCGATTGATTTCTTCGTAATTACTTATTTATTATTTAAATTTTATGAGTATTACTTCATTTTTTTGAGTAAACTGAAGTTACTGACAGATTTGTTTCAAGTGTTAGATGTAGGAAAGAATATTTTAATATTCACATAATATTTCCCTTGTAAAGTCCTGAGCTCTCCGTAAATTAATATAACTAACATATAATTTGAAACGTAGCTCTTATAAGTTCTCTGTTGAAAGCGATAGCCGAGTATAAAGTCGTGTTCGATCGTCTCGCAGCCCGGGACCCTCCGTGGAAAACTTATTAATTTTAGTCATTATGAATTCCGCGAGCGAAACTCGAACGTCTAATTTCAACCCTAACTTATCAAGACGCGAATAAAAAAAAAACCTCCCCGGCCTCCCCTTTCACCCCCTTGTTTAAAACGCCGGCGAAAAAAAGAAGCACATAAAAATGCATGAGGCCTTCCTCGTTATAAGGAAAGGGTAGTACTTCGCCCCCCTCGGGGAGGGCGCTGGAAAAATCGTCTCTAATTTAAATTTGGGAAGTTTCGCGTTGCGCAACGCTGATGTCTTGATAAATGTTAAAGAATTTCACTAATTTGAAGCGTTCAGCGCTCCGAACTTTTAATTGGACTCACATCAATAACGAAGGCATATCTAATGGACGGCATTTATAACGTTTTAGACGAAATTGTGAGTCGCGACTGTGTTTAGATAACATCGCTCATTGCTTCCGGATGCTGGAGATGATCTCGATGGAGTGAGATAAAACGGTGCTCTGAGTCCGCGTTAATATTGTTAACAGCTACTTCTTCATCAACACGTCGTACTCTTGTAATGTAGGATACACTGATTATTAACATTAATCATTCGTTTTTCATCAAAATGGCATCGATACAAATGATTTATGAACTATACCTACACTCCAAATTAAATTTAAACAGTGTTAAACATAGTGAGTCTGTACGTAAACCTCGGTCCAGGTGCTATGCCTATTCGTATCTGAGTGTTCTCCTTCATTAACTATAAACAAAGCCTGGTCTCCGAGACCCGGTTGTCTGTAATGTTATTCATTTGGGAGTCAAAGGTTGTGTGCAAAAAAAACGTCGTCCAAGAAGCGGACGGTGGCATTTTTTCCATTCGCCGCGTTCCATTAGCGTTCCTTTGTTTGGCGGGAGCGCGCAAATTAATTTAGCCCTGCCGCCATTCTCTACCCTCGCCCCCCCGGCCCTCCCTGACCCCTCCTCGCGATCTTTTTGTCTACGGCTCGCTCTAGGTATCGTTTTCTTCTTTATGGCTCATTAGGCATCACCGGTCCCATTGTTTTTTTTTCCGCCGCCGCCCGCACTATCTAATTGTAACGAGCGACCGAAGACGCCACCAACATTACATATTACCAGTCAACCTGATTACCTTCAACGATATTAATATCATATCGTTAGTGTCGCTTACACGAGAATGATATGATAAAATTAGATATAATGACTATAGGCATGTAAAATAAACATCTCAATAAAAACCAGACCACAAAAGTAAGTATTTAAATCTACTACCAAGTACGCAGGATCAATTTTGAATAATCAGTCAAGTTTATCGTTGTACATTTAAAATTCTTACCTAATCAATATTAATCACGCAATTCTTTAACAACAATCTTGATACATTTAGTTTAAAATTGAGTATTTTTTTTTGTAATTTGCATATTATTGAACCTGATTTTGAATAATAATTATAATTTAGTGATATTAAACATACCTCTGTGATGTGTAGCTGCGCTGGCGCTTCCTGACACGGCATCCGTCGGCGAGACTCGCGGGGCGTCTGTACCCAGCCGGGGCCGTGACCCACAACCTGTGACCCTCACACACAACCCTCACACACAATCAATGAACACACGTATAATGAACGTCGTCATTATAACATCTGAAGTTTAGTCATTGCTAACAGAAATATATGTTGTATACACAGACACACTTCGGGAAATCGAGTTTAAAATACAGTAGCGCGAATTAAGAATTATACCTACCGGCCAAGAAATTATACCGGCCGAATTCTCAGATAAGGAAAATTTTTAATTAATTGCTCAGTAGACACATTTTAAATTCTTAATTAAGCAATTCTTACTTTCTCCCGGCTATAAATTAGATCGAGCCGTTTCCATAGAGACTACTCATCCTTTAAAGCGGGCCGGGGGGTTAGCGGGGGCGGCGCGAGGGGGGGGGGCGCTTTACAAAAAATATAACTTAGGGTGAGTTAAAAAACCGTGGGGTGACTCAGCCGGCCGCTGCACCCCCGACGAGAAATCTACGATCAATATTAACTCTTTTTTTTGAACGGAGAATCGCTGAATTTTAAACCGTTTTAAGTACGTCGTACTCGGCTTGAAGGCGCCCGCGCTCGAGCTCGTCTCCGCTCGTGGCCGTCTCCTCCATCAATAAATCATGATAGTTCGTTTCCTATTCATCTCTCGTGCTGTTCAAGGTCGCCCACACATGCCAACACAATGACATATATTTTGAGTCACACACATAGTACAGACAGCAAAATAATTCAAGAGTCGCTAAATAAATTGATAAAATCCTGACCACTCTAACGGTACATAAATCTATTGTTACATATTTACCTATCTCATTTCATATTTCATAAAGATTGTAATTTAATATTATTCATAATTTCTTCAATAAAATATTCAAAATAACATTGTTAAACAGCGACATTCATTAAAATTTTAATAAACATAAAAAGCTGACCCCGCCGGCTGCGAGTGCTCGCGCTAAAAAACTATTTTTTTTGTATATAAAAAACTATTTATGACAGCGACCATTATCGTCTAATAAATCAGCTGGCCACTCTTCTGTTTTCTATAATGATTCTATTATTATGGAAAAGCGTTCCGTAACTGTAACATTTTTTTATTATCACTGACGACTATGGAGACGGCTTTCGATTACATTCTTGGAAGAATCTTCCAAGTATTTTGTATATTTTTTTATGATGGATAAAGTAAGTATAATATTTATGTATTGTAAGTTGTTTGTTATTTAATATTATTGTATTATATGCGTTATATCGTATAATATATGACTCTGTCTCCATATAAAGAGCCTCCTCACAGTGCGTGTGTCGTTTTAGAGCGCGCCTCGCTGTTCCTACCGTACGGGTTACAAATTGTGGGGTGAAAGGGGTAGTATTTTTTTCTAATCGACTTTCCTAACTGTAATAAACGATATTTATCTTTCTTAATTATAGTTTCACTCCGTTATTTGGTAGCTCTGTGCGTGTTTTTATTACGACTGCTCGTGTTATTATCGAATTATTTAAATTTGTCGCTCTCTTATTTTTTGTTTCAATTTTGATAGAATATATTCAAAAAAATTAATTCTTATATCATGTAAGATAACATATTTTAACTGAGATAATTAATTTCCTAGTTTATATAAAGAATTACAGAAAGTATTTGTGTTTTAATAAGTGTGGGTAACATTGGATCATTAAATTTGAGCTCATTGTAATAATGACTCGAGAACAAAGTTCTTTAATAAAAAGTAAATTATTATTAAATATCAATTGTATTAATTTATCATTAAAGATGTATGACCCTAGTTTGGTGTGTCAAAGCTATATAAGAAGAACGGCGACGTAAAGACAGAAAACTTCCATCATTGCGACTTGTTGGAGTTATAGCACACAAGTTAGCTGCTCCTCAATGAACTGTGAATAATAGAATATGGACAAAGACTGGCAAACTCGGAATGAGTTACGGGCTTAATGGAGATGTGATATGACACCTAATAGTAGAACTGGCATCAATTGAATAGCTTCAGCAGTCTCAATCCGACCATATATCAACATATATTAAACACATTTGTCTATCTGAAACTTCTATTTGACTGATTCCTATACTAGAATTAATTGAAAGTCCTGGAACTAATTTTTTGTGAAGAATAATCAAATTGAGAGTAACAAATCATTCAAATTTTTTATAATATATTCGTGTATGAGCCGCCACGTGGCGCATGCGTAATACCAACCCTTTTTTACCCTTTCGCTTCCCCGAGTTTTTTTTTCGTGGGTCTCTGTAAAGGGTTGTGTGGGGTGTACCTGCGGAAGGGTTGAGTTTTTTCTGTATGCTCGTTATGCGTACCCACGGTGTTTTTTCACTGTGCCATGATCTGAGGACAATGGAGAGTGCATTGAACTCTTAACAGCATCAGCTGACGTCATAAAAATGCACTTGTCTCTTTATTGTATTGATTTTCGGTATTTTTCAAGGTCGTTCCATTGTGTTCTGTATTTAGAACTGCTACCGTTTCCCGGTAGTATGAATGAACTCTGATTGTGAACAGTAAATGATCTACGTCTATTATTATAAATATCTTTTTATCTCCAGTTAGTTCTTTTAACATTTTTTAACATCTTTACTACAAAACATTTATATACCTAACAAAAATAATAAGACAAAAAGCAAGCAAATTCAACAGATTCTGATACATAAACTTTCAAGAGTAATTTGAAAAAAATATTTTTTATTGTTTTATTTATGGCCTATTATGGCGCCAAGAGACACTTAAAATTACTTCGCGAGTAAGAATTAAAAGATACATATTATATTGATTTATTTTTCATCTCATTCAAGTAAATTATAAGCCATTACATAATATAATATTATGTTTTCCTAAGTTTTTCATATTTAGCAGCCGGCGCGCGGATGGTGTCAGCTTTCAACACCCGTTAATTTTTTGGCAATTCGAGTTAAAAGTACAGTTATCACCAGTAACCCACATTCATCAAGGTGTTAGGGTTATCAGGTTGCAGACGATTGTTGGCATTCTCTCAAGCCTTTGTCGACCCTTTTTATAACTACCTTTTTAAGGGCTGTACGATTTTTTTACGAGACACGAAGCAAACACACCTTTTGTCAACTTATCTGGGTTGTCCTTGATAAATAATGTCGATTTATCTTGAATTGTAGATATTTAATATATAACTATAAGTAGTGGTTAAAAGGCCCGACTATCATGCATGAGGACGCGGATTCGATCCTGGCCCGGGCAAGTACCAATGTGATTTTTCCGAGTCATATGTACTTTCTAAGAGTATTTAGACATCACTGATTAATGCATTCCCAAAGAGGGTTGATGTCAGGCAGGCGGCCGGTCGTAAAAATAATTAGCCAAAACTATTCACAACATGTAAGGCAGACCCTGGCTAAAGCTAGGAAATTGCCAGGTAGAAGAAGAAGATTTATAATATATAATTGTTTACATATATTTTACTTTGATTTTGTAATTGTAGTTCGTTATTTTTAATACCAGTTGTATGTTTGGGTTGTTCTAGAGTTCCGTATCCATTGAGTGTCTAATGGAGTTGTATCAAAAGTATATTTTGTAATTTTAACGGCCTGTCGGACACTTTGATCGTGTTATAAAAACTATGAATAAAGGATATTGAGGATTAAACGCTAACAACAGTAGCCGGTGGCCGCGTTACATAAACATACAGACAAAGGAACACAAACAAACTCCTTTGTTACTTGTCTTTCGGTACATGTAGGTACTATTCGGTGTTACACTGTACGCCGCACCAGTCTTACAGTCCTATCACACTCGGGATTAAGAGATTACAATCCTTTGGTCTCTGTTACATATTTTGCAAGGCGTTCTAATACGTCTGTTGTACTTCTAAGAACGAGAGACAAGTTGCATTATGACAACAGAGATGAGACCGGGTTGTGTGGAAATTGAAACATTAAAAAGACCGCTTTAGTGATCATTTTAAATATATCTATACATAATGATTGATAATAATGAAATCTTTGATATATTTTGTCTGTATATAAAAAGAATTTGTTCTTTGAAATTAAAGTATTATATAAATACTAGCTGACCCGGTTAACGTTGTTTTGCTAAAAAAAAAAAATATGGGTTGGTGATTAAAAAGTAAAAATATTGGGTTGTATGTATTTTTAATGCTGCTTTAAAAAAAAAATAAAAAAAAATTTGGTCTGAAAAAAAAATTAAAGGTGAACAACCCTTACTACTAGAGTTAAGGGTATGAAAAATAGATGTTTTCCGATTCTCAGAGTTACTCAATATGCTCACAAAATTACATCAAAATCGGTCCAGCCATATCGGAGTTCTCTGTCTAACACCGCGACACGAGAATTTTATATACATACATATTTGTATTTATTCTCACCTACATATAAAACTGACAATAATTTTCTTATAATCAGTGTACAATAGTGGATGACTTGCTTATGTGTTCCATAGCTAGATTCTGTCCATACATCCTCATAGGTATAAGAAGTGAATCGCGTCAAGTCCGTTGCGTATTATTAATGACATTGTGAAGATCACTCATACATGAATGGTGCTCACAATCAAACACTTTGTGATAAGGGTATTTCAATAAAAGGTAATATTTGGCGTAAAAATCAATAATAAAACCACAAAGGCGACGGTTAACCGAGGTTAGCTAATGTGCGGGTGGGTTTTAAAAGATGCATGGCGGAATGAATCCGCGACACTCATGATATCATGACATTCATGACACTCATGACACTCATGACACTCGCTCTATCATGAAATGAATGTAGTGATTAGATTTATACATGACTTTCGCGATATACGGAAACTAAACTAACTTAAAAAGAATTAAATGGTTTTATAAAATTATTACTTTGTTAACAAAAATAATGTGTTGTACATAAACTTCTTCTTCCTGGCAATTTCCCAGCTTTAGCCAGGGTCTGCCTATGTTTATAGTATTTGCATATATTATGTTATTTCATAGAGAGTATATATAAATGTAATTTACAGTTAGTTACCTCTGTCTTGATCTGATTGCAAAGTATTAAAACATTTTAACTAAAAATCAACACAATAATGATTAATAAATATAGAGGTCATTAAATTAAATGAAACTAATATTTTTCGGATATACTACGCGTGCTTTATGTAAAAAAAACTACATACTCCCGACGTTTCGGTTACTTTTAAGCAACCGTAATCATTAAGACGAGATTATCAGATAAGTAGTAGTTTTTTACAAAAATAAAGCACGCGTAGTATATCCGAAATAATATTAGTTTCATTTAAATGATCGCGAAAGTCTTACTACTCATCATTAAATAATATTCTACAGAAATATTTTTCAATCAATTTGAACTTTTGTTACATTTATATTTAAATGAAATTCTTACATTGTATGAATGTAAATATGTAAGGATCTATATTATTGTGTTGCAACATTAATCTTTCATATGTGTCGTATATTTTTTGTTATAAATTTCATCGATTGTACCACCACACGTGGGTCTCGACGTGCACAAAGACGCATTCACTTGTACGGAGTACGCGGTTATAAAAACACAATCAATTCAGGAGAATCACTTATAATATACAATACTATGTTTTGATTTATTTATAATACTGACCTGAATTTCCTTTTATATAAGTTAGGTAATTTAATTTGGTCAGAATATTCGTAGTATAAAAATCAGTGGTGGCCTGGTGGTTAAAAGGCCCGCCTCTCGTACATGAGGGTTCGATCCTGGCAAGTACCAATGTGATTTTTCCGAGTCATATGTACTTTCTGAGAGTATTTAGACATAACAGACGATGAAGGAAAGTAAGGAAACCTCGACTTATAATTTCCAATTATAAGTTTGAAATCACCAACCCGTCTTGAGCAAGCGTGGTGATTAATGCTCAAATCTTCTCCATGTGAGAAGAGGCTCAGCTGTGGGCTTACATAGGCTAAAAAAAAATCTTTTTCTATACAAGTTATCTAATTTTATTTGGTCAGAATATTGTCTATCAGCAAATTAATTCAAAAATACCACGTTGATAATCATTACAGTTATATTTAACTTCCAAATCAGATAATTATCGGTTTGTGGTTAACTAATAATATTTTTAACGGATATTTTAACCGGTAACTCTGTCATTCGCGGCTCGAAGCAAACAGTCTGGCAAGTGTTGCTTCGTTAGAACAGAATGTGGACAAAAACTGTATCTAGGAAGCTTATAGTGAAACAAAAACGTCTTCCGGCTTCAAAATAATATTTTACAAAACCTCATAAATACGAAAATGCTCAAAAAACAATACTAAATAATTAAGCGTAATTTTTAATCAATTAATTTTAATTCTATGTGCAAAATCAGAGCGTCTAGATCAGTAGTTGAGTGTAATTTATTCTTAAATTTCTTTATTCTCTCCAATTTATTCTTATTCCAAAACACGAACACGTTTATTTTAGCGATATGCATTTTAATAATATTTTTAATTTACAAAAACCTTACACCTGTCGTTGGAAAACAGCGGACGTTCCTTAATCAATAGACAGCACCGTTTCCGTCACTATCAACATAAAAAAATGTTAACAAAAAACATATTCTAACGTCGAAAGTGTACCACGCCGCGGATCATAAGCACGTTCATTTATTAATTTATACTTTACGAATAAAAAACACGACCCTAGTTAGAAAAAAAACAGAGCTCGCGTCGCTCAAAAGGGAAAGGGTGTTCTGAATCGCGTGCCAGTTTTGTTTTTGAATCTACGACGTGGATTTTTTGTTTTTTTTAATATTATGTTTTTTAACATTAGCGCGGCTCGGGAAATTTGAAGAGCGTTATATTGACGCGAGTACGCCGCGTACGCATTGAAAAAATCTTAAGCCGTGGTGAAGAGAATTGAATCCTTTGGAGATACAATCAGGGTTTGGTTTCCGAAAACAAGAGATATTTGTGTCTTGCTATAATGATATAGAATGCAACAGAAGCTGTGGTAATTTTGGCACGAACGATCCCAACACATGGCGAAGACGTTATGGTGTTTTTTAAGACTTCTGTTGTATTATGAATATTCATTTGATATTCCATGATTATAATACGACGTAAAAATCACCTTCCGTTAATGCATCTGCAATTATAATCTTGATGACAGCGACTGTTTTCATTGTAAGGTAGCGCCGAGCGACAATTAAATCTTCGAGACAACACTAATAAATAATGTTTGAAATTCCTAAGTGCGCTATAAACAATCGCCATGAAAACGCTATTAAATATTAAAAGTGGAGGAATGGAGAGCTTAACAAGAAATAAAACATCGTTATGAGAGGCGAGGAGAGCCTGCCCCCGCGGCCCCGCTCGGCCCCGCTCGGCCCGGCGATCGGCGCGGTCTCAGTTAATGCCTACTTATACCTTATTATATAGCGGAGTTTGCGTTGAGGAACAAAATTAATTGGTTAAAACTCCTCTCGGTATCCAAGGCGGGCCTCCCCCTCCCACTCCCTCTTAATTCCTCCTCGCTCCCCGCGCCCCGCAGGACCCGCGCCCCGCCGACTCCTTTGAACGCAAGCTACCTAAAGAAAAAAACAGAAAGTATGAACCTGCCGCCGAAAGCGTTGTAACTTAATTAATATTTTAATTTGATTACAAAATTTAATTACCATCTTCTGTATTACTGCCGTACACCGGGATCGAGAAACCTTTTAACGTCTTAGATCACAAGAACACACTTAGAGCGACCGTGTAATTATTTTCCTGTGTTTTACTTCCACTTTATCTAAGGTTGTAGTCTAAAAAGAACTTCTAAACCATCGCTCATCAATCATCAGTATATACAAATTCAACTGTTACATTTAACATAAACGACAAAAATATGAAACAAATTAATACAGCAGTTCTGATCTTAGATATTTGTAAATTATTTATCACAAAATAAAATAAAAAAAAATAATTGCAAAAATTGTACGAGTTGCAACTCTTGTCTAGTCAACGTATAACGAAGGGCGAAAGCAAAGGGTAGGCCGGGAAGAGCCGCTCGGGTCGCGGGGGTGCGAGGGGTGCACGCGGGTGTCGGAGGGTGCGGGGGTGCGGGCTGAGGGTGCGCGGGGGAGGGTGCTCGTTGCCACTTCTCCAAATAAATTATAATTCGCTCGCTCCCGTCCCTTAGTTGATAAGCCTTTGTGACTACTGTTACAAAACACACATTAAAATTACACTGAAATTGATTAAATTAATAAAGTCTACGTTCATTGGGTGATAACTATCAGTTCTGATGATGAAGAGCATTCATGGCTATAGTTTTGATGATGATGTAATCATATACTCATATACTTATCGGTCATTAACCTTCAAAATAAGGAATTAAACTTCCTAAACCATGTCTCTTACAAGTTACTTCTCAGGTTAAATACTTTCGATGTTTCTAAATTCAAGTCTCAAATAAAAAACATATTGAAAAAAATTATACAATACATATTAAGGTCAGAAAAAAATAGGTCTTGTAACGAGATCTTAATAAATTTAACGAGATAAAAGATATCTTATTTCATAATTATCTCTTCTATATTATCTTCAGACATCAGAAATTATTTTATAATTATAATTAATCTATATTATTATTAAGTCAGTGGTGTCCTAGTGGTTAAAAGGCCCGCCTCTCATGCACGAGAGCGTAGGTTCGATCCTGGCAAGTACCAATATGATTTTTCCGAGTCATATGTACTTTCTAAGAGTATTTAGACATCACTGATTAATGCATTCCCAAAGAGGGTTGATGTCAGGCTGGCGGCCGGTCGTAAAAACAATTAGCCAAAACTATTCACAACATGTAAGGCAGACCCTGGCTAATGCTGGGAAATTGCCAGGAAGAAGAATTAATCTATATTATATAAATTAAAGCTATATTTGTGTAATATTAGTATTAGTGGCATATTTCGTCTTTTAGTGTACGATGCGAGTAACTTAATTTAGAAATACAGAATTTTTTAAGCAATAAACACGCTTTTATTCACTTTGATCAGTCAACTAATTATTTCATCATCATCATCAGCCTATCAGAGCCCACTGCTGAGCGTCCCACATGGAGAAGGTTTGAGCATTAATCACCACGTTCGCTCAAGACGGGTTGGTGATTTCAAACTTATAATTGAAATTATAGGTCCATGTTTCCTCACTATGTTTTTCTTCATCAGTCAGTGGTGTCTAAATGCTAACTAATTATTTATTGTAGTCAGACTATCATTTGTAAAATTAACAAAATAATTCACTTGTATTACCAAAACGAATAATTTTTTTAACCCAGGCACTATAAAAAAATAGTATCAAATGAAAATTATTATTCTAGGTCGACAGGAAGTTCTACAGCTTTAAGGCTTTGACTGACTTGCTTTATGAAAATAAGTCTTCGAAGCCTACTTTAATAATTCTTGTAATTTTTCAGTTATATTTTATATTTAGTTATAATAATTGAATTATGTTACATTTTTTTCTATATTTTACTACAAAGGTTCTCTATAAAAGGTATTTCTATTATAATTTTATTAAAGAATATTTCTGGCTGTATCTTTATACACCTACATATTTTTTATAATCTAAGGAGACTACACAAAACCTTTTTGTTACTAATAAATTATTGTATCAAATTAATTTCAAACGATACTTGGATGTATAACCTAGTTTTGAGGCCTCATTATCAACAAATTATTTAATTGATACAATATTAACTTTAGTCTAAAAAAATTATTATTATGTCAATACTTTTTGTATTTCTAAAATATTAAAGGTTTTACTCAATGCTAAAATCCGGTTACCCTTACTAGTGCCATCTAGCGTTCATCACACAAAGCGGAGGTATAAATAAAAGATAAATTAAATAACAAACATCTCTTTATTTAAAAGTTATGTACTGGACATAGAGGAATACATATATGTATATAGTACAATAACTATCTCACGTACATATACTATGTTAACTTGTAAAACAGTTTTTTATTTGCTAAGGAACACCTGAATTCCGAAAATGAGGTAGATTACAAATGACGTTTAAACTTACAGTATGTAGTAATCTGTTTTTATATCGCCTTGATACAGAAAGCGAAAGGATGGCAAGACTTAGGACAGGTTGGTAACTATCAATATAAAATGTCACGAAAATAATTTAATTAAAAAAAATATTCAAAAAATAGGAACTTAATCAATTGCAACACGAAACACAATCACAATTAGTCGTTTGATTTAATAAGTCGATAACAAAAAATACATTTGATAAATCAGTCTCAAACAGTTGAATCGTCTTCGATGTTGTTGTAGTAATAGAATAGAATAGAATAGAATATGTGAAGAACTTTGGCTTCATACCCTGACAGTGTCGCCACCAGACTGAGGTAGATCATGGCACTAACATTACACTAGCTACCGATACGATTACAACATCGCAACATATTACAACACTAATCGTTTAAATTTGTACATAATATTTCACTTTGTACCTATTCATTTCTTTGGGAAAAATATCTTATGTATCGGAGTACACTATACTAGAGAGAAACCCTTAATTCCTTGAATTCTTAACACTAATGAATAATAAAATAATAATAATCAACAATCAATAATGATGGTAGACGCGGCGGCGTTCTGTGCGCTCAAACAATCAATCAAAAATCGGAGGAAACAAAAATAAAGACACTACTCTATTAGGAAACTAATACCCGTACAATGAATTGCAATAACGTACACACAGACGTACGAAGAGCTCGACGACGAGACCATGGACGAAGCCAGTTGTTATATATGTACATATATTCACATAAATATTTTGATTCAATCTTAAATCTAAGAACAATTACCTAACATGACAACTGGTGGCGGTCATGGTCACGCACTAACACGTCGACACGGCTCCTCGACACATTCATATATACAAATATATTTAACAATAACCTCGTATCTATGTATAACTAGGAACTAAACGATAAATAATAAATAATTTGATAGCTGAGATAGCATTATGTACAGAAGCTGGCCGCGCTGGTGGCGAGGCTCCATCTCTCACAAGTCTCCACTAAACACTACGCGACAAGCTCCATCGATTACTGATAACGGTCCCCTATACTTATTAGTAGGACACAAATAACTCATTGTTAGCCGATAAAACGATATTTAGAAGGAAAATCTTTTAAGAAATCTAAAAAAATGTGTATTTATGTACATCAATGAAATGAGGGTAATTGAGAACCGGTTGTTGAAGGCTATGATCAGGGCGAGGACAATACGGACGGCTTTGTTGCGCGAAATTAGAGACCGAATCAATACTTATAATAATTAACTATTGTTAAGAAGTCATTGTAACTAATATAATGGGTGCACGTCGCGACCTTCATCTCCCCGTGTTCCGGTTACTGCTCTCCAAGAACGAAGATGACGGACGGTTCTAAATCAATAAATGATTACCAAAGCAGACACGTTTTTATGTCCCACCAACAAAAACATAATAAATCATAGAATATCTTTTGTACAACATGTTCTTTAAACATCGCAAAACAAAAGATGAAAAAAATTGGTCTCGTTTTTGCGCAGATTATGCAAATAGCATGACAATAAACTTCAAAACTGTATCACAGATAAAAGGTGACTTTTTGTTTAAGTTTGCAAATTTGGTGTCGTAAAAAGTTATTGTAATAGATGACTACCTAACTAACAAGAGCGATTCAGTAGGCTTACCGAGAATACGAAAAAATGGCTGTAGGCGACCGTTAGGAACATTTATTGTGTGCCGAATCTATGGAGCTTGTGTTAATAATAATATAATGAAATTTAAATACACCAAGTGAGAGGACCAGGAGTTCGATTGCCCCAGCGCGGGACTACTTGAGAGGAACTCGTATACCGGCTCAGCGTCGCGAGGCGCTAGGCCTTACGTACGCACCCACTACGCCGCGTGCACGCGCAAGTCAGTCGGCGAATCCGGAGTCGCCGGTCTTCGGGGTAGAGACAGGTCTTCTGGCTCGGTCTGCTCCGGCCAGTCGTCCCAGCGCCAGTCCGGGGCGATCGAGGCTGGCGGGCTGGGCGTGCCGGGCTCGCAGCCGCCGCTCGGACAGCGGTGCAGGGCTGCAGCCTGTCGTCTTCTGAATCTCGCTCCACATCGGCAAGCGAACGGGGCGTCACCTTCGTGTACCAAAGCATGAGCTTTGAGCTGATTCGAATCTGAGAATCGGGCTGGACAGCGAGCGCAGGCGTAGGGCCTCTCTCCCGTGTGCACCCGGAGATGTCTCCTCAGATTAGCGACTTGTACGAAGTGACGCGGACAGTGCGGACAACTGTACGGCTTCTCGCCCGTGTGCAGGCGAAGGTGTGTCTTCAAGTGGTGGTCACGAGTGAACCGCTTGTGGCACTCGCCGCACTCGAATGGTTTTTCACCGGTGTGTGTTCGCTCGTGGTTTTGCAGGACATGTTTGTATCCGAATGATCTCGAACACACTTTACAGGTGAACAGTTTATCTCGCGGTGGGTCGGTGGCTCCTGGTGACGAGCCCGAGGACGGTGGTGATGGTGGTGCCGGGGAGGTTGTATCGTCTAGTTTCGGCGTTCGCCGTCGTTTCCTTGCTCTCTCTATTTCCGGAGCTGGTGGAGGCAGTAGAGGCGCGGGCGGTGATGGCGGCCAGGCTGCTAGTAACGCTCCGGAATACAGCTCCGCAGGTAGACCGGCCACTAGAGCAGCAGCACGGCTCGCTAGTATCCTCTCAGCCAACATCGGCAACGATTCCTCTCTCATACTTGATAGTGATCTTACAGAAACTCCTGCAACAAAAGGAAAAAACTATAAACAATGGATACTAGAACATAAAACTGTAATATTATCTCCACTTATTTGGTAGTCGTGAGTGTGTGTTTCCAAATTTGTCGCGAACACTTCCGTCACGGTTTAAGTCTCGGCCTAAGCAAACAAGCGTCCCGAGCTCATCGATAGCGGCACTTATCAGCGGGCGAACACAAAAAACGAGCAAAAACAAGGAAACATTTGGTTGCGATCACTGCAAGTCGTTTCCGCCCCGACCTGTTGCGCAAATTACTGTTCATTCGTTATGTGTATTCATTAACTACTTTAGGTTTTTTTAACAATATAACTATAATTTTACTTAATTGTAAGGAAACAAAACTACTACAGATCTGATGGTCTCGTCTACCAATGATCAAGGTTGCTGAAAAGTAACCGAAAAAGGAGTATGTAGTTTATAATCAAAAATAAAATCGCGTAGTATAATCCGAAAACTATTAGTTTCATTTAAATAAATGAAACTACATATATAAGGATCTAGTTGATCATAATATTACACTGCGTGTGATAGGATGTTGAACCTTCCGTCTTGGTCCGGATCACTTAGCGCTGTAATGGAATTAATTATTCGTGGATCCGTAAACTCCGCCCGAGCTCCACCCAAATTATATTCAAATATTAATTTCGTGGAAGAAAGCCCTTTTGAGAGCACTTAATTAAAATTAGACAAAATCATAATTGAAACTTCTCCTCGAGGCGTGAAGCGGAGACGTTATCCACTTAGCTGACGAAATAAACGAAAAGATAGAACATTATATATAAAGATGATGAAGGAATTTTAATTAACGTGGAGTTTACGTTTATTTGTAATAATGATTCAGGCTTTATTAATTTAAAAGTTATGATTGAAACACGCTGGTTCATAGCACGTACAACATCTCGTTTCAAAACTTCGAGAGACTCGCTCCATAAGAATAATAAAATCCTTTACATAATATAGGTAATATAAAAATATTAGCGTGATATATATATTAAAATTATTGGAAACATATATAAAATTAACAAATTCGTAAAGTTTTAAGATATAAATAATAATGATAATTAAGTAGTTTAAATGAAACTAATATTTTTCGGATATACTACGCGTGCTTTATGTATAAAACTACATACTCCCGAAATTTCGATTACTTTTCAACAACCGTGATCATTAAGACAAGATTTGAATGTAGGTTTTTGTTAATCAAATATAATAATTACATGACTTACGTTGATTCCGTCGGCTGAAGGTTGTAATAAATAAAACAATGAATCTAGCAACGAGCAATGAGTACGAATAACGAGCAACGGAGAGTAGCAACGACTCCCCTTCCGCGCTTTTTATTCGCTAAACACTTTTAATTATTCTCTATTTATACGCAATAAATATTAATCAATTATACTAATTTTTTAATACATTTTGCTAGTTTAATTAAAAGGGTGTATATATATAAAAATCAGGTAATTAATAATTAGTTTTAATAGCAACGAATTCTGTGTCGCCGTAAGTGAAACCTCTAACCCAATTTCAACGTATTTTAATAGGATTTTGGGAATAACGTAAACCAACACCGTAGTTAACGAGCTAATACGGTTTCAGTTTTAGGGTTAACTTATAAACCACGTAGTTAAGGCTTCACTAATTAAATACGGAATTAATGAAAGGAATTAATGGAACTTAAGTTGTCGAATAAGCCGAATAGAGGAATTTGTCCGAATATAAATAATATTAATATTTCTTAATTTTTATATTAATATGAAAAAAATATATATATTTAATAATGACAATTAACAAATGAGTTTAATTAATTAAAAAATATAATATGTATTTTATTATTAGGGTATTTTTTTTTTAATTTTATGTTGACAAGACAAATTCCTTTTTTTATACAATGTAAGTAATGATATTTGATGACTGGTTTGCTTGGTTTGAGACAGAATTATAAAATCATTAAGAAAAAGAATTTAATTAAGTAAATTATTATTAGAACTTAATGGCCTAATTAAAATGAGGATTATAAATATTATTGTAATTATTCACAAATTGATATAGAAGATTTAAATTTATTTCATGATTTACCAGAATTGACAAATTACTTTAAATAAGTGAAAATTATTATAATAAGAAAAAGCATAATTAGAGAGTAATTTTTAAGACAATGTATGAAGTCGTAGCGGTCTGCTACGATATATTGTATCTCGTAGCAGGCCGTAGCGGTCCGTAGCGAGCCGCTCGTAGCGCGCTACGGTCCGCGGTTCACTGACTCCGCGAACATTTGTGATGCAAATAAAGCGTGTGTGTCAATAAAGCGTGTGTCGCGTTCCGGGACGGGGCAGTGACACACGTGACTTACACGACGAACTACAGTACATTAGTATATAGTGTCCACAAACCTCGCGAGCTCTGGTTGGACTGCAGCGACAGGGCCATCTCACACCTTCACGTGTAATTCATTTATTTTTCACCACAACAATATAGTCTTTCAATGTCTTTATCTATGATGGTTAACTAGTAAGATCTAAAACTGTATCGAACTCGCGCTGAGCATGTTCTACCGCGGTATCTCGAGAGCGAGTGCGTGCGAGGCGAGCTTCCTCTGTGGGACCTACCACAACACTGACTGTGGCGCGCCGCTGTCCAGCCGCCCCTAGCTGTAAACACACCCCCACGCCCCACCACGGTCCCTTCCCCCTCTCCTCACCCCTCTCCCCTCTCTCTGTCCTCTCTCCCCGCAGCCCCTTCCTCCCCGCTGCCTTGCAGCCGTATGCACGCGATGCACTATTTTCTACCGTGTGGGATATACACAATCATTACACTTTTTTAGTTTTAACTCCCGAATGAAGCTCACTTTCTTCTTCTGTAACTAATTCGAGGACGTTCTGTGATTTACTATGACCGTCGCGTTCCTTTGATATCATTAGTTCTATGTTTGGAGTTTATAAATAGTTGAAGCTGTTTCTGGTCGTATTCGGTTGTTAAATACTTTTTACTACCTCGGTTTTTTAGTATATACATACAATTATTATTGACATGGTTTTAATTAAGTATCATTCCTAATTAATTAATTAATTACTACATATACATTGATATTTCATATATTAGTAACTTTTGTTTGTTTGTGTTCCATAGTTTCACAATTAAATTATGATTTCTAATAAAATTTGAGATCACGATTGTATTTTTAGACAAAAAATTATAACACAACATGAATGATACATTAGTTAATAAAAATAAATTTAATTTTATCTTTATGTTAAGATAATTTATAAAACAGTTTTAATTGAGTACAGAGACTGCTTGGAGCAGATCAGTGACGCCGCTTTAAATAGTTTAAAAATATCTAACTTCTATCGTTTATATATTAACTTCAGCTAAATATACCTAATAAACTAAAAGCTAAAAATAATAACTTGAATAACTATAACTATAACTTTAAGGTATCAAACATTTATTTAATGAGATCAAGATATTCAAGTATTCATTTAAATGAAACTAATATTATCGGATTTACTACGCGATTTATTTTTGATTATAAACTACATACTCCCGACGTTTCGGTTACTTTACAGCAACCGTGATCATTAAAACGAGATGTGAGTATGTAGTTTATAGTCAAAAATAAAAAATCGCGTAGTAAATCCGAAATATTATTTTCAGAAAGTTATTTATCTTAGTTATTTATCAGAAAGTCTTTCAAAATTAAATTAAATATTTGTTAATTCGAAGGTTTTTGCCTGTGTCTCTTTTTCTTTTTCCATCCCATAGAGTTATGATTTTAGTCCATTTTATTCTACTATCTTTTGTCATATGTCATGTCAATCTCCAATTTATCTTACTTTCTTTATAATATCTTGTAAGTTAGATTCTAAAACAGTTTAAATTTTAATCATATTAATTATAATAGTGGAGTTGTAACATAATTAGCTTATTACTAATAACCAGTTGTAATTACTATTTCATAATTACATTAAAAATGCAATTTACAATAAACCACATTATTATTTAATTAGATGATAATAAATAGTTCAATTAACAAGTTGAAGGTAATAGAGTTATTTTAATGATTTAGGACTTTAGGACTAACTAAATCATGTTTCTTCTTCTACTTCTTCTACCTGGCAACTTCCCAGGTCTAGCCAGGGTCTGCCTTGCATGATATGAATAGTTTTGGCTAATTGTTTTTACGACCTGCCGCCTGCCTGACATCAACCCTCGTTGGGAATGAATCATGTTTCTATATACTCCACACTGTATGTACGTCTGTACACGTCACGTGTGTCGGTACTCGACTGTCCTTCCCTCCATAACTCTGTCTATCTATTTACTAGCACCACACACATAAAAAACATAATTGTCCCAACAGGGCGCCGTGTCGCGTAAACTAAGCATTTTTATCGCTTCTATTTCTACTGTTTCAGTTATATTTATACTTGAGTAGCACGCGCCCTTCTCCAGCCCTATTAGTGCCCCACTAGTGCCCTACTCGTGCCCTACTCGCGCCCTTCACGAGCTCTATCTTAACTCTGTTTTTTAATGATCTATTATTGGAATTATCTACTCTAAGTCTGGTTAAATATGTGTGAGTGTGGATTTGAATGTGTGTGTTAATTTAATAACATGATTCTACTCATTTTAGAAAAATATAAGTTACTAATATTTTAACACAATGAGATTTAAGAGTGTCGCGAGTATTCATTTAAATGAAACTAATATTATCTGATTATTACGCGTGTGAATTCACATCTCGTCTTTATGATCTATGTTGATGAAAAGTAACCGAAATATCGGTAGTATGTATTTAAAATAATAAAATACATGTAGTAATCATAATAATATTAGTTTATATTAGATTTTAATCATAAGTTAA
This sequence comes from Danaus chrysippus, assembly GCA_916720795.1. NCBI lineage: Eukaryota > Metazoa > Arthropoda > Insecta > Lepidoptera > Nymphalidae > Danaus > Danaus chrysippus. The sequence goes on along the minus strand of CAKASE010000049.1, from coordinate 17,120,782 downwards.
CAAGGCTTGATAACACTTCGTTGTTATGTATTTTGTATAACCTAAGAAAACAATTAATATAACACACACAGTTTCTTACACAATGAACGGTAAAAAAACCACTGTTAGTTTTTTAAAGTGCTTCCACCTGCTGATGTCGCGTGCCTAAATTGATCATTCAAAATTCGACTTTAACAATATATCATTAAAGTTTAAGTTGCTTGTGTAATATATTTATAGTCTTGCAGTTTTTTACGTCTAAAAAGTGTTTCCCCTCCCGTTTTTAAATGCATCATCCCTGTGCCGTGATGTTTTGAGTCTGTTATCAAGCACACGCCACGCACCTTGCCTCCGTCTCCGGGAGCGAACTATAAATTACTGGATCCGATCTCTCTTAGCGACATTCGCAGATAAAATAACAGGTGTAGGATGTTATCTAGTATCAATATTAGATTTAAGTACCGTTAATTAGACCAAGTTTAGGTTGTGTCGGAACTTCTGAAACATGTTGTTATGTTGTGCAGATTGTATCTGTATAATGATATATTTGGCAAATATAAAATACTGTTTTAATGATATCCAGCTGATTTTCTATTGTATTAAAAAAGTTATATATAGCTTCTTTATGGAAGTGATATTTATATGAGTCAAGACGTTTTGAATCAAAGAGTTTAGGTAGCTTTAAAATTTCTTTGAATGTATCGAGATTAAAGTGAAAGTGGTATTGTTTCAAAGCGACCCAGCGACCCCCGCTCCTACTTACTCCGAAGACTCTTTGAAGCTGAACCACAATCGCTTTCAAGCACCCGCCGAACGAAACAATGAGAATCCTCCAAATACAAACACTTTCGCTTTCTTTATTTGCTTTGCCAAATATTTTTTGTCGTCAAACTTAAAACCCTTTCACGAATGTACACAGAATTCCACAGGATGCAATTAATCATTTTAAACAATAACACTTTTCCTTTCTTTGCATAAAATTCGACATAGATCAAGCGAATCTTGAACCAAAAGAAATCTTTTTTAAAATGCTATATAAAGTGAAAGTGACAAATAATATTGTGTAATATAATTTTAATTATACCGGGAACCATCAGCGTCGGATATTTGCAGTTTTTGTAATAGTCAAAGGCAATTAGTTTCATTACAAAGAATTCCGACATGCGCAAGTAATTTGTCGTATTGCGCTGCTCTAAGTACAATAGAAATCTTAGAGCAATTGGAGCAACCCGCTTTATGACACTATAGACATTGTTCTATATATCTTTGCAAAATACCTTAATAGAACCGACGTTAATCCGCTTAAGACCTGCCGTGGCTATTAGCAGTACTGAAGCCTTCTCCGGGCTTTAAATTCGCATTGTCTCTGTTGCCGAATAAACAGTCATTCGTATTAAAAGTATTTCTGTCAAAGATTTTAATGTATAGAATTGTTTTGAACAATATAATTGTACAATATGATCGCTCCCTTCCGTGTGAACGACAGATGTGCGCCAGCGTCGCGGAAATTATAAAAATTGTGAATATTTCATTCACATTATTGAGAATTCGACCGTTACGAATCATACGTGTACAATGGCCGAGTTTTAGCCAGGTTTTTTTAATATTTGATGGTGATTTTAATGTAAATTTTAGGTAAACTTAGGGTGCTTGGTTCAGCCAGTTCTAAACAATCTTGTGATTGATTGCAAACCAGTTTTATTTGTATTTGTAAATTGTCATTTTCATAGTACGTACGCAACCGTCACAAAATCTTGTTTAATTATACATTTTTTTGGTAAAATTGTAATGTTATTTTAAAACTTCGACGTTTATTCAATGGATATTAATTGCTTTGTTAATTTTTAAATTAATGCACGATACCAATTGTAACCGTGGTTCGGGGAATCGGAAATTTATTTCGTATGAAAAAAATCAATAACATTTGATTAAAAGGCATACAAAAACATTAATATTTTATAAAAGCTTATGATTTTTCATTGTAGTTTTGTTCCGGTATACTTCGCAGGTGAGAGTCGGTACTATCAACTATAAAACACAGCCTCCAAAGGCTTCACATTGAATATTTATCCCGCGCCCTGTCCGAGCGGCCTTTGTTCTCGACGGCCGTTTAAACTTTTGATTCTGCAAAGGCAACAATCAACCGGACCCTCGGAGTTGACAAACTTACCCTATACTTATAGTAACTACACACGAAACTACACTTTTTGCCTCTCTAATTTGGGTTACAATTTGTATGTTTCTGGGCCCTGTTTTAGGACATTAGGTCAGCGTCGTACGTCCATTTCTATGCTCGCAACCCGGTTCTCCCCTTCCGGGTGCGATGAATAATTCCCTTTTTCTGTTCGGGAGAATTGTCCTTGGAAGTAAGTCCCGGGCCGTCCTCATAAATGAGAGTTATGTATCACACACAGTCCCTCACACAACTACTGATCTCTTCTACTTATTTCTATAAAGCAGGATTTATGATTGCTTCAAAACTACACATTTTGACTATATATAGAAGCTGCTCATATACTAGCTATCTATATTAATATTCATTATTTTTACAATGCCATCACTTATAGGTATATAACATGAGTTATATCCAACTCATTAAATTTCTTATTTAATTTCAATTCATTTACAAATAAAACTAATCCCTACTAATATTATAAATGCGAAAGTTACTCTGTCTGTCTGTCTGTTACGCTTTCACGCCTAAACCACTGAACTGATTTTAATGAAATTTGGTACAGAGATAGAGTTGACTTTGAGAAAGAACATAGGATAGTTTTTATAACAGATTTTCGAAAGGTTCTCTTGAAAACGCGATATAACCGAACTCCACGCGGACGAAGCTGCGGGCGGAAAGCTAGTTATATATAAAACAATAAAGCAACAAAAAACCTCTAGTAATAGGTACAAAGTGATAGTAATATTACTGCCAAGTAAAAGGCTTATTAGTTTAGATACTAATTCCTGTATTATATTCTATTATATAGAAGTTATTCGTTATATATCTATGATGATTGTCCGCCAACATTAGGGGCTAACAGTCGATCACTCCTTCTATTCCATTCATATCCCAAACGTCTAATCTTTTTGTGTCCGATCCAAACTGTCACCTATTGTGTAACTGTCTCGTCTCGTCCGCTGTCAGACGTCTTGCACAAATTCAAAAATAACATCGGCATACATTTTTTTTTTATTTCGACCTCTGCACACAGCGCAAGTTAGATAAGTTTGGCACTCGGACTCTTTGTGTGATGCAAACAACAACGTCCTGTGCCTTATCTGAAAGGTACCATTCATAGCTTTATTCTTGTGTTATATATTAAATATCAGATAAAACCATATTTCGTATTTTTTTCAACACTTTGTTTCTATCTAAGCGTCATATATTAAGAGTAATCATGTATCGTTTTGAAGTACTAACCGCAGATATTGTAAATCATTTGTTCCGCTGAGGGTGAAGTTATTTGGAGTGAGTCAAAAAGACGCCACACGTCACAATGGCCTCTTAGCTTGACATCAATTCGCAATTTTTTAAAAAACACCACATTGTATAGCACTCGTGCCGCCGCGGGCTAGTCGCGGTGCTATTGTGATGCATTCAGATGCATAATTTGTACGGCATATGTTGGGTTTTTTATCCAAAAATAAGGTAAAAAGTGACCTTTGCTTATATGTAACGAGGATTCTATTGATGCTGTTCATTGAACATCTATCTTCTGACCCGTGGACGTTCGGCAAAAAACTGTCCAGGTGGGACATTTTGTTAAAAATATATCTATATTTTTTTAATGCTTCATCTCTTGTATGTAGCACGAGCGCTTTTTAACAATTGAAATTATTCGTTGCCCTTCTAAAAGTACACAAAACTATTGAAATATTTTAAATATTTATATTTTGTACAAAAAATACAGTGTCAAATTCTCAGTCGAGCAATATACTCCCTGGAGCGCTAGAGTCATATGCACAAGGAATACTTTCCGAACCAATTTTAATTTTGTATGAGATTTTATAATTATTTCATTTAACATTATAATCTATTTACAATCCTACCATATATTTTATTTACTAAACAATGCTTTCATTTAATGAGATCTTAAGACTTTCACGATCATTTAAATGAAACTAATATTATTCTTATATTCTACGTGTATTTTATTTTTGTAATTCACATCTCGTCTTAATGATCTATGTTGCTAAAAACTGAAACGTCGGTAGTATGTAGTTTTTTACAAAACTAAAGCACGCGTAGTATATCCGAAAATATTAGTTTCATTTTAATGCAAATATTATAATACAATACGTATATTTTTCGTCACTGTGACCACTTCATTACAGAATCCTTTCCCGTGTCATAACATGAGGCCCGACCCGCCGTCTGCCACTCGCAGACTAGTAGCCCTTACGCAACTATTAAATATACTTTTAGACCAAAAACAACGTCTTATTTCACAAATAATGTTTCATATATTACTCGAACCTAGAAGAATCTTCGATTGACCTGAAATACAATTATTTAACAGAAAAAAATAAAAAAATATTGATCCGATTACCGCCGGCCAGCTGCGGGATAGTACGCGGACTATGCAATTTTTTTTTAACAAAAAAACCTACTCTCGATACTCCAACTTCCGATGTATAATTTCAATATACGTATCTAATTCAAGATTCATTAATCTTTAGAATTGAGTATCGAGATGGACTCGCTGTGTATGGTCACTCGATCACAGGAAATTGATTGTAGTTTTTTTGATTCCCACAACCGATTGTTGAAAACTAACTATAGGCTTATTAGGCGAGCGAAAAAATTACATTATTAATGATGTGAATTGTACTAATGGAATGGATTCGAATATCTTAGTAGCATTTGGTAGGAATCATCAGTAATTAACAACTATAATAAGAAATTTGTTACGCTTAGGTATTATTCTGTTAGATTTGAATTGAACTGAGTCTGTGACGATTGAAGAAAACAATTATAAAGAATTTCAATTAGAATAATATATAAGTCAGTGATAGCCTAGTGGTTAAAAGGCCCGCCTCTCGGTATGACGACGCGGGTTCGATCCTGGCAAGTACCTATGTGATTTTTCCGAGTCATATGTACTTTCTGAGAGTATTTAGACACCACTGACAGACGGTGATGGAAAACATCGTGAGGAAACCTGGACTTATAATTTCACAATTATAAGTTTGAAATCACCAACCCGTAGCAAGCGTTGTGATTAATGCTCAAACCTTCTCCATGTGAGAAGAGGCCTTTGCTCAGCAGTGGGCTCTGATAGGCTGATGACCAATATATGTATATGTCAAGTGTTTCAATTTAATATGTATTAAAATATATTGCTCTATTGTGTGATTACAATGAATATTATCAAATTTATAATCCGATATTAGCCTTTTAAAAACTGACAAATATCATCCTATCGTGAATGCCATATCCTGTCTGTAATGGCATTAAATGTAAAGTAATAGAAAACAAAATGTTCGCAAAAAGCACATTTTGTACAGATTAACTTTTGTTGGCACACCTACGTCACTCAAAATTATGACAATTGAGTCTTTATTGACAAACGTCATTCTGTTAAAATGACGTTTTAAAATTTGTAAATTTTGACAAGTTTGTAGAATTAAATAAAATTGTTAACCAATACAGAAAATATAAGTTTTTTTTACATTAATAACTCATTTTGTGAATAAAAAATCAAACGTGTACATAATTACTATAAAAGACGGTTGAAGTAGCGGCGAATGGTTGGCTAGCTACCTACTTGAGATTCGCAATACTATAACACGCAATATTCTTGTGTTCGGTCAACATAATGGCACCAAATATTATATTACTAGAAAGAAAATATCCCATTTCCGCATCTCCCAACAATGAACGCGGCATCAAACTATTCAAATATAACGCAGTGGGTGAAGTTAGGCTTTTTTGCACATCGAGCGAATTAATGGATAACCAAAAAGCGAACTCGAAATAAAAAAACATACTTATTAAATGTTGGTTTCTCGTAATAACACATTCGAGGTACACATCATTGTTTCCGTGGACCCTGGTATCCGGTTACAACCGTTAAATATTTTGGCTCCGATGAAAGGGAAACTTGGATGTTTTTGGGTAGTTTTTGCTCCTCCGACGCGGAAGTCGCGTACTTATGCAAAAGCTGTGGCCCGGAATCGATTTCGCTTTTACGTTCAAATAACATACAATTACAAATACCACAATGTACAGTACACTCGCTTTAATTGCGTCTCCATTGTTAAAAACTCCTTGGAACTTAAAACTTTTTCAATGCTCATAAATTAATATTTTAATTGAAATATCTGAGTTATAACGAATTCAAAGAATCTGAGAGAACATTTATCAATTCACAAAGAGTGAAAGCTGAAAAGGAGCCTGGCCGGGACAGATTTAATTTGTAACGAAGTCTTTAATAATTGGAACATAAAGATCGCGAGTAATTAATTTTGGCAGCGAGTCGGGAGCAAGGAGGTTGTGCATTGAGCGGTGGACCGAGGCGAGCCTAATTTATATTAATGACCTCGGGAGGCGCCGCCGACTCATCTTTCTTTATAAAGCGCCTCGGTCACGCCGCTCGTCTGCGCCGTCCCTGGAACACAGACCGCCCGTCTGTGCCTTACCTGTTACCGACAGTAACAAGTGTGAGAAAATATATGAATACGTTTAGAATATTGACTGAACTAATTTAAAAACAATAAAAAATCGATTCGTTTATTAATTTTTTGTTACTTATACTTTCTTTAACCACACTTTGTAAGCTGTAGTCCAAATCTAAGACGGAATTTAAAGATAATTTACGAACATCTACTTAAGGTTGTCGCTAGTTTATTATGTTATGTTTATGAGTGTAAACGATACTAGATGTAGTGTTGTGGTGGTAGGTGGTAGGTGATGGCGCTAAAAGCCGGACGGAAGTCGCGGACCGACGGCTCGTGTTACAGAGACCGTGGGACAAACATATAACATACAGGGGGTTCACAAGTCGTACGTTTAATATAATCAAAACAGAACTACACGATATACATACAGACATACAATTAAGGCTTATCATTTAGGTAAAGCCAGTTGAAGCCATTGAAAATAATTAAAATTCTACATCTATACATACTCACATTTCTATATTATCTTGGTGAACATCCTTTATAATATTCTAAATATATTAAAATGCCATAAAAGAATTTAGCAATATATTATGCTTTTTGATTAAAATTATTGTATGTATATTTAGTTATGTAAGTATCACCCTGTATACTATTAAATGAAATGAGCATCTATGGATGCTGCAATATTTTCACACTCCATACGAGTTTCGTCTTAGTTTGTCATGATAAACAAAAAAACACTAGCACACTGCTCCAGGTTTTGTATCTATACCAGACCACTGATCTATCTAAAATTTTTATTATTTGAAAGTAAAAAACAGAAACATTTATGCATATCGTAAAAAAAAAATAATTTGTTATAGAATATGTAATTAAATATTTACTAAATTAATTATATATTTTTATGGCATTTTGTGTAAATAAAGATCCATTACTGTTATAAATTTAGTGACAGTTTTCATTCATTTAATATTTGTAATAATTCGCTCTACGTGACTTAAAGATAGACTAGTAGACTCTCTAGTAAACCAAATAATTCGGTCTACTTGACTTAAAGATAGACTAGTAATCTCTAGTAGACCAAATAATTCGGTCTACGTGACTTAAAGATAGGCTAGTAGACTCTAGTAGACCAAAAAAGTTATAGTCTTCTAATCTTTTAGAAGACCATGAACTAGTTGAAATTTGAATAGAAACTTCTTGACTCCTTCCGCGTGTATTTATATTCAAAACACGTTGATTTTAGGAAACTATTAATATTTTCAACCCATTATCTGTTTATGATAAATTCATTACTATATTCATATGAAAATACAATTTAAAAACTGTTTGTTTATGAAAATATTAACTTATTGTTTTATATACGCTCAATTTATCTTTCATTGTACAGATATAATTACAAAATGTTAAATATTATAATGATTATGGTGAGTATTTGAAAGTAAATGCATTGATTGATCCCATTCTAAGCTCTCAGCATATATGCTTGCTTCATTTTTTTATACAATACTAAATCTAATGGTGCTATTTTATTGTGAAAACAAATATAAGAAGTGCCTGTACGGCACACATGTACCGATATGTAACAGTCTGGTCGGCTTCACTCGCACAAAGACCGGAGCGAATGTAGGTAAGATGGTTATAATCGAGTCCAAAGTGGGTTAAGCAAAAAGCGGCAAATGTTTTATTGTAAAAAATCCTTTCAAAGTCACATAGTGCACGTGTGCCAGATTTCTGATGCAGTGAAGTGAGAAGCTTCGCGTGCGATGAGCATCGGGATATAGGTTACATTACTGTAACAATATATGACCTACAGCCGGTAGAAAGGGTCATTACATACATTTATTATGTATTTACTATTTATTTAGTTTAGAAGACCAGGCAAAGTGGATGAAACTTAGTAGGAAAGCACACCCTGGGTTCTCCTGCCTAGGCGAGACTAGCGACCGGGATAGGCGCTGATGATCATGTATTTACTACGTTGTACACACTCTCAGTCATTCTGCAAGAGCAATCCCTTTCTAAATCTCATAATAATGGAAGATTCGTCTCTGAATGGACACGTTAATTGCGGTCTTACAGTCCGGACGCTCCGGTATTGATACATTATTGATATTTATCATAAATAATTGTGAATTCCTCATAATTATCTGCGGTCTCGCTGTCCGTCCAAGCGTCGCTTTACTAAATACTTGACTACACTCACGTGTGTAATCACTCGGTACATACCCTTTGTATGATACACCGACAAACGTGCAACATGCTTGTATTACTCTAGAGTCGAAGATCAATACAAATTATTTACAATACTGTGCATATTTTTTTCAATATTATATCTACATGCAGTCATCACTCGAATGGCTTCGACGTAATGAAAAAAAATTGTTAAGAATAATATATACATCCTTATGTTTAAGTATGATTATTGTGTGTAAAAAATATTTAAATTGCGATTAGATCAAGCTCAACATTACTGAAATGAATACAAATAATGTTATATATGTATATCGACGCTATCAGCTTTAATAACGGATGCGACATGAAAATAATTTGAGCCTATTATCAACTATTATTTGAAACTCATTAGTATTCATGATTATTGTTAAAAGTAAAACGAAATCAAAGATTGTTTAAAAGGAGAATAGAACTATGTTTGAATCTTGGTATAAATATGACGTCTGGATGCATGACGGCAGAGTTCAGTGAGTGCGGACCATTAAACAATTTAGAACAATTGAAGTTTCATTTTAAAATATCATGGAACGTACTGGAAGAAGTGACATTAATAACGTCAGCGAGGCTGGCGTCTCTTTAAAAACAACGAATTGGTAATAAATGCGATATATATTAATAATTACTATTATTTAAAATGATTACATTAAATGTCGTCGACAAATAATAATAATATTTGCACGTGAGCCCATTGTAAGTCATTGAAAGCGCAAGTGTTGCGTTTCATTTCCCGCATTCCGCTGCCTCTAAAAACATCTCCAGATAATAAATGATATCGGATATCTATCAAGGATCGGCTGAAACACGTCTTCGGCTTCACCGATAGAGTCGATTTTTGATAGAAATTCATCATAAAAATACCTGCAGCAAACAAAGAGTTCTGTGAGCGAATGTTAAACTTTTTCATGCAAAAATATATTGCGTGTCCATTTAATATTTATTTGACAAACAAGTTGTGTTATTCTTTTTAAATTTAACATTTTCATATAGTTATTAATATAACTTTGAAGATAAGGTTATAAATATCAAAGTTAAATTAACCTTTTTCGTATAATATTAGTTCAGTATTTACCACACAGATTAATCTTTTATTTTTTATTTAATCTGTTATTTAACCGATTTTTATAACATATAAAACACTCATTATTATAATTATCGTTCACCAATTGATACCCTATTATCAATAATTGGGAAAAGTATCGACTTTCGCTTAACAAAATTCGGACTTCTTATTGAATTTAATGAAAAAAATCTCGGATCCCTTCATAGAAGCAGCCCGAGGACGAGTAATTAACCCGCTTTTTTTGTGACTCTCCCCGTATACTTTGATTTATTTTAAAACCCTTCGAAATGAAAGAATTTGCAAACTATAACCGTCCATCGGCGCAATGGTCTGAGCTTCCCAAACTATATATCACTACTTACTAGATAAAAAAATATATTAATAATTAACATACATATAAAATATAATTACATCATTAAAATAAATTGAGGTTCTATTATAAACTATATTTGATTTTGTCAGTCACAATTTGACAGTGTAACTTTGAGAAGCACTTCGGTGATTGTATTCTGGGAAGATTGTAAAAAGCGCAGGTAGTAGAGAGTGAAAGGGTCCTTGCAATACGAGTAGCTGCGGCCAGGGTCTGCTCGCTAGCAAGGAGAATCGCTGACCTCAGTTTTTGCTATCAGATCCACCATTGATTGCATGAACAGAAACACGTGGGAAACGATCCACATCCAGATTATTTGCATTCATATGATGTATCGAATTACTCCAAACATTCTGGGAAAAAGCGGATTAAATTTGGTGTTTAATAAATATAAATCCGCGGTGGTAATCTATCATTAAAAAAAATATTAGTATATTCTTCTTAAATTATTAAGTAATTTAAGATAAGTCTTATCAAGTCGGGAGTATGTAGTTTTTTACAAAATAAATACGCGTAGTATATCTGAAAAATATTAGTTTTATTTAAAAAACGAATCAAGTTTATAGCTACACAATACATTTACTTATATTAAACATTTTTTATCATTATAAATATAATCAAAATATAGATAAATAGAAAGGTATACATATAAAAACAGTATTTAAATTCCCATTATACGACAATAGACAACAAATCTATCATTTAATTGTTATAAATTGTATAATTCTTCCCACGCTTCCATAAAAGCCTTTCATTCTAATATCCCTTTTGAGGTGAAATTTGGACATGAACTTTATTTGCGCAAATTTTTTTCTGGTCCACTTTCTTCATCGTGGGAACGCAGGTGAGGAAGGGTTTCATATCTACCTACATACATACATTTTTTCATTCGTCCGAAGTTGCACAAAAGTCAGAATTATTAGCCCTTTGTGATGTTGTCAAGTGAAGTTGTACTAATAGATTATTTATGGATCCACCGCAGAATATGTCAAACTGAAATATTAGGGTTGAGTTGAGACTCAGATATAGAAGATAACCATACCCCCGCTCGCAAGATCACGTCTTATACTCAAAATTATTATTCTTTTCATAAATTTTGCCGAGAAAACGAGATCTTGTTTTAAGATACCGGAGATTTCTTTAAAGTTATGGTACATGAGAAGCTTGTAATTGGAATTCGATAGGCAATCTTATAAATTACTTTACAACTTTATTTAAAGAAATATTATATTTATTTTTATGTATTTTTTATTATTTATTACTTGCGACTAGATTTCCGCCCGCAGCTTCGCCCGCGTGGAGTTCGGTTATATCGCGTTTCCAAGAGAACCTTTCAAAAGTCGAGGATAAAAACTATCCTACGTTCTTTCTCAAGATCAACTCTATGTCTGTTCCAAATTTCATTAAAATCAGTTCAGTGGTTTAGGCGTGAAAGTGTAACAGACAGACAGACAGAGTTACTTTCGCATTTATAAGTAGGGATTTATTATTTGCTATAACAGCTATTGTATATTTTAACGTATAATAATTCGTGTAACACGTTCCAGTCATGTTTTCTATATTAATTTGCGTTAATTCAGCGAGCGTTAAATTTAATCCGTTTGTATAGAGATGTAAGGATTAGAGATGGGTCGATGACGGGAGGCCGTTAATCCTGGAGCTGTTCCAACAGTCACGTTACTACACGCGCTCATGAAACGAAATAACAATCAAATCAAAAGTCATCAGATTAACGTCCAAATAATATTTTGCACAAATTTGATAAGGTGATTTTTGTGAGTGAGTCAGTTTAAAACATGTAGTTGTAGGTACATTGAATGAATTACACCCTCTTATATAAAACTTGAACCCTTTCTGTCTGGGCGGCGTCAGTCAACACCTCCCATGGACAGATTTCTATATCATAACCCTTTTTGAACCAATGGTGGGTCGACGCGGTTCGATAAAAAAATCAACGGCGGAGTCTGTTAAAAAAACTAAAAAAGACGAGCGGCGCGCGCGCAGCTCTCCGGGCGCGGTTAATAATAACCCTTTGACGAGGTTAGGAAGGGTTACACAACCAATGAGGATCGAGGCGGAGCCACATACGAGAATATAGGATACTCATTATGAAGACATAAAACACGAAACAACTTTACTTTATAGAAAGAATAACTCTTTAAATATAACTTCAAAGATACACAGTAGATTGAGAGCACTACTCTTTAGACTCATTTTACAATCATATCGTCTCTAAACGGGAAATCAATTGGTATAGTTTGTCGGTAATTTATTACAAACGTACATACAAAAATAGTCCCGCATACATAGTTGAGCCACGGACGAATTAAAAAAGATCACCCTCTTGTTGCAATTGAAGACAACTGGCCGTTACGACGCGTTGGTACACTTGTGAACGTATTTAAAAAGGTATTAATATACTATATATTTATTTATTTTTTCTCTTATATATTAAAAACTATTATTGTTATTCTCATTATCATGCATACATAACGAAAACAGACATATATATGAGGTATATCAATCAATAACTTTAATTTAGTATGTACATATAGATATTCTTATATAATACAAGTTTAATGATAGTTTGACCAGTTTTAATATATAGTAACTGTTATGTACCCGACTGTATTTATATTTAACATGCTCGTATTTACAAATTATCGCGTCGTCGGACAATTTGGATTCAGAGACTGACCCCTCTCGTTAAACTTATAGATGGATGAACATTATATAAACTGTAATATATAACTTATATACATAGCTTTATAAGCGGCATATTTATAACTATTTTATATACCTATAGAAATATATTTTAGTTATTGAGACATATACTTAGGTACTCAGATTACGTCAGTGGTGGCCTAGTGGTTAAAAGGCCCGCCTCACATGCACGAGGGCGCGGGTTCGATCCTGGCCCGGGCAAGTACCAATGTGATTTTTCCGAGTCATGTGTACTTTCTAAGACTATTTAGACATCACTGACTAATGCTGATTTCCAAAACAGGGTTGATATCAGGCAGGCGGCCGGTCGTAAGAACAATTAACTAAAACTATTCTCAATATGTAAGGCAGACCCTGGCTAAAGCTGGGAAATTGTCAGGTGAAGAAGGATACTTAGGTACTCAGATAAATTTTAATGAAGTCGTGACACGTGGAAGTTCTCAGTAAATAATAAGACAACATTTTAAGAAGTGAAACTACAGATACACTTTTTACTAATTAAATTGTATTTAGTATAATTGTTGGTAGAATTTATTAACTATAATTTTTCATTTTATTATAACTGATTGTAGACTTATTTCAGAACTATTTAACTAAAAATCTCATTTGTATAATAGCACGCCTACATAACATAGTCATTCAAACTACATTCATAAACCGTCCCCTATCAATGTATTAGTTAAAAATTCTTCTTTACACGAACCAGTAATGAGTTCTTTTAAAATATCATGACAAAAAGCTTGAACGAACATAGGGGCGTATTCACATGTGGGTCTATATTGTTTTATGTGTAATTGGTTAAGTATATGAGTGTAATGCTTTACGACTACGACTGTATTCATTAATGTTACTGATTAATTGAATAATATACAACTATCACATTATATATCGGCTTGTAGAATAAAAAATGATTTATGTGGAGCAAAAGTATAATAATAGTAGTAGACAATAGCCTAATTTGTACCTCGTAATCAGTTGTAATCTCATGTTTTGACCGCTGTATATGTGTGTGTGTGTTTATAATCCTGGGTGTGTGTGTGTGTGTGTGTTTATAATCCTGGGTGTGTGTGTGTGTGTCCAGGGTGTCATATCCATGTACAAGACATCGTTTAGTAATCCATCCAGCGAGGCGCATTACTCAAATTAACACAGCATAAAGTGTGGCGTGCCCCTGATTAGTTAGCGGAGACCCGCGGGCGCGACTCTGACTAATTGACCTAAAACTGCTCAACACGAATCGGTCGAAATTACACTTTATAGGCTGTCAGGGTTGTGCCTAGCTCATCAGACATTCATCAAGTATATTAAGACTTATAACTATTAATCTGCCCCAAAAAACAGATATTCAATTTCAATCGAACTAAAACCTTGTTATTCCAAAAAAACATCAATAAAATCCATGAAATATTTCCATTTTCTGTTCCTCGTTTTAAACTAAATATGTTACTTAATGAAAATTAAAACTATATCCATATTATCCGTACATTTGTCTTTCAATATTTCTGTTTAATTATTGTCAGGATCATGTACATAGTAGTATATATGTCCAAGCAGCCCTGGCCAGACCGCGAGACATGCTAATACCCCGGATTGATGGTCCCACACCCACTAACCCTAATCAAATTAATGGCGACTGGACTGTGATTAACGCAGTCCGGTATACATTTCCATAGAGTGTCATCGGTCGGGGAGCGGCCGATTTATATCTATCAGCATGTAATCTACCATTCATAGTGCCTTCATACTGAGAACAGAACAGAAAAAATTGGTATTTATGACGAATGAGAGCATGCTTCGTCTTGTGTGCAGTTTTTGGTGAATTTAAATGAGTTTTCTAGCTACAATGAATCTCCTCTAATTGTAAACGATAATATGTGTCGTTCTAATTGCATCATACATATCAAAGTATCAGATATATTTATTAAGTAGTGTAAGAACACGAAGTATAGTCATTAGTAAGTTCATGAGCGTTCCGTGTGATTGGTTCTCATGAGACGATATTAATGGCCCCGGCCGGCGCTCGCTGTTCCCTGCTCCGGGAGCCGGCTCGCACCAAACTCCTACAACTTTGTTTGACGTAATTAAAATCCATCTCTCTTCCCCCCCCCCCCCGACTCCCACGGCCTCCCCCCCGTGAACGACACGGCCATCCGACGCGTAATTTTCCTTTCAAAGAGAACTTCCGTCTTAGCTCCTCCTACCCTAATGAAAGATTACTTTCCTCAGCCTAAAAAGGCTTTTAAGCAACGCCAGCAAAATGACCGAAGTTTTATACTTTAATGACTTAGTGCAAAATTTGCCGATTCTCGAACAAATTTTAAACTTAGATTAAGATTTCGATGTTTGAGATTACGAGATGTTTCTCGAACATTCCGACCGTCGGCAGTCGGCTACCGAATATGAATACCAAGCAATCTGCTCTAATTACTTTTTAATTACTTTCATGTATTATGGATTCCGTGTACAAGCTTACGAACAGAGACGACAAAATACAACGAAGCAGAAACTAACTTTTCAATCTCTTAATAATAACTGAAACTTGAGGCGTGCGCTAAATAAAAAACAACATTGAAATTTTGTATTTGTAATTTTAAGAGATGTACATGATAGTAATAAAAGTTATTTGTGTTACACGAAAAAGGAGTGTTCAGTTATCCGTCTCGCGACAACGGCGCAATTATTAATTGCCGGCTCCCCATCGGAGTGACCCGCAGAGAGGGCGCAAAAACGTCCTCCCGTGTCCTGTCAGTGAGGGAAAAAATCAGTGAGCGATCGGCCCCTTCCAGTCCATCATATTGATTGAGGGTGGGGCCACCACCGGTCAGCGGCGTGCGTTCATCTATTATAGACATCAGATGCTGCGACCTCCACAATAAAACACAGATATAAACTACGAAACAAAAACCTACACACAATAAAAACATGCCGCAACGATGTAGTCTGAACAAACGAAGCGGCAACCGTTTATAACAAAAGATATTTGTTATCTTTTAAAGTAGCCGATGAAATAAAAGCTAAACTATCTATGACAGTAAAATCCCAGCGGCCTTACCTCGGGTCAGGTTTAAAAGGATTTCACAGTCTCAACTGAAATCTGAAACATCTTTGATTGTTTTAAATAGACAGATAACGGTCACTAACTAAATCTGTGTGGAATTCATTCGACAACTTTCAACAACTGTCATCAGCTCTATACACAGTTTGTTTATATTATCAAAGTATGTAATTTTTTTTATTATTTGTTATAAAACACTGAACACTTATTATTATAACATCAATATTGACAGAGCGATCCGAATAAGTCTGAAATCAAACCTTAGCGTAGTGTCAGCATTAAGGAAGGAAAAATAAAAGGCCCCCCTTTAGCGTGGGTTGAAAGTTTGGTTGTACTTAAAATATGTAGAGAGTGAAAAGTATGTGGCCAGGGTTGGAGGCCCGGAGCCGGGGCCCGGGGGGGCTGCGGTCATCGCATGATGGATCACCTCGGAGACTTCGGCTTTCTTTTCCCAATTACAGCAACACAACTTATTTAACAGATAGCTATGTGTTTTGTTGTTTATTATATTTTTATTTAACTAAATATCGGGGCTTTATTCAAGTTACATATATAAATATAGTTTTTTTATATACATTGCAGATTTTATACCAACTACTAAGTTTATAGATCTCATAGATGAACCGTTGTAAACGTGTCAATGTAGTGTACTGTATGTTTTATCGTTGTTAGTAGTAGTGGTATTTTCCAGCATCCCGGTCCAGTCACACACACACACACAGGGCTTGTGATGAGTGTGTGTGTGTGTGTGTGAGCCTCCGCCCCCGCAGCCCGAGCCCGGAGCCCCACGTTGCCCGGCAACCGTTTGTTTTCGCGGGGCGGACTCCTAGAAGGGGTACATCATGATTGATCAGCCCATATATGCCTACTCTCACAATGTCTGTTGTATTTTTAAAACTCATCTTGTACATCATTAGTGGTACACTATTGATGATGCTAAACCTACATATACATACATACATGGTATGTAGACGTTACTTTTTTATATACATAATAATATTTAGAAATAAGAATAGGAAGTACAAAGAGCTTTTACTAAAGAATAAAATATATCTTTTCAATAAACTTAAAAGTTATAAATTATGGTTCCATATAGAGTAAATTTTGTTTGATAAATATATATATGATCTAATATGTAATATTATACTAATATTTGGAAAAAGGCACGGAATATTATTCAAATATTGATTTTTAACTTGAGTTTTCTCTTAAATTCACTATTTTTGTTATTTAATCCTCAATATTATGAAACAGATATTTAATTTTTACACAGGTGTTAATTGATATTATATATAAAACATTTTTTTTTACATAAGATTAAAGTATTGTATGAAAAATCAAAAAAATATATTTAAAACTAATTGATACAAATGAGTTATTGAGACGAAAAATACTGAATCCTAAAATATACAATGTAAATTATCTTTTTATATAAAAAAATATACAAAGACCGTCTGTTCCGAGAACAGAAAATATTCATAAAGCGAAATGTTTTAAGAGGCTACTTTATAATTATTCATAGAAACAAAAGGGACGGAAAAAAATCGGTTCAATATTTTATAGAGTGCGTAAATTTTGCAAGTTTGCCAAAAAAAAACTTGTAACAAAATCGCAATAAAATTTCTGCTCCTTTTCAAATAGTCTTATATTGTTTCCTTTGTAAACTCTGCGTTTAACAAAAGAATTTGTGTCAATATTAAAATTCTAAGAAATTTTATGCACAGTTTGCATAATAGTCGTCAAATAAATTAGTTTAAAATTAACTAAAACTGTGCAATAACTGGGGTTTAACTTAAAAACATAATTTGATTCACGGTCCAAGACACTGTTTTTACTCTACCTCCGTCTATAAAACATTTCAAATATATCCTAATTGTTATAATACTTTAGAATATAAAGAACTAGTTTCTGCCAGCGACTTCATCCGCGTTAATTTAGGAATTAGTAATACATGTACGAGTATAGCTGACCGGGCGAACTCTATTCCGCTCTAGAGGCCGAAAATAACCAGATATTGGAATTTATCAGTTACTTTTTTTTCGATCAAACAGAATTAAATCTTTTCTATCTCCACACAAATTGTCAATCATATACTTACAGCCGTTCTTGAGTTATAAAATACTGTAACTAACACGACTTTCTTTTACATATATAAAACTTGACCCAAATAAAGAAAATAATTACGTTTAAAAAGACATCTTAATAAAATATTAGTTTGTAATAATTGAAAAAGAAAGTTCTATCCAATTAACTGGTATCAATAGTCACCCTTGCTTCGGAAAAAAACTATGAATAATAGATTATAATGATATACTTGGTTTACATAAAAATGAGTATCTGTTACACTGGCCTGTTATTAATAAAAAACAGTAGGTACTTTTAATTTATTAGAACGGACTAATCGTGAGAATTATACAATATGAATTCCTTTATTCTGATGTCCTACAATCGTCCTTTCAGTCAATTTTATTTAAAACTAGCTTTCCGCCCGCAGCTTCGCCCGCGTGGAGTTCGGTTATATCGCGTTTCCAAGAGAATATTTCAAAAGTCAGAGATAAAAACTATCGTATGTTCTTTCTCAAGGTCAACTATATCTCTGTACCAAATTTCATTAAAATCAGTTCAGTGGTTTAGGCGTGAAAGCGTAACAGACAGACAGACAGAGTTACTTTCGCCTTTATAATATTAGTAGGGATACGTTAAACAATGAAGCCGACCCAATTAATATAAAGCCAGCTATGAATCTCTAAAGGAATGTAATATAATTTTAATATGCTGATGCATATCTTACGAAAGAATTCTATCCCGAAGTCGGGTCTTTCCAAATTACTCCTATTATTTCATAAGCCTTATTACGTTCTTAATATTCATCACATTCCAATGTATTTTTCATGTACAGGAACCGTTTTATTATAATTTCTTTCCGACATCACTAATTTACTAAATTATGTACATTCCTCGTCTGATATAGTGTATATAGATTGTAGGTAGGTACTGCTATCGAACGGCCGTTGTAAATGTTGAAATAATATCAAAATAATATTTTTTTTGATTGCTTTAGATGCATATTATTGTTATCTTTAGTTCTGTGTTGTCTATGTGTCTGTCTTGCATCAACAACTGACGTATCTTCATTAATAATTATATAGTCGAGGATAGTACAAATCCGTGTAAATAGCATTGAATAATTCCGCGTATCTACACTAGAAGCAGATTATTAGAAGAAAGTTTGAGCTAAAATATTTACTATATTAACGAAATTTAAAGTAATATTTAACAAATAAAAAGCGAAAAATTACCTTAAAAGTCGTTAATATAGAAAATATTTCAACTTAAATTTTCTTATGATCTGCTTCCAATGTAGGTACGCGGAATTATTCAATGCTAGTTACGCGGTTTTGCACCATCCCCGACTATATGTAGCACGAATATAAATGAATATATAAGTAATTCATAGTTGTATGCTAATTAAACAATAAAGTTGGTTTTATATTAAAACATCACCTACCACAACGACAGATGTCAAAAAAAAACTTAACGGATAGAATAAGGTGAGCTTTTTATTAACCGCTCGTAAAAAATTAAGAACACGCGCTTGGAAATCCGATTAAAAAAGGGGTGAACGCGTGTCTTAGAAAAAAAGGTAACCGTAACCCGTAACCATGATACTGATGGAGCAATTTGAAAGTATTTAAGTTAAAAACGATGGCTGTTCAGATATCAACTAATTGGATCACACGGCCATCGATAAATGTATCGAAATATGTTCTTACATCTGCCCTTTAATACATTCAGTTTGAAAAAAACAATTATAAAACTGCATAGTAAATAAATATACATATATTTGCAATAAAATATATGATTATTCTGATGAAAACAAAAAATTAAGATAAATATAATCCCTACTAATATTATACATGCGAAAGTAACTCTGTATGTCTGTCTGTTACGCTTTCACGTCTAAACCACAGAATTGATTTTAATTAAATTTGGTACAGAGATAGAGTTGACCTTGAGAAAGAACATAGGATAATTTTTATCCCAGACTTTTGAAAGGATCTCTTGGAAACGTGATATAATCGAACTCCACAATAGCGAAGTCGCGGGCGGAAAGCTAGTCGTAAAAATTACCAAAATATTAGACTTTAGAGATATAGTACATTTGTAAATATTATTTCTAACACCTCTGTCATATAACAATTTAAATGGCTCCGCGACCGTTAATCTAATTCAATATTTCTTTAGCCACGAATAACAGGTG
The DNA here is from genome assembly GCA_916720795.1 of Danaus chrysippus. Lineage (NCBI taxonomy): Eukaryota > Metazoa > Arthropoda > Insecta > Lepidoptera > Nymphalidae > Danaus > Danaus chrysippus. The sequence continues at coordinate 17,100,477 of CAKASE010000049.1, read as the reverse complement.
ATGATACAAAAAAAACAAGGCACAAAGCTGTTTTGAATCAACTGTCTCGGCTAGCGCACGTTTTTTGTTAACGAAAAAACATTCTTAGATAAATTAAGAAATACAACGCGTGCTTCGAAAGGATTCATTTAATTTCTATTAAAATATAAATAAACATTAAAATTTTGACAAATTTGTTGTATTTAATCATGTAATTAGTACAATAATCATGATAAATTGGCAGCATTCAATTGAGCAGCATGTTTGATGTTGTTAGAGGCAGCGTAATCTACAAACAAGTGTATTTTCAATAAAAAAACGCACAATTGAAGGGTTGGAAAGGGTTGTAAAGACATGATGGCCGTGTAAACATCGAGTAATTACATAGAAGCAGGTAAAAGGGTTGCTTTTTGTTCACTTGTTAATATAATACGTGAAAGTTTATTTATGTTTGTGGGTTTGTAGTTTTTTTATGAATAATCTCATTAGAAAAGTTATGAAATTAAGATGAAACTAATAGTATTCAGATTACCAAGTATATTTTATTATTTGAACTACACACTCCCGACGTTTCGGTTACTTTTCAGCAGCTGTGACTGTCTGAAAAAACTTATAATATATTTTAAATTATTTCTATTTTTCTTTTTTGCTAATAATTATAAATTATATATGTCATCAATTAATAAGTCGTTGTGGTGCACCGTATGTCGGTGTAGTTCCCACTCTGCCGCATCTATGCCTGTCATAAATCTACGGCAGATAATAAAAAATCCAACAATCACTACGTACCCTTTTATTGCGGCAGATTGTAAACCTGATAAAGGACTGAATGACGGAACTGTCCGCGAAACTAATTTATAAATAATTGAGATTTCATTTTTTATATAAAAATAGGGGAAAATAGAAATAGAAAGTGTACTAAATGAATTTTACGACATAAAGTAATCGAAACTGGAGCGGAAAGGATTGAGGCATTGGTTTACTAACGAGGTGATGCAAGGTAGACCCTAACTAAACTAATGCCTACTACTGATAAAATGAAGAATTTTATACAGTTCTTAAGACCTGAAGACTACTGCCATTAAATATTATTCAAAACTTTAACATGATCTTTTGATAAAATAAATGTTTTATATTTCAACATTAAAATATCATAATTTATAAAAAACACCTCAAAATAACGTATTAAAAACACTGAGGATTAATATTTTTTATAATAACGGCAATCGATCGACACAAAGTAATGATTACTAGTTACAAAAGCACCCTTTCTGACCCACTTTTTACCTATTTTTAACAATTTTTCCGTTCCCTCTTCAAAAGCTTTGAAAGGCCGGGCGTGAACGAGTTGATGATATTACATTTTTTATTTGAAAAAAAGTGAATTTACGAACAATCTCCCATATTAACAACAAAACATAGCTGTTGTGTTCATTGTGCTGTTTTTTGTCGGCTCGCGTGCGCCTGCGCGTCGGCGGCCCCGCGAACCCTTCCGAGATTGCGCGGAACCCTTCCAGGATCGCCTATATGCCGAGGGTAGCCCTGGAGCTAGAACACATAACATCCCAAGGCTCACATCCCTCCGCTCCGTCCCCTGTACTTGCGACCCTTTTCTCTCCTCGTATCCGCTACAATTCGCATGTGTTCAACCGACAGCTGCACCCCGTTTTTATATACTCTCATATTTTTTCACAATGCACGTAACCGAGGCACCCTTGAAACAGTTTGCGTAATCGATGACAAAACTAAACATTCCGCCCGGTGATTTCCGTATTTTTGGATATTACGATTTCAATGGGAGACTAGGAACCGGTTTATAACATTTAAAAAGTTCAATAAAACTCAAAAAATATTATCACCAATAGTGATATCATCAGAAGGTTGGGATAGATGGACAGCTATCAAACAGAAGTTAGCACATTATCACCATATTCAAATAAGGTATTGTTTGTAAAACAGCTACCGTCCATTTAAGACGAACGATTTAAAGAATAAATCACTCTTTAATATAATGCAATTGAATTTTAATGTGCGAAAAAAATATTCAAAGTTTATTATCGATCTATCCGATCGCTGTTCTAGGAAACGATCAGTTGAGACACAGGTAAAGACGCGGAACATGCTCCATAGACTGTTTACTAAAATTAAACATAATGTACAGCGTCATCTTATTAGGTAGAGTACAAATTGAGTTAAGATTATAACAAGCTATGTCCACACTGTGTACAAAGCTCGTATTTAATATTAGTCTTCTATACTAGAGTAGACATACAAGTAGACAAACAAGGCAGGCCCTGGCTAAAGCTGGGAAATTGCCAGGAAGAAGAAGAAGAGACTAGAGTAGACATTTATACTTTAATTATTTAATACGAACCAAAAAACAGTAATTAGGATCAGTAATGAGAATGATTTTATTAGACTCCAACACCAAAACGATTCTTTTGGAACTCTAGCTGTTACTCAAGAAATTCTTTGTCAAGAATATTGTCGTCGTTAACATTAGGTATAGTCATCCCTCCAAATATATACATTATTTACTCAACCCCAAATACCATTAGAATTCGGAATGGTGGTTCATGCCGTTGATTTATGCAGAAGTATCCAGCGCAATGCAACTGTCCAGTTTTTGCAACAAAAATCGAGGGGCGACTGACCGAGGGTTGAATGGTAAAATGCAACGACGGCGACCAAGCATCCCCCCGTGTGAGAACAAAATAAAAATGTACAAATACTTTTCAAAAGTCATCCTTTTATGCAATCAGTTTTACGAAGTTCCTATATCATGATTATCAAAAAAAGACAGAACTCTTTACATGTAGGTACATTAAAATAATAATTAAAGGAGTGTCTGTAATTTTGAAAATATCATGATTATCAAAAAAAGACAGAACTCTTTACATGTAGGTACATTAAAATAATAATTAAAGGAGTGTCTGTAATTTTGAAATGACGTATTTTTCTATTGTTATCATTATTTAACAAAAACCATCATGTTTGAATGTTTCCGTCTGTGTCCGAGCTGAAAGGATTGTAATAGTTTCACTAAATGATAGAAACTTTTAGGATTAAATAAGGAACATCTGAAATTACTTAAATATTAAGCATAAAAGCAAATTTCCAAATTTAACTTGTACAAAACGTCAATTACAATAAGAGTTTAATCACCGATCCGTTTTTCGTACCCGCGTTTAGCAAAAATAAACATTAAATATAAAGTAAAGAAACTGAACAAACTATATTTTATATAATAATGATATAATATGATGTTAAAGATCAAGGAATACCAACAAATATTATATTTAGCAAGCACGTGTCGGTACAGCGGCGTTTTCCATCAAAGTATCGATTCAAAGGATACAATTAAACTAAGAGTTAGGTAACAGCGCGTTTGTTTTCTCACACATGCGTATGTGCTTTAACCCCACAAAACTTTCATCTCCAGAGGCCGGGAGGCTCCCCATCCCTCCGAGCGAGTCCTAACTTGTTGTGACTTGTTCACCTCTTTCAGTGTCGCCCTCCGCACGTCCCGATACCGCCATTTATACTCTTACATTATGTACCAACCTACTTATTTTGAAGATGGCCGATGTTTTATGGGCTTATTTAAAATAAACGTCCTGTATTGAACTAAATCACAAACGGAATATCAACTAAATATGAATATATGTTTGATATGTAACATATATTTGCTAACACGAATTATAAATTTATTACGAAAATTTGTGAGTTTAGATAGAGATCAATTAATCCTACTTAAATGTTATAGTTTTTTAAGGTCATCTCATTTTGTTTCAATCATTACCTCATTCACATCCAATACATTATCAAAGTTCAAGATATTTCTTATTATTTATCGTCAATATAAACAAACAATAAATATATCATAAATCAATTTCTGTTACCACAAGGATCTGTTTAGAAGACGTGTGTCGCGTGAAGAAAACAAAATGTCTGCCGACGCTCCTCGCACACGAGCAATAAAAAATTCCTTCAACATAAAATGTAACGCGTGCTCATCCGACACGCAACAATTGAATCCAACCGCGGGGACAGATTTTTACTAAAAAAAGTGAAATTTATTTTTAAAAATCCTCTTCCCCCGTTTAAAAAACCTAATCTGAACGCGAGCGGCTGAACATTTGACGCGCTCGCGCATGTGCTTGTAATGTCCCCCTCGGAATTTACAATTTTTACGGAAAATAAGTTAGTAGAGACATTCACGAAGGGCGATCGATGTTGGAGGAAAAAAATCGCGAACTGTTACAAAGAACGGACATCACGGGGATGAAAAAATATTGAAGTAGACATCGTTTTTCAACAATGGCTGGACGTTATGGCTTTGAGAGTTCAACGGTTTTTGTAACCCCTAATTTACAAGAAGGGATCGTACACGTCTTAGAGTGTGTGGAATCTAATGTAAATTTTTGTACAAAAATGGGAATTTAAATAAGTGACCCCTCGACGAAGGCCCTTCGCGTTAACTGCACGTTATTGATAGCATTTGTCTGTTGGCTGTAGAAAAATATTTGTGTTATATATTAAATTATTTAACTTTATTAATCCTTGACCCTTAAGTTTATAAACAACGGTTATCTTTAAATTCGTTTACAACTTGACTAGTAAATACTATATTATTGATCAGAAATAAAGAAGAAATATCTGTATGTCTTATAAAAAAAGAATATCTAATTCTATTGATTAAATGTTTTAAAATATGTAAAGAGTAAAGACCAGCATCAATTACTCAAACTAAGTACTCAAATAAAGTGTTTTTCTTTAAGATCTTAAAAATTGTCTTATGGACTCGCCAAGATGGATTATGTATTATATAATTTTGTTGGAAACAATCAGAGAGTGTGACTAATAAATAATTAATTACTACCTACATTCAATAATATATAAGCACCCATTTGTAATTAATAAAATTATATATAATTATTTAAATGTTATAGCAAAACAATAAGAACATAAAAAAATATTTTTGCAGCTTTTGATAGATAGTTAATATTATAAATAGCTTATAAAAAGTTACGAAAGCCAACAAAATTTATAATTTATTACATTTCTAAAAAATATTCTAGTTGCAACTATACTTTTTAATTTTGTCTTTTCGTTTATTTTTATACCTGACTATCTCAGGTCTCTCACAAAAAATATTACTTCAAACGCAATAATTCCACGGGTAATAAGTACTCAAAATGTTTAATATACTGCACTTAGATAATAACAAAACTATATTGAATATACAACGATTAAAAGCATTGGGATAATATCTAGTGTTGAGAGTCGCACAGGAAATTAACATGATGCGAGTTTTCCTCAGGGTGAAGCTGAGATATCAATAAATAAAATTGCCAAAAAGAAATGCCACGACGAACGGCGGGGGAAAAACATAAAAAACTAATAGTGATGCTGAGAGCGACTACGATATATATATATGTATATATATTATACAATACACAATAATCGAACACTAATTTATATTAGAAGGATACAGTGGCGGCTGTACCTTAAGTGCGCCCGTGCGCTGAACCACCAATTCAAAATATTTAAAAATTACAAAATATTATGTCATCTTAATTTTTAAATAATATCTTAATTTTTAAATAATATTTATTTTTTAAACATACAAAAAGGTATAAAAAATTTAATTTCCAATTATGGTCAAAAAGTTTGAGCGCTTTACTAAACTCATATCGTGCGCTGCGGCGAGTGCACGAGGACTGCTAATACATCTTGTATGAGACACGCATTAATACGCCTGACGCGTGAGACAAAAGATAGTTCATAGAAATGTACCGAGTAACGAGTCGGTTCTCGCGCGCCGCACGAAGCGGCCGAAGGTCACCGAGAGCACCCGATGTATGACGTATTGAGCCGGCCGGCAAGGGGCCGGCCGAAAGGATGGGTGCTATGATTGACATTTCGTTAATCGTTATTGGTATTGTTTCAACTTTCACTGTATGCGTGACGCGTTAATTCGTTATTGTTTATAATTATTTCCGTAATTCGTTTTAGTTTTTATTTCGTTTCTATAATAGAACTTTTATTCTGTACTGTGTTTTTTATTAGTTGAAAATGAGTATAAATATTGATTATATTAAAGAAAATAACAAAATTTTTCAAAGTAAAGTGAACATAAAATTGGCCGGGCCGCCAAAAAATGTCGTCGTATTGATTTAATGTACAAAAAATAAACATATTTTATGTCAATTGTTGTTTTTGTCAATATTTTAGTAAAGTGAACCACCAGTTCGATAACCCACCAGCCGCCACTGGAAGGATATATTGTTCATATTTTTATGACAGGATCAACATTCAAGTCTCAAGAATTAATACAGATATCTACATTGTAATAAATACGCAAGTATAAATTTAGTTTTTACTCGATAAAACTGGTCAAAATTAAGGTTAAAATAATCTCCAACATGGGTTATATGTTAAAATATATATAGAGATAAATTTTAGGGTGAATTGGACGAACTTGGTCAGCTTGGAAGGGTCGCAGTCAGTGAGTTGGGAGACCGGCTTGTAACTGAGAGGCATTTACATTAAACTATCGTTACTCTACGTCAAGTCATTGCCAGAACACAGAAATCACAAACACATCCAAATAACTGACATTGAGATATCATAGAACAGTTAATATTAATCAATCTACATCATCATCTTACATGTACCAATTATACAATTTTTGGTCCCTATCTAACAAAGCACGCTAATTAAAAACCGGTAATAGAAAATTTAATGTTATTTAACAACGCTTTATATCGTTATACAGTAAATATATCAAATGCGAACAATGTCCGTATTACATGAAGGTAGGTAGCGTTTATATAAGTGTATAGATGGCAGGGTCGAGCGAGGGTGAGTCGCCTAACCCTTCACCGAGGGTACGTCAGTCGGAGGCGGGCAGCGGAAGGGTTACCGCCCTGGCCCCACGAGGGGGCCGGCCAGACTCCCTACACCACACATTTACGATCAGCTTTTTTATCGCGCGTGTCGTTTTTCCTTTTTTCTATTTTTTATGTTTATTTCCTCGAGATCATAAATTACGTTCGAAGGAAGGGAACTCTCGGACGGAACCGGGGCGTCGTCGACTTTATTTTCTTCCATACGTTTTGTTTTTTATGAGCCGTGCGTTCATAGGGTTGCAGCGTCGCCATGGTTACTGCATCGCATTAGACGAGGGTGTCGGCTACCGAACGAACGGAGACGTTATCTACAACATGTATGTATAAATAACCTAGAGATGTATTGTTGTTGTTGTAAGATGATCCTACTAATACTAGTGTCAATATTCATTTGTTGTTTACATCCACACAGCGAGATGGACGCTCTCCTCGCCATGTTTACACTCGCTGCCAGCTCGTCACTGGACATACTGCGTGTAATTCTATCCGACAATGTTACGGACTACTGATATTAAATGTAAGTGAAAGTAAACCGACTCGACAACACACTGTCTTCATATTTATTAGTTAATATTTGTACTGGATGACCAATTAATGGGAAGCTACGCTGGTATTGATATATTAATATCTAGTAGTTAAAATGGACATTCGCCGTACGATCTTTGGTCTGTAAACCTCAATGAAATGCCTTCAAGAACAATGGCGCTAATTATATTTTTCATTAGTTCGTAAGCCAAAATTAAATTATTCTTTAAAATAATTACTTTTTGTAACGAAAAATTTAATTATACTTTAGTCATTACAAAAGTAATTATGATTTCTCTTGATTGTAACCCAGTACATTAACATTAATTTATAATTCGTTTTAATAAAGACTCCAACCGCACGAAGCGGCCCTTGTCTCCGGTTAATAGCTTACATTTGGATAAAAAACCAACCGCAGCATATTGTGTTCGATCGAGTTAACCACCCGCGAAAAAGAAATTTACCAATAAAAGAAGAAATAGTTACACGCTGCATTTACAATTAGAACCCTTTAGGGCGCCACGCCGACACACAATGGGGACTGGCGAATGTCGGCAGGTAGCGAATAGTTTGGAATGAAGCCAGTAATTATTAAGGGTTCCACTTTAATAAATGGCTCCTCTCCTAAATGATTACCGTCGACCAGCCGATACGCCATACGGACACCCATACCTGCCAACCCTTCATCATTACACTCCACTAATATTAGCAAATTTCGCCAGTGGCCGCGGCAGAAGTTTTTGTTATATTGAAACAAATAGATCAGTTTAAAAATGTTTCTAACTATATGTACTGTATTTTATTGATGTAAATAAATAGTTCTTGATAATAATATCACTCTACTGCTTAAAAAAACGTATTTATTGTCAAATATATTTGTTGTTTGTATAAAAAAAATTGTAAAGATGTTTTAAGCATTAGATAAATAGCGAAATTGTTATAAATTGAAAGGGTAAGGATGTCACAGGAACCCTTTTGCCTGAAGGCATCGGAGTGCATCATTATGACTTATAATTCTAATGTTTTGCTTTTTAAAATCGTATTTCCTATTACATTCTGATCCATCGGAGCGAGCGCGAGTACGTTCCTAATACGACGACAAAACACGACAAACAATACATTCACGCACATTTGTAAAGAATCTCTCCACAACGCCTACGCTTCATGTGGGGTTTGGTGCAAGTTATAAGAATTATAAGGATCCTAGAAGACCCGGCGAACTTCGTATCGCCCTATAATCAAGAAATATCTGTTACGTTTTTTTATTTATTTTTTTGGAGTTTACCTATTAAAGCCATAAATCTCCGTGTTTTGAAGTGCGACAGAATGATTGACATATTAGTTAGTTGTCAAATCTAATGTCAAAAAAAAAACGTTTGTATCAACAACTACTAATAAATTAAAAATTAATTTAAAAAACATTGTCCAGCGGACAAAATTGTGAATCTAAACCATTTCCAGATCCCTTTGAACAAACACAAAAAATTTCATCAAAATCAGTCCAGTCGTTTAAGAGAAGTTCAGTGACATACACACTCACAGAAGAATTATATATATATATAAAGATTTATGTATAATTTTGTCTTTGTCTTGGTCAAAGTTTGTGAGTTGGGCCACACACGGAAGTTAGCAGAAGGTAGCCGGCAGTCCTGACTATAGAACTATAGCAGAGCACTCAACTGTAAGACGACGGGCCGTAATCCTTTACCGACTCAAGCCTTTCACGAGCGATAGACTTGAAATATTTGTTAAATATTATGGACGATACACAAAGCACCTCTTGTTACTTACACCTTGACAATTGAAACGGAATTCGGAAGGACTTAGCGCAGGTAAAATAACTAAAAAATGGAAACGGTTTTATAAAATTACTGATAAAATTAATTAAAATGTCTGTAAATTGTTTTGTTGAAAAAATCATTGTCAGATATATTTTTAGTGACAAAATATCTAATAAAAATTTCCAGTCGATTCGCAAGAGTTTTTAGAACTTTATTTTAAAAGTAATTTTTTAAGCTCATCCTTATTTATAATTTGAAATAAGTATTATATACAAATATAGTTTAAATAGTACAAGCTTTGGTTGAAAATATATATGAAAATAATTGTTTTAATTTTTCACGTCATTATTAAATGAAATGTGTATGATACGAGGAAGTAATAGTGTGTAATTTAAATGTTAGCTCGTGTACACATAGCCATGTAAGTAGCGAGTCCGATGTTTCCTCTGCTAAGTAAACAGATATTCTGAATAGCTCTCGTCATTAATAAATGTCGGATGGACTGTACTCACCCGGACTAACATCGGATCATTAATATTGAGTAATACATGTAGGCGGTGCTCGAGAGGCTTTCACCCTTTACGACGGCTATTTGTCGGTAGAAAAAACGTCATTACGGGAACCGAGGACTGCTGTAATAGTGTCTCTTTTATGTTCATTAGATGAAGTTACGTTGAATATCGATTTAACGCCTGTCTGACGAACGACGCGTGGTAATATGACTTAATAAAATTGACTCAATTAAACGTTTATAAAAACATGACTTAGTTTGTGATGCTACAGTTTTGGAAGACAAATATTTTAATATTATTTGATAGTATAATCATTACAAGCAATAATTGCGTAATATATCATAGCGATGGTGGTATCGAATACAAGTTTTGGCTCTCGTCGAGATTATTATTTCCACATCAGGGAAACTCAGATTTATACCCTGCTATTGGAATTCTGTTACACCAATAATTCTGTCACTCTTACATTCTGAGAGTCGAATAAATCACTGGACTGTACGTATCTCGTATTCTATACATATCTTGACTTGTATAGCATTTCGCGTAGTTTAAGGAAAGGGCGGGTTATATTTTTTTCATCGGTCAGATATTATTTATTTAGCCGGCGATATATTATCCTTTCACGGTCACAAAGGAAACCCGACGGCCAACCCATTAGCCAGGACGCGCAGCGGGCGATCATGATCACTCCGCTCATGTTAATTTATGTGCATTGACGCTTTGTGCCGTGACAATGGAACTATTTTATAGCATTCGGCTGCCGGACACCCAGATTAACATCTACGCACGGGCTTGGCTTTCTCTGGTTTTGTGCAAGAGCACAATGGCACCAACAGGCACCTGGCCATGCATTAATAGCCAAGGATACCTGGCCATGGTGCCACTGTTGAAGACAATTATGCAAAAGGATTAAATGTCATTTAAACCTATTGTGATGGTACGCTAATGGCAGGGAACTGACTACAATAAAAATCATTGATATACATGAGAATATATTAAGACGGTATGCTCATATGAAACCTTTAATAGCTTAGCGTTACAAGATATAATAAACTAGTTATGTATAAAAACTAAAAGGACCTATGAATAAAGGAAGACCTTAATAATATTGATTTATATATAGCTTCGACTCTATTCTGTTTCGATACGCATCTCCTCCTCGTTGGATGCGTGCTGCTGGCCCGGCACCAGGTCTCCGTGGACCCTCACCCTATACACACATGTGTACACCGGGTGACCCCAATTGGAAAATATCTTGAGACGCACTAAATTGTAACCTTTAGGCGACTGATGCAACACCTCGAAGTACTGTATCGGCTTCCCGTCCTTCTCATACTCGAAAGTACCGAAATCGTACGGATAAGGATCTCCGCGGAACTCCAGACCTTCAAGCTGAAATAGACGAGGTGCCGACGAAATCTCTCTGGAAATACATCGAAGCGATGAAAGGTCATGAACTATGATGGCATAACAACGTAATTCTACACGTATATGTAACCAAAACCCACTTGGTGGGAGAGATGTGAGCCGGTATGTGTTCCAAGCTGACCCCAGTAATTCTTACGGTCCCTAGAAGTCGTATCGTTGCTTCTCCCTTAGAACCTTTAAACGCCCAGCACTCTCCGGGTAGTGTTCCGGGCTTGATGATAGCGTTGGCTCCGAGACAGTCACGACAGACCAGCGAACTTATAGAGTGAAGCAGCCAACCGACCGGAGACTCGTGGATGAAGTGTTCCAGGGTGTCTCCGGTATCAATCACCCGCGCTCCGGCTGTCTCCAGGGCGAAGTCTACTATCTTCAGATTATACATCATAACTTTTAAATGAAACTAATATATTGCGGATATACTACGCGTGCTTTATGTAAAAACTACATACTCCCCACGTTTCAGTTACTTTACAGCAACCGTGATCATTAGACGAGATGTGAGTAATCCCATTTGCTGTAAAGTAGCCGAAACATCGGGAGTATGTAGTTTTTTACAAAAATAAAGTCGCATAGTATATCCGAAAAGTATTAATTTCATTCAAATTGATTCTCATTATGTAGGTATCATTACTTGTTTATATTCAACAGCTAGTAACAACGTAACTAGCAACCAGAGCCTATTTAACTCACACTATCTTATTAACTACCTGTCGATCGTAATCGTGAACATCGAATAGATTTCTAGGGCTCCGTCGGGGCTCCAGAGCATCCCTGGCTCGGCCGGCCGCCGCCGCCACCGCTGGCAGGGCTGCCGAGATACGCTCCATTTCGTTCTGGAGCTTTTCATGTTTACGATTCACCTAATAAAGAAACAACCTTATGCGGATTTACTTAGGTATTTCTGTATTTTAGAAAATCGATTAAAACAGTATCGGATTTATGTATTTTTATTAACCCACACTTCCTATGAAATATTGATTATTCTGTTAAAAACCATACCGGGTAAAAATTTAGTGTCCATTCTCAACTCTCTAAACACACGAAAACTTAACAAACACACATTAACCAAAGAGGCAACCAATTACTCTTAATAATAATCCTTCGACTTCAAAACTTAAAAAACCTTTATATACAATTTCTCATTCTTTAAAATCTCCAATCTGTAATTCGCTATAGAATACTGACAAATTTTTTCAATTGTGTGTATCATTGAGACTTTATGTCCACTGTAATGAAAGGCAAGGCAGGCAAATTATAGTATCAACGTACATCTACATTGATCTTAGTTTAAAATCATATTTAATTCGGATTATTGCTACGTAAATAAATAACTTATCACACATACACACTCCACACAAACTCGATCATTAATAACATTTTAATTACATCAGTGAGACCCCGCGTGAGTTGCATCACAACATATTTGATATCCGAAAAGTCACCATCGAAGGAATCCTGGGAGGCCCAGAAGTACGTGTACACTTGCAAGCCCAGCAACATCGAAAGCACCACGCATACAAACGAGCGGAACGCGTTACGGAAACACAAATCATGCTCCAACTCGTAATCCATTTACAATAATAATAGATTCTTCTTGAGTTAGTGGTTATTCTTATATATTTCCCTAATGTCGTGTACCGATTATACAGAACTATGTGAAGAGGGATTTGTGAGTGAACAAGGTCTGATATATAAAGATTACTCTGAACAGCTGATTATAAACATTTGAAGGACAGACTGAAGTGACAGATTTACTTTTTTTAGGAATATCAAGTTTTTGTTATGTAAAACTAACGTCAAATGTATATATGAACAATTAATATAAACAAAAAAGGGAATGGTATATGATAAATTTCTTTTACAATACGATATAAATTACATTTGTTACAAATATCAAAGATGGCGTTACGCGTTTATTATAAGAATTTCAGTTCGGAAACAAACAAACGTTAATAAAATACCGTTCAGAAATAAATATAACTAAACAGTCGTCCTCCTTCTTATTCTTTAGTTAGTGGTTCTTCTTATAGGTTTTTCCAACGTCATGTGTCAATATTATACTGAATATTATAGACGGATTTGTGAATGAACAAGGTCGCGACAGTGGTCTTCTATATGTAATAGTTAAATAGAAAATTTAAATATGGCGACTATGACATTGACAAACATAATATGAAACACAAATAATAAAACACATCAGTTTTTAAATATATATTATATCAAAAGGCGCATGTTTCAGGGTTTGGGTGTCTGTGAGGCGTATTCCAACTGAGCGGCTGCCACGGATTTCATGGATTCGTGCGCTTGATGCACGTTTGCGCGCCAAGCTAGGAGCACGTCGCGCAGAGCCAGCCATTGCGCGCGACCGAACGTACGATGCATAGTGCTTGACACGCGCACTGCACGCGATGATTGGTCCATGCGCGCGCGCACCAGACGGGTCTTCAACACTGAGAACAGATACAAATATATAGTAGATATAGTGAAACTTCTTATGCAACTACCAACATGGTTGCGTTAAACGTTTAACGGGGGAGATAAAAGAGACAGAGCGATGGAATGAGGGCAAATTGTGACTTACATAATATTAGTAATATTCGTCTTAATAAAACAAACAAAATCCCTACTAATATTATAAATGCGAAAGTAACTCTGTCTGTCTGTTACGCTTTCACGCCCAAATCACCGAACTGATTTTAATGAAATTTCGTACAGATATAGAGTTGACCTTGAGAAAGGACATAGGATAGTTTCTATCTCATACTTTCGAAAGGTTCTCTTAGAAACGCGATATAACCGAAGTCCACGCGGGCGAAGCTGCGGGCGAAAAGCTAGTTGCTTATAAATCAACTTCTATTCCCTTCCTATTTTCATTCCAACATTTCTAAGTTTCACTCCACTAAGTGTTCATGTTTTTCCTCCATAATATTGTCACCGTACCTTCTATAATAAACTCCTCCACATTCTTCTCTTCTATCTGTAACTCTGATATAATCTCATCAAATGTTATCTCCGGGTTGGTCTCAGCCATCTGCATGAACGTCAGTATCCTCATTTTTTTAACGTTCTGTTCGTGATTCAAACCTGTAATAATAAGAAATATTATATTATATGTATGTTGAGATATATTTGGGAGTGTTCATAAAAACTAATGTTTACATTATAGTAGATTATTTATTTTTAACAATCACTGGTATTAAATGAAAAAATATGTCTCTCCGTCAATTTTAAGAACTCATTATATACATTTAGATAAAAACATAATTTCATTAGTCAAAACTAATAGTTAAAAAATGTTAAAAATCCTAATGAGTTCAGAGATTTTCGCGAGTTTTATTCATTTAAATGAAACTAATATTTTTTGTATATATGTACTACGCGATTTCGTAGTACATCTCATCTGTCCGTGATCATAGTTGCTGCAAAGTAGCCGAAACGTCAGAAGTATATAGTTTTTTACAAAAATAAAATCACGTAAAAAATCCGAAAAATATTACTTTCATTTAAATGTTAAAATTAAAAATCATAATAGTGTAGTATTATTGCCATTTCTCAGAGAAAAAAATATATAAAGTAAGATGAGCAATCTCTTAATATATAAAAGTCAAACCCTCACCTTGTGAATGAACAAACTCCTTGTGATTCTTATAGAAGGTCAGGTAGCTTGATAACTTCTCACACACAAAGATGTTGAGTAAATCATGTATGAGCTCTCCCTCCAAGAAGCGAACAGGCTTCAAAGACAAAAGTGGGTCCAAGAGGTAGGTATTGGGGTCAGCAAGGGCTGTCACTATACACTTGATGGCATCCTCTCGAGCATATGAGGCATTCTCATCAGTGTATGTACCGAGCAACTCTATCATCACCTTGGCTGCCAGCTCGCTGTAAATATTAGTGATATGTAGTATCTTCTACCTTCTACCTGGCAATTTCCCAACTATACCCAGGGTCTGCCTTACATGTTGTGATTAGTTTTGGCTAATTTTTTTCACAACCGGCCGCCTGCCTGACATCAAGCCACTTTTGGGAATCATCATTAATCAGTGATGTCTAGAAAATACATATGACTCGCAAAAATCTCATCGATACTCGCCAGGGCCAGGATCGCACCCGCATGCGTGAGAGGCCTTTTAACCACTAAGCCACCACTGACTATTAGCAATATGTAGTATTCAATAGAAATGTATTAAATTTGTAATATATCTATTGTGGTAAGTAATAAGACTGAATGATAGAAACTAATATAATAAAATAATTTACTAACATAAGGCTACTGTTACTCATGCTTATGTCAAGCATGCTTTAATTAAGCACTGCTGTTTTCTAGCATGTGTCAGTGTTGCTTAAAATAAGCATTCTTATTACTAGCGGTGCGGATGTAAAGGGCATGGTTTAAGCATGTCTAAAAACGTTTGCTTTTTAAGCATGCTAGTTCCGATTAGTCATTAGCAACAGATATGCGTACAAAACTTCAATTAAAATAACTCGCTGTGGCGACGAAAAGACGCTCAAATTAGTTAATTTTCACCCCAACAATGAGTGCTTGTGAAATCCTCTCATCCCACAATATAAAAGTATTATTAAAAACAATAATAATGCTCACCAAGATTTACTAACAAATATGGAAGATACATCATTGAATGATAAAAATAATTAAAACTAAAATAAAAAACTTAAGGTCTGAATACCACATGCTCAAATGTAAATGGCTGGCAGGAATGCTTAATATCATGCTTATTTAAAGCATGTGTAACAGAAGCCTTATACTTGATATCACATTATTATTTAATAATATCCACCAAGTATAACTAATACACAACATAAAGATAACTCAACCCAAAACAAAGAATATACTCAATTATTGAATATATTTCTTTGACCCAAAAAACCCTTGTTTTACTTCCATTTGTTCAGAAACTTTGAATTTTGAATGTATATATAACCTACTAATATTATAATTGCGAAAGTTTGTGAGTGTGTGTGTTTGTTACTTCTTCACGCTCAAACGGCTGAACCGATTTTGACAAAATTTTGTATAAAGGAAGCTGACGTCTAGGAATAACACATACGCTGCTTAACATCCCGGAAATTCGCGGGTAACACCGTTGGGCGCAGCTAGTATATAATAAAGGAGTAATTAAATTTTTCTATAAAAACTCACCTATTTTGTCCAAGCAACGCCTGGTGTAGTAGCCTGTACAGTTTCTGCATCTGTTCGTTAGATGGTGTGCATGTAGCGAACTCTGTCTTCAACTGTTCAACTCCTTTAAACACTTCACCCACCGAGCCCACTCGGGCAGCCAGCTCAATAACATGATAGTACACATGGTAACGAAGAGGAGAATTGGACTCCAGATTATTGTAAAGGCGCCATAACCTGGAATGAATAATATTTGCTGCTGAGTAACCTTTATTTTATTTACATATATATTTCTTTTAAGATTAAACAATATACAGGAATATTTTCTAGACTTAAAGTTGCATATTGTCGGGGATAGTGCAAATCTTACTAGCATTTTATAAATCCGCGTATCTACATTGGAAGCAGATTATCAGGAGAAAGTTTAAGATGAAATATTTTCTATATTAACTACTTATAAGGTAAATGAAACTAATATTTTTCGGATGTACTAAGCGATTATCACAGACTATCACAGAAACTCACATCTCGTCTGCCCGTGAACACAGTTGCTGAAAAGTAGCCGAAACGTCGGGGGTATGTAGTTTTTACATTAATAAAGTACGCGTAGTACATCGGAGAAATATTAGTTTCATTTAAATGAATACTCGCGAAAATTTTAATCTTATAAAGTAATTATTCACAATTAGTAAGAAATTAAATGTTTAAACTTTCTTCTGATAATAATCTGCTTCCAATATCGATATGCGCAATTATCCAATGATAGTTACGAGGATTTGCACTATCCGCAACGATATATACAAATATATATTACTGCTAGCACTAATAATATTATTCTGAGATTATTGTAGTAATAAGATGAACTTACGATTGTAGAGCGACCATGCCCAGTTTAGGCCCAGGCGCCTTAGTGAGTCTCTGACTGAACGCCAGGATAAGATTTTCTCCTCTCTCAAGAGGTATCTGTAATCATAACATTATATATGAATAAATAAAATTGTTGTGAGTTAAGACACCTTTACAAACCTAACTAGAAAGGTTGATTTAAACATTAATTCATCAAATTTTATTATTAATATCGGTGGTCATTAGTTTCTCTACACATTACTCATTGTAAATAATTTTAATACAATTAGTGTAGGTTTGAAATGGAGAAAATACAATAATAAAAGAATGAACGGCAACACTACTTTTATATTATAGCTGAAAAAGTTTAACCAAAATTTAAAGAAAAAACAGTGAACAGTTTTTGGAAGACATATATTGTGCTAAATAGCAAGACTGAACGATAGAACATAATACATATGTATAATAAAATGATCCACCTACATTACACTTGACATCGTATTATTATTTAACAACACCCACCAAGTATAACTAATACACAAAAAGTTAAAAAGAAGGGGAATACAAAATATTGTTTTTTAATAACTTGAGTTTTGGTTTACAAATCTGTACCATTTTAGTTACACCTGTTATAAAAGACATATTTAGTTTGTGATTAACTTGTAAAAAATAAGATAAATACTTCTGAAATATCAGCAAATATCAGTAAATTCTTAAGTGTATTCTAAGATGTGGTTATCAATTGGAGCTATGGGCATATCTTTATTTTTCTAACATTAGGTGTATTCCATATACTATGCATTCATGTTCTTAGCATTCAATCCTACTAATATTATAAATGTTAAAGTTTGTGAGTGTGTGTATGTTTGTTACTTCTTCATGCTCAAATGGCTGAACTGATTTTGAAAAAAATTTGTATACAGGAAGCTGATGTCCAGGAATAACACATAGGCTACTTTACATCCCGGAATTCTCGGAAATC
The DNA here is from genome assembly GCA_916720795.1 of Danaus chrysippus. Lineage (NCBI taxonomy): Eukaryota > Metazoa > Arthropoda > Insecta > Lepidoptera > Nymphalidae > Danaus > Danaus chrysippus. The sequence goes on along the minus strand of CAKASE010000049.1, from coordinate 17,082,370 downwards.
CGCGGGTAACACCACTTGGCGCAGCTATTAATGAATAAAGATGAGCAGGTTAAAAAATACTAGGCTTCATTTTAGAAAAACACAATAAGATGTATCACTCTCAATGTACAAAATGTAAACAGATTTGTAACAAGAGGAAATAAAGTAAAAGGAATTGGTTTAAGATGATCATGAATGTGGGGAGGTCATTGTAAAAACATTTCCCGCTAAAAAAGATCAAAATAATACATAATATATCTACTATTCAGTCTCAAGGTACTCACCGACACCATGATGGACACTATACTGTTCAGTATGGCTTCAATATCAGCTTCATTGTTTTCCTTAAAACACGCATCACAAACACCAACTATTTTATGAAGATCGTCTTCAATACCCTTTGGAGATTTCTCTTCGGAAATTTCAGCACCAAGGCTTTTGAAATACTTTCTGAGTTCTAAAGCCTGATATGAATAAAAGGCAGCATTTAAAATTGAACAGAACAGTTATATAAATATATATGAGGTATATTAGATTAATTTTTTTAAGTACATTGATAGAAGGCAAAGATTATCAAGAAAGCAGTTCTATGAGTACTTTCATGCATATTTTTATATATATATGACTTTTACATGCTATGTACAGACTTTTGATAGAAGCTTTACACTACGGTATTTCCATCATTACGATACATCATACAAGCAACATCTTAAAACAGTATTTTCGTGTGTCCGGGTAAATCGAGTTTTAATATTTTCGACAGCACTTTCACTGAATACTAGACGAGTAGTGAGAAACGTAGTGTGAATTGAATATATCTTGGAAAACTCGTAACAACATCTTTATTGGAATCACTGAGATAGGTATTAAAAATATAAAGCTCAAAGCAGCAGAAGGTAATTTTTATAGGTTATGTGCACATCAACTAACCTGATCTTCAAGCGATATGTCCATAAAAACTGCTGGGCCTTGCATTTTGAATTTTTTTTACTTTATAACTCGACTGAAATAATGGTCCTTTAGGTATCATAAATTTATTATCAAATACAAAGATGCATTTATTTTTACGTGTCCCTTGTGACAAGTTGACAACCGCTTGTTAATAGCTGTTGCGTTTTGACATAGACTTTAGACAAGTAAAGAATATAAATGGTAACGGATTATTAACATCATGACTCTACTTTGTTATTATGGACTGAAAAATTTAATATTGCAATGTAGTATAATATTTATATACTTAAATTAAATAGCAACATCTGAAAATAATTGGTTAAAATATTTTTTTCATACGAGGAATGTGGCCTACGGTATACTAAGTACGGTACGGTAAGTTACGGTATACAAAGACTTCGTCTCAGTGAAATACTTAAGATTGTAACATGTTTAGATTGCAGGAGAGGCTTTAATAGCAAAATTTTTAAAATGCAGCCGTCATGCATATGTATAATATACACGCAAATGTATAATTTGCTGCATTCTGTAGTTTTTTGAAGTCTGATATATTTTATAAAGAAACTATTATGTCAATGTCAAATACAAATGTTTAATGTTATGGTGATACAAAATGTGCTCTGTTTTTCATCTCTCTTACAATACTTTTAATTATACACGAAGTTTTGAACCTTTTTATTAATAATAAAAACTGTCATTAATTTTAAGACAGTTTTTTGTTATATACAATATATTTTTTAGGTTTATTGTTAAATATTATAAATAAGTAATGTCGAGCTTTCAAAAAGCAGTTCCTCGGTCTAGTTTAAGTGGTACAAAATTAAAAAATAACATTCCCTATGTTTCTTCCGGGATACCATCATTGGACTTTATAGTGGGTGCGTATTTATTCAAATGTGTAGTTTCTCTAAGGTTATAATGATTTTAACTATAAAATGTAATTTCAGGAGGTGGCCTACCTGTCGGTTCTATTTTCGCTGTGGGTTAGTATAATATTATTGAACAAATAAATGATTACTACAACTATAAATTTACGTAACAAATTTATTATTTCCAGAGGAAGATGTCTTAGGCAGTTACAGCAGAGTTCTCTCAAAATATTTCCTGGCGGAAGGTGTTGTGTGTAAACATAGCTTATTTGTTGCTTCCGCTGATGAAAATCCCAAGTTAATTGTAAGTACAATTTGGCTAAGTTAAATGAAAATGTTTAAAACGAAAATGTATGTTAGATAGGGGTCCCTTAAACCTACACCTGGGTCTCAAGTCCTAGGCACTGTTGAAGCTCCTCTCCCTGTAATGATGGACCCGACACCTGCTTGGTGAAGCCATTGAATGCTAAGAGGTTTCATCTCTAGATTGGAATGTGTTCTTATTGAACAAGTCTTCTACGATTTTGTGACTTATTAGATTTTGATCTACTCATGATTTAATTGGTAGAATCTTTTCCTTTCTTATTGGAATATTATCAGTTATATATATAAAATAGAATATGTGTGTCTAATAGTATTTATCGGTTCCATTTAGAATTTATTATTATTCCAAATAAGATTCTGATTGAAATTTCATATAAGACTAACAATAATGTATAAAACTATTCTACTTAATGATAATAATCAATACTTTTACTGCAAAAGATTGTCAAGAAATTCTTCAAGATTTAAGAAATCCATTTGTTAAACTAATTATTAAATTTCGCCTTTCTATACTAAGTCCATATATAATTTTTAATAATAATACTAAATTTAAATCTATCGTCTCAATTCCCAAAGAGGGTTGATGTCAGCAGGCTGCCCGTCGTAAAAACAATTAGCCAAACCTATTCACAACATGTAAGGCAGACCCTGGCTAAAGATGGGAAATTGCCAGGAAAGAAGAAGTAGATCTATAGTCTGTGATAGCTCAATAAATATAAATTGTCTATGATACAAACAACAAGTGTAGTTTATTTTCATTACACTCTTTTATAATAATAAATTTGTCACTTTTCTTTCAGATCCAAGAGCTCCCCACACCCTGTTCAATACAGGAAGATAAAACAAACCAAGATGTTAACAGTGAAATGAAAATCGCCTGGAGGTATGAAGGTTTGGGTCAAGTGGAATCATCTTTTGGTAGCAACACAAACTTCGGCCATCACTTTGATCTAAGTCGGCACATGGATGAAATGAGTCTCAGAGATGTTGATGTAACTTATTGTCACTTGAAACCCAGCCATGGAAAGAGTAAAGGTGATTGTTTTATGTTTTATTCATATATTGGTAGTATTTAATAAATCTATACTAAATAAGTAATGTATGTATTGTGTTAAGTAACAAGACTGAATGACAGTAACTAATAATATATAATAAAGTAATCTATCTACATTACACTTGACATCATATTATTACAACAATACAGAGCAAGCATAACTAATACATAACAATATATACAGGGTGACTGGTGAATTACTATCGATATTTGAGGACGTGATATTTGACGATCATATATGACAAAATAAAAATTAATATAACATAAATATTAATAAACTTCTAAGTAAAGTTAACCAAAAGTTATGGAATTAATTACGCATCGTGTGAACACCCTACAGATTAGGTATACACACACACACACACTTGCGCGCGGCGGCGTGTTGTTGTATCAGCACGCCGCCACACGCGTCCGCACTTGGAACACTTGGAACGTGTACACACATTATTTATTTATACGGAAATTTGGTCAAAAATTAAGTACCTATTTTTTTTACATAATTCGAATGAGAATCATGTACCGAGTATGCTCCTTAAATATTGATAGTAATTCACCAGTCACCCTGTATATTTAATTATAATCATACAACATTTAATTTCAATATGTTTTCAGGTTTTAGAAACCATCTCTATCATGATCTCTTGACGGAAATCAGAAAAGTTTTATCCAAGGAAGAATATCAGAGCGGTAGTAAAAACAAAAATATACTTCGGATCAGCATACAGTCCCTAGGTTCTCCTGTATGGTTGGCATCTGACTGTGACAATGAAAATAAGTACGGACAGGATCTTATAAAGTTCCTTTATATGTTGAGAGTTCTGATCAGAAACACTACAGCAGTTGTTTTCATCACAATTCCCGAACATCTGTTTGAAGTGAGTAACACATATATATATATATATTATGATACCTTTAAAAGGTTACACTAACACTGACTGAGATATATATATGAAATAATGTATAGCGATGCTTCATTTAATATTAAGATTTAAGAAATAACTATCATTATAAGAACTGCATTATTTGTTGTATACATTCTTGCTCTCAAGTACAATAAATTTTGTTAAGGCAAACAAAGTCAGTTCAAAAATTACATTACAGTCCCAATATTGTAGTATATACTTGATATATAGTTTTTTATATTTGTAGGATAATCAAATAATGAAAAGGCTTCTATACTCCATCGACAATTCTGTTCGTATCGAGTCCATCGCTGGGTCGAGTAAGGAGACCAATCCGGTGTACAATGAGTACCACGGGCTGTTCCATATCACCAAGTTGTCTGGAGTCAGCTCAATAGTGGCTTTCGTCCCTCCCAGCCTGGACCTGGCCTTCAAGCTGAAGAGGAAGAAGTTTGTGATCGAAAAGTTGCATCTACCCCCAGGTATAATATCCTACTAATATTATAATTGCGAAAGTTTGTGTGTGTATGTTTGTTACTTCTTCACGCTCAAACGGCTAAAGCGATTTTGATAAAATTTTGTATACAGCAAGCTGACGTCCAGGAATAACACATAGGCCACTTTACATCCCGGAAATCCGCGGGTAACAGCTAGTATTCTATATGAATGAATGCAAGTGATGTTTCAGATTGTCCTTGCAATAAATGCTTATGAATATGTGTAGTGCATGTACTGAAATAGCATTTTTTAAAGTGAAACTTCTTATGTGATTTCCAAGAAGGTGGCGTTAAACATTAATAGAACAATATTTTATTTTCAAACTTAGTGCTTAAAAATTGTGTACAATAACAAAGTTTCACCTCTTCCGCGCGGAGGGAATTCGCACACTATTTTATTTTACAATTTTTTTCTATTTTTTACTACTGTATAGCTACTACATATGTGAACAGCTGAACCAATTTTGACGGCACTATCAGTTATAGATAGCTGGTTTAATAAGAAATTACCTAGCCTACCTTTATTTTAGAAATTATATTCATTATTATGGTTTAAAAACGAAGCCAAAGACGGTTATTTAGTAGACTCGAGTGTGTCTAACAACTTGTAATATTTCAGAACTCCAAGATTCGAGCGAACGGGAGCAAGACGACATCACCGCTACACCCAACACATGCGGCGGATTCAAGAAGAAAGATATAGACTTTTAATAATATTGCTGTAAATATTACGATTATAATGAATACACGATACTATCAAACATTGCGTTTCCTTTCCACCTAACATATCAAAATAACCGATGCATTAACATGCTCAAAACTTGCTTAATTATTAGTCACCCCGCTGGCCAGCGGACCGTGTCTCCCTAAAACCGGTGAATGATGAATCTATTCAACGAGCCTCGGTCAGTGTGAGTATAGGCGACGGTTGAGGTACTACATACGTATTAAAAAACATAAAAAAAGTATTAAAATGACAATATCAAGAGGAAAACTCCTATTCGGAACTTGCAACACCATACTATTTGTAAGAATTATTTTTTATGCCGTAACTCATAGATTATTTTTATATAATAATATTGATTGTAACATCTGAGCAGCATGTGTGATGAAATTCATTCAGTGTTTTTTGTGTCAGTGATCCGTATTGTCACGCTTAGTCCAAGTTACTATCACTACAAACTCAGCGTTAACAGTTTGTCACTCATTAATGTCATATATTGAATGAAAAACGGTCAACTTTGTGTAATTACGATACAAACTCAACTCATGCTAAGCCTTTAGTTTTATTTATTGTTTATGTTTAAAACACTTCATACTTCAACAGTGCTGCGGGTTTGCGAAAGTGGTTTGTGGATTTCTGCTTCTAAGTGATTCAAAACGGATCCTTCTATCTCGCTTGCTTGTGTCTCCCGACTCTGCCTTGGACGAGCCTCCCTTCTACTACCTGTCCCTGGCGCTCCTCGCTACGGGACTAACCGTTTGTGCAGTAAGCGCGTTGGGAGTCTGGGCCACTTATTTACCGGGTTACGCGATATTAACCATCGTATGTATCGTAAATAGTAATTAAAATTAGTATTACTTATGCTCCTATATATGATCTTGATATATGAACTGCCTGTCAATAATGTATCTTTTAAACGAAACTAATATTTTTTAGATACTACGCGGCTTTATTATTGTAAAAACTACATACTCTCGCCGTTTCGGCTACGTTTCAGCAACCGTGATCATTAAAACTTGATGTGAGTGACATTCATACAAAAATAAAATTGCATAGTATAACCCGAAAAATATTAGTTTCATTTAAATTAATAAAACTCGCGAAAACCTCAGATCTCAATAATGTATGTTATTGTCCAGTATTTCCTCCTGATCGTGGGACTATTGGTGTGTGAGTGTGCGGGTGGGGCTGCTGCGGCCACTTGGCCTCGTTGTGTGGGCGGCGGGGGCGCTCCTGACGGGGCTCGAGGCGGCGCCGTCGGAGCCCTACAAGGTTATTACGCCGTGCCGGACTACGAACACTTTACTACAGCCGTTGATCTAGCTCAGACTGAGGTATATATTTTTTGCTTGCCATAGGGGTTCAAGTATTACGTAAGCAGATTTATTACAATTATTTACCCCCCCATCCCCCTTGTCAGCAAAAGTAAGCAAAGCTCTTACCCCTTCCCCCCATGCTTACTTAAACATTTTCAATTACTATATTGTTTTTTGTCATATAAATCCAGAAAAAAATTATAATTATACTTTTTATGGATCTTCTCGATGTGATGATTAAAAAATAAATAACTAAGGATGACGTCATCACCTAGACTCCCCTACCCCCATGTCATCCAAAATAATCAAAACGAAGACCCCCACCCCTCCATAGTGCTTACGTAATACTTGAACGGCCCCATATCGATTGTATTGAACTGGTTCATGATGTAATTAATCATATTATTCTTAACCAGCTGAAGTGTTGCGGCATGACAGGCGCTCGTAACTATGATTTGTCGTCGTGGCAGCTGAGGCGGTTGGGTCCGCGAGGCCTCTCAGCTCCTCTCAGCTGCTGTGTGCAGCGCGCCGGAGGATCCTTCTTGGATCCCGCGCCGCTCAACGGCTCGCGGTGCCAGGAAGTCACAGAAAATGAATTCAGACATTCCTCGGTGAGAATAGAAAACGTCTCTTAGAAATTACCTCAAATTCTAAATAAAATGGTCTTGGCTCCTACGTAATGTAGACAATTTTGTAACTGATATGGCATTATTTGAATGAAGCTTATAAAAAACCGTTTAAAAAACAAACCAATTTCTATCAATATATATCAGAATTCTTCGTTTCATAACAGACTTACATTGAAAATTATTCGTTCTAGAAGTTTCTATATTTTTGTTATCGTTTTTATGAATCACTAAATCGTCTTCCTTTATTCCAGGGCTGCCTCTCAAAGATCGAGGAGTGGTACCAGGAACAATACCTGGTATTCATGCTGTCTCTCTTCAGCGTGGTCATATTCAAGCTGGTCATCTTACTGAGCACGGTCTACTCGTGCATTCATTACCGGAAACGGCGTCAGGATGAGTTCATCATCAAGGCGGACCGGAAGTCGATGTCGCATGAGCCGATCACCGCGAAGTACGTTCAGCCTAACAACTACTACAGTCCGCGGGTCAGGAACCCGAGGCTGTTTCGCGACAAGCCCAACGAGATGGTATGAGAACTAGCCGCGGAGATCAACGCCTTGGAGAGGAAACTGGAAAAGTTCTCAGAAATACTGTACAAGCACCAGGCTGATTCTATTATGTGGTGAAAAAAGAACTAAAATGTACTGAAAGATACAAAGCTGTGTGATTTAAGACAATAAAATAAGTAAAATTCGTCATTCCAGTGTTCAGTAACAAATTAGTCGTCACATAATTCCGTGTGCCATGAATCTGTGAAGTTTCTCTCCGGAGTGTTTTTCTGCCGCTCCAAGTGTTCGGACGTTACTCATGAAGTGAGGTGGAGGCGGAAGGAGAAATAAAAGACATCATATCAATATGTAATATTATTTTCAAAAGAACATTCAAAAATTGGTCCTAAAGTTAAAAACATTGTTAACAATGGCTTTGGAATGTTACATTAGTCGAGCTGCTCGCTACAGAGAGCTGCCCGCGAGCTCCGGTGTAAATAACAAAAACCTCCGGACACGCGATCCCGAGAGCCTTAACAATAACAATACTCTATTTATAATAATTGATTCTATTCATATGCTAGAGGCGCCGGGGGGCATCACAGAGTGGCTGCTACGTCTTAGGTACGGAAACGACCTTACATGTACATACGATAACTTAAATAATAAACATTTACATTTCAACTATAAATAAAAATAATATACCGGCCGACGCGTCGGGCCCAACAAACTTTAGAACTCTGTCTCCACTAACACACACGCACGAGCCGCGGCACGTCCATATAAATAAACTGATTGTAAATAAAACTATGGAAATGTGTTTTGTGCTAACTCCTGAAGACTGAATGGAACCTAGAGGATGTCGTTGAGGAAGGAGTTATCTAGTGAGTTGAGCAGCTCCTGGGCTGTGAGGCTGCTCGCCTCGGAGGAAGGCATGCTGTCCAGGAAGTCCAGGTTGAAGTCCGCGCCGCCCGGGAAGGACGGGAAGTGCATTGTCCCGGCTTGAGCGTGTCCCGTGTGTCCCGCCCCGTGTCCCGTATGTCCCGTCCCGTGTCCCGCGTGCGCGTTGTGTGGCATGGACATACCCGCCATGCTCATGCTTTGTGACTGCGACATGTGGATGTTTGGCATCTGCTGTAATATTAACAACATATTAGTGAATGTGACATCTCGCTACTAATATTCTAATGACTGAAATGTACTGAAAACAGAAATATAGTGACTCCTAGCACAAGTTAGGATGTATGGAGAATCCGGCAGAGGAGTTTACATGTTGTGATTTATGTTAAATGTTAGGAAAATTTAATAACAAAAAAATATGTATATATGGGAAACGACACTAAAGATAAGGAATATTAGAGATTGTGTATTTTTGTCGCCTTTTATACAGATATACATATAACCTCAAGTTGGCAGAGAAGTAACTTGTGTTATTATTTCGATTATCTTCTGAAAGTAAATAACAAATCTGCTCCCAGTTAATGTACCTCACTGGTATGAGATAAATCTCATGTATACGACCCATCTTCCTTCACTTATCATATATTTACTGAACATACATTTAATTTCAATCGAACCTTTATATTCCCGAATGCACCCAAAAGCGACTTTAAAGCGATGACGTTTGGTTTGTTAACTTTTACGAGGGAAAGTATTTGGGCGATACGACTTGTGTGTTTGTAAATTGAATTTAAATTATTTAAAGTGTTTTGGTTTAAGATAATAATTATTTTGTTCTTGTTTAACACCTTATTAGTTATTTTAAAGTATTGGTTTTGTAAGAAAACTATATTTTTTTCATGATTCTGTTAGAAACCTATATATATTATTTATAATGTTCTATGAGTGGTGTAGGGGGCGTAGTCCCTCCCCTCCACTGCCGGTGCTGCCTCTGTCGGATGTATTCTGAGTCTCAGTCAGAGTGTATGTATGTCTGTTATGTTATATAAGAGGTAGGTAGTAGTACCTGCGCCTGGACGGTCATGACCTGGTTCTGCTGCATCATCAGCTGCGACATGGATGACTGCTGCTGGCTCGACGACCTGTGAATAATACCAAAAATTCGTTGTTATATATATGATAAACAAACAACCTTTCTGCCTGTATCAACTCATTTGGTTCCCCTCATTGTATGTTATTTATTGAATCAGATTATTACATGTGTTACTTTTTGTTAATTAACTAATTTGAATCCTCTGTTAAATATATTATCTTAAGGAAATAAATAAAAACTTTTAATTATACTCTATTTGAAATTTCTTAATCTATACTTATAATAAATCTGTAGAGCGCTCAATTCTGTACATAAAATATATTTAAAAAATAACTATCAAGGGGTGGTTAGGGATCGCTACTGATGCCGAAAATGCAATCAGTAAAATTTTTGTCTGTCTGTCTGTATATTCGTTATGAAAACCGAAACTACTGGACAGATTTTAACTAAATTTGGCACAATTATCCTTCATACACCTGGGCAGGTTACAGTATACTTTTCATTACGCTACGATAAATAGGAGCAGAGCAGTGAAGAGAAATATTGGGAAAACGGGAGAAGTTACTCCATTTTTTAAGCTTTCGTCGCGTGTGCAGGCTTATAGGTTAAAGCTACATAGAAATCATGTATGACGGAAATATTCTCCTTAAAATTATATAAAAAGTATTCCTCGACGGCATATATCTATCATTTATTGTTAACTCACAATAACACGTGAAACTCCCGATAGCTTAGCAATTCGCAGATATCTGATTGTATATGTCTACTCTAACGTTTACAACACTATAACTCACCCCTAATTAAAAAAAATAACATTATGACCTATTCAATAACAAAAAAAAGGAATCATGTAAATCGCTGTACAAAAACACCAAAGTTATCTTCTTCTATACTTATAATAAGTCTGTAGAGCGATCAATTCAATAATCAAGGAGTTTCACGCTGACGGAGTCGCGGGCACAGCTATCTATATTTTTCTGCCAGAAGTCACTATTCCACGCGGACGAAGTCGCGGGCAAAAGCTAGTCTTCAGTAAACTACGTTAATAATATGGCGGGCGAAGATATTTTTATAAAAACTGTTAAGTGTTTAAACTTATTGAACGGATTTAGGAAGTGAAATCCCTACTAATATTATAAATGCGAAAGTAACTTTGTCTGTCTGTTACGCTTTTACGACTAAACCGCTCAACTGATTTTAATGAAGTTTGGTACAGAGATAGAGTTGACCTTGAGAAAGAACATAGGATAGTTTTTATCCCAGACTTTTGAAAGGTTCTCTTGGAAACGCAATATAACCGAACTCCACTGCGAAGCTGCGGGCGGAAAGCTAGTACTAAATATACCAGAAGGTATCAGAAGATGAAATTTGTGCTTAAATGTAACTTGGGATAGTCAATCATATATTAAACAATAAATGGAAGAATAATCTCGTGTTGGAAAAGTTTGTCACCTCTGTTGCTGATGCTGCATCAGCTGCTGCTGTTGCTGCTGCAGCCTCGCCTGCTGGAGCTGCATCTGTTGCTGCTGCGCCATGCTGGTGCTCACGCCGCCCACGTTGCCCATGTTACCCACGCCGCCCATACCGCCCATGCCGCCCATGTTGAAATTACCTCCTGGAGAGTGAAGGAAACTTTGAATGATGTATTAACGAAATTATGGAACGTGTGGATAAACTGTTCATCTACAAGAGCTGGATTTGAACCTGCAACCTCTAGTATATCATGTTTCAGTCGCTTTACCAAATAAGCCATATACACATATAAGTTAATACAAGCATTAGCTTGAACATAGTTGATACCTTGTAAGTGATGCGGGAACTGTTGCCGCGCGTTCTGCTGCTGTATCAGCACGTGTCTCCAGTCTGGCGGGTACTGCCGGCTGTGGGGGGCGAAGGCACGGGGCGCGGGCGCCGGCGCAGGCGCAGGCCTGCGGGCTGCGAACCTGGCCTTGTACTCAGGCGGAGGGGGACGCATCTGTTGCTGCTGGGCGCGCAGCATCTGCTGCTGTTGCTGCTGCAGCATCTTGGCCTGCTGCTCGCGGGATATACCCGCCGCCGCTATACCTACAACACATAACGTTCTCATTAGTTATGTGAACTCATATATAATACATGGAAACTTCATTCCGTGTTGTGTGTTGAGTCGCATCTTACAGAGGGAGGAGGGGGAGTTACATTATATTCAATACAGATAATGTACATATAGGGTTGAACGTCACGTGTTATTTGTTTATATATGTAAGGTATGAACACACTATGAATCCTAATCGAGCATTAAAACTCCGGAACGCACCCAAAGTGGCATTGAATTAATGACATTTGTTAAGTTTTGCGCGGGAAAGTAGCTGTCAACGTTATTTGTGAGTGTTTTTTAAAATTGTTTTTAAGGGTAATTAAAGTATATTAATTATAATGTGTTTTGTTTTTACATAATAATAAGTTAAAACTTAATGAGATCTAAGACTTTCGCGAGTATTCATTTAAATGAAAACAATATTTTCGGATATACTACGCGGTTTATTTTTGTGTAAAACTACAAACATTTTAATAAAAGTTTTGTTCCTTTTAAGGCTTGAAACATTATTATTTATGAGACATTCGTATTTTCTATGATTATATCTTCCAAGTCATATATATATATATATATATATATATATATATATATATATATATATAAATAATATTTTGATACGATACATAATATTTTCAAGATACAAGTGACACAGCAGGTGTCAGTGTGAGTTTGTATCGATCGCGTTCTCTCAGCTGGCCGGCTGACTGTTCCACTGGCTGCATCTAAGTCTACAGTCTAGACCGAGTCTCACAGACTAGACTGAGACTACATTCATTACTACAGAAAGTTATATCTTAATAATGTATCGCTGTACACTACCCCTACTACGAGTCGCTCTCGAACTAAACTCGAACGATTTACAGTGCTTTAATAATAAATAATGTAGCGAGATAATATCGATTTGGAAATAGGAATGAATATAATCTGTGTTTCATTCGATTTGAACTCGTGGTAGGGGACGTGTTGTCAAGTTTCAAGTAACTTGTACCGGGACGGTACTGTTTGTGAATATTTCAGTGTGTTTATATATAGCTAGCGTCAATGTATGAGAACAGATAGTAGGTGCATTCCCACTACCATTATTATATACAAGTAAAGATCAACATTTAATACGACATGAAAATGGCAGTCGAAATACAAAACTAAACTTAATTATATGAACATTTAAATGAAACTAATATTATTATGATTACTACGCGTATTTTATATAATCTTCGAACGTACATCGAAGGCAGCCCTAATAGGTTCTTTTCAAATTTGGTTAAGTAGAAGAGCTTGGACGGTGGAGGTGAGCGTTTAACGCGTTAGATAGGGTCCCTTAAACCTACACCTGGGTCACAAGTCCCTGTCACTGTTGAAGCTCCTCTCACTACAACGATGGACCCGACACACACCGTGAATACATGGAATGATGAGAGGTTTAGTCTCTTCTAAACTACATACTCCCGACGTTTCGATTACTTTTCAACAACCGTGATCACGGACAGACGAGATGTGAATTCACACGCGTAGTAATAGGAAAATATTATAGTCTATCAGAGCTCACTGCTGTAAGGCCTCTTTCTCACATGGAGAAGATTTGAGCATTAATCACCACGCTCGCTCAAGACGGGTTGGTGATTTCAAACTTACAATTGTGAAACTATAAGTCCAGGTTTCCTCACGAAGTTTTCCTTCACCGTATGTCAGTGGTGTCTAAATACTCTCAGAAAGTACATATGACTTCGAAAAATCACATTGGTACTTGCCAGATTTGAACCGGCGCCCTCGGCAACGAGAGGCGGGCCCTTTAACCACTAGGCCACCACTGACTTCAGAAAATATTAGTTTCATTTAAATGAATACTCGCGAAAGTCTTAGATCTCATAACATATATTAATTACTTTTCATATATATACATATATATATATAACGTGTTATGTAAGAAATAGTATTGCAATTTGATTACGAAATAGTTTTCGTTCTCGCCGTTCCATTGTTAGTATGCTTAGCTCGCGTCTGAATTATTAAAGCGACTTCAATATAACTGTATTGAATAATGCATACGAATCAAGGAGACGAGTTTGTTTTAAATATTATATTATTAATATTTTATACTAGTTTTTGTTCCCTACATCGTCTGTGTTCATTTTAGAACTAACAATATATGTATGTATAGCTGACCGGGCGATACTTTTTCGTCCTAGAGGCCATAAATAACCAGATATTGGAATATATTAAGTTTTTTTCGATCGAACAGAATTAAATATCTTATGTCCTTTCTATGTTCTAAACTATCTCACTAAAGATTTTCAACTATATCCGTACAGTCGTTCTTGAGTTATATATAGTGTAACTAACACGACTTTCTTTTATATGTTAATTGAACATATATATATACTAGAAGACCCGGCGAACTTCGTATCGCCCTATAATCAAGAAATATCTGTTACGTTTTTTTATTTATATTTTTGGAGTTTACCTATTAAAGCCATAAATCTCCGTGTTTTGAAGTGCGACAGAATGATTGACATATTAGTTAGTTGTCAAATCTAATGTAAAAAAAAACGTTTGTATCAACAACTACTAATAAATTAAAAATTAATTAAAAAAAACATTGTCCAGCCGACAAAATTGTGAATCTAAACAATTCCCAGATCCCCTTGAACACACAAAAAATTTCATCAAAATTGGTCTAGTCGCTTGAGAGAAGTTCAGTGACATACACACGCACAGAAGAATTATATATATAAAGATATGTTTTTATAACCGTGATTGCTCTGTAATCGGTACAGTCAGCATCACAAATCATCTCAAGATTTCTGAATACTGTGAACGATATGTTTGCAGTACTGTGTGAACTCAGACGTATTGATGTCTTTTAATTTACAATTAATGATAAATATTTTGAGAATTCATTTTCAATATATTGCGCAATGAGTAGAGTTTGTGGTACAAATTTAATGGACTTTATATTCAATACAGGAGAAGAAAGGGGACATATCTTTATTAAAATTCTCGTGTAGCGGTGTTAGACAAAGAGCTTCGAAACCGCTTGACCGATTCTGATGAAATTTTATAAGCATATTGAGTAGGTCTGAGAATCGGTCAACATCTATTTTTCATACCCCTAAGTCGTAAGGGTTGTTCGCCCTTAATTTTATTATTTTTATTTTCGGGCGAAATTTTTTGTTTTTATTTTTTTATAATGTACCATAAAAAAATACGTACAACCCAAAATTTTTTTATATGGCATAACGTTTGCCGGGTCAGCTAGTAGTAGTATATATAAATGTATGTCTGTAATGTTCGACATTATCTCTAGAACATAATATATTATAGTATTTTCAATCATTTTTAATATCACTGGAAGCATTTCCAGTTTCTCATTCAATAACTCACATTAATACTACAGTTTCAGAGTATTCATGTACGTTAACTGTAAACGCAGAGTGTGTAGTATCGATGTAACTTATGGTAAGCGTACTTTTCAATTGAAGCCCGGCGCGCCGTAGAGGGAGGTGAATCGATCGGACTACGTACTGTATAGAAAGTGTTGGACTTGTAATTATAAGAAATGAGAGATTAGGAATGATTTGAATACAACATAGATACAGGGTGCTCCTGTTGATACTAGCTTATAATAATCTTATGAACATACTGTATATGTCATATGAAGGAAAACATCGTGAAGAAACCTGGACTTATAATTATAAATATAAGTTTGAAATCATCAACCCGTCTTGAGCAAGCGTGGTGATTAATGCTCAAACCTTCTCCATGTGAGAACAGGCCTTACAGCAGTGGGCTCTGAATTCTGAAGTTGATTATGTGTATGTGTGTGTGTGAGGGAGCTTGTGTGTGTGTGGAAGGAAACATTAATTTAGACTGGGATCGAAGACTTAGGTTAATATATGAGATGACTCAAGCTGGGAGAGTCGAGTGCTGGACGTAGTATGTATCGATAAAACGATATCACTATCTTAAAATATAAATATATTTTTATCGTTTTTATCGTGGATACGTCACTAGTTATCAGATATGTGAATGTAATTATCTGGTAAACATTAATGAGTCATAGTGTACACGTACCGGGAATCGAACCCGGTGTGTGTGATGAGATCCCCCCCCTCTCCCGGTCAGAATTAAGTGTTTATTGATTCAGTGACGTCACACGACACAGTACAACGTCCCAATACATCTAGAACCTTCTACAAGCGGAGGATTCTTATAACACATGTATGTATGTATGTATGTACTCACCGAGAGGCTGTCCTTGTTGCGGGCCGGTGTTAGTCTGTGGGGCCGCGGCCCGGGGCCTCATAGACGGGCTGAACTTGATGCTCTGCGACTGGGAGACCGAGTATGAGTCGCAGTTATTACCTGCAGACGATAACCATTAAAATTACACGACCCTTTGATGTGGATTGTGACGTCAGAAATGTGACGTCATGATCGTGACGTCAGAAATATTCCGGGATGGAACGTGACGTAGACTGGTGACGTCTTATAATAAATGTTATATGAGGATATTTGGAAATACATCAAAGTAAATTTATGATACGGATTGAAGACTGAAGTTACATGTACATATATACAGAGTGACTGGTGAATTACTATCAATATTTAAGGAGAATACTCGGTACATGATTCTCATTCGAATTATGTAAAAAAAATAGGCACTTAATTTTTGACAAAATTTCCGTATAAATAAATAAAGTGTTGACACGTTCCAAGTGTTCAAGTGTGGACGCGTGCGGCGGCGTGCTGATACAACACTACGTCACGACACGCGTATGTGTGAGTGTCAGTGTAAACCTAATCTGTAGGGTGTTCATACGATGCGTAATTAATTACATAACTTTTGGTTAACTTTACTTAGAAGTTTATTAATATTTATGTTATATTAATTTTTATTTCGTCATATATGATCGTCAAATATCACGTCCTCAAATATCGATAGTAATTCACCAGTCACCCTGTATATACATTAAATATTTTATATAACATATATATAGAGACTAGTTTTCAAATAACCCTATACTGTATGTTTACTACAAGTTTTTCGTGAACTACACATTAAACTTTCCTCCTTTCTCAATTTGTAACTATATTTAATACTACAACGTTCGAGTAACAAACGTGAAAACGATCAACGTTGAGTATGCAGTGTGACGTTGAGACTGATAGTAAGCAAACTATGAACACAACATTATATACAGGGTGACTGGTGAATTACTATCGATATTTGAGGACGTGATATTTGACGATCATATATGACAAAATAAAAATTAATATAACATAAATATTAATAAACTTCTAAGTAAAGTTAACCAAAAGTTATGTAATTAATTACGCATCGTGGGAACACCCTACAGATTAGGTACACACACACACACATGCACGTGGTGTTGTATCAGCACGCCGCCGCACGCGTCCACACTTGGAACACTTGGAACGTGTCCACACTTTATTTATTTATACGGAAATTTGGTCAAAAATTAAGTACCTATTTTTTTTACATAATTCGAATGAGAATCATGTACCGAGTATTCCCCTTAAATATTGATAGTAATTCACAAGTCACCCTGTATATATATATATATATATATTAGGAAGGTTTGTTATGAGAACAGTCTGTCTGTCTGTATTAATGACATTGACTCACTTACATTTATTAAATATAAATAAATAATAACACGACACCTAAACAGAAAACAACAGTTTGACGAATAAATAATGACACTAGAAATAAATTGAATAGTTGAACAATTATAAAAATAGTGTGTTGGTATTATATATTTCGATTAATGCATTCCCAAAGAGGGTTAATGTCAGGCAGGCGGCCGGTCGTAAAAACAAATAGCCTAAACTATTCACAACATGTAAGGCAGACCCTGGCTAAAGATGGGACATTGACAGGTAGAAGAAGAAGACAAATAAATAATGAGACTAGAAATAAAATTAATAGTTTAACAAGTATAAAAATAATGTATTGGTATTAAAATACTAAAATAATATACACAAGAATGTTTTCGATTCAATAATAATTATTTTAAAGGTACGAATACCTTTCTCTTCCGTACATAAAATATGACTAGGTATCTGTACTAGAGAATGGATATATATAAATAGTTACGAGTGGACTGAAACCACAGAATTTATGGTAGATACTACTCATAGAGGCAGAATAAGTGGTGGAATCGTGAACAAATATAGCGATAGGAAGTTCGAAGTACGTCAATGGAACACCCAGCATCAGAAAGTGGGGAGATGAGTCAATTAGTGTTGCTCAAAATCGGAATAGGGTTTGCAGTTTTGGTCTTTTCCTTGCAAAAAAGCAAGACTATAATTGCAAGACTTCCGAGACTCTTGCTGCAAGAACAAGACGAAATACAAGAATGGGAGTGCAAGAAAAAGTCCGTCTACTTTTTATAAAGGAAATTGAAAGATTATTTCTTATCCCAATGTTAATTCGTGCTAAAATGGCATAAACATATTTATTTATTTATTTTTATATACATATTTATGTATGTATGATTTTTTTAAATATATATTTTTAAGTTAAATTAATTTAAATGGTTTTTTTTTATTTCCTTTTTATTATCTTTTCTCCTTTTGTTCGATTTCGCCTGTCTACCTTATAAGTTTGCTGTCTACATATTTTCTCTCTTGGGTATACTGGAAGAAATCTCTTCTAGGGATAAGTATTTTAAACTAATTTTTCCTGTGTCATATTTTTGTTTTAAATGTTTCAGGCATGTTCAATAAATTGTTAATAGTTAAATAAATAAATAGACCAAGTGTGTTGATGCAAGACCAAGACTTGAGTATCGTCTTGGTCTTGCATTTAGGCTACACTACCTACTACCTATCACCTACCTTGATGATGTGGCGATTGTGACTGCCCCTGGTGAGTGTACCCAGCATACATGCCTTGCTGCGCGGCTACAGACAGCCCTGCGGCCGAGCTGACCTGCATATGCTGTGCAGCCGACACCTAATCATTAACATCCTCATATTAATATGATACATAACAAAGAAAAAATAATTATATATATGTATACATAAATATATAATACTAGTATTTGATAGCGATTTCGTTCGCGTTAATTTCGAAATTAGCAATACATGTATATCTGACCGAGCCAACTCTTTTTCTCGCTAGAGGCCGTAAATAACCAGATATTGGCGTTTATTAAGTTTTTTCGATCAAACAGAATTAAATATCCTATGTCCTTTCTATGTTCTAATCTATCTCTCCGCTAATTGTCAACCATATCCCTACAACCGTTCTTGAGTTCTACATGGTGTAACTAACACGACTTTATTTTATATATGTATATAACAAGCTTTCCGCCCGCAGCTTCGCCCGCGTGGAGTTCGGTTATATCGCTTTTCCAAGAGAACCTTTCAAAAGTTTGTAATAAAAACTATCCTATGTTCTGTCTCAAGGTCAACTCTATCTCCGTACCAAATTACATTAAAATCAGTTCAGCGGTTTAGGCATGAAAGCGTAACAGACAGACAGAGTTACTTTCGCATTTATAACATTACTAGCTTTCCAAAAGAACCTTTCAAAAGTCTAGGATTAAAACTATCCTATGTTCTTTCTCAAGGACGACTCTATCACTGCACCAAATTTTATTAAAATCAGTTCAGTGGTTTAAGCGTGTAAGCTTAACAGACAGACAGACAGACAGAGTTACTTTCGCATTTATAATATTAGTAGGGATTAGGTACCTATTTTATATATATCTATTATATACACACGACACTCGAGTGTTTATGGGCGGCGATGACTATCTCTCACCAGATGGCTCGCCCGCTCGTTTGCCCCCTATGATATAAAAAAAAAAAAAAAAAAAAAAAAAAAAAAAAAACCCTATCTAAACCCGTCTCCTCGTACTAAGTAATGGGTCCAAACTCATTATCTCGCGTTAAGACTCAGTCGGGAGCGAGACTTTACATACTAATTGACGTCGCGACGATACGTTTGTTAGTTAACTATCAAACTTCACGTAATCGAATACACATATATAATAAAACATATGTAGGTATAAATGAAACTAATATTTTTCGGATATACTACACGTGCTTTATGTAAAAAACTACCTTTTCGACGTTTCGGTTACTTTTCAGCAATTAATCATTAAGACGAGATCCAAATAATAAAGCACGCGTAGTATATACGAAAAATATTAGTTTCATTTAAATGAATACTCGCGAAAGTCTTAATACTTATATATGTATTGAGAAACAAATGACGACCTTTTATTTTTTACTAGCTTTCCGCCCGCAGCTTCGCCCGCGTGGAGTTCGCTTATATCGCGTTTCCAAGAGAACCTTTCAAAAGTATGAGATAAAAACTATGCTATGTTCTTTTTCAAGGTCAACTCTATGTCTGTACCAAATTTCATTAAAATCAGTTCAGTGGTTTAGTCGTGAAAGCGTAACAGACAGACAGAGTTACTTTCGCATTTATAATATTAGTAGGGATTGATTTATTAAGTCAATGGATACATCTTCTACATATTCACCCAGTAATACGGGTTTGCACCTAGTACGGGGGCCCTTGCAACTTGATTGTTATGTAATCCTTGAGTCAATAAAGTTTATTTTTATTTATTTTTATTTTCTATATATTTTTCATCCACCTCATCCCAGGTCTAGCTTCCTCTGTCCGTACTAACGGCGTCCGTCATCAGCTAGTTCAACTCGCTAGCTATTTTACCGTTACTCCGTCTACATCGCGATAGCTCCGTTCCCCGTCCCTCGCTACCTGAGCCACATACATACATGTACCGCGGCGTTACATGTATGTATGTATGTATGTGTAAGACCGCTCGTCCTGTATGTGTCATTGATCTCTGGCCGCGGTGTGACGTACGTGAAACACGTCATGTAAATGATGACGTCACACGCCCACCCTACAGAGCCTAATATAGACTTCGATCAACTCAACTGAGTTTACTTCATATATATACGATATTAATATTATAAATGCGAAAGTAACTCTGCCTGTATGTTACGCTTTCACGCCTAAACCACTGAACTGATTTTAATAAAATTTGGTACGGAGATAGAGTTGACCTTGAGAAAGAACATAGGATAGTTTTTATTCCAGACTTTTGAAAGGTTCTCTTGTTAACGCGATATAACCGAACTCCACGCAGGCGAAGCCGCGGGCGGAAAGCTAGTATATGAGTATGATCATACAGATAATATGGAATACCAATATATGTATATTAATAAAAAACTCGAAACTGTCAGTATCTCGTTTAATGATACGAACTCATGATAAGAAAGAAGAAATATGGATCAGGTAATCATCACCCTTACGTGTCGGGCTAAAGATTAGGAACGTAAATAAAACGAATATTTCTCGAATAATCCACGTGAGTAATTTTTGATCGAGGCTGTATTAAAACCGGACAGAAACTAGTTTGTTTATTAATAAATATTATTTAACATTTAAACGACATCACGACGGGCGAGTTCAGATCGAGTTGCGATCGAGTTACGAAACACATTAAAATAAGAAACAATTAGACCGGAGTAGGAGCGGGTGGAACAGACAGACGGACACACACGTGTGGACCATACAGGAAGCTAGGCCCGCGCTCCCCGCACTCCTCTTTAGTATATGTTATAATAATATTGAACACATGTACTACATCTATCAACGTGCGCGACCTCATTAGTATGTCATACATACACACCGAACATCGAGCACGGTGTAACACGGCGCCTTGTCCGGTGTGACGGGCGGCCCGCTCTTGTAGGTATCAGCGCGCGCACCCCGCGGTCGATACTACACTCGGTCATATATTTTTTACATGTACGACACGACTTATTATATGAGGAGGGAGGGGGAGGGGGCGTGACGTCACTCACCTGCAGGTTGTGCGGCTGTGAGAGGTGCATCTGCTGCTGCTGCGTCATGTGTAGGTGTTCTAGCGGCGGCCGCGGGCGGTAGTTGTAGCCCCGGTAGCGCCAGTCCCCGCCGGCCGCCTGCTGGTGCTGCTCCGCCATGTGTTTGAGTGTCTGCGCGGCGGGGGACATCTCCCCGTAGGCCCTCGTCTGCTCGGCGCCCCCCCCGCTGCTCTTCCCCCCGTCCAGATCAAAGTCCTTCATGAGCTCCGGGTACTCGGAGATCTCTGTGATGAGGTACTCGAAGGCGTCGTCTCCGTCATCCTCCCCTATAAGGTCGGCCAGGCCGGGGAAGGCGGAGGCGGCGTCCCTCTCTAGAGCGGCGGCGCACTCGTCTAAACCGACGAACTCGTCGTCAGCGGCCTCGGACTTGCATTCCGCTTTGCATTCCCGCTCGCAGTCCAAAGGCGAGGGCATGCGGGGCGGCTGAGAGGGTTGAGGGGGTTGCGGCGCGGGGGGAGGGGAGCCGGACGTCTTGACGGCGTTGGCGAGGGCCTTCACTGTTACGTTGGTGGATATCTGCTGCGGCTGGGAGTCCGCGGCGGATGTCGTAAACTCTAGCTGCTGGACTATCTCCACTGAGAACTTGGTGAGGCCCTCTCCGGGCCCCGCAGACGAGGCCCCTCCACCGCCACATTGGATCTTGGCTGGGGGCTCGTAGTCCACGCAACCGAACTTTTGTTGCTGCAACAACCATGCCATATAACCACTCAGGTCCCATCACTATCGCGGAACTCCTACAGTATTCTAACTATAATAAATCTAAATGAGATTTGAGATTTTCGCGATTGAAATGAACCTAATATTTTGCGGATACACTACGCAACCTCGTCTGCTCGTAATCAGGGTTGCTAAAAAGTAAACTTAACTTCGGGAGTATGTAATTTTTATCAAAAATAAAGTCGCGTAGTATATCCGCAAAATATTCGTTTCATTTCAATATAATAAATCTTTGAATGTTATCAATATTCATAAAAATTAAGATTCTTTTGACATTTTTAACAAATATTTAAGTTAGTTTTGAAAAAAATACAATTTAACATGACGTGTAGCGTGGAGATGGTCGTAATCAATAGTCAATCATTACCTAAAGCATATTCTACATTCTGCAACCAAGTATAACCAGATCAAACAAACACTTCTCATGAGTGTCAGCATTGAAGGGACCAGGTTACATGAGAATATTTTTCTTTTCCTCACAATAACAATCAATAGTAATTAGCAACAGACGTATTAACAACACGACTGGTTATAAACTGTAGGTAATTTATTCAGAAAAATATATTACGTGTTAAAAAATGTTTTTTCTGAACAAATTATACATATACAGGGTGACTGGTGAATTACTATCAATATTTAAGGAGAATACTCGGTACATGATTTTCATTCGAAGTATGTAAAAAAAGTAGGTACTTAATTTTTGACCAAATTTCCGTATCAATAAATAAAGTGTGGACACGTTCCAAGTGTTCCAAGTGTGGACGCGTTCGGCGGCGTGGTGTTGTATCAGCACGCCGCCGAACGCGTGTGTGTGTGTGTATACCTAATCTGTAGGGTGTTCACACGATGCGTAATTAATTACATAACTTTTGGTTAACTTTACTTAGAAGTTTATTAATATTTATGTTATATTAATTTTTATTTTGTCATATATGATCGTCAAATATCACGTCCTCAAGTATCGATAGTAATTCACCAGTCACCCTGTACATATGTGTACGCATATATATTTAAGACCAATCTATCTGGCAGTAATAATTATCTACATAGTATGAATGTCACCCCTGGAATATCGAAGCCAAGTTACACGTTCCCTATTTCCATTGTCTCCCGAGAATCGGGAATCGAACCGACGTCACCGAAAAGACGGTTATTGCTCGACATAATATGTTTAAACGAGACTCAGTAAAAGCGTTAAAGTAAGGTCACCGGTGACTGGAGCGGCCGCCGTGAGACAATCGTTGTTGTGCAACTCTTGTTTGCAATACACCAGATACACACACACACACACACACACACACACACACACACACACACACACACACACACACACACACACACACACACACACACACAGACACACACACACACACACACAGACACACACACAAAACAATATGGTCATAATATTAAAATACCTATCTTCTTTGGGACATCAAAATGATTCTGTATGCCTACAACTAAACTTACTTATGCAATACTTCCTGGCAATTTCCCAGCTTCAGCCAGGGTCTGCTATACGCCTCAGATAAATATCATTGTAATCTCGGATGTAGTGGATATAATTGTACGTAGATGTCCTTATTGTGTTGCGTTAATCAAATCAACCATATAATTATTGTATTGATACGAGCTCTGTTAGATGACTGCGTATCTGTTAGATCTCACGTCGTGAGAACAATTAAAGAGAGTATGAATAAGAAGACTTTCAACAAGAGTGGAGATATTTAAAACTATGGTTTAAGAGGTAAAAGGTTATGGTATATATTGTCATCTGGACAGAGAGACCTTGCACAGAGCACAGATCACAGAAGAGCACAGAATATAGCCACACATATCTATTATATACTAGTTTTTGCCCTCGACTTCGTTTACGTTAGTTTCAGAATTAAAAATATTTATCTGACCGGGCGTACTCTATTCCTCCTTAAAGACATCAGATGAGATTTTGGATTTGATCAACTTATTTCTTTTTCTTTTTCAATCTAATGAAAAGTATCCTATGTTCTATGTTCTAATCTATCTCTCCACCAATTTCCATCCTAACCCGTACAGCAGTTCTCGAGTTATAAACAGCGTAACTAACACGACTTTCTTTTATATATAAAGACTAGTTTTTGCCCGCGACTTCGTCCGCGTTAATTTCGTCATTAGTAATATAGGTATAGCTGACCGGGCAAACTCTATTCCGTCTTCAATAACCCGGTATTGGTATTTATTAAATTTCTACTATTTTAGTCGAACAGAATGATTGACATATTAGTTAGTTGGTTATCAAGTCAAATGTCAAAAAATTGTTTGTATGGGAAATAGAAAAGGGCTGTTTTTGGGGTTTTCCCGGCAATTATTCCAATTTTTCTCACCTTTTAAACCTTCCCTGGACTTCCAGGAGTACTTTAAGACTAAAATTAGCCAAATCGGCTCAGCCGTTCTCGAGTTTTAGCGAGACTAAGGAACAGCAATCCATTTTTATATATATAGAAGATTATATTGCCTATAATTTAAGTCAATACGAGATATATCCACAACACAGTACGTCGTTTATCAACATAGAATAAGGCAGACACATCATCCATGATGAAAACTACTCCGACCAAGCCAGTCTCCACAATTGCCTCAAGGTCCACGTGCCTCGTATTTCTTTTGCAACATTTCTGTTACACCCACGTGACCTTTCCACTGTAGCTCAAGCTATATACATCTATTGTTTGTATATTATATACAGAAACATTGTACATAATGACGAGCGAATACGACGCTGAGCTATTGGAGTTACCATTAAATAAACTGATTTAAAACATCCAAATAATCTAAATAACTTAAACTTAAATACTCTATAGAGAGAATATTAATGACACTTAATGTACAGTGTCAGCTGTCATCTGGGTCCATATTCCATATGTTATGACTTGTCAACATATTGACATTACCATGCCTTTCACTTTTTTCAACTCAATTTTGATTTTGAATATATTAAGAAAAAATATTTTTAATAATCATGTATTTTGCGATATTCTTTTCTATGTTAATCCGCAGTAAAGTCAGGGTACAAAGTTGTATGTAAATTTAGAAAATTTTATAAGTCAGTAAATCACATGGAAGAAGCCGTGTATCAGGAACCAAAACACCTGACTTATAAAAAACTTCCAGTACTATTGTTTAAAAAAACTTTTCAAGGAAGACTTATAATAGATTTGTAAACAACAATGTCACGCTCAGCTGCTTTTTTCTTGCAAAATTTTATGGATGAAGTATAAACTCTCGTTACTACTAGTATATATATAACTTGTTTAATATGAAAATAAATATGAATAATATAATTTGAACGTATCCGTCACAGCATGAGCGAAATCGAAGGAAACTTGAGGTCAAACATCCAAGGTGACATTCACACACGGCCAGTCGTTACGGCGCGGGCATTGAAACGTTTTCGACATACGGGAAACACATTAACATACACACAGCCTTATATTATGATGGTCTTCAATATTAAGGAATGATAAGATATCTCACACAGCTGACGTGAAGACTGCCGTGTAGGTTGCTGCTGATAGAAGCCAACTCAGGCTTTCTGTCCGTCTTCTTGGCCTGGCGTTTAGCCTTCCCCTCCAGGAACCTCTTCTGCAGCGCATTCGTCTCCAGATTCTGCTGCTCGCAGGCCCCGCTGAACGACTGGTCGAACCTCGGCACACACTCCGACTGTCGCCGCCTGTACGTCTCTATTCTTCGTCTGTTAATACGATTCACAATATTAATTGGATATACACATTCGGTAAATTTTTTAACATACATCGTAGTTTTAATTAGCAAACCAGTTTTAATGAGATTATAAGTCGTACATTTTAACAGAATGTCGTCGTCTGTATGTAAATATTTGTAATGTATTTAAATTAAGTTCAGTTACGTATGACCCTCGCGGATCACGAGCGTACAGACGGTAGAATGTTCAAACATGGGTTTCCATACATCTTCATCAGACGACCATGTATGATAGAGGAATGAAATACTTTATAACCCAAATCTCAGTTCATCGTTCACGTTTTAAGGTGAGCTAATGAATCGTATAATCAATAATTGAACATCGGTATATTATCTAAACTGTTGGATAAGTCACGCCTGTTACTTTGGAAACAAGATATTATACAGTAACAGTAAGGTTTGAGGGTCACTCGTAAGCGAACACAAATTGATGTTCGCATATTTTAACATATTCAATTGTTAAATTATTCAAGTTTTTGTTCAGGATATAATATGTATAAACGTTCGTTATATATAAAACATATTTAGGATTAAACAAAAAATACAATCGTATTTTGTGTACTAAGTAAATGAAAGTTATGGACTAAATAACAACTTTTACTTTCGAGGGTCCGAACATATAGAAATAGGTCTGTCTAACAGTTGAGCCATCTAACAGTCTGTTTTTCTAACAGTTGAGCCGTCTAACAGTCCCTCTGTCTAGCAGTTAAGCCATCTATCAGTCGGTCTATCTACCAGTTGAGCCATCTAAAACTTTGTCTGTCTAACAGTTGAGTCATCTAACAGTCTGTCTTTCTAACAGTTCAGCCATCTAACAGTCGGTCTATCTAACAGTTGAGCCATCTAACAGTCCGTCTTTCTAACAGTTGAGCGGTCTCTTCTTGAGTGTCTAGTATTTCCTTCGTATAATAGTAAGGCCACCTAACAGTTTAGCTTTCTCAAAGTCGGTCTGTCTAACAAGTGGGACATGTAGCAGTAGGGCCATCTAACAGAGTCGCCGGTCGACCATTTTAATATTATAATCTCGTTGAATAAACAATCCTTTTATCTTATCTTTACGTAACTGTACAATTCCCTTATCTTTATGTTTCCATGAAAGTCCACTTTATGATCTTCTCCGACCAAAAAATTGATAGATTTTCTATTTATAATGAGTTTTTTTTTATATAACATACTATCAAATTAAATACTAATGAAATCAAATATTATGTGTGCTCAAAGTTATCAGTTGTGGACTAACATATTGAGTACATTTCGTCCCTCGAATCCCGAGGGATAAGGAGCGACGCCCCGGATACTTGTGAAAACTTATTTACTTACTTAACATCATTCGAAAACATTAAAATTTGTATTTTTGTATGAAAAATGAATTATTATTAACTATTTTTATCATAACAAAACATTTTAGATGAATATATGTATTTTCATGTGCATATATTTCTTTGTTTCTATAAATAATTACGAAATCTGAATGGATCCGTTTCAAAAGGGACTGAATGAGGGTATGATAGGGGCAGGTCAGGGGAATACCGAAGATGCAAATACAACGTAGAGAATTAATAGTCTGGATCACGTCAAAAACTGGAACATTATTATAAGACTATGGAAACAGTCACACGAGCAGAAGACATTGGACAATGGATACATGTGTGTGTGTGTGTGTGTGTGTGTGGGTTAATGTACCGCCTCTAGTGGTTGCGATATAGAATTAATATGAGGACGTAGAGCTCAGAAGCGATCAGACAGGACGAGGGAGGAAATTGGACTTAGGTTAGGGTGTGCTCCTAACGAAGGAATAAAGTGAGGTAGCTGACTATTACTATTGATGGTCAGTCAGCCATTGACTCGGCTTCATCTGATGCTTATTTTGTGAATTTCGTTTTTAAACTTAATGCGCATGATTTTCGATCATCCATCAGCTGCCGAGCGAACAGTCGGTGAAGGGTTCAAGGTTGCTTGAAGTCACCTTCGTATTTTCCATTCTAATATTCGATTTTAGCATCGTTGGCGATGCAATGTGATTCGAAATGTATGTAATATTTAGTGAGAACATTCATGTATGTTACGTGCTAAAGTATATGTAACAGATTACTCGTACGGCGCGAACGCGTCGCTTACTACAAATATGTGATAAATAATACAGTAGGTGAGCATAATAAGTGCGGCTCGTTCAACATAGCGTCCACTTGTTACGTATGAAGCTGTCTCTGTAACTGGAGCGGCTTCGATGGGCACCGGGGGGGGGGGGGGGAGGCCGGGAGGGGGGGGGGAGCTTCGAGTTTGAGAGAAAACCATCGACGGGCGACATCCGCTACATGATACATCGCACGCACACACGTGTAGGCCGGGTGACGTCACTGTGACGCTCGGGGCGCGGACAGGTTGCCATGACAACGGTGACGTGAACCGACGAAAACTGATGCAGCGACACTTGGAGTGCAGCGGCGGAGGGGGGGGGGGCGCGGGTAAGAGATAAGGCAGTGGGATGTGGCGACGCGATGAAAGTAGATACATTGTAACGAGACACAACACTATACTAGTGATACGACCGACTCCGCTTACCCCGCGATCGACTTCACCAGGACTATTTAATATACATTTTGAAGCTAATAATTTGATTATATTAATATAAATATATACACTCCTTGTGATGTTGACATACAAAAAAATATATCAAAATATTTCATAGTATGTACACAAGATTACTTATCACCAGTCTATTGGCTCCCACCACCATCAATTCTGAGTGCACCACAACCAGTCTCGCTCTACTATCACACTTTCTCTACACTCTAGAGTCTATAGTCTAGATGCACATCGCATTACTACTATTTCTACAGAGTACACTTGTACTTTTAACCGACTGCGACTGGTAGCATAAAGGACGATATAAAACATTATAATTATTTCTCCCATACATTGATAGGTACATGAAGAACTATACTACTACTCCCCTCCATGCACATGTGTGTGTGTGTTTGTGTGTGTGTAACAAGTAATGATCAGCCTGATAAGAGTGAAAGTCTTTATCCATATAAACGCAACACATATTATGACATAACATTCAATACATAACGATAATCTATAGCAAACATAGTTCTCGTCTCATAATACACTAGTTTCTGTCCGCGACTTCGTCCGCGTTAATTTCGTCATTAGTAATATACGTATAGCTGACTAGGCGAACTCTATTCCGTCTTAAATAACCAGGTATTGGTATTTATTAAATTTTTCCTGTTTCAAACGAACAGAATGATTGACATATTAGTTAGTTGTCAAATCTAATTTAAAAAAACGTTTTTATGGGAAATAGAAAAGCGCTGTTTTTAGGGTTTTTTCGAAAATGAATCAATTTTTTTTAAGCTTTTATACCTTCCCTGAACCTCCACGAACATTTCAAGACTAAGATAAGATAAATCCGTTCAGCCGTTCTCGAGTTTTAGTGAGACTAACGAACAGCAATTCATTTTTATATACATATACAGGGTGACTGGTGAATTACTATCAATATTTAAGGAGCGTACTCGGTACATGATTCTCATTCTAATTATGTAAAAAAAATAGGTACTTAATTTTTGACAAAATTTCCGTATAAATAAATAAAGTGTGTACACGTTCCAAGTGTTCCGAGTGTGGGCGCGCGCGGCGGCGTGCTGATACAACACTACGCCGCCGCCGCGTCTGTGTGAGTGTGTGTGTATACCTAATCTGTAGGGTGTTCATACGATGCGTAATTAATTACATAACTTTTGGTTAACTTTACTTAGAAGTTTATTAATATTTATGTTATATTAATTTTTATTTTGTCATATATGATCGTCAAATATCACCTCCTCAAATATCGATAGTAATTCACCAGTCACCCTGTATAGATATAGATAATTCTCTTTATATATATGTTTTTTTTATCCAAATAGTTCTTATAGGTTTTCCTCATAGATAATTCGTTTCCTCTATTTAAATTGCCAATAAAATGTTCGGATACATACAAAAAAATTATCTATATTGAATTAAAAACTCAACGACTAACATAAATTAAATGTATCCGTAAAAGATAATATTCAAAATAAACATTTATTTACAGACATATCCAGGTTACGTTGCTAGTGTAGACAGTGTTTAAAATTTCACATTCAGTATATAAAGTTGAATATAGAAATCCGAGTCGAGCGTACGGCTTTAGAAACTCGTTCCGCACAGAGTGTAGCGACTTGCACAGAGCACAGAACAGTGCACAGTACACAGTGCACCACTTCTATGATACATAGAGCACACAAGGGCGTGGTTACATGTGCACAGGCACAGAATAACAACACAACCAGGATTCATCATTATAATCAACTATCTTACTTTATATACTAGACTAAATAAAATATATAATGAGATCTAAGACTTTCGCGAATATACATTTAAATGAAACTAATATTTTTCGACATCTCGTCTTAAAGATCACGGTTGCTGAAAAGTAACCGAAACGTTGGTAGTATGTAGTTTAAAATAATAAAATACGCGTTGTAATCATAGTAATATAAGTTTCATATACAGGGTGACTGGCGAATTACTATCAATATTTAAGAAGCACACTCGGTACATGATTCTCATTCGAATTATGTAAAAAAAATAGGTACTTAATTTTTGACCAAATTTCCGTATAAATAAATAAAGTGTGTACACGTTCCAAGTGTTCCAAGTGTGAACGCGTGCGGCGGCGTGCTGATACAACAACACGCCGCCGCGCGCGTATGTGTGTGTGTGTGTATACCTAATCTGTAGGGTGTTCATACGATGCGTAATTAATGACATAACTTTTGGTTAACTTTACTTAGAAGTTTATTAATATTTATGTTATATTAATTTTTATTTTGTCATATATGATCGTCAAATATTACGTCCTCAAATATCGATAGTAATTCACCAGTCACCCTGTGTATGTATGTATGTATTGTTTCTGTAACAGTTTATTCCCCGACTCCCGTTCAGTGGTCGTGTGTCGTGTGTTTTTGTTTAGTTCATTGACCACTCGATAAAGACAGTGTCGCGGTGCGGACATAGCTCCTCACCTGTTACTACAAACGACATACGAACATACATAGACTACATACATATAAACATATATATATAAACTATTATTATGATAACGGAATTAACTATAAAAGTCGCTATTTGATTCATGTGAAAAAAATACGTAAGCAATGAGTTGTGTTTTCAAAGATAATTATTGATTGAAATATAATTTAAACTAATATAATAAGATCTTATATGAAAAAATGATTGTAGATTGTTAATATTATTATATATTACAAACACATTAAAAGGAATGATTTAAAAAGATATATATACATATATATGTAGTATGAATAACGAAATAGAATGGTATTTTACCGTTATATAACAAATGGTTTTATATTATACTAGGTTTTGCTCGCGACTTTGTCCACGTTAATTACGAAATTAGTAATTTACATAATTATGTATATAAACTGACTGTGCGAACTCTTTTCCTCCATAAGGTCCATAAATAACGTGATATTGGAATTTATTAAGCTTTTTTTGCTCAAACAGAATTATATATCTTATGTCCTTTATCCAATACTAATCTATCTTTCCATCAATTTTCAACCATATCCGTACAGCCGTTCTTGCGTTATAAATAGTGTAAGTAACACGACTTTCTTTTATATATAACAGATATGGTAAAATCATTATATGTAGTATTCTATCAGTTAGAATTCAAGATATATAGAGCTACAGAAACTTTGGGAAATCCTTAATATCAAACAGACGACTGACTGACTGACTGATGAATTGTTGACGGAGTATTCTAATAAGTTCATAATTACTCCCTCAATACCAAATACTCTACACTATAATACCGGATAGCAATAAAATGTAATCAGAATATTAATATTAACAATATTAAATAATAAAAAAAATTACAAGGTGTAATTTTTTAATAAAAACCAATGAACATCCTTCAATTGGATTCCGATTGTTTTGTAAAGCCGACCTCACTTTGATAATATATAATTTGTAACAATACAAACTTTAATGATCGTAAAGTTGACAATAAATGGAAATAACAAATTAACGAACATAATTATTATGTTTTTATACAATTTATACCTAATATAGGATATTTTCCTTCATTTTACAAATCAATCACTAGAAATGGCAGATAATTATAATTTAACTTTATACATAACTTGATATTGGCTTGTGAAACGAGGTGTATTTTCAGTGTTTTAGTTGTTAAATATTTTAATAAGGGCTGTCAGGTAAATGGTTAAACATAATACTATACAGCTAGTTCGGTACCAGAAGGTTGTATATAAATAAACCTTCATTAAAGATCAGCAGAGATTTGATTTCACTAAAGATAGATATTGATTAGTAACTACCTTAAGCGATCGACAACAGCTTGTCGTTTGGGTGGAAGAATCATTTCTTCCATGGGTTGCAGCATGTTCGGCGGGTGCTGGGCGGGCGAAGCGCCGGGCAGCAGGCCGCCCGCGCCGCCGCCTCCGACCAGGTGCTCCACGGTTACTCCTGGCCACTTCACCTCCGCCCCCTCATTCTCTGTCCCTCTCTTAAGCTACTCAGTACTCAAGTACTGCACCGTAACTGAGATAACACTATGAGAAAATAGCCACAGTTCGTCCTCAACAATCTAAGCACATTTTTCATGTTGACACCAGTCTTCAAAACACAGTTAGTTATATTAGAAAAATTTCAGCCAAGGCTATACAACGATTCACTGAACGACCGAGATACGTGTGGACTTGTAATATAAATGTTTGAAAAACAAATGTTTTGATATAAAACAAGTTATGAAGTCACATCACAATCATCCGGAGTAAAATATTTAACTCGCACAAACTCATATAAAATAACTGGAGGCACTCGCACACACGGAAGGTAATAATTATTGTATATTAACATATACTTCTCTTAGCAAATTCTTATTAAAAAAATATTCAAAAGTTGTAAAACAATTCGCAATAACTCAATACGTTCAATACGACTAAGATCTCAAACATCAACTGACTGACGGAGGTCGGACTCCGGAGACGCTTACATTGCCGTTTTATGACGCATTAACTAGATTCCTGTCTTTGGATCTCATAGATATTATATTTGTTGAATAAGAATTGGAATCAGAACGATAACATTTGTAAAATTTAATACTATAACTAATTATTATTTATTAGATATTAATATTTTCTTATTTAATGATATGAATTGAATTTAATAGTGACTAAAATATTTGTTTTTCTTTTTGATATTGTAATCTTACATCATAGAAATTATTTGTATAAAATAAGATTACCATTTGAAAATAAGTACCGATATTAGGATATTTAGAAAAATAAATATTATAATATGTGGCCTTTTTAATGTTAATATCGTCATATGAAAATATATTTTTTACTAAAATGGAATTATAAAAATATATTTCAATGTCATAATAACACTGTCACTTGAGTTTGAATTGAGACTGATAACCTAGAAGATTGAATAATAAAATTAAAATCTAATAATACTTAATAATTATATTTAACTTGGACATATAAAATTATTGCAGGACAATTTGAGAAATAAACATTTGTTTAATAATATAATTTATCTTTATTTACGTTACAATGTCAGCACTTCGTTCCCGGCTAGGAGGATCATCTAGACTTCTGTCTAGAATTATTTATCATTCCAAAACACAGTCCAGTTTAATATATCGCGCGTCTGTTCCTGCTAGTAATTTCCGTGAGTAAACTTATTGTTAACTTTGGTAAGCGCTAAATAACGATAATGATTCGATTTCTTAATTTCCAGAAAGATTCAATGTAGCTTTACAATACAGTACAGTATCTGACCAGAAGCCAGTGGAAACCAGCAATGATAATGTAGAAAAGAAAGAATTTCAAGCTGAAACTAGAATGCTATTGGACATTGTGGCTAGATCATTATATTCAGATAAAGAAGTGAGCTCATCAAATTAATACATCAATATTTTGTTTACTTAAAATCTGTACTTTAATTTAATTATTTTTATCATATTACAGGTATTTATCAGAGAACTCATTTCAAATGCCAGCGATGCTCTCGAAAAGTTTCGTTACCTAAGTGTTAGTTCAACTCCAGATTCACCCAAACTGGATGGCTTAGACCGAGCACTTGAAATAACGTTGACCACAGACAAACAGAATAGGCAGCTTATATTCCAGGTAATTGTAATTTCTGATCTACAAATAAGTAGAAATTCATTCTGTAAGTTAATAGTTTACATTAATTTCTTATTGACAATTCAAAAAACATACAAGTATGTAGGAAAGGTGTATAATATATGGCAGTACAATTAAAGACCATTTTGAAATAACTTATTTTTTGTATAGATGGAATCAAAATATAGACTAAAAACTTAAGAAAATGCAAAAAAATTATCACTACTAGAATTAATACAAGAAGCTAGAAGCATAAATCATAAATATGATCTGAAAAATTAATAATTTCAGTTTAATATATATCAATAATTATTCTTGTTTTAGGATTCAGGTATTGGCATGACAAAGGAGGAATTAATACAAAACTTAGGAACAATAGCTCGGTCAGGGTCTAAATCTTTTATAGAAGAAGTAAAGAAGCAAGGCTCGGAACAAGCAAGCTCCATCATTGGACAGTTTGGTGTGGGATTCTATTCAGCTTTTATGGTGGCCGATAAAATTGAAGTGTTCACGAGAAGCAGTATTGCGGGCTCAAAAGGATATAAATGGAGTTCTGACGGGTTAGAAATATATATCAGTTAACATTTGGTAGTAATCTTAGTCATTTAAATGAAACTAACATTTTTATATATGTGATGTTTTGGATATAATTGTGATTATAGTTGCTGAAAAGTAGCCGAAACGTTGGCAGTGTGTAGCTTTTATCAGAGACGAAACCTCTCAGCATTCAATGTATTCACGGTGTGGGTGTCAGGTCCATCGTTGTAGTGAGAGGGGCTTCAACAGTGACTGGGACTTGTGATCCAGGTGTAGGTTTAAGGCCCTATCTAACGTGTTAAACGTTCACCTCCACCGTACAAGCTCCTCTCTCTAATGTAATAAAGACGCGTAGTATATAAAAAAATATTAGTTTCATTTAAATATTTGGTAGTCTTGATCATTAGTATATATTGAGTTTTGTTCAGGTCGGGAACATATGAAATACAAGAGGTAGACGGAGTAGATATTGGCACCAAGATCATTGTACATCTGAAGACTGATTGCAGGGAGTTTGCTGATGATGATACTGTTAAAAGTGAGTTAAAACTAAGAACATATATATATATTATATAATAACAAAGCATATAAGTCAGTGGTGGCCTAGTGGTTATAGGCTCGCCTTTTATGCATGAGGGCGCGGGTTCGATCCTGGCAAGTACCAATGTATTTTTCCGAGTCATATGTACTTCATAAGAATATTTAGACACCACTGACAGACGGTGAAGAAAAACATAGTGAAGAAACCTGGATTTATAATTTCACAATTATAAGTTTGAAATCACCAACCCGTCTTAAGCAAGCATGGTGATTAATGCAATCCTGTTGTTGTCAGGCAGACGGCTGGTCGTAAAAACAATTAGCCAAAACTATTTACAACATGTAAGGCAGACCCTGGCTAAAGCTGTGAAAAAAACCGGATAGAAGAAGTAAAAAAGCATAGGTATTGAATAACAATATTAATAATGTTTCAGATATAATAATGAAATACAGCAATTTCATCGGCAGCCCCATCAAGTTGAACAATGAACAAATAAACTCTATCAAGGTACATACATATTTCCTGATTCTCTTACAAAATTCTTATTACACCAAATGGAATATGTAATTATGGTTAATTATTTAGTGTTTAATTTACTTTTAATTGTGAAAAATATACCTTAAAAGTCGTTAATATAGTAAATATTTCAGCTCAAACTTTCTTCTGATAATCTGCTTCCGATGTAGATACGCGGAATTATTATTTATTTTGCAATGTTTGTATATATTGTATATAAAAAGTGATATTGTGAGAAGAAATGACGAATCTGATAAAAATAATTTTCGTGTTTAATAACTTTTATCGTGAAAAATTCTTAAGTTGACGATATATATATTTATTTATTTTATTTAAGTCATTTGTTTTCTCTTCACAAAATACTTATATATTATTCAATGGTAGTTACGTGGATTTGCACAATGTAATAATTATGGTTAATTATTTCAGCCACTATGGCTGATGGAACCGAAAGAAGTGACAACCGAGCAGCATATAGAGTTCTACCGGTTTATCGGTAATTCTTACGACAAACCTCGCTTTACCCTTCACTACAAGGCGGATGCGCCTCTCAGCATCCGGTCTATTCTGTACGTACCGGAAGGCAAGCCGGGGCTGTTTGAGTTATCTCGAGACTCGGACGTGGGCGTCGCTTTATATTCAAGAAAGATTTTGATCAAGAGCAAGGCGGAGAATATACTGCCCAAGTGGCTGAGATTTGTTAAAGGTTGGTATAAACATCGGGACACCCTACTAATATTATATATGCGAAAGTAACTCTGTCTGTCCGTTTGTTACGCTTTCACGTCTAAACCACTGAACTGATTTTAATGAAATTTGGTACAGATATAGAGTTGACCTTGAAAAAGAACATAGGATAGTTTTTATCACAGACTTTTGAAAAGTTCTTTGGACACGCAATATAACCGACCTCCTGCGGGTGAAAGATATTGTAAATTAAAGATATTGTAGGACCCTGGTCCTCTATGTAAAAATAACTAGTCACTAGATCACTACTACCCCGCCTAGAGCGCAGGCGCACGTCACCGCCCTCTAGTGGGGTACGTTAGACAGTGTATTATATGTATTGTATAGATTGATATGGTGAAGGAAAACAATACCCGTCTTGATCGACCGTGGTGATTAATGCTCAAAGCTTCTCAATGTGAGAAAGAGGCCTTGCTCAGCAGTGGGCGCTGATAGGCTGATAGGCATACATACACTACAGATATGTATCTTATAACAGGTTGCGACTGAATTCTGTGATAATATTTAAATATTTAATCTTTCCAGGTGTCGTGGACTCGGAGGACATTCCGCTGAATCTAAGTCGAGAACTACTGCAGAACAGTGCTTTAATAGCGTATGTATTCATATACTTGAATGACAAAATATTAACAAAGACATCTTTCAACCTATCCTACCCTGTCTCAAAGACTTCTCCTGGGTAGAGATTTCAAACACTACTCAAGTAGTTTTATTGTTTATTCCCTCTTATAATAAGCTCTCTTGCCTTAAAGCCTTCCTTTTAAAGGCTCAAAACCTCAAAGCTTCCAATGAGTCACCTGTCTTACAATAAAATCTATGTATATTAAATTCATGTATCCAATCTTAGACAAGATAACTATCTGTGTCACTGTGAACTGCAAAAACTTCAGAACATATAAATATTAAATACATAGAATAAATACGAATACGTTTATTTTTCTTCTTCCTGGCAATTTATTTTTATTTTTATTTATTTATTTATTTCCTAGCTTTAGCCAGGGTCTGCCTAATAAGTTTGTTTTTGTATGTGAATATAATGATATTCGTCTGTTTTCCAGTAAGTTACGGACCGTTCTGACGAATCGTTTCCTGAAGTTCATGGCGGACATGGCTAACAAGGATCCGGTCGGCTATGAGGCCTTCTACCGGGACTACTCGCTGTTCTTCAAGGAGGGGATCGTTACTAGCCAGAATCCTCTGGAAAAGGTACTCATATATATACTAGAAGACCCGGCGAACTTCGTATCGCCCTATAATCAAGAAATATCTGTTACGTTTTTTTATTTATTTTTTGGAGTTTACCTATTAAAGCCATAAATCTCCGTGTTTTGAAGTGCGACAGAATGATTGACATATTAGTTAGTTGTCAAATGTAATGTAAAAAAAAAGTTTATATCAATAACTACTAATAAATTATAATTAATTAAAAAAACATTGTTCAGCGGACAAAATTGTGAATCTAAACCATTCCCAGATCCCCTTGAACACACACAAAAAATGTCATCAAAATCAGTGCAGTCGTTTGAGAGAAGTTTAGTGACATACATACAGAAGAATTATATATATATTATACATACACACTCACAGTATACTGTAATTGTAAAGTCAGTGGTGGCCTAGTGGTTAAAAGGCCCGCCTCTTATGTACGAGGGTACGGCTTCCATCCTGGCAAGTACCAATGTGATTTTTCCGAGTCATATGTACATTCTAAGAGTATTTAGACATCACTGATTAATGCATTCACAAAGAGGGTTGATGTCAGGCAGGCGGTCATAAAACAATTAGCCAAAACTATTCACAACATATAAGGCTGGTCCTGGCTATAGCTGGGAAATTGCCAGGTAGAAGAAGACTAGCTACAAACTCCTGATTTCACCAACAGAAGCCGTTGCAGACTTCTGTGATTCACAACCAAACAATAAAACGATACCAACATTGTTATTTTAACTCTTTTATGCTGAAGGCAACGGAGCCTACGCCTTAACTAATTGCGATAGTACCGTCGCCCGCAACATAGATTTGCGAATGTGTTACCACCCTTGACTGGGAATAGGAGGGAAATGGTGGGAAAAGGAGGGAAAAGGGAAAGGGCAACTCAAGTAATCCAGGGCCTTAGTCACTAACTGGTCATATCTTTCCCAAATCCCAATTCATGATAATACAATACGTATCAATTCCAAGTAGGGGGATGTTCCTCTGATGAAAATACTCATACCGAGGTTTAAATCGCTCTTAGTGATTAAGTACTAACATAGACAATAAGTTTTAAATTGTTACTTACAAAAAAAATACTAACATAGTTATTAAGTACTTTGTAACTAACACGTGGACCTTGCTGTCTGAAAGTGAACAAAATAATAATACGATGAAAAATAATGTCATAATTTCTTTTGTAGGAGGAAATAGCCAAGCTATTGCGTTTCGAGTCATCGAAACTGGAGAACGGCGTCCGGACGTCGTTGGCCGACTACAACAAGAGGCAGAACAACGACCAGAAGAATATATACTACCTGGCAGCGCCCAGGTATATATAAATATACTAGCTTTCCGCCCGCAGCTTCCCCGTGTGGAGTTCGGTTGTATCGCGTTTCCAAGAGAACCTTTCAAAAGTCTGGGATAAAAACTACCCTATGTTCTTTCTCAGGTCAACTCTATATTTGTGCCAAATTTCATTAAAATCAGTTCAGTGGTTTAGGCGTGAAAGCGTGTTACGCAGTTACAGACAGGCAAAGTTACTTTCGCATCTATAATATTAGTAGGAATGATATTTCTATAGATATTATTCTGTATAGAGGTTTATTAATAAATAGTTTTTGCGACTTAGTCCGCTTTAATTTCGGAATTAATATATGTATAGCTGACTGGACGAATAATAATCCGCCATAGAGGCCTAAATAACCAGATGTTGAAATTTATTACCTACTAGAAGACGTGGTGAACTTCGTATCGCCCTATAATCAAGAAATATCTATTACGTTTTTTTAATTATATTTTTGGAGTTTACCTGTAAGCCATAAATCTCCCTGTTTTGAAGTGCGACAGAATGATTGACATATTAGTTAGTTGTGAAATCTAATGTCAAAAAAAACGTTTGTATGGGAAATAGAAAAAGGCTGTTTTTATGGTTTTCCCCGTAATTAATGAATTTTTTTCAGCTTTTATACCTTCCCTGAACCTTCACGAACATTTCAAGACTAAGATAAGATAAATCCGTTCAGCCGTTCTCGAGTTTTAGCTAGACTAAGGAACAGCAATCCATTTTTATATATAGATTTTTTTTCTATCGAATAGAATTAAATATCCTATGTCCTTTCTATGTTCTAATCTATCCCTCCACCAATTTTCATCCAAACCCGTATAGTCGTTCTTGAGTTGTAAATAGTGTAACTAACACGATTTTCTTTTATATCTTTATATATATAAAAATTTCGTGTCACGTGTTTGTCCACGATGGACTCCTAAACTACTAAACCGATTTTAAATTTGATTTGCATTCTGTGCGCATTTTGATCCAACTTGAAAGATAAGATAGCTTACATCACAATTTATAGTCACAATATTATTTTATTGCAAATTATTTGTCTATTAAAGAAAATTATTTGTCATTATTATAATTATCTGTTAACTGAGTTAAATATTCAATAGATGGCGCTATGTTAAAAATACAAACGACATATATGAGCGACTATTTAATAATAGCATAACTAAATTTATTTATTAAAAAAACGTAACAGATATTTCTTGATTATAGGGCGATACGAAGTTCACCGGGTCTTCTAGTACATATTTATTGTTAGAAAAGAAAACACTTTATGATTTTTAAAAAACGTTTTTATGGTATTTATTTTTTTTATTTAATAGGAAGCCAACGTGATACACAAAAACTTATATTAATATTCAAGACTAATTAGGGCAGAGCTTCTTCACTTGACTATAGTTTAGAACAAGTAATCGCATTCCTTATATAGGTGGCTTGAGTGTAGCTAGTTTAATAATAATTAATTGATTATCATTTAACAATATACAAATATATAAAACTAGCTGCGCCCCGCGGTTTTCCGGGATGTAAAGTAGCCTATGTGTTATTCCTGGACGTCAGCTTCCTGTATACAAAATTTTATCAAAAATCAGTTCAGCCGTTTGTGCGTGAAGAAGTAACAAACATACACACACACTCAGAAACTTTCGCAATTATAATATTAGTAGGATGTACTAAAATCGTTGAATCTTTCAGCCGTGAGCTGGCTCAGTCTTCTCCATACTACGAATCCTTGAAGAAGAGGGACGTCGAAGTTCTCTTCTGTTACGAGATGTATGACGAACTCGTGTTGTTGGAGCTCAAGGAGTTCGGCGGGAGAGCACTAGTCTCTGTTGAAAACGACATGCAGAAAGATCCCGCAGACAGCAGCGATACTATTATAGGTAAAAAAAAACACTAACTTATAAGGAAAAACCTCTAAAACAGAGTATTTAAAATGAAATTAATATTTTTCGCATTTACTACGCGTGCTCTATGTAAAAAACTAATTTAATTTGTCTAATTACGGAGCCTGAAGTGTAAAAAGTTTGTATGAATACTTTCTGCTCATTTGTGGCCAAAATTATTTAAATGAAACTAATATCGGATTTACTACGCGGGCTTTATTTTTGTAAAAAAAAAAACTACATACTCCCGAAGTTTCGGTTACTTCACAGCAATATAATCATTTAGACGAGATTAAAATAAACAACGCGTAGTATGTCTAACAAATATTGTTTTCATTTAAATGAATAATCGAAAATCTTAGGTTTTATTAAACTGTATTTTACCCAATGGACTGTGAACAACATATTGACCTGAGCTAGTTGTTATCAAGAGCATCCTTTCTTAATTTCTTCATCATCAGAACATATGTGGTCAGGTCTGATAGAATTGAGTCACTAGGTCGCTAGGGTGATAGTGTCAAAAGTGGATCTGAGTTTCTCCTCCCCTAAATAATTCATCACCATTAGTTTTCAAATGTATCCTAGTCTACAACAATCATTATGATCTTGAAAAAACACACGAGGCTTTACCAGGACTTAAGAAACTTTGTTCTTTTAACTTTAATAAGCAGTCGACTTATGTACGAAGTTCTTTGTCAATAGTTTTCATCGTCTGAGCTGATATCCTCTCAATATCTTTAAGAATATTACCACTTTTTTTTAATATGCTATAAAAATGATATTGAAAGCTATAAGAGAAATAATCAAGGGATGGAACACAAGTCCAGATTATATACAATTATAATTATTATCTAAAATCAACATTTAAATGAAACTATATCTCGTTTTAATGATCATGTTTGTTGAAAAGTAGCCGAAACGTCGGGAGTATGTAGTTTTTTACAATAATAAACTGGCATAGTATATACCAAAAATATTAGTTTCATCTAAATGAATACTCGCGTAAACCTTAGATGTAATTAAAATCACAATTATTACAGGCAGCGGCGAACTAGAGCAAAACCAGGTGAATGACGTTATATCATTCCTAAAAACGAACTTAGTTGGGAAAGTGTTTGATGTACGAACCACTAGGAGGCTGGACACTCACCCGTGTGTCATCATTGTACCAGAAATGGCCGCCGCTAGACACTTCATACGGACACAAGCACAGAACCTGAGCGAGGAGAACAGGTTCGCGCTGCTACGACCCCAGCTAGAGATAAACGCCAAGTGAGTATAACAACCACATCACTAAAGTTTCAGGTTATAGTCCGTTAGACTTAAGCTGAGCTTTGCATTTGTGTGAGTGAAAGTAAAAGTAGAGTTAGACAAAAAAACTTTTATAATTACATACATTCTATTATATTTTAAATAGATACATGACATAAGTGCTATAAAATAAGCAAAACTTGTAATAGTCCAGATGGAAATATTATGAATATTGAGGAAAAAAATTATTGATTAATAAGAATTTTGAAAAAACTACAAATTCTTATTTACTTGACATTGCATTTTCAACATTTGATTTTACTACCAGTACAAAGGGTGAAGTGCGGAAGGTGCGGGGCGAAGTAAAAGCAAAATAAACCGGTTCAAAACTAAAAAAGAACGTTTCATTCCAAAATTTGACATCACACCTACACTATCCGTGTGCACTCACACAAATGCAAAGCTCAGCGTAAATCAAACGCACTATACTCTATTAGAGTTAAAGTATGGCAATACTATCACTCAAAATTTCCAACGTAAAGCTCAAAAGGACAATTATCCAGAGCTGTAAAATATAAAAAAAACTTCAACGGATTTGAAATTATCTTTGTATATGGCAGCACCGATAGTGAAAACAGTGAGATAACCTTATCAGTCATTTCTAGGAGTATCTGAAAGTTACAGCTCATGATAATAGAGCTGACTCGTATGGCAATATGACTTAAAACTTAACTTATTTGAGTTTATATAACTCTTTGCCTCTAAGTGTTGTCAATTCAAAATCTCTAAATATATTTAAAAAACGATTAAGAACCCATATATTAGAAGATTTCACTGATCTTGTTTAATTTTTTTTACTGTTCATTATTTGTAATTTTAATTGTAGTTATAGTTTTTAAAATTTCCTTTGTAAGCGAACTTTGTTCTTTTTGGAAATAAACTTGTTTAAACCTTATTTTTGTATATGGCAAAACCAAATAAGAATAGTATAATAACTTTACTAGTTATCATTAGGAGCATCTAGAAGTTACAGCTCATACTAATAAAGCTAACTATATATTTTATATGGCAATACTATCACTCAAAACTTCCAACATATTTTAAATTATTTTTATACATAGCAACCACAATAATAATTATTATACAGTTTTAATATATTAATAATTATATTTCAGACACCCCATAATCAAGAAACTACACAACCTAATCTCCAGTGATAAGGAGCTAGCGAATATGATCTGTAAACAGTTATTCTCAAACGCCATGGTGACCGCCGGGCTCATGATGGACGCGCGGACACTCGTCACTGATATAAACGACCTACTGATAAAGGCTCTGGAGAAATATTGAATGTATTGTTAATAAATATATAGTTATTTACTAAAATTTGTTTAATTTTTTGTAACAATCTGTTCTGGTATTTGAAAAAAATCATAACTGTTTTTAAATGTATGTAAACAGATAGCTGGATAATTGGAAAATTAAATGTGCCTTACTTTTTTTACATACTAAATAAATAGTTTTGTAATGAGATCTACGACTTTCGAGAATATTCATTTAAATGAAACTAATATTTTTGATATATACCACGCGTGCTTTACATTTCTGCAAGCGTGATCACAGTTGTAGTCCAGGATACATGGCTGTTTTTTGCACTTGATTACTAACAAGATAGTTTTCCGTGAGTAGCTTCGTTTCATTGAGACGCCCAACTTTTCCCTTTTCGATATTTCTTGATAGTGGTAGCTAACTTAGCTAGCAGAGATAAAATATGTTGATTTGATAATTTTCCAAAATTTCTTACTAACTGGATTTATTTATTTTAAATCTTATGATAATTATGTAAATGATTCGAAAAATGTTTGTTCTACAAAATGTATGTCTTGATCAAAGAATCCCCCTCATTTCAACATGTATCGATAACGAGGTCATCGCAAGTGATTACTAACCAGCTGTTTTTTTATTTACTTAATTAATATTTATATAATTTAACGGTAACATTGTCCTACAAGTAGCTTGGTACGTTATCCCGGTCCTACGCTTAAAAATGGTTGATGCCACAAGACCATTTTTCTCATTACTAACTGTAGGACAAAATGCCACATGATAGATTAGTGTAATCTCTGCCCAAATGAAGCTATGTCCTACAAAAAAACAGGTATGT
The DNA here is from genome assembly GCA_916720795.1 of Danaus chrysippus. Taxonomy (NCBI): domain Eukaryota; kingdom Metazoa; phylum Arthropoda; class Insecta; order Lepidoptera; family Nymphalidae; genus Danaus; species Danaus chrysippus. Next base: position 17,037,782 of record CAKASE010000049.1, on the reverse strand, counting down.
ATCACTTATCCGACAGGAGTTGTGATTTTTTCGTATTTTTACTTGTAACATAGTATATAATGAATATTTTCTTTTTTTTTATTAAAAACTTGATTTTTTAGAGAGATGAGTACGAAAATTTATGTGTTTACGTAAACAAAAATTAATATTCATCTGATGAATCTTCGCTGCTTACATCGCTGTTATCTTTATTTATTTGATTGTCCTTATTTGTGATATCTGACTCTGTTATAACATGACAAAAGTTAGATAATTTATAATAATACGTAATAAGTCAATAATTAACAATAGTGTTAATAGGGTACCTTGTTTGTCAGAAGATAATTCCTCAAAAGACTGACTTTGGGGACCATCAAACGAATAAAATTCATAATTGCCATCAATAATGAATTGTTCATCCAAAATTTTCTGGCAATTTTTCTGTGAGGCACCGCATGTGTGCATTACACCATATATTACAGATGAGTGCAGTTCTTTTAATTCTTTGCAACAGTTCTTGTTTTAGTGGTTGCAAACTAGAAGAATCATATCCTCCGATTTTTGTTTTAAAATTTCCTCATTTTATTTTTTTGATTTATACCCTTTTTCAAATAACTCATACCGCCCTTTGTTGATATAATTTTTTTGTTTTTAAAGAATACATTCTACATACATACACTTAAATAATTTGAACTAACTTATTCGATGTTGTTGGTGGCGTATTTTCCATTGATAAGAGTTGATTAAAGGCCTCTTAAAAATTAATATTTTTTTTAGAATACTAAAAGGTCTCTTTTTTCCCTTACGAAAGAATGCAGGATTATAATCATTCCCTGTAAAAATATGGCATATGGCGAGTGAACAAGACAATTGATCTCCAAGCTTGGCATAAATATCGTTGATGTTTAAGTACATTTTCTTTTACTCGTGCTCAAATTGATAATGATTTGAATTTCATCTTTCAAATACTTAAAATTTGGTAATTTATTAATTTATCTAGCTAGTAAGTAATCATTCGTGATGACCTCGTTATCGATACGTGTTGAAAGGAAGGGGACTCTTTGATCAAACCATACATTTTGTAGGACAATTTTTTTTTTCGAATAATTTAGATAATTATCATAAGATTTAAATTAAAAAATCCTGTTAGTAACAAATTTTAGAAGATTATCAAATCAACATATTTAATCCCTGCTACCTCTGTTACCTACCCCAATTGAGAATTATCGCACAGGAAAAAGTTGGGCGTCTCATTGAAATGGAGCTACTCACGAAGACTCGGCTTGATAGTAATTATTTTTTTATCAATGATCAGTACTACTACTCTTAAGCGTAGGACCGGGATAACGTACCAAGCAACTTGTAGGACAATGTTACTGTTAAATTATATAAATATTAATATTATATTAATTAAGTAAATAAAAAAAAACAGCTGGTTAGTAATCACTTACGATGACATGTTGATAGGAGGGGGATTCTTTGATCAAACCATACATTTTGTAGGACAAACTTTTTTTCGAATCATTTAGATAATTATCATAAGATTTAAAATAAATAAATCCAGTTAGTAATAAATGTTGGAAAATTATCAAATCAACATATTTTATCTCTGCTAGCTAAGTTAGCTACCACTATCAAGAAATATCGCAAAGGAAAAAGTTGGGCGTCTCAATGAAACGAAGCTACTCACGGAAAACTATCTTTTTAGTAATCACGTGCAAAAAACAGCCATGTATCCTGGACTATTACCAAAAAGTAACTAAAACGTTTTATTAACAAAAAGAAAGCACGCGTAGTATACTCGATATAAGCTTCATTTAAATAATTTTGGCCACAAATGAGCACACTATTCATAAAAACTTTTTACACCTCAGGCTCCGGAATTAATCAATAAATCCGCTTTGCTTCGGTCGAAGATTGGCTCTCATATTAATCAGATTTTAATATAGTAAATAATTTTGAGTATTGTTATTTATTTTAAATAATAACTTGTCACCTTATCAGAAACATAATGAATCCTGCAACAATATTGTAAATCATCCTCGGACAAACAAAACAATCCTCCAACAGTGGCAAATTGCTTATTGAATTTTATAAACATAAATCCAACAAGACCTCGCATTTATTGAATATTATACTCTCTAAAAGTGCCTAATAAAGTAATAGTAGTTAATACTTCACATTTTTATTCCGTTTTATTAAAAAAAATAGTAATTTTTACCATTATTTGCTTTTGAATGCTTCCCTTTCTTCGATAATGTAATATAAATTCTTTAAACAGTTTATAATTATTTAACAAATTAAATTTAAAAGCTATTTTATAAAAAGAAACAACAGTGGTATTTATATTTGTTTTCAGTTTCCATTAATACATTATTTCGTAGCACAAACTATATTCATTATTTGTTGTACAATTTTTCTACATGGCATCATTATGAAGCTTCTATTTTATTGTCTGTGTGTCTGCATTGTGCGCTGCATCCTTGAAATAGCGTAGGAAGTTGTAATCGACCGCAACGGCGGCCGTTGACGGTATAACGACTAGCCGGCTCGGCCTATGGTGACTGGAAATATAACTAACGCCTTAACGGAAAAAACATCCGCCGGTTAATTGAGAATGTTTCACACCATTTCTATTTATTAAACTATACAAGACCACTTTTAAGTACGTATCTCATAATATCTTTTGTTGTTCAATATAAATATATATTTTAAATAAAATCGTGTTAAAACAAAAGAATTAGTGTTTTTATGAAGGAAAGTAATGTTTTCATATAATATTTATTTCAGTTGGTTTGATATAGATCTTAATTTATTGTTTTCAATGTTAAAAAAACGACACTCCCTAAGAAGCGACCATGAGTACGGCAGATATAAATAAAGTGGACAGTGACGAGAGTAAGACTTTAGATAAACAACAGATCGAAGCGGAAGAAAAAGAAATCATGTTGAAAGAAAGCGAAGCTACCGAAGCCGATGTCGAGCTTAGGAACGACGGTGGGCCGGTAAAAGCTGCGCTCAGCGGCGATATTACCGAGCAGGGGCGTGAAGTGAAACCAAAGTTTATACCTATAGGCGCTATCAAAATGCCGGGATTCTTCACCAGGAACTCTGACAGAGAAAAGTCTAAGGCACGTATAATACGTTTGTACTCAATAGAATCGTCCTAGGTTACAGTCGGCGTCGTTCGTTACGCTAGAAACAAGTCGCCCTGATTTTAAATAACTTAATAACTTGTTCAATTAAATTTTCGAATAAGCTGACTTTTGTTTTTTTTTATCTAGGACGAGGAAGCGATCGAAAAGGATATTGACAATGAAAAAGCTCATGACAAAACTGATGACGAAACTAAATCCAAACAGAGATTCCAATTTCTCCAGACCTGCCCGTTTTCACAGTATCTACATCAGACTGCTAATGAAAATGGTAATATATTAATTACTACCCCACAACTATGATATTTTATAACAATTAAAACATTTACAATATATAATGTATTCTCCCTGGCTTTGCTTGTTTGAACTTTATATACATTTGTAAATAAAAATATGTAAATCTCAGCCTAAGTTATGTCAATACAATATTTGTCATAATTTTGTCTTTACTTCCAGTGAGCCAATGTAAATATTTACATTTATAAATATGCACTTTAAATTTGTTTTCATTGACTAAACCTGTTCTGATATAGGTATATGATAGAATTTATAACAGAAATTTTTGTACATAATGCATATTATTTACAACTAAATGTATATAAGGTGTAAATGAATTTATATACATCAATGTTTAAACTCAATCCACATAATAACACCATATTGCTCAAGTTAACATATTATTCATAATACATTATTTACTAATATTTAAATATATATAAGTAAATAAAAATTTGAAATGCTTTTTAGTTTTATAACATACTATTTATGAATGCATGCTGGTTGTACTAACTACATCTTGTGCTCTCTATTCAACGGTATTCATGGAGCAAAAAGATTTTTAGCTGGGTCGTCATTGATTGGAAGAGTAAGGGAGCATTCCGGTTCTTTGTTAGTCCAATCAAAGATAATCCACTAAATACTTCTTGGGTGTTGTTACAAAGATCTGGAAATATATTCAATTATACTATTCTATAAAGAAAACCAGAATAATAAGTGTCTGAAGATAGAAACTAAAAAATTCTTATTTTTTAAGTTTCAATCATTGTATTATAGTTAAAAAACAATATATATTAATATTATTGGTTTACACTTGTTTGTTCTTTCACAGATGGAGACAATGCTACCAACAAAAAAAGTTTTGGAATGTTCAATGTGTACCCAAAGATATTCAAGAAGCAATCGGCAACCAACGAGGCTGCTCTCGCCTCTATGGAGACTTTAGAAGATAAACTTGACACACCCAATGACGGGATGGAAAATGTTAAATTGGATATTGTGGTGGGTATTTATATTTATTATTAAATTTTTTTATATATAGATATAATAGATTAAGAGTTTTTTTTAAGACTATTTAGACATCACTGATTAATGTTGATTCCCAAAAGAGGGTTGATGTCAGGCTGCGGCCGGTCGTAAAAACAAATAGCCAAAACTATTCACAACATGTAAGGCAGATTCTGGCTATAGCTGGGAAATTGCCAGGTAGAAGAAGATATATTAAGAGTTTTTTTTGCAGGATGATCAAGAAGGCAAAGTGGCGACAAGGCTCCCGCTGAAAGAAAGGATTAGACAGAAGAAGTTTATAACTGGTAAGCATCAGCTTAAATCTGATATTTTATTCTATGGAAGTGTTCTATATGTAGATATTTCTTTCCAGATGACCTCTTAGTGTGTGGTGTGGTTGTATTGGTGTTGTTAGCCGTGATCGTGGGCATCGTGATAGGAGCTCGAGTGGGACCTCCCAATGAGAGGCCGCTGAGACTGGGTCGCTTCATCACCACACAGACCTCCTGCGGCCTCGTTGAAGGGTAAACATCTCTTATTGGCTATAATAAATTTGCATTACTTAGATTGTTGCGGTGTAATATGTTTTATGTTAGACCCTTAAAGTTCTTTTTTTATAGCTTATACATTAACAATGTTTATACAAACCTAACTCAATAATGTTTCATTTTTCAGGATATTGGAGAAGGCGGTGTACCAGTTTTTCAGTATTCCCTACGCCGTGCCCCCCGTTGGTGAGAGAAGGTTCACATACGCACAACCACTGAACGACTTATCGATGTGTTGGAACGGAACCCTGGACGTGCATAAGAAGGGCCCGCCGTGTATTCAGCTGTTGGAGAACGGTACCGTCATCGGCGAAGAAGACTGTTTAACGTTGGACATAGTGACCCCACACGTGAGGTACGACTCCCCGCTGCCCGTGGTCGTGTTAATAGGCGCCAACACACTAGCGGGCGGCGTGGGGCCCGTGCAACCCTCCGCTACCTACGCCTGGACGAACGAAGTCGTCTTCGTCAGACCCAACTTCCGACTGGGAGCCTTCGGCTTCCTCGCCCTCGACATCCTGTCCCAGTCCAAGTACCCGCCTTCATCCGGCAACTACGGCCTCAGCGACCTCGTGGTGGCGCTGCAGTGGATCCAGTACAACATCAAAAACTTCGGAGGCGACCCCACGTCCGTGACGCTGCTGGGGCACCGTGCGGGCGCCACGCTGACCGCCGCCCTCACCACCGTCCGCCGCGCCCACTCGCTCTACTCCCGCGCCTGGCTCTCCTCGCCCTCCGTCATCTTCCCCGGGGAGCCGCTGGAGCGCGCGCACAAGAACAACGAGCAGTTCAAACACATCCTCAAGTGTAACGACGTGGAGTGTCTGCGGCGCGCCAACCCCATGGAGATCATCTCCGCCACGCCCGACACCTGGCTGGGCAGCGACGCGCACACGCTGCCGCGCACCGGGGAGACCAAGCGCTCCTGGCTCGTGCTGGACGGGGAGTACCTCAGGACGCACGCGTATGAGAGCTGGGACTCTCAGAAGGAGGCCAAGAACATCGGCAAGGAGAAGTTCTTCAAGCCGTTGGTGTTCGGCACCTCGCAGCACTCGGCGCACTCCGCCCTGCTGCGGAACAAGCACGTGGAGTGGAGCGCCGAGCTGGTGGAGCGCGAGGTGGAGGCCAGCGCGCTCGGGGACAGGAACCTTACGCGTGACATGCTGGACCTGTACGGACGGACCTACCTGGGGCTCGCGGAGCTGACCTCGGCCGTGCGCACGCTGTGCCCGCTGGTGTCCCTGGCGCGCATGAGGCTCGGCGCGCCGCTGTACGTAGTGACGGCGGCCGGCGTGGCGCGCGGCGCGGGCCCGGCCACCGCGGACGCCGACATAGAGGCCATGCTGGGCAGCCTCAAGTCCACCGCGCCGGAGACGAGGCGCTTCATAGCGGCCATGCAGCAGCTGTTCTACTATTTCGTGTGGCACGGCAAAACGGCGGCGGGGATGGGCGGGCTGGTGGAGGTGGGCCAGGACTCCCGGCCGCTGGCAGGGCTGCCGGCCTGCGACCGACTCATACAGGAGGACATCGTGCCGCGGTACGCTCACGTGGACTGATGCGCCCGCCCCGCGCCTGCCTCCCCTCCCACGCCCTGTCATCTCTCACATTACTATAACCTCAAGACTGATCCAGACCGCCGCATCGCTGATCTCCGCTGCACGCCCCTGGACGCGGGAGGAGGAGTCTCATCAGCTTTATTAGTTTTATATTTAGGTGTACTTTATACTCGATGTAACTTAGGGTCGAGAGAGTGATTGTTAGGCTTAAGGTGACCGAGGACGACGACCCCGGCTTGGTGTCATTACTTGGTCGGGGCGCTCGTCAGTGATGATCCAAAGAACCACTAGTGGATATTGTTTTTACCATAGTTTATTGGAGACGCCCCCCGTGTTACAGGTCAACGACCTCTCTATCCTTTTGTACTCTTGCCGTTTTTGTAATGTTTTACACTCGCCGCGCCGGGCGCCTCCAGCCTAGGATCTCAGTATTTATACGTCTGTACTCCCTCTGTATGAGTTTAGTTTTACTGCATGTGTGTCTAGTATCGTAGTGGTCGACCTAGCTTTTGTTATTTTCGTATTTTAAATAAACTTATGAGGCTGAAACTTATTTTATTCGTTGTTGAAACGATCCTGTCCTTGAATGTCGCATGTATATATATCGAACTTATTAATTAATATGACCTAATTAACTATGTTAAGTTATTCCAAAATAGTCACACTTTAGTGATACTTACATACTTTACTGTTTTATCAAAGGTAAGAGAAACGATCGCATAACCCTAACTGTTAGTCAAATTGAGATTTAGCAACAAGTTATAAATCAAGTTAAAGTAAAAGTAAAAAATAAATCAAGTTAAAGTTAAAGTAACAATTGAATGATTAATAATAGAATAATCGTTACTTAAAATAAATAAAAAATTGTTAATGTCTTTATTTTACAAAATGAAATTGAATTATCCGTTATTCTGAGCCATCTCCCGCATATATCCACATCAATGATGCTCTTGAACATAAAACATTTTTACCTTATTTACTGACGTCAAGATTATTTATACGTTGCAACGAGTTTTGTTATCGAATCTCAGAAACTAACGAAAATATTATTTTCATTCCTCATACTCGGAAAGTAGTGTTGTTTTGATCTGATTATAGGGTGGAAAATGCTTTTTCCCTCCTTAGAGCGGGAAAAACTCATACAAATTACTTTCCACCCAAGGGCCGAAATGAATTTCAAAAATAGAACTACTGTCAGCGGTGACATTGTATGTAAAAATTAAAAAAAAACGTTGAGGCTATGCGAGTTTCTAAATAGCCAGTGTGAATTTACTTAGCGCATCTAGTATGTATTGTATTCTCTTTGGCGCGAACTTTTTTGATCGGAATTAGCCGCAACAAATACGCGGGGAATTCCATATTCAAAATTATTACATATTATCAATAAATACTTAGTTCAGATAAACTACTAGTTTTATTTTCCTCGTTTATTCGAAATGAAAAGTAGAGTGTCTAACTCGTGTAAAAGAATTAATTCCAATTCGGACAACAACTATCTCGGGAATTGTTCCTTTCCAACCTTGGTGAACAATCTACTATTTCCTATTGAAATTTGATTCATAGTGAATTATTATTAATGACTCACACACGAACCGCAAAACGAATTAAATGAAAAACCCATTAAAGCTTTGGTAGTTATATTTGAAATGTAATCGACCAAAATAAAGTGTACAATAAATTAATACAACGTGTAATGACTAACGAGACAATAAATAAAAAATACGAGCCAAACATCAACATAATCTATTTGAATCTGATGGTAGGTTAGTGATTCCTCTCTCTTAGAGGCGAAACTACGGTTTGAAGATTCTCTTTGCCAAGTTTGAGGGTTTTCCTCATGAGTGAGGGTGATTTCGGTTGTCCAGGAGCCTCCTTCTTCATCTTGTCCATGATGGAGCTTTGCTTAGCAAGGGATAGAGTCAATTCCTCGTTCTCCTGACGCAGCAGAGACAGCTCTACAACCAGGGATTGTTGGTCTTGGATCTGAACACACATGGATAGAATTTAGTTAATAAATAGCTTTTAATTTAGACGATTTTGTTGAACATCGAATATATTTGATGTATTTATAACATTATTCCACACTCCTAAGGATGAAAGATGAATTTTGACTTAAGATTGCTTAAGGATTGTAAAATATACTTTTGTTAGATTAGATACAAAAAAAATGATCCGCCTATCGTGCTTGAGGGCGAGAGTTCGATCCTGGCAAGTACCAATGTGATTTGCCCGAGTCATATGTACTGTCTTAAAGTATTTAGATATAGGTATATATAGTGTGTATGCTTTATTATAGAATTAAGTCTAGTGTAAAGTCTTTATAAAACATCTCATGTGTACATCCAAATATTTTGGTCCACCGATTGGCCCAAGCTTTGATTATGTTATGTTAAATCTTCTATTATTAAATACGACTTAAAGCTACAAAGACACTTTTCAAGCCCAGTAATTAACCACATTAGATAGTATGAGTGTACCTGTCTCTGTAGTCGTGTGTTCTCATCTTCGAGCCTCTCTATCTCGTGAGCAGCCCTCGCCAGCAGCCCCCGGGACCTCTCAGCAGCCGCCGCGGCCTGTCCCGCCTGCTCCGTAGCCAATTCACACAACACTCGCTTATTCTCAACCTGGCATAATCAAGATATATAAGAAACCAGCTTAAGAGTTTTGAACACTTTTGAAAGGTTTCAAGAGAACCTTTCAAAAGTGGCATAAAAACTATCCTATGTTCTTTCTCAAGGTCAACTCTGTCTGTACCAAATTTCATTAAAATCAGTTCAGTGGTTTAGGCGTGAAAGCGTAACAGACAGAGTTACTTTCGCATTTATAATATTAGTAGGGATTAATAAGTTATGATTGAAGCTTTGCAAAATTGTAGTTCATACCTCATCTTTCAGTTGTTGTATCTGCGAGTTGGATTCCTTCTTCAATAGTTCCACGTCTTCGATGAGTTCATTCTTAATGGAGCCCAGTTCGCGGTAGGCTTCCTTCTCAACATTCTGCAGACTCTCAATAAGAGAAACATTGTGTTCCATGATCCTATTGTGTTCTTTGGCCAGAGCAGCTTTCGATTTCAATATATTAACGAGAGCCTCTTTATACTCGTTGCATTCCAGTACGGTGTTGTTGAGAGTGTTCTTGAATGTTTCCAGTTCTGATTCCAGCAGTTCCTTGGAGTTCGTCAATGATTGAACCTGGTTTTCCAGATGTTCGAGTTCTTTGTCAGACTCTCTGAGTCTCATCGTCAACACCTGTACTATATCCCTTGTAACCGATAGAGACATTTCAAATTTATTTTTATCTTTGACGGCTTTATCTGCTTCTATGGTCAGTCTTTGTATCTCATGTTCATGGTGAGTTTGTTTTTTTGTGTTCTCTTCTTTTAAGTCTTCTAGTTCCTTCTGTAATTTTTCCTTCTCAGTCTCAGCGGCGTCCCTTTCATTTTGGATGTTGAGAATTTCTCTCTGTAGAGATTTGTTTTTTTCTTCCCCTATAGTGATGGTGTACTTCAATTCTTTGATTTCGTTTTCTAATCGTTTCATTTCCGCCTGTTGGTGTGTGAGATGTTCTTGTAGATGTCTGGTCCGTTCTTCATACTGTATCTCACAGAGCCTCAACTTCTCGTGAGTAGCTTCATCAATCTGTTCTAACTTAGCTTTCATTTCCTGCTCCTTGGTAATAATTTCATTCTCCAATTCATGTATTCTATCATCTTTGGCTGTGATTTGGTTTTTAATATCTTCAATAGCATCATTGTACTTCTGTTTCAAGTTTTCTTGTTCAACTTTCGATTTGTTGATGATGGACTGTTTTTCTTCTTCCAGTTTTGTTTTGAGAGTCTCTAACTCGACTTTATACTCACGTCTGATGCTTTCATTGGCTTCGAGGGCCAGAGCGTGATGACCTTTGACCATTTCGAGTCTGTGTCGAGTCTCATCCAGACATGCTTCAACATCGGTAAGCTTTTTCTGTAAATCTGTACACAGACTGTCTCTAATAGTGATAATTTCTTCGAGTGAGGATAGTTCAACCTGCTTGCTGCTAACTTCTTGTTCCAATTTTTCACACTCCTTCTCCAAAACACTGATCTGATGCTTTAAATTATTAATAGTTACAGTCGAGTCATCCTTCTCACAGTCATTTTCAATATCAGCTTGATCTTTGAGATCAATTTTACTGAAATTGTTATGTAATTTATCAATTTCACTACCATTAACTGTTTTCAATAATTTTTGTAACTTAGCTATCTCAGATTTGAGTTCCTCGATTTGTTTATTATGCTCCTTGATAGTAAAATCCTTATTCCTAAAACAAATTACATATTAATTATGTACAATATTTAAGATTTTAAATTATATTTTCATTAAAATATAACATAATTACCTAATTTCAACTTCGTGTGACTTGAGAAGATCATCTTTGATGTTCGTATCTTTTTTTAAATTACATTTTGTAAGTGAGAGAGGCTTTTTCAGGCTGCTGGGAGCTTTAATAGGAGGTGCTGTTTTAACGGGTCTAGGCTGGAATAACACAAAAGTATATACATACTTAGAAACAAATGCAAGTTTACAGACTTTGTGCATTATTTTAAATAAATTATTCATTGCAATTATAATCGAAAATTAAACCTTAAATATAACACAAGCATACTTATAAGAATAAACTACGTTAGATAAAAAACTCTGGCATCAATCAACAGAAAGGCATTACTTGTGTATCTATTATATATCTACTTACCGTTTTAAATGATTTTGAACTATGTACTGAGCCGCACTGCGACTGTGTCTCCAAATTTTCGTTGGAACTCGTCGGAATTTTAAGTTTTGGTAAAACTTTGGTACACGTTTTCTCTGGTTCTTTTTTATTTTGAATTTTGGATTGGCTTTTAACTGAGGCCGCTACTAATAAAAAAATTGGTAATGTAATCAAAAAATTAAAGAAACATCTGTTATATTGCAAATCTATTTCAGTAGTAATATAAATCTATAACTTACCATCAAATCTCTTTGCTTTCGAAAACATTGTTAGATTTTTTAAATATAAACTCCAAAAGGATAATTCTATAGAACAATCGTTTAGATTTAAACGTTAAACTTTGTAAGTTAAACTTTTATAATGCGATAGAGCTCTCAAGTTACTGTGGTCTGGCGCGATTGCGCGCGAAATACAGTTCCTTTTCTATAGTATTTCAATATCAATAGCTTTGTTTTGTTTCCTATTGTGAAGCACGGCGACCGTTACGTTACGTTCCTTTCTACGCAAACTAAAATATATACAGCTGTCTTCCTTTCTGTGTTGGACTTGTATTTAAATAAACTACATAATATTTAATGAAACTTTGGTAAACATTGACAAAAAGTAAGATATAATAAAAAATATATTATCGGTTAAAATTTCTCGCAGCCTTATTAGGCCAGTGCAGAAGCCTTTAAAATTAATGAAAAGTGAAAATAAATTATAGTAGAATGAAACTCATTAGAAAAGGAGGGGAATATTATAAAAATGAAAGGAAAAATAATTTACGGGCGATCTGAGGTCGGGAAGGATATGGGGATAGGTATTTAAGGGTAAAAAATGGGTTTTCTTGATTTCCAGCAAAACTAAAAGTCCTACAGAAAAAAGTTATATCGCAAAGTTGTAGGTAATAAAAAGATCTAAAACTTTTGTATTAACATTTTTTCACATAACCTCAAAATGCATGTGAAAATTCAAAAAAACCTAGATTTTGTTTTTTATTTTTATCTCTTACAAAAAACAATATTTTGTCACGAAATTTAGTGAAAACTTTTCTTTTGATGTTCCAAATGCACTGTAATTTATTTGATTAGAAATATTTATTTCTTCAGCTTATTTTGAATAAAAATACCGAAAAATCAGCTCCATTTTCAATTGAAAAATCAACAGTCAAAATATCAGCTTTTTTCAAAAATTTGGTGTTTTCTATTCGTTGAAATCTTTATTTTCCGATGGTGAAGAAAAAAATATAAGTTTCTTACTTGCAGTACCATTTTTGGGTAAAATAATCATGTCTCTTTAAATGAAATGACATTCAACATCGTTTTGAAAATGCTCTTTCTAATTTATTTTTAATAGTTGTGTACTCTGGAAGTTCTCCAGATAGTCCCTCTTTTAGGTAATTTACAGAAAATTTAAATTAAGCTGCTAAAACTATTAAAAATAAATTGAAAAAGCATTTTCTAAACAATATCGAGTGTCATTTCATTAAAAGGGACATGATTAATTTATCTAAAAATGTTAATGCAAGCAAGACACATATATTCTTTTCTTCACCATCGGAAAATAGAGATTTAAACGAACACAAAACACACCACATTTTTGAAAAAGCTGTTAATTTGACGGGTGATTTTTCGACTGAAAATAAGGCAAATTTTTTGATATTTACTCTAAATAAGCTGAAAAAATAAATATTTCTAATCAAATAAATTACAGTATATTTGGGACATTAAAAGGTAAGTTTTTACCAAATTTCGTGACATAATATTGTTTTTTTTTTTCAGAGATAAAAATAAAAACCAAAAACTTGGTGTTTCGAATTTTTCACATAAAACTTGAAGTTATGTGAAAAAAATGTTAGTATAAAAGTTTTAGATCTTTTTATTACCTACAACTTTACTCAATAATTTTTTTCCGTAGGACTTTTAGTTTGTCGGAAATCGAAAAAAAACATTTTTTACCCTTAAATAAACACCCCCTTATCTTTCCCGACCTCAGATCGCCCGTAAATTATTTTTCATTTAATTTTTATAATATTATCCTCCTTTTTTAATTGGTTTCATTCTAATATAATTTAATTATGTTTTAAAAGCTATCAGCACTGGTCTATATTTTGTAAATGTTTTGTATAATATAAAGGAATTAAATATGTAATAGGACGATTTAAAAATATATCTTATAATTTTTCCTACTAACATTAGTTTATAAACTGTGATAAAATTACAAAACAATGGCTAAGACTTAATTTTTTTCAGGTTTCTAATATAATCATAAATGACACAATAAACGTATGCGACTATTATGTCCAAGAGTTTCCTATCAGAACTTTCATCAGAAGCAAACTTACCCTCCTAAAAGAGAATTTCAGACTCTTTCTATTGGTAATTCTTTATGGTGGCTGCTCACTTTGTCAATTCTTTTAGACTTGAGTTGTCTAAATCTATCTAAATAATAAAACTTCAGTAAAATATCAGCACACTTTCAAGCAGTCTCACTTTGCTAAATTATTTATTAGTTACTTGAACTTTTTTACAAATTTATTTCATAATGAGTGCAGCAATTGGCTGCTGTCGCTAGTAAATAAACAAACGAAATAAGATGGACTTGGGTTTTACACATGTAGAAAAATGTGAAGAAAAGCAATCTTTGTATTCTCCACTACACTTCAATAACAATAAAATTTGCAGAAGTGATGCTTATCTTAAATTAATTTATAAGTATACGTCATCTATTTACGACTTATAAAAAATGAAGGGTGAAGAATAATTTACTATCTGGTGTATTTTTAAGTTTGGAACCAAAAAGTAATAAATTGAATAACATTTATATTCTCACAATTAATCAATATATAAAGCACACAGTTAGTTTAAAAGACGAACAATACTATATTTTAAATCATTAATGAAAAACAATGCACTTTACTGAAATGTATTTTTATTTAAAAATATTTACAAACTAATTTACATGGAGGGAGGTGGCGGAGGAACCGGCAGCAGCGGGGGCGGAGGAGGCACCCCCATCATAGGAGCCCCAGGAGGAGGCGGTAAACGGATGCCGTGGTTCTCCCACATTTTACCGGGAGGTGGCGGCATTCTCAACGGTTCCATCTTGAATGCAAATTGTAAGAAGAATTGCTTTGTATCTTTGTTCCAGTGCGTCCAGAACTTTGCATCGTGTTTTTCCACTTCTCGACTCGGCACTTTGAAAGCGATTGTCTCATAGGGTTCTGCTGCAAAGAGCAAGTACTGCCACCTGCGGTCTGGCGGCTCGATTTTCTGCTCGTAAGCTGACATGAAACGATGTCTTGGTTGGACACCTTCTGCTATTTCTAAAATCATATATTTTACGGTCCATATTAGAATTAATGTCAAAATGTTTGGAAGGAATTGAGATAAACCCGATGACTTACTGTTAAAAAATAACTATAGCAAACTTTTACCTGGATAATCAACTTGAAATAGTAAACTTTGCTGTCCATTTTCTTGATCCTTTTGTTTAGTAACTCTATAACCGGGACGACCAATCTTAACAAACTTCTTCGGCTCAATCCTCGGCTTCTCTGGTGCTAATTGCTGTGGAGCTTCTTTAGCTTCTTTGGCTGCTCTTCGAGCTAGGTTAGCCTGATGTTTTTTGCCTTGAGTGTGGGCCAAATAGCTGCCCTCGTTATTGTGGAGCGTTAAACATAACTTGCACTCATAAGAACCTGTAGAAATAGAATGGTTATTAATTAAAATATTGAATGAAAATGTCGACTAAATCTTGTATGGTAGAATGTAGACTTACCTAAATGATTTTTCATAAAATAAGGATCCTTATTTAAGTCTATAGTTTCTAATGCGAGCTGTCGTAAACGCTCCCGTCGATCTCGGTTGCTTTCGGACCATGACGCCACACCACCACCGCCTGTTTTACCACCAGGCCGGTTTTGAAAATCCATTTTGAAGCTTTATCTTTTTATGTTAGTCACATTTACTTGAAAGAATTAGAATTAAAGTTGAAAGTTTGTTCGTGGGGTCTAATTACTAGAACTTCAAACAACTTCTCAATTCTTGCGAATTTATGAAGTGTCAAACTGACAAGTAGTAATCTGTTTGTATTATTTTATTTTAATGACATAGCTCTAGTGTGTGGTAAGTAATTATGAAATTAAAAACATAATTTGTCAATATTTAAAAATAATTTTTAATATTTAAAGGCATCCTAATATCTATTTTAACATTAGATCAAACAGAATAAAAATAATTTTGTACAATGAGTATGTAAGTTAATCGTCAAACTTACATTGACATTGACAGCAAAGTTTTGGTAGTCTGTTCCATGTCTCGCGGCTGTCTTTTCTTTGTCAAAATACGGCGAAGGTAGTGTTTTTCTCTAAAATCTTAATAAATCTTAGTAATCTTGTATTATTTGTTAAAATGTTTACAAGAGATTTATTTGTGGTGTCGATTGAAGTTTTTATAATAATGTATTTTAGTAATAATTGTGAAAATTTCTGTAACATAGCCAATAAAATTTATGAAACTTTTAGGTAGCGTATCAAGATGTTGATGCCCAAACAGAACCGTGTCGCTATCTATGAGTACCTCTTTAAAGAAGGTGTCATGGTAGCCAAAAAAGACTACCATGCACCCAAACACATCGATCTGGAGAAAATCCCCAACCTCCAAGTGATCAAGGCAATGCAGTCCCTTAAATCTAGAGGTTATGTTAAGGAACAATTTGCGTGGAGGCATTTCTACTGGTGAGTACCATCACATAATCCGTTGTAGTATCAAAAACGAGAACATTTACACTACACTAGAAAACTTCTAAATTTGCGATCCATATTCAAATATACATTTTTATTTACACATCTTTCTCGACTGCTATTTTTCTTTATATTAAGTGTAATTTAAATTATATCAATTAAATTATTAAAGGATTTGTGTTTAAACAAACAACTATTATATTATTGACACATTCAAAGAGTATGCCCATATTATTACAGGTACCTAACAAATGAGGGCATCGAATATTTGAGGATTTTCCTACATCTGCCCCCTGAGATTGTGCCCGCCACTCTGAAGCGTTCAGTGCGTACGGAGCCAGTCCGTCGTGGTGCTGTGGGCCGGCCAGATGCTCCTGCTCGCTCGGCTGAAGACAGATCTGCCTACCGCAGAGCACCCCCCGCTGGTGGACACGATAAGAAGGCTGATGTGGGACCGGGATCATCAGACGTTGAATTTGTGAGTATAACTCACTATGACTTTCTTTGTAAAGAATATTTAGATAGTTTTTAAGTATTCTTAATTTGTACTACATAATAAGTTGTGTTTTTGTGAGTATAGTATTCTTTTTATTTAAATAGATTTATTGACTCGTATAATCATCTCTCAACATGAATTGTCAACTTTTTGTACTGAGATATGTACAATTAATTATTTATCATCTTTTACAGAGAGGAGGATTTGGACGTGGACGACCTACCCCTAATTAAGCTAAATAAAATTACAATTATGTATTACATTGTTTTATTTTACTAATTACGGGAGTAATTTTAAAATGCGAAAAGAAAAGATTATATTGAAACAAATGATAATTTATTAACCAAACTATTTCAGATTAAGTTCATTATGTTATGTGATCCATGTATTAATAATTAACAACTTTTGGGTTGGGTGGTCTCGGGAACTCTCCGATTTGATCAATGTAGTACTGGTGGGCTCGGTAGGGCCTGAGCTCCCATGGAACTTGGTCCTCCATTGGTGTGAGAGTCACACCCAAGTCTTCGAGAGTTGGGACTCCTTTCACAACATTATCTGTGGTAGCTTCCTGTAATTATATAACTAATTATTGCAATGGACTGTTAGAAATTATTTGGGCAGTACTTCCACTTAGATGTTAACTACTCTAAAACTCGTAACAGAAACCCCAGTCTAACACTTGTATCGTATTTATAATATTCAAAAGTAACATTTAGGTGAGGATGGGTTATAACTAGTATGTATTAAAAAATCTAAAATATGGATGAAAAAATCAAAAATTTGGAGTATAAAATTAAATACATACTTTCATAATTAAACATTGTTTTACTATAAGAAAGGGTCACTCGTGACGTACATCGTTAAGTTACATTTAAAAACCGATGAAAAAATAGCGAAATATTTATTTCAACAAAAAATAACAGTTTTATTCAACTTCCATTACACTAGCCTTATCAAATTGGTTGCAATACACAATGACGTGCTTCTTTAAATAATCAAAATGAAAACTGACCATTTGTTTGAAATATAGCCTTATATCTGCTGAATGATCTCTCCACGTCACATGACGTGATGGATGCATACTTAAACATGCTTAATTCAGTAATTTTGTAAGCCATGTCTATAGCCCTCGAAACTTTCGCATAGAATTTTATTAATTTTTTTAGTCCTTTATTTTTATCCAAAACGTTAGTGGCGGAAACGTAAATTTTATGTCTTTTGTGAATATATGGATGATTGTGACATTTTCTTGTAAAATATGGACTTAACTTTGAAATATGGAAAATAAAAGTTGGTTTTTCACAGTCTAAATATGACAGTCCATGTAAAAAACACATTCTAGACCGAAAATCGCGTAAATTAATAATATGTATTTACATATTAATCCGGGCCCTAGTTATAACAGTAGGCGCTAGTTCCCCTCATAAGAGTCCATTAAATAATAAAACACTTAACATTGTGTAAAACATGCCAAGGCACTAATTATAAATTGTAAAACCAATTAAGTTAAGTATTTGGACAGAAATATTATGAACTTTAATTTACACTATTATAAAATATTCAGATGGCGTTAGTTGACTATCATAATTCATAAGAATTCTCAATGAATATTAGAATATAAATACCTAATGCTACAATATTTAAATCATAAATAATAATTATTACTAACAAGACTGAATGTATTTCTTTGTAATCTTACCTTCTCCAGACCTTCCCAATGTAGAGATCCGAAAGGATAAGCGGGGGACATATTGGCCAGAGCCACTTTGAAAGGCAGGACAGGGTCATACTTCATATCATACGTTTTGAAGCCCCACTTCTCGTCTTTACGCATCAGCCGGAAGAACCACCAGACTAGTTCGTGCCATAAATATCTTTTGGGCCTGAGAAATATAAAGAAACATTAAATATTATGTAATAACTTGTGAAGAGTATGAACAAAACCAACGATTCCCATATTTCGTAGATTCATACAGATGGATCTACATCTACATATAAATTTCGTCACGTGAATTTATAACCCCCTCTTGATGTAACATCACACATTAATTAAATTCATGTACATATGTATTTAAAAATGATTTGAGAGAAAACAGCTATTGTAATTCTTTATTTTTTTAAATAATAATCTAATAAAATCACCATAAGGTCAACATTTCGTAAAACAGAAAAAGAAAGCGACAAGTTAGGAAATAATAAACAATTAATTATTTTAATATTAAGAAGGTAATATATGTGAATTCTAAAATTTGATATTTAAGTAAAACTAAATGATATTTTTATGATCAATTTCTAAGCTCAAAGTTGGATATTGTTTTTTACTTAAGATTTGCACGTAATTCATTATACCTATTGAAATCCTTACCATTCAAAATTCTCGTAAATTTGAGAGTCTCTTTAATTCCAACATTGCTTTAGAAGTTAAATGACGTGGCACGAGATATTATATTATAATGAGGATGCTAAATTACTAATAAATATGTATATGTAGATCAAATTCGTTTTTTTTTTAACTTCACATGCAAACTTCGTTTTCAAAGAGGACCAGAGTGGGGATGTAAACAGAAGCTGAAGAATCGATTCCGATTCTCAGAATCGATCAAACAATTCCAAGAATCGATTCTTTTAAACAATCAATTCTGATTACGATTTTTTTTAAATAAAACTAATTCAAAAGGTACAATAAAATGTAAATTTATAAAATATTATACAGCATTAAAATAAATTATATAATCGATTCTGGTAACTGAGAATCTCGATTCTCGTTTTTGGACCACAAAATCGATTCTCGGGTGGAATATGAATTGATTTTACCAACACTAGGCCAGGGGAACCTACACCCGTCGTCCCCACTATCGTGTGACTATGTCTGGCTCCTTACCAATTTAACCAGTATTGACCAGTAAGTCAGACCTATCAGTGTACTCACCCAACCGCCTGGTACACCTGGCACCTCGTGTCGGGGTCCCTGGCCGCGTTCACGATGCCCTGCGCCACGTCGGACACGTACACCGGCTGCTTCACAGTCTCCATGCCGTTGCGGTACAGAGGCATGTAGCGGTTGTGGCGGCGCCAGATTGACGCTATCGACCTACACACACACAGACAATATATATTAATATACTTTTATTTTAATATATGTATATAAAACAGATAGTCATCGTTTTAAAGTAAGGCCTAGTGGTTAAAAGGCCCGCCTCTCAAGCATGAGGGCGTAAGTTCGATACTGGCAAGTACCAATGTGATTTTTCCGAATCATATGTACTTTCTAAGAGTATTTAGACATCACTGATTAATGTTTAAAGAGGGTTGATGTCAGGCAGGCGGTCGTAAAAACAATTAGCCAAAACTATTCACAACATGTAAGGCCCTGGCTCAACGCTGGGAAATTGCCAGGTAAAAGGAGAAGAAGTAATAGTTTTAAGGTACTTTCGTGGCTCAGTAGTTGAGAGATTCATAAAGTATATAGATGTTCGTTCTGATCGGACTGATGTAACATTATGCGCGAATATTTACAATGCTTAAATGAAACTAATATTTTTTGGATAACTACGCGTATTTTATTATTTCAACTACATACTCCCGAATTACCGGTTAGTTTTGCAGCAACGGTGATCATTAAGACGAGATGTCAATGTGATAAGTCATACGAATACAAATTACAATACAATTTTTATTCTTCGATACAAGTAGACATGAAATCCATGAATTTCTTGTGGTGTTATAAAAATAATCCAGCAGGAAGATTGTGTTAAAGTTACCACAAAAAAAACACATGATAATAAATAATAATTCAACTACTTTTCAATTCATTTACGGTTTCAAAACCGTTGATAATTTTAGACATTTGAGACCATCAATTGGGTTTAAGCATTGTGCCAATTAAAAAGTTTTGCAATTCAAATGATTCATTTTCTGATGAACTTTGAAATACATTAGAGATTAAAATAATTAATATAATCGTCTTTGTAATCACGGTTACCGAAAAGTAGCCGAAGCGTCGGAAGTATGTAGTTATTTTATCAAAAATAAAATTGCCTAGTATATCAGAAGAATATTAGTTTCATTTAAATGAATACTATCGAAAATCTTATATCTCATCCTACTAATATTATAATTGCGAATGTTTGTGAGTGTGTGTATGTTTGTTACTTCTTCACGCTCAAACGGCTGAACCGATTTTAATGAAATTTTGTATACAGGAAGCTGAGGTGCAGGAATAACACATAGGATACTTTACATCCCGGAAATCCGTAGATAACACCTAGTAGTTTTTAATAAACTTAGAAGTAATTTTTACCTTATAAATCTATCTTCTGAGCCATAGATATCAGAAGCTCGTATGATTGTGGCTGTAGGGAACTCTTCTTTGACGGCCAGCTCCCCGTGATACTTGGACACCTTGTACATAGATGGGGACTTCATCACTAAAGGTTTAGGATTCGGTTCAGCATTCAAGTAAGAAAGGTGAATGAATCTATCCACACCCATTTCTCTGCTGATTCTGAAATTGTAAAATAAACATATTATATAACCTCTTTTGAAGAATTCATATATAGTCGTGGATATTGTAAATCCGCGTAACTAGCATTAGATAATTCCACATATCTACATTAGAAGCAGATTATCAGAGGAAAGTTTGAGCTGAAATATTAACTATATTAACGACTTTTAAGGTAATTTTTTCACAATTAGTAATAAATTAAACAGTAAATAATTTTTGATTATAAAAAAATTACCTTAAAAGTCGTTAATATAGAAAATATTTTAGCTCAAACTTTCTTTTGATCTGCTTCCAATGTTGGAATGCGGAATTATACAATGGTAGTTATGGATATTTGCACTATCCCCAACAATATATTATGTTATATATTTATGATTTTTTTGTCCATTGCTTAATAAATATATAATAAATGTATTTTCCGATTATTTATTTAAAATTTTTCATACCTGGCGAGACGGCGCGGTCCATCAACATGTACAGCCTTGTATTTAAAGTTTTTAGTTTCATAATCTCTTCCGACAAGATTGATGACAACATTGGAGTATTTCACCGCTCGCCTGATAGACTCCTCATCTCGGAGGTCGTAGGGTGCAAACAAAACTTGACCCAGGTCACCACACACTTTCAAACGAGCTGCGTCATAGAAGTCTCCTCTATAAGGCAAAATCATCTGGAAAGGCCAAAAGTATTCAATATTAGTTTTAGGGAATAAGAGACTGGAAAAAACTGTATATATTTCTTGAAAAACCAAGAAAATATCTATACTTTACAGTTTTAGAGATTAATAGACTGGAAAAGTTACATAGTTAATATGTTTGTGTAATTTTCAAAAGATTTTTGATGGAGTTATAACATTGTTTTTATATATAAGTGGACTTATAATTGATCGTCAGACTCATTATATTTTTATAAAACTAAATTAAATAATACAACAAAAAAATTGTTAATAATAATGATCATACAAAATTAAAATTAATCTTTGATTATGGTTTTACAAAGACTAATAAATAGGAATAGTCATAAAAAATAAGCCAAATAGTTTAGATCTTGGATTTTTAAGTACATTCATAGAATTAAACGAAAAAATGGTTGTCTATGTTTTACCTGATGATCTATTTCATACCTGAGTACCGATCTTGCCAAGTCTGTTGCACACATAGCGGCCAACAAATCCTGTACATCCAAACACAGTGGCTACTACTCCATTGAAGCTGCTGCGGCCACCGGTACCACGTTTATACGCAGCTAGATTTTGCTCACTGCTGTACTGCCCAGATTGTATATAAACAATGCTTATATGTCCCTTTTTAGCTGAAAGGAAAATTAAATTGCGAACTGACAAATAGAGTCGACTTAATTTAGGAAAGTCTAACTAATATAAAAACATAATCAGTCTTCGAAAACCAGACTGTAAGTGTCTGTAATGAACCTAAAAACATCAATATCACTTCAATTATGTAAGAGATTTGCGCTATTATATTTTTTATAAAGTGCTAAGCTTTGTAATTACTCACGTATGATTTTGGAGACCAAATTGCCTGTAAAAGCTAATGAAGCCATTTTGCAGGCCTTTAAAAAAGGTTTCGCAGTTTATTGATATCACACTTTGAATGTCTTCCAAAACCTTTGGTAAAATATTTGATCGCCTTCGTTGTCATCTGTCAATGTCAAAAGTACGAAAGGATGGAAATTCCTTAATTTTTGAACCTATCTTATTCATAGTGTTTGACTAACATTTTTCAAATTTATAATTTTTTTAAGTTTTCCTAGATACATTCACATGTACTCGTAGAAGACAGCGGACAAAAATTTTTGTCGATATAAACATTTATCGTGAACGATTTTTATCTATTATAATTTATCCAACAATTGTATTGTATAGAAGGAGATTGCATTGTGGTGTATGAGAAACCAGAAACGAATTATAAAGGAATACATTTGAACTATTTGGTGTTGCTGGTATCCTAATTTTAATACTACTCCTAAATTTTATAGGTATCGAGAATCCGCAGCACAGCAGGATTGTCATCGTAGTTTCATTTATGCTTAGATTATTAGAAAATATTTTTAAAATATCAAAATAAAAATTATAGTAATGCAAATGTAGATATAAATATACCATTAAGTGCAGAATTATTATGAATTTTTTGTTCACTTAAATATTAAATCAATAAATTGTGCTGAAACGTAACGGTATTTAGGAAAAATAATTAAGAAAACCTCATTTTAACTGAAAAAACCGAATCTAGACAGTTTCTATGATACCAAATAACCCTTTAAGGTTGTTGCAAATTTCCTTATTCTGAGTCGTGGATTTAAAATGCAAATAAGCAGAAAAGCTAATGAAACCGAAATATCTACTTGAAATGATACTTTCACTGCACGAGTGGAAGAAGATGGCACATTAGAGCAGCGTTTGAAGGGCGAAGGCCACAGTTAAAGAATTGAACCGAACTGTTTATTACTTATAACGAAATAAACATATCTTTTATAACGCTGTTATCTTATTTACTTTCACTTTTCGTTTTCATTTTTCATAAAATCGAGTTCGAATCGATAATGAGTAATAAAAATCAAATTATAAACATATAACTTGTGAAATCCTTAGGGCGATAAACAAACTTTTAAGTGTCCGTGGGTGATGGTAGTTTTTTGCCATCAGAAGGACCATTTGCTCTTATAGATTAAATCTTATTAGATTATTTTTTTATTTAAACTTCATAAAATATAATTAATTCTTTGCTGCTCTTTGTAATTATACAATGTTGTTTATTAAATCCATGGTGGTATCAACTGGTGGTTTAAACTAATACGCATTTAAACTTTTACAAGTACAATAAATTTTTGTTTTAATGAAACTATTCCGTAAATGCTTAAGTAAAGTAAAAGAATATATTTAATATAAAAGTTTGTGAAAATGTATGTGGAAAACCATTTTTTATGGGTGATTGAGTGAAAAAATATTTTACGAATAATAATTGAGCCTCGGTACAAGTAAACATTAGTTCAATAAGATTGACGTGAGACGTCTGTCATTTGTTGATATCGAGCGCAGAACGGATGCTTTTTGCTAAGGTGTTGGTGTTAGTTATTAAGTAGTACTTAAAACATGATAAGATTTAATATTGTATGCAACAGTTCCAATATTTGAAACTATGAATTGACTTAGAATTTAAAAATATCATAAAGAAAGGCAAAACTAGACGACACAATGAACGACGAAGATATTCAAATATTAAATGGAAACAATTACTCACAAGTGAGCCAAATATTGGAAGATTTCTTAAAAACTGTAAGTGGATCACATATATTTTATGATTATATTGTAGCAAGACATTACCTTTTTTTTGTTATAAAAATATATAAAGTGCGAGGAAATGGGGACAGGATGTAATGAAAATGTTTGGTTTCCAGAACGATGATATTTTCACATTTCCATTTCTCACCGAGAACAACAGGAGAGTTTCTTTGTGGGCTGCATTATTTCAACATCTACAAAATAAATCTTCAGAGCCAATACATACTCTGTGTTTAGCTACCATAAGACTCTTAAGGCAAGTTACTGAAATTGATTTATCTCTTAAAATTTTGCTCCCTCATTATTTTATGGCTTTTTTTTTCTTTCAGTCGGGATAAACATGAACTAGAGAGTCTTATTTGTGAGAAATGGGTACTAACATTGATTGAAAGAGCGGGTTTGTTTAACTTCGTGGACCCAGAGGACACTATGGAAATCAACATGCCGGCCAAGGAAGTAGTGATGGAAGCATTGAAATGTCTATGTAACATAGCATTTAACAGTGAAGTGGCACGAGCTCTGTGTGCACATTCTAGTATCGCTCAAGGCCTTGTGGCTAGACTACGATCCTACAAAGAGATTCCGTTCAAAGATGACATAATGTTGTTTGATATGAAGCTGCTGTTCATCTTGACGGCTTTAAGACCGGATATTAAGACAAAGATAAAGGACGAATTGCACGGAATGGATTATTTGGTGAGCTGTATGAATGAGCTGGTGTTGGAGTCTCAAGAACCGCAGCAAGATGTTGCCGGATGTACCGACATTGAAATGAGTCATAACTGTTTACTGCAGGTGAGAAAAGAAGTGACAAAAATACTAATAATCTAAATGGGAAGTTGTTGAAACTAAATGAAACTAATATTTTTAGGATAACTACATTTATTTTATTATTTTAGAAAGTACATACTCCCAATGTTTCAGTTCCTATTGCAGCAACTGTGATAACAGGCAGATAGTAGCCTGAAAAATATTAGTTTCATTTAAATGAATACTCGCAAGTCTTATATATCATTAAGTTATTAAATCATTTATTTTAGGATCACCAGCAAGCGATTGCATGCGAAATACTGAAGACTCAGTTCAATCTGACCTTGCACTCGGGCTCCAGCGATCCCGTGAGTGAGGAGGAAGAAGTCATCTATTTGAAACTAATGCCATCGCTGACGGCACTTCTGTATGCTCGCACAACATCCCAGGAGAAACTTATGGAGTTGCATAGCAATATTGCTAATTTACTTACAAGGTAGTATATTTTATATAATACTAGTTTTCCGTTTGCAGCTTCGCCCGCGTGAAATTCGGTTATATCGCGTTTCCAAGAGAACCTTGTAAGATCGACGGCGTGTGTACGGCGATTTTGAATAAATGGGTACAACTACATACTAGGCCTAATAGTGCCTAGTATGTTAGTTTTAATTTTAATTTTAATTTTATAGTACTAACATTAGATTTTAAGATTTTGTTACTAACACTTAGCTTTAAATGAATTTTAATATGGATATAATTTGTCTGAAAATAAAAATATATTATTATTATTATTATTAAAAGTTTGGGATAAAAACTATCCTATGTTTTTTCTCAAGCTCAACTCTATGTCTGTACCAAATTTCATTAAAATCAGTTCAGTGGTTTAGGCGTGAAAGTTAACAGAAACACAGAACTACTTTCGCATTTATAATATTATTAGGGATTTACAATTCTAAGTAGATATACATTTTTAATTAATTTTCATAATATTGTTAAAGTGAAGTGATCAAATGCAGTTAGTTTAAATTAAGGTTTAGTACTGTTATTGTAGCAAATGTTATTTTCTTTCTTAATACATTTCTTAATATATCTTACATATACAATTCTCATGTCGCGATGTTAGACAGAGAACTCCTCCGAAACGGCTGGACCGATTTTAATGAAATTTTTTGAGCATATTGAATAGGTTTGAGAATTGACCAACATCTATTTTTCATGCCCCTAAGTCGTAAGGGTTGTTCACCCTTAATTTTTATTTATTTTTACAAAATTTTTTGTTTTTATTTTTTACAATGAAGCATTAAAAAATACAAACAACTCAAAATTATTACTTTTTTATCACCAACCCCTATTTTTATATATGGCACAACAATGTTTGCTGGGTCAGCTAGTATACAGGGTGACTGGTGAATTACTATCAATATTTAAGGAGAATACTCAGTACATGATTCTCATTCGAATTATGTAAAAAAAATAGAAACTTAATTTTTGACAAAATTTCCGTATAAATAAATAAAGTGTTGACACGTTCCAAGTGTTCCAAGTGTGGACGCGTGCGGCGGCGTGCTGATACAACACCACGCCGCCAAACGCCTATGTGTGAGTGTGTGTGTATACCTAATCTGTAGGGTGTTCGCACGATGCGTAATTAATTACATAACTTTTGGTTAACTTTACTTAGAAGTTTATTAATATTTGTGTTATATTAATTTTTATTTTGTCATATATGATCGTCAAATATCACGTCCTCAAGTATCGATAGTAATTCACCAGTCACCCTGTATATATGTATATATATATGTGTTTCAGTGTGCCGCCAGTATTCTACCAGTTTCTGACTCCCGAGCTGAACGAAGGTGAATCAGCCCAGTATGTGTACGATGGTTACAACATGGACGCTCTGCAGTCACTGCTGCAGCTTTTGCTGTACAGATTATCCATCACTGAGGTGAGTTAAAAACAATATATAACAATATAAAGTTTCTTATATGTACCTACTAGCTTTCCGCCCACAGCTTCGCCCGCGTGGAGTTCGGTTATATCGCGTTTCCAAGAGAACCTTTCAAAAATCTGGGACGAAAACTATCCTATGTTCTTTCTCAAGGTCAACTCTATGTCTGTACCAAATTTCATTAAAATCAGTTCAGTGGTTTAGGCGTGAAAGCGTAACAAACAGACAGACAGAGTTACTTTCGCATTTATAATTTTAGTAGGGATTTATTTATATTACCACTAATCATTATTGTTATAGAGTACTATTTTAAATGGTTCTCAACTTAAAGTTAGACACAAATATACATTTAAATTCAATATTTAATCTATAATGGAAATTAATTTCAGACAACCAAAAATCAATACGAGAACCTGTCTCCAATACTGACAGTGCTGAATAAGAGTGCGAGGAGTTGTCGGGTTCAGAGGAAGTTCTTGAGGCAGGAGGTGTTGCCGCCACTGAGGGATGTGTCCCGCCCGCCAGAACAAGGAGATACTTTGAGGAACCAGCTCTGCCGGCTTCTGACCACGCCTATCACCTCTGTTAGGGACCTGGTGGCAGAGTTCCTCTTTATACTGTGCAAGGAAAAAGGTTCGATCTATTATATCTTCTACCTGGCAATTTCCCAGCTTTAGCCAGGGTCTGCCTTACATATCGTGAATAGTTTTGACTTATTGTTTTTACGACCGGACGCCTGCCTGACATCAACCCCTCTTTGGGAATGCATTAATCAGTGATATCTAAATACTCTTAGTACTTGCCAGGACCAGGATTGAACCCGCGCCCTCATGCATGAGAGGCGGGCCTTTTAACCACTAGGCCACCACTGACTAATTTTTCAATCGATCTATTATATGTACTAAGAAAATTCAAAAAAGTAGGGAGAGCCTACTGTAGTCAAGTAATTACAGCTCGAATATAGGCTGGCTGGCTGGGAAGTACCACCTTCTCACAGATCGATGAAATAGTCTTTAATGATTGCGTTTTGTCCGATGAGTGAGAGAGACGTATACCTTTCCCTTTCTTACTCCTTTCCTGTTTATGGACGAAAGTACTGCCTCCATCAGGTAGGCCGGTTTGCTCGATTACTCCTTTAATATAGAAAAATAATTATAAACGAAAACTTTTCACTACTATTAAGCTAATTTTATATACTATGATAGAAACTTGTAACATTTCAATTGATCGTCTTGAGTACAGTCGGCAGAATGGTGAAGTACACGGGATTTGGGAACGCAGCCGGGCACTTGGCTCAGAAGGGGTTGATGGGTGGAGGGCGCGGGCCGACGTACTCCTCGAGCAGTGACTCAGACACCGAGGAGTACCGGGAGGCCGAGCCACACATCGACCCTGTGGTGGGGTGCACCAGGCCGCCTCGGAATAATCCTTGGGAGGGAATGACTGAGGAACAGGTGAAAAACACACACACACACACACACAATAAGTTACAGTTAGACGATATGAAGTAAAGTAAAAAGTTGATATCAATAAAAACAGTCTTCCGGAACAATCATTTTGATTCTTTCCATTGTATCTGAGATAAGGTAACTTTTAAATTAATATCTATTGAAATTTTTGAGTAATGATAACACTGTGTAGTGTATCACCTCTTTATTAATTTAGTAACTGGCCGGTAAGCCAGTGAGATTATTAAGAATAATGTGTCAATATTATGGCATTAAAAAAATAATGGAGATATAGACAATAATGTATTTAATTTCTTTATGTATATTTAATACACTGTTAATTCCATAATAAACTAATCCCTACTAATATTATAAATGCGGAAGTAACCCTGTCTGTCTGTCTGTCTGTTACGCTTTCACGCCTAAACCACTGAACTGATTTCAATGAAATGTAGTACAGAGCTATCTCTGCACTACAACTCTATAGTTGACCTTGAAAAAGAGCATAGGATAGTTTTTATCCCAGACTTTTGAAAGGTTCTCTTGGAAACGCGATATAACCGAACTCCATGCGGGCGAAGCTGCGGGTGGAAAGCTAGTTTGACATATATTATTTAAATTTCCAGAAGGAATACGAAGCCATGAAACTGGTGAATCTGTTTGATAAGATGCTGTCCCAGGGAGTGGTTAAGCCGGCAAGGGTTGGTCCGGACGGCCGGCCGCAGACCCTAGAACATGTCTTGGAGCTCCGGGAACAACCACACCGATCAAACTCATAAACATACATACATACACCTGAAAATGATGCACTCGGTAATATATGAAACATATGCAACACCTAGGAACGGCAAATTGAATAGATAAATTGTTTATAACAATATAAGTGCAAATAATTCATAATATTAGGTCTAAAGAAGTTTATTTCCAAAGTTCGCTTACAAAGGAAATTTTAAAAACTATATCTACAATTAAATTACAAATAATAAACAGTAGTGATATTAAACAAGATCAGTTAAATCATCTAATATGTGGGTTCTTAATCGTTTTTTAAATATATTTAGAGATTTTGAATTGACAACACTTAGAGGCAAAGAGTTATACAGCTGTATAGAATGTATGTTTAGAATCAAATCTTCTTATTTATTATTATGTATATAAGTTGTCAGTATAACAAAACAGTATTGGTAGGAAATTACAAATTATTTATGGAAGCTACTCAATGAAAACAATTTTATTATGAGGTGAGATGTTCATATTGAGACAGTAATTGGAAATAATCTCCAAACTCCAGGTGTGACGTAACACTAAGGACCTGGAATATTGAGGAAAAAGCAAGATATGAAAGATTTAGGACCTGCATTCATCAAACACCTGGCAATAGGCTGATACTGTTCAAACCAGCATATATGCTGTTATATGTGAAGAATCAAGAATAATGTTTAACAAATAAATCCTCTTTGATATTTATAATAAAAATTATGTAAAAATAATAAAAAAAAACTTCATTTTTCCTAACAATGTGTAACTTGTCACCGTTGTAACTGTTATTAATATATATTTATTTATATTACAACGAATCATATCTTATTATTAGTGTTTTAAATGGTTCTTAAATTAGAGACGGACACAAACATACTTAGATACAATATTTAGTGAGAACAGTCAGGTTGTAGTACCACAAATACTAGTGTACTAAGATATTGCAAATTAAATTTCTATATATAAGCGGCAGACCCTGGCTAAAGCTGGGAAATTGCCAGGTAGAAGAAGAAATTTCTATATATAAGTATTTTAGCCTTTTACTAGTCATACATGTTTCACTCTATATAGATTCCTCGAGTATTTAATGGCCAAATATTTATATGATCCAGTTTCGTTGTGTTTGAACGGAACGCAATCGACACTTTTTTTGTAGCGATTCTTTTATTAATACTGTGAATTTGTATTTTCTAGATGTTTAAATCTTTCATTATATTTAAATAATAAAGATTTCAAGAATATAAACTGTTTTTATTTTGTTATATTAAATATTTGATTTAAATTTCTAAATTAATATTACTTTAATTACGAATCACAACTGACTTTTTAAAGAATTTAATTAAAACACTACGACTTCTTGGTAAATCACTTGTTTATTCCAATTTCCACAAAAATAAATCCTTTCCCGCCGCCAACTCACCCCTTAGTCAATACAGCTCCTCTTTATTTTTGTTATACTGAATTAAATTTTGACAAGGCATTTTGTATAATAAAAAGAAAAGTTTTTATTGCACCTTTTAAAGTAGTTAAATTATTTCTCTACGTTTTAGTCTCTTTACCAAAATATACTACTGCCTATTATGTATTAATGTACAATAATCAACAAAAGTGGAATCAGTATTTATTAAGTTTTTATTTCAAACAGCCAATGTTATTTTCTGTGAACATGGACCTTAATTAAAATTTGCATAATATGAATTTTGGATAGATTTCAATAAATTCTTTTAATAACGAAACCATAGTATTTAAAAAATCTTATAATAAGGGTGCATTGTGACCCAAAATATTTTATCATTATTTTACAATGTCAAAGAAGTAAAAAGTATAAATTGAAATATCATGTTAAGGCAGCTTTATAAATGGATGAAAGTTCTTAAATAATGCGTTTGGCGGTATAAAATAGAATCATACAATTTCGTAGTCACACTTTGCTGCGTCTACTTTATTATTATTAAAATAAATAACTTATTTTCTTACAAAAAATTACGATAAATATCATGACGTGATGTTTGTGTTTTCATAAAAACCGTAAATACCGGTATTTTTATGAAAAATACCGTAAATAGATTGAGACAATTAAATAATTTGTAATAAATCGTGTTTAAACATTCATATTTAAGACTGTTGCGATAGGTCCGCATGTAAACTTGTCTCTTTATAATACCCTTAGCGTCGTGACAGCGCAGCCCTCTCTCTACTAAGTACTAACTCCTCAGTTCAACCCCGTGAATCGCGCGGTGAGGGCGATCACTCGCATAAAATTTTGCTAAATCTCTCCAAACCTTGTAATCAATATAATGTATTTAAAAACATCCTTTATTTTGTCGTAAACTAATGAAATTGTTATACTTGATGAATTGCGAAAATTGCATTTGATTTAGGTCATTGAACTTTCTTTGTTTAGTTGGCCGTCATTGAGTACTGTACTTCGGTATTTCAATACTTGGAATGATATCTTCTATATTTTATGTTTCAATTAATAATTGCAAAAGTTATTCAAAATTTTATGTACCTAAAAAGCTATAAAATTGTTAATTGAAATAAAAATAATTAAAAAAATTAGAAATCAGAAAGAGGATTTTCCTATTAATAAAAGAATTTAAGTATAACAGGACATTACGATTATTATAGAAATGAGAAGTTTCCACAGTAACATATAATTTAAAGGAGGGATTTGAAATAAAATAAATATTTTAAAGTTTTACACAAATATTATATTTAAGAAGTCATCATCTTTTCCGAACTAAAATAATAATAATTTTTATTGAAATCAAAATTTCTATTTTTCAAATAAAAAAAGTATGTATTACAGGAACAAAGCTAAAAGTTTATAAAGTGAAGGCATTCAATAGCTTAGTTTAAACTCGGTTTTATTAAAGTTATGTTAAAGCGTGGCTTGTGTAGACTGTAGACTAACAATGTTGGTGTTATTTGTGCTATATTTGTTTGGGTCGTGTCGTGTGTCTGTTGCGACGAGCTGTGAGCGCGCTCCAGCCGACTCTCAGCCAGCTGATAAAAATTACAAGCTAAGTGTAGCGGGAGACCCGGACCTCTTCCTACCTGGAGAATTGTACACTGGTAAAGAAAAAAATACCGGTTTTTTTTATTAAATATCGTAAAAACCTTCACTATATCGGTATAATGTATTTCAACAGTGTCCCTGCAAGGTGTAGATAGCGGACAAGGCCCGACGCCTTTCGTTGGTTTCTTGATATGGGCTGAGTTGGATGATGCGGGTAATGAGAGTGATGATGACATCCTCAAGGGTCCTCCATCGCTCGGGGCCCTGCAGGCCTACGACACACAGACTAAACTCTACGAGCCCTGCAAACCTGCTGTGGATAACGCTACATCTCATCCAAAGACTGAAGTACAAGTGAGCGTTTGTCAAAAGCGAACTATTTGAAAAAAATTTTCTATTAGGCAATTGAGAAGAAGCTTCCTAATTATTCAAGTTTATTCAATTCTAGTTATTCTAGGCTTATATAAATGAGCACCCAAGTCTGGTTTCCTTTCACTAGGTAATATGGAGTTCCCCATCTATAGTGACTGAATACAATTGCGTCAGACTATGCGCTCGTGCAGCAAACGCGGAGGGCACCACTAGTTCGATCGTGTGCCGCAAGTTATGTTCGGCACCGGTCGGCACAACCACCAGCAATCAGCAACCACCGATACTTGAACCATGCTGTGCATGCGACGAGGCTAAATATGAGGTTCATCAACTAATTTTATTTTCTACTACATTTTGCTGATTTCGTCTGATTTTGATTCAGAATTAGAAATGTATAGACTGGGCGAACTCGGTTCCTCTTTGAAGAATAAGATTATGGATTTTTTAAAGTAATTTTTTTTTCTTATTTGATCAAATGAAAAGTATCCTGTGACCTTTCTATGTTCTAATCTATCTCACCAACAAATTTTAGCCAAATTCGTCCAGCCGTTAGATTTATAAATAGCGTAACTAACACTTTCTTTTATATATAAAGATATTAATTGTAGGTCAATATATATGTTATGGAATGTTCATGATGCAGGTCACGTTTGAAGGGCTCTGGTCCAGGAACACACATCCTCAGGAGTTCCCTCCAGAAGGTTCGCGAGCTCATTTCGGGGATGTGATAGGTGCTTCTCATACAGCGCAGTACCGAGTGTGGCAGGAGGGCAGGGTGGCTAGCTCGGGTCTGAGAAGACTGGCTGATGATGGATCTACGACTGCTCTTGAAAAGGAACTCAAGGCCGAGGTATATCTGTTAAATAAGACGTCACAGGACACGCTGATCACTAATCATAATAATGTGCTAGTCTAAAAGTTAGATTAATATAACTTACTTAACGTTTAGTTTTTAACAATAAAAGCTTATTAAGACGTTGATACATTGTAAAATTTTATTCCAATAAGCTAACTGTCGAAGGTTGTAAATGACAAGGAATGTTTAAAAAGGATAATGCCATCAATTTGTTAAAAAATTCTGTATTTTATGAAGAAACTAGAGCGTTCTTTCCATTAAACAAGTGTTGCATAAAACTTTGAATATCTCTTAGTGACTTTTTCTTTTGCTTATTCATTTTAACCAATCAGACAGAAGATAATCACGTTCAATGTTTTCTAGTTTTGCATTTCCATTGCCATACGAGAATGTTTAAAATAGTTTCTCGTATTCTTCTGTAAAAGAAGACAATTTAAAACTATTTTTTTGCCCAAGATCGATGGATGTCCTTCTATTGTTTTAGAGCGAACACATCCGTACTATAATCAAGGCCCGAGGCATATCATGGCAGCAGGTCGCTGGTGCAGGAACTCCAACAACTTTCGCGGTATTTCGTGTGGACGCTAAGCATCACCTCGTATCATTGGCGTCAAAATTAGCGCCATCACCAGATTGGATAGTCGGAGTATCTGCTTTGGAGTTGTGTAACGCTAACTGTACTTGGCGGAGATCCATTACGTTGCCGCTTTATCCGTATGACGCTGGAACTGATAATGGACTGAATTTCACTGTAAGTTTAACAATATTCGTTAGATTACACCTTAAAGCTACACTTGGGTCGCAAGTCCTAATCACTGTTGAAGCTCCTCTCACTACAACGATGGACCCGACACACGCACAGTGAATACATTGAATGCTGAGAAGTTGCATCTATGAGTATGTAGTTGTTATTTCTTCTTCTTCTAATTTAGTTGTTTTTAACTAGCTTTATAACCTGTGCTTGGTTTTATAAAAAAATTAATTTGTGAGACTTTACTGCTTGTAGTTATTGTTGACATAAATGACCAATATAATGACTAATAATGAAACCTTCTGTAGGGTAGAAGATGTAAGGTCCTGGTAATAGGAGGAACCATAATTATATTTTTCTATCTATTTTATTAAAGTACCAGTCAGTACCAGCCTTATATAGCCACTGGCAAAAGAAGCTATATCTTTTAACTATCGTAAGATGCTGGTTATGAAAATTTTAAATGCTGATAAGAATACTTCAATATTTCATTACTTCGAAATTTTTCCCCAATAGGACATTTGTGATCTTAAAATTTAAATAAAGATATTTAAGTAATATTATTATTTTCTTACGTTATTATTTTTTAATTGAATCCATTGATTCAATTAATTAATTAAATTACTTTTTTTAAATAGTAAACAATGTTTTTGTATTAAAAACATAATCATCATATTAAATATTGGTAGAAAAATAGGTTAATTGTCTGTTTATATATACCTAAGATACATTTTACTAGAACAATTACTTTAAGTTATATAAATTTTATTTGTTTTCTTTAGATTTTAGTCACCCCGTGGTTGAGATTACTCTGTATAAAGTCGTATCGCCGATTATTTGACCAAGTACCTCTTTATCCGTCATCTGAAATTTCTACCCAGTTGGAATGTTTTACCCATCTTTGTGTCATTTTTGATTTCTACTTTTGAAGGGAATAAATTTTAATTATCTAATTATTAAGTTATCCCAAAAAAAGTCTCTCAAATGAATATGCCTAATATCTTTTTTTGTTACATTATTCATCAATAAATTCTTCGTTACCTTGAAGTAATTTACCTAATTTAAACATCTAAGGCTCGTAGAAATCCTACAAACCCAAAGGCTCCGGTGCGGGCTCTCAGACAGGAATGGCCGAGGGACACTCGCTCGGGACCCTTCTTGAGCTCCTTCGGTGAATTACGACCATTTGCTCGGCTGAGATTGACGAGGTTGAGACTTTATGAGAAAAGCTGTGATGTTACAGGTAACTGTTGAAAAGATAATCAAATTTTTAAAATTGCTAAAACCATAATTCACCTCAACCAACTGAAAACATTGTATTAGTTTAAGTTAAGTTTAAGAAGGTTAATTGTGTCATATGTTAATCTACATATTATGTAAGCATTGTGTTTTTTCAATAAAGTTTATTATTATTATAGAATATAACCACTAATACTACGAACTATTACTACTTAATATTATGTGGCTACGATGTCTTATAAAATTGCTCATAATCAAGATAAATTATATTAAATTGCTCTATTTTTAGTGTCTTCAACCAGAGCGTAGTTTCAAGTCTATCATTTTTCCTTTCTTCCACCATAAGAGCCTACCGGCGTGCAAGTTCCCGAGGGAGCTGCTGTTCCCGGCGGCTCATGTGCTACGTATGGTTGGGGTGGTTGGAGCCCCTGCAGCGTGTCTTGCGGCACGGGGCGAAGCACCCGCCAGAGACGGTACATGTGGCCCCTCCGCGCACACCACGACGCCTGCCGTACTACACTCACTGAGTATAGATCCTGTCATGGACCCAGACTGCATTGCAGGTCACTCTTAATATTATGGGTTATTTTAACAGCGCTGTAGAGATTTTAATGATTTTAATAATGTATATGTACTGTAAAAGTAGTTTTGTGTGCAGAGGAAATCTCTGGAAGTAGATTTGTGTGTGATTTCTTTGCTTTATTTTAAACTCGTTTAAAGATCCAAGAAACAAAATGCACTTGCATTTAAAAATTGTGTGTTTACATGTTACGTAGTTTTTTTTTATCAGTTTCTGTTTAAAGAGTTGTAAAATAATAGGAGCTGGGATCTGATCTAAGACTTCTAGAAAATAATTAAGGTTAAAGGTAAAATATCTAACTGGTATGACTTTAAAGTCCTCTTTATTTATTTATGTACCAAAAGAAGTAGTTACATTGTTATAAAAGAAATAAAGCACAAATTCTAACTTATCTCTTAAAAGAGATCTCTACCAGAAATCCTTTTGATAGAGAAAACGAGAAAAACATGGTGTAGGTACAATAAAAAGAGAAGAGGAATATATATATTTATCGTCGTATTTATTATGTACAAATTCGTTGTTTTTAAAGAGAGAGACGCCAGCCTCGCTGACGTAACAAATGTCACTTCTTCTAGTACGTTCCATGATATTTTAAAATGCAACTTCAATTGTTCTTAATGCTCCTGTATTTCTCGAAGGTTCTTCATAATCACATACTTCAATGATACGCACTCACTGAACTCTGAATTCTGCCGTCGTGCGTCCAGACGTCATATTTATACCAAGATTCAAACATAGTTCTATTCTCCTTTTAAACAATCTTTGATTTCGTTTTACTTTTAACAATAATCATAAATACTAATGAGGTTTAATAAGAATTGATGACGGCCTCAAATTATTTTCATGTCACATCCGTTATTAAAGCTGATAGCGCCGATATATATATTTTCTCTCATTACAGAGTGAAGTCAGACTACGAGCCCGAGGCTGCGGAGTCATCAGGTCCTTGCGCCATGTCTCCGTGGTCGGAGTGGTCGCCGTGTGTGGGGTGTGGGGTTCGAGCCCGCACCAGGCACTACCTGGCGCCGCGCGCGCACAAGCGATGCCACGTGGGCTTCCGAGCGAGAACAGTCATGAGCCAGGCGATGCCGTGTGACGCGGGACCATGTTTTAAGTCAGTGGATAGGGAATAAACTTGGGTTATATTTAATATAAATTCTAATAGATATAATATTTATTTAGTCACACTGTTTAATTGTCCTGTTAGGAAAGACTTACTAAATATAAAAATACTAGAATGTGCAACTTGAATATAGTTATCATTAAAATGCCACCTAGAACTAACTACACGATGTGACTGTTGGTGTGCGTATCGTAAAATTCACTCATAAGTTTTCTCCATTGCTCCAAAAGAAATATAACTTCAAAAAAGTTGTTGACAAATTATAACATTTTGCAAGAGATCCTACTACCTATAATATATAATTTTAAAGTATTTTAATTACTAAGTTTCATTTATTACAGACCTCCCAAAGAACGCGCGAATGCAACAAACTTCGATTGGTTTTTTGAGGTACGTATAGACAAATTAGTTGTCATTGTCTCATACTAGGGTCAAAGTACAATGCTGTAATATTATACCAGGAGAGTCCCAAGTCTGATTGTCCCGTGACCCCCTGGTCCACGTGGTCTCCCTGTTCCTCCCGCTGCGGCCGAGGTCGGCGACTCCGCACCAGGATGTACGTGGTGCGAGAGACCAACCTTCAGAGAGAGATCACCAAGAGGCTGCTGAGAGACTGGAACCAACGGTTCGCTGAACTACAGAACTTGGTGAGTCCTCGGAGATTTTTATGGGGATACTATATAAAAAGTTTTAAAATCTCTAATGAAAACGCGCACGATGCGTTGTGCCAATCACGTAAAGACCAAATAGCGAAATGTCGTGCCTTACATTCTATTCGATCTCAACGCGTTGAGGCTATAAAGTATAAACTACTATAATATATTCCACCATGGATAATTATTATTTTTATCATTACTTTTATATAATTTTTGATGGATTTATGCTCATAACAACAAACATAACTTTCCTGGGTGCTGCATATATGTATCCTCTGTCAACTTTAGAAACTCTAACTAAAACGTTGTTAAAATTTTTGATCTTAATAAATGGTATCATATGAATAAGTAATAAATAGGCACAACGCGTTGTGAGCTGTTTTTTCGCTCTCTGATCGTTTTCGATCTTTCAGCATAACACACACACACACACACTCATATATAAATCTGATTATGCAGTTAGTAATATTATTGTATACAGGGTGACTGGTGAATTACTATCAATATTTAAGGAGAATACTCGGTACATGATTCTCATTCGAATTATGTAAAAAAATAGGCACTTAATTTTTGACCAAATTACCGTATAAATAAATAAAGTGTGTACACGTTCGAAGTGTTCCAAGTGTGGACGCGTGCGGCGGCGTGCTGATACAACACCACGCCGCCGCACGTGTATGTGTGTGTATACCTAATCTGTAGGGTGTTCACACGATGCGTAATTAATTACATAACTTTTGTTTAACTTTACTTAGAAGTTTATTAATATTTATGTTATATTAATTTTTATTTTGTCATACATATATGATCGTCAAATATCACGTCCTTAAATATTGATAGTAATTCACCAGTCACCCTATATAATTCCTTTCAACAAAAACCTTTGACAATTTCATTCACAAATATCTATGTTTTTGGTGTCAATCAAGCTTTTCAAACATACAAATGCATTTTCCGCTTTGATTAATAAAATGTTCGAGGGTTTTAATTTTTCTTCTGTAATGAACTCTGTTTACTTAAAGTGGAGGTCGATTCTCGCTCAACATTCAAATGAAAGTTTTAATTTACAAACTTCCTGAAGAATTCTATTTGTAACTTCCTGACATGTCATTCTAGTAGTATTCAAAGTTACATTTTTCATTAAAAATTATATTCGTACTACAGTAACATTTATATTACTCCTTAAAATAGATAACAATAAAGCCAAATTGATGAAATCAGTTTAACGTTGACAAAGGTTTTATCTCACCCGAATATATTAGAATGCTTCCGTGTGCATATGTACATATATGAAAGTGAGTTTTATTTGATGTAATTATCACAAACTCCTAAGGTGTCCAGCAATTTCATTTGAATCTCATCAAAGTGTGGGCACACTTTGATATCATTTGTGCTGACGGACGCGCGCCGTGCAATATGCCAATCATAACTTTGCCAAATACACGAATAGCGCACTTAATATACTAAGCTCCTCAGCGGTTAATTATGAGATGTCATCCCTTTAAACATATGACGTTTATAATATTGTAGTTAGAAATGATAATTTAATAAGACATGATTTATCTACAAAAGTATGTGTACCTATTAAAAATTAAATGAAGTTTTAGTAACAAAAATTTATTAAAAAATTATAATCTTAGAAAGGTTCCATTTAGACAAATATATAAAATTTTATTTTCAAATAAGTATCTTCTCATGAATATAAAAAAAAACTCTAAGTAAACTAACTATTTCTTGAGCTCTCATGAACTCCAGTAGTATTCATCTGACATAATGACATAACTTTAATAAAAGTTTATGAACGTATTGACTTTCCACTTCACAGTTTTATACCCTACCACAAGTTTTCGTCGTCAAACTATTTACAGACAGATTTCTTTGTAATCCCTAGTGCTCATTGTCGGATGGAAAGTTTCTTCGAATTGAAATTCCCTGTTATAATCATAATGACTTCTCCGATAAACTAATTTGTTCCTGACTCTCTATTTACATTCCACTCTTTATATTTACAGGATAAGTTTTAAAAATAACATTTGTATGTAACTTATTTAAAACAAGACAATTAATTTGTTTATGAGGTTTTCATATTCTGTAACTAGAGTGTCTTTGGTTTCATTAAAATAAAGTAAAGACACGAATATTGATATTCGAACGGCAATCTACCAAAAATTCCTCCATTCTCCCTAAATATTAGTCGGGATGGGCGAGCTTGATTTATAGGATTTTGGAATATGCAAGTCTATGCGAGCTACTGATGCATGCCGAAATAGTTTTATCAACGAAATACTCAACAGACGTTATTAAATTTAACGCACCCTTTGGTGGTGTAAATAGAGATGGCGGGATATTAAATTAAGCGACATGGATTTTGTTAGATTGTTTTATGAATAAAAAATATTTTGTAGTTATAAAAGTTGGAAAAAGATGAACTTCTGTAGTTGATACTCATACAAGTATGTGGATAATGAGATTTCTATACAATTTTTAATGAGTTTTATTAAGTTAAGTTTTTGTTATACGACGCTGCATTCGACGATCCTTAATAATGTAGTCTAGGAAAGGATTTGAGAGTTAATACAGAGTTGAGTTTACTAACGAACATGAGTCATTTGATATTATAGGTTGCTTATATAATTTTTTATATTTAAATAAAGCAATAATATTCTACATACTATTATAGTTCGGACTTCTTAGGATTCATTATTTGTAAAGTACGTATTATTATAAACGAAGTATTGTTAGAAAGGTCATATTTACTTAATTCTACCAATACAAATATGTATTATGAACAGTAAACATAAATTGTACTAAGTATATATTAAAAATGAGACTTTGATGTAAAAATCTTTAAAATTATCATCTTCACGTTCAATTGTTTATATCAGTGGTAAAGAGCTAAGGTAAATCCGCAAGCTTTATGAGATATATTGGATTCGGTTCATTGGAGTTCTGAATCAATGGCCATTGTAAAATCGCTCCGCTTCTTACAGAGTCTAGGCCTTTAGGGAGCGTTCAAGTATTACGCAACGCAATTTTCGAAGATTTTTGACCCCCCCTTCCCCCGTCGTAACGCACAGTAACGTTTTTCTGTAGCCCCCCCTCTCAAAACGTTACGTAACACTCAAGTGATCAATTTCATCAAAAGTCTTATAATGCAATCTATGTATTTCCCGTAAAATATCAATTAAGAGGTTTGCAATGTATTGTAAACATGGTATCAATTGCATAGAAAGCGTCATAGCCTAGAGTTAGTAACTATAACGATGCTTTAGTTAACCCAAAGTTGTTACAAACCTTGACATTCTGAATAGTTTTATTAAACAAATTTATCCCCGGTTACAATGTATGATCTTTGTTATCTATGCAAAGCGGACGATAATGGTGTTCGTTTTATATAATTAAGTAATAGGGTTTCGATTTGTTAATTTCATTTTCCTCGCTTCGAAAGCCGCCCAGAAATTAATGTGGATTTTATTACTTCCCCGCATCATTTTATTTGATAAATCCCTACTAATATTATAAATGCGAAAGTAACTCTGTCTGTCTGTCTGTCTGTCTGTCTGTCTGCTACGCTTTCACGCCTAAACCACTGAACTGATTTTAATGAAATTCGGTACAGAGATAGAGTTGACCTTGAGAAAGAACATAGGATAGTTTTTATCCCAGACTTTTGAAAGGTTCTCTTGGAAACGCGATATAACCGAACTCCACGCGGCGAAGCTGCGGGCGGAAAGCTAGTGTTACAATATTTTTCAAAAGTTTCAATCAGTTGTGGCATTGGTAGTTTTTTTTAGATAACTACTGATATTTCGAAATAAGGTTTTGTTATGATCTTGCAATGCAATATTTAAACCAATATCTACTAGTTTTATATTTTAATAATATTTGCAATAACGTAATTATTATGATACTCAAATATAACGGGTGTCCCAACTAGAACGCAATTTTTAACTTTGGCGCCATTTTAAGGGCCATTGTTTGACGTTTGAACAATTGTTATTATTTGCTTGTAGAAGGTACAAGGTTTGTAAAAATGGAGCGCTACACGAATGAACAACGCATTCTCATTGTAAAATTGTTTTACCAAAATGGTGAAAGTTTTGCGGCTACAGTTCGCAAATTACAATCATTTTGGAGTCACAATAATGCTCAAAAAGAGTCAACTGTAAAGAGATTAATAAATAAATTTGCCGAAACTTAAAAGCCTTAAAAGAAAAATTGGACGCTGTATTAATGAAATACCGCAGTATTTATGCAAAACGGTCCTAGAAATTATCATTCAAAGTTCGCGCGTGTACCTGCAAAGCCGCGGCGGCCATCTGCACGATATCTTGTTCCATACATAACCTCATTCTATCTACTTTACGATATAATAAAGTTTCACGATATTTTCTTTAATATCTGTGTTTTATTTAAAATTTAAAAATTGCGTTCTAGTTGGGACACCCTTTAGAAGTATAGTTTAAAGTCATTAAAAAAATGTTCTTAATATTATTATTAGTAGCAAATATCACGACAGAATTTTATTGTCATTAAAGTATTAATGTTATTCGTGTGCTTATGTTTTTGTAATCCAAGGAGCTGCCGTATGAGAACATCACCAGTTCCGACCCGTCCCTGGACGCGGCGGTCCAGGAACACTTGGACAAGTGTCAGTTCACGATGACGCAGCAGGAGGCGCTCTGTGACGGACAAAATGGAGACTGTTCCAACAACACCTTGCCTAATGGTTATATCATTTATATAGGTTTTTTGCAAGCTTGTTTTCTAGTCCCTAACAAAATATGAGATAAATAATTATAGTATTTATTATATATATGATTAAAAAACTGGTGGAAAGTGTCGTTACAATTTGAAGATATTTGATTTTTCAAATAGATTTTCGTTATGATAGACTACGAATAATATTTCAAATATCTTTTTCAAGTCTATACCATCGCCGAACAATAACGTTTTTATATACACTATATTTTTTTCGTATAATACACTAAACATATCAATTTATTACTTTCACTTGTTAAATATGTCTAGCAAAAAAAATCCAATCCATCGTTAGCTTAAAACCATTGTAATTTAGACAATCCATGGTCTATAAGTGATAACTTTTTTGGGGGGTTTAATCAAAAGGACTACGTCCAGATGAAAACTAATCTAATCATTTAAATGAAACTAATACATATTTTCGGATTTTACTTCGCATTTTATTTTTGATTAGAAACTACATACAAAAGTTTCGGTTACTTTTCAGCAACCGTGATCATTAAGACGAGATGTAGTAATCTAATCATAATGATGGTCTATCTTATGTTTTATAAAGTCAATTTGGTCTAGAAATCTGCAAGTTGCCGGTGTCAGTGGGTCCGTGTCGTGGTTACGACGAGCGCTGGTTCTTCGACCACCCGAGGCTCGTCTGTGAGCCATTCGGATACACAGGCTGTGGGGGGAACGAGAACAACTTCAGAACACGACAAATCTGCGAAGAGACTTGTCTATCACAAAAAAACAAACAGGATAATGGTAATCGGATTATATAGAGAATGTTTCATACTTTTCTATCTCCTCATAAGTAATAACAAATGAAACTAATATTCTTCGGATTATTACGCGGATTTTATTTAAAAAAACTACATACTCCCGACGTTTCGGTTACTTAATTGCGGCAACTGAAACGTCGAGAGTATGTAGTTTTTATAAATAATAAAATACGTGTAGTAATCTGAATATTTTAGTTTTCTTTAAAAGAATAGTCCTGAAAGTCTTACATCTCATTAAGTTTAAAAAAAAACATTTGTGAAATTCTTCTATCACAGTCATTTTTATATTTTAATTGTTCATTACCCCAAAGTAAACCAAATAGTTTTATTTCAATATGAACTCACGAAAGTCTTAAATTTCATTTTCTTCTACCGTAGACCACCTTTTTTCTGTATATAGAATACAGGTTACAAGCTTTATTCTATAAGTGCCCTGTTTTCAATCTCCGCTCTCTCTCTCTAGTAACCTCTCGAACATACTCCTACTATCTCTTCTTAGACCTCACTTTTCATCCAATAACAAAAACACTCATAATTTCTTATAACATCCACGCACCGCTACAATTGTTTCAATTTTCTGACTATTATTTTTTGTTTTCTTGTCCACACAACCACGTCAAAATCCTCATTTCTTCTGTCTGATGCGTTCCTTTCTTCTTCCTTTAGTTGCCCTATATTTTATTTAAAAAAAATATATATATGATATATGTACCTATATATAATTATTATCGTTAGTGACGTCGCTGGTCGAAGTCAGTCCGAAACGTATCAAGGCGACTCCATCAACTGAAGACAACGAGGTGATGCAGAACGACCATAATGTACGCGGTGAGTATATGGAGAAACTGCCATCAAAATTTAAAATATACCAAAAAGACTTATAAGTATTTATTACTATAAAAATCTCTTTTATTCTTGACACTTTTTCTCTTTAAAAAATATATCTTATATATAAAATACGTACTCCTCCGAAATGGCTTGGCCGATATTCATGAAATTTCGTGAGCATATTGAGTAGGTCTGAGAATCGGCGAACATCTGTTTTTCATACACTTAAGATATAAGGGTTGTTCACAACATTTTTTTAAATTTTTGGACTAAAGGTTTTGTTTTTATTTTTTATTATGTGGCATACGAAAATACAACCCTAAATTTTTGCAGCAACCCCTACTTTTGATATGGCAAAACAACGTTTGCTATGTCAGTAAGTAATTACATAATTTTCTACTAAACCAGTGAGTCATACAGAGTTCATAATCTCATCAGACAAATTCTAAGATAACCATAGTATAACATTTCTAGTATACTTCGTTTTCAAGTAAATGTAGCCAGAGCCTGACCCCACTCTCTGTCATATATCTATATAATATGTATTTCCTCACATAATCCTCCTCGTGTATAATATCTTCTCGTCTGCTCATCACCACGAGTACCCTGATATAACATAAAAACCTTTTTAGATGTAAACTGCGAGATGGGTCCTTGGCTCGGTTGGAGCGAATGTTTCGGAGAGTGCGACCTGGCCATCAAACTCAACTATAGACACGTTCTGGTAACTAT
Organism: Danaus chrysippus; assembly: GCA_916720795.1. Taxonomy (NCBI): domain Eukaryota; kingdom Metazoa; phylum Arthropoda; class Insecta; order Lepidoptera; family Nymphalidae; genus Danaus; species Danaus chrysippus. The sequence continues at coordinate 16,992,883 of CAKASE010000049.1, read as the reverse complement.
TATAACTGAACAACAAAAGTTCTGCTATTATTTCGATAATAAACATAATACAAATTAACTTTCAAGCGATAACTATTAAAGAAAATACTTAAAATCTGCTGAATGATTAACGTTAAAGCAAAGGTAATATAAATTTAAATCATTGTTGAACATTTAATATAAAATTTCCAGGTTAATATTCTTTACTAGCTTTCCGCCGCAGCTTCGCCTGAATGGAGTTCGGTTATATCGCGTTTCCAAGAGAAACTTTCAAAAGTCTGGGATAAAAACTATCCTATGTTCTTGCTCAAGGTCAACTCTATCTCTGTACCAAATTTCATTAGAATCAGTTCAGTGGTTTAGGCGTGAAAGCGTAACAGACAGACAGACACAGTTACTTTCGCATTTATATTAGTAGAGACTCATTAAATTATAATCCTACAATCATGTATATTATTCCTTCATTATAGGTTCCGTCGTCAGGTTCAGGAAGATCATGTCAGAAGACCGTGAAGAGTCGCGTCTGTAAACCAGACTTGTGCAAGAAGAAGAAACACATAATCTTTAATAAACCAGATAATACTGTTGAAAATAACGATTATTAGAACAATCAATCATCAATCATCAATCAATCAAAACTAATTCTTTTCTGGAGTTAAATAATGAAAATACTTAATAATTGTTACTGGTAGCGTCGCTAGTTGTTCATATAGGTGCTTCTTAGACTGTTCTCATGTAAGTTCTTCTTCCTGGCAATTTCCCAGCTTTAGCCAGGGTCATGTAAGTTGTGTTTAGATAAATTCGTTAGAGTAGATATTAAATATATTTTTAAGGAGGTAGGTATGGAAATTAAATGTTGCATCAACCTCAAAGGATGGCAAAAACTGTTTGTTAGTTGGTATGATAAATTGTATTTAGGAATACAGAGTGAGAGTATCGTCACAAAAAAATTAATCTCCAATATTTGACAATAAAATCTGTGAAAAAATCTATGTTTTTTATTTTTGGAGCACAAAAAATTTCCAGTTTTCTTGACCTTAAAATCTATTTAATAATAAACGGTATGTTAAAAATTATTTTATTCCAAAATGTCAAATTTGTACATAACTCATTATTTCCAAGCATCTTACATTTAATGATAATACTGTCTAAAAACAATAAGCATCACAATTATTTTGTAGCACTTCCATGGCGAGTTAAAACTTAATATACATATATGTATATGGATATAAAAAATATTAATAAAAGTTTTACATAATAATAGTAGGTATATATAAAGACAAAGTTTTTCTGAATTGGGTTTTTCAACAATTTTTTTTTGTGATAAAAAGTTATATCAAATTAAATTATTTTTTGAACCTCGTACTGCGAACATGCCGACAGTTCCCGAGCTTTACCGAGCTAGCCCGAGCGCGTGTGACGTCATAATGTTAATGACTCCTTTTACCAATACAAGCTGTTGTCACTGTTCTATATTCAAATTGTTTTAACATTATGACGTCATCAACATGGTGACCAGTTTTGGCGCGTACATATTTAGTCTCGTGGTTATTTCATAAATTTTTGTTATTAATAATTGATTTAATTCAATAATTCATATTTATTCGAATTATATACAAATATATATAAATATTTTCCCCTTATAATACAGAATACTCAAACATTTCAGTATCGAAAGATATATCGTTCTTTGGTTGTTGTACGTGCGTAACACATAGGACTTATCCTTACTTCTTCTATCAATTTCCCAGCTTTAGCCAGGGTCTAAATCTGCCTGATATACGACTTATACTTATTTTACATAAAAAATTGAGCTAAACATTATTTATGATTAATATTTACAAGCAATCTTTATTTTAATCGAGTAATAATAATACCCTGTGACAATTATTTTGTGATTCGTTATTCAGATGCGTGTGATCGAGGGTCGTTGTGGCGTTTGACAGCATCTTGGCGCTGAGCAGTCTTTCGCGCAAGGACACGAGCAGGCCGTGTTAGCGAATTCTATCAGCATCTTCCTCTCTTCTGCATCTGAAAAAAAAAAATCTTTTTATCATTGCATCCAATAAATTACCACAAATAAACCAAAATGATTATTAAGCATTATGATTTGTAAGTAAAGTTTCGGAGAATAAGATATTCAAAAACTAGTTTTAGCCCGCGACTTGTTCGTTAATTTCGGAATTACTAATATATGTATAGCTGACTGGGCGAACTGTATTCCGCTCTAGATGCCATAAATATATTGGAGTTTATTAAGTTTTTTCTTTTTCGATCGAACAGAATTAAATATCCGTCTCCTTGTTCTAATCTATGTCTCCACCAATTGTCAACCATATCTGTACAGTCGTTCTTGAGTTATAAATATGTAGTATAACTAACACGACTTTCTTTTATATATAAAGATAATAACGCTAAACTGGCCCCACTATAAATTCCTCTAAATATATTAAAAGAGTACAAAATAGAAGAACATCTTCTTCTTCCTGGCAATTTCCCAGCTTTAGCCAGGTTCTGCCAAAAATAGAAGAATATTAATAATAATTACCTGAATCCGGTGTAACTATGAATTCTGGTTGAAGAGTTACCAGGCTGATGCCGTGACGTTTGAAAATGTCACAGACGAGACCCGCGCTACTGAGGTAGTCCTACAACGATAAACATTACCAGTAAAAGATAATACTTAGAGCAAATAAACTTCAAAACGACAGAAAAATAAGAAATTCATGGCGGTAGGTGATAAATAATAGGACAAACTGACATTCACATCTCGTCTTAATGATCACGGTTGATGAAAAGTAACCGAAACGTCGGGAGTATGTAGTTTATAATCAAAAATCAGAAAAATATTAGTTTCATTTAAATTTAAGATCGAAGATTAATTTACAAATCATTTTTAAACCAAGACTAATATTTTAAACGTTTTAAAACACTTCATAATTCGTCAATATCGAATAACATTCCTGAATTTTTTTATATCATTTATAAATTACTAGCTGCGCCCCGCGGTGTTACCCGGATTTCCGGGATGTAAAGTAGCCTATGTGTTATTCCTGAACGTCAGCTTCCTGTATACAAAATTTCATCAAAATCGGTTCAGCCGTTTGAGCGTGAAGGAGTAACAAACATACACACACAAACTTTCGCAATTATAATATTAGTAGGATTGTTCTAGTATCTACATACCTCGGGCGACTCATAAAATATATGAGCCGTGGCAACGATTCTGTCTCTATGTAGTTGCCACACGTGTAGCTCATGTATGGCGAGTACTCCTCTCACTCGGAGGGCCGCCTCACGAAGAGACCCTGGGCCCAGGCCTTCTGGCACTGTCTGCAATAACACCAGGCCGGCAGAACGCACTGGGCAGAAGCGATCGATAGGTTAATCCATATTTTAATACGTAAGATTCAATTTACACAATATCATAGGGCAAGTTGAGTTTATTTTCGATATAAATATGATAAAAAACTAGATATAAAGTTTTTGAATATGAAAAGACAATGTTTGAGACCCATATATTCCTAGCGGATGAAAGAACTTGGAAGTCACTGTACAGATACTAACATGTACTTAGGAGTATCTTATATCTTTAAACGGGCAATTCTTGTATATATAATTGGAATCAGCTCCAACGATTTTCATGAAATTTATTATATAAAGGGTTTCAGGGCGATAAATAATAAGCTAGGAATCATTTTCAGAAAAAGTAATTTTATGAAAAACAAAAACAAAACGGAGGCGTTTAAAATATGACTATTCCTGACATCTATTGGCGAATATTAATACTACTTTTTGCTAATTACTCTTACTAATTGCTTTAACGACACAACAGCAGATGGCGTTGTTAAGTAACAGTAAGTCAATGAGTGTTTGTTTTGAGGTAAGACTAAGAAATTAATTGTTGATTTATATTGTTTTGTGTTTTCTAAACGTGGTCACTTAAAAATGCTTAAACGAAATAAAAAAAAAAAATACAAAATTTATACTAAATCCCTAACAAAGCTCGGTAACTAGATGTTATTTAATTAAATAAGAATTAAGGCAAGATCCATTCACATCTTTTAAAGATTTGGAAGATTTTACACTTATACATATATTAAATTCGTGGTTTTCTATTAGATTAAAAAACTGTTAACATTAAAACGTAATTTATTTGCTTGTTTATGATTGTGATGTTCACTTGGTTTCGATGTAAATGTCCTTTCAAATTATAGATTTAAAATAGTATTGAATAATTTAAATTTTATTGTATCATTCATACATAAAGGCGACGGGAATAAAATAAGTTAAGGAATTATTTTAACAGAATATAAGTAAATTTATATACAGGGTGACTGGTGAATTACTATCGATACTTGAGGACGTGATATTTGACGATCATATATGACAAGATAAAAATTAATATAACATAAATATTAATAAACTTCTAAGTAAAGTTAACCGAAAGTTATGTAATTAATTACGCATCGTGTGAACACCCTACAGATTAGGTATACACACACACTCACACATACGCGTGCGGCGGCGTGGTGTTGTATCAGCACGCCGCTGCACGCGTCCACACTTGGAACACTTGGAACGTGTCAACACTTTATTTATTTATACGGAAATTTTGTCAAAAATTAAGTGCCTATTTTTTTACATAATTCGAATGAGAATCATGTACCGAGTATTCCCCTTAAATATTGATAGTAATTCACCAGTCACCCTGTATTTTTTTTGTATAAGTAATGGCTTTTAAATTAAGTTTTTTATTTTTAATCATCATAAAGAATCTCAAGCCTAGACAATATTTAGAATTACGTAAAATAAATAGTTCCGGAATTAACGATCATTTTTATAAAATCGCGATTAGGATTTCATATCAAATGTATAACTTGATAAGACGAAAAAAATTCTAATTCTATTTTTAGGATATCAGATAAATTCCGTTGGTTACATAAAAAAGTTATATTAAATATTAAAATGAAACGTAAAAAATACGTCTGCTTTCAATGTTTTTAGACTACTAGCTGACAAGGGAATTTCGTACCGCACTATAATCAAGAAATATGTGTTACTACTACAAATTATCCTGTAGATACTAATGAAAAATACACTAAGAAATGGTAAATAAATTATGTATTTTGTTATTATAACTGCGACATCAGACCAACTCCGACCGATATATTTGCAAAGAGCATGTAAATTTATTTTAATTGCAACTACATGAAAATTACTTTCATTAAAAAAGTAAAATATTGTAGTAGTTTATTTTTTAGTTATTTTTTTTACATAAGTATTTTCTCCTAATAATAACAAATACAATAAAAAAAGAATTATTGAAATCGGTCCAGCCATTCCGTGATGCCGTGACCAAGGGAAAAATTGATTCATTTTTATATATACATATATAAAGACAAGGCAGACCCTTGCTAAAGCTGGGAGGTTGCCAGGAAGAAGAAGATAGATAAAGACATTAAGTCAGTTGTGGCCTAGTGGTTAAAAGGCCCGCCTCTCATTTATGAGGGTGTGGGTTCGATCCTGGCAAGTACCAATGTGATGTTTCCGAGTCATGTACTTTCTAAGAGTATTTAGACATCACTGATTAATGCATTCCCAAAAATGGTCGATGTCAGGCAGGCGGCCGGTCGTAAAAACAATAGCCAAAACTATTCACATGTAAGGCAGACCCTGGCTATAGCTGGGAAATTGCCAGGTAGATAAAGACATTGAGTAATAAGATCTTGTTTAAAGTACTATATGTTTTAAACAGTTTTGTTTTAGAAGTAATGTGATGAGTGTTATGGTTAAGTCGCGGTATCAATAACAAAGGTTAACTTAAAATAACATTAATGACAGCCATACGGTCGATTGAAATGACTCATAGGTATTTGAGTTCTGATGTATAAACCTTTGATGATAAAATAGGAACAAAAAGGTTTTAATACATAAGATACTACCAATTTTTTATGTCAGCGTAATATTTTAATTTGTATTTGTTTCAAAACTATATCTATTTTTTCAGAAAGGGAGACTTTTAGTATTTTTTTATTATTATTTACCATTTAATCTGTATTTGTTTCAAAAATTTAATCTATCTTTTTTTATTAGAGAAATTTTTAAATATTTCATTTTTTAATTAAACAATCCCCATACTCTTCTTATTCTTCCTGGCAATTTTTCAGCTTTAGCCAGGGTCTGCCAAATCAGTCCTCATACTAATGGGTTTTAATTATTCTTTTATTAAAACGCGGGAAAGCAATACATTTTAATAATTAGTTAATTACATTTTGCGTGTATTCGCCAAGGTCAATGACCTGGCATTGGACGAGTCCATAATGTAATGTACGACGGCTGACATGCGAATTAATCATATGTTTGGGAAAAAAGATTAATACGACCAAAGATATCCATTATAACTTGATCCTTGACCTCCCTTTAATATATTGACATTGTCATTTATATATACAGGTATTATTCTTCTTCTATCTGTCAATTTCCCAGATTTAGCCAGGGTCTGCCTTACATGTGGATAGTTTTGGCTAATTGTTTTTACGATCGGCCGCCTGCCTGACATCAACCCTCTTTGGGAATGCATTAATCAGTGATGTCTTAATACTCTTATAAAGTACATATGACTTGGAAAAATCATTAGTACATACTTGCCAGGATCGAACCCGCGCTCTCATGCTTGAGCGGCGGGTCATTTAACCACTAGGCCACCACTGACTTAACTAAACTCTTATTATTCGTCGTAAAATAAAGTTTACTTTGTGTGTATTAGGTATATAATATAACTAGAAGACCCGGCGAACTTCGTATCGCCCTATAATCACGAAACATCTGTTACGTTTTTTATTTATATTTTTGAAGTTTACCTATTAAAGCCATAAATCTCCGTGTTTTGAAATGCGACAGAATGATTGACATATTAGTTAATTGTCACATCTAATGTCAAAAAAACGTTTGTATCAACAAGTACTAATAAATTAAAAACTAACTAAAAAAACATTGTCCAGCGGACAAAATTGTGAATCTAAACCATTCCCAGATCCCGTTGAACACACACAAAAAATTTCATCAAAATCGGTCCAGTCGTTTGAGAGAAATTCAGTGACATACACACTCACAGAAGAATTATATATATATAATACTCACTGAATGGATAGTTGAATATAACGAGTGTGATGGCAGCGGCTGCTGAGAGCGCCGGGTCAGCTATCCTGGCGGCTACTGGCTCCCACTCCAGGGTCAGACCGGCTGCCATCACGAATAAACTGCCTGAACCATACACAAAATAAACACCATGTATACGATATACAGCATGTTCCTTCATTCGCTTAGTCGCATTCAAGTATTACGTAACGCAATTATGGGGGGGGGGGGGGGGTCTCGTAAAAACGTTACTGTGCGTTACGAGGGCGGAAGGGTGGTTAAATATCTTCGAAAATTGCGTTACGTAATACTTGAACGCTCCCTTATTGTACATGAAAATGTATGATCAATACTAATATTATAAATGCGAAAGTAACTCTGTCTGTCTGTTTGTTACGCTTTCACGCCTAAACCACTGAACTGATTTTAATGAAATTTAGTACAGAGATAGAGTTGACCTTGAGAAAGAACATAGGATAGTTTTTATCACAGACTTTTGAAAGGTTCTTTTAGAAATGCGATATAACCGAACTCCACGCGAGCGAAGCTGCGGGCGGAAAGATAGTAATCTATATATCGATGGCTCCTATGTATAAGAACCAATGTACAAAATGACAATTGTTCAGTAGAGGCGTTTCAAGTTTGATGTCAATGTATATTTTACACACAACTGATGCTTTTGAAACTTTTGTAGAATACAGTATTATGAAGTGTTTAATTAAAAAAAATAAAATGGCTAAATTGCTACATTGGCATATACATGGGACCTACGAAATATTTGAGTCATCATTGTTTGTCGGAAATAAATTCCTAGTTTTCATCATATTACCAAAATTATAAAGTCGGAAATACAAATAAAATAAAAATAATCGTGCTAATGTACATCTAACTTAAGATTGAATATTATTTTGAACTTAATTCATCTCAAATATCTGTAAGGAGTTTTGTTCGTATTATGACAGTGACATGACAGATGTATGTATGTGGTAGTTATATGACCGGTTTAACGGGAGAAAGTCACTCACTGGCTATGTCTGTGGGCGCGTGAGCCAGTACAGGCTCAGCGGTTCCTGACTTCAGAACCACATCACCACCTTCGGCTATACTCAGACGACGACTGTAACTCAACTCTCGACCTTAAAAATATGACGTTTTAAGATGATTTTTGATTGTATGGTGCATGGGAAGAGTACGTAATGGCATATTGTTGTCTTTATAGGTCTCACTGTGGTTTATTGTTAACACAATGCAGTATTACTTTGAAGTATTGAAAATATTTTACAATAGATCCTAGAGAGAATTCTATCAAGTCATATACTGCTTAAATATACCTATGCAGTATTTAAAGAAAACTTATTCAATAATTAGGTAAATATTTTGTAGGGCTAATGTATAGGGCTGGCAAACTACCCGACTAAACAGAAAAAATAACATAATTTAAGATCTACTCACCAGCGAGTAGCATATAATTAGTAGCGTGCAACAAAAGTCCAACAACAGCGCTCAGGACGATGACCCGAGGGAATTTGGGCGGAGTTACATGTGAGGAATGAACTCCCAGCTGTAGGGCGTTCACTACTAGGGCTAGAGCGAAGGAGGCAAACAATACATGAACGGATAACCTCCCAACTACTTCAATGCGGGTCCAGCCGAATGTGTTCCGGAGACGACCCTCGCGCCCAGCACCTTCATCAGCTCTTTGGTACTGGAAAGATTTTAAATCAATTGTCTACCTCTTATCATTTGTTTATGTAAGAATCAGCTGTTAGCTCTAAACTATTATTAGTGGAAAGTATCGACTGTCATTTAGATGTTACGAAAGTTGGCTTCTTTGTAAAACACATAATACTTTGTTAAAATATATATAATTACATTATACATACATATATAGCTGTATAGAAATTTTAGTTTCTATATCTTGGACTATTTAAAACAAATTGTCACTTCCTTACTCGTGAAACACGTGCCATTTTAATTTGGAACATATCAAATATTGTAATACTTGGCAAGAACATTTAGTAACAGTGTATTATTAATATAAATGATATTATTTTATTCATATATATACTGAAATTATTTGGGCAGTACTTCCACTTAGATGTTAACTACTCCAAAACTCGTAACAGAATCCCCAGTCTAACACTTGTATCGTATTTATAATATTCAAAAGTAACGTTTAGGTGAGGGATTATAATATTGGGCGCTAGTTCCCCTCATAAAAGTTTCCATTAAATAATAAAACACTTAACATTGTGTAAAACATGCTAAGGCTCTAATTATAAATTATAAAACCAACCGTTAAGTATTTGGACATTTAAATTATTGTACAGAAATATTATTAACATTAATTTACACAATTATAACAAAAACAGATGACACTAGTTGACTATCATAAGAATTCCCAATAAATATTAGAATATAAATAACGTTAAGCTTGGAATTGTGAAGTAGACAACAATTTAAATCATCCCTACTAATATTATAAATGCAAAAGTAACTCTGTGTGTCTGTCTGTTACGCTTTCACGTCTAAACCACTGAACTGATTTTAATGAAATTTGGTACAGAGATGGAATTGAGCTTGAGAAAGAACATAGGATAGTTTTTATCCAAGACTTTTGAAAGGTTCTCTTGGAAACGCGATATAACCGAACTCCACGCGGGCGGAAAGCTAGTTATTAATAATAATTATTACTAACAATACCTTATACGCCAACAGTGTGGTGATGAGTCCCACCAGTCTACACAAGGAGTGACAAGCATCCACCAGGAGAGTTGGTGAGTGGGTGACATAAGCTGCACACATCCGACCACCAAAACCTGTTATGGCTATCAGCAATGCCATCAAGGAGCGAGGTGGTGGAAGCCACTGCAGCCATTCTTTCATAGCCATAGCTTAGTCTAGATCTGCAAAAAAACTTTTGTTTAATTGGCTTAATTAGGAGCTAGTGGAATTTAGTCTTGTAGAGAAAAATGTTTATTTTGGCATACCCTCAACTAAGGGTTATGTTAACTTAAGAACACAATACTAAATGAAACTAATATTTTCGGATTAATTACGCGTTTTTTATTGTGACACTCACATCTCGTCTGCGCGTGGTCACGGTTGCTGTAAAGTAGCCGAAACGTTGGGAGTGTGTAGTTTATAGTCAAAAATAAAATCGTGTACTAAATCCGAAAATATTAGTTTCATTGAATACTCGCGAAAATCTTAGATCTTATAACAATATACTATCTAAGTATATTATCCAGTGACCGATCTGCTTGAGATAGATAGATAAAAATGTTTGAAAGAATATTTCAAAAGAATATACGAAGAATCTTCATTTCTCAAAAAATAATTCAAATTTGATTAAACAATTTAGTTCGAGAAAATAAAAAAAGACAAAATATCGTTAAACATACATACTGAACTAAATTGAAGATTGAAATAGAATTTATTTTTCTATGGGTTTCCATTTCGTAGTTATCACTGGATAAAAAGTATTTATAATGATGAAGTTAGAATATCATGGTTCATTTAGAAGTGCAATGCAATCTATAGAAATTTTATTTTATTTGAAATTACTTAATAATAATAAAATTTACACTATTTATATACTGACAGAACTAATTAATATTTTAATTCTATACCTTTTTGTATGCTCTGATGTTATTTTGTTTGAACATAACAGTTAAGAAACAATACGATAATTTTTTAAATAATGATTTATATAGAACACGACTAGTATTACATCATTATGTGTATATATACGATTTATTCTTTATATATATGTATATATAGATATCGTACAAAACTTAGCACTACTTCTCATTTTAAAATTACAACTAAATATGTATAGAATAGTTTTGAAGGAAAGATTCTTATTTAAATTTATGAATTGGTGAGGTCTAGCTGGTTGATTGATGGTTAGGTCTCGTTTGATGTTAAGAAATAATGAAAAATATGTACTAATCACCTAAATATGTATTACCAAATCTATACAAATACTTCTAAAGTAATTGCACGAGACATCAAATAGCTTTAATTTTTAACGTGGCATTTTAAAATAATTACCATTTTTAACAACTTAATACCACAAACTAAATTTAGTCTAGGTGGTTTAATGGTTAAAAACCCACCTCTCGGGCATGAGGGCGCGGGTTCGATCCTGGCAAGTACCAATATGATTTTTCCGAGTCATATGTATTTTCTAAGAGTATTTAGACATCACTGACAGATGAAGGAAAACATCGTGAGGAAACCTGGACTTATTTCACAATTATAAGTTTGAAATCACCAATCCGTCTTGAGCAAGCGTGGTGATTAATGCTCAAACCTTCTCCATGTGAGAAAGAGGCCTCTCAGCAGTGGGCTCTGATAGGATGATGTAAATTCCTAGAGATTTTAATAATTATTATTATTATTATAGTTTTACTAATAAATCTTGTAACTATCTATCTCAATCTGTTTCTAGTTCCATATATCAATATTGTCAAATAACAAGAGCCTATAATTTTTTATAGCATTTGCAACAATGGCTTATACTTAAAAAGCGAGTGAAAATAATAAAATTGATGTACATTGTACGTAGTATTGTGGTAAATATTATGGAAATAAAAAACATTTAAGTATTCATAGTAGTAGTGATATATTGGATATAACTATTTTTAAATCATATAGATATCTAATTATAGTAATGTTTCTGAAAGACTCTATAATCTATAAGAAAGCAATATATTTCGGATGCACTACGAGATTTTCATTAAGATTATAAACTATATACTCCCGACGTTTCGGTTACTTTACAGCAACCGTGATCATTAATACGAGTCTAATCTATGGAATAATGATTGGAACATAATATTCATTTTAATTAAAGTCAATAATTACAGCAAAGGTACGTAAATGAGTTTTCAGATACAATATATTTTGTTAAATATAAAATTAGTTCAAGTATAGACAAAGTGAAAGCGTCGCAAAATTTTGTTATCATTTTATTATTAATAATCTATACTAATATTATAAAGCTGAAGAGTTTGTTTGTTTGTTTGAAAGCGCCAATCTCCGAAACTACTGGTTCAAATTGAATAATTCTTTTTGTACTGGATAGTCCAGTTATCGAGGAAGGCTTTGGGCTATATAACATCGCACTACGACCAATAGGAGCAAAGATATAGTGGTAAATGTGTAAAAAACGGGAGAAATTATTTCATCTTTGAAGCCTTCCGTTGGGTACGCCGTGAAAACGGTTCAAGATACACAAAAAATATGTATTAAAGAATAATAGCTCTTTTAATGATCTAAAAAACAGTCCGCGACAGTATATGTCTATCTTTTAAGATTAACTCACAAAAACCGTTTTTATGGTACCTAATTTGGTCGAAATAATTTGTTAAAGTTGTATCAACATAATAATATTAATCTTTATTCAAATAAACAAATAAATATGTTGTTGGTTAAGAGTACTTCATTGTGAATAAAAAAACAGGTTTTATCCTGAAAATACTACGGGAACTCGACCATTCCGAAAACCCCGCAAGAACGGGAACTATGTGGGAAGAACCAAAAATCTGCCGGAAGTCACTATTTCACGCGGACGAAGTCGCGGCAAAATCTAGTTATTAATAATTTGATATAAATAAAGTTTTAATTATATTCTAAATTGTCAATCTTTTGAAAATTATTTTGTTATTATTCATAAATAGTAATTGCGTGGTTATTTCATTAATGAGAGTCGTTTCATTCAATTGTGTAGACTTCGATTACCGCAGCGTGAAATTAAATTAGTAACGTATTACAAAGAATATAATTATATTTTGAAATGGTGATAAAAATTCTCATTAATAAGTAATTATTATAATAAATATAAAGTATTGATTTAAATTTATATACAGGGTGACTGGTGAATTGCTATCAATATTTAAGGAGGATACTCGGTACATGATTCTCATTCGAATTATGTAAAAGAAATAGGTACTTAATTTTTGACAAAATTTCCGTATAAATAAATAAAGTGTTGACACGTTCCAAGTGTTCCAAGTGTGGTCGCGTGCGGGGGCGTGCTGATACAACGAAACGCCGCCGCATTCGTATGTGTGAGTGTGGGTGTATACCTAATCTGTAGGGTGTTCACACGATGCGTAATTAATTACATAACTTTTGGTTAACTTTACTTAGAAGTTTATTAATATTTATGTTATATTAATTTTTATTTTGTCATATATGATCGTCACAAATCACGTCCTTAAATATCGATAGTAATTCACCAGTCACACTGTATAATTTGTATTGTAAAGTATGGAAAATGGTGAAGTTTTTAGAAGAATTCGTGAACCTATTCCAGGTGTATCTAGGAGTTTCGACTCGGAACAGATCTTCAAATTTACGTGAAGTTATGACATTTGATGAATGACATGGAATGAATTTATAAGACATTCTCTAATATACTAAAATGTATTAAAAGTAAAAAGATTATGAGATCTAAGATTTTCGCGAGTATTCATTTAAATGAAACTAATATTTTTTGGATATTTCGGACTTTATTTTTGTAAAAACCTACATATTAATGACGTTTCGGCTACTTTTCAGCAACCAAAAAAAAAGTAAGAAGATTGTATGAATACACTGATAAATAAGTACAAAAAAAATAATGTTTTATTATATTAAGAAAGATAGTTTAAGAATAATATAGTCAGTGGTGGCCTAGTGGTTAAAAGGCCCGTCTCTCATGCACGGGGACGCGAGTATTTAGAAATCACTGATTAATGCATTCCCAAAAAAGGGTTGATGTCAGGCAAGGCCGGTCGTAAAAACAATTAGCCAAAACTATTCACAACATGTAAGGCAGACCCTGGCTAAAGCTGGGACATTGCCAGGTAGAAGAAGAGACACATTGGCTGTCAGCATTAACTGACAGCCATGACTGAGGTGACTTGAAAAAACAAAAAGCTCACAAAATTATAATTTGAACTAAGCAGGAAACATACTTAGTTGATAATTATTAAATGGTCTTGAACGTCACTGATAGACACAGAAAATACATATTTTACGCGTATTATAAGTGTGCGGCATACATTTTTGTATTATTAGAAAATTTCCAACAATACTTATTGTTCGGATCGGCTCGAGACGAATTCTATATTCTATTGTTTTCATGGTAAGAATTTATATTATAGAAATATTTTAAGTTATATATGTATACAAAAAGTATGATTAAATTTCACTGGTTAGAAAAATATCTTACAATAGTTTCTAGATTCTAGATATTAGGCTAGACTAAATATTCGTTATCAGTTTTAGCGACTGTATTTTTTTTTTCATCCTATCAGAGCCCACTGCTGAGTCTCTTCTCACATGGAGAAGGTTTGAGCATTAATCACCACGCTTGCTCAAGACGGGTTGGTGATTTCAAACTTATAATCATAAAATTATAAGTCGAGGTTACCTCACGATGTTTTCCTCCGCCGTCTGTCAGTGATGTCTAAATACTCTTAGAAAGTACATATGACTCGGACACATTGGTACTTACAGGATCGAACCCACGCTCTCGTGAACGAGAGGCGTCAGGCGGTCCTACTAACCACTAGGCCACCACTAGTGAATGTATGGATGTATTTAATAATTAAAACTATCCTATGTTCTTTCTCAAGGTCAACTCTATCTCTGTACCAAATTTCATTAAAATCACTTCAGTGGTTAGGGCGTGAAAGAGTAACAGACAGACAGACAGACAGAGTTACTTTCGCATTTATAATATTATTATGTCGGTTTATTACATTATCTATGTTAAAACATGTTTCTTAGTGTCCGAAGTACAAACGAAAGTCACGGGCAAACACTAGTTAAAATACGCATGTATGTTTGTGTCCATATATTATCAGTATTTTTTTATCAGTTATGGTCATATATACATTTTATTAAGTAGGTATTTGGACACTTTTTTTGAATGGACCGTTTAAGATATTTTTAAGTGAAAGTTGTTATAAATAGTTCGCGTAACGGTGTTTCTTTATTGAATAGTGATAGTGGGTGTTAGATCGCGTTATAGAACGTTAATTTTAACAATTTTGGCGATATTTAGACAGTTTTAATATCACGACGAGAGGCTTTACCATCAATAATAACATTGATCAAATTAATTAATGCATTCCCAAAGAGGGTTGATGTCAGGCAGGCGGCCGGTCGTAAAAACGATTAGCCAAAACTATTACAACAAGTAAGGCAGATCCCGGCTAAAGCTGGGAAATTGCAAGGAAGAAGAATATGGATCAAATGAGATCTGAGATTTCGAGTCATTTAAATTAAACTAATATTTTGTTGAATTCTGAGTAAAATGAAAATAATTAGAAAGTCGAGAGTATTTAGTTTTTTAGAAAAACTCTATTCCGTCTTAAATAACCAGGTATTGATATTTATTACATTTTTCCCGTTTCAATCGAACAGAATGATTGACATATTAGTTAGTTGTCAAATCTAATGTCAAAAAAACGTTTGTATGGGAAATAGAAAAGGGCTGTTCTTAGGGTTTTCCCGGAAATGAATCAATTTCTTTCAGGTTTTAAACCTTCCCTGAACCTCCGCGAACATTTCAAGACTAAGATAAGATAAATCCGTTCAGCCGTTCTTGAGTTTTAGTGAGACTAAGGAACAGCAAATCATTTTTATATATAGAATAAAGTCGCGTAGTATTTACGAAAAATATTAGTTTCATTTAACATTGATAAAACTTTCAAACTTTACTTTAAAATAAAGTAATTTACTTTATCTCCTTTCATATGGGATCTTATTTAATATTTCCATTTCTTGTATAAATTACAATCTTTTATCAAGTAAACGATCAAAGCTATTTCGTTCAGCTTATATTATTTGAATACATCGTTTGAAACTCAAATTGATTTATTACTTGTAAAACCTCAGTATACAAGATCGAGTTTGTTATAATATGAAGTTACAGTAATAATTATATATTTGAATAAAGTATTCCCAAAGAAGGTTGATATCAGGCAGGCGGCCGGTCATAAAAACAATTATCCAAAACTATTCACAACATGTAAGGCAGACCCTGGCTAAAACTGGGAAATTGCGAGGTATAAGATATATTTGAATAAAAAGTGACATATTAATATCTATAGTTTTATTGCACAATAGTGACCCATTTGTTTAATTTTATAATTGAATTTTGGGATAAAATTTAACATCATTTAATTCCATTCCATTGAATTATGTTACTCATTCTGAGTAACTTAGAGGTTTGCACGATATAAAAAATCCTATTGTATACATATATGGTTGAAAATACAAAAATCTTATTTTTATTTTGCAAACAAGTCGTCTCGACATCATCTTTTTATCAAAACATTGACATTCGTCTATTGTTGCTACATTAAAATGCAATAGTTGGTAGAAGAATAAAAAAAGCTTACAAATTAACCCATTTTTAAAACGCTTATATGTATTATCTTGGGCTGTATGTATGTAACGGAATCTTTGAGTACGATTTTCACCGGTCTCTAAACATCTGATTAACTTGAAACTTTGCATATATCTCAAGGACAAAAACAATACAATAATTCGTTAACAATTTCCCATTATCCTTGTTAGGGCCGCCAAGATATATTCTTTTCATAGATCCTCTATGAGAGTGAAAGGGACAGAGATAGTGCGATCTGCGTATGTACACAAAAATCGTACTAAAAATGTAAAATAATGTGTTTTTTTTAAACTATTATTATTATTATATACAAATATTTTACATTCTGGGTATGTAGCACATAAATTGGAGCGAGGCAGTCAGGGTGAATCAATTGTATGTATGGTTCTAACGAGGAAGTACTCAATCATACTTATCGTATTCTGGGGGGCAAAGATGTTGATGATAGCTTTCAACTGATCAATGCTTCATATTAGTGCTGACCTTCAAATCGCATCAAAAGAGATTCTACCACAATTTCTACATTTTAATTGAATTCATAAACGAAAAATATCAATAACTTTTATGTTCTACAGAATTAGTATTTGACCTTTTGGACTGCACTAATGTTACTCGATTTATTTGAAGTTAAATATTATGTAAATAGTAGATATGTAAATAAGAGATTAAAATCATCGGAATTATCAACAATTATTTACTTTATATCAAAATTATACCTATTTCTTCTAATACGAGTTAAATTTATACGAATATTAATGGAAATAGAAATAGTTCGTTTTTGTTTATTATGAGTACAAATTAAAGAATAGGTTAATAGGTTAATGCTCCATAACAAAAATGGGAACGCAAAATTCCTCTGTCTACAAAAATATACGAAAAACTGTATTTTAAATATATGATTATACTCCTACTCCACTCGTTTATTATTTGATATAGCTGTTTTATCATTATTGTATGTATTTTATCTCTGGTATCAATAAACTCTTTGTATAACACGATAATAGTGTATTGTTACTATACGCGCTTAAAATAATGACTAACTAATTATTTGTTCATATTAAAATTATAGTCTTAGAGCCAACGTGAATATTTCAATGTAATCTTTCTTATATGCCAACATATCGTTTTATTATGCTACTCGGTAACCTAATAATTTTAATGAACTTATTTTGGTTTTAAACATAAATTATTTAAATGTATTCGTAAATAATCTAATTATAATACATTTATTTTGTGTAAATGTCATTGTAGATTAGGCGTGAAATGTTACAGATGCGTAAAATTTGTACAAAATGACAGATAGATTATGAATAATTAAAATTTTTATGATAAAAAGGTAAACAGATATATTTAAATATTATTTGTAAAAATAGTAGACGTCTATTTTTAATATTTACTAAAGTGAACGTAATATTTTTTAGTGTTAAATCTAGAGTAAAGTTATGGAAATGAAAGTCAGCAAGTGTCTATGTAAAGTGAAAATTTATCCATGTTTCCGGTCACGGCTTGCTGCATCGAAAGATGACACTAGCATCGAGACTATTAAAAGAATATTTATAACAACCTTTTTATAAAATTTAAGAAGTTTTAAAATAAATATCAATGTTTTTTAACTTTTAATTTGAATAAAACCGCGCACATTGTGTTTTCTAACCTCGTTTTGGCAGTGTTATCTTTTTAGGTACGTAACTGAAGTGACAATTGTAAATAAATCGAAAATAGTTTCAGAATGTTAATGTATAATGAAACGACTCACCGTTTATGATTAGCTGGACGCACAGCTTAAAGTAAAACAGTTCACAACACTCAAGTTTACCAAACACTGTCCCGCACTAAGCATAGCAGTTCAATTGTTTATATTGTTAAAACGTGTGTAGTTACGTCGAATGTTAAATGTTCGTACGCCGGCGTCTGCGGCGGCACTGAACGATCAACTGGCCGTCTTATCGCCACCAATTTGTTCCGATAAGCCTTAGCTACATCTCATGAACGGTAAGCCTATAGCCACTCCATCACTCATACACAAGCCACTTGACGCGAGTCGCGACTTCAATATACTATTTGCATTACAATATTTTTAAATACAGGTCAATGAACTCTAGCGAAAATAATTGCAGTGAAATTTCTTTCTTCACGAAGTTCTTTTTAGTTTTGTTATATAATAAAGAAAGAATTTATCGAAATTGTTAAAAAATAGTTGTCTAAAATAAAACATTATTGAGCGTAACGATATCTTTTTATGTTTTTCGTTAGAACGCCGTTTCGGGTCAGGGCCGAACGCCGTTATTCCAAGCGGCTGGCATCTTAAAATAAATATATTATTTGAAGATGTACTACGCATTAGTTTTATATAACACTAGCAACTAAACACGGATATGCCCGGGAAACAAAGAATACCAACAAACATTTAGAATAACATCTTGAATTTTACAAAATTATGTATTTTGTACAAATAATTCAACAGAATAATAATTACGTGAAAGTTTTGTTATCTGTCTAGTTAAATGAATTAATATGAAAAATATGATAATTTAATTTGATGCTATTATAATTTTATAAAATATTTGGCAAATATTTAATGAAATAGTTTGAAATATCTGTCAAGGATAAAAAGTCGATATTAGAAAATACTGTTTATTGTGGTTTTAAACGATACCGAAATTGGGTCACAGATAAGATTTTCAATTGAATTTCTTATCAGGGACTTATAATTTTCCATTGTTTATGTTTTCGTTGCTGTCTTATTAAAACTTTTTTTATGTTTGATATTTCTTTCCATACTTTACAAGTAGATGAAAAATTCTTCTTAATCTAATTACACAGAAATGGAATTTGGATACATTTTTAATATTGCTTAGGTAATCTTAATGATTGATAACATTTTCTAATATATTTGATATAATAATCGTTTTATTGTATTTTTTAGTTGTTTAAATTGATAAGAAAATAATAAATTTATTGCAAGTCCAATAATAATAGAATTATTTGTTACAAACTAGCTTTTCGCCTGCAGTTTCGTCCGCGTGGAATTCGATTATATCGCGTTTCTAAGAGAACCTTTCAACAGTCTGGGATAAAAACTATCCTATGTTCTTTCTCAAGATCAACTCTATATCTGTACCAAATTTCATTAAAATCAGTTTAGTGGTTTAGGCGTGAAAGCGTAACATACAGACAGACAGACAGAGTTGCTTTCGCATTTATAACATTAGTAGGGATTCGATAATAATTATTGGGGATTGCTTCTGTAGAGGAGATGTTCAAGCGATCATATTTTTCTTCGACTATTAGGTAATCAGTCTTGAAATTATTATTTGATAATAATTTTTATTGTGCTGAATACTGAATACCTACCTTAATGAAAACCAGATTAGGTAGCAACCTTTTACCAAAATAATAGGACGACTACATAATATTATGAGTCGATTTAAATTAAAATATTTGAAAGTAGCATTAGATAAAGAAAATTTTATTAAACATACATAAAGTTAAAGACCGTGGTCGTGGGTCTATTCTTAGAGATCATACAAAGTCCACTCTGATGATGCAAAGTCTAATTTAGAGAGAATTTATTTAAGCGCCATCTAGTGCCAAATGATAGTAAAAGTAGTTAGTAAATACTAATTTTCTAGTTTTAAGTTCAGATTTTTATTATTTTTACTATGAATTATTTTATTTTTTAACTATTGAATTAGCAAATGGGAATAAAAATTTTATTTTCTTAAGATACTTAAATATTTTCGTCTGTCTATCGCATGTCGTATTAGAGACTTATGTAAGAAATCAGTTGGCCTCGTATCGTTTATTTACTATGTATTCCATTCTAACATGTACCTATATTAAAATCATTCCAATTTCCAAGTATGAAACATAATATTAATATCCTAAATATAATAATTTCTAAAATAATTAGATAGTTGCGACGCCAAAAAAGGTTCAAGTATCAAGTGCATTGTAGTTTTATAAATCACTAGTTTTTGCCCGCGACTTCGTCCGCGTTAGTTTGGTCAAGAGTAATATATGTAGGTATAGCTGACCAGGCGAACTCTATGCCGTCATAGAGGCCATAAATAATCAGGTTTTTCCTGTTTCAATAAAACAGAATGATTGACATATTAGTTAGTTGTCAAATCTAATGTCAAAAAAACGTTTGTATGGGAAACAGAAAAGGGCTGTTTTTAGGGTTTTCCCGGCAATTATTCCAATTTTCTTCACCTTTTAAACCTTTCCTGGACTTCCAGGAGTATTTCAAGAAAAAATTAGCCAAATCGGTTCAGCCGTTCTCAAGTTATAGCGAGACTAAGGAACAGCAATCCATTTTTATATATATAGAAGATTACAGCACAATTGTTTCGTAAGCTACCAAAAATCTAGCACCAAAATGTACTTAATTAAGAAAAAATATTTTATTATTATTTATTTAGTATAAATTTTTGCACTCTCAGGTACTCTTCAAACATTTGTAACTAGCCCTCTTATACAGGGTGACTGGTGAATTACTATCGATACTTGAGGAAGTGATATTTGACGATCATATATGACAAAATAAAAATTAATATAACATAAATATTAATAAACTTCTAAGTAAAATTAACCGAAAGTTATGTAATTAATTACGCATCGTGTGAACACCCTACAGATTAGATATACACACACACACACGCGCGTGCGGCGGCGTGGTGTTGTATCAGCACGCCGCCGCACGCGTCCACACTTAGAACACTTGGAACGTGTCCACACTTTATTTATTTATACGGAAATTTTGTCAAAAATTAAGTACCTATTTTATTTATATAATTCGAATGAGAATCATATATCGAGTATTCTCCTTAAATATTGATAGTAATTCACCAGTCACCCTGTATATGTATAGTACCTATATGTCACTTTTATTGCGATATCAACGGTGATTAAACTATATCATTTGTTCTGGACAAGTTTTTTGTTTTGAAATAACTTACATTGATAAAAAGATTTAATTTCTATTACTCAAATCGTGAAATATTTTCAATAAACCGTACTACCCGTGATCACGGTTGCTGTAAAGTAGCCGAAACGTCGGGAGTACATATGTAGTTTTTTATCAAAATAAAGTCGCGTAGTACATCCGAAAAACATTAGTTTCATTTAAATGAATACTCGCGAAAGTACATGTAAAGTTAAATCCTCTTTTTAAATGACATTTGATGTATAAAACCTTTTTCGTAATATTACAATTACAATGTACAAAAACATGTGCCTTTAATTATATTGTCAAAAATCATAAATTTTATATAGTCTCGATTTTAAATTAAAAAATCTATAAAAACAGTGTGATGTTCAACGCGACTTGCAAATCGGAAGCCATGGCAGGTTGAGATATATATTATAAAATGATTTTATATATAAATGTACAGAATGATAGTCACTGGTGGCCTAGTGGTTAAAAGGCCCGCCTCTCATGCACGAGGGCGCGGGTTCGATCCTGGCAAGTACCAATGTGATTTTTCCGAGTCATATGCACTTTCTAAGAGTATTTAGACATCACTGATTAATGTATTTCCAAAGAAGGTTGATGTCAGGCGGCCGGTCGTAAAACCAATTAGCCAAAACTATTTACAACATGTAAGGCAGACCCTGGCTGAAGCTGGGAAATTGCCAGGTAGAAGAGAGTATAGGAATCAATATTTTGTGCATATAACCAAATTTTAAAGACCGTTTATTTTGACGGGTTATTTTGTAATATTTTCTTGTATGTTAAGTTTAGAAATAATTAAATATGTAATAACTTAATTTTGTATCAGCTATAAAATAATGTTTTACCTTGGCATGTTGCCTCGGTTACAGTGAGCAAAATTTATGACTTCTTTTATCACTCCTCGGATTATCTAAATATCAGTTGGACATAAATTTAAATGTCAATATTATTTGGAGGATTTTATCAATTTGTTTTACGCGTTTCAAACTAACTCAATATATGAAAATGTTGTGCAGTTTGTAACAATTTTAAGACGTGTTTTTCATTGTCTTTCAATTGGAATTAATTTTATTATATATTGTGTTTTTAAATATCATTATTTAGGTATATCCAAAGATCAGTTGGAAAGTCGTTTATGATATATATATATATATATATATATATATATATTTTCTTTAATTTAAATCCAGTTAAATATTGAAATATTCAAAAGCAACATACATGATATTGAAAACAAATACGCTTTTCTCAAAGTTGGTTACAATACTTATAGTAATAAAACAAATGGTCTCTTTTACGTATATTGATAATATTTTATATAAATATTGTAGAAAACGACAATGCCGGTGTCAAGAAGCGACCTCGTTCCATGTTGTACAAGAGAGCGCAGTCCGTCAGTCCGATAGCCAGAAAACCTCGAAGGGTAAGTTATAAAAAAAATACGTGCGTACAAAGTACACATGTCATAAGTGAATCTTCTTTGACGAACTAATTTATTAATCTTGTTTATATTTATACAAATCTAAAACGTTACGACGATAGCTCTGTCTCACTCTTTCTCTCAATCTTTCTCGCTCGCTCCCTACTCTCACTCCATACTAGTTGCTTCATGCTACGTTCGTTCTGTCTCACTCTCTCTCAATCGGTCTCTCTCTCTCTCTCTCTTTTTCGACGTTACATATGTAAAAATTTTTCCCTAAAGTTGTTCACTTCAATAAGTTTTAAAGAAATCACTCTATAATAAATATTATTTTAATATATCTATATTAAAACATTAATTTCCCAGACTCCATCTGTAGTGAGAAAGATTGCAAACACAAGAAGATGTCAAAGTTTATCACCATCGAATGTGAGTGTACTTTTTAGCTATAATTTTGTCAATACGCTTCGTGTCAAAAACTAATATAATATGTTGTGATCATGAAAATTATCTTTTGGTGAATATTAGTATTATATTTCTGTTTTTTTGATAAATACAGGAATATACAGTCAGTAGCCGAGTTGATACTACACAACAAACTAATAAGATGGTCGCAGATCAATCTCAAAACTCCATGAGCGAAAAGTCCGGTTAGTGTATCATAAATGCCTTGAACTTAAATGAAGTGGTTCCTAAATGCCTTTTTCTTGCATTTCCAGGAAAAGAAACCGTCATACCGCAATGTATTCTGACAAAAACTTTGCGAGCGTTAGCAACAAAGAAGAGGGAATTTATTAAGTTAAGGAAGAATTTGATTGCTCAGCAAGTAATTACCTTATATATTTTATAGCAATACATATTGTGACGTAATAACTCTTATTATCTAATATTTTTAGAATACCGTATTAGAGCATTTTGCAGCAGTTAAGGAGTTAGAATCAAGAGCTGGTATACCAGACGAAAGTCTTGGAGAGATGAGAATACTTTCTCTGAAGGGCTGGCCAGCGCATGATCTTTTACTTCTCGTGAGAGATGACTTTTCGACTCCAATAAATAATGAAATTGATGGAGTTTTTGGTATATATTACAACTTATATAATATCTGTTTCGTTTCCACTATATACGAATTACAAAGATGGTTCATATAGGTATAAATATTCCAAAAATAGCCCGTTTTGCAAAAAATCCATCAATCTATTTCACAGGTCCTCAAGTTTGGCAGCAGCTTGCTGGTCATCTGCAACCTATACCAGAGGAGGTTCTTGGTATGGGTGCTGACATTATGGCTAGGCGCTTGGATATGCTCAACATGCTAAGATGCAAACATCGCAATGACCGTTCCACATATATGACAGTACGTACAAGCTTCTGTACTTAATGAATTTGATTGATCGATAAACTACTTGTATTACTCCAGAATTTGGAATGGAAGGCAAAAAACCAGGAATTTGACAACGAAACTGAACAGTTACATAAAATGGTTGTCGGAACTGCTGAGAATTTGAAAGCTAAAATTAACTACTCCATGGATCTTGCAAAGTGAGTTACTATATCTTCTATATATGTATATATATAAAAAATGAATCCCTTTTTCCCTTGGTCACGGCATCATGCGTGAATGGCTTGACCGATTACAATAATTCATTTTTTGTTATATTTGTTATTATTAGGAGAAGGTTCTTATGTAAGAAAAAAATACGAAAATTATTAGAAAAAAAATTACTAAAATTTTTCACTTTTTTTATAAAATAATGTGTCACTGGCAGTATTATTCACGTAGTTGCCATTTAAACAAAGAAAAAATTAAAATAAATTTACATGCTCTTTAATTAATTTCATTCAGATAAAAAGGTAACAGATATTTCTTGATTATAGGGTGGTACGAAGTCCGTCGGATCAGCTAGGAATTAAATAAACTACAATAAGTAACTTGCAGATTAAGACTAGTGATATTGTCTATTCATAAATATGGATTTAAAACAATGATTACAAATTAATTATTTCATTTAGGATTCCATGGATAGATCGTGATGCTATGATCAAGAAGATTGAACGCGTAACAAAAGAAAACATGACACTGCAGCATAAAATCGAGGAACTGATCAAAAAGGAACAAATAAATCAAGAAATTAAAGAGAAAGATGGACGGAAATCTGATGTGTCTGCTAATCATCAGGTCTTGAGTTGCAATTTTCTTAAACTACATGATGAATTGTACATTATTTTATAGAAATTCATTGGCCCATTATATCCTGTTTTGTAAGGTATACCGAAAAATAACTTCGAATCTGTTTCTGTGCTGTTGGGAACTAGTTATTTTGAAATCATTATTTGCTCATCTTGAAACACTTAGTTTGATTTGTTCTGATGACGGGTTTGATCTTTTCGTGTATAGTGAAACGGATTATAGTTTCTTTTCATTGATCAAGTATGTGTGATAATGTTTTTATCTTTGGGCAATCTTTAGTATCAGTAGCGATACTTTACAAATTGTGTATCGGTATCTATATAAGACCGTACAATTTATTAAGGATAGATATGTTACTTAAAATTTTATTGAAGATATATAGGTTCTTCTAATTTTTGTTAACTCCTTTACGACAATAGATACTTATATTCTTGTGAGATCTCAATTGGAATGGTAACCCCTTTTTATATCTTACGGCTTGGTTAACTTTTAAGAGTAACACATAAAGAGTAATCATTATCATTATCTCCTTCATTCAACATTACATACTTAAAGGTCGAAAAGATCTCCCCTACTCTAATGTCGCAATATAACTTAACAAACCCACTTAGTTACTCAGTAAATGTTTATCTTAGATCACATACAATGGGTATTAAACATATTTTTTAGGAGATTATAGACGCCTTTCCATGATAATATAAAATAATGATATTTTTATATGTTTTAAATGTAGGCATTATTTGAAGAATTGAAAAAGGAGCGTGAAGTTCGTGAATCTCTTAAAGAAGTGGTAAATGGGGCTGAAAGTATGCTGAGAGTGGCTCGAGCAAGGATCGTGACGCTGGAGAGGCAACTCAAGGAATCAAGAACAGAACTTGACACGGCTCGCCGCAAGTACAAGGATATGGAACAACTTGTAAACAATGACAATTTAGTAATTATGTTTAATGCGGATCATGTGAAATTAGTGTTCAGAAAAAATTAACAACTACATTTTAAATATAGCGTACTTTTTCTAACTTTATTAATCATTTCAGTATCGCAATCGAGAGTTCAGCTATGACGCGCGTTCGAAAAAAATGTTAGAGGTATCCAAAACCGGGGAAATGACGATCGAAGCGTTGTCACGACAGAGAGACGCGCTGGAGATCAGGTTATAAAAGTAACACCATGTATAATGGATAATTTTTGGGTTCATATCGTCAGTTAAAGAGTTGTGACGATGTTCATAGTATGGGTTATATAGGTATCCTTAATTTCTGTTAAATCTGTTAAGAGAACCGAGGGTATCAATTATATTGGTATTATTTTAGATTAAACGTAAACAAATTTACTAAGCTACTATAAATTTATATGGATTTTATAACAAATCATCCGGCTTAAAAGTTGTGGGAAATGAAAGGAAAAAAATATAAGAATATATATTTCTGTAAAATGCCTTTAAATCTAAAGTTTTTTCTACATAGTATAGACTACTCTCAAATATTTTTAAATAAAGCCTTTTGAAATATATATATAAAACTGCTTATAATTAGCCAAGTTGAAACATTTTTAAGATACTAATAATAATGAGATATTATTTATATTTAGAGTTAAGGAGTTAAGGGAGATAGCGGAAAATGCAGAACGTACAGAAGAAGCGCGCCAGGCAGAAATAAAGGCGAAGACGGAAGAATTGGAGAAAAGAATTGCAGAACAGGTGACATGATGATACACATTTTTCTTTTAAAGGTGGCAAATGAGGATACGCCCTATTTGGGGGAAGGTAGTTAGCTTCGTTTAAGGAGATTTGTGATTTAAAAGATGTTACCTTGTTAATCTTAATTGTAGGAAAAGGAGAAGAACGGATAGGATAAAATAATGGGCAGGAAAGGTTGGAAAAAGGAAAGGGCAAGAAACTAATTACTATTACGAGCTGTTTTTACATAAAAGGTACTAAAAAGATATGAAAATGTCGATTTTTTTGTTGTCAGGAAAGAAATAAGAATACCGCTGAAGGACAAGTAGCTGAATTAAAAGGTCGGGTTAGAGAGTTAGAAGAACAATTACTTTCTTTACGAGAACGAACTGTTCGTTTAGTGGATCTGGAACGAAGACGATGTGGTGATTACATACCTTCCAAAGGTATGTCCATAGAAATTCTTCTTCTACCTACCAATTTCCCAGCTTTAGCCAGGATCTGCCTTACATGTGTGAGTAGTTTTTGGCTGTTTTTACGACCGGCCGCCTGCCTGATATCAACCTTCTTTGGGAATGCATTAATCAGTGATGTCTAAATACTCTTAGAAAGTACATATGACTCGGAAAAAATACATTGGTACTTGCCAGGATTGAACCCGCGCCCTCATGCATGAGAGGCGGGCCTTTTCACCACTAGGCCACCACTGACTAGAAATTAAAGTAGAACAAATGTTACTACGCAATACTAATGTACTTTTGTTTATAGAAAGTGAACCTTCTGATCGAGAAACTGAAATTTGGAAGGAACTGCAAGTGACTCGAGTTACTTTGTCGCGGGCAGAGGAAGAACTACGTCTGAGCAGGGCTGATAAAGATAGCTTTTTGGAGTCTTTGTCTCAAATTGCGGTAATATATACAATATAAAAATATATTTTAATATCATGAAGTTATCTAAAGCCTAAATGTTGTTACAGCAAATGGAAAGGAATGACAAGGAAGACAAAATGTCTGCGGAATTAGTAAAGAAAGAACAGTATATACGGAAATTACAGAACATAATCGAAGAACAGCGAGAAAACGAGAAAATCATGTAAGTAGTACTACTTTTTTATGTAATACTAGTTTTTGCCCGCGACTTCGTCCGCGTTAGTTTCGTCATTAGTAATATATGTACAGCTGACTGGGCGAACTCTATTCCGTTTAAGAGGGCATTAATAATCAGGTTTCTCCTGTTTCAATCGAACAGAATGATTGACATATTAGTTAGTTGTCAAATCTAATGTCAAAGAAAACGTTTGTATGGGAAATAGAAAAGGGCTGTTTTTATGGTTTTCCCAGTAATGAATAAATTTTTTTTAGCTTTTATACCTTCCCTGAACCTCCACGAACATTTCAAGACTAAGATAAGATAAATCCGTTCAGCTGTTCTCGAGTTTTAGCGAGACTAAGGAACAGCAATCCATTTTTATATATATAGAAGATTAATCCAAACTACTCGTAATGATTCACACGAGCACAGATGAAGACCTAATTATAGTACTTAATAGTGCTAAAAGTCAAAATACTGAAAGCTCTTAAAAGATTTTTACATTTTTGTCAGGGAGCACACAATGACAGATTATGAAAATCAGCTGGCAACACTACGTCTTGAGGTCAAACGTTTGAGAAATTATGATTGTTACACCAAGGACACTCAATATCAAGATCTACAGACTGAGGTTTCAAATTTTTTGGTTGTTTGAAGCATTTTATATAAAGATCTTAAGCTTGCATAGAGTTTCTATGATTCTTCTTTTAAGTAATCATCTTTTTATTCTTCTTCTTCTACCTGGCAATATCCCAGCTCTTTTTGGCCAGGGTCTGCCTTACATGTGGATAGTTTTGGCTAATTGTTTTTAAGCCCGGCCGCAGCCTGACATCAACCCTCTTTGGGAATGCATTAATCATTATGTCTAAATGCTTATAGAAAGTACATATGACTCGGAAAAATCACATTGGTACTTGCCCGGGCCAGGATCGAACCCGCTCTCTCGTGCTTGAGAGGACCACTGACTTAATCATCTTTTTTGTTATTAATAGCTGTTGGAATTACAAATGCAAGTTGAGACGTTGTCTCGTGAGCGATCAGCCTTAGTGTCGGCAGCGGCTTCACGAGCGCTGATGCTGGAGAGGCATGAGAGGGCTGCGGATCTATTCGCTAAGATCACTCGCGCGAGGAAGGAACTTGAGGCTCAGATAGATGATAATCACGACTTGCCACATATATCTGACGGCCTGCAAGCTGAGGTACATATCTTATTTAGAAAACACTAGCTGCGCCCCGCGGATTTCCGGGATGTAAAGTAGCCTATATCTTATTTCTGGACGTCAGCTTCCTGTATACAAAATTTCATCAAAATCGATTCAGCCGTTCGAGCGTGAAGAAGTAACAAACATACACACATACAAACTTTCGCAATTATAATATTAGTAGGATTTTGTTTATCGTATATATATTTTGTTTATTCAGTGAATATATAGAGTTCATTTAGCTGGAAATATAAAAAATGACATGTTATTAGATTGTTGTTTCTTAATAGATGTGTAAAAATATTTTATCTATCGTAGAAATGTTTGGAAAATGAATTCATTGAATATATAGTTAATTTAGCTGGAACTATAAAAAATGTCATGTTTAATATGATTGTTGTTTCTAAATAGATGTGTAAATCGGTGTCATCTATCTGCGCGTCGTCTGCCGAGACCTGGTCTGCCTTGAAGGCAGAACGGGCTCGTGTGTTGCGACTGGAGAGTGCGGTGGTCTCTCAGAGTATACAATTGGAGAGAGAAACCAGAGTTAGAACTCAACTTGAAAGACGGAGGGCCACGTTGGAGAGGGAATTATTCCGGACACGTCACGATACTTCATGTAGCAAGATTTCCTCTAATCCAAGTTTGGTATTTTTATAAAGACAAAAACACCTTTGTGTATATTTAATTATTTTTTTTGGATATTTGTTTTTTTTTAAGTTTCCCATATTTTCCCAAGATTTGGGCTTATTTAACCTATTTTTTTATTTCAGATTCGACCATTTTCTTCCCCTAGGTGATTGGTAACACAAATGAAGAAAATCGATCAGTTAAAATGTCAATTTGTAATAAATAATTTATACATAGCAAACTTTTCATTTTACACAATTTTTTAATATTTTAATACAGACGCCATAAAACTAACATCCCATTCACACGAGCGGGTGACCGGCGAATTTGAACATTTTACTCTTTTTATCGTTCCTCGATTGATCGGGGAGGAGATTTTTTAAGTATTTTTCAGCTGGGTATTTAACTTGACTTGGTCTATTGTGATACATTAAATTACTCTCATTAAAAGACATCAGATCCTCCGCATTAGGCGGCGGAATCCATTTCTGCGTGTCAATATGGGTGATGGCCTGTTTTCGGTCGAGATTGTCATAATCGTATTTAGAATCGTTTGATAAATCGTATGTTTTCTTCACGAAATTCCCCATGACTATTTTGGTGGGTGTTTTAATATTTTCTTGTTGTATTTGATTGTGTTCGTCGTAAAACCGTTTCGCGTGATGGTTGTCTAAGACCTCAATGTTTCTGTAGTTACTGTAGCTTTCTTTAGCAGCCAGTAACGGTTTTTCGTAAGGTGCTTCAATCTCTTCTTCCAATATCTTTATCAAGTTATCCAAATGTTCAAATTGAGGAGCCCTATTCAGTTTTTTCTCTATATAACCTTCATATTCCTTAAGTTTCGTCTCCAGTGTATGAATCTTATCGTTGTCTTTTCGTTTTTGTATCGCAGCTCTACAGTTTTGATCTTCCAAGGTGAGAATAATTTTCTCGAGCTGACATATTTGTTGTTTCCTTGTTTCAATGTTAGTGATGAGCGAGTTTATTTCTGTGTTCTTCTCTTCTATTTCTTGGCTGAGTTGTATAACGTTATTTTGTTCTTCCTCCTTTTCTGACATTATTTGTAAAATATTCTTTCTCTCCTTGAGAAGTTCCTCTTGTTCCCTAAGCGTGTCTTCTACTTCATTTAATTCGCCTCTCTTCATGAATATATCTTGTGTTATTTTATTCAAGTCCTCCTTGGCTTTGGATAACAATGAGTTTTGTTCTTCAACCTACAAATATATGTTTTTATGTTATTTATATGTAAATTTCTACAGGAAAAAAACTAGAAGGTGACCAATTCTACAAATAGGTGTCAGCTGAATAAACATTAATTACCAGTTTACGAAGATTATTCAAATCTTTTAATTCACCGAAATGTTCTTGCAAATTTTTTATTTGCTCTTTTAAGTCGATCAATTGGTTTTCATACATCTTCATTTTGCTTTCACTGAAATATTAAAAATAAAACATGAAAAAACAAAAAAACTGTGTCAATAATTAAATCTCTAAATGTTTATGGTATGAACAGTAAGTAAGTACCTTTCTTGTATCTGTTGTTCCATATGTTCTTGTTTATTTTCTAGTATTGTTATATATTCTTCTTTCTTATTAATTTCTCCTTTTAATTTCTCTTCAAACATGTGACACCTCTTGTAATCAGACTGAAATATTGATGTTGTTATATTACAATGTTCAATATAAAATTTCTATCGTATCTATTATCAACTAACCTCCATTTCTTTTATAACCTTACTGTGTTCTGAGACAAAGTTCTTATATTTCGCTAGATCAGAATTTGCTTTGTCTAGATTCTCTTTCGCTTCCTCTAACTGTTCTTTATATTTCATTGTTTCGTCTGAAATAAAAAGCAATTAAAATATTGTAAGTATCCTTATAATAACGTTTTAACTTTAACCCTTTTACCAACAGACAATAACGGTTTCATTTCATCTTTGTTTCTCTACAGTATATTAAACTATAAGCCTATATAAATCTCCTTCTACCTGGGAATTTCCCAGCTTTACCCAGGGTCTACCTTAGATATTGTGACTAGTTTTGGATAATTGTTTGTACGCCCGGCCGCCTGCCTGACATCAATGCTCTTTGGGAATGCATTATTCATTATGTCTAAATGCTCTCAGAAAGTACATATGACTCGAAAAAATCACATTGGTACTTGACAGGGCCGGGATCGAACCTATGAATGTCTCATGCATGTAGAGGCAGGCCTTTTAATCACTAAGACACCACTGACTTTCCTATATATATATACAGGGTGACTGGTGAATTACTATCGATATTTGAGGACGTGATATTTGACGATCATATATGACAAAATAAAAATTAATATAACATAAATATTAATAAACTTCTAAGTAAAGTTAACCAAAAGTTATGTAATTAATTACGCATCGTGTGAACACCCTACAGATTAGGTATACACTCACACACACATACGCGTGCGGCGGCGTGGTGTTGCATCAGCACGCCGCCGCACGCGTCCACACTTGGAACACTTGGAACGTGTCCACACTTTATTTATTTATACGAAAATTTTTTTACATAATTCGAATGAGAATCATGTACCGAGTATTCTTCTTAAATATTGATAGTAATTCACCAGTCACCCTGTATACATTCATATATATTTATCACTTACTAAACGCGTCTTCCATATCTTTATACTCTCTGAACAGCTGTGAATATCGTTCTTCTGCATCCTTCACTCGCGCGCTCTGTGACTCTACGCTATTTCTTAAACTCATATTTTCTTCCTTCGAATGTTTATATTTCTTTTCGACTTCCATTAGTTTCGTCATATTTTTATTCAGTTCTTGTTTTATATTGTTCACGGACTCGGTATAGTGTTCAGATAATTCCTCTAATTTCTTTTTAAGGTCTTCTTTCCTAAAAGTTAATTAAATATAAAATATTTTGGTTATTATTTTGTTGATAATTTTGTTGAGAAACTGACTCAGCCTGTAATGATTCTCTGGCAGCAGCTATCTCTTCCAGCTGTAATGTGTTTTTCCTCATCGATTCCTTCAATTTATTTAATTCCACATCAAAGTCCTTTTGAAGTTGTTCGTTCTGTATAAGATTAGCGAGTTTCATAAATAGTATAAAATTAGTATTTTCAAACAAGACTTATCGTAGATCTGTTACAAAGCAGCTCTAAATGGCTCAAACTAGTTTCCATGTTCTGTATGTACTCGTGAAATCCTTACTAATATAATAAATGCGAAAGTAACTCTGCCTGTCTGTTACGCTTTCAAGCCTAAACCACTGAACTGATTTTAATGAAATTTGGTACAGAGATAGAGTTGACATTGAGAGAGAGCATAGGATAGTTTTTATTCCAGACTTTTGAAAGGTTCTCTTGGAAACGCGATATAACCGAACTCCACGCGGGCGAAGTTGCGGGCGGAAAGCTAGTGTGTAAATAAATCGTTTGAACATATCGTCACCAACTTGATCATGTAACTGCTGCACGGTTCGCTCCAAGGACCTCGTTCTGTTCCTCGCGTGGCTGAGAGAACTCTCTAACTGCAGTGACCTCTCCTCACCGATTTTCACTTGACCTTCTGCCCTTGACAACCTGTCCTTTATAGTCATTCTCTTGATATTTTCTTCTTTTAGTTCTTTTTCAAGTTCCTTGTGAAGTTTAATTAAATTTAACGAGAAATTGTTACTTTACACAATCTACTTAAATGTCGAAATGAAACTGATATTTTCAGATTATTACGCCTAGGCGAAATTTGATCACGGTCGCTACAAAGAATCGAATATCGATCCTGACTCTAGAAGTGTGTAGCTATTATAAATAATAAAATACGAGAAGTAATTCGAAAATATTAGTTTCATTTAAATGAATAATCGAAAATTCTTAGATCTCATTATACAATTATCTTCTATAAAACATATAAAATTAGTTGTTATTTTATAAAGTAATCAATGAATACCTCGATCCTCAGCTTATTGTTGTATGACTTTTGTTGCTCGCATATGTGTATTCGTTTTTGGAGATCTTTGTTCTGAGAATTCAACTCGGACAGAGTGCATGTTAGTTCTTCGTTTTGCATTTGAAGGCGGACCGCTTCGTTCCAATATGTTCTTAAATAAACCAAAATGAATTAAACTTTACAAATATCAAATTAATATATCCCTACTTATATTATAAATGCGAAAGTAACTCTGTCTGTCTGTCTGTTACGCTTTCACGTCTAAACCACTGAACTGATTTTAATGAAATTTGGTACAGATATAGAGTTGACCTTGAGAAAGAACATAGGATAGTTTTTATCCCAGACTTTTGAAAGGTTCTCTTGGAAACGCGATGTAACCGAACTCCACGCTGGCGAAGCTGCGGGAAGAGAGCTAGTACTAAATAATTATTTAAACTCACCTTAAATAGTCATTTATTTCATTAAGGAACTCGCTCTTAGAGTTCTGTAAGCTGCTGTAGATCATTTCATTCTCTTCGTTGAATTCGTTGACTTTTTTAATTAGTTTTTGTTTCGAATACTCCTACAATGCAATAAATATTTTAACATTTTCTTCATTTTCATTTAAATGGAAAAGTAATATTTGAAAAGTTTTTAATAATCACCTTAACTGGATTGTTCAAGAAACTTTGAAACCACTCAATAAATTCTTTTCTCTTAACGAGAGTTTGCTCGCATGTGGCGACAAGCTTCGACGGCATGTCATTAACCCTTTTCAAATCAATTGTTAAACCCCTTGGGGAGAGTTGTTCATTTTCTGGATAAAATGTTAACTTACATTAAAAAATGCTGCTAAAGAATAAAAATAAATACATGGAAATAAGTAAGTAGGTATAATAATAAGTAAGTAGGCCTGGCGAGTATCAATGTGATTTTTCCGAGTCATATGTATTTTCTAAGAGTATTTAGTCACCACTGACAGATGAAGGAAAACTGGACTTATAATTATAAGTTTGAAATAACCAATCCGTTATGAGCAAGCGTGGTGATTAATGCTCAAACCTTCTCCATAGGAGAAGAGGTTCAGCAGTGGGCTCTGATAGGCTAATGATGATAAAAATATAAGGTATGCCTCACATGTTAAGCATTAGTTTAAAATAATAATCAAAATCCCATAACATGGCGTTTCCTTTCTAGTATGTTTATGATACGAACCTTCTTTCTTAACTTTTGATCCAGCACACAGTTGCAGCAGTTGTCCTGGAGACATGTTGGCTACATTCATGACGCGCAGGTCTTCAGCAGACGGCAGGTTGGCTGGGTGGCCCAGAACACGTAACTTCTCTTTCGTATTGCGGAGAATGGCGTATATTTCCAGTATGGTTTTCTGCAATTTATATTTAATACTAGAAGACCTGGCAAACTTCGTATCGCCCTATAATTAAGAAATATCCATTACGTTTTTTTATTTATATTTTTGGAGTTTACCTGTAAGCCATAAATCTCCGTGTTTTGAAGTGTAACATAATGATTGACATATTAGTTAGTTGTCAAATCTAATGTCAAAAAAACGTTTGTATGGGAAATAGAAAAGGGCTGTTTATAGGGTTCTCTAGGAAATGAATCAATTTTTTTCAGCTTTTATACCTTCCCTGAACCTCCTTGAACATTTCAAGACTAAGATAAGATAAATCCGTTCAGCTGTTCTCGAGTTTTAGCGAGACTAAGGAACAGCAATCCATTTTTATATATATAGAAGATATTTTAAAGCTCAGTATATTCATACATATATCCGCGGCTTTGTTCGCCTGCGTGTCGTTCTAAGTTCTTAAAGATTTAACCTATCATAATGCCAAGTTTTATCGAACATAGAAACTTACCTTTATTTTTTATATAAACATTACGAGATTCAATAAAACTTTATATTTAAAAGTGACTAACCAGAATTTTAAAAAAATGTAAGAAAATCAATCAAAATAATACAGTCGGAATTATTAAAGGTTCAAAGTTAAGTCCTTTACGAGGTACATTTTTCCCAGAATCCTTGAGTTTTGTAAATTTTATTTTTTTTAATCGCGTCCCGCTGAGATGATGTATGGCTTGTGAAGTTGTTTGGACCGGGATTGTAACGGGATTAAAATAATTGTAGTTTAAATTTTACGTTTAGCTTTTACACCCGTCGTTGCTCGCATAACTTGTATATTTTTTTAGTTCTCATTTCGCTTATAAATTTTTACTTAAATTACATTTACAAGTAAAATTTCTTTTTAACAAACGTCAATTAATTTTGAATAACTTTTCTATAATGTACAAGACAAAAAACATTACCTATCAAATTAAATGAAAGATTATAGACCTGTCGATTATAAAGTTCACTTTTCATTTCCTGAAACTGCAATATTTTTTCTTGCCAGTTGTTCTTGAGGTAGGCAATCTTATCACTGCGAGATGTTACTGATTCTGTGAAATCAAATGACGAAGATTAGCCCATTGAATGTATATATTTTCTTATTAATATGATTCTATATGATATTTAAATGAAACTAATATTTTTCGAATATAATACGCGTGATTTATTTTTGTATAAAACTACCTACTACCGACGTTTCTGTTACTTTTCATCAACCGTGATCACGGACAGACGAGATGTGAATGTCTGTCGGTTGGTCCTGTTATTTATTTGGTTGGTTGGTCATTAAAGTCGAGAATATGTAATTTTTTACAAAAATAAAGTCGTGTAGTATGTATATCCCAAGAATATTAGTTTCATTTAAATGAATACTCTCGAAAGTCTTATATCTCATTTTATATGATATTTTTTATTATATGCGAAATCTTTACAACCTTCTTCGTTGGAATCAAAGAACAGGCTCTTCATATCACTATAAAGTTGATTAGCATCAGTGGAATCCTTCTGATTCAACTCCAATTCTTCACACTTCTTTATGGTCTCCTGGTAAGAAAAAATAAAATAGAAATAACTTGTCTATTAATATAATACGACATTTTGAATAGTTATACCTGATCAGGTAAATTTGATCTTTGATATGTTGCTTTAGATAGTAACATTTTCTGAAACAAATGTATTATTTTATATATGTTTTTTTATATTATTATTATTTAATTGTACACAACATACCTGTCTAATGGGTATAGTTATAATCTGTCTGCTCGTTTTATTTGGACTGTCATTATAGTTGTCGTTCATTTGTCTTTTTATAAAGGGTCTCTAAAATGTAAAAAAAATACGTGCGTACAAAGTACACATGTCATAAGTGATACTTCTTTGGCGAACTAATTTATAAATCTTGTTTATATTTATACAAATCTAAAACGTTACGACGTTCGCTCTGTCTCACTCTTTCTCTCAATCTTTCTCGCTCGCTCCCTACTCTCACTCCATACTAGTTGCTTCATGCTACGTTCGTTCTGTCTCACTCTCTCTCAATCATTCTCGATCGCTCTCTCTCTCTTTTTCGACACTTCCATTGCATACCGGCGTGACGTCACATCTGTCAAAATTCTACCCTCATGCGCTTAACCCTAGAAAGATAGTCTGCGTAAAATTAACGCATGCGTTTGCGAAATATAGCGTTCTCTTCCTAAATAACGCGAATCCATAGCTGTGTGTTTAGGACATCTCGTTCGTCACTGGGAGCTTCCTCATGGCGCACGTGGACTTCAGGTAAGTGCAACCGATTTTGAAATAAAACGACCACGTGCGTCAAAATTACGCATGATTATCTTGTATGTGACTTTTATGATTTTGACTTGTACTATTTGTTTTTCTATTTTTAATGTTTTTATAACTGTATATCATTATTTATATTACTAGTTTCTTTTTATAGATATTAAAGCAACGATGGGAAATAGAAACTTAGACGAAGACCATATCCTGGCCAGTCTCATGCAAAGTGACGACGAGATTCCCTGTGAGTATACCGACAGTGAAGTAGCGGACCATGAGAGTGAAGATGACGTGCAGAGCGACACAGAAGAGGCTTTTATAGATGAGCTAGAAGAAGAATAGCCAACGTCAAGTAAAAACATAATCTTAGATAGGCCAAGCACCACTGAACAACCAATATCAATGTTTTGTTTCGACGGACCCCTTACTCTCGTCTCATATAAATCGAAAACGGCAAGAATGGTTTACTTATAATCGTCTTGTGATGAGGATGCTACTATCATTGAAGTGACTGGTAAACCAGAAATGATTATGTATTATAATCAAACAGAAGGCAGAGTAGACACACTCGACTAAATGTGTTCTCTGATGTCCTGTAGTAGGAAAACAAATAGATGGCCTATGGCTTTGTTGTATGGAATGGTAAACATTGCCTGCATAAACTCCTATATAATTAATAGCCACAATGTTCATTACAAAGGAAAAAAGCCTCTAAGTCGTAAAAATTTCATGAAGAATCTTAGCTTGGGTCTGTCTTCTCCATTTATGCGAAAGCGGTTAGAAACTGCTACTTTGAAAAGATATTTGCGTGATAACATCTTTAATATTTTCCTAATATTATGTATAAGATATTCCTATTGTTGATTTTGTGAAAGAAAAGGTTGATTATTATAGTTAAAAATAATTTGTGATGGAAAAAATAAGTGTTAAAAAAATTATTTGATTTATGAAAGAAGATTATAGTTTTGAGTTTATTTTTAATAAAAAATGTTTATAAATAAATTATCTGCAGTTTTAATTATTCTAATATATATGTTAATGTATATAAGACACGATTTTATTCAAATAAATTAATAAACCCCAACTTACAGCTAATTAAAACACATGCGTCAATTTTACGCATGAGTATCTTTTCAGTACTACACAATATGATTATCTTTCTAGGGTTAAAGAAGTTTCACTTCAATAATATGACCAAAAAATATATATATGTATATATTTCTACGCTTCCAAGGGTAAGCAAACTTTAACTTTAAAACACAGGCAGTGCCTTACACTATTATAATTATTTTTACTAATATTAGGGCTGAAAATCCGTTTTAAATTAATTTCTTTATTATAAAGCTTAGTTAGAAGATAGTTTTTTTACTTTGGACATCGGCAACAACCTCTCTCGCTCCAATTTGGCTGACCGTGACATACTCGGTATCATTTCAATGGTGTCGTCAAATATTTTGTTACTTTTTGTAGCTGACTGAAGTTGTATAACGAACATAGTAAGTAGCCTTTATATATTTAATAAAAATAGGTTTCTGGTAATTGAAATAAATTCTAACCTCGTTTGACCGCGGCCTGATGGACGCTTTGTTTTTCTGTAAATTTTTTGATTATTATTGATTATTATGATGTATATATATAAAAGAAAGTTGTGTTAGTTACACTATTTATAACTCAAGAAACGACTGTACGGATATGGATGACAATTGGTGGAGAAATAACTTAGAATCAGGAGACGATAGGATATTTAATTCTGTTTGATCGTAAAAACTTAATAAATTATAATATCTGGTCATCTATGGCCTCTAGGACTGAATAGGGTTCTCCCTGTCAGCTATACATATATTATTAATTCCGAAATAAAAACGAACCCCGTCGCGGTCAAAAACTAGTAAGATAATAATAATATTTCTTGCTATATAAACTAGAATGGTATGGAGAATATTAAAATATCTTTCATTAGGTTTTCATATCTTTTATAAAATGTTTAAAAAGGAGTTTTATATTATTTTGATACTCACATTGTCAATTATCGCTCTGTTACCGAATGCAGTGCGTTGTCGACATGGCGGCAATCTTTGTGGTATCTTACATTTAGCATAAGCCATTGGTCCTTCATTTTTTGCTGCGATTATTAATATATGAAAAAGATATTATAATTCTAAATGCTAGAACAATGTATGAAGTTATTACAAAGAATAAAATTCAATAAAAATGCATATGAACACCACCTTGTACTTTGGGCTCTAGAGACATAATACTCCAATTTTATTGTGGAAAAATCTGACTATAGAATGTGATATAGAAAAGAAAACCAGTTAAAATATAATGCATAAAGAAATATTAAGAAAAAACAGTTATAAAGTTTGTAAATATACTAAATAATTTGTAATCGCGTTCTCAAGCCAAAAAAGAGGAAAACTGACACTCTTGTTGTCAGTTAGGCCAGGCGTAAAAGGTTTAATATTTATTTAGAAAAGAGTTTAAAGTTATAGCACAGATAATTAAGATATAACTAAAGTAATGGCCGTTAAAATATTTTAAAATGAGAAGCATTTCAAATCAAAGCAGACCATATTAAATGTCATCAAAATTGTAGAATGTTCAGGTTTTACGATTCAATCCATGCTTCATAGTTATTAGGAATAAAAGATTAATACCTTTATATATACCAATTGTTCAGTGTTTTTGGAATAATGACAACTACCAAATCTTTAAGAGACAAGTCATGTAAGTAGCATTGGGTTTAAGTGTTGTTAGTTTTAATATAAAGAGACGTATAGAATTGTTATGGATAGGTTATGAGATGAGAAAGAGTTGACAGAGCGTAGAGATAGGCTACTGTTACTCAGGTTTAAAATAAGCCTGCATATTTTAAGCATGCTTAAAACAATCGTTCCAAATACACATGCCTTTTTATAGCGTACTTTTCTCGCTCTCTGTCAGTTCAAACAAAGTCATGTATCAAACAGCTATCCGTATGGAGATGATGATGAATAAGATCATCCTTTTGCTGGTGATGCAATGCATCCAGAAGCTTATATCATGACTCTAAAAAAAGAATATAAATATAATTATTTGGATCCGTAATTGTATATCTAGAAGATAGGACTTTGGAGCAAGTGCTCAACTACTTACAGAAATATGAGGAGACGCTGTTGCAATTGACTGATCGGTACTAGCATGCTTAATAAGCAAACTTATTTAGACGTGTTTAACTCCAAATAAGCATGCTTATTTTAAGCAACACTTCAACACATGCTAGTAAACAGTTGCTCAATTGCTCAACAACAAGTGCTCAATTAAAGCATTTTTTCTGATTGAAATAAGCATGTGTAACAGTAGCCTTATGTTGAAGATGATTATTGAGGGTTATACTATCAGATACATCATGTCCCCGGGTCACTCCTCGGCCCACAGCGGCGTCTGCAGCTCGAGCGGCGAGGAACGCCTCCAACAGAAACCTATCCTTGCCAACACCCCAACGAACGTCTCCCACAAGAACTACGTCACCTGTTTCTTCTAAAGTAAACCGAATTCATACCATCTTTATTCAAAAACTTGGTTAAATTTGAGATTAGAAATATACTATTGTAGTTTTTCCCGCGAATACGTCAGCGTTAATTTCAGCATTAGTAAATGTATAGCTCATCGGGCGAACTCTTTTCTGCTCTAAAGCCCGAAAATAACCAAATATTAAGTTTTTTTTCAATCAAACAGAATTAAATATCCTATGACCGTCTCCTTGTTCTAATCTATCTCCCCACCAATTGTCAACCATATCCTTACAGCCATTCTTAAGTTATAAATAGTGTAACTAACACAACTTTCTTTTATACTATATAAAGATATACATTTTCTCCTCAGATAAAAGCTACATTGTCACGCAATGGACAGAGATCGGAGTCCAAAACTGAAATTAAAGTTTGTTGTCATTTGTATCTAAAAATATATTAAATAGTGCTCCGAACTTTTGATTAATTATTTGGTTTGATTTCAGATTAATAGGAATACTGAGAATCAGTTTTTGGAACCCGAATGTGAGGTATGAAAGATGTGTCAAATTATTTAACAAACTTTTTATCCTTGATATAAAACAAAGTGAATTTCAGGCTTCTATAAAACCAGATAGTTCTTACATAAAAGAACCTGAATCTGTCATTTCTGAGAATAACGAGATGGTTATGTGTTCTAATGAAGAGGTCAATGAACCGTATCTAAACACTATCGAAACACTAGGTACGTACTTTATGTTAAAATAAATAAAAAATATATTTCTATCTTTATTAAACATTTCCCAGACATACAA
The DNA here is from genome assembly GCA_916720795.1 of Danaus chrysippus. NCBI lineage: Eukaryota > Metazoa > Arthropoda > Insecta > Lepidoptera > Nymphalidae > Danaus > Danaus chrysippus. The sequence goes on along the minus strand of CAKASE010000049.1, from coordinate 16,951,265 downwards.
CATATGGAGGTGAATCCTGGAGCTTACGTGGAACCAGCGGAAATTGGTAAACATATACTGGTAATATTTGTTATAGTAAAATGTTTTTGAGTAAAAGAATAATACTTAATTCGTAGAGAGCAAACGCCGTCCTCCAACGCCGGTGTTCAGTCGACCGCAAACCCCGAGGAGCTCAGCAAGTCGACCGCAAACTCCTCGCCAAGTGCCGACCCCAAGGGTTCCAACCCCTCGCAGCCGCCCCAACACCCCACAGAAGAGTGCTCCGCGAGTCAAAACACCCACACCGCAACCTCGCCCCTCAACCCCCAGCTCGCAAGTTAACAGCGACGATCTTATAGCAGTCTACACCAACAAAAAGAAGCAATACCATCGCTTGAAAAAGGAACTCGACCTCAAACAAGTATGGCAACTGTTATACAATATAAACATGATAAAATGAAACTAATATCCTTCAGATTACTAGGCGTTCTTTATTATTGTAATAACTACATACTCCCGACGTCTCGGTTACTTTTCATCAACCATGATCACAGACAGACGAGATGTGAATGTCTGTCAGTTGGTTCTGATATTTATCATCTACCGCCAATGACTTCTTAATATTATAATTATAATTTTAAACAGCTTCAATGATCGTAAAAAAATACACTTAAATAAATATAGCAACTGTATTCGTTTTGAAAAATGACATATCCTTAAGTTCTTACTTATACATTTTATTTTTAGTTCATCAGATTGTATGACTCAAAAACTGTTGTTTTCTTAGTGAAAACATTTAAAACCGAGGTATTTTATTCAGCAAGCCGTGCTAGAACTCTTCGAATCCTTGCGTGATCTGCGGCCCAAGCTGCCGGGAGAGCAGCCAGTGGCAGTGGAAGGAGAGCTGGTGGTGTTTAACGTGGCGGACTGGGCGCCTGAAGAGGTGACACAACTGTGCAAGGACGCTGCTGCCTCCTCCTACAACGAAGGCACCATAGAGCTTATCAATACTGCCGCTATAGGTCAGACACGACTTATATTAAAGCGAAACCCTTTCATAATAATATCTGTAAAAATCACGATCAGATGAACACGCATTGGGAGAAGTGGAAACGAAAGTGTTGAACATTCCTGGATATTTTGCGGAACTATGTCTCCAAGCGTTCACAGCACGTCAGGAACTGATTGATTGGATTAAGGATTTGGTCGAAAAAAAGGTTAGTAATCATGCAAGATGTTATAATGCTCAAACTTGTTATTAATGTGATGTTACATTTCTGTTTGTGTCAGGAAATTGTGAACGAGGAAGCTATGGAGCGAATTTCTATTTACAACAATCAGGGCCTACATTTGTGTGAAACTCTGCGAGAGTTGAAGTCCAAAGCTGATGAGGCTGTGAATACTGTAACGCTGTTGTTGAAGTATTTTGAACATAATATCTATATTTGAACTATTTTTGACACAAATCTAGGGATTTATGAATAAGCCCATCGTTGTTTTCTTACAGACGAGCTAGCAATGAACGTTCAACCCTTGTAACAGTCGGGGAGTCTTTAGTACGAGAAGTTGCAAGACTACGTCAGGATCTGGAAAGCCGCTCTGTGGTCGTGGAAGAAATACATGAACCACGCGTCGACCCGGAAATGAATAAGGCTCTAGAGGTATAGTCCGTTAAACTTAAGCTGAGCTTTGCATTTGTGTGAGTGTAAGTAAAAGTAGTGTTAGACAAAAAACTTTTATATTTCAATTTTATTATATTTTAAATAAATACATAACATAAGTGCTATAAAATAGGCAAAACTCGTAAAAGGCCAGATGGAAATATATGGATATTATAGAATTCTTTTTTATTAATTAATAAAAATTTTAAAAACTATACAAATTCTTCTTCACTTGAAGGGTGAAGTGAGGAAGGTGCGGGGCGGAATAAAAGCAGAATAAACCGTTTCAAAATTAGAAAAGAACGTGGCATTAAAAAAATTGACATCCGTGTGCACTTAAACAAATGCAAAGCTGAGCTTAAATCAAACGCACTATAAGTCAACTGATAGATGCTAGCTCAGAAGATTAGGTGATATGTGATTGTTATATTTGTTTTGTTCAGGATCTGCGTAGTGAATTAGAAGAGGAACGGATTGCCAAAACGGCAATGAAAGAAAAGTTGGCCAACTCCGAAACGCAACTGCGACAGATGCGTTTGCGGATTTCCAAAATGGACCGACAGCTTCGGGAGGCAGATGCTAGTATAATAAGTCTGACAGAAACTGTTAAGTCTTCAGAAGACAAGGTAATATAATTTAAACCAGCTTAACAGGACTTTATACAATTTTACTTAGATTTATTTTACTCACAGATTAGGCAAAAAGAAGTACATTTTGAGGCCAGAGCGAGAAAGTTAAAAGAAACTTTAAAAACTGGAGAAGTAGCAAGCAACCATTTGGCGCAACAACGTGACGCTCTGCAAATAGAGTGAGACAGAAATATAATGTTCATATACTCCCACAACTCGGACGTGTGTTAAAAAATATTTTTTGTTTCAGAGTAAATCAACTTAAAGACCAAATACAAGCAATGATGGTTCAGCATAAAAGTGACGTTCAAGAATTGAATCAAAGAATAAAGGATTTGACGTTTACTCTAGAAGAAAATAAAATAACGACACAGACTCTGCTTGAAGAAAACCAAAATCTTCAATCACTTCTGACTGAAAGCAAACAATACGCTGAGGAATTGAAAACCAAAGTAACTGATCTGGAAAATAGTAAACCAAATCCAGGTATAAAAAATAATATAATATAAGATTTTCATTTGAAATATTGTTTAATTATGGCATTTATTTAAAGACTTGCCAACCGAAAGAGAAATGGATTTATGGGCGGAACTACAAGCAACTAAGGACACACTGCGAATGACAGAAGACGAGATCACAGCTTGCAAGAGAGAGAAAATACGCTTTCTGGAGAGCCTATCAAAGATCGCTGTAATTATTTATTACAAAACTATCGTTAATTATTTAAATTTTAACTTTACTAGTTAATTTTCTTTCAGTCTTATATACCTGATAGCTTTTACAGTATAACCGATAAAGGTGATATATAGATACATATAAATAAACATGAAAAATATTCGCCTAACGAAACATTGACTTGCAGGAATCCGACGATAAAATTGGATTACAACAAAAGTTATCCGCCGAGCTGCTCAATAAAGAAGAAATATTATCAAAAATGCAAACACAAATACGAGACTTAACTAAGAATATAAAACTAAAGTAAATAAAGCTTCCAAAATTAATAAAGAAATTAGGTGGTTTTTTTATATGCAGATCCTAAAATTAAACTAAAATTACTATTTCAGTGAACAAAAGGTCATTCAATATGAACAGTTTGTCAGAGACATACAAGCACACAACCGAGCTGTGGCCAACTGTAAGGAAGCACCCAACGGCATCAGCTATGAAGATTTACAACAGGAGGTAGAATTATTTATTTTCTATCAAAATCATTATTTCAAGAATATTTGCGAATATAATATACTAGCTTTCCGCCCGCGTGGAGTTTGCTTATATCGCGTTTCCAAGAGAACCTTTCAAAAGTCTGGGATAAAATCTATCCTATGTTCTTTCTAAAGGTCAACTCTATCTCTGTACCAAATTTCATTAAAATCAGTTCAGTGGTTAAGGCGTGAAAACGTAACAGACAGACAGAGTTACTTTCGCATTTATAATATTAGTAAAAGTGATGTTATTTTCATAGATTATGAACCTCAAGATGAGCCTCTTAGACGCAGTCCACCGTAATGATGAACTGTCTGAAATCTTGGCACAGAAGGAGCAGCAACTAGAACACCAGGATAAAACGTCACGTGCCCAGACGAAAGTCATTAAGGTTACTTCCTTTACTTGAAAAACTGTTCACGAGAGCAGAGTCCTTGATACAAAATACAATTGTCTTCATCTTGGTTTTGTCGTCATTTATTTATATTTTTTTTAATAACGGCACAGGTTCGCGAAGAGTTGATCAATTTGCTTAAAAACAAAGAGACCGAGCAGAGCCGGGAGCTCGCTGGATTACAACAGGACTTAGAGCATCGAATGAGAATAGTTGACGAAGTGAGGGGCTTTATTTTTAATTATTTATGTATTTTTTTATATTATTAATCAGATTAATACACATATACCAAGTTTATTAATCAAAATATTATTTAATCCCAGTTTCAGTTCTAAATGCGATTATTCACATTTTTTATATCGTCTAGAATGTTTCTATAACTTTTGCTAAATATTGGATGTAATTGAACCATTCAAAGATTCATCTAAATTTATAATCCTATATCAAATTTGAGGTGAACAAGCAGATAGCAGAAAAGGCGGACGAGATTCAAGAGCTGTTTAGTACGTTAGAGAACAAACAACAGCAAATACATCGCCTGGAAAAGATTGTGCTGGCGTTGGAGGAGCAGCAGCGACGGGCGCAAGCTCAACGGACGCGGCACGAGGAGAAAATTGCAGCATTAGAACACGAGCTAGCAGCTGGAGGGATCAGAAAGGAACGGTTTGTATCAATATTTATACCCTTCATATTTTAGCTAATTTTATAATATAGTATTAATGTCCTATGTTTTATTTTCAGGAAATTTCTTTTCTTTTAATTTCGGATAAAATTTTTGCGGAAAGTGGAACATGTTGGTTTTTGTCAAGTGGGATGGGTAAAGTTGTGGTCAAATTTATATTGTTTTTGTGATTATTGTTTATAATAAAAGATTTTACAAGTCCAAAATGCCTGTTTTTTATTCAAAGATATATTTAAGATAAAAAATGTTTCATAAATTTTAATATTTCTACTTTGAGTCAAAATAAATGGTGTATAAATAAGGATCGACCTCAAATTGGCATTTTAACTTAAATAAAATGCTAATGTGAAAATATCTTTCATTTGCCTCAATAAACTAGAAGTTGTATCTCCATAGTAAAGCATTCGTGGTCTCTTGTCAATTGTCAAACTCTGTGAACGTCATTTAATTTAATATATGAAATAAAATGTGAAGTGAAAATAATGCTAAACGCGCTTGTTAACAGAAAATTATAAATTCAGTGATACAAAGTGGTTAACAATTATATATTGAGATTAATTTATATTTAATTATTATTCTTACATAGTGTAAATCAATAACACAAAATGTCTGAACGAAAAGTTCTAAATGTAAGTTTTAATACATTTAATATTTTCTTAGGTAGAGAAATAACAAAACAATGTTTTATCGGTAATTATATTTACAAATAAAGATTATAATATAGTATTTTTTTTCCGAAATGCTCACATTTTCTGTAAATTAATATGCGATTGAGTAATGGTTTCCAATTCACTGATCTTCCTTTGTATTTCATGTTTTAGAAATACTATCCCCCCGATTTCGATCCGTCAAAAATCCCTCGTATGAAATTGGCTAAAAATCGCCAATACACGGTAAGACTGATGGCTCCATTCAACATGAGATGCGCTACTTGTGGAGAATATATTTATAAAGGAAAAAAATTTAATGCTCGGAAAGAAGATGTCGAAAATGAGGATTATCTTGGTATAAGAATATACAGATTTTATATAAAGGTATGTATAAAGTACTATTTGTCCAAAGCCATGGCAAAAATGAACAATATAGAATTGAAATATGTAAAATATTTATTGTATATAAGTTATAAAAAACATATTTAAAAGTATGCAGACTTGGAACATTGTACATGAGAAGATAGTCCTCAATTATGTATCTTGTAAATACTCTCAAACAAAAAAAAATTGCTTGCTTTGTATAAATAGATAAGTTGTAATATCAGTCAATTTAAAATATTTCACATATTCTAAGAACAAATATACTTAGTCTAAATCTATCAATTACAGTGCACCCGATGTTTACAAGAGATATCATTCAAGACCGACCCAAAGAATACTGATTACGAGATAGAAGCCGGCGCCACGAGGAACTTTATGGCCTTGAAACTGGCCGAGGAACAGGCCAAGAAAGAGGAAGACGAACAGAAAGAAGAAGAAGCCAACAACCCCATGAAACTCTTAGGTATTCTAGAATAGAATATAACTTATTATACGCCACTAGTAAAATAAATGTCATGTCATCAGCCTATCAGAGTCCACTGCTGTAAGGCCTCTTCTCACATGGAGATGGTTTGAGCATTAATCACCACGCTTGCTGAAGATGGGTTGGTGATTTCAAACTTATAAATTGTAAGTCCAGGTTTCCTCACGATGTTTTCCTTCACCATCTGTCAGTGGTGTCTAAATATTCTTAGTCGTCCATGAATATGCTGAAATATTTATAAATTGTTATAGCTACACTGTAAACACAATAACAAAAGTATAGACAGGAAACAAAGAAATAAACATTGAAATATAATTGTTTGACTTGTTACAACATTTTGTTGGTGAATAAGTTTTCAATCATAATAAGATGTTTGGTTAAATACATGCACATAATGTTAATAATAAAATAACATGAATCTTATTTATTGTATAGCAGGAACTTTGTTTCACATTTAAAAACTACTACATATGTTAGAAAAATATTTTTTGCCCATTTATAACAAAATATTAAATTTGTTTAGTAGTTTTATCATGTTTCAGAATAACAAATGCTTCACAGCATTATATTTAGACACCACTGACATATGGTGAAGGAAAACATTGTGAGGAAACCTGGACTTACAGTTTCACAATTATAAGTTTGAAATCACCAACGTCTTGAACAAGCGTGGTGATTAATGTTCAAACCTTCTCCATGTGAGAAAGAGGCCTTTGCTCAGTAATGGCTCCGATAGGCTGATAAATAAAATATATATACATATGTATATAATATTGTGTGTTCCAAATGCTATCAATATTAATTTACTTCTGATTTTACACCAGATCCTATGAATTGACTAAAAATATATAAATTCTTTTTCAGAATACAGAACGGAACAGTCTAAACAGGAGATAGAAAGATTGGAGAGTTTGGAGGAGCTCAAAGAATTGAACCGGAGACAGAGAACAGTTGACTATGAGGGGATGTTGAAGCAGTACCAGGGGGAGACGGCTGAGGAGAGACGAGCCAGGGAAGAGAGGGAGGACGATGACTTTATTAAGTATGGACAGTAATATACACATACTATATATTATAATATATTCTAGATTAATTATTATACGATCCCTACTAATATTATAAATGCGAAAATAACTCTGTCTGTCTGTCTGTTACGCTTTCATGCCTAAACCACTGAAGTGATTTTTATGAAATTTGGTACTGACATAGAGTTGACCTTGAGAAAGAACATAGGATAGTTTTTATCCCAGATTTTTGAAAGGTTCTCTTATAGTAAAAAGTGTGGTGTGCATTTGACTACATTCCATATCTTTCCTCTCATAGAGAGTCGCCACTAGAATGATTGTAACATTCAATATCAAGCATTCCACTGTTTTTATTACTCTTTAGGACATATCATAGTTAAACAATTGAAAACCATGACGATTTAATTGAATCTATTTCCAACTAGCTTTCCGCCCGCAGCTTCGCCCGCGTGGAGTTCGTTTATATCGCGTTTCCAAGAAAACCTTTTCATTAAAATCAGTTCAGTGGTTTAGGCGTGAAAGCGTAACAGACAGACAGATAGAGTTACTTTCGCATTTAATATTAGTAGGGATAGTTTATATTAGTTTCTGCCTGAAATTTCGTCCGTGTGGACTTAGAATCACATATAGTTATATAGTCTTTGTTACGTGACTTCTAACAATGATAATAAAATTGATAATTTTTAGTTTCCTAAGCTAAGTGAACTAATTTCTGGGATAAATTATAGCTCATATCCTATTCTGATCTCTAAGTTACAGTACTGTAAAGATTCAACAATTTTCGTTTCGTAGTTTTAGCGTGTAAGGGCAACAAACATCTATATACAGGGTGACTGGTGAATTACTATCAATATTTTAGGAGAATACTCGGTACATGATTCTCATTCGAATTATATAAACAAAATAGGTACTTAATTTTTGACCAAATTTCCGTATTAATAAATAAAGTGTGGACACGTTCCAAGTGTGGACGCGTGCAGCGGCGTGCTGATACAACACCACGCCGCCGCTCGCGCGTTTGTGTGTGTGTGTATACCTAATCTGTAGGGTGTTCACACGATGCGTAATTAATTACATAACTTTTGGTTAACTTAGAAGTTTATTATTATTTATGTTATATTAAGTTTTATTTTGTCATAATGATCGTCAAATATCACGTCCTCAAGTATCGATAGTAATTCACCAGTCACCCTGTATAATACAAACATCAGCAAAAACTTTCCAATTTATATAGGAGATAGTAAAAGCTTCTATTCCACTTTTTCGGTCGTCAGTTCATTTGTTACATCTCAAAACAATGATAGGAATATCGAGTTCATTGAAATTAATTCTGTTAAATAAATACTAATGTGGATATAACTTAGAAGTTTGCATTATGTGAAACTAACAGAACCATATAATCGACTAACAAACTTTTATAATTATCCAGTTGTATACAGTAATACAGTACACATATATACAGTAATCTCCTTAAATATTGATAGTAATTCACCAGTCACCCTGTATAAGTTGAAATAAGCCTAAATCGAGATTAAGAGATAGTAGGTTTAATATATATTCTGTTTATTTTTGTGTCAACATTCTAGTGAAAATGTCTATAGATAAAGAGAAAATATATGATTAATTGTAAAGGAACCAAACTTAAAAGGTCATTGAAAAGAAACAAAGAAAAAGAATGGTCTAAAATATGATATGTATTGAAAAAAACTTATATCAAAATACTAAAAGCATTATGATCTGTAATAACTTTTCTCATTATCATTCAAACATTTTCAGATCAGTAAAATTCAACAGCAGTCTGAAACACAAGATTGTAACCGAAGAGATCATAGAAGAGTGTGAGGAAGACGGACCCAGGACTAAAAACATTAAAATAGATGAACCCTCGGCCAGGGTCACCGACCACAAGAAGAATGAAGCCTGGAAAAGGAGTTTAGGAGTCACCAGGAAACCATTAACTAACCTGGTCAAAACAAAGAGGGCAGACGGAACCAGTAGTGATAGAACCCTGACAGACAAGAAGGATAAGGAACCGAGTGCCAAAGCCACTGGACTTGCATTACTAGCGAGCTATTCAGGCAGTGATAGCGATTAACAAATGTATTGTTACTCTCCAATAATAATAATAATTTAATTAAACAGTAATTAGATGTGGTGGATATTAAAACATTTTTACATCAGTAAACATGAGATTTTTCTTTCAATTTTTTTAAGAACCTGTTGTACATAGTTTTATCTATATAGTTTCAGCTGTTGTAACGACGAATGATGACAGACAAGTTGAAAATGATATTTCTGTTTTAGTTTCAGTAATTTATGTATTTAAACAGTATTATTTTTATATCTTACAACAAATTATAAATTAAAAATAATAATTAAAAATTTATAATGGTATTGGTAACACTCGAAAGTCATAATTAACCTTTCTTTATTTGCCTCTTTTTCTTTATTGTCAGTTTTAAACCAGTATAAAGCCTAAAAGAAAATAAATTCTACGGAAAGTATGATGAAAACAAGATTTTTAAGCTAAATGGCATTATTTCAGATGAATTGTTACTATAATAACGCGGGAAAGAAAATTCGATTTTGACAAGAATCGTCTCGGTAATTTACTAATATCACGAGAAGTAGTCGTTACAGAATCTTTACTACGATTTTCTTTACAATGATTCTTCATTCTGGACGAGATAAGTCAAAGAAGAGAATGAAGAGTATAGTTGGGTTTAAATTATATATTCATGGATTTTGAAGTTTTTATACGTCTATAATATTGTGTGTCCTTACGACTGATGGGTAAATTGTTGTGTTTTCAAAACATATCTATTGTGATCAAGTTTTAAACCAATAAATACTTAAAACAATGAGTTGTACAACCAATACATGCTAATACACAAAAGCACAGAAAATTATTACATTTAAATAAATACGCACTCTTGAAAATAGCAAACAATAACCTTGAAATGCATTGAATTTTAAATTTATCCTTAGTTTTATGTGAGTCTGACTGCAAATCCGTTATCGACATATGTATTTTGGAAGCAAACATTTATTTATTATTATTCGTAAAATAGGGATTCAGACGCGGCAGTATAATACACCGATTACATTTTCATTAACGGTTTTTTACTACGATTCTTGAGTATTCACTTTTCGATTTTTGATTTAAATCAACCTCACTTTTCTTGTAACTTGACGTGAATGAGAAATGTCATAATATGAGTATATACTAACAAACCAATATAAATTTTAAAGAGCAAGTCTGGTTTACAATTCACATTACTACTTAATGAGAACCTCTTGAAAGGTCCAAAAAGTAAATCAAATTAAAATATTTAGTGTTTAGAAAAAGATAAGTCTTGGAGTTGTTGTGTTCGTGTTTTCAGTCTTTTATATTCGTTGTATTTTATATTTTGGACTAGCTGGAATATTCCACTTTATACAGGGTGACCGGTGAATTACTATCAATATTTAAGGAGCATACTCAGTACATGATTCTCATTCGAATTATGTAAAAAAATAGGTACTTAATTTTTGACCAAATTTCCGTATAAATAAATAAAGTGTGTACACGTTCCAAGTGTTCCAAGTGTGGACGCGTGCGGCGGCGTGCTGATACAACAACACGCCGCCGCGCGCGTATGTGTGTGTGTGTGTGTATACCTAATCTGTAGGGTGTTCACACGATGCGTAATTAATTACATAACTTTTGGTTAACTTTACTTAGAAGTTTATTAATATTTATGTTATATTAATTTTTATTTTGTCATATATGATCGTCAAATATCACGTCCTCAAATATCGATAGTAATTCACCAGTCACCCTGTATATTCCACTGGCATAGGTGGGAAACGCCCTAATTATAGCCGGTAATTCAAATAGTTAGTTGAAGTAACACAATTAAATAATAAATATACGTACATAACCGGAAACTTATAAATTAAATAGGTATTGCTTGTAATCAAATCTAAAAATGTCAACTCGACATTCATGTGACCTTCGATAGCGGATATTTGACGTATTCCGTTTATTGTATTGTTATTATTTAATTTAAGATATGTTTTACTTGTTGATCCCCGTTATATTCCTTGGCCTCTTTTATTGAAAGTTGTTTTTATATAAACAAAGTAATATATATAATTTGCAGACTTAAAAGAATCATAGGATAGTTAAAAATATATGACTTCTGGAATTCTACAAGTGACATCACCGATTTAATGAATTTTACAATTGAATTTAGACTTTCTCTGAACTATTATAATACTATTGAGGTTAATTTAAATTGTAAACTATTTTGTACATTGCTGCCTTTTAAATACAATTGTCATATAGGCCGATTGGTCAGGGCAGTACCACCTTCTCCTAGATGATCTTTTAACCAATGTGACCTCTTTCGTCATAACTTTATGATACCATTTCCTCTTCCAGATTTTGTTTGGTATCCTGTTTTATAAAACGGTCTTACTGCACTCTGAAGTTCGTGAATCGTGACCATAACAAATTCGGAAGTTTGTTTAATTTTCTTCTTTAAAACTGGCCCTCCTGGTACAAGGATTTCTAATATTAAAGACTGGATATTTCTGTGCTGAACCTTTACTATTTAAAAATGTTCATAACGACCGATACCAGTCTATAACAGATACCTAATAATATAATTCTGCCTCTAATTCTTGCAACACAGTCCTGTCACATAAAAGCAGAATCACGATACCACAACTGGGAAGAGACCGATAATTTTTCCTTTAGAACCACTTTTCTTACTATAGTACTTCGTAAAACCTCTCTTTGAGTCCAATGGAATTTTTAAAAGGAGATGCATTCTATAACATGTCGCGATATAAGCAAACCAACTCAAACGTACGGTCTCCATAACGTTCTTTACCTAATACTATATTTCCTACATCGTCAAGAGGTCTAACTGTCTAGATGAAATTTCTGCTTTAGAACTGTGGGAAAGGGATTGTCTATTGTCACTCTGGACCATCCAGTTAATAAAATTACTTTGGACTCATTAAAGTTTAGCTTACAAAACTTTCAGCAAGAATGAGCGGCGACGCAGAAACGCTCATAATTGCTGATGTGTGGTGACTTATTTGTCCGTGCATTAAAAAAAAGTTATAATCTAGACATAGAAAAACTTTACCATGATGAATGAATAATTCATTATTGTAATGAGATACTCAAAACAACTAATTCTATTAAATAAATATTACTATTTTTACAAAAGAAAATGAGAAAATACATACATATGTAACCTACATAGGTTTGTATGTTATTATTAAGAGAGAGAAAATCGTACAACCTATTTTGTATAGCATATATTCTGAAAAAATAGGCGAAGAATATTGTGGGATAGGTAAAAAATATATAGTCTTATGTATATACTTTTTCCTTATCTTCATTTAAAATTATTGGTTATTTTCCTATTATTACATGACTGAAACATTGATCTTCCTAGGCTTCCGTCTATCTAACTTGGCGATGTTCGATCGATTAAAAAGGTGTCAATTATCCAGAAATCTAAGTGTGTCCACGACGTAAGCTATAGAAGAGTTCAAGAAACATAACATTAACAAAGAACTATGTTAAAACAATCTTTAAAATTAAGCAAGATCATTAACATATATGAGAAACAAAAAGGTACAAAATGGAGTCATTACGAACTTAATTCTGAATTTATTTGCGCTTTCAGAATACTCTCAGCAAAGTAATAACTTAATAAACAAAAACTAATGATGATTATTTTGTCCTGTACTTCAACTATCTCTTTTTGGTAAAAGCTGAATATAATAATAAAAACTAACTACGACCTTTGACCCTTTCTAAGTTTCATATAATTAAATTGTACAATGTAAAATGACCTCAACAGCTGTCTACGCTACTTAAACCACACTGTGTCTTTTCATCCCTACTAATATTATAAATGGAAAAAGTAACTCGTCTGTCTGTCTGTTACGCTTTCACGACTAAACCACTGAACTGATTTTAATGAAATTTGGTACAGAGACAGAGTTGACCTTGAGAAAGAACATACGATAGTTTTTATTATAGACTTTTGATAAATTCTCTTGGAAACGCCATATAACCGAACTCGACGCGGGCGAAGCTGCGAGCGGAAAGCTAGTTTTAAAATAAATGAATAAATTCTTCAATATGAGCTCAGTTAATTGAAAGTGTAGTAAATACAGATATTTTTCTATAATTAATAGGATATATTAACATTTAATAAGCCAGGAAACACCATTACAAACCAATTATTGAATACCGGCTTGCGTCCGTACGCGTGGTGGTCATTTAACGGGCAAAAAGTACTCTGTACTTCTATACAACTCAATACATCATGGTAGTTAGAAGCATTGAAATGCATTTTATCCGTGAGTAGTAAAAGCGTTAGTAGTAAAGGCGAAGCTACTTTCGCACTTATATTTGGCTAATTAGTTTTCCTCATTCAAAAGTTTTTAGCTAATATAGTATCAAAATTATTTACAGCTGTTGTGATAATATAATTTTAAATGAAAGTAGGTATTTAGAAGTGAAAACATTTTTATGAAAGAGTTTTTTGGAAAGTATTTATCAAAAACTTTAGCGACCTTGATGTTTGAAAAAGATTCAGTATCAATATCAAATCCAATATTTGTTATTCATTATGACATAGTAAGATTCAAGATTTAAAACTTTAAATAGATATATTAATACAAATGCTATGGATCCGACACGCGTAGAGTGAAACCATGGAATGCTGCGATGTTTCGTCTATAAATTTCTTAAACAACAACTTCAGATAATCGCTGTACACTGCAGTAATGAAATAAAACTATAATTTTGAGAATTTATCATACCAGATATCGTTGAACGATAGATAGTAGATCATAAATAATTAATTAATTATTTCAAATTCAATAGTAGATTACAAATGTCATTATATTTGACGTTTAGACATAATAAACATAGGGAGGCATCTTTTGACTTTGACTTGTTATGTGTGTGTCAAAATCATGGTAAAGAATGTGATATTCATTTTAAATAATTTGTAGTACCTACACCTCATAAATATATTTTTGAGCACTTTTTTTCATCCACTCGCGTAATCCTTTAAAGGGTTACAAAGATTTCGCTTCAATTATGAAGATATGAAGAACTTCGCCGTGTCACAATTTGTCATACCGGGAAAAGAAAAGATTATTATTAGATTACTGTCTATGGTGCACTTTCTTTTATTTGTGACGATAATTTCTAATCATAATTCATCAAATGAAATTTTGAATCTGTTACCAAATATATAATTATTGAGATTTACATCAAATACTTTAAATTAAACTGTCAATCCCTTTATTATGTTCAGAAATAAGTTTTTTTTTATAACTAAACCATTTGTTAAGATCACATTACGACAACGATACTATTAAATCGGATTTCCAAAATTATAACAGACCTATCTTTTTGCTGCTCCCTTCATTTCTAAAGGTGACATTCACATAATGCTTAAATTCCTAAACAGGTGACATTGTTCACTTTTTACGATCTTTATATTTTTTAATATAGAAACATTAAAATAAAAATTACTAAGACATGATCAAATTATAATTACTTTTAAATAAAACTATAAATTACTTACTCCGCATGATAATAATGTCTTCAAATACTATAATTATCGTTACATTCATCTCATAGACATATCAGAATGTTAAATATCTTTAAGTATAATCAGTTTTTGTTAAGCCGCCGGTACCTGGCCTCTCAATATGGAATTAATTGATTGGAAAGAGTATTCGGTTGGGAGAGAATTGTAGCAGGTCGTATTTAATATTATGTCTTTTCTATATAAATGTATATATTTTATAACAGATGTTACTGTTTTTAATGTATCTATTTCTGAACGTTACACAGCAGATGAAAGACATTTTTGAGAATTCCTTCTTGTATATCACACAGACGAGACACTCATATCTTGTGTCTTCTTAAAAATATTGTTCCCGATTTTTTCTTTAACATAAATATATATTTTTTTGTAAACGTAACGGCCTCGAGGCGACACGTTCATCTCGTTTCTGGGAAGCGATGCTGTGCGGCGCCGGTCTGAGCCATCTCGGTGTTCTTCTAATAAATAAAAGGCTTGGGAAATATTATATTACGTCCCAGGGTGTTTTTTGGATGAGTGCGTGCGTGGTCGGGTGGCACTCGAGCATTGATGAGTCGATAATGGTAGACTTAGCGAAATCTTCATTTATTACAGACCAAATATCCAAAACATAAAATCTTTTTGTATATATTAAAATACAAATGATATGTATAGTCGGCTGAACAGTCTGAGCCGGATGCTTGTAGCCCACATGATTGATTAAAAGCAGCGACTTATTCATCCCATTATAAATAAAGTTGTTAATGGACGCCGCCTCAGTAATTGGACCTCAAAATTCCTTAACGCACACACACGACTTAAGATCCTTGAGGTTTAAGGGAGGTGTTCCCTCAGAACTAAACTTCGTATCATTCAAATTATAACCCACTACTTGTGATACCTGCTTTTAAGAACATTTTTTTGTTACTCGATATATATTGAAAGAAATTTTCTAACTACATTAGTTTTCAAGCATCATTATATAAAATTTTGTATTGGTAAGCTAGATATAATAAAAATCGTATCAGATACAGAGTAATTTAAATAATAATGTTTTTTCTTCTATCTGGCAATTTCTCAACTTTAGCCAGGTTCTGCCTTACGTGTTGTGAATAGTATTGGCTAATTGTTTTTACGACCGGCTTCAGCCTGACATCAACCCTCTTTAGGAATGCATTAATCAGTGATGTCTCAATACTCTTAGAAAGTACATATGACTCGGAAAAATCACATTGGTATTTGCTAGAGCCAGGATCGAACCGCGCACTCGTGCATAAGAGGCGGGCCTTTTAACCACTAGGCCACCACTGACTTTTAATATAATAAATGTTTTTTATTCATTGCTAACCTATTAATTATAATATTTTATAATAAACTTCCCGCATAGCTTCAATGAATGTGCCGGTCGGAGGCTGAAGTGCTTCAATTCTATGCCATACAATGTCCCACAGCTTACGTTCCTACCATAAATGGCACAATACGTTACCATAACCCGATTTTGATGGGAATTTAGTTTAATAGAACTAAGACATGTTAATACCAAAGCTATGACTAGGTAGCTTTTGAATTCTTTGTTTATTTGCGATGTAAGAAATAGATGGATGACTAAATGTGGAAATTAATTTGGTAACTCAATAATACGTGTTAATTTATATCATTAATAATTAATACATGAAAAGGAGCAATAAGTAAATCGTTGCAATTATCAAATTATATAACCCTAGGATAAGTTATCTAAAGAAATTTAAAACGATTACAATAGGCAGTCATTTTGAAGGCATCAAATATGACATAAGTACTGAAGTTTTTGTATTAGAGAAAGTTTAATAGGAATGTCTGTATGTATACTTCTTCTTCTTCTACCTGGCAATTTCCCAGATTTAGCCAGGGTCTGCCTTACATGTTGTGAATAGTTTTGGCTAATTGTATTTACGACCGGCCGCCTGCCTGACATCAACCCTCTGTATGTATACTTATACATATGTAATTATTTTTTAATAAACAACAGAAAACCTGCTTTACTTGTTTATTTCTAAACCCTATCAAATCTGTAAAGATATTACCAAATATCTGCTTGCATGTCTCTGTGTGAATTCTGAAACATTGGTTTATACCGGGTTTATCAGGTACGTCAGAGCCACCGTCCGTTAAAATTATGACAGGCTATCTAAATTCCTGAACAACAAAAGCCGTCCTACGATTAAAATAACACCTTCGTAGAACATATACCTACGTTTCACAGGGGTTCGTAACGTTTCCGCTGGGCAGGGGCAGCTATACGTTTTTAGTGTGAACGAAAAAATGTGGCGTCCTATTAACAATGAGATCAAAACTAGCCGCGCTACAATGGACGAGCGCCAGCCTCCGACTCATACTTCCAAGAAGACCCTTTTAAAAAGGACCAACTCATCCTTGGGGTAGGAGATGGCGAAGTTGATCATCTTCAGCGATCCACTAAGTTAGAAGCTTTAAGTATTGTTAAAATTAAAAAGAAACTAATTAATGTCAAATCTAAACAATCAATAATAATATCTAGTCTTTTCCATATACATTGCTTGCATTTCTAATAATTCCTATTAAAACAAATCCCACTCAGCATAATTATCAAAACGTGCCTTTTTGTTATTCAATATGATATATTTGTTTAAAATATAACAGCATAATGTAAACCCACTGACACACTTTAGATTGTTACAATAAAACACTTACAAAAGCATTTGAAACGTAACACAATATACACATGCAAAAACAATTTCAATTGCAACAAAACGCAATCTATTGTAGCGACGCTCGCATTGTGTGTTATAAGAACTGACAATATAACAAAAGTAATAAGTTTTAAAACATCTATTAGTGGTCGCGACTCCCACGTCCGTCCTTCAAACCATCAAACTTTTCTTCATCCATATATATATTTTTTGTACATAAACATGGACCATTAATTTTTATTCCGTTCCCATAATTTCTCGCATCGACAAAATGTTCGCCGTCGCTTGACCCCCCGCGAGGAACGCATTACTTACAACAAATTCCATTCGTCTACTTCTATTTAATGAATAACAAAAACAAATGTATTATGTACCTAAACATTCCCGAAAGCATCTAATCTTAAGTGCTAGGACATCTTCATACATTATAAATCTTTAGCTCTAACCTAGTCTAGACTATTATATTTATAGTAGTTATAATATACTTTATTGTACCTCCGGATCGACGGGAATGCTGTTTCAAATTTAATGCTACGTGTTCTTATGCGCGTGCGCATCTCATGGGAGATACATCCCTTGTCTACTCTTGTTTGGATTCGAAAATATTTTCAACTAAACATTTCAAACATTTCTTTTGTCTCTACAGAGACTCTTCTCATTTATCTTAAATACTATATTTATATGATTAATTACTAAATGAAACACTGTACTCTTTAGTAAGTTTTATACATAATTTATTTCTAATTATAATATTTTAAACTGCGTCACACTTCATTCATATAACGCGACAAATACGTTATCTTAATGAATGAAACTGTTCATAATTATCAATAGTTACAAAACTAGTACAAATTCAACGAAACAAGATATCTCGGTACCGAATCGTATGTCGGTCCAGTGGGAATCGCTATATGTGATATCATGAAGGCGATCGCTTATCAGAAATAGTGAATTCAACCTCTGGACCGTTGATAACTGTATGGGAAATGCGCCATGGGAACTAGGAAACTAATAGGTATGCAGCGAGCATTACGTGTAGATATGCATTATTATTTATTTCTAATATAGTGTATTATCTATGTAGATATGACATGACACTGACTTGACACTGACGGCTGAAGAATCCAACGTCAATTTGACATTGAATGACTAATGAGTTCTAAGATTTTCGCGAGTATTCGGTTTAGGTTTAAAGAAGTTTATTTCCAAAAAGAACAAAGTTTGCTTACAAAGGAACCTTAAAAACTATAACTACAATTAAAATTACAAATAATAAACTGTAGTGATTTTAAACAAGATCAGTGAAATCATCTAATATATGGGTTATTAATCGTTTTTTAAATATATTTAGAGATTTTGAATTGACAACACTTATTTATTTATTTATTTAATTTAAAATTCAAGCAACACAAGACTTAGAGGCAAAGAGTTATACAGCTGTATAGTATTCATTTAAATGAAACTAATATTTTTCGGATGTACCTACTACGCGATTTTTATTTTTATCAAAAACTATATACTCTCGACGTTTCGGTTACTTTACAGCAACCGTGATTACGGGCATCTCGTCTGCCCTTGGTTTAATACTTTTTGACATTACATTTTGTACGATAGAATTTTTTCGTAAAACAATATGTTGTTCTTTCTTAATGAGTCGAAGAAAAGCTGGATTATTTGCTATTTCCAGCTAAAGAATCACCTGAATGTGCTAAAAAAAGACTTCAGTTGCTTTCAAATCTTTTTTCTCATACTAAAATCTATTTCAAACGATCACAGTTCATAATACCGGCGTCAACGAATTTGTAATCAGCTGTTACTCAATCCATGCGGGCGTTTCTATGTAGAGTAAACAGACGTAATAATATTAATGTAACATAATAATCACGTCGTATAAGACCCCATCGAACATTTAAACCCCCTCATGGTGGTTCACGGGGCAATTGTGGCGAATTCCGAACACGTGACCATTGTTTGTACTCCATATCGCGTCCGAGTTAATTGTTCATAATTAAGACGTCACTAAATGAATGCGGGTCGCTAGATTATCTCGAAATAGCTCGATTATCTCGAAATATATGTAATTTTAGCGCACATTCAAAACGGTTAGACGTTTACGATAAGAAACGCCGCCGTCAAACACATCCGGCCGATATTGATAAGTGAAGCGACAGCAAACAAATAAATACAAGTCAATAACTAAGGAATTAAACCGGCGGAGCTCTGCCGGGGGACGGATTCCAAGTACTTGTGTTGTACAGCGGTTTTTCACGGATGTAAAAGTTAAGAATGGTTAGCTCACACAATAGAAAGAAGGTGGCTGGCGCCGGCGCGTCGCTCTAACAAGTGAATAACGGTTGAAGAGAGCGAATTGTAGATTACCTGACGCAGGTACTTCATTGTACGTATTAAAATATAAGGAATGGTACAGGAAGTCAAATGAATTGAAAATAAAACCTCACAATTGACTTCTAGTAATACGCTGATATGACAAAAGTATGTGTGTGTGTGTGTGTGTGTGTGTGTGTGTGTGATACTAGCAGGTTCCGTACAATAGTTACTATACTATAGGTCTAAATTTATCAATAAAATGAGCTGAATATTTTTAGTATACGGATCTCTAATCATTGTGAGAAACTTCGTATGTATGTATGTATGTTCCAGATCGCCATAGTCTGTAGTGAGTTGCTTGAAGACTGCTCAGACTGCTTTCCATCGAAGTAAACAAGCAAAAAAAAGCAAGTAAAAGCTACAAGTAAAAGTTAACAGCTAAGTTGACTTCTATTTACTAAACTTACTCATATACTACGTAAATATATTATAGGAGACTCGGTTTTGAATCACGTAAAGAGTTCTTATCAGGTAATAAATATATTTGTGAATAGTACCAAGACGTAAAAGATCTCAGAACCTACTAGTGAACCTACTAGTTTAAGGCAACCATTATATATAAAGCTATATCTCAAAATAAAAAATATTAAAAATACAAAAGTTAACGGTATTCTGAATCCAAGAATAGCCGACGACCGAGCAATACACTCACGTATTGGACTTTTGTTTCGACTTCTCCGAAACGCTGTGTTTTGCATAAGTCAGGCCACGTGGCGAGGCCCGGGGGGTAGGTCCGGGTTCACTACATATGTTCCCGGGTTCATTCATCGTTATAACGCCCCATTCATTGTCGCACATGCTCCGGAAACCCCGCCCTCCCCGCAAATTAGCAGACATACATACATACATACGAAGTGTCACTAATACGAGCATGCACCTTACATGAGTTTTACATTAATAGCCTGTTGTCCATATTCTGTTGATGATGATGCTCCTTCAATATCTGTTCTTCATCATTCTACGACATACGTAGCGTTGTAGCTGTTTGCTACGAGTTTATGAGAGGTTTCTTCTTTTTTTTGCTAACTAGCATCATTGTAATATATTGATAAATAATTTTAATTTAATTCTTTGTTTCATATATTTTTTGTGACTTAGTGACTAAGAATAAGATGATGTAGTGTAATATTCTTGAGCTATGCTATAAGTATATGGTGTCTTGAAGGATATTGTCAAGTCAGTGCATGCCGCAGAGTGAGGTCAGGGTTGTATGAAATGCCATCCGTATCTCCGTCCAATAAATTCCTCAATATCGAGTACCTCCGGATAGCCACCCATAGCGCTTTCAGGCTGACCGCAACTGATAATTGACCGGTCCGACCGCTCCGGCCACCCTTTCCATAAATATTTCCCGATCAAATTATAATACGAACTAAAAAATGCCACTCGCTTCATTCTCGGAAACCTCCGGGGCGGTTGTATTCAAAGTTTGTGAGGGAGACGGCTTTATGAGGAGTTCCTCGTGTGGGAGAAGGACAGCCGCCTAATGGAATGAGGCTCAGGATAGCCGGAGCGACGAGCTGTGAGAATCACAAGAAATGTGTATTTATCGATGGCCGTTGTTCCGTTACAGGCTGGCTTTGTAAATAAATATTGTCATTAAAGTTTTTGTTGCATAGATAACTAATTTACACGCGTTCTACCTGCGGCACTTCCATTCCTTGAACCACATGTGACCCTCGGTTAGAGCACAATAAATAAGGCCTGGTTATGCAATAAAGTCCCTAACCTGCCACTTTTACACTCATATATTATTGTACGGAACAGTTGGTTATGTATAGTAATTACTAATTAGATGTAACTTCCCTATACGATATACAAATAATCCCTGAACTCAAAATTAAAACCATTATAAATCTATATAATCCACATGTCAAGTGTCTAACTCCGTGGAATGTGGGGCGAATTTGACATAATATTTGTTGTCGTTCCCAGGGATGGTATCTAATCAGACCTAGCCGCTTGCCATTGCGGTCCGGGCGCTTCTCACGTCTCCATCCTTTTCAGACTAAATATTTATTAAGAAAGGAAAAAGCTTCCTGCTGATAAGACATTCCCACACATTCATATCGTCTAATTCTCGTCAGGTTTCCGCCACATCAGATCCGTTTAATTACTGTTTGCTTCATTCCGTCTGTATTTGTTTAATATAAGGCTCGATGATGATGACAATATTTATGTTAAGTGATGGGGTGGTCTGTGCTATGTGCAGTGTCAACAAGCCAACACTAGCGCACACAGTTTTTTATGCGCACATGTGCAGCGACACACGAAACTACCCACAAATATTTGTCTTCAATTCTAAAGCGCTTGCCAGCCCGATTGATAAACTCCCGGGAACTTTTTACACGTGATGTAGCCTTTCAAACAATAGTCTTAAGTCATCACAAAACTAAATTAAAGTGACTGATAAAACACATTGTTATTTGTATTAAATAAAATTTTAATTATCCTCTCATACTCGTATTCTCCTAATGATTCTCTTAACTAAAGAATTAATTATTTATAAATCCTTGATAACATTCCTTCGTGAATGCTTCGTTATCACAAGGGCTCAGCCGTCAGACCTTTGTGCTTCGTTCTCTAATGCTGCACCAAAAATAAACCAAGTAACGGAGCTATCCATTAATTGACCGGACCCGGCTGTGGAAAAAAATAATCAGATAAACAGGGTAAGTGTTTACGGTTTCTCACGGCGATGGACCCACCTTCAATGGCGCCTCACTGATTGAATCTACCTTCCACCACCTTCCACACAGACACACGAAAACCAACCTTAACAACACGAAGCAAGGCATTTATTACAAATCATTTTTTTTATGATATCACTTTCACTGCATTTTAACAATTTTCATAGCTATCACACAGATATTAGAGTTCTTTGTTGGGGAGACACAAAAAAATCATGACGCCCATTCAAGGAATTCTGCACCCTCAGCGTGTCAGGTAACAGCGGCCGCTTTAAACGGATAGACAAAAAAATATTATGGTAATTCAAAATAACAAATCATTATTCATAGTTGCCATAATAGCTTTGTTATCATTATTGGATAACACAACCTTTAATCGCTCGCGGTTCGATTTCCGATGTTACATTTGGACCGTCATAGCTCACTCCTTACCAGAAACATCAGCATGACTTGAAGTACTGGGACCTGTCTAACCTTCAGTTAATATACACCATGTATATATAACTCTTAGAACTAAAGAATTCCATTCAAATGATCGCTCTCAGAGACTACAAAGAATTGACAGTTTGCATACTCACAAACCGGTTGAATGTAGACTTTATGCATGTATTGTGGGTATTTTATAAATTCCACATGTAACGAGGCGTGATGAGAGGCCTCCCCCGGCCCCGCAGGCCCGCGGTCCCGGCCCCGCAGGCCTCCATCCCGGGCCTCCGAGCTTTGTAATCCCATAGTCGGTGTCGGCGCCTCCTGCAATTATCACATCCCACCTAAACACATACCGAACGAGCTATCTCAGAATAACCGCCGACACTGATCGACCATGATTTACGAGGGTCCAGAGATGAACTCGCAAAACATACTCTCGCTAACAAAACATTATACACTAATAACATTTGTCAAAAACATTTTACGTAAAACCCAATTCTAATTAATTCATCAAGTAACCAATAATTATTTGATACTAGCAGATATTAAATGTATTATTTGTCGAGTATAATGTCCTTCATACATTGTATAACATAAGATAGTTAATCCCAGCATCCCAAGGTCGAGAGACGCATCATTATCTATCAAGTTAGACTTGTATACAACAGAACAGTATTAGTGCATAGCTGATGAATACAACCAGATCAACGCATGTTTATGAATCAAATGCATGAATGAGTCGGGCCACGTGTCGCGTTTCTCACGCCGCTCGGACGCTTTTTTTTTATAGTTTCATTTTTTCGTGTATATGTCGCGTGGGCTACACATGGAACTTACTCCCCCGCGAAGAACTTACATATGGCGCTATTGCTAACAAACTCGATATTTATTAGCCCATAACCTGAAGATAGGATAAATTATATACAGAAAAATCTTGAGTTACATTGAATAATAACCACAATGAAATATATAATGTGTTTTGTGCGTGCGAATCTCATACCCGACATGTTAGGAGGCGGCATTCTTTTCGCCATTAGTCTAACAAACGAGACCGAACGGACTGCGGCGGGTCGGCGGCTGTTAGCAGGCATAACTAACAAGAATATATGTGAACCCAGAATGTTACCCGGAATGACTCTTAATTGTGTTTACGCAACACAATACCCGTCTTTAGGATTACTATTTCACTTAGTCACATGTTATAATAATTATATATACGTATATCCCATATTTATTTCGGATTTGTTAAGTTTTTTTGATAGAATTATTTATATTTTATCGATAAATATAGATGGCAACTATATCGTGACTTGACTGTACGAGAGATTTATTCTTAGAATTATAACATTCTTTGATATTATTTAACAGATAAATGAATCTTTGGAAGTGTTGAAACATTTCATTCCCGAAATATGAGGCGCTATCACCACACATACCTGTCTTAATGATGCTGTTAAAATTCTTTATCTAAATTCAAAGGTTACTCGTTCCGATGTCTGTATCAAGACATTATCTAAATTCCGAGAATTTTATTTAGATATGTACTTACTTGTTTATTACGTCGAACAATGTTGCCGCTCGCCAAAAAGCGACTCGATTTCTGGTAATTTTTAAAAGTAATTCGTCAACCAAAAAGGTCCGCTTCCAAAAAGGCGAACATGATATAACAATTAATTCTCCAGTAGGCAATGATGTTTAACTGGACATTACGTTTTCACATGAGCTGATCTCTACAGTAATGTAATAATTATAATTGTATTAGAAGTTATGTGACGATGCGCACGGGGAATGCTATACGATTTTTTGTTATTAAACAACAAGTGGGCCAGCGATCTATACAAATGTCAGGCACCTTTCAGTCTTTAACAGTACAAAGTGAAGGTGCTAATTGAAAATGTATATTGATCGTGAAAGTACAGTACAAATAACAAAATTCTCTATCACGTCAGTTTAAAGGTACACTACCTATAGTTAAATTTTCATGTCAAAGAAGGCAAGGTAAGTACATACTATTAATATTATAATTGCGAAAGTTTGTGAGTGTGTATGTTTGTTACTTCTTCACGCTCAAACAGCTGAACCGATTTGGTAAAATTTTGTATACACGAAGCTGACGTCTAGGAATAACACATAGGCTTTACATCCCGGAAATCCGCGGGTAACACCGCGGGGTGCAGCTAGTATGTATATAAATAAATGTTTTTCTGTCTGTGTTATATGTATCGCGTGTTATAAGACGAGGTGACCCCAGCTGGCGACCATGGCCGCAGTTTCCTGCGCACTCAATTAAAACTCATTGCCGGGTCGTGCGAACTAACTGCGGCCCCTCAACAGGAAATAGTACTCTTCTAAGTCATACTCATTTTTTTAGTTCGATCAACTCAATTTCTAATTCATTTTCATCAGGTTTTCTATCTTGAAGCATTGACTGTCCAAGAAACTTATGTTTTCTATCATAATTTATACAGTAAATTTTTTAATTGTATTTTAAAGCCACTTTTTTGTCAATAAACCATCGTGCCCGCGACACATAAAATCAATATTCATGTAAAATAAAAATGAAAGTTATGATATTCTTGGGAAAATATGTCCAATAATTGAATCCTTGAGTCAACCCTGTAGTAGTTATTAATAGCTTTTAATTGATTACCTTCTGTAGTTTCTTAAATTCTTTAAATACAATCGTTGTTTTTTGCCCGCCTCCATCTCTATGGCCGTTTGTCGATGCAAGTGACTTTTACATTCCATCACGAAGATATTCTCAACTGTATTGTGATTTATACCATCTTTACTATTGTGGAACCAAACCATACTCTTTATAGAACACTTTTTACTATTCTATCGAGTCTTGAGTTGTAACTGTAATCATTTTATTAAATCAATCAATACTAAGTAGATAGTTTTTTAAAAGATTGAATGCCAGTTACGAACGATTTACTAAGTAGATAGAGAGCAGAAGAATTTAAAAGCCCTACTAATATTATAAATGCGAAAGTAACTCTGTCTGTCTGTTACGCTTCCACGCCTAAACCACTGTTCTGATTTTAATGAAATTTGGTACAGATATAGAGTTGACCTTGAGAAAGAACATAGGATAGTTTTTTTCCCAGACTTTTGAAAAATTCTCTTGAAAACGCGATATAACCGAACTCCACGCGGGCGAAGCTGCGGGCGGAAAGATAGTTTATTATATGTATATACTATTGTAACATCATTAATATGACCAAAAAATAATATGAACCAACTTCTTGCAAAATTAATATGTCTATCAAAACTTTTAGACATTTATTAACATTCCTCAAATACCAATACAATTAGAAGCCTCGTACTAAATATGACGACAATAGATACGGAAGTTTATTGTGCCTTGGTTTCAACACAAAAGTTTTCAAAGCAGTGTGTTAAAATATCTCAATTAATACGAATAAATGAAACTAATATTTTCGGATTTACTAATCGGACATCTCGTCTTAATGATCACGGTTGCTGTAAAGTAACCGAAACGTCGGGAGTATGTAGTTTATAATCAAAAATAAAAATCGCGTTGTAAATACGAAAATATTAGTTTCATTTAAATGAATAGAAAAAATCTTAGATCTTATTAATCTGAATAAATTATTGTTCGATTCCTGCAACGAAAATACTCACTTACTTTAATTAAGAGAAAGAGAACTATTTGTTGTGTTATTTTACGATGTTCAGAAATGTTATTTGCAAGATAAGTTCTCTAAAAGTAAACTTCTAATTCTCTAATTCTTTTTGAACCTCCTGTGTTAACTACAATACAATAATCATCAATATTTAAGCAGTTTTAAAGTGATTTAACATAAGATGAAAAGGCTTCATAAAATTTCCAAAGAGGGTTGATGTCAGGCAGGCGGCCGGTCGTAAAAACAATTAGCTAAAACTATTTACATGTAAGGCAGACCCTGGCTAAAGCTGGGAAATTGCCAGGTAGAAGATGAAAAGGCTGATGAGCTCAGGCTTTAACCTCAAGTAAAATGATTCAAGTTATACTCACACTTACTATCAACAAGTATGACTTTCATGTAACTTAATAACTTGTCTTTTAGTTAATCTATTTCGGATACCTATGTATAATTAATTAAATTATAATTGTGTAATTCTATAAGCAGTTAATAGTTCATCTTTATAGTTAAATTAAATGTATGCTTGTTCGTTATTAACTAAGGTTTGAAAATGATAATTTATTATAAAATAACAGTTAAATTTACATTTATATATATTAATTTATATATCTTAACAATATATTCTAAAATATTATTATTATAGTAAATTCTACATTAATATTTATTGAATATTGTATTAGTATAAATTTATTTGTTTGTATCGTTCTGAACACAACAACGTAGAGAGGCCCCAATTCTGTCTACAACAGTCAAGGCCCTCGAGTCATTGGCATTCGCCCTCACTCAAGGCAACTTTATAAATTACGTGTACCTATACTCAAAGTTTTATAAACTGAAAAAATAATATTAGATATTCTCACTAAAAAATAAAAATCAAAATTCCATAGTTTTCAACCATAATAAAACTTAATGTTCAAAATTCTTAAAGTGTTGCGAAAAAATCTTATAGTCTATGGTCACTTCAGGTTTTGCTGTCAGTATAGCCGTTAAAATACCGTAAAATCGGTGATCGAGGCGGTTGGTGGTAGTTGGGGAAGTTCAATTTTTAATTAAATAATATGCATACATTTATTAACACCTAAAATTAAACCATCACTTTTTTTAATCTAACGATGGATCACTAGCAATCTTTGTGGCGAAGTATTTTGTAGGATTTATTGTTAAAATTTTTGGTAGTTAATTTTTTATATGTCTGTGGGTAAAAACAGAATAGTTTTGAGACAAGAGTAAAAAGAATTTAAGAATATAATCATCTATTTTTAAATAAATGACATTTAGTAAAAGATTTAGTTTAGTTTATTATATTATGGTTTTAAAGTCCTTAACATATACTACTAATACACTTCTGGATACAAAATAACCTTTTGTCTTTATTCGTATAGGTTTCAAACCACCCAAGTTTTCTTGTAGTCCCAATCTTAATGAATTCTATAACCTACTGCCTATGCTCTTATGGATTATAACAATTCATATTATTTTTTATTTCTTAGTATCATCTCCATATGATTTTTATTCCCTCTTAGCTTCGGTTAAACGATTTCGATTAAAATAAAATTCATTTCATATTTATACTTCTTCATTACAAAACGGTTTAAATTTAATTTCTAAGTAAATTTTAAAATTTAAAGCATATGTTTCGGGTATTGTTAATAACTTTTTCACTCACAAAGCATGAAACGAGGTCGTTCCAAAATATACAAGTTAGCGTAAAGAAATATCGGGCCCCAGGACTTGGGGGCTAACACAACGGGTGTTCCTTAAACAGAGGGCATTCGACGAAAAGACACAAAACTGGTTATAATATGTCGCAGGACAATTGTTGAATTGGCCAGATCGTGATGTTTCCAGCCGGTATTTCTTGATTTGCCCGTCCAAATCTTCCATAATGTTCAGAGTTCACCTTTGAAGTTTGATTACCAACCCGGTCGCGTTTAGACAAATCGTTTGTGGGGCAAGCGAAGATCAAACAAACAAAAGTCCACCAGATATATGTTAATTTGGCAACTTCAATTACAATCAGAACTTACAGCTATGCTTCTAAACTATATTATGCAATAATGTGAACAAAAATCATTAGTATTTTCATCAAAAAATTTAAACACTCGCACGATTTAAACTAGAGTTGCGATTCCATTGGCTATACTAAACGCGGAAATAATATATGGGCTTTATCAGATGTACCTACTGCGAGCATCTGCCGAAATATTATGATAAAGTAATGGGTTCAGGGTCAACTTGTCAGTTACCAAAATGTCTCACATGAACTTATTTTAACTATTAGATTATTGAACCCGTACATATGGCGTGAAATCGACATGTGTTTTAACAAACTATTTTTTTCTATAACTCCATAACATATATGTACATAGAAAACTACAAAATTTCTGCAAAATCAATGGAATTTGTAACATATTTTAATAACTTCCTCGTTTAGTATTTTACCGACTTCGTGTTATGCGATCTCAAAACCTGATTCTTTGTAAGCAAATTATAATATTCTACTGAATATAATGCATTACAATATACATTTTAACTCGTCTAATCGCAGTTTATATCCTGTTTGTTTTAATTATATCAATATTGTTCAATATTAGAGAAGTTATAAAAAAATTTAAACAGACCTGCATCATCTGACTTAAAAATAACATACGATTTAATTATAGCACAGATTCGGAGCCATACTAATAATGTTTTTAGAAAAGCTTTGATAAAAACAAGGTTTTCTGAACATATCCTTACATCTTGAAAGACATATTTTAGCCTCTAGGTACAAACTTAATAATAGGCAAAACATTACTTGATTCTATGGCTATTAGTCACGGCACTCATAACTTTAATCTAAACCTAAATGAAACTAATATTTTTCGGATGTCCTACGCGATTTTTATTTTTGACTAGCTTTCCGCCCGCAGCTTCGCCCGCGTGGAGTTTGGTTATATCGCGTTTCCAAGAGAACTTTTCAAAAGTCTGGGATAAAAACTATCCTATGTTCTTCCCCAAAGTCAACTCTATCTCTGTACCAAATTTAATTAAAATCAGTTCAGTGGTTTAGGCGTGAAAGTGTAACAGACAGACAGACAGAGTTACTTTCGCATTTATAATATTAGTAGGGATTAACTACATACGACAACGTTTCGGTTACTTTACAGCAACCGTGATCATTAAGACGAGATGTCTAAACCTAATTCTGCATGTATTTCAATACTTCTATTTGGTGCTAACATTTGACAGCACACGACACTTGAATAACTAATTTCATGCTAAGATTATAATCTATATTATTGTCAACATTCCTAGCGTGCGTGTGATCGGCGTTTTCCGGTCGTTGGAAGGAAGGAAAATAAGAGTTGGATAACAGTTACAACATATAATGATGCTAAATATTATATGTTACATTATAATAACTATATATTAAAACACAGACATTTGTATTAAATTTTTAACGTTAGATTAGGTAGAGAAGAGCTTGTACAGTGGAGGTGAGCGTTTAACGCGTTAGATAGGGTCTCTTAAACCTACACCTGGGTCGCAAGTTACAGGCACTGTTGAAGGTCCTCTCACTACAACGATGGACCCGGCATCCGCACGGTGTATACATTGAATGATGAGATTTCGTCTCTAAGGACGCAGCTTCATTTGTAATAACGCTATTTGTTTCAAGCTTAATATGTGAACAATAAAATAAAATCGTCATTCCCAGAACATAGTTTTTTATCGACTAAGTCATTTAGTTTTCAAATCTATGAGAGATAAGATATTGTATTTTATCTGTACTTACGTTGTACTGTCAGCGCCTGCATTGTAAAATCGACAGCAAAGAGTTCCTTACTTGAGTTCGATAGTGTTTTTCTATGAATTATTATTATTTTCTGACAAATCTTCAAATTTGGCAATAGTAAGCTTTTAATTTTACTTCATTACAGTCAAGTTTACATTATTTTAAGTATTCTAATATAAAACCGGTTTTTGATTAATTTTAAAGGCCTTTTCTGAATACACAGAAAGAATTTTAAATATAAGTAACGAATGTGGTGGGCGAAATAGAAATAAATTCTAACAAGACTCTTTATAAAAGTATTAAAGTTGTCTAAAAATTGAAAATTTCTTTAAGAACATGATTAATTTTAGACGTTCCGATCCTAGAACGTCAATATTTAACGTCGTAACGCGATGGCATTAAATTGAAAATCAAATTAGCGTCGCGTCAGAGGAGTTTGGAAGAAAGAATATATAAGTATTGCGTTGGTTAACAACAAACGTCAACTAATGTTGTGGTCCTGACTCTTGTTCCCACGAGCTCGACTTGACGATCCGGTTTATGGTGGTTTGTTGTCAAATTAATCTGAATCCGCTGACGACCAGTTCAGCAACTATTCATTCATAGTCTGAGGAATGCTAGATGCCTCGTTGTACGACCTTCGTGGATTACCACAAAAACTGTGTGAGACGTATTCACAAGTACATATCTGTATAGAGCTACAATACTCTTACCAGCTAATACAGTTAAGGTTTTATACCATAACGTACATGCAATCAATGAACGGTTATAAATAAAATATATTAAAAAAACACATAGACGTACAGCGACAATGGACTGGGATAACGAATCAAATGACTAGTCACTGATCTTGTATCCTGAGAAATGTAGAACGTAACGACAGAGAAAAAATATGACAAAAAGTTGAATTACGAAACGATAATTCAATAAAATTACTAGATTTAGTTCTCTTGTGTATTTATAACATAATATTTATACAAAAATAATCATACTTTGTATTAGTTACTAAATGAGCTAGTTTATTTAAATTCCATATATGTATAGCATCGTTTTTCTATGTAATAGTTTCATTAAGTGAGCCATACTATACTATTACGTCATTGAATTGTATTTGCTTTTAGCCGTGGCCTCTCACTGATCGCCGGATGGTTGATGTCAACGACCTCATTTTTATGCGTTCTGTTACAGAATTTTAATTATATCTATATATGCTTATCAACGTATTAACTAACACAGATATTGTAATTCACAATTATTTTTATTTACGATAAAGTGTTAATAGGTACGATTATTTTATATGGCTATCGATGTAAAACGATTTTGTATTCGCTGAAAGCAATAGAATCAAAGTGACGTCAGCGAGGCCCGCGCCGCTCAAGGACATCAAACATTTGGCAGGTCAACGACCGCTAACGTCTAGTTACTTTTTCAATTCGGACCTGACGACCGAACCATCGAACTTGCGTTTAAAGCCTAACGAACTTACAGCAATAGTAGCGTTTTCCTTTAAATTATTACATTAAACTATTTCCAAAACATATAATAACACTTTTATAACCATCATAGGCTGTTTGATTAAAAAATAACATTCATACTTATTAATTCTTCCGATCTTAAAAGGACCCCACGCATTGACGGAAGCAATGCTAAGGTTGTATCCTGTTTGACATATTGACAAATCTACCTGTCACTGACACTTACAAGTCAATAAATAGTTAGCTTCAATAATCTGTACATACCACAGACATACGTTACGTTTTTTATAAATATTATTCTGTTAAAATATAATATAATAAATTTCTTATCAAATTATAAAATCAAATAATGTATATTAACATATTAATTGTATTAAAGCCAATGGCATTTCAAGGTGGCGTTTACGAGAGCCGTTACATTTAGGTTTTGAAAGCATTTTTTTTTTTGTAACAAAACTTATTTAGTCACAATAATATTTTCAAAGAAATTATTCGTAAACGAAGATATACTTTCGTTAATTAAATCATAAAATGCCGTTCTGAGAACATTTGTAAAGAAAATAGACTTGTTTCGTGTTTATTTTAAAGGCTCTACTTAATAACTACACCTATTTTCTCAGTACCAAAGACTGAATAATAATCTATTGATTGTTGTAAGCCAAATCCTAGAACTACCGATCTTTATTACTGTGTCCCAATCAGTAATAAAGACTCAGTAATAAGCAAAAGCATCTTTAACTTTTATATCCACCAATAACACATTGTTTTATAATTTTGCAACCGTTTAAGCCACTATACATATAAGAAAGGATATTCTTCATTCAGTTAGTCAGTTATTTTCAGAACATATGAATACAGTTTTATCAATATCTATTAAGATTTTTGTATTTTTAAGTTATTTTTGATAAAACGTATCTCATTTACTATTGATAGAATACTTAAAACTAATTGTTAAGGTAAAAAACAATAAAATGACATTTCTTCAAACAAATTTACAAGTTATGACTTTTCTAGAGGACACTTAAACATTTTCCTTTTCCTTGGTCCCAGTTAAGGTCATATTTGTAATAAGGTCAGCCATTTTAATTTAAACAAATATGTATATCTAAAATATTTATAATTCATTGCTAAAAAAAATTTCTGAATAAAACCTTTTTGCGTACTTAAAATCCACAAAGTTGCATCATTACATAAAATAACATAAAAAATATTGTTACATCTCGCTAACTGTAAAAGCGGCATTTTGAAAAATCGATTGCAAATTTTAAAGTAAAACAAAAAATATATCGTTTATCGCATCAATCAAGTTTTGTTCAAGTTTAAATTTTCTTAATTACCAGTTCTTGTTGTCGGACAAATGATGCCATATTAGCAGCCGTTGAGTCTCTGCCACGTCACCGGTGCACGCGCACTCGACGTAGTCTAGACTGGGTCTAACCCAGTCTCTGCGGGCCTCAAAATCGTCGTATCTTCACGGACGTTTGTCATCGAAAATTTATTAATAACATGCAAATATCTAAATGCTTCTGTTTGTGTTTTTTGTACCAATAATTAATCATTGCGTATTAAATTGATAGATTTATGCTATCAAGGAAAATATATTAATAGAAAAGGAAAATGTACTTAGATAATATTAATAATGTTTATTAAACTGTAATCGTTCTTAGATTATTCTATTATTAATTAAATAGGACAACTTCGATAAAATTACTATGCAATAGTTAAATGCATAATTTAAATGAACCTAATATTTTTCGGATATACTTACTATGCGTGCTTTATATGTATAAAAAAACTACACACTCCCGATGTTTAGGCTACTTTACAGCAACATAGTTCATTAAGACGAGATAAAGCAAGCGTATTATATCCGAAAAATATTAGTTTCATTTAAATGAATCCTCGCGAAAGTCTTAAACCTACAGGCTACAGCAGTTTTCTAAAAAGTCTTTTTTAGTTTAAACAGTTTTCTATAAAAGTAACAATGGTCATTTATATGAAATCCAGAAACGATTTTTATTATTATATTATATTGCCGAAAGTATGTATCATGAAACTGATATATAAAAATATAAATAAATCATATACACAATTATATTTTAGTAAAATTGCTTTAAGTGTGGATATTTATAATATACCTTCATACAAAGTTAAAAGTAACTAAGACAAATCAAAAATATGTATGTATATGAACTTCTATTTCTTGTGTTTCTTATACAATAATCCTTACATTATTTTAAATATAATAATTAAGACAGGGTAATCAAATCATGTCAGTATTCATTTAATTTTATAAAATACTTCAAATGACATAAAAAATCCGAAATTCCGCACACACTCACACAATACATACGATTCAACTTATTATACTTAAAAATATTAAAAACTAGCTTACCGCCTGCAGCTTTTCCCGCGTCGAGTTCGGTTATATCGCGTATCCAAGAGAACCTTTCAAAATTCTGGGATAAAAACTATCCTATGTTCTTTCTCAAGGTCAACTCTATCTCTGTACCAAATTTAATTAAAATCAGTTCAGTGGTTTAGTCGTGAAAGCGTAACAGACAGACAGACAGAGTTACTTTCTCATTTATAATATTAGTAGGGAAGTAGGGATAGTTAGTAATAAAAATGTAAATCTATTCCCCTTACCTACAATAAGTAATTTCTTATCTACCAAGCCAGGCATGTGTACCCTCGTCTTTGTTGTAAGAACATTCGTGGCCATTGTTTCACGGCGTACGTCAACAAATCGTGCGATTGTGTGGAAACAAATGCTTTCCTTAAAGCTAATTGCCCTTTCTTTTATATTTAAAAACTTAAACAGATAACAGATGTTTATACAAGGAGTGTAATCCTAAAAGGTAGGTAGTGTTACCTTTAAATAGATCTGAAATAATTCTAAATCATTTCTATTGAAATATTTAACAATGGCAAACTAAGTAAAAAAGCATTAAGAAATAATTGTTTTAAATATAAAAGTTCATCTCTAAAAATATGTCGTCAATTCTATGAATGGAAGTCACGAATTTATATCAAAATAGTCCTATCTTTTGTGTGGCCGTAACAAAAAATATATATTGACAATTTTCATTTAAAAGCTTTAAAAACTCTAAAATACTCTTAATTTCCCAAAAATAAGATAAATATTATTATTTATTAGCTTCGCCCGCGTGGAATTCGGTTATATCGCGTTTCCAAGAGAACCTTTCAAAAGTCTGGGATAAAAAATATCCTATGTTCTTTCTCAAGGTCGACTCTATCTCTGTACCAAATTTCATTAAAATCATTTCAGTGGTTTAGGCGTGAAAGCGTAACAGACAGACAGAGTTACTTTCGCATTTATAATATTAGTAGGGATTATTCACTTTACACATACATAAAACATTAAATATAAATTTAATTTTAAATTCTTATTAACTTTTGATTTGCAAACAGTAACGCGATCTCATAATAGCTGACACAGCTTCAGTCAGCGGTTTTAGTTGCGGTCACGGAATTCCTGACAGCTAATGTGGTGGCAATGAAAATTATTGAAAAAAATATAATAAAAATGTCGACGTTTAATTTAAGTTACTTTCACAATGAAGAGGTTTTCATAATAATAATCTTCTATATATATAAAAATGGATTGCTGTTCCTTAGTCTCGCTAAAACTCGAGAACAGCTGAACGGATTTATCTTATCTTAGTCTTGAAATGTTCGTGGAGGTTCAGGGAAGATATAAAAGCTGAAAAAAATTGATTCTTTACTGGGAAAACCATAAAAACAGCCCTTTTCTATTTCCCATACAAACGTTTTTTTGACATTACATTTGACAACTAACTAATATGTCAATCATTCTGTCAAACTTCAAAACACGGAGATTTATGGCTTACATATAAACTCCAAAAATATAAATAAAAAAACGTAATAGATATTTCTTGATTATAAGGCGATACGAAGTTCGCCAGGTCTTCAAGAAAACTATAAATTTTCACTAATTCTATCTCATTTTTCCTACACTCTTTACTTTATTTATAATCTATGAAGTTTAAGAGACAGATTAATTAAGAATTTATTTAATTTATCTTCTTAAGTGTAATTTCTAAATGTTCAATGAATTGTCAAATTTAAGTCACGTCTTTGTAAAGGCAAAAGTAATTTTAACCTCATACCTATATTGTAAAAAGTATAAAAAGTATTTATATTCAAATTATAAGCAAAACAATATAAATGGCGGCTAAATTATCAGTTTTATGTACACAAACAATCATTATTTTTCTTATTTAATTCAAGTCGAGATACGAACTATTCTCAGATTTCTACTAAACGTCAAAATATTTATGTAAAACCTACATTAATTATAAAATATTTAATTAATTAATTAACGCTAATTATATATTAAAAGCTTTTAACTTGATCAATAAAGGAGCGTAAAACATTAATTGCTGGCCAGACCTCGCGGCTATCCTTAGTCAGTTAAGTTTCATAGAAACGACGTTTTTTATTGTTAATTATTAATATTATTTTCTTTTCATTAATTAATATTAAATTAATTAAGTTTAACGATATTCAAACGTAATACAAATGTTAAATTCGTATCGCCTATGATGCGATCTTTAATTTGGAATAATTATTTAGGATCACAGGCAGACAAAACTTGTTAAAAAAAAATTGTCAAAGACTATAAAACAAATGTCATATTAAAATATATTACGTCATCCACTTTTGATTCAGTTTTACAGAGTTCGATACAAAAATCATTATTAGTATGAAAATCAAAGTTAAAATAATTTAAAATAAGATAATTAGATAGGGTTTGTTGTACAATATATATAAAAGGACTTAAATCTCTCAAGGTTAAGATGCGCGCGGCCTACAGTTATGCCTTTTGCCGTTGTATCATTATATTTAGATATAATAACAAAATAAATATAGAATATAGAAAGTTATCGTATATATTACGTATTTTACTAATTATTCTATCAATTTGGACTGAAAAATGACCGTTAACTAAGATTAAATTAAAAATATACATCGATTCTCATCAATAAGGCGTCAAAATCATCAATAACTCAATATTTGTAACGTATTCTCAACCCGTCTTTACATCTAGCGGTCAGTAAAGGAAGCCGCTTTGTGATTAATGAGATGTGGTTACATCGCACTTCCTGTCCGATATTAGCGATTAAAAATAACTAAACAATATATAACGCAACTTGCAAACAAGATACAACTAAACTTTAACAATAATAGATAGGTATTATCATAATAAAATACCTAACTCGTAATGGTCAATGAGATCAACAATGACATTATATTTTTTGTTCGATTTGTCAAAAATTGTCTATGGATCTTTTTATTTGTCCACTTTTAAATGCTACAATATCAAACGGAATCTTTTTATTCATCATAAAAACCTTTTAAAATGTATATTTACCTGGTTTTTAAATTTAAATAAGTTGGTATGACTCAAACGGCATTTATTGGAAATATTAAAACCTACGTCAAACAGTCATATGTTTAAAATTATCTGCCGCGTCTGTGCAATCAGCTGATTACACATTTGTATATCTTCTATATATATAAAAATGGATTGCTGTTCCTTAGTCTCGCTAAAACTCGAGAACGGCTGAACCGATTTGGCTAATTTTAGTCTTGAAATACTCCTGGAAGTCCAGGAAAGGTTTAAAAGGTGAGAAAAATTGGAATAATTGCCGGGAAAACCCTAAAAACAGCCCTTTTCTATTTCCCATACAAACGTTTTTTTTGACATTAGATTTTACAACTAACTAATATGTCAATCATTCTGTTTGAGTGAAACAGGAAAAACCTGATTATTTATGGCCTCTAAGGCGGAATAGAGTTTGCCTGGTCAGCTTCTTCTTCTACCTGGCAATTTCCCAGCTATAGCCAGGGTCTGCCTTACATGTTTGTGAATAGTTTTGGCTATTTGTTTTTACGACCGGCCGCCTGCCTGACATCAACCCTCTCTTTGGGAATCAATATAAATCAGTGATGTCTAAATACTCTTAGAAAGTACATATGACTCGGAAAAATCACATTGGTACTTGCCCGGGCCAGGATCGAACCCGCGCCCTCGGCAACGAGAGGCGGGCCCTTTAACCACTAGGCCACCACTGCCTGGTCAGCTATACCTACATATATTACTCTTGACCAAACTAACGCGGACGAAGTCGCGGGCAAAAACTAGTATTATAATAATTATTCACAATTATCAAATACAATATCGATTTATTGATAATAATAAATAATAAACCATAAATATATATCTCTAAAGCCGATTTTTTATATATTTTGGTATACAAACTCCTTCGACGGTATTGAAGAACAAAATCTAAGTTCACCAGTTCAATAACATTTAAATAATTTCGTTGTAAATGATGCTTCAAATATTTGAAGATAATAAATTTATCTAACGTATGCTAGTTTTCATACACTCAATCGACAATTCGAAATAAATAACTGTTTTAAAATATGTATAAATAAACTTATTGAATTGGTAGTGTATGTCACGTACTGCGGTGTAACGAAGAATCGGCTTTTAATATATTGTTTATGTACACACGATGATAATGTTCAATGGATTAATATAACAATGGTCTTTCTTTAATTATGGGAAATGTCAAGCTTATTTCATTAATACAAGTCGTATTTGTACATTATGGCGCGTCTAGCTTTCGTCTAATCTTCGTAATTAGACGTTGTCGGTCAAGTGTAACGGCCAAGGTGTGGTAGCCGATTTTGAATAGTTTTAATACAAGATCAGTTCATAATTAACGGCCAGTAATATCATACTTATCGAGGGATAGGTATCTCGGCGGTCACTCTCACAATCGGTCCCGGACGATGGAATCCATCTCATTTTGTAAATACTAGAAGGAGAGGCTACAGCAGGCTCGGAGCGAGCGAGCCAACGCTCGTGTTATGTATTATTATTCGAACGTCGAATGGGGAGAAACCTGCGTGCGGGCCTCACGGGCGACGTCGCCCCCCCCCCCCCTCGCCCCGTGCCGCCTCACCCCCGCGGGCCCCCTCCCCCCGCCCCGCCGATCATATGTTCGTCGGTCGGGTCGGGCCGGTGAGTGACTGTGACTCGGGCTCTCGCCGCCGTCGCACCACGACGTGTCCCTCAGCCAGCCGTCCGTGAAGCCCGCTGCCCGCCCGTCATAAGCCGCTGTGCGGTGTGTCATGGAGCTGCTGTGTGCGGAGCGCGTGAGCCCCGACAGCTCGGAGCCTCGGCTGGGCCCAGGCCCGGGGCGCGTGCAGGCCGCCGGGGCCGACCCGGTGCTGCTCCGGCGCCGCGTGCTCGACAACCTGCTGCGGACGGAGGAGCGCTACGCCGTCACCGCCAACTACTTCGGCGCCGTGCAGAAGGAGGTCACGCCGCACATGCGCCGCCTGGTCGCCGAGTGGATGCTAGAGGTGAGCGCGCCTCCTCCCGCCCGCACGCTCGCCATCTTGTCGCTCCGGCCACGTGTAGGATGCCCTCGGCCGGTCCCGCAGGCCCCGTATGCTCCGTCACGGCCTCCCATGAACCGAACCGCTCACGGTTTTGTATAAAAACATTGCGCAACTTATCGGATAAGCCTGCCTATGTCTAGATACGATCCGTACATCCACACCTCTAGTGCCCGACGGACTTTGTTTACTCGATCAGCTGATAATGTTTTCATAACGATCTTATGAGATTCCAATTAGAATGAACACAGCGATGTGGCGAACCGCTTCAGGTAGCTTTATACATATAACCTGTCGCATACAAAACGATCATATATTCCAGACGTTTCAAAACCTAACACGAATGAGTTTTATCTGGTTTGTGATTCAAAATAACGAGTTTGATGAGCGATACAAGAACATAGCTCAGAGTCAGTCATTGTAGATAATGAAGCTCGGAGCACGCCGGTACTCCGGCGAGTGGTCTGTGTTATAAACCTGTTGATATTCATCGGAGAGTCGCTCGTAGTAATTGGTATAGCGCTAGCCGGGCGAGGGGCCCCGCCGCCGGCCCGCGGTCGCCGACCGACGCCTCGCTCGTTCTATTTGAATAATCAGCTGATTCTGACACGCACACAGCTGACTCGGACACGTTCACAGCTGATTTTGACACGCATTATCTTTTATTATATGGGCGTTCTGTGTTGAGACAGACGCTAGTGCTTATATTTTGTAATAGTTTCTATCGACACCTGTACAGTAGATTATAATAGATTTTAGTTATCTCCGATGTTATTCATGTATTTTAATGTATCGTATTGTTCATGATAACGAATCAGCTGAGATGTGTCCACGTGGTAGGGCTGCGCTGCGGGCTCGGAGTTCGAGTCTCGTCTGTATGACGTCATCATGCCGGCGCGGCCGCGGGCATACAGTTTACTGACGCCTCGTGGTTACATATAAACCAGTCGCACGAAGCTTCAATCTTAGAAAATATACGAAAGTCCCACTAGACTCTAGAGGCTTTCTAATAATTATCGCATTTTACTGTTATTAATTGTTATCGCCGTACGTTAAGGAAGCTCGTAACAGAACAATGGCTCGTTCGGTCGGGACATAAGTTAATCAGCCGACTTCGGCCGGCGACTCGAGCGGAGGAATGTTACCTTAGGTTTAGCATCGCCCTCTCGAGTTACACCGTGTGAAACTATGCAAGCAACACAGATATCATGACATTCTTTAATATAGTTCTGCTTTCACTTTTCCTAGACAATATATATACTATTTGGCATCGTTTTGAAATGCACTTGTCCACGTACGTACAATAAATCGTCGTTTTACAATCGTTTGAATGTTTAATATTTTACGTTCCGCTAGTAGGTTAACGAGTGCAAAACATTCACGAGCTCCACTATTTAGTGAATAACATACAGTGAGTGATAAGGATTAACTAGGTAGGAGCATGCATTGAATGATGGTAGTGAGATTTTATAACATATAGGTTAGGTTATCGGGAATTGCGCGTTTTAAATCTAGCAGCGGGCGAAACGAATGTGTTTTTTTAACTTTTTCTTTATTGAATTTTAATTTTCAGGTTTGCGAAGACCAAAGCTGCCAGGACGAAGTGTTTCCATTAGCGATCTCATATCTGGATCGTTTCTTAAGCATCTGTATGGTGGGGAAGAGCCAGCTTCAACTCCTCGGGACGGCCTGCCTATTACTGGCTTCCAAATTGAGAGAGCCGAGCTCACGCGGTCTTCCTGCTGAATTGTTGGTCTTCTATACCGCCAACAGCATCACGCTGTCAGATTTATGTGTAAGTGTAATCTCTAAGATAATAGCTATCCTTCGATAGGTAGTATTTAGGCAGACCCTGGCTATAGCTGGGAAATTGCCATGTAGAAGGCAGTAGCATTATAAATAACACTGTAACTTAGGTAATTTGTCCAAATACAAGGTCGTTATAGTATATTAATTGCTTTTGTAATACCGCCGACTCAATCGTTAGCTCCACAAGTGTCATCTGATCAGCTGATATTAATGATGCAGTCAGCGGGCCGGTTGTTCTCAGCGGACGCTCTCTTGTAGTTCGTTTACCTGTTTTCTAACCGTCGAGAGATTGGAATTCGTGCGGTACATTATTTTATAAGCAATCACTACGTGTGACACCGGGATGTAAAAATAGAATTCGTGATCTAAGAAAGACGGGAACGTTTTTCGTATTCGATACAAATAGATGTATGACGGAAGGTTACAAAGCCTATAGGACGTTCTTATCGTTTGTACGTAATGAAAATTTAAATGTGTATGCGGTGAAATGTTCCCGCATGCCACGTGCTTGTACAATAGTTACTAGTTAGTGTAGCTAGCTTGCTTGTACCGTTTCAAAGGGCGTTGGCATTCTTTAGCTTTCGAAACGACACATGTTTAGTGCATTGGCGGACCCGAGCCGGCGAATGGTACATGCGACCATACATAATGTAACCTAAATATTATCCTTAATGGGTGTGCCCGAGTTTGGTATCGAGCGAGATAACACTCAAATTATAATGAGTGGTAATATTGGCGTCACTTTTGTATTTCTGTGCATTTCGACCGCGCCGTCAACCCAGCGGGGCCCCAGCGCCGACTGTGTAGATAATAAGTGCACCGTACGGCATCTTTGCGCGCCGGCCGCCATGTTTAATTCAGTTTTTATGTAAAGTGCATTCTACGTCCCACTACGACCTGTTTCAATTTGACTGATCGCTTATTTTGTAGGGTTATTACTTATTGTTAACTGAAACGTTCGTCGTGTTTATTGTATATGTGTATAGTCGGAATGCGACACTGCCCTAACGAACCGGCGGAGATGGCGGACGAGAAGCGCTTTTCAATCAGACCAATTACAGTCGAAGCACGCCGTTAATTTTTTCTCACGCCCGCGACTCACCTCTCCGGTTCATCGGCACATCACTAGCTACTAATTATTCGATGTTTAAAAATTCTATTACTTTTATTTCACGGTTATTTTTACGACTTCGGAATTATCGATTTTCTGACCCGCCGGCGACATGTGAGGTTATATTACACGGATAAATTTATATTTTAGTTGTGTGTCTATAAATATCGAAGGATATTTTTATGTTCTAATAAAAACGTTAGTATTACGCGGCCTCGCGTCTTACAGTCCGTAGCGATGCCGTAGTTGTCTACGGTTATCGTAGAAGATTTTTGTTATGCTAACAACTAATGAGATATAAATATTTTCTATCGCAATGGGAATTCTATGATATCTTTGGTAACAATATCGTAATAGTCTGTCCGTATAAATAATAATTTTCATACAATAGTCTGTCCAGTCATAATGGACTGTAACTGAGAGCTATGTTAGGTTACTTAAACAGCTGATCACATTTTTAAAGATTACGTGAATTTTATAATTACGTCTAGATTATTTTTATAATGACACTGCCTTACTAATATTCTTAATTTATCTATACGGTAGTTTGTCTGGTTTCTATTAATATGGTCAGATCTTAAGCTATTGACGGGGCCTAAAGGGTCCGTTAACAAAAAGAGGCCCTCGGTTCCCGCGCTCTTTCTATCGTAAAACCTCATTTTTCACATCCACAGTACTATTATAATTGAGGCATATATTTATGAGTGTCGCGTAATTTCAAAGAGAATTAAACCATATAAGTTCTCATTCTTTATGATTACTTTGTTTCTATTGCTATATATTTTGGTTACAATATATGTATAATACTTAATAGTAACATTCCTACTTCAATCTTTCGTGGTACTTTATAGAAATGGGATTCTTGTAATCCTTGTAATCAGGGCGTTACCGACTCGAGTGGTAATGACTTATTTGTTATATCAAAGATTATTTGTTATATCATAAATGCTATGTTTAAAAGCAAGCTATTTCTAACATAGTATATCCTACAACACTATGCTAGTAATTATAAACACGTGAACAGTTTATTTGCGGATCACACGACATATATCCGGTGCGATGTTTTAAATGAGAGGAATAACAATGGGAAGGCTCTGTTTGGCTGTTCCATTACTTCATTTCTCACGATTGGCGCGGGGAGGGAGAACCAGTCGCATTCCAAGGACCTGGCCGCGACATCAGCTGGAACCAGATCATTATACATCAGACTTATATAACATTATTTTCATTTAAATGAAACTAATATTTTTCGGATTTATTTTTGATAAAAAACTACATATGACGTTTCGGATAGTTTTCAGCAAAGACGAGGGTAGTAAGTAGCAGATCCGAAAAATGTTAGTTTCATTTAAATGAAGAAAGCTCGCGAAGATCTTAGATCTCTTTTTTTTCGTCTTTATATTTAGGAATATTAGTTATGTTTTTGAAGTTATACTCCTTATGAGTGATTTTTTACGACGCACAAACCGATAGCGACATCGTGAGGTTAGTTCTAAGTGACATGTTAATACATAACTATGTTCAAGTTGTATATTATAGTATTTTTATATTTAGATTTTAGAGTCACTTGTTTCGTAACAGTTTTTTTATTTATATAGGTGTACATGTGGTTATTTAAAGTATTTTATACGTTATCTATGAATTGAAGGCGTCATCGTTTACCAGGAATCCGGCGCTCGTATTACGTAACCCCACACTGTGTAGTCAGTACGCGTCTATTCCAAGGTTAAAACCCTTCAACGAACTTCTGAAGTCACAAGTCAACAATAGTGTTGTGACATTAATGGGAGGCTATATATAATGTTGTAAATCTAAAACAGTCAGCTCGTACGTGTTATACTATCGATGTTTAGTGCCGCTCATTGTTCGATTGAAACGCGACGTTGAAATAGGATAGAGCTTGGGAACGGCCGAGGAATTCAGGCGACTTGAGAGCTGACGGCGGCTGTTTGCATAGCTCGCTTTATAGGCTGGAACTTTGGATTGGCGTTTAGCTAGCGATACTAGAGATATCCAGCGATACAGTATACACTAGACAATTTGAATATAAATATAAGTGATTTTAAGATGTGGCATGTCTGCGGTGGTCTTTATGGCCTGATGTTTTGTACATTTTTGAATATTCTCTAAAGATGCGTGATAGTTCGCGGTCGACCCGCATGGCGAGCGATCGTTACTGGACCCTGCATCACACCTGCTCCGTCATCATTAAACTTTAACTCAATAATACGGTCAGGAGAGTGTCAGCAGAATATCGTGAGCCGTGACGACTACCCACACGACTAACGACCCACGATATAATGTCGTGTTGGCTCCTGCGATGAGACTTCATTCACAAGCGTCCCTTATCAATATCCAAAAGGTTGCAAGGTTCACGATATTCAAGCGACTATCGACTTTATCTCGGTAGAATGCGATGCAGAATGGCCTCTAAGCCGATCGCACTCCGACGGTCCCGCCGGCGAGTTAAGTAAACATAAA
The DNA here is from genome assembly GCA_916720795.1 of Danaus chrysippus. NCBI lineage: Eukaryota > Metazoa > Arthropoda > Insecta > Lepidoptera > Nymphalidae > Danaus > Danaus chrysippus. The sequence goes on along the minus strand of CAKASE010000049.1, from coordinate 16,906,575 downwards.
GTATTATCTGTCAACGGCCATGCATCGGTCTCACATGTGTGCGTCAAATATCGAGTTATTCATGTAGTTAATCATTCATATCATCCGTAAATGGGCAGCGATACTAACATGGTCTTTTATAAATCTAGGTCACGCTTAGCGCTCTGATAAACACGGTTTTAGGTCGAACGCTTTTGCTAGAAATCGTCTAAAAGATTGTTATAACGTAGTGTTTGTGTCTCCTCACAACGCTAGGGTTATCGGCGATTAGTCATTTCGGTTTCGGACTCGCGATAAACAGTGTGGAGCGGTTGAAAAGAATCGACTTATTAGTTCGGCCGACAATGTGTTCTACCTACGCCGTTCCGGGAAGTCGGTCCAAATGGCATGTTTATGATTACCGAGCGGACGTAGCTGTGCACCATTTTTGTCCCAGCCAATAAACACTTTCTTTCATTGAGTCTCAATAGGCTTTGTGCTTAATCTGCTTCCGGACAATGAACTTGCCAGCTTTGCTTATTACACTACTGTGTACTTTGAATTGTTGTGAATTGTACGGCCACGGAAAGTTACTCTAAACCTCGCCGGTCTCGGTCACTTATATTAAGTATTACGTCATATGACTTAACAACATTTTGAGACGGACATTTCTTTGTTAACAGAGCTGGGAGTTGCTAGTGCTGTCCAAGTTGAAATGGGACGTGGCCGGGGTCACGGCGCATGACTTCCTGCCGCTGCTGCTCTCACGACTGCCGCTGAGAGGTCAAGCTGATGCCGAAATGGTTCGGAGACACGCACAGACCTTCATCTCGCTAGCGGCCAGAGGTGAGCTGCTCACTTATACAATACACTTTCTCTTAAATTGCCTTAATGAAGGAAGTATTTAACATTGTGTGATATAAATGAATGAATATAGCTTCCATCTAGTTAATAGACGTGGTAACTTAAGACTGTGAATCATCGCAGTTGGTTATTCATTTCGACCAATTAAAATTCTGTTATAACGCCATAAAAATTATAAAATGTTTTAAGATTCCCGTCCGAGGCGATATCGTACTTTTAATTTTATTTGTGATACATTCCTGTTCGACATTATTTATATATTTTATTGTTATTTTTATTATTCTTCACAACATGTATATGTAGGTGTATAAAAATCTGATAATCAAAAGTGCAAATGTATCACCGAGTCACATGTAGTAGAAAAATGTGAATCTTTTTATTGTAAGCTAGTTTTATCCAGCCATTTTTTTCTCTTTAAGGTAGTAGCGTCGGTATAATGAACATTTTCAACAATAAGCTAACTTTAGCAAATATATTCTTAGTTGGAAATGGCGGAGCAATTAGCAAGTGAATACCGGGTCATGTCACGATTCATACCTTAGCGTGTCACTGAACCGAACTAACGAATAAGCATAAAATTGTATTGAAACTGACTAAGTCGTGCACATTCATGTATCATTCGTTTATTTGCACCAAAAAAAAGCAACTAACGAGCTAATTATTTTCCTATAACTTTTCGTTATTTGGATTCATTTTGTTGCAACTGTTCTAAATCGCGACAAGATTGAATATATCCTTTATAAAAGTGAAAATTGGAAAGTTCTTTCTTATGAATAGGTTTGTTTACAATGAGGGTAGAAGGGCGAAGGCGCGTGTGTGGTGCGGCGTGGCCCGGCGCCTCCCACGCTGCCTGCCCGAGCGCATTCCAACACGCCCGATCCTCTCCCCGGACCCCCCGGCCTCATGGGATCATATGTTTTTGTGCAACGGTTTTTGCTGTTCGCCGCCGTCTTATTGTTTTTTTGGTCGAGTTCACGCTACAGCTCATTTATTCCTGCTGCTCGGATATCATCTCCTCGCCGCCGGAGCCACACAATATCTATATGCTAACTATTTATGGACCATTTACGATCGATATCATAAGCCCACATACCTCTCGCCTCTGTTCTAGGAATGTACGATAAGTAATTCATATCTGTGATAGTTTATGAAGCGTATTTGCTATGAAACAGCTATTTTTCCGGTAGTTATGTGCGGCGCGGCCTCGCCAGATCGTTCACCTCGCGAACAGTGGGATCAGCCCGCCCGTATAATACCACCGGCGAACTTCACAGCTCGCCTCTTCTATACATAGATAAGATTTTAATAACAGCCGCTACGAAATATTCGCACATTCAGATCATGTTTTGATAGTCGTCGAACGGAAAAATACAAATTCGAAGGTATATGCTCCAGTTTGTTCGTGTGGCGGTTATGTTGCGAGGACCGGTCCCGCCGTCCCGGTGGTAGGCCCTCGATATTTGATTAACATCAGATTATGCAAATGCTTCCAGTGAGCGAATGCTCTCGTTTCATCTTTGGTCTCGAGTGCGCCTCGACGCAAAAAAAATATAAAAATATTTTTAAAAGGAACTACAAAGATTACCATTGATATGAATGCCGCGGACGTTATGTCACGGAATTGTTTGATGTACGTTTCAGAATTCATTTTTCGTCTCTGAAATTATAATCGAAGTTCCCTAATAGTTCCTATTAATCCATTTATGTAATAACTCAAGGTCTCTATTCAATCTTTATTAATATTACTTGTTTTATTAGGTATAACTTTACTAACTCCAGCCGTCGCTTTCCAAGGTCAGACAGCAGATTTTCCTGCTTTGTTATCTTTTAGAATACGTAATAATAAAGTACTGAGGCCGCCACGCGATGTACTATGACTATAGATTATAATTTGCTTCAAACCAAACAGGTGTAGGGGATATAGCCCAATTATTCTCCTTCCATATGTTGTGATCATTAGTAGTAATAAAATAAGGTTCCGTAAACGACGCCGCCTCACTGTCGAGATATATTTGCGTTCAGAAAATTTTCTCCCCAGAAATTTAATGCCAATTATCTTACGGTACAAATACAGGTTGTTCAATGCGACTCCTGTCCCAAATCGGTCTCCGTGGAGCCTTTTAAGAGGGTGTCTGTATAGGTATAATGGGATCGCCAAAGCGAGCCCGTGAGAAATATTCAAGTTAAACAGGCGCGGGTTAAAGAATGCGGGCTCGAGGGCGGATGCCGGCCTCTTTGAGGCTCTGCTCTCCAGACAGAGACGGACTATGGAGAGAAAGAGAGAGAAGTTCCATTATCGGATACGGTTGTAGCCTCTACGCGTCGATGTGTGCTGTCTTTGTTGCTACGAGGCATTGACGAGAAAAGCCTCAACGGTTTGTTTGATGTGTCTCCTCCTAATTGATGACTACAAACTGTCGATAACACTGTACTTTGGACCTCATTAATTTTTCTTCCATCACATTTGCTTCGTTTAAGTTACATGAGAAATTCTATTTAATCATAAAAAATTGAAATCAGTGAATTTATGACATCCGGTGTACACGAGCGGTGGTTCCCAAAGCGACTGTGACCTGGTTTCAGACTGATATCACGCGCCAAAGCGCCCGTTCATTACTTTAAAGTATTCACTCATGGCGATGCATACACATTAAGTGGAGGAAAATTACAAGTTAATAGTTATTTGTTACACGTTAACTAAGTTTATGTTTCGTTTGTTTCAGACTACGAGTTCACCTTGTACTCCGCCAGTACGCTGGCCTCTTGCTGCATCGCTGCAGCGCTGAGAGGCTTGGAGCAAGACGGACAGCTGCAACGCTTGCACGAGCTTACCGGCATCGATTTGGTAAGCTTCTGATACAATTGTTTCACTAATTTAGTTCGTATAATCAAATTTCGGAAGACTTTAACTATTTTAAGATTTCTCACTACAGCTTACTAAGAGACTTGGGCTTGTCCAGAACTCATATTAATACATTCTTGGAACGTACTTCGATTGCAGTTCTATTAGGTTATTTTCAAATTTTGTTAGGTAGAGAGATGAGCTTGGACGGTAGAGGTGAGCGTTTAACGCGTGTTAGTCCCTTAAACCTACACCTGGGTCGCAAGTCCCAGTCACTGTTGAAGCTCCTCTCACTGTAATGACCCGGCACTCGCACTGTGAATACATTGAATGCTAAGAAATTTCGTTTCTTTTACAGGACTGTCTACAGACCTGTCTCGAACAGATCGAAGATATGGTGCAGACGGTCATCCGTGAGAGTGTAGCGAGCGTCCCAAACGGCCCGGGGCTGGAGGCGACGAGTTGGTCGTCTCCCGGCCAGGACAAGACTCATAGCAACGCGGCCACACCCACTGACGTCAGAGATGTGCACTTCTGATCTAGAGAACCGTAGAAGTACGAGAATACTATAAACTATACCGAGGGTGCGGTTGAAGAGAACTGATAGTAAGACTGAATATGGAGTGTATGTATGTAGGTACTACTTACTGAATGTGTAGGCCTAGCTAGCTTTACTGTACATAGTCCTAACCGTAAACCCGCGTCGCAAGTCGGCGTCAGTCGCTATTAGAAATGATCTTCCACTTCGATCGATGTCTTGAAATTACAATCTACCTCTTTATGTTTAAGATAAGGATCGATTTTGTTCCACATTTCCCAGAGAGCTAGATTCGGCTAGCAACTTTACACGGGACCAAAGTCAATCTTCTCAGTTCACATTCAGATAAGTGGTGTTGCATTTCGCTCATTGTAACAGAGAGGACTGTAGGTATACAATCTGTTCTGATTGAATGAACGCAACACGCCTGTCTTTCGAAAGCTTCCTGCTTATTGTAATGATTTCAAGCAGTTTCAGTTGTTTGTATCGGGGGAAGGCAATAAATTACGCTTTTATTTTATACGACACTAATATAGTATGTACGTGTCAATGTTAGGAGTGACCTGGAACGACGCGCCCTACAGACTTCACGCGCACGGGAATATTTATATACAAAGCGAACGGCTCGACGTCTCGTTTCAAATATTATCTTAATTATACTGTAATCAAATGTTTTATATTTTGTTCCTTTTCATAATGTACCGACAATTACTTTAAGCTATGTAAGTACCTAACATTCGATGTGATAATGTTAGAATGAAAATTATGTTGAACTTGAAATCATAGTCACTTCCAGTCATAATATGTTATCTTAGGAGTACTATGTCGTGGTTTAGTTATAGAGATGTAAGAAAAACATGTGATTTATCATTGCTAAGTTGATTGGTGAGATAGTTGGTAGAGTAGCGCTAGCATTACCGTTCCTACCGCCGCTGGACACACAATAGTATCTTCGTAGTTGTACTTAAAGTTTCAGTTGGTATGTCCAAATCTACCTACACTATGATATTGTGATATAATTTCCACAGATAATTATTATTTAATAGGAATTAAGTACGGGTGGAGTGAGAGGATCGTTCATTTATAAATTGCTAAGTGTTGAACATGATGTATATATATGTTAGTATAAGTTTAGTCGTAAGTCGTAAGTACCGATGTCTTCCATACAGTAACCCATCTTATCGGACAGTTCATTATAAACTGAATACTTTATTTTCATATAATTAATGTATATAATATGTTAGTTGTACATAGTGTAAGTGTTATGCTGTAAGCATGTGGTGCCATAAGAATCGCTTTCAGACTATTTATGTACATCAAATATTTGGATTGCAGACTATTATTATTATTATTGTTTTATAAATATATATATGTATAAGAGCGTTAATATTTTTAATAGCGAGCGTGGTTGTGGTACCTTTACGGATAGATCTTTCTGACTTGTCATAGATTTATATATTTTTATAGATGTGGGAAAATATACGCATTAAACATAGTATATTCAGCGCTTGTTTCGGCTTCTTGACTGGCTTTCAATAGATTAAGAGCTAATGTTATGTATCGAGGCGTCTCTGTAAAATATTTGACTGTGTGTCAAACTGAATACTGATTATGAAAGGAGAGAAGATAAATTTTTATTTTGTACGTGATCTAAGTTCTTATATATTGTATTGACGTTAAATTTTCGAATGTAAGTAGATATTTAAAAGTGAAACAGCAATAAAATTACATAAAAACATTATTTACAGTGTTTTATTATAGTTGTTGAAATTATATCCCTGAATGAATTTGTATGACAATTGTTTGATTCATAAAAAGTCAATCATTAAAAAGATGAGTGGTGTCTCTCAGAAAGAAGTGAAACTTAGTAATGTACAAATGAAAATAGGAAAGAGTAGAAATTGATTTTTAACGAACTTATTTTGATAAAATTATTTAAGTGAAACTAATATTTTTTAATACTACGCGACTTTATTTTTGTAAAAACTACATACCTACATAGTCCCAACGTTTCGGTTACTTTTCAGCAAACGTCATCACGGGGAGATGAGATAAAAATATTAGTTTCATTTAAATGAACTCATTTTGTTTTTAAGCCAAACTTTATTAATATTACTTACTGAACTTACAATTCACAATTTAATAGAGATAGTAGGCGCATGCATTCCCTTCTCGATGTCTCTTTTTAAGGAGCGTTAAACGTTTAACGCAACCTTCTTGAAAGTTGCATAAGTTTCACTTCAAAAATGTTGAATAAAAAATACTCACTGAATACTTATTTGTAATAAATGTAATGAACAAAAATAATACACATCTTAAATGTATTACATATATAATTTTGGAAGAGACATTTTAATCTATATATACAGGGTGACTGGTGAATTACTATCAATATTTACGGAGCATACTCGGTACATGATTCTCATTCGAATTATGTAAAAAAAATAGGTACTTAAGTCTTGACCAAATTTCCGTATAAATAAATAAAGTGTGGACACGTTCCAAGTGTTCCAAGTGTGCGGCGGCGTGCTGATACAACACTACGCCGCCGCCGCGTCTGTGTGAGTGTGTGTGTATACCTAATCTGTAGGGTGTTCATATGATGCGTAATTAATTACATAACTTTTGGTTAACTTAATTAGAAGTTTATTAATATTTATGTTATATTAATTTTTATTTTGTCATATATGATCGTCAAATATCACGTCCTCAAATATCGATAGTAATTCACCAGTCACCCTGTATAAAAGAAAGTCGTGTTAGTTACTCCACTTATAACTCAAGAACGGCGGAACCGATTTAGCTGAAAATTGGCAGGGAGGTAGTTTAGAGCCAGAAAATTGCAATAAGATACTTTTTATCGCGTTCGACAGCATTCCCGTGGGACTTGACATGAAACGACAGTCACTATAAAACGTGGTAAAACGAAACACAATTGACAGCTATGCAATTGACGTATAATGACAGATATGTAATGACGTAATGATGACAATTAGATATTTGTAAGAGATCTACAATATAAAAATAAGTCCGGTTTTCCATCCTGACGCTATAACTTCAGAACCAATTTCCACGGTTTTGCATATGTTGGAAAGGTCTCAGGTTCCGTGAGGTATATTATATATACCGTATGTAACAAAAAATTTCAACAGAAATGCGGGACAATCTTTTTTCACATACAGCGCCATCATACATTACATATACTACAAATTAATATTTTAAGTAAATGGTGCCGTCGCATGATACATTGTTTGACAGTTGCTCATTGTTCTCTGCTCAGTTAATTTCATGTGACAAACCGGTATTGTGTTTGTAGTTCGAACTTTTAAAACCATTTAGTATTTGCGGGATAAATTTAGAAAACATTGTTTTTCACATGGGCGTTATATTTTGCGTGTTCACGAGTTTGGAAACCATCCGCTTTATTTGTGTTAAAGTTAGACCAAAAAACAAAAAATGTGGTTTACAAAGGACCACTTCAATGAAACGGATAATTTGCGGACACCTAAAACGTTCCGATTCGGTATCTACTTTGGATTCACTTTCATTTACTTAGAGAAGTTCAACTAAATAACACTTCATTTTTGTAATCGAAATGAAATGAAATAAAAATTTTCCTTTTTCAATATAATACAAAAAAAATTATTCATCTTTTAATCACCAAACGAAATGCTATATAAAAGCCTTCTGGTGGCGAAACGGAGTTCGCCGTGTTTACTAGTTTTATATAAAAAAATGATAAATGAATTTCTCAAATTATAGACTTAGCATAGTGAAAGTAAGAAAATAAAGGTATTTTCAGTTAATTTGTTTGAGTAATTGTAAAAATTATATTTGAATGGGTAATCCCTACTAATATAATAAATGCAAAAGTAACTCTGTCTGTCTGTTACGCTTTCACGCCTAAACCACTGAACTGATTTAAATGAAATTTGGTACAGACTTAGAGTTGACCTTGAGAAAGAACATAAGATAGTTTTTATCCCAGACTTTTGAAAAGTTCTCTTGGAAACTCGATATAACCGAACTCCACGCGGGCGAAAGCTAGTGAAATAAAATAAAACGCCATTAAAACACTAGTTTAATGTACACAACAATATACAGAGCAGGCATCACTTTGGATTAATATAATTATTTACATTCATACATAACTTGTACATTACAAGCAATACAATACATTAAATAAAGGCACCGTCTGTCTAAATATAATAATTAGAATACAGGAAATTATATATAAATTGTATTATAACAAATAATTCTGATTCATTAGGAAATTTCACATAATTTTGGTAAAAGCTGAAAGGAATGTTAGGTTTAAGAAGTTATGGAGAAATTTTTAACAAACATACATAGTTATATAGACAAGTGAGAGAAGTCAGAAGGCACCATTAGTTATAACAGCATCAAATATAATATAATAATCAAATAATATGTGTCGGTTTCAATACAATCGTTGCCAGTGTCCGGTTGTGGATATAATCGCCTTATATAAGTACAGTAGTAGTATTTAATCGTTATATATTTATAGGTACATGTTATGTATAAGCAATGATACTATATGTCAAATAACTGAATTACTGTTTATTTTCTGCCAAATCTATCAAATAATAGTTGTTTCATCAAAATCTGCTTATACTTTTGGTTATGTGCTAGTTTCTTGCACTTTTGGTTATGTGCAAGTATTTTCTTGCACTTTCGGTTATGTGCTTGTATTTTCTTGCACTTTCAGTTATGTGCTACTTTCTTGCACATAACTGCCCAGACACCGGCGTTCGTAGAGGCAAGCTATACACATAATGATTGTGTTTGTATCAAACATAGTATTATGTTGTGCTGTGACGGGGTAGTTGCATTAAATCATATTCTATCACATGTGGACCACCTTCGGAGTGCTTTTCCCACGGAGCCAGTTTAGCAGAACGGTGGGAGTGCTTTGAGAATCTCGAGCTGAAAGGAAATATTAATTTCATTAGTATAAAAAATAGGAGATTCAAGAATTCTAAAAATTCTAAAATCCATAGGAGATTCAAGAATTCTAAATATCATGTAACTTATTTATAATTTTCGATATCAAAGATGTAGCAGTGGATGGTCGAAGTTAATTATTAAAACATAAATAAATATAAAAATTATATCAATTATATAGTCTCCACAGAGTATATTTAAGTGAGAAGTTAGTTACAACAGACTGTTTTCAATAATTATATTGAAATACTGACGTTATCTCCTTTTGTTATAAAACTGAATTAAATTATGTACATAAATACAGGCCCTCCACCGAGGATAGGCCTCATATTAATACGTTGCAACTAAAGATAGTCAACTTAATGTAAGGTGATCGCTTATAACTTAGATATTGGAGATTCTTCACATTGAGAACAATTACATGTATATTTATATTAGCAAGGATAATAACAAGAAGTATATAAGTCAGCATTTTGTGTGGATTGGCCAGAGTAGCTTGGTCATAATGTGTGTGTGTGTATGCGTGTCATGTGTGTGTATGTGTGTATGTATGTTCGTGCGTGTGTGTGTGTGTGTGTGTGTGTGTGTGTGTGTTACTCACAGAGCGTGTGGTGCGCCTGCGCCAGTCGCTCCACAGCCTCGGGCGGCAGACTGGCCACATCTCTCTGCAGCAGCCTCATATCAAGCTGCCGATGCTCGCTGTCCTGCCTCAGCCGCACGTCCCTACTGTGCCGCACTGTACGGAGCTCTGATAACCTGAAACACATAATATAACATATAGTAGTATAGACTATAAACTACATATAACTTTTATGCAGTGTTCCCTTACAAAATACACGGCATGAAGCGTAATAAATGGAATAAACTATAGCCTCTAAGTTATTACACCAAAATAAATTCGGTGAAATTGACGTGAAATATATACGAACTAACGAACATACATACTTCCTCACAAACTTTCTTATAGTAGTACATATAAGGATAATCTCAAAAAAAAAGATTATTTTCAGTCACCACATTCTTGGAACTTTCTTACATCTAACCATAGAACAGTAAACTTTCACCAAGATTTTAATTTTTAGTTTACCATAATCCACTTCATACATCCTAAAACACTTCCCGATTTATTACGTATTCTTACTTAGCCTGTAACTTCGGTTTCTCTCCATCAGGGTCACTGAAGCTACTACTCCTGGAAGACTGTGCCCTGTGAGTATCCACGAATTGACGCTCCTTTTCCATCGTGAAGCTCGGCAGTTCCGCAACACTGTCATGACTGGAACTGACAGATGCATCTAGAGCCGAACTACCGTAGCGAGACTTCAACTCTTCGTAGGATCGTATACTATCTGAGAGTCGTAGTTGTAAAGTATCTCTCTCTTCTAGTAACTGAGTCAGTTCCATTGTAAGTTCCTCGCATCTCACATCTCTTTGGTGCAACATGTATAGTGCTAAATCTAATTCCGCTCTAGGCACTGAATCCAATAGATCTTTCTCAGGAATATCGGCCTCTTGTCCCTGTTTTGTATCAGAAGCGAAAGTTACGTGCTTTTCAATTTTATTTCTCGCTGATCTGAAAGCGTCATTGAGGTCTGATAGTTCACTCTTAAGAGTGACTATTTCTATTTCCTGGCTTTCTAATACTATCTGTGTTTCTGCTGCTTTGTTTGCATATTCTTCAATAACTTTGTTTAGATCGACTATCTGTTTACTCAAATTGGTACATTCAATTATTTTTTCATTAAGTGCTTCGGCTAAACTATTCTTTTCGGCTTCCAAATCTTTGTTAATCTTGTCATAGCTCTCAGTACGCTCGTGTAGTTTGAGCCGTAGTATCGCGAGTTCAGATTCTTTTTCGTATATAGTATCTTCTAGTTTCTTCTCATACTCAATCAACTGCTGCCTCACAGCTTCAAACTCGTCGTTTCTTTGTTTCAAACTAACTGTGAACTCGTGAGTCTTCTGATATACTTCACTCTCTTTAAGCTGTAATTGTTTTGATATATCTGCTATTTGTGATTTATAGTTATTGTGTAGTTCTTCTATTTGTTGTCCCAATTCAATGTTAACTCTTTTTGTTGCATCTAATTCCACTTGCAGAGCAGAAAGTTGAGATTTCAAATCATTACAATCTTCTTCGTGTTTTTTATTCAATTCATTTATAATCCTCTCATTATCTTCTTGGTTAACGAACAATTTATTCTCGTTCATAACTTTCTCGTCTTCCATTTCCGATCGGAGCATATCCAATTGGTTCATGGCTTCAGCGTATTTATTTTGGATACTTAAAAGATGCTCTTCTTTTTCTATCAATTTATTCTGTAATGAATTTATTTGCTCTGACATAATTATCTTATTGGTCTCCTCTTGGCTTGAAGACTGCACGTTTTCTAATAGTTGTTCATACTTAGATTCAGCGACGCCCAGTTGGTTTCTAAGATCCTGTTCTATTTTTTGGAATTCGCCTTCTCTTTGTGCCAGGTGCTGTTTCCAGAGTTCAGCAATTTCAAATCCACGCTGATCCATAGCGCTGGATATAGATGAACGTAACTCAGTCACAGTAGACAGTAACTGATCGTTTTCACTATTGAGGTTTTGGAACTTCATCGTCATATCATTTACCTGAGCTTCATACTCTTTAATTTTCTCTTGTAATACTGCATTTTCTTGTTCTTGAACCTGCAGCTTGCTTATAGCTTCACTCGCAGCTAATTTTAAATCTTCAGAATATGCTTGGTTGTTTTCGCTTTGAAGATTTTGTAAATTAATTGTTAAATCGGCTACTTGTCTTTCGTATTCCTTTATTTTTTCTTGTAGTAGCATGTTTTCTTGTTGTTGTATTTGCAGCTTATTTAATGTTTCATCGACAGTGTTCTGTAATTGTAGACATTGTTGTTGATTATTTTCTAGACTCATGTTTTGCTTGATATTTAGATCTCTGATTTGTTCTTCGTATACCACGATTCTATCTTGAAGTTCCTTATTTTCCTGTTGTTGTTGTTGGAGCCTAATTGAAGTTTCTTCCAAAGTAGATTTTAAGTGTAGACAATGTTGCTCCATCGAGTTATATTTTTCTGATAGTAACAATGAATTTACGTCGGATGACGTCTGTGCATTTTGTTTCTCTTGAGCTAGTAACAATTGAGACTTTAATTCATCCAATTCTGAGTTTAATTCCAGTATGGTTGAATTGGCTCGGTCCTCGAAAAGACGTGAAGATTTTAATTCTTCTGTCAATTTAAAGTTCTTATCTTGTAATTCAGTTTCGGTATTTTTAAAGTACATTTCTTTCTCTTCTAAAGTCGTTCTCAAAATCTCGTAATTGGCTATAGCTTCATTGTACCGTACTTCAATATTATTGACGGTATCTTTGAGTTCTTTGTTGGCGAGTTGAAAGGACTTATTGATATCTTGTATTTCTTCCAAACAAGTTTTCAAACTTTCATAGTTATCGTATAATTGTTTTTGCTCTTGTATTTGTATGTTAAGGCGGTTTATTTCTTCTTTCAAATGTGTCTGTTCATTGGATAGATCTTTATTTTTTGTATTTAAAGCGTCGATCATGGATTGCAACTCATCGTTTTCTTTCTCTAGTTTATCTATTTCGTTTTCTAAGTCTGGATTAACGTTAGACATTTGCCTAGACGTAGTCTGCGCGACTGTTGTTACTTCTGTGTTGGCGTTATCTCCACCCCATTGCACTGTAGATAGTTTTCCACTGACTTGTCTGTAATTAACTTTCCATGATTCCAATTCGTTTTCTAACTTTTCCTTCGTTTCAGTTAGCCTCTCATTGTTCTGTCTCAGAACTTCGTTTTGTTTTCTTAAACTTTCCTTATCTCGTTTCTCATCGTTTAGTTGACTGCCGAGTCCCTCGACTTTGGTTTCCAACATTTTTAAATTACTTGATAGTTCGCTCTCAATCGCCATATCCAGAATCGAGGATTGTGATATCTGTTTTGATATTTTAAGCTCATTGGATAAAACATCATTAGCAGATTTCAAATCTTTCAGTTTTTTCAAAGCTTTTAATAATTTTGCATTCGTGGTCTTCAATTCGGATTTGAGTTTCTCATTGGTTTCTTTAAGTTCTTGTATTTGTTGATTCAAATGAGATAAGCCAGGGATTACATCTTCTGTTACTTCCTGAGTTCCGAAGCCCCAGCCCTCGTCAGAATTGAAGGGATCGCTCTCCGCCACATCAGCACTTTCTTCCTCCTTATAGCAAAGGTAGGTTTTCTTAGGAGTGATGGTTGGTTCTATTTCTCCTTTAGCGAGAGCACGTGCCTCTGAATGTTGCTGCACGGATTCGACACTGCGTTTTACAATCGGCTGATCAACATGTAATGGTTCTGTGTCAGATATTATCTGTGATTGGAGTAATGAGATGTCGAATGGAGGTTGACTGTTATCAATTTCTTCTATAGTAGATGAAATTGTTAGTCCTTCTGTCTTCGGTATGTTCATTTCGAACACTAACTTCTTTTTCTCCATGAGTTGTTTAATATGTTCGTCTTTTTGACTCACTGTTTCATGAAGATATTTTATGTCGTTTTTAAGAGACTCAATTTCTGAATTTAAGCTGTTAACTTCTCTCAATAGAGTTTCATATTTTTCAGACAAATCCATATTTTTGCTTTCCAATGAAGATATTTGTGATAAATTATTTCTTTGCATCAATAGTTTCGAATTGTTTATTTCTGTGATTTCTAGATTTTTACTATTCAATAAAGAGTTAAGCCTGTTGATTTCGCTTATGTATTGTTCTGTATAGTCCGGAGTAGAAGTTTTGTCTGGATTTGAGTATTTCTGGACCAAATTCTGATTTTCAGCTTCCATTTCTCTTATATTTACATTAAGGTGTTCTATGGTGTTTCTATACTCTTCTAGTTTTGTTTCCAATTGGGAAACATGTTCGACAATTTTTTCATATTTTTCGCTCAGTAATTTCTTTTCTTTAATGGAATGTTCTATTTGTGTATGGAACTCAGATTCAAGCTCTTCGATGTCTCTTTTCTTTTGAGTTAATAAGTTTTCATGATCCGACATAATTCGTTTCAAATCACTGTCTAACTGTCTGCAATTGTTTTGATACATCAATAATTCACTTTCGAGAGTATCCACATTGGATGCTTTAATTTCTAAAGTACTGCATTTCTCTTGTAAAGCTTGGTAAGCAGATTTCAAAGCGTGATATTCTTCAGTAAGACTTTGTCCTCTTGAACGTAGTTCCTTGTTCTCAGTATCTATTTCATGCAGTTGTTTCTCTACAACCCTGTCATGATCCATCAAGACAGCCAGTCTGGCCACCAATTCGTCTTCCTGATTCATGTACTCGTTATACGCTTTCCGCTTTTCATGTAACTGCGAACCTAAATCATCCGCCTTCCTCTCTAAAGATTGCCGAGTACTCTCCATAGTTGAAATGCATTGTTCGAGACGTTCAATTCTGTTCTTATATTTGTCTATTTCGCACTGTAAATTTTCTATGTACATTTCTCGTTCTTGTACTTTCGCGTCTTGGCCATATTGCACTTGATTTAGCTTTTCGTTGTGCATCTCAATTTGGTTTGAAAGCTCAGTTATATGCGCCTGTTTTTGGATTAATTCTGATTCCAAGCAAGATATTTTGGTGACGAGGTTAGTGTAATTTTTCTGGTCTATTTCACATTCAACCATCTTATTGTTTAAGCTTTCTACTTGAGTTTTGTAATTATTATTTTCCTCTTGAAGGACGTACAAATCTCTATTGAGAAGTTCAATCGATTCGTTCAGTCTTGATATGGTTGCACTATCATTAGCCGCGTTCTGTTTTAATGTGTTTATATCTGATTGCAAAGCCAATACTTGTTGCGACTTTTGCTCGAGTGATATTTTAAGATGTTGTAGTCTGTTAAATTCTTCTTCTGCGTGTTTTAATTTTTCTTGCAGGGCCGGCAGTGTTTCAACTTGAATCAATAGCTGGTCGTATGATTCGTTTTTGCTCTGTAGTTGTTTTTGTGTCTCCTGTAGTTGATTTTCCAATTCGGTGTACATAGCTGACTTCTTCTTGATGCTAGCGGCAAATTTCTTCAACTTATCCATGAGCTCCTTATTTTTGGTTTCCAAAGCTGCGTATTGCTCTACGTGAGAGGTCTTATCGTCAGAAATGGAGCTCAATTTTTCTTTAACAGCTTCATACATTTTAGTTAGATCATTTATTTCGTTGCTCTTCTGAACAACAATGTTGTGTAGTTTCTCGTTATCTATAGATTCTTTTCGTAGTTGTAATTTTATCTCATGTATCTCTTCGTCTCGTTCTTTAGCTTGTAATCTTGCGTTAGCTAGTTCCTCTGAATGTTTTTGTTGTTGCGCCTGTAACTCTTGTAGCTGTGATTGTTTTTCTGATAGCACATCTTGTACTTTTTTCAATTCACTCTCGAGATTGACGTTTATATTTTCAAGTTTAGCCTTCATCGATGCCAGTTGGGATTTCTCTTCGTCTAATATCCTGAGTTTATCTTCTGTATCAGAGAGAGTCTTTTGATACAATCCTATTTGTTTGTTCAATGATTTGATTACTTCTGAATTCTGATCCTTCGACTTTTCTTCTTCGAGTAAATCTATAGTTGATTTCAATTTCTGTGATACATCGTTGAGTTTGGTTATTTGGTTTATATATTCCGATAGTTCTTTATCTTTCTGTTGTAGTGTGTTGCTGTAGTTGATGACTTGTTTTTCATATTCAATCAAAACGTTCTCAAGCTCGTGAATCCTCGCGTCTCTTGCGTTGATAGCAGCTGTGTATTCTTGGTGTAGTTTTTGCGCTTCCATTTGCATCATTTCATGTGCTTGTGATATATTTTGCTGTTGCTCCGTCTTATTGTCCTTATTTATACTTTCTATTTCATTTCTCAGTTCATTATTTTCTTCTGTCAGCTTCTTGACTAATTTCTCTAACGCTGCTTGGCTCTGTAATATTTCTTTATGTTTCTCTTGCTGTTCTTCTAATGATAGTATTTTCATTTGACAGTCGGCTATATCTTCTTCCCTTTCTTTTATAGTATTTTTCAGTTTTAATATTTCCTTTGTTAATTGTTTTACGCTCTTGTTTCTGGTTCCTTTGTCTCCGGTTGTTTTGTCGTCTTGTTGACTTGAATCAACTGTGGTTCCATCTGTGACGTCATCAGCGGCTGATGATTTAACCACGTCGGCGGTCTCTTTGAGAATTTCAGATTTCTCTTGCTTCAATTCTTCTAGTTGTTTATTAAGATCTTCTTTATCTATTACGAGCTGGTTCCTCTCTTGGTCCAGAGAGTCTATGTTACGTTTCAGCGTCTCACACTCTTCTTTTAATACTGCTATACTCTCATTTAACGTTTCGTTGTCTATGGACAGCTTACTCATTCGTTCCATAACCTCCTGCCTCTCCACAGTGAATAGTTCTATTCTATTCTTCAATTCTATGATTTCTTCTAGTAATTTTTCTTTTGACGTTTCAGCATCATGTTTGTCAGTATCTTTGTATTCGCCGTCTTCAGTTTTCTGTTCAGTCTGAAGACCCTTGCTATATTCTTCTAGCTCTAATTTCTCTTGTGATGTCAAAGATTCGACGATTTCTATAGATTCAGCTGAACTGACTTTTTCCGCGCTCAATTTGCCCAATTTATCAGCTAGTTCCATGTTTTCTTGTATATAATTCTCTAATTTCTGTGCTAGTTCGTCTTTTTCTTGTTGTAATGATTTTATAGTTGCGTCTAGTTGGTTTTTATCCAATTTCAGATTGTCTATAACCAGTTCGAGCTCTTTCTTGCAAGCCATGAGATTGTCAATCTGTTCTTCTAATTGCACGGACTTCATTTCAGAAGACACTTGTTCGCTCTGTAGTTGTGATATATCTGCTAATTTATCTTCCATCTCCAAATTCTTCTGCTGCAAGCTATGCAACTCTGGAAAGATAAATAAAAATTATTTATAATTTTTTTATTACATAATCTTAGTTTACTATGAATAAAATACAAGCATATATAGAATAATTTATATTAAATAATAGTTTAAAAAACTAAAAAAAAACGCTTTAATAGCAAACCGAACTAAAAACTTGATATAAAAAGAATATATTAATCCTGGCGGCCCTAACAAGGATAATGGGAAATTGTTAACGAATTATTGTATTGTCGTTAGTCCTTGAGACATATGCAAAGTTTCAAGTTAATCAGATGTTTAGAAACCGGTGAAAATCGTGCTCAAAGATTCCGTTACATACATACAGCCCAAGATAATAAAAACGTGTTAAAAATATGCCATATATAACTATACTAAGTAGTTTCTGTTGTAATCCTACTAATATTATAATTGCGAAAGTTTGTGAGTGTGTGTGTATGTTTGTTACTTCTTCACGCTCAAACGGCTGAACCGATTATGATAACATTTTGTATACAGGAAGCTGACGTCCAGGAATAACACAGGCTACTTTACATCCCGGAAAGCCGCGGGTAACACCGCGGGGCGCAGCTAGTAGAAAATAAATGTTTACCTTGAACCAGATCAAACTTCTGTGTTTCTAGTAAGCTAATAGACTTTAGCCTGGCCTCTGCTACATTTTCCATTTCTATGAGTTTCTTATATACATCTGATTCGGTCACTGGAATTAATATGAACATATATATTAATATGGACTATGTCTGAGACAAATAAAAATTAAATATATGACACAAAGATAATAACGATTTAATTTTATGAATATAAATGTATGACAGAAACTTTAATATTACTTTATATGGAAAAATTATCTGGTCCTTATAAATCGTAGTATTTTGAAATCTAAGATTTTCGCGAGTATTCACTTAAATGAATAATATTATTCAGATTACTACGAGTATTTTATTATTTAAAAATTACATACTCTCGAAATTTCGGTTGATTTTCATCAAACGTGATCACAAAGACGATATTCACATCTCTTTTATAGTAATCCGAATAATATTAGTCAATTTAGTCTTAATAAAAGTTAATATTAATCTAGTTAACATCACAATACTCACATCTACCACTGTCGTAGTCCACAAGATGTAATTGTAGATTACCTTTCTCTACTTCCAATTCAGCTACTCTTTGTGTCAGAAGGTGTATTTCCTCATTTAATTTAACTATTTCGGCGTTAGAATCAGATATTTTACTGAAATTATCAATTGTTTTCTGCATTTGTTTAAGTTTTAGTTTTGAGTTGGACTTCACTTTGATCATATTCTTATTGGCATTGTCTATTTCGATGCTGAGAGATGCAATCGTTTCTTCAGCTGATTTTAATTTATGTTGAAGTTCACTAACATTTAACGTAGGTTCTGAATCATCACTTAATACTGTTTCCACTGCATCAGTCGTCATACCAGCATCCGTCTTTTCAATAACTTTATCATCTATCGAGGACAGCAATTCATTTATTTTAGTTTCCTTTTCTTTTATGAGGTTTTCCAATTCCATTATCTGTTGATTCTTTTCAGATATAACATATTCCTTGTCTAATATTTCCTTGTTAAGAGATTGTAGTAACATATCTGATTTAGTTTTATCTGGTTTTGATTTTTTATCCTGTTCTTGAGGGAGTGATTCTGAGGATAATTGACTCCAAGGAGATTTCATTTTTGAGGCTGTATTTCTGCCTCCTTTTCGCGTCGGAAGTGGACTTCCTCTTTTAGTTGGTGATACGACCGGTTTAGTTTCTGTGAGTGTAGCCAGTTGGCTTTCGAGTTCCTTATTCGTCTGTCGTATTTCAAAGTTAATCTGTTCCAATAATTCGATTTTCTTTGTAAGTTCCTCCATATTATTTATTTCTATCGAGCCCTTTTCCTCCACAGATTCTATATTATCTTTTACTTCTTCGGTGGTGATTTCTGATAGCTGTTGCAACTTCTCTTGTAAACTAACAATTTCTTTAGTTTTATTTTCCAATTCCTCAGACAATTTTGAATTTTCAATACTGATTTCGAATCTTGCGTTTTCAAGTATAGTATTTGCCTCTTCTAAACTCTTGATTGTGCAATTTTTTTCATTCAATTCATTTAATAATTTCTGTTTCTCATCTTTCCATTCAGTTTCCATGGCTATAAAGTTGCTTTGCATTTTTGTCATCTGTTCTTTTGTGTCTTCTAATAAATCTAATGTTTCCCTTTCTGAAACGAGGGAAGTGTAAAGGTTTAGTTTAATTACTTATAAATCAAATAAGCTAAACATATTTTTATAGAAAAATAGTTGACTCGGCAAACGTTGTTTTGTCATATAAAAAAATAGGGGTTGGTGATGAAAAAATAAAAATTTTGGGTTGTATGTATTTTTTCATGCTACATGATACAAATTAAAAACAAAAAATGTTGTCAGAATAATAAAATAAGGGTGAACAACCCTTATTACTGAGGGGTATGAAAAATAGATGTTGGCAAATTCTGAGAGCTGCACAATATGCTTACAAAATCGGTCCAGCCGTTTCAGAGGAATTCTCTGTCTAACACCGCGACACGAGAATTTTATGTATAAGATATTCTTCAGGAAGTATTTGTGTACATTATTTAGTCTTTTTAAGTCAGATGTGGTTATGAAAATAAGTACGGACAGGATCTTATAAAGTTCCTATATATGTTTAGGGTTCTGATCAGAAACACTACAACAGTTGTTTTCATCACAATTCCTGAAAATCTGTTTGAAGTGAGTAACGCATAGATTATGATGCCTTTAAAAGGTCACACTGACAGTTTGGAGTTCATAAAGATATAATATAGAGGTGTATAATTTTAATTTCAATTTATATAGAACTAGAAGACCTGGCGAACTTCGTATCGCCTTATAATCAACAAATATCTATTACGTTTTTTTATTTATATTTTTGGAGTTTACCTGTAAGCCATACATCTCCGTGTTTTGAAGTGCGACAGAATGGTTGACATATTAGTTAGTTGTCAAATCTAATGTCAAAAAAAACGTTTGTATGGGAAACAGAAAAGGGCTGTTTTTATGGTTTTCCCAGTAATGAATCAATTTTTTTCAGCTTTTATACCTTCCCTAAACCTCCACGAACATTTCAAGACTAAGATAAGATAAATCCGTTCTGCTGTTCTCGAGTTTTAGCGAGACTAAGGAACAGCAATCCATTTTTATATATATAGAAGATAGAAGATAGAAGATAATATATTAGGATGCTTCAATCAATATAAAGATTTTATAAGCACTATGTGTTTATGTGTTAATTTTACACATACAAAAAACTTGTAAATTATATAAAAAAGTATATACAAACTAGTATCACAAAATATATGAAGTTATACATATAATACAAATATATTTGGTAACAAAATCTATTACCTTTCTTACTAAGACTATCAGATATTAAAGTCGTAGCTCTGTTCTTAGCCTCAATAATTTGGTCTTTCTCTGTAATTTTCTCCTGTAAGTCTAGTATAGTATTTTCCATGGCCTTCATTTTAACTTGCATAACACTCAAGCTATTTTCTTTCTCTTTAACTAAACTCATTAGTTTCGATACATCTGCACTGTCGGTGATCTGTAAGGAGTATATTAAACTTAAACATACTGAGAAAATGTAAATTTTTTGTTCTGGAATGGCAATTAATTAGATTATACACTGTTGAATGACAAATCCAGAATTAAAAACAATTAAAATCCAGTAAAGAAAACATATTAACATACATTGATAGTATTTACTAAGGTAGATAAATAATAAAACATAATTTTGTATATAACGGCCAAAATATACATGATTTAGTATATAAAGTATATCGAGAATGTTCCACATATCCCAAGCTTACCTTTTTATCAGCAGTTTCACTCGAAAGTCCTCTAGTGGGTGTGGGAGTTGTTTTCTTTGTTGGTCGTTTATTGATCTCTTTGTATTGTTTAATTCTTTCCATCAATATTTCCTTCTGCTTCAATGTGTTTGCCAAACTCTCACTTATACCGGGAACTGATAATTAAACAATTATTATATATAATATTTCACAAGCTATCAAAATTGAGGAAGATTTATTGTTTCAAACACGACGACAAAGAAATTATTTAGCATTCAATGGATTCAACATGTGAGTGCCGGGTCCATCGTTGTAGTGAGAGGAGCTTCAACAGTGACTGGGACTTGCGACCCAGTTGTAGGTTTAAGGGTCCCTATCTAACGCGTTAAACGCTCACCTCCACCATCCAAGCTCCTCTCTCTAACTAACCAAAATATGAAGATTATTATCGAATGTTATATTCAAATACTCACTGTTAAGGGCATCTTGAACAGATAATGTTGAAGCTTCAGTTGAGACGGAGTAACCGGTCCTCTCACTCACGTTGGTTCCCAGTTCCGATGCTGTGTCGGTGACATCTTCCTCTGAATTAAAATTAAATAACAGGATAAATTAAGAGATAAATATTATTTTAATTATCTATTCTTGTTTAATAGTAACTATTGATAGAATTTCAATTATCTATGTATATAAATCAAAGTTATGTTTTTTAAACTATTTATAACTCAAGAACGGCTGTAGAGATATAGTTGAAAATTGGAGGAGAGTTAGATTAAAAAGAAACTTAATAAATTCCAATATCTGCTTATTTACAGCATCTTGGGAAGAATAGAGTTCGCCCTGTGAACTATCCATATGTTACTTATTCCGATATTAGTGTGGACAAAGTCACAGGGAAAAACTAGTATTGTTAATTTTATATTGAAACTTACCAAAGGGACGGCCCAATAGTTCAGCAGTAGCTTTCCGATGCTCTTTAATCCTCTTCGACACGAGAACAGCATTCTCTAAGCATTTTTGGGCCTTCTCAAATTTTATTTGTCTCTCGGACGAAGATGCTTGTTGCTGAAATTGAAAACATATGTTATTTAATGATTTATAATTTTATTCAGAAAAATAACTTTTGAATTAGTGTTTTTGTAATAATAATTTAAACAACCATAATAATGATGAGTTGATAATATATTAGCCTATTGCCTGCTTGATAAATTATGAATTTATAATATTATAGAATGTAGGAGATCTAAGATTTTCGTCGAAAATAAAAAATTGTCTGGTAAATCCGAAAATATTACATTTAATATTATAGGAGACTAGAGAAATAAATTCTTTTTACTGTATTTTTTATAATATACATTATATGTATAAGCCCTTATATGTTAAAAAGTTTTTCTTGTTTATTTATTTATGTCCTTTTACTGAAATGAAAACTAAGTCTTTCCACCAACAAATACGCATTTTTTAAATGGATGTTGTAGAATACAGTACTATGAAGTATTTAAAGCAAAAAAATTAAATCGCTAAATTGCTACATTGGCCCTTACATAGGACCCATCGATATAAGTCCTCATTCTAAATAAAAAATTATGTTAATTGAAATCTAAACAGTTTTTAGTCCATACATGATAAGAATGTATGAAAGTTGTCATTACATTACATTTATCAGCATTTCAAATGGCACGTATGCTTTGCATACTAATTTGTTAACATATGAAATATGTTTTGATGTTTGTATGTAGTAAGAATTAAAATTATTATTAAGAAAATTTATTTATATGATCTGTTCATTTATTATTACTAAAATTATACATAATAGTGTGGTTATTACGAATTAAATTAATAAAAATAGAATACGTAATACGTAAGGAGACTGAGATATAGATATTTATTTATTTTATATTTTGTTGATAATAAGCATTACCTTGTAATGTTTAACACTGCCCGCAACACTCGACACACCACTAGCTGACGCTGCTATATTGGAATCACAATCATCAGGGTTTTGATCCTTTTTATGATGACTTTCGATGTTTCTTTCGTTTTCCGACATCTTGTTTTATTTTCAGCGTACATTAATGCGATGATATTATTAAACAAAGTTCAGGTTAAGATATTAAGTTTTAGTAAAGTTAGAATATTTACAATAAAGGTGATTTAATGCAAAAACCCTAAAATATTAAATCCATCGCCACCACTTGGCACTTGTTATTGCTTGCCATTGCTATTTTTTGACCACGTCAGCACAGATGACAAAGGTAACAGAGTATAAAAGGTAAAATATAGAAACTATAACAAAGGAAACATATGTTTTAATTTCTAAATTAAGTTACAATGTTTGACAAAGTTAAAATATTATATTATTATATATAATATTCCTGTAACTCAATAAGTCTACTCTTCTTATAACAACTTACGATTTTTAAAATTCGACAACACTAATAACCTTTCATGCTACAGTATTTTGACAGAAATTTGGGAAAATAAATTATCTCTTATTTAATTGAAAATATTTTTCTAGTTTATGTGGTTCCTATTAAACTAATTAGATGGCTTCATCTCGCATCCAGGTATTCAGCATAATAAAGATGATTATTTAAAGTATTGTTGCATCATTGTGTATTATTGACGTTCATTGTGTGACCTTATCTAATGCGATGTATTTAAAAATGCTTTGTTTTAAAGGCGACAGTACGTCAGCTATCCAAAACTTACAAGAAGAAAACTAGATTTGAAATCGGCATAGCTTCTGAGTTACCCACCGCTTATAAGAAGTTTTGGCGAGAATGGAAGGTACTGAAACCAGCTGCGGTTCATTTTATTCCACAAGAGGGCAAGTGGAAGCGGGATGAGATTACTGGTGAAACGCTGCCCGTTCAGAACATCCCGATACCATTAAAGTACCCAGCGGAGATTCATGAGGGAATATGGGGTGGTGAGGCTGTTATCAAAGGTAAGGACACCCTGGTTGGTTTAAATATAAACTTCAAGTTTAGTACTCATCGTTTCACTTTTTTATAGAAGTGGGAATCTTTAATACATTACATTAACCTTTTTGAGTCACTACCTATGATAAGTTCAATAAAACACAAAAAATATACCTACACCCATCTATTGTAATTTAATTCTCACTTTATTTATTTTATGAAAATGATCAAGTAGCGATATTATTATTTTTTTTACTCAATTTGTTAGTAACAATATAAAACTTAAAAACTACTTAAAACTTAAAAACCGCGCTGCTGCGAACATTCCCGATGCACTATAGAACCGAGGCAGCCCCAGCAGCACCCTAAACGCATTATTAGAATCATTAAAGAGATTTTTAGCCTATGTTGTATAACTCACTCGATAGTTTGAGACCCACTTGTTACAATAGTGATTATATTAGTTACATATCTGAAACAAATTTACAGGTTTCCAAAAGCGAGATCGCAACAGTCGCAGAGTACCCCACTACTGGGTACCCGTCCTGAAGAGGACTGTAGTCAAATCTGAAGTTCTAAACACACATTTATCAGTCACCGTCACCGGTAGAACTATTAAATTAATTAATGATCATTATGGATTTGATCATTACCTGCTTAAGACGCCCGCCTGTGATCTTGTCTCGATGCTAGCATTGAAACTTAAGAAACAAATACTTACCGAACTCATGAATGGATGCCCTAGACACGCTAACAATCCCGAGAAACAGAAAAGTGTTTATGAAGAATATAAGACCTATTTATCTTCGGTAAGTGTTGGTCTCATTTCATACATAATAAATACATATTGTAAGGAATAGTGCAAATCCTTGTAACTAACATTGGATAATTAAGTGTCCCTATATTGGAAGCAGATTATCAGATGAAAGATTGAGCTAAAATATTATCTATATTAACGACTTTTAAGGTAATTTTTTCACAATTAGTAATAAATTAAACACTAAATAATTACTGATTGTGCAAAAATTTCCTTAAAAGTTGTTAATATAGTAAATATTTCAGCTCAAACTTTCTTCTGATAATCTGCTTACAACATAGTTATCGGAATTATCCAATGCTAGTTACGCGAATTTGCACTATCCCCGACGATATTAAGATTATTTAGTCTAATTAAATTGTAATATTTCAGTACACACCCGAGGAAATAGAATGGTATGGTCTCACTTGGTATGAAGCACTCAACAAAGTAGCAAAACTAAAGGAGGCTGCAAATAAACCGGTGCCTTTGAAACATATGTACAGGAAAAAACTTATTGAGAAACTGCAAGAAAAAGAGAGCCAGAGTGATAGTAGCACTTCTGATATAGCGTTAGTAGCAGATTGGAATATTTTGACATATAAATGAAACTAATATTATTCGTATCTACTATGCGACTTTATTTAAGTAAAAAACTGCATACTACCGATGTATTGGCTACTTTTCAACTATGATCATGGGCAGATGGGATGTGTCTGTCTCACGAGATGCAAGAGATAAATATTAGTTTCATTTAAATGAATAAAACTTGCCAAAATCTTATATCTCTATTTTGATATATTAAGGGAAAGAGATTTACTTCAAACACCAATAAGTTAATTTATAGTACACAAATATTTTGATATCACTTTTGGTATATATTAATAGTATTTATAATGGTTTTAAATTTATGGATTTTTAATTTCATGTTTTAAATATATGATTTTTTATCTGGGCATGTCAATAGAAGAACTAACAATAATTCCCAGTTCACATTAGTCTTTTAACATTTGTTTTGGGAATGCTGTAATTGTATATTGATTCAGAATATTGGACTGGAGTTGAATCCATTTTGAGACCTCTTGACTTAATTTTGATCAATTGGTCTATGTAAACCAGCGACAGGGGTGTAATTTTTTTTCTAATAAATTTTATAGATAACAACTGAGATAGATCAAAAATCCCTCACATGTTCTTCTCTCCTTTTAACATATTTATATGTGAAATACGTTTAAAGTAAGGAATTTATATTGACAAACAAAAAAGCTGGTTCAGAAAATCCAGCCGATTGCTTTATGGTTGACCATTTAAGATAACTTTTATGGTAGATCCAACTTTCGCTGATTTTATGAACAGAGACTTTTTTATTAAACTTGACCTGAGTCATGTAATCTGAACTTAAAAAAATATAATCAAATGAATTAATAACTATCAAAACTCATTAAACCACAGATTTGATTATCCTCTATGGACATAAACGCCAAACGCACACACTAATTCATTCAAAAACATATGTTTTCACAGGATAATTTCTGCCATTTTTGTCATTAATTAACTGACACGGCGAACTTCGTACCGCCCTTAAATAAAGAAATATGTTATTTTTTTATCTGAATGAAGTTTATTTCTTTATTTAAAAAGTGAAATATTTTAGTATTTTTTTTATATAAATTTTCGTAATTTTTTATTACATAAAAACCTTCTCCTAATAAATAACAAATACAACACATAAAGATTTATTAAAATCGGTCCATCCGTTCACGCGTGATGCCGTGACCAAGGGAAAAAGGGATTCATTTATATATATAGATTGAATAATTTACTACCTTTATGAAAGAAGTTGGACAGTACTTAATATTTTACATCAAAAACAATTTACTATATAGTTATGTTTGTCTGTGTGATTGTATACAATATATTATTTATAATTTTAATATTATTTCCAGATCCACAACCTCCTGGCTATCCAAAATGAACCCGTTCGGCAAGAAGGATGAAGCATAGTGTAGAAGTTTTATTGCAAATTTGTTGTGTTATAGAAAATGTATCGTTGAAATGATTAGATAGTTCTAACTGACAATGCGAGTTTCAATTCATTCCATTCATTTTATAAAGCTTTACGTCATTGGGGAATAAATATTTTCCAATGAGTATATACTTTTTGATATTAATTTAAACTGTAGTAAAAGGCAAGATGCAGCAAAATCAATGAAAATGATTTTCTCAAGTAATAATCTTACTGCCACTATTTGTATGAAGTTTTTATGAGTATACAGGCAATAAGATATTAAATATTCTTCAAATATAAAACTATTTAACTTATTTTTTCATTGCTGTCACCACAAGGACAAGTGTGTGTGTGCGTTCGTGTTTGTGTGTGTAAATACGGTCAGCTTTTAAAGAAATTATACTATATATATACTTATAATTGAATGAAAAAAGGTTATTAAATGATTAAAAAACTAAGATAATTTTTCATCTGTATAATATAATACTCAACAATCAATACTAAATCTATTTAAAATAAACATTTGATAAACAGAAATATTTTTATAAAATCCTTTACAATTTGATAATATGATCTTTACATAGGAACTAATATTATATTTTATTCATTATTTCATTAAATTAGATATTAAAGCCGGTACAAAAATATTAAACATAGGATGATTTTATATACATATTTTAAAAATGGGGAAAAACAGATCTATCAAAATGTTTTACAAAACAATATTAAGCCTTGAGAAATATTTTAATACAGTACACCTAACATATTGTCTCATTAATTTATTTTATAATGCTTATGACTAAAAACTATTTCTAATTATATTTAAAACATAAGCACATTCAGATATATGTGTCGGCTTTCTCTATAAACAACCTGAAACAAATACAAAACATTAATATGGCAACAAAATAAAAAACAATTATATGTCAGCTTTCTGGATATTTACAGAAAACATTTTTATTGCTGTAGAAACTTCTAGAAAATAATTTTTAGCCATATCCTATTAACATTAGGTATTCCATATCATCGTGGATAGTGCAAATCCGAGTAACTAGCATCGAATAATACCGCGTTGGTGTCTACATTAGAAGGAAATTATCAGAAGAAAGTTAAAGCTGAAATATTTTCTGTATTAACGTTTTAAGGTAATTTTTCACAATAACCTAGTAATAAATTAAACACTAAATAATTACTAATTGTAAAAAAATTACCTTAAAAGTCGCTAATATTCAAAATATTTCAGCTTATACTTTCTGTCAATCTGCTTCCAATGTATATACGCGGAGTTACCCAATGTAAGTTACGCTGATTTGTACTATCCCCGCCAATATCCCATTTACTATACAAGATCTGTTCATATGGAACACGTGTTTCCTATATCTAATTTATGTACCTGTAGTAGTATTTTTAGTAGTATAAGTAGTAGTGTAGTATACTACTACGTGACCGTACACTCCAAGGGCTGGTCGTGAGGCAGTCTATCTCTAAGTAGAGAGGCGACGGCCCGCGCCAAGTACGTCATAGTTCCGTAGCTGCCGCTCGGCGCGCTGTCATACAAGTGTTGACAGACGCCGGCCGCCCCCCCGCATACTGCACCCCCTACCTCGCCCGAAGACACCTTCGCGCAACATAGAGTCGCGTCTCCGTTCACACGAGTCTATAGAACAAGGAGAAAATAGTATAGGACAGTATATATATGACAATGAATCAAATTCATATATATGTCGAAGAAGGTCATGAGTATAGATGAATTCCGATAGAGGGCAGCAACGTATATAATTGTGAATGAAACAAATGTTTCGGATACACTTCGCGTATTTTAGTATTTTAAAATATGGACAGACGAGATGTGAATGTCTGTCAGTTAGTCAGTTCTGTTATTTATAAAAATAAATAAGATTGGATTGTCTGCTTGTGATATTGAAATAGTAGTTTATTACTACGTGCATACAGCACATGCAACGAAATAATTTTTTTACATTTTTTTTCTGTCTGTCTCTCTGTTTGTTCCCGATAATCCTTTAAATGGCTAGACTGATTTTGACGGAACTTTTACTGGCAGGTAGCTGATGTAATAATAAGAAAAATATTACCATCTAAATCTCATTAGATCTCATTATACTCATGAATTTATTCAGTCATATTACCTGATCTTCCAAGAATATCTGATTAGCTTTATGCACTACATGTTCCACTGTTATCAGCCCGCCGAGATGCCCGACCGCTTTGTACTCCACTACTAATGTGATCACCATAAGCGCCTCTACTATCAGTTGTCTGTACTCAGGTTGTGGGATCGAGTTCAGTACTGTTTCTACAGCGAGAGCGAATTTCAACTCTCCGGGAGTCATCTCTTGGGTCAGATTCGGTTGCAGCACTTTTCCTTGTATGGCTAGACCTTGGCACTGAAATTTATATTAAGCATTATTATTATATAATTTTAATAATAATGTGAAAAATACGTTATGTTTAATTCAAAAATATGAAATTATTGGAAATTACAATTGATTTTAGTAGTAGTATTTTTGTAGTATTAGTGAGTACATTCGTAACTATGTAGCTTAATAATGGATGAATATTATTTGTCCAATTTTATTAAACAAAATTGAACAGGAAACTAAAAGATTGATAGTATTTTAATTAAAAAAAAAACAAATCGAATCTCTTATCTTAAACTACAGCTACCATGTAATATGAGTGTATTAATTGATAGTTTCTTATAACCAACCTTTTCCAACACGCCCCACACTCTCGGGTAGAAGTCTCTAGGCACTCTGTTCAGAGCTCCGTCAAGTCTTCGTCTTCTTAACCACTGACCCTGACGGTCGGGCTCGCTTGATGGACCTTATGGACATATGGAACAGTTAGCATATATATATTAGCATATATACTATTTATATATCTACTAGCTTTCCGCCCGCAGCTTCACCCTTGGAGTTCGGTTATATCGCGTTTCCAAGAGAACCTTTTAAAAGTCTGGGATAAAAACTATCCTATGTTCTTTCTCAAGGTCAACTCTGTCTCTGTACCAAATTATTAAAATCAGTTCAGTGGTTTAGGCGTGAAAGCGTAACAGACAGAGTTACTTTCACATAATATTAGTAGGGATTTTTGTTTTTCATTAATCAATAATGTATATTTTAAACACTCTCTACTAATTTTCTGTTTCTTATCTCCATAGGTTATCTTAGTAATCTTTAATTGTTGTGTTTTTTATGATATTATGATGATCATAGTATAGTCACCTTCATCAATGGTTCCTTGTAGTCCCTGTCCTTCAAGTATAATCTGTGACTTCTTAGTGTAGCGGTTTGATTTGTTGCTCACTATGGAGAAGTTACCTCGACCCGCTGAAACATAGGCAACAATTATTAATTAATGATTTTATATCTGAGATAATTAAAGTATGGGATACATCAATCAGGATATATATAATAATAGGCAAGGCTAGTACGGAATAAGCTCATTCTCAAATCAACCTACAGTAGTTACTAAATAAGGTATATTATTCATGCACTTTAAAATTTCTGTGGGCAACAAATAAAAACTATTAAGTGAAATAAAGTGGAAATTAACAACAATTCTGGTGCGATTTTTTTATATTTGTTCAATGTTTTATAAAACAAGGGTCTATGAAACCGGGCAAAGCTAACATAACACAAATTGTTTGTACAACTCGCCTTTAGTTTTACCGTATTTTTCCTTTAATACAATTATTTGTGAGTTTGCTGCAAAAAAATATCAGATTACAATAAACGATCATCAATAAGATCAATAGTACTAGTTTTCCTTTGAGACAAATGTAGGTATAATACCAACTCACCACTATTGATAGCGAACTCCTTCCCGCTGAGTATGTGATGAAGAAGATTCTTCATTTCAAAGGGAGACAGGTTGAGAAGATGTTCAGAGGCTTCTTCACCATCACACGATAAAGTCCGAGAGAGCTCAGTAGCCATCACCTGTTCAAACATAATTAATTAAAAAAACTAATATTTTTGGATTACTAGGCGTATTTTACTATTTTTAAAATACTACATGCTCATTCAATCATTTCATCTGCCCGTGATCACGGTTGCTGCAATGCAACCGAAACTTTGCGGGTATGTAGTTCAAAATAATGAAATAAGGCGAAGTAATCCGAAGATATTAGTTTCATTGAAATGAATACTCGCGAAAGTCTTAGATCTCATTATAAACAATTTAATCAGTTATGTCGCGGTGGCCTCGGGGTTAAAAGGCCCGCCTCTCATGTACGAGGGCGCGAGTTCGATCCTGGTAAGTATCAATGTGATTTTTCCGAGTCATATGTACTTTCTAAGAGTATTTAGACACCAGTGACAGATGAAGGAAAACATCGTGAGGAAACCTGGACTAATAGTTTCAAATATAAGTTTGAAATTGTGGTACCCACCCTCTCTAGTGGGGTACGTGAGGCGGTGTATTATATATTGTATACAAACAATACAATCAATTCCCAATACAGAATCTCCTGTGTGTATACCTGTATAATGAGGCCAACCCTCAGCCGGAGCATCTCCAGGAACAGCTGCGGCTCCGTCCGTATGAACATGGCCAGGTACACCAGCAGCTCCTGAGTCAACATGGCTGTGCTCTCGTCGTCTCCGTACGCCTGGAACAGGAATAACACACGTTAGGAACGTTAGGAAACTCCTTAATAAAGATAATAGTGCTAATATTATAGAATTTGTGTTATAGGCCAGTGCAGAAGCCTTTCAAATTAATGAAAAGTGAATATAAATTATAGTAGAATGAAACTCATTAGAAAAGGAATTTTTATAATATTTTTCCTCTGCTTTTCTAATGAGTTTCATTCTACTATAATTATGTTTTAAAAGCTATCGGCACTGGTCTATTAGAAAAATTCAAATTAATGATATTTGTGGTATAAAGAGGTTATTTGTATTTATAGATATAGAACTAGGAATCTAAAAATTATGAAGAGTCCTAAATGTCAAGTATAGCTAACATTTAAGATACTTAATGGTACACCATATAGCATTATATATTTTGGGTAAATAGATAAAGATTAAAGTTGTATACAAAAAGCAGAGGGGTCATAAATAAAGATGTACAATTTTGACAAAAATATAAGAAATTTATTAAATATGATGTTGTGCAAGTGGTATTAGTAAAATAATAGTAATATTCATTAAGGAATAGTTATTGGATATTTTTATGACTAAACTATATTGTTTATAATAAAAGACTTTAAGCTGACATTACCAAAACAGTATTTTTATTAAGAAAATTAGAATATTTGTCTTTTTGGATGATTGTCAGTCACAGCCATGCAAATAATAAAAAGTCCATCTAAATGTGCAAGGTGCAGTAAAGTGCCAACCAGACGGTAATCTGATTACCTTCTTGCAACTCCCGCGACCCTCACGTCGGAATGACTGCATGCAACAGAGACAGCTCAATATGAACGAATTAAATGAAAAATGATGATGAACGAACGAATGAATGAATGTGTTAATATTTTAGTGGTTGGAAAACTGAATATAATGGTCTTGAAAAAATGTAAGTTTTATTCACACACAGTAGAAAAAGGGACATGGAACAATGCTGAACATTTAGGGGTAAGCATAGTTGCCAGCATAAGTAATATACATACATATAAACAAATTTGGTTGTGTGTATATTCTGACCGAATGAATGAATAAACGAAACTCACCAGATGTATGAGATGTCTAAGCTCGTTCTCCGGTAGGGGCGCTGTGACTGTATGTTCGTTATTCGGCGGCATACCCACAGTAATCTGTTTCTGCCGCACGAGCAGATCCGTGACAGCTTTAGCCAGGTCCTCGACTCTCTTCCCCAGCATGCCGGCCGTATGTCTGACCAGGCCCCACAGCTTCTGAGTGCACGCCTTCTCGTACAACACTTTGAGCAAATCTCTTACTGTTACTGATTTTCCGTTCTCTTGAATACCTGGAATATTTTAAATATAATTATTATAGTAGCAGTTGAGTTTAATGCTTGAAGTCTATATAGATGATAACAATCTTCTTTGCAAGTTAGATCCAAAGCTAGGGCTTATGGAATATCGCTCTGTAGGCGCTTTAACAGAATAAGTAATTTTGCGGTGATTTAGGAAGTATAACGCAAAGAATCTTTTATGTGGACTATCACCCACCAGTCTGAGACTATAATATATATGGACTATTTAAATTTAACTGGTATTTTTCGGATATACTACGCGTGCTTTATTATTGTAAAAAACTACATACTCCCGACGCTTCGGTTACTTTACAGAAACCGTGATCATTAAGACGAGATGCTACATCTGCCACGTCGGGAGTATGTAATTTTTTACAAAAATATAGTCGCGTAGTATATCCGAAATATATTCGATTCATTTAAATGAATATATCTCGCGAAAATCTTAAATCTCATTACTACATAGACTATACTATATGAACCACCATATAAACTACCTAGTTTAATATCTTTGAATCTATATCTAATTGGAGTTCTTTGGACTATTCATGGGCTGTGTAAATATCTTTGAATCTATATCTAATTAAAGTTCTTTGGACTATATCGCCCCGTGTATCTGATAGTGTACCCGTGTTATAGTCCAGCCCGTGCGTGTCCACCAGGTACTGCAGGATGTCTCCCTGGTCGTCCAGACTGTCCGCGTCCCTCAGCGCCGCGAGCAGCTCCGCCGTCTCCTGCTCCGAGTACGAGTTGTCCGACCACGTGCGGCTGCGAGGCACGCTGGGGCCCGCCGGACCTGGGAAATAACTTATTCATTCATTCATTCATTCAAATGCCATATATGGAAAACTCATTCACTCCTATAAATACCATATATGGAAAACAGATTCACTCATACAAATACTATATATGGAAAACTCATTCACTCATAGAAACAACATACATGGGAAACAACTCTTTCATTCATTCAAATGCCATATATGGAAAACTCATTCACTCGTAGAAACAACATACATGGGAAACAACTCATTCATTCAAATACCATATATGGAAAACTCATTCACTCATACAAACACCATAAATGGAAAATAACTGATTCACTCATAGAAACAACATAAATGGAAAATAACTCATTCACTCATACAAACACCATATATGGGAAATAAATAAGTGATATTGGCTTGTCCCGTGTTAATTTGTACTGAAGTCTGAATATAATGACATCTCAGAACATGGTTTGATTATTTCTTACCAATATCATCTGTGATTTAACTGGGCAATATAAAAAGTATAAGAAGAATAGGTACTTTTTTGAATAAAGTTCGAGGGTGGAACCAGTATAACTAGAACCATGAATAGTATTATATATAGCGCCCATTTATTAGCACTATTTTATATGTAGTGTACCTTCTTCCTTGGGCGGTGAAGGTGTATCTTCCTTAGTGATCTCTATTGCAGGTCCGGTGCCTACTACTCCAAGACTAGTAGTTGATGTACCTCTGAAATAAAAACAACCTTCATATACATTTAACGAACAAACACATAAGTAATTAAGACTGTCATTAGAAAATTAAATACTCCTATTATATACTACAAAGTCGTGATGGCGTAGAGGTTAAAGGCCTGCTTTTCATGTATGAGGGCGCGGGTTCAATCCTGGCAAGTACCAATGTGATTTTACCGAGTCATACATACTTTCTAAGAGTATTTAGAAAGTACAAACGACTCGGAAGAATCACATTAGTACTTGTCAGGATTGAACCAACGCCCTCGTGCATGAGGGCCCTTTAACCACTAGGCCACCGCTGACTTTTTATGATGATTATATACATTAAATTATATG
This sequence comes from Danaus chrysippus, assembly GCA_916720795.1. Classification (NCBI taxonomy): domain Eukaryota; kingdom Metazoa; phylum Arthropoda; class Insecta; order Lepidoptera; family Nymphalidae; genus Danaus; species Danaus chrysippus. The sequence continues at coordinate 16,872,096 of CAKASE010000049.1, read as the reverse complement.
TCAAGTATTGTCTTACTTAGTGAAGGCCCTCTTTTCAGGTGAAGGGCTTTTCCCAAAGGTAGGATCTATTTCTAGCCAGGAAGACTTTTTCTCCAGATGAGGTCCCGTGTGTTCACCTTCCATGCCGAGGGTTTCAGCTGTATGAAAAAACATTATCTATTAACATAAACTTGTTAGTTTAGCTTGATCTCTGTCATAACTGGCACTTTTATTATTCACCATCTGAGAGAAATCTAGAGGCGTCGCGATCTTTAAATGAGATGAGAGGTATTCCGAGATTCTTTAGTCATGATTAAAAAAATAAACTGATCATACATAGAGGTAACATTTCATAAATATCGAATTTTACTTACGAAAGCTTTTTATATGTATTGTTGAAAATTTTAAAAATATGTTTAGTTGATTAGTTAATACATAAAGAGGAAGTCCAGAGGACTGTCGTTGTGTTGAAGATTTAACCAAAAATGTTGATTAGGGGCCATCCATAAAGTAGGTCCCATAATTTTAGGACTTTCAACCCCTCCCCCCGTCCTTGTCACAGGTTGTCATATTTTTATAACCCCTCCCTCTGATGTGACGTCACACATTTTTAAATTTATCTAAAAATAATCGAGAGAAAATAGCTGTTCTAATTTTTACCAATTTGTATTAAATATCCAATTGCGTTTTAGTTTTTTAAATTTTAACATGTGACTTCGCAAAACTATTGACTTTTCCCCCATGCCCCTTGTCAAATTTCGGTTTTACCCTCCCTTCTTATTTACGTGTGACATATTTTATGCTCCTGTAAACATATGTAAGGAAGGCATCGATACGAAAGGAATATCGTTGAATTGTCAAGCTAGAAATTACCCAAACTGATGACCAAGACCACTCAAGAGTCATAACTATTGAAAAGAATACTTTATGGATGGTACTTTGGGGTATATCACGAAAAACAATATTTTTAAAGTACGATTGAAACGAAACTAATATTTTGCGGTGTTACATCTCTTAATGATCACGGCTGCTGTAAAGTAATCGAAACGTCGGGAGTATGTAGTTTTTTACCAAAAATAAAATCACGTAGTATATCCTCAGAATATAAGTTTCATTTCAATGAATAATACTCGCGAAATTAGGGGTTGATGTCAGGCAGGCGGTCGGTCTTAAAAACAATTAACCAAAACTATTCATAACATGTAAGGCAGACCCTGGCTATAGCTGGGAAATTGCCAGGTAGAAGAGATGCTCACAGTCAACGTTGATGGAGCGTGTTTTCCGTATAGCGCCCCTCACGGACATTCGTCTTCGTAGCGCGGGCCGGCGGGCGGCGGGCGCTCCTTTGGCGAACGACCAGCGAGAGCTCAGCGACCGTAAAAGATGCTCCTCCAAATAACTCTGGACTTGGGGATTCAATTCTGGAAATACAAAGAAAGATTTATAAGTAGAGACTATATCTGCTGAAGCTGGAAGTACCACCCTCTCAAAGAAAATTCGCATGAAGTAGTCTTTAAGTGCTGCGTTTCGTCCGATGAGTGAGAGAAACAGGAGCCCTTTCTCTATTCCCACCATTTAATTAAACACGAAATAAATACTGATTGCGAAAATATTAATATAGAAAATATTTCATCTTAAACATTCTTCTGATAATCTGCTTCTAATATAGATACGTGGAATTATCAAATGCTAGTTACGCTGATTTGCACTATCCCCGACAATATCCCATTAACTATAAAAGATCTGTTCATATGGAACGTGTGTTTCCTATATCTAACCTATGTACTTGTAGTAATATTTGTAGTAGTATAGTATACTAGTACGTGAATATCAAGTGTAAGGTCACTCATATTATTTTGTGGTCACGTCGTACTTACTATCGGGATATCCCTCTTCCTGGCTGCCCAGAAAACTCAAGTTAGTGATGGCAGAAGTATTCAAGAAGTCTCCCAAATTCCCCAACATAACCCTGGTACCATTGATGTAACCCGATTTAAGTTTCTTCATCGTAGTTATCATTGCCATCGGGATTTTGCCTTGATCTACAAATACATAATTATTGTCAGTCCATAGAATATCTTCTTCTACCTGGCAATTTCCCAGCTTAAGCCAGGGTTTGCCTAAAGAATATATTAAGATTTGATAATAATGAACTCCAAAAAGAGCAATGCTAAGTTTTAATTGAATTGCTAGTATTAGTATGGCAAAAATCCTCATGTTCAAAGGTGACTTGAATATCGATGGGTCCTATGTATAAGGGCCAATGTAGCAATTTTTTGTTTTAAACACTTCATAATACTGTATTCTACAACATCCATTTAAAAATTCGTATTTTTTGGGTGAAAGAATTAGTTTTAATTGCAATAAAAGGCATAAGTAACACACTTTTTAACGTATAAAGGCTTATATACATTATTTAAATATCAATCTTAAATGACGTACATGTATGTCATAGTTGCTATTCAAAGTTTCAAAATCAAACTTAAAACTACTACTGAAAAATTATCATTTTGCACATTGGCCATTATACATAGCCATCGATATATGGGTGTAAGTAATAATGAATGGGTGAGATTATTTTACCGAGCAGGTACTGAGTTGCGAGTAATGTGACGGTAGGTCGACCCAGCATTTGGGTCCAGCTCATGCCGAGGAAGGCTACGTTGGCTGTGAAGGTACTCGCGAGCAACGCCGGGTCGCGAGTCATGTAGTACTCCTCGTAGTCGAAGTTCTATTGTTAGTTACAAACAAAGCAATCAACTAGAAATAATAACACACGACACACGAGCAATGTTATATAATATATTGCTTTGGGCTTTTAGTGGGGGTCATGTTAGTGTGTGGAGTTGGGGAATCTCTGATACCTAAATTCATTTCGGTCAAGGTCAATACAATGAGCGGTCTCCCAAGAAGGTTCTGCCACGAAGACTTGAGGAAATTAATCTCAGCCTTCAATAGATCTACCATCAGTTCGTAATCGGAAGCTATGTAGAATCGCGTCATATCAGAAAACTATCGAAAAAGATTACTTTCAGTGTTGTAATAAACTTACATCAGTAAAAATGAGGAAGTTATAGACTCACCTGTGGTGTGAAAGCGAATATCCGATCATTCAAAGAGTACAGTTTGCTTGTGCTCAATATACCCACATCGCGAGATTTTCTACCTGATAGACCAAGTTTCTTATTTCTACCTGGAAATTTAATTATATTACAATAAGAATCCAACATAATCACAAAGATGTTATACGTCATTTTATAACTTAAGGCAGTTTTTTCTAGAACATTCCAGTTAACCAAAAATATTATTAACCTAAAATTATTATTAACTCTCTCTCTCTCGGTCTAGCCTTTTCCCATTTCAATTGGGGTCGGCTCTAAAAAATTAAAAAATTAAAAATTGTTATTAAGCAAAAATTATTTTTAACCAATTATTATTAACCATAAAACCAGAGTATATACTCTCAGCCCTTATGCATGTGTGTATGTATGTATGTATATATGTATGTATGTATGTATGCATGCATGTATGTGTGTATGTAAGTATGTATGTACGTAGTGACGTCACTAACCTAAGTAAGTATACAGATGGCTCAGCACCCTCGCGGGCTGTACTTCAATAGGTGCCACCTCACTGATAGTCTGAACATGAAGGTCATACTCCAGAAGCTTGTCCCTGATCTCATTGTCCTCAGCCAGTATCACGATCTGGACAACAACATCAGGCTTCTTCTCCGAACACAATCTTCTGTTCAGCGGATCTAATTCTCCGACTGCCAAAAATCCCTACAAAAAATTCTAACATTATCTCATTAGCTCATAGGAAATACTTATGGAGTCAAAATTTATAGATTTGAAACATAGTTATAAAATTATAATAGTCAGTAGAGGCCTAGTGGTTAAAAGCCTGCCTCTAATGCATGAGATCGATTCTGGCAAGTACCAATGTGATTCTTCCGAGTCATACATACTTTCTAAGAGTATTTAGACATCACTGATTAATACATTCCCAAAGAAGGTTGATGTCAGGCAGGCGCGCGGTTGTAAAAACAATTAGCCAAAACTATTTACAACATGTAAGGCAGACCCTGGCTTAAAGCTAGGAAAATTGCCAGGTAGAAAAAGAACATTGAAGGCAATACATAATTTATCGGCAGATCACAATACTTCCTTCATATAAAATACCAAGTCTCTAGAATAATGAAAAATTTAACTTACATTTATGAAGACTTGCTTACCTCTTGCAATAATTTCCCAAGTATGTAAAGCGACTGTCCCCACAAAAATGGACACCTTCCCAACGGAATTCGTTCCTGGCTGCCCGGTTCCTGCTGCTCTTGATTTGCTTTATCGATCGGCACAGCGTACAACTCCGGTACAAGTTTGATTCCGTCATCCTCTTTCCTTATCATGATCTTCTCGAGCTTCTGCAAGTATTCCGTTGCATTTGTTTTATCATTCTGGAACCAGTAATCTAAGATCAAGTAGCAGAAGAACAATGGCCATTCGCATTCAATATTCTCAAACATCCTCAATTCCCATGGCTCGTAGTACAGTCTATTTGGGTCTTCTCGTGGTGTTTTGTGACCATCTCTTAAGAAACGCTTACAGCCGTACTTTCCTTGCAGTTTCGACACAATTGTCTCTCTCGTCTTGTTGATAAGTTGAGGATCATCAACTGCGAATGCCGGGTAACTTATTATTGAGAGTAGACCGGAATCCAATTCTTTACTATTAGACTCTCTAGGAAGCATTGATTGTAAAACGGCCTGGCATTTCTGTGCTTCATCTGCTAAAACATGAATAACACTAGATGGCCCTCCTCGAGCCCCAAATAAATCGAGCTCGTTCATTGCTTCAAGAGCTGCTTTAGCCATACCAATGGAACTAGCATTGAGTTCAGGTAAGCCATGATTTGTTTTGTCTCCTCTTTCCCATATACCATAATCGGGAGTGCAGTAAGCAGACTCTATATAGAATACTAAGTTTTGGATCAATGCCACTTCATCTAGGGAGAATACTATTTGCAGACCAGAGGCAGTCATTTGAGCAAGTATTAAAAGATAGAGCGAGATAGCGTCTATTTGTAGATGGCCCCATTCATTGTCTTTAACAACTGTGCAGCCAGTGATAGATGAGTACTTAGCATGTAAGGAATCCAGTGGATGTTGGGTGCTTTTAAATTTCTCCACTTTATCCTTTTGCTGCATCATAGCATTTAATAATCCTGTAAAATGAAAAAGAAGCAGTAGGAACACAGTTAAATATCATGTATAAATGAACCCTGTAATTTATAGGTTTATTTTGTTTATCTACCCCTCATCAATTTCACACAACTCTGTTCCAACTCGTATGTTTTAGCTCGATCTTCATCTTGGTCGGCGATTTTCTTGAATGCCATAGAAAGGCCCCATACTGCCAGTATGCAGTATAAGTTGTCTCTAATCCAAGCATGATCATTATTAGAACTAGCTGGAAACAGACCCGTAACAGGTTGCTGGTGGTCTAAAATTAGTTTATGAACAACTCTTTGATAATAATCTAATCGGACCCCCGAATTGCTTCGGGTCCTCATTTCTCTACGAAATTGCGCACTCTCTTTTAATTCTACCTATACAAAACTATACAGAAGTCAGAACAATGATTTCAAATAAATTATTATTTTGAAGAATATGTCATTTGAAAGTCGTGTGTGTCACCGTCACTTTTATGTCAATTACACGATTTATATAATATAAAATGTATGATAGAATTTAAATATATTAATTTTATAGAAATTACTGGTAAATTTAATATTTCATTTCGAACAAAAATTTTAATTACACAAAAAAAATCGATATAAAAAAGTCTTATCATGTACAACACTATATCAGACAGTTAATAATCATCTGGCTAATGTCATTTCTGAGAATGTTTGTGATTTATTGAGAATTTATTAATAGTTATATTTTTGTATTTTTTATTTCCCATTTTTAACCAAAATATTAGCTTTAACATTTAATTTAGCATATATTGGTCCATGTAATTATTTAGACTATTAACAGTGGTTAGAAACCAAAATGTATAAACATCTGATAATTTGCAACATTTTGTTTATTTCTTTTACATTAGGAGAGGTAATCCCTGTTTCTAAGGTCAGTGATACGAATCCGACGCTGAATAAAATAACTTCCGTAAGTAAAGATACCGTTAATCACACCCTAATTACCGAGGGTGGTGCGATTACATCAAATAATTCTGTGACGCTGCCAAAAGAGAATCATACTCTGATTAACATAGATAAGGAGCTCACTATAAGTAAGCCAAAGTCTGTAGTTCCACGGAAAGGTGTTAAATATGATGCAGCAGATGACATCAGCAAATCAGGACACTTATCAGATGAAAGCTCATCTACTATTAAAAACCAAAATAATCTGATATCAAAGGTTACACTAGTAACACCTACTAGTGATAACACGACATCAGTCTCAAACGGAACAGAAAAGTTAAATGTAACCAAAATACTGAAACCGTTGGTTCTTTCGCATGAATCTCTAGCTAAAATGGATGAAATAAACCATGTACATATAGAAGAGGATGAACCTGATGTTAAAGTACAAGTGATGAAGGCCGGCAGCCATCCTGGCCTTATAATACCAATCGTGATAACCATTTTAGTTGTACCCATGTTTGCAGTTGTCGCGTATTTGGCTCTCAAACGAGGAAAAGAAGCCTGGAAGAATAGACACTACAAACGGATGGACTTTCTACTAGATGGGATGTATAATGACTAATGTAGTACAAAACAGTATTTATTTAGTTTCTATAAAAAACAATATGACATGATCGATCAACAAGCATGTAAATAATGATTATTTGCTTGCTAAATAATGGTAATTTATTTAGAATAAGAATAATAAGAGAACTAATAATTAAATTTAAGCTCAAATGAGGTTGATGTTATAAATTTAAGCAATACCGGTGCTTGTTATGTGCCTTGATATTATTTACCGATGAGAACTTTGTATTTTTGATATTCTATTTTGTAATATAGCCCGCATAGTTTTCATAATGTATTTAATTGTTGTGAATTGTGATATATTCAGAATTTAAAATTAAATGTTATTATCGTATTAAATGATTATTTTATAAAAATAAATTGTTGATATTTATAATGGTTTTTATTTACCTACAAGTAAAATATATGGAACTAGCTTTCCGCGTGGAGTTCGGTTATATCGCGTTTCCAAGAGAACCTTTCAAAAGTCTGGGATAAAAACTATCCTATGTTCTTTCTCAAGGTCAACTCTATATCTGTACCAAATTTCATTAAAATCAGTTGAGTGGTTTAGGTGTGAAAGCGTAACAGACAGACAGACAGAGTTACTTTCGCATTTATAATATTATTAATTAATAAGGATTGTGTGAAAGGAGTAAAAGACAATGTTAAAGATAACTGACGAATGACGATATAAATCAAACATTTCTAGGAAAGATCACTTTAACTTTTAATAATACTATTACTACTTAAATTTTACATTAAAATGTTTTCATCATGAATTATTTTTAATAAGCAATCTTCAATAATTTCTAATTGGTTTAGTCTGTAACGTAATTTCACAATACACTTATGTCAGCTGACAGCGATCGTTCCTGTGTCAGTTGTCATCTTCAGTCAGAACAGCTCAGTGATTAGTCTCGTATGTAGCATCACAAGCTAATGAAATACGTACATTTTGTGTCTGATAGAACTCTTTATAACTTAGTAGTGACCCTAAATAAAGAAAGGATATGATAGCATGCTTTCCAATTTTAGTGTTTCATCAGTGATAGCGATATTTTAGTGTCAAAATAGTTCTCAGACAAGAAATTATAACCTTGGTCTGAAAATGGTAAGTATGGATAAACTACCACTTCAATATTTTAGTATATTCAATTTTGTGTTATGTTTTTATAATTATGAGGTAAATTATAAAGTAAAATTAATCTTAAATATGAAAAACATTCATCACAATTTATTATTTCATAAGAAAAACTATCCCTTTAAAAATTTTCTGAATTTTATACCAAAGTAAAATTGTATTGTATTAACGTAATTTTATTATCTCAAAAAATATATATATTTTAAGATTTACTGAAATTGAGGCCATTATCTGGATTTATTTGTTTTATTTTATTTCAAAACATGACATGTTTATCTAAAAGACCTTGTTTCGTTTTTAAAATCATAATATAAACAAAAAAAAACTTACAGATGTGTTGCTAATGTAATCTTGATCAAAATATCAAGAGACAGTGTTTTAATATTTATTCAGTACATTATTAAATATTTTTTGAAAGTAACGAACTTTAGTTACTTAGTGTGGCTTATTGTATTGTAGATTGGGTCTAAACAGTGTGCATTTTATGTGCTTATATGAAAATGGAATATAATGAAATAGATTTTATATAAAAAATGAGTGGACAAAGTGGGTGTGTCACTTGCAACGAAGGGTCAGAACATTATGACACTAAACATGATGATTGTTCGGAAGGGGAAGATGCTCAGATCAGAATCGCACCTCATGTACAAGCATACTTGGCTCATAATAATTCAACGACTAACTGCTGCGGATTTGCCATACCGATTGCTTTTGAAAGAGCAGCTGCTGGAACGTGGTGGAATCCACGTTTTGACTCGGAAATACTTGAAGGTCAATACAGGAGTAGCTCATTTAGGCAAATAAGATTACGGTTCAGGTGAGTGATAAATATTCTAGATGTGCTTGTTCTCTATTGAATAGCTTGTCCCGTCTTGGAAGTTTAAGTCCCTAATGTGTGTAATTTCTTTTCAGATTTGCACTTTTATATATTTTAATATTTTCTGTGTCATGGTTCATTTACTTTATCATTCTCGGCATGAATGGTGTTAATGTGAAATGGAAATTTCTGTGTTCTTTATTCGCTGGTGTTCTTCTAATCACGAGTGTCATGCTGTTTGTTACGTTCACCAATATATACAAGCTGTATACTTCCAAGCTGTCCTTGATAATGGCGCTAGCTCTATGTTCATTGAGCCTATCGTTGGTGACGCTGACGACACAGATTGAAACTGATTTATATAAAACAGCGGATATTAGTCAATCTGGACATTTTACTATGTGTTTAGAGATCCTACTGATCATTTATACCCTGACTCCACTACCCTTGTTCGCTTGTGTCATTACTGGACTATTATACTCCATAGTTTTCGAAGTACTGAACGTCATCTCACAGTTATCCGAACAAGAATTGCATTACTCCGGAATGTTTGTTAGAATTTTACTCCAGCTCTGCGTGCACATTATCGGCGTACATATATATCTTATGACATTTGTGAGAATGCGCGGCACGTTTATGAAAGTGGGTCAAAGTTTATTAGTTAGGAGGCAGCTGGAAATGGAAAAACAATTAAAGGAGAAAATGATTCATTCCGTTATGCCGCCGAAGTTAGCGAGCTGTTTGATGAAAGAGCAAGTGTTTGAATCGGATACGAATCTTAAAAGACACGATCCTTTGCACCCTAGAAACTCTCAACCGGGCGCCTCAGATATAAAGTCACTTTTTAGACCTTTTAATATGAGTTCGATGGATAACGTGAGCATTCTATTCGCTGATATCGTCGGCTTCACGAGAATGTCGAGTAATAAAGGCGCGGAGGAGCTAGTCAATATACTGAACGATCTCTTTGAGAAATTTGACGAGTTGTGTATAAGTCATGGATGCGAGAAAATCTCGACTTTAGGGGACTGCTATTACTGCGTGTCGGGTTGTCCGGAGCCTCGGCCGGATCACGCGACCTGTTGCGTCGAAATGGGACTCGGTGAGTACATTACGTGAAACAAGTATTAAGATTTAGCATGACCTCCATATTTTATTATCTATTTACGGCTCATAAAACGATCAATCGATCCGTTTGTTATTTAAATAAACGTTCAATTTATCACACTTATTATACATTTAGCTTTTTCTTGTTTTATTCGAGATATGATGATATAAGTAACAAAATTTCGTGTATCGATAAATAGGAATTTCATTTTCTAAACACACAATGGAATATTACAGGAATGATAGATGCAATTCAGGAATTCGATCGCGAGCGAGGCGAGGGCGTTAATATGAGAGTGGGTGTCCATACCGGGACAGTATTATGTGGTATTGTCGGTACTAGGAGATTCAAATTCGATGTTTGGAGCAATGACGTCAGTTTTGCTAACAAAATGGAGTCTACTGGAAAGCCGGGTCGAGTTCATATATCCGAAGAGACGAGCAAGTTTCTAGGCGGGTCCTATGTGTTGGAAGAATCTGAAGAGGTTTTCGGTAATTATATACGGATTTAACTTGTGTAGGTCATCAGCATGTCCCTTATCTCATGTGTTGAATGTGTCCAGGTCATAAAACCTACTTCATAGAGGGCCGCCAGATGAGCTCCCCGTACGATCACGATCACTGTCTCTCCCCCACCAATCCTATTAATCTCCGTCTGATCATTTCCCCAGCAGTTTCCCCCCAATCCGTGCTATCCTTCAACAATTCCCCGCTGCCGTTGTCCACTAAGACCAGTGAATCATCTACGGAGGAAAAGAATCCAAGGAGTGAAGTGAATCATTCTAGAAACTTCCTCTCGCCCAGCCCATTCAACTTCCGTAACAAAGCTAGCTCGCTCCCAAGTATTCTGGATTCGGATACCGAAATGGACGAGAAGAAATGTTTCCCAGAACGTAATGGAAATTCATCAAAAAGTCCCACGTCTGTCGGTACGTCGATAATATAGTAACGGTTTATCTTAAAATACACTTCAAATAGGTCATACGCTATATATATACATATATGGGTTGCTTTAACATGCCCGCCTGCGATCTTAATTGACTAGCAAATTGCATCAGAATAATTAATTCTTAACAGTATTTAAAGAAACAATATATATCATGAGTTTTACTTAATATAATAAACTGGCCATCTTTTATTTATTAAGTGTCTTATCAGTACAAGGAACGGGAGATAAGATATAGATTGCTTCTTAATTGCTCCAAGGTGATGCTCCCTGGCCATCACGCCATAACTGGATGAAGAAAAAAATATGTCCTGTTATTATTATACCATAATTATTTTTATTACGCAACTATTAAACAATTAGTAACTACGCTAATAACGATATAAATACATAATTTCTTTACTACAATGCAATTCTTGTAACTTTTTATCGTTATATCATTGAAAGCAAATGAATAAAAATAGATAAATTGAAGTTACATGTTATATATTCGATGTAAACATTAAATTTAATGAATCGTACGTCAATAATATGAAACACGCTTCATTACACGACCCGGGTACGAAACTTGATTTTGAAAGTGAAAAAAATGTACCGAAAATAAATTTATCGACAACCAATCATTGGATACAGTCATCGTTGCGAGTTTGCTTTCAACTTGATAATAAAGTGCGCTATTTCAGTCCGTATCTATATACAATAGGGGTTATTTTAGCTCGACGCGAATATCACATCTGATACATACAGTCACACACATTGAATAGCATTCCGTCGTTAAGTAGATAAATAGATTTTAAAATCACCGACGCTGTTTAAATAAACTAATAATATATAAATTATTATACATACATTTTATTCAGTTCTGATGTAAGTTATTAAAATTATCAAAGACGAACTAATAACACGTGTTTCCGGATCAGAATGAGCTATAAAAAAATTATAATACGAATTCACACGAAAATCACGCGAGCATGGGATGGCATGAGAATTAATGGAAACCGGATTTAGCTTCGATTATCATTCCAGGAAGCTACGGCAAGTATACTAACAAACTGAGGAACTGGAAGGTGCCGAGGTTTCTGAGGAAACATTCGGACGCTCCGATGCACGAGATGAAGAAACGAGAGTTAAGCGATAAGACCATTCACTTGGTAGAGAGGGGTGACGATGGCTTGCAGTCCAATAGAGGCTACCACCAAGTGCCCATCGTTATAGAATCTCAGGAGAAAAGAAACCAGAACAGCAGTAAACTGAACCTACCCAGCAACCAGGAAACCTTTGAGAGGGAGGTCATCGATATTCGGTCATATTTGAGCCAATCTAGAAGCAATATGTCGCCGTTTGCAAGAAGCAGCAGCTATAGATCCCAGTACGGAAGAAATAACACAGAGGTAACTTATATTATGTTTGAAACTTAATATATGTACTTTGATATTTCTTTGAAACTCACGTAAGTGTTATCGACTAATATTGTTTTATCGTAAAAGTTTAGCTCGGGAGATCGAACACTTGGGAATGCTAATTTTAGCACTACCAAAGAAACACGATACTTTTTATTACAGTGTGATATTTATTTTAATAATTAAATTTATCGTTTTTAAATATTTCAATGAAATATGTATATTTTAAGAAATTCTTTTTGAAACCTCTCAGCATTCAATGTATTCACCGTACAGGTGTCGGGTCCATCGTTGTAGTGAGAGGAGCTTCAACAGTGACTGAGTTTTGCGACCCAGGTGTAGGTTTAAAAGCCCCTATCTAACTCGTTAAACGCTCTCCACCGTCCAAGCTCCTCTATTTACCCAGCCAAATTTGAAAGAATTCATTGTTATTGTAGGTGCCTGTGTGTAGAGCACGTAGTTCCACACTGGCTACCCAGGGCGAACTGATTCGCCCCAAGGACCGTCGCCTAAATCTGCCGCTCCAGGCTCGTCTGGATGACGCAGTCAGTCTATGTCCCTCCGTCAACAGCAGGAAGGATTCTGGGATACGAAGCACTAGTAGGAGATCCAGTATACAACAACAGGTGAGTCGTAATGTTGTTCTGGGATTGATATTTTCAATACAGTAAACAACAGGGATCCGTATATAATGAATCCCCTATATTACTTACTGTTGATTTCTAATCATTTGATCTGATGTTCCATAAAATAAATGGTACTTACTACTTCATTGATACATACTTAAATGGCTCTTATTTGTTACCTTAACCATTTAGTAATTTGTCCAAGATAAAAGCTTTCTTATCGATATGAAAATGATATAAAAATAGTATGTATATTTTTAAATTTAATCTATAACCCAATATCAATTGATAATAATCGATATCAATTTTTTTCAGATATTCGCTCTGAATCATGCTCTAGCTACATCACAAGCTGACATGATGCAACATAGAGTGTCCGGTTACTATACTTCAAGTCAATCCTCGGTTAACGACCTCCCTTCCAGAGCAAGGCTTCCCCCTCCACTAAACGAGGAACAGGTCCAATCTCTGCAGAAGCTCAGGAAACAATCGGACCTTCAACTCATAAGATGCGTCCAAGACAACGCCAGATCAGGAATAAATTATTTCGTACAACCTCCATTGAACAGGATAACACTGTTCTTTAAATATCCCGAAATGGAAATGCACTATCGCGACAAGGCCCATAGAAGCGATGACTGCGAGGATTTCCCACCGACGCTAACTACATCCAGATTTAATACGGCTTTAGATATTCTGGTGTCTGCGATCATTTTACTAGCGGTCATATCATCGATACTGGTCGTGTATTCAGAGTGGCAGTTCACGATAGGCTGGTTCGCTTTCTTCATCATAATAGAAGCTGTGGCGATGGCCTTCTGTGTGTACAGACATTACTTGAAGTGGAAGACGAAGCATGATCCTCACGACGTAACTGACACTATGAGGCGATCTGTGAAGATATTCAGGAACCTATCCAATTGGTATCCTTGGCATTTATCGGGGAGCCTATTGATAAGTTTACCGATTTTGGCCGTTCTGATCAACTTTTCTTGCCAGAATACGACTTTAACCATATTGAAAGGCGAACAATCCTTCTACGTGTATCTTCTATATATAAGTATAGTTCACTTCTGCAATTTCACTCAGATGAGTTGGCTGGTCAAGAACACATTAGTGACTCTGTACGCCGGTTTGTTCCTATTCTTCGCCGTTCTCGGATGTCACGAAGCCAATACTCAATTACTATATTCTGATATTAAATTAAACCCGCAGATGGTCGCTCAAAATATAACTAGCTTCATATTGAATGTTACCTCCGACGACCTCATGCAGAATATCACCATCGGTTCAGATGCCGTTAATCATGAGATGCATTTGACCGAACTGTATTTGGACATAGCGTTACTCTTGATATTAGTCTGGTTTCTGAATAGAGAGTTCGAAATCAGTTATAGATTGAGTTTTTACAGCAACGTGGTTGCGAACCGAGATAAGCAAAGAGTGCAGAACATGAGGAACCAGGCTGATTGGTTGCTACACAATATTATACCAAGACATGTAGCCGACCAGTTGAAGAGCACCGCCAAGTATTCGGAGAACCATCGGGACGTCGCTATCATTTTCGCGAGCATCGTCAACTTCAATGAGATGTACGACGAATCTTATCTGAAAGGGAAAGAGTATTTGAGGGTTTTGAACGAGTTGATCGCGGACTTTGACGAATTGCTGGAAAGGCAGGAGTTCCAGCACGTGGAAAAAATTAAGACTATCGGTAGTACATTCATGGCGGCGAGTGGCTTGAATCCCGACCTACGGGCGAGGTCCTCACGCGGCCCTTACGACCATTTATACCAGCTAATGGACTTCGCACTCGAGATGCAAAAAGTAGTGGACAATTTCAACCAGGATTTGCTTGAATTCGACTTCATATTACGCATAGGTTACAACTACGGTGACGTCACTGCTGGGGTCATTGGCACCACCAAGTTGTACTACGACATATGGGGTGATGCCGTCAATATTGCTTCACGAATGGACTCCACGGGTGTTCCCAAGCGGATCCAGGTGGGAGAGGCTTGTATACCGGTGTTGTCTTTAAAGTACGAGCTCGAACCACGCGGCAGTGTATACGTGAAAGGTAAGGACAACATGAACGTGTACTTGGTTGTCAAGAAGAAGGATGAATAGACGTAGAATAGACAGTAAAGTAGAATCTGTGATTTAACTATTTATATTTATACATTTTGAATATTTAAGTTAGGTCTATTTATTGTATGCGAGGTAAGTGTTCAATACTCCGTAGTGTGTGGATGTGGCGCCCTCGGCAGCTGAACCTAACCTTCCTCGACTTGCCGATAGAATTTAACCAATCATAACTCAAGACTTGTCCATATGTTTCTTACTCTTACATAAAACGTTATGATGACAGCTAGTGATGTGAAATATTCATCGCATAAAAATAACAAAAAACCGTAAATAATACGATTTCTAAAATGTTTGGATTATATTAAAAGCCGAGCCGGGAGTTTCGTATTTAAAACAATAAATGCTTTAATGATTACTCGTCGAAATATAAATTGACGTGTGATAGAAACACGTGGAGCTGTACTTCAGTGGTCGCTGTAGACTTTATACGATGTACAAAATAATATTTGTATATAGAGAAATATATGGAAATGTTTTTATTACTGTGTAGTACAACATTACTATTATTGTTTCAATGGAAATCTTTGATTATTAGATGTATATAATCACGTTTAAATAACTTTGTAACATCGCCAATTTAAAAGCTATATAATTATATAAATATTTACAATTTTAATGATATATATGTATAAACAAAAGATCTGATACGAAGAGAAAATATTTGTAAAAAATATATTTCTCATTTATAATTCTAATTGTATCTGTGGAGGAACATCATTGATCTTTGAATGTTGTCAGCTTATATAAATAACTAATTATTTTCGCCATATAAAACCTGCTTAGTAAATAAATTTAGAAAATGGAGGATTATGAATAAAAATATTTCTTATTATATAATAAAAATTGGTACAGCGATATGTGTAACGATAAGTAAGTCACGATTAACTAGAACTTGAGGAAAAATCATTAATTTCATATATTCAATAAATATAAGTAACAAATTATTGTCCAAAATATTTAAGTGTCAAATTTCACAGATAAAATTATATTAACAAAAGAAATAGCTTAGATATTTTTAAAGTTCTAGCTTTTCCAGACTTTACTATCGTATTTTATAAGCATAGTTGTTACTGTACCTTCACATAATGTACCATATATACTTATGGGAAGACTTATGACGTTAGCCTTATACATTCCACGTGTGTTAATTCCAATGCCTTGTCCTTAGAATTAAAGAATTTTTCATGTCCCAGTCCCGCCTTGTTAAAATATATATTTCTAAATTAATTCGGAGACTTAAACAAATATTATATTAAAAAGTACATTTTTATAGTATTGTCTAGTCAAATATATCTGCATCTTTTGACATGTGTCATAAAAATGTCATTGTCTATTATAATATAGAATTTAAGATGGCGTGGAACATGTTCGTACCCTAATTAATTATTTATAATAATTGTATTTCTTGTAATTTTGGACCAAATCTGAAATATTTGCTCTCTACAAATAATGTTTAATATTATATGAGGTAAAATCGTGCTATTTATTGAACGAGCTGCTATGTCTTTGTATATATTTATATGTCTATACCTAATTTATTTTTCAACACTAAAACAATATATTATGTGTGAATAAACGAAAATAAGATATCTCTATTGGTTTTCTTTTTCCTTTTTTTTTAAGCAGACAAGGAATAATGTAGGCGGGAAATAAAACAAAACATCTTTTCCTTAATTTTATCTAAACAATAATACATCAATTAAAATTACATTAATAGTATTGCTACAAGTGAAAAATTTACATATGCTTTGCAACACTTGATGTTTTTAACTGTTCCTAATCTTATTAATACATACATAGAAAATTGTTTTGTTTACATCAAATATTTTGTGAATGAAATGTTTTTGTGAAAAGTGCAGCTAATGAATAAATTACTATGCATCATAGAATTGGATATGGAAACTCTAGTGAAAGTTGATTAACGGTTGGCTCAAAAGGACTCGTATCCAGAGTGGTAAAAACCTTTACAAAATAAATTATACTCGAGCTACCTCTTAATTAATATTTAAATATTTTGTTTAAATTTTAGGTCATTCTAAATTTATCCATAAATACGTATTTTTTAAAACTTAAGATAAATCGGTAATGTCAAATTATGTACTACTGTTCTATAGGAGCTAGAGGAGCTTCATCAGTGCCTGAGACTTGCGAACCAAGTTAAATTGTAACTACGAATATCATAAAAGTTTAAACTTACTTAAAACTAAAAAAATACTTCTAAAGACAATAATTAAGTCGCTATACCTAACATTTTATTATTATTAAAGTTATAAATTACACTTAAAAGAATTAAATTAATGGTCTCTACAAATAATATAATTATCTAATATCTATATTACTTCTATATACTCACATAAATAGATTTAAAAAATTGATTCTAATCAAAATAAAATATCTGGATTCAATTTAGCAAATTGGAAAGGAAATCAAGCGAATTTAGTGTAGATAGAAGTTAATGAGACAGAGTATTGATGGGATGGTCGCTCCAAGCGAAAGTATCGTTGGAGAAAGCGTAGATCATCCAGTAGAAGAGATTCAGGAGCGCGAAGGAGGCTGGAAACAGGACGCGGGCGGCCCGGTCTATGTGAGACACACTGTTGATGTGACCGCGATTACCTTGAACATAAAGAACAAATAGATTTAATAGCATTAGTACGGAAACATACGCGTGTTGTATTAAGAGAGAAAACTATAGTAATGTCTTGGTTTTTATGATTTCTAGCTAAAACTAAAATATTAATCAATTTGTTAGGTACGCGTTATATTGAAAATAAATGAACATCGCCGGGGCAACATCGTTGTATGGATGAAATATCATATATCTAATGACGCTACTGACTCCGCAGAACGAACACCAAGCTGTGTGAACCAGAAGATTCCAATACCACACAAGCTATGGAATTATTGCTATTCTAACATCGGGGCAATCATGTAGTCTGTAGGTTATAAGTTTTAATATGTAATTCTCATTATAATATACATATTGTAGGATTATGAATAAATAGGTGATATTTACGCGAATATATTTAAACCAGACAAAGATATTACAATGATATTCAGGCGACAACTGAATTGAATAGATCGTTTTTACATATTATATGTCGGGTGGCACTACTCACGTAACTTCGTACTATCTCAACACATATAAATAAGTTTCGTAGTTTTCCTGGAACCTCTGGTTACCACCCTACGTAATAAAATTATTGATAAACTTCGTCTAGGTTATTCCTAACTCACCAGCTTCTCTTTGCCGCTGTCTTCTATATTGATCGTCTCCTGCTAGACAGTAGAGTAGCTGTCTCCAATGAGGAACCCGTACCTCCGTTTGGGTGGTACGATCCATCGTCAAACGAACTGATTGCTGTTCCTGTACTTCACCTTCATTGTCTGATATTCCGGGCATACTCTGGAATATACGTAACAGAACTGCTTCAATATCCACAATGAACTTAATGAGATCTGAGACTTTAGCGAGTTTTAATAATTTAATTTTGAATTTAAAGTTTTAATTTTAATATTTATAATGATAATAATTTATAATAGTAATCATTAATATGCTTTCTACATTCTGAAAGTTATTTAGGTATGTATAATTTATCATAGGAAACTGTTTTGGTTTAAGGTTTAATTATGTACAATATTTATAATTATTAATAGTACTGTTTGTTTCCAAAATATAAATAAATAAATAAAATTAAATGAAACTAATGTTTTTCTATATATATTTCTATTATATATATTTCTATTATTAGTAAGTATATACAAAAAATATTAGTTTCATTTACACAATGAACTTGTTCTAAACGAGATTTTAAGAATAATTGAATCTTTTGAATGTCTTGGTTGCATTCACATCCATAACTATCAAATTTGGGGATATCTTTTCATATAATTATTGGAATGTTTGAGTTTCTTTGAATGCTATATAGAGTATTGTTATATATAGATTTTACTATCACCGGGTGATCATTTCGTAGGTCGCTGTTTATAACAAGAGTTTGAAATTTCTCGCTGATCAAGACCATGAGAAATTTAAGTAATGTAAGTATCTTTGAATTTTTCTCTAAATTTGTAATGCCTATTTTGAACAAACACTTTATCACTCTAAAAACCTATTTAGGTCTGAAATGACCCAGTACGTGTATAGAAAAACTAATTTTAAAGAAACAAATCGGTGTATTCATTTATAAAATACCTGAAAATAACTTTGAAACATATATAATTTACTTCATAGTTTAAGTCCTGTAACTGTCATACTGAAAGTTTGTAAGAATGGATGTTCGTGGAATGTTAGTATAAAATACTAAAGTAAGTTCTCTGTTGAAATAAAACAAACAAGATGAAAATTCGTGATATTCTTAAAGGAATAATTACATTTACATTCTAAGCAGTAATATAACGTAGCTTGGTATAGCTGTAAGAGAGTTGATCAGTTGTACTAACAAAGTTATTTGAAGATCTGGTTGAACTTCGTCTCCTCACAGCCAGTTGTCGAGCTGCGAAGGCGTCTCCACCTACCTCCTCGATTAAGTCTTCCCACTCTGAATCATCAATCACTATTTCACCGGAACCGACCTGATTAAAGATAAAGATTTGAAGAAAGAAGTCCACCTTTTTAAATTCGTTATTGAAAATGATTAAAATGAGGGAAGATAGGAAAAAAAATAATTTTAATAGCTATTCAATTGAAACACTGAAACTCTTTTTATAATTAAAATATGCCCAATGAAAGGATAGAGAGAAGCTTGGAGAGTGGAGGTGAGCATTTAACGCGCGTTAGATAGATACCCCTTAAGCCTACATATGGGTCACAAATCTCAGTCACTGTTGAAGCTCCTCTCCCTGTAACGATGGACCCGGTACCCCTGCGGTGCATATATGAGTTGCTACGAGGTTTCGTCTCATATGCCAAAGTGTGTATCATACCTTTGTAAAATAATGTACACCAGCAAACTCAAGAAGCGTAGCGATACAATAGAAGAAGCTCATCAACAGAAACCAGTCGAGTGCAGTGGCGTACCGCACCTTCGGCAGATCTGTTCGTGAGTCCAAGCTGATTGTTGACAGAGTTAACACGGTCGTAATGCCGAGCCCCACCCGGTCTGATGTCGCCTATATATTACATGAAACATTACAAGAGTTCATTCGAGACTATAAACATTGTTTTGGATACTTCAAATAGTCTAAAGACTTAGTGGTTTTTAATGAAATGGTGTGTACAATGATTTGTGAGTAAAAATTTAAATAAAGTAATTGCTGGTTGGTTAATTGTTTCTAAAATGGCCCTCATCTGTACAAAACCGTGAACAATATGTTCTGCCATTTTTTTGTAGAATAGAGGAGACACGTACAAAACTGTGGTTTGAGTTAGCAATATACTATTGGATTAATTTAGCGATTTTCTAAAGTATCTAACGTTTCGATTACAGCAAAAGTGATCACTGACTGACTTTGTCAGTATTCTCGAAGCTCTTCGTCTAAAGAAATATCAGACTATTTAAGTCAGTCTTTTAAAGTATTGTTTGTGTACTTAATATTGTAACTTAACAAATACCTCTCTGTGAATCCAGAAGGAGACCCATGATAGAACCACTATGAGTATGCAGGGCACGTACACTTGAATGAGAAAATAGCCCGTGTGTCGCTTCAGATTGAAAGATACTTGGAGGACAGAAAAGTCGCCTGTACACGGAAAAATATACATATATTTAAAAAAATATAGTGTATATTATAGTAACATAGATCTACATCCCTACTAATAGTATAAATGCGAAAGTAACTCTGTCTGTCTGTTACGCTTTCACGTCTAAACCACTGAACTGATTTTAATGAAATTTGGTATAGAGATAGAGTTGACCTTGCGAAAGAACATAGGATAGTTTTATACCTATGTATAACCGGACGGAAAGCTAGTCCTATACCTATATAAAATTCTCGTGTCGCGGTGTTAAACAGAGGACTCCAAAACTACTGGACCGATTTTGATGAAAATTTGTGAGCATACTGAGTAGGTCTGAGTATTAGCCAACATCTATTTTTTCATACCCCTAAGTCATAAGGGTTGTTCACCCTTAGTTTTTTTTTTCGGACGAAATTTTTTGTTTTATTTTTTTTATAATATACAATCTATATAAAAATGAATTGCTGTTGTTAGTCTCACTAAAACTAGAGAACGGCTGAAAGGATTTATCTTCTCTTAGTCTTGAAAGGTTCGTGAAGGTTCAGGAAAGGTTTAAAAGTGAAAAAATTTGATTAATTTCCGAGAAAACCCCAAAAAACAGCCCTTTTCTAAATAGAAATGTCTAGCTGACCGGGCGAACTCTATTCCGTCTTAAATAACCAGTTATTGGTATTTATTAAATTTTTTCTTTTCAATCGAACAGAATGATTGACATATTAGTTAGTTGTCAAATCTAATGTCAAAAAAAAAAACGTTTGTATTAACAACTACGACTAAATTAAAAATTTATTAAAAAAATATTGTCCAGCGGACAAAACTGTGAAAATCCCAGATTCCCAGATCGCCTTGAACACACACAAAAAATTTCATCAAAATCAGTCAAAATCATCAAACACACTCACAGAAGAATTATATATATATATATATATATATATATATATATATATATATAAAGATTATTTGACTTATTACATATGTACATTTGTTGTGAGCTTATACATACTATTTTCTAACACGCTTTTATTGCTTGTATTTGGTGCTTCATATTGAATGTTACAATCATTTTTCTGGCAACTATCTATCACGGTAAAGATATAAAATGTACTCAAATTCATCCCACGCTTTTAAATCTGAATTAAATTATTCTATTAGTAACTTAAATTTTGTTATAACTTTATTTTACGGTGATAAACCATGAATGATTCTTTGACCTTCTATTACTGTAATACATATAATTTCTTTGTAAGTGAAAATTATTTTCTATTTTTAGTTCGGTTAGCTATAAAAGAGCGTTTTTTTATTATTATTTATTCATTATTAGTTTTGACGTTAACTGTGTTTTATGGATATTATTTAAATATAATTATTTATGATTCCTTCTTAACCATCTGGATGAGAATAATCTGTAGGACTGATGACGCCAACATTTCAACAATAGTTGTTAATTTAAAGGTGTACATTGTACAATAAAGAATAATATTTTCATTATTACCATTAAAAGAGTCATGACATTTTTTATTTATTTTATATTATCTAAGTTTATTTTAAATGATTTCAGGCTTCGTAAAAAGTTTCTATCTTCTATAAGTATAAAATATAAAATAGAAAAATAACTTAAACCGTTTATATTGCAAGTAACGTTGCATTTCAATAAGATACTTGTTTAAGTAAATCTTTTCGCGAATATATCAAATCTCAGTCGTGCTGTTAAAATCCATACGTTTTATAAACTAAAGAATTTCAAGGAAAAATAGAATTTAAGCTCGAGCGACTGAGAATGAGGCTCAACATTTTAATATTGAATTTTGAAATATTGTACAGAAATTTATATACGGGGATTTATTTTGGCCGAAATTTTGCATGTATCTATCGGAGTGTGTGGAATCATATTAAATCGTAAGCGGATATATCGAGGTCGGTTTTAGTAGGACGGATAGACTGTTCCACGATATTGTTGTCTAGATATATACGTATTTGGGTATTAGATCGTCAATTAAATTAATATTCCATTAAAAATTCTCATTACATGAAACTATTATTATATTTTCTTATTAATCTAAAGTATATTTAAATAAATTTATAATATAAAATGTAAATACAATTTTCTTTACTACACAAAGTTGCGATAGTAATTTTTCATTAATGTAAGTGGTTTGAACTCAGTTACAAATGTTGAAATATATCAGAACAGCGGAGTTTAAAATATTATATTGATCGATAAATAAAATGTTGTTTTACTCACCTTCACGTCTGGTGAATGTAAAATTTCTATATGGAAAGCTGATGAGATCAAATTGGGATAAAGTCATGCCGGGAACAAAGTTGACGCTCTGGGAATTCTGCCATTGATACACTAGCTGTTGATTGGAGTAGGCATCTGGAAACGTAGAGTTACATGAATATTTAATACACGATCTGTTGAAATAAAATATAGAAGTATAGGTTTATTAATTGTTTATTTAATATGAATAGTTTGTTAAAATAATGTTTATTTAAAATTTAAATGAAACTAATAGTTTCGGATTATATAGAATAATGTTGTGTTAGTTACACTATTTACAACTCAAGAACGGCTGTAGGGATATGGTTGACAATTGGCGGGGAGATAGATTAGAATAAGGAAACGGACATAGGATATTTAATTAATTTATTTTTAAAACTAAATGCCCCGACGTATCGGTTACTTTGCAGCAATTGTCATCACGGTCAAACGAAATAGAATGTCTAATTAATTAATAAAATAACACGTAATAAACCGAAAATATTAGTTTCATTTCAATGAATACTCGCAAAAGCTTTAGATTTAAACAACCTATGAAGTGCATAATTTTTTTTAAATCGAAAAATCAATATATAACTTGAAATTTATCTTTGAATATATCCACTTCTGTAATTCTTAAATAAGTCTATATATGTAGATACAACGTCAGCATTCTCAATCGTTAGCTCGCATTTATAAACGCATATCACAAAATCAATACAGCTAGAAAAAACTTGGAATAGGAAGTCAGATTTCAGCTTCGCCCAATAAGAAAAATACTTAGGCGTGAAGGCATATCAGCGTTGTAGGCAGATTTTGCACGCTCTAATAAATATTTACGGCCTTCAGTTTTTCCTAACCATGCATCTAATACTCACAGCTGCCAAGAATGAGTGGGCAGGATTGGCGGTCCATCGGGAAATTACGGAGTTCCATTGGACATTTAGCTTTTATAGTCAATCTAGAACAGTTTGAATATCCATTATGTTATGTGATACTCGATATGCTTCCTTACACGACGTTGACGCTATGATGTGTAAAAATTTATATATACTTACATAATATATAAAAATATAATAAATGAACTTAGTTTTTAATATACTTTGATTATATTACTTGTTTATTTGAAACAAAAGTTTCTATCGAAAATAATTACAAGTAAAACGCTTTAAAACGAACAAGATTCCGTTGTTAAGGGATCGACGGCATTTTTCATGGTGCCAATTAAAATGTGAGTTCTTCAGTGGACTATAAAATTAATGATTGCTCTGAATCGTCTCGGCACAAAAATAAACTTTACCGAATTAGTTCTCGACTTTCATTTTTTATAAAAAATAATTTTGTTTCATCATAAAGTTAAATATAATTCTGTTAACAAAATCCTTTGAAGTATTAAAAAATATAACAAAATTATCGCATTTAAATGTTGTATTAAAGTTTCTGGAGTCTTTTATTGTAGTAAATAAAATATATGATAAAAAGAATACCTCATGGAGTATAGTATATCCCCATGCTGACTTATTCTTAACAACTTATTTGGTACTGTAATGGTGTGAACGTATGAGTGTTTGCCATTGTAGAAGTAAGTGTCTGGTCGCCAGATTCTCTCCAGCATCTTTATAGAGAGGGAAAGAGATCGAATCGGGCCGAGGAAGGAGAGCCGCGTGTCTCGCCAATATTGTCTGAAGTAGCAATCCATAGAATAGTCCTGTTTGGAATACATTGATGCTTATCAGAACAGAAGAAAAATCTCGACTTAAAGTAAAAGAGCATTGTATGATGGTAAAGCCTACTTACCATATCTAATTCAGAAACTGGTCCCATGCTTCTTATCAAAATATTTGTTTGAACAACCGTCGGGTAACCTGATGTGAATATTCATATCAAAATTCCATTAAATATAACATAATAAGAAAATATCAATTACCTTTTCCGTGAGTGGGTAGTTGGGAATTTTCGTAGTTCTTCAATAGATTCTCCAAAACCATAGTAATGTTTTTGGACACAGCATCATTGATGCTTCTTTTCCTGTTAATTTTCCAGATTTCTGCCTCGTAATCGTAAGTATCGTTCGTGTAATTCTGATACATCTCTTCGTCATCAAAGTTTTGTTTTGTCAGATTTTTAGCGGATAAAATCTCAGTGTCTTCCGTGGCGTCGTGGGACTTAAAAGACGTCAACATTATTGGGAACGTTCCATTCTTAGTTGTCAAGTAGATGGCTCCCTTCGCTTCAGCTTGATTGATGCTTCAAAAATACTAAACTATTAATACTAAATTGATCCATAAACAATGTTTTATAAAATAAAATTGTTTGGGTATGAGTACATTGATTTTTCAATAACTTTTTTGGCACCTTTACTTCTAAAAGTTGTGGAATATATTTTATTGAAGTAGTTAAAAAAATTAACATGATATTATAGAGTGGCAGTTGAGGTTAAATATATTTATATATTAATTTATACTTCGATAAGTTATTCATCTCAAAATTATGTACATTTTAGTTAAGTCTGAATTTGCATAACATTTATGATATTCCTAGTAGAGCTATTTCTTGTATTTTTCCAAAATCCCTGTCTCGTAGTTTCCTGCACTCGCGTCTTACCGCTGGCCATCTCTTTTAGATTATGCTAAACACAATGCTCGTGTAACATATTTATATTTATATTTAAATTTTATCTATATTCTCTTTGAATATTTTTATGTTATACTTATAAAAATCTAGGTGATACATATAAATCGGTCAGAAAATAAGATATAATTTATTACTTAGTTTATTTGAAGGTAATCGAAGGTATAACAGATTTATTTGAGGAATTGATTGGTATAAAAATACTTTTGATGATTTCAAAAATTCTGCCTACTAATAATCATATAATTCATATTAATTTCTATATATATTTACTGAATTTTGACGAAGTACATACTTAGATTGTAAAAAATACCATATTGTAAACGTATATAACAAAAGTTTTTGTAGAAATGTTTTTACATGGTAAAGAAAATTATTATAATATATCATATGCTGAACGTTTTAGTCTCGTGATTCAATTGTCTTAGTAGATGATAGAGCCTTCACTAAATGAAGTGAATTGTAATCCATTCTAATCAATTGATAGGATTTATCAATCTGAACTTTGTAAAGTTTGTGCTGGCTGGCAACTCATCTGATATTCAGAAGACGAACGTCAGTTTATATCAGGAGAAAGTTCTTATTTGGTAAAATTATTTTTTTCACTATTAAACATATTTCAAGGTTATGCAGATATTAAGTTCTACACGTTTGGATAGATCATATATTAAAAATGATCAATTATAATTGTAAAATAAAAAATTATAATTTTGATAATGAGTCACATATATTATAAGTATATGGTTCACTTATGTACTCTCCTACCTCACTTTACTTTATTATTTGATCGTAATATTTATATAGCACTAAGATATATCAATAAAGTCGAGTACAGTCCAAATGGATGTCCCATATCGAGCTCTCCATAATTTCTAAATGTTTCTAAACTAAGAAACTAAATTAATAACTATAAAACGTCATTAATGATTAAGCCAATATTTTTCACTTTAATAAGGAATCTTTAAAATAATTGTTTTGAAAATATACGTATAACAAGTTGATAAACAGTACATATAATGTGTAAATTCTTTAAGGACAATACTTAATGTATTTTTCTCCCATTTTATAGACCTTTTTTCTAATCTGAGAGTAGTATCTTTATATAAAATGTTTCTCCATCAAGTATAATCTGTTCCAATGTTAACTAACAAAAACTTATGTTTACTTGATGTTCGAGAGGAAGTGGGTCTAACTAAACTTTTCTCGATACATTCACTTTCTAAAACCTCATTCTATTACCTACTTACGACTTTAGCTTTTATAAACTACAATAGCTGTATAGATTCTACTTTTTTAATACATTAGAGTATTTTTCACTAGCATTTATTATTAAACTATGTGTTTTTTTCTGAATATAATACACGCTATCTTCTTCTTTCTGGCAATTTCCCAGCTTTAGCCAGGGTCTGCCTGACATGTTGTGAATAGTTTCGGCTAATTGTTTTACGACTGGCTGCCTGCCTGACATCAATCCCCTTTGGGAACGCAATAATCAGTGATGTCTAAATACTCTTAAAAAGTACATATGAGTCCGAAAAATCACATTGGTACTTGCCAGGGCCAGGATCGAACCCTCGCCCTCGTGCATGAGAGGCGGGCCTTTTAACCACTAGGCCACCACTGACTGATACTGATACTGACACTATATACAATTATATTCTTCTGTTAAACAAGCTGTTCGGAATAAAGTCTTCTCTCTTTCAGTCTTTTTAAGTGTGTTTAGACATCATCTATCAAATATTATTAAACACAGAACATTTTTAACGTAACGTTCTCTAAATATTAAAACAAGACGACACAGAGCAGACATTCTTGAATGAAAATCATTGATATAATTTTAGACAGCTCTCACAGACGTTTCTAATTATAAAAATATTGAATACCTTTAATACTATAGAAGATTCTTTGTGGTTATAGCGTCTTGATTCTACACTTGCTCGCTGATGACAGAGGGCCCTCATCGATACAAGAACACTTCTTCTTAATACCAAAGTGGGTCAAATCGTCAACTCAGCCTTACAAAATTTCGTCAGGACTCGCTTTATCCCTTGAAAATACTCTTCAAACAATATTTTGACACTATTCACACAGGCAGGTGTTTGTTAAATCGTTGGAAAAAAGTGAAAAGCTTTAGTCTCGACTCCGTCACAAGTATAGTCAAATAATTTGATTTATTGTACTCAACACTAAAATAATATATTTATTTATATTTTCGACGAACAATTGAGTAGAATATTTCCATTAAAACGGTTGGATTTTAATTTGCCTATGTCAACATCACGAAGTCAATTAAAATTATCTCAAATTTATCTTTATAAATGATCGGTTGACGTAGTATAATTAGTAATGTGCTTAATTGTTTAATATCAAAATAATAATACTAAAAATATTTAAAAATAAATCGACAAAATTTGTCTAAAATTTTATATTGTACTGCCGATGTATTATTCAGACTCCGTGATGGTAGAATTACGTTCAACGGCTCTGAATAGATCATATAAAAACATGGTGATATTGCTCAGAAGAAATAAAAGATTGACGATCTGGACATAGGGGCGGCTCGGTGATAAGCTAAGTGGGTCCGTAAGAACACAGAGATGTCCAAGCAGCACCATGGCACTCGGCAGCGGTGGCTCAATATTTTGAAACTGCTCCAATACATAGCCCATGGCCATGAGAAGATGCCCAAAGTAGGGCAGGTACTTCTCCAATAAATATTGCAGTTGTAACATTAGTTAGTTACAATCATTTCAGGACGTATCCCCAATTTGTGAGAAATGATGTTTAAAATCCTGATATTCGCCGATGATACAGAAAAAATTTGCTATCAAGAAGAAATAGCTGGCACTCATGGTTGGACGATTTTGTCGATCTTTTAAAATGTTCAGTACATCTACAATCATAGCTACGAAGTGTCCGGACATTACGAAGACATTGCCAACACAGTCAGCTTTTTTATTATCCTCATAGATTCTTCCACACAGATAACCGATAGCAACCAGACAACTCCTGAATATTGTCAAGTAAAGATAAGATTCGTTCATTAATTTCTCATCTAATTTAAAACGCCAGTGCCTAAGCTGTTTGTTTTGAATTATATGCAAATTTCTTCATTTTAAGCACTAGTTTTTTTAATGCTTCTTTAGTTCTCATTTCTTGATAGAAGTAATATTTTGCCCTTCTAGATCCATGATAGAATTTTGTATTTATTTTACACCTACATATTTGTAATTTCTTATTTTAATTCCATCATTTTATTTCAATCACAGTTGACGTTTATGTCATGTTCTAAGGTGAAGACTACAAAGTTTTAGCAATCCCTTTAAAACAGAATAACGTTTAGTAATAAAGTGTTTTTTTAATTAATATTTTAATATAACTTTTTTAATCTACATCTAATGAGGTCGACTGTAATCGTTTATTTACAAAGAATAGCTGTGTTTAAGAAAATAGTATATTAATACCAAGTCCTTTTAAATGAAATCGAAAAATTAAATAAATATACTTTCAGTAATTTCTGTAATTTTATTTTACTACGCGTATTTTATTACTTTAAAAACTACATACTTCCGTCGTTTAGGTTACTTTTCAGCAACAGTAATCATGGTTTTTATTGTACGATGTGGTTTTTAAAATAATAAAATACAAAAATCCGAGAAATATTAGTTTCATTTAAATAAACACTCGCAAAACTCTTAGATTTCATTGTGTATCTTTAAAATGGAAATTCAATATCATAAAATATTTTAATTTATAAAGAATACTTATTAAACAAAAGCATTTACCTTTAAGTACATCAACAAAGCCTCATATCGTCAAATGCCTTAAAAGTGATAATAATGTAACGAGAGAAATGAGGAAAACATAAAATTCAATCAAAATTTATTTGATTGTGATATGACGGAACGACAAGAGCCACTCGTTTGTTGTAACATTTTAAGATGAAATGATTCCATTGTACAGATGTTATACGGAGGGAGTAGATATTTTTATCAAAAGGGTTCCTTGGGAAACTCAACAATTTCAAAGGATAGTGTCACAGGTGTCTGAAAAAATATAATGTTGGCTCAAACTTTAAGAGAATTATACCCTTTTTTATATTATAAATTTATCTTCTTCTACCTCGCAATTTCCCAGCTTCAGCTAGGGTCTGCCTTAGTGTAGTGAATAGTTTTAGCTAATTATTTTTTACGACCGGCCGCCAGCCTGACATTAACTTTCTATGGGAATGCATTAATCAGTGATGTCTGAATACTCTTAGAAAGTACATATGACTCGGAAAAATTACATTGGTACTTGCTAGGGCCAGGATCAAACCCGCGCCCTCTTGCATGAGAGGCGAGCCTTTAAACCACTAGGCCACCACTACATATTATAAATTTATTGTATTTTATAATTGGAGTATTGTATATCCAGCAACCATTTTGTATATTTAATTAGATATGCTTATGTGGCTTAAATTAAGTAATTTGGACACAACCGCTACGTGACTAATTGTATTTCAAACAACTAAGCTTTCCTCATATATCTACTCCTCAGAGAATATACTTTATAACGTGTGTTATGTAAAATATTATTCTACCTCCATTATATGGAAAAAATATTACATTAAGAGGATACAAGAACTTTTACTTATTAAGATTAAGGAACTTTGTTTAGAAACTTGTAATTTTTTTCGCATCAAACAACTTTAGCCACACCGTTTAATTTTCTCATTTATTATTTTCATAATATTTTTGAAAACATGAGAATATTAATAATATATTTGTTAAGAATTTTACTAGAGGCATAGTAAAATACTATAATTAAATGAACCTGTGTAATAAAGTTAGGCTCTACAGTAATTTTATTAAAAACAAAAACTATTTTTTTATCGAAAACTATATATCGGCGCTACCAGCTTTAATAACGGATGCGACTTGAAAATAATTTAAGGCTGTCATCAATTCTTATTAAACCTCATTAGTATTTATGATTATTGTTAAAAGTAAAACGAAATCAAAGGAGAATAGAACAATGTTTGAATCTTGTGAAAAATATGACGTCTGAACTCACGACGGCGGACTCCAGAATTGAGAATTCAGCATTGAGAATTCAGAGTTCAGTGAGTGCGTATCATTGAAGTATGTGATTGTGAGGAACCTTCTAGAAATACAGGAGCATTAAGAACAATTGAAGTTTCATTTTAAAATATCATGGACCGTACTAGAAGAAGTAACATTTGTAACGTCAGCGAGGCTGGCGTCCCTCCCTCTCTTTAAAACAACGAAATATGTAATAAATCCGATATCAGAAGTGGGATAATAAAGTTCCTTATAAGTACAATAATATAAGAGTTCATTTCTAATATTCGCATAATTCTTTTCAAATGACAAATCCTTTCATTTCGTACACTCATCTTGAAAAGCCAAACAAGTTCTCAAAACAAGCAATGCGTTCCTATTTTCTAACTCATGTACCACAACATCGTTGTCGATGCAATTTAGGTTTTGTGCAACAAATACTTTAAATCCCTTATTGAATAAAACATTCAATTCCCTGTTTAGAAATTAAAATCAGGTCTCTAGCATGTCTCTAGAATGATTGTAAGAAGGTAAGGATACATATAATCTGACAGAGATCAAGTACAAAAACAGTCAAAAGTATTGCATTGTATGTATTGTATGCATTGTATTAAGTATTGCTTAATATCTCGACTGCTGACAAATCATAATATATTATATGTTTATTCTGAAGAGTCATTTAAAAATAGTTATATATTTATTGTTTTATATATATATATATATCTTAATTAATTTAGGTATATATCCAGAATTAAGGGTCTATTTTATTAGAGTCTGTGCAGACTTGACAAACTGCCAATTTTATTAGAAAACTGCATTCTGTCAATGTCAAGAGCCCTTGTGGTGTCATAGTCTTACTTCGTCTCATAAAAGAATAGTTTCACATCTTTTATTTAGGACAGATATTTTTACAACCAACTGTATGAAGATCTTGCTCTAACTTTTACCATGCTCGTATTATTATAGTGTAAATAAAAAGTATATATATAAATATATAGCTAGTTCTTTTCTGTTAAGACAGATCTCACTATTCATTTATACAATAATTGATAATTGTAAGAAATAAAACAGGCTCGTTTATCAAATTTCTTTTCTTTATGGAATCTTTAGTTTATTGAATTTACCAAAATATACTGCTACAGTTCTAATATACTTATATACTTTTACTTTTTTTACCTATATACTTTTTAATGCTAGTGAAATAATTTATTGATTTGTTTTTCATTATTTAATATTTTTATGGCATCATTCAAAAATAAGACATTAATTTGAACGCATTTTTATGACAGTATTTTAGAAATATTTCACAGCAAAAAAATTCAAAAATTTGAACGCATAATAAGGTTATCTATGTTAATATGAAATAGAAATGGCGGTACAATTGAGCCCTGAGGGACGTTCCCCTTGATTCCCGGTTCTGTCGTCTTGATATCATTTAATGCGTATTTTTGATATACAAGTCTTCTTTTAATTCTTTTATATATATAACAAGAAATCTTCAAATATATGTATGAAGAATACAAATGAACTACGTTTAGAGTAACACAAAGTTAAAAAAGGGTAATTTGAAGGTATATAAAATAGTCACATCGTCTTAAAAAAGCTGAAAGCTTCACGTAAATTTCAATATACCTAAAATGTTTAGGGTCCGTGAAAGGACCTTCATTGTGAGATAACAAGCGGGGAGGCTGTATCTGAAGAAGCCTTCAGGCGTACAGATAACAGCCTTTTATTGAATTCTATGCACTGCACTTGTTTCGTAAATTCGTTTACAAAATAATATATATACAACTACTTCCATATAAAAATATCAATATTAGAGAGCAATAAATAAATTTTATTTATCTGATATTTGGTTACGAACGAATGAAATAAAATCCAGTAATACTTAAGAGTCCTAAATCGTTTGATAAAAGTAGGAACAAAGATAAGATTACAAAGGGCTTTGTGATAACAGATATTCAAACATTTTATTAAACAACTATCGCTATTGGAATAGTTTCTGAACTGCACTACAGTCCATGAATCAGGTCGATCCATCAATATTGGTAAATTATGAGCGATGATGATGATGTCTAAGACTTTGGCGAGTATTCATTTAAATGAAACTAATATTGTTTTAATGTATGGCGCGAGCTTTATCTAAAACAAACTACATACTACCGACTTTTCTGTTACTTTTCAGCAACCGTGATTAAGACACATCTACCGTGCGTGTGTCGGGTCTATCGTTGCAGGGAGAGGAGCTTCAACAGTGACTGGGACTTGCGACCCAGGTGTAGGTTTAAGGTAACCCTATCTAACGCGTTAAACGCTCACCTCCACCGTCCAAGCTCCTCTCTCTATCTTACCAAATTTGAAAAGAACGTACTAAGGCTGCCTGCCTTAAGAATTAATTGATATTAGTTCCAGACAGGCCCAAGTGTTTTAATAGGCTGTAGAGAGATTTAACTGTTATAAAGCACGCGTAGTAAGTATATTCGAAAAATATTAGTTTTATTTAATGATGATGAAGTTAGTGATGTCGTCATTCGTATTCATCAGTGATTGCTGTTGAAGATATTTCTTATTTCATCCTCCCAACTCATGGCGGAAGGATGTAACGCGGTGTAAGGAAATTAACAACTATAATAACTAAGAGGTTTCCTATGTACATATATCAATAGAGCGAATAATAAGAACGTTTCTAGCTTTGCCAGGGACGCATATACTTCAATATTAAGTTTTATTTGACTTGATTTATTTCTACCATAAATATTTTAAGTTAAATGTGGGGGGATTTTTTTATTAATAGTGTTTAGCAGTTTAATGCAAATAAGCGTATAATAATTATTATTTGTGTTTTAATTCCACAACGTTTTGTCGTATTAAAAATTTCACTTTAACTTATTAGTGCTGACTTATTTTTATGTATAATTATAACAAATAAGAAAACTAAATGTATATTAAACTTGTTTTAGCCTTAAAACATAGAATAATTTTATATAAAATACATGAATACTCCAGTTAAGCAACACATTAAACGAAAAATTGGTACCTCAAAGTAACACTGTATAAGCCATAAGGTATTTGTAAATCTGAAGTGGCGTAAAAAATAAATTGAATAAAAAAAGCGAGGAGTGGAATGTACGTAAATCGAGTTACTTTAACGCGAACTTTTATTACCTTATCAACCTTTAAATTCTAGCCATCTCTTAAGATTTCACTCAGCCTTGAAAGATTCGACGTATCTGTTGCAAAGACAGATGTTTAACTTACTCGAAAATTGCTCAATTCGTTCAAAGCTTGACTTTCAAGGCTTGTATTATTAAATATTTCATTGAAATTTAAAAAAAATATTATGTGCTAGTGATGCTTTTAATTTAAATTGTCGTAATATAATAAGGATGAAGTTTAAGCGCGAAATCAGACTTATTTGTTAGAACAACACTCCGTGATGAAGCCGTTTCATATTTAGTCGTAATGAACTTAATAAGACAATATTTAAGTGCAACTAAATATCTCCCTTCACCTTTAAACTATTTTAGGTAGAAACTAAGATTTTTTCTTGAATTTACACTAATGAAAACCAATATTATCGGATGATTATAAGTATTTTATTATTACTAACTACATACACCCGACGTTATAAAAAATAATAAAGTACGCGAAGTTAAAATAATATATTTGTTTCATTTAAATGAATACTCGCGAAAGTATTAGAATTTAGATCTCATTACACTAATGAACTATTAATTTTTAAACAAAATAAATAATTTAAAAAGGCATTTTTTCACAGAAAGCTTCAACGGAGAAGCTGTTAAAATATAAAATATTGAAATGCGAAAGTCTTCAAAATTTTGTTAATATTTAGTCTCATTTGTATTTAAAACACCGAAATTATCTATAATTATCACCGGGAAGCTATACTCTTTTTTATACTTTTACATATTAAAATATATTTAATCATTCAATATATATATAAGGTTTCGTCAAACAAGATGTCAGCATTAAATAAAGTGATAATGTAATTTGATACAATCCATTAATTTCTGTTGGATCTTCAAGAACACGGAACGCGATATTCTTAACACCAAAAGAACGTCTTAGGACTGTCATTTAGGTAAAATTAAATATAATTTGAAACCTAATATGTATAAACTTAAATTAATTTATAAACAGGAAAACTATAATAAAGATAATTGTAACTATTGACTCACCAAAACCCGATGAAAATGGAGTACAGTATTGCTATCATATTTAAAGATAGTAAATAGTTTAAAACTTCTTTTAATTAATGAATATGTTGTGTGATGCTGGTATCGTCTTAGCAGTTCGCGCCCTGAGAGCCAGCCTTCTGTCTACACGACTTCAAACTCACGCATGCGCCTATCCAGCGATGAATTCAGAAACCAATCGGCTTATAACTTAAGTTTGTTATATCTAGTAAAACTTTAAATAGCTTTCAGTATGTAGATGCGAGGAATTTGTGGAATTTGTCATCTCATACAGATTAATAAAAAGACATTTAATTGTTCTTCAATCATTAAGTTTTTGTTAACTACAGCGAATCGTATATATTCTAAACTAAAAAACTATTTTATTTGTTTTCTTTTGATTAGAAGTTACTTTTATAAAGCATAATTTTTATGACTAAATATGTAATATTAATAAAAGATGACAATTTAATATTTCTTTCTTATAAAACATATTATTTTACACTGTCCACCTCTTCCACATGTAAAATGTTAATTTATTTGCAGAGATAAATAGGTAAATGAGTTCTTTGATAATAACAATAGTTCGGTAAATGGCTGACCCAACTGACCACGTTGATTGCAATATCGTATGTAGGTAAGCATCGTAATGCATTTTGGTAGTCCATTGAAGTTTCAAAATTGACATCAAATATGTAATTACAAATTTATTTCACATTTACTCTTAAAAGAACATTTAATTACTAAAAAGTAAAATTATTCTACTGAATTATACGCTATCAATTTGTTGAAGTTCAACTGAAGTAACCAAATAAGTAAGCTATAAAGAGTAGAAAGTTGATGCAATTATCTAAAAGTTTTTTTTCTCTTCATCTCGAGTAATGCGAGTCTACTGATGTGATCTACTGGTCTACTGCGGGTCTAATGATGAAGTCATTTAAAAGGCCGTCTGAAAAACTAGCAACGTGGAAGATCATATTATATAAAGTAGGCTTTTTATTTAAGTAACTCCGCAGTTACATCTGTAGATGGCCATTACTTCATTATTTACTTGTACGACTTCGTATCAAATTTTTGATTTTTAAATTATTTTAACTAAAATCACAGATTAAATACATTCCAATCAAAAAAACTAAATTAATTTTTATATAGTTTAAGATATTAAAACGTGGATCATATTATATATTTTACTGTAAACTAGCTTTCCGCCCGCAGCTTCGCCCGCGTGGAGTTCTATTTATAACGCGTTTCCAAGAGAACCTTTAATAAATCTGGGATAAAAACTATCCTATGTTCTTTCTCAAGGTCAACTCTATCTCTGTACCAAATTTCATTAAAATCAGTTTAGTGGTTTAGGCGTGAAAGCGTAACAGATAGACAAACAGACAGAGTTACTTTCGCATTTATAATATTAGTAGGGATATAATACAGAAAATAAGCTATATTTTGTATCGTGAAATAGTTTCCATTATCCATATAAGCAACCTACAAATTTATCTATCGTGTATGTAACAATATAATTTAATATTCTCATAACATAATTTTTATTATAAGGCTACATATTTATTGTTTTGCCACCTTTTTGTGAGAGGTTTCTTTCACGCGTCAGTAGAATTGTCTCCGGAGCGCTGGTATCCAGCGAATTTCGTTTCTCAATACGATGGGATCGTTTTATTCAGCCTATTGACTCGGAAAAAATATAAAAATGAAACAATCGAAGAAATTACATTTTTTTTTGGCTACTATTTCGTATGTATAATGCGTGTGTAGGGAAATGTTGTAAGTGGCATTCAAATGTTTCATGTAGATTATATGTACACACCTTTATATTTTCGTATTAAACCTTTTTTCTCGATTTTAAAATAATATTTTTTTTAGTATTTTATTAGTTCAAATCTAAATATATATTAATAACTCACAATTAAAGACTACGAGTAATAAGAAAATGAATATTTTTGTAGTTAGCAATATTTAGGTACATTCCAATAGAAGTTAGTTTCGTAAAGCCAAACACAAACAAGATGTACATCAAATGCATGCAAACGTTTCTAATCTGCGCCTCGGCGAATAACTTCCGTAAGCGGCGGCTGTAACATTTATTGTACATCACCTACCCGCAATCGGTCTACACCTAGCATAATAGATAGTTTGAATCTACTAGTACATACAAACATTGTAAGATTGTTAAATGTCGATGTTGTGTAAATACTTCACACTTTGTAGGGTTCATTATTATACATAATATTTATCATTAGACATAGAAAGAGGAGTAAGGATTTAGTAGGGATGAAGTACAAGTATGGGTGATGTAAAACTTATGTTTTAGCCGCGGGGCGCACGCGCGACGTCATTCCGAACGGTCCCTTCGCCGCGACCGCTAGATTCCTACACGAACAAGTAACTTTCGTGACTGTATAAAGTATGGAAGTTTTGGATTACGCGAGTCCAAGCTCGTCTGATGTATAATGTGTTCGTGAGCACGCGATGAAGCGGTGTGATGACCGCGAGGGTGTCTCCCCAGCGACCAAGCCAGCACCAAGTTTCTATTCTTATGATGCTGGCGATTTTATTGTCATTAGCTCCAGCACGGTGAGTATACTTACAAAATAAATATCTATATACATACATTTATACATAAGTCAAAGTTTTGTAAGAATATCTTATATTTCTTTAATATATTTAACAAAATTAAGTCTAAAAGTTAATTTAAACTATCAACTGTATTATCAGTAAAAATACGAAGAACTAAAAAGTTCTTCTTGACATAATATTCAGTTATATTTAATATATAGTAAAATAGTTTATGTATTTCGTGTAAATAATACGTTTTAAATTTATTTAAACTAATATCTAGTAATATTTCGTAGTTTAAAAAAGCGGGAGTAAAGTAGAAATGTTTTAACTTGATCCGACGGCCGGCGGCACTTGCTTCGTCAACTTGAGTTATTATTGACAAAAGTATTAAAATATGAATATATATCATAGAAACTAACATACAAAGAATATAATTTATAAAGATTTTTACATATATTATCATTATATTTAGTTAGAATCAAATATCACTTAAAAAGTCAGAAATTTCAGTCATAGAGTTACTCTCGTGTTATAGAGAAATTGTGAGTGTTTTCTCATTAGTTTGAGGGATTCGTCTTCCTAAATGGTAATTCTATCTGAGCCAGCGTTATTAAGATGCCTCTGGATGTAATTTAAAAGGGATACGACGGTGTAATTACTTGGATGTACAAACAGAACTACTCGCAAGGAATTATAAACTAATAAAATTTGTATAAAACTGAAGTGTATGTTACAAAAAGATACTTATAAAACTTATTGTGTTAGATATTTAAGAAATTTGTGTTCAGAATTTTGTATTTAATTACTATATATTATAGAATAATCACAACTCTTTATTCCCAAAGAGGATTGATGTGAGACAGGCGGCCGGTCGTAAAAATAATTAGCCAAAACTATTCACAACATGTAAGGAAGACCATGGCTAAAGCTGAGAAATGGCCAGGTAGAAGATAAACATATATGTGATGTCTGAAATGTTGTAAACATTCTTTTTATTATCCAATTAACTTTGCGATTCTTTCTCGTTGATGTAAAAAATAGTCTCTATAACTTGTTTTTATTCATCAGTCGTCACAGACCATAACTACAAAAAATCTACTGTTTCGTCTTCAGAAAAGAAAAATCAGACATGTTGAAAGACATCAGACATATAAAAGCCCCTATTAAATTGAAATTACTAAATAATTACTGAAATTTGATTTTTATATAGTCTTTCATAACTTATACATTGTTAACTTTGTAACTATTTAATGTGAAGTTACAATAATTTCAATATTAAAATTACTATAGATATATATTCTGATTAAATTTCGGACAGGTTACAAACTTTAAAAATATATGCTCACTCAAAATACTGCTTATGTTTGATCTTCTAAGTATAGGTTTTCATTTACTTGCGCTTTAACTTTTACATAGAATTAGAGGTCATTTTATTTGATCCCGATATCATGACTTATAAACTAACATTATTTTTATTAACCATTATATTTTAATATAAGCTATATATTTTTTCATTTATTTGTGCTTTATCCGTGACAAAGATCGATAAATCCTTTTCAATATTGCACACATTACTTTTGAATTAAACGTTCTTTAAACATAGTTGTATAAGTAAGATTACTACTAAGACTTAGATGATATTCAAAGATGTTCTGCGAGATCTGATCGTTCGGATGCTGTGGATCGTCTTCAGAATGTTACCCAGACAGTGTCACGTATCCTAGATGGATATGACATACGGTTGAGACCGAATTTCGGAGGTAAGTTTTAAAATCAAATACTCAACCATCTATAGTGAAGTCTGGTTAATTGGAGCCAATTACACAAACATATTCAATATTATAATTATTATTTACAAGAAAAGGCAGACCCTGGCTTAAGCTGGGAAATTGCCAGGTAGAAGACAACACAAACTAATGCGATTTCATTTTATTATGACATATTTTAAATATGTAGTTATATATGATTGTCAACACAATATGAGTTACGAAATTCTTCAATTCAATCAAGTGATGCTGTAATATGGAGCAAAAATAGAAAAGATTGATGAAAACTACAACTAACATATTAATCTATTTATGAATCTTTTAAACAATTGTATGGTTTACATTCTATCATCACAAAATATCTGTATTTTGAGCACAATTTTCGGTATTTCAATTCTTATAACACAATGAATACAACGGTCCAATTTCTCATTTTCAGTATATTTAGCCAACATTCATAATAAATAGCTCTTATAAAGTATAAACTAAAAATACAGTCGAAAACTTAAAAGATATCAATTGTATGTAAATTAGGAATATAAACTACATTTTACAAACATCATATTAGTAATTTAACAGAGTTAAATTCTAGGACCAGTTCGATATAATTTACACTGCATACACCAAATATGATAGAATCTTTATATATAAAAGAAAGTCGTGTTAGTTACCCTATTTATAACTTAGCAACGGCTGTACGGATATGGTTTAAAATTGGGTGAGAGATAGCTTAGAACAAGGAAAAGAACATAGCATACTTTTTATCCGATTGAAAAAATAAGTCGATCAATTCGAAAATCTTCTTATCTATTATCTTTAAGGAAGTAAAGAGTACGTCTGCGTGAAGTCAAGTTGCAAAAAATAGTATGTAATGAAAAGATGTCGTTAAATGAATATACTTTTGCGTCTAAAATATTTAAGTAAAAAACTACGTTGAAAGTATAACTTTCAAATTAATTTGCAATCCAATATAACCAGACATTCGCTCACATTTACGCCTGGAAGTATTTAGTTCATCTAAAATCATATAGTATATTAGTATGGTAATAATTATTAAAGTCACTTCCGCAGTCTTACAATATTCATAACTAGAAATGCTATGTCAACTTATTTGAAGCGAGCAAACGGAACACAAGCGGAGAGTACAGCAATCTGTTTAAAGTTCCCGTTGCATTTGATATATTGAGTTCAGTATATTTGATTTGTCAGCGTCTTTCACTGCATGTTGATGTTGGATCTTCAAATGATATTACTTCACAGGCGAACCCCTCTACGTCGGAATGGACCTCACCATAGCTAGCTTCGACGCTATATCAGAAGTTAATATGGTAAGTCTAGAATGATTGTGATGTTTAATATTGTAAAATCTAATTTAAATTTAACCAACGATCTTTATTTATGAAGAAAATGAATCTTTAATCATTTGTTTAATAGAATTTGAGCATTTGTTTAATATGCGAATTCAATTTTTCCATCTGGCTGCTTGTGTCACAATGTTTTGTTAAATTTTATACATTGTGTCTTCAAAATTCCACCAGGTACTTTTTAAAATCCTTGGAGATTAGTTTCTTCGTAAATACTCTAAATCCTTTTTAATAATAAGGATGTTTAGAAATATGAAAAGTGCTTCAAAACTGTACATATTTCGTTGTAAAAACACTTAACAATGCAATTTACAGTAAACGTAGTATTATTACTATTCGATTTGTAACACAGCTTATACAATATCATTGATGAACATTGGACCTTCTAATTTCTTTAGTATCCGTCAGCATCGCTTCGAATGAAAAATAAAATTAAAGTGTAATTCAATCTTTTAAAATTCCAATATTTTTCACTTCCATTATGTTCTTCATACAATATTGTTTGGGTAATCCATCGAGTAGTGTAATTCTGTTATAAACAAGATGCACGCAATCAATCTCTCGTTTTAAAACCGGTCACGCCGACGTTATGATAGTGGAGATCGCTTTGAGTCCAAACACTCGATGGCTCATTGTAATTCATTATGCTTTTAATAGCTAAAGAGAGCAAGGCCATCACTTGACACACATCGAGGTGACCGATGCTACATCAGCGGATCGGTCTTCAGATCTTACCTCCTCCGTAAACACTTACATAACTACGAGATAACTAAGTTTTAGGCGTAAAGTCATATATTTTAATAAATAAAATTTAATTTTGAAAAGTCGTGATGGCCTGGAGGTTAAAAGCCCACTTTTCATGTGCATGGTGTCGGTTCGAAACCTGGCAAGTACCGTAGTAAATCCGAAAAATATTCGTATTCAAAAATGAACACTCGTGAACGTCTTAGGTCTCAGTATAATCTATCCTATAATATGTTACACTTAAAATAAAAAAATTACTAGCGTTTTTGAAACCTGCGATCTCTTTAACATCGAAAATAACCTAGAGTATGATATTCCGAGGAATTATTAAGTTTTAAATATTTTGAGAATTGAGAAAGATACGCTTTCATTTGGTTCGTTTTTATCTCAGAGAAATACTTGTATCATTTATTTAGTTTAAATAAAGATTCTTCATTAAAAATGTAACGTATTTTGTGATTATCATCTAAATATTATTAATATAAAAAAATAGATAGCTTTATCGAAAAGTCTCTTACAATCCCGCAATTTTCTCTAATCCATTTTAATATAGAAAACAAAGCAACGAAAGTCTTATGATTTTTTCCGATAATAAAGTGCTCAGCATATTTTGTATAGCGCGTGTAAAAGATGATAAATATTTGTAATCTTCCAGGATTACACAATCACCCTTTATCTGAATCAGTATTGGAAGGATGAAAGATTAGGTTTCGGGATGCAAGACGAGGTTCTCACTTTGTCAGGCGACTTCGCTGATAAGATATGGGTTCCGGATACCTTCTTCGCGAATGATAAAAATAGGTAATGTCAGGTCATTTACAATATTTTGTGATATATACATAACGTAATTTATTTAAGGGACAGAACTTGGTGATTTGTATATTACAACGTGAAATTAGTCAGAATTTTTTAATTAATTGTATTTACTTAAAGTAATTTAAAATGAGACAACTTTATAAGAATAAAGAAGTAAACTTGTTCTCATTATATGCAACAAAACTGTGTATATGATATTATTTTACAAGATATTAACACAAATATTCAATATAAAATAAAACAAAGTAGCATTTTAACTTGATTTTAATATATATTTATGTGTAAATTTATATAAAATAATATCGTCAAATTTCTTAGACATTGTATATTTATGTAGTATAATCTCTTAAATATGATACATATTTCAAATATAAATATAATAAGTATATAATCCGTATACTTTTAGTTTTCTCCACGACGTGACGGAACGCAATAAACTGGTGA
Source organism: Danaus chrysippus (assembly GCA_916720795.1). Taxonomy (NCBI): domain Eukaryota; kingdom Metazoa; phylum Arthropoda; class Insecta; order Lepidoptera; family Nymphalidae; genus Danaus; species Danaus chrysippus. The sequence goes on along the minus strand of CAKASE010000049.1, from coordinate 16,829,635 downwards.
GGCTCGGTGGTGACGGCGGCGTGACGTACGGCATGAGGTTCACAGCGACCCTGGCTTGCATGATGGACCTCCATTACTACCCCCTGGACAGTCAGAACTGCACCGTCGAGATCGAAAGCTGTGTGACTCCATACTTATAATACGTTAAGACATCGAGGTCCACGGAATGCAACTTCGTACAATAGAAAATGCATTCTTGGAACACTACTTGGAGATCGGTCATGGCATAATTTGTTTGCTTTGGCGTTCAAGCAGAATCATATCTGCATTGCGGCTCGTATTAATAATAGAACCGATCTTGAATTTGTTTGACAACTATCAGAGAAATTTATGACGATAGATCGAATTTAAATTAAGTTTTAGGGACACAATAACTATTAGCAACTAACTATAAATTATTATCAACTCAAGTGCTTTACTTATTCTAATTAATTCACCTGACTATTTACAGCATCCTAAAGTTCTGTTTGTCATACAGATGGGTACACGGTCTCCGATGTCGTGATGTACTGGAAGGATACTCCGGTCCGTGGAGTCGAAGATGCTGAGCTGCCACAGTTCTCTATATTAGGACATGAAACTAACGACCGAAAGGTTTTTAAAATCATCCAAAAAAAAATTGACGATATAGCATAAGCTAATTCAAATATTACCCCACCTAGGTCTATAGTTTATAGATGATGATGAAGATTAAGCACTAATTAAATAACTTTTACCTTACAAACTAAACTTATCCCCTTTTGTAAACCACGCAGTGTCTAAACATTCCAAAACTTACTAATTACCTCACAAAAGTCGTTTATTATAGACTTGTGACATTCCAGGAGAAGTTGGCGACAGGCGTCTATCAGAGATTGTCTTTGAGTTTCAAGTTGCGTCGGAACATAGGTTATTTCGTGTTTCAAACCTACTTGCCCAGTATTTTGATTGTGATGCTGTCCTGGGTCTCGTTTTGGATCAATCATGAAGCTACGTCAGCCAGAGTTGCTTTGGGTAGGTAATTAATTAAGTTTACATCATAACTCTCGTTTATACATATAGAATAAAAAAACTTAATATTTTTTTGCGGAAACATGTTAATGTACATTACATACATATGTATGTTGTATTAACCTTATGAGCAAGAAATCTAACCACAATCCGCAAAAGAGCTTCGGCGTAGCGAACTCTTAAAATCTTTTTGCGGCCATGGGCTAATGTATTATTAAACGAAATCTTTAATTTAAATTGGACCTCTTAATATTACTTTTTTACAACCGATTCGTTCTCAATTCCACTCAATATTTAGAATAAAATGTTTTATAGAGATGTTTCTTAATTTTCCAATTTTTAATAACAAAAACATACAAATATTCTTATTTATAATATAACATGAGAAAGAGGGATAGCCCTTGCTTAGAAAGTATTTGCAAAAATATAAAGAAAATCGATTTCAAATCTGATGTGTCAGTAATCTGATTAATTTCCTCCAGGTATAACGACCGTTCTAACAATGACCACAATCAGCACGGGTGTCCGCAGCAGTCTTCCTCGCATCTCCTACGTGAAGGCTATAGACATCTACTTGGTGATGTGTTTCGTGTTTGTTTTCGCGGCCCTGCTGGAGTACGCGGCCGTCAACTACACGTACTGGGGGGCGCGAGCCAGGAAACGGGCCAAGTTAAAGAACAGAGAGGTCTCCACTAGTACCAGCGTGGATAAGGATTTGAGAAGCGGTGAAAATCAATTATACTCTCTAGTACTGCAAGGAATTTGTATATATATTAGCAGTTTTTTTATGAAGGGTACACAGATATCTTATACAATAAGATCAAGTACAACAATCCTTATCTTTTGTATATATTTCTTAAAAATAAAGCAACAACATTTCACTTCATCACGGGATTATCCGAGGTGGCTTTATAATTGATTGTGTAACAAAATAATAAAGTTTGAAATTCAGTTTTTTAAACTGATTTTTTTTATATTTATTTAATAATAGTAACAAATTTAAACCAATTAGCCTTTGAGGATATTTTATATTTTTCCTATATCATGGTCCGTTAGTTAAGGAGGGTAGTTATACTCGTATAAGGAACGTTATATTTTTTGTTTCAAGGTCCTCGTTCACCTGAGGAGATCATAGCTCTCCGCGAGTGTCCCGGGGGCAGAGCCTCTCCTCTCCCGGGGCTGCGGTCACGACCTCTAGCACCTTCCGGAGCCCCACCCTCACTCCGCATACAACGGGACCACAACCTTCGATATAGAACGAGGAATCACTCACGGAACTATACCAGTTGGTTATTTATTTAATAAAGGACAGATATATCAGAATATAAGAATCAATTTAAATCTAAGCGCACGGTAGTGCGCCGGCCAAGTTCCACAGGCCGGCGCATGCCGTGCACTATATTTACACGAACAGTTTCGACCCACTTTTGACCCCCCTGTAGCTCAGTGCCTATTGCAAGTACAGAGATAAAATTTTACCTACGTAATCATATACTAGAACTAAAGCAGTATGCCAAATTTCATAGATAAAGCTTCAGTAGATCCTGAAATATGACCCTGTGAAAATAGCTAATTTTGGCACTGACTCACTGACAGGTAATCAAAACCTCTAGGCCACTTCCCATTGTTTTAGCATTATGAAATTTGGTACACAGGTTGTGTGTTATATGTAGATTAACAAAAAATTAAGAAATTTAAGAAATCGGTCAAGCGTGAGTTGCCTCAATTCTAAATATCGAATTTTTAATAAATTCGACCCACTTTTGACCCCCTGTAGCTCAGTGTCTATTGCAAGTACAGAGATAAAATTGTACCTACGTAATCATATACTAGTCCTAAAGCAGTATGCCAAATTTCATAGATAAAGCTTCAGTAGATCCTGAAATATGACCCTGTGAAAATAGCTAATTTTGGCAATGACTCACTGACAGGTAATCAAAACCTTTATATAGGCGCTCAGCTCAGCACAATAAAATACATAATAATGAAATATTAATAATTAATAATATGAGTACATCTATCAATCGGTGATAAATGAAACTAAAAAATAAAAAATAAATATAGTTTAAAAAAAACTAAAAAACACGCTCCAATGATGAAAGAAACCGCGTGGAAACTAATTTAACCTTTACAACCTTGGAAATCAATTTAATTTAAATTGTTTAAAATAAACAATAAATGGTATTATTGAAAAAAAAGCGTGGGGCGCTTCTCACGAAGTGATATATGAAGCTCATCACGCTTTTTTTTCACAAAAATACCATTTATTGTTTGTTAATTTATTTTTAAATTAATATTATTGTGTAAAAAGTGTGGGGCGCTTCTTAAGAACTGATATATATATAAGGGATATAAAATATTGTCATGTATACATAATGCACACTGTATAACTTAATTAAATATTGCTTACCTAAAAAATCAGGTTTCTATTGTTATAAATTACTTTCGATAGATGGCGCTAGCGGTATAATTGAATCGCGATATTGTTTTGTCTGCAGTATATATGAATGAAAGTCGATAAGGAATCGATGGTCATTTCTTTCTATTTCTTTCTACACTTATGTCTTGATATCTTATATATGGTTACGATTACGATTAAATGGATCACTGATTTGACTTGCTAAAGGATTAATTTTGATATTGCTTATTGATTGATTACTTGTGTGTGTTAAAAGCACAAATTCACTCTATTTCTTTTCTACTATTCATTTACTAACGATGGAAATTGTACATCTTTCGGTGGTTGGCGGAGATATACCACATAGGGTAATTCCTATGCCATCAGATGGTAGCTGTATGTTTTATGTTGTAAGTTATGCATTGTACGGCTGTATAGTACGATTGTATGTACGATTTCTTGAAAAAAAGTATTGAAATCTCACCAAAAACATGCCTGTTAAAAAGGAGGCCAAGTTCCAATCGGCTAATTGTTTGCCTAAAAAAGAGGTGAAATCCAATCTAATGCCAAGTTTAGATGCACTTTGAAATCCATCATAATCATCTTCATCAACAGCATGATCCACTGGTAAACATTTGCCATTCCCAAGACTCGCCACCACACCCAGTCCTCCGCCTTCCACATCCAGCCACTACCCGCCACCTTATTCACGTCAACGGTCCATCTGACTGAAATTCATTTTACCATATACCCAACTTAAAATATGGTATAGTTGTGAAAATACGTAGGTGCTTGGTTAAAAATATCTAAAATTATAATACTTCTAATTTTGAACTTGGCAGGTTAATTTAATTATTTAAATTATATAATATTTAAATTATATAAATATAAACAATTATATAACTAAATAATAAATTAATGATACAATTAATTAAGTGTTACTACAGCACAAAAACCTGCCAAGTTCAAATTGAGAAGTATTATAATTTTAGATATTTTTAACCAAGCACCTACGTATTTTCACAACTATACCATATTTTAAGTTGGGTGTATGGTAAAGTGAATTTCGGCCAGATGGACCGTTGACGTGAATAAGGTGGCGGGTAGTGGCTGGATGTGGAAGGCGGAGGACTGGGTGTGGTGGCGAGTCTTGGGAATGGCAAATGTTTACCAGTGGATCATGCTGTTGATGAAGATGATTATGATGGATTTCAAAGTGCATCTAAACTTGGCATTAGATTGGATTTCACCTCTTTTTTAGGCAAACAATTAGCCGATTGGAACTTGGCCTCCTTTTTAACAGGCATGTTTTTGGTGAGATATATAATACATGAACTTATTTGTAATTTTAAATACGTAATTTGTATTCTATAACACTTGAAAATTAATAAAGTAATATAATTAGTATAAGATACAGTTTACGTTAAAAAAAATATTTGAAAATGAATTATAATTTTTTGTTCCATTTACTGGATTATTCAATGGTTTTTAAATTTCAATATACCCACACGCAACAGAATTACGAACACAATTTTATTGATTTTCTATTTACCATACTTGATGAAAAGATGTCAGCCGGACAAACAAATTTATTGTTATGACGTATTCTTTTTTAGATAACTAAAGTTTTCTTTCAATTCTATTTACATTTTTCTTTTCCAAAAAGCGAACTGTCGATTTTTATCATGTCCTTTCCTTATTTCTGTACAAACTTCTTTCAGATGGATCCAACAAGCCAAAGATGATACACGCGTTGAAGAAAGGCGCCACCGTCATCAAGGCTTCGATGCCGAAGATCCGTGACGTGAACGTCATAGACACGTACTCCAGAGTAATATTTCCAATATGTTTCCTCATCTTCAACTCAGTGTACTGGGTGTTTTATATATTTGACTAAATATGTGAATAAAACTAAATAATAATTGAGGAGCTAATGAGACGAAATATCTCATCACCGTGCGGGTGTCGGGTCCATCGTTGTAGTGAGAGGAGCTTCAACAGTGACTGGGACTTGTGACCCAGGTGTAGGTTTAAGCCCCTGTCTAACGCGCGTTAAACGCTCACCTCCACTGTCCAAGCTCCTCTCTCTACCTAACAAAATAGACCTTACCTATGTATATTAGTTGCGTATATGTGAGCAAATTGTTAATTATTGATCAATGAATGTTACAAAGCTTCGACATTAGTATACGTAGCAATAATTCATAAGATAGTCACATAACTAGGTCCTATTTCTAAATTACTGTTCAAAGTACACTAATAATTAATTAGTATTTTTTCTTATCATATAAGAATTTTCGCAATAAATTTATCGAAACTGCCAAATATTGAATGTATTATAAATAATTTGAATAATGGTTTTAATATATAGCTTTTATATTTATCACAATGTATTGTTAAATTACTATTATTATTTATGTTCAGTCAAAATCAGTGGTGGCCTAGTTGTTAAAAGGCCCGCCTCTCATGCATGAGTGCGCGGGTTCGATTCGGGCAAGTACCAATGTGATTTTTCTGAGTCATATGTACTTTCTAAGAATATCTAGACATCACTGATTCCCAAGAGGGTTGATGTCAGGCAGGCGGCCGGTCGTAAAAACAATTAGCCGAAACTATTCACAACATGTAAGGCAGACCCTGGCTAAAGCTGGGAAATTGCCAGGTAGATAAAGAAGGTTTATGTTCAATAATATCATTTACGTATGTTAGTATTTAGACTAGTTCTTAGTGATAGAGTAGTATTTAGTAATAATTTAGTTTTTATTTGATTATAAAATTTATTGTAAATAAATAAAATTTCAATTTCATAATAATTATAATATAAATATATAATTTTGGTTAGAAATTTCATGTTCGTGAAGTAAAGTAAGGTTGATGTAAAAATAAATGAATGCAACATTCATTTCGTGTTTGTATTTATAAATCCTCTAAATAGAAGTTTAAAAAGTCTTAATAAAAAGTTAATGTTTATTTATAATGTTCACTATATTTTTCTTTTTATGTCAAATTTGGCAAACGAGCAGACGGCCTACTTGATGGTCAGTAGTGACCGTCGCCCATGGACATCCACAACATAGATGTTACGGATGCGTTGCCAACCTTGATTGTTGAGGAAAAGGGAAGGGTGGGAATTGAGAAATAGCTGGAAAGGGTGGGAATAGGGAAAAGGCAACTGGCTCTCATACTCATCGGACGAAACGCAGCCATTAAAGGCCACTTCACGCCGATCTTCTGTGAGAGGGTGGTACTTCCCCGGTCGAGTCAGACCATGTTCGAGGTGTAGTAACATAACCACAGCTAGGCTCTACCACATTTACATAATACATATTTCTGTTAAAAACCATGTTTCTGTAAAAAATATTACTTAATTACAAAAAAATCAATAATTAATGTTTGAAGTACGATACCATTTATTCAATTACATATCTTTCTTAAGTCGATCAACACTGATATCAGTAACACATATGTGTTTTCCTAAAGTTAGAGGCATCTTTAAAAAGTAAGAACAACTAGCTGACTGTAACATTGACTTTAAAAATTACACAAGTGTTACAACTGGCGATTTAAATCAGCAATTCCATGTAACTGGTATAGATGTCTGTAAGATAACTGTACAGTGACATCTAGAAACAAGAAGCGGTACTAATGAGTGCTACGACAGATTTAAGTCGTCTACGTAGTCAAAAATCTTCATGATTGAAATATAAGATTAAAATTACTATAAAACAATAACTTATTGTATTTTAATGAATTTAAATATTCGATACTTTATTAAACGACGTTTTAATTATAATACTTTCAAAATATATTACAGTTTTTTTTCATTTATTTTAATTATATATGTATAGTAACTTATGTATTTCGCTAGATATATAAATTTCGTAATATCTTATATGTATATTCAACACATTCAGTTTTAGGTCTCTCAAATGTTAAGGTGATCTATTTTTGCTATATCTATTTCCATCTATACAAAACAAATGTAGGGGATGTGGAAGGTACTTTAAATAGGAGTTAGGTACTATCGCCTTCATTCATTGACAAGGCGCAGACTGCGCGGGGTCCGAGGGGCGCGGGAGGGGGGGTTTAGAGGGGAAATGAGGCAAGGGGGGGAGCTGCCAGGTTCCAGAATCCAGATAGATTAGTACCTCCCCGGCCGCAGAACAATTCGTTACAATATCGCTACCATTTACATGTGAAGCGCATATTGTTGTAATTAAACTAAAATTTTTATTATTGTGCTGTGCTGTGCTGTGCTAGTTCTGTGCCCTGGCATGCCCTGTGTCTACTGACTTTCAGGTATTTTTTGGATATTAATTATTAATTATACTTTTATACTGAGTCAATTTACTTGTTTATATATAATGTATGAGAACGATAAAATATATGTATATGAAAAATAAAAATCAAAGAAAAGAATATTTTAATGTAAGTCGTAGTTATTTACAATAAAATTACAAAAATATATTCCGATATATATTTAAAAAAAAATGTAATTTTGTATTGAGAGCTCCAATTATAATGTAGTATATTATTTATTTTATTTTATTTTTAACAATAATTATGGGTTTGACGTTGTAAAAAGATTTCAGGGTCATTTAATTGGAGGGTAGTGCGGGGTAGCAGAGGGTAACGGGCGTGGGCGGCGCGCAGCCTTCTATATTGATCGAAAGCTTTGCTGGCTCCACGGTAAATATTGTGATAAGTTTATTTAAGATCATTATGTATTACAACAGCCTTTGTTAATTACATATATATTACCAGTTAAAATAATTCTCCTCTTGGATGTAGATGAAAACGACGTAATTTAAAAATATCAATACATACTAAAAATAGATCGAAGTATGGATTTCTTTTATCATAAGAAAATTTTAAAGAAAAAAGTATAAAGTCAGAACATATAGAAGTTTAAGTTAAGTTCTTTGATGGTAGCGATGTATAATAAATGAATTAAATGAAAATATATATACAATGGTTTACACACACCCACACACACATATATATACATATATAGTTATATATATAGCTCGAAAACCTCCCACGTTGATTGACTTCCAATCAACCACGTCATCAAGGTCTGAATTAAAATTTCTCTCCGTAAAAATATATATTGTTTCCCGATACTCCGATAATTGACATTCATTCAATTAATTGGCCGAAATAATCCTTTTAAAAAATTCAATTCAAGTTACGTACATCCAATAATATCTTTAGAGAAATTAATTGATTCTGTTCATACATAAATAGAACGATAAAATTGATTAACTTTATTAAACTATATTTAAAAATAGATCAGTTTATAAATATGTATATGGAGATATTTTTAGCTGTGTGAAACGTTTGAGATTAGGTAACGTATGTATGCTACGTGTTAGGAACGGAGTTAGCTGACGATGCTTGAATGGAAGCAACAAGTTACAGACGCGCATGCTCACAGTTACATCTCAGGTTTTCAACATGGCTAGCCTTCATGGCTATACTCCTACATCAAGAGAATCTTTCATTATTATCCAATTATTACCAAAAATACGATCTTTGTTATTCAAGAAAGAAATGCGTTGAAATAGACACTATAGCCAGTGACTTATAAAACGTTACATAATTTGATATTTTAGATTTTGAAATCAATAATAAACTATTTTAAGAAATGAAATTAGATTGGCGTCGATTGACAACAGTAAGAAAATATCAGGCAAGTCCTTAAATTTAAATGTATATCGTTTAATGAAGAAATATTTTTTATATAATAACTAATACTTCAGTCAATGCAATCATATATTATAACCACCCCTTAGCAAAGTTATTTTTTTACAATTACATATTTAAATTTTTCCATCAACGGGATTGGGTTTTCAAATTATTGATTGGTTCTACATTAGTTTTGCTGATTTTTACATATAAAGGCGTCATAAAAAGAGACTTTAGAAAAATTTTTTCTTCAACCTTCTAGGCGGCCTTGATAGATATTTCCGAACATAGCAACTAAGTAACGCAAATATAGCATCTTATTTAACAAATAATGTACCTTAATAATTTTACTAACTTGTACATAAATTTACAAAGGTGTAAATAAAAATTCATAATAATTTTAGCTTCAAAATAACTTACGTATTTCAGAATGCTAATTAACAATAAATAAATAATTCACAAAGAAGTTACCTTCTTTGTGAATGGTACCAACTGAAGACTGTCTTTATAGGTGGTATATTGTGTCGTGTGGACGAACAATGCTTCAACCTGTGAGGATGATATTTAATGAAGATTCAGCTCAAGTCACTTAGAGCAGCCAACATGAAGAACATCACTATGCTCCGGGCCGTCTTCATAGCGGTCTATATTATAACGATACATGGTAAGTTAGAACAAGCCTTAGAGAATTTCATCTCATTTGATCAGGGTTGTCTATTAATAATTGATACATTACTACCTACTAAAATACTTGAGCCTGTCCAGAAATAAAATCAATTCATTCTTGGAACGTACTTCGAAGGTAGCCCTTTTAGGTTCTTTTTTCGTGTCTGTTAGGGATGCAGTCCCGGTCAGTCAGATAATAGACAAATTGATTACAGCTAGGATTTACCACTTAAAGAAGTATTACTTTCAGAATGGCACCAATAATTAAAAGTAAATCACCTTTCTACCAGTCAAACTTCAAGAGACTTCACTTCTGAGCACAATAAATACAATGGAATATATTAATAATCAATCTCTTAGGATACGTCAACGGCGAGGATGCAGTGTCACCCCAACGAAATCTCAATGGAACTGTTGAAGTACCGGACCCTCGTTCAGCCATCGGTCGCGTGCCTCCTTACCAGCCGCCTGCCATCGGTCTGCCGGGCCCCATGCAAGTCCCCGGCTTCCGACCCCACAACCCTCACACTCGAATAGACGGCTGGCATCGTGAGTACTCTCCAATCTCCATAAAAGTGCTTACACAGTTATGAATGGTGAATGTTTACATTGCATCGAGAATAAAAACGCGGAATTCTATTTTAGGAACTACTATCGGTATGAATATGCAAATGTGACGCAAGTGTTAAGCTTTGAATTGGTGTCAGATTGAATGAAATCTCAATTTAGTTCGTGGAAGTTGTCGGTGTAGAATTTATTATGGTGTGATAGTTGAACTATTATTAGATGACTTGAATGTTTCACCTAATAATATTCTGCATATTTATAGCGAATGGCCGCATTAGTTCAAAAGGATCGTACGTGATCGCTGATGATCTCGAAGATGACGATGACGGTGGATGTCACATATCATGTTCCAAAGAATTTTTTTCGTGTCAGGTCAGTACATACCAACTCTTGTATTATTTGAACTTATAACAAAAAATATTTGAATTAAGCCTCCTTTTTTGGACATGCAAATGGAATAAGAATTATTAACAAAAACTGACTACTGATTAAATAATTTTTATGGATCAGACATCATGCAAGTGCATACCGATGGAGAAGCGTTGTGATGGCAAAGTTGACTGTGTTGACGCTGAGGATGAGGCTGGCTGCACTCCATCCTGCGATGAACACGACAACCGAACGATATGCCTCAACACCAGGGTCTGCATCGCCATCGAGTGGATCTGTGATGGTGACAACGATTGCGACGATTTCTCCGATGAAACTCATTGTGGTACAAAAAGAATCTACACTTTTAATGGACTCAAACGCTGTTTTCAATTCAAGACACTAAATTTTGTATATCTGGACTAACTGTATAGTTTTTTGAATCCCATTTTATTGATTGAAGTACAGATAATTCTTCCATGAATGCGAATTAAAAGAGAGTGATAAATACATAATGTTTATTTAGGAGGTGCAGTGAATTGTACTTCAGAACAGTTTCAATGTGGCAACGGACTGTGCATTGATAAGGACTGGGTCTGCGATGGCGCTGATGACTGTCGAGACAACACTGACGAGATTCATTGCCCAAAAGGAAAGTAAGTACCGTTATTATGTGAAAATCGCTTATAATATTTTACACCTTGTCAAAATAAACGAAGAGATATTGAGAATATTTCGAAAAGATATCGAACAAAAGTTTTTTAAAAAATATATGGAAAAAATTGCAAATAAAATTCACCTTTTTTTAGCCACTGCTGAACAAAGACCTCTTTCTCTCATGAATTCATCTGCTAACCTAAAATTTCTTATAGTCTTCAACTCCTCAAAATATTAACATTACATACATTTTTATTCATAAAAATATTTATTAACTTTTTTGTAATAAAAATAGTATTTAGTAAATGCATATCTGGTAAGGGGTCATTAACAGGTACGAGGTTGATGGAGTACTTCATACAACAAGGTGTAGTCTCCATTCTCTCAACACATAGCCATCATTATCGTTAATTGAACAAACAAAGCAAATAAACTCGTTGAGTCTCATAGATTGCATATAATAGGTCGCTCCCCAGCTCTCGTGTCGCTTCCTTGTCGAACTCAAATCCCCTTCGTCTAACTCTAGGGCGACCTCTCAATTTCATTACGTGTTATGATAGATCGTATAACAACAACGTGTCAACAAAAATAATATCAAAAATAATGATATAATTTTATTATAATAAGTGCTTAAATAAATCATTTAATATATTGAAAGTACATTTATTTGATTGTATGTTGGAATAATGCTGATTTTGTTTTTACTTTGAATATTTAGAAACATTTTCAGACCGACTTCAACTTAAATAAAGGAGTGTTTTAATAAAAATCTTTTAAAAAAATCATTTGACAGAATCACAATTAAGTGAAGATTTTTTTACAACCGCGTCTTTATATTAACGCGCGATAGTATAATAGTTTAATGATTTTTTTGTACAGAAACGAGTATTCTTTAAAGTGTTAAAGCCCTCTGTTCTAAATTTTTTATACAATTAAGTCACAAAAATTAAAGTGATTGTTGAAAATGGTATCAAAATTATTTTCTGTGCAATTTATCAATAACAGATAATGCCATGTTTACGAGTATATCAAGAGGCAAGTCATTGAGATAGTGCAGGTTCAAGGCGCATGGGGTTAAACGATCTTTGACATACATATTGTAAATACATACAATTTACCTATACTTTTACAATAAAACGGAGATATGTATAAAGTCTACGTCATTGTTATGAGCAGAGATTTTGAAGAGGAAATTCTTTATAAAGGAAATACGAGCTGTATCCTTGACTTTTTCCGAGAGAAATAGTTATTTCTTCCATTTTTTTTTTAAATTAAGTTTACTCTTATTACAACAGCTATCTAGTAAAAACAGTTTTAAAAGCAGTCCAGCTTTTCAAATGTAAGCTCAACTAGACAGACAGACTGATTGTAAACTCAAATTATTTCGAAAAAATATTTTATACTAAAATAATAAAATTACTAATTATTGAACCTTGTCAAATATTAAAATTCCTTAAATAATGTAGTTTATTCAATATTTTATTATCTACCCTCAATATTATATTTTCAACCTTGCTGTAAGTACTTTACTGTCTCTTCATAATCTAAATATAAAATAAAACTTATATTTTTCTTATCTTATACTTTGCTGTGATATTGTTAAACGTGAACGTGTCGCTGTATGTATTCGAAAACTGTTTAAAATAGCATCATACTCCTTCTTGCGTCGATTTTATCAATGTTAAAGGTTTTGACCTGGTATTAACGTTTCCATTGTACTATGTGATTATTATTACGAAGATGCCGAGACAACCAGTTCACCTGCTTGACGGGAGAGTGTCTGGCTCTTCACTGGCGCTGTGATAAGGAAGCCGACTGTCCCGACAATTCAGACGAATCCGAATGTCGTAAGAAACATATTCATGTATTAATAAACACAACTAAATAGGATTTTTAGGAGAAGTTAACTTAAACTCAAATAAAACTAAGCTCGACGTTTACAGATTTAGAATATTATAAGTTTATTAAGATTATATATTTACTAGCTTTCCGCCAGCAGCTTCTCCCGCGTGGAGTTTGGTTATATCGCGTTTCCAAGAGAACCTTTCAAAAGTCTGGGATAAAACCTATCCTATGTTCTTTCTCAAGGTCAACTCTATCTCTGTACCAAATTACATTAAAATCAGTTCAGTGGTTTAGGCGTGAAAGCGTAACAATAGACAGACAGAGTTACTTTCACATTTATAATATTAGCAGGGATGTATTTCAAAGTATTAAAATTTTCGTTAATCAGCCGTGGAACTGTTACAATGCGGTGAGAATGAGATCCAGTGTAACAACAAGAAGTGTGTCAGAAAAGATTTCCAATGTGACGGCGATAATGACTGCGGTGATTGGACTGATGAAGACTCCTGCCCTGTACTACCGGGAAGTTGTAGTTCGTCTGAATACAAGTCAGTAAATCAAATAATAATATTTACTAACAAACAAGTTATATTATTAATATTTTCTGATTACCTCTCATATTTTATTACTTTGAACTATATACTCCCGACGATTCGGTTGCTTTGCAGCAAACGTGATTAAAATTTGGACGATATCTCTTCTGCTGATGTCTGTTTAAAAAAAAATAACATCCGACATTCAAAGAAATTAGTTTCTTTTTAATGAATACTCGCGAAAGTCTTAGAACTCGTTAAGTTATGGAAACCCAACCAAAAATGTATTTGATTAGTGATAAATTAGAAAATATTTGAACAGCCTTTATTTTCACATGATATTCCAAAGGATTTTTAAATAAATTTTACTTGTAACGCATCAGATGCAAAGATGGTAAGTGCATCCCGGAGCGTTGGAAGTGCGATGCGGAGCGTGACTGTGAAGACGGTGATGATGAAGTTAGCTGTGAACCACACGGAGTCAGGAACTGCACCGTAGATGAGTACACCTGCATTGACAGGCGATGTATATCGGTACGAGAAGACATATAAAGATATATTGTAACAAGACTAATATAAGTTTAAAAGATTTGATGATTATTGTGGATGTTCTTTTTAGAAAACTTGGCTCTGCGACGGACTTAGGGATTGCAGCAATGGAGAAGATGAATTAAACTGTGAAGTATTCTGTGAGAAGGATCAATATATGTGTAAATCGATTAAAAGCGATGCATTCAGAAACTGCGTGAACAGGAAACATGTGTGTGATGGTATGAAGGACTGTCCTCAAGGTGATGATGAAGAGAAATGTCCTACTAAAAGAAAGTGCAGGCCAGATGACAAATGTGAAGGGCACTGCATTACGACATTCGATGGTTTATCAGCTTGCGCGTGTCCCATTGGTTATTTATTGGATAGTAACGGTTATAGGTAAGTTAAAACATTGATATGACGTTGTTGGTCCAAACATGTTTGGATTTATATTAAAATTACCTAAATATTCTTTGTAGCTGCCAGGATATAGATGAGTGCATGTATGAACAGGACCCAGTTTGCTCACAAACCTGTTCAAATACTCTCGGCAGTTACATGTGTGGATGCATGACTGGTTATGTATTGAGACCCGATGCTCGTTCTTGTAAGGCTACTGGAGAGTCACCTACCTTATTGTTTTCTAATGGTGTGGGAATACGACAGGTTTGATAATTAAAAATTCAAAACATCTTATTGATCTCTTAATAAAAGCTAAAGCTTAAAGGTTTCGTATATTTATTAGGTGTGGCTAACTGGAGAAAACTACATGTCAATTTTAAAAGGCTTACACAAAGCTATGGCTTTAGACTATCATTACAAGAAGAACCTTGTGTTTTGGACTGAAAATAACATGAGAGTTATAAGGGTTGCGCCGTTGGATAGTAATAATATGACGGGTAAGTTTACATCTTACCAAAGTTTATGGATATTGATTTTTTAGTATGGAAAAGTTTTAATTTTATGCTTCTTCCAGATGTGGTTAGATGGGGTATAGAAACACCAGGTGGTTTAGCCGTGGACTGGATCCATGATCTTCTCTTCTGGACTGATTCTGGCACAAGGCGAGTGGAGGTGGCCACACTAGATGGCTCCCAGAGAGCAGTTCTGGCCGCTAGTGACGTTGACAAGCCACGAGCTATTGCTGTTCATCCCGGAGATGCTCTTGTCTTTTGGACTGATTGGGGTAGGTATTATTTTAATATTTAGGTAAAGTTGCTCTGTTGTCAACTTAAGAAAGAATAAAATAACTCAATTGCAAATAGAAAAATAACCTACACTATATTTTATTTATTTCTTGTATATGTTTACACAATTATTAATGAATTATTTACGATTATTTTTATATTTCATAATACAACTTTTCTTCTAGGACCTAATCCAAAAATAGAACGTGCAAATATGGATGGTGATAATCGCAAGAGCATTATAGTCCATAACATATTTTGGCCCAACGGCTTGACGATTGATTATACTGAATCCACAATTTATTGGGCCGATGCTAAGCATCACGTTATTGAGAAAGCATCTTTCAATGGTTTGGATAGAAAGCGCGTAAGCACATCTTTAGAGTTATTCAAATACCAGTTAAAATGTAATAAAAAGCACTAATGAGGAACTTTGCTCATTTTCATACATGTTAAGTTACAATTTAATCCTAAATTTTTCGCTATATAACTCTATATCTTTATTTCACAGATAATAAACAAAGGCTTACCCCATCCATTTGCGTTAACATTGTTTGAAGACGCCATATACTGGACTGATTGGCACACGAAAAGCATTTCAACTGTCAATAAGAAAACTGGCATGGGCATGCAGACTGTTCATGCTAGTTTATATGTCCCCATGGATATACAGAGGTAAAAAGAATAATGAAAACACTAGATTCCATGAAAAACTCATTTGAAAATAATAAAGTATAATTATATATACAGAATATATGTTTGTTTAAAAAAATACCTTTTTTTTCTAGCTTCCACCCACTACGTCAGCGTTCGTATAAAAATCGTTGCGTCAACAATGGCGGTTGTTCTCATATGTGTCTCCCAGCTTCGTCTGAACGAACTTGTCGCTGCCCTGTAGGATTCAATCTTAATTCGGACGGGTAAAATAAACAAAATTTTTAATAAGACAATTTACTAATATGCTTAATTTTGACGAAATCAACTTTAAGCCTCTGATTGGTACTAAAAATTAAGTGACTAAAACAATGTATTTAGAATTGTATTAAATGTGTCCTTTCTCAGGCGAACCTGTGAAGAAACTCCAGAGAAGTTACTTCTCTATGCTCATCGGAAGGATATACGACTTAAGCAATTAAATCCAAGAAAGCACATGGACTCTTTGGATATGGTAATACATATTCGATTTTTTTTAGTTTCGAATTTAAAAGTTCAATCAACTTATTTAGATTTTTATTTGTTTAGGTGATACCAGTTGAGAATATTAAGTCTGCTGTCGCTTTAGACTGGGATCACAACAGCAATTCTATATTTTGGACTGATGTTGAAAAGGACACGATTAATAAAGCCTTCTTGAATGGTTCTCATCAAACTATTATTGTTGGCTCCAACTTAAGTAAGTAGACAAAATATTGTAGTTACTTCCATAACTTAGTTTATAGGAATATATTAATGATGATATATTTTACCAGTATCCCCGGCCGGACTTGCTTATGATTGGCTAACAAATAAATTATATTGGACCGATGCCGGCACTAACAGGATAGAAGTAGCAAATGCAAATGGTAGCATGCGGACCCTGTTGGCTTGGGAAAATATTGACAAACCTAGAGATATCGTTCTTGATCCTATCGGTAAGTCCGGCATGAATAAAACGTATTAAAACAATGGGAAGAAAACTTATAAACACTTTCGTTTAGGTGGTATAATGTATTGGTCTGATTGGGGCTCTTCACCTTGCATCGAGCGCGCAGACATGGATGGCGGCAATAGGCAACGTCTTATCTTTGGTGACATGACTTGGCCTAATGGGCTTGCGCTTGATTTACCGAACAAACGCATATATTGGACAGATGGTGGTAATCGTACTATTGAATACGCTAATTTAGATGGCACTGGTCGCACTGTTTTAATAGGTACTGCTCGCGTAATATTTAGTAAGAATTTCAAATATAAAAAAAAACTATATTAATACAAAATGCTTTACTATATTTCATGAAGGTCAAGATCTAACACATCCTTTTGGGCTTGATTTGTACGGTGATGAGGTATTTTGGACCGACTGGAACACCCAGTCCATTCAAGCTGCGAATAAGTACACTGGAAAACAAAGGAGAACATTAGGAGCCGGTGTTGAAGGGCTTATGGATGTGAGAGTATTTCATAAGGAAAGGATGAGCAGTAGAAATCCGTAAGAAAAAATATCTATCTAAATGATATAGTAAAAAATTTAATTAATGACTTATTTTTAAATAATTTTTGTTTATTAATAGCTGCAGTAATAATAACGGAGGCTGTTCACACTTATGTTTATTGAAACCAATGGGGCGGAGTTGCGCTTGTCCGATCGGCATTAAATTGAGCGTAAGTAATTATACATTTTTAGCATCACACAAAATTACCCAAAACTATTTTTATAATATTGTTTCTTGCAGAATGATGGCAGAATTTGTACGAATGGACCAATCAACTTCTTAATCTTTGCTCATCGCGTAGATATACGTATAGTGTCTTTAGATGTACCTTATCTCGTTGATGTTGTTCTACCGTTACCAGCTTTAAAGAACGCTCTTGGAGTTGACGTTGACCAGAGAACTGGTAAAATAAAAGCAAAATAAACACTTTTTATGTAAAAAAGTATTTTATTTTATACGCTCATTTTTTTTAGGTCTGATATATTGGACTGACACCGGGGAACGCAAAATAAAACGTGCTAACAAAGAAGGTCAACAAAATGAAACTATCATTGGACGGGGTCTTCATACCGCTGATGGAATAGCTATTGATTCCGCTGGTCGAAAGGTGAGATATATATTCGATGTATTTTAAAACTTAATACAAAAACAATTTTAGCTAACTATACTAAAATTTTAAACAGATTTATTGGACTGACGGCGGAAGAAATAGTATTGAAGTTGCAGAACTCAACGGCACAAATAGAAAAGTGCTTGTGTGGACAGGACTAGGTAAATATATGAAATAGCTATCAGCCAAAGCTTAAATATTGTAGACAGCTTATAAACATGTACTTTACAGATTCTCCGCGAGCTATAGCATTGCACTACGATTACGGCTTTATGTTTTGGTCTGATTGGGGAACCTCAGCAAAAATCGAAAGAGCTGACATGGACGGCAAAAACAGGTGATAGTTTTAAACGCATTTTTCTTTCACTATCCTATAGTTGCAGAATTTTTACATTTTTTAATTAATATTTTAGACGAATTATCGTTGATAACAACATCAAGTGGCCGAACGGATTAGCGATTGACAGAATCGAGAGTCGTCTATACTGGAATGACGCTAAGGTTTTGACAATAGAGAGCTCAGATTTCAATGGACACGATCGTCGCACTCTTCTGACACAGGTACCTTACCCGTATGGTATCGTGATCGTTGGACAACACATTTATTGGACAGATTGGAAGACAAAAGCATTGCATAGAGCAGACAAGTCGAATGGCAGAGAACAATTGAAGATAAGAGAAAATCTTGAAGGACTCATGGACATAAGAGCTATACAGGTTAAAAGTTTCAAATTTTAATCTTCCATAACTTCTAAAATGTATGAGAAAGATTTTTAAATGTTTTATTTTATTTCAGGGCGATCATATTCTAGAAAACGCTTGCGGAAAAAATAATGGTGGTTGTTCTCACCTCTGCTTACGATCACCCCAAGGTTACACTTGTGCATGTCCCACGGGATTATTGTTCAAGAATGAGTCTGAAATTAATCCTAAAATATGTAAGAAACATCCCGATAACTTCCTCGTATTCGCCGCCAGAGGGAGTATCGCATTGATCTCATTAGACACTCCTGAGCAATGGGATATTACATTGCCTGTCAAGGATATACAAAACTCAGTTGCCGTGGATTATCATTGGGAAAGAAAATTGATATTCTTCACTGATGTCTATAATAATGAGATACGGTTAGAATAATAGTTTTTTATATAGATTTTTTTAACTATCTAGTGTTGTAATTTTTTTAACTATCTAGTGTTGTGATTTTTTTAACTGGTATTAAGTAATATGCGTAATGTTTTAGATCAATAGATATGGAAAATATGAGCGATTCTAGAGTCATCGTTAACACTGGTCTTGACACACCTAACGGATTGGGAGTGGACTGGATCGCGAATAACATCTACTGGACTGATAATGACTTCAAGGTTGGGAAACAGCAAAAATACAATTTAATCCTTAGTAAAAATTTAAATAATTCATAATAAAAATCTTGTAGGTCGTGGAAGTAGCAAGGCTTGATGGTTCATCAAGAAAAACTCTTATAACTGGCCTTACTGAACCTAGGGCTTTGGCTTTATTCCCTGCTAAGGGGTAAGTTAACTTTTACATATATTATTGCATACATTTTATTCAAGATCTTGAACAAATAGGATCTAGTAATATTTTTCTTTTAGCTACCTATACTGGAGTGACTGGGGTGAGAGTCCTAACATCGAGAGAGCTGCTTTGGATGGTAGTCAAAGAAGAATTATAGTTAATCATGACTTAGGGTTTCCCAACGGCATAACGATTGATTATAAAGACAGGCGACTTTATTGGACAGATGCTTTAAAGGATAGAATTGACACGTCTGATTTAAACGGACAGCATAGGGTTCAACTTATACCTGAAGCTAAGAATCCATTTGGAATGACTCAGGTAAATTATAGAATAAGTTTTTGGCAAAATATGAGTTTAAGAGGGTTATATAAATAAAACTTTAACTTGTTTTTAGTTCAATAACTATATTTATTGGACCGATTGGTATAAAAAATCGGTAATGAGAGCAGATAAGAGAACCGGTAAAAACGTGACGGCAATACGAACAGATTTAGAGATGGTCATGGAAATTAAAGCTGTGTCTTCTGAGAAACAACATGGATGGAACCCATGCAAGGAAGATAACGGAGGCTGCTCGCATTTGTGTTTGTTCAGAGGACATGATTACGTATGCGCTTGTCCAGATGCTTTTGATGATAAAGTTTGCTCAACTAGTAAGTCATATTAATGTCAAGTTACTGAAATTATTTTCAAATAGTTAATAATATTTCTTCTTTCCTTAAGCTCCAAAACTCCGAGTTGATTTACGTATGCCAGCACACTACCCTTCATTCTACGACTACATGGATATTGAGATCGGTAACAAAATTGCAATGCATCCAACAACAGCGCCATCTACTAATATCGGAAGTATTATAATCGGAGTGGCGGTCGCAGTTTTTATAATTCTTGCAATATTAATAACGGCTTTTGTATGCTGTAAGTACGAGGTTCAGAATTGGTATGAATCAGATTTAAATATGTATTTATGTTAATTGTTTCTTTTCTTCATAGTTAAAATGAGACGTAATCGTGATGGTGAGATAAAGGAAAACTACCGCGAGTCAAGCGGACACATATCTTTCCATAATCCCAACTACAGCTGTGCCACGATGGTAGGAGAACCCATGGAGAGAAGGCAGAATAGATTCCAGGGCATATTCAAATACGATAAAAGTCAGGTTAGTTTTTCTTTCCAAATCCTTTCATGGTTCTCTCTTTACTTACTCATATCCTACTAATATTATAATTGCGAAAGTTTGTGAGTGTGTGTGTATGTTTGTTACTTCTTGACGCTCAAACGGCTGAAAAGATTTTGATAAAAATTTGTATACAGAAAGCTGACGTCCGGTACACATAGGCTACTTTAAATCCCGGAAATCCGCGGGTAACACCGCGGGGCGCTGCTAGTGTTTTATAAACCTGGAGCTTTTTTATGAGGTCATAATTTGATGGTTCTGTTGTTTAAGGGGCGTGTAACTAACGTGTATATGCCGGAGGGTACGAGCCTCCTACCGCCAGCTCCTCCTCCGCCCCCCCACCGAGTCCCCCCACGATCAGCAAACGATGACTTCGAACCTGTCACTCTACACCCATTCGCTTGAAGGACTATGAAGAATCGACGAAACGCTACTATACGACGCAATTTAGACGATACGCGGCATTATTTGATTTAATACAATCAAATAAAGTCACTTTCGTCTCATAGTTATTGATTAGAGCTGGTAGCTAGCGGTAGAAGCATTTGTAGGGTAGATGAACATCTACTGTTGTTAAACTGACCGAACATACAGTGTTGTAAGACGGTATATATCATACAGAAGGTTACCAACAAATATTTTATTTGTATTAAATAATGATCGCAAGATTTCCAGTCTAGAGTAGTTTATCATTGTTGAAATTTTACATTTATTTTTCGTTTCTATTTTTTACAATAAGTTTCTAGATATCATTGAACGTACGATTGTGATAATTTGTTATTATATTTTATTATATATCATGAGTTTAAAAATAACTTTTGTCATGCAAAGTTGTAAGTCAATTTTATAAGAGATATATACATATAGATTAAAATAAATGTGCATGTACAAAGTACGCGGAAAATCCTCGGCCTAAACGAGTGAAAATTAAAACGACTCAAGTCGATTCAGATCAATAACAGTGGAGATACAAAGCTGATAACACTTATATAAAAAAATAACGTGTAAATAGATATCGTAAAAAAAATATTATGAATGTCCCAGTAAAGTAGAAAATGATAATTATTATAAGGATGTCGTATTAACTAATCCTTAGACGAAACTGTACCTACATGTGTTACCGGCTAGGTCTCGCTTTCTTTGTTACACAGATGAGATAATATCTAAGAATTTCTAGTATAGTATTCTAGTTCATCTAATGATAATAAATTATCACATATAAATAACGTAGTTTGTAAGGAAATGTTTGTATTATTTTTGTATCCGTCGTCTTTTCTGGCTTTCCCGAGGCTCAGGGGAAAACAGCGAAGCCGACCGTTGTTGGCACCATGTTATGAACACTTTGTAACAGTTATATAGATGTAAGGGGTCGGGGCGACCACTTATTATTATTTATATACATTAATTGTTTAAACCACCGCGATGAACCATTCCTCTAGTTTATTTCCGACACAGTATTAACTTAGTATTAATTCACCACGGTAATATGGTGACAATAATATATCAATATAAATTAATTAGTTTTAATCACGATGTCTCGTCTCGTCTGATCGATTTTTTTTTATTGATTTCATCACTATTATATTAATATCTATTTGTTTGTATAATGGAATTATTATGATGGAAATGTAACTCATATCAACATCATCGGTTAAGACTTAAGATCTATATTTAAAGATTAATTATTGTGTTATACAGGTAGGGATAGTATTGATAGGTGGTTCAAGAACAGTTTCGTCAACGCCACCTTGTTATCCGATGGCTCGATGTTTCTTTGGACCATGATTGTGTTTTTTATTTTCTGACACAGTCATTTTCCCGCCACTAGCGTGAGCGTCACAGGGTGTTTAAATCTAAGGTAGAGTTGCGACGTCAGTTTACAGTCACTGACATGCTTCTACTCTGCGATGTTTTTATAAGCACGACATTTTTATTATATATATATAAATTGTTTTGTCGACGACACCATAATGATAACAATAGTTTATAAATGTTTATATATTATAGTATAATGAGAGCTTCGGTTCTATAGTCGTAATATACACGGATTCCTTCAGCTACTCCTAAGTACTTTGTTCTTTAAAAGAATACTAAAACGTAACTTGCATATAATGTAGATTGTTTCGTTCTGAGATGTTTAAAGTACACTTCACTGGATCCGATGTGTGTTTCGTCTCGTAAAATGTTACGCGACCCGTCCTTTATTGCTTTTCTAAAAGATTCTATTCATTCGTCGTGATCGACGAGAGCCATATCTAAGGGGTTCCTTCTCCTAATAAATGTCTACTATTTATATTATAGAGTATTCAATACAAGACGGTAAGTTTATGTGTAGATATTTTCCGTAC
The DNA here is from genome assembly GCA_916720795.1 of Danaus chrysippus. Taxonomy (NCBI): domain Eukaryota; kingdom Metazoa; phylum Arthropoda; class Insecta; order Lepidoptera; family Nymphalidae; genus Danaus; species Danaus chrysippus. Next base: position 16,806,336 of record CAKASE010000049.1, on the reverse strand, counting down.
AGGAGCCCTTAGGTCTGGCCTGGTCGAGGGTGTAGGTTAACGTTTGGTATTCATTTCTCATAAACATAAAATTGAAATTACTTTCCCTTTTCGATTATTTTATATAGATTAAGGGGAAGTCAGTGCTGTGATACAGATGTTTTGTGGCTAACGAGTGGGTTATAACTGAGTTTTAATATAATATATATATGTATGTATAATATTACATATTTAAATTTATTAATTTCGTAAGTCCCTTTAGTAACAGGTGCTAGGAACGCACACGTTGTTTCGTAGCATAAATATATTTTTCAATATTTAATTTTATATACAGTGCCAAAATCCTTATTTATTTTTTAAATTCGTTTAACGTAATAATAAAAGTTAAAATAACTGAAACAGTTTTCATACCTTTGGCCTCCTCAATGAGGTGTAAAAACTGTTGACGAACTTTATTACTGTACTGAGATTTAAAATAGAAATTATTCAAGTAATTATGTGTTTTATTTTTATTTAATCCTTTCACAGCTTTTCCATTCTTGTTTCATCTAGTAACAAGACAGGATCTGGACAAAAGACGATTGTATACCTTTTTTTTGGCAATTTCCCAGCTTTAGCCAGGGTCTGCCTAATACATGTTGTGAATAGTTTTGGCTAATAGTTTCTACGACCGCCCGTCTGCCAGACATCAACCCTCTTTGGGAATGCATTAATCAGTGATGTCTAAATACTCTTAGAAAGTACATATGACTCGGAAAAATCACATTGGTATTTGCCAGGGCCAGGATCGAACCCGCGCCCTCGTACATGAGAGGCGGGCCTTTTAACCACTAGGCCACCACTGACTATCGACATTGCATACCTTATCCTTCAAAAAGACCCAAAAAATGCTGCAGTGCCAACCTTAACAAAAAAGTTTTTTGGGGGGAAGGGAGGGAATAAAAGAGCATTCTAAAACAGATTCACTTTTTAATATATACCAAATGTCAGATACAATATCCATTAAGTTTTTAAACCTAATTAACGCCTCAATATAACACTTATAGTTCAAATACATTCAAAATTATTATACAATGTAAGGGTAGATCGAAAATAAAAGACTTAAGTCAGGAAAAATCCGCGTAGACTTGAGATTTTCATATTTTTAAGGTCAAAGGTCAAATTGCTTACATTCTATGGTTGTGTAATCGATTGAACTATGAAACGATAGTCAGTCGCTAGTCTACGCTGATTTTTTATGTAAAAATCGTACTTACTGTAATTAAAAGTACTTTTATGTGACCTGAATCATGATACACTTGGTTTTAATTGTGCTTTCGAGACGGTTTAAGTAGGAAGTCACTATTGAACGACTTAGGCCAAAATACATTTTTAATTAGAACATAAAAAATATCTAAGCGTATAAAATCATCTTAAATGTGTTGTTATATAAATAAAAAATTGTATTTTTGTGTCTGTGTTTGGATATTTGTGCAAAATGAGTAACTATGAGCCATGCTAGTGATGTCCATAGTTAACGGAATCGTAAAAAATAATCGGTATTTTAAATACCCGTCTAAAAGATTTCCACACTGGAATGTTACTAACTATGTATATTATAATACTTGTTTTACTATTTTAAAAATACTTAACTATTACAGATAATAAAATGGTTTACAAGAACAGTCCACAAGTTACAGTTACGGCTGGTAGAAAATATGAGAGATTTGTCTATATCTAAAATGATAGTGTTCAGACTAGGATGATAGATTAATTACAAGAAAAAAAACATGATTTTCATTACAAGCGATAAGTTAATGACATATTATTAAATAAGAAAGCCTCCTTTGTAACTATTTAACATCAATACTAGCTAAAATAATAAATAAATTCATGGGAATGTTCGTTAAAATATGGCCCCGTTTTGATGAACAGAAAATAATAAAAAAATATATTAATATTGGAAATTCATATTAAATAATGTCATTATATTTAATAAAATAAAAACAAATTAAAATTATACTCGTATAATGTGCCGTGCATTGTGTGAAAATACGCTTGACACATGTCAGGTACGAATATGGCGCGAACATCAAAATGTGACATTTATGAAATAGAGAGCATTGGCACGAAGCTTAACAGAAAATATATTAAAATAAATTATTTGTTACAATGAGATCGACCACAGTTTCACTGGATATCAAATAAAAGTAATATTAGTTAGTTTTTGGCGCAACAGAGTATACCTAAAGTTAGTACAGACGAGTCAGGTTTTTTATAGAGCGTCTTTAGAATATGCTATATGAAAATATATTCAACTTTGAAAGCTTCTCAATAAATACGGAATGACTTATGATTGTCGTAGTCCCTGTAAATGTTTTTAAACACTCATTGATAACGCTTCAGTTCCGGGAATACTTCTATGAGGACCAACTCGAAGATTTCCTGCAAAAAAATATATTAAAATATTATAGACATGTTTGAGAGATTTTAAATCTTATAGTAGAAAATTTTCATTTAAATGAAACTAATATTTCTCGGATATACTACGCGTGCTTTATTATTATAAAAAAATATATACTCCCGACGTTTCGGCTACTTTTCAGCAACCGTGTTCACGAGCAGACATCTCGACTGCCCGTGTGCAAAGAAGTATATATTATTATTATTAAAGTATCTCTCTTCTCTTGGGGGATTTGAATCTTATAAGAGAAAATTTTCTTTTAATTGAAACTTATATTTCTCGGATATACTACGCTTTATTCGAAAAAAAAAACTACATACTCCCAACATTTCGGCTATATTTCAGCAACACGTTTTTTTACAAAAATAAAGTACGTGTAGTATATCCGAAAAATATTAGTTTCATTTAAATGAATACTCACGAAAGTCTTAGATCTCATTATAGAAAATTCTAGTTCAGATAGTAAATATAACAATTTATCAAAATACCAGCAAACTTCAATAATTTTTGGATTTTATTATGTCGCCTTGATACGAAATCTTTCTAGTTTTCACACGTTTTTTTCAGTGTTATCTTTTAACCAATACAAGACTGTAATAGAAAAAACGAAATTCAAAAAGTACAGTCAGTTTAGAAGCCTATAATTAATTTACAGCAATAGATTCAGGAACACTTACTTTAACAAATTACAAAAAGCTTTTAAATTTCAATTAAAACAATAGTATGATTCAGTTAGCAACTGTTTTTACGCAAATTTCTTTCAATAGACATTTTTGACGTATTTAATTAAGAATTTCGTTATGCGGTAGTGAAATGTTAACATTTTAATGTGAACATCGCGACATCAATTGATAGACGAAGGACACTTTACAACTAATTTTAGATGATGATTTTGAGTCTAAATACCAAACACACGAATGTCACACGCGTGTGGAATGTCCGCAGAAAAAGTCTACTGGAAAATATAGTGTGAAATAAAAATATGCCAATTTTATACAGTGCAGTGGTCCATAAGAGAAGCATTCTGTTCAAACAAGCGTGTTGTGATGGAAATTTTGATGACATTTTAAGTGATGTGATCAACAAAGTGTCGAGTGATGATCACCGCATCACGTACTATCATCAGAAACATCTTTTCCATATACTGATGGAAAATGACTATTTCTATTTCTGCATAACCGATAAGGTATTTTAAGCATTTTTATAGAACGCCTATAAATAAATCGTTTAATTCCGGAGTTATAAATTAACGATTCCGCTTATAACAGATTTGGATGTTCTCCAAACATATTTAATTTATTCAGCTTTACTTTTAACGAGAATTTAACGAGTATTATTTTATTATTTATTTTATTTCGATCTTTGTTTCTACATTGTTTTTTTACAATCTTTGCTTAGTTTTCAATACATTTAAATAAAAGGGTATATATTCCTTTTTGATATATAATTTTAACCATAATAAAAACGTGGACATTTTCCTTAACAAATAGTTTCCAATGAATTTTCCAGAATCGGTATTATATATCTTTAATATATAAAAAAAAATGTGGTCATTTTTCTTTACAAATTTCCAAAAAACGCTACAAAAACTTTGAATTATTATTTTGCAGCTATGTCAAAGATCGAAAGCGTTTCTGTTCCTAAAGGAAATAAAGAAGCGGTTTTGTTCAAACAAATGCAGTTTAAAAGAGACGCTCGCTGAACTTATGATGTACTACAATGACGAAAACAGTACAATCAGTATTGATAGCGGAGACATTGAAGAAATAAACTCCATACGAGTAGATAGTAGCGGTGAGTACTTTATACTTATTACACTTTAAGTCGTACTACGTAGTAAAGATGTCGAGTTTATGAAGCGAAACTTCCAATAAGGTTGCGTTAAACGTTTAACGCTATTTGGATAAAAAGAGACAGAGCGAGAGGGAATGTCAATCGAACGCATGCGGGCAATCCATTGTGACTTGTATATAATTTTAAAAATGTTTTGTCTTAAAGAAATACTTCAATTTCCTTATAAATCAATTTCCATCTCTACCTGTTTTCATTCCCACATTACGAAGCGCCACTTCTTCCGCGATGCGGGACTTCATTGAAAATATTTTTATTTGTATACCTATTATTACTTAGTATATGTGCAAAGTTTTGGAAACGAATAGCTGGAAACTTAAAGTAGTTTGTTATTGTGTACTTTTAGTAAGGACACTTTTATGAGAATCACAAAGACTTACGTTATTTAGCTTAAAGTTTGAATGTTTATTTACGCAAAAACTATCTTACTGAAAGTAATGAGTACTGGAATTATATATGTACTATCAAAACAAGATCACGTCTCAAACTGAACCTATTAGAATAGAAAAAATATATGATTGCGATTACTAAAACAAGCGTTTTTTTCTGTCTGTCTGTTTCTTCAAATCTTTAAAACGTCTGGAACGATTTTAATGGGATTGACACTGGCCTATCAGCTATTGTTGACGTAATATACAGATATTTATTGTACTGTACTGTATGAATACTTGAATTTTGTAAAACACGGACGGAGTCACGGGTTATACTATGTTATATATTAAAAATGAGATCTTTTTCTACTTCGCAGAGAGTCTGCTCGGAGAGAAAATACTTATAGTGAGGAATGATCACTGTTTGGAATATTCCGTGAGTTTTTTATCATTATATTTTTATAAAAACGACAATTTCTTTCAACATAATAAAATACACACTTTACCGGAATTTATATAGCTTACGAAGATTTTTAAGAGACACATCTTTAAAGTTTAAAATGTCTATATACTACTCATAAATATTCTTCCACCTGGCAATTTCCCAGCTTTAGCCAGGGTCTGCCTCTTTGGGAATATACTACTCATAAAAGTGCCATGTAAAATAAGTTATTGAATCAATATTTTCAACTGTAGTTTCTTTCTCATTGGAATCATGGATTATTTTGAGGATCTCAACGTTCTTATACTTTTTACACGATCAAATATATGTTGCTTATTTCGAGTTCAATAGTAAATTAAATAGAATGACATTATGTTTCACGTTTAGTGACACACACACACACAAACACACACACACACACACACACACAAAAGCGTGTAGATATATTCACGTATTACTTTTTGTGTGTGCTATTTCCGAGAACTTTTTCTGTATATTATTTTAGACAATCGATTTTTTAAACCGTCCATTAGCCTAATTTTCGTAAAGGGACACAAACATATCCCTTCTTATACAAATATTGAACGTTAATTTACATAAAAAATGCCTTTAAAAATTTATTTTATATAATAAATATTTATATTTCAGAGCGTATCCCGCGTGGACAAAAAACCGGAAACAGCTGTGACGTCATGCGGAAACAGTAGATACAATGTAAAAATAATAGCAACAATCATCATTGTTATTTCCCTGTTCGTTATAAAGCCGGTTCTTGTTATTGTGTTTGCTATTTTATATTCGGTTGTGAGATAATTGTATGAAAATTTATGTGATGAAACTATTGTAAGAGATTTTATTTATACTCTGTGGTCATAAATGGGAACTACACTTTGTTTTTTATTTATACTCTGTGGTCATAAATGGGAACTACACTTTGTTTTTTATTTATACTCTGTGGTATGTGATGTATTTATCATGATACAAGTTTTTTCACAGTATGTATTTACAATTTATTATTTAAGAAAAAACAATGCTCGCGAACTGATTCATTTTTAAGAAATTAAATCTACTTTCGATGCAGAGTTAATTTTGTGAGAGCATTAAATAGAGATATTAATATCTCAATTATTAATCTGTACTTTTTGAAGTGAAAATTTTAATGCGTGTCTAACAGTTGGTTGGAACAGTTATGAGTTAGAAGCAACGCTTACATATATAAGTTATAAGCAATGCTAACTTTATCTTGAAAAAACAGTATAAGTATGAGTTTATTAAAACTTGATTTCTATCCATTCCTATATTAATTTCCACATTGCGATGTATCACTTCGCAGAGAGACTTACTATAATACTACTATTTTGATTATTTAATCTCTTCTTCTACCTGGCAATTTCACAACATTTAAGCCAGGGTCTACCTTACATGTTGCGAATAGTTTTGGCTAATTGTTTTTACGACCAGCCACCTGCCTGACATCAACCCTCTTTTGGGAATGATTTTGATCATTTAATCTGTTCCTATGTAACTCTAAGTCATCTATGTATATATAACTCACATAGAACAGCTGTTTGTTATGCGTCGTATGTTGTACCGTAGTGAACAGCTTGGCTGCCCCGCGCGCCGCCGCGTGCGCTCCAACAAGCGACGACACCCCGCCCACCACGCACTCAGACAGCTGCTGCAGAGCCAGCGTGCGGGAGTGCTCTACACACACACATACACACATATATAAGGCAGGTTTCGAGTGACGTCATCACTTGCATAACACACACACACACACACACACACACATATATAACTCCTACGAATCAACTGTGCACTTCTCTGGAATGCGATCCCTCTCCCGCTACCCCGCGCGGCGCCCCGCATTCGCGACAGCATGTTTGCATTTACTTATTATTAAATACAAAAATGATCTTAGACTATGAAAAGTGTCACCGCAATGAAAAATCTAGCGTCCACTTGCCGTTTTTTTTATTGTTAAGCTGTAATATCATATCGGTCATGGACTGTGTATATGTATATAATATGTATCTCTTTAATTGGAAAACTTCGTGAGTAAAATGACCTAGTAGTATGACGCCTTATCATAAAAACGACCCTTTATCAACGTAAAAAAAAATATAATTTATATATTTTTTATATAATTCTCAGTTTTTTGCAAGCGGTATCGTCCTAATGACGTCACAGAGCGAGGTGCACAGTTAATACGTAGGAGTTATATAAGGCAGGATTCGAGTGACGTCATCGTGATACTTCATCCAATAAGCTTTTTGATTAAAATATGAACATATATGTTTCTTTATTTCGATTGATTTGTGACTTTGATCGACCCATTTTAATAAGATTTTTATACAGGATTTATTTACCAACTAAGGTCAATTATACGAGAAACATATAATACTAGCTTTCAGCTCGCAGCTTCACCCGCGTGGAGTTCGGTTATATCGCGTTTCCAAGAGAACCTTTCAAAAGTCTGGGGTATAAAAACTATCCTATGTTCTTCCTCAAGGTCAACTCTATATCTGTACCAAATTTCATTAAAATCAGTTCAGTGGTTTAGGCGTGAGAGCGTAACAAACAGACAGAGTTACTTTCGCATTTATAATATTACCCTTGTCCCGTATATTCCTGTTATTGTTCCCATGTGTGAGCACTCCGCCCGGCCACCACGACTTAAGCACTAAAGTGCTGTAGTAGTGCAGCATCTGCTCCGAGAACAGCCACGAGATCGTCTCCTTGATCTGTCTGGAACATTACGTATAACATACATACATAGTATAGATAAACATGACTCATATACTATTATATTACTAATTTATATGAATTTAATATATTTCAAATAAAACTACATACTCCCGACGTTTCGGCTACTTTTCAGCAACCGTGATCATTAAAACGACATGTCGGTAGTATGTGGTGTATAATCAAAAATAAAGTCGCGTATGTAGTGTATCCAAAAGATTTTAGTTTCATTTAAATGAATGAGACTCACGAAAATCTTAGATCTCATTATATTACTAAATTTATACTGACGTTTCTCAAAGATTTTATTTGGTTTAATCAACAAAATTAAAATTTATTTTTTGTGGATAGATGTCACTACTATGTTTAACATGTACCATACATAAAATCCTCTATATGCTTATATTTGAAGTATCTTCCACTTTTTTGCATATAATACCTGTTGATGGTCCTTCCGTACGTTATTTGCACGAATGTGACTAGAGTTCTTCTGAGCCAGCGGAACACTCCTCTCATGTCGAACACTTCACTCAACAACGCGTACAGAGGCTCTGCTATACTGTCACGCTCCTCTACTAAAGGGCCCACGCCTGAAACAAAAATATATAGATTAGGAATGTAAGAAATTAATATAAAAAATAAGTATTGCCATATACAGGGTGACTGGTGAATTACTATCAATATTTAAGGACGTGGTAGTTGACGATCATATATGAAAAAATAAAAATTAATATAACATAAATATTAATAAACTTCTAAGTAAAGTTAACCAAAAGTTATGTAATTAATTACGGATCGCGTGGATACCCTAGCTGCGTTATCGACACAAAACAGTTATGTACGTAGGTATATGTAGTTATCGCGCTTTAGTTTACCTACATCCAAACGCCGCGCGCCGCCGCGTGTTAGACCTTAGATAAACAAAAATGATCCATTTCCCTTCATACTTTAATCCTGGCTTAGGACAGGCAAAAATACCAAGATATTTCTTTCGTTTAAGCAACCAATTTATTGACTAGGTAAATGGTGTGTCCTTGACACAAAAAATAATATGAACTGTTTACCTATCTTGGTATTTCCGGCGTATTTAAAAATGGAATCATTCTTATTTACAACAATTGTCAATCATTAAACTACCTATTTACCTACATAACTACACTAACCTTAACAAATGTTCAAAGCCAGCTCCTTCTCGTGTGATACACAGTTCGGCACGTTTACACATATTGTCTTTCACACGATTTAATACGAATGGGTCACTTTTAATAGTTTCGAAATCACTATTGATTTTTAATTTCAACTCCTCTCTGTTGACATACTCTGTAGCATACACAAGACGTTTCCTTGGGCATGTGTTGGAACACGGAACTGTCCGAAGTCTCGTAATCTTTGATTAGCGTTTAAGATGACGCTGGCCGTAGGTACTCGACGATTGGGGAACATCTCCCGGTACAAATTGATTGCGCCCGGCAAGCTTTCATTTGCACGCGCATACGCATGAACCATGTCCAAGTATTCTGCATTTGTGTATTGAAAAGCCATATTTAATTACTAATAAGTAATAACGGGTCACACGCACACACGACAGATTATTATTAGGTATACGCGTAAGATCGATCGCTAGGCGCGCGCGCGGGAAGACGAACGTACGGACCTTACGGCGGCGCTCGCGCGACTAATAGCCGACTAATGGCCCGCTAGCCACGGGGCGGGGGTTGGGGAGTAGCGACACACTGGCGCCGGCAAAGCTGAGTACATGTCCAAACTTTATTTATTTATACGGAAATTTGGTCAAAAATTAAGTACCTATTTTTTTTACATAATTCGAATGAGAATCATGTACCGAGTATGCTCCTTAAATATTGATAGTAATTCACCAGTCACCCTGTATATTGTGACGACAAATTAAAGTATATAATTTTTATTGTAGATAACATTATTAGTATAATTTTGTATGAATTCATATACGGCGAACTAGAATATGCTTATAATGTGTTTCTAAATAATTATACTTACAAATGTATTCATCAATGTTTTCATTGTTGATTTATAGATACATGTATTTTATATTTTATCAAAATTATTTAAGCTCGTATGACTATTGTACAGTCCGTTAGACTTAAGCTGAGCTTTGCATTTGTGTGAGTGAAAGTAAAAGTAGAGTTATACAAAAAACTTTCTGAATTTAATTTTATTATATTTTAAATAGATACATAACATAAGTGGGAGAGCTATTCTAGATTCAAAATTAAATTAGCAAAACATGTAAAAGCCAGATTGAAATATTATGAAAAAAAATGAATTAATAACATTTTTGAAAATCCTATACAAATTCTTCTTCACTTGACATTGTGTTTTAAACATTAGACGTTCCTACCAGTACAAAGGGTGACGTGAGGAAGGTGCGGGTCGTAGTAAAAGCAGAAAAAACCGGTTCAAAACTAAGAAAGAACGTGGCATTCAAAAATTTGACATCACACCTACACTATCTTATATTTTAAATTTATTATTGCATGTTACTTATAGTCATATTTAAACTGTAGTATAAATTATACATATAGTTTACTATATATTGAATGTAGTATCATAGTAAACATATGTTGACGATGTATATATATAATTTCGTATAAGTATGTTTGTCTCTCATATATGTACATCTAAAACGTTTAATTACAAATTACTATGTCTTAACATGGTAGCCTGGCAGAGATCGCTGCTTAGCGATAAGGCCGCCAATTGTACATTTCGATCGAGCTTTGCAATTACTGTATAATTTATTTAGTCTTTGGAGTACAATAAAGAATATTTACTTACTTACTATCCGTGTGCACTCACACAAAGGCAAAGCTCAGCTTAAATCAAACGCACTGTATGTATGTGTGTATGTACGTATGTTACATCATAGTTACTAACCCCTCACAGTTCCCCCGTGTTTCAGCGAGTCCCCGTTTCCGTCCAGGTACAGAGACATCTCATCATCATCAGACAGACTCGGTCCCTCCTTCTCTTGGGACGATCTGTTCGTTGTGTCGCTACTAGTGCTGCACAAATCATATATTTATTTATTTTATTTTTTATTTTTGCTACACATATACATTACATATATTATACAGTTATACTGAAGACAAAAAAAATGAAATTTGTAGCAAGCATACATTAATGACTTACATCATTAATAATGAATGAATACATTCACTCAATCATTCATTCGTTCATTCATTACTTTATTTTATATAAATGTGTATATACAGACTTATTTGTTTTATTAAGCATAGCAATGAATCCTGCTAATATTATAATTGCGAAAGTTTGTGAGTGTGTGTATGTTTGTTACTTCTTCACGCTCAAACGGCTGGACCGATTTTGATAAAATTTTGTATACAGGAAGCTGACGTCCAGGAATAACAAATAGGCTGCTTTACATCCCGGAAATACATGGGTAACACAGCGGGACGCAGCTAGTTGTAATGAAATGCGTTATTTTTAGAAATTATTGCCAGCATAAAAAATATAAATGATTATGTAAAGTTTTACCATATATATAATATATAATACCTTTTAAATAGTGTAGAGAATGAGAACTTATTCTTCTTCGGCAGATCACATTGTTTGAGGTACTCGGAGCTCGGGTTCAGGAAAGTGTATAGAGCTTCGCTTTGGTTCAGTCTGTCGTCTTCTAAAACAAACTATAACAACAAATATATTTTTATCTTCTTCTTCTACCTGGCAATTTCCCAACTATAGCCAGGGTCTGCCTTACATATTGTGAATAGTTTTGGCTAATTGTTTTTACGACCGGCCGCCAGCCTGACATCAACCCTCTTTGGGAATGCATTAATCAGTGATGTCTAAATACTTTTAAAAAGCACATATGACTCGGAAAAATCACTTTGGTACTTGCCAGGATCGAACTCGCGCCCTCATGAATGAGAGGTGGGCCTTTTAACCACTAGGCCACCACTGACTTATTTACTTTATATATAATAAACAAGTTATTTGTATGTAAATATATAATAAAAACCATTAAAACTCACTTCTAAATATTTTTGTATCAACATTTTGGCTTTTTCTAGCGAATTCTTATCGTTCTTCCCGAACATGAATTTGAATGAGTTGGATGGTAGTTCTAAGTTTTTTAATTCTGAACACATCGGTCTCAATTTCCTGTGCAGCTCCTGAAATAAAACATGTTATTTTGTAAATATAATGTGATTTAATACAATATTTGTAAATATAAATAGCCAAAAAAGTAGTCGCAAGACAATTATTAAACCATGCTGTCTAATGAATGAATGCATTGCAATGAAAAGTAATTTTTAATCGGGAATTAAATTGTGACTTATTAAACTTCAAGACCTTTAAGTAAATTTGAAAAGTGAAATGATAAAACTAAGAACAATCTAAATACACTCTTATTTAATTCTTATATTAGAATTCATATTATTACTAACATAGATTTATATTATGTCAATTACTAAATCCTTACTAATATTATAAATGCGAAAGTAACTCTGTCTGTCTGTCTGTCTGTTACGTTTTCACGCCTAAACATAGAGTTATCCTTGAGAAAGAACATAGGATAGTTTTTATCCCAGACTTTTGAAAGGTTCTCTTGGAAACGCGATATAACCGAAATCCACGCGGGCGAAGCTGCGGGGGGAAAGCTAGTTATATTATATTTTGATATTCTAAGCTACTGGTAAAGTCGAATGCCCTGAACGGATGTATTTTCTATTCTAGTACTATCTGAAGACATTCCCCCCTTTTCCCCCTTCTAACCTGGAAGTCGTGAGCGCTCCGGAGCAGCACCCACCCAGCCGCTCTCTGCTCGGGTCGCGGGCCACGCTCTTCTTCGGGCTGTAGCGCGTGAACCACCACTACGAATTGGGGTCGGGATTCTTCCACCATCTGGAAATATACAAGGAATATTGCTAAGATAAATCGTTGAAAAGTATATATATATAGGAAATGTTCGAATGTAGTGAGTCTGAGATAATTTAACCAAAGAAAAATTCAAACCAGCCTCCGGAACCTTGAAAAAGTTTAACAAATCCATTTACGATAGTTTTATTTAGATATAACAAAATGAAAACTCGCGAAAGTCTTAGATCTCATTATGTTTTGGTTCACATATTATTTTTTTTGTACTAAGACGGTGTATCAAGGAAAATTAATTAAGAAAACCTCCTTACAAAGAACGAAGGCAAAATCAGACAGCTTCTGTCATACTACACACCCCTTTATTGTTGGTACAAATTACGTTATTGAGTCATCGCTTCAGAAAACAAAGCGGAAAGGCTCATTATACCAAGTATTATTTCCCTACTGATATAGTCCATACAGCCCATGTATGTAGCCCTACTACTATTATAAATGCGAAAGTAACTCTGTCTATCTATCTGTCTGTTACGCTTTCACGGCTATACCACTGAACTGATTTTAACCAAATTTGGTACAGATAGAGTTGACCTTGAGAAAGAACATAGAATAGTTTTTATCCTAGATTTTTGAAAGGTTCTCTTGGAAACGCGATATAACCGAACTCCACGCGGGCGAAGCTGTATGCGGAGAGCTAGTATATATATAAATATCTCACCTCAGCACTATGTACAGTAGCACGCCACAGTCCAAGGTTCTCAGCCCATGTATCAGTTCTCGCCAAATGCGCTTCTAGTCTCATTTGTTCAGCGGCCAGACGCTCCACTTCTTCCGCCAACATCGCTAGGGCTGGCGACTCGGGCTTTAATGAGGCTCGTAGGGCTGCCAACGCCTGGAAAATTAAGCAATTTTTTTTGGTAAAGAAGGCAACCAAACAGACAGCCTACTTGATGGAGGAAGTACTGTCACCCATGGACATCTGCAACGTGAAAAATGTTGAGGATGTATCACAATTGATTAGGAAAGAAAGGAAGGAAAAAGTGGGAAAGGAAGGGAAAAAGAAAAAGAGCTACCGTCTCTCTCACTCATCGAACGAAACGCAGTCATTAAAGGCTACTTCACGCCGATCTTCTGTGAGAAGGTGGTACTTTATTTCGAGCCAGCCCATGTTCGAGCGATAGTAACTTGACCACAGCTAGGCTCTACAACTTTAGGGTTGACTTAAAAATATTGTTACAATGTATTATAGGTTTTTGGACGTCATAATTGCAAGATTTTCTTTAATGTTACGATCTGTATAATATTGTCACAGCGGGGAATCGAACCCGAGAACTTATGCCTGATTGTACCTTTTGAGATATTAATGAAAAAAATACCAATAATTATTCTTATATACAATAGAAACTTGATTATCCGGCCCTCAGTTATATGGATTCGCGATTATCCGGACTACGGACAAGTCCCGACAAGAAAGAGTGTCAAAGTGTAAGAGAGTAGTGTTGTTGAGAGTGGCATACGTCAAATGACAAAAACCAAATATTCTAAACCAAATTAAATTTATCATTTTAATTCATGATTAAATCTGCAGTTTTTAGTACATACACTTATATGTAATCTAAGAAAATATATCCTTTAATTATTAATTAATAAACATTGATTTTCGTTGATATGTATTCGTTATTTTTTTAAATAAAAATATAATATTATGAACTACATATGCACAAAACCGGCTTTTCTCCATACATTCTATTATTAGGATTTTCGATGCCTATCGACAACAATTAGTTCGGTTAATCGAGTTTCTACTGTATTAGTATTTATTAGTCAAATCTTGTATATAGTGTTAAACCTGTGTCTTATTATTGTGTCTCTCCTGCAGTTGGTCCAATTTCCGTCTCGCGTACGTGGAGTGTTCCGTCAAGGCGTTCACTTCAGAAGTCGCTTCGTGACAACCCTGACGCTCGTCTATGGGAGATCTTTCAGAGCACAACCCTGGAAAATACATAACTATTGGTCTTTACAAAGAAATATTGTAATAAAAGTTTCTATACAAGAAACTATTGGGTATTTGCATGAAAATGATTTTGCATTTAAAGCTCAGGAAATAAATTCTTTAATTTACATATAAAATACTTAAGTAAGATTAAAATTTAATATTTTAAATAAATATATATAATTTGTCCAATATGATGTAAAAATCACGTGACGTGATTTGTCTGACGTAATATGCATATAAAATTATTAAAACATTCTGTGAGTGGATCGGCGCGAACGAATTTGAATGGAATATGCACAATGACATCATAAACGGTAGAGGGAGCTACCTATTCGTTTAAAATTTAACAATAATTTTATTAAATAGTTTAACTGTTTATGAATATATAATTATTTAATGGTATGAAAAACCATGCTAATACCCAATTCATACTAGCAGGTCTCGAAACTGCAAATCTTCTAGAGTTTTTAGGCCATATTATAAATTTTTATGAATATAATCTATTTTTTATTGATCCACAATTATCCAAGGATATATAGGGATACTGAAATCTACTTCTTCATAATCACCTGGATCGCTCGCCTCCTCAGTGGCTAATTCAGCAACCAAAGCCTTATACTGGTCGCTTAAGAGGAATGAATGATAGTATTTGTCTTGTATGGTATCGACCACTATATCTTGAACCTCGTAAAACACTTCCGGACCTTTATCCCCTAGAAGAAATCCCTCCATTCTTTTTCTGGTTTCCTGTAAATAATAATGTTTATTAATAAATCATGAGGGACTTGTTTAAAAATAAATAAAAGACCAAATACAATTGTTATAATGAATTGTAAGCAATACATAATAAGATCTAAGACTTTTGAGTATTCATTTAAATGAAACTAATATTTTCGCATTACTACGCGTTTTTTATTATTTGGAACTATATACTCCCGACGTTTCGGTTACTTTGCAGCAACCGTGATCACATCTCGTCTCTTAATCACAGTTGCTGTAATATAACTGAAACATCGGGAGTATCTAGTTCAAAAGACAGACGAAAGCTCTTATTATTCTATGTTTCCACCGTGCGTGTGTCAGGTCCATCGTTGTAGCGAGAGGAGCTTCAACAGTGACTGGGACTTGCGACCCAAGTGTAGGTTTAAGGTTCCCCTATCTAACGCGCGTTAAATAATAATAATAAAGCTTTTTTATTTCAGTGTAAACTAAGTAACATTTCAAAGGGTTAGTAGATTCCTTGAACTAGGTTAGTTTGTAATTGTATTTGTTATATATTTCTATTTGTTCCTTTACACGAACCCGTTCCGGGTAAAAGGCTCCTCTAATTACTTCCATTTGTCCCTATTTTGGGAAATGTCAACCAGATTTTGCCTACTTATTCTTTTATATCGTCAGCCCAACGTTTAAGTGATCCGTCTTTGCCTCTTTTTCCAAGTTACTAACATGAATTAAACACTATAAAATATGCGTAGTAATACGAAAATTAGTTTCAAGCAATACATCCATTGATAAACCTACCTTATCAACTTTCACTTCAGCACTTGGCGATCTAATGTAAGTATAGAAGATCTCAGCTCCTAGTTGATGCCAGTTACTCCTCGGGCTGTGTCGGAGTTCGTCCACAGCTGCCCAAAAACCCACAAGCCCTTGAGAGCAGAGGGTTTCCAAGAACATCGATAAATACTTCCGACCAGTCACGCTCGATATGACCTTGTGGAGAGGCAACGCCTGGGGCATACACGAGTATGTGAGACTCATCCTACTAATATTATAGTTGCGAAAGTTTGTGTGTGTATGTATGTTTGTTACTTCTTCACGATCAAACGGCTGAACCGATTTTGATAAAATTTTGTATACAGGAAGCTGACGTCCGGGAATAACACATAGGCTACTTTACATCCCGGAAATCCGCGGGTAACACCGCGGGGCGTAGCTAGTAGTTCATTAAATACAATCTTATTTACCTTTCACCTGCATACATATACATAACCCATTCAACATACTTGGTCAAATTTGTTCTTTATTTTAGGGCATTAATTAAACATCACCTATACATAGTTTTATCAGCAATGAAGAAAATGCTATTCATTCTTTTATAGCGATCTCTTAAACGATACTATTTCATGATTTTGTATTATTATCACACAAAAATATATCAGTGATGCTTTATCAAAAAAACATTATTTAGAATTATAACATAAATTAATATATTATGTACGCTCCATTGAAATAATTTTAGTATAAAACTGAAATGGCATGTCGTCGGGGATAGTGCAAATCCTTCTACCTACCATAATAAATTAAACATTAAATTATAATTACTGATTGTGAAAAAATTACCTTAAAAGTCATTAATCATAAAACTCATAGAAAATCTTCTTCGTCCTGGCAATTTCCGAGCTTTAGCCAGGGTCTGCTTTACATGTTGTGAATAGTTTTGGCTTATTGTTTTTATGACCGGCCGCCTGCCTGACATCAACCCTCTTTGGGAATGCATTAATCAGTGATGTCTAAATACTCTTATAAAGTACATATGACTCGGAAAAATCACATTGGTATTTGCCAGGGCCAAGATTAAACCAGCGCCCTAGTGAATGAGAGGCGGGCCTTTTAACCACTAGGCCACCACTGTCATATTAATTAATATATAAAATATTTCAATTCAAACTTTCTTCTGATCAGCTTCTAATATATATACGCGGAATTATCCAATGCTAGTTACGTGGATTTGCACTATCCACTACTATATGTAGCATTACCTTACTATCAGATTCCACGGCAGGGAATGCTCCGTCCCACCCCAACCTCCTCAAAGCTTCTTCACACTCGTCCTTAGCGATGGTCAGCTGGTCTATATATCGCTTTAGTTTCCTGGCGTCGCTCACTTGTTGTCTGCTTATATTATGGTTCCCTCCTTTCTCAATAACATCTATATCTATCCCTTTCGCTCGCTTCACGTTCTGTAGTGTGGTTGCCTGCATGATTTGGGTCACTATGTCGTAACTGAGAAAAAAACCATAGAAAATCTCATTAAACTAAATAAATGCGTTTCTCTTAATAAGTATTTAATGAGTTTATTCATTTAAATGAAACTAATATTTTTCATATATACTACGCGACTTCATTTTTGATTAAAAAAAATTACATACTCCCGACGTTTCGGCTACTTTACAGCAACCGTGATCATTAAGACGAGATATGAATTTCGTCATTTAAATTAATAAGTATTTAATTTCAAATATATTAAAATATAAATTATAAACGTCAATATATTTATCTCTATTAATATTATAAATGCGAAAGTAACTCTGTCTGTCTGTCTGTAACGCATTCACGCCTAAACCACTGAACTGATTTTAATGAAATTTGGTACAGAGATAGAGTTGACCTTGAGAAAGAACATAGAATAGTTTTTATCCCAGACTTTTGAAAGGTTCTCTTTGAAACGCGATATAACCGAACTCCACGTGGGAAAAGCTGCGGGCGGAAAGCTAGTTATATATAATTTGCGTAATCCATAAACAACTAAAACCTCATTAAGTCATAACCTCATTAAACAATACACACAGACTATAAAAAGTAAAAGTCAGTTACTCAGTTAGCTAATGTCACAGTCTATTAACTCACCGCAGTCTTTTCAGTGTGTCAACATTATTACAGTTGTTTATAAGTCGTATGTAATCTTCGAAGGTCTTCGCATATTCGTGTGTCCTCACATGCATAGCGTCAACTTCCTTCTGCGCCTCCAAATATTGTACTATCTTCTGGTTTATGTAATCTGGATCCGTGACTAGATTTATGGCTGGCTGAAGAACTATCAAACATATTTATTGTATCATCCTTACTAATATTATAAAAGCGAAAGTAACTCTGTCTCTCTGTTACGCTTTCACGCCTAAACCACTGAACTGATTTTAATGAAATGTGGTACAGACATAGAGTTGGCCTTGAGAAAGAACATAGGATAATTTTTATCCCAGACTTTTGACAGGTTCTCTTGGAAACGCGATATAACCGAACTCCACGCGGGCGAAGCTGCGGGCGGAAAGCTAGTTATACATAAAATAAAGTCGTGTTAGCTACACTATTTATAACTCAAAAACATCTGTATGGGTTTGGATGCAAATTATTTGAGAGGAAGCTTAGAAATAGGCAAACGACATAAGATACTTTTCATCCAATTGAATGCAAAAAAAAGTTGATCAAATCCAAAATCTTCTTATCTTTAAGGAAGAATAGATTTCGCCCGGTCAACTATGTATCTATTTCTAATTCTGAAACTGACGCAGACGAATTCGCGGGCAAAAACTAATTAACATTTATATGTACTTTAAACATATAAGATTGTAAAACTCTCTGTCAACTGAAATTCAGTCTGGAATAAATATTGCAAATTTCATTAGTACGTTATATTTTTCTTTCCACTCTTTAACATACTAAAAGATATAAAGTTATAAAATGTTTCTTTTAATTAAACATTACGATTTACGATTGCTCAGTGGACGAAGCCACGGTCTCAGCTAGTATATACAAAATGATTTTTCTTTCATGGCACTAACTGTGACAAAGTAACAAACAAATATATACATACATGAATTTAAAGAAAACTGTATATATACATATATTACTTTATATTTTTAAAGGCATTGTATTTGAACTATCCATAAAATTCAAATTTTAAGATTAAACTTAAGACAATGTACCCTTATCTTCAATTATTATAACAGGTCAATATAAATTTAAATCTTTCATTATACCTACGCTGATACTAATGGTAATGTATTTAATGATATATTAACAAAATACTGTAAACCGTCTGTATTTAGTTACACTGTAAACTAAAAGTAAGGATACAGAAGTTATAAAATGTTCAGATAGATGTTCTTGATACTCTGCCTAAGCAATTTGTCTTAATTGGGTTATTATAATATGTTGAAATCTACTACTATATATAAATTCCTACTAATATTCTAAATGCGAAAGTAACTCTGTCTGTCTGTCTGTCTGTTACGCTTTCACGCCTAAACCACTGAACTGATTTAAATGAAATTTGGTACAGACATAGAGTTGACCTTGAGAAAGAACATAGGATAGTTTTTATTCCAGACTTTAGAAAGGCCCCCTTGGAAACGCGATATAACCGAACTCGACGCGAACGAAGCTGCGGGCGAAAAGCTAGTATATAATGAATTAAAACATCTTGTATGGTCCTTTAATATTTACATTTTAGTAAAAGTTTATTAATATGGAATGATGGATGTTTTCACTCTTTTACATAAAAATTAATAAATATATTTTGATGAAACTACAATAATATAGCTTACTTATCAGAAGAACATAGTATAATTTATCCCAGAATAACATGAATCAACAAAACAATTGTTTTCAGCATGAAGTCATTTGACACAGTATAAATTTTACTGCTGTTATATATTGTTTTAACACACTATACATTTTTCTTCATAAATTTAATGTTACAGACAGTAAGTAAAAACTAGTAACCAAATAATATAGTACTTACTTTTACAAACTAATATTTCCCTAATGAGATAACTGACAGGAGAGAGCGAGTAGCATCTTGGCATCAGAAACATCACGAGGAACTCACTGATCTGCCTCAGGTAGTGTAGTTCCATTTCACTCGACATCAGGTGAGGAGCGAGAGCAAATACTGGGGGCTGATTCAATTCCAATCTGAAACAATTCAAATATTATACACTATTATACTAATTAAAATCAGTGGTGGCCTAGTGGTTAAAAAGCCCGCCTCGGATACATGAGGGCGCAGGTTCGATCCTGGCAAATACCAATGTGATTTTTCAAAGTCATATGTGCTTTCGAAGAGTATTTAGACATCACTGATTAATGCATTCCCAAAGAGGGTTGATGTTTGGCAGGTGGCCGGTCGTAAAAACAATTAGCCAAAACTATTCACAACATGTAAGGCAGACCCTGGCTAAAGCTGGGAAATTGCCAGAAGAAAACACTATTATACTATTAATATTTCAGTATTAAATAAAACTTTATTAAAATCATGTATCTATTGTGTAACAAACTGAATGACAGCAACTAATAATATAAAGTAATCTACCTACATTACACTTGACATCTTATTATTATTTTAACAATATTGGGCAAGCATAACTAATACATAACATATAGTTTTCAAGTAACACTTAAACTATCATGTTTTTTAGATTTTAGCAGCATTTTTTAAATTTTACAGTTTAGCTTACTATATAATTACTTTTCAGTAAGTTGTTGTAGCCAGAAATGATACTAAATTTATTATAATGAAAGTAATTAAGGAGTTATATGTTTATGATAAAAATGAATTTATTAAATCAAATATTGTCATACTTACGCACAGCTTCTCGCTATCCTTATCCTTTCAAAATGTTGTGTGATTTTCGTGACCACGTCATTGGCTATTAGTTTCTCGGCATCAACTTTCAACAGTCTGTCGTACAAGTTCTGCACGGCTGTCCATATATGCTCTTTGAATTTGTCAATCACTGGTTCTGGCTTGTGCGAGAGCTCCTTCAACCATTGAGTTACAAAGTCCCTTATAAAATAATCTATTATCAGTTGGAGTTGACTGTCAACTGTTCTACCGAAAATGACCGGTAGGTGAGGCTTTTTCGTGACATACACCCAATTATTTTGATCGTCCTGTAAAATTAAGTTGTATATACGCGATTTTTTAAATTTTATAATATATAGTTAGTAAAACTTCAATGTACAAACCCGTAAAGCAGTTTCCAATTGTCGAGCTTCTTTCTCTATGTTATCGAGCAAAAACGTGGATGTTTGATGAGGAGACGACAAAGAGAGATGACCACAAAGTGTAAGCACGAAAACACAAGTTATGAGACAAACACTAAGAATGGATAAGTACGTGAAATTCCAAAGGAAAGAGAAATAATATACAGACGATATGCATAAGGGAACAAGAAAATAAATAAAAACTTTAGTCATGATTGTTAAATATTGACGATATATAAAAGGAATTCAACAAAATATTGAAATTGTGCCTCGTTCTTGCTTATCTTATTATAAATAGTTATTAAACTATTATTCCCTCACATTTTTATGCATACATTTGAGTTTTTTTCGTATTATTTACGATAAAATTAATTTTTTATCACCGGATTTACATCCAGTAATTATTGATGTTTTGATGTCATCGATTTGACTGTCAATATTTTTGATTGTTAATTTTTTTCAATGTTATATTTTTTAGTGAGGCAAAGATTGAAAACATTCGGCATTCAGTTTCAATGTACATATTATTTTAAAAAATTAATAAAATGCTAACAACCTTTAATATGTTGTATTCCAAAAGACAAAATATAGTGTTTACTAAACATTATCAGTTTCTATGTATAAAGTGAAATATAAAAATGTTGGAACGGAAATTTAATAAAATAAAATAAATAGATACAATAATTATTCCTTTGGCTGCTATATGTATAGTATGAAAGTCTTTTGATATTAGGTACTTGGACCTATTTCATTTTTATTTGAATAGAGGTAATTAAAAACTTTAAACTATAATTCACGTAAATATTCCGATTTCTAATTTTCAACAACTTTACTATTTTATATTATTCACGATAAAACATCTTTTAAACAGTTTATTAGCCAATTTAAAGCATAAAATAATATTTTACAAAATGTAACAAAACTTTTGTAAGATTAATAAACAGCTATTGTAGGTAACTGTATCTTTATTATGTAAATTATTCAGAAAAAGTATCATAATAAAAGGTGATAATTGGAAAATGTTATAGGTATAATTGTTACTATGAATGCTTTTGGTTCATAATAAATTCAAAATACTCATAACTTAATTACAAGTTTTATTAAGGCTGTAAAAGTAATAAATTAAGTCTCAAATCTCTTTACGTTTTTAAAAATACGTGCTTATTTGTTAATTTTACTGAAGTACCCATTTTGTTCTCATAATAACTAGGCATCAAAAGGCTGCCATGAATACATCAGTAAGACATTTAATACTATTTCAATATCTTACGTAATAAAAATGTCATAAATTATTTATTGTTATCTAAAAAGATTTTGACAGCTAATGCTTATTGTTTTTGTCAAATGGCCAATAAATAAATAATAACATAAGTGATAATAGAAAAATAGTTATCAGATTCTTACAAAAAGATCTAAAAAGCTTAATTAAAAAGTTAATTACGACTTCCTTTTACTACTTAATACTAATGAGAGTAAATTAGAGTATTAAAATTCTAATTCCATGTCCAAATACATCGGTACTTCATAATATTAAATAATGGCTTATGTTTATCAGTAGGAACTACTATTATTGATATCCATTACACGCTTTAGTTAAATACCTACCTAGGTATCTAGCTAACATGATACAACTGTCAAACGTCAATTTGACGATTTGATAATCAAAACAAATTTTGATTAGAACTAGCATCGATATAAGTGTAACTTGAAGCAAATTTTTTAATTATAACAGAAAATATGTACCTATGGGAAAATCAAAAATTGATATAAATCCTTCCCATAATGTCTAAATTTAAGACTAAATATTTAGTTATCGGAGGCGGTATAGCAGGAGTTACGTGCGTGGAAACCCTAGCTATTTTGCATCCAGAAGAAAATCTCGTAATCGTAACCGCGTCTTCGCTGGTGAAAAGAGTAACCAATGTCAGTTTCTACGCCAAGACTGTAGTAAAATTTGATGTTGCGGATACAGAAGCAAGTTCCTTGATGAAAATACACCCGAACCTCAAGATTGTATATGATTCATTGAAGTTTCTTGATACTAAGAATAAGATAGCCTTAACAGATGATGGAACTGAAGTTCATTATGAAGTTGTGTGTGTATGTACTGGTGGGTTACCAAAACTTATTGACTCAAATAAAAGTAAACGAATCCTAGGTATTAGAGATACAGAGTCAGTTAAGGAGTTTCAGGAGAGATTAACTAACGGGAATAGAATGGTCATCGTAGGTAATGGTGGTATTGCATCAGAAATTGTTCACGCAACAACCGGCATCCAGAAAGTGTGGGTTATAAGAGATGATTATATATCCGCCACTTTCGTTGACCCTGGAGCGGCCGAATTTTTTCAGAATAGTTTTAAAAATAAAAGTAATGTAAATAACCAGACTGTGTTAAAAAGACATGTGTTTACAGAAGAAGATACTGTTGTATCATTAAATAAGGATATAAAATCGGCAGCGCTCGGTCCAGATTGGTATAAAAAATTAGAAAACACCAAAAATGAGAGTGGTGAACAGGAATTGGAAATTATTTACAAGGTTGAAGTTGAGTCTGTTGTTGAAATTAACGAGGAGTATGCTTTAGAAGTGAAGTTGACAAATGGTAGAAGTATTAAGTGTGATTTTGTGGTTTCTGCCACGGGAGTAGAACCTGCCGTTAATTTTGCCTGGGATCGGGAACCGAAGAGAGGACCAGATGGAGGATTAGCGGTGAATGAATTTCAAGAGACTTCTATTAAGGATGTATTTGCTGCAGGTGATGTTGTATTTGCTGATTGGCAAACCTCTCCGCATTGGTTTCAATTGAGATTATGGACTCAGGCGAGGCAGATGGCTGGAATGGCAGCCAAATCAATGCATGCGAGGATCGTGAATGAAGATATATGGCAAGACTTCTGTTTTGAACTATTCACACACTGCACTACACTTTTTGGTTACAGAGTTGTACTGTTAGGGAAGTATAATGGACAAGGTCTTGGTAGGGATTACGAGATCCTATTAAGAACGACTCCTCAAAAAGAATATATTAAGTTTGTATTACAAAATGGGAGACTTCAAGGTGCTATTTTGATCGGGGAAACAGATTTGGAGGAAATGTGTGAAAATTTAATCCTGGATCAGATTGATTTAAGTCCTTTCGGTGATGATATTCTCAATCCCGATATTGATATAGATGATTACTTTGATTAAAGTTGTTTTTTAATATTTTTAAATTACTTTACATCATCATCAGTCACTGTAGAACTATACTTAAAGGTAAAATCTATAAATGCTATAGAATGTCTGGAAAAACATGTAAAATAAAACATTTTAATAATCAAATTTCTGTAAACATACCCAGAAGTTATTTTAAATATTAAATAAGTATATTATATAAAAAACTTAAGTGAAAACCTACAAGTGCCTTTGTTAGTATATTTAACTTTCAGCTGCTATATTTAACAGCTTAAAATAAGATATAACTGAAAATTCTCTTGATAAATGGATTATTGTCTTAAATATTAATTATGAGGTGATATATGTTATTATTTATTTATTGCAAATACGTGTAAATATTTACTTAACATGCTAATAAAAAATTTAGGTATATCCTTTGTCGTTTTCTTTTACTTGTAGACCTCTTTTTGAATGAGCAGTTTTTTTTAACAAGAAGCAAGTTATCATTTGATTTCAATAAAATATTAATGAAAAAAATTTTTGACATTTTTTTTTTATACATTTGTAATAGATATATGTAGACATATTTTATACATTTATACGTAACATCATAAAAATATAGTAAATACAATATGTAAACAATTTACTAAATGATTTCGCGTACTAAATAAAAATCACAAAATATAAACTTTACATTTAATAAATGCTCTATAAGTATTTTATATCGATCTAATAATAGACGACATTTTTTGTGAAATTCTATTTATTTTATATATTACGAGGCTATTTCTTTCAGTTTGATCGAATTTTAAATATTTATTTAATTTTAAATTTCAGCAAACTAGAGTTCAAAGCGTTTTGAATAGTGACCGATACTTAGTAGAAAGTTGTCAATGTCAGTTACATTAGTAGACTAGCACAATCCTTATTCGCAATTTGTATTTTGTTGGGTGTTGAGTGTATAATTGCAGTTTTTCTGGAAATTGTTTAAAAATTATCAACATATTATCTTAATTACGTTATTATAATATTTGAGATTACAATATCCATTTTTAAATATATAGATATAACAAATCAAGAGTTAACGTATTGCAATTATTATCTCCATTGTGTTTTCATTGTCTCCGTCTATTGTTAAAAATGCCTATTTTGTTCAGTGTGGTTGCTCGTGGAACAGTGGTTTTAGCAAAATATGCAACGTGTGCCGGAAATTTTACAGAAGTTACAGAACAAATATTATCGAAGATACCGCCCCACGATGACAAACTTACCTACTCTCACGGAAATTACCTCTTTCATTACATCGCTGAAAACAAGCTTGTTTATTTCTGCATTACTGACGACGTAAGTTTTTTAGCAATATCTCTTCATCCGATTGATTTATAAGGTTTTAGATTTTTGTAATTGAAAACTCAAGAACTACATCGTTTTTATAGAAATTCCAACGTTCGAGGGCATTCCTATTTCTAAACGAGATCAAAAGGCGATTTATAACATCATTTGGGGATACAGCGCAAACAGCTATACCATACGCAATGAACAGTGAATTTTCTAGAATCCTTGCGACAGAGATGAAGCACTACAGTGACTCTAAAGATCTTGAAGCCATATCCAGAGTGCACGGAGAGCTTGATGAACTTAAAAACATTATGGTCAAAAACATAGGTATGTAAAACAAACATAATTATCATAAATACATATAAATAATAAGAGAAAAAAAGAAAACAAGGAAATGACTCATTGAAAGTAATGGCAAAAGATAATTATATTTATTGCATGGCTTCAAGAATAAATATGAGATATTTATTGATATAATTAAGAATTTTTAAACTGTATATAAACAAAATTAAACTTTTCCTTAACAATGTTTACTATCTCCTTATCTCTTCACTAAATGAGTTGCATTGAGATTGATTTATTTAATTAATTATTTGTTTATTTTCACAAACGGACCAAGGATACTATTATTGTGATATATTATCTAAATATTATAATAATTACTAGCTTTCCGCCCGCAGCTTCGCCCGCATGGAGTTCGGTTATATCGCGTTTCCAAGAGAACCTTTCAAAGTCTGGGATAAAAACTATCCTACATTCTTTCTCAAAGTCAACTCTATCTCTGTACCAAATTTTATTAAAATCAGTTCAGTGGCTTAGGTGTGTAAGCGTAACAGACAGACAGACAGAGTTACTTTCGCATTTATAATGTTAGTAGGGATTCAATATACATTTTGACTTGGTCACCATTGATTTTGTTTGTGTAACCATTTCTCGTGGATTTCATAGAGATTTTTAATTAAATTTAGATACTAAAGAGGCAAAATAACTTGACTATTGAGACTATATATGATACTTTATTTGCTAGTCTTTGTTAACTTGACAAATATCAAGACCGAATGACAGACTTTCTCATCTTGTGTGCCCATGATCATGGTTTTTGCAAAGTAACCAAAATATTAAGAGTATGTACATACTTAAATATATATAAAAAACGCATAATACTTCCAGAAAATATTAGTTTTATGTTTATTGCGACTATATGCATGTTTCATAGAGGATACATTCCTACATTTATATGTAAATTAATGATTGTTACATATGCTAGTTTCAACTGAGGTTTGAAGCACCTATTTATAATTATATTCATAAATTTTAAATGACGGAAACATCGGAAAAATAACTAAAATAGTAATAAAAAAATAGTAAAATACTATGAACAACTTATTGAATGTAGATTTTGATTGAAAAGTAGTTTCTATATGAAATAAACGTATTACTTACCATAATTGTGATGCTTTGTATTGAAAACTAGTTGTTTGTCATGTCTTTGTCCACTTTGAAATTAAATTCTAAGAGAGACAAAAGAATATTTAAAGAATAGATCTTAGTTGATTAATGTTCATTATGAAGATGTGTTGTTTGTTCTGCTATATTAGCTTCAAAATCGCAAATTTTCGTTAAAAAATATTCAGTGATTTTTGTAGGAAAAAAATTTTTTTTACATCAGCTTGTCTAAATAAGTACAGAATAGTCCTAGGTAGATCCTAGATTAACAATTAAATAATATTGAAGGAAGTGTCTATTACACTTAATTTATGTATTCCTTTTTTTAATATATGTACGTACTAAATATAATAGTATTATTTTATGCATTTTTATCCAAAATATTCTTGATTCCATATAGTGGCGAAAGTAACGACATATTTTCTATTTTCAGTTCGTGATAGTGTTTTTCACAGTATTAAGTACAAATTCTTTATAGCATATCAACTGTACTCTGTAAATTTAATTATAATATTTTAAACATTTTTATAATCCAAATGGTTATGCTGGTACATGTGACACTTAATTGAGTAATGATAGGCGAATAGACTTATATAATTTCGGAAAAGTTATATATTTACCAAACAATAAAACTACCGCAACATGTGATTTTCAAACAAAAACTGAATCAAATTTGGTCAATCTGTTTGAGGGTTATAAATAAATAAAAACACAATAAAGTTAATAACACTCCGCTTTTTGCATTGTTGGTTATGCTAATTCTTCTTCTACCTGGCAATTTCCCAGCTTTAGCCAGGGTGCGACTTACATGTTGTGAATAGTTTTGGCTAATTGTTTTTACTACCGACCGCCCGACGGACATCAACCCTCTTTTGGAAAAAAACCCTCAGTTGTGCTAAATATGGCTGAAAAATTACTCATTTTTAAATGTATATGCATACATAGTTTTATCTGGCCTTCGCTTCTGTTCTAACAAAACACGATATCAATGCATTAATTATTTTCGATCAAATAGTTAATTATAACAAAATATATTAGCATGTTTTGTATACACAAATGTAGCAATTGATTGAAACAGGATAACATGAAATTTAATCTTTAAAATGGTTGTGTAAATGAACCTTTCTATGTATGAGATCAAGGCTATCTGCTTATATTTTATAAATCGTCGTCATCAGCCTATCAGAGCCTACTGCTGTAAGGCCTCTTTCTCACATGGACAAGGTTTGAGCATTAATCACCACATTAGCTCAAGATGGGTTGGTGATTTGAAACTTATAATTGTAGAATTATAAGTCCAGGTTTCCTCACGATGTTTTCCTTCATCTGTCAGTGATGTCTAAATACTCTTAGAAAGTACATATGACTGAGAAAAATCACAATCAAACCCGCGCCCTTGTGTAAGACAGGCGGGCCTTTAACCACTAGGCCACCACTGACTTATATATTTTACTATCTGTCATATAATACTAAAACCATTTTATCATAGTACTGTTTTATATCTTATATATAAAATTCTCGTGTCGCGGTGTTAGAAAGAGAACTCCAAAACGATTATGATAAAATTTTGTGTGTATATTGAGTAGGTCTGAGAATCGACGAACATCTATTTTTCGTACCCCTAAGTCATAAGAATTGTTCACCCTTTTTTTTTAGGACGAATTTTTCATTTTATAATGTTGCATTTAAAATACATACAATCCAAAATTTTTACTTTTTTATCACCAACCCCTATTTTTTTACATGGCAAAACAATGTTTGCCGGGTCAGCTAGTAGACTATATTAACCTATCTTTTGAACATTTCTACATCCTTTATATAGATATGTATAATGAAAAA
This sequence comes from Danaus chrysippus, assembly GCA_916720795.1. Taxonomy (NCBI): domain Eukaryota; kingdom Metazoa; phylum Arthropoda; class Insecta; order Lepidoptera; family Nymphalidae; genus Danaus; species Danaus chrysippus. Next base: position 16,777,081 of record CAKASE010000049.1, on the reverse strand, counting down.
GTTTAAGATTTGCGGATTTTTCTTAATGTAATATAGTTTCTATAGCATTAATAATAAGATATATATTTTCGTTACAGACAGCATGGCAATGCGTGGTGAAAAACTTGAACTGCTTGTAAATAAGGCGGACAATCTAGCTACCAGCGTAAGTTAATTATTAAATAATTTAATTTTTATATTGTATCTGGCAGTACTAATTTGAGAAAAATATTGAAATGGATATATTTAATTCAGTATTTTAGATTGAATTTCAATGTGAAGTGAACTTGTTTCTAGAAAGTTCTGTTGAAAAAACCAGGAACTGTTGATAGCATAATGTCTTTTTATACACTTAAAATTAATAATATTTAAGTAAATTAATATCACTATAGTTTTTTTATTTAATTAAATTTAAATATTTATTTGAAGGTCAAAGATATATCTGCTATTTTTTATGAATTCTCTTAAGTCAATACCTGTTTTCTCATGTAACTGGTTATTTTAAAATAGATTATTCAGATAACTAAATTCTTATATATAATTATTTTTTTCTTGTTTTTTGAATTTATTTTAGAATTCATTATAAATATGGAAAGTTTTCAATGTTAAAAATGTTTTTCATACAATTTTCGTTCTCTGATGAGATCAGTATTTTTGTTTTTTTCTTTTACATTAATAAATATATTACATTATAATGTAGGTTAGTAAAATAAAATCATTGTGTAGTTTATATATACAAAAGTTTGATTAAGTTACTGAAAAAAGTTAAGCATAGGTACTTTAAACACATACGAAGTGGAGATTCGAAAGAAAGTATAAAATATATTAATTTTCTTCTAGTCTGTATCATATCGAACGTCAGCGAGGACGTTGCAGCGATCCTTGTTTTGGAAAAACATGAAGATGTACTTCATACTAGCGGTGATAGCTGCCTTCGCCATATATTTGATAGGAGCCATGGCGTGCGGCGGATTGGCCTGGAAGTCGTGCGTCGCTTAAAATATAATAATTAATAACCAACGAACAGTTATTCGACTTGACTTATTCCTAATTCCTCGATATAACATTAAAATAATATACCTAGGTAAGCTTCATAAAACATAATGTAAAGTTGTCAATTGATTATTTTACGTATCAGATTCCGTCACTTTCTATCTGAACAAAATTTGGATTCGACTATAATTACTAAAAAAATATGTAATTCATATGAAATTGTTGTTAAAATATGTCTTTTTTTCTGTTTGTATGTTATTTATAATTTTTTATTTAATTCTTAATATATTAATCTAAAATTTATACAATGTATGTCTATTGAGATGTTTAAAAACATAATTTAAATGTCAGAAATGACAGTAGGTAATTCCTATTGAATGTAATCCGATGTATAGAAATTATAATATCAAAATATATTCCGTACTTTATAAAGTGTTTTAATTTACATTTCATTATATTTTGGGGTGATAGATTATTAAAAATAGGATCTAAGTTGTATGACAAATAATTCTCAGTAAAAAACATTAGTTCTGTACTGTCGTGGCTGTTAAAATATTTGTGAATCGTAATTTGTATAATGTGTTATGAAATCCCCAGATGTAAACCTGACTAGAGACATATATAATTGTTTTATATTATAGATTTATTTCATTGTAAGACTTTTGAAGTATTGTGATATCGTATTGTAAGAAGTAATAACCGTTTGAAAATAAAGTTGTAGATTATATGGTGTTTTATTTATTTGTACTTTCGTTTTTAATATTGTGTATACCTAGAAAAATAAACTACATATTTCAACTGTAAAAATGAGTAAAATTAAAAAGAAATATTAGCAAATAATAAAACAATATGAGCTTTATATAATTCTTTCAGACAAAAGTATTAATTCAGACCATTTATTCCAATTTCCAAATTTTAGTCAATCTTTCATACGAAACCTACCTCAAAAAGCCGGTATTCTGTAACTACGGTATAAGCAAAAAAAAAATACACTAGTCTGAAAAGATTTGCTTAAGAGGTACCGAGCGTTTTTATTTCGAGCGAAGCGATAAAAATGTAATGGTATATCTCCTACTTTATTAGCATTTCAATAATTTCATTTAGTATGTTACAATAAATATTATTAAAATTTGATTAAAAAGCGCGACATAGTTTCAAATAAATGCATTATGGTAAATTTATCCTGTTTTTGTTGCTATTAATTTAAACGCCATCTATGAGAACGCGGAACAAAAAGGTATGGTCAGCTTCAAGTGTAGTGTTAATAGTTGATAATGGATGGCGGTACACGTCATTTTTGTTTTATATATTTTGCAATAATGTTCTAACGACTTAATTTTTTTTGTACCTGGTATGCTGATTCCAAGTTAGCATCTCGTAGTATATAGTACACACGAATCGTTTCTCATTCAATAACCTATGTTAAGACGGAACTTCTCAGCATTCATGGAGTAAAGCTTCAACAGTGCCTGGGAGTTGCGACCCAACTGTAGGTTTAAGGGGCCCCTATTTAACGCGCGTTAAACGCTCATCTCCACCTTCCAAGCTTCTCTCTCTACCTAATTAATCAGTAATAAACCTGTAAGGGTTATCTATTAAGTACGTTCTATTAATGAATTGATGTTAAGTAGTTCTGGACAGATCCAAGACATTTAATAAGTTAAAAAGATATTTGGCTGTTATACCTCTTGCTCCCTTTCTACCGCTTGCAAATTAACAACGAACCTATTTCTAGCCAGTTACCCCTTCTTACTAAATTGCTCATATCTAGGAGAGTCATGTGGAACGTATTGAAATAAAATTTTAGCAATGCTGGCGACGAATCATGAATTAAGGTGCGCCATTTAAATTTTAATGGGATTCAAAAATCTTCTATGTTTAACCACTCGTTTCGCATCTCTAAAGTCTAGACCCATTACGTGGATCTATCCTTAATCCTATATTTAGCATTATAGTCTAGCCGAATAAAAGACTCAAATTTCCGTTTCTTCTATAATGGGCGAAAAATAATGAATGAAAATCTGTGAATGCCAACTTATATCGCAGTTTTTAATAATGTTTTTGTTAGTGTTTCCTCCTAGCTCCAGGTTTTTAAGACGGAGCCAGCACTGCCCATTTCATTCGAAGCTTGAGTTTGGTTCAAACTTTAATCTTTCATCAATTCTGTTTTTTCAAATTGTACTAATATTTATGGAATTACATATTTAATTATGGAATTATATAAAAGAATAATCTTAAAATCCTAATGCTTGGTGTTAAACATAATTGTAATCTTACAATTGTTTAAAGATCATTGCGATGTATAAAATATTTATTTTTATACCCAAGTCTTCGTTTTCAACTCGTCATAATCTTTGAAGTGCTGATTATTTTATTGTTATTTAGATCATTTCCTGATTTACAAAATGTAGAAGAGGGATGAATCACTTGTTTGTCATAAGTTAGAGTGACTTACGATATTGTATATATTTTTTAAAAGATTTATTAGATTTATCATTTAAGTAACAATTTTATATGTTATTTTGAAATAAATTTTACAGAACCAGAGAAATTATCTAATAAGGAAAATTAAAAGTATTGTCTTGAATGATTTGAGGCGTAATGAATATGTAATACTATTATATCAATTCAAGGATTAAAAGGTTCGTACCAAAACCAGTTTCAACATTAATTTCGTGCAGAAATCCCGGAGTTCATATGTGTGACGTGCGTCTGACAGATGGTCAATGGGAGCGAATTTATCAAACGTACATATGCTTGAAATGTAAGCTTTCTACGAAATTACGATTTAGTAAATGATCAAAGGACTAATATCGGTTTTAGGAAGACCAAAGATTACTTGTAGCCACATACAATACAAAGATTTACATGGACTATGAAACTAACATTTTGTATTATATCTGGTAACAATGACATAAAGAGATCTAAGATTTTCGCGAGTATTTATATAAATGAAACTAATATATCTCGGATTAATACACATATCTACTTGTTTTTTTTAAAACTACATATTCACATTTCGTCTGTCCGTGATCACGGTTGATGCAAAGTAACCGAAATGTCGGGAGTATGTATGTACCTACCTAGTTTTAAAATAGATAAAAAACGCGCGTAGTTATCGAAAAATATTAGCTTTATTTAAACAATAATATTGCATTGAGTAATATTATTTAAGATTTACATGAATGCCGCAATTATGTCGAGTAAAAAATACTTTTTTCATTATTTTACATGTTTGTTTAAACAGATTTTTAAAGCATCTTCTCCAACCGAGTTTACTAGAAGACGAAATAAAAGCGTGACAAGTGTGTAGTCTGTTATCCAATGAGATCAAAGACAGTTCTTTATACGCCTTAAAAACACTTGAAATTATGGCATATTAATTAAAATTAATGTAATCTGGAGTTTCATTAACCGGTCACAGGATAATTTCGTGAGAAAAGTGAATTGTAGTTTGATTAAGCTGAGTAACGTGGAATAATCTAGGGCTAACTTTGATGAAGAACAATTTACATTAGGCGATATTTCTTGTTTGTTTCTTCTTTAAACTTGTTTATTGGTTCTAGCTATTGTTGTATTTAATAATCTTTTATTAAGTATAATAGACACGTTAATTTTGTTTATTAGAACTATTGTCTTAGGATTTAAATAGTACGCCATATATTCCCTTAAAATAAGTTTATTAATAAAGATTTTTATTTCGTCTGTCAGTGTTCACGATAGCAGCAAAGTTACGGAAACTTCGGGTAAATTGTCATATAATAAATTGGAAAGTAAAATTGAAAATCATAGATTCATTTAAATCATTACTCTATATTTTTAGTTAAAGAGTTGCCTTCGGTTATTTAAGTCAAATCACTATTCATTTTAATTAGTCTAAGTTTTGAGAACAATTCTAAGTTTATAGCTATTGATTAAATAAATTTTCTAAAAATATTCCTTCAAGTGAAGTACGTACAAATTCTTAATTATTATTTATTAAAAATTTATCATAACATGCTTTAGACCGCGAACATTTAAATTTTGAAATATCTACATAAAACTTTCTAATAAGTGACTAATAAGTTTATATATTTAATGGGTGCCATTTTTATAAATAAAGGTACACCAATTCACATTCCCGGAACGTAAGCCGAATTTTGGTAGCGTCAAATTGATCCTAGCGTACCCCGCCGGCCCTCCGCGCGGCAAACGGCCGCCGACCGCCGAGCGTGAGGTCGTGTGTCGAGTTGCGTGATTCCGACTTACGATTTACGTGTTCCGAGTTACGTGTTACAACTGGATACGATGTCGATTACGTTCAACGTAAATATACTATAACGTGATTCATAAATTTAAAGTTTTCTGAATAAGTTTTTTTGTTTAATTTAATTTGTTTTCGTCAATGGCCCGCGAATAGGTTGAATACTAATAGATTATCTGATGTACAGGATAGATAGGTAGTAACAATAGCCGGGATAATATGTGGTATAAATATTTATAAGAGGTAGCCTTTATAGACGCCGCTGTGATTTATAACATATTATTTTGGCAGTGTTTGATTAGTTGAATATTCATAATGTTCAGTTTTAAAACTTTAAATATTCGTACGCATTTTCATTTCGAGTCGTATAAAATTAATAGTTTTGTTATGTATATATGTATATCGTGTTTCTAGCTTGTGAGACGGGAAACGGCGTCGATTTTGGGGAATGTGTAAACCGGGAACACTCCGGGTCATTGTTCTTTAGTTCGAAATGTTTTCGGCATCACTGACATAAAATACTTTAACCGTTCGATTCCTTTGTTTTTAGTGACGTTTGTTTATCGTATATATTCGATAAACGTAGAAAGCATTAATTATTTTAGTTTTCATTAGATGAAAGCATGGGTTAGTGTTAACAACTGTTGAAAAGTCAAGAAATGGATAGAACTATGGTAACAGTGTTGAATGGAATGTGAAATAATATTGTAAAGATGGATGACAGTTCGCCTGATCTGTCCCTGAAGCTGCGGCGGGGTTCGAGCGATTCAAGAGAGTCTTTCTATATGGACTTCGCTCAAGGCATCGATTCTGATATAGAGGAAGTAACCACCATTGAGCGAATTATACCCGAGCATCCCGGGAGAGAGGGTGATTCGGACACACTGGCAACACCATCCGGTCTCGACGACAAGGACTTGTCACAATGGTAAGATTTAGAAATAAATTAAATTAAAATTCGCGGCTTTGTTCATCCAAAAATCCCTCTTTACGTAGTCTTTACATTGGCGAAATCTATAAGGTAACGCCACTAACTAAAGAAGAAGAATTTCATTGTAATGTACCAACACTTCGATTGCCATTTTAAACTAAAAACTTTCTTATATAATTTTTATGCTTGTCAACATCTTATATACAAAAGAAAGTCGTGTAAGTTACACTATTTATAACTCAAGAACGGCTGTAGGGATATGGTTGAAAATTGGTGGGGAGATAGATTAGGACAAGGAGACGGACATAGAATATTTACTTCTGTTCTATCAAAAAAATCTTAATAAACTCCAATATCTGGTTATTTACAACCTCTAAGGCGAAATAGAGTTCGCTCGGTAAGCTATACATATATTACTAATACCGTAATTAACGCGGACGAAGTCGCGGTAAAAAACAATTTAATAATATATTTCACATGCTTTGTTTAGTTTTTATCATATGTCTTACTACTTTATATACATAAAATATTGTATAAGTAATATATGATGAAAATATTAAATGAAAAAGTCGATATTACAAACAGGATTTGATTTAAAAACTTCGGGATATCATGTACCAGTTGCTTCAACTAAGTACATGTTCATAAAAACTGATTCATTAACAAAAAATAAACAAGAAATTTCGCCTTGTATGTGAAGTACCGCTGACTGAATGAGAACAAGTTAAATGATAATCATCTTTAAACTCATTATGTTCTTAATTGTAGTGTTACTATCATCAAAAATATTGTCATCATCATCAGCCTATCAGAGCCCACTGCTGAGCTGCCTCTTCTCACATGGAGAAGGTTTGAGCAATAATCACCATGCTTGCTCAAGACGGGTTGGTGATTTCAAACTTATAATTGTGAAATTATAAAGTCCAGGTTTCCTCGCGATGTTTTCCATCATCTGTCAGTGATGTCTAAATACTCTTAGAAAGTACATATGACTCGGAAAAATCGCATTGGTACTTGCCAGGATCGAACCCGCGCTGTCGTGCATGAGAGGCGGGCCCTTTAACCACTAGGCCACTATTGATTTAAATGTCGTCTATTGTCCAAGTAGTTTTGACAAATTGCAATTAACACAAATTGTTAAATTCCACGACAAAATGGCTTCCAATAATGTACAAAGTTCACGAATTATCTGTTAACTTACCAGCCACCATAAATTTGTAACTTAAAATCATTGTTATATTTCAAATCGTCTCGATTTAGTGTAAAACGAAGATTGTAAATTGAATATTCAATAATTTGTAGAATTTCCAATGCAATTATAAGTTTTTAAAATCAATAATCTATATGAAAAGCCGTCACACTAGTCTTTGTAATATTTATGTTTAAATAAAATGGAGTATTTTAGTAGGGTATGTGTTGAATATATGTGGAGCAACACCGCAGGAAATTGTTATAGCAGCACTCGTTTGACGAGTTTGATGCCTTTCTCTTGAGGTCAGATAAACCACACTTGGAGTTCTTATCACAGAAGGACCTTTGAAGCAATTTAAAATTACGGTTCATAACTCATAAGCTTCATCATGATAAAGTTATTCAGACTTTTTATTAGGTGTAATTTCAATTAAAATACATCTGGCGTAAATATTTAGAGCTTACAACAAATTGTTTCCCGTTAAGTTTAAAATAAATCAAAAAGATATTTACATGTTATTAAACTAAACTCTAGGTAACAATAACAATTTAGAGTAATTATTTTGACAATATACAGCAAAATAATTCCTAAAAAATGCAGCATATAGGTATATTAAATGGTGTCGCTATTTCTAAAATATTAACGTGAATACAACAAAAAAAAAATCAAGAATTTTGAAACCGTTGCTAGTATTTTATTCAGTAATTTTTTTATATAGTCTTATATTTCATTTTCATAATCATTATATGTATAATATATAAATGTGTTAAAATAAGTGTATATATTTGATAATGTCGCCATATTAATTTAATTTTGTACTAGTCTGTGCCCACAATATTTGTGGTGGGTTATAGGAGCAGCTATTGAAAAGAGTGAATAAGATTTACGGTTAAAACTAAATGTGTTTTTAACGACGCTCTCATTCAACTCAATATATTTTTACTTCACGTATGATACGGATGTATTTTTTTATAACATTGCATTTTTATTTCTGTTCACAGTTCAGGCATTCTTTTGGCATTCAACTGTGTTGGGTTGTAAAATTTTAATGATATCTCAGCCGTTGTTTGAGATGATAATAGATGACGTAGTAATTTGATGTGATCGTAATATAGACGGAATCTGTATTTTGTAAATTTATTTCTATTTAGTATAATAATAAAATGGGAGAAAGCGTAAAGTTGTGAATTATATGTCTTAATTTGGATTATTATATAGTCCAATTCCAACACGTGTTAAAAAGGGGTCTCTTAAACCTACACCTGGGTCGCAAGTCATAGTCACTGTTGAAGCTCCTCTCACTACAACGATGGACCCGACACCAGCACCGTGAATACATTGAATGATTAGAGGTTTCATCTCATAATATTAATAAAAATTGTATTCAAATCCTTTTTGTAGTTTCGGATAATACAGTTATTTTCAGTCACATATGCGAACTCCGACATTCGTTATGCAATTTGTATATACAATATTATAACGAGAAATAATATAATGTACACTTCGTTTTCATTGTATCATAAAATTTAATAAAATTGTTTATGAAAAAGGTAGTTCAAACACATTTTTATCAGAACATAATATACAGGGTGACTGGTGAATTACTATCAATATTTGAGGACGTGATATTTGACGATCATATATGACAAAATAAAAATTAATATAACATAAATATTAATAAAATTCTAAGTAAAGTTAACCAAAAGTTATGTAATTAATTACGCATCGTATGAACACCCTACAGATTAGGTATACACACACACTCACACATACGCGCGCGGCGGCGTGTTGTTGTATCAGCACGCCGCCGCACGCGTCCACACTTGGAACGTGTCCACACTTTATTTATTTATACGGAAATTTGGTCAAAAATTAAGTACCTATTTTTTTACATAATTCAAATGAGAATCATGTACCGAGTATTCTCCTTAAATATTGATAGTAATTCACCAGTCACTCTGTAAAGCTTTTCTCGGAAACTAACAACACAATTAAGTCTATTATAATAATGCAATCTTGAAAATAATTCTACGGAATCAGTGGTTTTTTGTATGTGATTGAACGAATTGAATATTTTTCTGTCGTAAAACAGAAACTGGCGAACAAATCTGTGTAAGTACAATGGGAGAGAAAAACAAAGTACAATGCAAAGTGGAGCAATGTACAGGGATTTTAGCTGCAATTAGGCCAGAAGGTACTTAGGAATTAAAGTACATTTATACTTTTTACTTTACTTAGAATTTATAAAAGGATGTAAAATGAAAATTTCTTTTTTATTAATACATTAACCAGATTTATTACTGAAAGAGATCATTATAATTAATATACTATATACTGTAAAATAACTAATAGAAAAATCATAATGAGATCTAAGACTTTCGCGAGTATACGTTGAAATAAAACGAATAGTTTGTGGATTTACATCTCGTCTTCGTGACCACGGTTGCTGTAAAGTAACCGAAACCTCGGGAGTATGTAATTAAAATAATTATAAACGCGTAATAAATCCGAAAATATCAGTTTTATTTTGATAGAAAATCATTAAATAAATAACTGAAGAGCAGCATTTGAATTGTCAAATGATGAGATTTAATACTTTCGCGAGTATTCATTTAAATGAAACCAATATTCAGATTACTATTCGTATTTTATTAATTTATACTACATCACACATCTCGTCTTAATGATCAAGGTTGAAAAGTAACCGAAACGTCGGGAGTATGTAGTTTATAATAACATAATACGCGTAGTTATCAAAAAATATTAATTTCATATAAATCTTATCAAATTAAAGGTTTGAATAAATAATAATACTATATAAATTTAAATTCTGAACATAATATTTCTACATTAATATTATAGACCAGGATAGCGTATCTTAATCAATGTATGAACGATATTCTTTCCCAGGGATTCTCGTACTTCGACTGCGCTTGTATTGCGCTGAGCCAAGCACGTTTTCTTAACAAATCTTGTTATACGACACACCTGATCGGGGTGGATTTGATAAGTGTCTTGAATAACAAAATACTAGTATTTTAATGTACATTAGTATTTTATGTTTTTTCCCAAAGAGGGTTGATGTCAGGCAGGCGGCCGGTGCTAAAGACAATTAGCCAAAACTATTCACAACATGTAAGGCAGACCCTGGCTAAAGCTTGGAAATTGCCAGGTGGAAGAAGAGTATGTTTTATGTTTCTTCTTGTTTTGTAACCACATTATTTTTTTTTGTATTTTATTTCATTGATAGTATGTTTCAAAATAATTATGGACATATGTATTACAATTTTTAAATTCATACAAATATTTTTTATTTTTGCTGATAACATTTATCATCTCGTCAATTTTTAAATAGATATATTTTTAAGTATTATTGTTATACATTACAAAAATATTCATAATAAAGGGAAAAGATACAAAATATTTTATATTCCAAATAAAAGCTGTGACGGAAAAGATGCAGTTGTAAATTAAATTTAATTGCGACTTTGAACACAATGCTGCGATGACAGTTTATGGCGCGTAACTTGGTTTAAAATTAAAAGTAATTTACAGTTACTACTGGTTTATTTTCTATATCAATTATTTTAGATATACTTCATTTAATATGTTTGGACTTAAAGAAACAATACGTTTTAATTCATAGAAAGTGCATATGGTCTTTCGCATTCCGTCAATCATTACGCGTCGAGACTCGAGATGTAGAACGGATGCGTCTTGTGGGGTCGAAGATCATAAATCTTAGTTATACATTTATAAATTAAATCATATTAAAACATTTAAGTGCTGTCGCCTTGATTTAATACGATCGTAAAATTATTATTAAATTTTATAGCTATAATTTCCATTGGTAGCATAAATATGGATATATTTTTTAAATAAAACTAATATTTTTAATTTTTTAACGCGTAGTAAGCGTTATATTTTGTTTTTAAACTCCATACTCAGAATGATTCGGTTACTTTACAGCAACCGTAATCACGATTGTAGAAATTAGTCTTAGATCTCTTTATATTCCTACTAGCTTTCCGCCCGCAGCTTCGCCCGTGTGGAGTTCGGTTATATCGTGTTTCCAAGAGAACCTTTCAAAAGTCTGGAATAAAAACTATTCTATGTTCTTTCTCAAGGTCAACTCTATGTCTGTACCAAATTTCATTAAAATCAGTTCAGTGGTTTAGGCGTGAAAGCGTAACAGGCAGACAGTCAGAGTTACTTTCTCATTTATAATATTAGTATGGATTTATTTTTTATTAAAATGGTTTGCAGTCATAGTTTTTCTATGTTTTACTCATCACATATAAAAACTGTGGAAAAAATAAGTCACCTCATAATCCCAGGATTTGACATGACTTGGCAAGAATGCCAGGAAAGAGTCACTTCCCTCCTTAAAGATTACCACCGAGATGGCCACTTTCCTGAGTTTCCAGAGTCCATTGATGCTAGCTTGTCATTTTCCATTAGTGTACTTAACCAATCTTTGCATTATCACTCTATATAGAAAGATTTAAAGGCTTTTTTGATAAATTTGCGTACATTACACATATATTTTGATGATGAGAACCTATCACTGTGATTGCATATAAAACACACAGAATTTTTTAAATAGTTCCTAAAACTATTATTAGAGAGAAGTTTTGGATGCCTTGAATGAGACCTTCTCTGTTTGTGATAGAAAAACCTGACTGTACAGGTAGCGTTAGTAAAAGACAGTTTAGTAAAGCAATAAGGAAGAATTAGAAACAATCCTATGCGAAAACATGTTTTTTAACTTAAAATATGACTTAGTACTTGATGACTGTAAGAGACGTGTCATTCCTTAAAATAATAGGGTGACAAAAACTAAATAATTACTTAAGTTTTATACAAGGAGTCGTCAAAAATAGTTAAATATGGATTAGAATTTGTTGAAACTGAGCAATATTATAACAAAATGAAATGAAATTATAATATGAGCATTTAATACTTTTGGATGATAGCTGTGTAGGACTGACTAATCCGTAGTTAATGAGATCTAAGACTTTCGCGAGTATTCATTTAAATGAAACTAATATTTTTCGGATATACTACGCGTGCTCTATGTAAAAAGCTACATACTCCATATCTTTCGGTTACTTTACAGCAATCGTGATCAAGAACAAACTAGATGTAAATGTCTGTCGGTTGGTTTGGTTATATCCATAGTTTGTGAAGAAGATATCAAAAAACTGGCATAAGTTTATTAAGTTAGAGAAGGTAGTTAATACCACCTTTAATGAAGAGTAATTTTCCTTTTAGCGAGACTCCGACCGGGTCATTAAACTAGACTATAATTTGGTTGGAAACTAACATTTCGCATATCTAAGTATAGCTATCATCTAGTCCTGATTTTTATCCACTAGACCAGAATTTACGACCACTTCTAGAGAATATAGCTCGCATTAAACGCTACAATATTTTGGAGTACCAAAACATTCAACAAGTTTAATAATGAAGAATCTTTCAAAAGAAAGGTCATGCGGATTTTGGTAACTGTCCTTAACGTTCAAAGTATTGCATTCAATAGACATCACTTAAAATAGCACTAACTGAAAAACAAGTATTTTTTGTTTGTTTTAGATACATCAACATTTTACCACTCACTGAAAGACCTCAACAGTATCCTAGCTCTTAGCTTCTAGTCGCGACCTTGTTCACTCACAAATCCCTCTCTACATAGTTCAGTATAATATCGGTACACTACATTGGCGAAATATATAAGGAAATGCCACTAACTAAAGAAGACGAAGACTTGTTATCTGTCAAAATCATAGTGGATATGTTTAGTTTAAATAATTTAATATCTTTTCTTGTATACTTTATATAATAAATATCTTTGTGTCCTTCTTCTTCATATAATATTTGACAGTGTCAAATAAAACGTTCGTCCATTAAAGAAATTCTCTTAAAAAGGGATACAAAGACTCATCATCTATCAATATTATTATGACGAATCTACTTTTGAGAGCCACAAAGAAACACGCATTTTATATATATAATAATAACACCACAATCCAAATAGTACAAAAACAATAAATTTAGTTCACTCAGTATATTACAACGTATCATTAATACATATATATATATATATATATATATATATATATATAATATGTATACATACTTCATTTTTTATTTTTTAAAACAAAATACTATTACTAACTTTACATTTTAACAACCCGTATATATTTCAATGTAAAAATATTTTTAAAAACATCTTATCAGATCACATTTTATATGAGAGATATAAATAATTAAAGTGCATTTTGACATACACGAACTGGGTTAATTGGAAAGGGTAATAAAAACGTTGGCTTTATGTGGAACTCATACTAAAATACAGAAACATAGCTGGGGTATGACATGTGTATGTATGGTGGTTGATGGGGTTCTATGAGATTGTAGACATTAGTTAGCTATAGCATATAAGACGTTAAAATACATACTTTCTTAAAAATACAAGGATATTCTTAAAATCAAATTAATTAAAAAAATTTACTGACTCATTTGGCTTACACAGTGAGATCAATGTCTTTAGTTAGTATTATTTAAAAGAAACTAATATTTTTCGATATTTTATTATTTTTCATTTAGTTTATTAATTTAATGCTAAATATATATAAACGATTGAATTGATAAGAAGCAGATATTGTATGAACATTCGTCGTCTTCTCAAACTGTTTATAAGAATAAAATGTTAAATTCTATAAATATGTATATACTTTTTTATTATTTAGTTGCCATCGCATTTAAAATTATCCAGGAATTGTAATATAATTACGTTAGTAAATAATTTTTTTGCAACAAAATTTGCTAAAACCCTGTCCCTATGTTACATTTCTCCACTAACAGAAAACCTCTGTAAGCAACAAAGTATCTAGACTTATAATTTTAAATAATGTAGCAATCATCATCACGGTTGCTACAAAATAACCGAACGTTGGGAGTATGTAGTTATTAAAAGTAATAAAATACGCGTTGTATATCCGAATAATATTAATTTCATTTAAATGTTTTCTTGCGAAAGTTTTAAATCTCATTAAATCAAAATAAAGTTAAGTTAGATAAAATTTATTTTTGAAACTGAAGTATAAAATGAATAATTTAATTATGTCATGAAAATGATTAGTCATTTTTTACTAAATATAACTTGGACGAAAGCGAAAAGCAATACTTTCATATTACTTTCTGTATTTTTTTTATTACGATTTGTAATTTACGGGTTGCTGAAAAGTAGTCGAAACATCCGAAGTATGTAATTTTTTTACAAAAATAAAGCACGCGTAGTACATATATCAAAAAAATATTAGTTTCATTTAAATGAATGAGGCTCGCGAAAGTTTATCAATAATTTATAATTTTATATAACATCACTATTAAATCTATTAACAACTATATATTGTTGTTAATAGTAATTTCTGTGGTAGTTTATTGAACATGTTAAAGGCGTAGTTCCTTAAGTTGTACTGACGTCGGGTTTTCGCTTTTCCAACTCAATAATATTTAACGAGCTAGGATAATAATTATTCTCTCAAATCAATTTTTTATCAATGGAAATTATTATTTAATTTATTAATAGTTGTTTTTGATACTTTAAGAAACAATCGTTTTTCTGTGTATTTTTTTTATACTTTTAAAAATTCAATTTTATATTAATAATTATTATCAGTAAGACTGAATATGATTTTTAATATGTTTTTTTCCACTATCTATATGTATGATAATAAGTTAAAAATGTATAAACTTCTCTCTAACGAGACAATGATTGAATGCTTCTTAATGAAGAGTCAAAATTTATTCACATATATTCTAAGAGCTAGCAACGTTTTTGAACAAGCATTTCAGGTAGGCTAGTTTTTAGATATGCTATCTCTCACACTCCCCTGGACGTCATACGGGCTATCTGGCTGCCGGTAGTGGTTGCGTTCATCAGTGCACATCGTACTTGTGGAGGTAAACAAATTAATATATCAAATCATTTTAAGAAGGTTTTTATTATTATTATTATTGAACTATTCACTAGCTCTCGTACCAATATTTATAGCTTGTTATGTGAAGAAAATTAAAATATTATATATATAAAAAGAAATTTGAACTAGCAAATCACCAGGGAAGTTAATAATGTTTTCATTAACATTTATTTATATGTTTCTAGAAATAAATAAATGTATTGAAGATCTTATAACAATTATAATCATACATTTTTATATAAATTAACTTTTTTTTAGATTGCTTTAAAGTTGAAGTTGTTATTCGTGATCTTTTGACCTCAAATAATGAATACGGGTCACTGCCTTTGTTACTCGAACTCTTACAATTTAATTAAATTAGGGATGAAAACATTACTTTGGTTACATTTTGATGAGTTACAATCATTATTCTAGTGTTATTATTAAAAAAAACTGCATGGAAAGATATTTATTTTGCCTTTTTATACTTAACTTGTATATGCCCGCGACTTCGGCCGCGTTAATTTCGGAATTATTAATATATGTATAGTTGACCGGGCGAACTTTATTCTGTCCTACTGCACGTAAATAACCAGGTATTGGAATTTCTAATGTTTTTTTCTTTTTCGATAGAACAGAATTAAATATCCTATGTCCGTCTCCTGGTTCTAAGCTATCTCCACGCCAATTTTCAACCATATTCTAACAGCCATTTTTGAGTTATAAATAGTGTAACTAACACGTCTTTCTTTTATATATATAGATTTAAAAAAAAAAACTATATAAATACATTATCTATATCTGTAAAATGTATTGTAAAATAAAATATCACTATACAATTACCACTAATAATGAACTAAAAAGGCGTAAAATATTACAGTTGCTTAAAATAAATAACTCGCGCTCTAATTAAAATGAATTCTTTTTTATTCTCATTAAACACACGCCAATTTTACGCCAGACACGAGAGATGTCAGTAAAGGTAGGTATACATGGTTGAACGCAAAAATATGCACCTAACTCAATTTGGTAATAATTTATAAATATACTAGCTTTCCGCCCGCGGCTTCGCGTGGAGTTCGGTTATATCGCATTTCCAAGAGAAATTTTCAAAAGTCTGGCATAAAAACTATCGTACGTTCTTTCTCAAGGTCAACTCTATCTCTGTACCAAATTTCATTAAAATCAGTTCATTGGCTTAAACGTGAAAGCGTAACAGACAGACAGAGTTACTTTCGCATTTATAATATTAGTAAGGATTTACATACAACGCAAGTACTGGTATAAAAAATATGCATTTGATGCTACATATTAGCAATTAATTGCATTTAGTATGAATTTAGCTTTAATATTTTATTTTATTCTCGTGTGTAGGTAGCCTAAGTGCTTGAATTGCATCTGAACAGTCTGTCGCGTTGCAAGCGTCGGCTTGATTAAAGAGTTCACATTGCATTGACATTTGATAGCTTGAAAGTGCTGGGATTTAGCGAAGCTTGGTGCAGCTTCAAATTATTATCGTGTCATATAGTACATTATTTTTGATAGTAATAAATTTTTTACTAATTATTTTATGTTATTTGTGCTAAGAATGAAATCTTCATTCATGATAGAAATTGTTATTTTCTATGGATTAATTTACAATAAAATTTAATACTTTCGCGTATTTTCATTTAAATAAAACTAATATTTTAGGATTTACTACGCGTTTTTATTATTTTAAACGGCATTCTCCCGACGTTTCGGTTACTTTGCAGCAACCGTGATCACGGACAGACGAAATGAAAATGTCTTATGACAAAATAATAGAAAAACGTGTAAATCCGAAGATTACAATAAAGTTAATTGAAGTAAGTTTTTCAAATTGTCTCAATAGTTGAAACCAGAGCGAATTTGATTGATTTCTTCAATAACTGTGATCAAAATCAAGTTGAGACAAAATAGGTGACTTGTGGCTTGTAGTTAAACCTTAGTTTCTGTTACCAAAATTTTCTGTACCTATAAAATGTATGAATTGTTTTAAGTTAATTCTTTTTTTAAATCCGATACTTCAAAATGGATATTAAAAATATGTCAATCGGTTGATTTTTAAGAATAATTATATACCAGAAAATTGTTAATTTAAATATATTTACGCAAACATAATAATGAAAGGTATAAGTCAGTGGTGGCCTAGTGGATAAAAGGCCTGTCTCTCATGCACGAGGGTACGGGTTCGATCCTGGCCCGGGCAAGTATCAATGTGATTTTTCGGAGTCATATGTACTTTCTGAGAACACTTAAACATCACTGATTAATGCATTCCGAAAGAGGGTTGATGTCAAGCAGGCGGGCGGTCGTAAAAAGAATTAGCCAAAACTATTCACAACATGTAAGGCAGACCCTGGCTATAGCTGGGAAATTGCAAGGTAGAATAATTGAAGGCATGTTCTTTTGTATAAGATTAGTGTCAAGTCCAAAGACACACACGTAACATCTACAGCTTATGAAATAGAAAGAATTTAGTAGACATCGGAAGGATGGGTCATTTTGATACTAATGCTTTTCGTTATACGACACAAATAAAAAAATATTAAAGTAAGAAGTACGAAAATAACTTTGGAAAAGCCGACAAGATAATATTTGGGCTTGGAAATTACGCTTCATAAATGGGTGTAATTTATTTTGACATTTCATTACAATTTCTCTTATTTTCGTGTGAGGTTAAAAAAGAAGTTTTAATGAAGTATCAAAGAAAATTGCAGTTTTAATCTTATTACCTTACTTTAATTACCTACTCTTTTGCTATTCATCTTATATAAAATTCTCGTGTCGTGGTGTTAGACAGAGAACTCCTCCAAATGGCTGGACCGATTTTGATGAAGTTTTGTGAGCATATTGAGTCGGTCTGAGAATCGGCCAACATTTATCTTTCATACTCCTAAGTCGTTAGGGTTGTTCACTCTTAATGTTTTTTTTGAATTTTCAGACGACAATTTCTTTTTTTATTTTTTTATAATTCAGCATTAAAAATTACATACAACCCAAAAATTTTACTTTTTTATCACCAACCCATATTTTTTTTTATATGGCAAAACAACGTTCGCTGCTCAGCTAGTTTTATAAAAAAATATATCACTGTATATAAAGTTAGGAAAGAATCTTAAGACATTCTTATTAAATAGTTTTTCTTCCACATTTTTCTTAATGCTGTAGACAGTTAAAAAAACATTAAAAAACCTGGGGTTAAAGAAATATGACGCGTCGAGTGTCGCAAACACTTAGTGCATTACTTTATGAATTCCTATGAATTCTTAAAATTTCTTACCTTTATATATATAATTCTTCTGTGAGTGTGTATGTCACTGAACTTCTCTCAAACGACTGGACCGATTTTGATGAAATTTTTTGTGTGTGTTCAAGGGGATCTGGGAATGGTTTAGATTCACAATTTTGTCCGCTAAACAATGTTATTTTAAATTATATTTTTAATTTATTAGTAGTTGTTGATACAAACGTTTTTTTTTTGACATTAGATTTGACAACTAACTAATATGTCAACCATTCTGTCGCACTTCAAAACACGGAGATTTATGGCTTTAATAGGTAAACTCCAAAAATATAAATAAAAAACGTAACAGATATTTCTTGATTATAGGGCGATACGAAATTCGCCGGGTCTTCTAGTTTTATATATAACTCAAAACTAAAAAATGATATTTTAGTTATAATTTTCACATATTCTTATAAAGATAAATTTTCCCAAAGAGGGTTGATGTCAGGCACGCGGCCGGTCGTAGAAACAAATAGCCAAAAATATTCACAACATGTAAAGCAGATCCTGGCTATAGCTAGGTAATTGCCAGGAAGAAAAAGAAGAGATTCTTATGAAGATAAGTCATATAAAGCAAAGATAACTTGTTATTTTAAAACGTAAAAGTATTGTATTTTATTGTCATCGGTCTTTGATACATATGCAAAGTTACAAATTATTCAAACTTCTAGTAACTTTAAAATCAAGTTCAAAAGTTTCGGTTACATACACCAAGTTTAAATCGTGTTGAAAATTCATATATTTATAAAATAGGACTCATTTAACTTTACAAAAATCGTATTATTGTTAAACTCAGTTCGTAATTGTTACAAAAGCTGTCTGTTCGCTCGAGAGCTAATAACGTTAACCAGGCTTCAACTCCTCACTATGTACGTAATTGAATCTCCTCTCTCGCGTCATTTATTTGCATAGTAAAAATTACAGCCCAACCGATGTGAGATAACAGAATGTACGTTTTAATTAGAATTTACTTATAAATATATTATAAAACTATTAAAACACGTAGATTTATAGCGTACTTTGTCATACCGATTATCTTCTACCTCGCAATTTCCCAGCTTTAGCCAGTTTGCCCTACATGTTGTGAATAGTTTTGGCTAATTGTTTTTACGAGCGGCCGCCTGCCTGACATCAATCCTCTTTGGTAATGCATTAATCAGTGATGTCTAAATACTCTTAAAAAGTACATATGACTCGGAAATCACATTGGTACTTGCCAGGATAGAACCCGCGCCCTCATATATTAGAGGCGGTCCTTTTAACCACTAGGCCACCACTGACTTATCATACCAATTATCGCTTATGCAAATAACAATTATTATTAGTTAGCCCCTGGCTCTATCTCGTTTGAAGCCGTTATAGTAAACAAGTAAAAGGCATTGGCCGTTAGCGGTTAATAGAAGTTCCTAGAAAACATTAGCTTAATCGATGGTAAAATGTAATTTCAATGTGTCTAGATGATGACAAATTGATAAATATTTACGTTACTATGCTAACAAATCTGTTTAGTCATCTTTTTTGTTTTAAACCACTGTTTCTCATTTAATGAGATTTTAAAAAGTTTTTGAGTTGAATTCGTCATTATTTGGTTATTGTTTACTCATATAAAACAATTTAAAGATGTAGAAAATGGTGTTAATGTATAAACAGCGAATGCTATTTCAACATTGATTATCAACATTTGGAGTTAAGTTTTCTTTCTTACTCAATATTTCTTCAATGTGAGAAATAAATTTTTGGAAATATAAATTTGGAATGGCAACGCCAAATAACATGTCAAATTTGAAGCATGAAAGGTGTCGCCAGATATTACAATATCTAAAATTATATTATTAGAAGTACAATTTAAACATTTTTTCATTAATAAGCCTTTTAATTCATTTTTTAAATATTAAGAATATAATCACATGATCGGAACTTTAAAAATATTAACTTACGCCAGTATTTTTGGTAGTATTTTAAAGTTTTCCCGTATAAACTGTCGAGCTATCTCATACTCATAGGTACGATCCCCCACATTCACCCTCAAGCTATATTTTACTCAACGTGTCCGGGATCATAAATCAAACATTGTTATTTTATGTTTGGTATTTAAAGCGGGGAAGTCATATTCATGCAGCGTGGTATAATGTGTGTTTTTTGTTCAAATCACGTTCGATCTCCGATAATGCGTTGTTGAATGAACGACTGAATGATTCATATTGAATGATGAATGGTTTGAATGAATATATTTTGATTATTCAATCCTTATTTATAAGATATAAATATAGCGGTGACATTATTTTGCATTATCATTTTAAATTAATATATTTTATTAGTTTTGAATCCATACTAATATTGAAATGCGAAAGTAACTCTGTCTGTCTGTAACGCTTTCACGCCTAAACCACTGAACTGATTTTAATGATTGGTACAGAGATAGAGTTGACCTTGAGAAAGAGCATAGAATAGTTTTTATCCCTGACTATTGAAAGGTTCTCTTGGAAACGCGATATAACCGAACTCCACGCGGGCGAAGCTGCGGGCGGAAAGCTAGTGATATAAATGTTTCCAATTCTGTTGTAGTTGGAATTAATAAATTTATTCTACAAAGTTACAAATGCCCTCAG
Organism: Danaus chrysippus; assembly: GCA_916720795.1. Classification (NCBI taxonomy): domain Eukaryota; kingdom Metazoa; phylum Arthropoda; class Insecta; order Lepidoptera; family Nymphalidae; genus Danaus; species Danaus chrysippus. Next base: position 16,755,860 of record CAKASE010000049.1, on the reverse strand, counting down.
TCCAAACAGATCGATCTTCGCTCTGCCGACAAAAGGTGTCGAGATACAGATTGTATTGCATTGTTCATTCGCTGTTTAAATTAATGTTTCATTGTCTTTATATTATCTACCAAATAAAATAAAAAATAAGGTAAATAACCGTACTTTTTATAGCAATATTTAAGAAAATAATATAACTTTGTTTTCAATTAAGATCTTTAATTAGTTTTCAATAGCCGTGTGTATGAAAAGACTATTTGTTATCACATAATTTAAGTGTGGATCTATTTTACAAATTTGTTGATACAATCATTAATTTACGAGCATCATGAAATTCTTCGTCTAATCGACAACAATATTTTTGTTAACATTTCTAGGATTTATTATAAACTAGCTTTCCGTCCGCAGCTTCGCAGGCGTGGAGTTCAGTTATATCGCGTTTCCAAGAGAACTTTTCAAAAGTCTGGGATAAAAACTATCCTATGTTCTTTCTCAAGGTCCACTCTATCTCTGTACCAAATTTCATTAAAATCAGTTCTGTGGTTTAGGCGTGAAAGTGTAACAGACAAACAGACAGAGTTGCTTTCTCATCTATAATATTAGTAGGGATAAAAATTTATTATTATTATATTAAGAAAACAAAACAGCTGTCGTGTTGAACAAGATCTATTGTGGGTAAACAACAAATTACCGAAATCTGAGATAATGATCTTCCCCTTTTAATTGATGGCACATGTGTGAGTGAAACTATCGTGTGAAAATAGTAGTAGGATATATTTGAGGATCACTGTTGAGATAAATTTAGATTAGACTTGGCGTTTTTTTGTACTCGGTTCAATAGAGTGATATAAAATCCTTAAATTTCTTTAATCTACATATTAGTCATTAGTGCACTCAATCATTGGCTTAAATTATTTGTTATTATTAAAGTATCGGTATTTCAATATTTATATATTTACAAGTCAGTGGTGGCCTAGTGGTTAAAAGGCCCGACTCTCATGCACGAGGGCGCGGGTTCGATCCTGGCCCGACCAAGTACCAATGTGATTTTTCAATATTTATATATTTATTAATATTTATTATAATATGTACTAACTTTTGCCCGCGACTTTGTCCGCGTTTGTTTCATAATTAGAAATGTATAGCTGATAAGACGAACTGCTCGATTTAGAGGCAGTTAATAAATATATTGGATTTTATTAGCAAATTTCTTTCTTGTTTGAATGAATTCAAAAGTATCCTATGTCCGTCTCCTGATTGTAAACTATTACGTTACGTTACATTATAATATTATTCTTCTTTTTCTACCTGACAATTTCCCAGCTTTAGCCAGGGTCTGCCTAACATACATTACAATATTATTGTCACATAAAGTCGTTAAAAATTGTACGACTTCTAGAAATATTATATGTATTGTATTGCTATATTCAAAGATTACTAAGGATTTATTCATCCATAATGAAGATAACAAAATAATTATATCAACCCTTACAAATAATAATAAAATAGCGCAATAAGAATCAGATATAATGAAACATTATACACTTCAGTCGAGTCTGGGATGGAAGGTACAATAATAATGAACTCTAAAGTAAATGCTCCGGGCGGGATTCCATTTAAATTTAATAAAAAACCTTTTATAAAAATCAAAGCCTCCATTTAATGTAACTGAGTTGCGGCGAGTTATGTCGTGTGCTGTGCCTTAAGGCTTTTGTGGTTGAGAGTGCACTAGAACTGTCTCCGGGACCTCTTGTGCATATCTACTTTCATAGCACGAGCATTTAGCATGTAAGTTGGCTGGCTAACTGTAATACTCTTTGATGTTTTTCGGACCTGTCTGGACAGGAAATTAAATAATTAATGATATATAAGAAAAAAATTACATCCCAAAGCAAAAAGTAAAGGAATTGAAAATGTATTTTGAATGAATTATGAGGTAAAGAAAGTGACTGGGGAATTTCGAAGAGTAAAACCTTTCGAAGAGTAAAAAGCAAAGGAGACGATAAGTTGCTTAGAGATCTGGTATACATATATGTTTAAATATAATTAATTAAATATTAATATGTAGAGAGTGTATATACATTTCTTTACTCATAATTATTTAATACTAGTAGATATGAAAATGAAATCGTCTGCCCGTAATCACGATTTCTGTAAAGTAACCGAAACGTTGGGAGTATGTATTTTTTTATCCGAAAAATATTAGTTTCATTTAAATGTATACACGCGAAAGTCTTAGAGCTCATAAATTTATTATTAATTGCATAATCATATACACACATAAAGCCTACTTAGACATATATTTTTTATGATGAATACTCATTTTAACCTGAAAGGTCGCGTAAATGAATGGCATTCGAGTTCCTTATCTACATTTATTTGAAAGCCTCGCTCTGTCTGATTCGTAACCTAATAAATTATACAATTCGGATTGATTTTCGTCCCTCGTCTGTTTGAGTACTCACTTCCAACTTTATGCAGATCATTACCAAACTGAAGTCACGTCTGCCGGAGTCTAAATACTCTTTATTGATCAACACTATAGGTCATGATGCTTATTAATGAGAAGAATGTTGCTTCTAAATTCTGAGACTAATTTTATGTGTGTAAATATATATAAATATTACAATAACATTTAAACTTCTTAGGTCTCCTTCTACCTGGTAATTTCCCAGCTTTAGCCAGGGTCTGCCTTACATGTTGGGAATAGTTTTGGCTAATCGTGTTTACGACCGGCCGCCTGCCTGACATCAACCCTCTTTGGGATATATTTTTTTTAAACTTCTTAGGTAGTTTTAAGAAATTTTTTGATAGTTTATAATTCATAAATTAAATTGGTTACTGTACGATATATAAAAGCTTTGTGAGTATTTAAATGTTACTATTATCTTCAGATTTAATACGCGTTTATTACTATATTTACTACATACTTTTGTGAATACTATTAATTGCTATTTTCAATATAAAATAACTTAAGTACTTTTGATAATAAGTCTATTAAAGAGGGTTTTTAATGACAATTTCAGGAGTAGTAAGTTTTTTGAGTAAATTATAATGCAATGTCTGTACATTGAAATATCAGTGTAATTGATACAAATCGCTGTCGGACGTGTGGCCATGTTAACGTGAATTCAAATTGACAGTACTGCCGGGGGCAGTTCGGATACTGCTAACAGACAAGTTTGATCCACTATTGAATTATACCAGTGGAATTCACGAGTGTATTGTTACTAATTATAATATATTATGTATATTTAGTTTATAATGATATACCAATGTATATGGTATATAATTTCAAATTATAAGTTGGAAATAACCAATCCATTTTGAGCAAGCGTGGTGATTGATGCTCAAACCTTCTCCATGTGGGAAAGAGGCCTTACAGCAGTGGGCTCTGATAGGCTGATGATGATGATGATGACTAGTATGTGAAAAATTAATACCTATGTATTATTTTTGATTGATGAGAGTCATTGTTACATTTTTCGTAATAGTACATGTGTATCCAAGTTAGGATATTTTCAAAAGATTTACAAAATTACAGTCAAAGAGAATACTAAACTGTAATATTATACAATTGGCATTATTAATTTCTTTAATCTTTAATATATTTTACTATTATAATCATCATCATCAGCCTATCAGAGTCCACTGCTGTAAGGCCTCTTCTCACATGGAGAAGATACGAGTATGAGCATAAATCACCACGTTTGCTCAAGTCGGGTTGGTCTTGGTGTATATAACGTCAGTCTGAAATCTAAGTAAAGAGAACTCTCTCTCTCTCTTGATCTCCCTTTCTCTCTCTCTATCTCTCTATTTAGTTTCTCTCGTGTATTTTACTCGACGGTCACATAGTTCATACAACACTATCGCGCAGTTCACGGCCGTACTCTTCCGTCACGGCAATCGAACATATCCGTATATACGCCGACCCCAACGTCCCTCAATTAAGGCCCTGAATTATTTACTGCTATTGATGATTGCGGATTAAGTTCGTCGTTTAAATTATATAGAAAATCTGCATCAAATCTCTTTAACTAACAATTTGATGATAAATAGACTTATATTTTGCCCTTAAATTTGATCAAAGCTAGTATATGTATGTAGTATAGTCGTATGTATTTCGTTTATAGATAACGCAATGGGTTTCTGATCAGAGCTCACTTCTCACGCGGTAGTCCGTCCCATTTGACGCTATTAGTGGACCATTTGTGTAACAATTTCGCTCGAGAGCTTACGTCCTGTCCCGCCCTCGTGCTTGCTACATATAATGGCAGGACAAAATTGCCACAATCGAGCTGAGTATCATAGAATTAGTTCCCCGCTGCCTGTCTCATTCAGTTCCGAGTGTTCGCAACGTTTGCGTTTGCGTTGCACATCCAATGACGTATATATTATAGAAACATCAGCTATGAAGATTACCGAATCAGAAAACGATCCCGCCGAGGATGCGAATGAAAGGTATCAATGTATATTAATATACTTCTCTTCTATACGTGTTCTTAAACTGTCAAGGTGTGAATGATACATATAGGTTCGTTCCCTCGCCCTATTTCTCGAGGTATTTGTTTCAATGTTATAAACACGGGTCGTCCTAAACGCGGGGTCATCGACCGGCGCGTTAACGGGGGTCGAAAGTTAAACTTAAAATACAATGTGAATGTCTTCGGTTAATGAGAAGTTAATATAGGTGTTTGGAAAATACACAACATGTACATAATAGTGCACATTTTGATGTTATGATGGTAAGCCAACATTCTTTTGCTAATAGTAATTGCCACAACGAATTTATGCGTGTAATATTGGAGGTATAAAAATAATGTGTTAAAAATAGTAATGTTTCTATCAATACTATTGAATATAAATCAACTTATCAAGTTTCTGAATACTAACAAATAAATACCAGTTCATTTAAAAAACGCTATGAAGCGAGACGCTAACAAAACTGATAAAAAATTCAAAATAGAATAGCGTACAGTCCTTTTACAAAGTCCGTAGAAGAAACCAAAAAAAGTGTACATGTACTGGAAAATACAAATACGTTCTCCCGACTATGTTCATACTAACTTTAAGTTAGGTGTTGAATCTCGTAGTAAATATTAAACTATTTATGTATATAATACTCATATGTCAGTGGTGGCCTAGTGGTTAAAGGGCCTGCCTCTCATGCACGAAGGCGCGGGTTCGATCCTGGCAAGTACCAATATGATTTTTCTTAGTTATATGTACTTTCTAAGAATATTTAGATACCACAGACAGACGGTGAAAGAAAACATCGTGAGGAAACCTGGACTTTATAATTTCATAATTATAAGTTTGAAATCACCAACCCGTCTTGAGCGAGCGTGGTGATTATTGCTCAAACCTTCTCCATGTGAGAAGAGGCCTTACAGCAGTGGGCTCTGACGACTCATATGTCTATAATAGAATAACTAAATTTATTACCAAGACATGTCGATTGGGGTAAACAAAAGAGAAGTTTCCAAATTGTTGTGAAATTCCAGTGTTTTGATACAACCACATGTATTTCAACTTTGTAAACAATTTAAAACCATTAATGGTTACCTTGTTTACACTGAAATGAAATATGAACGAAAAAAAATATGTTCTAAGCAATGAAAATTACAAATAAATTTGGCTCGTTTTTAATGACGAACAAACAGAATTGATTATTATTAATGGACGAGACGAAAGATTAAAAGTAAATAAGGCGGAATAAACATAAATATATCTTTATATATAAAAGAAAGTCGTGTTAGTTACAGTATTTATAAATCAAGAACGACTTTACGGGCTATGCTGAAAATTGGTGGAGAGCTTAGAACAAGGAAATGGACATAGGATACTTTTCATGCAATCGAAAAACTTTTTTTATAAAATCCAAAATCTTCTTATCTACTGTCTTTAAGCAGGAATAGAGTTTGCCTGGTCTATACATTTCTAATTTTGAAAGTAACGCAGTTGAAGTCGCGGGCAAAAACTAGTATTATATAATTAATTTATTGTGGTATGGTTTATATTTATTTGTGTTCTTCTTGTTTTTGCGTGTAACCTCAAACTATATACATATGTCTTAGCGGTTTTTGCGGTTCAATAATACGTATAATCAAAGAAGATTGAATGTACTCGTAATATATCTATAACATTTAATAATCTAATATCATTGGATATTAGGTGTTGTAATTCTTCATCATCAGTCTATCAGAGCCCACTGCTGTAAGGCCTCTTCTCATATGGAGAAGATTTGAGCATTAATCACAACACTTGCTCAAGGGGGGTTGGCAATTTAAAACTTATAATTGGAAATTATAAGTCTAGGTTTCCTCACGATGTTTTCCTTCATCTGTCAGTGGTGTCTAAATACTTTTAGAAAGTAAATATGACTCGGAAAAATCACATTGGTACTTGCCAGGTTTCGAAAATGCGCCCTCAAGGTCACCACCATTATTTTCTGAATATCATGATTGTATGAACGAAATATATTGAATATTTGGTATCTTTCCTTTTAGTTATAACTAGCTTTCCGCCCGCAGTTTCGCCCCCGTTTAGTTCGGTTATGCCGCGTTTTCAAGATATCCTTTCAAGTCTGCGATAAAAACTATCCTACCTTATTTCTCAAGGTCAACTCTGTCTCTGTACCAAATTTCATTAAAATCAGTTCAGCGCTTTAGGCGTGAAAGCGTAACAGACAGACAGACAGACAGTTACTTTCGCATTTATAATATTAATAATATTAATAGGGATATACAATACTGTCACAACACGATGGTAAAAAAAGAAGATTGAGTATCAAATATAATGTTTTGCGCAACTGAAAAAATAATAGCATCCATACAGAAGTATTAGTTACAACGCTACTGACTGAATGACGAGTATTGTTTTAAAATGATCTTATTACTTATATTTTAATGTAAATTACTCTTCTATGATTTTTTATTATTAACCTTTTTATTAAGCTTATCGTCAATATATTAATTAATTTTAAACTAGCTTTTGTCTGCGATTTTGCTCTCATTTAAAACCTCCTTTTTGACACGAATTATTACCATTCTAAAGTGTCATTAGTTATCTTGTATGTTCCTTAATCAGATACTGACTTGGTGACACTGAAACAATTTCAGGATAAATTGTTTTCGATAGAAAATCGGCTTTTATTTAACGAAGTAGTACCGCTTAGCCGATAGTATCCTATTTGAAATCGATTAAAAAGTAGCTTTAAATGCTTAAGACATTAAGACTATGATTACTTGCATTTATTACTATCTACGAGTGAAATTTCATTCAAAATCAGTGCAGGCGTTCCAGAAATTAACCAAAACAAACAGACAGACATACTTACATTTTAAAATTGCAGTTTTGATGTAGGTACCGTATATAGTTTCATATGCATTTATTGAAGAATTTACCTTTGAAACTACAAACAGACATTTTTTAATTTATTACTATAGATATATACATATGTAGATGTGCATGAAGTCTAAGGTTGTTGCGTAAACAAAGTAAACCAACATAGCTTCTGTGGACAAAGAGTTTTAATAAGATTGATTCACTAACAAAATATTACATAGACCTAGTGTCAATTATCATTAACCTGGCATCTATTTCGCTCTAGGAAGTATCCTTATACAAAATTCTAGCGTTGATAATGATAAACTTTTGCTTTGAAAGTGAATAAGAGCGCTTAACCGCTTCCTTTGTCCTTTTCTTTCAGCACAAAGGGACAAAGTATTCAACGTAAAAAGTCAGTTACTATAGACATCCATTGATCAGTGGGCGGGAGACTAGCCGGCGAAAGCGAACGCTACATTTGTACTACGTAGTACAAGCTGGATGTTAATAATACAACTGAAAATGCACTTTACTCAAGCTGTATAAGGTTCAGTTTTGTTTAGATTCTATAAGCTGTTGCGATCAATTTGAACGTACTATTAGTAGTATACTCTACAAGTATATTGGGTATAAAAGCCCAAACTGACGGTATTCCTGGCGCTCAAAGATTAGGAGAATTTAAGAAAGGGAAAGTGATACCGTCGTATTGTGCAATCATATGATTTATAGTAAACAAAAATCTCGCGACTTTGTTCGGATTTGAAAACAATCTGATTTACGTAAATCAAATTAGTTTTAATGATTTTGTTTGACAAGATCTAATAATGAGACAATTTTAAACATTGTTAATATTAGTAGTGTTACAGAATGTTTAGTTTTCTTTGCAATATTTTATTTATAATATAAAAAGATAAGTTCAATTTAATAATCTTAGGGCATTTGTTTGTAGATTTTAGTTTATCTTGTTTACATGCCTCATTCTGAATTCCGTTAGGGATTCACTTTTATTTAGGTATTTTAGGATGAAGATGCAAAGATATTTCGTTCTTTCAGCAGAATTTCTGTGTATAATTAGTTTGAAAGCAATTAAAAGTCTAGATAGCTTTTGTTTGTGCAGGCAATAAGATTCCTTAAAATGCGGGAAATGTTCATTAATTGTATTATTTTAATAAAAAAAAAATGGTATTAGTGTGTATCAAATGTGTGTGTATGTTTTTGTTAAGAAGATTTTTTGTTTGTTTCGTATTAATACAAGTATTTTATGGCAACCAATTATCTGAACAGATTCATCAGTACTTTGTTTTACAAAGAGTTCCAGACTATTTGACCACTTGTATAAAGTGTATAGAATTAAAGGCCTCGTTTTGTTTACTATTGTACCCTTGTTTTGTTTCACAGTTTGTTATCTTTGTGACTGCGTTTAAACAATTAATTGGATTGTTAACTTTTTACAACCATAGAATATTTTCCGAGTCATATGTACTTTCTAAGATTATTTAGACATCAATGATTGGTGCATTACCAAAGAGGTTTGATGTCAGGCAGACGGCTCTCGTAAAAAATAATGAGCCAAAACTATTCACTAAATATAAGGCAGACCCCTGGCTAAAGCTGGGAAATTGCCAGGTATAAGAATAAGAATATTAAAATGGATTTTCTGATCAAAAAATATTTATAGTCTGTGTTCAAAAATATTTATACTCTGTGTCCGAACATATTTAGTTCAAACAGCCAACATGTTATATGTAAACTGTTTACTGTTGATCATCACGCTTCAAAGCTAGACGAGTGGCTGAATTAAAATAAACCTACCATAATAAGTAAAGCATTTATGCGGGAAACAGTACCGGAAATCAAACGCTGCCATATTGGATGTGGAAATGGTTCGCTCGTCGCTGGCAGTTATTCGATTTCGTCTAGGAACGTATTTTGTTTTGACGCGGAGGATCATTAAATTAAACGTCATTTATTGTCTGTGGTTCGATCGAATGGAAGGTAAAGTACGCGGGTATTCAATTGTACATTTTAAATGAACATCCAGTAACTGAGATATTAATTATGAAAAACATTAAATAACTATTCGATAATTATATATCTGTATATAAAAATGAATCCCTTTTTTCCTTGGTCACGGCATCACTCGTGAATGGCTGGATCGATTTCACTAATTCTTTTTTTGTTGTTTTTGTTATTCTTAGGACAAAGTTCTTATATAAGAAAAAAATACGAAAATTACTAAAAAAATACTAGAATGTTTCACTTTTTTTAACAGAATAATGTGTCACTGGCAGTAATATTCACGTAGCTTCCATTAAAACAAAGAAAAAAATTAAACAAATTAACTTTATTCAGACAAAATTATCTCTTGATTATAGGGCGATACGAAGGTCGCTGGGTCAGCTTACTAGCTGTACTACCATATATTTGTTATAGTAATGTTTTATATGGTAGAAGTTAGATATCAATTAAATATTATGGAACAAAGAGTTCATTGTCTTTGGAAATCGATGAGGGGATCACAGGCTTTGTGTCGTAGCTCGTTCATTGTAACGAAATGGTTTAATGATGGCTCAAGATCATCATCTTTTAATTTGTTCATTCACAAGAAAATGATGCTGCAATTATCTTTTCCTTTCTTAATTGCGTTAATATTTTCTTTATCTTTTTTTGGATACTATGAGTCAAATATTACATTAATTCATAATAGTACAGTTTTATAATCTAACGGCTTATATGGAATCTTACTTTTAATATAATAATGGTATGTAGATTTTTTATAAGACACATTTAATTTAAACTATGATTATTCGTTTATATTAAACGATTACGTATGTATATTATTTTATATTTTATCCGATGTTTTGCTTACTTTAAAGTTTAAAGGAATTGTGATTACGGATAAACGAAATGAAAGTGTCCGTCAGTTAGTCTTGTTATTAGTAATCTTGTCATTTAACGCAGACGATTTCTTAATTATCTCAAATACCTATTACTTCAGATGCACTCAGAATGTGCTAACTGCATTTTGAGGTTTGAAAATCATAGTTTCAAACGAATACTCGCGAAAACTTTATTATTAATTCGATATATAATTTTTAAATAATAAATTGAAATAACTAAGAATAATAATAGTATTAATTTCAGATATGATTTTATTCAACTTATGAGATTTTGTGACAGCTAAGAGTGGTTAGACCTTTTAAATATTATATTAGAAGCTGAGAGTAAGATATTCTATTTTATTAGGAAACCAGATAGAGATCCAAAATATCATTAACAATAAGATAAACAATGTAATAATAACTTTACAAACATTTCAAAAACATTAGCAAAAGTTCTTGTCAGGACCATCAGTTTAATTATTCCTCTGTAATAATCGTTAAGCATCTTAATATTTCGTATTGGTTCCTGTTAATGTAGAAATAGTTTTTGTAGATGATAATTTTTTTTAAGGAAACTGTACCTACCTACTAAACTGAGATACAGCGATTTTATAATTTAGACGTAAAACATAAAGAAATAGAATTGAAAACTTATGCCCGCCACACACGCTACGGTCTAACGAAGAAGTCAAATGAACAATGGTAGATTCCAAAAAACTGCACAGGTCTATTCCCACACACATTCCAGGTTACCTGCACATATGGACCTGCACAGGTGGATCTCTCCGGTAGACCGTAGCGTGTATGGCTGGCATTAGACTTAATGGTTGCGCACATGAGTCAGGGGTCTTCATCGACAAATTATTCAGTTCTTTCCGTCTGCAAAGTCATCGATCTCTAAATACATCACAGAATCATCTCTCGTTTTATGATTATTATGAATTTGAATTCAACAATACATATACGTACGTATTTGAAAGCGGAATCGTTTGCTATTGTAGTACTTTGCCGCGTACGTTTTGAATAGACCATAAATCGTCTTATTATCAGAATTTGCTTTTGAAAACTTCGTACGTGATTTTCGCATTTCATCCGAACAGAATTATTAGAATTTGAATGTGAGGTCGGGAAAGAAGATAATATTTTATTTAAACAAAGTTGAAGACTAAATTTTTTATTACAAGTCTGAGATCGTTTAATGATAAAAAATCATTTGGATATTTGAACTGTAAATATATTTATTTTTTCAAACAACTCGGTGAATACTCATAACCACTTCTTCTACCTGGCATTTTCCCAACTATAGCCAGCGTCTGCCTTACATGTTGTGAATAGTTTTGGCTATTTGTTTGGCTCTTTGGGAAGCAGCCTTAATCAGTGATGTCTAAATACTTTTATACATTACACATGACTCGGAAAAATCATACTGGTACTTTCTAGGGCCAGCATCGAACCCGCGCCCTCGGGCATGACAGGCGGGACTTTTAACCATTAGGCCACCACTGACTTGAATAATCATAACCACATTATTAATATTGTTGGTCGAATTCAGTTCTTCATTAATATTTTTAATCGTATTTGTTCAATTAATAATTGGATGTGCGATTTCAGTACTGCTGAAATTGTATTTTAAATAAGCAATCAAATATTACAAAACGTTTGTTCATTTCGATGCTTTCGTTTATATGGTGTGAATTTTTCGTCATCATTTTTTTCTTTTGACCCTTCATACAGGAGTTTGTTAGGGTCTATTGAATCCAATCCACGGTGATGAGATTGAGTTTTGGAACCTTATATCTATTTGTACCTAAATATTATTAAAAAGAAATGATTTTGGACATAAAACCTTTTTGTACGAAGGATTATGTTTAAAGGATAAAACTTCGCAATAAAGAGAAAAACTATTAATGAGTAACCTAAGACGTTTCAGGAGAAAATTTATATCTTTTCCCGAGTTAATAGTTGTGAATACATTTTATGGATTTAATAAATGTTTTAGTATCTACTAACACCTTAGGATATAGGAGTAAAAACAGCATTAATCACCACGCTTGGTCAAGGCGAATTGGCGGTTTCAAACTTATAATTGGATTAAAACTTATAATTAGACTTATTATAAATCCAGGTTTCACGACTTATTTAAATCACGACGTCTTCCTTCACCATCTGTCAGTGGTGTCTAAATACTCTTAGAAAGTACATATGACTGGACAAATCACATATATACTTGTCTGGTTTTGATCCCGCATCCTCATGTACGAGAGGAGGACTTTTTGCGGACCTTTAACCTTTACGCCAGCATTACTTATTTTTAATAATAAGTTAAAATATTTTGTTTCAGCTGTTATTCAATACCAGCGAACAACATGTCAGGAGGATCTCACGTGTCGCGAGGGACTTTCGGAGTTGACTCGGAAATGTCAGGAAGTAGTGCTGCTCCTCTGCCCAGCCCCGCTTCTCCTGGTGCTGCACTGGTGTCTCCTGAAACCCTCAGTAGACATAGCAGCCCGCCGCCCATACCAGCACACCCACAGCCAGCGCCATCCTGTTCATCGCATCGCGTTCACATGGAATCACCTATGAGGTATGGTAGAAATTAATCTAGAATTTGATTTATCCCTACTAATATAATAAATGCGAACGTAACTCTGTCTGTCTGTTACTCTTTCACCCCTAAACCACTGAACTGATTTTAATGAAATTTGGTACAGATATGGAGTTGACCTCGAGAAAAAACATAGGATAGTTTTTAATCCAGACTTTTGAAAGGTTCTCTTTGAAACGCGATATAACCGAACTCCACGCGGGCGAAGCTGTGGGCGGATAGCTAGTAGATATATAATTATAATTATTTAGCACGTTAAAATAAAGACATAGTTTAAATGAAACAATTATTTGGATTACTACGCGTATTTTAACTACATACTTTCGACGTTTCTGTTACTTTTCAGGAAGCAAAAAATATTAGTTTCATTTTCGCTCTTATATATCTGTATATATAAAAGTTGCGTTATTTACACTATTTATAACTCAAGAACGGCTGTATGGATAAGGTTGACAATTGGTGAAGAGAGAGATTAGAACATAAAAAGGATATAGGATATTTAATTCTGTTCTATTGAAGAAGAAAAAAAAACTTGATAAATTCCAATATCTGGTTACTTACGGCGTCTAGGGCGGAATAGAGTTCGCCCGGTCAGCTATACATATATTAGTAATTCCGAAATTAACTCGGACGAAGTCGCGGTCAAAAACTAGTAGAATATAAATGTTGAATCAATAATTCCTTTTGATAAATATATTATAAATATTTTATATATACACTTTATATCAAATATTATGCAGTATACTTCTTATTTCGCGATTTGCAAACTCAGTTCCTATCAATTCGTCTTTATGAATCACAAATACAGCTCAGGCAGGTGTACATAAGATTTCCATATCCAGGCAAAAGAAACTGAACTATGATAAATTATGGAGGTCTCATATTATTTCCATTCACTACAGAATGTGCGAGAAATTGAGAATATATAAAATTATGCTTATCTTTTGAGAAAAGCAAAGAAATGGCATAGGAATTATTTATTTGTAAGATACTCAGACTATGTAATTTTTCAAGATGTAAGCATTATCAATAAATATATCTTGACTTTATATACAAAAACTGTATCGTGTACAGTGAATATTTGAATTAAGTTATTGAATTTCTTTTAAATAATAATTTAATGAAATGTGGTTGCTAGAAGTATCGTTTTTCTGGGTAAAGTATACGATGGGGAAATTATACATATTAGAGTATATGTACATCTAACAGTATGCTACTGTGATTTTATAACTTTTGTTGTATGATACAAAAGATTTGAAAACATATAAAATACTCACTTGGTTGCAATCACAAAATAAGAAAATAAATATTATTTTTACATTCAAAGCTATGATATAAGATCATTGGAATTTAATGAGATCTAAGAATTTAAGAGAGATTTTGTGAAGATTTAAAACTCCCGACTGAAAAGTAGCCGCAACGTCGATAGTATGTATTTTTAACAAAAATAGAACATGCGTAGTATATCCGAAAAAATATTAGTTTCATTTAAATCATTAGAATTTGACGAGTAGACAAAATAGGCATAAATATTTACTAAATTCAGCTTAGTTCATTTACAAAATATTTCAACAAAATAAAAGCTAAGCTGTGGTAAATAAAACACTTGCTGATAATGCTAAAATTTCTGTCAAAACAAATATTATAATCTTTATAGAATATTAACGAAACTATGAACATGTTTATATTATAAATTTTATTTAAGCAATTTATATGAAGTATATTCAAAATATGTTATTAAAGATATTTAAAGCTCTAATCTAAACATTTCTATTTTAAAATATTACTTGAAGCAGCCTTGCTGGTACTGAGATTTATATAGAGAAGAATGTATAGAACAGTTGAAAATGCATTAAGAAAGTTTTATAGCATGTAAAAAATAGAAAATCAATTCCCAATAATAATAAATTGTTGATGAATGTGTTGAAAAGCGGATTCTAGGAATTTACTTTTATGAAAGCAGTTACATGTTTTATTAAGCGTTTAGCTGGCTCTGATAGTGATTGATAAAATATTTTTCAAATATAAATCTCATGATTTAATTTGGAAATATAACAATAAAAATATGGGTCATTCTTTAAAATAATTGTGAGGAAAGAAGAATAGTTACTTCTTTAAATTCTATTTGAATAGTCTATCAAGATATTGCTGTAAAATTATAGCCATAAATTCATTGAGGGACTTATTTAGTTAAAAATAAAAATTGAGTTCCCAATTCTCCTTTTTATTTTAACTATTTAAAAAACAGGTAAAATTGTATGAAAAAGCGATTCAATTTATGGCAATATATAACATTTTCCTTACCTGAATTTGATAGAAAATTAATTAGATATCATACAAAAAATAATTTGATATCACGAGTGCAAAAGAAAAATCGTTATCTTTCATTAATTCTGTTAAAAATTCAATAATATCGGCCCACTAACGCTCCAATGGAGTCGGGTTTTATACGAGATTTTCAGGGATAATGTCGTAACTCATGCCGGCTTTGTTGGCCGCAGGTTTTGTTTTGATGTCGGGATTTACTTGGGATGATGAACTTCCTCCACTGTATTAACAGTAAATTTATACGACCTGAAACATTTACGACAGGATTCAATTAATTTGAACATTTTTGCGTCAATAGAAAACTATATTTTAGGACTCATTTGGACTTATATATTTTAATTTGTAGTCTTTCTTTCTTGACCGATACAAAATGCTTTTAGTTTGTTTTTGAAAATAAGCATACGCATTTTATAAAACAACTCTTAGTGGTGGCATCTTTTAACAAGAAGAAAAAATTTATCAGATAGAGATCAGCCAGATTTTATTATATTTCTATTTGAAGAGATATCCGTAAATCTTACTACCCACTTCTGAGTTATGGGGTTATATTTGCTTAGGTTCATCCCATTTTGTAAGACGTTTAGGGTCGTGACTTAATCTATTATCGTTCAAATACATTTTATATCTTATCTCATATTATTATTATATATTATATTATATATTTTTATTTATTTCTTAAACATGTTTAGCAATACTTATAAATATAAGAGAGGAAACCTCTTAGCATTCAATGGATTCATTTTGCGGGTGCCAAATCCATTGCAGGAGAGGAGCTTCAACAGTGACTGGGACTTGTGACCCAGGTGTAGGTTTAAGGGGGGTTATATATTAAGATTCTTGCTTGTTTTTTTTAGTATGTATGTATGTAGTTTTCTCTCATTGTTCCAGAATATCAAGTCCACCATCAATGTCTCTTGGCACGTCTTTGTCGCTGCAACCGATGCTCTACCCTCAAGGGTCACAGCCACCTCTGCCTCCGACCAGACATCAGACTCGTTCTTCAGCCGCTATACAGAACATGCATGTTATTAGTGCGTGAGTATTCATTAAAGATTATCATTATTATCAAAAGATATAAAGATACATATAGATAGATAGATAGATAGATAAAAAAAAGATAAAGTCAGTGATGGCCTAGTGGTAAAAAAGGCTCGCCTCTCTTGTCGAGGGCGCGGGTTCGATCCTGGCCCGGGCAAGTACCAATGTGATTTTTCCGAATCATATGTACTTTCTAAAAAGTATTTAGACATCACTGATTAATGTTGATACCCAAAAGAGGGTTGATGTCAGGCAGTTGGCCGGTCGTAAAAACAAATAGCCAAAACTATTCACAACATGTAAGATAGACCCTGGCTATAGCTGGGAAATTGCCAGGTAGATAAAAAGATAGATAGATAAAAAGATATGTACATATCTTCCTAAATATTTTTTAGTTCATATACTCAGCATTTATTTCTTTTATTTTATTCCTCTTTCTCATCTTTTCCGTTAATATAAATCCCAGCTAATATTTTTTGCTCCTTACTATTTGTCCTTTTTATTTGATTTCCTAAAATGACTAGGTCAGCTCGAAGACATCTTAAATCAGATGCGAATAGATCCTTAATAATAATATTTTATTCGTTCATAATACATAATAAACATTGGATGTGCCTGTATATTTACGAGTAAGGGCCAGTGATTTAAGATCCTTTGTCTACCACACCATCTGTTTTGGCGGAATGCCAAAGAATTTTAGTTTCAGCAAACTACTAATGTCACCCTTACTAAATCCACTTAGATAAATTTGTTAGATCCCTATTTCTTATACATATTTCAACCTATATATTTTAATAAAATTATTTTTTATAATAATACTTTTATTTATTGTACACTATATTTATAGTAAATAAGTACAAAATAAGGTATTTTTTTAATTAAAAAATACTCGTATAAGGCGTTTTAATCGCCTTATAGCAATATCTTTTAGAGAACTTAATTGTATAGGATGAAAAATATTTTGTTTCATATATTGACATTATTGTTGTAGTATTTATATAAAAATGTATTCAGTTATTATATATATGTAGAATTAAAGTGCAAAATTTTGTTATTTGAACGACTTTTGCTAATTTAATTATAGAATAACAAAATATATGCGTTCATTTATTCAATAGCTAGCTATCCGCATATTGTATAGTTAGTAAAAGTAAAATTTTAATAAAAGCTGTGTTAACTTGTATAGATGAAGAGAAAAATGTCATTTCTTTGTTATCAGTTACATATATTTTGCTATCAATTAATATATAGATCCTTATATGATAATACAATCACTACGAGAACTTAGAGATGAGATGGAGGAACCAATTTACCGGGTCAATGTGCGCATAACTTTGTACCTCGCATCCAACTGTAAGTTATTTGCAGACTATCAGATATTACCTCTATAAAAACTTATCATGCGTTAAAGAATATTACTCGAGTTATTTAAGATCAAAGTTTTATTATTAATATTGTTTCGAATCAATAAATTTAGTTCCTCATCATCATTAAACTATCAGAGCCCACTGCTCAGCGAAGCCTCTTCTTACATTGAGAAGGTTTGAGCATTAAACACCACGCTTGCTCAAGACGGGTTGGCGATTTCAAACTTATAATTGGAAATTGTAAGTCCAGGTTTCCTCACGATGTTTTCCTTCAACTGTTAGTGGTGTCTGAATACTCTTATAAAGTACGTATGACTCGGAAAAATCACATTGGTACTTGCCAGATTATGAACCCGCAGCCTCATGCATAAGAAGCGGGGTTTAAAGCACTAGGCTACCACGACTTTTAATTAGTTTAGTTAATTTAGTTCCTATATGAATAAAACTGTACAAACATCATTAGGAAGTTATGTAACAGTATGGAAATTACATTCCCCTATAAATGCTCGTAACATAAATGCCTCCAGTTCCTAGTGACAATACAACACAATACAGTACTTGGAAATTACCAACTATACAAATCTTACTTCAACAATATGAACTGAAAACTTTGCTTATTATAAAAAGCATTGCTAGTATTTTCCAAGCGTCATTGTGATGTTCTATACAATATTTCAGTATGTGAAAACAAGTGACGTCAACTTCACAGTTTTATTCTTCAGTTGTGAAGCTCGCAGTTATATATTTAAACTGCTTTTGTATTCATTTCATTTATAATATTTTTCTTCGTTCCGTTCATAGTAGGAAGCAGGGTGCATATAATCTCGTTCAATCATTTTTATAGTCGTTATTAAAGAGGAATTTATCTTATTCGTGTAGAATGATCTACTCTTTCGCGAGTATCCATTTAAATAAAACTAATATTTTTGGTTTAACTACGCGTTTTTTATTAATTTAACTACAAATAATAAAAAAACGCGTAGTAAATCCGAAAATATTCGTTTTATAGTACAATCAGTTATGAATAGATAATTTAGATTGCTGTAATGTTTAAATATATCCGTTTTAAGATAATATAACAATTGCCTATAATTATTGGGTCATACTTTTTATGTATCCCCAAAATAATCGTAAATTAAACTGGATACATATCGCAAGTTATGTTTAACCAAATGTTCTAAGCAAGTTATTTTTGTAATAATCTTATATTTCTGCTGACCATACTCGTTTTATCATATATGCAAGATTTTTAAACCGACCGTGTTTAAAGAATTTAATACGTCATCGTTCCAATCACGTTTTAATTATATATCGGCGCTACCAGCTTTAATAACGGATGCGACTTGAAAATAATTTGAGGCTGTCATCAATTCTTATTAAACCTCATTAGTATTTATGATTATTGTTAAAAGTAAAACGAAATCAAAGGAGAATAGAACTATGTTTGAATCTTGTTATAAATATGACGTCTGGACGCACGACGGCGGACTCCAGAATTGAGACTCCAGAATTGATAATTCAGAGTTCAGTGAGTGTGTATCAATGAAGTAAGTTATTATGAAGAAACTGAGAAATACAGGAGCATTAAGAACAATTGAAGTTTTATTTTAAAATATCATGGACCGTACTAGAAGAAGTGACATCTGTAACGTCAGCGAGGCTGGCGTCTCTCTCTCTTATAAAGCAACGAATTTGTAATAAATCTGATATATATAAATTAGTTATAAAATATAATTTTGTTATTACCATTAAATTTATAAAATAAAGTTTTTGAGTATCAAAAATATGTTTTAATCCAAAAAAATATACGGAATTTGCGTATTTTCTATGTTATTTATTATTTATAGATTGTAATACATAAGTCGTCTTAATGAGAACAATGACCCTAAGTGTTTGTATCCCAGCTATTGTTTTACTGATTAATTGATTTTGTCTCTGAAAGGAAACTTTCTAATTCACTAACAAAGTTTGCCTGTTATCGCTTGTTCCTTTTATTTCGGAAGATTTATCGGATATTAAATTGGCTTTTTACGCCTGTATTTTTGTAAAAGTTTTCTTATTTTCGTCTCTCTTAATGAGCGAATATATTTTTGTTTTGAGATTAGATTTTTTTCAGATAAAAATATAAATATCTTAGACCAATACTAACAGATAATTTAATGAATATTTACTGCATTAGAATGATTATTAAAGATTGTATATTATGATTCCTATAGTATATTTTTTTAATTATAAATAGCTATAGGACTTCAAAATTTAGATTGCCATAAAGTTTCGGTCAAATTGGGGAGCGGAATCAAGTTTACATCATATCGGACAGGGCTGTGTGTATGTCTGTATATGTATATTTAGTTACAATAGCTGTGGGGAGCCAATAACACACCGTTTCCATGGCAACGGGGCATGCGAGAGGGGGCCCTTTTTCCCCGAGGGAACGTTAAGAGCCCCCAGAAACCAGACGAAAAGATACCTCAAGTTTGAAACATTTTTGAATAATACTTTTACTTCAGAATGACGAGTGACTATGCAAAGGGATCTTGTGCTATGGTCGTCTTTTATTTATAGCTGTTAGTGACTTGCTATGATATGCTTAGTCTACATGATATGAATTAAATTTGGTCATAGTTAAATGCTTGGCTAATTTAAAAGGTTCCTTGTATCAGTCCCTCTGATTGTTAATTCCTCTAGAACCCTCGATTGTTGTAAAAACGTGCTGAGAATATTTGACGTGTACACATTTGAAGACAACCCTTCGCCCCCAGGGCGACACAAGTGAACTCTTAATATTTTATACGCTAGTGAACGCTCAACAACATATTGTTCGTTACTTCTATGCCCCTTAGTTTCAAGGAAATGTCTCCCATTTAAAACGGGATGCTGTTATTGTTTTCAGTTCATAGAAAACTTTACGAAAGAAATATTTCCAAATAAACTCAGAGAGTTGGAATGAGTTGTAAAAATATTTGTATTAGTATTTTTATGTAGTTACAAGGGTATATTATACATATTTTTGTGTTAAATCTTTTAGTATAATTTACTAGTGAAATCTAACGAATTTATATTAGTTATTTGTAAACTATTTAAATAACTAAAATTATTTAAATAGTTTATAAATAAATTACTTGGAAAAAACTATCTGAAAACTGTCTGCGGGATTTCTTTAAATCTAAATTACTTAATCGCCATACCGCTATCGTAATTAACAATTTCTATCAAACCAATGAAATTATGACGTAAAATCACAATATCTATTGTAAAAGTTTAATTATCTTGTTAAATATTGTAAGTAATTTTGCTTCATCATGTACTAGATGAAGATAAACGCTGTAGCGGAGATTTAATCTAATTTTAGGCACCGGTTCGGCTTTAATAGGCTTTGGAGGTCAGAAGGCAATCTCGCTACAAGCCGAATCTACTTACGTTAATACAGAGAGGCCAATGAACACTACATTATAGGGGCAGAAGTTAACTAATTTTATATGTATCCCTACTAATATTATAAATGCGAAAGTAACTCTGTCGGTCTGTTACGCTTTTACGCATAAACCATTGAACTGATTTTAATGAAATTTGGTACAGAGATAGAGTCGACCTTGAGAAAGAACATAGGATAGTTTTTATCCCAGACTTTTGAAATATTCTCTTGGAAACGCGATATAACCGAACTCCACGCGGGCAAAGCTGCAGGCGGAAAGCTAGTTTTCAATAATTGACGATTTTTTTGTATTTTATGTAAAGAAAATATATTTTTTTTAATAAGACTGGCTTAGTGCTCTCCCTCTGCCTTCACTCCATCAAACATTAGCAATGGATAAAGGAAATCACGATAAAAGCCTATTCTAGTAACAGGAAGAGCGATGGAAACGATCTAATTAACTTTTAAAAGGTTTTCGCGATTGAATTAAGGTGCAACAGTTAGTCTAGATTAAGTTATCAATATTGTTGAATCGTCGGCAGGGGGAGGAGCGCCTTATGCGGGAGTGGGGGGAGGACCTGGCGGAGCAGCCGTACGGTAGACGTACAAGACGCAGCGCTTCGCCCGGTCCTAGAGCGTTGGATGAGGCGGAAACGCAAACCCCTCACTTTCCGTCTGACGCAGGTCTTAACCGGGCACGGGTGCTTTGGTTACTACCTGTGTCGGACGGCCAGGAGAGAGCCGGGAGAAGGCTGCCATGAGTGCGGCGCTGCGGTGGACTCGGCCCAGCACACCCTCGAGGTGTGCCCGAGATGGGCTGCGCAGCGCCAAGACCTTGTGGCGGCTCTCGGCGGAGTGGACCTGTCGCTTTCGAGTGTCGTGGAGAAGATGCTCGAGAGTGATGGGTCCTGGTTGGCGGTGTCCTCCTTCTGTGAGACGGTCATGTCCACGAAGGAGGCATCTCAGCGGGAAAGGGAGAGGGCGGCTGATGCTCCCTCCCCCCGCAGGCGACGTACGGGGGTGCGTCGGAGGCAATTCCTACGCCTCCAATAGCACCCCTGTGTTCCGGGCTGGGGTCGGCGTGGTAACCCGGCCCTTTTGAAAGCCCGGCGTCGTCGGGGTGGTCCTAATTGCCGGGATCGCCCCCATTCTCCGAGGGAGTAAGTCCGGTCTTTGCCAGGACCGGCCAGTCGCTGGTGTGCCCTGTCGCTGACAGATCCGGGGTACACCGACATAGCGGCCGATGGCTTTCGCAGTGGTTTTAGTGAGTAGGGGCCTGCCCAGGCCGAGCCTCACACATCCCTTCCGGCCCCACCAAGGCCGGTTGGACGGCTCGTAAAAAGAGTTTCCACTACGTCATCAAAAAAAAAAAAAAAAAAAAAAATCAATATTGTTGAATGATTTAACTGCTTCTCTCTTCAATTATCGTATTTAATTTCTTATCTTAGTAATGACTACGTCAAGTGGATGAAAATTCACATCCCGAAAACATCTTTACATTTCTTTGACGGGTACTCTTGATATTAATGACATGCCAGGTCAATTTTGAAGCACTCGAGTTATGGAAAACGAAGAAATAATGATCACTCATACTTTCTAAACATTCTAGAGAATTTTTTTAGGGAAAACTTTATCGTCTAATTCCATAAGCGTTGTCAATAAAAGTACTTTTATTTCAGGGTAACTTTGATGAATGAATAGGGATTATCTTATTTGCAAGAATGGAAGTCTAAATTGTTTTTATCTGATAATTGGATTAATTAAAACTTTCTTTCTCCATTCAATAGACATCATGAGTGTCTCTCCACTGTTTGATATTATGGTCGCCGAGTTTCAGAAGCACGTCCGCGTTCTTACGAGCTTTTATGTAAATTAATGTAACAGTTTTGAGATATTTTTTTATATTAAAAGACACGTCTACTGTACAAAATTTCAGAGTGATAAAATTTGAACCATCAAACATGACTATTAATTTGAATTATTTTTATATAATATATTAGTATGATAAAATAATGAGATCTAAGATTTACACAAGTTTTATTCATATTTCACATCTCATCTTAATGATTACGGTTGCTGAAAAGTAACCGAAACGTCGGGAGTATGTAGTTTTTACAAAAATAAAGCTAGCGTATATCCGAAAAATATTAGTTTCATTTAAAAGTACAATAAAAGTTTGATACTATATTTGTTTCTGTTTTGTTATCAGCGGAGACGCGCTTGCCACCACTTTGTCAGCTCTCTATGGTAAACTGCTGGTAGTTATGGGAGTGGCTTTCCCCATGGCTGAAGTCATCTCTACGTACATTCCACCATCATTTTATGAGGTAAGTAATATAAAATAATAAATTCTTTTCATAAGGAAAGAACAATCATAACTAGTTTCAGTTGAAATCGGAACTAATATGATTAGTTGCACTTCATCTGTGTTTTATAGTTCAGTTAGTCAGTGAAGTGATTTTATTTTTAACTTTATCTTAATCGTGAAATAATGAATAATATTTCTGTTTTAAATCAAGGTTTTATCAAGGCTTTGACTTTAGTAATAACGTGATTGACTAATACTTAAAAGTCTTCAAATTAACAAATATAATACAAAATTTTAAATACCACACATAAAGATTCTTTAAACAATCTTTATTACTTTCTAAGAAATAATATCTACATTAAATGAATATTGAATACAAATTGTACCTTATACATAAAATTTTCTTTGTTGTTAAAGCAAAATGTAAAAAAAATATAGGAATGATGAAATTTAGTACAGACATGTATCGTATTTTATAGTTCTAACAAAGAATACATCTATCCCGAGAGGATAATGATTCCCATAGGATGGATTTGTTTACAAATGCAAACATATCTATCTCTCAGGAAAGATATAAATCTCATTGAATTTATATCCACATACATGTTCCGCTTTAATTCTGTTTGTTTTAGAAACATTACTGCATATATGGCCGTATAATTCAGGCCTTTATTCTAGGTCGTGCAAGTCTTTAATCCAGGTGTTTTATTTCTCAGGAAATGAATATATCTTATTAAATATATATATATATATATATATATATATATATATATATATATATATATGTTCCTTCTTCAATTCTATTTGTTTTTAAAATATTACAGTACTAGCTTTCCGACCGCAGCTTCGCCCGCGTGGAGTTCGGTTATATCGCGTTTCCAAGAGAACCTTTCAAAAGTCTGGGATAAAAACTAGCCTATGTTCTTTCTCAAGGTCAATTCTATATATGTACCAAATTTCATTAAAACCAGTTCAGTGGTTTAGGCGTGAAAGCGTAACAGACAGACAGACAGAGTTACTTTCGCATTTATAATATTAGTAGGGATATGGCCGTGTAATCCAGGTTTTTATTCTGGAGCGTCCAGGTCTTTAGTCCAGGTGTTTCTTCCAGGGCTTCTACCTATATCTATACATCGGCAGCATGGTCTTCTTGCTGTATATGTACGCTGCCTTACTCCGGGACAGGTCCAGGTCAGCTGCGGATACAACTGTTGTTGCCAGTGAGTAGACCAAAATATAACTTGCATGTTAATAACTGATTTGTAACGTTAATAGAAGGAGATAAGGTTTGAAATGGTTTGGATTTATTTTATTTGGGGTCACGTAATGAAGTATTTTTGTGGCTTGTAGGGTGTTAGAATAAAGTTATTGGCTCATAAGTTTATTCATACATATATGTATGTATTATTTGTACATTGTAGGTATTCGGCTTTAGTTTTTGAGTATACAAGCGGAGCCCCTAAAATTCAATGATCATTTTGTTACAGATATGTATATGTTTTTGTCTAACTTTCTGAAGGGCATAGAAATTTAACAATTGATTTATTATGTATATTTCAGTCCTTTTTTTATTACACATATTATGATAGATTTATTAATTATTATAAAATATTCAGATATTAGAAATTTGATTTAAAGCCAATTATATTAAGTTCCATTGATTTCAGAGGGCAATTTATATTTAATAAAATGTTTTACAACTACAAGACTCATTAATAAATTAACATTTTGTTTGAAAAAATAGGGAATTTTCATTGATTTATTGCACTGTAGACATTCTAATATTTTAAATAATAATTTTGCTATTCAGGACAAATAAAATAAATACAAAACCATAGAAATTGGTTCAGCTATTCTTGTATTATAAATGGTGTATCATTTTCTTTCAAAATAATTTATTTTTCTGTTAAAATTTCGTCAAAATATAATAACTCTTTATAAATAAATAAAAAAAATTAAAAGTTTAAGTGAAGTTAGCTTGTCTTAAAATAAACAGTCTTTCTCATTATGCCTGCAATTCAGTTTGAGACTATTTACCGTCTGTTAAACTCAGTTTATTTAAGAGACGAGCAAAATAACAAATAACTCAGTGATTCAGTTTACAACTTCAATTATATTTACTCAATTTTATTATTATGTGACGTAAAATTCAACAAATACAGATTTATCTTCAAAATTACGATTTTTCAGATAAAGCGTAAATCTAAAAGTATTTCGAAGTTGAAAGAAGAAAAAAGTAATTTTTAAAAATATATTTTGTAGTTGAATATCAGGCAGCTTAACTGATAAACGTTTAGGAGACTCGATGTCTCTGTCTTAATTTATTATAATAATAATAATCCTGTAATCTCTAAGTCCTTTATAGCAAACGAAGGTTTTGGACTGTTTTGTTCCCAAGTCGTTTAGTATTCCAAAACTTTAAATGCGGGAGAAACTTGAGCTCACAGCCTAATGTAAAGCCGTATATTTCAGAAATAAACGCTTTCTTGTCTTAATTAATAAAGTTTTTATGTTTATACTATAGAATAAAAGCAGTTCATCAAACTAAGATTATATTTTGTATACTTGATACAAGAGATACATTTAGTTTTAAGAATTAAATGGCGTAAGCTTTATTTCGTGTTCAATAACAGTTAAAACAAAAAAAAAAATACAAAATTAAAAAAATATATGTATATTAAGGGTAAACAACCCTTATGACTTAGGGGGTTGAAAAATAGATGTTGGCCGATTCTCAGACCTACTCAATAGGCTCACAAAATTTCATCAAAATTGGTCCAGCCGTTTCGGAGGAGTTCTCTGTCTAACACCGCGAGACGAGAATTTTATATACATATAAGATTAAAGACAATCCTGGCCCTGGCAAGTACCAATGTGATTTTTCCGAGTCATATGTACTTTCTAAGAGTATGTAGACGTCATTGATTAATGCATTCCCAAAGAGGGTTGATGTCAGGCAGGCGGCCGGTCGTAAAAACAAATAGCCAAAACTATTCACAACATGTAAGGCAGGTCCTGGCTATAGCTGGGATATTGCCATTTAGAAGAAGGGAGTAAAGACAATATGGTTGGTTGGATTGAGAAATATAAATCCTATTTGACATAAGCTGTTTGAGACAGATTGTAATGGCGTGCGGCTTCTCCAGGCTTAAGATTTTCATTGCTTTACAATACCGCCGTCTGAAGCTTTAGTTGAAGTATACTGTTACCGTCTGAAACCTTTCCAATAAAATGTATAATCATAGTTTTATTTATATACGAGTATATTAATAACAAAAGATATATATATATATATATTCTTATCAACCATTTTAATTTGTTCAAACTTTTAGTTGTTCGTCATCGCGTATTTGTAATTGAAATGAATTCTTTTTATATTTAACTAGCTTTCCGCCCGCAGCTTCGCCCGCGTGGAGTTCGGTTATATCGCGTTTCCAAGAGAAATTTTCAAAAGTCTGGGATAAAACTATCCTATGTTCTTTCTCAAGGTCAACTCTATCTCTGTACCAAATTTCATTCAAATCAGTTCAGTGGTTTAGTCGTGAAAGCGTAACATACAGACAGAGAGAGTTATTTTCGCATTTATAATATTAATAGGGATTCTCAAAGAAAATTGTTTGAAAAAAACTTGAAATGTTTTTCCAATTATTATATTTTTTGTAATTGATTAAAATTTACAATCTACCGTAAATATTCGTCAGAAATAGCTATTAAACTATTGTATGATAACAATTTCTACATAAAGAGCCTACTTTTATATTCAGCATCTATTTTCTATGTATCCAGAGTCAGATTCAAGTTCATCTCAATCTGAATCTGAGACATCATCTCATTCTGAACCGACCGCCCCGCCGCAGCTCGCTGGGAAGAGGTTGTCACTGGGTTTCGCCCTCGCAACACGAACACATCATTACGGAAGCTTCTACTTAAGAATGGGGGCTGTTGGTGAGTTAACATGACTTATTTGACAAATTATGTTTATCCTTAGAGTAATTTTATTGAGTAGTATGTATAAATCAAATATGTTTTACTTAAAATGCGAAAAAGAAATTGAAATAGGGATCTAAGTGTTGATGATTGTACGTATGTTTGTAATTGTGTGATTATTTTTTTAAGCAGCAATAACAAGTTAGGATTTTTATATATGTATTCGTAATAATTGCGGTATTAAAAAAAATGTTATAGATTTTTCCAATACATTTAGTACTAGCTTCCCGCCCGCAGCTTCGCCCTCGTGGATTTCGGTTATATCGCGTTTCCAAGAGAATCTTTCAAAAGTCTGGGATAAAAACTATCCTTTATTCTTTCTCAAGGTCAATCTCTGTACCAAATTTCATTAAAATCAGTTCAGTGGTTTAGGTGTGAAAGCGTAACAAACAGACAGAAAGACAGAGTTACTTTCGCATTTATAACATTAGTAGGGATAAAGGAAAAAGAAAAGAATATACTGAAATATAAATAAGTCAAAACTTTTGTACTTTTCCATTGTTCAGAAATATCTAAACCTAGAGGAATGTTGTCCACGAAATTAAAGGACGAAGTTGAATGCAAAAAATATGAACTGGAAGTATGTTAGTAGTAACAATAACAAAGCCGGTATTATTTTCTATTATTTGTTATGTCCCGTTTTCATTACAGTTGGTATAACAACTAGGGCAAGTGGCCCTCAGGAGCTACGGACTATTTTCATTTAACCCGGGGCTGAACGAAAGAGCTAAAAAAGGACAAAATGCGATTCAACTCTACCATTCATCCTCTGAATACGTTTGCATGAATTAAACCAGTGACTTTTATTCACTGAAATTTTTAATGTTGGCAAAATCTTTATGTTAAATAATAAATTTTGTGGGCATAGATTTTAATTATGATTCACGATTATGGCTTACAAAATTTGAATTTTATTCCTGTTGAACTTGCCAAGCTAATATATCATAATAGTTAAATTATTTAGAAGTATTTTTCAAAGCCTTGAAAATTTATTAAACATATATTATGAAAGTAGTGTCGGAACTTTCTGAGCCTGTAACAGTCGGCACTTTTATCATAAAATCAATTTAATTTTTTCGTTTTTATTTAAATACTAGCTTCTGTCCTCGACTTCATCTGCCTTAGTTTCAGAATAAGAATTGTATAGCTGACCGGGCGAACTCTATTTCTCCTTAAAGACAGTATCTACTTATCTAAGAAGATTTTGGATTTGATGAACTTATTTTGTTCAATCGGATAAATAGTATCCTATGTCCTTTTCCTAGTTCTAAGCTATCTCTCCACCAATTTTCAACCACATCCCTACAGACGTTGTTAAGTTATAAATAGTGTAACTAACACGACTTTCTTTTATATGAAGATAATTTTGTTGACAGCCTTTGGCATCGGTTCCATGATTTACTCTGGATTGGAATTCGGTCAGTACTGGGAGTTGGAAAGGAATACTAATTGTCATAATGTTCTCCTCGCCCTGACTCCGGCTACCAGGATGGCATTCATCTTCATTCAGATGTACTTCATCTTTCTAAATAATGAAGTAAGTTTACCAGCTAAGCTAATCGCAACTTTAAGTTAGTTACAATACGTTTTATTTTAGTAAGTTTAATAATTTTAATGAGATTTAAGATTTTTGCGAGTACTCATTTAAATGAAACTAATATTTTCGGATTTTACTTCGCGTTTTATTTTTGACACAGACATCTCGTCTGCCCGTGATCACGATTGCTAAAAAGTAGCCGAAACGTCGGGAGTATGTTGTTTCTTATCAAAATAAAACGCAACGTAAAATCCGAAAATATTAGTTTTATTTAGTAATTTTAGTATTTAAGTAACGAAAAAAATTAAAAAATGTTTCGTTTTCGCATAAAACAAATTAATTTATGTCTAGATTGTGTTCATCAATCTTATTTCAAAGTGATTGTGGATTTTTAACATTTTTTTCCTTCTAAGCTCGTGAAACATTTATTCCATGATGAATAATAAATCATTCTTTTGACAAAGTTTGCGTTATTTTTTCAGATACTATATATACATATAAAGATGTTTTTAAAATCACAACAAATTTTGTGGAGATGAAGCTAATATTTTCGGTTTACTACGGGTTATTTTATTAGTAATACAAAAAAACTTAGTTTCATTTAAATGAACACTCGCGAAGTTCTTAGATCTCATTAATTTTGGTCAGAATTAAATGAATTTTACGTTTTTAACTTCAAAACTACATATAAAAATTTCAGATGAAAGTTTACAAACACAAAATAGTGGCCAGATTCGGCTTAATGCACATGGTTGGCACGAATCTTAGTGTTTGGTTGAACGTGCTGGTTCAAGAGACGAAACACGAGATATTGACTTTCTACGACCCTGAAAATAAGACTATCGGATTATCACATCGATTGGGTAAGTTCACCAACTAAAATAGGAGGTAACTCTTTGTGGTTAAGTAAAAATGTTTTTTTTTGATGTTTATACCTACCATCATTATTCCTCGCAAAAGTCTTGAAGTGCTTCTGTGTTGTCTTAATCTTTGTCTGAACTTGTCAATAGGATATCGTTGGGGGAAGGGACGAAATAAAACACGAAGTATATTTTCACATTTATAAACAACTACATAGGTTTCCGCCTGCAGCTTCGCCCGCGTATAAATGAAAATGAAAATGAAAAAATGTTTATTAACAAAAAAAACACAACATAGTACAAAGATATATCCTGTGGTACCCACACTAGGTATTCCTGTGTCGTGGGTACCAATTGAAAGATTTACAAACATGTTTAATGTTGTCGCTCGATACATTGCATAGTTTAAGTTAAAAGTTACAAGATAGAAATTATGATAGTGAAGAGGTGCTATACTACGTGCAAGAATAGTTCTTCGGTGGTATTGTAGTTTAACGAGGAGAGCCAAGAAATAATTTTTGTTTTGGCTTGTTTTATTGTATAGTTCGGTTATATCGCGTTTCCAAGAGAAACTTTTAAAAGTCTGATATAAAAACTATCCTATGTTCCTTCTCAAGGTTAACCATACCTCTGTACCAAATTTCATTAAAATCAGTTCAGTGGTTTAGCTGTGAAAGCGTAACAGACAGACAGACAGAGTTACTTTCGCATTTATAATATTAGTAGGGAAGATTATTAAGACGATTTTAAATTATTTTTTCATCATTTTACGACTAAAAGTATTAAACAGAATCTTATATTGCATTGAAATTTTATGAAATGATCAACATATTGCATTTTAAGATTGTTTTGGTCTTTGAGGTTATGTAACCCATGTAAAAAATACGACGCTTTTAAAAATACTAACCTCTCCTAATTCCTAATCACTGATGGACTAATAAAAGCAAAAACTCCAAGCAATAATTCCAAGCTTCGTTCAAATAGCGTTCAATCAAATATACGTTCGTCTCTCGTATGAGGGGATCTAAAAGAATTCAATTTAGGATATATATTGAACATACATCTCGTGATAAACGAAATACATCCGTCTTTGACTGAACCTTGCTATTGAGTGCCATGTACTTGTATTCGACATTCCATATTGTCGTTCTACAAAATGACATTGCTTCTCGCACTC
Source organism: Danaus chrysippus (assembly GCA_916720795.1). NCBI lineage: Eukaryota > Metazoa > Arthropoda > Insecta > Lepidoptera > Nymphalidae > Danaus > Danaus chrysippus. The sequence goes on along the minus strand of CAKASE010000049.1, from coordinate 16,725,048 downwards.
GCATACTTTTAGGGACAATTTGATACTGATTTCTCATATATATGTATAATAATAAATTTATTTCCTTATACAACTCGCACTTGTGAAAGATTGTGTGCTATGCGACTATTTTTACTATTCATTATAAATTTTACAAAAATATATAAGAATCTTCTTCTACCCGGCAATTTCACAGCTTTAGACAGGGTCTGCATTACATGTTGTGAATAGTTTTGGCTAATTGTTTTTACGACCCGCCGCCTGCCTAACATCAACCCTCTTGGGGAATGCATTAATCACTGATGTCTAAATACTCTTAGAAAGTATATATTACTCGGAAAAATCACATTGGTACTTGCCAGGATCGAACCCGCGCCCTCGTGCATGAGAGGCGACCTTTTTAACAACTATGCGGCAACTGACTTACAAATATATATAAGAATATATATAACTATAGCTAATTATAACTCGATCGCTATATAACGTTACTTTTACATATTACATACGTATCAATTCCTTTGTTAGTTGGCGTATATACATATATTTACACGCGGAAGGGCCCTTATTACGCGCTACGCTGAGTGCAAGAAATGAGTCCCCTACAGGTTTTTATTTAGCAAAATGTCAACGAGAACAGAATTTCACAAACGGATAGACGCTAAATCTCTGTAATGATGTGTGATGTTGACATAAGAATCATTGAGCCTGCTTCAGTACATACGAATGTTGGAACGTGATTTAATTTATAATGAGATTTAGTTTGTTTAATTATACCTAATATAAACATAAAATCACGTGTAATAAATAGATTATTGAGGAGATTTAGTAAAAATAAAATTCATTTCTTTGTAGCGGACAAACAGAATTATAAATTTGCTTTTAAATAAAGTGTTTACAGACATTCGTAAACAAATTACGTTACTTAATGTTCCTAACCAAATAAAAAAACGTTTTTTTTTAAAACAAAACTTCAATTACAAGTACATTAAGATTAAATATAGATCTTGATATGTATCTTGTGTTTTAATTTACGACAATTGAGAATTCGAAGTATCTCACCAATTATTTTTGAATATTAGCTTTGATAAAGCAAGTAGGTACATTGACAGTAAGTTATTTGAAGGTACCATTTGAACTATTACTATAAAAATAGCATTAAATATAATCTAAACTTTCATGATTATGGAAAAAGAAATGATATCGATATAAATTTTCATAAAAAAGTTCCATATTTTGTACAAGGTAAAATGAAATAAAAGATATATATATATATATATATATATATATATATATATATATATATATATATATATATATATATATATATATATATCTATGTATATGTATCTTTACATAAAACATGTTCGTAGTTCCTATAAACCAGTTGGTTTTCCGTTTCATAAACCGTATAACCTAATTTTTTATGCACTACACGACCGCGCAATGCCTCCACGCGAGCCTCTTTGTTTCAATTTATGAACGCTTGACCCGGCCTTATTTACTTTATGTTACACGATAAATATATTATAACAGCCATAATGATTGTGTTACACGACATACATATCACCTATTTGACGACATATGAACATTTTAATGTCAAACATTGAATAAGAAAGAAAATAGCTAGAGAACTTGTATTATTTTCACTCAATAATTTTGATTCTTTCCAAAAGCATTCTCAAATATTAATGCTCAAACCTTCTCCATGTGACAAAGAGGCCTTTGCTAGGGGCTCTGATAGGCTGAAAAAAAGTCTCAAATTGGTTCATAAACTGATTATTGAATAAAAATGACGCTTGACAGTCAAAAATCTTACAAAGACAAAGGTTTGAAGATAAATCATATTAGTTTTAATACAAAGAATGAAATATCTAAATTATTTTATTGTCATATATATGTCATAATAAATGTATGTACAAGTCATATATGACATATATACTTGTATGTACAAGTATATACAAGTCATACTTCGATGTTCAGAATTCCTATAACGGCTGACCTCGGAAGGAATGATGACCTAAATTCAATTGCGGAAGAAACATTCGAGATATGTACCGTTGGAATTTCAACTATTATATGTAGATAAATTGTAGTTGAACTATTTCCTTTAATATATCGAATAGATAATAATATTCAATAGTTATTATTGAATTAATAGTTATATTTTTCATTAATAAAATGGAATGATCGTGACATGTTCAAACCCAAAGAGAATATAGAAATACTAGCTTTCCGCCCGCGGCTTCGCCCGCGTGGAATTCGCTTATATCGCGCTTCCAAGACAACTTTTCAATAGTCTGGGATAAAAACTATCCTATGTTCTTTCTCAAGGTCAACTCCATCTCAACTCAAAAAGACAGAATTACTTTCGCATTTATAATATTAGTAGGGATTTCTTCATTAAGTCTGTTCATTATCATGTTTTAAATTTTTTATATACAATTATGTTTATTGATTTGGTATTTTAGAATGTATTTTTTCTGTATAAATGATGTACGATTATTAATTATATACTTTTTCATTTCCAGCATTTCAAAAAGCCTTCGCTTCTCTATCAACTGAGGTCCCGCCTTCTCACCCCGCGGCTGCACATCTCAGAGTACCTCGCGGTTTGAAGGGACCTCATCATATCTTCGAATGCCGGCGAACTAACATAATGGGGTCCCTAGTACAAGACGCTTCCCCATTCCTTTTTCCATGCACCATCGAGTATTCACTGATATGTGCGGCAATACTTTATGTTATGTGGAAAAATATTTCCAAATATCCTTCCAAAGACGTCGCCGAAGCTATAGCCAAAGCGCGTATATTGGAAGGATTGGCATACAAGAAATCTCCGCATTTATACAGCGTGGACTGCGCTAGAGCTCATAAAGGTCTATTCTTCGGCATCTTGGTATTGGTTCTTACTATAATATCACTTATTCTATTTTTCGTTCTTATATCGAGGAGAGAATATGCGACTTTAGCTGTGGTTGAAGTAAATGTTTGTGAATTAGCGTTGTATGCTATGACTACATTCGCAAGTTTAGCTGGAATGGTATGCGTAAGGAATCTCAAATACGATGGAAATAGGAATTTGGAACTCGACAATATACTGCTAGTTGGAGCTCAGACTGGGATGTTCATTTACGGTACATTCACAATCATCGGTGGACATTTCACTATAGAAAAAAATACTATCCTAATCCTTATAACTGCTCTATCATCTTTGGTCCAAACTACATGTCAGACGATGTTTATTTTGGACGCTAGCAGACGATCAGCTAAAACTCCGGAACAATTACGCAAAAAGCCAGGCAGAGAAATAGTAACGTTTCTTCTAGTAACAAACTTAGCGATGTGGGCGATCAATACATTGGAGAAATCTCGAGCTGAATCACATCCAATACAATTGCATTTCTACGGTCTATGGGCTTGGACCATTATAACGCACGTTTCTATGCCGTTGGCTATATTTTATCGTTTCCATTCAACTGTCTGTCTGTGTGAAATATGGAAACGGGCATACAAGATGAAGCCAGCTTATATGTAGTATTGTGCCGAAGATAAAGAAATATTTTTAAAGTAGAACCGTGGCGTTATATTAGTGCCATACTTGTATAAGGATCATGTATATTCAATGCACACTTTTCCTTCTTATTCTCTCTGTAACAAATGCTACAGAGACTTTTGCTTGTATTTGTGTTAAAGTTGACTGCTGTAATGTTAAGTTATTTAGATATTTTAATGTGTTATTTATTTGTAGCTTTATTGATCGCTTTAACTATTATAATGAAATATGTTTATATGACACAGTATTTGTCAATGAGACGGGTCGGTTTGTATTACTTTTAGCGTTTTTTGATGTTATTTTTGGTTGTATTGTTATGTAGTGGAGCGTTAGTGTTCCTGTGTTCATCGTATAATCATGTTTAGATGATAGATTGCTTGGTATAGATATAGATATCTACATCTACATTCCATATACAGACATACAGAGATCATCTCCATCGCATAACTGAAATAAGCTTCAATGAAAGTGTCTTCCAATAGGTAATATTTTTTTAAACGTTCATAATTTACACTCACATCAACATATACTCAAATCCAAGCGAGTTTGCTTGTGTTCTTATCGTGAACTGAATTAAACAGTTTTTTGTAGAACTGGAATATTATAGTCAATAGTATATTATGTGTAAATTAATGGCCGAAAAGTTCTCGAATGGACACCACGGCTCGGAAAGCGCATTGGGTTCACGGTGGATGCATGCCACCTTCGACCGAAGCGTGGAAGTGGATTAGGCTTATGTCCACCAGTGGACCTAAAATGGCTAAAGCGTAAAATGGACACTTTGATTTTGTTTCATTAAAACTTTTGATAGACACAAGCAAAATATTTTCATTAGACATCGGGAACAATGATATCGACCTAATATTTTTTTGGAAGCCTTTATAAACAGTATTTGTATTTTAGCTCATACTTTACATAATGGAGTATAGTCTGATAGATGTTTTCTAGCTATATATTTTGCGATGTATATGTAGCTACAGTATTTTGGATATATTTACGAATCATTGATGGACCCAGTAGTACTAGCTAAGTAAACGTGACACCAAAGTTTTATATGTAGAACATTAATACATATGTAGTTTATATTTAATTTTAATATATTATATTTTGAACAAATTTTTATAATAATTTTAATTCGACACTTTCATAATAAATTAATTTCAGAGTCAATATTAACTAATCGTAATTTTGATATCTGATATTTTTCGTCTTTTTTTTACATTACGTTACGTACGTTACGTTACGTAACTTTTTTAAATCTTTATAATCTAACGACTACTCAATATATTATTGCTCAATTTACTGATGACAGTTTTATAGTACTCAATAGAGAATTTATAAAGTTTGAACAATAGATGTCGGTAGTTTTGGTATTATGTAAAGAAATGGATTATAATATGGACAATGTACCCTTACCCTTAGTAAGGGAATACAAAAAACCTTATTTTTTTAACCTACAACATTATATATTAATTTATAGAAGGTAGAGCCTAGCTGTAGTCATGTAACTACAGCTCGAACATGGGCTGGCTCGACGGTGGAAGTACCGCCCTCTCACAGAAGATCGGCGTGAAGTAGTCTTTAATGGTTGCGTTTCGTCCGATGAGTGAGAGAGCCGGTTGTCTTTTCCCTATTCCCTCCCTTTCCTGATATTTCCCTATTCTCACTCCTCATTTTTCCTCAACAATCAAGGTTGGCAACGCATCCTTAACACCTATTTTGAAGGTTCAATGTTAACTACCTTCCACCAAGTAGGCCGTCTGCTCATCTGCAACCTTTGACAAAAAAAATAGTATTATTTCTATATATATGTATTTGCAATATTAATTTTCCTCACTTTCAGTCTATATTATATTTATACGAAGATATTTCTGAATAGTGTTGGAGCATGATTGAAAATAAATTTTGTATCAGTCATATTTGGGAGATGATAAAAAGTAACTGTCTTACTTTGTATATTATAGAAGATTAAGTAATAACTTTAATGTATCTGAATACTCATAATATTTAATATATGTAAAACTGTAACTTGTAATGTTTGTAATTATTTTTCTATGAGATGTTCAGTTTTTTTCAGTTGCACCTACCTTAATAACTGTACTCGTTGAAATCAAGATATTGTTATTTTATTATTATTTATTTAAGAAAATTCTTTTACCTATAAGCCAATGTAAACTTTATTTCATTTATGTTAATATAGAAAAGATTGAGGCGGTTTTATTCGTTTAAATAAGAAATAACAAGGTCTGACAAAATAAGAAATAAAATCTAAGTTTTCGTCTTTTCTAATAATTTTTTATGTTTTTTTTTTTAAATGGAAAAATAGACGAGAAGATTTAAAAGAGATAAACAATTCGTAGAATAAATACTTGCTTTCAGAAATTATGTTATATTTTTAAGATTTCTTTATGTATCTATCTCAATATTTACAAAAATGAAAACTATTTGTAATTTTCTGTTCTTTTCAATGATCATTGTAATTATTTATGAACCGACAAATTTAAAGTGATAGTGATACTAGAGTAATTTGCTATTATATTTGTATACTATTTATTTTGTTTAGGTTATAATACTGTGAATAGAAAATAAGAGTAACACATTGGATGTTTATCGTTTACAAGCAAATAAACTTTCTTGAAACTATCGTACATTGTATTTTGTTCTTAAACTTACCTATTGAAACGAAATTATAATTATACTTTAGTTTTTTTGCTCAAATTCTTCTACCTGGCAATTTCCCAGCTTTAGTCAGGGTCTGCCTTATATGTGAATAGTTTTCGTTAATTGTTTTTACGACCGGCCGCAGCCTGACATCAACCCTCTTTTGGGAATGCATTAATCAGTGATGTCTAAATACTCTTTATTTAAGGGTATAAAACTGTAATAAGTTTTATTTAAGGGTATAAAACGGTTTTTCTCGATTACCGGAAAAAATAAACTCCTATGGAAAGAAGTCATAACGCTAAGTTATGGGTAATAAAAGAAACTAAACTATTGTATTCACACTTTTTTCACATCACCCCAAAATCTATTTGAAAAATTCAAAAAACCAAGAGATTAATTAAATAGTAATAAAAACAATAATTAAAGCAATTAGAATAATATAAAAATAAACAAATATCCCACCTCATTGAGTTACCTTGGAGTAATTAATGTTACAATAAAATCATAGATGTCACTAGCCATAAGTTACATCGCTTAAGCAAAATGTTTCACTTTTAATTGTTTGTTGGAATTTAAATAGTAATGGTGTCTTTTTCTAGACACTTCATACGAAAACATTTAGCTTTTACAATAATTTATTTCTTTTCATGAATTTGTTAAAAAACTTACATATTTATGAACCCAAATACGGTGTATTTGATTCGAAGTATATTTTTTTTCAGCTTATTTTCAATTATTATCGAAAAATCGCCCGTTAAAAAAATACAGTTTTTTCAAAATGTTGGAATGTTTTCTGTTCGTTGAAATCTAAAAAAAATATTTAAATAATACTATAAATATTAAAACTGGTATTACAATAGACATTTTGTACAATATTTATTTTGCATAACGACAAAAGAGTACTAATAAAAGTCGTTCGTATCTCGTTCTATTGACCTTATTACAGACGGTATTGGGTATCAATTGAAAAGGGTTGGTACATGCATCTTAGAACAACCATAGAAATATAATTAGATTGTATTATTACAATATATTTCCACGAATTATTAATAGACATTTAACTTAATTTTTATGAAATCATTTCTTTATTAGATGTAATGTTGACAATCCTATGTATTGTAACTGTTAAAGCCCTATTGTTGATGTGAATGCGTCGTCTACATTTAACCCAGTGAATCGTGTTATGATAATTTTGTCACGGCCATAACTCTTCTTCTACCTGGCAATTTCCCAGTTTTAGCCAGGGTCTGCCTTGCATGTTGTGAATAGTTTTGGCTAATTGTTTTGACGACTATCCGCTTGCCTGACATCAACTCTCTTTTCGGAATGCATTAATCAGTGATGTCTAAATACTCTCAGAAAGTACATATGACTCTGAAAAATCACATTGGTGCTTGCAAGGATCGAACCGCGCCCTCATGCATGAGAGGCGGGCCTTTTAACCACTAGGCCACCACTGACTTTTAACTGTCACGGTCATTACTAAATGTTTGTGTTCGTCTGCTATTTCATCACACCTTTCTTGTGTTGAAGCTTAAAGTACGTATTGAGATCGTTTTGAGACCAATCTTTTTAAACAACTTTCCAACTTATAGTCTTTTGACATACATTCTTTATTTATTCGTTTTTGGTTAGCGAATTCAAAGGCACTATACATTTTTAATATTAACTCTTTTTTGTTAATATAAAGTAACTGGTGACATTAGAATTACTACTCGGTATGTTCATAAGGTACAAGCCTTAATAGTTTTATTACGACATAAATATGATTATACATTTAATAAAAACAATATAAAATAATTGGATTTGTAAATATTAAATTTAATAATTTGAAGGATGCTATTATTTTAATGAAATATGTGTATAAAGATAATGAATAACAATTATTATTTACGAGAAAATCTTGCAACGCTTCATATAAGAAAGAGTTGGTTTATATTTCAGGATTTTTTTGTGATATTATTAATTTCGACTGTTTTTAATAAAACCATTGTTATGAGCAAAATGAATAATATTGCCGGAATACTATATAAATGCGGTTATATAGTAGAACCAAGAATTTTACAAACAACAGATGTAAAATGTACTGAAAAATTATTAATAATTAAATCATTATAACAATACAAATATTAGTATGAAAACTATATTTAAAGTAAATAATATAAAAATAGCTATAAATCATGAGACTTAATATAAAATTCTAATGTTTTTCTATATACAATCAGACGTTGAACGATCCGTCTTCATACGACAAAATGGCGATTGCTTAGAACTTCATAAATAATGCCATAAATTATTTAAGATAAAATACAACTATCTGTCAGATTGAAGCCTTATTCTACGATATGTCTATATCATTAATATATCACGACGTACTTATATTGATAATAATTTGTACTGACTTCTTCATCTATATATAAAAGAAAGTCGTGTTAGTTACACGATTTATAACTCAAGAACGGTTATAGGAATATGGTTGGAAATTGGGGGAGAGCTTAGAACAAAGGAAAGAACATAGGAAATTTAATTGTGTTGGATCGAAAAAGAAAAAATACTTAATAAATTTCATTATCTGGTTATTTAGACTCAATAGGGAGGAAACTTCTCAGCATTCCATGGATTCACCGTGCGGGTGCGGGGTCCATCGTTGCAGGGAGAGGAGCTTCAACAGTGCCTGGGACTTGTAGGTAACCCAGGTGTAGGTTTAACTGGCCCCTTCCAAACTAATTCCAAATTAACTCAAACAAAGTCGCAGACAAAAACTATATACTCGATTTATAAATATTGGCATTTTGATTCATTCTTTTATTTATAGATAGATATCTACTTCTCTCCCTTTTATATGTTTTCATTATTATAAATATATTAATGTATATTGTTAAATATCCCCAAAACTGGAACAGAAGGCTGATCAATACAGAGCATGCATAAACAGAGGAAGTGCAATGGCGGACGTTTCAGAGCGTAGAAAATATTTAAATTCTCATTTTTAAAGTTTCCTAATATTATATACTAAAATAATTCAACAAAATATTTAAGAAAAAAATTTTAATGTTAAGATGAAGATGCTTGACCATCAAAGCTTAGTATTCTTTTAAGATATTGTAACGTATTTTTGAACTGTTTTAAAGGTCTTACTATTGTGTATATTATTTAATTAGTAATAAATCTTTACAATACATTTTTATGCATATATTATATATAATATTTTGCCTTATCCATATTTTATATTTAATGATAAATTGTTATCCTTCGTTGCATACCAGCGATCCCCTTCCACATGCACCCTTCGTAGAAACGAAGCTTCCAAATTTCTATTTTTATAAAATAACTGCATCATTTTATTTCAATTCAGACCCACATGTTCTATATTTTCGATAATATTGAGTAGAATTCAATTTCGTTTTACTAAAATAAACTTATGTATACATGTATATTGTTTTTTTTTTATCTTTTGATCAATAACTTTTAAGATTTGGTACTTTTTTAATATAATTACCTCTTTTATGCCAGTTTATAATTCAGCTGAGATTGACTCCATTGATTATAATGCCTTTCAAAACGTCTGCTCAATAACTATTTCAGTATCACAGTTACTTTTAATTCGATGTTGTCGTAACTGGGGTTTATTTTAATTCTAATTATAAAAATTATTTCATAACTTGTCAAAACTTTTGTATGTTAGACGTGAGCCAATTCTTGAGCCCAATCAAGAGTTACATTTCTTTACAACAAGCGGGTGTATATAAACTTGATTGTGACTGTAGTTTGTCATACATTGAACAGAAAATGAGAAGCATCGGTACAAGGGTGAAGGAACACATTTCAGACGTCAGAAATAGGCGCGCGCCGAAGTCAGCAGTGTGTGAAAATGCATTGGACAAACCAGGCCAGTACATTAGATTTGATAAACCACATATACTCGCTCGTGAAGACAGATAACATAGCAAACTGGAAACTAGAATGCATTGAGTATGAAAAGTGCATATTTTCTTTATCTCTAATCAAGCTGCCATCTTTTGGTCGCAGAAAAACTTTTTGTTTGTATAGAATGCGACGCAACCGTATACACGAAATACTACAGTAATTCGCTAGATGTCTCTTTGACAAATACTTTAATATAATAACAATTTTATGTAACTTTTTTTTCTTCGTCGTTGTATGCAAATAATTTACCTAGTCATTAAAACTTAGTTATTTACATGACAATAATTGAAATCATTATCTTTGATATTTATTTAAATCCATTTGTGACATTAAAGTACAATGAATCCGGAATGTAAAAGTTTTGTTGTTACACTTTTATCATTTATTTTGGTTTACCAAGTAAGAACGAGGTTCACAGAGGCATGATATGTTTTCTCTGTTTCCCTTAACGGAAATGTGTGTGATTTATGAGTATTTTGTTCAATAAAATATGTTGAAACGAAACGAAATGGAGTAATATTTGCGTGAAACTATATAGCGTTATATATAGTATATATATAGCGTTTCTTATCGAAAAGTCACCTAAATAATTAATTAAGTCAAAGTTTTTCAAGTTTTAAGATAGCATGACGTTTTCGTATTCACAAAGCATAAAAATTAAAGATGTTGCTAACATTTCGATCTACTAAAAAGCGTCATCTAATTAGAACATTGCAAATTGGAAACTAGAATGGATTGAGTGTGAAAAGTGTCAATCAAACTGCCATCTTATGGTCGCAGACATACTATAGTTTGTATAGAATACGACGCAACCGTATACAGGAAATACTACAGTAATTCGCTAGATGGCTCTCTGACAAATACTTTAATGTAATAATAATTTTTGATTAAATTTTTAAATAAATAACTCTGAAGGTTCTTAAACAATTTATATAATACAAATACTTATTAAAAAGTTTATTAAAAGTGTATATGTTTATTTCGTTTGGACAAGTAAAGTTTTGATTCACAAAATAATATTATTTTCATTCTGAAAGAAAAATGTCCTCAATAAAAATTCACTTGTCACAATCCGTTCACTATGATAGTGATAAACAAGGTAATATTTTTTTGGAAAACTGTTCTGTATTTGAAAACTTTTGAAAATAAATGGTTTTTATGAAAAAAAAAATATAATTCTTAATCAGTGGAATTTGAGTATATATTAATAAATTTTATAATGGAGGCAAAACTGGAATTTTGAGATTAAACTTAAGCCCTCGAACGTAAATTGCAGTTCATATGATTATATATTTTTCTTCTACTAAATTAAACAGTTTTTTGTACTACTGGAATATTATAGCCAATAGTATATATAATTATGTGTAAATTAATGGCCGAAAAGTTCTCGAATGGACACCAATGTGATGGATGGGCCAATGGACAACAAATGACACAAATGGCTGAATTGTAAAATGGACACTTTGATTTTGTTTCATTAGAACTTCTGATAGACACAAGCAAAATATTTTCATTAGACATCGGGAACAATGATATCGACCTAATATTTTTTTGGAGGCCTTTATAAACAGTATTTGTATTTTAGCTCACACTTTACATAATGGAGTATAGTCTGATAGATGTTTTCTAGCTATATATTTTGCGATGTATATGTAGCTACAGTATTTTGGATATATTTACGAATCATTGATGGACCCAGTAGTACTAGCTAAGTAAACGTGACACCAAAGTTTTATATGTAGAACATTAATACATATGTAGTTTATATTTAATTTTAATATATTATATTTTGAACAAATTTTTATAATAATTTTAATTCGACACTTTCATAATAAATTAATTTCAGAGTCAATATTAACTAATCGTAATTTTGATATCTGATATTTTTCGTCTTTTTTTTACATTACGTTACGTACGTTACGTTACGTAACTTTTTTAAATCTTTATAATCTTAAATACTACTCAATATTATTATTGCTCAATTTACTGATGACAATTTTTATAGTACTCAATAGAGAATTTATAAAATTTGAACAATAGTTGTCGGTAGTTTTGGTATTGTGTAAAGAAATGGACGGTAATATGGACAATGTAAGGGAAAATAAAATACCATACAATTTTCTTATCCTTCAACATTATATATTAATTTATAGGTGGTAGAGCCTAGCTATAGTTATGTAACTATAGCTCGAACATGGGCTGGCTCGACCGAGGAAGTACCACCCTCTCACGGAAGATCAGCGTGAAGTAGCCTTTAATGGTTGCGTTTCGTCCGATGAGTGAGAGAACCGGTTGCCTTTCCCTATTTCCTCCCTTTTCTGATATTTCTCAATTCCCACCCTTCCCTTTTCCTCAATAATCAAGGTTGGCTACGCATCCTTAACACCTACTTTGCGGACGTTCATAGGAGACGGTAAGTACCTTCCACCAGGCCGTCTGCTCGTCTGCATTTTTGAGATAAAAAATAGTATTATTTCTATATACATATATTTGCAATATTAATTTTCCTCACTTTCAGTCTATATTATATTTATACGAAGATATTCCTGAATAGTGTTGGAGCATGATTGAAAAATAAATTTTGTACCAGTCATATTTGGGAGATGATAAAAAATAACTGCAGTGCAATAGTCATACTTTGTATATTATAGAAGTTTAAGAAATAACTTTAATGTATCTGAATACTCATAATATTTAATATATGTAAAACTGTAACTTGTAATGTTTATAATTATTTTTCTATGAGGTGTTCAGTTTTTTTCTAAGTTGCACCTTAATAACTGTACTCTCTCGTTGAAACCAAGATATTGTTATTTTATTATTATTTATTTAAGAAAATTCTTTTACCTATAAACCACTGTAAGCTTTATTTCATTTATGTTGATATAGAAAAGATTGAGGCGGTTTTATTCGTTTAAATAAGAAATAACAAGGTCTGACAAAATAAGAAATAAAATCTAAGTTTTCGTCTTTTCTAATAATTTTTTATGTTTTTTTTAAATGGAAAAATAGACGAGAAGATTTAAAAGAGATAAACAATTCGTAGAATAAATACTTTATTTCAGAAATTATGTTATATTTTTAAGATTTCTTTATGTATCTATCTCAATAGTTACACAAATGAAAACTATTTATAATTTTTTGTTCTTTTCAATGATCATTGTAATTATTTATGAACCGACAAATTTAAAGTGATAGTGATACTAGAGTAATTTGCTATTATATTTGTATACTATTTATTTTGTTTAGGTTATAATACTGTGAATAGAAAATAAGAGTAACACATTGGATGTTTATCGTTTACAAGCAAATAAACTTTCTTGAAACTATCGTACATTGTATTTTGTTCTTAAACTTACCTATTGAAACAATATGTCAATAGTTTTCGTTAATTGTTTTTACGACCGGCCGCAGCCTGACATCAACCCTCTTTTGGTAATGCATTAATCAGTGATGTCTAAATACTCTTTATTTAAGGATATAAAACGGTAATAATTTTTATTTTAGGGTATAAAACGGATTTTCTCGATTACCGGAAAAATAAACTCCTATGGAAAGAAGTCATAACGCTAAGTTATGGGTAAAAAAAAAACTATAACTGTATTTACACTTTTATCACATCACCCCAAAATTTATTTGAAAAATTCAAAAAACCAAGAGATTAATTAAATAGTAATAAAAACATTAATTACAGCAATTAGAATAATATAAAAATAAATAAATATCAAATATCCCACCTCATTGAGATACCTTGGAGTAATTAGTGTTACAATAAAATCATAGATGTCACTAGCCATAAGTTACATCGCTTAAGCAAAATGTTTCACTTTTAATAATTGTTTGTTGGAATTTAAATAGTAATGGTGTTTTTTTCTAGCCTCTACATACGAAAACATTTAGCTTTTACAATAATTTATTGCTTTTTCATGAAATTGTTAGAAAACTTACCTATTTATGAACCCAAATACACCGTTATTTGATTCGAAGTATATTTTTTTCAGCTTATTTTCAATTAATATCGAAAAATCGCCCGTTAAAAAATCAGTTTCTTTTGAGAGTTGGAATGTTTTCTGTTCGTTGAAATCTAAAAAAATTATTAAAATCTTTATCTATAAATAAAAATTTCGTGTCACGTGTTTGTCCGCGATGAACTCCTAAACTATTAAACCGATTTTAAATTTGATTTGCATTCGTGTGCATTTTGATTCAACTTGAAAGATAGGATAGCTTACATCACAATTTCTAGTAACAATATTATTTTATTGTAAATTATTTGTCTATTTAAGAAAATGATTTGTCATTATTACAATTATCTGTTGACTGAGTTAAGTATTCAATAGACGGCGCTATGTTAAAAATACAAACGTCATGTATGAGCGACTATTTAATACATAATAGCATAACCACCTCGTGTTTCTGAGGCTAAGCTATATCCTAAATTCATTTATTAAAAAAACGTAAAAGATATTTCTTGATTATAGAATGCGATACGAAGTTCGCCGGGTCTTCTAGTAATACTATAAATATTTAAACTGGTATTATAATAGACATTTTGTATAATACTTATTTTGCATAACGACAAAAGAGTACTAATAAAAGTCGTTCGTATCTCGTTATATTGACCTTATTACAGATGCTATTGGGTATCAATTGAATAGGGTTGGCACACGCATCTTAAAACAACCATAGAAATATAATTGCATTGTATTCTTAGAATATATTTCCACGAACTTTTACTAGTAGGTATTAAGCATAAATTTTATCAAAATTACTTCTTTATTAGTACCTATTATAAGTTGACAATCCTATGTATTCTTCTTCTTCTACCTGGCAATTTTCCTAGTTTTAGCCAGGGTCTGCCTTACATGTTGTGAATAGTTTCGTCTAATTGTTTTTACTACCGTCCGCCTGCCTGACATCAACTCTCTTTGGGAATGCATTAATCACTCGGAAAAATCACATTGGTACTTGCCAGTATTGAACCCGCGCCCTCATGCATGAGAGGCGGGCCTTTTGACCACTAGGCCACCACTGACTTTTAACTGTCACGGTCATTACTAAATGTTTGTATTCGTCTACTCTGTTCATCACACCTTTATTGTGTTGAAGCTTAAAGTACGTATTGAGATCGTTTTGAGACCAATCTTTTTAAACAACTTTGCAACTTGCGGTCTTCTGACATACATTCTTTATTTATTAGTTTTTAGTTAGCGAATTCAAAGACACTATACATTTTTATTAAAAACTGTTTTATTTTAAATACGAAGTAACTTTGTGACATTAGAATTATTACATAACCTTGTACCTTAATAGCTTTATTACAACATAAATATTTTTTATTTATTAAATAACAATATATTTTAATTATTTAAAGGGTACTATTATTTTTGATGAATTGTATACCTATTTCAAGATAATGAATTGCAATTATTATTTGGGTGAAAATTTTGCAACGCTTTATAAAAGAAAGAGTTGGTTTATCTTTGAGGATTTTTTGTGATATTATTAATTTCGACTGTGTTTAATAAAACCATTGTTATGAGCAAAATGAATTATATTGTCTTCTCTAATTAACAACATATTGTCGAAAATCGGAATGTACGATGTAAATGCGGTTAGATAGAAAACAACGATTTTACAATCAACAGATGTACTGAAAAATTATTAAAAATTAAATCATTATATACAAATATAAGTATGAAAAAATATACAAGTAAATAATATAAAAATCATGAGACTCATATAAAATTCTATGTTTTTTTATGTATACAATCAGATGTTGAACGGTCCGTCTTCACAAGACAAAATGACGATGATTTAGAACTTCATAAGTAATCCCATTAATTTTTTAAGATAAAATACAACCATCTGTCAGATATTCTACGATATGTCTATATCATTAATATATCACGACGTACTTGTATTGATAATGATTCGTACTGACTTCTTCATCTATATATAAAAGAAAGTCGTGTTAGTTACACTGTTTATAACTCAATAACGGCTGTAGGGATATGGTTGGAAATTGGCGGGGATATAGCTTAGATTAAAGGAAAGAACATAGGAAATTTAATTATGTTCGATCGAAAAAGAAAAAAATGCTTAATAAATTTCATTATCTGGTTATTTAGACTCAATAGGGAGGAAACTTCTCAGCATTCCATGGATTCACCGTGCGGGTGCGGGGTCCGTCGTTGCAGGGAGAGGAGCTTCAACAGTGCCTGGGACTTGTAACCCAGGTGTAAGTTTAAGGGGCCCCTTCCAAACTAATTCCAAAATTAACTCGAACAAAGTCGCGGACAAAAACTATATAGCCGATTTATAAATATATAGTTGATTCAATCTTTCATTTATACTTATATCTATCTACTTCTCTCCCTTTTATATGTTTTTATTATTATAAATATATTAATGTATTTATTATTAACTATTACCCAAACTGGAACAGAAGGCTGATCAATACACATCATGCATAAACAGAGGAAGTGCAATGGCGGACGTTTCAGAGCGTAGAAGATATTATATTCCCATTTTTTTTAACACTCCTAATATTATATAATAAAGTTAAACATTTTAAAATTTAAAGAAATGAATTTTAATGAACTTTTATTACGAATGAAGATGAAAATTAACCATCAAATTTTAGTAATCTTTTAAGATATTATGAAGTATTTTTCAACTGTTTTAAGAGTAACTATTGTGTGTATTATTTATTTAGTAATAAATCTTTACAATACATTTTTATGCATATATTATATTTTGCCTTATCCATATTTTATATTTAATGATAAATTGTTATCCTTCGTTCCATATCAGCGATCCCCTTCCACATGCACCCTTCGTAGAAACGAAGTTTCCAAATTTCTATTTTTATAAAATAACTGCATCATTTTATTTCAAATCAGACCCACATGATCTATATTTTCGATAATATTACGTAGAATTCAATTTCGTTTTACTAAAATAAACTTATGTATACATTTATATTGTTTTCTTTTATATCTTTTGACGAATAACTTTTAAGATTTGGTACTTTTTTAATATAATTACCTCTTTTATACCAGTTTAAAATTCAGCTGAGATTAACTTCATTGATTATAATGCCTTTTAAAACGTCTGCTAAAATAACTATTTCAGTATCACAGTTACTTTTAACTCGATGTTGCCGTGACTGGGGTTTATTTTAATTCTAATTATTAAAATTATTTCATAACTTGTCAAAACTTTTGTATGTGAGACGTGAGCCAATTCTTGAGCCCAATCAAGAGTTACATTTCTTTACAACAAGCGGCTGTATATAAACTTGATTGTGACTGTAGCTTGTCATACATCGGACAGACAAAGAGAAGCATCGGTACAAGGATGAAGGAACACATTTCAGACGTCAGAAATAGGCGCGCGTCGAAGTCAGAAGTGTGTGAACATGCATTGGACAAACCAGGCCAGTCCATTAGATTTGATAAACCACATATCCTCGCTCGTGAAGATAGATATATACCAAGGTTAATCCGCGAGTGAATGAATACTCGATGCGAAAGTCTTAGATCTCATCATGCGAACAATGAATATGAGACCTACTCTAATAACTAAGGACTCAAAATTCAAATGATTAAAGATACTAGCTGAACGCTATATACACTTCAATTTATGTAACAACAGAATACAGTTTAAATTTAAGTCACTGTCTTGGTTATGGACATAACACTAACATGATTAAAAAAAAACTCTGACACATAATCGTGAATTTTGAATGAGTTAAATATGGTTTTAAATTGATTTACGTAACTTTTTTCAAGTTTTAAAATACAAAAAAAGGAAAAAAAGAGGTCACTGACCTTTTAGTATTCATAAAGCATATAAATTAAAAAGATATTGGTAACACTTCGATCTACTAAAACGCGCCATCTAGTTAGAACATTACAAACTGGAAACTAGAATGCATTGAGTATGAAAAGTGCATGCATATTTTCTTTATTTCTAATCAAGCTGCCATCTTTTGGTCGCAGAAAAACTTTTTGTTTGTATAGAATGCGACGCAACCGTATACACGAAATACTACAGTAATTCGCTAGATGTCTCTTTGACAAATACTTTAATATAATAACAATTTTATGTAACTTTTTTTTCTTCGTCGTTTTATGCAAATAATTTACCTAGTCATTAAAACTTAGTTATTTACATGACAATAACTGAAATCATTATCTTTGATATTTACTTAAATCCATTTGTGACATTAAAGTATAATGAATCCGGAATGTAAAAGTTTTATAATGTGACACTTTTATCATTTATTTTGGTTTACCAAGTAAGAACGAGGTTCACAGAAGCATGTTGTGTTTTTCTGTTTTCCTTAACGGAAATATGTGTGATTTATGAGTATTTTGTTCAATAAAATACGTTGAAAGTAAAACGAAACGGAGTAATATTTGCTTGAAACTATATAGCGTTATATATAGTATATATATAGCGTTTCTTATCGAAAAGTCACCTAAATAATTAATTAAGTCAAAGTTTTTCAAGTTTTAAGATAGCATGACGTTTTCGTATTCACAAAGCATAAAAATTAAAGATGTTGCTAACATTTCGATCTACTAAAAAGCGTCATCTAATTAGAACATTGCAAATTGGAAACTAGAATGGATTGAGTGTGAAAAGTGTCAATCAAACTGCCATCTTATGGTCGCAGACATACTATAGTTTGTATAGAATACGACGCAACCGTATACAGGAAATACTACAGTAATTCGCTAGATGGCTCTCTGACAAATACTTTAATGTAATAATAATTTTTGATTAAATTTTTAAATAAATAACTCTGAAGGTTCTTAAACAATTTATATAATACAAATACTTATTAAAAAGTTTATTAAAAGTGTATATGTTTATTTCGTTTGGACAAGTAAAGTTTTGATTCACAAAATAATCTTATTTTCATTTTGAAAGAAAAATGTCCTAAATAAAAATTCACTTGTCTGGGCACAATCCGTTCGCTATGTTAGTGATAAACAAGGTATTATTTTTTTGGAAAACTGTTCTGTATTGGAAAACTTTTGAAAATAAATGGTTTTTATGAAAAAAAAATTCTAATTCTTAATCAGTGGAATTTGAGTATATATTAATAAATTTTATAATGGAGGTAAAACTGGAAGTTTGAGATTACACTTAAGCCCTCGAACGTAAATTGCAGTTCATATGAATTATGATTATATATTTTTCTTCTACCTGGCAATTTCCTAGCTTTCGCCAGGGTGTGCCATACATGTTGTGAATAGTTTTGGCTAATTTTTTTTTACAACCGGCTGCCTGCCAGACATCTACCCTCTTTGGAAATGCATTAATCAGTGATGTCTAAATACTCTTAGAAAGTACAGATGACTTGGAAAAATCACATTGGTACTTGCCAGGCCCACGATCGAACCCGCGCCCTCATGCATAAGAGGCGGACCGTTCAACCATTCGGCCACCACTGACTTAATAATGATTATTTTATTTTTATTTTAAGATGATAAGCGTTTGAGTCTTTATCGTCGATCTTCGTGGATGTATGCTTCGGCGATTCCCGTGGCGATCCACTAGGTGGCGCCGGAGAGTGGTGTTACCGCCTCCGTCTCCTCGAGACAGTAGACGGAGGGGTAGGTATAAAATCTTTCACTTCGTTAACGAAAAAAAGGTACCAAAATATGTAATATGATGCACTATATTATTATATGTAGATGTGTTTTTTTATTGTATCTCCCTTTTTCTTATTTGAGATGCCTTTCATAATTGTTTAAACATTTATATTTATTAAGCACAGACACGTTATTGTTTTGATTTACAACTATTTTAACAAAATGTTAAATATGATATACAGGTAAAGTAATAGCCATTCTCGACGGGAGCTCACAACGTGTTGATTTATATCAAACAGCTTATATTACTAAAACTTAAAATTGTCTTTATAAATTATTATTAAAATGTACATAAATATTAATAAAATTGAGAAATAATGTAAATACTTACACTATAGAATAAAATTTGTATCAGAGTTGCTAAAAATAATAAATGACATTATGATGAGGTGCAAAAAAGAAAAACAATAGTACAATGAAGACACAAAAAGTAACGAAAACTGTATAATGATTGAACGAAAGGCCATTCTTCATTCCGACCCACACTCTGTGATGCTTCCCTCTTGAGAGATGACCACAGTATCAGATGATCAGTTATCAATGGAATTATAATTAATTTGTACACACCATAGATGCAAAATCAACGTACTACAATTAATTTATTCGATTGCAAAATTACATCTTGATCATTTGTGGCTGAAACAAAATACTTAAAATGATAGTCGGTTTTAAAAAACAGGGACTTTCAAGTAGCATATATTAAAAAAAATCCAAATTATAATAATAAAAGGCATAATAAATTAATCATATACACTATCGAAGTAGTTTTTCTCTTGCAGTAAGTTATTAAATTATTTTAAAAAGTACTAAGAGAAAAATCTTTTTATCGATAACCATGATATTCATCAAATGTTGCAAGCTGTGTTTCAGCCTTAGGGTTCTACAGAGAATTCATTATGATTGAAGCAAGCTATTGTGTTTAATCTCAGAATTTACTACAAATACTTGCTTAAACAATTTCATACAATTACGTGTAAAGAACGCTCCAAACGATAATTTCAATGGAATTTTACGCTTACCTCTGAGATTAAACATTCAAAGCAGTTTTAGAGGCGTTTAGTGGTTCACCCGTATTCATAGGATTTGTCAATCACATCGGGGTCATTAGGAAATTAATCCGCGTGTTTCGTTGCCAAAATTGTCTGAGTGTGTTTTGATAGGATTCAAGTATAGCCATGGGAAGGATCAATATGTTAAAATTGTTTTAGAAAAGCTATACAATCCTATATAATTCTAGAATTAAACTGTGTATATTTCTGTTACCTGAATTTAAGGATGTTGTTGTATTTTCAATTTAATGATAAAACATATTGTTGGCCTAGTGGTTAAAGGGCCCGCCTCTCGTGCACGAGGTTCGATCATGGCAAGTACCAATGTGGTTTTTCCGAGTCATATGTACTATCTAAGAGTATTTAGACACCACTGACAGACGGTGATTGAAAACATCGTGAGAAAACCTGGACTTATAATTTCACAATTATAAGTTTGAAATCACCAACCCGTCTTGAGCAAACATGGTGATTAATGCTTAAACCTTCTCCATGTGAGAAAGAGGCCTTTGCTCAGTAGTGGGCTCTGATAGGCTGATGACGATAAAACACTTTTACTTACTTTATGGCGTGTTGCCAACAAAGTAGTCGGTTCATGGGTCCCGATAGTCCGAACAGCGTTCAACGGCTGCAGCAGACATCCCAGAGGCAATCCAGCGCTGAACTCAATTAGACAGACATAGAAGCTGAAACAACGTTTAAAAATAAAAGTAAAATAACACTTATGAAACTAAACCTTTCTAACGATAAAGTACAGAATATCATTTTGATATTGGTATCTATTTTGATATAAATATTATATGATTTAAATAATAAACTTTTTTAGCTTCACTTCAGTTCTTAAACAAATTTTTCAAAAAGGTCAATTTATCTTATATACAAATTTAATATATCCTTTATTATTTCACACAATCGTGAGGATTTATATGAAAATAAAAAATAATATGTCTTTTAGACTAAAACGACCTTTGCATCTCTTTGCTATAAATCATTTGATACAAAGTGAATTTGGTTCATCGATTCCACTTAAAACCTATCGATCAAATTCAATATAGGTAGGCCCATCTGATTCAATCCCGTCTGTTTTGTTTAACACTTGTTTACCCAACATCTAGTTAAGGTGGGTAAACTTCATTTTAAATGAATATAAGCAAAGCTATCGATGTCAAATTACGATTAATTTTACATTAAAATAAGTACAAAATTACTTTTTACAACCCCCTAGCCAATTAATTGGGCTTTGTTAATTGCGAATATATGCAAATGTATTGACAGTAGATATACCGATTGGCCTGAAACAAAAAAGTAGAAAAGTCTCACTGTAGTTAGAAATAAAATATGATTGAAAATAGAAAAGCAAGTATAACTGTCATCATTTAGCACCAAAACAAAAAAAACTACAACATTTCGCCTATAATTATGAACTCAATATTAATTACATAATTTATACAAATTAGCATTATCGTGATATTTCGCATATTAATTCGTTAAGTACCTGTTAAGTTCATTATCAAATTATCGTATATATGTATAAGCAATGATTTATGATAAAATTTGTAAAAACATACAATATAAAAAAATATATATTTTAAAAATATTTAAACGATAACCTCTCTAAATAAATATATTTTCAAACTTATACTACAGCATTGAAGTGTTTCAAATGTCTCTTCTTTAGTGGAGTTATAAACATAAAAAGTTTAAGCTGACATTTATTTCCTACTAGCTTTTGCCGCGACTCCGTCCGCGTGGAATAGTGACTTACGGCAGATTTTTGGTTCTTCCCACATAGTTCCCGTTCTTGTGGGGTTTTCGGAATGGTCGAGTTCCCGTAGAATTTTCAGGATAAAACCTATGTTTTTTTTATTCACAATGAAGTACTCTTAACCAACAACATATGTATTTATTTGTTTATTTGAATAAAGATTAATATTAGTATGTTGATACAACTTAAACAAATTATTTCGACCAAATTAGGTACCATAAAAACGGTTTTTGTGAGTTAATCTTAAAAGATAGACATATACTGTCGCGGACTATTTTTTAGATTATTAAAAGAGCTATTATTCTTTAATACATATTTTTTGTGTATCTTGAACCGTTTTCACGGCGCAAGCAACGGAAGGCTTCAAAGATGAAATAATTTCTCCCGTTTTTTACACATTTACCACTATATCTTTGCTCCTATTGGTTGTAGCGTGATGTTATATAGCCTAAAGCCTTCCTCGATAACTGGACTATCAAACAAAAAAAGAATTATTCAATTCGAACCATTAGTTTCGGAGATTAGCGCTTTCAAACAAACATACAAACAAACAAACTCTTCAGCTTTATAATATTAGTATAGATGTTAACGTAACTATCAAACATAAAATAGAATATTAATTATAAATAAGCTGGAGTGATACTCGAAAATTTACTCGAAACTGAAGGTTTTTACAAAGCCCTACTAATATTATAAATGCGAAAGTAACTCTGTCTGTTACACTTTCACGCGTAAACCACTGAACTGATTTAATGAAATTTGGTACAGAGAGAGACCTTGAGAAAGAACACAGGATAGTTTCTATCCCAGACTTTTGAAAGGTTCTCTTGGAAACGCGATATAACCGAACTCCACGCGGGCGAAGCTGCGGACGGAAAGCTAGTACTTATATAAAATACAAAACTCAGAGTTAAATAAAAAGACATCTATAAAATATTAACTTGCGGCAACTTTGTTACAAATTCCATTGAGGATGGTCAATTTATTGGACACCTTCCGTTTCAATTTGAGTGTAGGATGTGACATATCCCCTGAGAGCAGTTCCAGAAGCCTGAACCTGTCCAAATGGGGTCATAATGCCTCCCAAGTTTCTAAGAGTGGGTAAAGTAGGAATTTATAAGTTAGAAATAGCAATTTTGGTTTTTCATACCTTTCTTACTCACCTTTCACATCTCTTTAAAGCATTTTACTTTTTACTGCATTTGTCATTTCTCACAGGCTTAGTTAATACTGTCATCTTTTGGCCTGATTATAGCTTAACAAAAAAGGATGGTTTTCATCTTATTTTTTATAGGATCAGTTGTCTTAACAGTAGCGAAATTGTCGAATCAAGTAAGAAATTCTAAAATGAATAGAGAAGTTGACGGAAAATCTCGCCTGCCCGTGATCACGGTTTTTGTAAAGAACCAAAACGCGACGTCGAGATAAATGTGAAATAATGTAATATATCTAAAATCAAAGCTTCAATTAGAATGTCTTACTAAATATTTTATTGCTTGAAAACTATAATTTTTTGTAGATCAAAGTATCTGATGATTTAAATGTATTAATTAAAATCTCAATAAACCCGTTAAAAAGTAACTGCAGTAAATGTCCTTGGAAAAACATGATTTGTAATATATCGTCTTATATTGCACGAATAGAGTGCACTTTATTGACTTTAGTTTACATGAATTGTTAATTTTCTTTAACCACATATCAGAAGGGTCGGAATTTGTTATTTTATCTTTACATCTAAAAGAGAAAATAGAAGATGCTAGTGCCACAATATTTCTTCATTATCCCATAGACATTGAGAATTTCCAATTACTGTTCGTGTAAAGTGCCTGAAAGACCGCCATTCTAAGATAGCGAAATAGACAAAGAGAATGTTTGACGATAATTACTCTCAAGAAAGTTATACCCAAGAGAGATTACGGTCGTGGTTACATAATGTCGTATAATCGCAATAGCTCTTTTCTAAATGGTCTCTTTAACGTGATTAGTTATGTAATGGGAAAACATGATCTAATTTCTGTTATTCAAATAACAAAGATAAGAATAATTATATACTAAAAAAAATACCAACTTAATGCCTCCTTAATATAAAAATTTCCTATACCATTTATTTTAAACATTTATTAATTGACAAAATAATACCACTTCTTTTGTAAATGCAATAAAATAGAGTTATGATTTTAGTAACAAATATATATTTTGATATTAAATATGAGAATGCATGAACATTTGTTCAATGCTGAATGGGAATATGCAAGTGAGGTTCCGATTTTACACAGTTATAGTCATTGATTTTATGAAAAGTTTGATCATCGTTTAACATCTCAAACTGGTTTTAGTTTTTGTAGTTTTATTATTGTGTTTACTTTATTTATTAAAATCATATTCTAAGAAACATTACATACATTATGATGCCTTGTAAATGTTTGGTTCCATAAACGTATAACAATGGACCCATATTATATTAATATAATGTTAACAACTATTGTATTCATTTGAGAAACATTAGAGGAGTGTTTTGGAAAGCCAAACAATAATCAATCTTCGTAAATGAAACTTAATAATCTTCCATCGTTTGATTTATTGTTATATCAAAAATTTAGATTGCTTTTGTGATCTTTGTAGTTTAATTGATTACAACATAAGTATCAGGATGTCTTTAAGCAACAAAACAATGTTATTAGTAATTTAAAGTACATAGATACAGTGATAATTTATTTTAAAATATGTAATTTTAAGCTCTTTAAAAAATATTATGCACATCCAGTTGATGGTTCAACACTAAATAAATTATTAAAACTTCAAGTATTTGAATGAAGTATTCCGGTCATTAATATTTATATTTTATAATTAAATAAGGTCTATTAAAATAAATGAAAATAAAGTCAACATAAAGTTACAGGAAAAAGCAAAAATACCAACTTTATGTCCTCTATGCGTGTTACAAATCTGCTATAAAACACAAACTGAGAGCATTGTGGAAACACACAGAATATTACACCGACAGTTATACGTAGCTTTAGATTTTTTTTCACAAAATAATACAAAGTATTTATAGTCAATTTATTATTGTAATATCATTATATGTTTATTAGTATTGTTGTTTTATTATTAATTAATTTGTTTAAAGATACATGTTTGAATGAACAGTTAGAATTTTATAATATTCATAAATTCTCATAAACAATAGATTTAATTTTTTTTGTAAGTATTAAAATTTCATACCTTGTATTTTTAAATCTCTAGCATAAACACAGATGGTGTACCCAGCACAGATGTTACCGCAATAACACTAAAATGAAAGTAAGCTATTGCATACAACATAACCTTCTGCGGTCGTTTGTTAGTAGTCAGTTCTGATGTCTAATTGAAATTTTTGTATAAAGTCAAAATATCATTTCCATTGTATAAATAAAGATATATCATTTCAAACAAGCTGTTTCTCATGACTGAACCTGCGTGGCTTTTAAACTCAAGTTAGTTGTAAAGAAAACATTTCTCTATTTTATAATTCACAGAAATAAGCCTACGATCTTTTTAAAAACACTGTTTACTTTTTAGAAACTTTTAATTATTAAACAAGGTTAATTCTTCAAGAGAAGTTTACGAATCTATTTACTTTCAAATCTAGAGTAAATAATTCAGATACATATAAATTTATAAGTTGTCATCCAATTTTTTATAGTTAAATTTTGTTAACTTAATTGTCAATTAAAAACAAGATTTTGTAATAAATTTTTTTTTATTATTAACCATAACAGTAACTTATCAGATGAACCTCCGAAAAGCTGAAAATAATAATAATGTACCAATGTACATTCATGGATAACAATGTGTATTAGTACCCGAGTTAATATTGTAATTTACATTGTCACAGTTTTGAAATAAATTATTTCAGCTTACCCAATTTGTGGAAGTAACTATGTTCACATATTTATGTACTTATAGGAATTTCCTTGAAAATGCTTGAAAAATGTTAAAAGGTGTCATTTTTGAAATACACATAATTTTAAACATACGTATGCATTGATAAGACTAAAATAAAATCATGGGACACATCGAATATCTACAAACGTACATTAAAATGTTCGTTTTGTAAAACAACAAAATAGTTTAACGTAAAAAATATAAAAAAACCACACGTACACACATTCATACATGGGAAGGGGAGCACTGTAGATCAAGCAGTCGTTTACTTAGGCGTGAACCTATTTGAGTAAGGTCAAGCTGAAGTGGCACGTTCTTTGGAAGGCTACTTATTGAGGAATTAGGATTTAATAAATTAACGGGAAAGAACCTTGCAATAATGAGGCATTACATAAACTAAATAGAATGAGAATTAAAAAACAAACGGGTTAAGCTAAATAAAACAATTTAAACAACAAAGAATAAAAAAAAGATTCTTAATAGGCACTTCTTCAAAATAACTACTTTATACATCAAACACATCAAATACAGTTATTGTCCTAAATAAGTTAAATTTTAATCATCTTATCACACGTGATAACTTATTAAAATTTCTATTAAGACTCTTGAGTGTTTATTTCACATATTGAAAAAAATAGTAACGTTCCGTGTTATTGAAATGACAAGTACATACATCTTCAAATATTTAGTATTAAGTTCTAATTTTAAACACTATACTTGCAGTAATAAAGTTAACCAAACATTATTTCTATTTCACTACAGTGCAAATGTATTCACTACAAATACCAGATAACTACTTGAGTATATTTGTGACTCATTTCTAATTTATTATTTTAATGAATAATTAAATAAAAATGTAAAAAAATAATTGAATAATAATTTCGAGAAAAATATCTGTATTTTATATTGTGATCCTTAAACTTTAAATTTTAAGCAAGCCATTACCAGCGAATCCATATGCGTAAAAATAAAATAAAAAAAAATACAATGAAAAAACTTTTAAGTACATACTACGCCCGCGAAGAGGCAAAGAAAATTCTTGAAATCTTAAAGTAATGAAAATAATATTATTTTTTGCTTTTTAGTGTTATTATAAAACACGTATGCAGGATAGAGTAGGCGTTTTAAGATGGGAATACTTTCTTTGCGTGCATCTCGTATCATAATAGTCGAGTTCAGGAGTCTGAAATTTACAAAAATGAGCGAAAACCGCGTAATAAAGAAAGAATTACAGCACGACGTCTTTGAGAATCATCCAAAAAACCTGATGTAGGACTTTTTCAAAAGCGCACTCATATAAAAAGAAGTGATTTCCCAGATTTTTTCTGATTTCCCTCCGTTTTTAACGAAGCCTATTAAAAAACCTGAATTGGTGACGATAAGACCACAGGGGGATGAAACCTTTCAGATAAAAAAAATCTTAAATGGGTCCAGGAGTAGTCGAGCAATCGGGGCTTATACATAAAAAAATATTTCGATCAATTGAGACCCTCCCTCTCTTTTGAAGTTCGTTAATTACAAGATTAAGAAATCTGTCTTGCAACAATGAAGGACAAACATGATAGACCTTAAGTTATACCGTTACTTAATATATATTATGTATGCCTACACATTTTAATGATTTTCATAAATTTTCTCAGGAAATTATCAGGGGAACTGTTATGAAGTTTACAAATATAAATATATAAATCGAAATCATTCACGGACACATTTAAGTCACTCATTCATTTGTTGCACATATACATACGAGTACTTAATGCAAATTTTAGACTTATATGGTTTTCTCATGGTTGCCATTGTCAGAAGGGCACCAAATTGAAATAGGACCGAAAAACACTTACGAGTACTTTCGAAAAAAAAAAAATTTAATCACTTGACCCAGTGGAATGTTATTAGGTAAATATAAAAAAAAAACAGATTTATTTGATAATCTCCTCCTTTTTTAAAATCGGTTGAAAAGTAGCCTCAGTTACTTCTAATGATATCAGCTATAATAAATAAAAATCGTTGTTGTCAAGTTTGTTCATTAAGGGCTGCCCTCACTTTGTTTGAAAAATTCTGTTTCGGAAAATAACCTACTCAACTGAAGTTGGAATAAAGCTAGATATACAATAATTATAATTTTCGTTCCGCTCAAAGTGTCATTTAAACGAAAAATGTACTCGTTTTAAGCAATAATTTACTCAAAAAAAAAAATTTATAAATAAAAATCTAATAGTAATGAATAAAATTATTCTTACAACTTCATATGTACTCGTAAACTTATCAAGGCAAATTGTAACCTCTTAAAATTAAATACAAAGCTTTAATTAAACGTATTTCATACTAAAAAGTTATTCGTCGTTACTAAATGATTGTGAATACCGCTTGACATTACAGCTTCGGAACTACAATTGTTGTTGAAAAATTCATCTACAGGATTCCAGACTCCCTCTGAGCCACCCTAACTGCCTTCTAATCAAG
This sequence comes from Danaus chrysippus, assembly GCA_916720795.1. NCBI lineage: Eukaryota > Metazoa > Arthropoda > Insecta > Lepidoptera > Nymphalidae > Danaus > Danaus chrysippus. Next base: position 16,696,053 of record CAKASE010000049.1, on the reverse strand, counting down.
CGGCTGGAGTGCGTACACTTACGAAGTGGCTTTTCAAACATCAAAGCTTGCGCACCCCAAAGAGATTGGGGGACGCGAAAATTATTTATTAGTTGTTAAAAAAAGGGAATTTTGGGATTTCTTCTAAGGCTTATGCCTTTCTTTTCGAATCTGGCTCGTCTTTATAATCCCTTTGTAAACCGAAATAAAGAGTGATCAAGATATTTTTAATCAAGCCTTTGAACTTTTTCAATAGGTAACTTCGATAGGTATTAGTCTGAGTAAGTCTATAAAGTAACGGTTAATATATTTGTTACATGTTTTGTAAGATTTTTTGAGATCAAATACAATGAATACGATTGCAAGTAGTAGAACATATAAAACATCGTAATTTAATAAAACATCAAAACTTTAATCTTACAAATAAATTCAAAATTTGTTGTATGAATGTACGTCTAAATTTGGAGTACTATTATTATTTAACAGATATGACAGTTTTTATCATTTTATCAGTATTTTATGTTGGTATTTGTATGATTGAAAATATTTCCTGGACGCCGTTTTACTCAAACTATCACTTTAAGGTCGACATTTTTTTTAACCTTTAAACACATTTGAACACTTCAAATCTCCAAAACCTTTTTCTAATCATTTTTAGCTAAGTTTCTATCCCTGTTGATAATAAAATAATAATTATTAATGAGGTATAAATCCTACTATCAACATTTTAAACTGACAAATACTAATTGACTCTTTTCATGAAATGAACTATGTCTGGATAGTTAAAAACCCATACATATTATAACATAAATAATAATTAACTATAATATTCAACAAATATATTCCATTAAGCCATTTTTATTCACCGGTTCTTAAATATAATTTCCTGTTTGATTCAATATTATTTCCGTTGATCGCACTGAAAATTAAAATAACTATAAATGCTGCTGCAATTAACAACAAAATGAATTAATAATTCAGAGTATTGTGGGCGAAAAGCAATAATTTGGTATGCAAAAGAATCTCTATCAATTAAATTAAATAAAACGAAATTAACTAGCTTATTGTTTTTATAAATAAACAGTTCACTAAAATATAATCAACAATATTTACTAAAGTGAGGGTAAACTAATTTATGTAGATTATCAGTAACTTATTTGAGGATACTTAACTTTAATCTCCAAGCTTTTTGAATAATATAAATTAAATGTGGAATTCAGAACTAACTTACCTGGTCTCATTGCTATTTTGTACATTATTTCTCTTAATTCTCTAGATAAAAATCTACCTTGCTCTTGTTTCCATACCAAATATCCAAAGCGCTATTCGTTACCCATTTAGAAGGTCTATAATCTCTTGATGAACTAGGAGCATCCTCTTTTAATTTAACTTTTCCTTCGATAATAAGTCTAAATAATAAAAATATCATTAAAATTGTTTTCATTATTGAAAAGTTGCTTGTAAACATCATCTTAATTAAAGCTAGGAACTGTTCCAAATAGGAATTGTACGTTGTTATATAGTGCACATTAACAGAAAATTAGTAACGATTGCTTCCTGTTGTTTTTTTGTATACTGACACACAATGATATTTGTCTTGAAATCCAAATAAATTGTGTTGACAATTTATATTTTGAAAGTGATACAAATCTAATAGAAAAGAGAAAAAAATATATATTTAACATTAATCTTTACGTTTTCTATAAATAAATTCAACATTTGATATTATATATTCACAATATGCACATGTTTGTTACTATTCTCAAACCAGAATTGATTATACGCCGAATAAAATACTTACAAGGAATATTGATGGAGTTTAGACTTAAGAACGATCATAATGTAAAATGGAATAGATACATATATGTATCTGAATCCTGGAAGCTGGTTGTGTTTATCCTTTTATTGATATTATCCTTCTTGTACCCTTGATAATATGGCCTACATACTGTCACCCATATGACGCCAGTAACAAACCGTTAAATACACGTGCTGTCCTGGTTTTGGCGAGTAATTGAGCTATTACTAATTAAACAATATATTATAGTAAATATATAAATAAATTTATATAATTATGTCTAAACATTAAAAGAATTGGTTGAAACCGGAATTAAAATCGAAATAAATAATATAGAATGAAAACTGACTCTAGTTTTTGAACATGTTTCTCTCGCAATATCGCCTTCCAGTCGCTACTCTAATTAATAGGTTCCTGGTATAGGTAAATTATGAATAAATAAGTGCCTCTAAGTATAAACTTGTTATTGTGGACTTTAAAATTTTTCTCATAATATTTTAATACTTCATTGAAGACTGTAATTGAGTTTTACATGAAGGTTCATAAACAACCGGAGTTTGGAACTAAAATAACCGTTAAATTCAGATAAAAACTGCCATTTGTATTTGTTGAATTTAATTATATATGACGATGATAAATTTTTTAAGCACTGAATTTTGTTTTGTGCAAAACAACTAGAGCCTTCACTGAAAGGACTAGAACTGTAGTATTCAGAATGAAAAACAATAAAATATAAGCAACACCCAAAAAGTAAATTTTTCGAAATAAGAGAGAAAAAAGAGGATTGACAAATTTTTTTATAAAGACAAATAAATTTTAAAGAATGTGTAACATGATTTTATTGAATAAAAATATACATATAAAGAATAGGTTCCTTTTGACTCTTTGAAAACCGGTTCTTTGCTTAGTGGGTCTCGGTGTTTGTATTGAAAAAATTAAATGTATATGTAAAATGAGTTACAATTAATTGAATATTTCTAGAAAAACTGCTTCTTATACATGTTGTAATGTAAATTCAATATACAATATAATTACCATAAGTAATGTGTAATAAATTTTTAGACTTATATGATAATTTTGTTCCAAAAGTCCTATGGTATATATATTTTTTCATAATCTAAAATGTTGTCATATTAATTGCAACAATAATTCTGGTAAGAGATTAAAGTTGGTTCTCAACCCAAAGTTTTGTTCGTTACATTTTCTAGACTACTAAGACTAATTTTTTTCTTAATACTGTTATGAATCAAAGGTTACACGCTGTAACTCTAATTATAATCCCCGTAATTAAAGTGTTACGCTACACTATCTTACTTTTAGTCACTTACGAGATAAAGAGTGCTATTATATTATCTTACTTTCTTAAAAGGATTATATTTAATGCAGATATGTATTTTATTTTACTTAAAAACTTTACAAAAGAACTGACTTTTAATGAAACTATATCAATGAGCAGATATCATTCATTTCAACAATTCTGTCAATAGCTCTCGATCCCACATTCCAAAGTTCTGCTACTATTATTCATATCAGTCTTGTTTGAATAAATGAAATCCATTGCCTTTCCAACCAAAACGTAAGATGTACTGAATTGATCATTTTCAGTTTTTTTTATATTGTTTTTAAATCGTTTAACGTTTTAAATGTGTCTGTTACATTACTTAACATGAATATTAATAAAATTGTTAGTAGAAACAAGAATCGTGACAGCATTGTGAAAAGTAATACAGAACAGGAAAACCGACTGAAATGAATTTATTTGCTTCAGACTAAAGGTTTATGCATATGTTCATATGAATCGGACTACTCTTTTAGTTATTTAATATACAAGAGTTATGTAAAGATAAAAGTATGAAATAGTTTGTATAGTAATAAAAAGATGAATTAAAAACTCATTTCTATTCTTAAAAAGATATATGAATAGTCATTAATTTTTATTACATATTCTTTGTGGAAACAGGTTTATGTAAATTTCTAAGAAGAACGACTGGTTACTCGTAATACGACCTTCTTCTTGACACTTTATATTTTAACGTCTTGAATAAAGAGTTTGAAAATCATGCAAATGTAAGTGCGTATGCTTTTGACCATTTGGATGGAACTTAAGATATCCTTTTGTTACCGTTGTTCCTCACTTTCCCGAGGAATTCAGAGCAAGGAACCGGATGAACTAAATTTTCATTTATGCAAAAATGTTTGTGATATATATTTTTTTATATTGCAAAAAATTACTTCATTGAAACAACAATCAATAACTTCTGGTTGTAGTGACAAAATAAATTAGACCAAATTAAGAATTTAATAACTAATGACAATAAACGTGCTGTCATCAACATAATATTATGTTTTGAACACCACTGATCGGACTTTTTTATAAATGCACAGAATTAAAACTATTACGACAATGCCGATGGATATAATGACACTCTCATATCCTTTTCACAAACTTATGTAATCTTAAATACAGATACACCGACAGTTTATTTGAAGATTTATTAATTTTAACAACATATCATTTATACCTTACTATTAAATTGTTTTATTTACAAAAATATTGACCAAAGAATAATAGTCATTTAATCTTCTCAATGATTAAAAAAAAATACTAATGAAAGGTAATTTATTTAACAAAAAAGGCGTTTATTTAACATAAAATAATGAATACTATAAACTTTTCTATTTACTTAAATATTTAAAATAAAGAGGAATTTTATAATAAAAAACATGTCAAAATCCCACCGCCGCTTCATGTAAAGAGAGAAGATTTTGTACAAATAAAATGAGAGTGGGTGTTTTTCTCGTCAAAGCGCAAAGATTATAGAGCAGACTTAAGGAAAAGTCACAAAAATTGTCTCCCGAAGGTTGTTTAATCAGTTGCTCTTTGCCACTTACGCTCTTACGAAAGTTCTGTGATGCTAAGATTCACATCATATGCAGCATAAACTAACTTCACCCTTGTTTGAGAGGTCACAAAGTAGCCTTCAATTCATATTGGCGCGGAGTCTCCTCGTTGTTTTTTTTTATATTTTAGAACACTTCTATAATCCTTTAATTTCAGTGGAAATTCAATGAAATATTTATAGTATTTAGATTACGGTAACAAAAATAATCTCCAATAAAGAGAGATAGAAGGTTATATTACACGTTTTATCATAACATGAAGAGTCTATTACATTTCAACTAAGCGAAAATTCGCCTCGTTACCTCAAAAAAAAAAAATGTTTCAAAATTTAATGTAAATACAATATTTTTAAAATCTATTTCTCAATTTTTAAACAAAAATCTATTTCTTCACTTGTAGATATAGAGAAATCATTTTAAAATGATTTGGTATTTGCACTCATTTTTTTATTGCTTTTGGTTATATCAGATTTGTAATATAATTGTGTTGTAAAGATGTGCTTTTATTATTATAAAATGTAGCACTCCTTTTTATTAATATAAATCACCTTCACATTTTTCATTTACTTTAACTTTTGAAAGATTTTTTATTCCACATAATATAATAATAAATTTGATAATAAACTTTTGTAGATATAATAAATAATTTTTGCATTAAAGTATTCAATATTTCATGTATAAATAAGTATAAGAAAAATTATATATATTTTTTAATATTATGTAACTGTTCAATTGTACAAAGATATATAAGGTAGCTTGGTTTTTGTTAAAACAGAAAATTATTACATTTTTCTAAAACGTCTAAAATTTCCTGGAATTGGTAAATGGGATTTCATCTTCCAACTCCCAAGTTAATTTAGAAGCTGCCCCAAAGGTCTAAAAGGCGCGTGACGTGGAACGAAATATGTTGTGAAGAATTCACCAAAAATCTAATTTTGCTTTTACAGTCTCCCTTATGAATTTTTAAACGCAAAATTTACTTAGTACTTTATGGCGTTGTCCTAGTGAAAGGAAATCAAAAGTTAATTAATATTTTCTTTGTTACTTATAATAAATACATTGAAGCATTATTAATAAAAAATATAAAAAATATATTTTATTTCATAAATTCTATTTAAATCAATTTTGTGCTTTTTTAGCATTGCAACTAATAAATAACTTGAATAATCATATTGTATATTATATAATTATTGGATACTAAATTTGAATATATGCTAACTTGACGTACAATACCATCATTATGTAATTTTTAGTGAAAAGGAGCACTAAGCGGAAAGAAGTAGAGCGACCGTTGAAATGAATGAAAGGGAACCAGCAATTTAAAATATTTTAATCTGAAAATAGTTATGTACAAAGAGCCTCATTTATGAAATATATTATAGTGTGAAACTTGCTTTATAATATTAATTTCGAAACCAGAAGAGGAAAAATGATTTTTGAAAGAAAATTAAAGTAAAGTAAATTAAATACATTATATTAGGCAGACCCTGACTAAAGCTGGGAGATTGCCAGGAAGAAGAAGAAGAAGATTAGTGAAGTGCATATGTGATGCAGTATATAGAGTAATGAACTTTTTTTATTCATTCATTTACCACAAAAATTCATGGAATTACAAACATGGGTAAAAAATTGCGAGCTATTAGAATGGCCTATATACAATAAATAGTAACTGGTAATATCGTAGGTAGGCGAATAAAGGTACGACCCTCAAAATATATAAGTAAATAGTAAGTTTTGGGTTGGAATGGTCGATCAAGGATACTTATTTAATAGTTAAAAGAACTTCTTAAGCTTTATGAACGTTTACCAGTATGATCTCCGTCTGGCTCGATGTGATGAGAACTGTTTACAAGGGGACACTAGCCGCTGGCTCATTTCCACAGTTTTGTAGTCTTAGCTTCTCTTAGTTGTTAACGGTACTTTCGTCTGGATTCTGGGTTAGAGGCAACATTTCAAGCCAGAGAAATGACTTCAGTTTTTTTTTGTTTTTTTTTTTTTTTATGTTACAACAGAGCTCGATTAAAGTTATTTTTTAAGTTATTGAGATTATTTTTTAACTTTTGTGTATTGTCAGTAGAGTAGAGAATATTGGAATAAGTTTATTTATAATAAATAATATGTAAAATTTTTAAAATGAACAGAAATTTACGTGATCAATATTGTTAACAGAACAACTTTTTATAAATCGTCAGTGTAAATGGAATATAATATGACTAAGTGCCCTCAAGTAAAATTAAGTAATTTCATAGTTATGCAGAAGTTAGTTATATTACGAAGAATGTGCATTAAATTTTCCCTCACTGTTTCCCCTCTCTTCCCTCGAACTTTCACCCCTTCAGATATATCTATGAAAGTCCAAAAATTATTGACATGAAATTAATTAATGAGATATAAAACTTTTGCCACTAGTCATTCAAATAATAGTTTTATTTAAATTAAATTTATTTTCCAATCCACCAATTGTAATGGTCAATCTTGGAAAATAGGTTATATGTAGTTTCTCGGACGAAGGATAACTTCATCATCATAATCATTGGTGCCCGATGCTGAGAAAAGGCCTCTTCTCACAAGTAGAAGTTTAGAGCATTAAACACCACGCTTGCTCAAATTTGAATTTAAATTATTATTTTCGGTTTCTTAACGATGTTTTTATCGCTTGTCAGTGGTATCTAAGTACTCTCTGAAAGTACATATAACTTGAAAACCAACACAAAGGTGCTTGCCAGGTTTCGAATCCGCTCCCTCTTGCACGGGCTTTTAACTTGTAGGCCACTATGACTGCAAGGATAACTTATCTAACAAAAAATCTTTGATAGTATTTTTCAACTGAATCAATATTTAACAATTCCCAATTAGTTACTTATTAATTCGAATATTTTTCGAGACAAGAAGCCTCTTCATTTTAATTAAACCGTTCTTTAGCTACATGAATGTTGTTAAGTTTCCCCTAGATTCCAGATATAAATATTTATGGTACAGCTAACGCAACACAACCTTACATCTAATATTTTAGATCACTTCAGTTTTGTTGTTTAGGACTATACCTTAAAGTTCAATATCGTATGGACTTTAATGGTTTTAAATTGTGATCTGAATCATGTCGTACACTGCACAGGTAGAAGTACAAATTTATCTGTTTTCGTTTGCATAGTTTATTTATTTACCATTAAGCAAACTTCAGTCCGTCGACATTGATTTATTAGCACCCTGTAAGTGAGAAACAAACATGAATAAAGATAAAGTAATTTTGTAATTTATTACTGAAAATAACTATTTGTTATTTGGCTTTTAACAGTATAATTGTGTTTTGTAATTCCTTACTCCAAATTATATTAATGAAACGTTTTATAACTAAAATTTTGGTAAAATGTTAAACCGAATGTTAGCTGACCTATCAATTTTTATGTAACCACACCTAACTTTGTAATGTTAATTAAGAAAAGTGTAATTATTTGGATTATACTAATATGTATAGGTATATTATTTCCATACGTCTTTTTTTATTTTCTCCAAGTAATTTATTGTGCTATATACAGGGTGACTGGTGAATTACTATCAATATTTAAGGATAATACTCGGTACATGATTCTCATTCCAATTATGTAAAAAAAATAGGTACTTAATTTTTGACAAAATTTCCGTATAAATAAATAAAGTGTTGACACGTTCCAAGTGTTCCACGTGTGGACACGTGCGGCGGCGTGCTGATACAAAGCCACGCCCCCGCCGCGCGTGTGTGTGTGTGTGCGTATACCTAATCTGTAGGGTGTTCACACGATGCGTAATTAATTACACAACTTTTGGTTAACTTTACTTAGAAGTTTATTAATATTTTTGTTATATTAATTTTTATTTTGTCATATATGATCGTCAAATATCACGTCCTCAAGTATCGATAGTAATTCACCAGTCACCCTGTATACATATATTGTTAATAGTAATTGTTTACAATTATTTAAATTTTAAGCTTATGTACATTATATTTAATCTGTTATTAAAAATTGGGAATTCTTGTAATACTCGTAGCTAACTAGCGAAATCTGTTTATTAGTTACAATCATGAAAGTTGATGTTAAGTATATTTCTCTGTAATAATTTTAAAATTTACAATTAGAACTATAACATGATTTAATTAATATTTAATCTTTTATTATTTATTAGAAACTCTTATGAGAAAACCAGAGACCTCTGTATAAAATTCTAGCTTACCCTCGCCTAATCCAGCCCGGAACCAGGTTTCGTAATAAATAATTTGAGGAATCACAACATGATTTATGCGGGCCATAAAACGGACTGAGTAGTATTTATAGCGACTTTCATATTACACTGTTATTCATACTACAACACAAGTTTTTATCAATATTTTATTTCTATGAAGTCTTTTTAAATTATCTTTCAATCTGTTTATATTATATTTTGTAAACAGAAGATATTTATAAGTCTAGTAAATGAATGAAAATGTGTAATAACCAAATAAAATATTAATTAAAGTGAAATATTAAAATACCTAAATAATAAAATGTAAGGAGTAATGTAATAAGGAGTTCGAAAATAACAATAGAAAACCTATCTATTTGAAACTATTAAATAAACACGTATATAAAAGAAAGTATTGAAAAACAACGTATTATACACATTTTAAAATTAAATTTGTCTCAACAAATCTCGGGAGAACAAACAGAACATTGTTTCCTTAACTCGGACCGTCTACTACATATATTGAACTTAGATTGACGAAACACAGTAAACAATGCATATTATATATATTTGGCTATACTAAATAAGTAAATAAAATTTCACTCCGATCGCTTAAGGGCTACAAGGTTTGCTTTACAATTCAATTTGTGAACCAAACAACTAACAATCGTATAAAACGATCATTATAAATTGAATAAATAACTGGTTTTGAAAAGAGTTTTAAATTTACTTAAGTATTTACTTCACTACTACTACTATTACTTTATAAAGATATTAGTTGTTTTTGTTTCAAACTCTTACTATAAAAAAATTATACATTGTAATACACCTCCTGCATTGTTTCCCAGGATTCAGTGAAAACAAATGAACCGTATAACTCTGGTAAACAGTTACTTTGTTGTCTAAATTTTTATTACAATATGATTGTATACAATTGCCATTTTTCTGATCTTTAAATAATTGAATAAAATTTACATTTACGAGTATCAGAGAGCAACATTTTTACTTAACGAAAATTAATAAACAAAATTTTGTACTCTTTCATCTGCATTTTGTGAAACTTTAGAATGATAAAATAGTGCTTACAATCTGAACGTTAAATTAAGTTCAGCTAGGAAATATAACAAAACTTTCCAAAAGCAATTCAAAATGTAGCAAAAACATACATCTTTACTATCCCCGTAGCAGTGAAACTATTACAAGATTAAAATACAGTACTCAAAAAGTTTAAAATTATGATATCATTATAATTTATATAAATTAATATATAACACAATTTCTACACCTCTTTACAAATATGTTTTAAGTGACTGGTTGGAATGCGTTAATGCTCTGAGCTCTTTTACGGATAATGCTTGTTTGGACAAGTTATTGTGCCATCAAGGCTGTATTAAGTCAAGGTCTTTTGATGAGTTAAGTGGCACTCTGAAAGTACGTCTGGCGAGAATCAAAAGCTCGACCTCACCTTAGACATCAAACGTTCCAGTTCGCTTTTAAACCTTAGAGGAAGCAGTAACTTGGATCTAGACTTGATTTGTAAGAACAAAGTCTTATTTCTTAGACGATTCCTAATTAAAAATAAAGTGTATAAATTATTAGTGTATTTCTTCATTCGTGTTAATGGCAAAACTGTGTTGCTTTTATACATTAGGAAATGTTAAAATTTAACGGTTAAATTTATCTTACTTCATACCACCGTGAAATGAATTTAAATAAAAAAATATTTTGATATGAAATAAAAATAAATATTTGCCAAATAGGAATTTTTAAGAATAATTTTATTTGATTTCCCACAGATATTAAGTGTCAGAATGAGTAATGGCGACATTGACGTATGATATAAAAATTGTAATCGTTTGGAGACCAAAGTTTGTGCACACTTCATGTGTCACTTTCCCTCAAAACAACAAAGTTATCCCAAACACATTCACCTTATCCATTGTTTTGTCAATCACATGCTCTATTAATAAGAACTTTTATATTTCCTTACTAAAGTTGATATACCAATTTCTCGTTGTATATTTTAGGCTTTTTATATGAAGTACTGACGAGTAAAGTTTACACGCTCACCCTAAACTGGTATTGTGTTACATGACATCGTTCAAGTGAATGCTTTAACATCAAAGCCTTTGACTGACACTTTAAAGAGATGCATATCTATGAAACGGATTCATTTCCACATTTTTTAAAATTTAAAATCATGGTTGAATGAAAAAAAAATGTTTGGGTCATTTTAAGGGTATTGATATCCCTCACGTCAATATAATAATTATTTTTATTGACCTAACAAACAACCGGTAAAAGTAAAAAACAAAATTATTCGAGTAAGTATTATTAAGTATTTAGGTAAGTATCAAAGTGTTAAGGTAATAGTTAATTACTATATATATAGTCAATCTATTTAATATTATCTAATATGTATGTAAGGAATATCTTATTTATGTTATATATTATATGTATATGTATATTTAACCAATATTAGCGATTTTATTTTAATGTAGCGACAAAATAAAACTTCAATATGGAGGTTAATTGAAATGGATGGATCTTGAATCGGTAATTGAAAGATTACGTCCGTCTGAATTGGTGAATTTGTTCTGGGTTTAAAATTGATAAGCCGATCATTCGTGAATTTCAATAACAGCAAAGCTTGTTTGATTTGTTTTAATTGCTTAAATTGAAATAGATTGTTGTATTTATTTACCGTCAAATTTTATTTATTATGGAATTAATTTATAAGAATTGTCTTCACACTAACAGTTTCTTAGTAGGTTTCTCTAATCAACAGCCTCAAACGCAGCCTACTCTGCCTGATAGTATATTTAATTGATTTATGACATGCACGACTAATAAAAATTACGTCCACTTACGCTTTATGTGTTAAAGTTATAGAGCTACACTCGACTACAGCACTGACTTAGACTTACCTTCCTTACCATATCTCAGGTAGCTTAATGCTCAACGAGGATGGACTGAAAAACACATAGGGCCCCTGTAAATACAGTGTAAAGTCTTTAAGTGACAACATTTGCAATAAACAATGTATAAGTGAATTTATATCACTAAAAATATAAGAAAGTATGTTAAGTTAAGCTGTTTTATACTTAGGATTAGCAGTGAATTTATCTGAATGTATGATGTGTACGCTACTGTTTTTCTTCATAACATTGTCGTGCACTCAGATTTGGCCAATTGATGAAAGTGTAAATTATTCTCGCTATCCTTTCTTAATTTTCTTCCTCACAATCTTTGTTGAACTGAATGGGGCGTACAGTTATAGACAATGTAATAGTCGCGTCAAAAATATAAAGACATAGTGTTTCATTTGTTTCTTTTGAAAATATTAAAATCTGTCACGGCGGAAATATACTTGTACTGTGTGCGAGCGTCTTAGTCACTAGAAATATTATGCAACAGTTTTAATTATACATCCTTAAATCTTTGATGTATTATAAATTTGAATATATTTAAGTATTAAGAATATCATTTATAAAACTGAAGTCTATTTATGATGACCATATCGATGTAATTAATTTGAAAAATAACCTACCGTAGCACTGAAACATGAACGTACTGGCAAAGAACATCCATTATGGTAAAAGCCTAGGATATAGTGTCTCCTTGTAACAGTTCCACTCCATTTTTTCTTAGTTAATCACAGATAAAGTTTTCCTGGAATAGCTATTAGTATGCATTTATTTTCTTAATATTTTTGGTTTGCACTAAATTTTACTATAATATGATGATCAATTTTTGTGACTTCAATTCTGCGAGAATGTATATAATATTTTAAGTATTTTTAAGGTCGTAATATGAATTGTATATCCATTTTTTTCTATATTTATTATTCTTATGTGCACTTATTTAAAAATAAAGAAAATAAATAAATTAAGTATATTAACTAAATAAGTGCTGTCTATATTTTGAAATCTGTATTATAGTTAAATATTCGCTAATAATAATTAATAATTTTCTTTTTTATTTTGATCCTATTACTTCGTATATTGAGATTGCTGAAGTAGTATGGTGAAGTAACATATTTATTTTCTAATACTGACAACTTCGTCTGGTGTACTTATTATTCCTTCAATTAAAATTGTATTGATTACAATACCTTCTATCGCTTTCTCTACGAATTATATTCGATGTAAACTGTTAAATATGGTCAAAAGTTTGGCTATAGGCTAGTTGGCTATTGGCCGATTAATACGAGAAAAGGAAGAATAGAGTTGGCGGTATGAAAAATAGCTGACGCTGTCTACACGTGCAACACGCTATGTCTAGCCTTAATATTTTTTACTGGTAATAGTCGCCTAATTTTTATGCTTAATCAATCATAGGCTTATTGAAGTGCTATCTTTTGTCATTACTGTTTTAAAATGTAATTTTTAAAAAATTCGCTAACTGTGGCTTTAATCATCTGTTAAGTAATCATAGAGTATTATTGAATAGAAATAGGTTAGCTCAGTTTATCTTCTCTGAATGTAGCACACTTTCAATCAGGTTGAAAGGTTTGATCTAATTAAGCCTTCTATGGACTCTTTGTATCGGTTGTAGCCTTGTTACTAATGTGAAAAGACTTTAATTTCAAGGGTAAAGCCTCCTTATTCAAGATTTAATTTATAAAGTTCTCCAAAGGGGAATGTTTTAAGTTTTTTTTATTTTAGTATCATTTTATTTTATAGGCATAATAAAATGGTACTATTGTTGGCAACTGGTTTTTGTAAAAATGTTATAGTTTTGTGGAAAGTTGCTGACAGAAAATAAAAACTCTGAAGTACTACATACTGTAACGAATGCGATTTTTTTAGGGGAAATTATTAAAAATATATATGTACTCGATTTTATGATACATTAAGAATGTCTTTTAAAGGTGTGGTCATAAAAATCTTTCTTTTTCTTATTTAAGCTTCCATTACACAGTTGAAACCTGAAAACGTGAAAAACATGGGCTTCTCAAAATAAAACTTTGTTATTTTGATTTTTCCCTTCCATTAGTAAAAACTTAAAATTTTTCAAAACTATTTGTTGAAAAATTTAAATAACATTACTTTGGTCACAATTTTTTTGTAAATAAAAAATATTCGCTCATATTGTCTGTACTTTTAATATATTAATTTGAAAATATAACAATAAACAAAACACTTAGCTAGAGAATATTGTAAAAATGGGGATGACAACAGAAAAAAATACTTACCTTTATTGGGTAGCGACGTAATCTCCTAATAGATTTACCTCCAATAACAAAATATATGGTATATCATTACACCGGATTTGATACGAGGAGAGGGATTTATTTACGGTATTTTATTGCAAGGATGTTCTAGGGACGGCATCTTTGACTGGAATCTCATAGCAGATACATCAAATTAATGGATATTCAGTTAATAGCTAACCTTATTTCTCAAATTTATTAAAGAAATAGATTAATTTTTTTTTGTAATACAAGTAAATTCGACATACAAAATGTGTCAATAGACTTGAGTGCACGTTGAATATGACAGGGAAATGCAGTAAAAAACTTTAAACAATTAAAAAATACATTTTGTTAATATATATAATGATAGGGCAAATTTTAAACAGAATGAAAATTTTTGATATTTCAAGTCTGTAATGTTATAATAATTATTATTGCAGTTTTTTATTAAGTCGAGTAAAACAGAGTACTTTTTTGATGGATATAAAGGGTTTAAACGATTAATGTTATAATTTTAATTATTCGGGTCGTAATTTAATTTACTTACTAAAAGAAATAAACTAATAGCATGATTCATAATATTCCACTGTTGAGTTTACACCAACTTTCAAAACATTAAAACGGTAAATATTTAATCAAATCTGCTACCTCATAACGATTTTTCTATGTCAGTAAAATTTTAATAAGCTGTAAAAAATAATATGGAAAAAATTAAAGACTTACATTTATTTTAATTACAGAGGTTATTTAGCTTCATACAAAATTTACGAACTCTTATAATTATTGATTAATTATATATATGTATAAAAAAAAATATGAGCCGGTAAAGATACTCATATTTATAATAAAATGTAAGTTACTTATGTATTTGATATTTATAATTTAATCTAGAAGCAACGTTTGAAAATCATCTACATAAATAAATTGATCTGACGATTCAAGTAAATAAAATATAAAAATAAACAGTTTTCAACGGAGTTATTTCAATAGAGTTCATTAGGGACGTATATAAGACTTGAAAGAAAATTTGCATTTCTACATGCACTTAATGTAATGATGTAATTTTGTAGCATATAATATGCGTTGAATATTCGCAGCAATATTTTCTTTAACAGAAATGTTATATTTTCACCCGAAAAGTTGAATATAAGAATTGATAAAAATAACGCTTGATGGTTCATTTTTCTCTGAAGTAGCTGTCAAATTAGGAATTTTATATCATGCATTCTTAATATGAGAAATAACAAAACCTATAAAAGTTTATTCAACTTATAAAATATATTCGTTATTTTAGTCAATTTTCCTTATTATTTTTTTAACTACTTTGGCTTTGATACATAGCAAAGGTTAAAATCGATAATAATTAAGTAACTATTATGGATACTCTAATAATTTATTTTCCTTATAATCAATGGTCACACAAATTCCTACATTTTTATATGCTAAATTTACACTTTTCAATTTATTTACTACAATTGGGTTTTTGAATATATTTTTTTTTGTGATAAATGGAAAGATCATATATAAGTTTTATAACAAAACTATTTTTATTTATTTTTTCTTTGCAATAATTAAAAAGTTATTTCAAAATAAAAATTAAATTTTAAATTCAGTACCGAAGATCCGCCGACAGCTCCCGAATAAATCCGAGCGCGTGTGACGTCACAATGTTAGTTTTTGCTCATTGTAGCATACAGAGATATAATAATTAGTACAGTGTTTTGAGTTTTTATCTAGTAAATTCTGTTGGCATTGTTAAATAATCAAAAATGTTAAAACTCAAAAGTTATCGCTCTTGTTTTGTACCATTATGTACAAATACTACAAAAACAACTCCTGAAAAAATGTTTTTAAATGTTCCGCAAGACGAAAAACGTCGAAAGAAATGGTTTCAAGCAGTGCACCGAGATTATTCAAAAACAAAATCAATTTTTTTTTGTTGTGAAAATCATTTCGATGTAAGTATAATAATAATATAATCATAATAATATTGTTATTAATTATTTTATATCTAAGTGTATAAATCGAATAAGTATAGTTCAGTAATTAATTTTTTTACCTGGGCTCCAAATCATAACCTTTAGAATCGTAGCATTAAAAAATTTTTAATTGATAATTCAAAGCTATTAAATAGTAAATCTATATGTATGTTTGTCTAATAATTGGAATTCAATTAATAGATATTTTCATAATTTTATAACATTCTAGGTTCTGTATCAGACTACATTTAAATTTTTAAAGTATATGTTATTTTGGTTTTTTATAATGTTATAATAACATTTTATTAATTCTTCTTTTATTATTCTTCTTCTTAATTTTTCATTGATAGTTAGAGTAACTGAGTAAGCTTTACTCCGAACTCGGTGTTCTGGACACACACGTCCTTTTAAAACACAAATACCATTCTTACGATTAAGTTGACCATAACCTATAGCTTTATCACCGTAACTCTCACGTGATGCTCCACAATTAATGAAATAATTATTAATTATATTTAATAGAGAATAAATACTTATTTTCATTTAGAATGGTATTTTTAACAGATTTACCTTGATGCCTTAGCACCTCGAACTTCTGCAGAATTAAACCGGACGTCATTTTTTAAAAAAATAGTTATAAATATATCAACATCAGGAATATTATCCGATTTTGCTTTTATAAATCCTTTATCACACATAGTTAGTCGAAATAAACTTTTCAAATCGTTTTTCACTAATAAATTTGAGATATTTTTATCAAGTCAAAAATAATAGCCATAAACACTGTACTATTATGAAATTGCTTTAACATTATGACGTCACAAGTATGCCGACCAATCATGGCGCGTTTACAGTCACGTGATTTGTTTTTGAATTTTATAAATTTTTAATTGTTTATAATTAATTAAAAAAAAATGTTTGCAAGTTTTTTGCATTAAAAATCAATATAATTAATAATAAAGTTTTAAAATACATAAAAAAAATCAATACTTTTTTTTTTCAAAATCCCAATTCCATGTTGTATTTCCAGAACTTAATGCACATCAATTTTTCAGCCTTGTTATTTAGATGTATGTTAGAGAACTTTTAATTTTTGTCAAATGCTTAGTGTGTACAAAAAATATATGTAACTGTTAAAACATCGCTATGTATTATAAAATAATATTGCTGGAAGTTTCCTTCCGGATGCAATCTCGTCACCAAAGAAACTTAGCAAAAAATATTTTGAAGTAGAAATAAAACAACTTCAACAAAACAACATAGGAATACACTGTTCCTGTATTCCTATGTTATTTTTTTTTTGAACTTAATATCTAGTCATCTTTAGAAGTCGGTACCTTCTACAGCTTAGGT
The DNA here is from genome assembly GCA_916720795.1 of Danaus chrysippus. Taxonomy (NCBI): domain Eukaryota; kingdom Metazoa; phylum Arthropoda; class Insecta; order Lepidoptera; family Nymphalidae; genus Danaus; species Danaus chrysippus. The sequence goes on along the minus strand of CAKASE010000049.1, from coordinate 16,678,649 downwards.
GACTAAACTATAATTTATAATAGTAGTATACTAAATTAGAAAGAAGACTGTACTCAGGTTCAAAACAAACAAGCACGTCAGCATGTTTCATAATACAGGAAGCTATATAAAGTGACCAAAATAAATATACAGCACGATATCTTTCAGTTAAAAGAAGATTTCTTAAATCGGTGCAGGAGTATTCGAAAAATCGGGGAACATACATAAAAAAATTAAGAACCTCCTCCTATTTTGAAGTTGGCTAATTACGAAATCTGTCTTACGTCAATGAAGGTCCAACATTATACATCTTAGGAAATGCAAATATCAAATGTGTATTTTGTATGCCTACACATTTCAAGGACTATCTTAATTTTTTTCAGATTCCTTGATCAGGTCTTATTGTAATCATTATGGGAATATTTGTAAAGTCTACCCTTTTAAATAAATAAATCGAGTTTGGTTGGGGTTCAAATAACTCGTTAATTAGTCGTACACAAATTACTGCAATTTAAGACTTATATGGTTTTCTTATAGTTGTCACTGACAAAACAGGATCAATTTGAAATGAGACCAATCGGGAAGCACCAGCTATAAAGTAAAATAAAATTATGAAATTGTTTTGGATGGGTTGAAAGTTATTAGGTAACAAAAACAAACAGACTAATTGATAAGTTGAAGCCTTTTTTGAAGTTGACAAAAAAAAAACAATAATCTATTTCTAGGGAAAATAGTAACATCTAACTTGGATTAATGAGAATTTTATTAATGAGATTCGACTGTTTAATAATTTTTGATTATGTTTATAATATTACGATACATAATTATTGTCATATATTATAACAAACTAGATATCAAATAAATACAAATATATGTATTAACTTAAACGTTGAACAATATTATGAGAATAAACACGACGAGTTGTTGCAAGGCCTACAAAACATAAAACACAATCCAAATATTGTTACATCCATACGAAATTGTGTGTAAATTTATTTCTATTTACTGCATTCCCATCCGATGTTTAATGTTTTGTAAGGTACTTTATAAATCACGCAGAACAAAGTGAGCACTGGAAGGGAGTGGAAATAAAATGGAAACAAAGAATTTATCTTTTTTATTTCTTCCAAGGAATAATACTGCCATTTATTAGTTTCGATATCACAATTCGATATTATAGTTTGCCTTTAGCACTTGTAAGCTACACTTGTAAGGTACACTTGTACTCTTGTAAACTACAGCTTTTAGTGCTGTAAACTTTTTGTTTAAGCAATTTATTTATTACACCCTTCTAATAACTGTAGGTGTTATTTGCAATTAAAATTTTTAATGAAACTTCTAACAAGTACGATAATTTTTTTTAAATAATTGAGTTAGTTTTCTCACAGTTGATATAAAATTGAGTAGGATTTTCACTAACCTTGTCATAATTGGTATTATTTTATTAATTTATATTACTACCATAACACTGTCGAATTATTGACATAAATAAATAAATAAACACAGAGCAGTTGTGACAAAATTCTTGAAGTCGAGCCGTTTTTAAGTCATGTGAAATAAACCAAAGACATAAGTGAATATTAAGGAAAGTACTATGTTTTTTAATTTTATAGTTATCCATATATCTTTGAAATTACTGTAATATGTCTCTTCAGGGCTATTAAATCTCCGTCTCCGCATTTTTTTGCTAAAATTTAGTCTTGTTGTAACAACCAACGTGTGTTTTTTTTTATTAATTTCGATTTATCCAAACTTGTATAATTTTTCGTCTTTAACTTTTCCAATTGCATTAAAAATGTCTGGTGATTTTTTAATCTCCCAACGAAAACATAAATCTTTGGTCACCTTTAAAATCAAACAACTATTTCTCTAAAACTAATATTCATATACATCAAAACATTTTAAAACAACATTAATTTTCAAATTATAAATGATTCAGACCATTTTAAATATTTGAAAACACTTTGCTAACTACGATAAACAAAAGAAAAAGACGATTAAAGAAATAAATTTCATCGTGTGTGTTTCATATTAAAACATTAAATTTCATTTTTATAATGTTTAGAAGTTTTGTTCATTTTCATTTCATTTAGCAGCAATCGTTTGTAGTACATATTATATTATTAATAATTTGGATGCCATTGTATATTTATCATTTACAATTTCCTATATTGATGCTAAAAAAATATTTCTGATAAATGAAACTAATATTTTTCGGATGTAATACTCGATTTTTATTTTTATCAAAAACTACATACTCCCGACGTTTCGATTGCTTCACAGCAACCGTGATCACTGGCAGACGAGATACCCGAAAAATATTAGATTCATTTAAATGAGTACTCGCGAAAATCTTACATCTCATTATATTTCTGATATACTAGAAACATAAAAATTTACAATACTTATGAAACACTCGGCAAATATTCTTGGAAATACATTTCGTTTGAATGAATTTCTTTCAATTTCGTATTTTCACTTTTCGCCCCAACATTGCAAATGGAATGTGTTCGGTATGAAAATTTAAGAATGACTCCCGTTACTCCCTGCGGATATGGACCGCGGGACGTGACGAATACGATGTTGTATTTAACCCCGGATGTAAAATGGCTAGAGGGAAAACATATTTAATTGTCCTTGAATTTTCTTACTTCGAAAGAACTAGAACATTATTTTTTACTATTCAGTTAAAGTTTGAACAATGTGGTGTAGGTTGAAGGGCAGGATTTCCTTTTTCAATCAATGTATATTTTATATTTGTGAATAAATTTTAGTATTTGTTAAAATAACCTATGCAATTTATATGTATTTTAATGTAATGGTGAACAAAAGAATAACCTATCGAACCTAAAAAAGATCTTTAAAGTAATTTTAGGTTTAGTACAATGATTACGTAACAAAAACAATATGATTTATAGACACCTTGAAAAACTGTTGTAGTCGTTTAAAACATGTTGTATAATTAAGCTAGACGTTTATTAAATGTAATAATATATTGACTTTCTTTTCTTTGCTACATATTAATTTGTGACTATTTTCAAGAGCCGTATCCAGGACAAATGAGCATTTCGATATAAGATATATCGCAAAGAATATATTTGCGGTCGTATTTCTTTTACTTCAGTGTTTATTCGTGATAACCAGTCATAAAATTTTATTTCAATGACAGCTATGATAGAATATGTATAAAAAACTGAATAATAAAGTTGTCATAATATTATTAACAAAACAATGACTTTCATAAATTTTTAATTCAGAGAAAATATTAACTACAAAATGAAATTGAAAAACGTTTTTTTTTTCGTATATTTTATTTCACTTCTTATGTTTAAATTATTAAAAAAAATATACAATATCCTTGAATAAAACAGGGACAAAAGTAATGAATTGATGAAAAGTTATTTTCAGAACCTGCCGGTATTAGCGATCATTATAATATTGTAATTAATATTTAGTATTAATTAATTTAACGTAGACTTTAATAGAGAAAAAAAGCTCATAAAAAGGAATCAATCTTTCAAATCAAAATAGACAAAGGGTCTTTCAACGTTAGCTTTTTAAAGTAATAAATTTGGGTATTTTTGTACCCAAACGTTCCATAAAACCCGCAAACGAGAAAATTAATATTGAACAAAAAAGATTTTTATACGGTTTTTCTTTCTTGGGTTCTATGTTCTATGGTTAAGTATGATATTGAGTATTCATTTAATATTTACTGGTTTTTAGATTAAATTTATTCAGGTTTCAATATTACCATTTGATATTTTTATACTAACATAGTTTATTTTTTAATAATATTTATTATTATAGCCTATATTGGTATCAATGTAAAAGATGAATTCATAACTATAAATTGTAAATTCACTTATAAAAGGTAAATAATGTACTATCTATGTATATATGGTATATTAAGTAAGTTAAAAACTTCTCACGATCTTAGCAACGTATCATAGTAAACAGAAACCCAATTAAATATTTTAGGGGGGAAAATGCTTTATGAATATTGGAACTGCATTCATGATATATGTGCGATAGACTAAGAGATTAGGCTCGTAATAGAGGCCATACGTCACACAACATGAAGCCGAGGGCTTGGGATGCACTCAACAAGATTCAGGTAGAATGAAAATTCCTGTATCATACAAGCTATCATTTTTAAAAGAAGTTTGTTTATTTTTAAATTAACAACAATTTCGGTTTAAATGTTGCACAATTGATTTCCTTATTATTTTCACTTTCTTCATTTTGCTATATTATTTTTCATAATATATAGCCATTAATTACCGTCCATGCCTAACCCATCGCACTGTGTTATTAACACTTGACAGTAATATTATATCTAGCCATGTGATCAATAATCCGATTAAATTGCAATGAATATTAATAAACAACATGCTAAAATGAAATTGTAAGTTTGCCTCTAAAGCTCAATTTAGAAAAAAATCTAGTTTCATTTGGAAATTACTTGAATGTTTTTTTTTATAATATACGCATATGAGTAGGATTTACTTAGACAATGTAGTCTGATTTATCAGAAAGATTGTAAGTCTCTTAGATTGTGCCAGTAAATGAATTCCATTATAATCAAGCTCCTGTGGTAAAATTAATAAAAAAAACACAAAATGATAAGAAATATGTTGCAATATTAAATAAATGTTTAAGAAAAACAGTAACGTCATTTGAGTCGTAGTAACTGAAAAATATTAGTTTCATTTAAATGTAGTAACCGAGTTTGTTGAAACCTATAACCTCTTAACCTTGAATAATTGACGCCGGAGATACGAGATTTTATGAGCCTTTTGGGACCACTTTCTGATTTGTATGATTTTTATCATCTTTTCCCAATTTCTCGGTGTAATCGGAAACTTTACTGTTATTCCATTTAGAACTTTTGGCAATTTTAATTACATTTCGGTTAAAATTGTAACATATATTAATAGTGCTTTTATATAATAATATCGTGTACTATTGATTTTCTAACAGGTATCCTCTCCCTTGTTATGAAGGTATTTAGATATACCTTTTTAGTATATATAGTACCTATTATTTGTGACAAAATGTTCTCTCAATATAACCTTCTTTCACATTCACTTACCTACTTGATTACTACAATTGAAGAAAGAGGATAAAATAAAATATAAATGGGCGTCATGGTATAAATTAAAAGTTAAAAGCCTCCACTACAATTTAAATAATTACTTATATTTCTTTTATATTTTTCCTTATTCTATTTACAGGTAAAGGAAGTGACCTATATCTTTAAGCGGCTCAGAATTAAATTAACGCTACCATTCCTGACTGGCTAAATACTATTTATCTCTAGTGCAGTGTGAAATCTTCTTTTTAATTTCAAATCTTATTAAAAAATAAGTTCTTACTTTAGAAACTATAAAAAGAACTTTTTAATATTTAAAATCTTGATCTCATATTTAATTCAATCGCTTATGCTTACACCAGAGAATAAAAACAATTTACCAAATAATAACTTTACAGTAATAATCTAATTTAATGAAAATAGCTTATAATATCGATATTCTATTATTAATTTTTTCTTTCCGATTCATAACAACATTTTAATCGAATAAACCTCGCAGATATTGCATTAAAAATGTCTTAATCAAACTTTCATTTAAAAATACTCCTTTTAATGACGTCTTTCATAAATTCAAAGTCAAATATTGTAAGCAACAGGAAACAGATGTCTATGTTTCTTAGAAGTAATGTTTACTAAATGTTATGGAGGTCGAGTTTCATGTATGTAAAATGCTTAGGTGAATTTTGATACCGTAGTTGTGACCGTTTATTGAACGTGATATACCTGCATGGACACAGGCTTATAGGTTTGGCTTTAAATTATCGTTATTTACTTCGGAAAAATAAAAGTTATTTACCTCAGAAAAATAGAAGTTATTTACCTCGGAAATATAGAAGTTCTATAATAAAACTTCTAACAAATATGTAGTGAAGGCCAACGTTGAGTAAGTCTTCCGTCAATCAGCATTAAGCTGAATTTAAAAATAACATAGGTTTAGAACATTTTCGGTGTTACTTCGGCCTTCCGACTGTGTCTAGTGTAACTCGTAAAAATATAGGACAATAGATTATTTTAAGATTTTATTTTTAATAAAAAAATTAATTCAGTAATGTTGATGGAAATATCGAATAGAAATCAAAGGTACGAATGGATAATAACTCAAAAACTCCTTTGCCTATATAAGATGTAAGATTATGTAACAATTATTAAGAGCAGTTGTTCCAATTAATTCTTTACACGTATATATGTTTATGTGTGTTAATAAAATTGACAGTTTAGTTCTCATATAATGCAATAAGTTTCGTTTTAATCAAATTTGTATAAAAGTAAATCAAACAGCAATATAGTTAATTTTATGAGTTTAATTCAGTTGTTTACGCTTATTGTGTCCAAGTATCCAAATAGTAAACCATGTAAATGAGTCTAGTACACTAAATATATAAGAGCAAAATCAGTTTTTATTGAACAAATAAGGTTGTCTATTTTAAATCTCCACTTAAAAGAAATCTTTATTTTCTCGTTAGATTCCTGACAGTGGATAGAAGAGTGTTTGCGACAAGTGACTAATTTACGTTTTAAGAGACTTCACTGATCAGTTTCAACTAGAAATATATCGCACAATAAACTAGAGTGAAAAAAACTGTGTTATTTTTATCGTTTGCAAAAAAACTTCTGAGTGATTCATCTTCAAGTCAGAATAAAAAATTATATAAGGAATTTAAAGCTTATACCCTCTGGCTTTAGTACAGCCTTGCTATTAATCAAGCGCAAGCCTGTTACAATACACAAAAAGATGTTAATATATATTGTAATACTATCGACAGTAAACCCTAAATAAGATATTATTCATATGTAAATTAAATTTTAAACTAATCCTCCTTATCAAAATTTTGTCCGTATATAGTAGAAAAAAGAATAAAGATGAAAAGTAAACTATTATATATACAGTTCAAAACAAAAATTTTGAGTTATATTTTCTTATTTATCATTAAGATATTAACAGTTATAAAACAAGAAACACCGGTAGCCATAAAATATACTTGTAACACTAAATACTGTTATTTGAAATTTCATACAAAAAACAGGTTAATGTTGGTTCCTGTAAATTTAGTAGAAGTAAGAAGAAGTCGGAACAAGAGGATTAAACATGTTTTCATCAATTATACATACATTTGCTCATATGTTTAATAATTATACATAATAACATTTTTCTTTTTTTTCTTCACTTTTCTTTTCTCTAAAAGGATTAAGAATATTTTATAAGCACTGAACAGAAACAGTGGCTAAAGGTTTTTTTTAAATAAAAGAATGTATTTGTTTTAATAAAAAGATTACGAGCTTAAATTTGCTATTTTTCTTTTGCTCCATATTTCAAAAGCAATTACGTCCACTCACTTGTGTGTGTATGGCACGAAATTTTAAACGCATGAAAAGTTTTAATGAATATGATATGAAAAAACCATTATGAGATAGGAAGGAAATATTGTTTATGTCAATGAATTTCTTATTTAGACTTATTTATCCATTGTTTTAAATTAAAGGAATAGAGCCCATTTTTAAATGCTTTATAATTGTAAATATAGATTTTTCTACCTAATGGTCTCAATATTCAAGTTGTTTTATATTTTATTAATCATCAAAAAATCTCACTTTCAGAAGTCTGTAATTTATTCTTTTATAAAATAGATTCTGATTTAATCACTCATCGATTGGCTTTCAAATTGTAACAGAATATTAATAGTTCTTTATGATTTTCCTGGATAGCAGTTAAATATTTAAATTATACACAAATACATACTTTACTCTATGGTTACTTCGATAAAGTATGTATGTGTGAAAACCCAACACGACAAAGGTTTAAAATTAATTAAAAAGGGTATACATAGTTTAGGTATTAATAAAACGTAAAAAATCAAATGTCAGACGAAATACCCTAGTTGAATGTTAAATGACGTCCCATTAGGCCCAAAGTGTAGCAAAACCCAAAACCAAAATATATTACTCTTAAACTCTAACATACAAAAACATTTCATTACAATAAATGACTTATTGATTATTGATATAAAATAAAATATTAATTTTCACCATTATCTTATCACTCACTCACTATTATATATCGATTTAATAAATAAATAAATTGATTACTATTGAAATCAAAAAAAAATCGACTTGTTGAACTCGTTATAAAATATAAATATCTTTATGGATTTTATTCATATTTTTAAATTCAATTTTGAGAATGTCGCCAATTTGAAGAATCAAAATTGGGAGTTATTCATGAGCGAAGCAAAACCTGAAAAAGTGAGTATAAAATAATATTACAAACCGAATAAAACAGCTAATGCTATTGCAAATGCTAAAGCTAATGCATATCAAATCCTGCTCTTGCAATTCAATTGATACCAACTAGAGGATAGAAATGTACACAAATGCAATACACGTTGAACCAGTGCTTTAGTACTTGATTTTTTTTAATATTGTATGTTATTATTATACGCTTCTCAAATTTATGATACAAACATTAAAATTACCAAAAAAAAAACATTCCACAAACTATCAATCACTGTCTTTTTACAATCCGTACTGTAAATAATTGCCTATATCGAGTATCCATGATCGATCATTCATCAGGTGTGCGACTTATGTATCACTTTAACGTAACAAGCGACATTTATTCCGATTCTGACAAATCCTTTATTAGACATCTCAAAAATTTTAACTTCAAGAATATTATTCTATATTTGTCCACACCATAGACGAGCTTTGAGTAATGAAATTGTGTTAATTTACTTTTTCATTTAAAAATATCTCTACAATATCAAAACTAATGAAATAATACCTCATTTTAAAAACGTTGCAAATAGTAAGCTTAGTAGGTTTTGGTTTTATTAGTTTATAAATTTTTCTTTATACCCATACGTTTACAACAATTTTGACTCGTCTATCACTTTATTGGAAAGCTGGTCTTTAAATGAAACTAATATATTTTTTGGACTATACCTATTTTATTATTGTAAAAACGACATACATGGTCTTTGTTTCTACCGTTATTATAATTAATACATAGTATGCCATAGGCACGAAATGTAAAGATCTTAAGAATCAAACAAATTTATAATAAATATAATAAGAAAATATCATGTCATATTTATAACAAGGGCACCTCATTATTTTAACAATTCTATGTTCGATGAAAACAGGGATGAAAATGTATTTCAATATTTCATTAAAATTTGTTTTGATTTAAGGGCCTATAAAATAATATCTTAACTTAATTTATAGAGGTCAATGAATTTGATAAATTATTTGAAGATTTCTTATTAATGAACTTTTATATTTAGCTGCCCCTCGACTCTTAATTGGAAATTTTATTAATGTCCAAAAATATTAATAAAAAGGGTATATTTTATAAGTATAACGAGTATTTAACGATTTTACAAATAAATTCTAGTTTTCAGTTTTTCCACAAAAATACTTCGCTTTTTTTATGTCAAAGGTGGCAAACGAGCAGATGGCCTACATGATAAGAGGTAATTACTGTCGCCCATGTACATCTGCTACATAGAGACGTTGTGGATGCTTTGCCAATGATTGTTGAGTGTGGAGTGGGAAAGGGAGGGAATAAGGAGATGGCATGAAAAATTGTGATTAGGGAAAGGGTAAACGCAACTCCTTGAAGATAATATAAATCTTCCATGTCATATATTTTATTTTTGCGAGAAGTTAAAAAAACATCTAATAATAACTATAGAAATTTTTTTTTTCATTGTACGTTTCGATTGTTTTTAAGTAATACTGAAAAATGAAAATTGAGATGAAAGAGGCTATGATATTTGCGTTAAATAAGAATAAAAGTAATATTTGAATAACATAATTTCAAAAAATGTTCACTTTCCAAAATATAACACAATTCTATAGTTTTTTCTCCGAAAACATAAATTTTGAATTGTAAAAATTCCCTTTTTTGGAGGTTATTATCTATCAACAAAAAGAAATCTATAAAAAAGGGTTTAAAAAGTTTAAGAAGAGTTTAATACAATAAAATTGATCCAATTGAAGTTAAATTAAACTGAAATCTAATCTAATCTAACTCTTACTGTTTTGAATAAATGAAGAAATTAAATCCATTCATGTCATTTTTCCAATAACTATTATCTAAACTATGTCATAGACTTTATTGTAAATCTATTTTTGAAAGGAACCTTAACTTAGTAAGGTATCATGTTAATAGTATATATTTTTCATATATGTATATTTTAATATTATCTGATATGATCTAGCTAAAGCGTTCACAAAATTTATCTTATATGACATAACAAATATTGATTAGAAAAAGTTATTATTAGCTTTCAGGTAACAAAGAAAACTTAGACGTTAGCTTTGTATTTCATACTTTATTTCTCCAAACTTTTCGATCACCGATAAATAAAAGTTGTAAGCAATTCCTCGAATATATTTTTTTTCATATTATTTGCAACAACACAATTTGTACTCAGAGATATATATTATATTCAGAGAACATCACATTATGAGAAAATCGTAAATCATAATTTTTGGCTTTGCAAATAAAATTCTCACATAATTATCGATTGCCAATTTTGATACTTTCAAGTCAGTGGTGGCTCAGTGGTTAAAGGGCCCGCCTCTCAGCCTCTCGCCGCCGAGGGCGCTTGTTCGATCCTGGCCCGGGCAAGTACCAATGTGATTTTTCCGAATCATATGTACTTTCTAAGTGTATTTAGACATCACTGATTAATGTTGATTCCCAAAAAAGGGTTGATGTCAGGCAGGCGGCCGGTCGTAAAAACAAATAGCTAAAAACTATTCACAACATGTAAGGCAGACCCTGGCTATAGCTGGGAAATTGCCAGGTAGAAGAAAAATTTGGATACTTTGCCTGATAACAGACCCTTGAAAAACTCATATCTTACAATATATTGTTTTTATTTTGAGTTACTTTATTACTCGTATTATTATTATGGTGATAGTAAATATAATTCTATCTTATCCTCAACAAATTTTCTTAAGAATCTGGTTAAAATATAGCAGTGCTCTTCAATATTTTTTCTTTATTCAGTTTTAAGAATTATTGTTGTTGGTAAACTTTGGTTCAGTGCTTTGATTTTATATAAGTAATGAATAACTATTATTTCACAAACCTATTGAATATTATAGTTATATGTAACCATTTGTGGTAAAAATTTAAGAGATTTTTGAAAAATATTTATTTATTATTAAATCTGGTAGTTTTGATAATATTCGTAACAAAATCCTAGTTAGAGATATGATCGCGTCGTATTACTCAAAATTAAGGTTTTCTATAATAACTAAAGAAGGCCCTTCAAAAAGTTTGAGTTATAATGTAGGACTGTTTCAAGGTTGTTGTCTATCTCCAATTACGTTTAATATCGTTATTAACATCTTAGTAGACAAATTAATCTGTAACGAGAAAAAATGGGGTTATCGGTTTAAGTTTAATAATAAATACACGGAATCCATTTTAGCCTTCGCTGACGATCTCGCAATACTGACACGTCACCCCAAACACTGTCAAGTACTATTGGATGAAGTGGATAAATTCTGTGAGTGGACGGATGGATTGAGGACAAAACCAAGTAAATGTCACTGTTTGTGTCTTGGTAGGCGGAATACAAGATACACCTCATACGATCCGGGACTATCGATAGGCGGTCAATGCGTTTCTACGGTTACGGAAGATGCACCATTCAAGTTTCTCGGTCGTAAGATTGATAATATAGGTCGTACTCCATCTTTAGAAGGAATAGTAGATAGCTTTTTAAATGATCTTAACAAGGTAGATAGCCAGCAGATCAGTAACGTAAAAAAAGCATGGATCTACGATAATTACTTAACTTCACGTTTGAATTGGCCTTTCCTCGTCTATGATTTTAGTAAAACCCTTTTATCTAAATTAGATGCAGGCGTCATAAAGATGTTGAAGTTGTGGCTCGGGCTCGCGCTAACGGCTGATTCATCGGCTTTATTCAGGGATCGTAATAGTTTTGGGATGAATCTAAAAAGACCATCGGAGCTCTACAAACACCTAAGAGTTTCCAAGAGACATATCCTGGGAAAATCCCATGATGACGTCGTTACATCACTCCCAAAAGACAATGATGCCCCAGAGCTAGAGTCACGACTTCAATTCCATAAACAATTTATGATCGGAGCGCAAAATAACAGAGTAGGGTTAGGATCAAGTAGGAAAGTCCAAGATACGGATATATTGAAGTCTTTTATTCGGCAAGACGAGAACGATAAATACAAGATCCATGCAATGAGTTTAGAAATGCAGAACGAGTGGTTAGACATAGGAGATTTTTGCATTCCACTAGCACTAAAATGGCGCACCCTAATTCATGACTGGTCGCCAGCCTTGCTAAAATTTTATCTCAATGCGTTCCAGATGACTCTCCCAGATCAGAGTAATTTAGTAAGATGGGGTAAAGGTACCGAAAAAACTTGCTATATCTGCGGAAAGGCAGTTGGAACTGCCAAGCATTTGCTGGTGGGATGTAAGGTTCTCCTGGACAGCGGTCAATACTCGCGTCGTCACGATAGGGTTTTAGAGATCATACGTGAAGCGGTTAGTCTTTCGGTAGCCAGAGCGCAAAGGGAAATAACCACAAACGAACGATCAATAGGTTTTGTGAGAGAGGGCACCAGGGCTATAAAATCAAACGTCAAGCCTTACTCTATCCTTAAAGCGGCTTCGGATTGGACTATCATGATGGATACGTATGAGAAACAATACAAAATCCCCGAGGATATTTGTGCGTCGGCCTCCAGACCAGACATATTTCTATATTCGCGTATTTTAAAGCGCGTTGTGATGATAGAGCTTACGGTGCCTTGGGAAACCAACATCCCCAAAGACCATGCCATCAAGGTCAATAAGTATTACGAGCTCACTAACGAACTAACTCGAAATAGGTTCGTCGTTGATTTGTACGCGGTAGAGGTGGGAGCGAGAGGTATAACAGCTAAATCTCTCTATAACCTACTAAAAGACTTGGGCCTGTCCAGAACTAACATTAATTCATTCTTAGAACGTACGTCGAAGGCAGCCCTAGTAGGTTCTTTTCAAATTTGGTTAGGTAGGGAGAGGAACTTGGACAGTGGAGGTGAGCGTATAACGCGCGTTAGTTAAGGGGCCCCTTAAACCTACACCTGGGTCGCAAGTCCCAGGCACTGTTGAAGCTCCTCTCCCTGCAACGCAATGGACCCGGCACCCGCACGGTGAATCCATTGAATGCTAAGAGGTTTCGTCTCGTCCCATACCATCAAAACATACACACACACACACTTACAGATACTTTGTCCGTGGACATTAAATCTTTTCACCACTACGCTTTTTTTTATATTCTGAGTTAGTCCTTTAGTTTGATACTCAGAACATGTGCAGTACAGCGTGTAAATACCTAATCCTCCCTTTGGGCGTCTGCCACTCTAGTTAGTATGAAATTAAATATTTATATTTTTTCTGAATAAAACTTTTAGGATGACGGAAAATATTATAAGACTAAAAACACCTTTTCATCAATTAATATGCAATCTTTTATCACGCTGCACACGCACTGAGAAATTAATATATATATATATATATATATAATAAAATAAAAATAGGAGTACAGTAATTCTCTTAAAGTAAGTAAAAATGATATTAAGGTATGGATTTAATATATTTTCAATAAAATGTTTTACGATATGCTTCAATTTAAGCAGTATCATATTGCAATAAATCCATCGAGGTAAAACTTTTCCCTTACAAAAAAAAATGTTTCAAGTGATCAACAACCCTATTGCAATTTGCAAATGAAGTAAATTCTACTCCCTAAATCTCTAAACATATATTGATAATATAATTAGAGTCTTAACATTTTCAAAGTATAATTTCATTTCTCATTTTCGTACATTTAAATTAACATGTCTCTGTCATTAAGGTTTTTCTTTTAATTCCTTTTGTTATTTTAGGTATCGCTGAACATTTTATTCGAGTGTTACAAACAATCCCTTCATTGTGATATCCTTATAATGAATGTGCATTACAATGACTAGTCCACTATGTTGGACATGCTGCCGTGTTGGCTTAAACATCTCGTCATAACCATGCATTGTCATCCAAATTACACTAGTATACAATATTTAAGCTTAATCGATTGAAAATATCTATTTCAAAAATTAATTGTAAGATTTTACCCGAACAAACAAACATTGCAAGTCGAGTAAAAGCTTGTACAGGGTTTGTACATATTGTATTACGCATTTACATATATACTACTGCAGCATCGATTTTTTTTAAATAAATTCATTGTTTTATGTCTTCATAAATTCGTTGTATTATGTTTTATGATCAATCGAAAGTGTATTGCTTGAAAAAGAAAATGCTTAAACATATCTTACTTTTTTCAATGGAATCATAAACTAAAGCATCCACTGAATACAATCCCTAGAGTTTATGGAAATTATTCAGCTCTACGTAAATATGTTGAAAAATATAAAAGCGTTAAACAATATTAAAAGCATAAAATCATCAGTTACGGTACAATTTAATATGTGACTTAAAAGTCATTAATCCTTTAAATTATTTCGTGAAAGTCAATTAAAAGAAATTAATTTAACCGATCGGGACTATTAAAGTACTATTTTAGTTAATGGATTTTATACAGCAGCATAAAATGAACACGCGAATGGAACACGATAAATTGTCAATTAAAGTTTGTCAAAGTCGTGATATCATATAATAATGAGTTCAGTGGTAAAATCACAATCAATATTTTGTGACTTAGTTTAATACATTGAAAATCTTATCATGCAGAAGCCCCAACAGCCACATATGTGAATATAAATGTTTTCGATAAATTTTATTAACGAGATTATTTTTCTTCGGTTTCGCATCTGATTAAAAATATAAAATTAATTATTATTCATAAAACAGTTTAAAATGTTATTATATGAATATTTAAAACTTATGAAATTATCATTATCGTTTAAAAAATTTCAGAATATAAATATTGAGTTAACATAAACTGATCGAATTAAATTGTTATAATCCTTACAAATTCGTTAAGAGCATTTATTAATCTAAATTGATTTTTGGTGATAATGCATCCATTCCTATTATAGATTTTATGAGATAGTTTTTATTAATTATACCAAAGGTAGTTAAGTCCATTTGAATTCTGAATCAACTTCCTTTTCTTATTGTATTTCATGTACTAATCTTAGTTATTAATATTTTTAAGCAAAATTTTATGAAAGACTGAAAGTAGAATGAAGTTATATTTGAAATTTGTTGCATTAAATAGGTAGGTATTGGATTGATTTTCAGGAATACTTTCTGACCACAGTAATTTGCAATAAAACCATAAAATGTATTTTAATATAAAAACATCCATTATTTAAAGTCAAATCAGTTAAAAGAATATTTAAATTCAACTTTGAATCGTTAGTGTAGATAAACAGTTTTGAAGCTCCATTTACATTTCTCCACATTATTTCACTTTATACAAACAAAAGTATTTCATGACTTCAACCGTATAAATAAAAACTTGACATAAATTAAATGTCTAAATTTTATATTTCCTGACAGGGTGAAAGAACTTTCATACAAAGTATACATTAATAATTCCATCTCTTTAGTGCAGTAGAGACTGCATGACTGAGTGAAGTTTAATGTTAAAGGGTATATTCAAAAGTATTTGATTTAATATTATTTTTTTTAGAAATATTTTTTTTCGTTCATAAATATCTACTTTGTTTTCTTGAAAGTATTCCACAATAGAAATTAACTAGAAAACAAGAATACAAGTGTATTCTTGGAGCATTGTTTCCTTCAATCCTTCAAATAATCATTTTAGCATCATGTTCAGCTTCTTCTTTGATGCCGTTTTTATTTTCTCAATCATCCTGTCAGCTGCTATGAAATACAATGGCTTCTTTATAACATATAAATGTATATATAATATGTACATATGTATGAAGAAAAATTACTGAGACAAGTGTGGATGGATTGTTTGAGAAATGATTTGTATGAGAAGGCTATGAAATCAGATATGATAGCTAATAAAGAGATTTACTAGAATCAACGATGTTTGAGCGAAGGCGATGGTGTAAAACATTTTTTTAATCATTTAGCTGGAATTCATGAGGCACAACACTCAAAAGAAAAATTATTCTTTACTTAAATTTGCTATAACTATTAATTTATCAATAATGAATATGTAGAGATTTTCATATAAATATGCAAATATTTGTGTGCAACAAGGACACAAAAAATTATTTATGCTTCGTCCCGTGTTTCTGTTCCCGTGAAAAAAATATATTTAATGATAAAGTGACACAAGTTACAAAGAAGATTTCCTACCATTTCCTTATTCCCACTCCTTCCTATCCCTAAAAAATAAGGTTGGCAACGCATCCGTAACAAAGATGTTGCGGATGTCCATGGGCGACGGTAACCACCTTCCATCAAGTGGGCCGTCAGCTCGTTTGCCAGCTTTCGCATAAAAAAAAAAAAAAAAAAAAAGAAGAGAAAACTATTAGTTCAACGTTTTAGTGTGATTTGGTATACGCCAACTATATACCTTTTATATCAATTATAATACCTAGAAAGAAATAAATTATATTGAAGAACAGAAGTTCTTCAATATAATATATTCAATTGTAGGAAGTTCTTTTTAAAGCTTAGGACTAAAGGTGATGCGAAGAATAAAACAGATGCATAATGAGATCTAAGATTTTCGCGAGTATTCATTTAAATGAAACCTATATTTTTCGGATGTACTACGTGATTTTTATTTTTGCTTTTAAACTACATACTCCCGACGTTTCGGCTACTTTACAGCAACCGTGATCACGGGCAGACGAGATGTGAGTGTCTGTCAGTTGGTATTACCGCCTGTATATTACTTACACGTACCGCCATCGATTTCTTAATTTTCTAGCGTACCGCTCTAGATGCCGGCAGAGTGCGCTCACGGTGTTCCGTGGTCCTGCAGTGTGGTCACGGACATGGGATTTTATATTTTTCAGTAGAGGATCCCAGGTGTTAGATAGATTCCAGCCATCTTCTCTAATGAAATTGGGGTGTTTTTTTAATTTCAATAGCCCTTAAAGCATAATTAATTATTATAATCAATGTTATCTTCCCATTTTAAATTTCCTCATTTTTGAACAATAATTTGATAATAAAGTTGCTGAACCTGAAATATAATGAATTAAAACTTTTTGAAAATAACCTAGGACATGGTTTTCAATTAAACTTTTACTATTTAGTTAAGTTACTGATTAACTATTTTAAATATTAATTCACAAATAAAGTTAAAATACAATATGTGTCTTGATAGGCGGTATACAAGATACACCTCATACGATCCGGGACTATCGTTAGGCGGTCAATGCATTTCTACGGTTACGGAAAATGCACCATTTAAATTTCTCGGTCGTAAGATTGATAATATAGGAAGTACTCCATCTTTAGAAGGAATAGTAGATAGCTTTTTTAACGATCTTAACAAGGTAGATAGCAAACTGATAAGTAACGTCAAAAAAGCGTGGATCTACGAGAAGTACTTAACTTCACGTTTGAATTGGCCTTTCCTCGTCTATGATTTTAATAAAACCCTTTTGTCAAAGTTAGATGCAGGCGTCATAAAGATGTTGAAGTTGTGGCTCGGGCTCGCTCTAACGGCTGATTCATCGGCGTTATTTAGGGGAAGCAATAGTTTTGGGATGAGTCTAAAAAGGCCATCGGAGCTCTATAAACACCTAAGAGTTTCCAAGAGATATATCCTGGGGAAATCCCATGATGACATAGTGACATCGCTCCCAAAAGATGAAGATGCCCCCGAGCTAGAGTCACGACTTCAATTCCATAAGCAATTTATGATAGGAGCGCAAAGTAACAGAGCGGGGTTAGGATCAAATAGGAAAGTCCAAGATGCGGATATATTGAAGTCTTTTATTTGGCAAGACGAGAATGATAAATATAAGATCCATGCAATGAATTTAGAAATGCAGAACGAGTGGTTAGACATAGGAGATTTTTGCATCCCATTAGCATTAAAATGGCGCACTTTAATTTATGATTGGTCGCCAGCGTTGCTAAAATTCTATCTCAATGCGTTTCAGATGACTCTCCCAGATCAGAGTAATTTAGTAAGATGAGGTAAAAGTACCGAAAAAACTTGCTATATCTGTGGAAAGGCAGTTGGAACTGCTAAGCATCTGCTGGTGGGATGTAAAGTACTCCTGGACAGCGGTCAATACTCGCGTCGTCACGATAGGGTTCTAGAAGTCATACGTGAAGCGGTTAGTCTTTCGGTAGCCAGAGCGCAAAAGCAAATAACCACAAACGGACGATCAGTAGGTTTTGTGAGAGAAGGCACTAGGGCTACAAAATCAAACGTCAAGCCTTACTCTATCCTTAAAGCGGCGTTGGATTGGACTATAATGATGGACACGTATGAAAAACAATACAAAATCCCCGAGGATATTTGTGCGTCGGCCTCCAGACCGGATATATTTTTGTTTTCGCGAATTTTAAAGCGCGTAGTGATGATAGAGCTTACGGTCCCTTGGGAAAACAACATCCCCAAAGACCATACCATCAAGGTCAAGAAATATTACGAGCTCACAAACGAACTCACTCGAAATAGGTTCGTAGTAGATTTGTACGCGGTAGAGGTGGGAGCGAGAGGTATAACAGCGAAATCTCTCTACAACCTACTAAAGGACTTGGGCTTGTCCAGAACTCACATTAATGCATTCTTGGAACGTATATCGAAGGCAGCCCTAGTAGGTTCTTTTCAAATTTGGTTAGGTAGGGAGAGGAGCTTGAACAGTGGAGGTGAGCGTATAACGCGCGTTAGTTAAGGGGCCCCTTAAACCTACACTTGGGTCGCAAGTTCCAGGCACTGTTGAAGCTCCTCTCCCTGCAACGCGATGGACCCGGCACCCGCACGGTGAACCCATGGAATGCTGAGTAGTTTCGTCTCGTCTCTTCCTTTTATTCTATTATTAATGCATAAAGTATTAAGCGTTCCGTTTAGACTTGATTCCTGTTAAATGTTTTTCAAGTGCTCTATTACTGCATATTTTGTTTGTAAGATCTACTTAAAATAATCGGTATGGTTCATTTTGCAACCATGTGATAAGTACTTATTTTTGTCAAAAAATGTAATAATGTAGGTAATATGCTATTATTTGTGCATTTATGATGTTGATAATAAACATTTACATTATAATTTTGTATATTATGTCTTATGTTCTCAAAATCACTTCAAAGTGCTGTCTTAATTTTTTATCCAAGAAAACTATCTTTTATTCAACATTATGGCATTAGTTTATTAGCTGAATTGAACTACTTAGTAGATTGAGGTACTGTACAAATACATTTTAAAAGAGCATACTTAATCTTAGTTCCTGAGTAAGGCCTTAAGTTCTTAAATGATGATGTAGCTTAGCTTAGGTTATTTAGATAAGAAGATTAATATTTATTTGTTTCAAACAAAAACTCAACGAGTAAGAAATTTCCAATCCTTTAATAAGAGATATTTTTTTATTCCCTATGAGAAAAAACGGATGAATCATATAATATATGCATTTTAAATCAACCTTTCCTTGTGAACTTATGTCAGACTAAACAATTCTGTATACTAAGTCATCATGTATTACTAGTAGTATATTTTTTTGTATTTTCAATTTCAAAGTTTTCAATAAAAAATCATTAGGCGAATAGAAGGTCAAGCAATAGCGTAAATGGAACTAGAAATCATGTGTTATTTTTCCAGGCTAATGCCTTTTTGAATTGAAACATTGTCAATACATTTTATACAATTGTTACATATATACATATATATTTAGGCTAGACCACATGGGCGGTGAATCATATCTTTGGTAAGTATGTATATGATATGGTATAGTAGCAATTAGGCTTTCCAATAAAACTATTTATTTAATGGTAGATACAACGATTATAATGTATTGCAAGACCATAACAATTATATAATAATTATATCTAAGATTATTCCGTGTTTTCGTTTAAATGAAACTAAGTTTTTCGGATACAATGCGTTTTTATTTATTTTATGACTACATAATTTTGGGCGTTTCGGTTCCTTGCAGCAACGGTGATCACAGGCAGACGAAATGAATGAATGTGTCTGTCAGTTAGTCTTGTTATTTGGCATCTATCTCGTACGAATTCTTAGTTTTCTCACATAATGTTGGGGATGTACGCAAAATGCGTTAACCATGACTTAAGACCTTATAGTGGGGTAGATCTACATATGTATATTCTTTTGAAAATAATTTTGAAAACTCAATAAAGAATAATAATTTAGCTTAACTTTATATCAGACGAAATAACAAATCAACTCATGTTTTTATGTTGACGCGAAAATGTTTTAGTTAACTAAATCCAAACAAAATAATACTTTTCTTTTTCTTTAGCATATGCTATTTTATATTAGAAAAACAGAATAAAGGTAAAATATATACCCATATCAGGGACCATATACATAATTATATGCAGTGTGATAATAATGTATTAAAACTTCTACTAAAATATACATATATTGTTGATACAATCATGTACATAAAGGCCTCAAAAATTATTTTCATGTCTTAAATATAAATAACATAATTGTTTTTATTTAATTACTAAACATTCGAAATCAAATGGAAATATATAAAATAGTATTTTTACCATCAATTCAATTATTTTATGCACATTGTATGTGAGTTTGGAACTTTAACTCTTTCCTTTTCCTTTTGAAAACTTTGCCAGGCATCAAATGCTGTTCGCAAAAGATTTAATGGATATTTTTTCCACTCTGTGACTTCATTAATAAAGCAATAAAATTTTATTAACTCGTTTTATTTTCACTTCCAATGAGTTTGTAAAATTTTCTTAAGTCGTTAAAGCACTTTAATTTCAATAAAGTAAAAAAATACAATAACTTTCTTTATAGGGTGGTTTGTTAATTGTAAACTATCCTTTAAAAAAATATCACTGTGCTACACAAATATTGATAGGGACAGCAAACAAAATATTTAGACTTAAAAGCGGAATTTAAAAACGAAACTCTAAAATGTCCTATTAATAGCGATTGTATTCTCGACAACCGTTGCTATCCCCTAACAAATAAATCAATCTTTAGAAGTTCATTATTTATCTACTTTTATATTCTTAATAATTATTATATCATTATTAAGCAAAACAAAGTTACATTCAAAATTTAAATCACATAATATTTCCATCCCCTGACTATTGTGTAATATTTGATTTGACATTTTTTGAAAAAAAGGAAATATTTATTACAATTTTTTTACACATGCTGGGAAATTAGATCTTTTGAATATTGCGTAAAATTCAAAGCAAGGTTAGGGCTAGTTTTCAAAGTATTTTAACCTTAAATCCACTGTGATGGTTTTATATGCAGTACTTTATCGTCAGACTAGTAAAACAACTCCTAAATCACATTTATCTTCAAAAAGGTAAAAGAATATATTAAAATAAAATTAACATACATAACAGACCTTTATATAAAAAAACATGAAGGAGCATTGTTACAAAAAAGATTAAATAAATGAATATTAAAAAGAATCAGTAGGAATTCTGTAGTAGCATAATTTTATTTTATGATATTTATATTGTTAATACAGGTGTGAAGTAAATAAATTAAATATAGTTTTCGAATACCACATTAAACTTACATTTAATGAAGGCTTAAAATATATTAAAACTCCGATACGATACGGATTTTATCATTCAAAGGGAAACATTTTTAAATTTAATATTTTTTAAATAGTTCTTAAAATATTTAACAGTATTTCAATCAATTAATATAAATCTTCCAATAACACCAAAGGTGTTTCAAAATATCAAGTCAAAAAATATTTTGTATTGTAAATTAAAGTTATGAATTAGCTATTCAACTTAACATGGATATACGGACAAAAAAAAAACTGGATCCAAAGTGAAATGTTTTCTAGAAATCTACAGACGTATGAATTGAAACTAGCAACTGTATGTGAATTTACTTAAGTTTCAGCGACTGAATAACTTATATTTTATTATTTTTAGCTGATACTCAAGAAACTTTTGTCAATTGTTAGCTTCATAACTAGTCACTTAAATAACTAGTTGTCACAATCGTCTTAGTAACTAAAAGTGTTCATTAGTCTACTGCACAAATAGTGGTAAAATAAAGTAATATTTTGTAATCAACTAAATAGTACTAAAATGAGTCTTTATACATCTTTAAAAAGGGAAAAACATGTATAAAACTTTTATTTAACATACATTGCAAGTGAGAAACAAAACCAATAAAATTACAGGTTTATTTTCAGAGGATGGTAGAATGTTATAACATTTTAAAATAGAGGTTTAGATGAGGCATTTGATTTAATAATGATAATGAATACGCAACTACTGAATGGAGGTATTAATATTGTATCTATCTTTCTCCATGATCGATATTATCTGTGAGGTCTTTTTTTGTACATCGAGAAGGAAAAAAGGGTCAAGGAGTCTTATACATTTCAAGGCTTGTTAGGATAGTAGGGATGTTGAGATCCTAGAAAAGAGTCATTACCTTAGTAGTAGGTACAATATCATAAATATGCCAAAGACTCCGACTTCAGTATATAATAATAACTATACATACATAAACATTATAATTACAAATTTGGTTGCGCGAACAATACATCTTATACAAATATTAATCAAAAATAATATAACAACGTTTCTTTATATATATAAATAAAACCTGTTTGTTTTGATATAATAAAACTCAAATGAAAGCCATCAAAGTAGGGAAGGAATTCGAACTGCAATTCAATGAGAGTGCAACGGAGCCTAAAATCGCATCAGATTCGAGCGATAGATGTTAACGCATCTACCGCACGTCATTACCGTGAATAGTCATAGACAGAGAGTTGTTTTTGTTCACTATTTACTGGAAAATAGAAGATTATAAATTTAATTTTATTATTTAAACTGCTTTGATCTTTACATAAATCTCATTGAGTATTTCGAGGAGTACGTAAGGTTTGTGACTTGTGAAACAAATGCTATAACAGTTTCAGTAACAGCTATTTTTGAGGATAAACAAATTATACTTCGTAGAATGTTCTGTTATTAAATTAGTTCATATAATTCTAGAATCCAATTCTAAATCTATTCAGCTAGTTTTGGATTAACTTATTTTATAATAAAGACGAATAGACAACATATATCTATTTGATTAAACCAAGCGAATATATTAATATAATAGGCATAATTTTCCCTATTATATAATAGTATTATAACCCTAACTTTGGGAATCTCTTAAGTAAATTGGGTCTTTGGATAGATATCACTGATTGAATTAGCCGCTTCATCGGCACGCTCCCGGCCTTATCGGACGGTAACTGTATTCGATACTTTTGTAACGAATACTTATGAATAAATTTTGAATGCACTTAATTTTCCACACAAAATAACCGACCAGAGTTTCTTTGGATAACTAAACGCTGACTTTAAATTTTATTTTCATTTAAAAACACTTTAAAAAAGCTAGTTTCTCAGTATTTTATAGGACACACTTCAGAGAATGTGGACTGGAATTACATAACATAATTTTTCTATTTCATTTTTATCATCAAATGACCAGGCGCACAGCGAGAAACAATCTTTTCATCGTCTAGTTTCCTCGCATCGCTTCCCTTTTCCTTCCTTTTATATTTGTTATTGAATTTATTTATTTATTTTAAGGACCACTAGCAGCTACTACATGTGTAAAATGCCGAATATAAAACAATTAAATGGAAATAAGTTACATGTGTAGCTTTTTAAAGTGGCCACAACGATCACAATGTTTTAAAAATATATTAATATATAATTATAGCGAGAAGATCTAAATAATTATTATAATAATAAGAATGATAAGTAAAAATTGTTACAAATTAAAAACCACAAAAAACAAACAATATAAAAATATAAAATTAAATAATTCATTAAATTCATGCATAAAAATCACTAAAAATATTCAAATCAATACAATCTAAAATTAATACAAATAGCTATTAGCATTTATAATTTATTTATTTATTTGCATCTCTCAATAATTCCAGCGCCCGTTTACGAAATGTCATGGCAGAGTTATTAAAAATATCTAGATCTTGACTTAAAATATTGTATAGCCGAGATGATCTAGACATAGGGGCATTACTTCCTAATTTAGTTTTTGACATTCTAATATCAAAGGTACCTAGAAAACTGCGAGCATTGCTCCTTGGAATACGATAGTGTATCTCATTAAGTAAGCAGGTACAGTCGACCTCGTTACGAATTAACTTGAAAAGGAATAAAAGATCTAACAATTTATTTTGTTATTCAATTAAAAAGAATAAAAACGTTGTAAATCCTAGCTGTGGTCAATAACTGCAGTTCGAACAGGGACTGGCTTGACCGGGAAAGCACCGCCCTTTTCCCCTTCTTTTCCTTTTCCTCTTCCTCAATCAATGGTAGCAACACAACCGCAAATGTTGCGAATATAGACAGACTGTTCGGTTGCCCTGTTTAGTATTAAAAGAAAAACCATAATTTATTTTACATAATAATAATTTTCACACATAATGAGAGTCTGATAAATATAACAAATGGCTTCCCATAATTGTTTCCTTTGTTAAAAGTAATTTCAAATTATAATTGGTGCCCTTCCCATTTAGATAACACGTTGCTCGTATTTAAGATTAACGGTGTTAAAATGTGAGACGTTATGTATGTGAATAACAAAAACACAAAATTGAATGTATGTTTATAAAATGATAAGTAAATGGTGAATACTATGTAAAATGTGATCCTGAAAAAATGCTGTATGTCAGTACTGAAAAACAATATCAGCAATAACTATAACAGCACTTTCATGTTAATGAGGGTCGTTAAAACGAATCGCTCCCGAGAGAACGCTTTATTGCCAAGTGATTGATGATCTATCGTCATATCACCTCATCATTGAAAGCTTATTTGTATCGAATTAAAGAAATAATTTCATAAAACGGGACAACGATACATGTTGTTAAAGCTCGTTGCTAATATAATTACTGTTTAATAGTGGTATGGAAACTTCAAATATATCTGGCCCATAATTAAAATTAAAAAGTATGTAAAAATGAAGCATTTGTAATAATTGGTAATAATAATATGTGCTGTACGAATAATGATTTATAGAAGTAATAGTAGTAATTTAATTTAGTTGGATTAAGGTGTTATCGTTGTTATAAAACTTTTTAGACAGTTCTGTGAATACCTGTAATAGGTGTACATATGAAGACCTACACTTTTGACTGTATTTTTTATGTAAATGTTGCATATGTGTACTGTTGGTGTTCCTAAATAAATCAAAAAAAAAGGTGACTATTACATTTGTTATTTAAATAAAAATAAAAAAGTATTTCTGTTCCATTAAATGTTTATACACCCAACCTATCATTACAGACTTTAACTTCATATATAATATTGAATATATTAACTTTGTTCATTCAATGATATTTCATAAAAGGGGTAATTCAAGCGTAATGCCTTAAATGTCAATTCGTGACACATTTATCAGTTCAATTATTTTGTATTTTATAGCCACATTAATACATAAAATGGTAGCAATTTCTTGTGAGTTGTAATTTATCATTAAAAATTAATTTTTGGTGAAAAAAATTATAATGTTACTCATAAGATTAAATTAAACCTTTCTGTTTTGTTTTTAAATGACATTCCTATTATAAAGAAGAGAACTAATTTAAATACTATACTACCACTTTGGAGGATTAAAATTCTAATACGTATATAAGAAACAGTAATAACTCAATCAGCCAGTGGTTTTAAGATGTTTAATGTATATTGTTTGATTTCAACGATATCATTTAAAAGGGAGAGTAAAATTCCAATAAAGACGTCATGGAACTACATATGAGAGTGAAACTATAAAAGTGATTGATTGTCTTTTTTTTATAAACGATAAATGATATTTTCACAAATTTTCGTTTTTCAATTTGAAGTTATCTTTCATATTTCATTCAACTGGAATCTATAAATAAATTTTAACAGTTTTTAAAACCTTTTATTTGATATTTATTTAATATAAAACGTGAAAATCTGTTTTTACATATACTATTGTGGCCTACCTTAGTACGTGACATAACGAATATACTGTGCAGATTTTTATACGGATTAATGCTACAAATTAAGGACATAACTCAATTTTTTTATATACCTAGTAGGTCATGCGCATTAAACAGTTCTACAGTTATGTGACAACCGTTCTTACCCATCTTTATATATGTACATATATGCACACAATTTATGTTGTTATTCTACTTTGATACCTACCATATTGATAATCAAAATATCCCTTAAATGTATGTATCTATGACAGCATCATATTTATTGAATGAATTATCAAACCTGACACCTAAAAATCATCAATATTGATTTTTAGAGAGATAAGATATTGCATATAATTTACTAAGATTGTTTACTGATATTAATATACTAATTATGAGAAAGAAAAAACATTTTATTATTTCAATTAAATTTAATTATTAATTTACTTATAAAAAAATAGACATACGTATTTTTATATATTAATACGTATTGTTATTAAAATATAACTAACATCAATTTATTCTATCCGGCAACCGCACTTTGAATCCATTGAATCTTAAGAAGTTTCGTTCATTTAAAACATTTATTCTTTTAAACAGAGAAATATGTCATTTTATATGTAATAAGTTATTTTATAATTATTTGCAAGGAATGTTTAAAAAACATAGTTATCTTCGAAAGAGCGTGTATCTTCGTTGTCAGCTTACAATCGTTTGAACATAAATTTAATATTGAAATAAAAATGCAAATTACACAATGACTGTTTCATTTATTTACGAAATTCACAAAAAGTTTTCATTGGATTTTATCCAAAAATGGCATATGCACAGCGAATTAACAAAAACTCTCTTAAGTTAATAAATAATTACAATATAAATTTCGATACAAATATTTACAAGGGCCCATATTCATGAAAAATAAAAAAATGTTCACATTTTTACTTCACAAGTTTCACCTAATTACAATAAAAAAAAAGTGAATGATAAGCATAGTGATAGTAAGTCTCGGAAAATATGGCTTATGGAATTTAAGAATAAGGGCAAATATCTAAATTTAGATTAACAATATTGTCCATAAATTCATGATAATATAGTTATAAGTTATAATAACAATAAATAAAAATAAACAATGATCACGATACCCTGTCTGTGAGGGATAACAACATCCTTCATAAAACTTAACAAAAAATATTTTGACGTATATACGTATATTGACTGTTTTTCTTTCACCACATAGCTTGTAAAGTGGTTCTACATCAATAATTAACACTATTTGCTTTGGTATCGTCATGGTCTCTAAATATTTTACAGGTGGTACATTCGGTTATTCCTTGAAATTAAATTTTCGGATAAAAATTTATTTAAATTTGAAATTTTTATCGGCATATAATATTTTTATTCATTTATGGATAATTTGTATCTAGTTATAGGTCAAAGTCTAGTAATTGTTTATTTACTTCACAAGTACCTTTTGTAACTTCCACCACAAACCGAATGTTGCCAACCGTAGTGGTAATAATAATAGGATATTTCCAAGATCTATTGTGAAAATAAATCTTGTTTCGTTTTAGATCATTTAATATTTTAATTATGATGCTTGTGATATCAAATTTTCTAATAAAATAAGCGTCAATAAAATCATATTAAATACAATAAAACTTGTAATACTGTAGACGTTACATAACTAGATTGTGTTTCACACTTGAAGCTTTGTCTAAAATTGTATGTTAGTTATAATATTTTAACTATAACATTTGTGTTTAACCTTCTTCAACGGGGAACATAACACAAAACATCGAAATATACTTTAAGACATTTCTATAAAATTTCACGATAATCTCGTGAGTGAAGTATAATAAAGTTTTCGATAGCTACGAATACCCCAGATTATCATACTGACAGACAGCTCAACTTTGAAAGTTCAACTCTTCACTTAAATACACTTCGAATAAATCACTTTTCACTGGGATTTTGACTGACTATCCTGATTCATATAATTACGACCGGACTATAATACTAAACTCCTCTCTATAGTTAGAATTTAAAAAAAAATAATAATTTTAATAGTACAAATTTTAAATATGTGCTTTTATTCTAAACTGAAGAATTTATTTAAACAAACATTTTATATAATATATAATACAATAATTATATCTTAGCTAACACCTAGTTACAAAACGTCCAGTTTTAGACCCACACCGTGAATAACAAACATTGATATATTACAAGAAATGCTATTTACAATTATGATAATGGTTTTGTTATGAAAAATATCGATTAATATGGAAATTCTTCTTTATATAATCTGTACAAATTGTTAGCTACATTAAAATATCAAGTTACCGGTAAATCTTAGCTCGCAATTAGTATTAATAAGTACACAAAAAGCTTTTATGCCGAGTATCCTAAATCCTAAATCCTCATAACTTTGAACATAATGACTAGATGTGCAGAGGTGTTGCAACATTCATCTTGCGAGAAATCTGAAATATTGAAATCAAAATAAGAAACAAATATTAAAGGATTTAGTATCAAAATAAATTTTTAATAACTACTAAATGTGTTTTTTAAAAAATGTACCTTATTTTTTGTTTCTTTTTACTTTAAAACCATAATTGTGCTAAACATAGCAGGACTATTGATACAGCAGCGTGATAATTTGCTCCTAAAACAAAAAAAAAACAGACATAATTGGCGATTATATAATATGTGGAATATGAGTATAAATTCTAACATGCAAAATTAATATGACTCTTTTATTTTGTGTTTAATTCTTTGTTAAGTATTAACTACGTCTTAGGTTTTTATACAATAATTATAAACAGCACTTTATAAAAATGTAAATATCACTCTAATAGACATTAAGCTCTTCAACTTAATCTCATTAAGACAACCTCTACCAAAGTTACCATTGCTTACACAGTATAATTTGATCTTGAAGCTTGTCTTTAGTTAAATAACTGCACTAAGTGCTAAAATAGCATTGAAACCTTCCACTAAGGGTTTTTTTTCTGCAAACAGGGGTAGGTGTCGAGTTTTAACATTAAATATTTGTAAGAAGTTCAAGGCATCTCATTTTTAACTCCATTCTCACTCATAATTAAATTTCATGAATAAATAATATAAAATTCTTATAAATCTAATTCATATGTTACCGAACTTTCAACCCTTATAAGACTTTATTATAATGACGAAGTAGCAATTAATAGCAGAGTTTAAAATTATTTAATATTGTTTCAAATATTACAGATCTATGTGTAAAAATACCTTTTGACCCCACCGCAGCTGCAAGCTGCATATCAGCAGCGGTCGGCATCTCTGGGGTAGTGCTTATAGGTCCTAGAAAAAAAAGATAAAATGTTAATTATTTCTACGAATGCATAAAATTCAAACTTCTGTATGTATCTCTCTTAATAAATGGAATTTATCTCTCTAAATAAAGTAAATATGAAAAGAATATATAAAAAAAATTGGCGGTTTAAAAAGTAAGTTCATATTTTATACAATTGCAATGTACTTGTAATTTGTTAATACATATAATTGTAAGTAAAAATCATACTTAAAACTTTTAATTTCAATTTACAATCATATAAATATTAATAATGCATTGTATAAGCACATTCAATATACGTGAAAGTGATAAGCAATTTATCTTCTATTCATTGAATGAAAATTTTTATCTTTATTTTTTTATACTATAGGGAATACTATAAGAGATTGTACACAAAGGAATGTTATATCTACAATTCTATTAGAGATTTTTATAATAACAATAGAGTTAACGAATCATAAAATTATTCAAGAGTTTCATCGCAGAAAATGTTTTATTTCAAGTCCAGTTTAGATGGCTATGCACATAAAATTTCAACTGATAAAAAGCTTAAATGGCCCACCCGCAAATTATATCTTTTGTTGTTTCTGTGCCTACCTTTAAAAATAATTACCATGGCCTTATCCTTTTCAGACGTACAGCAACAACCTTAACAACATTCGTAGACTTATAAAACGGTTAAATTGCTTGTCTTAAATAAAAAAATTGTATTCTGTTTATGTCCACGCCGATTTATGTCACTGGTTTCGTTGTTATAATTCTTAGTTAAACAGAAAACAAGCAAATTATATATTTTCACATTTTTATACATTATTTATTTATGATTACCAGCGAAATATTTATGATTACAGGCGCCTAGTTTTTTAGTTTTTTAATAGTTGATGCAGTTTCAGTTCAACGGTCCCATAATAATGAATTGGCCTAACCATAAACGAATGAAGGAAATGAAAGGATTATCCAACTATTTAAATATAATCACCATGAATACTAACACAGTTCTGACATCTGTGAATCAAAATCTCTAAAAATATTCATAATTGTTTTACTTAAAATGATCAAACACGCCTGCCTGCAATAATTCATCCCTTAAAGAAAATTTTCCTCATAGGTTCGGCTTTAAATTTAAAAATAAATTATAGTCGGATGGGGTCATGTTTGCACGGTAAGGTTGATGTTGATGAAGATGTTCCACTTCTGTGAACTCACATTTACGACATTAACCGTTTATGACTGTATTTAGAATCTACCAACAAAATGCTGTCAAATTTCTAAAATATTATGGGCATCAGTATTATAGACGATTGTTGCACCTTTGCCTTTCTGGGGTTCTTTTCACCCTTACTGTCTTGGCCAATGTCTTCGACGGTTTCTCCCCCGAGACGATAATTTTCACTTTATTTTTCACTGTGCTATAGAATTGGACAGACTACTTATACACGTCATCCTACCTATCTTTTATTTGGACATGGGAGAAACCTTTTTTAAACAATAACTTTATGAAACTTTGATACACAGTTTTCAACATTAAAAAAAACATGTGACTCGTTACTCAAACTAGGACGCCTTTCATGTTGATGTGTGTTTTTTATATTAAGTACATGATAAACGTACTATTTAATGAAACACAACATGTAGCGACATGTCGCGTATAGCTATATTAGGCCAATTGATTATGGGACCGCTAGGTATATGGAATTAATTACTTAGGGTTTTAATGTAAGGAAAATATATATTGATGATTATTTAATGATTAACTAACCTGGATAATATATAGCTTCTTTTCGCACAGCATAATTTGCAAGGGGTATTCGTAAAGTACATATAAACTCAGCTGGGGTAGGTAGATCAGCGTCCTGGAGCGTAACATTCGCGACGGCAGAATACCTTCCGTCCACGAGTTTCAGACTGTGAGTAACACCATCCAATCGCCTATGAAAAGAAATTAATATAAAACATATACATAAGTATTACAAATTCACATATTTTGAATCATGTTTTATTATTATCAGTTTGGATTCTCATGGAACAGAATGAGTTCAGGGTACTTCATGTAATCTTTTTCTTTAATTGCAAGTACCTAAAACCTTGTTAACGATTTTTGTAACTGTTTAAATGAATTCGTTTTCTTTTAATTCATTTAAAAAATACATTACGTTATCTTAATTTTATGAAATCTTCATCAAGCCTACATCGTAACATGAAACTAATAGTATCATCTAAGGTAGTTACCACTTCTCAGTTTTTATCTAACTTCATTAGTGAAAGAAATATGAAACTGTATTATTAAATTAAAAGAAAGTTGTCAGGTGGTGAAAGCGACCGGATTTAATATCTTCTTTCAGAACGTTGCCAAGTTTTTTAGAAATTTATGGTCCATTCAAAATTTTATTGTAAATCACACCTTGTAGAATACAGGCTCGAACAAAAAGCTATACCTTAAAGATACGTAAGATGCAATGATTCTGTGTTAAAATAAACATATTACATCGAAGCTATTTCAAACAGAAATTAATTTTGTTTTAAATTTTGCTTTTAATTTAAAAAGTTGTCTAAAAAATAAAAATAAATGTTTCATAATTCCTCGTTCATATCTTTAGTATTGTAGTGAAAATTGGTCCAAAATTATTTTTTTTTTAGCAGTAAGCTCTAAACGTTTATTTGAAGGAAATAAAATATATGTGTATTTTTTGAAGTTTTAGGAGCAATATATCAATTCTTTTACAATTGAACTATATTGTTGCTTATTTTTAAACAATAAATTAGAAAATCTGACTGTCTTGCATATAATGAATTTAGAAATATCATTAAAATGTTTTAAAATTGTCTATCTTTATTTTGTATTTAAAGAGCGTTATCGTCAGATATATAAGAAAATTTCGTAAAAATACAAGCGAATTTCGTTATCTGAAGTTAAATTACAATTGCAAATATATCGATATCGAGATTCACAATTTTGCCATTAATTGGCTTCAGATATAATACTAACTATTACACGAATGCACTGCAATGCGGCTACTGTCTACAGTAGACTTAATCATCAGGCAATGACCACTTTGGTATATATACACTTGGCTCGCTATGGCTACTCTTAGCCTGTTTCTAAGATAAATCAAGTTTATAAATTGAGACCAAAAAAAGGAATGGGTACTCCTCTACATTAAAATGTATACAAAGATTATTTTTTTAAATTTAAGGTTACACATTCATAATTTATAAAAAAAATACGTATTTATTTTCGCTTTTAATATACATCCACACATAACCGAATTATTATAACTTTATTAGCTTTTTTTAATGGGTTGTAGTTAGTATATAACATCTCATATATAAAATTTTAACAAGATGACTGCAATTAATTTGAGTGAACCTCAGATTTCTTTCAAGCATAACTAGGATTTCGTAATCTTTATAATTATTTTAATCATACAAAATAAAACACATATAAAAATAAGTGATTATTTCTTCCTTACTCTTAACATCGGCAAATAGTTACATTAATATTTAGAGCCTATTCAATAGCGAAATTTATGTTGTGGTAACATTTGTAAATTGGCTACCAAGGGAAAACAAAATAGTCTACCTAATCATAAATTTTATTTACGTTGCTTTAAAATTTAAATTTCTTTGAATATTTGTTTTATAATGTAATAACTCATATTGTTAACTTCGTTAATTAATGAGAATATAGCTTATAATACATATATTTATTATAATCCTTATTGGACTCTTATACTTTGTCTCAAAAAAGTTGCGCTTGTTTTTCGCTGTTAATACCTTCTGTATAAAAGGTAGACACAGAATAAATTCCCGCTCTCCTGCTTATCCGCTTCATCAAGTATTATAATCATATTATATTAGGTTATGTTCTGAAGTGAAAATAACAGTTCGTTGTTGCTGGAAAATTACTAGAAGTTACGGATTATTATATGAAACATTATTTTCTTACGTTCCAATATTTTTTATAATACTTCTAGAATTTTTTATTTTATTATAATTATAAATAATAAATAAGCTAAATAGCTTTATTTAGTTTGAGAGATATCAGATGTTCAATGAAATATTTAAAATAGTATTAGACATATCTTGAATTAAATGATTCGTTCTATTTCTACATAAAATATTGAAATTTCAAGTGTACTGCAGGGTTTGCAGGTTGTTATACCTCTTAGAATCTTCGTGAATAACATAGTTAAATAACCTCAATATATATAAAGAAGTAAAAATAGAAATCACTTATTTCTTTTGCAATGAACTTTTTATCGAAATGCTGTTTGATATAAAAATAAATATTTTTATGGAAAAATAATTTAGACACATAAATGTTACATTAGTATTAATAAGTAATGAAATAATATCAAAGCAAAAATTTTCAAAAAACACAGTAATTTCTAATTTCCGGTTTCCTAATATATTGCTACGATATTTTGTAAATTTATCTTTCTCTCTATTAAAATACTCAAGAGAGACGAAACCTCTTAGCATTCCATGGATTCACCGTGCGGGTGCCGGGTCCATCGCGTTAAATTATTACAATATTTTAGAAATTAAATTATTTTGTGGCAACTGAAATAGCAGAATAAATATCCATAGAAATGTAGAG
The DNA here is from genome assembly GCA_916720795.1 of Danaus chrysippus. Classification (NCBI taxonomy): domain Eukaryota; kingdom Metazoa; phylum Arthropoda; class Insecta; order Lepidoptera; family Nymphalidae; genus Danaus; species Danaus chrysippus. The sequence goes on along the minus strand of CAKASE010000049.1, from coordinate 16,644,536 downwards.
AGCATAATCCGCTTAAAGTATTTTAAATAGCTATTGCTTATGATTTTGAAAAATATAAATAAATTATTTAAGTAGTAGAAAATATTTTATTAAGTTTATTGTAACAGTTAAGATATTTCAAGATTTCTTATAACTATGCTAAGCTGAAGTGATTACGACGTTAGAAAGTGTGTTTAAAAAAATGAAAAACATTATATCAGTGTAGGTTCGTCCACAGAGTTTATTGTTATTATAATTATTAATACACCGAATTGATATCTGATATCAAACCGGGATTATTTTTAGTTAAACCAAATACTTGATACGTCATAAATAACTTAAGATCCATGATTGATAATTAAAAAATACTTTAAAACTCAAAACAGAATGATATGCTTAAACATGACTGTATTATATCGAAAAAAAAAACAAACTACATATATCATCCGTAGAATTATTTGAAACGAATAAGTTTTACTATTATTTAGAATACTTTTTAACAACTTTGTAGATAAGTACAGAAAAAATTGAAATATAGAACCCTTTATAATTTTATATACACTAGGGAACTGTTTTGAGTTTAATTAGTCTGTCCTGATAAACGTGTTAGTACACACCGTTGCGGGAAAATTATTTATGTGTCATCTACAGATGTTGCATCTAAATAGCAACGGTTTGTACCTAGCTCACAGAAATATATTGTTATAATATATATTTTTTTGCACCTGAAACTATTAAGTAAAATGTGAGATATAACATATTACACGTATAAACTAGTTAAATACTATGATAACAATAGTGTTGTTATTCTTATTATTAAACGAGACGAACTAGATATAGTTGTTTGAAATTGAAAAAAATCTTTATTTTTAGGAAAACGAGATTGAATACCTACGAGCATTATGAAGAATATAAATTTCTGGTAATATCCTCATTATTCGATGTATACAACAATAATTAATTATTATCCATTTATAGCAAAAAAAAAAGGAAGCATACCTTTCCGGTGTGGCAAGAGTAAGGTTTGGTGCGGGGAAGGCTCCATCCGCGGCACAGATGACGTTTACTGTGTCGTCATCGGTCTTGTTCTGGATCAGACGGAAATTCGTCTCCGGTACTGAAACATTACACTTATGAGGATACATTTAACGATAATGCAATACTTTAAAATTTTGTCTATACATTATCGAAGTTTAAAGAAGTAGTATTACGTATATTTATATTACATCTGTACTATAGGTTTACAACACCAAGTTGTGTTTTTGTTCATTTCGACAAAGTAATACCTATTATTAAAATAATAATAAAGTATATAACAATAACGTGACGTTTTGGAATAATGGAAAATAATAATCCACTGTCGAGCGAACTTTACAAAAATATTTCTTGAAAACTAAAGTAAATATAAAACAAGGCAGTTTTAAATTAACCTAACCTAACCTAAGTTTTAAATTTTAAAAAAATTGTGCATAAAATAACATGATACTTTTAATTTTAACGAAATAGTAATTTCTATAGAGATATCAAGAGGAAATGTAATTTTTAAAATCATTTTGAAATATATTACAATACTAATTTGATTTTAAAATTTTACAAAGAGACGGAATAACAAAAGTTTATTATTTTTAAAACTACCATAAAATATATTTTAGTGTCGAAAGAAGTATAAAATAAGGAAAATGCCGGAATAAGTTATTCTTAGACATTAGGTCTAATGAGGTAATTCGGGAAATGTGACTTCTAACTGGCGGTCGTAAGTTGCAATAATGATAACATAATATAGTTAGGAAACTCCTTGGTCAAGAAACAAAATAGAAGCCGAGTTAGGAACTCCTTGGAAAAGAAACAAAATAGAAGCAGTGCGCAAAAAGAAACATCTCCACTTTCTGGTGGTCCGTCGTCGAGGCAACATCGCTCATGGGTTTTCGACTATTAATATTGGTTTAGCAATTAGTCTAAGGCTATTTTAAGGATATTACTCTGTAAGTACTTTAATTGTTGTTTAACTGGAGTTGGCAGGTTATCATTTCATTCCTTTATTTACCTTTTATATTTGTTCATTTTAATTAATATCGCATAGTCAAATTGTCAAGTTCTTACTGTTATTTTATTTTTAAAAATCCGAACGAAGTTCCTTAATTCAGAAGTGGGATAAAGATCTCTTTTTTATAAATTCTTTGGTCGACCGTATTTTGTTTTCTTTTTGACAATTATGTCTAAGAAAATGAATCGTAATCGATCTAAATCAGAAAAAGATGACGCCATGAGAAAAATAGATTGATATCTAGCCCACATAGATACCCTAGTTATTAGTTGTCGTAGATCGAGACACGAGTCAAGCTGCAGTAAAGCTTCCCGACACTCACCCGCATCACACTTACCTGGTAGTGATTCATTGAATGATAATTTGGATAACATTTTAGTAAGACTCAAAGCTGTCGATCAGTTTAGTAATAGTGTTGTAAAGTTACAAAATAATTATAAGGAAATGTCGCTGAATCGGTCGTAAGAAATGTGTCTGTAGTTCACAATCACATAGTTAATAGTGGCAACGAGTCATCAAACGTAAATAGTTGAGATAACTTAAACGGTGTCCCTCAGACTACGACTCACGATCAAGGTACTGTTCGCTGTTCTCTGTCCCGATACTATGTCAGTTTCGTATTTTACCATTGTGGCAGAAGCCTTTAAGAATCTCGCACTCATAAAATCGCTTCATTATTGCGTGTAAATTTTTGATCCTTCTGATTGATTTATTGTGTCTAGAGGTAGATCGCGCAATGATAGTGGACAGTGGAAGATCATGTGTGTTTTTCCCGGGAAGCATCTTATTTAAAAGGCGACGCCAAAACATAACTAAATTCATAGGTCACAAATGGTCGTACATGGATATTTTTAAAACTCATTTAAGACCTCTCTGTCCTCAGAAGTTGGACTCCGTTAACATTTCGTTTGCATGTATGAACACGACATACGCTGGGAATGTGAGACGTACATTATAACGTTTACGATTGGTTAAGGATTTATCTGCAGAACTTCGAATTGTAATAATAAACAAACCAACATTAACAACTTTCAGAATAAAATTATACTCCCGCTGCTAAGTCGTCTTAATACGCGCATTTATTAAAAGTACAGGACACTGTGAAGACGCATGTTTTGTCAAGAATAGGTCAAGATTAACTAACTACCAAAATGTAAGTATATGTTAACCGAAGCTGGTGAGAAATATCGATGTGGTTCCTGCAGTTGATAGTGCATACCGATTAACATATTTATCAATATTGGTGATCACAACATATCACTGGTTTCTTCTGACCTTTTTAAATTACTTTATTGCCAATCCAAGTACATGACGTACATTACGAGACTTTAATGAATACGAAACCTTTGCCTTTTCTCACAATACAGTAACTATTGAGTTCAGCAATATTTCATTTTAAGATCTAGTAGTAGTACCTTCAGCCTGCATGAATAACGACAGATGTTTTGAATCGTGTTGGAGTAATGTATGTAAGAGTAACAACAACAGTATATCACTCACGGGGATCAGTCAGATTAATCAAGTACCAGCCATCGAAAACTCTTTATTAAAATCCCTCTGCCAGGTAGTAATCTGCAATCATCAATGTTTGTATTGTCACTTTTCTCGGATTTCCTCGTGTACCGCTGCCACTACAGTACAGTATAGGTGTGATGAACATCAAACTTACTAGTTCAATTCCAATAACTTATCGCCCATACAATTTATTTTTACGGGAAGATAGTACAAGTTAGCGAAATAATGAAAGATCTCTTAGAAAAAGGCATCATTAGGGAATCTCGATCCCAATATGCCAGCTCAATAATTTCAGTGACGAAAAAGATTTTCGAGCACTTATTCGCAATACAGAGAAGAAAAGATATCCGTTTTCATTTATTGACCATTAAATTGATTTTTTAGGATGACATAACTTCGTCACCGGCCCTGATATGGCGACTTCATGAAATGAGAATCAGGGACGACTGTATTCGCTACACAGGCTTCGTTACGTCCGCGTCAGGAGGGAACTACGAATACTGAAACCATATGGTTTGTCAAACCATATGGTTTGACAAACTCATCTATTGTTTACAAACCTATTATCAATTAATGATATGCTTCGGGAATTCATTGATTTTGATGACTTGCTCGTTTATATCAACAAAGTACTTCTTCTGAATTTTAATGCTAAAAAAAAGGTAAAGGTAGAATTCTATTTTTTTCGATCAATATTAAAATAAAATACTCGTTTCTGAATACCGAATTTGAGAACTTAGACAGACATATAAGTGGTGGTCAGGTTAGCCCGAGCGCTAGAAAGGAGGAGGCTCTGCAATTACATCATTACATGAACTCATCTGCAATTTTATTTTTATTTTATTTTGTTTATTGGAGAAAAAAAACAGATCACAGGAGTATAACAAAAAAATATAAACAACAATACAGCATATTAAAGACAAAATACCTGTGTCCTCAAACATTTCTCACCAAGAAATATAACTAAGTAAAAATGAGAGGATGCTTGGGCACGTACCTCACTAATAAATAAATTTGAAAGGCGATGTGTAAACCTAATCTAGTATGTGAAGGGAGCGATGACGAATGTGCAGAGAATATCCAATACTTAAAACAAACTAAACTAAATTCCCAGTCAATGTAAATGAAAAACAGGACTGCTAGGTGGTTTATTCTTTTTTCAATAATACGTCCCGCAACTTGCTGTGAAACGCGGCAGAGTTATGACGTAGAATATCAACCTGAGAAAATTCGTTATGAGTACGACATATTTTTCGTATTGGGGCGCGTAATCCCGCATTCGTGTATGATCGCGGTACATGAAATAGAGATTAATTACAATAGTGAAATAAGGTCAGGGCCTTAAAATATTTCCACCACAATCTAGTTGGCATCCAGTTTAAAATTGTAATCCAATGTAATGTAATGCTCTTAAATCAGCTCAACCAACCACTCAACGTGTGATGCCATGGAATTTAGAATGGTGCCCAGATACTGGTGCTATAGTATTCGATGGTGAAATTTTTGAACTGTTTTGTCACTTTGCTCATTTTCTTTTAACGACTGTTCTCAGACGGGGACATCCCGCTGGCCTGCAGCTGGTGGAGGTTCGAGACACCGCAGGCGTCTCATTGACCGGCTGCCGGGTGGGAGTTCAAGACGTAAGTCTACTCATCACCACTGGCGTTTGTCGCCTTGGCGTTAGTCGCCTTTGACGTGTGTCGTCAGTTTGCGTTAGTCGCATTGGCGTTTGTCGCCTTGGCGTTAGTCGCCTTTGACGTGTGTCGTCAGTTTGCGTTAGTCGCATAGGCGTTTGTCGCCTTGGCGTTAGTCGCCTTTGACGTGTGTCGTCAGTTGCGTTAGTCGCATTGGCGTTTGTCGCCTTGGCGTTAGTCGCCTTTGACGTGTGTCGTCAGTTGCGTTAGTCGCATAGGCGTTTGTCGCCTTGGCGTTAGTCGCCTTTGACGTGTGTCGTCAGTTGCGTTAGTCGCATAGGCGTTTGTCGCCTTGGCGTTAGTCGCCTTTGACGTGTGTCGTCATGTGCGTTAGTCGCACGGGCGTTAGTCGCCCTTAACGTTTGTCCTCAGTTGCATCAGCCGCCATCAGCGTTGGTCGCCACTGACGGGAGTCGCCACTGACGGGAGCCCCCAGTGGTGGAAGTTGCCGATTGCGTGAGTCGCATTGGCATGAGCTGCACTTCTATGGTGTTGGTAGCCCTTCAAAGGCGTGAGTCACCCGACAATGGTAATGTACTGTGGGGATGTGAAATTGTTGGGATACCGTCGATTTCACACCTTTTTCTTTATTTTCACTTTATCTGTCTTGGATGCCGTTTAGCTTACATTACTTTGTTTATTTGAAAAACATTTGGACACTACACTCATGCAAACAATAATGTTTCCGATAGTAATGGTGATGTTATTTCAAAATTCAGGCTGACAATGTTAAAGGTGCTTCGGCCGGATCGTCTATGCCAAACCTTGAAGACGAAGATCGGGAAGGTGGCGCAGTAGGCGAGGCTACTACTGAAAAACAGAGAGAATGTGGCCGAGGACGACCAGGAGTCAGGAGAGGCCGAGTTAGGAAACTCCTTGGTCAAGAAACAAAATAGAAGCCGAGTTAGGAACTCCTTGGAAAAGAAACAAAATAGAAGCAGTGCGCAAAAAGAAACATCTCCACTTTCTGGTGGTCCGTCGTCGAGGCAACATCGCTCATGGGTTTTCGACTATTAATATTGGTTTAGCAATTAGTCTAAGGCTATTTTAAGGATATTACTCTGTAAGTACTTTAATTGTTGTTTAACTGGAGTTGGCAGGTTATCATTTCATTCCTTTATTTACCTTTTATATTTGTTCATTTTAATTAATATCGCATAGTCAAATTGTCAAGTTCTTACTGTTATTTTATTTTTAAAAATCCGAACGAAGTTCCTTAATATATATATTTTATCAAAGTTGGTAGACCCTAGCTGTGGTCAAGTGATTACAGCTCGAACATGGGCTGGCTCGACCGGGGAAGTACCACCCTCTCACAGAAGATCGGCGTGAAGTAGCCTTAGTGGCTGCGTTTCGTTCGATGAGTGAGAGAGCCGGGTGCCCTTTCCCTTTTTCCATCCTTTCCTACCCCTTCCTTTTTTCCTTCCCCTCTTCACAAATCAAGGGTGGTGACACATCCGCAACATGCCTTACGTCGCGGATGTCCATGGGCGACGATACTACCTCCATCAGGTAGGCCGTCTGGTCGGTTGCCCCCTTTAACATAAAAAAAAACTGGAATGTTAGAGACATTCTCGAATTTAATTATAGTATATGTACCTATATTCAAACAAATTTTATAATCAAAAAATAATTTACATAAGAAGAGGAAATGATCGTGCATTGTACATATATTGGTTTTGTTGACTTTCCCAATAAAATATCTGAGAGCAACGTTCTTGATGAGTCAAAAGTACTTTTTCTACTTTGAGTGACGTGAAATAAAAATTCAGGGCTAGTTTTATTTTGGATAGCGAGCGTTTATATCCGTTCAAATAAAAAAATAATCCTTTTTTATTAAATTTCTTTGTTATTTATTTATTAACATTTACCACAAAAAACAAAAAGAAGTTTATAGTTATTAAAGAATAATTAAATAGATAGACTAACTTTAACTAAGTATGTAGTTACTTTTAAGGATTCAACCATCGCTTGCCAAAGTAGCTAAACAAAGTTTTGGAGTTTAAAAACAATTTCATGTCTTTAAGTGTATTTCGTCTTTTTATCCCTTTTTATTACAATATCTAAGTGAGATAGAGAATTTTCATTTGTACAATTACTAACTGACAACTTCTTATAAATTTTATTACTTAGGAAAAAAATAACGAATTTAAAGATTAGGAAAAACAAATAACAGTAAAATTAATTCAATAAAAGTGATAAAGCAACCGCTTTATCTCTTATCCCATTCATCACAATAAAAATAGCTTACAATATTTTTATAAATGTTGCAATAAATATATGAAATATTTTATCACTAATACGTGCGTTACTACATATTCTTTCCATTTTAACTTTTCCATTAAAAATATGTACATAAATTCTTGGACTGTCACAAAGTTTTTGAAAGCAGCGTGCAACATATACAATATACACTGACATCCTTTATATGGTGTTATAAAGTGACAACACACTAGAAATTTTACAAGACGAGAATCGTTTTAAAATGTCAAGTACCATGCTTTTCTTAGAACAATTTGTATATACTTCCCTCAATTATAAAAGTCAGATGTTTAACGTATACTTTAAAATTTCACAAACAATATTTTGTGTATCTATTCTTTTAATTAAAAAATTATACTGTGTTCTACGACAGCAGATTTAGCGTTTTTTATATGAATATTATTAACTTCTTTGTATTTATATACGTAAAATGTAATCCACTTGATCTTTTAGTATTTAAGGTAATGTTACATTGTGCCGAATTTTAGTTATTCAAAATTACACCACTAATACATAGTTCGTCGCGCAGTTGATCTGGACCTCACATATTATATTTTTAGGTAAATTCCATACACTTTATTGTGCTGGTCCTTATATTACTTTCCAGATCAACTAATTGGGGACCTGTGACAAGATAACGTGACTCATCTTATTTCTAGAATTATAGCAAAAAAGCCAACACCGATAAAAAAATTTTACTCACAATGGAAGAAAAATTGTAGTCACAATGGAAGAAAGGAAACAGAAATACCATTGTGACTATCTTTAATTTTATTATTTAATTATGCAGTTAGACAAAGTGTTTTAAAATACGTATTTTAGATAGTTTTGGCACTAATACTCGTAGTAATATTTGTTAATATTATAACGAGATCTTTTTATAAAAATATTTTTTGACACCAAGTTGAAAAATGTACCTTTTTTAAGTAAATGTATAAAGATAGGAGCAGAAGATCTAAAGTATTCTTGATAGATGCGATAATTACACTAAAGGGAAGAAAAAATTGAATACCAGTGCTATGTATTATAGCCCGGACTCGGAGATCTGTGACAATTTAGAGATATTTAGCTATTAGCAAAGCAATCAAGAAACCTTCACATCCTTTTCAGAATCTGCTGAGGATACTAGCTCGTTGCCAGAGTTTTTATTTCTTTAATATTACTAAAGTTAACACCAATACAGTTAACTAAAAGTGTGGGGTTCAATCGGTATATCGAAATATAATTTTCTTAATTTATATATAATTAAAAGATATATACAATGCTGTTATTTAAACAAAGACGACTTAAGAGGATGGTCATTACAGAAGCGTTGTAAAATATCAGGTTGAGGAGAAATAAAAATATAAACAAAATATTTCCTAAAAGACATTGATCTAAATTCAAGTATATTTCAGGTTCTAACAAAGAAACACAGCCAAATATGCAAATTTCGCCATAAAAAACAGAATGAACAAATACTCATACCCTTCATGCTAAAAGGTTATCGTCGGTGAACACGAAGTTCCTACATGTAATGAATATAAAAAGAAAAAAATTTTTATTCGTTGTTATACTAATATTGATATTATTAACTTTGCTATGTTGTCAATTCAATTAAAAATATATATGCAATTTTACTTGTTAGTCTGAAAATCAAATATTTAGTGACACGGTTTGGCCGAAATAGTGAGCTATAAAGATTTTGATTTGATGTGGAACCTATTTCTACATATTTTATTATAACACTAAAGTTTATTATAATACGGCACTGTAAGATAGATAGATTTTCTCGAGGAGAACAAACTTTTTGAAATACTGCAAAATATTTTTCAGTAACAGAAAAAAATGTAGTCTATTAAATTTTTATTGTTTAAGGTACTCCGTCAAGTAATAAAATGTTTATAGACTTGAAATACCCCTTCTAGAAATGTAAATCCAAGCACGAAGTGATGTTTATGACAATAACCTCATGTTACTTTTTCTTGAAGCCTAACGACTATTTTGCGCATAAAAAAATGCGAAGCGGATAACAGATGTTGGCATAAATAAAACCTTAGTGATCCAAAATATTGCTATGTGGTTAGGATAAGGAAATAATATTTTAAACTATATTATTCTACAAAAAATTGCAAGCAATAGAAGACAAAATTTTACTCTTACAGCTTAAGAAATTGAAAAATCCTCTTTATTGATTGATACTTAACGATATTATTTTTGTTATATCAATTAAACCACTTAGTATTTATCAATGGGAAAATATTTAAACACTTCATGTTTATTGACACATAGTGAGTAAAAAATTAGAATCAGGAATTTTATAATATCATAATAGGATACATGCTAAATGCCTTCATTAGGAATATATTCAAAATATAATTTGCTTATATGACGTTAACGTTAGAGAATGAGCCCCCCCAAATATGAAAATACTTTCATTGTTGTGAGTACTTTTTGGAGGTTGGTCACAACTACATAAGTTATTTAGGAATTATAGGTAAAAAAAAAAACATATGAGTTATAACGCAATCCGCCAACGACTACCGATAACATAAAATATTGAAAGTCCATAAAAATCACTCACCAAAAACAATCATTTGCTTTGTTCTCGAATCTTCTTCCATAAATGTAGATACGACACACGTATAGTCACCCGAAATGTCAGTATTCAGTTTCACTATACGCAACGCTCTATGCATTTTTAATGGATCGTTCGACGCTCGATAAGTCAAGTCCACTCGACCCCGCAATATACCTATATCCTGTGGTTTCTGCGTTACTATCCACTGATATACGAGCCGCGCTTTGTTCTTGAAGAACCATTTTAACACCAATCCCGTTGTATTGTTGCCATAAGTGTAATCACAGTCCAGAATCACAGAATCTTGTACCCCGTACTGTATTATCTCCGGTATGGATACTTTCACTATCTTCACGGCACTTAATCCTGTAACAAATAACACGTTATTGTTTACTTCGGACTTTGATAAAACTTTGAATATCAAGTTGTTTGTTGTATTCAAACAATAACAAGTATTTTAATTGTTATTTCGAGCTCCATTAATTCTGAAATATATTGTTGCTTCTATTTATACAATTTCATGTAAATACGTATTTATTATTTCATTTGTAAGTCAAAGTTGAGACTTCGAATTTATTTAAAATTTCGGACAAGCCGTAGTTTAAAATTAAACTCTGTAGAAGCTTGTAAACAAAATTAATGAGAATTGGATATAAAATCACTAAGAGCTCTTTTCTTTCATTTACGTAGACGTTGGTTTTAAATTAAAATTGAATAAAAACATTAATAAAATTTTGTATACATTAATAAATACAAAATAACATCTATTGTAACGATCAACTTGACCCACGTAAACAAAAACTATCCCTTGTGACTGACATGGCATTAATTAAAGGAAAATCCAATATTGACTTTGACGTAGTACCAGAATTAAATAGATGTTAATGTGCATCGGAAACTAAAAAATAATTTTAATAAATTTACAATAGTGTTAAGATTTCAACGTTCACCAGTCTGTGTGAGTGAAAAAGAATAATGAAGTGAATGAAATTTTGTCATTGAAATAAATGAATGGATTCAAACAATTTAACTCGGCGGGAGGCGCTACCGGGTAAAATTTACCACATAGTGCATACTTTCGAAAATATTTATTTTTGTAAGTAATTTTGTGCAGCGCCGTTTTAGATACCTTTCGACAGATGTTCGACGGTTCGACTAATAAAGAAAATCGTGAGATTACTCGAAGGTGTTGACTATGTCTCTTGTATTGCCACAAATTAAGTGTAAATCTACAATCTTAAACCTGCCTACATACATTTATGAAAAGTAAAATAATACTTTTGCTTGGTGGTAATGGCGAGCAAAATAATAATATTCCGAATAAACAACAGGAAAGAGCCCTCCAGCCACACTGGCAAATATTTCGTTTTGTGCACAAAATGGCTGAGCTTTTGGGCTATGTTTTAAAATTTCAAATATTACCTATTATACCAAGCGTTATTAGTTTCCAACTGTCTTGTTTAATTGAAAATGTAACACAATATAATATAAAAATTGGTTATATTTAAGTATCCAAAAAATAACTCTAGTTCTTACATTAATATTATTGTGGTATTTTTTACCCAGTAGCGACAGTCAGTGTTGGTATATGGGGCGCGCCTCCCGCCGAGTTAAATATCTTCACACTCATATCATGTCATCAGCCTATCAGAAGCCCACTGCTGAGTAAGGCCTTTTTCTCACATGGAGAAGGTTTGAGCATTAATCACCATGCTTGCTCAAGACGGGTTGGTGATTTCAAACTTATAATTGTGAAACTATAAGTCCGGGTTTCCTTACGATGTTTTCCTTCACCGTATGTCAGTGATGTCTAAATACTCTCAGAAAGTACATATGACTCCGAAAAATCACATTGGTACTTGCCAGGTTTGAACCCACGCCCTCGGCAACGAGAGGCGGGCCCCTTAACCACTAGGCCACCACTGACTTATCTTCACACATTTGAGCGAAATTATATGTTATTATAAATGAAAACAAATTCTATTTTTTAGGTCTAGTAACTGCGAGTCAATTCATAGCGGTAATTTTTAAGGGCATTAATTTTTATGCTCTTTTGGTTTCAATGTTGTTGAAAGCTTATTTTTATTCAACCTTGACCCTACTTATAAACGGGCACGGCCTATTTTCGCTCAATAATGTATGCGTGAATATTTTATGAACATATAAAAAAATACAGTTCACGGGAAAGTAATCTAAATATCGGGTAAATGTAAAAACTATACATTTGTTTTAATTATGTTTGAAGTCTCGAATAATAGAAAGTAGAAACGTGTGGTTATGTGGCTATTAAAAAAATAGCTAGGTGAAGCCGATCATATAATTTTAGTTGTTATATATTTTTAACATAAATTTATAATATAACTAAACATTTTTTATAAATACAAATACTTTGCTCGGGTTATATAAAAAACGGAAATGATTAGAAAAGTAAAGATTCTGTTAGGCTAGAATTACAATAAATAACTAGATACAATAATTAATGTATTATCAGTGTTATTTATAATTTTACTTATTTACCTTTTATTCAAAAAAACTTAATACTTTCGAAATTGAGTTTACTTTTAACGATACCTATCAGATTTATAACCTTTGTGTTTGGAGCGATAAATAAAATAGAAAGTAGAAAAAGTCGTTTTATAACGTTTAACAATCAAGAGACAAGGGCTTTGAGAATTTTGAAGGTAAAAAAAAAACTAAATTGAAAATAAAACAAAATCAAACGAAATAAAATTTTACAGGATTTTTCGATCTCAACCTCAACCCTCATACACGGCCTTTTGTAGAAATAAAAACAAACATGATTCAAAATCATTGAAATCCTAGAGTTCCCAAGAGTACTTGCAGTTAGTTCAGAATCCACACTAACAAGGCAAATCTCTGTCACATTTGGCTAAGTCTTCGGTTCAGCAGACTTGAATAGTCAGATGGTTTGTGGTTTATGTAAAGCATTGTTACTATGTGAGTGTGTTATGCCTAAAAGTCGAGAGTCATGTTTCAAGCATTTGTGAAAATTCAGCAAGAATTGTTACATGTCCCTGTTTTGTAATTTTTTTTTGTATTTTATTCTCACATTGAATATTTACAGTAGCACAAAGGAATATAACTACGGTTTTGGTGTGAAATATGAATATAACGCAGTCTTATTTTCATTTAAAATAACAATACTCATCGCCTTGGAACTATTCTCGTATTAAAAGATTTTCTCATTTGCAGTTTTAATTAAACTTTATATCTGCAGTCTTAACCTTTGCTACTTATAATTTAATGTAAAACCTAATTCATACAAAACAATGTGAATATAAACAAACTTAAATATTAATTAATAAGTTCTCTTCCAAAAAACTATTATTTTACAACGAATAAAGTTAAGTTTCATGAACTTTTAAAATAATAAATTGAGATCAAGCATTAATTCTATAACGATTATAAAATATGTATATCTGATATGTAAGTTTTTTAATGTTTACATTTATATGGGTTTTATTATAACTAATAGTTCAAAATAGTACTCTTTCATTATTTTTGTTAAAGTCAGTTTATCAAATGAAAAATCAAAAACAAATTATACACAACCTTATAAATTATATCATTAACCTTACGGCTTCGGAAGGCATATTATTTTTCAATTTTATTTCGTAACCCTACCAGTCCGTACCAGACTATTTATATTTAATCTTACCGGAGCTCCAAAGGGTAAACGAAAGAAAAATTACACTTAATACATTTTATAACAACAAAGTTCTTTTATATGTAAAGTATACTTCCATTATAATGCATTATAATGCAAAATGCCTAAAATGTTTTATATTACCAAATAAGAAGTATTTTGCTGTTTTCATATAAGCAAGAAACTTCTATACCTATTGATATCATAATTATGAGTTTTAAAATAACATTTAATACGAGTTACCCATATTTTTCAGCCCATTTTTTAATCCAAGTCATAATAAATTGCAAAGCAGTTTGACATAATGTTTTTTTACATATATATAGTTCCACCTGAGTTCCTCAAATCGATGGTAATGAAATCTCAGTTTCTAACAGTAAGTGGGTCAGGGTGAAGAAGGATGGATTCGGATACTTCATTAAGTTAAGGGTGGGATAGTTAACGTTAATGACCAGATTATCTTATAATGTCTACTATCTATGAAGTTACTAAATGTGAGGAAGCGAATAACTCAAGATTATATTATTATATATAATCTTACATAAAGCTATAGCGTTCACACAAATAATCCTTATTGAATACACATGTATTTTTTTCAATCATATATTTTTTTTAATTTTTCAAAACATATTTTTTCCATAGAAATATGATCACACAAATCTAAATATAACTATTTCAAAGAGTTTTTTCTGTGCGAATATATAAAGCTGGGTTGAATTTGAGGTTTGTGATGATAAGAGGATTTAGAAAGTGTTGTATCTCTAATTCTATTATCAAAATATTATAGACATGCACACTTCTTAGGTGGACATAATTCCAAGTTGTCGACTATGACCCTACTTCGCTCCACATTTCCAAGTGCCTTAGTTGCGAAAGGTCACGATATTATATCTCAACAAAAGCCCCTGAGTTACCCCTCAGCTATTAATAACGGGTTTTCTTTTGCCAGCGCTACATGCATCTGACAGTAACTATCGCACTTTTCCTCTGTCATTTATGGTGTCGACCGCTTTTATTACATATTTAAATTTCGTCCCAATTTTTCCACAAAAATTTAAATTTTAACTTCCTTTTTTAAGCGTCAATTAACTCAATTATCCAAATAGGCAGATTTTTCTTTGCTGTGTCACCTTACTATAAATAAAAGCGTAAGTAAATTTATATAAATAAAATATTATTATTCATCGTATATTTCATTGATGAGTTGATGATAAAAATTGTATACTCAAAATCAAAAAATCTGTGCATTTTTTAAACACTATGGATTGTTTACGATGATTTCGTAAGTTTTGCTCATTATAAAGACATCTTCACAGATAATGGAGCCGAGACAATGAGAAAAACAGTGCGGTGGGGCCATAATACTAATTTCCTCATCAACTCCAACTAAGCAATTCAGCAACAGATCAATTATTGTATAAGAGGAAATATCAATCGAACACATACATTAAAGACATTTGAAATTAAAGACGTATGCACTTACTATTGTTAAAGTTCCGCAAAAAAACTTCTTACTGAATAAATATAAAAAGAGTTATAGGCAGATAACCTAAACTTTGTAGGCGCTTTAACTTCTGTTCCATTTAAAATAAGAGTTCAATTTAACTTTATTACAGAAACGCCAAAGATGAAAAAATGAAAAAAGTAATTTAATGAATTATACTGATACATCCCACTTAATAATTAAAAGGAATGCATTTTATTATACTATATTGGTTTCATTTCATTTAAAAAAAAATGAAGGTGAGGTTTCTGGTTCAACTAAAAATATTTTTGATTTCTTTCAGGTGTAATTTAGCCTTTAGCTTGCTCAACTACTGCTTAGCATCAACCAGATCAAATGCCGCGTTTACTTGGGATATATTTGTTGAAATCCACATCTAACTTAATAGTAGTAAAATTATTTGGATACTTAATTTAATAATAATAATAATAATAATAAACTTTTATTTCAACCAATCTGATCATATTTACAAAATTGTTAGTATAGTGCACTCCTTAACCTATTGTTAGTAAAAAACTACATAACTTAAAATTATAGTGTTACAGTACCTTTCTGACATGATTTGTTTGTCAGCACATGGACCATACTGCAATGGTTCAAGTACTGACAATCAAACTTGTCAGAAAACGCTACTAGGATGCTGTTAGAACTGGCTCGAACCCTACGCACCAGGGATGCACACCGTTTACGCATGGTCGCGTAAAAGCAGTCCACATTCGCCTCGGCGAACATCCCAGACGCGCTGCAGAATCGAGGCAACCCCATCAGCAACCTAAAAGCGTTGTTGTACTGCACACGTAAGGCGTTGTACTGTTTTTGCGAATAATCAATCCACAAGCTGCTCGTGTAGAAGGATGTACAGAAGGCTCTAAAAAGAGTTATTTTAACAAGTGAAGTACAACGAGCAAACCTGCGTGCGATCATGTTCGCTCTAACAGACAACGCCCTGCGTTCTCGCTCGATGTCCGCATCGTCCTTCAGGTCAAAGGATAGCACATGCCCTAGATATTTAAATTGATTTACCCTAATAAGAGCGAACAACTTTTTTATTTGTCTTATATATTTCACGTGAAAGCATTTTAATTGCAATTGAAAAGACTTTTGGTGGTCTCATCTACATATATCTGTTACTAATCTTTTCACTTATCTTAAGAGTTTCCGTATTTTCTGAAGCAATTACTCTAGATCATTGTTAAATTTTGTTATACTATTTTCGTGTTTTTGAATAATAGTATGAATATCAACTTTAATTAAAAAAACAATACTTTTTTGAATTTAATATTCATTTATTTACTCAAATTAAGAAAACAAATGTATTCCAAATTGTATCTCAATGTTCTTAAATATTAAAATTTCCAGTGAAATTTTAATTAAAAAGTTAGGAAAGTTTTATTAATTCTACTCAAACCCAGTTATTTCCACTCGCCCAATAAATTATATTATAGTCATACTTTAGAACAATCAGTAGCTTGAAATATTAATATACATATATTATTGTTATAAAACAAAAAAAGTAGACATAAAAATACTTAAGTAAGGAGGACCGCAAAAATGTGAGGGATAATCTTATCTATCTTGGAACAACACTTTAAGCTCCTTCTTCTTGACTTAGGCCAATGTTAAAACTACAGAGCGTGTAATTTTCTTGTGATCTCGAAATGCCCTCGGCCTCGTTCCACTTATAGACTATTTAGAAATAACACTTCTTGTTCAAATCACAATTTCATAAATTATTATTTATTACTAGCGTAAAAAAATCATGTAATTTCAAGAGTTTTTGTTTTTACAGGTAGCCTGCTTTACATATGTTTATGTTTGCCCTTTGTAAGAGAGACATATAGGGTTATTTATACACCGGCATTATTTTGGCTTCCCGCGGGATAAATATAAAGCTTTTAACAAAACTGAATCTAGTTTATTTTAATAAAAATAATGACTTTGCCAGACTATTCTTATCCTCTTTATTTAAAAGTTCGAAAAAATCACTTCTTAATATAGATTAATAAAATAATAGAAAATAACAATGACATATTCATAAAAGCGGACACAAATTTGTTCAAACATTTAAAACATATTTGCAGTGGTAACAAAGATTCCTTATTTGCATGATTGCTATTGCCTCCATTTGTTTATGATGAGGCAAATGGTGACTCCACGATACTCTAGCAAGAATATTGTGTATGAAATGTCACACAAGGAATTTTAGATCTAAGTACATTGCAACTAGATTGTTTATCGTATATTTTTTATGAGTATAGTGCAGGCGGCTATCTTACTACAATATTAGAGGCTAGGCACTTAGACTACTTACAAAAATAACTATTTACTTAAAACTAAATTTTATTGTTGAACAATGTCAATATACACACTGAATAACTAAAATACTTGGTAAAAAAAACTAAAACATTATTAGAAACTGGTTAAATGTTTTGAAATTTGAATTATCGTACAAAACTTTTAAGCTTTGCATAAATATACTTTACAAATATTATTGAAATGCTTGTTTCATACATTTTTTCGAATATATATTTCAATAATATCAACCTTTGTGTTATAAATATTTGGTAGAATATTTAGCCGTCACTTTATATATTATTGAGGTAAATAAAACAAGCAAAACTGCTAAATAAAAAAGAAACCCTCGCAATCCAACTAACGGTCAAGGGTCGTCAACTATTGTTCGACATCACACATCAATACTAATTAAATAACGCATATACATTTTAAAGATATTGAGTGTTACTTATAACGAAGAATGAAATAGATCTTGACAGTAATTAAAATAAAAATGTCAATTGGAAAATGGAAATTTGAGAAAGACGGAAAAGTTGAAGAGTCAATTATTTGCAATTTATCCATGAGTAATGTATAATTTTGAAAAAGTTCATTTTTCCTTTACCGTATTATACTGTAACTATATCATTATTCTACAATACTAAATATTAATTATAAAATGTCCGTTAACCCTATATGAAAATCGACAATTATTTTATATTAATTAATAATATGAATTTATGTATAAAGTAAATGTTACATAATACATTTACTGGTAATCTTTTAGCCGCAGGGCTTACAAAAATAATAATTATTATTACAACGTCTTATATATAATAATCCATAGCAATACTAGTTAAAATAAAAAGATGCCTCGCATTTTCTGATAAAAGATTCAATAGCTTGCCTCGGGCTTGACGCTTCTCAAAGAAGAGCGGCATAGAACTCGTTAAATTCATTGAGCGAATGTCCTCTTCAACAAAGTTATCGACGATTTTCCAACACATTACACATTAATATTATACGCGGCAGGAAGTCCAACAATGACCGTGATTGAGACATACAGATAAGAATATTATAACAAGCAGTAATATATACACACAGCCTGTACAACCTCATCTTTTACTGGAATACAGTGTTTAACTCGTCTTCGTTTAGCAAATGCTATCTTTTATAACTTGTAAATGTGAGAATTTCTACAAGAAAAAGGTAATGTTAAGTTTTCTTTCTATCAAAGTTTTTAATGTTCTCCATAATTTGATATTAATATATGTAAATATGTTGTCAATTATAATTTAAACAAGTCAGGTGCATCGTATGGTTCTGTGAGATCGCATTTCAGAACATAAAAAATTTCTCATAAATGAGCTTAAGGTCATTAATGTTTCCTTTCTTGTGATTCTTGACATCTGACAATGAAAATCCTTTCGATTTACATTACGCAGAGAAGACGTTAATACTAATTTTAATATATTTTGATCCATTTGAAACCAATTTGGAGACCTCTTTGTAGTATACAGATTAGTGATGTCAAACGTGTGTCTTCTAAATACGATTACAGTGTCCGTTCTGATTCGCAACATCCATCATAAGTTCCACCTATAACACACTATGAATATTAGATCATTATTTATTTACTATTTATATTAAAAAAATAATAATATAAGAATCGATAAATATTATTAGTTTTAAGTATTATTTGCTTAACCACAGTACAATTAACAATATAATATAATACATATACATAATAATGATAATATAATTAATAAAACAAAATATTTTAAGGGACATACGGCATTTTGAAAAAAAATATATTATTTCAATGTTTCAAGCCATTGTGCAGTATACAACATAATAACATAATAAAAAATTTGTGACTGCCAAAGAAATAAAAATAGGAATACACTGCAGTCAGATTAAAAGTTTCTTGAAGAGTTCATTTTGCAGATGGATTGTAGTTTTTGGGGTATTTTTCTTTTATTATTAATTAATAAAATTAAACTATATTTATTTACATATGAAAATGATTGTCTCAAATTTATATAACAATTAAAAGGCAATAAATTGCGAGTTTCAGTTATAACTGGCTAATTATCTTCTATACAATTTAATATCCACCAGTCGGGATAGCAACAGCTGTCAACAATGACAAGTACTTTACTAAGTAATAGTTCAAGTATTATTATGAATTCGAAACGAGTTCGGAGTGGTTGACATTACTTTGACATATGATTATATTAAAAAAAATATTTAGTTATGGTTCGTGTAACATAGCATATATTATAAAAACTGTTTAAATAATAACATTGGCATTTTACTCTTCACGTGTACAAGTAGTGTAATTGGGGTTTTTTACAATATGTTATATTACGTATTGTGATAGAGGTGGGGCCAACAGTGTCAACATGCCACCGAAAATACTTTTTACGCTATAGATTCAGCTGCTAGGCCTAAAAATGGCTAAATTGATGTGCTAGGTGGTACAATTTTAAGCCATGATAATGTTTTTTTATAAGTTAAATCCTGATGTCTCTGTGTAATAAACCGATCATTTGTGTATAATTATTTACCTTTAATATATAAGTAAGATGAAGAGCATCCACATATACACATATGTTCAAAAGAACAAACATTTCTGCAGGAGGTTTTTGCTGAAAAACAGGAAATTTTGTTAAAAATATTATTGAAACTCAGCAAGTCATAAACTACTCGAAATTAGTAAACACAAGGAGAACTCAAACTTGTATCTTCCAAGTCATAAATTTCAAAATATTATAAATAACTTTATAACAAAATGAAATAACTTTTTTATATAATAACAAAGTTAACAGCAACCATTTTATAATAGTAATGGAAGCTTTAATAAAATGCCGTGATATTAGGCTAACAAAAGGTCTATTACATTATTTCTATGACAAATTACTACAACCTCATCAATTATCTTGTAGTAAACATGAATATTTGGTCGTTTTTAACTTGAATATTAGCGTATATTTTTCCTAAAGGCTAAATAAGTAACGATTAAATAAATTGCGGAACAGAGAACTAAATGCAACACACTATATTTCAAGGTAATATCCTCAAAGGTCTTAACTTACTTCTCTTTTACCTTAAATTTGGAACGATTCACTCCACCCTTAACTGACTAAGTGGCAGTGTTAGCAAAAATTACATGGCATGACTGTACGATACGTCGCTAAGTAATTACGTACATGCCATACTAACGCTGAACATACTTCTCGTTGACAGGGCGACAACTTCGACGTGTTGTGAGAGACAAATATTTTTTCTGTATCTCAAGTCGAAGACTTTTGGCGATTTTGTGACTAAGCGGTAAAAATGCTTTTGCTTCTACTATAATACGTTTCATGCATGAATTTCTTTTACTAGACGAGGTACCTGATTTACAAATGTAATGCTTGCTATTGTTAAAATCATTTATATTCACACACAACTCTAAATAAAGACCAGTAAATTTCATCAATAATAGTCAAATATGTATGTATGTCGTATAAACGTCTCCCTCGGGATTCTTAAAAATAATAAAGCATATGAAATAACTAGGACAGGGTTCACAAATTATAACGGAGCCTTTATAATTATACACAATTCTTGAAATATATGGCAACAGAATTGTGTTCCTCACGTCATTCAAAGCTCAAACAAAGCATAGAAAAGCAAGAAGCTGACTTGTAAATTAAATAATGTAATGAAAAGCGTTATTGCAGCATGAAACGTTGAAACATGGAGAGTTTTAATACGAATGTAATTTGGTATGTAGAAACAT
Organism: Danaus chrysippus; assembly: GCA_916720795.1. NCBI lineage: Eukaryota > Metazoa > Arthropoda > Insecta > Lepidoptera > Nymphalidae > Danaus > Danaus chrysippus. The sequence goes on along the minus strand of CAKASE010000049.1, from coordinate 16,623,250 downwards.
CTGCGAAAGTGTTAGCGGAGGGATGTATTCTTATTTACAGTGAATTTAAATTCTTTTATTACAGTCAAGAGGTCTGGGAAATAGGATTACTAAGAGTTTTCATTAGACTTCACATTGAATGCTTAGCTTGATTATAATAACTCTATTTCTACATTTTTAATTTGTATATTTTTATTGTTACTTTGTCAGGGTTTAGAGTTTATAGTTTCTAGCATGAAATGCTACGGGAATTATTTTCAACCGTTTCTTACAAATAAAAAGGTTATTACAAGCAAACGAATTTTATTTCCTAACATTTGCAGCTATTTAAATATTGAAACTTGTTATATTTTCTTTATGGATTCTTTTATTCTATTTCTTTAACATTAGTAAAAAAAAAACGGGCAACAATATACATATTTAGAATAGAATCGAATAAAACAGGACTAGACTGTTTAATCGACAATCGATACAACAGAGTAATTCATCACAATCTGACGCTTTACTTTATGTGATGTTAAATAGCCGCATTGTGTTCTATTTTCATTGGTGGGATATGCAAATGTACCTTATTTTGTACACGCTATAATAAATCTAACATGTGTTTAGATAGGACTAAGGAATTAATTTTTTTTTCAGTTTAGCGGCAATTTTTAATAAAATTTATTTATTTATTTATTACAATTATGTTGGTATTTTTTACATTTATGTCTAAGTTTTCACAGTGTCTCATAAACTAATATTGGTTTTTCCGTGCACTGGAATTCATCGTCGTTAACTCACAATAACATTTACATGTCAATACATTTATATTTTGTACTTAATGTATTAAACAATAAAAGACATCAAGCCAAAAATAATATAATGATACGAGTATGACAAAATTGAGTAATAAATTTAACTAAAGATATAAAAATAATATAAAGTGCATATTCTAACAATCTTACAAATAAGTGACATATGCAAAGTAAATGTGACCCGATTATTATTTTTTAATATACATAATTACAATGTAATAAATAATTATAAAAATCGATTAAAGTTAGACAACTACTTCATGAAAATCCATAGAATTACATCAATGTCTAAACTAAAAATTTCAGCAAAGAAAAGTTCCTCTAAAAATAAACATGTTTGTTATTTTACTGAATACTTGTAGTAACATAACTCGATCCTTATAAGATAATATGAGTTGTATAATAAAAGTAAAATTATTTAAAAGTAAATAACATATCCCTCCGTCCGTGATGGGGATAGTACTGCGCTCTGATAAAAATGTATTGTAGTGGCGCATATTAACCATTAACAAAAAACCTTTAGTTACTGTTTAAAAATGCCCCTTATATAAACTCCTAATTGACAATTAATTTATTAAATATTTTATTCTTATATTTGTAATTTATACTTTTTGCAATTTAAATTGTCTGGTCGTTTTGACCAAACACTGTAGGGCAAAGTTTAAAGAAACTTTGTAGGTCTTAGTGAAATAATAATCGAGTGTCTTGAAAGTAAACATTGGCCTTTTTTATAACTGTCCTTATATGCCAGTACCAGTGCCTGTGGTTTTGTCTATATTTGGCCCAGGCTTTTATGGATATACATTGTATAGCTGAATTGGTATGTCCTATTGGGAATAAAAAGGCCTTAGGCAAAACTACCACCGACTTAAAATAATAAATATGTAAATTAGAGTGCGATATACGAGTATTGTTATAAATAATCTATATTGACAGTAAAAAAAATATTTCTGATTACCATATTATTTAACACTGTATTAAAAATTTCATGCCTTTTTTAAGTTGTAATTATTGTTATAACTACTATATAATATGAAAGCAATGTTTAAACGTTTAAACGTTCAAATGATAAAAGGAAGAAACAAAGTCACAAACGCCAAAAATAGTACAGTGGAAAAATATGAAACCATTCGCTTTTTAGCCAAAAGTTTCAGTTGTGAACCGTGGAGCTAGAACCGTCGAGGCGTTAATACTGGGAAACAAGCCGGACATGGTCATTCACAGTGCGACATTAAAACTCGTGTTTTGTTATCTTTAACGCTTTTTCGGCTTTCTACCAAAACCCTTCTATATTAATGTAGCTATCAATATTCAAATTAAATGTGATTACTCGTAAAAGAGGTCCGTCTGATTAATCGAAACAGCCGGAATGAGTATGCTTTGTTTTAGTTTCCATCTAAAAATCGTTCGCGAACCAGTCTACGTGAGTACGGAATTATATTCAGTGTAAATAGGAAAAGTGAATACTATATATAAACGCTTAATAGTTTTTTGTAAAATTTGAAATTTGTAAAATATAAAAGATATTGAAAGTGGTAAATTTATCAAGTGAGGTTTCATTCCAGGTTATTGCTTTTTATCTTATAAAAATCAATTTTTCAATCAAAGTTAACATTGATAGCTTGCCTAGATATTATTTATTCATAACCCATGTTTATTGACCTTTCGATAAAACTTTCTGAATATTAATAATTAAAGGTATTTGATACTACTTAAGTGAGTACATATAGCACACTGAATCCAATCTAATTGTTTGAATCGATAAGTTAGACATATTGATATAACATATTGAATTTAATTTTACAATACGTAACATTACGTAATATAACAATGTTTTAGGTCACATTTATGTAATAAAACACAATATTTCTCAACTTTTTCCATGTCAAATGAGTTATTGAACGTTGATATCAGATTTGTCGATCTGTACTGTCAATCCACAAATCCATTATATATATTTAAGTTGTCACAGAAACATTTCGTTTATCAACGTTGGCTTCGTGTTGCTTCATGATTACTTAAATAACCTTTTAGTTTATTATTGAGATCCACCAAATGTAAAAGTTATATCATACAATTATATGTATTTATTTTAAAATAAAAACGTTCTGTATAGTTTTGTTCCTTAAAAAATATTTTTGAGAAATACAAAATAAATGAATTGTGCTAACTACTAATTTATAATGTTTGTATTATATCAATAAATAGATTTCATTAAAATATTATTTGATTTTAAAATTTTAATACATTATAAAATAGTTAAAGTATTCAAAAGTTAAATAATTCAAAATGTTAATAACTTTTACGACTTCCTTTGAGTACTCGATTAGCTGTTTACTCTGTAGGGGTTTTCTGCTTATCTCAATATATGCCCAAACGACAGCAGCAACAATTTCTGAGACCTTGACCTTGTGTATTTTAGCTTACGTTAACGAAATACTAAACTAAATTAGGGAAACTTGTTCGTTATAAACGCTAAAATCAGTGGTAAGAAGTTGTCTATACGATACAGTACAGAAAACAGTGTATTTGTATGTTGTAACTGTTGGAATTCTTTAATGTTTGTTCTTCTTTAATTTGTAATTTATGAGATACTTTTCATATTGAAGTAATATTTAATGTAATTTTATATTTTATTAAAACAGGAACATATATTTTTTAATGTTTAGAAATACATAAAAGTATAATCTAATATCATATTAATAAAGTAATACGACTGTAAGTATAACATATTTGTGTGATTATATTCAAATAAATCGTACTAGAATGACTTCAGTATTAATCAGTGCTTCATCCATTATTCAAAGAGCTATAACACTTACTACTACCAGGTAGGTTGGCATGAACCCAGCAAAGATAATATTATACATAGTTATGCGAAACTAGCTTAATGTCGTAAAAATTTAAGAATAAGTGCTCCTACGTCTATTTTTTTTAAATTATATTAAAACTTTGAATTTTTTTCACAACCGTAAAACTTTTCTTCTATTTTATTATTATAATATATTTTATTCCCCATACCTTAAGCCTCAGATACATTTATATAGAATACTCACTATTTAAATGGTACTTTTTTGCTGTTTCACTCAATGCCATCAAATAGTTTTATGAAAAATAAAATAAAAAATTATCACTTTAAAAACAGTACAAAACCGTACTCTGACAAACTGGCTATTATAAGTTATTTTCATAACGTCTTTTTCTTTAATGCTAGCCTGCACCTAATGCTCGTTCCGTTTGAATTACAGCGCCCTATAAGTGTTGATTTTTAATTGTTCGAATTTAATACATAATACTTTTAAATAACTTCTCATAGAGTCTTATAACGTTTACTTCAATAATAACTAAAATATTCAGTTGCATAAAGTACCTTTTAAGAATTGAATTATTGTAAAATGTTTATTAATTAAGTTTTAAAATTTAAAAAGATATTTTTAGCTTCTCCTTATTACTTTTATAATATTAATAAAATAAAATAAAAATTATATTGAAATAGAAATTTCTATACGTATAAATTTACATACAGATGTAATCTTAAAAGCGTAATAATATAAATCGGACTATCGAAGACCCAAGATTTTTAGCGGATGAATTCGAGACTAGATGGTAATATATTATGTGAATAGTGAAGGATAAATCAAGATCTCATAAATATTAATGTATCAACATAGCATCAGTTAATCTCATATAATGACGGTCCGATGATAATATGTACAGTTCGGGTATTGAATTAACCTTATAAATAACAAATTTATAGTATAACCATATATGAAAAGTTATTAATGGGAACTTCCTATCTAATTCATTTATATATTTATCTTTATATGTTATTGTATTTGCGATTGTTTATTAAAATAGAAATCATATTTACCATCCTGTGTATCATTTTATATTACGAATGCGAAAACTCTTTTATTTTCTATATCGCATGCCGGACTCTTTACAAAGCATCGTTTCAGTACAGGGTCTTATGTTAATAAGGCCATTATCACGAAACTCATTTTAATGTACGCAAGCTTAACAATGTATACGGCACTCCACTTTCTTAAAATTTTTCCTTACCATTGTCGAATCAGATCAAGAGATTTCAAAATTATTGGTGATGATAAAAGAAGACTTTAGGATTTAATTTATGCGATGAGTCCAGTGCGTTTCATTCCTCCTAATAATGTGTAAAATTTTTCCGTTATTATGATTACAGAGTGTAACATTATTAAATTATACAATAATTGTGGGGCTATTATCAGTTGAACTTAAAGCGTAGATTTAAAATTTTGTTATTGCCCCTTTATATCTATTCACGCAAAACGTACATATATACGCTGATTAAAAATAACAGTCCTTTTCTTGATTCGTTTTAAAAGATTTATAATAAATCAGTATCATAAGAAACGTGATATTAGAACTTTTTTCTACTATAAACTTATTTTTATATCAAAAAGTTTTTCCCCATCATTCTTGGCACAAAAAAGATTTCCTCTTATAACAGCACCTACTTACTGCGTACATACAAGATTTCGAGTACTTCAGTATAATACTTTTGATGGATTGGAAATATGTTACTTTACAACATATAAAGTGCACGTAACTTAATTTCAATAGTAATAACTGTAGCTTATATAATTTAAGTGCACTGGTATTAGTAGGTAAGTCCTTCCATAACTTTGTACTTCATATTTATATTTTTGCCTTCGAGCCATTAGATATAAATTTTTTGAATCAATATTGAGTTTTCATATAAACTATTCACGAGTAACGTTTCATCCTTTACAGTTTGAAGGATGATATGATTTATTAAATGTTCCTACGCTTTCAGAGTAAGGGACTTTTAAAAACCTTTTATGGTCCGTTTTTGACTGCGATCCTATAATTTAAAATAGAAAAAGTAAGATACGCAATTAGAAAATATTCACCATCATTGCGTAAACGTAAGTGCATATAAGATAACATTGAATATAATGTACATATATATATGTATATAGTTTTCGTTAATACGTTGTAGTTATAAAATATATAAAAAATAAATTTCAAATTTAAGTAGACGTCAAATAATAAGGTACGACAAAAAATCGGACGATGTCATTATATTGAACATGAAATCAGTGACACATATGTACATATTTGTACCTATATTAAATAACAGAGGAATTTATTGAGAAAATATCAATACAGTCTTCAGATAATTAATGTTGAAAATAACTGTTTTTCACAAGAATAGCCTCGCTGTAATACAAAGTAAAATATCTTGTTTCACACCAATGTTTGTACAAGTCAAATATCACTTTATTATTTATATTGAAATAGCTCAACTTAATATTATGATGTTAAAATAAATATATATAAAAAACTACCAAACAAATATTATTTCAGTCTGTTTTTAAAATACATCGTAATTTTCACAACTGTAATTATTTAAAACGGTGACAATTTATATATAAATAAGTTAATACATTTTTTTTAGGTTTCCTGCCATTTAATGAAGTCAGCGGAGACGCAGGTAGTGGTCATTAGCACAACATAAAAACCCATAAGCGGTACCTTTTGTTTGACCACTCAGCTCATTATACGACGACACGTTTAGTACTTTGCAAACAGATCGCCGGTTCCGTACGGAATCGCGTTTTGAACTTTTATTATATGGTGTGGTGATTTTCAAAACCATATTTCATTTGTATTATAACTTCAAAGTAGTTTTGTTTGATTAATTATTAAAGTGAAAAAAAAACTAAATTAAGTCATATTTCTGACACCTTTTTTATAGTAATATCTATATAATTTTGATACTTAATAAACTTGAACTACTTAATAAACTTGAGAGGCTACAAAACCTTTGTATTCGGTATATTTTCGGACTCCGCAAATTTGACCATATCTCCAAATATCGAGCTGAACTCAAGTGGCTTCCCGTAAGACTTCGCAGGGATACTCACATTTTATGTCTCCTTTACAACGTCCTATTTAATCCCTTGTACCCTACTTACCTTCGTGAGCGTTTTGCATTCCTGCATCCCCCTGGTTCCCCTTGTCGCCCCAATGTCCAGTTATTACTCCGTATCCCATCCCATACTTCCAATTTCTACTCAAACTCTTTCTCTGTCAATGCAGCGACACTGTGGAATTCACTACCGGCTACTATTCGCACTTGTAAGTCCATCTATACTTTCAAAAAGAAATTAAAAGAGTACTTCCTATCCAATATTGATTCGTGATAAAATGGCATAGACATATTTATTTTTTTATGTATTTGTATCAGATTATGTATGTATAATTATCTTTTAATATATATTTTTAAGTAAAATTAATTTTAATGTTTTTTTTTGTTATTATTATTATTATTATTATTATTATTATTATTATTATTATTATTATTATTATTATTATTATTTTCTTCTTGTTTAGTATTAGTTTATGTTTTTTTTTTGTTTTTTTGTTGTATCTATTATCTTTTGTTCGATTTTGCCGTCTACCTTAAGTTCTCTGTCTACACTTCTCCCTTCCTGGGTATACTGGAAGAAATCCCTTCTAGGGATAAGTATACCTTTTAAACTTATTTTTCCTGTATTATATTCTTTTGTCTTTTATGTTTCTGATATGTTTAAAAAATTGTTAAATAAATAAATAATACTTATAAATAAGTAACTAATACTCAGCTTAATATCACTAATGACGTAACAACAAAAAATTCACAATCCTCTGACTCAAAACCAATTTTTTTTTCTTGAACATATAATATTTGTTGTAATTATACTAGAATATTTGAAAAACAATAAATGTACGTTCTTTGAATTTAAACAAAAGAAAAAGATAATAAAAAAATCAATTTAAGTTGAAACCTACGCCGACATATTATTATTAACTGAAGAAATAGGAGAGTTTATTGTTAAAAGCTAAAGAATGCGAGTATTCTTATACCATTTTCATATTAAGTGATAGTTCTTTGTATGGAACAAAGTGGGAACAGGAATTTTTTTTCATGCTCATATTATTTTCTTTCTCATTAGAGTTAAAAATAGGTCATCATTTAAAACACGTCTGTAGTGTTACTACACTACAGATTCCCAGGCTTTTATATTCCTACTGAACAAATTAAATATGGGTCGTAAAAATTAAATTAGATCAGAAGAAAATGTATATTAATCACTATACCTCCTCAGGGGAAGAAAAATAATATAAAAATTAAAGAAGATCATATAGTTTAGTAAATAAGTAAGGAAAATTTATAATTATTCAACCATTATTTAAAGATATATGTTTATATAACTATTAATTAACCTTAAAAGGTATACTAATTAACTTTACCGAAACATATGATGCTTTTCATAAAATAATAATATATGTTCATTTCTTTTCATAAAATAATAATAATATACATTAAGTTTATATATAATGAAATAATTATAAGGAACATTATTTGAGTAAGCCACAAAACACTTCACTTTTGAAGTGTAGAAGATACGTATATTAATTTGGTAGCGAACTAATGAAATTTCAACGGTGGTGCTCTCAATTTAATAAAAATTGAAATAACAACAAAATTTATGTGAACGAGTTTTACAATTAATGCCAAATAAAAGTTTTTTGAGTGACTTATTCGGTTGATCACAAGAATCTGCTAGTGGGATTACTACCGTCCCAAATGGACATTCGGCACGTCCTGAATCACAATTAAAAACTGATCTGCTTCGAATCAAGACTCAGTAACTTTTTAAATAAAATTTTTCAATATAATATTTTTATTTATAATTCAAATTCATTTCATATTATACTTATATTCTAGGAAGTATTTTAGGCCGTGCGTTATCAGTAATTTTACATATGATTTTGGTAACAATAATGAAAAGTAATAGTTTTCTTTTAACTTTTAGGAACCTCTAACAATTTAGAACAAACAAAAAATCTTAAATTGGTTCAATAAAATGTCCTTATTGTAATTGTAATATCTAAAAGAAATGAAAGCAATTTTTAATTTAAGAGTATCTTATCCTTCTTATATTACATTTGTGAAAAAATATGGGTCTTTCTTGTTCTTTCACGCATAAAATACTTAATGGACTTTGAGTCCAGGAGAATATAGGCACATTAAAAAAATTGTCCTTACTCAAAGTACGATAAAAGATATTTTAGACTATAGATATTAATATTCCAGGAAAGGATTTCGTAAATTTAGAATTACTCAAATACTAAAATTATATTCCTTTTCTAGATTTAAGCTCCGACCTGTACACCTCTATTTCGGTTTAAAATAAATGGATAAGCCTTTCATGCGAATAAATAATACCTTTCACATGTCAACCAAATCTCTAATACTTGTAATTTATAACAGGTTATAAATACACGCAGTGTAACGCGATAGCTCGTGAACTATCGCAAGGGATTTATTCACCCGCTTGGAAATTCAAGCTATTATGTCACACCTATATGTAATTATTATGATTATTTACTACTGCATTATACATACGAGAAATCTAGATGTTTCTTCGTTCGTTGAGATAAGGAAATTTAATAAATTTAGAAGTAGAGATATAAAATGGAGACAAAGGGAGTAACATAAGATTGCGTAAGGAAAAGTTATGTAAAAGAGAGCACTACAACCAACACTGGCAGCTAATCCTATTTAATCCCGTTTCTACAGTTTTAGTTGGTTGATTATTAAGTCAGTTTTTTAGTTTTAAATGGATATTAGTCCCGCCTTGAGAAAATAACATAATGATTAATTGAACAATTTTAAAAGGTTTTTTCTTATTGAGGTGAGAAATATTTTATTTACATCTGTGTACAAGGAAAAAATTACTTTGGAATTTAATTTGTTTGAACAAAAGTAACTTTTCAATATTACAATATACGAAATGACAATTATTCTATCATGAATTCATCTTTTTAACTTTGAAGTGCACACATACCATTTGAAACATGATCTCCACTAGTTTTACTCGCCCCGTCAGGAAAGAAAAAGAATTAACGAAATAAAAATGTTTATTTTATTTTAACAATAAATATAAGATAATTATAAATAATGCTAACAAAGTTTGTATCTATATAAATAATGCTTACATACTTTTCTGTTGTATAAAAAAATTACAATCAATCTACAAACAATGTGAAAAATTAAATTTTTAAATCTTAACCTTTTATCCGTGTTGATTTGGTTACAAATTATTGCCGTGACAGGACATAAAAAGGATAAAAAAATCGTTCATGCCAAATGACTCCTCATTAAATAAATAACATATAAAATGAAAACGTTACTCAATCAACTTGACTTATAAAGCGCTATCACCTCGTGTGCCGGACGTCAGGCCTTCAGCCGCACCGAACCCAAACAAAAATATCGGGTTCAGTTAATCAGGAGGGTGTTATGGGAAGACCGTTTACCGTCTGTCATTAGGTACGGGATTATGAACCCTCTTCGCACTATTAAAGTAATCATCCAAGGAAAATAAATATATATAATTACTTCATTATTTTTTAAAGTCGTTTCCAAAAGCAAAAAGCTTAATGTATTTTAAGACTAATGAAAATTTATTGGAAAACATGTGATCGACTATAAAATTCTGCTCGCTAATTAGGCATAACACTTAGCAGAATAATTTTTTACATCTATTAATAAACTGTTTTTTGTATTAAACTTAATATAAACTGTAACTGTCTTTTGATTTTTAGATTTAATAACATTCATAATAGGTATATAATTTCTTATAAGACAAATACTCGTACTATACGAAAATCGATCGATTCGTCTTCCTTTGATTTTCTGTGTCATTATAATGAATACATCTTAGCATTTTTTATAGTTTTCTTGATTGATATTGGCTGCGGTCATGGGTAATCGGGCAAGCGTTATTGCCGAGTGTTCAGCAGCTTTTAGCTTGATGGCCCGATAAGTACCGATGTCATTTGGCTGTAATGATATTAGTAATATTGCTAATATGAATCATTTACTCAAAAATGCTTACCTTATAGAATTTGAATTTTTACATACATACCTAATAAATTTAATCATTTACTGTAACTAGCAAAAATACATCATATATCTATACAAAGTCAATAGGTTTTTTCAGTCAACAGATTGCAAATAAGTGTATAAAAATCAAAGTATTTTCATTCCTGAGCATCTATGAGCTAATAAATAGTTTAATTATTTAGCTCAAGTTTTATATTACATAGTGAATTTATTAGGAAATTGAAAAATAAAATACCACATTTATTTATACAAATTTAAAATGATCTTACATGAAGACCTTTTAAGACTTGATTATTATGATCGAGTGGAATCTTCAATCAAATATACATATTTCTAAATACTATTACGACGAAAATAATTGTAACACACTTACAGATGCCAATAAGAGATTTTGTTCAAATTATTTTTCTCCATATATTAGTTCCGTAACTTAAATAAAATCAAGTATGTTTATATTTTTAAATACATAAATTATCTAAAACTCTAGTAAATCGAACAAACATCTGAGACACAAACTTTGACTGTTGCATAATATTGATACTATACATATTTACGGTTAATTATATTGTGTATCTTATTTATGTTTTGTAAAAACTGTTTTTGCTTTCAGTTATGGTTTATTATTAGTATTATTTTAAACCGTTAACTTTTTTTAGATCTGCTCAAAAGTTTTCAAATTTAGAATGCATATTTCTAAGCATTACACAACATGCGTTGACTTACATCATCATAATGAAAACGACCTCCAAAGGATTGAAGCTTGAAGAGAAGAGATTAGACATTTTAGGCTCAACCACTCTTATGACTCTTCACAGTTCAACCGTGCGTATACTCAATTATGCACTCAGGAGAGAGGTTCTTGTCTAACACAAATTTGTAAGTACGCAACCTTCTTGATACTTAGTGACCGACGTCAGATAATACATATGTAAGTTTGTTCAGAACTCACCCATGGAAATATTGCACCATTCCCATTGCTGTCTAGGGAAAGTTTTCACTAAAGTGTTTGGCGTGTCAACTTAGATACTTAATTAGCCTATAATTTAAACTATTGCTATATTAAATGTAACAAAATCGTTTTTATTTTTTGATAAACTAAACAAGTAAGTACCTTCCAACAAAGTAAGTACCTCTTCAGTTCTACACAGATTAATTATAAATCAGTCCCTGTGGGTTTTTTTTTCAAAATAACTAGTCTGCATAAATGTAAACACTATTAGATGCCCCAAGAGCAAAGAGTTATTTACTGTTTTTATCGAGATGAATAATACAGTTAAACTCTAGTAAAAATGATATCTTCAGATTATAGTTAAGATTCTTCTACTTGGCAATTTCCCAGCTTTAGCCAGGGTCTGTCTTAAATTTTGTGAATAGTTTTGGCTAATTGTTTTTACGACCGGTCTCGTGCCTGACATCAACCTTCTTTGGGAATGCATTAATCAGTGATGTCTAAATACTTTTAGAAAGGACATATGACTCGGAAAAATCACATAGGTACTTGCCAAGATCGAATGCGCGCCCTCGTGCATGAGAGGCGGACCTTTTAACCAATTGGCCACCACTGACTTTTTAAATAGATAAGATTATTATTATTAATTTAAATTGTAACCCCGTAAATGTTATAATTTTTTAGTGTTTGAAAAAAGCTTCTTTATATTGACTAATGTCGCGACACAAACACACTTACACACACACATACCGACACACACACACACCGACACACACACACATTTTACCTTGACTAAGAAACTTAAAATTAAGGAAGGAATTTTTGAGTTTTGAAGGAAACGAATGATGTTAAACATATTAATGGAAGTGAATATGTGTCTACAATATAACAGTAAGTATTATATTATATTAGATAACAATGTTTTTGTAACCATTAGTTTTATGCTTACACTACATTGTAAACACATTGGGGTACTAACTGCTATCCTAAATCGCTTTCATAATTCGTTTGCGAAAGGCAAAATTATGACGGGAATAAATAGTAAATGGGTCGTTTTTTGTGACAGATAAAATACAATAAACATTAACTTTGTGCAAACTGAATACCTAATTGTTATGTATATTTACCTAATTGTTATGTATACTTTAACAATCCGTGAAAATGTTTATATTTTAGAAAAATGAAATTTTAAATGTATGATAATTATATTCATATATTGATTATAAGAATAATAATGAAATTTGTGGTGAAATAAATGAAATCCTGTAGTTTCAGTTTCAATTTATAAAATTATAATAATATATAGAAAATGTTAAAGTATTTTTTGTTATTTTGTTATGATTGTTTATTAACTCAATGCCTTTTATTAACAATATACTTTTGATCAAAAAAAGAGAGAAATAAAAAGTCATTTAGACAGAAATGTAACATATCCAATAAAACGAAATAAATGTGCCGCGGCAGAAGTCATTAAAATACAGAGAGCATCAACCTTTTAGGTAATTTAATAAAATTTGTTTTGACCTAACTCATTTCATGGTAGAATGACACTTTAGTATATTAAAAGTAAACACATATCATTTCATAACATTTTAAGACAGTCAAAACCAGACTTGATGTAAACATAAATATGGAAGAAACTTTAGACGCCTCACAAATTTATAATAAGGGCCGCTTTGTTTTATCTTTAGTTCGTGTTTTGAAACTGTTTTCTACCACAACTTTGAGGTTTGAAGAAAACTAAAAATGTAGCTTCTGCTTTATCGTCAGAAATAACATATAATGTTTTGGTTTTAAATAAAAATAACCTGAATGAATTTTATATAATTCATTTTGTGTTTTTCAGTTTGAAGCTTCTTTATTCTTCGCTAAATGAAACTGTTATTTTAGCTAAATTTTAGATAAATTATAAATATAGTTTTCATTTCATAAATATAATGAAGACTTCTTTGAAAAACGATTAAAATAGGTAACATTTATTCGTGGTATATAATATAAAATTTTAATGATAATTATGTTATAAACTCACGGTATTTTATGTGTCTCATAAATCACAACAACAAAAGACACCCTGCCTACGATAAAATTATATTTTATATGAGTCTTGGAAGTTGCAAGTATTCTGAGGAAAACGATATCCTAATATTAATTAATGAAAACGTTTTAAATCAGAAATGTAAAGATTAAACATATTGTTATATTCAGATTAATCCTGCGTTATTTATTTTCAGCTGATTTCAAACATTAGAATTAAACGAAATGCGATTTTTTTACTCGTATGTAAATACATTCTAAAACAGTTTGTAAATGATTGTATTCCTTAATGAATAAAGTGATTTCATTTAATTTTTGTAATATAATTTTATACAGATAAAATATTTTATATTTGTAAATCTCAGTAATGTTTGTTGTTTTAGATCTATATTTATGAATTCAGTATAATCAAAAAATATAATTTTTCTTTACTAAAGTCTTACGACTTTATTGCACTCAAAGCAAAGTATGTTTAATTTTTGCAACATTTATCATTTCAAACTTATATTTATCCTATGAGTAAATGTTAAAATTATAATTCTTCACCCAGTTGTTTTTCATAAGACTGATCCTAAAGCTCTCTATTTTTTATTATAACTATTCGTATCACGATCATAGGAGCCGGGAACTAAAATGAGATAAAACAAAGTTGAATTCACACTATTCCTATTCGTTTACTGACGAATTTAAAGAAAAAAAGGAAACAAATATGAATAAAAGTTTGTAGCTAGAATTTGATTAAGCTGTGAATGTTTCGAAACTGATAATAGCCTGAATAATATAACTAAAATACCCAAATTACCTTTTATTGGTCATCAATCATTTACGAAGGGCTATCGCAAAGTGATTAACGAAAACACCTTAGAGAAATTTCTTTTATTATTTCACAGCAACTTGATTGGAATTTATCTGGGAGATAAATATTAAAAAAGCTTGAACATACAAAATGTTTATTAACAGAATCGCCTGATTTTAATTTTAAAGAAAATTTTAAAAAAGTGCATATTTTTTTCTAAAGAATTATAAACTTACTATTTTATAACAAGTGCTTGTTTTTAAATATAATAATTATTTAGAACGATTTAATTTTTATTCTAATCATGTTTGTATTATTTTTTAAAAAAAGCGTCACTCAAACAAAAGCCATAAAAGTAATGGCGTCATATTTTAAATTCAAAACTTAATAATTACAACACTTTACATTTTAATTCCAATTTAGGAACGATAACAAAAATATCATCCAGACAAATTTAAATGTCCTCTAAAAAGGCGACCTTTAAAAGGGATAATGTCACGTAACAAACAAAACGTTTCTGGTAAAGGTACTGTACCATAACATTTCACGAACCCTTTGCGTCCAATTTGACCCTTATAACAAACATAACTTACCGTGAATACAGGTAAGTAGCCAAAAAAAATTGGCGCACAGTTTTATAAGACGTTTATCTTCAAGTTGCACCATTTTAAACAAATCATCGAACCACCATACCACTTCAAACTCATTTTAAGTTCAACGTGACGTAATCTAAAGTTCCACAGCGATTATCGGACTTCTGCTTGCATTGAAACAACCGCATACGGCCACAGCTAGCGTTCGACTGAAGCCGACGAAACATTTTACAAGGGGCAGGGTACAAACTGCTCCGTTTCTCTATATCGCTACTTAAGACGAGTGCCGGTCCTAGTAAATTTTTGTCTTCTTGAACTTCTATCTTACTTTATACGCCTGCACTATACGATTCATATAGATCTTTCACATTTTAATGAGTTCTTTGCGTACGTATAATAGAATGGCACATTTACCTCTAAAGTCTTTATATTTGAAATGTGTCAATTTCTAAAGATTCATTCGATTTTCCTCGTCTTCCGACTTTTCGATTTTATAATTAACTTGTGTGCTTCTTATCTCTTTTATGCACTTAATAATATGAAATTGAAGCATTTCCAACAAAGCGTTACGAAAATTTGCAGTTAGAAGATTTATATTATTGAAGTAATATGATTTTTAAATATATGATTAAATAAGGCCTAAAGCCCTAAGAAAAAAGTTCAACCCATATATATTTATACATATACCAGCTTTTGGCCGCGACTTCATCTATATTCCGACTATTCTCCGTCTCTGCGAATATCTCAGTTGTTTTCAGAGAGTAATGTATGAAGTTTGTGGTAATAGTACATATAACCTTTTAAATAGACTAAATAGCGACTGTAGGGCCAGAAGGATGATCTACCGGACTGTTTTGTGAATTTAAACCATCTTTGGTAGCAAAATTTCGTCTTAAACAATAAACCTGAGGTGGTAGAGCCTAGTTGTGGTCAATTAATTACTACAGCTCGAACATGGGTTGGCTCGACCGGGGAAGTACCACACTCTCACAGAAAATAAGCGTGAAGTAGTCTTGGCTGCATTTCGTCCGGTGAGTGAGAGAGCCGGTTGCCTTTTCCCACTCTTTCCTTTCCCTCTCGTTCCCACCCTTTCCTTCCCCTTTTCCCCGATCAAGGTCGGCAACACATCCAAAAATCTAGTATCTAATCTAATGAGAAGTAAGGCTTTTGCGAGTATTCATTTAAATGAAGTAATATATTTTGATAATGAATGAAACCAAGGTAAAAAATTTTTGGAGCGCAGGCATTTTATTTTTTTTTTAAATATTCAATAAATCTCTTGCGAGAAACTACAATAGTAAGACAAATAATTGTTACCTGATACTTTTAATAAACACTCTTTGTTCTGAAAAGTGGTGGTACATTACTTTTTTATATAATCAATTGTTTTAGCAGAGCACGCCATGGAGTTTTTTTGGGTCATATTAATACACCGTGGTAAACATTATTACATATTTAATAAGGATCCTTCCTCATCAAATGTATTATATAACACGAAACAAATTTTTCAAATCAGTCCTCTTGTTTCTGAGATTAGCGTGTCAAACAAACATTTAAAGAAACTCTACACTTTTCTAGTCATATATAAAATAAAAACAATAGGGTACTAAAATAATTTTCAAATATTTCGATTCAAACTTATCGTCAAATCAAATCTGAATATGACATAAATGAAAAATCTACATTCGATTAATCTATCACACCAAAAGCGCGTTACGAACGAAAAAGCCCTGATTTCTTCTGATTACTACTTATCAGAGGTGGTAGAGCCTAGCTGTAGTCAGTTACTACAGCCCCCATACAGTCAGTTACTACAGTCCCCATATAGGCTACGATTTATCGATAAAAAACTGATCAGGGAAATTCCAGGATCGTTCGTCATTTCTTATAAAATCTTGTTATATCTTTAAAAATAAATTTTAATTTACTACAACATCCTTTGAGGAATAATTGAAAAACAGTTTAGCTTTACATATTATTTTCAATCATACTATGAGGTTTTGTGAGAGAAGGCACTAGGGCTACAAAATCAAAAGTCAAGCCTTACTCCATCCTTAAAGCGGCGTCGGATTGGACCATAATGATGGACGCGTATGAAAAACAATACAAAATCCCCGGGGATATTTATGCGTCGGCCTCCAGACCAGATATATTTTTGTAGTCGCGAATTTTAAAGCGCGTAGTGATTATAGAGCTTACAGTTCCTTGGGAAACCAACATCCCCAAAGACCAAACCACCAAGGTCAACAAATATTACTAGCTCACAAACACAAGAAGTGGGAGCGAGAGGTATAACAGCGAAATCTCTCTACAACCTACTAAAAGACTTGGGCTTGTCCAGAACTCACATTATATGTACATTCTTGGAGCGTACATCGAAGGCAGCCCTAGTAGTTTCTTTTCAAATTTGGTTAGGTAGGGAGAGAAGCTTGAACAGTGGAGGTGAGCGTTTAACGCGCGTTAGATAAGGGGCCCCTTAAACCTACACTTAGGTGGCAAGTCCCAGGCACTGTTGAAGCTCCTCTCCCTGCAACGCGATGGACCCGGCACCCGCACGGTGAATCCATGGAATGCTGAGAAGTTTCGTCTCTGGGGGTTATTGTGCATGCAGTCTAAATATATCAATGCTTACATGATTACTGAATGAATATTCAATAACACAACCATCATTTCATATGAACGATAATATTCCTGGCCATAAACTAAACAAAATTTTTAGTCTATTATTTTTTTACAATCATAAAGATACGTATGTCTTACTAGATATTTCTTGATCTAGGTCAATATATATCACATAGCCTTTTAATACAAGTGTGAGAAAAGAATATTCAAAATATATAAAAATTAATTAAATGCACATCAAATAAGGGTGGTAGATTTTCAAATGTAATAACAAGAAATCCCAAAATTCCCAGCAATTTGTTATAAATATTGATAGTTATAAAATAAATTTGTAGGATTAACTGTTACCAGTTACTGTTTAGGAATATAGAGCACCTTAAGGATTTCAATAATTGAAATCATTAATTGTCTATTAATTAATTATAATAGTACTACCGTCATATATATTGTTTCTACACAACATATTAATCCGATCATTGAATGATTTTTTTTAATATCGGAAAAATCGCGCCAGCCTCATTTTTAAACTTCATTAAAAGAAGGGAGAATTTTTAACTATAATTAATTTTAAGCGTCCTGGTGGCGTGGTCTTTACAAGCAATTTAATTTAATTTTGCTATCATCAAAATTACTGTCAAATTGATGTGGAAGATAATATAATTACTTCAAAATTATCAATTTAAAAACACTACCAATGGTAGACATTAAGTGATAAACGTAAAATTATATATATTTTTAAATAAATAACTATGTATTTGGTTTCTATAAAAACCAGCATATTATTAAACATACATATTAAGCAACGATTTCATCGTAGGAAAACTAATGCTCTATTAGAGTTCGGAAATGAAAACAAGCTGCGAGCATATGAAAACATTTAATTCTAAAACTAATTTAAACTAATGCCGTTGTGTTAGTTCCAACTAGTTTTTGCATATTCTAATAAAAATAGAGCAGTAAAAATATAGTCGAAATTAATATTATGGCTGTATTTTTATTATTAAAATAATATTTAGATATCAGTTTAGATATATTTCACACTAGAGTAAAAAATATCATTAATATAATTTAACTTTGTTATTCAATCTAAATCTTACTAATAATATAGATGAGAATGTTTGTGAGGCAATGCAGTGTGAGCACAATTCAGTAAGTATGATTGTAAAAAAACTGCTGAAATGATTTTGATGAAATTTCACAATAATATAGCTTGAATATTAAATTAACACATAATTACTATACAATGTTGCCCAGAATGACATATACAATATACATAGGTCTTGAGGGCTCAAAGTATAACAAAGTATGGTGTATGAGCTCAAGTGATACAGACAATAGTTGAAGTAGGCAGTTCGTTACCAAACCGGTTATTTTATCACATTTCATACATTTGTCTCCGTAAATCTGATATTCACGGGATCGAAGTAGCGGTTAAAGCTAGAAAATAATATAATTGCAAAATAAAACTAAAACCTACTTCAGGACCTTGATGTACAAGTTTTGTTTGTATGTTAGTTTCTATAAACAAATGACTGTTTGTAAAATGTATGATGCTTAGATGAATTTGATAGTTATGAATATTTTTTTTATATGTAATAAAATAAAATATTTTAAAATTTTTCTTAGCAATCGCACGAATTATATAGAGTGGCAACCAGAGTACTAGGAAAACTACGAAACTGTCTTTTATATGCATATATAACAAGAATAACATTTTAAAACTTTTAATCTATATCTAAGGCTACACAACTGCCCCGATGTGAGGATAACAATACCATTCCATTGTGTATGGTATTAGGAACCTTCTGGTTCACACGGTTTTGTGTTCGTTCCGCGGAGTCAGCAACATCCCTCTTAATATTATATTTTATTCATACAAAGATGTTGCTGTAGGGTAAGTGCACGTTAAAATGTTGCGCGTACCGTACGTATGTGTATTGAATGTCCTCAAAAACACATGCTGAAGAAAATAAATAACTCAAAATATTATCCACGTACAACTTTTTGCTTTAGCGATTTTTTTTCTATTTAATTTTTGCAAAACCTTTCAATACCTCAATACCATATAAAATCATATTCTTTAAAGTAACTTTATTTTTTACGGTATCGCGTAAGAAAAATACAATCCAATTGAAACATTTCACTTTTCATGTTATATGTTTTTTATTGTATTTCACATGTTATGACTACAATGTTAATTTCATAATCAACCGTACAGTTAGATTTAGTTGAAAGTGGGTTAGTTTTTGTTTATACTAATGTAAACAATCAAGATAACGTTAAACAATAAAACAATTTGACTATAAATGCAACAAATATTTTCGGGTTACTACGCATACTTTATTATTTTTAAAAAACTACAGATTCGTACAAAACTACAGATTTAATAAAATATGTATGGTTAGAAAACCGACAATATTAGTTCCATTTAAATGACTACCAGCGAAAATCTTACATCTCAAAATTTGACGTAATTCATCAAATCATTACCGCAATGGCTTGATATAAAAATTTATTTACATTGCACGTAATTAAAGTTTACAAGAGATACAAACAAATAAATATATCTTCTTCCTCTACCTGGCAATTTCCCGGCTATAGCCACGGTCTGCCTTATATGTTTTGAATAGTTTTGGCTAATTGCTTTCAAGACCGGCCGCCTGCCTGACATCAACCCTCTTTTGGGAATCAGCATTAATCAGTGATGCCTAAATATTCTTAGAAAACAAATAAATATATCAATTCACTGAATAAACTAAAACCAAAAATAGAAAACATCGCAACTAAATAACAGACAAGTCGTCTGGAATTGAAAACCATAAACAAAGCGATGCCCAACAAAACTACCTATATCAAGATTCAGGGGCTTTCAGTAAATTACTAACACATACAAACTAGACCCCTGTTGTGCAAACTGTGTGACTTTGAATTAAGGATCGAACTAATCGACACAAGGTCTAACATCAACCGATTATTTTTTAAATTATATGTATAACCCATAAATAATTTGTGTAGTAACAATCATTCAAACGTTTGAAGGTTACATCATATGGGTAGATCTATTTTATTGGGTATTATATTTAATTTACGTGACATAACGTGGTCCAAATAATTTAAAAATAGATCTCAAAGTTATAAAAAATATTTATTATTCACAATAAATAGGTAATAATATACGTAGAAGTCACTTGGTATTCAAAATTACTGATACAAACACAATAATCTAAACAATAAAATCTATGAGCCTAACAGATGTGAGACCCTCTTGTCACCTTCTGGGGTGAAATGGAAACCTTATTTTGTCGTAATAAGGCCACGTATAAGCGGAAACGTTCGACTATTGTCGTGACAATCCGAAATTCAAATTCAGGATAACTTTTAGTGACAATTGTAAACATTTAGGGAAACAATGAACTTTAATGTAATACAGCTTAAATGTAATATTGAAATACAAAAAAAGGTTCTTTTAAACTATTATTAATTTTTAAAAAGAGACCTTAAATGTAATGTAAATTTTTCAAGGTACATTAACCTCTCCATCGATATCATAAAGTTCTTAAACTAAAAATACACATTAATAGCTCGTCTCATTAAAAGTTTAATTAAAGTTAGACTCACTTGGGAGACGAATGTTTAAACCTAGATCGAGAATATTGCTTGAAGATATAACCTCGTGCCAAATATAGATCTCAATTAACTTACATTGCATTTGATAAGCAACAAATTAGAAATTAATATATAAAAATAATTTGTGAAGATGGTCTTTAACTATATTTACATATATAATATATATCTTTAAAATTGTAATAAAATTAAAATAAATTTTATATTATTGCTGTGTAAAGAAAGAATACGTTATGTTATTCTTGAAGTTACATTTTAAAAGGGTAATACTTATTCTGCAATTGGTATATACACTCTGGATTTTTATTAAGTTCTGATCGTTCATGATATTTCGTTTGATTGTTTTCGATTTGATTCTTATGGTTTTAGCAATTGGCATTAAGCTAACAAGACGTTGGCAGTGGTAACACTTTTTTGATTACTCATATATTTCACTTTGGAGCCGGTAATAGTTATTTTTTACTTTTCATATTTTTTTTTACTTTTCATATTTTTAAAACTGTATTATGATAAAGAAATATTTTAAAATTTTTTTTGTTGAGATTGTTTTACTCTTGAATTCTATTAACACTAGCTTTATTCATAACAAACAAACAATAAACGGCAACAAACTTTACATCTTTATTAGCCAATATTTCGATAAATCTCTTGTGATTTATTTATTCTTTTAAACACATCTTTAAATTTAATTGTTTGAATAGGAAGTTGTACCATAGATCATACTCGTACTATGTAAATTTTTGGTAATGACAAGAAATACGATTCTGTTTTTTTACGAGGATACCTACGACAAGAGAGAGAGACAAAACAAGAAGTTTGTGACGTCATTCAGAATTCTTAACCAACAAACAAGATATAAGAAAATAGAGGAGTTGTGGATAATTTGTTTTTAAAATAAAAAAAAAAGGAATTTAACAAAATAAAACAAAGAAATTATTATTTTAATTCACTTAATGAGATAATGTTTTGTAAGCTCCTTATCTTATTATTTCTTTGTTAGATTATATGGAATAACTGTCGTATTTTATATTAATTTAAACATGTTAAGTCTAGAATTAATTAAGTATAGAAATTGACATAGAAGAGCTGAAGTCGTTGAATACACAACCTGCGTAAGCATTCCTTATAGGGTTCAACCGGAGCGTGTTACTGCATAATACCAGGATCGTTTGTAACAGCCGATAATATACCCCAATGTGATATACTTGACCTGATTACATTTAAATTCATTTCATAAAATTTAGTTTCACCATTTAGCATCTTCCACTATATTTTTTTAAGTTTATATGTAAAAAAATATTTTAATACAAATTATTTAATACAAATATTTTTTAAGATCAAATATCATACAAAAATTCCTGGGAACGTTGAATAATAAGAAGTTTATTAAGGTAACACGTTACAGAAATAAAACCGTGTCAAATATTTTTCTTCTTCTTCTTCTGTATCGTGTGAAAACAGAGGTCGTCGAGGTGTCATTGCTGTTGAATTATCCCATCTATTCGCACTAAGGCTTCCATATCAAGTTTTAATACACCATCGATCGTTTGTATACAGTAATTGAGATTCATTGAGTTCTCCGATGCAGTTCATGTTAATATAGTTGATTAGTTATTGCACTTTTTACAGCTTTGCTTATCGACTATGGTTTTATATAACAGAACTCACTACAAGATTATATATGATTACTAAATCAATTTGTCGCAGAAGAAAATATTTATATAAAATTTATCAATAGTACATATGATGAATTTATTAAAAAATGATAAGATAAAATATATCAAAACATAGTAACATACAAAATATTTAGGTGTTATAAAACTTGGTACATCTCATGAAAAGATAGTAATATAATTAATTATATAACTAAATACGCCTCCTATAAATGCATTTTCCATGCAATATTATATAATATCTATAACGTAAATTATATATCGTGCTTTAACGATTCAATATGTTTTACTAAATATTATGAAAAATCCGTGACAGTTAACCTAGATTTTACTTTTAGGGACAAACTTTTACAAGCATGATATAAATCCACAATTTTGCTAAAGTCTGATACTGTTCCTTTGAGACACTACCCTTTATTTTAATACTCTTCAGTGATTTAAACCTTAACCCGAAATCAAATCTGAAATGCTATATTATTTATATTTTGAGGAAATTAATACTAACTTATCAAGTTAGTAAAATGTTGAAAAATGGTAATATGAACAAAATAACTTTAAGATTACCTGAAAATATTAGACAGAACCACTATCTCGTTATCTTTAATAACTCCAACATGGGTCACAAATAATAATTGATGATCATAACATTGAACATGTTATGGTCTCAGTACCATAGCTTGATAAATATTAAGATGGAAATTTGTACAAACATTTTAGAAAACGACTTTGGATCACCTTAGCAAAATTCGAATAAAAAACTTTTAAACATTTATTTTTCATCTGTTTGCAAGAACTTATCAATTCTTCAAGACAGATGGGTCTCTGTATAAGCCTGGATAAAACTAAATATCTGCTAATAGTCATGAGGTCCGAGTTAGTGGTTCACATTCATGAATATTGGTATTCTTGAAGTAAAAAAATGAAACCATCAGAAGATTTTATGTAGATTCGGGGCGTTCAGAGACTTACGTCACATTTTTGGATCGTATATTGCAAATTATGGTAAACCAGAGCTTTAAAGCCATATATTAAAATATAATGAACCAAGGGAGTTAGCCCGACAGTGTTTTTCACAAATTCAAGTACACTGAGCGTGAGAGTTTTTTATTCTTGGAGTTTCTCTGGCAAACCGAGTACTAAAAAGAGTTATAATTAATCGAGAAAACTAAAGACAAGGCAATATACGTAAAAAAGTACCGTGAAGTGACAATGGGCTCGTCATTTCTACAGTCGTTTGAACCGAAAGCTGTTAGAGTGAACACTGCGTTTCGATAAAAGCAGTGTAGGAAGCCCTATAGTTCAATTTATCTACAATTTCACAAAGTAAACGTTTAGTGGCTGCTTACCACAACACAGAACCATAACAGTTGGAATATATTGGGAAGCCCTAACCATCAGTAGGGGACGATAAGCTGATATGCAAGTTATTTAACGTTTATATCAAGAAATCCGAACATTGAAGAGTTTCTTCGATTAGAAACTTTGTAAACTGTCTATTTTATATAGTATAATCTTTGCTCTTGATATTACTCTCATGAACTTTTAAATTGGGTTCAGAGAAAAATAAATTGTGTCTGCTTAAAAAAGTGGATATGATTATAAGCTGTATTAAAAATATATCATCTATATATTCAATGGTAGTAAAGATTAAATATATATATATATATATATATATATATATATATATATATATATATATATATATATATATATATATATATATATATATATATATATAACATAGTTAATATCCTCTTATATTTGAATTTCATACACATACATACCTGCATTCTACAGATACACCGTATACCGTAGTGACCGATGAAAGTTAATTTCGACCGATGTTGTAAAAAAATATCAAGTAAAATAAAGTAGTAATTGTTAAAACACCGGTCCGAAGCCAGAAAAAATTAAAATGACTTCCAAGCAATAATAAAATAGTTTTCACAGTAATGGTTCGGCCGATTTGGACTGAATTTTCGTGGCATTCACGTACTTTTATTATATTATACATTAATCCGATACTTTAATTGGTCTTTAAAAACAAAATGATTCTGTGAATATTAAGATTTTTTATATTAAGTGGCTTAGAGTTTAAAATAATAGTTAGATTTTATAACTAAGAAAAGAACATAAAAACGGATTATCCAAGCTTAACTTCAAGTATTTTTAACGTTTTAATCAAGAATATCGAGTGCCTTATAGCAACATTTTTAAAAATAAACAAAATAAATAATCACTAATAATTTCAACAACAAAGTAAATTGTATTTCTGTAATTAAATTATTTAGCCTGCCGACAGTTCCGTATAAAACGTTTTGGCTAACCTCAACTGCAATGTTCAAACACAGAACTTTTTCAATAGCACATGTGTTTTGCCTTGATAGCCTCTGACAGCCATTTTGGATATTTGTTACATTTTGCAACTAACTTTGTTGTAGTTAGTTGCAAAATGTAACAATGTTTTAATTAATAAAATACTTTTGTAAACTAAAATGTTATGTATTCAGTTTTTATCGACTTTAAATGTACATTCAGTTTAACATATTACTTTGTATTTTTTATGTATATATAAATTTACTTCCTCAACAAGCCTTTTAATACGAGTAAAATGTTCAAATCTTAAGATTTTGTTCACACTTTGTGGACAAAAGCTGTTTTCATTTAATTGCCATCGTAAAGCCCACAATTGGGTTATTTTTGTTGAAATATTAGCAGAATATTACAACTGTTATTTTTATTTCCCTTGCCATTTATTAAGAAACATTACATGAATAATTTTTTTTTTTTTTTATGTTAAAGGTGGCAAACGAGCAGACGGCCCACTTGATAGAAAGTGGTTACCGTCGCCCATGTAACATTTTGTTGCGGATGCGTTGCCAACCTTGTTTTTTGGCGATAGGGAGGGGAGGGAATAAGGAAATGAAGGGAAAGGGTAGGAATAGGGAAAGGGCAACCGGCTCTCTCACTCATCAGACGAAACGCAGCCGGTAAAGGCTACTTCACGCCGATCTTCTGTGAGAGGGTGGTACTTCCCCGGTCGAGCCAGCCCATGTTCGAGCTGCAGTAACTCACCACAGCTAGGCTCTACCACCCTTAAAATATTTACCACCTTTAAATTCTATTGAGAAAAAGAACATAACCTGACCAGAATTAATACAGATACTATTAACTATTCAGAAGCTTGAAACAACGTTAATATGAAACTACAAGAATTTTCTAACCGCTGGAAGGTCAGACAATTGAATATGATAATGATTTCATGTAGTAAGATGTACTTAATGATATGAGCTCTTGCGGTAATTTTATTCTGTTATTACATACTTAAATCGATCCCTACTGCCAACACAAAATTATATGGTTGTATAAAAATATAATTATCTTGCTAAAATATAAAATTCTTAAAAAAAACTATTGACCTATAATTAAATTTTCACAAAATAATTCCAAAACTTTATATGGAATATAAATTTGACCATTACACTTAAGAATTGTCGATATTATTACACTATTTAAGTAGTAATAATAATTTACTAAATTAAACAGAATGACTCAACAGTTACTTACATTTCACATCACGTACAATAATTAGTTATTAAGAGTGTAGTTTATCAAAAAAAATTAAAAACCAATCTAGAGGTTCGGTCACGAGCGATGTGAAAATTGGTGCAAGTGAGAGGAAAGTTAACTAACGCTTAGATGTAGTTGTAGTATTCTGGTTGATATATATGTGCTACACACTGTCTCTGTACATAAAAAAATCTTCGCTGAAATTACAATTATTATTAGAAATTTTATATGATTACTAATTATTGTTTACAATAAATAGTTTTGATTTGAATCATATTTTAAATGCAATACCATTTGGTTTACGAATTTTATCCTAGGAAATTAATATTTCATCGCTTTCATTTACGTTTTCTCTCCAATACGATAGAGGTCACGCAAGAACCACAGTTTTTAGACGCAATTATTTGATAATAAATTATTTCTTACATTTACATGTCAAGAATTGCTAACAGTCGAGTACAATATAAATTGTGTTTCGTTACCTTCTCACTTGGTGATTAAGTAGTATAAGTTATTTGCTTGTTATAATAAACCTTAAAAAGAAAATTTATATAACATAAAACACTTTGCTTAACACAAACATTGCAAGATAAAAATGAATGGTAGAAAATGTAATTAGTTTTACTTTTATTCCTTCCTGATTTTATACCTACATTAATCTTAATAAATGAAAGCGGTGGATTACAATAACTGAACAACAAGAAACTTGTTAAATCCGCGTAAAATATTTTATAACTTCTGCTTTATTAGCTGTAATGGATTTCTTCTATTATTATAACAATTTTATTCTTATTTATTCGCATTCAATAGTTTCAGTTGGACTTACTGTAGTGGAAAATATCAAAAAAAAAGGATATGAAAATGTGGCTGGCTCCAAAAATGTTTTGTGTGTGAGATCAATGTTGTAATGAAAAGAGCAATAAGACATGAATTCATTAAATTCAATAGTTATAATAGAATAAGGTTAAAGTAACCCTTAGCCTAAGCCCGAAACGTGACATCATGCAATTTATGATGTAAATATTATTGTGTATTTCGTTTAATTGCTAATAAATAAAACAGAACCTTATTCTTTTCCTAATGTCTGCTAAATGTTTCTACATACTTTATGCAAAAGTTACTCAGTTTGATAATTGAAGTTATTTTCCTAACATACTCCTATACTACGAATTTGTTAATAATAATATAATTCGAATATGCTGATGTTTCGTACATAGAAATTCATGGAATAATAAACTTTTTTTTGAGTTTACCCTTTAATTTATGAAACATTTTTTTAAACGGTTTTATTTAGCTCACCCTGTTTGTTTTATTATTTATTGAAAAACAATCCCAGTTCATTATATGATTAAAACGCTAGAAAAAACTAAAGGAACGCATACTCTTTTTCTAGTGGTACATTCATTATCGGATCATATAATTATTAATATATTTTAGTTAAAATTCACACAACCACTTTACATTTACTGACTGGCTACTATCGCGTAACAACAAGTGGTATCCAATTGAGCGCCCATTTACCCAATTATCGAGATTACGTGGTTTGATGGGTTTATTTCTTGCCTTTAATCCTCATATTTACGAAGCAATAATGAACTGTAAGCAAACAGAAAATGTGAAATTATAAGCGATTTATTAAGAAACGTAGTAACTTTATTATCAAAAAAATTACCACGTGTAGCTTCGTAAACTATTCATCTCTATTAGTGAAACTTGTATAATTATAAAAATATGCTTTATAGCAGGGGAGCCCAAGCGGAAATTTTGGATTTGAGAATATCATTACAAAATTTTCAATCAAGATTATGACGTTCCCTTTCAAATTAAAGTTCAGTGAATATAGCTGTCAATTTCTAAACGGCTGGAAGGTATAATAGGTATTTATTTGAAATGTAGCTTGGATACACGTGATTATATTTATTAAGAGAAGTTATTTTTCATAAAATTACCTAATATGAAAATGATAATATAAATAATTTTCCTTTCACTCCTAAGAAACAGGTTATTATTAGGAAGTCAGGATTTTATGATTAACCTAAAAGTTGTTTACTATATTATATATCTAACAAAAATACTATTCTGTAAGAGTGATTTATAAAACAAATCCATGATAGCGTTCATCAATCACCATGCAGATACAATATCTCTGATGCCTTTTTCTGTAGGTACATTGTTCCGGTTCAATGTGTATTACTGGGAAATAAATATAATTAGAGTATTTAATAAAATATATTTTTGCTAAATACTCATCTAGAGATATATCGCGGATTGCGTCCGCCGAAAGCCCGATCAAAGGGGTAGTTTTCGAAATAGTTGGCATTGGTTTAAACCAGTTTCGAGAGGCGGAATTTGGTTCGTTGCGGTGCAAGTGAAAATTAGTGGGAATTAAGCCACACACCACACACGGAAAGGCCAAAGTATAGCCTTTTTGAAGTGTTCACTTTAACGAAATTCATTAAAACCACAATTGATTACATCGAATGCTCGTTTTAATCATACTCAAATATACAACAATTGAATGAAAAAGATATTGAATTGTTTTAATTTTGATAGGTTTACTGCACGAAATAATTTATTACACAAAATGCCACTTTAATAACAAATATTATTTGTGATTATTTTTAAATACGTCGTTCCTTTATAAAATCATCGATGTCATATTTTCAAATTATATGTAGTAATGTAAATATTATAATTAATTCTTCTTTCCTTTATCAAAATTAAATAAAAAATTGAGCAAAAGCTATATTTATTACAAAAAATTTTTGCGAAATAAGTTTAATTTTGTGAGATACTTACAAAAACAAATTAATAAATATATAATCTTCAACCCAATCGTGACAAGATCCACCGATAGTGAATATAAATTATTGTAAATAAAATAGCTTATTTTAAATTCTTTTTTAAAACAATAAAATAAATCCTTCGGTATATAATCAAAAATATTTGTAATATGATAAATATCAAAAACATAAAGGAAATACATCCGCTGTACGCTATCCACTTGTTTCATATTGCGGGTGTCCCAACTTTACTCCGCAATTCAGTGCAGCGGTTAATAGTTGTTTGATTTATAAAACAGTTACGTTCGATATTATTGGTAGAAGCTGATTGTTATTCATAACTCGAGTGGTTTTCGAATGATATATCAGTTTAGTTTTCATGCTCAATTATAAAAGTTTCTTTGAATCGTGATATACGCTCAGTAAAATTTACTCCAAATGAATTATGAATAAAATAATATCAAACTGGACTATACTATGATAAAACATTTCTGGAATAGAGAAACATTTAAGGTTTATTTTGTTTATATACCATGTCAGCCAAGGTGGCGAGCAAATGATTGCCTTCACTTCAGCTGTCAAGCAAAATTCTTTCCAGCAATCTTTTTGTTATACAAAGACCTGTCTAAGTACTAAAAATTGTTTTTGATTTTTATCTGCGTTTTTATTTCTTGTACATATTTAATGTTTTTTAATAGCAACTTTAATTATTTATTTTCACTTAAATTAAATAAGTTCCCTGAACTATTTTAATAACATAATTTTTACCCAACTGTAGTTTATTTAAAGCTGTTTTATGTATTATTATTTATTTAAAATTATTATCCATGAAATGAACATGTAGCGATAGGGACTCAAATGAAGTAGCTGTTGTATTTACGACATAATTAAACTTATAACTAAAGAAGACTGTGTTTACTACAGGCTCTGGTAAGATAAATCTCCTGGTAAGAATAGAAATAGGATAGGTTTTTTACGTACCTTTTCTGAGCAAAACAACTTTAAATGGATATTTAGCAACGTCATGCGACAATTTAAAGAGTATCAAAACATATGAATCTTTATACACCTGCTGAATTGAGTTGACTAATTATGTTAGATACCCTCAAGTAAACTGAATACCTTAATATGTTATAGATGTAACACAATACATTATATATGACTTCAAAAAGATTCAAGCGATTGGTTCTTTTACGGCTAATCAACAAAATGAATTAGTTTTTTTTACAAATAAAAAGAGAGTAACCCTGTTCTTTTAATCCTTCTTATAAAAATAACTTATCAAAACAATTTTTCTCTACGATTTCAAATTCATATATTATTTTAACAACATTTTATTTGTCTGCGATTATTTTCTTCACAAGTGGCACCTATTTACAAAACTAATTGAAAGTCAAAAATCAACCATGGCAAACAGTGCAATTTCCAAGCAGGTTTTCAGATAACTGTTCCTCAAGAATAAATCTTTAAGACATACTTTAAGGTTTGCTAATGAGACCTAATTACATTTTAAAATTTACCGCAACCAACAAAATTATAACGAAGTACTATTTCCTGGGATTGAAATTATTATAGATTTGAATTTAATCCACTCAGTGAAAATCAAATTTGAATTTAGTCCACTCAGTCAAGTACCAAATAAGTTGATGTTTGGATATTACTTTTGAAATTTCAGTAATACATAATACATATCTCTCATTTTGCATCTATTAACAATTTCATTTTAATATCGTTAACGGACTAATACTAGTCACCTCTTCAGATATATGTATGTATAAGTGACAGGAAATCAAATAACAATCTAAGTCAATCTGGCCTCCATCTTAAACTTTATTAATACTGTCTTTTTAATGAAATTATAATATTCCGTAATTTAAATATTTCTAAATGCAACATAAACAACATATATATTTTTTACTTGTTCTTGGCTAGCCTTTACCTGATTGGAATGTTATTTGCACTAGTTTGTAAATTTGTTTGAATGGCTTCACTTATTGACTCTTATTATAAAACAGTAAATTGCCCTCGCTTGCACTAGCAGTACGTTTATGTATATTTAATTAACACAATTCTATCATAAAACTGAGCGGCGGTTTGAT
This sequence comes from Danaus chrysippus, assembly GCA_916720795.1. NCBI lineage: Eukaryota > Metazoa > Arthropoda > Insecta > Lepidoptera > Nymphalidae > Danaus > Danaus chrysippus. The sequence goes on along the minus strand of CAKASE010000049.1, from coordinate 16,591,770 downwards.
TTCAAATATATGACTTTATTCCCTGTTTTGTGACTTTGAAATAAGTTTAAAACTAACAAAATAAAAAGTAATACATTTTAATTTTCTGCATAATATTATTATTTTTTTTTAAATTAACTAACCATTGTGCAAAATGCGTCATGTTTCCCATTTTTGTTTGTTTAACGCTAACCTGACTTAATTAAAAACAATAGCATCATCATAACCAGAGAATATGCATAAAAATCTGGGATTCCGCATGGGCTAAACTTTTTCCATACAAATTTAATCCGTCCGAGAAAAACAAACCCACCCGAATGATAGAACGCATCGCTTCATGAATATAAACAGTGAAATTAAGGAAGGCGCACGAGCCATGTAATACATATGATATACAGCATATGCGGTTAATTTAATTCTTCTCGCTTAGTACGTCTCCGCTTATCTAGTATTTTTGAGAATCATATTTTGGCCTAGCAAAATAATGACCGTTGTTAAGAAAATGACGGGTATGTATGTAGGTGTATGTACAAAAACGAACCGAAATAAAAACAATGTTTAAAAGAAAACGACTTTATAAGGTTGTGTTAAAAAAGTAATATTTTAAATAGAAGTATATTATCTGAAGTAGAATCACTGTAGCTTGACTGCTTTGATATGCAAAATCTAAAACAGAAAGTAGTTATAACTTTAAAATAGCTAGCAACAAATCTAGTCTTTATTTGATGTCAGAAAAGTTGACTTTTACATACTTAGGTGCAAAGTAGAACGTCTCTGAAGCAATTTTAGCGTTCTTACGTAACTGGTAACATTAGTTTCTTCTAGCTATTAAGTGCTGACGTGTGACTAGTCACTACGCTGTCCCTTAGAATGTTTCATACAAGAATGATAAAAACATGTAATGAATGATGAAAATATAAAAAGTAATTTATTTATAAACATTATGTGAGATAAAGTTTTGCTTTTAATTTAATTTTTTTATTCATATTTCTGTTTCTATATATGCCTCCTAACAATAAGAATTTTCAAGGCTACCGCACCCAGCAAAAGGTCTATGATTAGTCGCCCTCAAAATAAGTAAAAGCAAAGTTTTTCATCCCAAAAAACCCTTTCATTATTCTGATCATCACATCAGCCTCGACTCTAATTCGATTACAGTTTAAACAAAAGGTAGCCGATGTCGCAATTTGTTTCACAAATGAAATCCAACCGTGAGACAAAGAAGATGGATTAACGCGAAAACGTCCAAGTAATTGTGAAAAATGCGAATCTTTCCACTGGAAAAATAAAGAGTTCAACCCGATTTTAGCATAAGAAGATAAAAATGGCAATTTAAACTTTATCTCTAGGTGTTTAAAATTACTTTTAAATGATACGTCTCTGTATGATAATCTTAACTTTGAAGTTTATCCTGAATCGTGAACGCATCCCAAACATTTTCGTTTGGCACTACATCCTTTCATATTATATCCCACAGGAATAAATTATGAGGGTGACCATTAACTCAACAATTTAGTTAAATACCAATTATACTGCATTTCATAGATTAGGTAGGAAATCTACCTATTTTGTATTCTTTGAAAATTATAGGCCAATAATTAATCTAAGTTGTAATAGTTGCATAACATCTGTTTGTATTTTAATTGCCTTTTTATTTTAGCCACTTACGGATTCTACCCAATTGGTGTGTTAGAGTTTGAAGATCTATAAATATGTAGATAAAATGAAACTAGTACTAATAAAATATTATTTTCATAGAATGATCACAAGAAGTACTAGAATCCGTCTGGCGCTAGCCTGGGCGACGCGAAGGAAGATTTAAGCTACAGACTTACTAACTTTGCAAGTATATACATAGTTTGAACAGAATTCAACTCTGTGAGAAAAACTTTAGGTTGATAAAGGTGGAATATTAAGTATGGATAAGCTGTATATTTGGAAGGCGCCCAGATGGTACGTTTGGAGACAAATCGGGAGAAAACAGATTCACGCTGCTATAGCACGCGACGCCACCTTTTCTACATGATATATTATAGTTGTTTGCTACCAAAATATAATTTACAAAATCTAGTTCAAGTATAATATTCTGAAATACACTAAAAAAGGATTTGGAAAATTGTTCTTTAAATACGCTGAAATATTTTAAAATAGTTTGGATATAAATCAGGAACTTATACAAGATAAAAGTATCTGAATTTTATCACCTTATGTACAACTGTCATATAGTAAATTTATATATTTCAATGAGGTCATATAGTCGTTAATAAAATAAAAGATTTAATGCAATACAAGAAACGGTAACGATTAAGACTCTTAATTGTAATAATCCAAGTCAAATTATTAAGTCCAAATTATATTAATTTCAAAATTCTGTAATAACTTTAATGGGATTAAGTATGTAAGATTTCTAGCAAGATATGTCATTCCTAATTTAGTAATATTCTCAAGGATTAGTATACTATTATAATTAAAAAGTAGCGTAACATTTTATCATATCACTTCACAATAAGTGAACTCAAATAAAAATCTTAAATTAAATAATATAAGTCAAAGAGAAGTCAGACATCTAATCTTACTAATAATAATTAATTAATCTAGTATACTGATAAAATTTATAACTGGATTACATACTCATTGATTTTCACAGCAGTTTCAACTCTTTAGTAGGCTTTTATTATAAAGCGAAATATTTTGGAAAATCTTTAAAACAATATAATAAGATATCAACAAAAATAACAAATTAATTCACTTTATTTTCAACAAATAATTTAAAAATAAAGCAATCGGCAATGAAAAATAAATTGTGATATCAATTAACCATAACGACCATGCAAAAATGCTAGCCCAGCGTGACGCACAATAAAAAGCTATCAGACTTAATTGTGTTCCAACAAAAAGAGAATTCGATGGACACCACAGAGAGCCCTCGATAAGGGTCTATTATTGTAAACTTGGAGTGTTTCACCTGAAACTTTATACACACAGTCCTATATTTAAAAAGTTTCAACGAGTTTCTTTTCATTTTATTTTTGCGTGTACTTATTAAGCAGTTAATAATTGTAATAAAATTCTAGGGCATTAATTTACAATATTAAAAGTGTAAAGCTAGATAAACAAAACTGAGACCCAAGCAAAGATTGGTCACAATAACAAAAACAATTTTGTAAGTGTTAAAAAAGTAAACTAGGGACAATATAAAATGTCAAGGAAAAGAAGTTAACTTCGTGAGAGATCCTCTGACCACTTCCTGATTAAGTTTGTATCGACATTCAACATTGGTGTGTTCAGTAAGGTTACAATCTTGACATTAAAAAGCGAATATAGCAGTATAAGACAGCAGTTTTTTATGTGAAACATTCGAGATTACTGTGCATCTCATTTTTGTCCGAAGATAAACTTCCTCAATTTGAAATTTGTCACCTTGAGTGGCTGCTTTAATTAATTTTATATTTGTGATAATGTTTGTGTGTAACTTATTTCCCTGGGAGTATATCGTAAAAACACTATATAAAATCCATAATATAAAAATATACGCTAAGTATACATATATAATAAGTTACAGCGTTAAGTAAACTGTAGATTCACCCCGTAAACAAGTGACCTATTTTAGAATTCATAGCCTGGGAAATATATAGACCGAAAAACTAGAAATTGTCAAATTGGTTTTTGGACAATAATGATAAATTATCCTTTATTGTTCACCCTTACATTGACCTAATATATAAGAAGCATATGGGTAATAATCTCGGTGGCCTTATCGCTAAAGAGCAATCACTTCTAAATAATTAACAAGGAAGAGTAAAATGTATGAGAGTTATATTTCTAGTTACATTAATTTTGATCAATTTAATTAATACATAGTCACTATATAAAAAAATTTTATTGGTGCTAATAAAAATTTCCTACACTTCAAAATGCAAGTAAAAATAATCGATCTAATTTCAGATCGTAAGGAATGCTTTCAGGCGATTGCATTTTGTAGTCCAAGGGGCGTGCTCGGGGCTGTCAAATGCTTGCTTCAGAACGGCTGTCACGTTTTAGAGATATTAGTTCAGACTTAAATTGCTTTCTAGTATATAGTGAGTATGAACCAGTAGTTGGTACGGTTAAATTGTGTTGTATTATTAAATTTCTTTACCATAAACACAAAACCCGACTGCTAATATTTAATTTCACCACTTTATTAGAGATATTAATATCTGTTAAGCACATCTGTTCTTCCGATCTTAGAAACTAAAATTCCGATGGAAACAATATAAGATTATGGTTCCCACCATGACTATTTAGAATTAAATTTAAATAAAATAAAACACCTCAGTGTGGTATAGCGTTTACCGTGAGAAAATATTGTTTAAATCCGAGACACACCCTTATTCAAAAGGTGCCATATGTTGCTGCAACTGCACTATTGCTGTAATTTATCTTAAGGACTATCAAATCTTTTGTACTTTGTATGTAAAAATTTTAGAAATGATTGTTTAAAACTGAGACCCAATGCTTTATTAAACAATTGTTTAAATAAAAGCTTTATTTGTATCCTTCATTTAGGTAATAATATAATTTCAGTAATAAAATCTTCATAATAACCAGTTATTAAAATACTGCCATTAACCCTGACATCATAAATTTCGACATGTTTACAAAAACCATAAAATCCCAATACACGCCAACTTGTTAAATTTTCTAACCGTCCCATTTCACATTTCGCGTGAGAATCGGACGTTAAACCCTCTGCTTTTAATTTTTACATAATATGTATGTATGTATATCGTACAAGCATATACGTAAAAAACATAGTTCTTATAGATATAGCAATAGGGACCATTATTTAAATAAATTTATAAACTACAAGTTGCATCCTTTAAAGAATGTTTTATTCTTTTGAGAATAGCACAAACGCGATGTTGGTACAAAAATACCAACGATATAAAATAACATATAAAAATAACTTTGCTTTGAAAAGTACTTACTGTTTACATTCAATGCATTTTAAAATATATTTATAGTTCAGTTTAATTTTTATAGGAACTTTCTTGAAATGAACAATTGTGATTGACTTTTATTCTTCTCTATATTGTAAATTAAATTGTTAATTATCTATAAATTAATTAAATCGATCATCGATATTCAGGTTTCATTGCACTATTTCTGAAACCTTATAACCGGTTCGGAAATATTATTTGAACTCAGAATTCGTTATCTTACAACTATACCACAGGGAAATATGAAGTTAGAGTCTAGGATCTTTGTTACAAACTACGACAATGTTATCCCAAATTAATTTTAATTCAATCCTCCCCAGCTAAGTTCGGCTGAGATTCAAGTACTTAAGATTCCGCAAAGGATAGTTTCAATACTATCTGTTATTATTGGAATTACATTATTTTCATAAGTAAAACTTAAGAATATTTCATTCTGATCGTTTAAAACACTCGTATTATTTAAAGATAATCATCGATTACTACAAGATATATATTATAAGACACTCGTTGTTTTGTTGTTTGTAGTAGCGTATTTGATCTTATATTACCAAAATCCTATAAACAATAAGTCTGAGGCGTTTTTCCCATGTAATATAGTAGTTATTATCTGAAATATAATAAATAATTCGCACACATTGATTGATCCCATATTTAATAGACCTATAGTCTCTTTTTGCCACTTAAATATGTCAAAGCAAATGCTTATTCCATAAGAAAACGCCATAACCTCTCAGATAAAATGGCATAATACAATTTATATTTTACGAGTTGTTTTTGACATCGAAAATGTACTGCTCGTTTGTTCCTTTAAGTTTTCTTTATTCGAATTATTGCCCCAGGATCTCATTTTTAGTATAAACATATAATTTTTTTAATTTTCGTTACATGTTTTCTGAAACTAATATCAGATGAAAACATATTGATTCAATGCCTTTGACAGGACACTTAACATTTAAGAAACTTATATCTGGTATCTAATTAACCGCCTAGTAATCTATATAAATAACTTTTTAAGATAATATTCGCAGACTTTAGGGCTTAAACCGAAAAAAATTATATGCTTGGGACAACCCTAGTTAATATGAGTATTTTATGTTCTGTATTTCATTAACACGTTTGCTTTTTTATTTTTCTGTTGTTTTCAATTTAAAGTTCTGATTTCAGATATTCTAATGTAATTTAAAATTCAGATAAATGTTATAATTCACAGCATTACAAGAAAGCAGCACGTATACTTTTAATCAAAACATTTAACCAAAAGAAACAAAACATGCTAGTTTCAAAGTATACAGGTTCATTCATGGAGATTATTTAATAGAGAATTAAGATTTTAAGGCAATTAAAATATTCTAAGGTAAATTTCCTAACTCATTATCATATTATTAAAGTCTTCCGGTAATTATCTTTTATGATAAATTACAAGAAATCTTAAATGGTTATAAATTAAATCTTTTACTGAAATTATTTTGTTGTATAAAAATAACGTAGTACCTAATATTATTGCCGAATTTAAGTGTCATGATAACTAGCCTAACATAGCTACTTCCTCTTTAATTAGCAATGCAAATTTGTTTGCCAAAAAAGCCTAAACCACGATAGTGATAAGGAGAGGTGTAAGAATTTTTAAATTTTTTTTGTGGAATGACTTCGCGGGCCCAGAATTTGTTACCTAAAAATGAATTCTTAGCTCTATTTGTGAAATTTAGAATTAAGTATATATATTGTGCCTTTGAACCATATAAAAGCAACTACTTTAAAAGATAATACCAAAACAAATAATCATAGAAATTGAAATAGATTTGATCAAACTAAAACAACTGACAAATTGCTAAGACCTTAAACGTTTAAAAGAATAATAAAAATAAAATTGAAATGAAAGCAAGGAATTTGAAAAGAGAAATCCGTAACGAAATTTATAAAGGGCTGAAAATAAAACTGACGTCTTCAAATTCACTCGAGGGATTAAAAATATAAATCCGTCAAAGCCATACTAAGAATCGTTTAATAGAATATAATTTACAAAGAATATAAGCCAGATGGTTCTCTAGTCTTCAATAAAAAGTATGTTTAAGCGATTCATCATCTATGGCTTTATTTTTCTATAAAGGAATTTTTTTGGTAAAAATATTTTTAATTTTATCCTTACGTTTATTTCAAACACAAAACAACTCTAGAATGTAAATTTACACGAGGTAAAATTCAAACGACCAATAAAATCCAATCCAATCCGTGGAATTTTGGTAAACAACTCGCCTAAATAACTTCAAGTATTCTTTATATAACAAGTTACGGCACAAACATAAGGGTCGACTGTCTAAGACCTAAGTCAAACAACGGGGGACAATACTAGGAAATTTATGGAAGGATTTTGAATTTTCTTTTCTTTGTTGATATTATTCCTCGGAAAGGTTTAATTTTTGTAATACCTCTTTGTCAGTAAAAAATATGTATCTTTTCAAAAAACATTAACTAAATCTTTTCCTTTCTTTAATTCTAAATATTACGATTGCTATCCTTTGCACGTAAAACTACAAGTCATTACCCAAGTTACATATAGTATGTATAATATGCTAGAGGCATCCCATGTATCCGTATATTAAAGCGATTACTTTCGATTACCGTTTAGAGATTTTTTAACATAATATTTCCATATATTATTATCAAATGTTTATGAATAATTCCTTTTCATATATTGCAAATATAACAATAACAAATAAGTATTCACTTGTTATTATGCTCATAATGAATTTTCACCTTAATATTGTATGAAATATTCATCCCAACTGCATTACACATTATACATATTACAACTCTTATTATATTACAACTATTTATGTCTTTTATTATGCGAATACAAAGTCACTTCCACTCAAGTGTACGGCACAAACAGATGCAAGTTTAATGTATTTGTGGGTTAGTACTGTAGACAGCAGAAGTTACAAGTCACATTACTTTTTCATTTCTTAATTAAAATATTCAGATAACTTTTATCCACATTATTGTATTTAGTCCAAAGTTTCTAACGATATTTCATTATTCACCTTATTTGGCTTATTATTGTTGCAAATAAAAATACTGATAAAATTTTATACAGATTTTATGTCATGACAATTCAATACAGAACATATTAAAGTAAAATTTTTCACTATTGCTGATTGTCATGATCATATTATCATATTGTTATTATCATGATACATTTAGCGAAGTGACAGTGAAGTCTCATCAGTACATACTTAACGGTAATAGAACTTGATACTATGTATATAATTACAATTTCATGTTTATACCATCTACTTCATTTCAATTGTATACATGTTTCAAAATATTATTTTAATTTGAGAAACATAAAATTTAAAATCCTTTAAAGAAGAAAAAATATGATCATAAAATAGTAATTAAAAGGGATCGAAGCTTTGTTAACTCAAAAATCCATCATAACGAGCACTAGAGATATATTTCCATAAAAATTTTAAAAGCAAGGCTCTACTATTCTTTTTCAGCTAACTGTTATTAGCGAACTCGAAAAAACATATTGACTTGTAAATCAGATGGAAAGGAAACGACCCAAAGAGGCTTTAAAAAAAATGCTGACTCATTGAGTCATTAACAGTTAATATACCAAAAAATATGCTTCCCCCGGGGTAGAATTTTGGTTAAGTTGGAACATTAAATTTTATCTTGTTGAGACTCGGAAGTGCGTTTGAGCCGGGATAAATATTGATCTACACGTACTGTTTTGCTGAATGACCCGAAATGTATGTAATTGTCGGACTACTCTTAATCTGCAGTTTCCGTAAAACGTTAATTTATTTTATTTATCTCGATCTATATCAAGGTTCTACATAACAATTTATTTCACGAATAAACAAATTTTATGATATTCTTTCCATACAAAAAAATATTTTAATTTATGATCTTTTCAATGACGAGTAAGATAAACTCCCTTCCCCAATGACTGCCATTATACGCTCCAGTGGATTAAGTATACTGAAAATCTGTTTCCTGCAAAAGGTGAAAGGCAGAAACAAGGGGAAATACGCATTTCGCCCCTAAATCATAGCGAGACAAGGTTAATAGGGTTGAAACCCCCGGCCTCCGGGCAGTCACGTAGCTTAGACGAAATTTAATAAATTTCATCTATGTATATTGGAATTCTTTTGGCACACGAGGTGGTCTGTTTACTTTTAATATTTGAAAAGCTCGATTAATGAAACGACCACCCATAATGTTAAACCTAAAATTAATTGGTCAATAAATTTAAATAAGCACTCGTTTAGATGCCATGGCTTCCAATCAGTAGGTGGTAAACGATATTTGGGAATGAAAGGAGAACACGCTAGATTTACCTAATAAGGATAAAGTAAGATAAGTTGGTCAGTTTTGAAAAACGGAGTTAAAAATCCATTAAAATAAATCCAATATACTAAGTTGACGCTATCATGTAAAAAGATTTATGAATATAAACCTGGACACGGTCCGTGTATAACTTATGTTATATGTGTAGTTGACTCAATAACCGCTTTTTCATTTCAATTCACATACTCACCAAAATCAAGGGCTTCCCAGAGTTTTAGTTGAAAGATGATTAACCCACTTTATTGTTTATAACCGTCCTATGTAAATAACGTTCTTGACATTAACCACGCTAATCGGCACTCACTTTATGCTCAGAGTTAATGAATCTGTTCAACGACGAAAAATGGCCTCTCTTAAATAAAACCCCGCAGGCCGAATGGCTCCATTGAATTGTCTGCATCATAATGATAATAAAAGTGTCTGATAGTTAGCGTTACATAAAAAACAGATTTTATTGTTATACCATTGTTATTAGTCAATGAGATATCATTTTGTTTTATTTCTATTCTTAGAACTAACAAACTTATAATGTATTATTTTTTAATATCATTGTATAGTTATCAAATATCATTAAATCTCTCTGAATAAATGGCTTAGTTGCTAATGAACATTGGATATAAAATTGCATGTTATGATTTTTATTTTACCTATGTGCCTTTTATGAAATTTATAAACAGGTATGATTACAATATTAACGTGGTGGTGTAAAAATTATTTGAGTTATAAATTTATAATAATACTTTTGAGAAAATGTCTACTTTTTTAATACACCAATTCCGACGTCCTCTATGAGCAATATATGTACATTAATTTTAGCGTTTTAAATATGTATTTGTCTTGGTCATTTACTGGATAAAAATATAAAAAAGGATATTTTATATTTAGAAACTTTTTCAATATCCACACTTATAATTACCAACAAGTTGTCATGAAAATTTTAACATCACTTGTTAATTGTTTAGTATAACATTACGGCTCTATTTATTAATTTACTTTGTTTATTAGCATTTTTTTTTATTTATTTGTAAAATTTTATCTTATTTTACACTTTTGTAAGCACTATATCGAGAAAATTCAAATAAGTATAAATATGAAAATTCCCAGTTGTAACAAAATCCTTATAATTTACTGTATAATTTACATATTACCTTTTACATCCATACCGTTTGCTTAGTGTTCCTTATGGTTTACTCAAATAATACATTAGCTATTCAACCAAGATTGATGTCCAATACTCGATTCGACCAAGAATTGAGAGCTGAAATAAATGAACCACTTGCCACCCTTTCACTTCGCCTAACTAAACTTAGTTCTCTATTTGGCTGTAATACAAGAACAAAAACAACTGTGTTCATATTTATATTACTTGATTGAAAGGTTAACTTTAGAAGTAAAGTATTTTATTGAAGAAGATATATTAATTTGCTTGGTAACCAATTATGTATTAGATTTTACTTTTCAGTTTGTTGTATATGTTATTTCGTAGACGGATATACAGCAATAAATAAAATTGAATTGAAAGATTATTACGTATGTACGGAAAACATACTTAAAAAATTGATAAATATCATTAGGGATAAGTTATGCCTTATGACTCTACGTGACAAACAACAGGTCGGGAAAACCAGAGAATTTCTCAGGTATAGCACATGAGAAATGGAATGGCATTGCTTCCATAACATCGGGGCAATCAGGTGATCGTAAATAAGTTTTTGTTATGTAATTTTTATTATAATATAGGTGTAAGTTAGTTTCTTAGTTTTCGTAGAACCTCTTTCTGGCTGAGAACTGCAACTTAAAACTGCGTAGAAAACAAAAGTAATGCAAATATAATTATTATTATATATGACGAACTATTAACTTGTTCGTAAGTTTTTTATGTGAATTATATTTATTTTTAAGAATTATCTTTATTTATAAGAATTATATGTTTTTTACTTAACAATATTTTATTATTGTTATTACCATCAAATATTTTTTTTGTTACCGGGCTTCAGTTTTCATGTTCTCATAATTAAGGGTGCAAAGTTACCTACAAATTTCAGCATTACGTCAATTCACCAATAAAATACCATTGACATCGCTTCACACATATGCGTACACGAAAATGTATAATCAGAGTAAAAACATTCACATCTATAAAGGTCATATTAAGAATTAATATTTAAACTAATTTTGTGGATGAAAGCCTTATACCGTTCCAAGTATTACTATGCATATGCTTATAACATCAAATGCAAAATTAATTAATTAAATTTCAATTCTATATCACCAATCAACTCAATTATTTTATGCAAGCTGTCAATTATATAACTGTAACTGATATGAAAATTTAATTTGGACAATACTGTTAATGCGATAATAGTTCACTGATAGCATGTCTATGAAAATACGGTTTAGTCTATTTTGAATTTAGGACATTGCTTTAATCGGGTTAAGGTTTAATTTATATGCATTTTAAAGTTTTTTCATGTTTACATAATATATTGAAGCTTTCATTGCATTTAATATACATAATAAAATTTAATTTTTATATTTTTTGCCTAGCATTTTCGAATACAATATTTTAAAACAAAATAATTGTCACATACACACAAATAATATTGTAATTTTATGTCACTAAAGACATAATTACTTTTATACATAAAAAATAATAACATCAATATCTTCAACTAAATTAAACAAAGCTAAATAACGTAAGTGAACGAGGGGAGATGCAAAAAAAAATGATCCCATTTTAAAGTTTTTAATTGGAATACAAATCCTTACATATGAAACATGAAATTGAAAAGACACTGACATTTTTCGAAAATTATTTTTCTATTAAAAATTTAATTTAATCAAACTTGCTTTTCAAAGGTATGTTAAGCACGAATATTTTAATAAATAAGCTTTGAACTGGTTTAGAACATAAGCTACAGTAATAAATTATAGAATGAAATAGTATTCGTATGTAGTTCCTTTAAAACTTTATCACAACTACAGTTACTCAAAGGTATATTATATGTACATATAAATACATAATTGGATTTTTAAAAAATACTTTGTTCTTAAAGAGAAAGACGCCTGCCTCGCTAACGTCACTAATGACACTTCTTCGAGTACGTTCCATGATATTTTAAAATGAAACTTCAATTTTTCTAAATTTCCTTGTATTTCATAACCACATTCTTGAATGGTCCGCACTCACTGAACCCTGCTTTCGTGCGTCCAGACACCTAATTTATATGAAAATTCAAACATAGTTCTATTTTTCTTTTAAAAAGTCTTTGATTTTGCTTTGAACAATAATTAATCATTAAAAAAATAAGTTTTTATAATAATTGATGAGAGCCTTAAGTTATTTTCATGTCGCATCCGTTTTTAAAGCTGATATCGTCAATATATATTGACTGGAACATCAGTAATCTATTTTACCCGTCCTGTTACAGAAAATATGAATCTAGCAAATATCTATTAAGAGGTATACAATTCCGATACCAAATAATCTTCAATTACGGCTTTATTTGTTAAAAATGTATTTTTCATTAAACAATGATGTGAAAATAGGAAGTTTCGAGAGCCACTTCAATTCATTGATGTTAAATTGTAGACTTCGCTTTAAATGTTACATTTTAATCTGATTAGTACTCAAATTTATTTATTATAGGATGGTTTCAATAGGATGTATTGTTAAAAAAAGTAGAAAAATAAGTTTTACTATTATTTTAACAAAAAAAATTACTATCCTAACTTAGGAAAATATGTTTAATTCTTGGGCTAGAATATAGTCTCTAACGGCAGTAATTATAAATCAATTGAGGACATCGCGTGCAAAACAAGCTAGTTAGAACATTGCATTTTTTAAGTATTCACTCAGGAACATTTTGGAATATCAAAGAGCATTAAAGGATTTTCTCCTCTAATTTATAAAACCGAAAGCATTTCAAATGAAGTGATGAAATGATTAACAGTACTTAATTAATAAAAATTATTATGATCACTGACCATTTTACTCACTGTCAAATTTAAACAAACCATAAGCCATTTTCTCAAGTCTTAATTATTTGATGTCGAGTTAAGAGGTAAAGTTAAAATTAGTTTTGTTTATCTTAAACTTTAAATGATCCTCTATTTATTGATACTATTTCAGTAACCACTCAATTTAATAATAATCGAAAGTAGTTCAATAAAGCATTAAGCTTTGTTATAAAAAACTTTTACAATCCTAGCATTTCATTGCTTTAGAGTTAAGTCAATATCGCGAGGAACCTAAAAGGGCTATAATGGTACTTAAGAGGTGGTAGGAAGCTTTTATTGTTTACGCAAACAAAACACGAGAACCTATTACATAACACGTAAAGTTTGTGTATATTATGTAGCATAGCTTGTAGTAGTAAAAGTAAAAATATATGTAAGAAAGCCAATTAATAGTACTGATGATAATTAATGTGCAAATTATAATTACGATAGTGACTTAAACGAGAAATAATAATATAATGATATGACAGGATAAAGAGTGTATGAAAATCCAAATAGTCAGAATAATAATAATTTACAAAAAAAAAACAAATATAAACTGTCTTTGACGATGAATGGTCAATTTTTTACCTCATCTTTAAATTTTAAATTCATCTGAAACACTTTTTAACATAGCGTCACATTGTATGTTCAGATAAATAAAAAAATATATAAAAGTCAAGTCGATATTTTTCTGTTTTATTTTCTGTATCTTTTTAAAAAATAATAATCTTCATTATCTAGATACATAAAATAATCAAAACAATATCATATTAAAGTATTATTTTTATAAAGACGGTAGTCTTTAAAAAAAATCCTTTATCACTAGTCCTGCTTATTACAAATCAAATCTGTCATCACTCACTAAAATCGTAAAACAGAAAATATAAAACCGAGCTGATTAGAGTATGTCACGGAAAGTTCACCAGGACAAGTAACAATCATACGATTACTGATAACAGTCGAAGGTTTTGTGAATCGTAAAATAAGTGAATGAACAAATAAATCATGAGCCCAAAACCTTTTGCGGTATCTGATATTGTTCCTGAATGCACCGTTTGTCGTTATTGTCGGAATAAAAAAAAGAATATTCCGAAAATGATTATATAAAACAAGGAGAACTGAAAGAAATATTTTTTTTATTTTTGTATTTAATTTATATGTGACGTTATTTATGTTTGAAAAAAAAAAACTTTATAAATCCTAAAAGGATTTGACTAATATAAAGAGCCCTTAAAAATTAGACAAATGTAATTAGGAAATCTTGAAATTAGGAAAAGACCCATATTCACAGTATAATATAAGACATACATCTATTATAAAATCAGATTTATACATGTCTTATTGAATAGTTCAACTTTTGTCTTATTACACAGATTTGGCAAAAAAAAATATTTCTGTAAATATACTCGTATGTATTCATACAAATTATATAAAACAACATAAGTGTCTAATTTTATTGTTTGTATTATTTGTATTATATTAAATTGTAAAGACTGACAACGATCGTAGACATATTGCTATATATGTATATATGTAAATTACTTATTTGGGACATGACATTCATATAAATAGTAACCTAAAACGCTATTGGATGTAAAATGTCAAATATTATTATACATTTTAATATTTCGCGACTAAAAATAAAAACCATTTTTAGACTGCTGCCACTCGCTGACCTGGCCAATAACATCACGAACAAAACGAATGTCAAATCGGTTTAACCAGCAAATTAATAATAGCCCACATATACCAAAAGCTCTATTCACAGATATGAACCAAAATGAAAATAACTTCGCGAGTAACGAGGAAAACGGGCAAGCGAATTCAATTTAACGGTTGAACCAGCATACCGTAACATGGGTCCATTAAGGGGTAAGTGAAGAAAAACGTCGATAACAGATGTTAATTAATCGTATAAATCAATGGGAGACCATTCATTGGTTCGATTACGTAGTAATAGTTAAGAATTGGTCATTGGGTAATTAAATCCTTTACCTATTTGTATACAGTTTAGTGTTAATTCACAACCATGAATATAAATTCAAATAGAAAATATGTTACATTAAATTATTATTGTTAAGAAATATAAAATGTGGTTATTCTTTAAAAGGGACTAAGCATATCATTTAAAAATTAACCGAAAAAATTACTTTACTTTTTATTATTTATTTGAATTGAGATTATGATAAATAGTTTCATTAATTTTCTTTACTAGTAATCGATTTAAATATTATCGAAACAAATATGAATCTAAAAAGAAGATCTATTTCCCAAAAAAAAAATAATATTGGTATCAGCGAACACTTAAATAGATTAATGGGAAGATACTTGGATGAAGTATAAAATAGAATTTCCATATTTTTCCACACATATATGTAATTACACGGTTAACGTATGGCACGGAAGCGCATTAGCTTAATTCGATGGCGAATACCGTTTCGGTTTAATTATTTTTTCCGATCACATGGGGATAAGAAATAAAATTCTAGATGTGACCATACAACTTAATAAACTAAATAAATGGAACAATACAACTAAACAAATGGAAGTAAGTAAGATAATTGAAATTACATTGATTATTCATATTAAGAGGAGCTATTTGGAAGTTGTAAATGTATTTTTTGTAATATAGATGGTACGTAAAACAAGAAAGAAGATATATATGGACAAAATATTTTTTTGTCAATGAATATGAACGATGAAGAATGTAGGCTAAGGTACCTTTAAATAGTAATTAAATATATTATTTGTATTACAGCAAAAAAAAATATACCGATAGCAATAGTCACTACATAATAAATATATAAAAGCCGACACACAACGAAATTTTTGAGGTGGTAGAGCCTAGCTGTGGTCAGTTACTACAGCTCGAACATGGGCTAGCTCGACCGGGGAAGTACCACTCCCGCAGAAAATCGGCGTAAAGTAGTCTTTACAAGACGGCGTTTCGTCCGGTGAGTGAGAGAGCCGGTTGCTTTTTCCCTTTTCCCACCCTTTCCTTTTCCTCCCTTTCCCACCTTTTCCTCCCCCTTTTCCCCAATGAAGGGCGGCAACACATCCGCAAATTTACGTTGCGGATGTCTATGGGCGACGGTAATTACCTACCATCAAGTAGGCCGTCTGCTCGGTTGCCCCCTTTTCCCATAAAAAAATTTAAAAAAAAGAAATACTTTACTAACATATTATGACTTTTGATAGATGGGTTTTGACACGAAGGATTCTACTCACTTACTGGCAGGTATAGCAGGTACCAATATATAAATTCTATATAAGCCGTAGTTTAATTAGAAGAAATTACCCGTCGACACTGTAATGCTTTGTATAACATAACAAATGATCTGTCTAGAAGGTTTATAAGTTGTCCATTATATTCCCAAAAATGACCTTCAGTCGAGCGTTAATTAATATATCCCATCTAGTATTTAAAGTGCGGTGTACGGTCGCAAAAGAACCACACATTATGGATTCCCGTCCGTTATACTTAAATGGCACACTATCAGCATGTCACAGAGTGCGCGTGTGTTTTAATGGCTTTCGGCCTTCAGGTTCCGTACCTCACCTGTATAAGTTTTGGCTAATGAATTTAGAGATCCTTTTTATAGCGTATAATATTTTTTGCAGATTTTATAATAGACGGGATATTTTTAAAACGTTTCGATATCAAGAAAGCATATTTATAAAGTCATTTTATTCAAATTAATACTATTTTTTATCTCCATTCTTATGTGCATATATATCTTTGCATCATTAAGCATCATTTTTATCATATAAATCTTTCTCAATGATCATGTAAATATCCCATTGTAGCAGTACCTAGAAACTAATCCAATCGTATCTATAACCTGCTTGAGAGTGCCACTTTGTAATCTAAAGTGACACAGCACTTTTAGTTTGCGCATGTAATGAAATTTTGCTAATACTCTAAGAGAAAATACAATAAATTTCATACATTCAATCTTCCTTAGACGTAATATTCTGCAAAGCCAGTAAATCGTATTATATATAAGAGTAGGTTAGTATTTTATATAAAAGGAATGTTAGTCTTTAACGTGAGTTTTACTTAAGCTTTGTTAAATAGGATACAATACTCTTTAAGAGAAAAATGATTATATTTTACATACAGAACCACATTGTTTATTATAGCTACGAGAAAAGGAAGGCGTACTAACCATTATTCATCCTATGCTTCAATATAATCTTTACAGGTACATATTCCGTAAAAAGTAATATTTTAAATCTTCAATATTACATAACGTAACGAATGTCGTGTTGTCTTTCCTGACTAGTTGTTATCATAACATAACTTATATTAGGTTTTTAATGTTGTTACATAAAGCCATAACTTTTTTAAACATTGCGGTAAAGTCGGAATTACAAATAATGTGCTAATTTACCATTTCTATACATGCGACGTTGCTCGTTCATTTCTTCTTACCAATTGTTTATGAGCTACAACAAATACTTTGAAACAATATGCATTTAAATGTTGCATGTAAAATTAACAAGATTTAGAAGTTAAATAGTAATTCAAAATTCCTTGAGTACGGCGGGGCGATATTATCATTTTTGATGAAATTTATCGTTAATATTTTAGTAACTTCTAATAATTTCATTTTTTTTTGTAGCTTATTGACCTATTAATTAAACTTTTTAAAAAGAAGCCTGTGAAATATATAGAACTGGTAGAACGTAGCTGTGGTCAAGTTACTGCAGTTCGAAAATGGGCTGACTCGACTGAGGAAGTACTATGCTATTATATAAAATCGGCGTGAGGCAGTTTCGTCAGATCTGTAAAAGATCCGGTTGCCCTTTCTGTGTTTTGACCTTTTCTATTTCCTAATTCTCACCCCTTCCTCCTTTACCCAAGGTCGACAACGCATCCGCAATATCTTAAATGTTGCAAATCTCCATGGGTGACGGTGACTACGTCCCATCAAATAAGCCACCTGCTCGTTTACCAACTTGACATAAAAAAAAAACCACATATTTTTACGACAAGTCAAAATCTTTAAAAGTTATAAAATAATTATTAAATATAAAATAAACTGTTATAAATTTATTTAAAACAAAACAAAAAATAAAATCAATAATAACAGAATTTCAGAAATACATAACATTTTCTGTGCTTACAACCTAATGAAGTGATTTTGCGTGACTATTATGATAACGACGTGACTGTATTATTTAGTTGCTAAGGTGCATAATGTTCATAAGAACCATAATGCCATACTCAATATCATATTAGCATTTTAAAATAAACAAAAGTGAAAAAAATTCAACAGCTTCATTTAATCTATTGACTCCATGAATGCTTAGCAATAATGCATATAAATTTTATTCAAAATGTTTTTCAACTCACAAACATATTCTATAAACGCATAAAGATAAAACAAAACAGAACTTGTTTAACGTACTTAATATACTTAATTTGTTTGCATGCATGCATTCACATGAAGTACAAGTCCAGTGGTTTTGGTTAGACTATGTTAGTGGGTTAAGGCAATTTGCAATGCTGACATTTCTCAGGCAATATTGATGGATACAACAAACACAAATACAGAGGATGACATGTCAGACCTAACCAAACACTGACCAAGATTTGTAAATGTCTATTTTCATATTTGCTTGTCTGTTAACTAAAATCAGATATTCACAATTACTATAATGAGTACAGTGACTTAAAACAAAAATGTATTTTTTCCACTTTGAATACATTCCCCTCATAAGACTTAAAAAAATGTTTCTATATTTATATTCCAAGAAATTAAACGTAAAATACACTTACACAAAATTTCAATGTTCAATAAGAAAATAACAAATAAGACAAAGCTTTCCCTACATTATAATGGCACTGAATGACTCCGTATTATTAATTAAATTTTATTATACGCTTAACAAACAAATACAAAGACATGTCGTTGTTTGATTAAATATAACATGAATCATGTTGTAAGATTTAGAAAATTATTATTTTATAACAAAATAAGTATTTTGGACATAAAATTTGCCGACCTTTCACAGATATCTCCACATTTAGTAACGCACACTGTTCATTAATTAATTAAGTCACCGCTAGAAATGGGTTACAGTATTGCGACCACAAAATATAATCAAACGTATTATGTTTGTACATGGAGTTGCAGATAGCAACTGCGATTCCATTTCAACTCCTTTATGCAGAGCCAAGGTAGCTTATTTAATAGTTTCTTAATTACTGCTGCACCCTATCCACCTTGTAATTTTCTCTATTTAACTCTCTGAAGGACTGAAATGCGATTCACGCTAAATTAGGAAAAGTGAATCGAGCAAACGAATTTGAAAGGATTTTTAGAGCAAGCCGGTCTCTTGTAAGAGCGAATTTTGCATGCGCCGTAAAGTATTTTGTCAAATTGGTCTGTAATGTTTTTTTTGTTTTAAAGTTGCTGTACTTTCGCTGATCAAAGAGAGATCTTTTTTAAAATTAAATTTTATGATATAAATTTTTTACGACTCTTGACTGAGTTTTTTTGCATATAAGTTACAGCAAAACATTAAACGTAACACCTTGTCTTTGACATTAAATTTTTGTATTTTTTTATTTTAATATTAATCACAGTCCTGATGTTGGTTTTGATATAAAGCGATAATTTTATTTTAATATCTATCACACTTGTAACATTTCATAATTATGTTTATAAATAATTCTCTTTTTGAAGATGGTCACGCTTTCGTGTCAATCGTCCCGTCCGGCGATATTCCCTTATAGAATCGAACCAACTTTTTAGGAGATACAATTAAATACCACACATAAACACTGCTTCTTATTTTCTCCTATTAGAATTTAAAATCTAAAATGGATACCTGGATTACTGAAAAATACTGAGTACAATCAAAGAATTATTTAAATATATTGATAGTTGTTTTGATCTATTTCATAAAGCGTATCTTAATCTATTTATTGATTTGTTTGCTTCATGTAATTTTGAAAAATTTCCAACTTCAAAGTATGCATGAGATCAAGTCTATTTTGGCCCTCAAGACAGCGCTCCCTTCCTTACTTTTGTTTGTGCCCAACGCTTATCATAGCTTTGAAACACTTATTATTATTATTTTTGTGCTCATTAAAAAATAACAACACATATAAATAATCATAATAACATTTTGTTAAATAAAATACCGTCCAAAACGAACGGGAACGGGGTCACATCGCGCTATTAAATGAACGATAAAATCAATAATAGGCAGTAGCAAGTTAAGCCTTAATTAACTTAATACGGCATTACTGTTTAAAGTAATACTCATCGTTTTATTGTACCGACTGCCGGTTAAAGTGTGTACATTATTATTAAAAAAATCATCCTTCGTGCAATCGCAACAAATTTTTAACTTAAAAAATGCATGCTACTGTGATTATTTTAGCAAAATGTAATAATAATGTTCATTTTACGTAACTAAAGGATATTGTTATTGTTAAGAAAATTGAAGTAATCATTACTATTATCAGTACATAATATTTTAAAACTGGCAGCTTCGCGTAAAAGGTTGATGATTTCAGATTTTTTGTGTACATTCATAATTAGATCCAATCAGACGTAAAAATTTGACTTCCCTCTTTTAGGCAGAATATCAAAAATATCTAACACAGGTAGAATTTACTAATCGCACTTAGAGTTCCTACGATTACCACGTTCAACCAAAATATATTTTTATTATAAAACATCTGTATAACAAATTAACATAGATAGTTGGTTTAATTATTTTCCATTGAAATATTGAGCACCTCAAGAAAAATTCTCAACTCCTTAACCTAAACTGGCTAAAACAAACTAAATGACAACAAAATAATTATATTGAAATATTTTAATGGATACCCGTTAACGTTAAATGTTTGTAATAACATAATTTTACTAAAATGAACTCAACCATTTTTAAAACTTAACTCTGATAATTGTGAGTCAAATACATTACGGATGACCTCGCACAAGTGTAATAACAGTAAGCCAGTGTTTGCAGGTGAAAACCCATATGGCCGCCCGATAGCAGTTCTCCGATGCAAGGTTACCGCCCAATTGCACACAGCATTACAACCACTAATTTATAGCTAAAAATGATTGTATATAATTTTTAATTACTTAAGCTCTCTTTATAATCAAAGTGAACTGAATTGCTTTTATAATACGTAATTGGAAACTTTTTATTCCGTATCAGTTACATTATCAAGGACTTCTTGATTATATTTAATAATAGCGTTATTAAGCATATACTATTGGAACTTATTAAAGAGATTTATAACCATTTAAAACTAATAATTTCAAGAAGATTTTATAGTATTATAGTATATTATAGTGGTAGTATTATACTCGTAGTATAGTAAATAAAACCTACATCAATTAAGTAAAATAAGCATGTATGTATATATTTACATAGCACTCGGTCATTCACAATAATGGCACTTAAAAATTAGAAACTATTAAAATATCCTTCCCACTCTTTAATCACTTAATACAAAAGAATATCTATGTAGTATTTATTGCGGCCTGCCACTCTTATTACTTTCTATAATTGCTTTCATAAAACATGGACAGAGAAAATAGTTTCAAAATAAAATTTCGTCATTCTTATATAACAATATCAATGATTAACATTTATATATATATATATATATATATATATTATTAAAACAAAAACATAGTAGAACACTATATTCAGTAGTTCTAGAAATAAAAGGGAAATATGCACCTTGTTAAATGCGTGCCAAAATTGGTGTGAATAAATCCAAAACAAATCAGTTAATTCGACGAAACATTCATTGTTATTTACATGCAGCATTTACGTTAAAAAGTTCGTTTCAACATTCGAAACTGTACCATTTAATCCGTACAATTGCAAAATGGGAATTCCGTTGAGAGGCGCTTCTATTTAATTTAATCGTTTATGTAAATAAACTTTACTTTGCTATAGAAGGTGAACAGTTATAAACTGAGGGTTTTAAATTAGTGACATCAAAGGCCCATGGAGTCATAGAATCATATTTCATAAATAATTCAATTTTAAAAGACATATCCGTCGTAACGTCTCCATTCGGATACATTTTGCACTCCACATGTCCGGGAAGTGCGTCCGTTGGATGCATTTAGCTAACTTGAATCGCAGGACCTCACTGTTACTTCTATTTAGTGAGCTATTTCACTCGCAAGTTAAATTATTTGCAACTTACATATTTTACTTATACTTTAGGTTAAATTTTGGTTTAAATAAGGTCGGAGGAAAAGCATATATGTATGTAGTTATATATTGTACATATATTTCAAATACATTTGTGTATCTGTGTAAATAAGTTATTTTATATAAAAATTTAATTACAGTATGAAAATATACATCACGTTTGATGTATGAAGTATTGTAGGTTTACAGTTAAAAGAAATATTCGAAGATGCACTGGGCTATCGAAAAGAAAAACGTCGACTCGTTCTTATGTTCGGTTGCCGAGATCGTCTTTGTGGATAAAGGCCCTAAGTCGTCAGTATAGCGTTCCGCTCGTTTCACTCAAAAACCAGTGAAATAAGCAGAGAGAAAAATATATTGAAAACTTTATTTCAAAAGTATAACTTTAGAGTACTCTTAATAAAAAGCAATAAATTCCATACTTGAGTTTTACTTCAAATATATTCATGGCATAAAAAATGCAAATTCGACATATATGTATAACATTTTTTTTTAGATACATATACAGGGTGACTGGTGAATTACTATCAATATTTGAGGACGTGATATTTGACGATCATATATGATAAAATAAAAATTAATATAACATAAATATTAATAAACTTCTAAGTAAAGTTAACCTAAAGTTATGTAATTAATTACGCATCGTATGAACACCCTACAGATTAGGTATACACACACACTCACACATACGCGCGCGAAGGCGTGTTGTTGTATTAGCACGCCGCCGCACGCGTCCACACTAGGAACACCTGGAACGTGTCAACACTTTATTTATTTATACGGAAATTTGGTCAAAAATTAAGTACCTATTTTTTTTACATAATTCGAATGAGAATCATGTACCGAGTATGCTCCTTAAATATTGATAGTAATTCACCAGTCACCCTGTATGCGTAATATCTATGAAACAATGTAGGCAGAAGCTAGTATCCTAAAGTTTCTCTATAACGACGAATTATGCTCTCGATTTACCAATGCGACGTCAATCTACGAAGGTTCGAACATACATATGTTTATAAAAGCATAGATAACTCTTCATGTAACTATTTAGTGCGGGATACAAGTCTCGAGTACAAAAGATTTTTACAGTTTCTTGAACACTATCACTGCTTATCTTTATATTTATTTTCAGATGCTTATAATGGCGATAGCTTTAAATAAACTAATTTCAGTATAAAGCCGCAACAGATAACAATATTCCATCATGATTTGAATCTAATTCGAAACGGTCAAATAATAGTGATCAGTCTTCGTTATAAT
The DNA here is from genome assembly GCA_916720795.1 of Danaus chrysippus. Lineage (NCBI taxonomy): Eukaryota > Metazoa > Arthropoda > Insecta > Lepidoptera > Nymphalidae > Danaus > Danaus chrysippus. The sequence goes on along the minus strand of CAKASE010000049.1, from coordinate 16,567,984 downwards.
AAACTTTTAGTCAACACCACAAAGACGATCAAATATTCAAATTGTCGTCATAACTACGCAGTATTCTATATAGCCCCCACACAAAGTCAATTAATTTAACAATTCATTTAAATATAGTATCGAGTTTCAAAAGACCACTAGTAATTTCTCAACACACGACTGTTTAAGTTCTCACGGTATTAATAGTTACAATTATTTTATAATTTACTTTTCATTTGAAATACTAAACTAAACATACAATTTATGAATTTTTGTAAGATTATACATACAACATTATAAATAGCTACATACAATATAATGTTTGAACACTAAAACCGGCTTATATTGCGCATTTGGAAATTCCACTTTGTTGTTTTGTTTCATATTTTTTCTCTTTTAAAATGAAATTATGTTTATCGGATATGACTATGCTGTTTTATTTTTCTTTTATACATTTTCCAAGTTTCATTTCCTTTACAATAACCGTGTTCCCCGGCAGACAAAATGATAGTGTGTGATTTGCTTTAATATTGAAAACAAATATGTTTTTTTATTTCTCAAACATTTTAGTAACTCAATTCATACAATCTAAAAATTTGTATTTTGATAGAAATTTATTAATGTCATAACATGATAACAATAACTTTTCAATGTTTAAAATATGTATATACATTAAAGGGAGCATATGTAGAGGAGCATTATAGTAGAGAAAATTAGAATGGATCATACCGCCTCTATTAAGACGGATTATCTTCATATAATATGACATATCAGTGTCGACCTACCAAAGTTCAGAGATATGTAACTTCTAAATGTAATTAATTGGTTTAGGTTACTGATCTCTTCTTCCTCGATTTTTAAAAAGGTACAAATATTATATGCAGTTACACCGTTGATAAATAAATTTTCATATATTCTTGGAGCGTACATCGAAGGCAGCCCTAGTAAGTTCTTTTCAAATGTGGTTTGGCAGGAAGAGGAGCTTGGACAGTGGAGGTGAGCGTATAACGCGCGTTAGATAAGGGGATCTTAAATCTACACCTGGATCGCAAGTCCCAGGCAATATTGAAGCTCCTCTCCCTGCAACGCGATGGACTCGGCACCCGCACGGTGAATCCATTGAATGCTGAGAAGTTTCGTCTCAAATATTTAAGTCGAATTCATATTGAATATGATAAGAAACTCATCTTAAAATGGATTGAATTAATAAATAATAATTATCCGTTATTCATATTTAAGTATTTTCTATCATAAAACCTGTAAGTTAAAACATTGAAATACTTTAGTAAAATCAAGTTCATTTTCATAATATATACTTAAACATATACATATAAAATGATAACGAATTATTTATTTTTTTATTTATTTAGTGATCTCAGTAAATCGAACAATAAACCAGTCATTTGCATTGATAATACATTCAATCCACTTCAGTGGGAGATACGGAAGACGATTTCTATTCACTATTCAGATTATATCAGGCGCGAGTGTATCTTTGAACGCCGATTGGTTCCATTCATAATCGTTTCCCAGTAATGACACGTACAAATGAAGCTTTTGATGTTAAATTTTCCAATCAATTCTGGCCTCTGATCAATGTATATTTTATGTTTTTATCGTCAATATTTTTTTAATAATATATTTATTACTATTAATATTTAGATCTATTTTATTTAGTTTTAAGCCCAAAAATTATTACAATAATATATAGGATCCAAACAAGTTCCGAAATCATAATTAAAATTAAAGTATGTGTAAACAGTATATGAACAGTGTATTTACATCAAGTCGGTTTTGGTTGTTCTTATTATCTAAAGCTAAAGATGAAATTGGTCCGTCATTTGCTATCTCCGGACTTGTGGTGGGTGCAGTCAACGCTTGACCGTTCACGTTTGTTACAAACCAGTTAATTTAAATCTTCTGATACTAAAGACGCTCTACTAATTGTAATATTTCATTTAATTTTTTACTATAAAGAATACTGTTTTTAAAATGCGTTTTGCTTTGTCATATAACCGCTATTTTGTTAGACACTAGATAATTTTACTCAATTATTAATGGCAATAGTTCTGTTTTTTTCATGTCCGTACATTTGCCATTACACTTATCTTCGTTTTGTTTCAGGACTTGTATAAACATTTCCCAAAATATTCCACTCTCCCAAAAGTATTTTTAATGACAATCTTAATTTAAATTCTCTCTAAGTATTCAGATACCTGACACAAGTGAATCACTTAAAAAAAAAATTCAAACAAATAAATTTGGAATTTCTCCGTGATACCACGGAGTCAGTCGAGAATAACAAAGTTACTCCGTATTACGCGTGTTATGTAAATTGTGGTAAGAAAGGTTTCACACAAACTTGTTGAAAGCATCGCGAGCTAAGTTCTTTAAAAATTCAGTAGGTTATGGAGTAGTAGCTTATCATTGAGAAATGAAAACTTTTTGGATGGGGATAAAAGTCAAATTTAAATGTACAAAGTTTATAATATACTTTATCGACGACGTATTTTTAGGTAACCAATATCTCTTTTCTGAAACTGTTTTTAACTGTTAATTTTGCAATTAACAGTCAGTCTCATTGCTGAGATTTTCCTAAAAAACATTACTTCTGTGGAAAGTTACTTTACATATTTGAAAAAAAATGCTACTTTTATCAAACATGCTATATTTAAATTGTTTTTCTGTGTGTGTTTGTTTGATTACGAAGGGATTATCACTGGCAGATAACTGACGTAATAAGGCTTAATATTAATGCACAATAATATTTTTATTTTAATATGTAATATTTTTAAGGCATAATAATTTTTTTATAATATAAATTTACCTTACATAGGGAACTCTTAAACTTACACCGGGGGTGGAATTCCCAGGCATTGCCAAAGCTCCTCTCCTTGCCATGCGATGGACCCAGAACCCACACTAGAAATGCTTAGAGTTGTCGTCCCCTTTTTCCTAATAATTGTGATTTTAGCAAAAGAGCATAATATGTACACAAAAACTAATTATTTCTCTTAACACATCTCAAACTATATGCCCAAAATTTGAGAAATTTTATAAAACATAATTTCTTCCTGGTACTGATTGTTAAATTCAAAGACAAAATAAGTATTCCAAGTACCATAATGAAATATTAGAACATAAATTTGACATATATTATTTTAAGCTTTTTTAAACATCAAATATTTTTAACAAATCTTTGTTGTTTTTAATTGGATTAAGAACAATAAAGGATATATTATATTAGATGTTTCTTTTTCATAAAAAATTAAATTCATAATTTTACTCCCGGCATCCTGCAATAGGATAAAGACGCTGTGAAAGCCATTAGGGCTGTTAGCTTTAGTCAATTCCAAACAAAAAAACTTCAATAGGTTGCAGTTATAATATGTGCTGAGCTTATGTCACGTTAATTGAGCTTGTCTTTATTATATGTATATTAAGGATAGTTTGCAAGCCATCAAAGAAAGATTGGATGTGGATTAAGTATACCCCATAAACCTATGAACTGAAAAAGAAGTTGAATGTCCTTAAACATGTATTCTTGACATCTAAGACTTTCGTGAGTATCATTTAAATACAACTAAAAACTTCGAATTACTTCGCGTTAAACGATGGGATAAAAAAAATATTTTTGAGTATGTAGTTATAAAATATTAAAAAGCGTTTAGTTATTCGTAAATATTATTTTTATTTAATTATATTATTTTTACTTAATCCTTTTGCTTAGCATAAGATTCCAAAGCATCCCGCATAAAAGAATTTCTCGGAGAAAATGCTTAAAGCCACATGCTTTCGTTTCTTCTTAGCGGAAGTAGGAAAACTTGGGTTAACCTATACAAAGCAGAATTCCTGTACTTTTATATAAACTATTATTGATTTCTTATATTCTTCTAGTTTATTTAGTGGATGATATATTTTGTCTTTATTCTCATATATTTGTCGTGTTAAATTTTCAAATATATGGAAGTATTTGATGTCACAAAACTTAAGACAGTCTTTGTATTTTTATGTTATATTTTACGTGATAAAAGGAGCACATTAGTTAATATTCTTTAAATTGACGATGAAGCTTTCAGACTAATAGCGTAATTCTTTGCTATATACATACTATCGTGGAAGCTATCTGAAATGATTTGCCATGTAATAGATCACTATGTTCAAGACTAATGGAATGGAATGGAATTTTGTATAAATAGGCTTTCTAACTAGAATGTCTGAATCAAGTGGGCTGCAAGATTAGGACTTAAAAAAATATCCATGGTTTCCTTGACTCATTGTTAGGTCAAAAAATGAAAAAAAGTAGTATTAAAAATTGGTTATCATAATTTTTCTGAAAATATTATTATTCGAAAAGGAATTGTGTATCTAATCCTTGTGAGAAATACCATAATGAAAGTCAACTGTTAAGATAATAAAATAATGAAACGTCACATCGCTCAGTTAAACAGGTGATGTGGGAATGGCCGCATATTTCAATGCCACTGACATCATTTAAGGGTATACGTTTATTTGTGACATAAATGATGCGCAAATTATTGTCATAAAAATAATTGTTATTTTTGTTATCATCAATGTAATGTTATCTCTTATATAAGGAAATATATTATGAATAAATAATTTTATTTAAATATGTATGTATATATTATAGGGTAATGTACCTATCGTTAGGGGTCAACTCGTATGTTGCTATTTTTTGAAATTCATTTGATTTTTTGGTTTTAAGTTTACATTATTTTGTTTTTTAAATAAGTTCTATAGTGAGATTCCGATACCTCAAAGCTACCGACGTCTTTAAAACGAGTTAAATCTTTTAAAATCTTATGAAAAATTTCTAAAATAAAACCGACTACTTATTATTTAAAAAAAATATCTTTCAAACCTAACAGGTAACCCGTGTAAATATTCAACAAAGTTTATTTACATTACCAGCTACCGTTGTCATTTTTATGTCTGTATATTTAGTTTAAAAAGGATATATAGTTCAAAACCCAAGTTGTAGGTCGCAAGCTGTTCAGTATAATGGAAGCAAGGGCAGGTACGAGCACTTTGCGAGTGGTTTTCAATCGCTTTTATCTTTTTTACAAAAAATTTAAACAGTCATTTCAATTTTCTGACGGGGCCTCGTCTAATTGTTACGGATATCGTGTTAGCGTTTTAAACAATAAGTAGGATTTGGGTATTTGTTCTTCATTTATCAAATTAAATAATATTCACGTGGGTCTAATTGAAATTTGACTAAATTATAACAAGTAAATAAATTTGATTTATCCTTATACAAAACAGGCATAACAATATTTAAAACTATTCTGTGGGATATAGCTACATAGAATACCTATTTTAAGGATTTAATTACCTATGTTCTTTATTCCATTTTTTTCTTACATATTCTTGTGACTTATGAAATAAATAAATATCTTTTCAATAAATTTAATATAAGTCTACTGACTAAGGTCTTAAAGAATTCCTATAATATGTTAACATACACTATGTTCATGAGAAAGTTTATAAAAAGAATTATTTCTCCTGAAAATGATGTATGAAAATAAAAAATAAAGATACCCTCAATGAGAGTAATTTAGACTACCTTTTATATCCAACACGGGAGTTGTATGCCAATTTAATGTTTAAAGAACCTCATAGGACAGATAAATATTTATGACGCCGTAAACACAAGTCATACCGAGAGGACGGATGAATTTAATCACATAAAAGTAGTACCTGCCATTTCAAATTTAAAAACAAAATAAAAATAATTCTCACTTGTTTTTTGACAATACACTTATTTCAGTATATTCAAATTCATTCAAATATAATAAGTTTTTGTTTCTTACAAAAACTCTTTGAAATATATTAACGCAACTCATAATGTCTTAATAAACCATAAAATCGATTCGTCTTGATGATTCTAGCGATCTCTTCCCGTGTCTCCGCTAATAGTCCGGAGTAACTGCTCTTGTCAGTAAAACAGATGCAAATTGACTCCGCGAAAAGGAATATTTATTGTCTCAATGGATAATCATTTGCTATACTTTTGATGAACTTGTCAAAAACAGTATGACGATTTAAATATTGTAACAGCTTTTGCTCAGCTTAATGTATTATAAATTAAATGTTTGAAAACTGAAATACCTTTAAAAGCAAATTAAATGTCCCTTTGTTGCTTTTAAATAAATAAAACATACGTAGAGTAAATTAGAGGCAGATGCATTCGTATAATTATGCTTGTAATATTCGCTAATTTTCTATGTCCCGCAAACTAATTTACATAATTAATTCACTTACATACACTGCCATGGTGAAATATTAAAATTGGGGGCCAGTCCCTTCATTTAAATTTCAAAATCATTATTATATTATATTGCTGCCCGGCCAATTTTCCTGTTGTTGTTCCACAATCCTTGGTTTATTGTTTAATTTAACTTAAAAACCATCTTTAAATAAATATGATTGGAGTAGCTCTGCTATTTCTTTATTTATCCTTAGTTCATACGATAAAGAGAATATAACTATTTCAAAAGCTTCATAGACAATTATGAAATCATTCACTATTTAAAAACTCGTTGAGTATAAATACGAGTATAAATAAAACTGACCTGTCCAGTCTTATGAATTACTATTTCATTTAAATAACATTGATTTTTTTAATATTACAAATTAAGTAAGGTTATCTCAAATAAAGAAACATAAATCTTATAAATAAATTTGCAAAATAGATTAATCTACTTCCACCAGCGTAAAGGTATTGAAATTATTATGTTTCGTTGTAATTGAGTGAGTTTTGCATATCTAATTAGTTTTAAATTACATTCTAGCGTTATGGCGTGGTTTTAATAAAGGCGCTGTTAAATAATCTTTTGTGACAACGTGATAATAACGTCATAGTTCAGTTACATTGTATGACACTTACGTTCTTGTGTTATTTACAAAGTACTGGAAGGAAATGAGTGTTGACATTTTTATAATACTTTTCATAAATTGATGGTAGCAATCGATGTTTGGGTAACTGAATATATGTATTAATTTAGGGAGCAGGAGTAATAATAGTCTATTACCTTGCGAGGGTTGGAAGTAGCCTTTGACTACGCAATTTACTTGCAAATTACAATACTGAGTATAGATTGTTCAACGGCAGTTACTCCGTTATAAGGTGACAAGATCGATAGTAGGGCTATTCATTTGTAAATAAAATCCATCGAAAGCCAGTAGAATTGAATGCTATACTTTAATTACTACAAAGACTATAAATGTCTGTATGGTACTTCCCCAGTCGAGATAGCCCATGTTAAAGCGGAAGTAACTTGACCACAGATAGGCTCTACCACCTACAAAAACCTTCATACAACCTTTTGTACAACCTTTCTGAAAAAATAATACATTGTTAAATGAGTAAGTATTTTAAACCTTATATTTTAAATAATATCGTAAAATTATATCGCAGAGTTTGAATTCTCTATTAATGTAATTCAGCACCATAGATCTTAATGTCACAAATAAAATATTTACCAGTCTCCGGTACCTATAAAGCAGTCTTTAGTCTATTTGTAGATTGCGTCGCCTCAATTCGTAATAACATTTACTTGGATCTTGGGCTTATCTCAAAGGACACTCGACACTAATTGCTATTTGTAAATAGTCTTTTATTTCCACTGATAATATTCTTAGCTTTACTAGGAAAACTATTTTAACAAATTTCCATTCCAACCCCGTCTTTTATTTTACGTTATGCTTCTCTAGTAAAAGTGGCCATTACTTGTAGCATAAGCTTTAAAGCAATTGTTTTTTTGTGATAAAGTCGCAGATGAAAACAAATGCGTATATTTTGAAATATTATACATGTAACAAACATTTGTTTATAAAAATAAAAAAATATATTAATCTCAACAATGTCAGTAAATAATTTACGTCAAGTCAACAAATTCAAAAATGAATAATGGATAATTCGTTTTCACAAACCAAGAACATTAGGCAAATAATTGACTTTGTTCATTATCAAAACAAACAACAGTCCTAAAGACTGTAAGTTCATAAACAGATTAACTCCCTGTTATTTTGGAGCAATCATAATATGCTAAGTATAATTAATTCTACGTCATCAATGCCCTCTTATCCCAATGCCCAATTCAAATTGACGGCTAGTAGTAATGGGAATAGGCATTAAGTACGTCTCAGTCCATTTGCGCTGACAAGTATTAGCGCTTATAAATCTCATCATCTCATTAACCTTGTGTCGGGATCAATTTGTTTCGTTACACTAAATTACATTTTCATCGTCTTATTGAAAGAATTAAGCAGCTCTTGAAGATATCTTTATTTCATGCCACTAAAAGCCAAATTAATATTCCAATAGGCAAATATCATCCGGCTCATAACAAACTTTAAAAAGATTAAGTACACTCAAAGAAGAATTTCCCTTATAATTTAAATAAAAGAAGAATTTCCCTTCCCTTATTGACACTGGAAATAAAATAGCTAAGAAAATATAACCGTATTCTTTAATACGAGGGAGATTTTTCTCAGGAAAATATAAACTTTTCAGAGTATGTTATAATATATGTTCACAAAGACATTTGACAGTCGGAACCAAGAATGAACTCTGGTTGTCTTTTGACATGCCTAAGTGATTAGGAGAATAGCTTAGTCGCAACGCTATACCTTAAATAGTGAATTAATATTATATAGACTAGACTGTATGCCAAGTATAATTTCTATAATTTGTTTTTCTTGAGCTTGTTATTGATATAATTAGTTATTTCGTGTTTTAAGGGAAATAATATGTAAGGCAACTTTGGAATGAAACTATAGTATAATTGCTACCTTTCCCCATTTACACTATAAAATAAAGCTGTGATTCCGCAAGGGAGATTGTAAGAATTATGTAAGAGCATCTATCACTTTACCCCATCGATCGAAATGCAGCCGTAATAAGTACTACTCGTACAAGCTGATATTCCCCGGCTGAAACCGAGAAATATCCAAACACAAACAAACGCCCGTTCAAACAGTGAGTTAAGTCGGACGACCGTCAAAAATATTTTTAAATGCTATTGCAGAATAGTAGGTAGTTAGTCTCGACATGTTTCACCTGTAAATAGCATAATTATGTTCAGTATTTATACATTAAATTGAAAATTATTTACATACATGCCGTTCAATTAACGTATTTTCAGTTCAACGATCTAATTTGGCCGTTTATACGCACTAAATTCCCTCGCTTAGTTTCACTCGATTGATCCCACACGGAGTAAATATTTGATTCGATTTTGGCTTTGTTTCTTTGTTCAGAGTGATGTTGTCAGGTCTCACAAACAGCATTCTAGTGCGGTTTCTAATGCTTGTGTATATTTAATTTAGTTAAACTTTACAAAAGCGATGCAAATAATGTTATTTAATTGCTATAATACAGATATATAGACATCATTAATTAGACTCTTTCAGAAGTTTTTAATCGATTACCACTTCGAAATCGAAGTTACAGATCTATAAGATATAAACACTATAGTATTATAATAATTTTCTATAAATATATGTTTAACTAGACAGAAAAGACGAATATTTTTATAATTTTGTTTTTATGACATTAATTAGCTTTTTGTGTATGAATATAAAAATTGATAAAGATATTGGTCAAAGTAATTAAGAAAAAAAAATAGAAAAAAGCTATTTAAGATTTGGATGTATGTATGAAAAATTACTCTTATCAGTAAATGAGGGAATCATTTCTAACCAATGTGATGAGATAGAATAATAAAGTCGCTTCCAGCGATTCGTTCACCTGTTTAAGGATTGTGAAATATTGATTTTAACTTTAAAATCACATAAGTAATGATTTAAAATAAATAACTAAATATGCCTTAATTAACTACAGACGGATGAACACTTTATTCAAAAATTCAAAAAAAATATTGTTGGTAATAAAACGTATTTTGTACATAGTTTTTGTAGATTTGTAGGTAGTCATATTCGCAGTTTGCTCATACACTTTTTGCTTAGTTTTTCCATGTTTAGAAGTTATTTAAATTGGATAACATAATGAAAGATTCATCGACACGAGCATAATTTTTTTCATTAAGTATATGTCTTATAATTTAATTTAAAATATTAGTTTATAACTCTTTTAATGACAGAAACTTTACACATTTTTAAAAAAAGTTGGTGTTATACATAATTTTTTTCAAAGAATTGCTTCACACTATTGAAATTTGAAAAAATATGATGAATATATTAAAGTGAACTTAATTTGTATTTTTTGTTATTATAAAATATGTAGTTACTGTAATTATAATATAACCCATTCGTTTTGAATTACAAAATGTAGTACGTAAGCATTTCTTCAATTTCAGTAACTCTATGTTAATTTTATTTATAACTAATATACGTTTAATAATGTTTTACAAATTGATAGTTTATGACAATTTTTCCAATCCATTGAACAAATAATAATACGATAGAGCGTTCATAATAACACTAATATAGTATGTGGGCGAAACAAATTTTGTTGAACAGATTTCGGGGAGCTGAGAACAATAAATGCGACGTCAGTGTCGTGTGTGCACGATTAATTATTTCGAGTCTGGAAGTTCATGTCACGAGTATAAGGTGGTTTGTTCTTAGAATAACGCCCCCCTGCAGCAATGGATAATAAACTTAAAAAATAAATAAAATATATAAAACTGTGCAATTCATCCAACAACAAAACCATGGAATTGTTCATATTTATAGAAAATCTATGGCGTCACAAATGATTATTTTTTACAAAGATGACATTTATTAATAATGTTATAAATAAATATTTGATGTAATAACATCAAATAGACATCTTCCTTTGATTTTATGAAAATAAAATTTGAAATAAGTAAACTGAAATAAAACGGATAGTAACAAAACATTGGCTCTGTAAACCAATATTACGCAAACAACATTTTAAAATAATTTACATAAACTGCAAAATTTAAACATCACATATTTCCTGGTTTGTTACATAAACGATGAAATGATATCCCTATATGAAGCTACAATTGGAAGAGTGTGGCAAGTATCGTTTAACCCATGATTTTTAAGGTTTCAAATTTAATCAGAAGTTGGAGAAGGGCGTGCGCCATTAAAAAGGGGTCTACACACATGTTTTATTCAGTATAATAAATAAGCTCACAATTTACTCCATATAACACTAATTTGTTCCAGTAAAACGGCTCATATCATATTCATGTTGTACAACAAGCGGCTTTAAAGTAATTAAACCATTTTAAAACGTTCCATTGGAAATAAATAAAATATAAAGGAATGCTGCGAATTGAACTCCACCACAGTTTATTAAACCTCCAAATTTTATTGTGGTTAGAGCAAAAGAAATATTGCCAGTGTTACATTGCACTCGGGGAGATCTTCGTGGAATGAAGTTAATGAAACTATAGTTTTCGCGATCTTTTTATATTTGTTGCAACGTTTAAGAAAAATTATTATTAAAAACCAACATTGGTCTCAATTTTCAGTTCATTTTCTATGTGCAGGATATTCAAATATATTAATTAACGGAAAATTTCTGTATCTAAACTGTATAGATAGACTACTTGAAGTAATCTGACATATGTATCATTAATGTGTATTTAATATTAATAATAGCAGATAATCAACCATAAACGAGAGCCTACTTATTTTAGATAAGCTTTCAATAAAATTTTATAATGACTATTTCGTATGTAGTATAAATATTTTAATAATTTTTACCCCTGTATCCTATTACATTGTAAAGGGATCCTAATCTTTTATGCTTCGCAGTTAATGTGATTTGAAACACATGTCGCGGATATGACACTCTTCTGACAGATTTCCTATATCACAATTTAAAAACGACACCAATTACTCCGAAGCCATACTTTACAAAATGATATTAAACTACATTTTTGAAATGATTTGTTTCTATAAAATAACTCATGTATCTAACAAAAACTCTTTGTATAATTACTTAGCTCAAGTACTCATAAGAAATATGTTTAATAATATAAATATTAATTCATTCACGGCATTGAATATAGCTTTAAACTTTGTTCATTAGAATAACAGTATTAGTGTTATATACATTCTAATTGCGCGACCTGCCTGGCTCGACACCTCAGTAATTAGTATGGACATTTGGATTTTGGTGATACGAGGACGTAGAAGTGGATTTGAAACGAATGTCCTTTCACGTCACGGATGTGCTATTTACTGGGATTGTAATGTTTTGATATTCAATTTATACTAAGTTTTGTATTAGATAAATTTAAATAAAATTCCGTTTTATTACAGAAGTTACAACATATACATATATTTATACGTAAAGAGCTGAGATCGTAACATTTTAAGTATATTTTATTGTCCACTAATTCTGTATAGTAATTAAATTAAAAGTTTTCATGACTTAAATCTTTTATATGAAGCAAATATCATCGCATTCCAAGCTCTCATGGACGGTGTTGTTTTATTTCACTTTTACATTCAACTTCATCATAGCAAAATTAATATACGTAAAAATGTTTTAGCCTATAACGTACCGCAAATTTCAAAGGAAATGAATTTAAAATATATTAAACTATTACAGAATTGGCTAGAAAGAACACTTAGAAAGTACTTGGTTGACATAAAAAAGTTAAAATAGTCCGAAATATATTTTAAGTAAATCATCTCAAGGCTTAAAAGGTAAATAAATATGTACTGGAATGAACTGGGACAAAGATTTAAAATTTTGTGGTTGTTACGATTATATATTATTATAAATATTTTAACATGTATGATAAAATTTAGAGATTATGGTTTATTGTAGTAGGTAATTACACAGTTGGTATAAATGGAAGAAATGTTCTATCGAATTTTATAAACCATTTCTTTCTTACTTCATCAAATAACTGATAATAAATATGAGTTTCATTTAATTGAACTTATAATATCGTTTAAAATAAAATAAATCTTTATATAATATAAACACAATGTTTTATTATTTTAATATAAAACTACAATAACACAGAGAAATCGTCTTCATTGTTTTCTACAATAATACGCTAATTATAAATGAGTTCATTATTATTTTAGGGTCCGATTAAATCATATATCTTGTCCCATTTAACCGTTTTCGGCCCACTACTGTAAATTAAGGCCGCTACAACCACCTACAAAAACACAGCTTATGTACTACGTATTGCGTTAAAACTTATATAAATTTATGGTTTATGAATAGTATTTATAGACATGTGTAGAAAATTATTTTAGTTGAAATGTAAAAAAATATGGGTAATAGTATAATGATATAACATTTTCGTATTCAACTCCCGAACTTGTAGCAATGTCCAATGAATGTGAGCACTTTATCAAGTACTGCCCTTTGAAAGGTTCTTTCCAAAGGAACTTTTTGTCTGGCATACGCCTACAAAGAGAATCCTAAAAATCAGAATACTTTCCATATTCCATTCACTTTATTAGGTGTAAATAAAATATTGCTAAGGCGGGAAGTGAACACGCCCCGGGCAGCTGTAAACAACTTCGCTAATAGCCACTTTAAGTTAGCAAAGTAGCCACATTTGGAGTCTAAAAATTTTTTGCTACACTCAGCGCATTTGATAACTAAATTGCGTGACATAATTCAAGTTTATTTGTTTAACTTTACTCTGTAAAATAACATAATCACTCTCTCATTAAGTAGGCATCACACATTGAGATTTAAACTTAATTCATTTGTAATCTAGACGATGAAGTCTTGTCTTGGACTGAGTAACTTTTTCAGTTCTACTATAAAAGGATTATAGCAAGGCGGTGAATTATTTAATTATTTAGATAACTAAGCTTGAAGGGACTTTACTTCATTTATATTAATAATAGTTTATTCAAATTCTCTACTGAAATTAAATAATGATTATATAATGGCACCCTAGGCCGCTCTTAGAAAAGGGTTCTGATAACTCGTGGCTTTTTGTTGATGGGTTATGCATAATCCATTTGAAACGTGATTTACCATACATGTAGTCATAACATAGTATAGACAAAAATTGTCCTAGTATAATAAATGAGAAAGTTATGTCATGCACGATCGATTTGCATGACATCTTTTAAAAATTCCTCACCATATCATCATTTTATTATGTAATAAATACGTTTGTAATCTGTATGAACTGTCACAACCGGAAAATATAAAAATTGCTTCTAAAATAGATGTAAAACCTATTTCTCCGGATACGGTAACCGTTCTGTCATATTCCATTTCCCTTCGTGGCTCTGTTTCTCGTTTAAATGCAATCTTACATACCTAAAACCAGTCCTAAACTATTTCATGCATAACTAATGTTGCTTAAAATTTAGACAAATTATAATAATACCGATTTTAGTAGCAAAAAAAATTTAAAAATCTTTTCGTACTGTTCGTTTTACCATTTGCCAAAAAATACTTTAGTCTATAACTTCATTAATATTTTCTTTTTTTCCCCGATATATGTATATATATACTAGAAGACCCGGCGAACTTCGTATCGCCCTATAATCAAGAAATATCTGTTCCGTTTTTTTATTTATATTTTTGGAGTTAAAGCTAATAGTGCAGATATATAAACACCTTGAAACCAAATACATTTCGCGAAAATTTTTCCTTTCTATCGTACCAATTATTATTTAACAATCTTAAAACTAAGCTAAACTAATCCTAAAGCCTAAGATATAAAGTGAGAAAATATTTGATTTCTTTTAGCATTTCCAAAGAAACGATCGTTTCTCACCATTTTTTTTCCATTTTTTATTATTACAATTCAAATCGAATCTTTTGCATGTATGCAATAATATTTGTGTGTATGAAATAAGTTGCCGGAGTCCCTTTTTTTTTGACTTCATTAAATGCAACGAGTCACCTACTTTACGAATATAATTGGGTGCTTAAAATTGAAAATCTCTTTATTCGTGGGCGTATTAAAGACTAAAGTAACGGTCGGGGCACGCGAAGCGCAAATGTAGTCATGTGTGGTTCAAGTTATTGGAAACTAAAATATACATATTGGTTACAAATATGTATGATTTTTGAAATCTTCAATAGTATTCAAGTTAAACATTACATAAGCAAAATGATGAAAGGATAATAAGAGTTATGTTCTAAATATGTGAAATAATAATTAAACCAGGAAATTTGATATACAATTTTTAATTATCTTTTATATTTTCTGGTCGTTGTCGATGAAGTTGTTTTAGATAAAAGAGTTATATAAATTTTGAACAGACTATAACGAACGAACATTTTCTCAAATTTATAAGACTGATTTGGTATTTTTGCAGAATTCTCTCTGCGTCCTGTGATGTAGTAAAATGTACTCACTGAGATTTAAAAAAATACTATTTTGAAACACAAAAAATAATTTATATTCAAATCCTCAGTGTTGTTGAATATACTAGTTAGTTATATTTTTTAATAGCGTTTAAAACCTCGTAACATTAAACTCCAACGCTTACAACTTAGCGCTAATGATTTATATGCTAAGTAAAATCGCATTAAAAGTGTCCCCAACAGAGTCAAGCTACGAACTTGGAAAATGTCAAATATCCTTTATATTCCGACCACGCTATTAACTGTTTTTTTAAGTAACTTATCGCTTTGCGTCAATTCTATGTGTAATATTATTTGTAATATGATTTTCAAATAAACAAGACAAGAATATTCCTAATATTATTCCGCCTCTTGCCTTTATTACAATTACTAGCGACTCGTAGTCGGCTTCGCACGGATGTAATACTGATACTAAATACACTTCTGTAGTGCTTCATACTGTCAATGACTGTCAATCTTTCATATAAAAACTTTAAAAAGTTAAGTCATATGCTGAAAAGGTATAGATCTACATAGATTGAATCAACAATGTAATTAAGGTTTTTAATTTGACAAGGACAAAGGCTGTATTTATTAAAATCGCTTAGAAAATTAGCCATTATTTGTCGTAAAAAGTAAATGATTAAAATAATATTATTATGGAATATCTATAAGGGACAGACATATGCCATTGCCGAGTTTTCTATAGACGTTTTCAATTTGTACAACAGTTAGTGCATTATTTTGATCAATCTCGTATAGTTTCCAATGTAAGTGGAAAAATGTATTAATTTACCGCATCACATGAGAAGCCTACATATTAACAGTATTTTTCCACTATTTAATGGATATTTATTACATAAACCTTTCGTAGCGTAGCGTACCGCGCGCGCCTCAAAGAGCCATCGGATCATCACAGATGGGGCCCTAGAGCCGATGTCTGGCCAGGTCGCGGGTGTAAGCGCAATAATGAACCGCGGCCAGGCTCGGAGCAGGAGTAGGTACGGGGGGTTTTTAGTCAGTAAGAGTCTGACACTCCCTCTTGCCCCACCCAGGCAAGAGTCATTTGATGATTTTCCCCAGGGTCATTTGATGATTTTCCCCTTAAGAAAAGGTATAAACATCTAAAAACAAAATGTAGATGAACATTTACCGAGATACTCGTACTTAGCTTTCTGAAAAGAAAATGCTTTTTAAGCCTTTCTCTGATAAATAATATCTTACAGTTTCATCACAACATTATAAATAAGATATATATTTATATATGTGTTTTATTTTGTATATATTATTTGTATTTATGTTAATTAATATGTAGTTTATAATATTTTTATGTATATTTAAGTATGTTTATGTAAAGTAATAAATAAAACGCTATTTAATTATTCTCTTTGTCACCAAAATTAAAGATGTACCTGCCTTACCTGTAATTTAACATCATATTACTCACACTCCAGGGTGGCTGAAAGAGATCTCTCATAGAGATAAGCTTTCCTATGTATCACTTAGTTTCTTTGTTATTCTTTTTTTTTCTGTGTTACTTGTTTTTGGTACATGAATAAATATACAGGGTGACTGGTGAATTACTATCAATATTTAAGGAGAATACTCGGCACATTATTCTCATTCGAATTATGTAAAAAAAATAGGTACTTAATTTTTGACCAAATTTCCGTAAAAATAAATTAAGTGTGGACACGTTCCAAGTGTGGACGCGTGCAGCGGCGTGCTGATACAACACAACGCCGCCGCATGCTTGTGTGTGTGTGTGTGTATACCTAATCTGTAGGGTGTTCACACGATGCGTAATTAATTACATAACTTTTGGTTTACTTTACTTAGAAGTTTATTAATATTTACATTATATTAATTTTTATTTTGTCATATATGATCGTCAAATATCACGTCCTCAAATATCGATAGTAATTCACCAGTCACCCTGTATAAATAAAATAAATTAGGCAGAACTTTTTTGGGCAAGAATAGAAATTGCTGAAAACAAAACTTTGTTAGGTATATATAAAAAATAAATTTTTTGCTACGGCATACATTTTAACGAATTCATTTTCGATAAGATCTCACTTGCAGACAATGTCATCGGTACATTCGCCTAACTACCCCTTTCACATTGGAATAAAGTTTAAAGTGTTTTCTGATAACGATATAAAACGTACCTCAAAATTTTACGAGCGTACGAAACAATTTTATAACCATTTTATTTTAATTTTTGCCATATTTTATCAATTAAAAGCTTTTAAAGGAGTTTTTTATTCATAAAATGTTAAATGATATATATCGGCGCTATCAGCTTTAATAACGGATGCGACTTGAAAATAATTTGAGGCTGTCATCAATTCTTATTAAACCTCATTAGTATTTATGATTATTGTTAAAATTAAAACGAAATCAAAGGTTGCTTAAAAGGAGAATAGAACTATGTTTAAATCTTGTTATAAATATGACGTTTGGACGCACGACAGCAGCCTCCAGAATTGAGAATTCAGAGTTCAGAGAGTGCGTATCATTGAAGTATGTTATTATGAAGAACCTTCGAAAAATACAGGAGCATTAAGAACAATTGAAGTTTCATTTTAAAATATCATGGACCGTTCTAAAAGAAGTGACATTAGAGACGTCAGCGAGGCTGGCGTCCCTCTCTTTTAAAACAACGTATTTGTAATAAATCCGATATATATATACATAATAAAAAATTTGTTATATAGGTAATAATAATTATACATTTAAAAAAAATTAAGTAAGAGAGCTAATAGTATGTGATATGTAATGATAGAAACACAGCAAGAAGTTATACCACAAGTACCTTTAAGCTAGAATACAATGCGTGAGAAATTCCAAAATATAAATGAATATCGTTATGATGATGAGAATAGAAGGAAATTTTTAAATGTCTTTAAAAAAAAAAAACAGAAATACTCATATATTTAGGGCTTTACTATAATAGGTACATGCCCTTTCACAAATTTATTCTTAAAGAATTAAATTAAAGGTCTATGCTCAAATGATACGGACTTGGTATTTGATTACGTACTGCTAAAATACCAAACCAGGCCATAACAGTTAGTCACGATATCCAACATAAATAAAAGTTGTAGTCGACAGCATACACCGACGAGCAATTTTAAATATATGTACTTATATATTTTGCTCTCAGTGTCTATTATTATAACACTTTTTTTCTTTATGCTTTCACATTCAACTTAATTATTTAAATACAAGACTCCATTGCGATCCATGTATACAAAAATATACATAGAGCATTATTTATTTGATTTTACATAAAGAGACGCAAAGAGTTGAGTCAGTAGTGACCTACTGGTTAAAAGGCCCGCCTCTCTTGCGTGAGGGCACGAGTTCGATCCTGGTAAGTACTAAGTACCAATGTGATTTTTCCGAATCATATGTACGTCCTAAGAGTATTTAGACACCACTGATTAATGCACTCCCAAAGAGGGTTGATGTCAGGCAGGCGGCCGGTCGTAAAAACAATTAGCCAAAAACTATTGACAACATGTAATGCAGACCCTGGCTAAAGCTTGGAAAATTGCCAGGTAGAAGAAGAAGATAAAGAGACGCAAAGTGTTTAGTTTAGAATTAGTTTATAGACGAAATTTATACCCTTCCATTTATTTGGCCCACGGTATAGTACCAAGTAAATCTGTGGTCGGTGCTGTAACCCCGTATGTGTAGATTAAGAAAGCATAACAAAACAAGTTTATGGTGTTAAAAAATCGAGTTCTTTATCGTGTGTACATGAAATACAGTCCTCTAAACAAAAAGCAAGGGAGTATTTTATATTCCACAATACCTTTACAGGTGAACCAGTTGTTTTGCAAAACATTTACAACACTTTTAACAGTAGATAAGATTGTGAACCATTTTGAAAAAAATATATAGAGACTAGAAAATTGGATTTTTTTCAAAACAAACACTGAATACAACCTGCACATAATTCGATTAAAATACAACCAACATAACGACTAAATTTTTTATTCAATTACTATTTTCGATATTCAAATAATTTTTAACTTCCTCTAAAATCTCCATTTCGATATAAAAAAATGTTCAAAAAATATTTTTACGCTTTTTGACCATTATCTTATGATAACTTTTTTTCAACGGATGAATTTCTATGGAAGCAGTTAATAATTAATTAAGGTTACTAAAACTATATAAAAACTGTGAATAATAAAAGGCATCCCGGGCATACGGAATTTCCGAATGTCCAGAGTAAAACCCTCCGATCAGCCACGCTCTTTATAAGGGTCCAATATTTAAATGTACGAGATTTTGTAGCTATGCATAAATATTAACTTTCCCATCTATATATCACTTCTTCTATCAATAATTACAATGTCTAGTTACTTTTCTTACTTAATATTTTACAATAGCAAAACGAATTACATAAATTATATTTTGTTACAATTAAAAATTTCGTTCCATTTATCCACGAGAGATATATAAGTAATTCACCAAAAATATTTTATTTGCATTTAATTTAATATCAGTAAACAAAAAGTTCAAAAATATATGGATGACCGTAATTTAACTAGGTCTGCACAAAAACCCTTCGCGGAATACTGTCAGTTTGTTTAATTTATTATCATAGCCTCTGTTTACATCCTATTCTCCTGCAGAAAAAAACGATTAAGATACCAAAGTATCCAATAGTTAAGAAAGTTGCTGAAATAAACCAAAAAATCTTTATATTACGCCTTTTACTAAAATAGAAGTCACTTATTTCTATAAAACTATAAAGCTTGCAATTTAATTTTCAGCTTTCATTTCAAGTTAATTAACTTAAAAATTGGCAAAGAGGATAAAATTAAAACACAATCAATCATAGCTAAGTAAACAGTTACAAATTGACGGCTGAATTGACTCTGAGTGGCTTACGGATCATACACCGGAATTAAGCCAGCTTTGGCCGATTTTTGCAACAAAAATTTTAGCAATTTTAAGGGCATTTTTTGTTACGTGAAAGCAGGCCTAATGAAATAATATGGATACAACAGAGATAATCCATTTAATACATAAAGCCCTGAGACCTCCATCAACTTTAGACACACATTATTTCAAATAAAACCAATTTGATAGAACGAGCTGGTACGTAATAAAAATAGTTACAATAGCCCAATAATAATTAAAATTAATTCAACAACAATAATAAATTTTCCCAACCATCGAGTACAGTTCCATTACACAATGGATGAAATGGTATTATAAAGTTTTAATCTTTTGTTGCCTTTATCAGTGTAACAAGTCGATTCAATAAAAGGACATGGCACAGGTTGCCTCACCGATAAATATTAATTAAGCAAGATTATTTTATTTATTGTGGATGGTGACTTACATATTCCTCTGACCGTTGTTTCGTATAGACAATGGTTATGAGTGATCATTAACTTCCAGTTCATATAATATTTCATACGTGTTTCTAATATAAAATTGTAATAAAATTACGTTCAATAATATCCTTTGTCTGTACTTTAATTATGTTTTGTTGTATTCTATTATTAGGCTTGTTAAAATCATCATATTAAAACAAATTTTATTATATTATGTTATTTTTATAAAGTTGTATCCACAAATTTAAATTAAAACAATATTAGTAATAGAAACTTAGTCAAGCTTTACGACATTCTTAAATGAAAAATAAATAATAAATTTGATGTCGTATCGCACCATCTAAATGAGATATAGTCAACGTCACTTTGACACTCAAATATTCGATCGTCAAAACGGTTTGACAGTTAAAGGATGAGAGCTGGACTGTTTGTGACTGAGTCTAACGGATCAGGTGGAATAGATAATAGAACAGACGAAAAATAATTACTTTTTTATTGTTTGCATGATTATTGAATACTAAAAATATGAAATTTATAAATACATGAACAAATTAAAAGAATTAATCTTTAACCAACATTATCTTTAAAGATACATTTCTAAAGTTAAATGAAAACAGAATTTATTCAGAAGTATGTATAAATGACCTTCAATCAACGTCATTTAACCTTTCTATATTTCAATACTAGCTGACCCGGCAAACTTTTCTTTTTTTTTTTGATGACGCAGGGGAAACTCTTTTTACAAGCCGTCCAACCGACCTTGGTAGGGCCAGAAGGTAAGTGTCAGACTCGACCTGGGCAGGCCAGTACTCACTAAAACCACTGCAAAAAATTATATTGCCTTAATATAATTATTTTATATGAATATCAAAATCCATGTATTCCAGTAAGTTACAGTATGACTACTATTGAGATTCAAGACGCATTATTATTTTTTCTGTCCCTGAGTTTGGTAGGTGGACCGTTCTGTAGGTGTCGCGCAATATTCCCGATTCTTTAAGCAATAAACTATTTTGTATATTTTGAACTCATAAATATATATGACTAATAGATTAAAATAAATATATGAGCATAGAAAAATAAGCATAAAATAATCTGATTTAAAAAAAAAAAATTCACAATAAATTCGAAACCTCCTGTGCACAATCAAAATATTAGCGCGGAACAGTAGGCAAGTATCCAGCGTATGTAGTAGCATTGCCCAAACTGGTAACATTTCAATACGCATGAGGCCGAGCGGCGACTTGTATAATGGTGGCATATTGAATTATAAAGATACGTATAGTGCGTTTGAATTAAGCTGAGCTTTGCATTTGTGCGAGTGCACACGGATAGTGTAGGTGTGATGTCAAATTTTTGAATGCCACGTTCTTTTCTCGATTTGAACCGGTTTTTCTGCTTTTACTCCGCCCCGACCTTCCGCACTTCACCTTTTGTACTGGTAGCAACGTCAAATGTTGAAAACGTTATGTATCTATCTATATATAAAAGAAAGTCGTGTTAGTTACTCCACTTATAACTCAAGAACGGCTAAACCGACTTAGCTGAAAATTGGCAGGGAGGTAGTTTAAAGCCAGGAAATTGCAATAGGATACTTTTTATCCCGTTCGACAGCATTCCCGTGGGACTTGACATGAAACGTCAGTCACTATAAAACCTGGAATAACGAAACACAATTGACAGCTATGCAATTGACGTATAATGACAGATATGTAATGACGTAATGATGACAGTTAGATATTTGTAAGAGATCTACTATATAAAAATAAGTCCGGTTTTCCAACCTGACGCTATAACTTCAGAACGAAAGAACCAATTTCCACGGTTTTGCATTCGTTGGAAAGGTCTCGGGCTCCGTGACAACAAAAAATTTCAACAGAAAAGGGGAAAAATCTTTTGTCACATACAGCGCCATCATACATAACATGTACTACAAATCAATATTTTAAGTAGATGGTGCCGGTGCATGATACATTGTTTGACAGCTACTCATTGTTCTCTGCTCAGTTAATTTTATGTGACAAACCGGTATTGTGTTTGTAGTTTAAACCCTTAAAACCATTTAGTATTTGCGGGATAAATTTAGAAAACCATTGTTTTTCACATGGGCGTGTCCACGAGTTTGGTAACCATCCGCTTTATTTGTGTTAAAGTTAGACCAAAAAACAAAAAATGTGGTTTACAAAGGAGCACTTCAATGAAACGGATATATAATTTGTGGACACGTATAACGCTTCGATTCGATATCTACTTTGGATTCACTTTCATTTACTTAGAGAAGTTCAACTAAATAACACTTCATTTTTGTAATCGATATGAATTCCTTTCTGTTGTGAAATTAAATAAAAATTTTCCTTTTCAAATATAAAACAAAAAAAAATCTTCATCTTTTAATGACCAAACGAAATGTTACATAAAAGCCGTCTGGTGGCGAAACGGAGTTCGCCGGGTTTACTAGTTTAACATATAATAAAATTGAATTCTAAAAGTTTTTTGTCTAACACTATTTTTATTTTCACTCACACAAATGCAAAGCTCAGCTTAAGTCTAACGGACTAAGGTCGGATTGTTATAAGTAAAATAAACATTTTAAATGTATGTTTAGTTTTAGCAATAACACTTTACCCGTCTGAAATATATCGCTGATAAAGGAACGTGTCACTGAGGTACCTATTCGCAAACAGTAAATAAAAAAATATATATTCATGTACCTACATATTATCTAAGCCACGTTTCAATAGCATTACAATTAAAATACAGGGAATTAGACAGAATCTGCACGAAGCGGCCGAGTAATGAACGCGGGGTGGTGGGGCGGGAGCGCTTTTGAGTTCTGCCGACACGTCGCCGCTTCGTCGCGCGCTCGTGGCCACAAAATAAACAAATATTAGTTAATACAGAAGGTTTACTCACGGAAATATTGAACAGGCGGCTAGCTCTTTTAGTACTTGAACCGGGCTCCCCCTCAAAATGCATTAGCACGTTCTCTTCCTGCCGCACTAAAATAACGGGTCGCGGGCCACCAGAACGACGCGGCACTACCGGCTTTTTGTTACGCATACGCACCAGGGCACTCACAATCACACTAGAATTCCGCATTTGGTGTGGATTAGGGTACCTCTCAGCATACATCCTCAGAGCACGATCGCCATCATAATTTTTATTTATTTATTTCAAATAAATAATATATGTATATATACACACACACACACACACACATACACATATATATATATATATATATATATATATATATATATATATACACACATACATATACACATACATAAACATACATATATATATACAGGGTGACTGGTGCATTACTATCGATATTTGAGGACGTGATATTTGACGATCATATATGACAAAATAAAAATTAATATAACATAAATATTAATAAACTTCTAAGTAAAGTTAACCAAAAGATGCGTAATTAATTACGCATCTTATGACCACCCTACAGATTACGTATACACACACACACACACACACTCGCGCGCGGCGGCGTGTTGTTGTATCAGCACGCCGCCGCACGCGTCCACACTTGGAACACTTGGAACGTGTACACACTTTATTTATTTATACGGAAATTTGGTCAAAAATGAAGTACCTATTTTTTTACATAATTCGAATGAGAGTCATGTACCGAGTATGCTCCTTAAATATTGATAGTAATTCACCAGTCACCCTGTATATGTACATATACAGACACATATACATACACATACATAATAAAGTAAATATACAAGATATAAATATAACTATCATGAATCTGATATCACGTTTGTACTATAAGAATTTTTTCTGTATTTTCATAAGACAATGAAATTAGCCAATTATGGAGAACCTTTTTAGCTTCATTTAAAGTGCAACGTTTTATGTCACATAAGCTAGTTACTTTATTATATACAAAGTGGCAAATAAAAGGAATGAAACGTCGTGCAAAGGATGAATTAACGGTTGATACTGGTACTTTAAAAATACGACGCTTCAACATATTACAATATTCATTAGAGTTGACAATAGCTTTATGAACAGACAGAGTTATTTTTTGGATAAACAATTTACGGACACTGAGAACTTCACTTTCTTTATAAACGAGATCGGTTGGATATCTATACGGCCTCCGCAAGAGTACTTTTAGGACGGAACGTTGGGCCCTTTCTAAAATTAGCGTGGAGGTTTTAGAAGCGCTACCCCAACATCTGATACAGTAACTCAAAATTGATTGACATAGGGCGTAGTATATGGTTCGTAGAGTTTCTAAACTAGCTACATCTCGCAAATATCTTAATATATATATAAGTTTACGAACTCTCCCAACAATCGCTTCGATGTGAGCTTTGAAATTCAATTGTTGATCCAAAATAATACCTAAATATTTAATAGTATTAGTACTGTCTATTTTTTGACAGTTACATATATTAAAGTTATTTCTGCAGGAATGTATATATACACTAGACAATAATAACACTCATCATAAATAAGCACAATTTGGCAGACCCTGGCTAAAGCTGGGAAATTGTCGAGAAGAAGAAGAAGATAAATAAGCACCATGTTCACATACTCCTGCGCACTGAACTGATAAAGAGGCATCTTTCACACGAGAATGACGCAAGATGTTGCATAGGGCAATAATGGACGTCCGGTCCCCTTCAGCGCGTGAGATTACTACCGAATAAAATTATGCAGACGTTCGGGGGAAGGGGGCGGGGCGACACTTTAATATCGTAGATCAATCGATCGCCGCATACGCGGCCCGTCATTCATAAATAAATTGCGACGATGTTCAAGTATTGTGTTTCTTTTACATGTCAATTAATTTTACATTTTTATTGATTTTATTTAAATAAAAAATAATAAAAAGTAACATTTTGTTTTCGATTGGTAATATTTTTTTAACATGTACCTATGGATGCTATATTATTGCGGATTAACGGGAACGCACTCTGATAGTAAGCATACTGTATAGTTGTTATACATAAGTTTAAATTCATATAGCATTCAAACTTAGATAATTTGTACAGAAAATGGCTTCAAACATCTGTTATATTTTGGTTTTGTAATATATATTTATACAGAATAAATAACTTTGATATACTATGTAAATGTATTCTTGAAAAATAAAAAGCATGCGTGTTGTAAAATATTCATCGCATAACTTCTAGATCTATCCTAAGAGATACATATCTACTTGTATTTATAATATATTTGAAAGTGAGTTTAAGGATAAAAGTTTATATATAAAGAATAATCGAACGAAAGTTATAAAGAAATATAACAGAAATCAATTTAGTCAGTGGTGGCCTAGTGGTTAAAGGGCCCGCCTCTCGTTGCCTAGGGCGCGGGTTCGATCCTGGCCCGGGCAAGTACCAATGTGATTTTTCCGAGTCATATGTAATGCTGATTCCCAAAAGAGGGTTGATGTCAGGCAGGCGGCTGGTCGTAAAAACAAATAGCCAGAACTATTCACAACATGTAAGGCAGACCCTGGCTATAGATGGGATATTGCCAGGTAGAAGAAGATAAAGGCAATCAAAAATTAGTCCTGTAAAATATAGACAGTAGTGCGTAGTTAAATCAGTGGAACTAAGTGCGGGTACTGACTCGGAGTAGCTCTCTCACATAAAATATATTATCTAAGTTACAAACCGTGACTATAAAATTAATAATATCTAAAGTTACCGGATTTTTGAACTCCATTTAATTCATATCATGCTTTGTATTTCTTTTCTCACAAAGCTTTTGTAACAAAATAGCAAAATAAAAAAAACAAATTATAATGATATGTATAAAGCAGGTGTTATTTAAAAAATCTACTTTTAATTTACCATTATCATATACATTATCTACAAACCAGTATGCATCAAATGACTACAAGACAGGGAAAACTCAATTCCACATTAATCAGGCCTCGAGACAATATATTGCTATCGATAACAATATTCCTGAAAGAAAGCGGCGGTGTTATGCCCCACATCGCGATTTTCAATTCTCTGTCAGATTATTACAAGAAGAAATCACTGAGAGTTAACCCATGATTTTAAAGAATACTTGAGAATTATTGAACATAGTTTTTGAATGAAATTATTATCAATAACTACATAGTTGTTTCAATTTAATCAACACCACATGTCAGAGCCTTTAGATTTTGTGTAAGCCACTTTCTCTTTAATCCCCTGTTTTTCGCCGGTTTGGGTATAATGGTAGCAAATTTGATAATATACTCATAATTTTTGGTACAGATCTTATTCTAGTAGATCTTTATAAACCAGATATGTCTTATTGTTTAGATCTTAACTTCGATCAAAACAATTATTATTTATAATTCCAAGGTCCGAGGTTTTTGTAATAAATGATGAAACATCATATACTGTATTGGATTTTTGTTTAAACATTTCTAAATCAAATTAACAAAAAATATTTTATTTAATAAAAGAAAAAGATTTTCGCTAAAAATCTGTAATAAGTAGTTTGATTCAAAGTCAACCTTTCAAAGATAAACAAATATTATTGTTAAGCGCTACTTGCCTTCCTTTGAATAACCACTGTTACCAAGATATAATGGAAACATACCTCGACATTTATTAAAACCTTCAAGTCAGGGTTTTGCAAATACCCTGCGGACCGATAATCCATTACAGTTTTTTGATTTGTCGCGTTTTACTCGGGAACATTTTTCCTTTTTTTCGTTTCTATAATATATTTATATAAGTTGAGAATTTTCTTTTGTCTTATTGACCTCTTCCAATTTCACTTAAATAGATGGAAATATTCAATGCTTAAATGATTTCCAATAATATTTTTTTGTCAATCGAACTTTTATTAATTATAATACTTCTAGATGGACTTTCATTTAAATTTCTTGTAATCATTTTTCCTGATGATACAAAAAAGGCTATTAAGAATTTATAAAAATTATTAGTGTTATAGCTTTTTTATAACGTTTTCATTCAGGTGTTCATTCAATTCTTATTATAAGCATACATGTACCAGAGGTTCTACAGTACGAAAGCAAAGACGCCATTACATAAGATTGCGACTACATAACTAACAACGTGACTGTGTTGTGGTTTTACAATTTTCATGGATAGATCACAGCCCATGAGGCATATACCAATGGATACATGGATACGCAAAAACTTCAAGCTTTAGTAATACTAAAAAGTAAGGTATTGTAGTACTCACATTCATATAAACATTAATTTATATACCTTCAGTAAACAATATACAATGAAATGAATTGAAAAATGTATACGCCGTAATATAAAAAAACAAGTCCAACTTTTATGTTTGACATTATTTTCAGCTTGATCTATCATACAAAATATCAAACAATCCGTACACACGACATCGGGCGCTGCGGATTTTGTCTCCTGGCACAGAGCTGAAGGGAAACTGCACTTGCGTTGTATCGACTTTCCTTTCAGAAGATGAGCGTACAAGACCTATGAATATATTTGGTAAGTTTATGTTCATTTATAATTCATGCAATAATTTTTTTTATAACTTTCATTAAATATAAACTAGAAGCGTTTTCGGGTAAGTGGCAGAAGGCTGATAAGCAAAAGTAACAAGTCTTGTTTTAGCTTTTCTATCTGACTTCAACAATAGAATATTAAGCTTATTAAAATATACATATTTACATTTACACGTTACCTGAGTATAGTTTATAATTACAGGTTTCAGTGTATACTGTACAGAGCTCACAAATAGCACGCTACGGTAATAACTGTGTTCAATACGCTTTAAGCTTAAATATAACAGAATTTACTTCGTGCAACTTTAGCTGGACACTACATTTGACTGTAACGCGTTAACAAACGTTACATACAAAGTCTGAAAATCGACAATACCTATGTCTATTATTTCAAAAGATGGTTAAATTATTGAACTACGTCTTTCTATTCTTAACTATTCATAATAAAAATCGATTGTGTGGCTCTAACTCTAAAAATATGAAATAAAAATTCAAACATAAAAACAACTTTTGAATACATCATAAAATCTTTGGATATTTTTAATCACAGTTTACTGCAGGGAGAAGAGCTTCAACAGTGCCTGGGACTTGCGACCTAGGTGTAGGTTTAAGGGGCACCTAACTAACGCGCATTAAACGCTCACGCTCCACTGTCCAAGCTCATCTCTCTACCTCACCAAATTTGAAAAGAACCTACTAGGGCTGCCTTCGACGTACGCTCTAAGAATGAATTTATGTGAGTTCTGGACAAGCCCAAGTCTTTTAGTAGGTTAAAGACAGATTTAGCTGTTATACCTCTCGCTCCAACCTCTACCATGTACAAATCGACGACCAACCTATTTCGAGTTAGTTCGTTAATGAGCTCGTAATATTTATTGACCTTGATGGCATGGTCTTTGGGATGTTAGTTTTCCAAGGCATTGTAAGCTCTATCATCATAACGCGCTTTAAAATTCGCAAGTATAAAAATATGTCTGGTCTGCAGGAGGACGCAAAAATATCCTCGGGGATTTTCTTGAAACTCTTACAAATATTATTTGAAGCCATAAAAATATAATAAAGTTTCGCAAGCAATCTAAAGAATTTTAATATCAATAGTGAGCCTTACAATATATTCAATTATCCTAAAAGCGGTTTTGCTGCATGACGATAAGTATTTTTAAAAATCTTTTACCTTAAATGATTTTGCTCCCAACTCTTCCAAAGCGGTTCTATAATATACGAATACCTTTTGCAGTATAATGCATCCTTAAGTTTACCATGAATATATTCAAGAAGACTCGAGGTAGCTCTTAGTGGCTAATTTGGTTTCCGTTTTGAATAAAAATTACGAAACCTATTCAAAACCTATAAAGTTATAAAAATAAAATGATATAATTTTACTTAACACTATTAAAAAACTAAAGTTAGATTGTAAACTTTAGAACGAATTAAATTGAGCGTGTATGAAATTAAACAAAAATAAACCACGGAAACCAAAGCTAATCGAATACAAATGAGAGGTTAACTAAAGCGATCAAATACATGAATATTTGATAAGAAGGCAAAATAAATCACTTGATTCTGACACAAGATGTGACTGTAAATATACTAAAATAATGATTTTAATTAAATCAATACTTCTTATATAATTAAAGAGACTCATAAGAGAATTTCTGCTCATACTATCTTTAACCTTACTTTATTAAATAAATTGAAACAAAAATCTCATATATGAACCAAAAATAGGTAATTAATATACATAATTTAAGATCGAAAAGTACTAGAACATATATGTATATAACTGGAACAATAGCTTTGATACAAACTTACATATAAATCAACTATTTGCTTTTATTATCACTAGAATTATTACGAATGATGTTTGATTCTGCATAAAACTTGGGTTTATTTGCGAGGCAAAAAAAATTTTCCGGTTTTCGGTTAGCTTCCTCATTGCGTAGCGATGCATGACTAATTAGTCGATTAATTCATTACCGTATAACATATATAAGTATCTTTTCTCTATGTATTGAAATTTAATACATTAATTAAATTATTATAATTGTGTTAGTAAATTATTATGAATGATTTTTTTTTCAGTTCTAGAAAAAAAAATTGATATGATTCAAGGTCAGCCTAGTGTTGGATATTTGAATATCATTTTTTTTCTTGAAGGAGTATTTACCAGAGCTAGCTAGTTATATTCGCAGATAACAGATAAGATATTATGTCATAATTTTATAACCTTCACAATATTATCTATACACCTTCTAAAAATTAAATTTATACTTCTGTATAATATGACAAAACAAATTTTAACTTTATTCAGTCTAAGAGTTAAAATGTGAAGTCAGTCATCAGCCTATCAGAGCCCACTGCTGAGCAAAGGCCTTTCTCACATGGAGAAGGTTTGAGCATTAATCACCACGCTTGCTCAAGACGGGTTGGTGATTTCAAACTTATAATTGTGAAACTATAAGTCCAGGTTTCCTCACGATGTTTTCCTTCACCGTATGTCAATGGTGTTTAAATACTCTCAGAAAGTACATATGACTCCGAAAAATCACATTGGTACTTGCCAGGTTTGAACCCGCGCCCTCGGCAACGAGAGGCCACTAGGCCACCACTGTGTAAAAAAAATAAAAATGTTAAGTTTATACCTAACGCGTAATCACAAATTTAACAAAATTTGCGAGATAACAATTTGACAATTAAATTTAACTAAAGATCAACAAATACACCGAAGTGATATTTCTTTTAGAAGATAAAATTCCGTCATATATTTAAGAGTAAACAAATACGAACATATTTTAAAGATGTTAAAGAGGAAAACAAACTAAAAACCTTATTAACAAGCCAGACGCAGCGGTTCTGGGTAAACGTTGAAAAATTAATATACCGTAAGCAAATTTAATAAATTATTATGAGTCGTAATTAAATTCTACTTACATTTACTGATTAATTACCATAAATTCATAATTAATATAGACATTCGGTACAGAGATTGTATGGAAATATGGAAATAGTATGGAAATGTTCACTATTGATAAATTAAATTTAAAAAAATGTCAAATATATCCTGTTCATACAAAATAATACTTTTTTCTGTCTATATATATAAAAGAAAGTCGTGTTAGTTACTCCGCTTATAACTCAAGAACGGCTTTACCGATTTAGCTGAAAATTGGCAGGGAGATAGTTTAGAACCACGAAATTCCAATAGGATACTTTTTATCCCGTTCGACAGTATTCCCGTGGGACTTGACATGAAACGTCAGTCACTATAAAATTTGAAATAACGAAACATAATTGACAGCTATGCAATTGACGTATAATGACAGATATGTAATGACGTATATTGATATTACTAATTACGTAATTTGATATTTGTAAGAAATCTACTATATAAAAAGAAGTCCGGTTTTCCATCCTGACGCTATAACTTCAGAACGAAAGTACCAATTTCCACGGTTTTGCATTCGTTGGAAAGATCTCGGGCTCCGTGACAACAAAAAATTTCAACAGAAAAGGGGGAAATCTTTTGTCATATACAGCGCCATCATACATAACATGTACCACAAATCAATATCTTAAGTAGATGGTGCCGTCGCATGATACATTGTTTGACGGCTACTCATTGTTCTCTTCTCAGTTAATTTCATGTGACAAACCGGTATTGTGTTTGTAGTTTGAACTCTTAAAACCATTTAGTATTTGCGGGATAAATTTAGAAAATCATTGTTTTTCACATGGGCAGTTATATTTTGCGTGTTCACGAGTTTGGAAACCATCCGCTTTATTTGTGTTTAAGTTAGACCAAAAAACAAAAAATGTGGTTTACAAAGGACCACTTCAAAGAAACGGATAATTTGCGGACACGTATAAAGCTTCGATTCGGTATCTACTTTGGATTCACTTTCATTTACTTAGAGAAGTTCAACTAAATAACACTTCATTTTTGTAATCGAAATGAATTCATTACTGTTGTGAAATGAAATAATCCTTTTGAAATATAAAACAAAAAAAATCTTCATCTTTTAATCACCAAACGAAATAATACATAAAAGTATTCTTATATTTTTTAATATAATAATAAACCATTATAAAAGTACAATTTAATGGTTTATTAATTTAATAATAAACCATTAAATTGTACTTTTATTCACATATAATATATTAATTACATAACTTCAACAAATGAATCGCTATCACTTCTGAGACAATATAATATTAACAGTAGATTCTTCTCCTTACCTGTGAAGCAATGAGAAATGAAATACAACCTCTTCAGAAATCGGAAAACGGCAAAAACCAAATCAGTGTTAAAATTTATTGGTATCCATGAATTTTAAAATACAATTTCATATATACGAGTTTAGTTCTCTGCTTTTAAATAAAATATAATTGTAGTTAACGTATTCACGTGTTTAATGTTTTACAAAACACCTCAAGAGATACCTTGTATTACTTGAATTATGCTAAATTTTGCACAAATTTAAAGAAAATGAAATTCTAATTTAAGACAGACAGGTGTTTAAGACTTCATTTGGCAAATTTTCTCTCTGTTACTTCAAAAGAAATATTTAGAGGGTTTTCGTAAGTCGATATTATTATAACTTTCCTTTAGTCAATTTAGTAAAAACTTTGTTATATCAGAAGCGACATACAAAAAGGAATAAAATAGACTTCATTTCGAAGATATTGTTCCACTTATTCCACATAACTGTGATGAATAAAATCATTAACTTACAAGTATTTTAAGATCTCTTTCGTTTTAAATTACCATGTATTTGCTATAACAATAAACGTTGACACAAAAACATATACATATTTGAAATTTATGCTGGGTGACATGTCATTTATTTTGAAACAACCTAATTACTCAACAACAATAACCCATTAATAATGAAGCAAAATAACCACTAATGTGTATTTTGGATAGTTATTACTCCCTCGCTACTAATAACACGACATAAATGCTGGATATATGAATAAATCATTTGCTTACTTATTATACGTATAATTAATTTCTCTAATAGTAATATTTAACATAAACGCAATAATAATATTTTTCTATTATCAACAAATATAATTTTAATGAATGTAAAATACGAAGTATATTTATACATTTTCCGTTATCGTATTTTGGTTAACTTGGAGCAAATATTTTTTAACGCAATTCCATATGATTAAAATGTAGTTTCTTTGATTTACAGTTTTAAAGTTATTCTAAATAATCATATTGTATACGTCGCTGACAATTACTATCTACTCGTATTAGTACAAACTTTTCATCCAGAATCGTTTATTGATAAAACCATATCGTACTCATAAACGCTTCTCACATTAAAATTATACAAATAAAAATAATACTTATCAACTGACAAATGATTAAGTTGATTCCAAAATAATATTACAATTTGAAATAACTTTGAAAACTTTAATGGAAAGCAGTGTTTATATGTATATAGTGAAAAATCTCATACATGATTTGAATAAATCAATACTTCTTTTATTTAGTATAACTATTGACGTGAACGTTGGTAATATAACCAGTATTTTCAGTACTTTGAAATTTTGAACGAAACAATTCAAATATTTCACAGGAGTGCACTAACAACCAAACTATCTGTTCGCCGTTGTTATACGCTTCTGGATTAAATTACATACCTATTCGTATATATTTGGGAAAAAAATAAGAATCCGTACTGTTATGTAATTAGTTTATAGTTAAAGAAGAATAAATAACGGGACTTACTACATTATAGTCCTAAAATACATAGGGAAATCTTTAAAAGTCTTATTACAAAAAATAATGTTCACTGCAAAAATTCTCTATTAATAAATTTACATTTAATTAATGAGCATCCACAAAATGTATTAAATATTTATAAACAAATCCATTATATCAATAACATATATTTGATATTTCAAAATTGATGAAATAATCGTAAATTTATTAAAATTCTCTGTGACATGAAGTTCCACTCGCTAACTACTTCAGTAGAAAAAGGGATTTATTTTTAGAAACAAAATTTACTTTCATTCCTTCATTGATTTCCTACTATTCTCTGATTTCTGAAACAAAATTTATGAAATTTTGCAATATCTTTTATGTAAAAGGAATAAAATTATGTATGAAAGGCACAAAATAATATGTATCATCTTTTTTCTCATTATTGAATAAAGTCAAGATTTTTTCTAATTATACTTCTCCAGAAGTAATAACAAACAGTTATGATACGATTCCCCATTTAATTTCAACGTTGAAAATTTGAAAATTGAGATTGTTTTATAACCTGACGACATAGTCTGATATATTGTTTTACAATTCGTATGACACACTTTTTGCCGAATTTTCACAGAACTTTTACATCGGAAACATTAACGCTGCAAAATATTTGGCTGAAATAAAAATCGTAAAAGCATACCTTTTTATATAGTGTCCATTATAAAAAAAATGTTTCTAGTATACAGTACAAGTTTCCTGGAAATATTTCAACGAATTTCAATAATTATTTTTTACTAGTAGTTGATGAAGTATATTATGAAGCATGATGAATATTGCAAAAGTTCAAGGCTTAAACCAAATTAAACGTATATTTTCATTTAACAAAGGAACTAAAATAATTTCGTGGAGCTGTTATCTGAAGTGATTCCAGTTATAACAATGTTATCTGATCACAACGGCTATTATATGTAACCAATCAAAAATTTTATTTCTTATTTACAAAAATTTGAAATGGCGTAATAAATAAATATTTTCATTTAAAAACTCATTTGCTTTGGTTAAAAATACTGTTTGTGTTTAAAATTAACAATCATTCCAATTTTAATTATTAAATTCTAGTAAATATATTTTGGACTGAGGTTACAATCTCTATATTGAGACTGTATTCATCGTCTGTTGAATATCAGATGTTGAATAAAAATTTTGAGAACATTCTTATACAAAAGATGTATTTAATAATAACTATCAAATAGTGAAAATATAACGAATGTATAACAAAAATTCTTGATTTATCTTAAAAAATATAAAACACGATAATATTTACGCTGATACACGAAATATTTCACATTCATCAGTTTTTTGGATTTTTATGTATGTTCTTTTTATATAGATCCAAACATAAGTACAAATGAGCACATCCATTGTTTGAGTCGACATTCAGGAAACGACAAAGGTGAAATATAAAATATAAAATGACAGAAATATTCGTGACGAATAATATATTTTTACAATACGTTTTTTAAGAATCTTACTAATTATATTTGTTATAACCATACCCAATTTTGAGCCGAATAAGGCAAATCAAAAATTCAACTTCTGTATCTGTCTTTAAATATTAAAAAAAATCATAACTATCGCTTGAGTATTCTAATGCATCAAAGATTTTTATCATGTAAAAGCAATTTGAATCACTTAATAGGTATCTAATTTGTTTTGCAGGTCACACGATAGAAGTTGCGCCTTTCACGTTAATTGTATGTGTAAGACTATATTATTGTATTAAAATCACGTAAATTTAAAATCATATAGCATTGAGATAATTTTATTTAGTGCATACTAATATGTATGCATATATAAGGTATGTTTAAAAAACAATTAAATTACTTATAATTTAATTAAGAAATTCAGGCAATTAATTATGTACATTAATTAAATAGATTGAAAACACTAAAGGCCGAATGAAAAATTATAGTTTTCTATACTAACTAAAGAACGCTTTTCAAAAACCTTAAGTTACAATGTAGGACTATTTCAAGGTTGTTGTCTATCTCATATAAGGTTGTTGTCTATATCTAGCCTTCGCTGACGATCTCGCAATATTGACACGTAACCCCAAACATTGTCAAGTACTATAAGATGAAGTGGATAAATTCTGTGAGTGGACGGATGGATTGAGAGCAAAACCAAGTAAATTTCACTGTCTGTGTCTTGGTAGGTGGAATACAAGGTACACCTCATACGATCCGGGACTATCGTTAAGCGGTCAATGCGTTTCTATGGTTACGGAAAATGCATAAATTCTTTAAATCAGCTTATTTAAATTACTCTTTTAAAACTTATGACCTTATTGTTCTGGTAAAATATTTTTTCTTTTTCTTATATTTAAATCAATTTATTGAATAAACTTATTTTAATTTATCTGTACAAACGCTAACCTTATTTATGATTAAATCATAATCACTACGCTATTTTAATCAAGGTGCATTTTGTTATATATTTTACTACTTGTTTTGATTCCCCTCAAATTTTAGCTCTTACAAATCTATATATATATATAAAAGAAAGTCGTGTTAGTTACTCCACTTATAACTCAAGAACGGCTGAACCGATTTAGCTGAAAATTGGCAGGGAGATAGTTTAGAGCCAGGAAAATGCAATAAGATACTTTTTATCCCGTTCGACAGCATTCCTGTGTGACTTGACATGAAACGTCAGTCACTATAAAACTTGGAATAACGAAACACAATTGACAGCTATGCAATTGATGTATAATGACACATATGTAATGACGTAATTACTAGTTTACTTTTTACCGTGATTTTAACCGCTGTTTTTGATAGATTTAAATTTTTTACTATTTACGTAAAACCCTATGAATGAAAATATTTGTGAACAATTAATATTTACTTATAAAAAATACAGGTTTTAAAATTTAATTAGTATTCAATTATATATAATAATAATTTTTCTATAGCTTTTAAGGTGTCCAAATTTGTTTTGATAATTATGAAACATAAGTAAGTAAAATAGAAAAAACATAGTAAACGAGAACGTAAAATAGAAACTAGTCTTCACTACATGTTTCACTAAAATCAGTATCAGTAACAACGTATTGCCGGCCTTGTCCCACGAATTACAATGACAGCTGTTTTTTCAAACAACATCCAATCCAATCTTTCCGATCTCAATACACTCGTGTGAATTGGAAACTAGACTGCACCTGCTACTTCGGTTGATAGCTGCAGTTCAATTTTGGAAAAAGCATACTGACATTTTTTCCATGGTTAATGAAATGAAATTTTAAATCAGTTTCTTTTTAATATTTATGAAGCCTAAAATAACAAATATAATATATTTAATGTATTTTCTATCAATGAATTCAATAACTGATTGTTTTTTTAAAAAGCAACTAAATACTAATTGAAAACCAATTCTGCTATACCTACTACTGCTTATAATTTTACTGGCATGCAAGATATACTTAATCGAGTTATTATATTCCTATGCCAAAAAATCTTAAGTAGTTTTGAATAGCAGCAAAAACTCTTACATTGCTCGACCGATATTTACTAAACATAGCAAAGAGCGTCCGCAGGGAATACTTATTATAAAACGATAAAAACTGCATCGGAATCATTCAATTTACTGTAGAGCTACATTGCCACTGACAGACACGCACACATTCTCGGATACACGTGCGGTCACATAGATATCTACGTTAACTTACAACACCCATCTTTTTCCGTCAGAGGTTCTAAAATATAATGTATACCTTCTACACAAACTAATTAGGATTCTAATAAAAAAAACCTGCAAAATTTTTAATAAAAAATAAGTTAAGGAGTAAACTGAATTAACCAATCAATATTGTCCAAAGAAATAATTTCATGCAAGTAATCTTGTCCCTGAGTCTTGGGGCTTCGAAAAATATATGTATTCATACTAATTCTGTGGTAGAAATGGGACTTTGAAGGCATATAATAGAGGCTTAGGATCGTTAGCCTCAAATAAATTTCCCAGGAGACACGTATTTTACATTGTCTGGGACAGCCAAGATGCCATATGATCTGAAATATTGTTGGAACTAGAGTTTTTATATTTTTATGATTAAAATATGATACGATCTAAGCAATATCTTAAAAGAACACAAAATTATACCATTACTTACCATATGCTTTATCTATATGGCTTACAATACATAATGTAAGAACATTAATTATAATAGATTTAATTTTTTAATGCAATTGTATATTGATTTTAGCCAAAATATGTTTTTACGTTATTACGGCTTATTGCCTTCATCAAACTGAAGAGTTTATGTCCAATAAATAAACAATGTAACTAAATAGAAGTAAATTGATATAAATCTCTTTCTCTCTCTCTCTTACACTTTCAAATTGAAAACTATAGGTTTTATTTTGAATTTTACACTATTTATCTTACCATAATGTAAAGAATAATACGACTACTTAATAGATATTGATACTTAAATAGGCTTTACAACTATGAGCAAAATTTGTAAACAATCTACAGTTCAAACTTTTAAGTCAGCAGAAAATCAGATAGAGATTGAGATTTTCAAGCTTCAATTAAGGCAAAAAGTTAAACTGAAAAAGTAGTTACAAAATTTCAAATCAGTATCACCAAAGATAATTTGTATACGGGATGAATTTATTTTATCACCACTACACTTTAATGTTTTTAAGCAATTTGTTATTTTACACAAATGTTTTCAGTCCCAACCCATTAGACAATAGACAGTTTAGTTTCACGATATTTGAATTAAAATTTATTATCAAGAAAGGTCGACTAATAGCCAAACCCAAATTAACGTTATAGAGTAATAATGAGAAATAAAGTTATAATGTATTTCGTTCTTTCATGTTTCATTTAAGACTCACCAGTCGTTAACAAATAATCCAATACTGTCTCGTAAATCAGATACACATAATAATTGTTGTAATTATTTATACACTGAATTCCATTTTCCCTGATATATAACATTATTCGAGTCAGCAGATCAAAATTAATATTTTAATTTGGACAATGGTAATGAATAAAAAAAATGAAATTAAAAGTATAATATTTTCATGTCAACTGCGGGTTCGGACGGAACCCAGAAATATAACATTCATTCAGATATACGCATGTTAAAATTCAACCACAATATTTATTAAAATTTTAAATAAGCACAGGAACATGACAAAACACTTGCACAAATTAATGAAATTATAAATCCTTCCCAGCTGATACGAGGGAAATGAAATGGAGACGAGTGTCTTCTTGTGTATTTGTATTTAGCAAACGATTGTAATGCGACTTGTGATAGATGAAGAAAAAAAGCGAGAAACTATTACTATTTAAGTAAGCAGCAAAACAATCATAAGTGGTTTTCTGAATGTAATTACTAGAACTTTTATGTTTAAAATTTCAACTAACTTATTAATTACACATAATTATAGTTTGAACCTAGAATAAAAATTAATTTGGTTTTGGTTTTATTGCCAAATGTTAGAATTATCGGTCGTTTAATAATTATCAACATAATTTGTGACCCTTTTGAATATACTTTTAGAGTAATAACACCTCTTTGTCACTCCTCCCCAGCCCTCTCCGTCTGTATCATTCTTATTTTTTCATTGGTAAAAGTATGTTTCTAAATACTCACACTAATGCTTTCGCGACTTTTTTACTCACAGCCTAAAATTGAAATATCTATAAAAAATGCGACTTTTCCCTGATCTACAAGTCAAAACGTAAAAAGCTGTAGTGATATTTTAATGTTTTGAGACAGGTTTTTTCCATAATTTAAACTTAGCTTTCACCAAAATTAGAGTCGCGAATGCATTAAAGAACCGATTTTTAGATAATTGTTCTTAGAAACTTGATCTTGATAAGGGAAAAAATTCGTGAAGTAGTAAGGGACTCGTGGTAGTAGAGTTTGTTATCTTTTTAAACATTTATCTTCTGTTTGTGGTTAGTCCAGAATATAATCTTTTGGAACTCGACCTATAATAACATAATTACTCTTTCCTCAATAATTTATTTATGGTAGAGAACAATGAAATTTTGATAAACAATAAAAAACAAGTGGTTTGATATCATACAGAACTCAAAATTCTACGATAGAGGCAATAATACACAATTTAAAAAATCACGCATAGATAAAAAATAATTTCTCTAAGTGTGTGTGTGTTCCATATATAACATTAAATATTTGAGAACTCTTATATTATGAAAATATCTTGATAGCACTCAAAGGTAAAAAGAACGACCGCATAATTAACAATGACAGAAAAACAAACCAAGAATCCTTTGATCTCAAAATCTTTTAATGTAAAATACTTTAACAGTATAACAGCCACGTGAAATATTTTTGTTTTACCTGTCTTTCAAAAATACCTTTTACATTATTTCTTTACATGATTGTTTTGAATTCAAAACTATCAACAGCTGAAATTCGTCATATATTTAATTATTTTATTAGTAACCTAACAATTTTATAAATCAGAGGTCTTAGCAATCATTGAGTAATTTGTAGTAATATATATAAATTAATCAAAACCGATCTGTGCCTTTTATTGTTCCGCTGTATCATATTTTTTTGGCTAATCCTTTTTTTAAATCCATGCCGGTGCAAGTGCATTGTATCCAATAAAAATGTTAAGCTGCCGTTCGTTTCAATCTGTATTGGGTATCGCTGCTTTTGGCAGATTTACATGCATGTAGAAGCTTCGCCGCTATTCGCTTGTTCCAATATACTAGTTGCTCGATACAGGGACCTTTAAGTTGCAAACATCGTATCATGCGCTCTTCATGTTAAACTTCGTCTTTTGTTTTTGAGCTTGTTTTAGATGAACAAGACAGAACTCTACATATTTGAAGAGATGGCTAGTAATTGGTGAATCTGTATGCGTATTGTTACAGACCTAGAATATTAAATCTTTATCTTGCATTCGTATTTCCATTATAAATATCGTAGTATAAATAAATTTTATAAATGTTTTGAACATACAATAATATTTTAAACATATAGTTTTCTTACGTGTTACTTCAGACAACGATGTTTCTCGTTATATGAAAGATATTTATTTCCAAATGTTTTAATAAAATTGAAAAGTAAAGTTCTTTATATTATTAGGAAATAATTATAAGCACTGACTTTCCTTTTTACAAACGTTGCTATATGATAAATGATCACTTAAATATTCCTATTTTAAAAATTTATTTTATATAAATAATGTTTTTAAATTATAAAACATAACTGATATACAAAAACAAAAAAAATATTCCATAAGTATATATTTTGTTCAACTTCATATAGAAACAAAAAATGAAATTTTTATCAAGTGGTATTAAAATACTAAACATTACAAAACTTCTTTCAAAAATAGTATATTTTAAAATACAAATTAATTCATTTCAATGTTAAATAATTCTGATATATTCCTTTGATACTTAAAACTCAGTGTTGTTATAACAGAGATGATTACTAATTCATATTGGAATCGATTGTTTACATTTCAATAAATTACTATTTACTTAGTTACTTCAATTTTACTTTAAAATAGAGCAATGCCTTTTATATCAATTTAGGTTATAGCTTCTTTAAGGCTGAATTTAGGATATATCTCGCCTTCATTCATTGGACCCAATAAAAATATAATTTTGAATGTTATATGAGGAAAACACTAAAGAGTTTTATATTAAAATAGTTTTCATTAAATTTTGCGTCTCATTTAAATATTCAAAGATATTTAAATTATTTAAAAAAATAAATACGCGTCTATTTTCATTCATAACATTAAAATATCTTAAACAAAATCACCTGCTCGCACTCCCCAAGCACTACGCATTTGAACACATACACCTAATAATACCTCGACTGTATTCACTAAATCCACTCATTCGTGATGAGTTATTTGTGAGACAATTCTCACACGGAATTTTGAAGAAAATCTTCCATTAGAATACCTACTCTGGAATATATGTATAGGATTACGAGGACTCGCGAGATTTGTGTTGGGTGCGTGATTTATCCAGCTTGAAGTGTGATTTGCTACACTCACATACAATGAATTTGAATTTATTCGTAATGTCCGCAGCAAATCTAAAATGATTTATTTTTACATTATCAAAAATTTAATTGAATCTTGCTTAATGAAAAGATTGTTGTCATATAAATTATACAATTTTTTACACTTCCAATTGTTAATTTTAGTATAAAAGCAAGGCAAGGATATTAACAAGGAATACATGACACATACGATTCTCAGCAAAATAACTTATCATATCGAATAACAATTAGCGATAAATTTCGTGACCCAACCAAAGTTAAATTACTGCCGCTCTAATTGGATCTCAGTCAGTGAAATACATATATGAGGTCGTATGATGTAGTGTATTAACTTTACCTTCACAGAAATAACCGGGACTTGTACAAAATGATTAAATTAAACTAATTTTAAAACTGGAATTGTGGTTGAGTTTATAAAAATGAAATAAAATTAAATCTTAAAAAAAAACATCTATTCGCAATATGGTGTAATTTACCTTTACATTCGTTTTAGACATAAAAATTACCTAAATTTTTTTCTCTATCTTAATAATACAATGTTGTTTAAACTAATTCTTAACAACGAAACACTAAATTCAATAATTTTCAACCATCATTTTTAAAGGATTTATTCTGGTATTTTTTTAAGTTACTGTCATAAACAATATATTTTGCATATTTTAATGACTTTATTAAGCGCGGATAACATAATTAAAACAAATTTGATTTTTAATCGCATTCTGAGACCTTGTGGTGGTCCATAAATAAAAACGATTTTACTTTACTCTTACCTAGAAACAAGACGTGGATCACAATATATTCCATTTAGCATTTCACTAGTGTTAAAAATATTATAATATACCATTATTATGAATTAAATACGTAGAAACTGAACCTTAATTAGGAATAATGGTATTTAGAAGTGTGCAACATTTACGCTGAATGTATTATATTAAATTATATGCAGATACAATAGATAACAAATTACTAAAATAAAGATAGTTTCAAATGAGATTGGTATTACGACAAAATTTACATTCCATAACAGTTGACTAATAAAAAATTCTTAGAATCACAACCACTTCATTTTTCACTACATCATCAACAATCAAACTATAAATAAAGAAAATTTCAAATCCAAATGGATATTTTTTCTCTTTGAAATGGAAAATCACTTAACCTCATTCCGTTTTTAATTGGAATATGTAAAATTCTATTGTTTCCTTATTCAATTACTGTTTTAGATTCGTTCGCTTCAATCTACAGTGTAAAATTAAAATGATGATAAAATATTTATTTTACTTAAATTACGCATTATATTTTTTTTTTATATTTTACTTTATTTAATTATAGTCCGCAGATAAGAAATAATGTTATATTGAGAAGGTTCTAAGGATGTAAGTCATAATTACTAAAGAACTGATTTAAACTGAAGTTGGGAACATTATATAAGTATTACATACATACAGTATAGATACATACAATATCGATATGTTTTATCAATAAATTATTATTATAAGCAGAAGTAAAATCACTACATCATTACAAATATTAGTCATTTTACTCTTACACTTTATAGTAGAGAAAACTCATTTTAAATCTTTCAATAACACTATATCTTTTAATAAGGTAACTTATATCACTAGAATTATAATAAATTTCAACATTATTTGCCATCTAATTACTATTCTAATCTTTCAACCGGTTCAATTGCTTATCGATATTCATATATCAACAATTGAATACTGTAAACAATTGTATATCAGCAATCAACAATTCGACTATATTTTAATAAACACATTGTTAAATTGACTTTAGGGCAAACAAATTCCTTATGAGATCCTGAAACGTCAATATTGTGACTGGAATGTGATTAGTTGGAAGGTTATTTCTTAGGTAAAACCATTCCAGGGAATAACGTAAGAAGTTATCCTCTTCATTTAAGAAATACTATCCGTATTCAAAATCTGTTATTGTAGTCAACCCAATTATAGAGTTTGTCAATGACTTTGCAATTCTAGACCCAAAAAACCAAGACCAAATCCTTTAAACAGATCTTTAATTATAAGCTCTACATTAATCATACATCTTTAAAACAAAAACTTTTCTAATTAAGGGTCTTTCTTCGTCTTTGTATCTCCAAATTTTGGGCACATAACGGATCTAGTGCAGTTTTGGGACAACCTCAACAGTCTTTTGAACGTATGAATCAGATTTATTTTAAAGTCGCGTCAATTCAACCCCGTGGCAGTCATGAGTGTTAGAGGAACCCTCTGTTTTTTGTTCAATTAAAAACTTTTGTTAAAAGTCAATGAAATATTTTCCAAATCCATAAAAAAATAACGACAAACTTTATGCTACTACTAAACTAACTAAACTAAACAAACGATGCTTTATTATTCTGTATTATTTTCCTATTGAATTTGAATTTAAAATGATTGCAGCGGATTAATCAACTTTTTCATCTCCTGGATGCTTTTATCGTTAAAGTTTCCTTT
Organism: Danaus chrysippus; assembly: GCA_916720795.1. Taxonomy (NCBI): domain Eukaryota; kingdom Metazoa; phylum Arthropoda; class Insecta; order Lepidoptera; family Nymphalidae; genus Danaus; species Danaus chrysippus. The sequence continues at coordinate 16,523,579 of CAKASE010000049.1, read as the reverse complement.
GTAGCTCACCTGTGGAACGAAAATAAGATTCAACATTTTACTGAACTAATCCTCTTCCGTCACGATTTTTTTTCTAACTTATTGTTTTTATAAAGCATAATTTACCTGGAAGAGAATGGGGCCAACTTGCTACTTAGTCTTAATTCAGTCCGAGCAGATTAGTAAAAAAGTGATTTAATAACAATGAGATAATTTGTTATCTTAAAATATGTACAAATATTAAGAACAGTTTCACGCTAAGTCATCTATGTAGAACTATTAAAGAATGCATGAATATATTTTACTGGATTTGTATTCTGTAAAATTAGTTGCTCGTTTGAACTCGGTTATATTGAATTCCAAAGACCTTCGCAAATCAAAATAATCATGCTCTAAATAAACGCGAATGCAAAAGGAGCACCTATTTCTATATCTCTTCAATATCTTCGGAATATATAAAATCTATCTTCTTATGTAATATTATAAAGAGAGTAAGTAGCTGTTAAAGTATAATATTGCTTTCTTATTTTGTTATTAGTTGTTGTAATAATGTTGTGGTAAAAGACAAAAAGTTTAGGTGATTAGTTCATTGTAAAAACATCCAAAAAACAAACATCCAAAACGTAATACAAACCCTTTTTAATTAAGAAAAGCCGGTGACAGTTAATTACAATATACACTATTTTAGATGATTTAACTTGTGTATTAGGTAATATACTCATGGCGCGTATGCTATTGGAAAACATGTCATTAGGAGTCAGAAGGAGAAGAAAAACGAATAAGAGGGTATGAAATCTGCATTTTATAACAAATTATAGTACTTTACTCTATATCTGAATCCATACACTGCTAAAAGCTACTTATAACAATCGATGTACGCCAACGTAATCAGATGCTCATGAACTTTCTCCACACTATTACATAGTCTTAGCACGGTTATGAAGTCATCAAGACTAGCAAACGCTTGGCACGTGACTTGAAGAACTAATTCTACCATTCAACAATATCTAAGACGTCATTTAGAAAAGGTACATCCAAAAAAGGATACACAATTCACTTACCTTTATTGAAGTTGTCTTCTAATTTTAATACAATATTTATTTTTATCGAAAAATTTGGTTTTTAATTTTTAATCCTTGTGCCTTGATAAATATTCCAATATTATATTGATGAAAGATCGAAAGTAGCACTGAATTAAACCTTATGTGCTAACAAGAAAATAATATACTTATATTTTATAACGAATGAAAATTTATACATAGGAATAGTTTTATTGCTTCGTATTAAAATGCCTCTAGATCAAATAAGATATAAGAATATGGAGCATTTTTATTTTTATCAATGAATTTACTTCTCATCAAAGTTCACATCACGTGTTCAATTTACAACTTCACTTTAACAAGATTTATTTACGATTAGTGAACGGGGGTTGAGCCGATCTCGGCTGACCTCTGCTTGGCCTTAAATGTATACACTTCGTTTAGATTGCATTTATTCTTGATGTATATTACATAGTATGGAAGAATTAATAAACTACTACGAATAAATATTTAGAAAAACGATTATTGATATAAAAAAGTAATAAAAAAATATATGAAACTTAAAATATTTAAGTGTTTTCTTGCAAACATACAACTGTACAAATACATATATAAAGTGAAATAAAATAACTTCTTCAAAGGTTACTCATCGTTGTTGCAAATAATTAAAACCCATTTTTATATAGAATAGCTTCATTTCCCTAACTATTAGCAATTGTGGCTACCGGAATTTATTCATTAAACAGTGGCATAGCAGACAAAAAAGCAAACTGTTTTATTTGCTTTCCAATTTACTAACGAAAAGAAATGTTAACAATCTTCTAGTTTCTAATGTTTTTGAAAACATAAGATAGTGTAAGCTACAATGATCAATACCTTTAATACTTTTTTCCCTGGTAGTTGAGAAAAACATAAAATCTCGTTAATAACTTAGCAATTTTAACTTTAACTCAGTCATTTTATTAGAAAAACGAATTTGTTAAACAAGTAGAGAAAGTATTGGTGTTTTTAATTTATATTGTATTTTTAGAATTTTAGCAATTTATTATTATTAATTGAGGATAATCAAATTTATAAAACTATATATATTTCATTTTAAACCTTTTATAGCTATAACACGATTTGATATTTTCGTAATAGATTTGTTCTTTCAGTATTAAGAGCCAAAAATAGCATTTATCGAAAATTAACAATTGTTTTTTACTTTAACCTCCTCGCTAATGTTATTCTTTTCACATAAAAAAAACCCACTGGATACTTGGCTCTTTATGTACATATTTAATTTTTAATTAAACAAAAGTAATTTTAAGTACTTTTAGCTCTAAAAGTATGAAAATACGCGCTAACAAAGAAAATAAAAATTTTAAAAGTAACAATAGACGCAATGTCTGTTACCGCAATACAGAACTTTCATAGAAACATATATGATTTTTTTAGTAGATGTTCAGTTTAATATCCTTTTAACAACAAAAGTGAATTGTAGTTTAATATATTTTAATGTATAAAAGGTTTTTTTTTATGTTTAAAACGTTTAAAAGTAATTGAGCAACATAACTCTTTTAACCTCTAATCTATATGTAGTCATTTTATTTAATAATTATAAGGGTATGCCCTTTAATTTTACCACATCTTTCTCTATCCCTAAATTGTCTATAAAAGACAGTAAGAGGATTTTAATAGAATGTCTATGGGCGTTCACTTACCACTAGATGGACCAGCTGGTAGTTTACCTTCCAATAAGATACTTCGTTAAAAAGATACAATAACAATAATTCTTTATAAACAAGAGACGAAACTTCTCAGCATTCAATGGATTCACTCTGCGGGTGCCGGGTCCATCGCGTTGCAGGGAGAGGAGCTTCAACAGTGCCTGGGACTTGCGACCCAGGTGTAGGTTTAAGGGGCCCCTTAACTAACGCGCGTTATACGCTCACCTCCACTGTCCAAGCTCCTCTCCCTACCTAACCAAATTTGAAAAGAACCTACTAGGGCTGCCTTCGATGTACGTTCCTAGAATGCATTAATGTGAGTTCTGGACAAGCCCAAGTCTTTTAGTAGGTTATAGAGAGATTTCGCTGTTATACCTCTCGCTCCCATCTCTACCGCGTACAAATCTACGACGAACCTATTTCGAGTGAGTTCGTTTGTGAGCTCGTAATATTTGTTGACCTTGATGCTATGGTCTTTGGGGATGTTGGTTTCCCAAGGGACCGTAAGCTCTATCATCACTACGCGGTTTAAAATTCGGGAAAACAAAAATATGTCCGGTCTGGAGGCCGACGCACAAATATCCTCGGGGATTTTATATTGTTTTTAAAACTCTATTAATATTATAATTGCGGCTTTCAATTCGTTTTTTTTTGTTTCTAAACCCTTAAGCAACTAAAAATTTAAGAGTTTGAATAAAAATATTTTCAAACTAAATGATTTGGACTCATATGTTCTCTAAAAATGGAACCACCCGTTTGCCTTGGCGGAATAAATATTTTGATCTACAAAATATTTGTTTTCTATAACATGTTTGTTTACCATCGAAATGTAAAACGTGTGTATTTTGAGAAACAATAGGCTTTTCACATGAAAAATGGTTTATCGTATAAGTTCATATATAACAAAAGAGTGGAATTATAATATTGTAGGTTACCCCTGCAATGTTTAAAAAGTATTAATAGACAGCTAAATATAATAATATTTGTGATACCAAAATACTCCTGGCTCCTTTCCATAAACAAGAAAATTTCATATAAATGATAGAAAATCAAAAAGTTGTATTTTAATGGTTGGATTATCAAAGGATCCATTTAATCTAAATAATTAATAAAAATAAATAAGAACAAGTATTGATTAGGCTATTTTGTATAACATTACCATTGAAATCAAAGTAATTTTGACTACAAGATTGTGATATTTAATGTACTGTATTCTGTAGGATAACTTTAAATTCCTTTCCGACATCCAGTAATTTAATATAAATTGCGGTTTTTTAGTTGGTGTTTTTATTTTGTAGTAACATTGAATTTCATTTGAATTAATGTAAATACATTTACAGAGATACCAGCAAAGTTACGATATTATAGAGAAAGGTAAAAAGATCCGTAACTATTGAAAAATTTAAAATTGTTTGAACTGGGAAGATATCAATTGACCAGAAAGAAATTTCAAAATTAAAAATTTATCAATAAATTAAACATACTATACAATTCCAGACATTTTATTATATTTAAATGTACGGTATTTATTTAACTGACTTTACTGCATAAAACTTAAATATTATGCATTTTATATCATACTTACTAGGAATAATTGCCAAGTTTCATGTCTGAAGTCATCATTATATATTATAATTTAATTATCATTTGTCATATTTAATTTGAAAAACTTTAAAGTTATAACGAGGTACTGAAGTGACGTACCACTGTAAATTATATTGTAATCGTATTTACTTTAATTGAAACCTTAGCATAGTCAAGTAGTATAAGTGTAAGATAAGGAATACAAAGGAAACATAACAATTAGTTAATCCATCATAAATTATGCTTTATAAAAATAATACCGAGTCACATTAATAAGGTTTACTTCAAAAACCAGAACTAAAATACATCAGCCACACATTATCGCGAGCCTTCCCGCCACCTGCGCCAACCTAGCTTCGTATTTAACTAACAACGGATTTGCTACACTGGAAACGATTTGTTGAAATAATTTTATTCTAAAAAATATGCTCTCACTCATCTAGAAAACAATATGGTTATAAAAATTATTATATATGACTGAACAATAATTTAAAATTACCATTATTTTTCGGTAAAATGTTTCTGTAAATTTCAAAACTTACAATTACTTATAAAAAGCAACTTGGTAAATAAAACAAGAATTATTAATTACTAAAATAATTATACAAGAATTATAATTTGTATTAAATTACAATATGAAAAGAAGAGTATGTTAATAATCTCTTCCATATTATTTATATCTAATACTCGTAAGTGGCACACGGGGCACTCACAATCTTAGCTTCACACCCTTAATTGTATTTAGTTAATTTGCATACGAAATTTCAATTACAAGCCTGTTAAATATATCTAGTACATTATTATTATGATTCAGTGTGAAGTTTCTGAAACTCTTATGTAATATTTGTTATATTTACTTCTTATTATGATTTGGTACGTCGTTGTGATCTCACATCATATACATATTTTCCTGCATTTTAAAATCACCCACTCGGTATAAAGAACATGCCTTATATAATTTCGTTTTGGAGCTTTGAAAGTAACTTAGTATAGTATTGTTGTTTAAAAAATGTAGTTGACAGTTTTTGTTGACAGGTCCATATCGGTACTCAGGTTTTCATTGTTCATTCTCAAGTTCAATATTGTTTGAAAACGATGTACAAAAAATGGTTTTTCTTATTATCTGAAGATTAAATCTATGTTGTTGTTGTTGAGGTCAAGGATGAATATGAGAAAAGTGATTTTGAACCCTTCGCAATCAAATTTACCTCGTAATTTATGGCTTCAATTAGGAATTCTGGTGAGTGATAATAAGAATTAATCAACTTAACAAAACGGGTAACATTAATAATAATTGATAGACACAACTTAATAAAAATATTTTGATCATGTGGTTATACTTTAAGTTATTTTCATGTTCCATATATATGTTATTTGCATTTTATATGAATAAACGGCAATATTAAACCAGGATTTTAGGTAAAGATTGAAGATTTTTATCGTTCTGTTGCGTGTATTTACTTTATTTGGATATAAATAAGGGGAATGTAAATGGAAGTAACGTTCTCTTGTCGTATTTAATTTATTAACATAAAAGCTATAAAATTATGAGACTTAGAATATGAAACAGCACTAAAGATTTATTATCATTCAAATTTACATGCATTCTAAATTTACCTCTGTCAATGTTATTGACGCAAACAACGTTGAGTAATAAATTTCTTTAACGAGAAAGTGCGTTTGGAAAATCCATAATAGTTGATGGTGTTTCTGACATCTTAGAGCTGTGATAGCGTAGTATATTTTACAAGAGACTTGGCTTTATTAAAGATTTTCTTTACAATAGATTTTACGATCGACTCTCAGAACTCATAATCTGATGATTGTTATAATCCAGGGTTTCCTTGTTGTGAAAAGATAACAGTCTTACCTGCTTCAAATCTTCTTCTTTTCAATATTGTATTTTGAAAAATTATTTTTATTCATAAAGGGAAAATTATATTTTCTACGTCCTTCTGTATACAAAGTATGACGTCACGTAAACGGTATTATATTAAAAGACTAGACCTTTTTATGCATTTAAAATATTTTCTGAAGCTAGATAGTTATAGGAACTAAACATGGTCATATTTAATTGACATTTTCTTCGACAAAAACATTTACTCCTATGAATTTTGTTTTGTAGTATTTTTATTTTATTCTTAAACAAAGAGAAACTAATTGAAATTTAAGTAGACTGATATTATAGCATGAAAAATTATTGAAATGAATTCATAGCTACGATTCTAGGTGATCTCGTTTCGGAATTGAATGATAATAAATTTATAATTTCAGTTTTCAAATTTCAAAATCAAAAAATATAAATTCAATATCTATACTTTTATACTAATAGTATAAAGAGGAAAGATTTGTATTTTGATATGTAACGAATAAACTCAAAAAGTACTTGACCGATTTTATTAATTCTTTTTTCATTAGAAAGCTACATTATCACTGAGTAACATAGGCTACATTTAGTACTAGATTACTATAAAAATCTTTAGAAATTCCAATCAAAACCAACCGAAGGTGTAAAAAAATTAACGATAAAATGTCTTTCGTCGCATACGCTGCGAATAGTCCCTATTAATGATAGGATAAAAAAATGTTCAACAATATTGTATTACAGAATATATCAATATCTCCAAAAAACAGCGCGAGACCATATGTCTGACTATTGTAGTTACGTTACGATTTAATTATTGAAATCGAACATTCCATTCAAAACTGTTGCACATGACAAGGCTTTCATTTCGCTAAGTCAGGAGTGTTACTTACTGTGATATTCTTTCCATAAATTATGGCGCCTCGACGGCGTCCTTCAATATTTTGTGACTCATTCCGAATTTTTAAAATTTTAAGAGAAAATCTTTTTCATGTATACAGTTTATATATTTACTTCAAAGTTGAGGTATGTATGTATTTTAATATTGAAATAGTGGAATATTTTAAAATTCCCTTTATATTAGACGCCTTACTTGAGTAAACTACTCCGTTAAGGCTAAAATCTGTCATTCTACGTCAGGATGTGAATAGCATTTGATTGTAAGTTACGATTTGTAAGGAATTTAGTTGCTTGGTTGAATGTCGCTACGGAACGTAGCTTCGAATTCAGAATAAAGTTCTGTTCTCAATGGATGTTTTATAATTGTACTTATAAAATTTTATACAATATACAATTTAATCGTTTTTGAAAATTTAATCATTTTAAAAATTTAAGTTTTTAAACAAAAATAATTTGTCTTTTAATTCCTTAATGATTGTAACATTATCTTAGGTGGCTGTATATGCTACTTTGTGATATTATTATAGTATCTTAGCTCATACTTCCAATAAATTACAGGATGTTAATGTATTTTTTTATTTTGAGAGATAAATTACAAACATATTTTGGGAATTAAATTAATTAAACAGTCGTGGAGTCTTTCCAAAGTTTTATTTTAATTTCAATTAGGAGTATTAAATTTCTATATTTATAATTTCTATACACTTAAAGGCAATACCAGTCCATTCTAAACACTGGCTTACGTTCTGATTTTCGGGACATTTTTTTTTAATAGAATTTATGAATAACAAACACGAAGTCTAAAAATAATATAACATTTATCTTATAAAGCTTTAAAAGCAATTTCCTCATAAATATTGTTCGGTATTATGAACACAGTCACCCATAGAGGCATGTATTCAAATGGGCGCGATTTAATATAATTCGTCCATAGGACATACTTCATCGCTCTGTTATGTACCACATACTCAATGCAAAATTATGTGCCACATACTCTCGGTCACTCATCTCGTTCTTATGACACAGAACAGAAAGATTATTTTACAACAAATGACGACATCATTGAAACAGGCAAAAGCGTAAACATTTGGCGACTACGTGAGTCTAGCTTGAGCATCAAACAGACCTGATTACAATTTTATTCAGTCATTTTTAATATAAACTGTAATATGTATTATAAAAAAACTAATTTCAAAATAAACCGCATCTCAAGAAAACAAAAAGTATCTGTACATTGTATAAATATTTCCGTTCCATATGTTATATAATTCCAATATCGGGGAAATAGTTTGTAACTGAGTTTAATAGAAACAATAGCGAGATTTCGATCTCATAAAGGCCGGGCTAAACGCCATATGTATTCAAAGCGGGTGTGATATGGAAGATAATTCGACGAGTCTCGGGCAGCGGACGCTAAATGGAGGTGAATTTGGCTATATACAGGTGTTTAGGTAAAATTTTTATTTTCTACATTGTTATACCTCTCTATCATATAATTGTAAAAATTTTATATTCTGCGTTTCACGAAATAAATGAGGTTTATATTTATATTGGATAAGTAATATTTATAATATGATTAAATATAAAATATTTATTTTTTAGTAATCTTTTAATGTATATTATTTTAAATTTATAATTATGATTATCTCCTTTTGAATTGTTTTGAGAAGAACTTTATATAACAATTTCAAAAGACACAATTTGTTTTGTGATTTCGTGAAAAACGTTAAGTAAAATCAGTTCAAGGTAAATTATTAATGCTTTCATGGAATTGGAAATAATGAATTTGATTTGAAATACATATAATGAGAGGGTCTATAAGCAATATACAAAATTTCATTCATCATTTATCAGATTCCAAGTAAGAGGGTTCTAAAAATAACTCAATGTTTCGTGTAAATACAGCTGTGGAGTTTCGGGGCTAGAGAACTTGACCTCGCTGTCTCGTTTAACCAGATTGTGCTTGTGCTACGATTAAAATTATTATTTAACCGATCGAGTAAATATAAATAAGTAAATAATACTTTTATAAATAAAAGACGAAGCATATGTCGTAAGGAAATGTTCAAATGACACACTAATTAATTATATTATCAACCAATTTATCACAAACAATTGCATTAAACAACTCAACCGACAGCTGAGAAGATCACAGTTTATTTAAAATATATTATTTATGTATATAATTCAGTTCAGCACTCTAACTATACCTAATTATTTTATTCGATTCTCCAAAATACAAACATTTCTTAATATATTCAAAGGAGAAATCCAATCCTCTTTGGAAGGTGCGGTCATTTATATTCCAATTTAATTTTATATTCAAGATTAGCTTAAAGTAGCTTTCGAATAAATGAAGTGAATAATATAATAGGAAAACCTTATTGATCGGTTTCATACAAATATGGAAAAAATATTTACACATTTCCCTTTCATATCTCAAATGAAGGTAATAAATAATTTTGAATACAATTTATATTTTATCTTTTTACTTATTTCAACAAAATAGTATTTTAAGAAAGCATTTCTAGATGACCGTCTTTAATTTAGGATACTGTATCCTCCATGCTCAAAGTGCTCAAGTCGTGCGCATAACAAAGTAGCTTAAAGTGTGTCTAAAAATACCAAGACAATGCATACATCTTACCCATTTTAGTTCAATATAATAAAATTTGGAATCAGTATACAAAAATTTGAATATAATTTATAAAATATTTTATAATTAACCTACAAAAACAATTCATACAAATATATTTTTTGTGATCACAAGTAGATCACTAAAAATAATTTATTTTACTAGAACTTAAAGTTCTGGAAAGATTTTATTCAATAATTTTATTTCAGTCATTTCACTTCTCATATTTTTAATAATTTATCTTCAAAAAAAAAAAATAACTATTGTAAATCATTGTTTAGAACTAAAACCACTCAATCAGAATCTAAGATTATTATTATATGTAGTTTTATTTAAATACTGAAGTTCACAAGACGATTCTCAGCTAAAATGATTAAATAACTTGAAGGACCTTAATTGGTATACCTTAAAATTCCTAATTAGAAACTTGAATTTACTACAGAAAAATGAAAAGCAAAAATTATCCCTAACTTGCGAAAACCCACTTCATTACCAAGTTCAACTCCCGTGTAAACGAGCGATAACTCAAAAGTAGTTCAAGATAAGCATGATTCTAACATTTTCATTAACGAATAGAAGTTTACCCATTTCAACTTATTTTTTTATCGTCAATCTCGGCTGGATTTTGCCAGCGTGATGATTCAACGTAACGTTTGTACACTAAAACATTCTTAACAGATTAGCTATTAAGAATCTTCGAGTTATTATTTGAAATTGAATTTTGTAAAATCCTGCAAAACGTCGTAACATAAAAAAAATTAAATTTAAATAATTCGAGAATAGAGATTAAATAATTAAGTTCCTATCAATCTTCAAAAGAATATACTAAAATAAATTTAGCCTGTCACATTATGTTCGCATATAATGATAAGGGAATTTTTACTAGAGTTTTTGTGTAGTATGTCACAAATAACTCATAATTGACTGATCCATCATGTGCCATACATGGAGCTCACACAGATATAGACAGATTGATACACGACAGACGGACAGGCAGACTTGTAAGTATGCCAATCACCGATTCATCCATAACTTTTTGCAAATTCAGCATCTACATAATATACATATACGAGTATATCTGTTAGAAAATATATTTATGAAACAATTTATTTTAATTTACTGATTCTGAATATCTGAGTCATGTAAAGTATAGAATTTACATTATAAGAAAATTTTTCTAATATCTTAAATGTCAGACATTTATAAAAATAAGTTTTACATATCTTATAAACAACTGTCTAGATTTGGTTGATACTGATTTGTTTTGTAAATGACCACATGGATTTTGACGGAACTTTTAAAAGCAGATGTCGGTATCTCAAAAACTTATTAGCTTTATAGCTTGAGACTGCGAATTGAGGAAGAAAAATATGGAATGGGATTGGATTAGATTAAAAGACAATAGAAAGATTTAGGGTCGAGCGAAAAAGAACTCTATAAACAAAAAAACACTCAAATAAATGTTAGGCAAAAGAAACATAGTTAAACAGATCGTCTTTTCTCATTGAAATATTAATCTAGTTAAGGCATCACAAAATAACTCAATGTTTTTTCTAGGACATCTTTCGTCAGTTCATTTGTTATACATCCAAAGAAATGCGATACAAGGTACATATGTCACCATTCTTTTTAATAATTCCTTTCTTACAAAAGATTATTATTATTATTTTTTAACTTTGTAACTCTAAACTATTCATGAATTAAAAATTAAAATATCCATATAACTTACAACTGTTATCTTGAAAACCTCCCGCCTATATACGAAACTATTTAGGTATAAAGCGGAAATTACTCTATATTAAGATAATTTAAAATTATTTTACCTCATCTAAGTAAAAAAAGGAGTAATATAGCATACACTTCTTACTAAATACTAATAAAGTCCGTGCAGTGATTTACTGAGTCTATTGAAATTGAAAATTGAATTGAATTAATTTTATACTTTTACTACGTATATTTAAGCATTTTAATTAAAATATTTATAAGGTGAAATTATTACAAAACTACTTAAATTTGAGATAAAAAAATCTATTTAATAGTAAGAACTATATCTTGAATTATCAATAAAAATGTAACAAAAATTTCTAAGGAAAGAAATATATAAAGAATATTAAAATAGCGAATGTTCTAATTTAAGATCCGACCCATCACGTCGCAGAGTTCAAACTTACAGTATCAGCCCCACATTAACCCCGACCGCCCCTTGGAAAACTCCAGATCTCCTCTGACAGTCTTATTAATTTGTTTCTTATGAAACTTCAAGATGATAAATTAATATTTTTAAAGCCCCGATAAAACAATTTTTTATTTTAGTCCAGGGTTACTTTCATAGTATTGTAAATTTTTACCCTAGATATGTACGTATTTAAGCTTAAAATGAATTATTATATAATGGTTGTATGTACATTTTAAGCCGAGATCTATTTATAAATATATGACTTTGAAATCTTAGAAGATCTATGGAGAAGTATATTCCTCATGTAAGCGGTTTTCGGATCGCTTTACAAAGGCCGACTCCGCATTAGCCTCTTGACCGGCTTCAAAGGAAATGGTCGAGATCTTCGCTAATGCTCCCATTGATTTTACCGAAAGTGAACCTTCATCTTTTGTTCCACTCATTGTATTGGCATCCGTGTCAAAATATATTTATAAAAGTAAATCTAACTGATATTGAATATAGTTACTTCATATTAATATGAAAATTTCAGTTTGAAATGTCATAAATGAGGAACAGGTAATAAATTAATATAGAAAACGAACTAACTAAACAAAAAATAAACAGATTAAATGATAACCAGTTTTAAAGGACAGTTTATTTTAATGAGGTTTTATAAACGTTTCTATTTATTCCTATTCGATAGCAAAAATATATTTAGAGTAACTGTTAACAGAAGAAGAAAAACATTTATACAAATAAAATATATATTAAAAATATATTTTTCACATTAATAATGACAATCTAGCACTAAATCTAGAAAACACTAGCTATGAATACACATAATCAAAGAGAGAATATCAACAATAGCATAACAATTTATTATGAAAACAAACAAATTTCGAGCATGGATAATATGCAGAACGATTTTATATAAATGGTATGATTACGGAAATAAACAAAGCTTTTAGCAAAATTTATTTCAAAGACAACATCAGCAACGATTTCATTGTTAGATATCCTTGGAACGAAATCACCGTCATATTTTCTGTTTTGTATGCAAAAAGATGACTTAAGGACAAATATCGATTATTTGTTGACATAATTTAACTTGGCAATATTTTATGATACATTAATAAATTGTTGAAGTGTGTATGTATTTTGTGGGCTTTGAAAAATTGGCTCCGTTTAAATTCGTATAAGGGGGGGTAAAAATCTTGAGAGCTCTTTTGAATGGACGTTGTCTGAGCCGATTATGGGTTTCGTGCCATAATAGATGACAATTTATTACTTTGTTACTCCTGTAATTAGTTTCAATCAAACAAAATACAAAACAGTTTCCCCTCTCGTGATGCTTATTAGAAGACTCGATTTTAGATCGTATCAAAAAAAAAAAATTAAACTCTAGCGCCTACCGTTTTATGACATGCAAATTATATTGTTTTAAATATACTTATTCAGTGAAAATAATAACTATTTTAATTGGAATATTATTATATTTCAAGGTACGCTTTATCGACACTACTGCTACTGTCACATGATATGAATTACCTCAGAACAACAGTAATTATATGTACGTATATAACACAAAAGCTCATAGTGTGTGATTTAAATTAAATATATGTTTGATAATTGCGTTTCATCCACCTATTCTATTGTTCTTGCCTAAATTAAGATCATAATAACTTAAAAATTTATACTCCTTTCAACTAAATATATGTTAATCTTTATTAATGTTAAACAACAGTTTGTGCGATTATCTCAGATTCTGTTGTTATACATTTATTTCGGGTCGGTTATTTTGAAACAAAGCACTTTTTTGTGTAAACGGGCCCCTGAAGACCGATGTTGGCAGATTAATTGTGAATTCCACTACTATTCCTCGGTAAGGATTGACAACAAGATATCTGAGATTTTTAAATAATTCACAGAATTTTTAGACAAAATATAAAGTTAATTTATTTATAGGATTAAAAACAACAATATAAAACAAATGAAACTAATATTTTTCGGATTTTACTTCGCGTTTTATTTTTGATAAGAAAACTACATACTCCTGTATGTAGTTTTCGAAGTTTCGAAACGCGAAGTAAAATCCGAAAAATATTAGTTTCATTTAAATGACTACTCGCGAAAATCTTAGATCTCATTAATATAAAACAATATGTTCCTACAGTATGTAATATATGGAATACAATATATTAATTTACACTTTTGTTTTTTTAGAAAACAATAAGTTATAGAGATTTTATTCATTGTAAAATCATGTAATGGTTAAAGCGTCAATGAATTCACAATGTGGATCCAGTGAGTTTTCACAGCAAATATAAACTACATATGTATGTTAGACCAATTTGATGATGCGATTGTCAGAGGACGTGCAGCAATTAAACCTCAGTTGACTCAGCTGTGATTAATTTACCACAGGTAACCGAGTCCAGCTGAGCTTTACTGTTTAGCAAAAATACTTCTTGAGTTCTTAAAAATATTAAGGTACTTGTAATTTTACAAAAAATATGTTATACTGCTAGACTCCACCTATTCCGTGCAGAATTATTTTTTAATTGTCGCTTGAATTAAAATATTTTTAAGCAGAAATTATGGTAGATAATTTATTTATTTATTTTATTACAATTATGTTGGTATTTTTTACATATATGTCTAAGTTTTCACAGTGTCTCACAAACCAATAATGGTTTTTCTGTACACTGGAATATTAAGGTACTTGTAAATTAAATATACATAAAGAAGAGGATTAAAGTAGAGTAGACCGTACATCGTTCGTATTATTTAATTGGAAACAATAAATAAAGAAGAATTCAAAAAAGTATTCCTGACTTTATTTTAATCAAATACAGGGTACAAAATCGGTTTCAAATAATAATTAGGAATAAAACAAATTAAACTCCAAATGTTATGTTCCTTCTGTGTTAACTTTTTTGTGAAATATTCCTGAAGTAAAACTAATGTAATGAATACTTAATTTTAACAATTATTATAAATTTCATTATAAATTAAAAAAAATTCTACTAACGTCACTTTGAGCGTCATTTTGTTTAAAGAATTTAATTTGAATGTTGAAATGTATCTTTAATATCCATCCTTATTTATCATTGTACCGACTTTTAAAGTGACAAAATTCGGGCATTTAAAGTGTCTATAAACCATTTTTGTAAATTTAAAAAAATAAAATTAAAATAAATAAAATTATATAAATAAAATAATTACCAAAATATAACGAATAAATAAAACGTAAAAAATTATGCGAAAAATTCTATTGCCAAACAACTTTATGATAAATTTGAACAAACAAACGTTTACAGGATTCATATCAGCAAAATACAAAGTTTTAAAGTTAGAGACAAAAATAAGTAAACAGAAACCATATTTATTACTTCAAAGAAAACAACTTCTTGGAACAACGAAACCATTTTGCTCTGTTTTTAAATTCACAAATATTAAGTTGTTTGTAGAATCTGTCACGAGGTTTTTCAAAATGTTTTGGGTGTTTTGATGATAATAGCGTTACTTAGAGTTTCTTTATTGAAAGCACCACCAATGACCTTAAAGATATAATTCATTAAAGTTTCTATAAAATATCTTTGTAACAATCAAACAGGAATGTTTTGAGAACCTTTTGATGTTTTTTTTTATTAAATGAAAAGTAAAGGACCTTTAAGACCAATTCTTTAAAATATGCGCTGTAAATGGTTTTTGTTATTGATAAAATTGTTTTAGAAATCATTCTTAGATTCCATTAGTATATGTAATTGAATTATAAAATACTAATGAAAGTAATAGCAATATTATTTTCACTTATTAAAACGTTAATCTGTGAACAAATAATTACTTCTTGAAACTTTGGACCATTATAAAGCCTAATTATCTTCGCACTCATTTTTATTTCGAGACTTCTTCAAAATTTTAATTCGGTTAATCCGGGGACGTCCATAAAAATCCGATACTGACGATTTATATCGTATCTAACCTAAACATGAAACTTCCATTACTGCTCTAAAATATTCCAACATGGTTCCAGTTCTTAGCCATAGGTTAAAATAATTTTATTTTTAAATTTGCTTTTCGAGTTTTATTTAAATCTTTCGAGGTTCATGGATAAATAATAAAAAAGATGAATAAAGAAAATATTTTAATTTTGTTTTGTTACGTATATTTTTTGGAAATAACAACGCTAGAAGTTCATATTTCATTCCAAGACATTTTCATATTTGTTGCAAGGATTTTCGAACGCTTATATGTTCATTGCATTACAGGATAGTATAATCATTGGAGTTGGTAAAATTTGATAGCATTAACTGATAGCAAACATACTTCGAAAGTCCCAGATTTTAAATATGTTGTATTTTTCGCTAACATAAAATCAATAGAAGTGAATATTAAAAAAAAATTGGTATTCAATAAATAAAAAAAATCATGAAGTACAAAACATTTTCGAGCGCGATTGAAAAGAAATTATTTCTCCTAACATTTTATCATGAAAATGCACTATGTGAAATTAAATTCAAAATACCATTATATTCCTATTTATGAACATTTCTATCTTATTATAGACAAAGTCTTTGGACCGATAAATCAGTTGAAAACAAAAAAAAAATCGCCGAGGGAATATTGAAAGGTAAATGGTTGAGAATTAGTGATATATTTGCGGACTGAGTTATCCGTGAAATTTTTCAAGTAAAAATGTATACAAACAATTGAACAACTCTAAGCTTCATGAATTATTATACAAAAGTAGTAATATAACTGTCATACACTGCTAATATGTTTTACTTATGATATTGGTTTATTAAAATTAATTACATAGAATAGAATACAATAGAATCTTTTCTAAATAAATGCTAATAACAAACGCAATCATGCTAATACAATATTACTATGCCGCGGTGGTACAATTCATAAAAACTTCAGGTAAATAACAATGTTTAAAACCCATTATTCGAAGTTAATACATACTTTTATATAATACTAGCTGACCCGGCAAACGTTGTTTTGCCATATAATAAAATAGGGGTTGGTGATAAAAAAGTAATAATTTTGGGTTGTATGTATGTTTTAATGCTACATTATAAAAAAATAAAAACAAAAAAATTCCTCGAAAAAAAAGGGTGAACAATCCTTATGACTTAGGGGTGTGAAAAATAGATGTTGACCGATACTCAGACCTACTCAATATGCTCACAAAATGTCATCAAAATCGGTCCAGCCGTTTCGGTGGAGTTCTCTGTCTAACATCACGATACGATAATTTTATATATAAGAAGATGTAAAAGTTTAAAGGATGTCAACATTCAGATATATTAAAATAATATGACCTTAATGTAGATGGTAAAAATATTCTGCAATAATATTCTTAAAGCTTTAAAATGTAAATGTGTTCAAATTTTCATAGGGTACCAACCACGATGTTAGCATAATATTACAGTATAAAGAGTAAACAAATAGTTAAAATAAAACATACAACATACAATAGTATTAACCACACAATAAAAATTAAACCTTATGAATGGATTGTTACGGTCGACTGTGAACATTTTGCACACTTTGGTCTCTGCGGTCTCACACAGAGTACGCTTCGTCGCATAATGACTATTTATAAATTATACATAATTAATAAAGCATTAAAATTTGCAAAAAAAAATGTAATACACTGGAAATAAACTTTTCCATTTGAAATCTTTTGTATATATAATTGTTTTGTGCCTTGTTTATCTTATTTAGAATTTTAATATGGTTATATTAAACCAATTGTAGGTAAATTTTGTTTAACGATGGGTATATTTAGAATTAAGTTTATAGTATCATACGGTTATTATACCTTAAATGCGAATCCAGAAGGGCGAAGTATATAATATTTATGAACTTTAAAGAAAATTTATTCTCTTTCGCTATTACCTCTACTTTATGTTTTGTCGTGTATTGCCATAATGGGATGTTATGGTTAGGGATTTAAGAGGATATCGATAAAATCATACTACACCTTCCAAATGGGTGCTGAACATAAATATCTTTGAAACGATCGTTATATTTACTATAAATAGTTAGTCAACATCATTGAAAATCTGTCTTATGTGAAAATAATTATAAAAAAATGATTCATAGAAAAAGATATATTTTAAATGAAATTAATAAAAAATTTATACTTAGAAGATATAGTTAATAATGTTATTTAAGTCTATAACTTAAGCCACAGTAAAATCTAATAGAGAACACATGGGGCGCCGGGCTTAGTTATTAGTATTCATCGGCAGAGAACTTCATTAAGTAACGTCTCTTGCAGTAATATAATTCATGTAACGATGGTATTAATGTAAAACAGTTTACTTTACCTCCTGAAGTGATTGATTATAATATATTAAAATTCTATTCAGTTTACGAAATAAAATATTCAAACCCAAAAAAATCTGTCTAAATATTGAGAGAAAAAATATTTCATATTTCAATAATAACAGAATATAAAAAAATTAGTTTCAGCCAAATAACTAAAATGTAAAGATTGGAAAATAAAAATAAGTATAACATTTAATGTTTATACAGATTCAAAGCTTAACCGAACTTTTAATATTGAAACCAATATCCTTTAAAAGTTTAACGTATTAACCCAAATATAATTTGCCTAAACATTTTTAATTCCTTTACACATAGGATATTTTTGAATTCCTTTGCATTAAAGTAATTTTTATTAATTATCTTTTTGTGACAAAGAAGATGGTTGTTCTCATAAACATCATAATACGGTGAATATATGTATGTATACGTACTCAGATTCGACCAAATTAAACCTATAATATAACTTAAATTAGCAGTAATTTTCATTCCTACACATAACATTCAATCCACCGATACATTTCATTTCATAAAACCTTTATAAATTCCATAATGATTCAGTTACGTCCCCCGGCTACATGTCAATTTTATAAATAATGTAGATTAACTGTAAATGTTATATGATCACTTTGTCGAGTAAATAATAACTTCTAAATCGTACACAGAGTATCGGAATTGCTTATTAATACAAATTAAATATATTTTTACAGCCTCGCCACTTTAATATTTTTCATTAATATTCATTTATAAAAGGTTTTGTTTTCAGTCAAAGTAACATCCTCATGATTCGAGATGATTTCAATTTTCTGCAAAGAAAAACACAATTAAAAATATTACACAAGGTCTTATCTTCTGCACACAAAGAACAAGACGAAATGAAATCTAAGATTTGTTCATTTAAATTGAACTAATATTTTTCGGATTAATCCGAAAAAAATGTCTGATTTTAACATACTAACATGCACTTGGTCAGTCTTAGCAATAACAATCTTTTTCATACACAGGTCAGTTTGTATCGATTTTACGGTTAACAATATAAGTAAAATTACAATAGAATAATTACTGTAGTACATTTGTAACTAGATAACAACTTCACGAGGCTGGTTTCTACTTAAAACTTTTGATTCAAGCTACAGTTCCTAACTCAACTGCAACAGCAAATGCGGGTTAAGTCTAATAACACAGTTCGTGGAGAAATAACTATTACTAGATATTTCTACTCTACTCTTAAAACTGAATTAAATAAATATATATTTTACAGTTTGTGATTTTTTTAAGATTCTACTCTTAATTATTGCTACAAAAGATTCCTCCTAGATTGTTTGAAAAAGTTTTTGAATACCGATGATGATTTAATTCTACTACTTTATACATTGAATAAAGCAGAGCGGGAACATTCACTGCACTATCACCATCTACATATTGCTAAATTACCAACTATTTATGACGCAAAGTACCCGCCACCAAACATCTTATTAAAATTATACATGAACGTTTACCAATAATGTATCTATTTGAATGGTTACAAAGCTTACAATTCCATAAACCTTTAAAATATCACCAATTAAATGTACTGGATATATGATTTCAGTTTCAATTTTGTTCCTATTGTAATAAAGGTTATTATTGTTTATAAGCATCTATTAGTTGCCAGCTGTACCATCGAAAGCTGCGAGTAGGCCATGCAAATGAGTGGATCAAATTTGCATGCAGTACGCATTAGCCGGATAGCGTGCAAGAGATCGGGGAAGTTATTTGAGTCGAAGATACCGTATAATATTGCTATAATAGCCATTGTCATATATTCACTACTTTGAAATGAATTTATCGATTATCCTGGATGTAAATTTTAAATATATTTTTATTTTTAGGTGGTAGAGCCTAGCTGTGGTCAGTTACTACAGCTCGAACATGGGCTGCCTCGACCGGGGAAGTACCACCCTCTCACAGAAGATCGGCGTGAAGTAGCCTTTAATGACTGCGTTTCGTCCGATGAGTGAGAGAGCCGGTTGCCCTGTCCCTATTCCTACCCTTTCCTACCATTTCCTTATTCCCATCCCTCCCATACCTAAAAAACAAGGTAGGCAACGCATCCCCAACAAAGATGTTGCGAATGTCCGTGGGCGACGGTAACCACCTTCCATCAAGTGGGCCGTCTGCTCGTTTGCCACCATTCACATTAAAAAAATATATGTATATGTTTTTATTTGGATGAATAGTCAAGAAAGACACCGGAAACGCCAATATTTTTTATAAGAACACTCAAATGAAATGTTCATATTCCAAAGAAAGAAACTGTAACTGTATATACAAATACAAACAACTTTTGATTAATCTTCTTCATAACGTACCTTCAAAGAGTTAAATAACAATTAATGGCAAATAATATACAAACATAATGACGTAAACAAAGTATTACTTAATTCCATCTCATCTCGTATAAGCTAAGTGAGTGAAATGCGGGTTTCACATGTTTAAACTATGTATAACATATATAATCTACGGAGCAAATTTCATGCATAGAATTATAGACGCCTGTGTGAAACAACGCTACCTGTCGAACGTTATTGAGTCCAAAGCACAGGCAATACCTCAATACCAAATAATAAAGTGGTATTTGGTTAATACTACTACTAACTAAATAATTTACTCTAATCTACTAAAATCATTTGATACAAATTGTAATTTTAATGTTTGCAGGATAAATTTAAACTCTTAATGGAATATTCGAACCTAAACAAGTATATTTTAAATCTGATGGCCCATAGTTGATGACTTGTACCGTAGACTTCCAAGTCATACGCTCACACTTCTCCGTAAGCAAGCTATTGAGTTGTTTGGCTTCGCTTGTTAATATTGAAATGAAGCTGAAATTAATATGTATGCCGTGACATGAAACAATCGGGTGCCAATGTTTGCCTTGAGTTTCAATAGCGGTGCGTGGCTTTGGAAGCCTATTTCAAAGTTCACAAGTCAAGGATTAAGTTGTAAAATCTGTACCGGAAGTTTAATAGAAATAATTATTGAATCAATTCATGATATTTATTATAAGAATATCAAATAAAATAATAGATTTAAAACAAAACTATGAAAAATACATAACTAAACAACATCCTCATTGTTTATGGTTCTAAGTTTTAATTTTTTCACTCAATATTGTTTTAATGGAAATGACAGATTAAATTTTTACCCTTAAATTAAATTGTCATAATTTAACATAATATCTGAATACTCAAGTCACTCGATTTATGTATTAGATTTTTTTTAACTTAAAGCTGTCACGACTTCATTTCCGCCGCGAATAAAAATCCTACTTATTTCAATGTTCCCGTTAATGGATAAGAGAAACCAACTTTGATTTTAAATTGCTTATTCACAAAAAAAAAACATATTAAGAAGTGAGCTCAAAAAATCAAATGATTAAAATTGTCTCAACATTCAAAGAAATCATAAGACATAACTCAAAAGTCTTAGGACATTTCATGATACACATCGAGTAAAATTAAGTCTAGAAAATCAAATCGAAATCACATTCTGACTTTATTGCCTTTTAAAATATGATTTGTTCTTCTCAAATGCAATAACAAGACGGTTAATCTAGTAAAACACCGAAAATCGATGTTTTAACATGTTTTCTAACCCTCGCGTGACACCCTAAAATTCCATCGCTCATCCATCGAGGCATCTGAGAATCCGTGAACATAACGATACGGCATATTATATTAATAACACATTTTATTCTACAACCAAAGTATAAATAGTTATTATAACTTGAGTAATGAATATTTTAGGATAACATCTTTTTTAAATTGAAATTTATGTTTGAACTGTGATATTATTTATAACACAATTACATATAAACAACTGTTCAGTTTATCAAGATTGTAATATTTTAAATATTTGGTATAAAATGGATTTTGTCTTTAAAAATCCTTCATAAGATGTTATTACCATAGAAATCGTGGGTAATGGAAACATATCCGATGTTGTTCTGCCATCGGGGTTTGTAATCGATTCGGTAGCGAGTTTCTTCTTGACAGACCAATCACAGGTCGATCTGACAAGGGAATGTGTATTGCTGTTATTTTGAGGGCTTTGAGTGATGTCTACATCAGCGCGCACATTCCTACAGACAACATAATTATTTGAACTGATGTTCGTTAGTATAGATGATAATAAGTAGAATTGATTAAGATAAAAACTTGATGAAAATAGGAAAATAGTCTGTTAATAACTTATAATATTTTTTTTTCTAATTAATCTTCAAAACAAAACGACAATCGAAAGCACTTTTACAGAACAATAATTTTTATAACGACGATAAATTATTTCTTTTACATCATTTGTAGAATTTTTTTTAATTTCAAATTACTATTTTCTTTCATATCTTTCTTCGTATTATAAAAATATTTACTGTTCCAACAAAAGCATGTAGAAATTAATCGATATAAAATATTTTTCTATCTTTTATCACTAGACAGTTTACACTTCCGTTTTTTAGGAAAAATCTTCAATATTACCCAAAACCAAAAAAAGAAAATTAAATGAAATGTCTCTAAACTGTCCCAGTTAAATAAGGCATCAAATAAAAATAAAAATCGGTACGTAACGCTTAAATTTTATCAGCCGTATATACCAATATAGCACTGACTTTTTATTGGACTCTGATTGAACTCAAACTCAGAGCTTCTCCCGTTGAACGTTTTAAATGTGCTTAGTGCCCAAAACTTTTATATTATATGATACAGGTACTGGCGAAATAAATAAAAATAATGACGACAATGTCAGAAAACGATTTTTAATTGTTATACTAAAATTATTTTTGTAAAACTATTTACGAGTACTCTAACTTTTCTACGAGTACTCATTCTTGTTTTTTTATTTAGTCTTGTAAATAGCACACTTAATCTATCAAGTGTGTTAATGAGTTAGTAATGGTGTTCACTAGGCAATTTGTTTTCAAGTTGTAAATTGACTGAGACGCCGACCTTTGATAATTGCTGATACTTTTCTCGTTACCACTAGAAGAAAGTTTCTAGACAGCTATTTCAAAGTTTTGCTTGTCTTTGGTGAATTAGTTGTTAACACACAATCACGTAGTTTTAACTTTTAACATCTTTGTTTCTACTTACAAAGTTCTTTATCATACCTTCACCATACTTGTAGTTAATGTTACTTAACCCTTTTTATATCTTTTCAATATATAGAAATATGGTATTTTTATATAACTTTTTTTATTAGATTATAAAAGGATGTGGATATTGAATTTGCTTCAAGGTAAACTTAATTGTCAGGAGGAATAACACATCAGAGAAATGTTTCCCTTAATTATCTATTCCCTTAAACGAAGTCAACGTATAAATTATTCTATCAAGATGTTTGTTTGTTCTTTTTAATTATTCCGAAGACATGCTTCAAATACTATGACATGAGAGGTCAATAAAATAATATAAAGTAATGCGAAAACCTCTTTAATATACTTTATTGTTAAAAGTGATTCAAAAGTATATACATAGACTAGCCATAAATATCACCCCACTCCATTTTAATATCGTAAAATATTGAACAATGAATTGGCGCCGAAATAAGAAAACACAATGAAAAATTATGTAAAAATGATACATAGTAATATTTTTTTATTTTTTATTGTAACAGTATTTATGGACATATTATGTTAATTACTTCGTTAAGTTAAAATTGTGTCAATTATGTTGCAGAATGAACTTAAGAAGTCGGAAAGTATCGCCAGCCAAATATTCCACATCTCTCCCGGGTACCGTAAACACAAATTAAGACGACCGAATAAGAAACTAGCTAAATATATTTAGGTTTGTGTACTGAATCACCACTGGGTTTGGTAACCGAATCTTGGAGTAGTTTAATTACCATCACTCTATCTTAGTGGCATCACTTAACATTAATACGCTATCGCTTGACAACACCTCTGCGTTTGAGAAGAGCTGGCGATTTGTAGTAGGCAAAATTTTTTATACTTGAAGCTGTAACAAAGTTGATTTTTTTAATATATTCGAAACTATGTAAAATTAAATTAAAAATTCGAAATTAAAATTAAATTAAAATATTCGAAATTAATTTAAAAGTACGTAAACTCCTTTTGTGTAGAAGGAACTTCCCGCTAATGTCTGGAAATTAAGTTTCCGAAGTATAAAAAATATTTGTTTATTAAATATAAAAATAATTATAAATATTTAAACTATTTTTACGTGTTGGAATAAGTGTCTTTCTTTCTTTTACCTAATTTCCTCTTATCATTTCAACAGTTTAATCCTACGTCTTAGAGCTAATGCCATTAATGCATAGTCGTATAATCTTGTAATAAATAAACAGATGGAATTAAGTTCAATTTTGGGGACTTCATGTACAAATGCGAACTTAATAAATAATAGTAACAATTTTTTTTGCCACGATAACATGGACGGTGAAAGAATTTTTTTATTGAATTTTTTTGCCTTCAACACAAAAAAAAAAATAAAAAACACGATTCCTTTTTAAAGTATATTTTCGGAGACCATTAATATATCGAATTTATTTAATAGCGAATCCTGACAATTCAGATTTAAGTTATGTTTGTCCACCACTCGACGAAGTTTATATATTGCAAAGATAATTTTAATCTATTCTGTCTATTTAATTTACCAAGAACTGGTAAAAATATTATTACAAAGCACTTACATTCGAGGTCAGTTAATTTAAGTGTTCTGTTTTTAAATATAATCGTGTAATCAATTGACTAGAAAATTTTATTTTAAATTTATTTTTACAAAACAGTCTACATTTTGTTCAGTTATTGTAAAATACCTGTTTTAAAAGTTACTTTATACATATAACCTTTAATGGCAATGCAGAACTATTTATTCGCAAAGTTCACCTTCATCCAAAAACCGTAACTATGTAAGCTTCCACAGGTGTATAATAAATCTCGCTACAAGTATTCTTCTCCTTATTTTATAAGATTCATGCTAATTTTTTTTTTTTGGTGTCGGTTTGGAAAATCCTCATGGAGCCCCGCCGCCCTCTGGGAAGGACGGAGGGGACTGTCAGACTCTTACTGACTAAAAACCATCCCGTGTTCCTTATCTACCCGTGTGCCGCAGAGGTGGGTATCGCCGAAGCATTCATCGCTACCTCCCCGACAGGCATTGACCCGCCAGATGGTCAGGCGGGCCCTGTCACCCACTCTGTGACCGTCACCCGGCCATAAGACTCAACTATGAGGCGCGCGCGGATAACACGCCGCCCCCTCGAAGCCTGTAGCTGTTATCGGACGACAAGGTGCCCCGGATCTGTCGTCCACAGGCCGCGCTCTACGGTGGCCGGAAATCGTTCACCCTACGGCGCCCAATGCGTCTGCTGCGGGAGGGGAGTAAGGAGGCAACCTCTCTTTCCCTTTCCGCTACCTCCTTTGCGAGCATCACTGCCTCGCAAAAGGTGGCAACGGCACACCACCCTGACTCGCTCCCCACCATAGCAAGCACAACTGCCGGGAGTGACAGGTTTCCTGCCACCCCTACAGCCGCAACCAAGTCATGGCGCTGCTCGGCCCAAGCTGAGCATTTCGCCAATGTATGCAGCGCCGTATCATTGGGGCAGTCACCGCAATGTCGGCACTGGGAAGTCTGTTCCCGACCTATGCGGCACAGGTACTTCCCGAAACAACCGTGTCCGGTAAGTACCTGCGTTAGCCGGAAGCTGAGGGCGCCGTGACTCCTATTCAGCCACTCCTGTAGAAGAGGTCTTACCGCCGCTATAACGGCGTACCCCGCCGTGAAAGCTTATCTACCGCTAGTGTGGTACGACCTTATTTATTACTCTGTGTCATAAGGGTTGTAGTGTTCTATATATTACGTTACTGATTATTTAATTAGTATAATTTGTTTCTTTTTTATAACTAAACAAGGTAAGGATTTAATTTAGGAGGTCATTTGTTTATTAACTCGGATTTTGTTCACGTTCAATTTTTCCCTCCACGCGACGATGCGTTTCAGGTAGTTTTTAATAATAAAAAAATATAGTTTAATTTTAATTCATACCACTCATAAAAATATTTTGACCTCTTAACAATTTTACATTGCCTCGTTGAAAATATCATAGATAAGAGCGAAAAAGCTTTTCTATATCTAAATCTAATCTATAAATAATTTTTATCCCAATACTCGGTAATATAAATTTGTGATTTTACTGAATCATATGTACTTTCTTAGAGTATTTAGACATCACTGATTAATGTTGATTCCCAAAAGAAGGTTGATGTCAGGCAGGCGGCCGGTCGTAAAAACAAATAGCTAAAACTATTCACAACATGTAAGGCAGACCCTGTCTAAAGCTGGCAAATTGCCAGGTAGAAGAAGAAGACTCGGTAATATAATCAATTATCTCATTTGATACTTATTGATTTAACATTTCCTGACAACCGTGACAGCATGCTAACGATTTATAGAAATCAGAAAAATTTGCTCTCAAAACTAATAATAACTAAAAAAATTACATATAGTTTTGTTCTCTATTTTTACACTTCAATATAGCAAATGACGTTTAAGTTATAAAATAAAACGAACTGATAAAATAAATAATAACATGCTATCTACATTTATTGCAAACAATTCGAACAATTCTTATACAGTATATGTTTATTTGATAATTATGTTTATATAACACAGCACTGTTAAATAAACATGACTACTATTAATACAATTAATTCGCAGTTTTATTAAAGTGTTGCCTGACTTGCAATATAGTATCTGTTTCACGTGTCGGAGATTTATTTATAAAAAGTAAAATAAATGTTTTTGTCAATAAACCTGCGGGAATAACGGGCAATTTACGAGTCTGGGTTGGAACATTTCTTTTATTTGCATAACGTCTTATCTTCTTCTTCCTGGCAATTTCCCAACTTTAGCCAGGGTCTGCCAACGTCTTATGTTACATCATATTTACATTTTACCCGGGTCACAGTCGGGAGACGCGTAAAAAATTCATTTTTACTCAGAGTTCCAATTACCCTGGCTCTAAGCAATACATGGATTTGAGGTCAACATTAGACAACTGTGACTCTAAATATCTAACAAAACTTTATATTTGTAACATAAATTAATTAAAATAGATTTATATCATAATATAGAAAATTATTCTAGATTTATTTTTTATTGTATTGCTTCATAACAGATATCTTTGCATATAACATGATAACAGTCAATTGTCAGTACATCATAAACAACAGTTGTAACTGCATAAATATTGACAGAGCACATGTTTATCGAAACGTTAATCTACCTATGAACTAAAACTCAAACTAATGCCTCATAAAACAAACTTCTAGTAGTTATTCATTAATAACCTGAGCCTATGCCTGAGCTTCATATTTAATTTACGTGTCTGGATTTAAGACTCATAATGGTGGTTTTACAACGCCCGCAGAGCTGTTGTATCTACCATCATAATTATTATAGTATATATGCAACTAATTTTAACAATGAGATTTTTTGATGCATTAAACACAGATTGTTATAATCATCCATTTTTTTTAATTTATTATAACAATTTTTATATTTATGTTTACATTTAATATTTATATACATCTGCTTATCCATTAATACTTAAATATATTTTTTAAAAAGGTTTCTGAGTTGTTATTCTTGGTTATATCTGTTTTCGAACAAATCACTAGTAATAGTTACATGAAATATTGAGAGTATTTCAAAAAATGTAACAATACTTCAAACCCAAATCTATTTTATTTATTCTATCAAGTAAAACTTGTTAAGGAAATGAAAAAGTAATCTCATACTCAATAAACAAATAGAAATAGATATTATATTGAAACAATTTTTAGTTATTTAAAAATTTCTATCATTTTCATCGAAATTTCTATCATCGCCTGGAAACTTGTGTAAATTTAATCGCCTGAAAATACGGAATTCAAAGTTGAAATTTTAATCTCTTTTCATTTGATAATCGTATTCGATTATAATAAACAATAATCTTTATTTAAAACGAGTTCTTTTGAATCATGAGAAAGCAATTACCAAAAAAAAAATTTCAAAAATGCCAGTGTATTTCCCTGTTCTCTCTACATAATTAATTAGGGCCGTTATCTTAAGCAGAAAATATGACTACCTGTTTAATTTGCGTTAATTGATTCTGAGGAAGATTTCATCGTGTAAAGTAATGATAAATATTTTAATTTTAATTTTAAAATTGTTGAATCAGAAATTCAATCACTCTCCGATGTTCGTAGCGCGAAAATCGTAACAGAAAATTCGCAATAGTCTATTCTTTTCGTGTTGGCAATACCTACTCAATAATTGACTCTGACACATTGAACTGAATTTGGTATAGTCCGTTAGACTTAAGTCCGTTAGACTCCTTAATTTGTGTGAGTGAAAATAAAAGTAGAATTAGACAAAAAACTTTTAGAATTAATTTTTATTATATTTTAAACAGATACATAACATAAGTGCTAGAGCTATTCTAGATTAAAAATGAAATAAGCAAAACTTGTAAAAGGCTACATGGAAATATTATGAATATTATGGAAAAAAATTGTGATTATTAAAAATTTTGAAAAAAACTATACAAATTCGTCTTCACTTGACTTTGTATTTTCATCATTTAACGTTTAATCAGTACAAATGGTGAAATGGGGAAGGTACGGGGCGGAGTAAAAACAGTATAAACCGGTTCACAACTAGAAAAAAAACGTAGCATTCAAAAATTTCACATCACAGTTACACTATCCGTGTGCACTCACACAAATGCAAAGCTCAGCTTAAATCAAACGCACCATACTAATATTCAAAAGAGACAATTAAATGCTTCGCCATACTGTTTTCTCCTTCGGGTTGAATATCATGGCTACATAACTCGTCCATATTTTTCATTTTGTTTGTACTTTGAGAATTTTCTGAAGTTGGTAAGAAAATTATTTATCAATTAATTAAAATTGTAATTGTTATATTGAACCAATTTTCTGCGAGTCTACCGCATATCTAACAGGTTATCGTAGAGAAGGGCACAGTGAAAAAAGATTAGATTGGCCAAGGCCCACATAGCGGTGCCTTTGGCATGCATGGTTTCAACAACTAGTATTCATTTTTCAACCAATAATGCAAGTACTCAAAGACATTTCTGTCGTTTGATAAATGATCTTAAACATATTGCGTTTATTTTTAATAAGTGTATATTATGTATTGTATTTTTTACCATTGATTTCTCACTCACATAACCACTTTATAATAATTATCACATTTAAGTTTTAAAAACACATTGCAACACTTCTTACCATCAAATTTATCAGTAAAAAGAAATCTTGTAATTCTTTAGTTGTGTGTACCTAAAAATTGCTAATAAAAATCACTAAGATTGACATTTAAATCACACAACCAGTTTTAATAGCGATTCTTATTTCATTACATGCATTATATAGTTGTGTTATTTTAAGTAGAATTATATTTTTTTGGCTATTATTCTACCACCTGGAGAGTAAGAATTTACTTTTTTATGGTAAGAAAAAAGTGAGGAGGCTTCAAATCATATTATAGTAATATCATTTAAAGTCTATTCACTCTTTCCTTGGAGATTGTAAGATAGCGTTGGCACCACTCGAATAAACGTGACAGCAGTACTCAAACCACAAAATAAGTATGTAATTTCAAAAAAAAAAAAATATTTTCTCTTTGATACCTGGTGCTAAAAGAGTCTTATAGCCAATAAATCATTTCAATAATAAATTCACTGAATCAAACCTCTATTTTTATTAACTTACATATATGTCACGTGAAATTGCCACCGGACAGGCTTAACCGCCGTTGAGATATGTGCAATAACCTAAGTGTGATCATCGATAAGCCTATATTCGTGACCACAATTTAGTTAAATCCAATCTAGTTAGCTTAAAACACAGACGAAATGTAGCCAACCTCTAAGAGTTCTATAGTTCTTAGACTTTATTTTTTACCATGGAAAAACCACACGCACGAACTATCTTGTATCTGGACGATACGGTACTTTTCTCTTTTTCTGGAGCGCACACAAAAGATTGAAACACTCTGCTGTGTTTGAGTTTTCTACCAATTTTAATAAGAGACACTCTAAGACTACAGTGAAATGACTGTTGCTACGATAGAGCGTTCACTACCTACAGCTACATTTTCACTTAACATCGGCTAGAATGATAGTCAAGCACTATTCTGTCAAATAAAAAAGGACCAATATATTATAAAAATGACAGTTATAACATCTTTGTGAAAAATAAAAAATATTTGACTAATATACATACTATTCTATACTACAATTCTGCTGATTAAATGCTAAGTAATAAAAGATAAAATGGAGATTTATTTTATTTAAAAAAAACTTCATTAGTATCAGAAATATTTTTCAACCGTCGAAAAATAAATGAAAAGTTGAAAGAGCGATATGAAACGATGATTAAAAATAAATGGAGTGCTTTGATGATGACGAATGTGAAATGAAATTTTGATGAATGTAAAATAAATACAAATAAGAATGTCTTAATAAATTGTTTGTTTATAAAAATTACTCATATGATTATTTTTTCCATATTCATGGATATCGTCACAATTTCAATGAATTGGTTAAACTTATTTAATGTATTAAATGATGTTTATAGATAATTGAATGTCTGTTGAAAACTAAATTCTTTTTTGTATCCGTGATAGCTAACCTAATCATATGACTTCCTATAGTAAACGCCGTTCGGTTCTTCTTGTAATTCTTCGGGCCTCGGCTTTGGCATGTATGGGTTCTTTAAAGGATCCGCGGTCAGTCTTTTAATAATATACAAAAATTAAGTGACATAGATATAATATTTTTAATATAACATATAGTTTAAAATCAGTTAACATTAGGAAATATTGACAAAAACTCCACTACTAAAAACTCTTACTTAATTCTTGATTAAAATTCCAATAAATATTAAAAAGTATATGAAAGAATTAATGTAAACACAAGTCAGCTCCTAAGGCGCATTTTAAATACATATTAATTTATCAAAATGTATTCAAATTCGGTACTTTTATCATACATATACACTGGATTAGGATGATATTTTTATGTTTTGTGCAAAATATTAATAATGGCTGATTTTTAAACTTCTCACTTTATAAAAAACATCGAATTTATGTATAATTATTGCCCCTTTTTCATCTATAAAACCAGCAGTCTTAAATTATAATACCGTTTACTCACTTATAGTGTTCGATAGCCTTAGAGCAGTCAACATTGTACCACCAATCACAAGTAAATTTTGTTTGGTCAAACAGCGTTCCGTTAATACAAAGAATGAACATGCCCTGGTGTCCCACGCAGCTATCGTGACTTACGTGGTATGCCTAGAATATAATAATTACTTTACTTCAAATAAAGTTGACAACCATTTCTAAAAATAATTGAAGTGAGCAAGAAGAAATTCAAAAACATCCTATTTAGGATAAAAAAGGAAGATTTTGTTAGATCTAAAAAAGTTCTTTCGTATTCAAGGTATCACACAATAAACTGCCTGCGTTTGTATATTTAAATAAACCACAAAGAAATATGATTTCTTATTCATGTATACAGATTAAGTGATAATACCATGTAATTAAAGTGCGCTTCCGAAACATTGAGCCAGAACAATATATACACTCATTTCAATACAAATCTTTATAATATTGATCGATTTTCAAATAAATACTGATATTTATAACAGAATAATTTATTATTAAAAAGAACATTATCGGACATTAATATATGTATTGTATACATATGTATTATATAAGTGTGTCAAAACGCGTATTCCACACTATTTTACTACTGTCGAGTGCCAAGGTCTTACTAGGGAAGTACAATAGGATTAAAACAGAAGCTTCAGTACAGGGAAAGTTAATATTGTAAATGTATATATTTTCCACATCATTCGATTTTTTTTATATTTACATTTTATTACTATTAGTATAACAAGAACAAATCCATACTATTAATTGCCACAATTCCAATCATTAAAGTATTATCATTAAATTTAATTGTTAAACCGTTCTCATTTAAATTCCTTTATCCAAATGAGTTTCCATTTCACAGCCTTTTAAGAATTGATTCTTTTGTAAATTTAACTTAATTAATTTCCTAGAAATAAAGGGATTGAATTTATAATTTTGGATTACAGCACCAGAGTTTTAGGTTAGTCACGCCGCGCTAACAATGTCTTCAAACTTATTCAATTTAGGATAAATTGGTCGGCCCTATTAATTTGATACGTGGAAATTTGCTTGATGATTCGGAACATGATTATTTAGAGTTCAAACTGAGGGTTCGATGACTACGATAAGCGAAAACTTTGAAAAGAAATCTAATCGCAATTTTAGATTAAGCGGAGGTGAAAGAAAATGGACAGTTTTCCTTATATATTATTATGTTAATCAGGCCCTCTTTAAATTTATATGCTGCCACGAATCATTATATAGTAAAGAAAATAATAATATGAGTCGAAAAACAAATAAATATTTCGTATTTCAAATATTAATGTGTTTCATATTAAATGCACGGTTGAATGTTGAACAAACATTTTATATTCTGTTAATAGCAATGCAATTCCATGTAACATTTTTCCGCACAATAACGTCATTTACGTACATAAACTTTTGATATTACATATTTTTCTTTTTATTACCAGTTTATTGCGTGCAAACTCTAGATTTTTTTATCTTACATTGTCAATTTATCATAACTATCCATGCATCATTTAAATTGTAATAAAATCAAAACAACATTTTTAAAACTTGTTTTATAAACTGAAAATTTAAGGTTCATTTCAGTCGACTTTAAAAGAGACAATTCCATTAAAAATAGTCCAAAGACAACCAAGTACCTACTCGGGTCATTAGTGGATTGAGGAGTTTGAGCAAACATTTCGTTTGTAACACTTTTTCGTGTGTCATTTAAAAATAAAACGTTTTCTGTTAGGTTTTTCATCATAAAATTTTTCTTGACATGGAATTGCCCTGTTTAATTCAATTTGAATTTAAGATTGTAAAAGTATTTTTGGAGTAATATAGTAGAATAATATTAAATACAGTTGTGATACAAACATATTAATTTACTTTTTAACATATTTTATAACAGTGATAGTAATCCTATAATATCAGACATCCAATTTCTAAGTTGGCATACATTCTAGGATGGATATGAGCATGAGCACACATAAAGCTGGTCTCTGGGACTATCGGAAGTTCGACTCCGGGTACGCCGGGGACTTTGCTAAGGTCCTGAGGCTTCACGTGTTCTCTTAAGGGCTTCTTGTACACCGCCTGCTCATACCGGAACGTATATGGTTTGCATTTCTGAAACAGATTAATCATAATTATCATCTTCATTAAATTCTCATAACAATAAAAATGTATGTAACATAAATCTTAGATATTTTAACAAAAAAATATAATAGAAATAAATAATTGACTGACTAACTTCTTAAAATAATGAGCACTTCATAATATCACTCTATTAACGAATACAAAATACCAATGGGTATATATATTGAAACTAACAAAAAAAAAGAAATCTCCTTTCTTTTATTATTATCATACCAAAACACTGAATACACATCCGTCAGTGAAAAGAAAATTGGTTTCTTAGCAATTATAAAAAGATCTAATTTCGATTAATGGTAACCGAAATCATCTCCAGCCAAGATCGGAGCCAACGAAATGTCATGATTACGTTAGCAAATTGACCCACCTTGAGTGAAAGGTTCCTAAGAAAGATATTACCGAAATGTTACGTAACATGTTATATTAACTTAGTATGTAACAAACTACGTGCTATGTTGGCCAAATTTAGCATAATAAAACAAAAAATTCCATACTCCACTATCTTAAGCTTATACAAAGCTCTCGGAGAGACAACTATATATTACGGCCTCAGTAATTATGAAAGAACGTTTAAATCACATCTTGATCATATATATGATTTACAGTTACGTATTATTAAAACGATAGTTCCCATAAAACTTAGGTTTAAATGTGACAATACTAACGAATTATTTCATAAAACGAACATTCTACCAATTCATGACAAGGTCAAGTACATACTACTTAAAGAAAATTTGTTTAATAATGCGTATCTAAATATTGTTCAACATAAAAAACATACACGTAGCGCCTCTAAAATTAAGTACACCATACCAGGATACAATAATCTTTATGGCAAACAAATGCTAAAATATCAAGTACCTAAATTGACGAATGATCTACCAGATAGTTTAAAAAGAGAGTTGAAGGAATGTAATTTAAAATACAAATTAAAAAAATATTTTTTAAATAAACTCAAATAAAGAATCTAAAATATAAATAACAATAATAAATTGAAAAAAAAAATAGTAAGAATATGAACCTAAGTGTTTACATTGTTTGTCTACATTATACCTGCTTGTTATGTATGTATATTGAAAAATAATAATAAGGTTACATTTACCTTGTATATGTTACTTATTTGTTAGATTATGCACTTTATATTGTTTTTATATAGTTAGTTAATTTTATTACTCTATTTTGTCATACCTGTATCATTATATTATAAGTTTGATGTCTTTTTTTGTTTATTGTTTAATACACTAAGTACAAAATATAAAGGTATTGAGATGTCAATGTA
Organism: Danaus chrysippus; assembly: GCA_916720795.1. Taxonomy (NCBI): domain Eukaryota; kingdom Metazoa; phylum Arthropoda; class Insecta; order Lepidoptera; family Nymphalidae; genus Danaus; species Danaus chrysippus. The sequence goes on along the minus strand of CAKASE010000049.1, from coordinate 16,488,709 downwards.
ATTGTGTGTTAACGACGATGAATTCCAGTGTACGGAAAAACCAATACTGGTTTATGAGACACTGAAAACTTAGATATAAATGTAAAAATACCAACATAATTGTAATAAAAATAAAATAAAATGTGGCCTGCTAATAATTTGACCTTATGTAGAGTTAAAATAAGAGGTTTACTTTTAACGTCTAACTTTTATAGATTTTCATTCACATAAGTAACATGACGTTATACTACACTGTACACAATAAGGTTTGATATAAAAACTTTAAATTAGGTTTTTTTATTCATATTTGATAACTCAATCTTTTTGAGACAATTTGATTGTTTTTAATACGTAAATATCATTAAGTATTCATATTCGAAAAATTAAAAAGGGAGGCAGCCTTCTAAAAATAGCATTTCATCAATTGATTTGTTTGGTTTCTTCAACATATCGTTTGTTAACTTTTAGTAATAATATTTCGATGCGAATTTATTGTTAAGAAACAAAAAATTAAGTATATTTAACCCTTATCTCAATGAAAAACCATTACTGTATTGGAAAAACGATAAGCTATTATACAATAATCATTAAAATATTTAAACGCTGATATAATATTTTACATTGATTAAATCGAATATTGTCTAACAAAAAACCTATTACATACTCAATCACTATCAATTATTTCTTATATTGAAGGTTATATAAATAAGGTCATTTAATTTCAAAAATCAAATCTAACTCTTTACAATACAAATGCTCCATTTTACAAGGATATGAAGGCTAAAATGAAGTGTTGTATATTATACAACATTTTTTTCTCATCAAGGTATAATTCTGGTTGATTGCAAAACACTAAAATGAACTCTGCTTTAATATACTTTGACCGTTATTTTAGAATATTATTCGATATTACATTCATCGGCCATTCAAACATTTATTTGACTTGTAGTTATTTTAGTCAACTCGCTTAAAATTCTAGTAATTTTAACATTTCATATGATAAATATAGTATTTTACTATATTATTAAATTATAATTTTTTTTGGTACGCAATTTTTATATTATTGAGCGATGCCAAAAAGAAGGCTTAAACATCTTAATATAAACATTTTAACGGATCAGTTTACTTTAATTCATAGGAAGTTATCGACAAATTGATATTCGCTGTATAAAAGCAATCATTATAATTTAAAAGACACACTCTAACTACACATACACATTTATGTACCGGCGTAAGTGTGCGCGCGTGTGTGTGTCTAGGTACGTATTTAGAAGTAACATAGTATTCGAATAGTCTTTAATATATAACTAATACAATACCCAGAAGGTTCAAAGTCAGTGCTGGCCTAAAAAAGGCCTGCCTCTGATGAATGAGGACGCGGGTTCGATCCTGGCAAATACCAATGTGATTTTCCTAGTCATATGTACTAATTTATGCGTTCCCAAAGAGGATTGTTGTCAGGCAGGCGGCCGGTCGTAAAAACCATTAGCCAAAACTATTCAAAACATGTAAGGCAGACCCTGGCTAAAGCTGGGAAATTGCCAGGTAGAAGAAGAAGAAGATAATTCCGAGAAGAATTCCAATATCTCGGGATATTTCCCAACGTGACTGCGCAAGACCCCCGTCGACCATGAGTAGGGAACGTACTGTCAATTAATTCCACACTTACCTTAAATGTATACGCAAGATTTAGGCTATATTTTATTTCTTAGGGCTTAATTTGAAGTTTTACGACTTCTTGTTATTTCAGTAGTGGTTGACAAAATTTTACTTGATTCAAAAATACTTTATTATATAAGGTTAAAACTATTGTAATTGCTGTATATTTTGAGATTAGTTTTATGCAAACACATAATCTATATATAGTATGTTTTATATGTAACGCATTATAATTATTGAGTTAAAATATTCGTCCATTTATTCCTTGATTACCTATCAACAGTCTTAATTTAATAAATCAATTACTATAAAACTTAAAATCTTCTTACTTTTCCTTTGCAGGTCACTTTCCATTAATTCAATTGTCATGATAAAAATTTATTGTTTCACGTTGACATCAGACGTAAATTGTTAAAAAAATATAAAACGCTGTAAACTATACATGCAAACGCACTTTAAATCAAATCCACTGCTATTTAGAGAACAATTTTAAACATATCCTGCATAAAAATATTCGTCTACACAAAAACAAACGAAAAACCTCTCACTCCAACCAAATATAAACTTCCCATTCCGTCGAATGTTTTAAGTTTGGAATTTTATGAAAAAACACCTAAAATGTAGTAATAGAGATGAGAAAAACCAATTCTAGCCGTATATTTCTTTTAAATTTAAATCTTTGAAATCTCATGAAACAAAGACATTTAATCGAATTAAATATTTTACAGGAAATATATAATATATAATATGTATTATTATCATAATACAGTTGTCTTCTAAATTAAATAACCAATTTATGTCTTCAGACTAAAAAGAAAGTATTATAAGTCATAAAAAGTGTAATAACTTTTTCGTAAGACACGGAACACAATTAGTACATATATGTACATGTTGTAATATTCATAGTTTTTTTTAAACGTATAATAAGATATTTATTATTTTGATTGTAAGATGAGATGGTTTGATAATATTATCTCATTGCAGACGTTTTTAGTATAACCTACATATATATCGCTTTCAGAACATTGAATATGTGGACAAAATTTATACTTTTAATAGTAATTCTGCCCGCGGTTGTGCCCAAACTTAATCCAGCTTAAACTTGTATTATATGGAGTTGTAATTTATTGGCTTACTAATTATCATTGAAATCTGTTTTACTTTCGATATATCTAATACTCTAGTATATAAACGTTCTTATTGATTAGCTTTATCCGTCCTATAATTTTAGTAGAAATAATGATATAATTAATTAAATAAACGTACATATTGTACTGTTAAAACGCCTCCATCGATCAGGTCATAAATAAATAAAGAATCATAGCTAAATGATTTGAAATTTCTTTTTACTTTTTATCAAGTTTATCAAAGCCTAGATCAGATAGAAGTTATAGTTTTTTATCAGATTAATTAAAAAGACAACTTCATAATTTCTAAACACAAGCCAAAACACTCCATTCTATGTAATTGGATCACAAACCATTTTTATGATTCACTTCAACAGAGTTATTATCAAGGATTAAATATTAAAGTTAGATAAACGTTTATATTGACATTTATAAGTTCAATCACTAAGTGAGAAAATATTTAACTTCCAAAGTGGTTTTTATGAGGAAAAGTTGACTTTAATATTCGAAAAATCCAAGTATCGGAAGAAAATATTTCCAATCTTACGTGCGTTTGAAAATATTATTGAAATATTTTTATTAAAATATTAAAAATAATATAAATTAAACTATCAAGTTCTTGAAATAAATGTGTCATTAAAGTCAAGTATAAAAAGTAACTAAAGATTATTTAAAATCTATAGTTATCTCGAGTAGAACTGTATTAGAACCAAACAAGGAACCGTGCGCAGACAGTGAACACACAATTTCCTAGTTACTCTGAACAAACGGGACCGAAGTTTTTACTTTACAATTTTATTAGTTTAACCTAAAACTTTCTTATTTCTCGCTTATTAGTTTTCCTATTTGTTTCGCAATTACAGATGCCTTCATAATGTATAGTTTTGAATCGGAACTTTTGTAACTAACTACAACAAACTAAAAGGTTTACGTGATTTTTTTGGAAAAATTTTAAAATAAAAGATTTTCCTTCCTTTGTATACAAGTTAAGAATTTGTTACATGTAAGATTTTTTTACATAAATTTATCACAAAAAACTAGAGGGTGAATTTAAAATTTAAAAGATAAAAAAATGTGACATGAATAAATATCTACAAATACACTAATATCACAAAATTGATGTAACAAATTAGTTGATAATAACAAAACTTTTAAGTAAAGCAGAGAACACAACGCATCTACACAAGAATAAAACAAACAGAGGGAACTTTAAGAGGTGAGAATTTATGAGTTCACCTCTGAATACAAATTTAATGTTAACAGACTTTGAAACAATTTTTACTTTGAGAAACTTGATCAAAGAAATGAAACTAAAAAACAGACCTTACGAAAATGAGAAAAAATTTAACCGACAGTAATTCGCCTTTGAAGAGCTAGGAGGAAAATTGCCAAAGTTAGTGTTCCCTTATGAGTACGCAAGTTATTGCTACTAGATATTTTAAGCCCCCTTCCCTTTTGTTGCCATAATTCTAGTCCGAGGACCAATTATGTCAAAACTTGGACCCGTGAATTAGGCATTGGTATTTAAGATTCGAGAACTTCTAAAATTATTATGATTTTTTCGGTCAGCAATTTACTGATTGACTTAATAAAGTATAAATTTTAAAACATAAACAAATTTTATAAATTTTGGAATAATCGCAATAAAAAAGTATGTAGTATAATACAAATCATCCTATGACAAATATCTTGCCCATATGCAATAGCTTTATTTATCTAAATTAATTAATATGATTAATTAATATGATTGCTTAAATAACACTTATAACTTTCTGGCAACAATAACATTAAATTAAATCTTAAAAACATGTTTTTACCTACAAACTCATGCCGCAATTCGAAAACTCAATTGGAAAAAGTTGTCCAATTTGTAGAAACTGTCGAAGTTGCCAGAACGAAAATAAAAACTAAGGTAGTTGAGCGTCCATCCTCGAATGCGTTGTATAATTTACTAATGAGTATACATAGAAATATTTGATAACATTTTCAACATTGATAGCCTAGATTTAATATCCATAAATTTTTATATACCATAAAAAAGCATTCAATGCAGTGGATAAATGTTGCGTTTGCGCAGTTAACCCAAAAACTACATATTAAAATGTTATTATAATTTCATGAGGTAACATTCGTAACTACAGAGATTAAAATTGTATTAATATCTATAGAAAGGTAAATGCTACTTGATCCAAACAACTTAAACCTTTTTTTTTTTGTTACAAAGAAATTATAAACCCTCATGTAAATAAGCAGCATACGACACTACTCAACAAAGGAGTGCTCCTATCAGCGTCCTCAATACAGCCTATAGATATGTACACAGCACTGGTTACTCAGTGAATTATTGTGACCGAAGCTGCCACTTGAAGTAGGGTGAAGTGAAATGTTAGTGGAAGGATGAGCGCCTTTATCATTGAAGTTATATTCAAATTTAGTTACGTAATAAAGTAACGTTATGAAGCTCGCATATCTTACGATATATTGAGCATGGCATATTTTTAAAATATTGTCAGGAATACAACATCAAATTTATAATTCTCTGTGGCCATAGTCTTAATGAAGTTTTAAAAACTGTACAAATATAATCTGTATACGCTGTTGATTACAAATAAATAAATAAATAAATAATGCGGCGGTAAAGTATCCTGTTAAATAAAATAATAATTATCTAATTAATTAACTAACATCTACGAGCATGAAAGACTTATTAATGTTTCAAATATGTCGATAAGATACAAAGATATTTATATTGAATATTAACAACACATCACAAAGCAAAATCAAGGATCCTCAATCAAAACATACTGCAAATTAACAACAGTTACATTCTCATAGTGCTCTCTAAAGCTACAAATTAATATGCGAATAGAATCAAATATTCGCTTTGATCAGGACAGTGCTATACGTAAAGGCCCTCGTTAGTGGCACGGCTATAATGTTCTAGAAATCAGTCAATTATCAGAACCTTTCAGATTTCACGGTTCGTTAGTATTACGGATACTGTTGACGTACATATATCCGATTTGAATTCACTAAGTCCAAGGACTAATGAGCTCGAAGTGTTCTATATGCATTTCTTTTTAAAATAATAACATTTCTTTGTACGCAAATGTATATTGAAATTAATGTATCATTTTATCAATTTAAAAACCATCATAAAAATAATTACGAAGTTTTGCATTAGGTTGAGTATCTTGAAGTACATATAAATAACAACAAAAAATTGTATAAGAATACTCACTGTGCGAATAAGGTAAAAGTTCTGTAACGTTTATACAATTCTCGTGACGCCTTATAAGATTTTAGGTGTACTATGGAAATGAAAGTAATGTCAAAGACTGTACCTATCACTAATCCTTCCAGTGTATTGCTAAACTGCCACAGAGTTTGAAACAAACCTTCGGCTAACATACCTTGAGAATATGCATTTAAAATCAGAATAAGTGTACACTTTTAATATTGATATTTTATTTAAAGCTTATCTTTGACATATATGTATTTTTCAGTTTCATATATTTATCGTTATTATTAATATGAATAAACAAAGATTTGGATAAACAATATTATCTAAGCAGACTGAAACTAGCAAGTAGTTATGCAAAAAATAGTTCATCAACTAATTCATAACAAAGCAGTTTTTCTATTAGATTTTCTAATGAAGAGACTAGATTATTATTATGATAAAAAAATATTTAATTTACAAGTTTTATTTGTAAAATAGTTAAACGCTGTTTCATTTTAAATTTGTCTTTCATTTTACTGTTATTATTATAGTTTGACAGACCCGTACTTATACTTTAGGTGGCCGGCTCTATTGAGCTATCTAGACTTAGTTGCGTGAGTTTACTTTAGCTTGACAGGTTACTTACTGCTTTAGTTATAAACTTACTGTTAGCTAAATACACGAAAGATTTAAATCAATAATATTTGATTATAATAATAATCTTGGTGGCACTGCTTTAAGACGAGTTCACTGGGTCACTGGGTTTCAGACAACCTTAGCGATGACGAGGACTTAGAGCGAGAGCGCAGGGCGCTGGCCGTGCACTGTAACATGCTGGCTCGAAGGTTTGCACGGTGTACTGAGAGTGTAAAATTAACTTTGTTCAAGGCATATTGCCAATCCTTTTACACCTGCAGCCTTTGGGTTAAGTATACGCAGCGCGCGTACAGCGCTCTGCGAGTTCAGTACAACGATGCAATCAGAGTGCTGTTCGGATTGCCGCGCTACTGTAGCGCCTCCGAAATGTTTTGACAGCTGAGAGACGTGTTGACAGCTTTTATGCTATTATTCGCAAGAGAAGTGCATCTGCGCTTCAGAGGTTGCGATCTAGCTCGAACGGCATTCTGTGTGCACTGGCTGACTGCTGGGACTCTGAAATTCTGCGCCACTGGGTACGGCTACATGCTGTCTAAAAATGCCGATTTTTGTTTTTGTGTTAGTTTCTGTTTTGTTTTGTTTGTTTGTTTTACTAACATTAGTTATAAGGTTGCCATGTATTACTAATATTAAAATATGGACTTTGTCTAAGACAACTAAATAAATTAAATTAAATAATGTTAATGTTTTAACTTAATTTGTAAAAATTTTCAAATTATTGAATTCATTATAATTGAAGTAATAATAACTATATAAAAAAGTTTTTTCATAACTGTAAATTTTAAAAATCATTTCCGAATTCTTTTCTTTATTTATAATCAGTCGTAAGTATGATAGTTTAGGATCCAGACCACACCTCGACTATCAGAATTAGATTCCAACTAAGTTATAGACAACGAGTCCAAACTTCCATCTAACTACAAACCAACACTGACCTATTCGGGCAAACGACATTATCCGTACTGGAAGGATATTATTATCTGCCTAAGTAATAGTTAAAGTCTCTTTCCTATTTGATATTTCCATATAATTAATCCTTAAATGATTAACTTTTGATACATTTTAAAATTTATCAGTTTTTTACCCACCTTTTAACTTTCTATCGTTGCAAATGAAGAACATTTGGAAAAAAGAGTGGTACGAGTAGATAACCTTTAAAAACAACTATTAAAAATGTGGGTGAAGATGTTGTGTACTTTATTATAAGGCCACATTTTTTTCTTCTTTGTTTTTGTTCCGTATATTGTAGGTATACTGGAGCATAAGGGTATAGATGAAGTTTGTTAGGCAGCTAATTTTCTCAGTTTAACAATTGCTAACGATATCGAACGACTATAACATAAGGAATTATTACTAAATGGACAGACATTACCTCTTCAAATGACGTCGCCGTTAAAACATCGTACCTTCGTACCAACGTCTGCGTTATAAAAATCGAGTTTAATATTGAACACTAATTCTTAAGCACTTGAAACATATCACGTACGTATATAGTTCGAAAAGTTGAAAATGTTTCGCAAGTTATTGGTTCATGACGGAACTACACTTTATTTAATAGCTCAACTATTAAGCTTTACTGTAAAACATTTTAAGAATTATTTGAAGATGTTTTCTCTCGTCCATTTTAAAATTATGGTAAACTTTCAAACTTCTTCTCTTACTGATTCGCAGATTGTCGAAATCGACAACTTTTATCAAAGTTAGTTTGGAATTTGTTTTGGAAATTTATAGTATTTGTACAAACATAAAAGGAATTAACTTTATTATCTCTGTCTAGCCTTCTTATCTATCTTCATAATAGGCGAAATATTTCAACAAAAAAAAAATACTTTCATTTTCGAAGAAATGTAATATCAACTATGAGAATGATATCGTTATTTTTTCTTTGGTTCTAAAATGTATGTAACTCATCAACTTTTATTTATCATGTATTGACTTAGAATTATACAAATGAACGTAAAAAATGTTGCAAATGTACATAACAAGTGCTAATGTAACGGGGAAGTGATTTCACGTCGAAAGTTTTTTTTATCACGCCACTGTTAATCTATAATTAACATCTATAATTAATTATATCACAAAAACAAAGACAGCATTGATTATCTCCCTAATTCTTGTTACTTTGTTTTAGCTTATTATTTTCCTTCGTTAAGTTGTCACAAGTTGTGTAATTATATTAACTTAAAAAATATAACCATTTGTCTTTCATTTATTAACTCAAGAGGACGCAAAAACACTTTATATCGGACAGAAGATTAAGGGAGAACGTGGTTCTTCAATATTGTATGTAAATACTCAAATAATCCCCGTCGTGACAAATGTTTATATTCATTACGTATTCCCTATGAGGCGATATTGGACAGACATATGACTTGTAAGACGTGTTTTATAAAACGGGTCTAACCGTTTAGGTTACTTGAGACTCACGGCGTTTATGAATATCAATTGTCAAAGAGAATTTGAAGAATTTTTTCATGACTGGATTTCGTATGTTATGTAAATTTGAATATATCGTTGTAATAATTGGAATTTCGAAATAAATATTAATCCGCGCCCACCTGATGGGATTTATGTCACTAATGTTTTGTTAAAAATTGTATATTATATGGTTCTTTTCATGAAAGCGCGGCAGCTTAGTTGGTAAAACGGAAAAGGTGCAAAATCCCTGAAGTCACATGTTTTCTATAGATACTCTCCACTAATTTTAATTGAATTAAAATGATCATATCAGACGTACATATATATCTGGGTGATCCTAAATTTGTCCTCTTGATAACCTCCACCTACACATGTGTACATGTAGGTTGGTGTGTGTCCACCCACACATTCAAACTATAAATATACATTTATAATGGTAATATTGTCTTTTGGAACATTCACATACCTCAATTATGTGTTTGTCCCTATCGGATTTCGTAATTAAGGAGGCAACCGCGATCCAGTAATTTCCAGCATCTAGTAATAAAATGAGCAATAAAGTTATTTTAATGTAAAAAAAAAACATATTTCAAGAACATAACATAGGATTAAAAAGGAAAACAATATTTTCACTTTAATACTATTTCCTAATCTAACCTATATAATAATGAATTCTTTTCTGCACAAAAATACTTACTTACTTTACTTTAAACTAATTTAATAACTAACTATATGTATACAATTTCTAAACATCTAATCACCTTTTGAAGTCGGTGCCTTCAGTTCACATATATATGGGTAACATCTCATGGCAAATAAAATTAATAAACAGGTTAATATCACTATTGGTGACTAAATGGCAATGCCAGTAATATGGAATGAGCTAAAGTAGTTATTTGTTTTGAACCTAAGTGCAATCCCTATATATTCTTTTGTGATAAAGTTTTTTTTATTGTGATATCATTAATTTACTAAGGAATATTCGATCCTACATCTTGTCATCCCTTTTTTTTGGAAGTGGCCGCGAGCGGTATTAGTCTTAGACCTAAACTAATCTACAAAGATACGATAAATTTAATTCATATAAAGTTTTAAAAATAGTCATGTTTTATTGTCATTGTATCAAATCACAGAAGTAACTTTGTTTATATAAAATAACAAAGCAGAAGGAAGTCGCAAGTAATAAAAAGCCTCACTATTAATAACAATAGATAATCTCTGTATGACAGAATTCAATTAATTATTATTTTTCTTTCAACTAGATCTCAGCGAGTTATGAAAAAGAATTAGACAAAGTTAATGGAAAGATTTTTATGATCTTATAGATGAAAATTTTTCTAAGAACAATTTATGTACTTTATATATAAAGAAAGTCAGCCAGTAATTGGTTTTAACAGTCTGTACAATGTACATAAAACAGTCGGTATCTTGTTCCAAGTAGTGTAAGTTGACATAATAAATAACTGAGCCTGTGTTATCGTCTTCTGAACGAATAGTTAACGTTTCCCAAGCAACAAGGCTCCTTATAAACTAAGAGCTGATAAATTATCATGAAAAATGTTTTCAAAATATCAAATTATAAAAAACAGGATTATGATGAAAGGAAATACAAAATAAAATCATATTGTTTTAGATTAATAATAATGTATATGATATTTTTCATAATAAACGAAAGTGAATTGTCACTTATATTAATTAGTTTACTTAATATCATGTTTACATCACCAGTTAATGAAAAATATTGAAGAGCTAAAAGAGCATCAAAAAAATATTACAAATGATAACTAAATTGCAATATCTATACAATATTTTTCTTTACGTTTTACTTTTTAATACATTGCTACATCAAAATCTCACTTCAATGGTACTCAGAACATATTTATCTTTATAGCACGTATAATTTACAATGGCATCAAAGTTGAGAGAACTTGAGAGTATCGATGAATCGATTCAACCATCTTAGTCCAGCACTTAGTGGGCTCTTAGAGCACACGTAGGGTGCGAGCTTATGTGGGCATAACAGTAAGTAGCCTGATAGTGCTGTTGTAATGACCCATTATATTTTATACACCATTCCAACACTATGTTACTAGAAAGAACGATACAACTTAATTTTTTACGTTATATCGCTAGTATAAAGTCATAAAAATAATTGATGCTTGCCGCTTTGTTAACGATTTCATGGTTCGTAAATTTCATTTTATTTGTAATATAATTAAGGTTTTATTGCTATACGTTTGTGATATATTGTTTTGTGATTTTTTTTTAAGCCAACCCTAAAAATATATGTATTTTTTATTTGCAGTTTTTTGTATTGAATTATTGAAACTAGTCTTATAATAGTTTTGGTTTGTGATTTTCTCGTTTTTTTTCATATATCACCTTCATATTTAATAAATTTACCTACTATATTCGGCATAATTAGCGTAAAATGTTTAAGATACGAAAGAGGTTTCTCAGTACAATAAAGATCTAATAATTCAAGTGAATACGTATAAATACAAGTTTATTTCCGACTCTGGCTTTCTCACTTTAAACTTTGCGATGGTCAATTGACTTCGATGACTGTCAGCTATTCTCAGCAGAATGATTTAGTTCTCTATTTATATTTAATGCAACAAAATAGAAAATAGAATAAAAAAAATTGTTTGTTATAAGGTTTATTGGGTCAAAAAAATTCTTAACCATTCTTAACAGCAAGAAGTCAGAATTAATATGAAACATAACTCCTTATTGTCATTTTGATACTTATATCTATGAAAGGTGATTCGCAAATTATTAAATAAGCCTTGGTTCGAAAATATTAATGCAAAGATTTAAATAAAATATAATATAAGTGTGTTACAAATTCCCTGACTTCATCTTTTTCATATAATGTGGAAATTACTAATGATCCACTTTTAAATAATATTTGCATTAAAATTTAAAACCTTTCAGTTTATAGACTTTTCCGCAAAGAAAAAGAACAATATTTTAAAAATATATTAAAGTTCTAAATTGATTTAATTGTAAATTATATATGTACTTTCGTTCTTTAAAAATTCAATAGTCATCAGTCACAGTTTTCTTGCCTTGAGAATTACATTTATAAAATACGACTGCGGTACGATTAGATATTACCAGCAAAAAGTACTCAATTTGAAAGTTTTTCAAATACAACGAATATGTAAATATTATTATGGTGCAAAGATATTATGAAAGGAGTATTTAATTGCGATTATTTTTACTTAAATGAAATATCGTTATCATAACTGTTTGAGCACTTTTCTTCAGGCGTTTTAGATTCTTTGTTACCCGTTGAAATGTACTGATAGAGAACCGTTCTTATATTCTACACGAAATTTACAGTACATAAGGAAATTGATTTTTTTAAATTCCACATCTTGCTTTTAACGCCATTCTAACTTGATCTAAAACTCCAACAAGTATCAAAGAGTTAGAGTTAGTGTAATAGGTTCAAAAGATCCTCCAAAGTTGGTTCAATTCTAGCAATTCTTGTACTGTTACTTTTAACAGAACACAGTTATATATATAGGATATACATTTATCTAGAATTAGAATTTTTCTATAGATAAAACCAAATTTAACTAAAAAACAAATAAAAATGTCAACGGTTTAAGCAAAATCAAAATGAAAATACATATATATAATATTGCTAACGTTACTATGTATTTTGTCGAACATTTATGCCGAAGTTTTGAAATTACAATTAATTTTCGTATGAACGAATTCGAACTCTATTTTCTTCGATATAGGACTGAATTTTACAGTTAGGGCCACCTAACTGTAATATTCTTCAATGTTGGTTATATATGCCAATATATTTATAACCAACAGCGAAGTCATTATGGTAACTTCGCATATAGTGACCTGTGATGACAGACTTTATTAAAATTTAATATAACTTATATTACATGAAGATGAGGTAAAACAATGAAGAAAATATAGGAATAAATATTTTACAATACAATGAAGTAAATTTAATGGAGATTTAATTAAAAAGGTTTGATTTGTGACTTATATTTTAATTTCCATTTTTAGGGTTTGAATCGTGTCAATGTGAACATTTATTTAATAAGTATAGTTTTTTACAATTATGTACATAATATGAAGGTCAAGAGTTTCATAAAAATATGCCACAGTTGGAGTGGAAGCTATTTAGATTTAAGTATTCAACAATGAAGTTCCAAACAAGATTTCGAGTAAATAATCATTTTAGAAAATCTTTCTTCTATCAGAAAACCCACAAGTTACTAATGTATTTTCTTTTTAAATGATTTAAAAAAAATCAAAAAGTTTTATTGTTATATTTATTTATTACTGATAATATAATGTATGAGAATGGAACACAATCTGGAGTCGATCAGTGGTTTTGGTGGCAATTACTCCGAATCATAACAGGTATGAGCTATAACCTCGCTCAACCATATTGAAAGTAATTTAACAAGCCGATGTACAGCGTCATTCTATTAACAATCAAGTTTAAATGAAAGGGAAAAAATTTTACCAACTAGCTTTATATTAATGGCAAAATGTGAATTTATTTTGATTTAAAAAGAAGCTGTAAACATTGTACCTGTCTATATAAAAAAAACAGTGTTCTAAATATCTTATAATAGTTTTTTTTCTATTCCAATTTTTTTATTTAATATTTAATTTCTCGATGTTTGATTATATTGATTAAAAGATAAACGTTAAAATCTAACTAAGATTTAGTAGCAAAACTGAAGATTTATTTTGTTTATATTCAAATTAGTTTAACAACTTTCATTTTATATCCTGCTTAAAATTACTTTAATAGTTTCATGTTGCTTGCATTTTAAATTATATTCTCAATATGAAATAGTTGTTCTAAAAGTATCAGACCGTCATCTCTTTTATGGTATATAAATTATAATGGACATTAAAATTACTGGCAATCTACAAGTTACAACATACATACATACATACTCATTTTATTTATCTCGTTCAACATTTGTAAACTTAAATGTAATTTATTTTCTTTATCTTTAATGTACTTTATGAGTTATCTTTAATTTAAAAACATTCACTTGTATATCATCACTTCTATTACTTTATATCAAGTAAATTTGTAAAAAGTAAATTTATTTAAGACAGAAAATCCAATTAAGCTATTATCTCATCGCTTATCTAAAGAACTTTTAATAATACGAATAGATATTTCTCAAGAAAATTAAGTCTTATTACTATTTTAAAAGTAAAAGCTCCCAGGAACTTTTTTTTTGTGTCACGAGTGTATGTTATCCCTCTTAAGTTAGAGCCCTTGTTAATGCCTAGTTCAATACATGATATAATCACTAAGACATTTCTGACAGACCTCTGAAGGGTTTTCACAGATATTCAATATGATTTCAGCTTATCGCAATCCTTCTCGCATTCTGACAACATTTATGATTTATAATTCTTCTAAAACATCTTTTACTGTTTATTTTCCCCATTATATATTTTTTTAATAAATTCGGACTCTTATTTTTGTCTAACGACGAATTCATAACAAAAAGAAAAGGATCTATATATGTGTATAATTTCGGCATATTATTTTTTCGGCATATGATGGAAAATTTCGCAGTGGTCGCTCCAAATATTTTCTAGTCTTAACTGAAAACCTCATGCACAATAATCTTCAAGTTTAATAATTTTGTAGTTACATACTTATGTAACGTTTAACGTTATAGCACACAATGGAACTACTTCACCTATATCATGTACGGCCGAGATGTTATCAATTTGCAAACATCAAAGTATCATTGAACAAGAACTACAATTTTATGAAAATCAGATATTAAACCATAATGAGTCTTATCACGCGGGAACAAAGAAGGATAGTGAAGAGTGAAGAGAAACTCCACTGTAAAACGTTTTAAAAACAAAGACTATAAACTGAACACTTTCAATATAAACGAGTATTGCTTTCATTTACTTACAAACAATTGCAAATAGAAACAAGATCTGCTGGAAAATATTACTCTGTTTATTCTGTGCAGTAAATGACAGGATAAAATTTGCACCTCTTTTTGTTAACAAAGAGGTTTGCTGAAATATTTTAATGATGTGTCTTAATCCGAATTAAAAAATAAGAGGTTTCGTTTATAGCGGACATAAATGTATTTCAACAATGTGTTTAATAAACGACACATACAAAGTAACATAAAAAAACAAAATCAGATTTTAGTGTACAAATTTTTGAAAAACAAATGTGTGGGGTAATATTTGTTGGTCACACAAACATGGCTACCGATAGGTTGTGTAATATGTAATTTAATATTATGACATAGTTGTGCCATAATATAGGAATGTATTTAAATAATACTGGACACATAAATATACGTTACAATTGTATTTCATACTGTAATCATTTCGAAACGTTCTGAAGCATAAATTTGACTTTATTTAGAAATATAATTGAAGACATTATAGATATTTTTTAAAATTTCTAAAAGTAGCAATGAAAAAAGAAGTTACAACCTGTTATACTTAAAAAATATTTAATATACACTATCCACTTAAGTATTACAACTCACTCATAAAACTAAAGAAAGTGTAAGAACCTTCTGTTGAATTATTAGCATAATTTTAAAGTATTCATAACTTTGTTGCATGCTTGCCTTCTAAGAATTTGAAAATAATAATACCTTTCTGTACCTCTAACATTTTTCAGCACTTTGAACACCTGTTTTTATATGAATAACTAGGTGAAGTCTCAGAATAGAAAGACACAAGCCTTAAATAATGAATACATAGAAAGTAATATCAATAATTATTTAATATTATCTAAATGATATGTTGAATTAAGAAAATGGTAAATTCATAATCGTATTTGTAAGATTCTTCAGCAGGTTGTACCCAATACCAACATCTCAAACGAGTTCTAGCTCCCTGAAGTTGGCATTATAATAAAAACACACAATGCCTTATAAATTTTACAAGCCTTAAAATGAATAATGTATATTGAAAGTTTTATATAAGAAATACGTTTACTATATCTTATTCACGCTTTCCATTTAGGTTCTAAACTCTTGGTAAAACTAATAATACTTAATTGCTGCCTTTAGTAGGGTAAACCTAATTCTGATGCAGTTAATACTGGTTTATATCCTTGGAAACAGATACTGAAGTTCTTTTAATAATTAATTATCAGTTGGAAATTAGTTATTCACTTTGCTACCTATTAAGGTTTGTGTAAGTTTCCTCTTATTTTAAATCAGACGTACATTGATATACGTTTTATTTATTTGATCCGTTTATAAAAAAATATTGTCCTTATACAAAACGATATTATTTTGTAGGTTAAATAATAATTCAACAATAGCAACTTGAGATAAAATAATGATATATTTCTTTAAAAACAAAAGAATTTTTAATGTTAATATCTTATTTATTATAGTTATTCCTGATAAATGTTTTTTTTTATTTGGAAAGCTGATTCTTTTCCCATTAAAGCTATTAACTGTTCTTGAAAAACTATCTTCACATGTCTATATGGATTAAACACTCAAAAATAATATATAATAAAATTCAAATATACGATAAATATATTTAAATTATTATTTTAGGTTACTAGACTAATATTTCAGTTTACTTCAGAATATCTATTTTATTAATTCATCTTTTAATTATACGTACAATAAGGCTTATAATAGACGAGAAACAAGAGTTCCTTGAAGCTCAAATCAAAGTAGGATTTTAGAAATGTAGTCTAATTGGGTTTCGAAATGTTTGGAGGTTTACAAAGCTAGTCCGTTTTCGAAGGCCTCTTGTTCACTGCGATAACCTATATATAAAATATTATGGGAATAATATTAAGTCCATCTTATTAAACGTAATTCTTTAAAATCTACTTAATATAAATATTATGTTGTAGTCTTAAAATATTACTCCCATTTTTTAAAGAGTCTAATTTCGTTTAAGCATTTGTTGACACACTTGATTAATCTTGACTAGGCTACTATCACTAGGGATTTTGTGATCCGTATACAGTCCATAAAAGTTAGAAAAAATATATATGTTTTTCGTAAAAGAAATTATAATAAAACAACAGTGCGAGGAAACCTTAGAATAGACCTCTAAGTTTTGTCCGTGCCACGGTCCAGATGTTTTCAAATCGTCGCCGGAGATTTAATTAAAGAAACTTTCACAGCCTACAAGGTCACCGCTTACATTTTGTTTGTTGCGCGACCTTTTGAAATAAATGCGTCAGAATGTGACGTTTAAATTTGGAACTGTTGAAAAGCCAAGAAAGTTATTTAACTGCGGTTGAGTGAAACCACGATCTTGAGATCGCTATAATTAGTACTTGTTACTAAACTAAAATGTTTTAATACAATACCAAAAGGAATGTTAATCAATTAAGATCTATAAATCAGTATTTCATTGATAGTTTTATACGTTTATTATAATGTTTCATAATTTAATTTAATTAAATAATCACCAGTTTGTGAATATAGTAAATTAATATAAAATAAATTGATATAAAATATACTGATTAAAGCATAAAATTTTAAAGCCGATTATAATTTTATTCACTCTTTAAAACTAATATAAGTGAAATTAAATCCGTTTTGTATGTACTAAAAAGCACAAATAACATTAAAACGAATACTTCTGGAGAGAATAAGGGAAGTCAATTTTACAGTATAATTTTTATCAAAAATTATCACTTATACGAAACCTCATCAAAAGATAATAAAAACACAGCTTCTATTGACATCATGAAAGTGAAAAAAATGTGATTGCATTCAGCTCAGCGTTACAGTTCTGATTGACGACAAAACGACACAATGGTCTTTCAACGAAGCGTGTTTTTTATCAAGCCGGATGATTGAAAAGGGAAAAAGGCACGCACTTCATAAACCAAAAAGTAACGTGATCACCTTTAATCAAAGCTCTCTTTATTCACGAGCCTCATAATTGGCACCATAATGAGTATACTTGGCAATCCATACACCACAGGTTGATAGTTGAAAGCGTCTTGAAAATTTATGTTTGCGTGAACCAGCCTCATCCGGACCAAATAATACAATATCAGTTCATATGAAATACTAAATCTGTATTAAATGTGTGTTTAATAGATATTCAACAAATAAACAATACAACAGTGTTATAAACAATCAAGCATTTTAATTATAGTACACATTAAAATAACTTACTAAAAACAGAGTTATTTTTATCCATATATATAACTCAGTATTACATGAAATATTATATAAAAAAGAATTAACACCTTTTAAGTTCTAAGTGTATCGAATCTTTTCACTTACACCACAATACTGTCCATAATAACATGTTGACAAAGACGCCTCAGGCCACAGAAGCCGTACTTCATTGAGGGATACAGGTCAGAGGGTGACGTATGGACACACGCTCCAAATGCCAACCCCTTTGGATTGGTGCTCCGAATCATTTAAAATACGACTTCAGTAAATTAATTAATTGTATTGTCAAATATTTTGCGCTTGATAATTATTATAGTTTATGTTTTCCCTAACACTATTTTGATAGTTGATATAAATTAAGTATTGAATTATCTTTTTGTGTTTCTATTTTTAAATAAGCATTCAAAGTTATGTGCTGCATTTTATATTTGGCTCATAATTCTTACGCTAATTGATGAAAATGTCTGAGATGCTTGATACAATTTTATTATTATCTGTACTAATTAATAAACCAGTAGGGTTTGTTTTCTGCTTGAACTTGCTAATTTCAGGAACCACTGATTTTATTAGGATATTCTTTAAGTGTTAGATAGCCCATCTAACGAAGGACGGCTATATACTTACACGCAAATATCATAACGTAGCTCTAATGAAGAGTGTGTCAAAAGGGGGGTTTTTCTCTCTTGAGACCTTTAGCTGAGTACTGGCGTAACAGTGAAAGTTTCGCAAAAATATTGTATGTATAATAGATTTGTTCATCTTTAAAATTTTCATAAAAAGTACAAAAAAGGCCGCGACATCATATGGTTGGTTCACAATAACCTTTTCGTGGTAACCAGGTTTGTTCAAAATTAATTAATTATTTTCAAAAGTGCTCTAGCACACGTTATCAATATCAAGTTCTGCTAGAAAACAAATATACTTAAAATATAGTACAATAACTTGAAATCTCATTTGTTTCGAGTTTTTTGAGAGTAACGTACAACATATAGAATATAAGATTATAAGACCCAGCACTTTTACTTAACATTTTAAATTTCCCCTTTCACTGATAAAAGTGCTTTGTTAGTAGATACCTATAACACGTATATTAAGCCCTCAACGTACATATGATTTGAAATTATTTCCACCTTCAACTAAAACGAATCATTGTTTGAAGGAAGTGTTAGTACAAAATAATAGTTCCACGCGGGCGCAGTCGAGGACCCAAGCTAGTAAATTAATATTCAAAACTATTCACCGTTACGGTTTAGTTTACAGAAACCGGTGCAATCATTGAATATTAATTAAATTCAATACATATTGCTGATCGATACATAACAATCAAGGATTATTGATTTCATTATTAAATCAGCACGTGCCATCATCAATTAACAACACATGATAACCTATACGTTACCATCAATCTTCTCTATATATAGCTTTATAAATACTACCGTATAAGTGATATCAAGAATTCAATAATATTACTACATTTGAAACAATAAATTTAAAGGGATATGAAAGTAATATCCGTATATTTCCACTATCCAAATAGCACGTAGATACTCAAATCAAGGCGACTGGTTCTTTTCGCTCTGTTATATTGCGGGATTAAGAAGGGATTCGTAGCACACCCACCGGTTTCGCGGGATTCCCGGTATTCGGGAATTAATATTCCCATCGCGCTCGCCTATCATAATTTCAAAACATGATATCAAGAGGCCGCGCTACATAATATATATCCTGGCTGACGGCATGCAAACTGCTGCTTTTGCATAGGGAGACGGGAGTTATCTCCACACCAATAAACTTTCTCTGAATGTTAATCATAATTTATGCTAAGACTTTAAAAAGTACTATACTAATATTCATTGTAAATTATTTAAAAGTTTCAAATGTTCGCTCCTCCTCTTTGAGTTTTATTCATAAAGTGTTGGTTTATTTTCTTCATATTAAATCTTTTAAGATACTTTTTACACTTAGTTTACTGTAATAAAGTTTTACAAGTAGAAAGCAGGTTCTTTTAAAGTGTGAGGTTATATAAATTCAAATCATAATAACTCAATTCTTTAAGTTAAAAATATGAAATTGTATCCTTATTTTTGAAGTGGGAATTGCGAACTGCAGCAAGATTAATATATACACATACAATTAAGATAGCGTGATCAATCTACAGATTTGAGAATCAAATTAAATTAAATAAAAGATTGTGTTTTTATAATATAAAGAGAATTTATAATTTTAAAAACAGAAACAGATGAAAATACAGGTATAAAAAGAGACATTACAGTTTGTCCACAATTATTCTTTTACTAATTTGGTTTTGTTTATTTAAATCAAGGCGACAAAATACGATAAATATGTACCCTATATGTATGTAGTAGTAGTCACTTCGCTTCAAGACATAGCTGACCAGCAATGAAGCTACAATATCATATTTGGATTATTAATAACACAAAACAATTAATTACTGTCAGACAAAATTAATTAAAGGAATCTATTTTGAGTTGTTCCAAACCAGCACGTTGTTTTATCCCGAAGTGTGGTGCGTATAATTAATTTGAACCTATACTTGAAATGGGCCAAATGTCCCAAAGTTCAGTTATCTTGAGCAATTGCTTTGATGTTGTGAGTAAGGGAGTAAGGATTTGTTGTTTGGCGTAACGCACAAATATATTGAGTTAGAAATAAATTATCAATATATCCATTAATATTGACAAAAAACTGCCATTGTTTTATAGACGTATTGTTTTTATGAATCTCTGCAGTATAAATATGAAAGTTTATTCAAAGGCCTGCCAGGACTTTAATATCTTTTTTTTTTCATTCATTTACTTATCTAAATATATATCATATAATATTTTTTGTCAAAATTTCTTTCAAAGCAACATTTATCAATGTCTTCTAAAACAAAAGAGCAAAAGATGTCCTTTTCAAATATTTGCACTAGTTTGATTTAGATAAAGATTTTTCTCAGACCCTTGAAAGTTTATATAGAACGAAAAATTTTGCAAGTAAATTTTGAGATGGGAGTCGAATAAATAAAGGATCCGATGTTGAGAGAGAATTTTTAATTGTTGTATGATCCGAAAGAGATCAATTTATGCATATGAAACTTTATACAGTCCCAAACTGTGGGTCCGTGATTTTATTCGTGCCAATAAACTAGAAACTCTCAGGAAATGAAATTTTAATTTAGATATGATTCACAAATTTCATTAATTTACGGCGTACATGTATACGTAAACAGACGTATTTGTTCATTAATTTAAAACATGAATGTTAACAACATTCAATTGCTTTCAAATTATACATAATTTTGGATCATTCGATAACTTTATAAATAATGGCTAACCCGTAACATTAACTGATATTTTAACATAAATATATAATTTCACACTGACTTAACTCTTCAGTAAAATTAAAAGACACTAACACCAATAAAGTATTAAAGAAAATATTTAGTCATTGTTTTGAGTTTTGTTCTATGTAAAGTATAAAATCACATCTACAAGATACACGTATTTCAACATACATAGTATTTAAAGTACTGTTGCTTCAGGATTGTACTGCAATTCATAATACTCTTCCTTACTAACAGTAAATTCTCAGGACATAGTATCAGAGGCGCAGTTTTAAACTAAATTGTTTTATTTGTATTGGATGTCAGAACTCAAACAAATAAGTACGTCCTCCTCTAATCACACTGATTTCAAAATCATGTTGACGCTATCTAATAAGGATATAGTGAGGGAAAATAAATATTCTGAAAAAAAATGCCTATATGGCCACCATAGCAGTAATTTTTTTATAATACCTATATCCGTATCGTCATCGTCAGTCTTCTCCTTCTACCTGGCAATTTCCCAGCTATAGCCAGGGTCTGCCTATCGTCATCGTCAGTATATCCGTTATAATTCCAGAATAATGCAAAGGTTATATATTTTCCAGTCCAGATTATCCTCCAGCCCGACGAAATACTCCTTTCATACTAACGAAAGGGATATGTAGTATAATGAAAGGGTCTGTATAAAACGGTTCAGTAGTGCAGCTTTACATTAAGGATGTGAATTTTAACAAATGATAGCACCCCATTTGTAGCATAGCGAGATGTGGCTCTCTTTTGGCCGTTTGTTCTCCCCTTTGTTAGAGTTCTTTTGATGTAAACATAACTTTAATATTGTCATCATAACATTTTGATGATGTCTTTATAATATTCTCATTTGGAGCATAACTTCGTTGGGACTTGAACGTCTTTAGTAACAATTTTTAAGAACAACTTCTCTAGTAAAATTTTATATATTCACTAAGTGGTAAATATTACATCATCAGCCTATCAGAGTCCACTGCTGAGAAAAAGTATTTTTCTCACAGGGAGAAGGCTTGAACATTAATCACCACGCTTGCTTAAGACAGGTTGGTTATTTCAAACTTATAATTGTGAAATTATAAGTCCAGGTTTCCTCGTGATATTTTCTTTCGCCGTCTGTCAGCGGTGTCTAAATATTCTTAGAAAAATCACATTGGTACTTGCCAGGATCGAACCCGCGCCTTCATGCATGAGAGGCGGGCCTTTAACCTCCAGGTCACCACTGAATATTATGTAAATATTATTATTACACTTAACTCTAAATATGTGGTGTGCTAGTAAAAGGCAATGTGTTAACCCAATATTATTGCTATGTTCACATGTTTAATTAATCACTTACTTTCTGATACCTTACTTTCTGATAAAGCAGAGAGTCATACTGGGTCACCACTGTGGGATCTTAAGTCGAGGGTCCCAATGTCATCTCCTCAAGGAATGTTAAACTTAAGCGGGAAAAACCAGCCGACGAAGTTCTTGATCTTTTTAAAAATTAACGTTTCGACGTTATTTTTAACGGTTGTTCGAATTTAGTATTCACAGATATCCATGTTGATGTTTCTAGTATAAAAAAAATAATGAAATAGGTTAGATTTTGTCTACTGCTTACTTTAAATAATATAAAATATGTCATAATTTTCAAATATATATATTTAGCATTCTTTCTTTTAAGACATTTAA
Source organism: Danaus chrysippus (assembly GCA_916720795.1). Lineage (NCBI taxonomy): Eukaryota > Metazoa > Arthropoda > Insecta > Lepidoptera > Nymphalidae > Danaus > Danaus chrysippus. The sequence continues at coordinate 16,465,444 of CAKASE010000049.1, read as the reverse complement.
CTGATAAATTACAATAAAGCAATAAATGGCCTAATCGAATTTGCATATGTGGTTTAGATTGTACATCAACAAAGCACTGTTAAGTCCTCGTCACCAGCAGGTGATAGACGTCAGTGTGGTCAATCTGTGAGGAAATAAGCAAGTGACAATTGGCGCTGTATACAGATCTAATGATTAGACCCAGCCAGGAGCTGTTTTCAATCGTCGAAAAGTTGTATAATGTTCAACAAAATCTCCATATAAAATTATAAATATTCTTACTTAAAAAAAATTTAATAATATTTGCTGTGTTGTAAATTAATAATCAATAATTTATATCTTTTCAAAGGTGTGTAACATCTAAAATATATGATAAAATTTTGTTACAAATACAAAAGTCAAACACAAACCTCGAATTAACCTCAAATTAGAACCGCGCTATGGAAGATACGAATTAGTTAAAAAAAAATTATATACAGCTCGTGACCTAAATTGTTTTTGTGAGTACTTTTAGTTTTGCCAACATGCTCATACATACATATTACAAATAATGTTTATGCTAATATACGCGTTATGAGTTAGTAATAGGTATAGTAAGGTAATAGATAATCAAATTTTAATAGTTAAGATATTCCTTATATTTCTAAAGATATACATACATATATCCTTTCTCATAATACTGTTCATATTAAATTGATATATTAAGAAAATACAATAAACATACTAAAAAAGAATTAAATCAGCAAGATCTTAAAAATTATGAGTCGAATATTATTACGTGTTAAATATTATCAGCAATGTAGCAAGGGATCAAAGGGACTCACCTACGAGAACGTGACCAATATGCTGAGTTATCATTTCAATTCTTACTTTGAGATCGCTTTTGAAAACATTTCACATTTTACATTATCCTCCATCCGGATTTCAATTTGGATTCTGCTATTTATATTCAGATGAAGGTTTTATATTACCTAAGAAGTACCTGAAACTGAAATGACGTAATACGTTTATAACTGAATCCCGCTATGGTAAATTAGATTAATTTTGCCAACATTACAACTAAAAATACATCACAAACAAATCACAATATAAGAACGATAACATAAATGCTTTGATATTTAATTAAAAAGGTATGTAGATAATTATCCAAGCTATCAGGAGTTTATATATAAGATGTAGAAAAAAAAACAATAACTGTGGGAACACAATAGCGATAGAATTTCATTGAATGGTAGAATAGGTCAGTGAAATCGGTTTGCTTTATGAACTCTAATCCAATCAATACGTATCTAGAAAGAATTGTTTACAACAGAAGTTGCCAGCAACTGAACAACGAGCGATCACGTTTTCAATTTATAAGGCGTGAGTGTATTTGATAATATATTAATATTTTTCACAATTTCAAAATAGTTCACAGATTTACTATTGAAAATCATTTATTTCACATTTAGTCCTTCTGTAACGGGATGCTTTCTATGACAGGTATGTTTCAACACAAACAAAAATATTCAAATAAAGTTTTAGCTGAAAATTTATGTTATGGAATTTAAGCGAGAAACACCAATAAAGGTTAAAATAAAGATATAAAATTTAATATAAGTAAAATAATTTTTAAATTCCACTATATACTGCAAAATGCATTACATTACATGTAACAAAAAGCGAATGTGCATTTTGGAATCTTGAAAATACAATACAAAAATAGTGGCTTCTGTAGCTTCGATATGTTTATATCTTTCAGGCTACGTAATGCATTTTAGATGATAGAAGTATTTACTATATAAAGATTTTATTACATAAATATATTAAAATTTTTGATATCACAAAAAATTTTATGGTTTTATAATTTATATAAAAATATCGATCATGGCCGTGATATTTTAAGCTATGGTTTATATAGTTTTTCGATCCGTGTTCTAGACATTGCGATATAAAATTCTGCACGAAATATCCAAAAAACTAACAAATTTCGTAGCATAGCACACAATCGGAATGACGATGGAGCCATCGGGCGAGATTGGATCGTGCTATTAGAAGTATTGAAGTCATAACGGCTTTTCCACGATATCCGTTTGATGCGGTTATTTTAAGTATTACTTTATAAAAAAAAACTATATATCTGATGTTTACTCTTATAAATATAATAACTTTATACTTTTTTTAAAGTAAATATGTTTTACAGAAATTGATTATCTATCAGAACAAATCTTTGGAGCAATTATAAAGAAATATCTAATACTAAAAATTTAAATAAAGGTGACTGCTACTTAGCAACAAAAAAAACAAAACTTTAAGTTATAATATCATAAAATACTTTACTTACTTTTAACCGTTATTAACTCCAAATTGATTTAAACACGATTTTTATGGAGAGAAAAATATCCTATGAAAAGTGATTTGTCCATAGCTTGGGGCAACGGAAGCGATGTTAATAGCCGTCGAGTAGTTATCATACCTCCAACCAATGGCACCGCCTCTTCGGATATTAGATAGCCTTCCTAATTTAGCTTTACCTGCGTAGACTTATCAAGTTGATGAGCGCTTTTTTTTATAGGTATGTACATCAAGACATACATAACAATGATTCAAGACTTAGAAGTATCAAAGTTTTATTTGGAGTCATAGCATACTATGGTCTCTATGTGGCACCTATTGTACATTTTGTGTTCAAATAAGAATAGATATAAAAAAACTGTTTCCCAAACGAGATAAAGTTTTACAACGCTAATAAAATGTCTATGCGAGGGCACAGACATAAAACAAAAACTTAGAGTTTCCAATTTTGTGTAGCCGTCTTGTCTATAAAAAGTTAAAGGCATTTTATTAACAGAGAAAATAATTTATATGTACACATAATGCCTGTGTACATATAATACAATAACGCCTTCCGTTAAAACGAATATTGAAATAAAGTATCGAATGGAAAATATATAAATGTAATATTATGGCCATCGCTATAATCGTTGCAGGCTTCTTAAGATCAATAGAAACAAGTAAATCAGAACGCTATATTACATAACATATTTGTTTAATAAACAAATATTCAGACGGGACGCCACAAGCCGGAACAGTTTGGTCTTATAGAGAAATATTTACTTACAAAACTTCAAACATTTACTTGCATCCGATGAAATTCGCATGGCAAAAAGAATAAAGATTACTTCTGCAGAACACATTAAGTTTGTAACGTTTAGTTTGTAGGTGGTAGAGTCTAGTTGTGGTCAATTACGACAGCTCGAACATGGGCTGGCTCGACCGGGGAAGTACCACCCTCTCACAGAAGATCGGCGTGAAGTAGTCTTTATGGCTGCGTTTCGTCCGATGAGTGAAAGAGCCGGTTGCCCTTTCCCTATTCCTACCCTTTCCTATCATTTCCTGATTCCCACCCCTCCCTATCCCTAAAAAAAACAAGGTTGGCAACGCATCCGCAACAAACATGTTGCGGATGTCCATGGGCGACGGTGACCACCTTCCATCAAGTGGGCCGTCTGCTCGTTTGCCAAGCTTCACATAAAAAAAAAAAGTATGTTATCGTTGCTCAAGCCCTAACTTGTACGAAACAGTGTACAATTTGAGTAAAACATAGAGATAATTAAGTCAGTGGTGGCCTAGTGGTTAAAAAGGCCCGCCTCCCAGGCACGTGGGCGCGGGTTCGATCCTGACCCGAGCAAGTGCCAATATGATTTTTCCGAGTCATATGTACTTTCTAAAAGTATTTAGACACCACTGATTAATGCTGATTCCCAAAAGAGGGTTGATGTCAGGCAGGCAGCCGGTCGTAAAAGCAAATAGCCAAAACTATTCACAACATGTGAGGCAGACCCTGGCTATAGCTGGGAAATCGCCAGGTAGAAGAAGAAGATAGAGATACAAAAATACGATATACACGCTCATAATGATAAAATTATACGTTGCTTCCACAGAATCTTAAACGCTTTTCAAAATAACCACTAACTTAAAAAACAACTCGCAACAAATTCACATGCAAGTCAGATATTAAAATTTTTTTGGTGGGAAAGCTTAATTTCACTTGTAAATAATTACTTACTCCGATCATATATTTTCTTTATAATAAAAATATCTTTGTATGATTTGTCATATATAACTGGCATTAAGTTTTATTCAAATGAGTCATATATGTATGTCTCTGGATTAACTGAAGGAACATCACAAGAAATAAGTACAGTTTCCAAAATAATAATAACAAGAGATGTGAGTAAGAATATAATTTGCATAGATTACTTTAATCACAGACACTTCCTCAGATTTAATGTTTACAAATCATACAAATGAAATAGGATTGTTACACATTATACATTCACACGGTGCAAGTTAGACATCGATATAAATTAATCTTGTTACATATTTCTATTATATCAAAAAGCCATTGTAATTGTATATTCTTCCTTATGTAACATTTCAGTCAATATTTCCATTCCTCCTGAAATTTCAAAGATTGTTACAAAGATAAGTTTCATTCCAATTTATTACATATAAGTGATCTGTGCTCATTGAAAAAAAACAGATGTTGGGAACCGGCTTAATGAGGAACGGCGGACCCGATGTCTGAAATGCTCGATTAGGGTTTTGAAAGAAAATAACTTAATAAGGAAATCAAAGGATTTGTCATAAAACATAATTTGTTTATTTGTTTTATTTAAATGTCACGAAATTTGGAATTTGTAAAGAATTTATAATAAGATAAAAATAATAAATTTAAAATAAAAACAGACCATGAAATGGGTTGCAATTTATGGTTTTGACACTCACTTATAAATAATAAGAGCTTTACAATTTTATTAGTGAAATTATATGAAAATAATTTACAGTGAAAAAGAAATTTAAAACACAGGATCAGATGAACAAAAAAAAACAACAATATTCTCAAGAAATTTTATCACTATCAAAGCAATAAAATTGCTGTAAAAATAATTTGTCGTTCCTTTCCACGTCAGTGTTGTCAATTACTTTGACGTGTTTTTGTTCTGTTCACCATTCTACAAAATCACGAGATTCCTTTGACAAAAAATTTAGAATTGTTCTGTCAGGCCTTTCTTATATGTCGTTTGTATTTCTCGACAAACTTCGTCTTGCAAAATCATTTCACACGTATCAGTTATTGTCTACAATGTGTGTGTTAGGTAAACCTAATCTGTAACCAATTTAGTAAAACACAGAAAATGATCGGCTCCCTTGGGAAGTCGCACTCTTTTCTATGAGAAAAGATCTTTAATTGATATTGAAACTGAGCTTTAAAGATGTGAAAAAAACGAATGTACTAAATTCTCCTCCTTCTTCTTAAGAATCCTTCAAATTATTCACAAATCTCAGTTCTTTAATAATCTTTATAAACAAAAAGTATAGAAGGTAATCGCTATTAAATATTCATACGTAAGTTAATGGAATAAATTAAATATAATTATTATAATGTTTAAGCTTCATTTACTTTCATATTTAATTAATCTTGAGGTCTTTAACACCAGAAATAGCAGTGTGTCAATAACAATGTAGTTTTGTTTTAGTTGCATTAATTAAAAGTCAATCAAAGACGATGCAGTACCCAATTCCAGAGCTAATATCGGGATAAGTACTTTTAGCAAATAAACTTCCGATTTAAACCATAACTAAAGTCTCATAATTTTCTTATACAAAATTCAATCCACATTAAACTATGTATAAACATATATTAATACTTGTCATTATATTTCTGGACAAAAAAAAACTATATAAAAATCACACATTTTGAATGAAAAACGTTATAGACGATTGAAATTTATTTAAACAATATTAAATTTAAAATAAAAACAGATTACACTACGTGCAAACGTACATTATTAAATGAAATCAAAACATCAAAAAACAAGTTAGTATTGAATGTCTTAAGAAGAGGCCCTGTCGTTAGGAATGCTACTAATAATTCCGTGGTAGAGAGGTAATTTATGGAATATTTCGGAATATAAAACGGCTTGTATGTAGCTTGTGCACGTATGCTTGCGTCCCCCGTGATGCATACACATGAATCGTCAGATCGATTGATTGCTAATCTGCAAATAGTTTGGTAAGCACGTGCCGTGCGAGCACGGATTACTAGATAACAGAATAAATTAGACGCTATTAAATAATTCATTAGCGGGACTTTTGCGGGGAATTTTAAAGTTTTCGGGAGCAATAAATACAATTGTTACATTCATTATAGAAGTATTACCAATAATAAAATAAATAAACAAATATAATCAGTAATAATGTAATGTAATATCAAAATCAATACGTCAAACACTAAACAGTCATAAATCACACTTCATTAAGCACGGGACACAAACAAATGAATGCTATTTTTGCGTCATTAATATCTTCGCCTTAAATATTTATCTCGGATATACACTACAGCAAAACCACATAACCAGAACACATAATGCGATCGAAACTCAACAAAGTTCATATCTGAAAGTAATCCGTAGTATACCATTCATAACATTGCTTATAGCATAATGCCGAAGAGTATCGATTTACCGCTTCATGTAGTCGCTTTAAAGAAAAACGTTCTGCATGCTGTTGCGTTTGCGATGAGTGTAACATAATAGGGAATATTGACTTTTATAGCCACCCCTTGTACTGCTGACATAAGATGTTCACCAACTTCAACACACAGACACGAGCAACGGCCGCTCTGTATAATTAATAGTCGGCAGACATTTAAGTTTTTTTACATTTCAGTATGAAAATGTTATTGAAAATTAGTTATTCATAGAATCAAAGATCGGAATAGAACATAACAGAATACCTGGCTTTAACATTTTTATATTTTTTAAAAACTAAAAATTATTTATAAAAATATATAGACTACATCTGAAAATATAAGTCAATAATATTCGTTTAATATTACCCTATACATTATTACTTCTTAATATTAGTTAATCTAATAGAAATTCATCACACCAAAGTAGGTAACAATAAGTAATTACATATCAAATACGCCCCTAAAGCTTATAAGGATTAGGGGGAGCGATAAGAGATAATTCTACCACTGTATTAGCTTTGCTACTAAATACTGATTATAGTGACATATTACGGAGACAGTAGTTAAAAGATTGACATGGTTTACGGTTTTACTACGGCTATGACACTATATCTATCATAGAAAGTATGCTTAAAATACTGCGGAGATTTATTATAAAATTTATATTGCAAATATGTATATTTAATTTCTATTATATAAATGTACTTTTAACCATATTAGATATTACACTACCATTATGTTGAAACTTTAATCAACTAAAACAATGCAATTTTCATTCGTTTAAAGTTGTTTGTAGAAAACCAGCATGTTTATTGAAACTAGATTCGGAATAGTTTAGTTTAAAAGGATGTATTATCTACATTGTTTATCTGACCCAAATATATTTGTATGCGGTTACGGAAAACAACAGGATCCAATAAGGTTAAACTTAAATTTTAATAGTATGGTTTAATGCATATGTAGTTCTGTGTAATTGCTCCTCGCGGACCATTAATTAATTTGTGAAGCTAACCTATAAACATGACTTTGTATAGAGTAGATAAAGTGCAGAGCTTAAGTACTAAAACTATAAAGTTTATAAGACCGTTGACTCAACGTTTGATTGCACGATACACGTAGTTTTTATGATGCGTCTGATTTTTAACTACCTATATTATGTTTTTGCTGTAAATTCTGAGTTGTATGAATATCATTATCAAAGTGAATAACCATTACTCTGTTAAAAAATTTAGTGAGAAAACAATGCATAAACTGAATGAGAGTCTTTTGAACAGTATATGAAAAGTTAGCATTATTAAAGATTTAAAACGACGAGTTCGCGTATTGTGAATTGTTGCTATCGGCGCAGATGCAAACTTCCATAATAATTCCCTTGTACATATTTATGACAAGAAGCGTAGCATTTAAATTTCACCTTAGCTTTCCACGACTCCACTAAATTTCGGAAAAGTTACCTTATCTTACTTTTTAAATGTTTTATACCTTCAGCATTTTCACTATGTTAAAAGTGAAAATGATTCTAAAATAAAGATAATTAATATATTCACCACTCCTGCCTCCTTGAGAATTTAATTTTTTGCAGTAATGTTTACAAACAAATATAACTTGATGTATTTTATTACACAACTAGTTTTTGCCCGCGACTTCGTCCGCGTTAGTTTCGTCATTAGTAATATATGTATAGCTGACCAGGCGAACTCTATTCCGTCTTAGAGGCCATAAATAATCAGGTTTTTCCTGTTTCAATCAAACAGAATGATTGACATATTAGTTAGTTGTCAAATCTAATGTCAAAAAAAGCGTTTGTATGGGAAATAGAAAAGGGCTGTTTTTAGGGTTTTCCCGGCAATTATTCCAATTTTTCTCACCTTTTATACCTTCCCTGAACCTCCACGAACATTTCAAGACTAAGATAAGACAAATCCGTTCAGGTGTTCTCGAGTTTTAGCGAGACTAAGGAACAGCAATCCATTTTTATATATATAGAAGATAACAAAGATATCTTAATTTTAGTTATAAAGTGAGTTTCCTATTATTATCAGTCGTGATGTAGAGTGCACACCATTCATTCTTGAAAAGTGGAAGGCCAATAATAGTATATCATACCCTCTTGTGGTTGCCTCTGTACTGTAACTACGAACACAACACCATTTTAAATTTGATATAGGAAATTCAACATTGAATGTACATATTACAGAGGATAGTTTGTGTTGTCCCAATAACTTATATGGGTCCTTTTTGGTATACTGTAAGAAAGTAGGCAGTTTACGGATCTACTTCGAGTGAATCATTGTTGATGACTTCATATTTATTAGAAGTTACGATATATTTCGATATTATTGCAGACAGAAACGATATTTCAGTGACAAGACATTTTTTAGATCCGCATAAAAACTATTTAACATATTTTTTGTATTATATATTGTGAAATAAGATAAAATATATTGTTTCTGGGATGAAGTAAAATTTAATTGAGTGAATGTTTGTACAAATATAGGTTTACGATATTATGTCAGGGCACATCTTTACTAGGCTATTGTATTATTTGATATGACCAAATTAACCCGCCCAATGCTTGCTTAAGCGATATTGTTTGTGTGTAAAGCCATAAATTCATTTAAGGTTTTCGTTCCATAACGAAAATTTACGGAACCGAAATCTAGGACAACAAACGATATTGTCCACTTTAATTTACTCGTAACTTCGCTTACATGCATATACATACATATATATGGTTTTACTTCCATAAATTAAACTCAAACATACTCTATTAGTTGATACGATGGAATCTTTCTGGAACAGAGATATAATACATATAATTAGTGCATTTCAGAAACCTGTTATAAACAGACAAATAAATTAAGCAACTTCAAAAAATAAACTTATACCTATGTACATATAAACATTATTTTGAATTAACAGTAACCTATTGGTTTGGATAATAATTGCAAAAAAATATGACTGACAATTTTTATTTTAATAATTTCATTCGTGAAGGTTAATTATTATTGCTTATACTTAAAACTCAAAAAAAAAACAACGGGTCCTCTATCTTAGGGTATCAGCCATATTACATAGGAATGATTTGACATTTCTAACATTCCAGTTTATGCATACTATATGTTTCAAAATTTCGTCTTAATGATTTTAAAATAAATGATTTAAAATACGGTATGATAATATTTAATATTCCAATTTGTTTAATAAACAATGTTTACTCGTGAACGTAGCTATATTTAAAAAAACTTTTTATTAATTTAATATAACTGTATGTGTATTTCATGTTATATTCTGGTAAATAGTCACACCGCCCGTCTGCTCAAGTTTATTGACCCGTTTATTAATAAACATTTCGCCAACTTTCACTGCAAATGGTCTAATGACCACTTGAAAGCTTTAACATTGATGAAATAGTTTACCAGCACACATCATTCTTATTTTTCTTTCAAAATAACGTACTCTGTTTCGAAGATTTTATCAACTATTTTCTTCGTAACTTGCATAATTGATATTCATTTTTCAAAGACACTTTCAATGCCTCTGTAACATGTACACGCAATTAAGAACATATATTATCAATTGTTGTATTAATAAACATATTTAACTTGTCAGACAATGTTTGCAATCGTGCTATACTAAAACCAGGCGAATACTACATTTGCCAAACATTGAATTAGCATAACGCGTCTACTCGTACAACGGATACATTATATCACGTAAATTATTACCGCACTAGATAATGACATTTGAAACAATATGACTAAGCTATGTATTCCCCTGCTGTGTTTTGCATAACATTAAATACCTGTGGATATCTGATCGCACGATGCGTGAGCTTCACTCGATTATCCGGCCCGGATGATGACCTTATGCACAATGGACTCCAGGCCGTCATGAAATGTTGCTTTCGATAGTTGTTCAGAAAACAGAAGCGATTTAGTCGGATCCAAAAGATTGATTAATAGGTTAGCCTACTATTTATGCCTTAAAACATTATATTATAAACGATATACCTTTCACATAAAATATATATATACGTAGATGTTTCTACAATATTTAGATGTATAAGCTTAATGGAACATTTCTAATAATCGTCGGTCTGTTGGAGCTTGACGTTAGTTGATGTGAGTTACCCGAGAATCAAACTCAATCATTTGTAATCCATATTATCATGGGTACGCCACGCCAAGCTACGCACATAAATTCCATTGCTAGTGGCGACTTTGGGGCGCCAAAGTGTGATAATTGCCCGCGGTTGTAGGGCAGGGCTTTTAAACGCGAAACCTCATTTGCAGGAATTCTGCCTTGTTTTACTATTGAATTTCAACCTGAACCTGAATACATTTCTTTTCGATTCGAAATCAAATTCTATATCATATAGTTTTGGTTTTTGTTAATTTTTTATTGTATACTAGTTTTTGCCCGCGACTTCGTCCGCGTTAGTTTGGTCAAGAGTAATATATGTAGGTATAGCTGACAAGGCAGTGGTGGCCTAGTGGTTAAAGGGCCCGCTTCTCGTTGCCGAAGGCGCGGGTTCGATCCTGGCCCGGGCAAGTACCAATGTGATTTTTTCGAGTCATATGTACTTTCTAAGAGTATTTAGACATCACTGATTTATGTTGATTCCCAAAGAGAGGGTTGATGTCAGGCACTCGGCCGGTCGTAAAAACAAATAGCCAAAACTATTCACAAACACGTAAGGCAGACCCTGGCTATAGCTGGAAAATTGCCAGGTAGAAGAAGAATCTGACCAGGCAAACTCTATTCCGTCTTAGAGGCCATAAATAATCAGGTTTTTCCTGTTTCAATCAAACAGAATGATTGACATATTAGTTAGTTGTCAAATCTAATGTCAAAAAAAACGTTTGTATGGGAAATAGAAAAGGGCTATTTTTAGGGTTTTCCCGGCAATTATTCCAATTTTTCTCACCTTTTAAACCTTTCCTGGACTTCCAGGAGTATTTCAAGACTAAAATTAGCCAAATCGCTTCAGCCGTTCTTGAGTTTTAGCGAGACTAAGGAACAGCAATCCATTTTTATATATATAGAAGATGAATTGTTTACCTCTGATCTGTTAAGGAAAGATTATATCGGTGCAATTATTGAAGTCTGAAAGCATTCAGACAAATATTTCGATATTGATTTTTCACATGGGTATTCTTTGTACCAAGTTTTTATCATTTTGTACAAATCTGCAAAAAAAAAAATAGCAGTGATGTTCCATACTTTTGTGAACCAACGGAACCGTTTCTTAATCCTTTTTGAGACTATTCTTACTTGGAAAATTCAATGTAATAATTATTATTTATACATTTAATTTTTACCTAAAACATTATCAAATTCTTTATATTACAACAAGCATGAAGTAAAATATATTAAATTGTCAGTTTCGGAATTTTTGATTCGTGAACCAAGAGTAATTCCTCAGCCTTTCTCACTGCCGGTTACACACTCTGCCTATTTATATCGCGAGAGGGCATTTACCAACGTCATTTTAGATTCCTAAATATCATCGGGGTAAATTATTATTTCTACGAAAAGTCGAAACAAGGCGGACGATCAAATAAGACTAGTTAGTTCATTATTCAACTAATGAGCATTAATCTTACTTAATATGTTATATATAGTTTTGAAGGAATGAATTTCTTCAGGTTATTTTATATTATAATTTAAGAAAATATATGCACTTATAAATAACTTTTTAAACAAGTACAAATATAAGCAAGTACGATTGCTTCGTCTTAGAATAAACTTAACATTGTATAAATAATTTAGTACCATAATTTATCAAGCATCACTATGATATATTATTGTAATTAACCACAAGAAATAATGCAATTTGCATACCGTCAACAATATTAAATAAGATGATTATGGCTATAAATTTTGAAAGTTATTACAATTCAGGGGAGCGAACGTGAGAGAAGGCTAAATAATATAGTAAGTTTAACAAGCTAAGAAGCAAAACAACTGATGATGATTAAAATCACGTTGTCATGCATATCATGCAAGCAATAAGATAGACTTTAGAATGTACGTCACAATGCAAAATTAAATGAAAGGTAAATATATTGTCAACCGAAACTGCTTCTCTGTATGATTATAAGCAAATGTTTATTATATGTGATGTGAATTTTTGTGTGCTTTAACTCACTTTGTTAAATGTTACATCAAAATTTTTGTTTCATTTGTAGCATATTAATAATACTACATTTACTGATATGTATGTTACACTGAATTGTATAATTTAAACAAACGAATCAAATAGAAATGTATTTAATTGTTAATGTATCTCATGTCAAGATAATTATGGTAACAAATAAATGTAAATATGATGTTATGAATATTTGCATTGTTGTACCCTATTTACTTATAAAACTAGCATGAATCTTTTCTCATATTTTATCACGCTGTCTATTCTTTAAATATTACTAGGGCATTTTTTATTTATAATGCAATTACATTTTAAAAAGGTATAGTCGAACCCCTCCAGTAGTCGTTCTATGAGGTCTAGGAAAAATCTTTTTAAACAAGGTCAATAACACAAACTTTATGCTATAGGGTAATCACTTCTATCTATTGACAAAGTATAAAGAATATTGTAGTTGGAAACTTCATAGATTAAATTTAACACTAGTGTAACTGTTTTACAATCATATTTTATATTAAGCTACAACACACTAATCCGGATTTTAAATACATAGAAAAAAATAACGATATAAATATTTTACACAGTGACCAAATATTAGGCGAAAAGAACTGAAAAAGAATATAAGAATACTTACATCTGAAAATGAATTCTCCTTGAAACGTGTTTTGAATAGGAAAGACTGAATTTCATTCAAACCCTCACAAAAATAATTTTGTGCTTTTAGTACTAAAGTTCTAGGAAAATTTATATTGGACCAAAGAGAAGTAAATAGAGTTCTTTAAGAGAAATGAATAATCAAGTTGAATTTGCTTTGACTATAAAGAACTTATAGCTATATAGGGCCATTTGCCATATTAAATATTGTTTTCACAACTGGTTCTTGTCACGAAAAATACCTTTTCAAGTAGTAAAACAGCAAGGAGATTTTATCAGGTAAAACGTATACTCTTTAAATCTCTAAGAAGTAATAAAAATATATCAAACTTATAACTAATTCTATTTCTTGTTACAGCCCTGTCGTTGTTGCCGAATAAGTTAATCGAATAATAATAAATAATCCGTAAAAACGAGTTGTTACTATAAATAACGTTACAGAGTTCATTTAAATCAATCAGCTGACTAGTCAGGGCCAGTACCATCTTCTTATAAAACAATGACTATTGTTAACTATTATAGTTATTTCAATTAATGAATAGATTAAGAAATTACAAATTCTTATAGTGAATTTTATAACTTCCAAAATACCAAGGAATATATTCCATTTTAAAATGCAAAAACCGCATTCAAACTGTCTATCTAGCATATCTTGAGTTCTTGAAGGATCCATTAATTCTTGGTAAAAAACAAGAATTAAAATAGAAAACCACTTATAAAAGGGGTTTTCTGTTTTTAAAAGAAGATATGTATAAATAAAAATTAAAGAAAAAAAATTGTAGTAGTTTAAACGACTTCAAGTAACCAACACTACCTACTACAAATAAAGGTACACAAACTAATTAAGTGATCAATTAGGCGTAGCACATCTGCTGTAGACATGTCAGGTACATTGTGTAGTAAACAATATAATAGATATAAAGGCAAAATTACTCTCCAAACTTATTACAAATTAATCATTTTAATAACCCAGGACCAGGATGTTAAGTACCATTTGATATGAGTTTATTTTATTCGATGCAAATTGTAACTTTAAGCATAACCGTTTACACTTTAGTCAACAGAATATTTCAAAAAACAAAATTCCATTTATATTTGATATTTGAATAGCACATCACGTTGTTAGATTTCAATTATTTTAACACTCTTCCTAGGAAAATATGACTATCGTGAGTTTATTCAAACATTCATAGAACAAAACATACATATATTTAAATTGCTTTGATTTACTTATGACTCTTTATTTGCTCAAAAGCCCGGAAGATTAAACAAACTTCCAGTTCCTTTAAATGTTTATATTTATTCAAGCCTTACACGAGATTTTACAAAGTAAAATGGCACAAACAAAGACCTGCTTGTTGACGAAGCCCTAAATTATGTTTGGTTTTTCAGGTGTATTAGTTACAATTGTTTTTTTTATTACTTCTGACTCACGACTTCCCTTTTTGCTCTTTTTGGATATCTACTTACCGTGATACTTCTTTTATTAATAACCCTTCAATTGCTTTATAAAGTAAAGGTCTTTTACGTAAACCACCCAAATAAAAAGTGATACAAAAGGGTTAGTAAGTGCTTACATCATTTAAAATTTAACATGTTTACTTTCATATTAAGAAGAGATCTAAATTTTATTGTAAAAACAATCTGGAAGTAAGAAGCATTTGGAAAATATTTTTTAACACCCAACATTCTCAAATAAATAAAATTATGTTATAAACTATAAATACTGAGCATTTGCCAAACCTAATGGACTTTTGTTGGTTCATGTTGACTACTTTGCCATAGTCATGAGTGTTCACCGCATCATTAATTTACCTAACACGTTGCCAGCTCGATAGTACATCCTAGTTGACTGTTGAACATTCCAAAACAACTTGTTTGTAATAGTAAATTAAACTATAATAAAAACTTAAATATCATCAATTAATAATATTAATAAAGTTTTACACAGTTTAGACTGATATAATAAAGATCAAGAATGTTATTGAACAAAAACTGATTGAAATAATGTAATCAATGAAAATAGCAACAAAAAATCCAAATAATCTTTATTAAACTCATATATTAAATACAAGTTTGGCTTTGTGCGAAATTTAACAAACTAAATTTACTAAACAAACAACAAATGTGTTGCATAAATTATGCATGTTAAATTAAACAGGAATATATAAATCATTTGAACTGTGTCTTCACTGATAATTGCTTGCTCAACATAATGCACATATGTATGTAGTTATACAATATTCTAAAAAGGTCAGTAATAAATATTTTAATATTATGAAAAGAGAATTTATAATTAAAGGACACTAAATTTTGATTACAGAATCCACTTTAAAATTTTACAGGAACTCTGTAATAGGGAACTTTCAGCCATGAATTAGAATTATCATATCCCAAGACGCAACACATGCGTACTCACGACGGCTTTGAGTCTCTCTAACTATTTATTATTAACGCTTAACGCTAAACTCCGCGCAAACTTCATTCTCATAATTTATAACATCTTAACTAGTATCAACTTTCGTAACATTCGATACTTTAGGATAACTTTTGCAACGTTAAAATATTGTAATTCTCAACCGCTTCAAGAAATTCTTTATTGTTTCATTAACTTTTTTAATTTATGTGGGAACATAAGACGAAGATCGCATGTTATGTGGAATTACGGTCATAGAAACTAATGATTTTATAATTAATGTTTATGGTTAACTCTAAAGTGATAAAGAAGAGAAACAAGGACCAATGAGTTTGTGACAACAGGACCTAAAATCCCTAAGCCCAATCCAAGTAAAATCTGAGAATTTCTTTACTTCTTAAACAAATTACAGCTTCTATCTCAACTCATTTTTTCCTGAGAATCCTGATGTTGAGTTTTATTATCAATACAATAATAAATAGAATGTAGAAGTAGAGAAAGAGAAACTTCATTTATCTTTTATCTCTACAGTTTGTTGATGCCAGATATTAACTCAAAGAAAAAAGATGTTAGTTTATGAGCTACGTGGTCGAATAGAGATAAAACCTTGGTACACCTTCTTGGTTGGAAACGTGCATAATTGTTCTTTAGTTATTTGATTTAATTGTGATGTGGAATTTAAAATACGTCACTGTTCCTCTATCCCGCCCCGCACGCCTCACTCCGGATAGAGCGAACTTATTTCGTTAAAGTTATTTCCTTTTATCTAGCCACCGCAGAGACTCTCTTGTTAGACTTATCGTCCGTTTTATTAAATTACTTGGTAATTTTAATAGCTATCCCGGGCCGCATCTTGTATAAACAAGATATCCGCATCTTGTATAGAAATATTTCTTTGCAACTTTTTCCTTGAAAATTTAATTCCGATTTAATTTCGGCCGCTTTAGGCCTTGAATGGAGTTTCGTGTGATAATGTTTTCTCTTCAGCCAATTCTGTTTTAGATTAATATGTATTCAAGCTCAATTGGAGTACAAAAGAACAGATTTGTTTATTGTAAGGTTGACTCCATTAATGTGATTTGAATATAACTTTTTATATTAAATTAATAAATATAACTAATTTCTGAAGATAATTATTTTGTTCTTATTTTTTGAGTCAACTAAAGTATTGAAACAATGAATTTGACTCAAAATAATGAGAATCAAATCTTTCAGAACGTTATTTAAAACAAACAAGTCATAAATTAATATAAATGTTTTCATCTAATTAAAGAAGGCGGTGAAAGTAATATTTATTAAAATATCACCGTTGATTAAAAGTTAATTTCTTCTTACACAGAAAAAGGTATTACACAACAAACGTTGATGTAAAAACTTAAGAAGAATAACTCTGCTGCATATATTAATCTTCCATTTCTGTCCCTCCTAATGTTAGATTGAGGATATTGAAATTAAATTTTATCTTCCTTTTCTTAAAGACTTCATAATGAGTAGCCGGTAGAAGTTTTTCCTTGAATCTATCGAGAGGATGTTTAAAAGTAAGTAATTGAACAAGTGCCATTGCGTCGAAATCATGAGAAAACTTCTCGGAATGGAAATGGACCATCAAAATGTCTTTTATGTTTCGCCAATAGTAACAACAATAAAAATATTATATCTCCTTTTATAACACTTTTATAACTTTTTTATATTACACGATTGATGTTAAATATGAATTTATTCAAAATAATGAAAATATTTATAATTACGAACCAATAAATGTTCCTTTCCTTTGGACCAATATAATTTTTACACATACAATATTTATATTGTTCGTAAATTATTGAATAATATTTGATCCTAGAACTTAAAAGCTATTATTTAATTTATATCCATACTTATCGTCGCAACAGTTAAATATCGAATGTTTATTAGTCCAGTCATTATAGTAAGTTCACCTCGGAATTCGAGATACCCAGCTGTAAGTTTGTAAATAGTTGTATATTGACACCCTAAAAGTTGTCTCAAAACCTACATATGGTAGGGTGTAAGCAACTATTAAATTTCATGGTCAAAGGTCACAAAAATCGGTTTTTTGCGCTTTTTTTGGAAATATCTCATTTCCTATGGGTTTTTTGCTATTTGTATTTATTATCAATATTGTAGAATACTAAATTCTCTACAAATTTTGTTTCAAAAAATTTTTTATACGGTGTACCGTTTTCGAGATAGAGGGCGGAGAGCGCGCGGTCACCGCATCACTTCAGGTCAACCGGTACCTCCGGTCGAAAACGCGCCATATATAGTTGATGAACTATCAATAAATCAATGATTATAAATATTTGTCAATTTTTATTAACTATTATATTTTATCATTTTCTTCATGCATTAAATCTATATCTATTCAAACCTTATTGGCAGTCTATAATGCTCCGAAATCTGTGAAAAGTCTCGATCATCTTCGTTATACGCATTTCGTCAGACTCCAAAACTTAATAAACCTGTGCAGCTTTCAAATATTCCACCAACAAGTGCAGCTGCTCATCAACATTTCAACCGTGTATATTATCAAGTTCAAACTTGGTTAGGACATGATTTAGAACCCCAGGTATGGGGTTGGGCAATGCGAAATGATTTTCTAAAGCCTATCATGACAATTTTACCACCTGCTCCAGAAAATTTGCTAAATACAATTTTCTGCAACTGCAAAAGTGGTTGTGGTTCGCGATGCGGATGCAGGAAAGCGGGCTTGCAATGCTCTTTAGCTTGTGGCCAATGTAATGGGCAAGCTTGTCTCATATATCAGAGCGACATTAACGAAGATGGAACCTTTGATCCCGAAATCATGGAAGAACTTGAGACAAATGTCGTTGAAGACGATAATGAAGACCAGTTTGAAATTTACCAGCAGCTAGAAGACGACGATGAAGAGGAAGAAGATGTTTAAAATTATAAATTGTAGGTTTTGTACCCTTTATTCCATTTTTTTACTTTCAATGAAAAATAATTTATTCAATGATATTTTTCAATAAAAAGATTAATTCATAATTTATTTGTTTTTTTTTTCATCGTGTAAGAAGTTAATAATATTAATTAGGTTAAAATTCAAATATAATTCTTATAATATTCTCATTAACAATTCTGCAATTACATGGACAGGTAAGTGTTGTTAAATAAATTAATACTGAATAAAAAGTGGATAAGTTAGGAAAAAAATGATAAAATATAATATAATATAATAGTTAATAAAAATTGACAAATATTTATAATCATTGATTTATTGATAGTTCTTCAACTATATATGGCGCGTTTTCGACCGGAGGTACCGGTTGACCAGAAGTGATGCGGTGACCGCGCGCTCTCCGCCCTCTATCTCGAAAACGGTACACCGTATAAAAAATTTTTTGAAACAAAATTTGTAGAGAATTTAGTAATCTACAATATTGATAATAAATACAAATAGCAAAAAACCCATAGGAAATGAGATATTTCCAAAAAAAGCGCAAAAAACCGATTTTTGTGACCTTTGACCATGAAATTTAATAGTTGCTTACACCCTACCATATGTAGGTTTTGAGACAACTTTTAGGGTGTCAATATACAACTATTTACAGACTTACAGCTGGGTATCTCGAATTCCGAGATTCTTACCTAATTTATGCTTAAATGACTGGACTATATATAAAAGATACAATAACAACAAAACAGTCTCACAATAACAGAAAAAAAATCATTCTTAGGAAATTAATAGTTTTTAACGAAACCTTCAGATAAATACTAGTTAACCAATCTCAATGAAACACCTCTTAAATCAAAACATATATAAAATTCTATATATATAAAAGAAAGTCGTGTTAGTTACTCCACTTATAACTCAAGAACGGCTGAACCGATTTAGCTGAAAATTGTCATGAATGAAGGTTAGAGCCAGAAAATTACAATAGGATACTTTTTATCCCGTTCGACAGCATTCCCGTGGGACTTGACATGAAACGTCAGTCACTATAAAACGTGGAATAACGAAACACATAAACATAAACAATATGACTGATATGCAATGACGTAATGATGACAATTAGATATTTGTAAGAGATCTACTATATAAAAATAAGTCCGGTTTTCCATCCTGACGCTATAACTTCAGAACGAAAGAACCAAGAAAAGCGGGAAAATCTTTTGTCACATACAGCGCCATCATACATAACATGTACTACAAATCAATATTTCAAGTAGATGGTGCCGTCACATGATACATTGTTTGACAGCTACTCATTGTTCTCTGTTCAGTTACTTTCAAGTGACAAACCGGTATTGTGTTTGTAGTTTGAACTCTTAAAACCATTTAGTATTTGCGGGATAAATTTAGAAAATCATTGTTTTTCACATGGCCAGTTTTATTTTGCATGTTCACGAGTTTGGAAACCATCCGCTTTATTTGTATTAAAGTTAGACCAAAAAAACAAAAATGTGGTTTACAAAGGAGCACTTCAATGAAACGGATAATTTGCGGACACGTATAACGCTTCGATTCGGTATCTACTTTGGATTCACTTTCATTTACTTAGAGAAGTTCAACTAAATAATACTTCATTTTTGTAATCGAAATGAATTCATAACTGTTGTGAAATGAAAAAAAAATTTCCTTTTCAAATATAAAACAAAAAAATTCTTCAACTTTTAATCACCAAACGAAATGTTATATAAAAAACTTCTGGTGGCGAAACGGGGTTCGCCGGGTTTACTACATAGTATAACTATAAAAAGTTCCACAATAAGTTATAAAATAATAATATTTTTTTAATTTAATCATTTGTGAAAAATCTAATGATTTTTTAATTGAATTTATTTCGATCTGTGGATCTAACTCTCGGTACGTGTGAGAGACTAGAAAACTGTTTTAAAACAGGTCTGGTTCTAGAGAGGGTTGTCAACGATAACGTCATTCTACAGAGTTTAATCAGATCTGACGGCTCGGCGTGATGTAAGCACTACAGCTCAGTTATTCAAAGAATAGAATTATAACGAGGAACTCACAAGTTTGGTAATTCGTTCTTGAAACTACAGTTCCGACTTAAATCATTCTTAAAACAAATGATACTCATAATACAATTTAATATTTCCTATTAGAAATTTCAGTTTATGCTACGGCTCGGTATTATTAATTAATTAGAAAATACATTATAGCCTGAGATATTCACAAAGAGAAGTCCTAAAAGCTCCCTCCACTGTCTAAGATCGCCTTCAAATGTTATATTATTTATATCAAGCGTCATTAATTATACAACTGTTTCAAGAAATACTTAAGGAACTTTAATACGAAAATTAATGTGAATTAAATTTAAAGAAGCTTGGTTGATGAAGGCATGAATTTATAAAAAGCATCTCTACTGTGAAGAAAGATGTCAATATCATAACCTTAACTATAATACTTGTAGTTTTGCATTGCATTTTATGTATGGTAATTTTTGTATTAATTGTGGGTTAGGAAAGTTCAAACAAGTCCAGAACTAAAAACACTTAGTTCCTAAAGAGATTCCAACAAACTAACTCCAACCCTATTAGCTTTTAACGAACAATACCGGCATAAGTAAAAGCATTTTGGAAGGAATTTTAGGAAACTAAATATTCTTTCTCAAACAGTTCTCAATAAATTTGTGTATCCCTAAAGTGCTGCCTCACTATTAATTGAATTACAAAAGCATATGATAGCGAAACAGTTAAACCTTCTTCAAAATCTTTTTACACCTCATAATAATTAATAATCTGGTTGCAAAGACATATGTAGTGATTATTCATCATCAGCTGAAAGACGTCCGCTGCAGGACATAGGCCTCTTCCAAGGATCTCCACGACGACCGGTCTTGTGCCATCCGCATCCAGCGGGTTCCCGCGACCTTTACCAGATTGCTCATGGATTTATTTGTTTAAATGTATTAAATTGAATTTGAAGGAACCCGTTCAGAACTACAGTCGTGAACACGTCCACATTAAATAACATAAGTTAAGATTAAAAATCCTCAATAACGCTTGATGCTTGAATCACAAATAGACTACTTCCTTACATTGTTGCAGAACAATTGAGAAGATATAAATTTCGATAAATATAAGATAAAACCATCCTTACAATCCATACTAGATAAAAGAAATGAAGACCAGCATCCATGAATTAAGATTTGATCTTAATCTTTAAAAATACAGTTAATCTCTGACTGAGGTATGTTAGATATTTGCCTATAACTGATCTATGCTGTCACCATTTACTTGAATTGTATAGACATTCACCACATTTACCTTATATTAATCTTCTACGACACCGCAACATAAAAGTAGAACAATAAAACCCAGGAGTTATTTGGTCTAGACACCACCTTTTTTTAGGACCCGAAGGTATTGAAACAGGGTTGCAAAAATCTTAATGAAGATTCCTTTAAAATGAAGAATATACCATTATATAATATCAGGTATACCTTTACTTTATTAAATAATTTTTCGATAGCAGTAAACAAAAATATGTAAAAGGTCATTTTAGTTGCAATAAAATTATATCAATAAAGCATTTTGGTTATTTTAATTGAATATTTCCGGGCCTTTGAGAATATAATACCTTAAAGTCATTTCATGTTTTAATTAACGAATCAATCATATATTCTGACTACAAAAGCAAAAAAGATTTTAATAAAATAACTGCAGTATGTAGTGCCATCATTTGTATTTTTAGCAAAATTGGTCGATGCCAAAATGGGGAGTTATGTTTTTAACTTAGTCATTTTTATGTTTGCAAAACTATATAAAAATGTCTGTTGTTAACAAAAACAGATTAACCTATTTCAACATTGTACAATGTGGAAAAAAATCTAAAATTCATATTTTTTTTATGTCCCAAAGGTGATTTAAATTTGTAAATCATTTTTTATTTTTATTTATTTAATATTCTGTTGTGTTTTTATAATAATTAAATTAACAAAATTGATTTTTGTTAATCCTCTCACTAGTACTAACTTGGTTTAATTGCAATTCATTGCAAAACAATATGAGTCCAAATGTAAACCTAAAATAGGCAACAGTTCAACCAACACTCAATTAAGTTGCTTGAAAGGTATTCTGATTATTCATTAGATAAACATAGCTCTCAATGTGTTATAATTTATATTTGAATGTGTCTAAATTTGAACCAGAGATCATTATTATTAAGTAATATAATATCACCGGCTTTATTTACATAAACTATTCTTTAAAGAGTACTAATACGTACCTAATCACTTAAATTACATTTAAACAGCACTAAGAATAAAAAGTGTAATCGTTTTATGTCAAAACAAGAAAAAGTCCTCAATACCTTATAATGTTTATTTAAATTATAGTCCCTAATTATTCTTTACATACAGTCCGTATACGTTTACTATACTGTATAATAAGAAATAAGAAAATTTTATTGAGTTAAAAATATGTATGTTCAAACAGGTAATTAATTTATCACATTAGATTTTTGAAAATAACGGCCGTTCCTGCATTATTCTAATAATATGAAAGAAAAGAACTAGGAACTTAGACAAACGTAGATAATAAAATGTTGTGACAATCTTCTGAGGTTTATAGTAAGATGTATCTAAAGCATTTTAAAAAAGTTCTAAGTTGATGCTATCCTGTCATTCGTAGCTGGAAGCTACAATAATATGAATCCTGCTTACAAGTGAAGAGTTGAAGGAAACTTTGATTGGATTCACAGTAGATTGAAGCGAGTGCGCTTGGATTTTATTATACTGAAATGGATTAAGTTTCAATCTATCCATACATTTTATATACAATATAAATCAAAAGTTTCGCTTATAAAGAAAACTCCATCTTTTAAACTTCAAAACATTTCTTCAGAGTTTTAGTTTTCAGGATAGTCATCGTAAACATTTTCTATTCTCACTACTTCCTTGATTACTATTTAGTTATCTAAGATTACTATTTAATTATCTATGGCCTTTCAAACTATAGAAAGGCATATTACCTTTGTTAAAAAATAAAAAGAAAGCCTGAAGAAAGTTTAATATGTATTAAACCCTGTATACAGAGAAAAATTGTTCTTTCTCTGTATACAGGGTTGAACTAATATCTAGCAATAGATATTCACGTAACATTACACATCAGTGAGCATCATTTTAAATAAAAATTCCATAGGATCTCTTCATTTGTGAGCAAGAAATCCCTCTTCATGTGTGATCTAGGAACTACACATTATTGGAAAGAATGCAATCATTTCACTTCAATAGTCCAGTTCATATTTATCTAGGTAATATTATAAACATCATATTTTCCCTAAAGAAAATTGTAATGAAACACCTGACATCGATTTCGTCATTGTTCATGGTATTAAGTTTTAAAATACTGATAAAAATAAAACAGCGCTTTAATAAGATGGCTCATTAAAAGATTAAAATTACTTCATTAATTAATGACTAAACCAACAAATTTAATCAACTGTACCAAAATTTATTGAACGTCAAAAATACTATTTTGTCCGTATTCACTCTATTTCAAATAATCCCAAGTTCCAACCATTTCAGAATAAACAGCTCACTGAACTCCAGCGCTTATAGCTCGATGCACTGAATAATTAAAGCCAATATTTAACATCCAAACACCTAAATACAATATGAAAAACTCCTCTCTATTTCGCTCGTGTTTTCTGTTTTACAAATGAGATTATATTCGAATTCAAAAGAAAATTATTAAAAATAACGTGCTATTGCAGGGTTTAAAAATTCGTAAGGAAAGATCTGTCACCCACACACTTATTGTCATGAATGGCTGAACGTACCAGCGCGAATCAAATTAAATTTTACTCCCGACGCGTTCTGTAAACATTTCCTCTCGGTCTAATGAGTTTCAAACTTTCCTCTTTTGTAAGATTAAAATTTTATAAAAACTTTCCCGCTTCTGTGTTAAACGTCGTCCAACAAACAGAAAGTAAAAATACATTTTTGCTGTAAACAAGTCATTTTTTTATTTTAGTTCATTTTAAATACGTCAACCATGCAATAAATCTGATATGTCAATTATTTTTATCCAAATTTGAAAGAGCATCAATCAGTCAATTTTAAAGAAATGATTTGTTCATAATTAAATTGATCCTTCTTAATTAATATTAAAATCCTAATAAATGATAAAGTATTCTTTTTTCACATATTTAATTATATAAGCGCTGTTATAAATTTAATTCATGAATTATATTTTTGTAAAAACGGGTCAAATGTGGTTTTCATTTAACAAACTGATATTCACTGGACGTTTGTTGGCCAATCAAAATTAGGTCATAATAATCAATTTAAAATATAATATGAAATAGTCGTTGTTTAGAAATGTGTTTTAATAGTTTAAAAAATTTCTCTTCAACTCCGAGTGTGTAAATAAAATATCTATTAAACGTTGTTACATGTGAATTTCCAATTCAACGTTGAAGTCAAATAATATAAAATGTAAAATTATGACTACATTCACATGTAATATTTTCATTATAATTTAAAAACAGTTTCTCTGTACGTATATATTTTAGTTGCAGGACTGTACGTGCGTCGCGGTCATTTTTCCACTCGCCTGCAGGAGGTTTTCCGAGAGAGCTACAATATGGGATCATTTAAACACCAAGTGTTCAAGTCGTTCCTTTACAAACAAGGCCGACAACGCATCTACATCTACCCCTTACGTTGCAGATGTCCAGTGGCGACGGTCACTACCTTCCATCAGGTAGACCGTCTGCCCTTTTGAGTAATATAAAACCAATGTAATTTAGAAGTGTCATCTGTGATTTGTAAGCAAAAGTAAACAGACAAACAAGAGGAGTCTAATTTGAATTCACGCCCTCTATTGGATAATGGAAAGCAAAGCCAATTCATAATTTCAATCATTCGCTTAACAATTTAAAACGTTTATACTTTCTATTACTAGATGTCGCTGTCTAATTGATAACTACGTATTTAAGTTTCACACTAAGTTCATAAATAATTTTAAAGTTGGCAGGTTTGTTAACAATATGCATTTGAACTAATTAATGTTAAAAATTAACATTACTTTTAGCAGATTATTTTATAACAAAGTTAAGATAAAATAACAAAATTATATAAAACATAACGATACACTCTTAACACTTATTGCAATATTCAAATTAGTACTGCTTTTCGGTACCAGCGTGTGCTGGTGTACTTACAATTATGTACTATAGAAAAATAAATTATTGACATCTACCACTACTAGATGGCGCAATTACCAAAAAAAAAGTATCACTATTCGCCGATAAGCCGGCGTGCGGCCATATGTACATACATATGTATCTCCTCAATATGATTTTCAGGTGTTCCTATATTGTTATCAAAGACGTTTGAGTTATGAAACATACTCTATTACTATTTTATATATTTTTTGTACACTAAAATCCATCCAAAGGCACCAAAAGGCATCCGGCTCTCTCACTCATCGGACGATACGCTTAAACCATCAAAGAGTACTTCTCGCCGACCTTAACTTATTTCCCTGGCCGAGCCAAACGATGTTCGAGGTTTAGTAAATCGACCATTGCTAAGATCATCGATCACCTATATATGTATATAGGAGAATGTTTTTGGTTTTATACTTTTATTACTTGCCTACATATGTATATATTTGTATGGTAGCCAAAAGGGCTACACGCGTTTTAATTTGAGAAGCGCTATTAAATTCGTCTGAATTTTGTGAGTTGATATAATAAATAATAAAAAATCAAATATGTATGTATCGGATGTATGTATGTATCGTAGCAGTATAATAACACAATAAATTGAATAGGATTTCAAACTAAATTATTTAAAAGCTTTCAACAAATTTAGCACAGTTTGGTATTGTCATTACAGTAGAAACTCAATTAACCGGTTGTTGGAAATTAATTGTTGTAAATTGGCATTCAGATAATCGAAAATCCGGATAATATAATGTATGACTAAAAGCCGGTTTTGTGCATATGTAGCACATAATATTATATGTTAATTAAAAAAAAATAACAAATACATATCAACGGAAATCAATGTTTATTAATAAAAAATTAAGGTACCTATACATTTTCTTATATTACATTGTAAACACATACACATACATGTATGTACTAAAAACAGATTTAATTATGAAATAAATTACAATATGTATTTGGTAATTTGGAATTGGTGATCATGAATTAAAATAATAAGTTTCATTTCGTATAGAATATTTGGTAATTGTCATTTGACGTACGTCACTCTCAACAACACCACTCTCTTACGCTTTGACATTTTTTCTTGTCCAGACTTGTCCGTGGTCCGGATAGTATAACAGCTGAGGGCCGGATAATCGCGTTTCTACTGTATCTGGTGTGAAAAACTATAAGGAAGGTTAATACTACGTTATGCAAAGATTTATGAGTAAAAATTTGTTGATGCTCGGTATACAGTGACGAAGCTAACTTGGGGTACACATATGGTTATTTAAGTGAAAATTTAACTTCCTTCGCAGTTTTGTTTCGCAATCGAGAGATGAAAATTGCTTGATAATTGGTACAGTAGTTTTTCCGTTTATTGCGAACAGACAGACAGAAATATACGACAGGGGACTTTGTATTATAATAAGAATTGATGATTATTATTTTGTTGCTAAACATAGTTTCTTCTTCCATTTCATATTTAATGGATACCGTTGTTGATAGATTGCTATTTACTTCTTTCTTGTGCTATTTATTAGGTGATTAAAGATATGCTTTCATTTAAATCAAAAAAGGAAATCACCTGCTACAGGTAATTAATTTCGTATAATTTTCTTAATTAAAAGACTTAAACTATATTAAAAAGCATGAGGAGGATTTAAAATCGTGACCTACTTTATAAAAATAAAAATAGTTTAAATTTTTATATTCATTATGTACCTAATATTAATTTATGTTATTTATTATTACTAATCCTCTAACTTGTTTCAAAGGCATAACGGAAAAGAATAATATTTTTATTGCTCTGAAAGCTATTAATAATTTCAATTGAACAATGATACGTTCTAGTTAATCCTGTGATTATGAAATACGATTTTAATTTACTCTGTGAATCTTCAATGTTTTTGACTTAATCTCTCTGCTTTTGCATTTTATCTGAAATTTTCTATAAATATATTAGCAAAAAGCAACTATAGCGGGTTTTCTCTCCTTAAAAAATAAACTTGTTTTTATTAGCTTTGTACATTTATAGTTCTCATGAAGGATTACCGAGATAACTAATTATATAAATGCAATTTATGGAAGTACCTCGTGTTCTCATAAAACAATCCGCTTAATGTATTCCAATTTAAATCTAGTTTTGATTTTATTTTAATAAATTTATTAAAAAACATTTATGAGTAATAAGAATATGAATCAAAAAAGTTATAAAAAAAATTATAAGTACTAGTTTCATCAGCAAAACAAAATAAAAAGTTTAAAATCGAACTACCTTACTGTGGTAGAACCTTGCTGTGTGCTTGCTGTCAAGTTACTATAGGTCTAACAGGGGCTAGCTCGACCGGGGAAGTACCACCCTCTCACAGAAGATTATCGTCAATTACGTTTAATTGCCACCATATTGCAGATTTCCACTGGCGATCGTAACTGCTTCCCATCAACTAGGATTTCTGCTCTTTTGCTCCCTTAACATTAAAAAAGGGTAAAAAAAGTAAATTTAAGATTAGCCTCTAATAAGTTTAGATTTTACATTTTATTTCATTCCGGGCCTTGTAGACATTATTACACAATTGATAGAGCCGACTTTTTTAATGTTCCATAATAAAAAAACGTAAAAGGTTTTCCAATTTTATAATGTGTACTTATTTTAAGCATACTAAGTTCCTAAAAGCAATAAAATGTAAGTAAGACACATCCCAGGATGCAGTAAGAATATACAAATTTGTAGGAAGTATTTGTACTTCCTACAAATTTGTATATTTGTATACAACTCGCTATCCAGAAATGTATGTTGTATACTGATAAACTTTACATCCGCGAGAGTTCAAAGCAAGCATGTCATAATAAAAGTAAAATGTTAGCTTCGTAAGTTTATTAAGATTAAGTTTTTGGCTGTCAAGCATGGTGCTAAACTGAAATAACATGAGCTGAGTTGTGCGGATATTGAAATAGCAACTTGATTTTAGTTTTATTCTGAAAATATTAGGAGTTATATACTTTTGTAATAAATAATTAATTTGATATGATTTCAGAATGAATTTAAGAGATTCTGTATATGGTACTTGCCTATATTTATTGGTGATATACTTTATAAAAAAATTGTTTTATTGAAAATTAAAATACATTTCAAAGTTAATTTATGTTGATACCTTATATTTAAACTTATATTTCAAATCTGTGCTAAAAATTTAGAGTTTTATCTGATATGGAATATCATATTAATAGTTAATCGGCTTCATCCCTGGGAAAGCTTTTTCAGTGAAGAGCGAGGTACTATAGAATTGCAATGGCTACGCGGTGCGGTGTATTGTTTCTGTCTCCTAGAGTAGGAAATTGGGATTCGAGTACTTGAGAAGCTACGAAAAGTTTTAGTGTTTTATAAAAAAAATATTTTAGTACTTGAAATATAAAATGTTTTCTTCTTTTTTGATATAAAACTTTTTTTAACTTTTATTGCAACTATAGAACTAATATAGTTATTTTTTAAACGTGAAGATAATGTACTGAAAATAAGTTTAAATTTAATTATATTTGTATAATAAACTTAATTCGCTTAGTATGTATTTATTTATTTTGCTAAGTGTTTAAAAAAATTACAGAGATTGTTTTAGACGATATTTACAAATAAAATTCACTATATGTTTAGACAAAATTGATTTAAGATACTAAATAAATAATACATCATTCGATATTTATATAGAGATGATATCTGTGGTTTTATTCTACTTTTTGTTCCTAAACCTAATTTCCTTGCCCATAAATTAAAATTGCTTTCTTATACAGGGTGACTGGTGAATTACTATCAATATTTAAGGAGAATACTCAGTACATGATTCTCATTTGAATTATGTAAAAAAAAATAGGTACTTAATTTTTGACCAAATTTCTGTATAAATAAATAAAGTGTGGACACGTTCCAAGTGTTCCAAGTGTGGACGCGTGCGGCGGCGTGCTGATACAACACCACGCCGCCGACGTGTGTGTGTGTGTGTGTGTGTCTATACCTAATCTGTAGGGTGTGCACACGATGAGTAATTAATTACATAACTTTTGGTTAACTTTACTTAGAAGTTTATTAATATTTATGTTATATTAATTTTTATTTTGTCATATATGATCGTCAAATATCACGTCCTCAAATATCGATAGTAATTCACCAGTCACCCTGTATAAAACTTCTTCTTGAATAACGCATGTGATATGTTTCCACTAATCTTTCTTCTATAGGATTTGTTACGTTCTGTATTTTTGTTTATTAATAAAATTGAATTTGTTGTTGTTGATCTAAATACACATAATCTATTTCAGTTCTTTTCAGGTCAGTCCAACAAATGTCGCGATTGGACGATGGAAGATAAACGCTCCTTGATGCCGAGTTCTTGTAGAATGGAATTGTTAGTTCGAAATTCCGTCCAAGATATTTTTCTCCAGCACCACATTTCGAGGGCGTCTATTTTCTTCTTCTCACATTCTCTTATGGTCCACGTCTCAGCACCATAAAGATATATAGGGAATATTAGTGCCTTCACAAGTCGTATTTTTGTTCCTTCGATTACCCCATATTTTCTTTCTTTACGAATACCCTCATGCAAATCCCTCGACTAATTTATAATTTGAAGTTTCTAACAAGGCTGCAGGTATTTGACTTGAAAGAGATGAATCAAACGGTGATGAATGTAATGACGCGTGGCCAGATGGCTAAGAAACAACGGGATGCTATAATTTCTAAAAACGATTGGACTGATCAACCAAAAGTTGTAGAAATACATAGCAAACCGAAGTATTTCACGGATTTACGTTTCATAAGCGCTTATGAATTAAACCGATATCGTAAATTGAAAGAGATAACGTATGGGAAGGGATGTTTGAGTTACGTGCCCCCAATGAATACTATGTTTATTAATTTAACTTCTCGATCGCAACTATCGCCAGGTGAATTTGTGAGAGAGCTGGATATATTTTGTGGGAAAATAAATATTAAAGAAATGTACTTTATTAAGACTGAGAAAAATAATAAATTTGTGCAAAAGTATATTGAGGCCTACCCATTAATATCAAAAAGGTCAGGTGAGGTAGCCAGGAACTTCGAAAACAATTTTATTCTCAGGTATGGTACTTATCCCGAAGGAGATAGCTACAGACAGGGTAACGAAGTTTTTATCGGACACAATGAAAGAGGTTTGTAAACTTTTGCATATTAATAAGCTGCAGTCTACCGCTTATCATCATCAAAGTATCGGTGCCTTGGAGAATTCTCACAAACATCTATAATCCAGCCACATTCGATCTGGAATTTTAGTAAACAAACCATGAGTCATCATAATTAGGGTTGATACATTCTTAATAAAAAATAATTATTATTATAATTACAACTACCTACATTCATTATAACACAATTTCCTGTTTAAACACAAAAAAATTTATTTTTAATACAGAATCCAAAAATTTTATTTAGCCGGTCAATACATAATTATTATGAAAATTAGCTTAAAATAAAAGTTTAAAAATCTTTAATTACCACTATAATATTACTACAAAACTACCAACCCTATGTTTTAATACCGACGTAAAGAAATCGCAGGTTTGTAACATTTGGAGTGTTTTTTAAGCAATTGGCAGATTTAGGACGGTATATAATAGCGATACAGGCTTTTCGTAATTGGTGGTGTAAATTTTAAGTCGTATTATAATGGTAGTATAACCCCAACAGGTTGAGAATGGTAACATTACACACAACGTTTCATTACACACAGATAAAAAAAAAAACATCTTGTTTCGGCTAGCATAAATATAGCACCATAATCACTGTTTCAACCACAAATATTTCAATTTTTTCTAATATATATATCAGATAACATTTAAGAAATTTTATTGCTATTACATTTTAATTAATTTGAAAAAATATTTTTTAACGCAAATAAACTTAAACGAAACGCAACTACGTAATTTTGTTGCATTATACGCCCGCCATAATGTTTGTTTTGTTTTGTTGTTAGC
Organism: Danaus chrysippus; assembly: GCA_916720795.1. Taxonomy (NCBI): domain Eukaryota; kingdom Metazoa; phylum Arthropoda; class Insecta; order Lepidoptera; family Nymphalidae; genus Danaus; species Danaus chrysippus. The sequence goes on along the minus strand of CAKASE010000049.1, from coordinate 16,433,562 downwards.
TTTGCTTACAATTCGCGAGTGTTTTGATTCTAGTCTTCTTCCGTTCTGTTATTAATTGTTAAGTTTTGTTATCGTTATTTAGTTTTAATTAGTTATTGTTAGGTATAAGACGTTTGTTGTTATCAAACATTGTTTATATTAGATTACGATGAGTAATACTGAATTACCTGGTCCGAGTGGGATTGGATCTGTAGCGAAATTTTCTTCGCCCAAGGAGAAACGCGCGAAGAAATCTGCCATGAGCTTGTTAGAAAAAACTGTCCTCATCAATATTTAAAAACTTGTCGAGGAAACTTGGCCCAAAAATGAGTTTATATATCGAAAAGATATTGCCAAAAAGACAGCGGAAACCGCCGGCGTTAGCTTGTCTACTGTTTACTGTTTATAATGTTTGGCTGAGTATAAAAATGAAAAACGTGTGCATTCGCCGACACCAGCATCAAAAAGGGTGACAAAAATTGATTTGTTAGACGAAATGGACTTCAGTGGCATAAGAAGAAAGTTTCACGAGTTTTTTTTTCGAAATGAACCACCGTCATTATCCCAAGTGTTACACAAGCTGTTAACGACGATGCAACTCTTCCAAATTTTAAGAAAATAACTTTTCAGAAACTAATTAAAAATTGGATATTAAATACTTGAAAAGGTCAAGAAAAAGCATGTTAATTGAAAAGTCAGATAATGTCCGATGGAGATTTGATTATTTAACAAAAATCATCAAGTTACGGGAAGAAAAACGAAAAATATACTATCTCAATGAAACATGGCTTGACGAAGGTATATTAACTGATGAAACTTTTTTGTAGCCTTTTCCTTTATAATACATTTGTGTTTTCATTTAATATTTAACAGCTTTAATCTTATTTTTTAGGACACACAAAATCAAAAGTATGGCAAGATGTAAGTGTGCAGTCCAGTCAGAAAGCTCATAGAGAAGGCCTGTCTACGGGCTTAACAGCCCCAACGGGAAAAGGAAAACATCTGATAATATTACACATATTGGTAAATATTTAACAATGTTAATTGATTTTGTTTCGATTTAAAATATGTATATTATTAAATATATTACTCTATAAGAAATGTTTATATTTTTTTTACAGGAAGTGATGATGGATTTTTAAATGGTGGAGAATTAATTTTTGAAAGTAAGAAAGGAGAAGGTGATTATCATCAAGAGATGAATTCAAAAATTTTTGAAGATTGGTTTATGAAAATAATAAATAAAATTGAGCCAAACTCAATTGTTGTGATGGACAATGCACCATAGATATACATACATAGTTAATGAGGTGATTGATAAAGTTAATAAAGCGAATTATATAACTACGAGGTAATTTCTGATATCATTTTAATATTGGAGGTATTTTTTTTGAGATCTACATTATTCCAGATGATTATAAGTATTATAATTATAACCAAGAATGCGCTTAGTCCTTTGTCATAAATATTTTATTATTAATCATCAATTTTAATTTTTATAAACATCAAATATAATTGTTGTACATATTTCCACATCGAATTTGGCTGGAGTATAGGTAACTTTTTGCAAATACAGACAGGCAATCACTCAGAGGCTTGGAGCATGTGGCTTCCATTTTGGTGTTTTTCCTATAACACTGCAGTACATATGGAGACTAAGTTTACTCCCTATGAGTTGGTGTTCGGTAAGAAATGTATTTTACCACCTAGTTTTGCGATTAGCACAAGTCGTTCCTTTGTACAATTTTGATAATTATCCTTTAGAACTCAAATTCAGATTACAAACGTCACAAAAAGAGGCTAGAGAAAATTTAATAGCTAGTAAATTAAAAAGAAAAAATAAGTATGATCGTAATATAAACCCTATGACTTATAAATAGAATGATTTGATTTTAATAAAAAATGAAACTGGCAGTAAGTTCTAAAACATATATTCGGGTCCATACAAAGTAATAAGGGAATGTTCACCCAATGTAGAAACAATTAAGGATAATAAAAACTATGTTATTCACAAAAACAGAACAAAAATGTATTTTGAACCAATTACCTAACAATTTTGTTAAAAGTTTATCTACCAAATACTTCAAAAGTTTGTAAAGATAGTAATTATAATATGACATTATACTATATTAACATTCGTAATATAAGCTAAAATAAATTGTATTGTTTATTTTATTTTTTTTATTGCGGTGGAGATGAGATGTAGTGAATAAATTATATTAACTAAACGTACTTATTAACCATTATATACTACGTAAGCTAATTTTGTACCTATTTAATGTACGATCTATTGGAAATAAAGGCAGTATCTATTTAGTAGTCTCAGCTTCATTCCTCTCTCAGAGCACCACATTACCTACAGTTTGAATCAAAAGCAACGTGTAATATTCTCTTCTTAGACGAGGATTAACATATATATATTTTTTTTTCAGGATGAGGATGACAAGCCAGGTGTAATAGAGTGTCTGCATATTGAAGTGTGGGAGTGTGCATCGTTGTATGCCCTCAAGTATGCGGAGGAGTTTGCACCACATACACCTGGCTTCGTGGCCGCCGTGTTGCATGTATTATTACTCGCAGGACCGAAGGAGAAATATGATGCCGTGAGTATGTTCATATGTGTGTGTGTGTGTGTACATTGTGTGTGTGTGTGTGTATGCAATGTACATGTAGTTTGTGAATGTCACTTATAAGTTATACATATCGGTGTATGTACGCGTGCAAGTATGTATGAATGCAAGAGTAACTTAGTACTAGCTAACTAGCTGTGTACATACTGATCTATAAAATGTATAATTCTTAAAGGAGGGAATATTTTTGTTATGTATAAATTTCACTCTATTTGAGAGTGCATAGTTCTTCAAATGACCACACTAGAATCTTTCTCAAGTAATGACTAATTATCAAAATTATTATATTTTTTAATTAAACAATCAAAAAATGCAAATATACAAAAGTACTTATGTAAACAATTTTTTTTAATATGCTTTTCTTTGAAATTATTATTGTCGCCTTTTTAATAAAAGTTGCTTGTTCTGATATTGTTGGACACGTCTTAAGATTTGTATAACTAGTATGGTAGTTTTCATCTTTGTTTCGCTCACATACTCCAAGAGCCTAGTATTATTGTACATGTGTAATGATATTTTTTTACTTACAGCTAGAGTTTCTAGCGAAAGTCGCTGAGAAAAATAGTTACGAAAATCTGTTCGAAGATCCGGCCACGCTCAGTCACATATGCGAGGATATTGTCATACCTAATATGGAGTTCAGAGGTGATTATATCTTATTTATTTATATAAAGGCTCCTTAACAATATACACAGACATTAATCATAATATAATAACAGGAATTATAAAGGGTGGTAATCAGTTCCATAAAAACTAAGAAACTTACTTATATGTATATTATAATAAGAATTACATGTTAAAACTTATAACCTATACCTAAGACTACATGATTGCCCCGATGTTAGGATAGCAAGACCATTCCATGGCTTGTGTGGTATCAGGAATCTTCTGGTTCACACGGTTTGGTGTTCGTTCCGCAGAGTCAGCGGCGTCACTCGTTATATGATATTTTATCCATAGAACGATGTTGCCCCGGCGAGATTCATTTATTTTTTTAAATATTACGCGTACGTAACACAGTATTGCCTAAACCTGGTGTTTAACTTTTATACAAGTACTAGCTGCTGCCGGCGGCTCCGTCCGCGTGAACATCACAGTTGTTCTCTGTCACTAAGGCCACTGAACCTGAACTGCTTCCACTTCATGGTTCAACCCGTGAATTTTCGCGATCGGGAAATCGGCGTTATGTAATCGGATAATCGGGATAAAAAGTAGCCGAAGTTATTTTTCTGGGCTTCATTTATATACATACTAAAATTCATAACGAACGGTTCAACGGCTTAGGAATTAAAACTTAACAGACGGACAGTTACTTTCCTATTTATAATATTAGTAGGGATTTGAAAAATAATAAATAAACACTGTTATAAAATACTAAATTATAAAGTTGATATTTGTTTAATAACACAAAAAGGATAGAGTTATAATTGGAAGCAATTTATCCCTACTAATATTATAAATGCGAAAGTAACTCTGTCTGTCTGTCTGTCTGTTACGCTTTCACACCTGAACCACTGAACTGATTTTAATGAAATTTGGTACAGAGATGGAGTTGCCCTTGACAAAGAACATGGAATAATTTTTATCCCAGACTTTTGAAAAGTTCTCTTGGGCGAAGCTGCGGTCGGAAAGCTAGTTATAAAAGTACCACATATCTTTTTAATATAACGGTACCCTTACAGATATCTAATCATAATATGAGGCGAGTGTAGTGTACACAATGGGAAAAGAGTACGTCCATGTGTTTTAGCCTAAAGTGAATGGAATTGCTCACATGTACCCAAAGTGCACACTCGCCTTGTATGACATAATCAATGGAATAGAAATATCTAGCACTCCACGAACTTAAACACTGAACGAATCTCTTTTTTTTCATTCTAGTTTTATTTTGAATAATTAAAAATATGCTACTTTTAGTCTGCCATTTTATAAGCGAGTGTTTTTGTAATTTTTTTAAACATTTAATAATTTATTTTAAACCGACAATAATTGAAGTAAGTGTCTTTGTATGTCTCTATATAAGAACCATGTTGTATTATGTTTTACAGGTGGTGTTATTGGACTGTACTTGAGATTCATCCATCAGGAGATGACGGCTGATCATCAAGTGTTAGATGAAAACTAACAATGAACCAAGTATTGATGAAACATAGAATTATATGAAGAGGAGAATGACTCCGTTAGTGTAACATATTAGAATAGAAAAGACTTGAAGTATCAACTGTAGCAGTCTCCAGACAATATAAGGAGTGTGTTCATTGTAAACATGTACAGTACGTGTTTGATGTGTCTATTGATATCAAAGAACCTCCTGGAATGTACGTATATAAAGAAAGATAATTTATTTTTAATTTATTTAAAACCATTTAGAGCTCTCCTACAGAAACATCTTCCTCAATCAAAGTACTCATAGTTTCACTACCGTCGTATGTTTTCACTACATGGTCTGCCCATCGATCATGAAATATATGTTTGTTTCAAAATATAAAGATAAGTAAAGTTAATGATATCCAAACAAATCTTTGTAGAGGACCGCAGTCTTAAGAAAATTATTATTTCCTAAACGCTATATTTGGCGAAGGCTTATTAATTTGATAGTTTGGTTTAATTAATTCATTACTATTTTTATTTTAACTTTTATGTTGTTAATCTTTGACCACATCCTAAAATATGTGCTATCTTAAATAGTATTATTTGTAACGTTCCAGGACTCGTGAGAATATATAATTCAAGATGAGGGTCGAAGCTGTTGGTGGAGCGTCTGTTAGGACGTGGTCTGCGGACCAGAGGAAACCTTCTATGAAGAGAAGTGTATGTAGCTGATGTACGATAGTAGTGTGTCGGTATGTACTGTTGAATATTTAATATTATTCTGTTATTGTTTAAAGTACCTAAGGGTGAATATTTTTTGAGTTCATTTATTCAATACTTTTACTAATGACTAGCTTTTGCCGCGACTGCGTCCGCGTGGAATAGTGACTTCCGGCAGATTTTTGGTTCTTCCCACATAGTTTCCGTTCTTGCGGTGTTTTCGGAATGGTCGAGTTCCCGTAGAATTTTCAGGATAAAAACTATGTTTTTTTTATTCACAATGAAGTACTCTTAACCAACAACATATTTATTTGTTTATTTGAATAAAGATTAATATTATTATGTTGATACAGCTTAAACAAATAATTTCGACCAAATTAGATATCATAAAAACGATTTTTGTGAGTTAATCTTAAAAGATAGACATATACTGTCGCGGACTGTTTTTTAGATCATTAAAAGAGCTATTATTCTTTAATACATATTTTTTGTGTATCTTGAAGCGTTTTCACGGCGCACGCAACGGAAGGCTTCAAAGATGAAATAATTTCTCCCGTTTTTTACACATTTATCACTATATCTTTGCCTATTGGTCGTAGCGTGATGTTTTATAGCCCACAGCCTTCCTCGATAACTGGACTATCCAACACAAAAAGAATTATTCAATTCGAACCAGTAGTTTTGGAGATTAGCGCTTTCAAACAAACAAACAAACAAACAAACTCTTCAGCTTTATAATATTAGTATAGATTACAAAAGAATATTCTATTTTCTATACATTTCCTTTGAAGATAATGTATGTATATATGTATTTTTTCCAGAATCAGATATCGAGTTGTTTGAAGATAATCCCGAGGAGTATGTGTGGCGTGATATCGAAGGTTCAGACGTTGCGACCAGACGCCGCGCCGCCTGCGACCTATAAAATGATGACCATCTTCGGACAGTACGTAGAGGTCAGTGAATTGATTTATTACTCACTATTATTATGTATGTTAAGACCTCTGATTTCGGTAATGGTCTTATAATTTTATCTAAGTGAATTATACTAATGATCGTCAATTTGTAAAACTAAATCTGTACGAAGTCAATGTAATAATTTTTGAATAAATTACCCCACCATTTATCTGACACTATGTTTTCATATATTATGAAAATGTCCATACTTCAATGATTTATTATATTTGTATCACTAAAAAAGTCTACCTGGGAATGTTTTGCAATATATGCCTGACAAAATAGTTTCGTATATAATATCAACACAATATTCCATTATTACACTTCATAAGGAGTATTTTCAGCTGTCTTTGTTGAGGAACTTACTAGTGCATAGGAACATTACTCAAATGCAAAAATTTTCCCTCCTATTCACCTCTCATCTCATTTGTGTATAACTTAAGTTATTGTTTTAAATTCATCAACTATTTCTATTTTCATGTATCAGTTGAAAATTCCCAATAGGTTTCTTTACAGGCTGGAAGTAAGTTTTCTATTAATATAAGCGAAATGATACTTGTCGCTATCTTAATTATAATTTTCATATATAATATATCCTAAATAATTTTTTTTTGGTCAGGATTTCTTCTAATCATCTGCCGTACTGCACTGCTAGATATTTTCTGTCACAAATAATGTTTCATTATACCTATCAATAGCCTGGTACACAAACAATCGTCTAATAATTGGTCACTAATTGTATTTGTATTCATAGTCCATACCTACTCATATAAATCAATCGTAGCGACAATATATTGGCGAGATAATAAAAATAAAACAATGAACAATCGTATGAAAATACTACATTCTGTATATTTTTTTATAATAAGAGTATTTACGGCCAGGCTGATACGTACAGGTGTTTAGGGACAATACTTACTTGACTTTGACGAAACATCTCATCATTTAATTTATTCACCGTGCGGATGCCGGGTCCATCGTTGTAGGGAGAGGAGCTTCAACAGTGCCTGGGACTTGCGACCCAGCTGTAGGTTTAAGGGACCCCTATCTAACGCGCGTTAAACGTTCACCTCCACTGTCCGAGCTCCTCTCTATTGTTATTATCTGTTTTCTTATGACCATTTGATATAATTTTAATAATAATAATACAATTAATATTTCAGATGATGCTATTAAAGTATTCATCTCGAGGAGGTAGTGGTTACACAGCGTTGTTTCTGGTGACTTCGCTCGCGTCCCGAGGCTCCACGCAGGCAGCGTTCGTGACCAGTTCTTCGCTCTTAGTAGATTTAACTTCCTTCGCCGCTACACATGTATTGCCAGAGCTTTAACGACCCGATGGTAAGAGATTGGAATATTTTGCGAAAACTCATGTGTAAACCCAGCTGTACATATGGGAAATTTTGTTAGTAAATTATATAAAAAAATCTGTGTTTGTATAAAATAGTAAAGAAATGGGATTAGTAACTTATGGCAAATTCACATTGTTACATTAAATAACAAGCTTTGATAGGATAAATTTATATACATTGATACAGATATATCCGCGTAACTACCATTGGATAATTCCGTTTATGTACAGTGGAAGCAGATTATCACAAGAAAATTTAATTTGAAATACATATTTTCCATATTAATGACTTGTAAGGTAATTTTTCGACATTTAGTAATAATTTAATGTTTAATTTGCGGATTTGCACTATGCCCTACGATATGCCACAAATCAGATATTTCATTATACTTATTAAACATAATATATAATGTATAATATATAATGTCCAACAGGGAATAAGCTGCCAGTACTTAAAGCAGACGCCATCAAATACATTATAACGTTCATGTCACTACTACCCAAGAACCTGTTCGCAACAGCTCTACCATTACTGGTGAGTAAATAGATTTTACATTACTATGGGCTATATATGACAAAATTATGTATGAAATATTTATATGATCATTATTAATTGTGGTTTTTAAAGATATGTATTTGTTAAATAGCTTTAATTTTTGCTATATTGGTAAAGCAGTTACATATCAGATATTTTTGAACAAATAAATCTTCAGATAATCATTTTACATACGGTTTTCTTTTTTGTAGTTAAATGTCTTAGTATAACATGTTATTTATGTTTTATGATATTATTGGACCTATCTTAGGATATTTATATCGTGTGAACACAATTAAGTTAGTTTATCATGTGTTTACTTTAGCTGGTCACTAGTTAACTTAGCTATTAAATGGTTTAACTTTTACTTGAGACTTATATAAACTAATGTATGTATATATCTTTGGTTTCCAGATCAAACATATTGGTGTTGGTGACGTAGTAAGCTGTAGAAAAGCTGCTAGCGGGAGGCCTAGCGACCAAGACACAGCTGGAGCCCATAGTTAACTATGTTTAACTATATGTGGCAATAGACACGGGGACGTTAATGTATTAACGTGGCAACTGGCAAAGGCCCGTCTCATATACAGTTACTCATAATTATTAATGCAGAAACTACTGTAGGTATGTATAAACAAATACATATCAACAAATAAGTAGGTATTATTTCAATTAGTTTAAATGAACCTGTTTATTATAAGGAAGAGATTATTTATTTTTATAGTCAGAGTATTCAAACAACATTTAAGTTTTGTAGCTGCACAGTGAGAAGCTGTATTAAATTTTGTTTTATTTTTGGCTAAGAATGCTCATTAAATTATTCCTAGACACAATACATTTAGCAGAATAAATAGTTTCTTATTTTGCAACTAAAATTTATTCAAGTGTAGTATTTCTGGAAAACTAATTATAAGAATATAAAGTACCTAATATTTGTGATTATTGAAGTTTAAAAAAATGTTTTGACCTTCAATATTTATATATAGTTCAAGTCAGTATGAATAGTTCAACTTCGTACCGGCCGTTCCGAAAAAGTTTCGAGGCGATGCTGTTGGAAAAGGCAACATAATTTATCTTCTATACATATTATAAAACTGGAGAGGTCTAATTTCTGTACACTGAAAAAAAAATGCTTAAAACCAACACAGGGGGACATAAATAGATGGAAAATAGAAATAACTTTTTTTTTTAGAGGAGTAAGATAACGTATTGAGGGGTGACAGATTTATGCCGAGTGCCGGAGTCAGCAAACAGCGCTAGTGTACCACAGAATTAATCTGTTTGGTTTATAATAATGTGATTTTATGAACTAAATTCATCATCATCATTAGCCTATCAGACCCCACTGCTGAGCAAAGGCCTCTTCCCACATGGAGATGATTTTGAGCATTAATCACCACTCTTGCTCAAGACGGGTTGATGATTTTAAACTTGTAATTTGGAAATTATAAGTCCAGGTTTCCCCACGATCTTTTCCTTTACTGTCTGTCAGTGGTGTCTATAAACTAAATTACGTAACAGAAATTTTGTATTGTTATGAAAAAATACCATTATCTTACCTTTTTTTTTGTTGTCGCAGGGAAACTCTTTTTACGAGCCGTCCAACCGTCCTTGGTGGGGCCGGAAGGGATGTGTGAGGCTCGGCCTGGGCAGGCCCCTACTCACTAAAACCACTGCGAAAGCCATCGGCCGCTATGTCGGTGTACCCCAGATCTGTCAGCGACAGGGTACACCAGCGACTGGCCGGTCCTGGCAAAGACCGGACTTAGTCCCTCGGAGACCATTATCTAACCTACTTCATATTTATCTGATAAAAAATGTTAATATAATCCTATACATAACAAAGCAAATGTAATCAAATTTATAAAATAACAATACATCTGTATACAACAATTGTTTCTTTTATTTTTATATACCTAATAATTTAAATATTGTACTTATTCGTATTTTCTAGAATAATTCTTGGCCGCGTCTTAATTTGAGTCCAGATCTAAATATTTAATTAAGAACACTAACTTGAGGCCGGGACATCAATAAAGAAATAATTTATTTAAATATTAAGATTTAGTTGAAAATTTAGGAACATATTAATTTTACTTTATACATAGTCAAAACCGTTTATAACGACATTGAAGGGACCGTATATATCCGACGTTATATCCGATAGTCGTTATAAGCAATAGTCATATACACAACTACAGTAGTTATACATATTGTCATATGTAGTCACATATCTATCTAGTATAGATATAGGTTATGTAAACGATTCAGAAAAGAAATAAAAATATTTATTACGAAATAATTAGAACACAAAATGTATGTACTTGGCTGCTTACAGTTACGGGTTATAAAAAACTACACTAGTTTTTAAAGTAATCAGTCATTTTAGAATTATTTTTTTTAGCACAGTCTCAAATATTTTTAGCATTTTACGTTTCATACTCAAGGTATGAGTATCATCAATATCAAAGTGTTCGTTAAAGGCAAATTTTTTTTGCAAAACTGTTACATCATTAAGAGCCTCGGAAATCATTGTTGGCTGAAACTATTCTTCAAGGTCTTGTTGGTCTTCGTGTTGTTCGTTAGTGTTAGGGTTGTTACTTTTAGTTTCTGCAAGAATCTCTTCCTCAGTAGCTAAGGCGCTAACGCGACACTGTTATCTATTCCAATAAATTCCTCTATCTCAATTCTTTGTTCTAAAGCAGTAGATCTTTGCAACTGGGTAAGGACAAGGAGCGGTTGGTCGTTAAAGTCGATTAATATCGATTAATTTTCGTCGTTCTAAGCGATATGTCGCTGTATCCGATGTTGTTATAAGCGGTTTGTATACTGAATAGTTTACTAGCAATTCGGACGGGACCATACAATCTGGCTGTTATAACCGATAGGTCGTTGTAAACGATGTCGTTATAAACGGTTTTGACTGTATATCTTTAAATGATTGACATGATTTATAAAACTGTAGTTTATGACGGAATATTATTTATGTATATATTACTGTAGTTTAAACATTATTAATATATAATACAGATAAAGTATTGTATATTTTGGGACAGCTTGTGATATTGGTTTTCAAATATGAATTTTAAACTGCGCACGAAGTTGGCTTCAAATACAGAGTCGCTGAGGTTTTGTGTTGTTGCGTATAGTTTCCTTTTCCGGGAGAGGTGTGGAATAAATATGAAGTGAACTTTAAGCGGTATTCATTTCCTAGCTATACAACTACGTGAAAATCAATAGCTTTATTTGACAAAAATTAGGGCTATGTAATATAAATCAAATTAGTTATACAGGGTGACTGGTGAATTACTATCGATACTTGAGGACGTGATATTTGACGATCATATATGACAAAATAAAAATTAATATAACATAAATATTAATAAACTTCTAAGTAAAGTTAATCAAAAGTTATGTAATTAATTACGCATCGTGTGAACACCCTACAGATTAGGTATACACACACACACATACACACACACGCGTGCGGCGGCGTGGTGTTGTATCAGGACGCCGCCGCACCCGTCCACACTTGGAACACTTGGAACGTGTCCACACTTTATTTATTTATACGGAAATTTGGTCAAAAATTAAGTACCTATTTTTTTTACATAATTCGAATGAGAATCATGTACCGAGTATTCTCCTTAAATATTGATAGTAATTCACCAGTCACCCTGTATATATATTAATTCATAAAGTATTGAATTAAATTATAACTTTATCTAATTCTACCAAATATATATTATAAACTTACATACATTTTTACAACACGCTTAGATAATGCTCAATCCAATATATGGCAATAAAAATCTTTATTATACATATTATTACACCACAGTTATTCAATTCGGGGCCTACACAGTTGCGAAATTCAATTACATTTATTACTTTATGAGTCATAATGAAAATAAGGGATATAAAAGGAATAAATATTATTTCCTATGATTTTTTTACATTTTCTTAATATAGAAACTCAATCTAGGGTATGTAATTATAGATTTACCTTAAAATGTACTTTTTAAATTTGTACAAAGATTTTTGTATAAAATCAAAATAATACTTAATCACAAAGTTCTTTATCAACTAGGACTTTTATTAAATCCTCATCCTTGATATAGATAGTCTGAATGAAGTAAAACTTTTCGGTAACTCGATAAGCAGCGCGACCATCTACTAGTAGGTATTATAGAATATGACGATATAGCTTTTGAATATGATTGAGATCTGTAAAACTTTGTGCACCGTATCTATTTATTTATAGTCAAAGTCTGTGTCATGCTTCACAACTTTGAAATGAAAATGTATTTAAATTATTGAGTCAATTAAATTGAAAAAAATGAAACAATGAAATGAAATGGCTATATATTATTTGGAAGCAAGATACAAGGATGGGACAAAAACAAAATTCTAAAGCACCTTGCCTTCTACTTACACCATTTTTTGCAATAGTTTTATAAATTAAACAAATAACTATAAAACTTATTGTGTACCATTAATCATAATTTTCTTACTATGTATAAAAACAAAATGAAATAATTTCAATAATAACCCATTTTCACCTAAAATTCTGAAGCAAAAAGATAGTTACAAGTGGTAAAAGGGGTTCCTAATTCTACTGTTTATTTTACAGTTCCTTTATTTTTCCAATTCCAAATCCCTTACTTTGCTATTTTTCATTGTGGCTTCCAAATTTTCTTCATTTATCTTCAACACAAAAAAATAAATAGGTAAAATCTTCTTCAATGTGCAAAGTGAGGACAATAATAAAAAAACAATAAAAAACGAAATGGAGTAATATTATAAGGAAGGTAGAGAATGCAATTTCCCAGCCTTATTAAGCTATAAACAGTAAATAATATGATCTGCAATTTTATTATAAATTCTGAACAAGTTCACTTTTAAGACGTCTTTAATGCGCATCTAAGGCAACGCAATAAATAAATAAAGTGTGGACACGTTCCAAGTGTTCCAAGTGTGGACGGGTGCGGCGGCGTCCTGATACAACACCACGCCGCCGCATGCGTGTGTATGTGTGTGTGTGTGTGTGTATACCTAATCTGTAGGGTGTTCACACGATGCGTAATTAATTACATAACTTTTGGTTAACTTTACTTAGAAGTTTATTAATATTTATGTTATATTAATTTTTATTTTGTCATATATGATTGTCAAATATCACGTACTCAAGTATCGATAGTAATTCACCAGTCACCCTGTATATATATATCGGATTTATTACAAATTCGTTGTTTTAAAACACTGAGACGCCAGCGTTCCATGATATTTTAAAATGAAACTTCAATTGTTCTTAATGCTCCTGTATTTCTCGAAGGTTCTTCATAATCACATACTTCAAAGATACGAACTCACTGAACTCTGAATTCTCAATTCAAGTATATAGGTACTATTTACCAAAATCTGTTTTACTGGTTAGTAGCGAATATGAAATGAGATACTTGTATATCATACATATGAACGGGATAATATTTTATTAATTATTATTATTATCTTCTTGTTGTTTTCTCTTCAATCTTGAGACTAAAGCATACAACTGTAATTCAAAATTATCATATGGGACTAGTGCGAACATTAAATTGCATTGGTAGTGTGACAATGAGTACGCTATAATTGAGGTCGTTCTTGGCTTGTCTATATTAAACCAAGTCAATCTCAATGATGATGATGATGACGATTTAATCAACTATTCGTTGACTCGTATTTCACCGACCTCAATTTATTTGTGTCTCTTTGGAGTGGTTAGTAGAATACTCATTAGGTTTATTGAAATGGGATTTTATTTCTAAATGTTTTATAAACTTGAATTTCGATAATTGTGTAAAAGGAATATATGTTTTATTCTTATTTCTATATAAACAGCTGCTTGGATTCAAACTAACTTGTATTAACGGGTTGAATTCATGCAAGTGTATATGTTGGGAGTAGTTGAAGAATTGAACAAAAAAATGACATCCACACGTCACCAGTTTAGTGTTTTCTAAACAAACCTTTGAAATTCAAATGTTGCACACATAACAAATGTACAAGTGACAGATAATATATATACGTATACTAGCTTTCCGCGACTTTGTCCGCGTTAGTTTCATAATTAATAAATGTATGCTGACCAGGCGAGCTGTTTCGATTTAGAGGAAGTAAATAAACAGATTTTGGATTTGATTAGCAAATTACTATATTTTTGAACGAATGAATTCAAAAGTATCCTTTGTCGGTCTCCTGATTCCAACTTACCTCCGTGTAGACGTTATTGAGTGATAAGCAGTGTAACTAACACGACTTTCTTATATATAAACATATATAAAGATAGTATGTTTATTTAAAAAATCTGTGGTTAATTGTATATTTAAAACTAAAACATGAAAAATAAAACGTATTTAGCGTAGGTATTGATATATTATAAAAAAATTATCACGTAGAATCACTTTGTTGTCAGTCTGTTGTAATCCTTTTTCCTAGATACACTCAGAAGTAACGATCTGAAATTAATATCAAATACTCAGGTCTGCTGCTACTAAAGATAAAGCTGTTCATGCTCCGTTTGTTTCGCATATTTTGACGTTAGCAAGGGGATCAAAACCTATTGGAGAATTCCCTTTGGAGAATTCCCATAAATTATTTTTTATTTTCATAGTTCGGATTTTATGTCGTACTCTAATTTCCCAGTGTTTTGTTTTATAATATGTCAATAATTTCATATATTGTTCATAGTTCATTTCAATATAGTTTTTTTTTAATCTTCTGAATATCCCTTGTGTGTTGAGTTTGTGAACAAAATGTTTATGTTAACCCATCTTAAAGGACATCTTAAATGTGTTAAAAAGATATCTGGGATAGAAAGACACATAATAGAAACATTCTGGACATATGTACAAACATTTTACGAGGGTCTTGTTGAAGATTCGTTAAAGATGTCGAGCAATGCAAACTGACGTAACTTTCCCGAGTACGAATTCGTGGAATCCTTTCAAAGGACGTGTCGTAGCTACCTTAAATGACTTTCATGATTTTAGCGGTGTTTTTAAAAACATTTATTTTTACGTTCGTTTTTTTGTGGTTTTAAAGAATTTAAGGTTAACCAGACATGTCTTTTATGTTGAAGTTCAGAATATAGACGACGTTGTACGTAGAACCATCTTGATAGGTAAATTCATTAATAATAACATTATTGTTTCAATTAAGATTCGTGAATGAAGAGCCGCAGGAAAATATGTTAAGGCAGCCGGTAAATCTTTAAAAACTTGAATACAAGTTGATGTATAATTAAAAATACTTTATAATTTTTTTTAATATTTATAGGTGTGGAAGTAATTATTTTACTCTTAAAACACTCCTCAGTGTAATTGACTTTCAGGTTAAGCAAATACGATAGCGATATAACAAGATAATATCGATCTTATTTGAAACATTATAATCTTAAATATTAAAAGTTTACTTTTATTACAAATAACTTACAATAATGGTTTTAATTAAGTACAAAAATGCTTAAAGCTTTTAGTAAAATAAAAATCACCATTCCTTTTCATGTTGTCCGTAATGAATATTTTTATTTAAGTCCGAAACCTTCTCCTCGTTTTATTTTGCTTATGCGAAAATGTAATACATTTTAATCGTCAGGAGATTTGTTAAATGAATTAAGAATAAATTATTTCCAAACAAAATGAGTAAAACATTACGATATATTTCTAATAAAAAAATATTTTTCGTATTAAATATCAGTAATAAAATTCTGGATGTTATCATAGGTTTATGATTAAATTTTATGTTCTGCTTTAATTTTAACGTAGCGGAATCTTTAAGCACGATTTTCACCGGTTTCTAAACATCTGATTAACTTGAAACTTTGCATATATCTCAAGGACAAATGACAATACAATAATTCGTTAACAATTTCCCATTATCCTGGTTAGGGCCGTCAGGATAAATATATTCTTTTCATATTAAGTTTTCAAGTTCGGTTTGCTATAAAAGCGTGTTTTTTTAGTTTTTTTTTTTAAACTATTATTTGTTTGTAAGATTTTCTATATATTATGATATCTATTTTGTTAGATCTATATTTCAGTGGACATGAGGAAGTTGAAAATATGAAAGCTATATTTCAGCAATTTCGATGGAAAATATCCCAAAATTTCACATTCGAACATATTTTATCTCGGCATGAAGCAGTGAACTGTTAGTCGCATTTCAGGTATGTGAAAATGAAAACCGAAAAACAGAACTAGATTATTGTATAGTATAAGTTTTCTTTATACGCTTTTTATATGAATGATACGAGTATATAGTTAGTACAAAAACAATATCTGTTGTTTAAGCGAACGCGGACGAAGTTCAACTAAATATATCGAAAATAACGTCAGAATATTTTATAGACAACTTGCTTGTTCGTTTAAGTATGGGCACCATAACTGAGTTATCAACTCGGTTGAGATTCGAGATCACTTACAACGTAGACTTGATTCCAGCTATTGTATGCAGTTGTCACTTTTTTTTAATTAGACCTTATCATGACTACTTTGAGCTTATGAACTTTGATTTTTTTTTCTGTCATATTCCTGTATCTCCTTTCCTATAGTTTACAACCACTTCATTTCATTGTTTCATTTTTTTCAATTTAATTGACTCAATAATTTAAATATATTTTCATTTCAAAGTTGTGAAGCATGACACAGACTTTGACTATAAATAAATAGATACGGTGCACAAAGTTTTACAGATCTCAATCATATTCAAAAGCTATATCGTCATATTCTATAATACCTACTAGTAGATACAATACAGACTATCTATATCAAGGATGAGGTTTTAATAAAAGTCCTAGTGAATAAAGAGATATAGAAGTGCGTGTATTACACGTAGGTAATAAGTGTATTACATGCACATACACACTCACACATATATACATACATACATACATATATCGCTTCCAGGTTATGTTACATTTTTATTAATGTAAGATTTTTATCAAGTCTACAATAATACACCCACCGTAGTCGTTTGGAATTTATATAAACCGTTTTTTCGTCGTTATAGCTCATATTAAGTATGAAATTATAAAAGTATTTATGATTTTATAACTCTTCTATAATTTTATAAAAGGAACAAAAGTTCAAAAGGACTAACAAATATAGAAACTAGATTATTTCAAAATATAAGGTCGCTTGTCCAAATAAAACTGAAAACCTGTAAGGTTTTTTATTTGTATAAAATTAAAAAAAAAAAAATACCATAATGATGATATTTATATCTGACTGAAGTGCAGTTAAATTGAATAAGTAATGACATCCAATCCAATCCACATGTCACCAGTTGAGTTTTTTCTAAACAATGACCTTTGATATTCAAATATTATAAACATAAAATATTGTACTAGTGACAGAATATAAATGTATATACAAAAACAGGTTTTTAAATAATAATTTAGTTAAGAAACTATTTAATGTATTCGTATTTATTGTAACATAAAAACAGATAAATATATACCCTATATTTATACTCTCTGTTGCCCATCTGGAGACTTTCTTCTTAGAATCCTCAAAGGTATTGAGTTGAATTTAACATTTTGTAGCTCTGTGGGTCAATTCTGTGTGAGTTTCATGATCTGTTTATTCCAAAGTATCAAAACCTATAGGATTTTAGTATATCTTAGAATTATGAATTTCCAGTCACGTTAAGTACAATAATTTTTGCTTGCAAACTTTAGCGCGGCTACATTATAACAGATAGAAGGGATATACAGTTTTCCAAGTGAAAATTTTAGGTTCTGTTTCCATTACCATTGTTTCAACGACCATCAAATAGTATACAAACACATAAATCATATATTATGTAATAAAGTAATAGTTATATTAAAGTAATCAGCTACCAGGGAAATTATGAAAATTCGAACAAGAGTTATGGAATCTCGTGTGGATATGTGAATGGAAAAGATTACGCCGTGTTATTGTTGAAAATAATGAGAAATTATCCTGCTTTATGCATGCCAAAATAAAAATGCTTTATCTACATTTAAATATATATGTATAAAAATTTGTACAGATAACTTAATCCGATTAAATTATTTCCAATGAATTCTTTTTAGCTTCATTCATATGTTATGGAATTTCATATTAAGCCAATACGGTAAAAGTGCAAAAGCTGTCTATAATGTAGGTGGGTATGTGTTTTAATTAGTACTAGAAGACCTGGCGAACTTCGTATCGCCCTATAATCAAGAAATATCTTATACGTTTTTTTATTTATATTTTTGGAGTTTACCTTTAAGCCATAAATCTCCGTGTTTTGAAATGCGACAGAATGATTGACATATTAGTTAGTTGTCAAATATAATGTCAAAAAAAACGTTTGTATGGGCAATAGAAAAGGGCTGTTTTTATGGTTTTCTCAGTAATTAATCAATTTTTTCAGCTTTTATACCTTCCCTGAACCTCCACGAATATTTCGAGACTAAGATAAGATAAATCCGTTCAGCTGTTCTCGAGTTTTAGCGAGACTAAGGAACAGCAATCCATTTTTATATATATAGAAGATAAAGTGTTTAACATACTCAAAATTTTAAATTCGAAAGTTTTTTGTCATAAGTGACTTTTTGAAACTGAGTTTTATTAATAACCAAAATGTTCAAAGCTTTTTTTATACTATAGTATAAAATTATTTTAATTAAATAAGTAGACCTTACTCCTTTGTTTTCTATTTCCTTTTATACAAAATGTAATACATTTTAATCGTCAGGAGAGTTGTTCTATTAATTAAGAAAACTATTTTTCAGGCCAAAATACAGAACAGGAAGAAACATTTCTAGTTAACAGATTAGTGTTCAAAATTCAATATGTACCTTTTTCATACAAATTACATTTCAAGGGTATTTTACAGTTTGCATCTTTGCCTTATATTGGGATATTTTAATGAAAGAGTCAGTCGTTTAATTGTTAGTCTATATCAAGGATTCTTTTCATTGTTTGACAAAAACAGTACTTACATTTATTGTCTCCTCTGTCCGCCTGTCCGTTTCTTAAGATCTTTGTTCTTAGAATTGTAAGGAGTTAACAAGTGAGAAATATTATAATATCCCAAGATCAGATACAACTTAAACTAGTGATGAAATGAGTCAATTCAATCTAAAGATTAAATTTTTATATTCCCTTTATTTTTTTTCACCTGAAATAATATAGTCAGGCAGGAAATGCCATTAACAATTTATGTAATTCAAAAAATATTTGGCCTATGGGTATCATTCTGTCAATTTTAAATTAAAAATATATCATACGCGGTCAGTGAATTAACCAAGACTTGGGTCGGTGTCTTGAAGCAATAGTTTTCTAAAGTTGAAAAGATTCGTCTAGTAACAATTTCAGTAAGTGATGACATAATAAATGAAACAATTGTTGTTATAAAAATATGTCCTCTTGATTTTTGTTTGTCACAAAAATATTGTGGTTGCAAGACAGGATGCTTGGATTTTTGTCATATTTTTTTCTGATTACCGCTACCGATTTCACATTTGCGACAAAGGGAAATGAAAACCGACACTCTTTTAAGAATAAGTTAATTAAAAATATATATGTATTTTATGCGACAGATTCTGTGTTCAGTAAACTAAATTAAACTGTTCAGTAAATTAAATTAAATTAAATATTAATATTAAAAGCAATGTTACAATATTAATGCACCAAAGTAACTGAATTTAAACCATTATAGGACCAAATCGAAAAGTTAGAAAGAAGCAAGTCAAATACAAACTTTGGCAGTTCATGCAAAATATAACATTATGTAAATGAAGACAATAAGAATAAGCTTCAGTAAATGTGAATATTTAAAACTTGAACAAATCACGTCGGCCGAAGTACGCGAGAACACGGGAATAAAATTCACCCACGCGTAACTGATTATAATTTAAAAAAGACTCTGTTCGGGCCACGCTACGTGTCACGTTTACAAATGTGACTTAACGTACGGATTTTGAATTGATTGGGCTAACGTTCGTTTCATTTTACTGTATTAGAGGATTTGATAACAATAACAACATCCAAAAATAAGGATAAATTATGCTTTATCTGATTGCCTTAATTGAGTACTAGAGTTCCTCTTTTTGGTCGTTTTATAACTCTGGTATTTTTTTGGTAATATATATTTATTTGTAGCTCAACTCAATTTTAGCCTAACTATTGGTCTAACATTAATTATAAACCTGCCACTGTAGTTTAAAAGGGTATGCTATGTTTGTGTTTATTTCTTTTTTATGGTAATATTTGTTAGTTCTGGATTAAAACAAAGTAGCTAAGTACTTGCACGTAACTTGTTTTACTGTTAACTTCAAATTGACTCAATTTTGTATTGACATTGTATAAATATCTTTATAAAACTCAAGCCCGGTTTAAACGTTAGCGATGACATTTTATGGACAGTTTTTTTTTGTTGATTTGATTTTGTTTTTTGTAAACGTAGGAGGGATACTGAAGTTGAAAATACAAAATCCATAACTTTGCCGTTTCGAAAGAATATTTTTTTACTTTAAAATTTTATTCTGCAGTTATTTACAAGCCTTTACAAGGTTATATTAAATCAGATATTATACTGAAATTGATTTAAGTATAAAAATTTGAAATTGATCTTAGAATTTAACAAACTTCTATTCCTTATGACGGTTATTTTATATTTTTTATTAATGACTAGTTTTTGCCCGCGACTTCGTCCGCGTTAGTTTGGTCAAGAGTAATATATGTAGGTATAGCTGACCAGGCGAACTCTATTCCGTCTTAGACGCCATAAATAATCAGGTTTTTCCTGTTTCAGCCAAATAGAATGATTGACATATTAGTTAGTTGTCAAATATAATGTCAAAAAAAACGTTTGTATGAGAAATAGAAAAGGGCTGTTTTTAGGGTTTTCCCGGCAATTATTCCAATTTTTCTTACCTTTTAAACCTTCCCTGGACTTCCAAGAGTATTTCAAGACTATAATTAGCCAAATCGGTTCAGCTGTTCTTGAGTTTTAGCGAGACTAAGGAACAGCAATCCATTTTTATATATATAGAAGATATAGATTCATCGCCTCAAGTAAGGGCACAATGGCATAATTATTATCAAAGCCACTTAAAGTGGATACGATGGCCATCGCATGATCTATACCCATTTTTTGTCTTTGAATAATTTACTTTTATATTTATTATTATCAAAGGAGCTGTAAATCGTGGTGAACTCATAACCAACGTTTTGCGAAAAACTCCGAAAACTTACTTTATGTACATTATCTTTTAGAAACACATTATTTGTGACTTTTATCTAATAATACATGGTTTTCTTTGTAATAGTATAGAAATATCCATCATCTTTCTGTCGTTTAATACGTGGTGTGGTACAGGAAATCTCTTAGTGTCCACGGAGTAGTAACAGTTACGTACGGTAGCGGCCAGCAGCATCAGTCACTACATCATATTTAATATTTTAATAAATATTTCGTGGTTTGAAAATATTGACAATCATAACTGTTTGTTTTTAAACAAAAAAAAGTGCGTTTACTATTGTAGTGACCAGTGACTAATCTCTTGTAGAGACTTGAGTAGACGTGTCAGTGTACAATATTTTTCTATATTCTTATAATCCTCTTTATTGCTAATTGATTATAATATTTGCTACGGTTGATGCTACTACTAATACTAATTACCAATATAACCAATTACTTACCAATATAATATATACGATTATAAATCCTAAGAAATAATCTCAACAAAGGTAGTCAAATAGGATTGATGTTATTTTGAATTCTAAATTGTACTTTTAGTTAAAAGGTGGCAAAATGAATTGCAATTTGTAAGGCTCCAATGCCTTTCTCTTCATTAAAGCACTCTTTCAATGCTTGCAATTTCAATAACGGCCTTTGAATAACCATTATGAAATGCAAAGACGATACTTCTTTCATTTCTACGTTTTACTATGTTTGTTTAGCTGTTAAAGGATTTTTGTTATTTTTTAATATTATGTAACTGTTACGCTTTTGATTGTTCTACATCTTTGTCTCATAAATCTATAACATCTAGAATATACTTTCATAGAGATGCTGAATAGGGACGTATGTAGATCTTTCTACGCCTACAGTAATGTAAATGTATCAAGGCCTACAGATTGTACCTCTACAATATTAAATGGAAATTATTCCTCATATTTCGAAATGATTTCAATCCTAAGACTTCAGCTTCAATATTTGCATTTAAAATGAATAAGTAATTTGGGATTTAGGATGTCAATTTTATCAAAAGGCATTTTATGAATGTTTAAGTTTAAATATTGATTTTTTGTAAATTAATTTCTTATATTAAACCCCATCTGTTTTATGAAATGGAATTAGGCTATTTAATAAATGATATATTGAAGACTTGACAATATTTATAGTACAACAATATTAAATGTTGCTGAATACAATATAAAATATAAATCCAAGAAAGCAACCAATGATACAATACATCCAAGATATTAAAATAGTGTACAATATTTACTTCAAATCTTTTTGTTCCCGAGTTGAAATATCACTTTGTGATCTCCATGAATAATACGGGATTAACATGATTTTACTGTAAATTCGTTTCAAGTGAAAATCATGCTTTATAATTTCCTTTTTTATTATTTATTTAATATAATTTAAATATTTGAATGGAATATTTAAACAATTCCAAATATGGAATATGTGAAGATTAATTACGAGTAGGTCTTGAGTGATCTACATATGTATGTACTTAAGTAGACCACTCAAGACTTAGATATCAAAATAAATTAAATTAACTTTGAAGCATTTAGAATCGCTTCGTATGAAACACGATTTCGAAGAACAAAGCTTGTGATTCGTAAATATAACAGATGTCCAACATAAACTAAATGAGTCGCCATCTGAACGAAAATGCTCTTTAACAAGTCTGGAAGTCGTCAAGAGGGGAAATATGTCATGATCCGAAGCATTCTGAAGCAGTGGGTCAGCGACGCGTGACTTGGCTCCAAGACAAAACAGGAGTCTTAAATTTTTACAGATGTGAAATCTTTGTTCCGCTCTTTTAGTATTATTTTACTTATTTGTACTGTCATATATGAGGTATAAAAAACTTTAAACAAATTAAACCTTCTTAATTCTTTTGTAATTAATTGTTTTAGCTTGCAATTTTGAACATAATCTTTTTCATCAAAAGTTTCATAATTAAATTTTAATTAAAAAGTATCATAATTCCTTAAAACCAGAACAATTGTAATAACTAGATACATACATAGCTCTTGTAAGACAATAATTTTAATAATATTGCTTGTTTATTCTTTTATTTTTTTATTTGTTCCCAGTAGATAGCGATGAGAACTACATGATCTACCAAAGTAAATTAATATTTATAAGGTCATATGCCGAAAGGAAACCCCAAACCTGACTGAAGGAAACAAAATTAATATGTAAAGGACTATCTCTGCTATTAATCATTAATTTGAAGTATATGATAAGGGATAGAGTTTAGAATTAAGATCAGAATTTCTAAATAAAGACATATAGATATTATTCATATAAGATTATTTAAATAATAAAATTTTCGACTATAATCCTGATCATAGATAAGGAATTAAAAAAATAAGTGTCTGAATTTAAATGAAATTGTTAGATTATGTGGATGACTAATATGAGACAACATTATTTTTTGTGTATGTTGGCACCATTTGGCGAGCGGCTGCCAACATTACGAGCAATAAGAATTGCAGTATACAAGCACACTACGAACATATAAAAGTCTAAATATTTTAGCTGAAAGACTATGAAGAAATATAATACGTAAAAAATGTAAATATATCTAAAAATTGTTTTTCTTATTGGTATAAATATTTTTATAAATGAATTTAATGGTTTCCATCTACAAGTACAGCAAAAATATTTCTTAAAAAAATAGTACAGAGGGTACAAGAGAGAGGAAAGGAGTCTATTGTTATGGGATAACATTTAAGACTAGCTAGACATAAATTGTATTAAAAGTATTTAACATTTTACTACATAGTATTTGTATGCAGGAAATGATAAGTATTTAGTACGTATTTGTAACTAATGAAAACTATTTCATAGTTATTTCTTAGGCAACTTTTATTCCGGTTTTGAGTTTAGCAGTTTGTTTTCATAATGTGAAAGCCTATTCGCATAGAAAATTGGCCTTGAATGGTTATCAATAGATCTGATTTTAGATAGTGCTCATTAATTTTCATGAACTTTTTTGAATTACTACCAACGTACTAGGAGTTGCACTCATTAACTTTCTAAAAATTAAACACTTAATTGTATTCACATACTTTAAATCTAGATGAAATTAAATTAAAATGTCTAAACATTAATTCAAAATCCTTTGTAATTGTAGAGATCAGTTTAGCTATTTCAATTTCAACACACATCCTTGCTTTTGTAATCAATTCTATTAAGAAAACGGAACAGCACAGCGGAACACGATAGTTAATTTATTTTGCTAACCTACTCAATCCGTGCAAGTGATGGCTTTTTATTTTCGGTTCTCAGAGCTTCTGTGCAAACGGTCGAGTTGAGGCATGTAAAATCTCATTGGAATTCTAAAACACGACGTAACAATGTTTTGTAGACTGACACTATTGTTGTTTAGCTCTTGCATGTCATCTGATTGTTTTACAGTTCAGTTCAGATGAAAATAAGTTTAGTTTAAATGTTTGAAACTTTTAGAGTAATTTTCGACATATTTAAAGTTACATGTTAAGGTAATATAATATTTTAAATGTAAATTTTAGACTAAAAATATTTTTTCTTTAAAGTTACAATTTAGTATTAAATGTGAAAAACTAATAGTAAGAATCCGAGAATATTCAGATTTAACAAAAAGTTTTTGGTCATAATCCCGGGCTTGTTAGCCAGTTGGGAAGCTATAGCCAAAAACAAGACTGCTAACTTTACTTCAAATATCCGGGTCAGCTATTGTTTCTTTGTCATCAAGCCGGACAACTCGAGACAAACATAACTCTGCAGCCGCTGCAGCTTACATTGCACTGTAAGAACACTAATGGTTTGTTATATCGTCTGCAACTTTACATTGTTATAAAACACAAAAGATATCTGATGTTCGCTTTTGGCATTTTGCCTTGTTTTTTTTTGACCAGTCTATATTTTTAAGTAATTTATTATATTGTTCATTTATAGCCAAATAGTTCTGGATTAAAAAAGTTTTTCATTGATAAATTCAATTGTCACCCTACTTATAATGTTAAAGTTAGGTATTTAGTATGGCCCCGTGAGTGATCCTTTAACATTTCACTTTTTTGCTTCTACGTTTATAATATGCTTTCTTAATGGTTAATATGTGGATGTTTCATGGAAGATTTATATGATTTATTAAGAATGGTCTGTCTTAATTTTAAAGTTATATCATATGTCACTTGGTTGGTGTAAATTTTACATCATTGTATTAATACATATAAAGAAATATTAGGTATAATTTGAACGACTTAAGTCTTAAGAAATTAATTGCAAAAACTCTGACCGTATAACAATAGAGCAATTATCCAGATTTAAACTTATTGCAAATTATTATATAGTAACATATATGTATTTATTATATATATGTATAATTGATAGCATGAAATGAAAACTTGATGATGTGTGTAACCGAGACATCCACATCCCTTAAATGTTACGGGTTTTTTTCATATCATAAATAATGCGTTTAACGAAGACAAATAGTTACATTACCTAGGATCCCATTTTTCCGAGGACGTTTAAATTGTGAGACACGTAAAGTGTTGCCATTTGTTCCATTGTAAGTTGTGTTTATTCTTTTTTCCGTCTCCTTTTGGTTGGTTATGAGTAATGGAGGGATGGAGAGGGCGTGACGTGGACCAGACCTCTATGAAATACGATCGCATTCAGTTCCCGCTTGTTTTTTGGCCTATTGTGATTTCCGTATGGCATTAACATATTTTGCTTCTCTATAGTTTTTGATCGTTAAACTATTCCTTACTCAAGTTGAAAACTCACCCAGGATACATAACAAACCAATCTTGTTTTTCTTTATATAAATTTTAAATTTATAAGTATGACAAAACTTATAAGTGTTATCTTCATTTCGATTCTTCTAAACTGTTAAGAAATCTTGATTAACACCCCCAGATTCACATATAAAATTTTAAACCTTACATTTATTCAGATATTGTGGATTAAAAAATATTTATTATAAGGAGGACTTTTTACTTTCTATATATATGTATTATGGAACATTACACTACGATCCTAAATGATATGAATGTTTTTAATGTGAGTGTTAAATATGTGAAAATATTTATCTGTTAAATAAATATGTGCCTGTTTATTTCCTCATCTATTTTATAAAAAGCAGACAGACGACTAGTGAATTGTTAATAAATAAACTAAGGAACTTTCATCATGTTTAGTTTTCTTTCTTTCTTATGAAGTAGAAGTATTATAAAGAGCCTGCAGTGAGGGAATATTCATTTTCTTATAAGAGCAACAATTCTTCTCATATATAAATGAGAAAGAAATAGCGGATAAAAGTTATATTTTATAAATCTTGGCAAGCAATAAATTACCTCTCAGAAAGAAATATTCCGATTTCTTTGCAGAATATCTAAATATAGTAAATCCCAGATAAAAGTAACCCGGATAGGATTACATAAAATGTCAGAATATGTAACAATTTAGCATCTCATCGTTCAGATTGGAGAAGCCAATATCGAAATGATATGTAACAAAGCTCGAAATATAAAAGATTGGGTAATTGAATTCTGCACAATGGTACGAAAGGAGAAATGTGTGTAAATTACGGCACTTGGAGGATATAACAGGGGGTAGTATACTAAGATTTTACACTTCGCCGATGGCTGCCAATCCCTCTAATATTATTATGGTAATGCACCCAATTTCAATAAAAGCGTTCGCTGGCAACGACATTTTCTTTTAGGTAGGTATAAATCTGGTAGACATGTGACGGTTGCGAAGACACGGGTCTGAATTTGTAGCTCATATCTTTCCATGGTTTCTCTTTGATAGAATTTAAAGCGAATCTAAGAATTGGTGCTAGAATTATCGCATCGAGTTTTTCTCCTTCAACGGAATACAAAACTCATTTATATAACATTGTAACGTTCTTTTATAGTAATACCAATGTTTATTTCTCATTGCACTGGAATTGATGTACTCTACAAATTGAAAAACCTTACATATAAATAATTTTATATTTCGAATCCAACATTTCGAGGTCTTTGTATAAAATAAATCAGATCAAGTCGAGTGTTATAAAATGCGGTATTGTATACAATTTGAATTATTTATGATAATATTTAATAAATTTATAACCATTATTCTGGTATTCATATAGGATACACATTAAATATGCATATGATAAAGTAGTAAAGTTTTTAATTTAATAAATAATCCGAAAATTCCAGGTACTTTAAAGGAATTATTGAAATTATCGAATTATTTTTCAGAAACCAGTAGAATAAATACGCGTAGTACAATAAATATATAAATGAGAGTTAAAAGTTCATTGCTTTAAGTGTAACTTATTAATTGTAAATTATCATAAAATTAAATTAATTAAACTATGAAGTTATAAAAATAGCACTCTTAGTGTATAAAAAGTAAGTTAATATTTACTTTTTCGTATGACTTGCACTAGTTCTAACATCCATACTTATTTTTAGGTTATTAACAAGATTTTGTCACATCGTAGTAACAAATTCAGCGGTCGGTTACATTCTTTTCAAAAGGCATCAATATATAATAGTAGTTACATTATGAAATATGTATGTTAATAATGAACTTGGTCATAAAATGCTTTCTAAAGCTGATTTTGTTAGCAGATAATCGTTGTTATAAAAATAAAATAGTTTCACACTCGAATAACCGCAGTATAACAAATGAATTATTTGCACGTAAAGTTTTCGCTGTACAGTTCACGAATATTTTAGTGTAGTCGTTGAAGTTACTTTCGTGTTTTCTTAATGATTGACTTCCATCATTCCGGTTTTATTAATGGAAAACCTTTTGTGATTATTATTTCTATTGTATTGGAAACAAATTAAGGGTTAGTGCTAGCATTCATTACATTACTTTATAGGAAGGTAACGTTAGCTACAATTTGAAATGTCACAAATGTATGAAACCATTTTTAGGATTCTTTTAATCATCTCCTTTCCAGAACCAATCATGTAAAATTAAATAACGTTCACTCGGTACAAAATTAATATGATAAAATTCATCACATCAATTAATTGTAGTTTTTTCTTTATCAAAAATAAAATAAAGAGGAAAAAACCAAAATGCATGTTAAGTAATTTTTATAAACAGAACAATTCAAAGGGAGTATTGTTTAATATCATCGTTTTCCATTTTGGGTATGGATTAAATTGTCAAATTTTACTATTGTTTATCTCATAATATGTAATTGCTTATCTCCAATTAAGTTTAGTCAATTAAAATAAAACTAATATATTGGGATCTACTACGCGATTTTTATTTTTGATAAAAAACTACATGCTCCATACGTTTCGTCTACTTTACAGCAACCGGGTTCACGGCCAGATGTCATCTCGTCTACATCCCAAAAATATTAGATTCATTATAAATGCTCTCAAAAATCTTAGATTTCATTAGGTTTAGTCATTATAAAAGTGAATGTCTATGACTGGTGAACGATTCGAAATTGAACATTGTTTGCAGTTGAAAGCATTTTATATGATCTTAAAATTGTAAAATCGGTATGTCTCTTCACAAATCGTTTGTTCGCATTATAAAAATGAATGTTTAATGGAGGGAATGAATAACAGTAGGTAGGAGGTGTTTTAGTTCAAGCGTGCTGCCGCATAAAAAGCTTTTACTGCATAGCTCCCGTTTTCAATATTTGCATTCCAGTTCTGGTTACAATTTCAGTGCGGTACGAAGGCAATTCTTGGCAACTTCTCTTATTGTTCAGCGTGTCTTTTGTACTAGGTTATGTACAACGTCTTCCATTTTATATATTCTTTTGTCATATTTCCAACTTTCTAATATTCGTGGTAAGCAAAAGTACGTGGCTCGTATAATTGTCAGGTCATAAATATTCTTGGCATGCCGCTCTGCAACATTTTTACTAACACGAATACTGTCCAGACGTAATTATTATAAAAAAAAATCATATAGTTACAGAAATGAAATTGGAATTATAATAAGAGATAAATGTAGGAACGTTATTTAAGTGTACCTACCTAATTAGTTCGTATAAAACTGTATTCATATGAAAACTCAACAATTAATATAAAATTTTGCTAAATGATATATCATTAACGAGTGTCGAAAATAAATACACGCCCAGTAAACTTAAGAAGTATTGATTGAGAGACAAAATCTGTCCAACAGGGCTCATAAATTTGGTATGGATGTTACACATAAATGTAGTGGAGATATTAAAGGCGCTAGGTTCCATCGTTTATCAAGTTAACCATATGTGGCAATAGACACGGGGATAGTTGGCAGCCAGCGCCGCGAACTAAATTAATGTATTAACGTGGCAAAGGGACGTTTGACATAGAGGTTCTCATAATTATAATCAATACAGAAACTATTGTATGTATGTTTGTGTTACGTACCAACCAATAAAAAGGTATTTTTATAGGATTGTATACAATTTTTAATCTATAAAAAATTGTTCTGATTAACTTGTTTATTATAAGGAAGAGACTTTACTATCTAAATATTGGTTATTCACATAATCAGAGTATTCAAACCACATTTCAGTTTTATAGTTGTGCAGTGAGTAGCTGTATTTCATTTTGTTTTATTTTCGGGTAAGAATGCGTTTTAAATTATTCCCAGAAACAATACATTTCTCAGAATAAAGAGTTTCTCATTTAACACCAAAAATTTGTTCAAGTATAGTACTTCTGGAGAAACTTTTAAGTAAATATTTTAGTTGTGAAAATTTCTTGAAGAGAAGTGTACATTTTTAAATGAAAATTTATTATTAAATGAGATCGTATTGGGTTAACATGTTTATATAATAGTCATGCTAAAATATAAGGTTTTATAGACGTTACCATATCCCCGTTGTCACGGAGATTGAGAGGATCAAACGATTTGCGAATGAGGTACCGCGGGATTTATCATAAACCTAAAGGCTACGCGAAATAACGAAATCCAACATGGCAAATACAAATTGTTATTTTGTGCCATCGTATTTTATTAGATTGTTAATATGCTGTAACAGTTCGGTTTCTTATTATGAAACATATTTGTGATTATTGAAGTCAAAAAACGTTTTAGCATTATATATTTATAAATCGTTCAAGTCAGTATGAAATGTCCAACTTCCCACCTGCCGTTACGACCCAGTTTCGAGGCGTCGCTATTGAAAATGAGAACATAATTTATGATCTTTCATACGAATACGGTTGTGTATTTATTTAAAACGTGCTTATTGAAATACGTGAAAGTATGTACATTTGTTTCGATTCAACGCATGTTACTTGATAAAATTGTAAAGCATTTTCTGAATTCGTATTCAAAATGTTAGTCCGTAGATGTTTTCGACTTGTGTGAAGCTTTGTAAATAGCAAGGTAATGTTTATTATTAAAATGTAAAATTTAAGACCTTTAGAATAACTTAGTTAATAATAATACTATTAAGGCCAGCAAGTTTATGTAATTTAAAATTTCATTCATCCCATTACTTCTATTATTCTACGTCTTATTTTTTTAATTCAAATTCTAAACTTTTTCAATTCAAATTGATGTTTTGTTTCTAAAAAGGTACAACAGAATATTACGTTGAAATAACTACATATATATCCTAATCGCAAATAGTTTTTGTCTGTAATTTCAGAGAGTAGCGAAACACAATTCTTATCTTTTATCTAATTGTTTTGCAACGTTAGTGTCATAGCAATGCTTTACCATGTGGGAGCATAAATACACATTTAACAACTTTGTGCATCCAAGTATACTGAAAGATATATTAAAACATTATGTAGGAACGCGTGCTGCATTAAAGTAATTAGAAAACTTTGCTTTTGAACTAGTTTGCACTTTCTGAACTGGTAATGCGGATGTTATAAAGTGTGTAACCTTACATTTATTGGGTATGGATTAGATATATGACGAATTCATTATACACGTGTCGATATTCTATAGTCAATAATTTAATATTATTGATAAGTAAAGCTGATTAGAGACCTCCGTTCAGTCTAACAGTACATCTAACATTGTAATTATAATACATTTCTAAAAGACAAAACCTCTTAGCATTCAATGGATTCACCATGCCGTGCCAAGTCCATCACGTTATAGGGAGAGGAACTTCAACAGTGCCTGAGACTTGCGACCCAGGTGTAGGTTTAAGGGGCATCTACTTAACCTGCGTTAAACGCTCACCTCCACTGTCCAAGCACCTCTCTCTACCTCACCAAATTTGTAAAGAACTTACTAGTTCTGCTTTCGAAGTATGTTCCATGGAATGAATTGATGTGAGTCATGGAGAGGCCCAAATCTTTTAGTTGTTTGCAGAGAGATTTAGCCGTTATATCTCTCGCTCCCACTTATTCCGAGTATATATCCACGAAGAACCTATTTCGAGTGAGTTCATTTGAGAAATCGTAATATTTATTGAACTTGATGGTATGGTCTTTGGGGATGTTAGTTTCCCAAGGAACCGTAATCTCTCTCATCACCAGGCACTTTAAAATTCGCGAATACACAAATATGTTTGGTCTGGAGACGGACGAACAAATATGCTCGGGGATTTTGTATTGTTTTTCATACGTATCTCTCATTATAGTCTAATCTGAAGCTGCTTTAAGGATTTAGTAAGGCTTGTCTTATGATTTTATAGCCCCCTCTCACAAAACTTACGGATCGCGTGTTTGTGGTTAAATCCTTTTGCGCTCTGGCTACCGAAAGTCTAATCGCTTCACTTATGATTTCTAGAATCCTATTTTGAAGACGCGAGTTTAAGCAATACTAGGGACCAATCATGAATTAAGGTGCTCCATTTTAGGGCTACTGGGATGCAAAAATCTTCAATGTCTAACTACTCGTTCTGAATCTCTAAACTCATTGCATGGATCTTATGTTCATCATTCTCGTCTTGCCGAATAAAAGAATTTAATATATCCGTATCTTGGACTTTCTTATTTGATCCTAAACCTACTCTGTTACTTTGTGCTCCTTTCATAAACTGCTTATGGAATTGAAGTCGTGTCTCTAGCTCTGGGGCAGCTTTTGTCTTTTGGGAACGATGTAAAGACGTCAGGTTCGGAGGTGTATGTAGAGCTCCGATGGCCTTCTTAGATTCATTCCAAAACTATTGCAATCCCTCAATAAAGCCCGTGAATCAGCCAATGATTTTTTTACATACTGAATTAAAATTGACACAATTTCAGGCTCTTTAATCGATAGAATTTATACAAATATTTTTGTACCAAGACTTTTTTCAGAAGAATGAGAATTTTTTAATAATTTTTACGGCCACTAGTTGCTTCTAGTTGAGTAATTAACTTTATAGTGGTTTTAAAGTAAAGTGAAATCATAGTTATTAAAATAAAGACCAATAAGTGAGATATATAGTGCTCTAATGTTTTGTTCATAGATACTTACTAATATTGAAAAATCTTTGATTTACATGGAAATTGTGACACACTTTAAAGAAAGCATGTAAAAATATTATATTATGCTATGTTAGTACAATAAAAGTGTCAATAAAGTCGAATAAGGAATAAAATTATAAGCCCTAAGGAATAAAATTTGTGATTTTGGATCGTCTTTGTCATGCCTGTCACGGTCAATAGAATGCCTAAGCTATGGATTAATTTTGGCAAAAAGATATATGGCATCAATCGAAATACTTCAAGTCTTTCCTAACAAAATTTATTGCTTGGCCGAATAAAATATGTAGATTTGTTTCAAGAAGAAGCACTTATTGGAATTGCGTATTAAATGTAATGACATTTTATGCAGAAGGGATTAGGAGTGTGCCGATTGAAATGGCTCTATTAGGATCCTTAAAATATATTAACTGTATATTGAACAAGAAACAAAGTCTTCTTATTGTACACAAAGGGTTATATCATGAGAAGTATTTCTGGAGTATCAAAAACAAATAAGTCCTAAAATGTCATGAATACATTAAAATATTTTGTATTGTAATCATATAAAATACAAAAATATGTTCTGTCTATTTCATATTACATCATTACTCATTAAATATATGAACAAAATATTAATAAAAGTATAAAGACGCTCGACAAAGCATAATATTACTTTCATTATATTTCAAGTAAACTTTCAGGAACAGGAAAAAATAAAGAGAATTTGGTATTTCTAAAGCAGAAAGAAGGTAATGGCTTTTATTCAGTTGTTAAAAAAAATACACAAATATTATCATTCACAAACCGATCAAATAAAAAACAGTATAAATATGAGCAAGTGCAGGTGCGTTTTTAAATGTTTCGTGTATTGTTATGCAACGCCAACTGTATTCATGTGAGTATGCAACAGGGAGTTGTGAATAAAAGTTATCATACGTGTTCTGAAAATGTATCAGATTTAAACGTTGAATATTCCATTCGTGATTTGATTTTCTAAGATTGTTGTCTCACTTATATTATGGATTTGGGAGTTTTGATAGGTAATATATGGACTAGCCCGTGTTTTTATTTTAAGTAATAACAGTAATAGAATTACTTTTGACTAGAATAAATGTATGAAAAGACATAGGCTTTTAAATATGTCACGCTGTCAGGCGTTTTAATAAAGTTAACTGAATGTACTTCAAATATTGAACGGTGTATATGAAGGTAAATATGTATTTCCTATTTTTTAATGTCAATCAATAGTGTTTGAAGCCAATAGTTCTTTATGAATATTTGAGCCGAATTTTTCTTTGATATTAAAAATTACTACTTTTGTTTAAAGAAACCATAAAATAAACTATAAATCTGAAAATTAATAATTGAGTCTACTTCTACAAAAAAATATTTTATAATATCAATTTATTTTAAAAACATACTGTATAACAGCAATTGCGTTGCCAATTATGTATGTGTTCATAATTTATGTCATGCAATATATATCTTTTGATGCAATATATATCTTTCTGTGGTATATTTTAATATATGATATTAAATTAACATTTTCATATACAATGTAGCTTTTACGTAATCATGATTTAAAGTAATATATTTACTAAATAATAAACTATAAACCATCTAAAAATCTAGGATAGAGAATATGAAGCTGCGTTTATATTCCCAGCGGGCAGAGCTATAACATAAATCATAACGCGACATGGAAAACCTTTTTACAGCTCAAATAAACTAAAATGGAAACAACAGGAACTAAAATATCACGAAATGCGAGTAAGATAACGTAATGAGGGGTGACAAATTAGTGCCGAGTGCCGGAGTCAGCAAACAGTCACTAGCGTACCGTGGTACGCTAGTGACTGTTTGCTGGATTATTCTGTTTGGGTTATAATAATTTTATTTTGTGGACAAACTACGTAATGGAAATGTTGTATTCTTACAAAAAATACAAATACATAACATTTATCTGATATAAAATGTTAACATAATCTTTTAAATAATAAAGTAAATACGATCTGATTTATAAAATAACAATAAATATGTACTTATGTCTACACAAATTGTGTCTTTGATTTTTATAATATTTATTCGTATTTTCTAGAATAATTCTTTGCCGCGTCTTAATTTGAGTCCAGAGCTAAATATTTAATTAAGGAAACTAACTTGAGGCCGGGACATCAATAAAGGAATAATTTATTTAAATATTGAGGTTTAGTTGAATAAAATTAATATAATATTAAAATGTATGAACCTATTAATCATACTTATATTATTCTATTCAAATATCGTAGAGTGCAATGATAGGATTTATAAAACTTAAGTTAATAATTGAGTAATATTTACACATTATAATACTGAAAAAGTATTGTATATTTTTAGGACAAAGCTGTGACATTGGTTTTCAAATATGAATTTTAAACTACGCAGGAAGTAGGCTTCGAATATAGCAACGCTGAGGTTTTGAGTCGGTACGTATAGTTTCCTTTTCCGGGAGAGATGTGGAATAAATATGAGGTGAACTTTAAGCGATATTCACTTCCTATCTATACAACTATGTGAAAATCAATGGCTTCGTTTGTAAGATATGTTAAAAATTAAAGCTGGGTTGTATAAAACGTATTATTTATATTTTTTTTCATATAGTTGCAAATAATGATAAAATCTATAAAAAAATATGATTTACATCATTAATTTTATTATACATTATAAGAAGTCATTAAAATTATGAAGATTTTTTTTCTAGAAAAATTAAATAAAATATATGTTACGACGGTAAAATTTCATTTCTCACAGATGTTAATTCATTTGGCATGAGTTTATATAAAATTTATGAGATTTTACTCTAAATACATTTATTTTAGATATTATTTGCAAACATTTTTGAATAAAACAATATTTGAAAATTATTAAGGTGTAATACCCAAGTATATTATGGTTAAATGAAAACCGCCTGAAGCAACAAGTTAAATATTAATGGATTTAGGTACATAGATATTCTGATAAGTATTCCGATAAATTTTGTATAAATTCCCTTTGAAATGATGTCCAGTTTGGAATGTTCTGTGTTGAAGCTAAAAGTTTCTTAATTATTAAACGAATGTTATGAATTTAATTCAACGTGTAATATGCAAGTTTTCACAGAACATTTTGCTTACTAAATATTCTATCCATTGGATTTGTAACATTGTTTGTACAGTTTTAAAATTGCTGAATTTGTTTAGACCATGTTGAAATCCCTTGAAATTATTAAATGAAGTAATCACATTTAATTATATTTTTCGTTATAATTTTACTTTCGTTCAATATATTTAAACTCGTTTAACATTTAATACATGTATTTTAAAAATATTTGTTATTGAAATGACAAATAATAATCATAAAAAAATCAGATTTTTTATATCGGTTAAAAAGTAACGAGATTAGAGTAATATGTTAAAGAACATTCTCATTGTGAAATTTTTATCTTTCCATACTTTATACATCTTTACATAACCTTACACAAGTCATCACCGTGTCGTTGAAGTAAATTTTTCTCATAAAAATGCTCTGGGTAATGCCTTTCCTAAGTCGATGAGGTGAAATTTATTGTTGCTCATAAAAAATACGTTCCTTCAGTAAACCTTTGACATTTGGTAAACATGTACTCTATTATATACTAATAATTGTAAGACTGTGTCTCGTCTTGTTAATAGCCAAAGTGAAAATCACAATGAACTATTATTAGCTATTTTCTATTATAGTAAATATTTTTTTCTAGTACAAATAAAATATGAAATGAATATTCCTTATATTTTTTTTGAAATGTTTTACAATTAAAAGTTTGCATCAGATAAATTATTGTAAGCAAGTTTTCTGAACGGATTCAGTCACTTATATCTTATGTATATTACGAAGACACAAGGTTTTCAAAGTTGTGTGAACATTAATAATTCTGTCGCGACGTTCAAATCACCAGAAAGTATCTTTTACTCTTTTAAAGAAAAATTCAATAAAATTACCATTTGAAAGACACGTATTAAAGGCTATCAAAAAAATGAGGTGACTTTTGTTTTATAAATTTTTATTACGATTTCTATTTTTATTTTATAAGATTTGGCGCTAATTTTAAGTAGGGTCGCTTTAAAAGTATATTCTTTAACTTTTAAATCAAATCTTTTGTTTAAGACTACTGTAACTTAATTTGATATATTTTTATTTAAGGGTATTAAGTATCCAACTGCCTTTAACGATTTTAAAATAAATATTTCAAAATATAATTCAAATCAAAATCAGTTCTGATTTTTTAAATTTAACAAATATTATTAGTCAAGTGAACTAATTGCGTTCATGTGCCATTACAGTAAATGCTACAATCTATATCAGCTGTTACCAGCTCGCTGAAACGTTTTAGAGCTCATTTCTCTTTCTTTCAAGTATGAATTATTGTTCCTGAACGAAACGTATTGTTCTGTAATTTTAAATCTACTAATAACAATTGAGGATATTATACTTCTATGAAATTTTATATATGTTTCTGAAAAAATTGTTATAGTTTATGGAAAACTACTTATATTTTTAATTATGTATAGTGTTTGAAAGAAATGTAACTATAAAGTCATATTTATGTAAAATAAATATTACTTCAGTGGATTAGGGTATAT
Organism: Danaus chrysippus; assembly: GCA_916720795.1. Lineage (NCBI taxonomy): Eukaryota > Metazoa > Arthropoda > Insecta > Lepidoptera > Nymphalidae > Danaus > Danaus chrysippus. The sequence goes on along the minus strand of CAKASE010000049.1, from coordinate 16,396,048 downwards.
ACTAAGTCTAAGCATGTACGTATATTTATAAATAATAAAAAACATATATATATATATATATATATATATATATATCCTATACGGTCTTTGTTTTAGTAGTTTTTTTAAAGCGTATTTAAAATTTATTCTATAAAAAGCGTTAAGATCTAATATACAAGAGTCCTTACCGGGATAAGGAGATCTTTTATTGAGATAACCGTACCTTTGTGTACGATAAGTTAACGTTCTCGTTATCATTTTCTTTTGTAAGCAATAAAAGAAACGTAATTACTTTTTATAGCGTGAAAGCTTTGTCTATGCCCTGCTTATTAGACTCCATGGAATATTATGAAACTTTATACACCTGCGTTAAAACGAAACACTATTTTTTATCCGCGGTTCCGCTTTTGTGTATAAATTTGAATATAAAAAAAATGATATTTCAGTGTGTTTCAAATGTGTTTTACAATACATTCGTTTCATATTGTTATATTTTAATTAATTATTAAGATTAAATTCTGACTTTTTAAATAAAGAAAACCATTTTTCTTAGTTTTATTTTACTTAAAAAATTAGTTTGAAATTTTTACACATACAAATTAAATAACATAAAGTAATGGTAATAAAATATAAACTTAATAAAGAGAATTCATTTCAAAACTGTAACATTGACGGTACAAACAACATTAGACTTTAATATTTAGACAAAAATAGGAGTTCATAAAACGGTTCTAGAGCGTTTATGAAACTTGGCTGAAGCCTGGGGCCTAATATTTGCATGAAAAATTCTTGCCAACGGCGTCGATGTGTGAAGAAAAATAATGAAATAAAGAGGGTAGAAGTTACCCGTTATTATTATCATCCATCATGATTTGGGATTTATATAGCACTTACTCTGCCCCTGCAATTGAGTCCAGATGGTGATTTCTGGACTGTCGAATGTTTCAGATAGTTTGGGATACACGACAGTAAGGATTCTGCTTACTCTGATATTGAATTATATTATATTAAAATATATCATACTATATTATATATTGTAACTTGTCGGAGTAAATGAGCTCATGATACCATATTTTATTATATTTTTACTTATCCTATAAAAATGTATATTTCATTAGTCACAGAATCTGTACAAGCGTCGTAAGAGCCTTAAACGTAATTTAATTTGGGGTAAGATGAATATAAATTTTAATTTAGATTGGTTAATAAATGTAAGTTTACTAAGGTATACAAACTCCTCTTTTCAGGGCGTTTTCCATTGTGTTACATTTTGTTAGTTTATTAATGTTAGGAATTTTGTTGTTTAGAAATGTTTAGGAGAACTATAAAGAGAGGAAACCAAATTAAAAACGATATAAATATCAGGTTTTTCCCACCCTCAAATTTTATATGTATAGATAATTCGGGATGTGAAAACTTGATTCTTCTTTCCGAGCGTAAGTTTGTTCGCGAGGATGAATAGTGTCATTTTGTGAAGCAAAGTTTATATATTTGAGAACTTACAGCCATCCAAAAAATGCTCCGTACATTTTGCAAGTATCTTTTATCTTGTTCTTTGAATATCATAAGGTTTTCTAACACATGCAGGAATTTTAATAGTTACCAGTAAATTTTTATCATAGTCGCAGTGAGTAACAAGTAATAAAATTGTATTTTTTTGATAATAGGCATTATAATTCAACTTTTATGTCTCATACATATAAGTTCAATCTAAGGTCCTCACTAAGTTTTGTATTCATGAGGTACCCCCCTTCCTTCTGTTTTTATAACTCGCGTCTAAAACGTATTTTCTATTTTATATGCTCTGACATTCAACGGCATATATTCATTTTACTCCTTTTTGTTCTCCATCGCTTGGAAAACAATTTTTTTAGAATGAGGTTCACGACAGTTGAAATAAAATTAGTATTCGCTAAACATTCGTTCTCTTTTTAGGAGGTTTTGATTTTTTAATTCCGTTTTTTGCGAGATCTGAATAGTAATAAGCGATATTTGATTTTATTAATTATTTAAAAAAAATGCTTTCAATGTTATATGAGCTCTAATAGGTAGTTTGCATGCAGTTAGTCTCGTAATGAAATACTAATATGTCATCAATTCTAGTGGACCGGAAATAACGTCGCGATATTGTCGTTATCCAGATGATTGCATGTATATTGCAATGTTGGACAAAATAATCATCAAATTTTGATTAGCATATCAATTCGCTAATGGGCGATTAGCGTAGTTATTTCACAAGTGGTCGCAATAAATAGAATTTATTAAAAGAGTTATTTTGCGACTGGTGGCGGGGGCGTTGATTTTGGCGACTTATAATGAAAATTGTTAGTATTATCATATTAATTCTGTAACGCTTATTGTGCATTCTGTGCGATTTATGTATATTTTTATTTATAAAATTCTACGAATAAACAAAATTCAAAAAAACTGGTGGAAGGAGACAAAATATTTATAACACTCTAAATGCTTTTTAAGACATATGAAATAAGTAATTATGTTATTTTAATATTACTTTCTTAAGAAAAGCTAAAATCGTTTATAGGTGTGTTAATTTTAATAAAACTCGAGTTGATTCAAAAAGTGAATAAATATATAAAGAAAAAATACTTTAGCAATTCAAAACACAAAAATACTGAAGATGAAACGAGTAACAGCTGGTATGAAGATAATATTTAATAGCGTAACAAAAATTTTTAATTAAAAAACATAATTAAATTATCGCATAGTAAGTGTATTTGTTATTTTTTCTAAAAAATAATATCATTTGAAATATGCTTTGCTGGAACCCTTGTACATTTTCGTAATGAATGGTCGGCGATTCATAGCATTCACTGAAAAATTATACACCTTTAACGATCTTCGTATGTTTTTACGTATAAATTTTTAAGCATATTTATTCTTTCCATGTTATATTAGAATCACGAGTGATTAGAAATATAGCTCAATTTTAATATATAAATTTTTAATCCCTTAAAAAAAATTGTTTTAATTAACTTTATGGTAAATGGGTAATAATTGTTGTATAATATGTATAATAGGCAACAGTGGAGCATTAGGTAGGTCGCTATGTTAATATTTTAGATGGCGTATTAGGATAGAAAAATATATATAGCCGACTTCAGTGAACGCATTTGTATAAATCGTGGTGCGCCGCGCGTTTGGATTATCAATGTATGGTCGGTTCAGTCTATTTATCAGTTAGCTGAGTATCCATCTCTGCCGTTTGGAGCGAATCTTTATTGAGAACTATTCCGATTTGAGCGTTAATGCAAACAAGGGTTATCCTTTAAATGTATAACTTGTATTTAATTATAATTTACGATTATGGTCATTAAAATTTTTTCTACTAAGTTTCACAAAAATAATGTATTTAATGTTTATTTTCAAGTTTTTAATGATTTAACAGTTATATAACGGCAATTGTATCTGAAGAATCGTTGTTCACTCACAGCGTGGTACGATTCCGGAATCTCGCCTCAAAATACTAAGCGTAATTAATAACAGCCCCATAAATAACACTTTATGATAATGAATATAAAGCTACAATGCTAATTTTTGTGAAATATAATTTCGCCCCTCAACTCAATAACTTAAATATTTTTACACTAATTATAGTCTTAAAGCATAAATGAGTACAGAGGCCATTAACAGCTAGCTGAGCGGATCCACGAAGCGGACTTTATATATTATTCAATGCTTGCAAAATGAAAATTGTTCCTGCAGATTTTATTCATGGAAATGTTACTTCGAATAACGATTTTCATATCAATAACGACGGCAGATTATATTGGTGCCGTTTATTCTGATAAAAATATGAGCAGTGGGATAGCAGATTGTTTTTACAATCACTTTTATGTGAACATGGCTACTTGAATCATTAAGCAGCACTATCATTGTAAATTTCTTTTTTATGCTCCAGCCGAACAGAAAATTGTTTAACAATTTTATTCCGATGTTACGGAATTTATTTATTTTTCTCATATGGCATATGTTCAGCAGTGGCAGCCAAAGGGTGACTCGAGTGTATGGTATATTTTATATAGAAAAAATATTATAATTCTGATCCAATTAAGAATAACAGAGAAAAATATAATACGAACAAGAAAAATGTATTAAATTTAATGTTATTTTCTGTATCGTGTATATTATACATATAATAATAAAATACAAAAAATAACACATGAACAATTACGATTGATTCACAGTTTTTTTTACTTTTAATGATTGACCTCTTGGTATACTGTTGCATCATCTTGATGAGGGAAGCAATTGTGTAATCTAATTTACAGAAGCAATAAGTAGATCCAATCAGATCAGACGTATTAGTAGGATTTTACTGAGAAATATTTTAAAAACTTCTCAGTCACGGTGAGGGTTTGGCTTTTTGCTTCCCAGTTTCCTGCGTCAGTCAGGAACACGAAACGAGTGTGTTTATTTGTGTGATAGATGTATTAAGTAAATGACAAGCAAACAAAACCAAAGGTGCATATAACGCACTATTATACTGATATATCCTACATAAAACAGAGACACAGTCAATCTCTGATGAGAGACTCACATATAGAGTTAATTGGAAACCGAATATCTTCATGCAACCACATCGCCCCAATGTGGAGTGGTAGGAGTGGTATATTTGGACGGTATCAAAAACCGACTTAAGGGGTTTAACAAAAGTAAGGAGTTTTGTTTAAAAAAAATACACCAAGAAACATTCTGAATTATAATGATGTATATACCACGTCTATTTTTTTGTTTAATTTTTATATAACAGAGAATTAATTATTATTTATTGAAAGCAATGAACACAAGTTAATAGATTTTTTTATATAATACTATAACGAACATATCCATTAGATCCAAAACTTTCCTTTGCTTTTATTAAACAAAACAAATCCAATTATTCTTAATCTTCTGGTATATACACCCAAAAATTTAAATTAAGTATTAACATGCCCTGACATAGCTTTTATACTAAACTCTAGAAACTAGTTCAAATTTGTATATAAACGCGCAATCATAATTGGTTTCAATATCAATAATTAACACCTCAATTGGGAACTGAACTTTGAACAAATAACATTTGAAATCCTAAACAAGTCTCAAACAAATAAATGCAAATCGCGTTCCATTTCGCATGTCTGCACACCATAAAACCGGCGATATTAGTTGGGAACTCGTTAGCCCGTACTTAAGGAAATTTAGGTAGGCTCCGTATCGTGCCGTTCCGGCCAATTTATGAGGAATACCCATTTCACTCCTGCCCCGACCCGGGGACAAATGTACACTGCATTTCTTGCTCTTACAAGTAATTATTACAGAGCTTCGCTCGAACATTGAAATTCTCATTAACACCTATTTGTTTATTACTCTACAGTCTATTCTTGTAAACAATTAATGACGAATTTTAAAGGGTTTCTTTATACTGTTTTTTCATCTACTTGATGTTTTAGGTATCCATTAAATAAAGAATTTATTTGAAATGTAAATTCAATAGCATTTACGAGCTAGGTCCAGTCTACATATTCTTCGTAGAAAGATCACAAAAGCGTACTTCAGAGTATATTTTAGTGATTACTGAAAAACCCTTTTAGGGAAGGGTACCCGGTCGAAAAGTAATACAGGCAATACTTTTGTAAAAACATCGAACAACGTAAACTATCTTAGTAACAATCCAGAAATTGAGTGACATGTTTTGATTGCAGTCTGATGCCCTCGCTTAAGCTTTTTGTACGCTTGCTGCGCGAACACGTATCGGCACTTGCTTTTGACATATTCTTTTTAGTTCTAAAATAGAGAAGCCATGTTTTTTAATATTTTTTTTTGAAGAAATGAAATTGAAAATATTGTGGTTGTCATAAAGTGACGTAAATTAATTCATTGCATCATTTTACTCTGATAAGTGAAGCTTAAAAATTAAAGCCGGGTATTTCAGGTGCATCCCAGTGAAATAAATCTTGCTTTGAACAGAAGCGATCGCTGTCCGATTGACGAATTGATTGCAGTTTATCTGACATTTAATATGTTCTTTGTTTGGTTGCGGATGTTACATTTTAATATATCAGTAATGTTATCGATGAGCTTTTATATATAATTAACAGCTTAGCTCTATTTTTAAAACGATATTAAGTACTATAGGGTGAAAGTTAGTTAGCTATTTCAGAACATGTTTACACAATTTAAGCTACCGCTGTTTAACGACTCAAAAAGCTGGAGAGTTTAATGACTGAGTTCTTACTAATTTATAAGAAATCGGATTATCCTGTTATGTTTTCAAAAGTAAAGGAAAACTGTTGATATTATTTAACAACAGCGTTTATTAATGCTATATAAATATTATTATTATAAAGCGACTATCTTTTTTTAATAATTCAAAAAATTATAACCTATTGACTTAAAATTTTTGCGTTAAATATAAAAGTTAAATATAATATATGACCAAGATGTACATATATCTTATTATTTTAGTAAAATGAGCCTAAAGGGTATCCAGATGTTATTGTTATTTCAGTTAATAGACTCTTACTCTGTTTGTTGAAGGCGGTTCACGTTGACACCACTTTATTCTAACAATGGCTGCCAAGGTAAGTATATTTTGTAAAAGAATAATATACAATCCAATAAATTGCATTGAGATGTTATGCGCCCTGATTAATATGAAGGCTTTATTATTTTTTTGAGTGAAATGAAATGTTAGAATTACTTTAAAATTGTAATTAAGTTACAGATTCTTTAAAAATTAAAAACATTTGGTACGAGTAGAATTAAGGGTAATAGAAAGATCAAAGGCCGCCGCGGATGCCCGCATCAGTCTCCACATCCTACATAAGGGTTATATCCTTTAAGTTTTATTACATTAAGCGTCGTAAATAAAGAGTTTTTGAGGTTCATTGTATTAAACGGTTGCCAAAATAAAAAATGATATTACTTGTTACGTTTCCAAGTAAAATATATTCCTAGCATACTTTAATAATATCAGTATATTTTGCTGTAGTACATATATATATATATATATATATATATTTACGTATAAATTCCGGTATGTATAAAAAGTTATAAAACATTTAAAAAATAACGATTTACAAATCTAAACTTTATTTTAGTCATGTGTGTTTCTTTGCTTACGAATATTTTGTTAATATATCAAATAAATCAGACGAATTCCCAAATATCAGCAAATAAATAAATTAATATTTGATTGGCAGGCACCACTCAAAACGGGATCGTCGTGTTTAGATGACAAAATAAGATTAGAATTTTTACAGATTGTTACAGCTTAATCCCTTAATTCTAAAATGAAAGTTTGTTTTCACATTAAACAATTTAACAGAATGACAATAAAACAATCACTGCCATTACATTAAAGTGTCGATAATTTTCTTATAATATAACAAGGGTTTAAGGTTAAATTGATCTACATTCCTTTTAAACCGCATTCGCCGCTATGAACGCCAGAGGGCGATGGCCGATCTCCAAACCCCCTGAGCATTGGCCTGGGACTATATTCGATACATCCCCCTATCGAAACTATATATGTATATATGTCTCTTCATAGCGAGCCTTGAAGTACCGGTTTATTTTTAGACGGTGCTTATTAATTCAATAGCAAAATAAATCAATTTAAATACATTAAAACATTAATGGGATACATTTTGTTATTCAGTTACTGAGAATCTTAAATCCTTCTATTCACAAGTTGGAGTGTGATCGATGAGGATACTTTGAATATCAATAAATTTTTACTATAAATTATTATGATCATGAATTGATACATGTATTTCGTAGAGCTACTAAAGGTTGGGTGTTTTGGTATACAAAAGAAAAGATTTTCTATTTTTCTTCTTGAACTCTCCTGTGAGGTTTGTGAAAAGTTTTTTTAGTAAGTGATGATAAAATGTTTTAGAAAGTTTTTGCGTTATTTTACTTAATCCTGTTTCGAGTACCAGACGTAAAAACAATATATTGTTAATTATAATTATTTATAATATTTTAAATTGTGATGTACTTTCTTGTTTCCCCTTTAACGTTATTTATAATGTAATATTAATTGGGTATTCTTAAGATAGAAAACTAGCTCCCTCTGTATGCTATTGTAACTTTTCCTCTATTACATATCTTACCTTGAATATTATAAATGGGGTATAAGTGTCGGACAAGTGGTTTTGTTACGAATTGTGGAGTAATAAATTTCTTAGTGGAAGAACTGCCTGAATTTATTTCTTACGTTAATTATTCTTGATAAATAATATTTTTATTTTTGTAGGTAGATAGAGGGTAGTTATGGTTAAATTACTACAGGTCGAAAATAGGCTGGCTTGACCGAGGAATTACTACCTTCTCACCGAAGTAGTCTTTACTGGCTGCGTTTCGTCCGATTAGTAAGAGAGCCGGTCGTATTTTCATTTTTCTCACTCTTTTCTCTCCTTGATAATGCATCCCCTACATCCCTTTTTTTATTATTCTTTATTGCACACAAAAAAAAAAAAATGTACAAAGGGCGGACTTAACGCTATGTCAGCATTATCTACCAGCCAACCCAGAATTGTGTAGGAGAGTAGTGAGTAGGACGTGCACAGAAGTAAAGAAAAATTTAAAATATATACATAGTAAAGAATACATAAATATACATAATATACATATACATAATATACATAAATATTCACAAACAAATACACAAATCCCTTATGTTTCAGAAGTCCATAGGTAACGCTGACTACATTCCATCCTGTAGGGTATCTGCTCATTTGCCACGTTCCACCATTTATTATTGTATGAAATATATACAGATACAAATTGATTCATTGAAATTTTGTGGTAAAATGTTTAATAATTGTTAATATTAATTTGCGAATTGAATCACTGTTGCAAATGTAATAGAAACTTTAAGAAGATTGCCAAGTTATAATGTGTTTAATGCAATAGTCAGTCAATTTCCACCGTGAGATCGGCAAAGACTTCATCGAGTGCGCATAAAATTGTGAACATATACTGTGGATCAATGAGGGCTTAAATTTTGTATGTAATACTTAATAGTTTATCTTTTCTACAAAATTTTAGATTTCACTGAACTAATGACTATTAATGAGATCTAAGATTTTCGCGAGTACTCATTAAAATTTAAGCAGGCGTTTCAAATATGACTCTTTCTGATATCTACTGGCGAAAAATAATACTACTTTTTGGTAATTGCTTTTACTAATTACTTTACGACACAACAGCAGATGGCGTTGTTCAATAACAGGCAGCCAATGAGTGTTTGTTTTCAGTATAGACTAAGAAATTAATTTTTGAATTACATTCTTTTGTGTCTTCTTAACGTGTTTATTTAAAAATGCCTAAACGAAATTTAAAAAAAACACAAAATAAAAACTAATAATTTTAAATACCGAGCAAAGCTCGATGTCCAGGGTTTTTAAACGAAGAAAATTTGTAAGACTATCCTAGCACCAGCACTTGCTATAGGAATACTCAGATAGTGTATCTTCAGAGCTTTTGATTTGGTCACTGCTCATCCCCGTAATATATATTTTTTCTAATTTTAACCATTACACTAAAATTACCTAGCCTTTTCCTGTAGTGAGGATTTAGATTTCCTCGAGTATTCATTTGAATAAAACAAATAATGACGGATTTACTACGTGATTTTTATTATTTTAAAATCCGTCAAGGTTAGTTTCATTAGTCTTTTCCTGCTGGCACTATAAAGTAATTTCTAAAAATCCTTGCCTACAAATTAAATTTGTGAACGTAGTCCTGGTTATAATATTGATGCTTGCCTTGATCGAATATCACAGCTTTGTATTTGTCTCATTAAACGACAAAAAATTTTTTTGCTAATTCAAATCTGACGCTGGTAAAAACATATCATTATTGTTTTATGTTGTTCATTTTATACTAATTCCCGAGATCAATTAAAATGTCACAATCAGTAAGTGTATCCATATTTGATAGTGAGTGTCGTTGGTTAAAAAATAGACTAAACGAACAGGGACAGTATTAGGCAGAAGCAATGAGAAGTCAAGCTAAGCCATACTGTTCGACGAAAAACAAATACTCGCTCATGAGTTCCAATATATACCGAGGTTAATACGTGAGACTTATAAACAAATGAATTTTTTGTAATTTATGAATAGAAAATAGAGAATTTCTATTATGCAAGATAAGGGATTAATTCGTTTAAACTATAAATACCTGAGACAAAGTAAGCGCTTTCTTTAACGCACAGATTAGCAGTTATGAATATCAAGAAAGTGTGTGTGATAGTGTATTTCCAAAAACCTTAGTTTTATTTAAATCTGTAATCACGTATCACTACATATAAGTTGTTATCTATGTGCAATAAGTTTTAAGAATTGCCGCATTATTAAGGTCGTGCTTTGTCTGTCTACCAAATTTTACATTATCTGAAGTATTACATATATAAAATTATACACTCGTAAGTTATTTGTATCTTCGATACCACTCCACAAAGTATAAATGGCGTTGTTACTACCTTTTTAATGAAAAAAAATTTGCAAGAACATTAGATGTAACAAACGAAAAACATATAACATCAAACGATTGTATTCTATTAAAATTTCGAATGGCCATCCAATAGTACGGTTTAATATTTAAATAGGATTTTATTATGACATAGTTACATGTTTAGTAAAAAGTTTTAATTATCAGTAAAAGTAGCCTTATTGTAGAGTGTGACTTTTATAATAAATATACATTTAAATAACTAGACTTATAAAAAAAATTGCCATATTTGTTTAATACTACCTTTGTTTGACAATTCGCTGAAAATAGTTATTTGTTAACAGCTTTCATTGAGTTATGTTCTTAAAATATCATTGGGCAATAGATTAGAAATATGTATGTATATTGACAATACTATGTTATATATTTTTACTTTCTTTTAACATTAATCTTTGTTGACTACCAGTTTACAGAACAAAATATAGTAAAATAAGAAAATATAAGAAAAAACAAACTATTATTACTAACAAAGGATAACAATTTTAATGATCTGAAAAAGGAAATGAATGTATGGCGATAATTCTCATCTATATCTATACATTCTTGGTAGGAGAATTGTTGATGGTCATATTTTTTTATTGAGGGTTACATTTTTTTAAATAATACCCTTATTTTTACAAATCTTACTCATAACACAGTTTTGTTAATGTTATATACGAAACATAATTTATTTTCTGAAAGTTTTATATTCTAACACATTAAAAACAGAATCCTTATTTCACTAACATAAATGATATATAAATAATTATCATATTATATGTCGCAGTTATTACCACTTATCTTTCTTAAAAGAATGACGTCAGCACTACTGATGTCTTAAATGACTTTGTTCTTTATTATCATCAGGGTGTCAAGCTAAATGAAAAAAACTTTGTGGACGGTTAGACAAGTCCCTTATTTAGAAGAGGGGCGATAATTGCAACAGATCCAGAATTAATATTTTTAATTACGTAAATAAAAGCTTTTGCTTTCGATATACTGTTACAATTAAAAATAAACAAAATATTACATTTGAATTTGGAATCTGTCATTTTCATATAATTTTTCATTGTGTTTTCTTATTATGGCGCCAATACATTGTGGTATATTTTGCGATATTAAAATGTAGTGGGGTGATAAAGAGAACCGAATCGCTGTGATTGCATTTACACAAAGTGGGTATGGAGCCAAATGCAATTTTTAAATCTCTCCCCACGCTTGGCATTAGTGAAATGTTTGCGCACCGGGCTATTTATAGGTACAGTAAGCCGTCCTCTATTTGTGATAGAAAAAAAAACTATACGCTCACGTAGTGTTCATACAAAAAAGGTGGTCAAAGCAGTAAGGGAAATAATTCTAAGAACTCCTGTCCGAAAGCAAAATATTTTATCTCAGGAGATGAAGTTAGTGATAATTTAAAAAAATAATAGGGTGATGAAATCTAAACAACTACTGAAGCGGTATGCAAAGGGAGGTCACAGAAAAAATTTGTTTACGGATGAGAAAATTCTTACAATTGAGCAACATTTTAAGAAATAAAATAACCGTATTTATGCTCAAAGCTCTAAGGTAGCTTCCCAAGTAATCTATAGAGTGCAACGTGGGCATTATCCTACTTCAGGGATGGTTTGGTGGGGTGTTAGCTGTAAAGGAGTGACTGAGCCATACTTTTGTGTATAAGGTATCAAAAACATCAGTACAAGAGTATCAAAATATCATTCTTGAGAAGGTAGTTAAGTCTCTTAACAACACCATGTTCAATAACCAACAATGGTCCTTCCAGCAAGACTCGGCGATGGGTCATAAAGTTCAGTCCACGCAGTCTTGGTTGGCAACGAACGTTTCCGACTTCATCAGAGCTGAAGACTGGCCGTCGTCTAGTCCCGATATTAATCCGCTGGATTATGATTTATGGTCAGTTGAAGAGAGTAGGGCTTGTTCTAAATGCCATGATAATTTGGATTTACTAAAACAATCCATACGATTGGCAGTGAAGAATTTTCCTATGATAATTCCTTTCTATTGATATTAATTAATTGGCCTCAACGTTTAAAAGACTGTAATACAGCCAATGGAGAATACTTCGAATAAGCTTTTTATGTTTTATATTTGTATATTAAACCTACATAAAGTAATAAATGTTATTTGCAATAGATTTTTTTTTTATTTGTAACATTATTAATGGCTAGACTAGGTATGTATACGTTATTTCTATAAAATATCATCATTGATCAACCAAACCTAAAAATAAAGCAGGCTGTCTGATATCAATTTAAGATTTTTACCGTGTCAATTGTAAAATTTTTCAACAAATTTCAGACTTATTGCAGTATATTTAGGAAACAACATTGAAAATAATAGAAATAAATTATCTTCCTCGAAATTACCTTGAAGATCCGTTCCCGGTTTACATGTAATAATTTTTTATCAAGCTAAAGTACTTACATAATGACATGATATGTTATGGCTTGATATGCCACGCAACGCTACAGTACCTCTCGCTCTGTGGCTTCACGCCATACAATAAAACCTCCACACCACGGAACACCATTTTTTGATTTAATAAGCAGGTTTTGAGAACATGAAATAGAAAAGTGATTTTAGTAGTTTTTCTTTGTTCGCGTCAAAAGGAAAATAATGAGATCTTAATCCTAAGACCATTATATCTTTCCCTTTGTGTTTAACGAAGCCATTATCTTCTAAGCCTTGAGATTTTAATAAGTTAAAGCGGGAATACGGTTATTTTAGCTAGAAGTAAACATAAATTCAAGACGAAGACAAAATAAATCCTAAACATTACTTCTTACAAACATCAACGACAAAAATCTTTAAGCATCTCTGAAATCCTTTTGTGTTATAATAAATAATGAGCATACAAAACATTTAAAATTAACATTCGTTGAGGTTTTACACAAAAGCTTTCTAAATAAACTCTGTCTTAGGAAATGAGTGCCAAACCAAAAAATAAAAAACAATATTTTACTGACGTCTATCTAATATAACGAAATCATTATGTTGTCTAAAATTAGAAGAATATAACATTGTATGTAACTAATTGAAGTGCTATAGTTAGTTAACGTTTAATGATGATAATAGAGTGACTTGACATCTGTCATGTGCAACTGTCGACATCTTTGCTTGACTTGGCTTGAATGTGTTTAATTTATTCAGATGTTTCATTTGAGTAACAGGTTTGTAATGACTTATAGTAATTATTCTGTGCCTTTAGTACAAGTTAAATTTGTTGAACTAAACACGATTCACAAATTTCCCTCTCTGTAAACATTATTTAATACAGTAGTCCCCAAACTTATTTTTCTCGTGGACCACTTTCAAAATTTTACTGGTTTCGGTGGACCCCCTGCTGCTACATTTCTACCACATTCTTAAAGTCGCCAAAAAATAAAATTTGTGTCACTTCTGAGTTCTGTCTCTATATTCCGATAGGTAAAATAAAATTTTAGAAATTTTGGAAACAAATGAATGAGTGTTTGCCTTTCGCATCAAGTATTTATAGTGGTGATCAAGTTCATGTCTGAACAAGCATTAAGCATTGTCGGGCGGATAGCGCTTTGCAAGTCTGTACTCGAAATTGTACGTAATATCGAATACGCAAGTTTGGACAAGTAACAGTCGCTTGACTTATTAAAATATTATCTGCTTAGTTAGGTACTTAAAACAATGTAGGTAGGCCCTTATAAAAACTATGCTTACATTTTTGCTCTTTACTATCAAAAGCAGATAAATTTTCGTGGACCCCCAGCAAGTCTCCCGTGGACCCCTGGGGGTCCACCTGGACCACTTTGGGAATCACTGATTTAATATATAAAGGTAATCGAAATAAGCTAAAGTAAATTCATGGCTAAAAATTGTTATGCTTCAATGTTAAAAAACAAAATTTATTTTAATTTTATTTGCTCACTTGTGAAATTACATAAAAAACGTAAAACACTTGTAATTAATAAACACTCACTAACAGTTTAGATATGTAGATAATTTTGATAATTTTTATAAACATCAATATAGCTGGCTAGAAAATTTGTGTGAAAAGAACTGACATTTCTTATCGGTAAGTGCTTCAGAAAACTAGTCCATACATTGGAACCCTTGGAAATGCATTTGACATTAATATATAACGAAATGTCGACTTTGCTTTATGGAAGTCCGTATTAACATGTGGATGGAAAATCTTTGGAAGAACTCTCGAAAACGAGTATTTTAGCGATAGATAGATTTCTACGTATGACATTCAAAGTTATGGGTCGTAAAAAATTAAAGTACAGCATGCAAAATGTTGCAAGTAATGACTTTAACAGAGATAAATCACAAAGGTCAAAGTTGAAAAAAATATATTACATTTAAGATTTCCTCCACAAAAATTTAAACGAAATGGACAAATAAGTATAGCATATATAAAGTTCACAAAGTTATTTATTTGCGGTAATGAAAAATTCAATAAAAAAGAATATATATTGGTTTATTCGTGAATCAATTAATATATTAAAAAAAGTTAAAATAACCAAATTTTTATTTGTACAATTCATTCAAACATTTTATTATTACATTTTTAGAGATTCTTGTCAGTCAGCGATTAAAATATTTAAATTCACAATTATCTCATATAATGAAAAAATATAATTTAATAATAATCTGGTCTTAAAGATAAACGGTTATAAATGTAGAACAATCACTTTAGTAACTTAATTTATAGTAATATATATATTAAACATACATACCTACTATATTATAAGTAAAGTATTAGATTCGGGATTTAAAATGGTTTTTCCTAAAATAGGTTCAAATAATGTTAGAATCTTATAAGTAGTTACAGTGATACATTTAAAATTTAACGTTACTCTGACATGACTGAACTTCAAATAAAAATTAACTTGAAAAATAAATTACAACTTGACTGTAAATTTTCTCGGAATTCGCTGAACAAATAAAACGTAACAGATAAGCGAAAATATATGTACATGAGACAACTGTTTTTTCTACATTACACGAGCAGACACAATATTTCTATTCTTAGTTCTTGTATAATCAACACGTAAGTCGTTGTTAATGTTCATTATGCTACTTGGAATGTGGAATTGCCATTTCATTTACTGGAATTGTATATATATAGTTAATAAAATTTTATCCCAACTCGATTAAACAGTTTTGTTAGACCTTCATACCCCTATATGATAAAGTTTAAATGAGCTTTACTTTCTATATTATCATTTTAGTTTCCGTTTATCGTGGTTTCCTAAAATGCCTTTATGTTTAAACGAATCTGATGGGAGTCTATATCAAAAATGATAATAATTAAATTACTATTGAACAGTACTACAATGAGGTGTTGCATACATGGTTTTATCGGTTTTTTGTCAATTTAATTTGTTAATATTTAAAGTGGATTAATTGAAAACATCGATGTTTCTGTATAAAATGAAACAAATTAAAGCTAAAGAAACATGTTACATAACAAAATTTTGAAAATATTTGATCAACTTTCAATACATACGAGATTGGAATCTCTGATGAACCACTTGAAGATGGCACAAAAGGTTGTAAATCAAAATTGAGGTATCAAATTTACAAAATAGATCTTTTGATTACTGGATACGTCATGGTAATTAAGAGCAGATGTCAGAAAATCTTTCGATGAAAAGTAAACCAATGTCATTTATAAGTGTAACGTATAACGCACTTATATAAATACATATAAACATTATCAGAATCTAATAAAATTGTTACCTTCCTCGTAAATTATCAAGCACAAATTAATATAACACAGATATATATACATATTGTATTGTGCGATGATTTAATTTATTAATTTAAGAAATGTTATTAAGGAGCTATGTGATGATTTTTAACAATTTCGCAGATACTTTTAATGTCAGTAGCATAAATGGTTATTGAATAAATTTTAAGAAAATTCTTTAGATATCCTATAGGACTTCTAAAGAATAATTACATTAAGGTATGTTTTTATAATTATTTATCATCATAGAATTTTCATACAGCACCAATACTTTGCATTTGGCCTATACATATTCAAATCTGAACCAAAGCTTCGTATGAAAGCTTCTCTCAAACTCAGTACATACTTTTAATACACATATAACGAATGAAATGTATGCTCGCTTCTAAACAAGTGCCTTATTCATATTTCTAGTTTGAATTTACGAATAGTGCACTAGCTAAAAGCTTCTTTAATATAGCTAATTATATTCATATAGCACCACTCAAATACGTCGCTTTGTATGCAAATTGCAACTGTAGGTCTTTTTACATCACTCCTGCTTTTTTCTATCCTGTATATTTTTAATTATAAACATAAAAATATGTACCATTCTTATTAATTTTCATTTAGGTCTATTATGGTTTGAACATTTTTCAAAATGTAAGAAACATTCCTAAAGTAAGAAAACACAGACGATAAATTACTAATAATATAAAAAACTATTTTTGATACGATATAATTCATATATTAAAGTATGACAGATTCGATATCCGATGATCAAAAAATCGTAAATCAGAAAAGATAAGTCAAACAGCAGACCGCAGTGAAATCAACGCCATGTGAAAAATAATAACCGACCTCTTGGCCACATGTCGACATAATACCGAACGTACGCTCGTAAAAAATAGAAAAAGAACCGCAAAATAGTCGCTATTACATTTGCGGTGTGTGCCAGAAAAATTGGAAATATATTTGGAGAAAAAACTAACGCTTTATCGATTGACGTTTGGATAATTCGTCTTACTTGTGAAGTGTTTGTTTAGGGCCTTGGAGATTTATGAAGAATATTATATCGGTTGTAAAGCCAACATTTTTTTATCATGCTTATAAATATAGCATTTTCTGTCATATTTATAAAAACCCAAAATATTCTTCAAATTGAGATTGTATCAAAACATTAAGTAATTTTAATATATATGTATATATATATATATATATATATATATATATATATATATATTTATTCTAGCAGTTTCTTTAAGTTTTTCTTAAATTAGAAAAACTAAATGCCAACGTTGGATCATTAACAAAAGACAATATAAAGTAGTTAGGGAAATTACTTAAAAATTGTTAATGCAAATGCACTAACTTTGTCTTATTTACATAAAGCTATCCTATAAAACAAAGTTCGTAAAACTGAGTGAATCCAGTCTCATTTTTATACGTCTCTTTATTTTCACGCTTCAATATAAATGAATAAAGGTTGCACTCTCTGAAAAAGATAGTTGTTGCAGATAAAATGAGATATGTTACGCCGCATCTAATAGGATGAGGATTCCTTAAAACGTTCGCTTCCGCTACGAGAGTCGTTGAAACCCCTATAAAAATGTTAGTTCGCCTTTCATTACATTTTGGAGAGTGAGAATGCCCTGTGTACGAACTAATTTAAACTTTAAATTCAATACGACCAGCTCACTTTTTCCAATGACAGAATAGATATGTATTTTGCAAAATGTTCGGTATATGTTCTGAATAGATTATTTATAATCATGGTTAACAGAGTTTTGTTATAATTTTGTCTAAGAGTTATGAAGCTTATAACGTTAAATATTTTATGGAAGTTGTTTTGGATTAAAATATTTATAAGGAATTAAATTGTAGAATGTGTTTGTGGCGTCATAATATCTACTTATATATATTCGCTCATGTGTTTATGAACTGGATTATATAGTACTATAAGTTCAGTGCTACACAGTTTATTTCCCTTGACGGCCATTTTACTGTGGGTAGTACCAACTTAATAAGGAATTCCAGCCCTGTTGGTGACTATCGAAACTCCACCTTGCTGAGACGTTTCTGTAATTTTGAGAGATCTTGCTAGCTTGGTTATAATATACGTGAAACGGAGACCTTCTTCCCCACAGTGTTGTTATTTGCACCTGTAGTCACAGATAATATGGGAAAAATTGTTGAAAATACACCACAGAAGGTGAAAACAAAAGATTTGGTTTCGATTTAATTAAAAACAAATATTGCAATATATTTATTATATAATAAATAATTTTTCTAGCCTATTTTAAAATTTCTTTATAGCTTTAACAAAAAAAAGTTGTCATTTTTCAAATCGAAATGGATGTGCACGTAGTAGGCTGACTTTTCTAAAATTCCCTTTGCAGAATGCTGTTTTTTGGTTTACAGATATTTTCAATTTTGTGTTTTGTTTTTAGACGGGAGGAGGAAAATATCAAATTCCAATAATAAATAACGTAGGAAATAAAAGGACTAATATGATGTTTTTTTCGTATTCTATTATTATTATTGTCATTATGATACGAGTATAACTCTTTTGGTTACTGAAATTTTCTTTAAGCAGCTTACAATTAAAAGAATAAATTAAGGCTATGAGAGTAATGATAAAATTAGGTTTCATATCTCATTCTAAATTCAAAGCTGTACTAAATGTTTATTTTGATAAAAATCACGTTTCTTTAATATAATATGACACAATAAATAAGAATAAGTGAATAAATAACACTGATACAAAAGTAATAAAAGGGTTCTCCATCTAAAATTAAAAATTTGTGTCAATCTGTTATTGAATGTACATTTTTTAATTAATAATTCTGTTATTGTTATTGAATGTACATTTTTTAATAAATAATTCTGTAAAGTATATTTTTTCTTATTTTTACCGTTGTAACAAATTATATATATAGAGAAAACGAAACCTAAATTCCTTTTAATATTGTACAAAATGCTTGTCTATTGTGGCTGGGTGTTTTGTATAGCGGCCACATTTTTAATTAAAGAACTTTATAAGCTACTAAGGTCAGGGCGTCAGCAGCTAAAACCTTTTTCGGTAAATACCAAAAAACCGGTATCGATAAAGCTTATAAAATTAAAACATGACAATACTTTTTATAAATTTAAATTAGGTTTTTATTGGATACTTAAGAAGTCAATGAAAATCATAATCGTTGTTTTCAAAACCTAATATAAGTATAGTTAATCTTTGAAATACATATAAAGCATAAAATTCGAAAAAATTTATTATTGTAACCTAGCCTTTGTCCAAAGTTTCCAATTTAGTTCTGGTTAATCAAAATGCAGTAATCTACTTAAAAACTTCATAATATTACGAGTTAATTTTAGCTAACAATTAATATCGTCTAAGATAAACGACTGGTGTACAAAAATAAGTATTTTTCTCATTATGCTTTGTGTTTGTAAAAGGAAAACTTAAAATATGAAATTATGAATCTTTTTACGGTACATATCAAAAATATACAAAACATAATTGTAGCATATTAATACAGTACAGGTGATATTTTAGCCTTTCTAGATTTCATAAAGGCGTTGTGTCGCTAAGAAGTCATATTAAAAGGAAGTGCTCTAATGCTACGTGCCGGGAAACTGGATTTAATTGAAAAAAAATAAAGAACTAATATAAGAATATTCTTTTTGAAATTTTTAACAATGAATATTCTCTGACTATAATTATACTTCGTTTTGTTTGTAAATACTCTTTTGTTTTGTTAAACTTATGTGTTTTTTAAACTTTTAACTTTCCTTCCAATAAATATAGCAACGCATTTGAAACATACTTTATGCTGCGATGTATGGACGTAGATGACGGTAGATATTATAAAATTGACATAGGTACCATTTTTATCATTCATATCTTAAATTTAAAGGAGCTGGGTCTATTGTTAATCAATATAATAGTCTAAAAGTAATTAGAAAGATGAATTGAATTACTTTTATAATACCTAATGATTTAATACTATGGATACTCATTATAATTTTTATAATATTATGTTTTTGTAAAGCGTTGTATCATCGTCACCCACGCGTTGAGTCACGGTAGGTAAGCTCGTAATGATCTCATCTGCTTCAAACCGAAAATGGTATTACTCCATTATAACTGTTTTTATAAAAAATATTATATATTCGAGAAGAATATAATGCAAATATTAAGGTCATTATTTAATATAAAATATCATGTTGAATAGGTACTATTGTTATATTAGGTGTATATGTTACGAGTATATGTTCGAGTTCGATTTTAATAAATTATAAAAAAATAAAGAAATGATTATATTGCATTTTATCATTAAAAATGGAATGATAAAGTTTTCAATAACTTCATGTATTCAGTTTATAAATATCTTCATCTAAAAAAATATCTTCATCATATTTACACAACAATAAATTCGAAGGAAGGCAAACACAATAAAACCTTTTACATGAAGAGCTTAAAGGCCATAATAAATATTTGCAAGTTAACAACTGCTTTTCTCTTTTTGTATATTACCGAGGTTTTTTAATTTATTCATATGCATTGTATATATTAGGAACCACCGTTTTATATGAAATGATATTTGTAAAATAAAAATGACACTCCCGCTGATTCTATTTAAAAGGTTCAAATTGTTCAGACCAACTGATAATTTGAATAAGAGTTAAGATGAAGAGAATTTACATGGGTAGAGAGCCCCCTCTTTCCCAAGTGTGATGTGAAGTATGACTGAAAGTCCAAGATTCCTCAATTTTATGAGATACATATCTTGCATTATCTTGAAGTCGACGATGTCAGTACAGTATACCTAGAATGTCTACAGCAAAAGAGTATTCATATTAGATTTTCGATATCGCAATGCTAGCCGGCCGTATCAGAATGTCACCGATACATTCGATACTTTATTCGAGTCTATTCGAGTACACCGCTCGCCGCGACACGGAACACTGTCAAATAAATACAGTTTGAAATATATCCGCTGTCGAGTTCTGTGATCCTGGTATATACGTGCCATTTGAAGAATGAATTTTTACATGTTTCTCATGTTGTTCGGTTATTTTTTCACCTGGAGCAGCGGCATGTTGTACCGGCGCGACTCTGATAATGTTTTGAAACCCGGTGAGATAAATATATAATATTATAGTTTATAAATTTTATTATATATCATATGAAAAACATCATTTTTTATTACTTCCTCCGTTGTTATCATATGTAACAAACAATTTATTAATTCAATTGGTCCGCATTTCAATATTTTTCTGAGTGTTTGTACATTTTTTGTATTTTTATATTTTTTTTAAATAAATGTTACACGAATTTCAGATAAAAATGAAAGACATAAATTTCGCAATTCCATTGAATGTTTATATTGCGATGGATAAACTAATAAGTATTGATCACAAATATATTGGCAGTTTGTTCATGTCATCGGTCATTTATATTGCAAACGATTATGATATAAAAATAAACGATGGAAATTATAAAATCAATATTTTAATAGTTATAACATCGGATAGTGACTGATAATTTTCATTAATCCTTAATATACTTACCAACAAATGCGCAAAAAAAATTATTACGGTTTTTGTTTACATCACTTCTCGAGTAGTGGAAGGTAAACAAGTAAGTAATAATACTGCTATATTTAAAATATATATGTATAGTACGTTGCCTTGAAGTTGCGCATGCGTCGCAGGTTGTAACTGCACTTTCAAATAATTTAATAAAAATATATTATATTAAAAATGTTTCAAAGAATGGAATAGCAATTCTTCTGTGATTTTATGTTAATTGATTAGAGTTACATAGTTATACAAAAGCATTCGTATTTCTTAATTTATCCTCATATTCGTAATTAAAATCGGTGTTGCTGATACTGGTTAAGTTAAAGTTAAAAAAAACATGAGTTTCTTATTGTGGTTTAGTTATTTAGAAAAATAAATGGGGATGTATAACTATTATATTCGTAAAAAAATTATTGCAAAAATATAGTATATTACAAAAAAGACTAAGGTTACATATTGCGCCGCTAAAATAGACAAATTATTTTTAGTTCGGTAACGCTAAAGTATTATGAAAATATTCATCTGAAACTACAACAGACTATTTTGTATACGATTTTGGTAACGCTAACAGTTCGGTATGGTTTCATTTTTTAAGCTCATACTTTTTTGTATATTTATATAAAATTTAATCGCTTATCATTCTTCATACACGTTCAAGAACTTAATTTGACTAAGTATTCATATATAATTTTCTCTCAAAAATTAAGTTTGTAAGCAAATCACTAATTCGAACTGTTTGCACAGTTTTGCTTTTCTTTTACTAGTAAACTGTAGACAGGATACAAAAGAAAACTGATTCTCAAACTCACAGAGAGTTTGATTACTTTGTTGCCATAGTTGACTTATTTCTAATATTACTTAGACCTAGAGAGAAAAGAATACAAATAAATGTATGAGTTATACCAGTTTCTAAGAATCCCTTATAAAATATGTACATTGTTTCTTTCAAAGCTTAAATGATTAGTTTCCATTAATACGATTCCAACAGAATCAAAGTTCAGACTCAACTCGTAAATTTATAATAGATATAATATATGCATAAATTTATTTTCAAAATGCGAATACATATGTATAAGGTGTACTAATTTCGCAATCAACTAGTTACAACAATCACCAAATTTGGTATATTTATCTCACGTTACAATTCACTAATCGCGTTCTATATCATACCCTCATACATATTGTATCAATCAGTAGCGTGACAGGGAAACTCTAAAATTCAAACAGCAGCCAGCGGTTACTTCAATTCTACGTGACGTATTCTATCCGATTCACCGATGGCTCATTCACGTAATAGTTAAAAATGTCACATCACGAGAAACAAACGGCTGTGTTAAACCACGTTAAGCTTTGTTTAGGAGCAACCTGTTTCGGGTAAAGGATTTGAAAAGTTTTTACCATAAATATATACCTATAAACCTACTATTAAAATCAAGTAAGTAATAATTTAAATCTTTTAAACTGTCGAAGGCACGATTTATTCTTTAATAGGAATTTTAAGATTATATTTTTACTTTTGATTTAATATAATTTTGATAACTTGAACAATGGAGATATGTCTTAGCAATTTAATAAGATCTGTAATGTTTTTCTTATCCATCGTTTACATTATCAAAGTAAATTATTTTTAAACACAATTGATTCCAATTATCTTTTAATATGTTTCAAAACATACTTTGTTTGAACGATGTTTATGAATAGGAGTAAGTAATTAAAAGCCCGCCGGCTAAAGAAGAGAACATAAAAGAATGAAACAACACATATTTATTCGATACGATGTTTTAATTTAATTATTATAATGGCTTACCTTCATTTAAAATACAACACCCACGTCTTTTATATTTTATTCTATGTTTGTATGATGAGTAATAATGATATCACTGACTAACTTACTAGTAAAATTATAAAGTATTTAAAAATAATCTTATAGAATTACTACGTTATATTTGTTTATTTAATCACTCATTGTAAGATAGGAAGTAAAATGTAATAAGACTGTTACTGTAACATATAGAGTCTAAATTTATTGTCTAAATTTTAGACAAACAAGATATAAGTTTTTAACTTTTACACAAAAAAATTGTTAATGGTTAATAAATGTAAATTATAAACAAAAAATGATATACCAAACAATAAATTAATGTTATATAATCACGTGATGTTGTTTTCTTTTGAAAGATAAACAATAACTTCTGAAGGTTATCATAGTCTTGTCGAGACGAGAGTGCAGTTATATGTAGTTACGGTAAATGCAGCCGGCCTTGTGCCTGTAGGCCACGGTCAAGAATGCCCAAGGAGTTCTTATGTCACAACTTTCACAACAAGTCCCCATTCTATATGAAAACATAAAATTATTCGTATAGAATGAAGTTTGTTCGAGCTATCCAAAAATATAATTGTTATTTTTATGATATTATTGAATATTAATATCTTATTTATCTTTCATTTATATAAATTTGTTAAGTTATAATTGTTTTCGATACAAATGAGTTTCTTTTTTCGTATTTATTTAAATTATAAATGTGATATGACAATATAGTTGACAGTTTTTGGTATTACTTTAATGCTATTTACTTTATATATTTTATTTGTTCAAAACTAATTATGCCTTCGAAAGATAATGATTGAAGAGATTTCTTTTTACAGTCCTTATGTTATAATTAATAAATTAGAGGTTCTAAAAGTATGCACAATAGATATTAAAATATGTATGTACGGCGCTCTTTACCCAATATTATATTATACTTCTTTATCCATTAGCACTTAATCCTAGCAATACAATTAAAATTAAAATTATTGTTAAACTTAAATCTTCTATTTCTAATAGAATTTAAATTCATGTGTTGTTATTTTAATAGAATAGTAAACTCTGGAATGTTCTAGAAATATCTCAGTCTACGAAAATTTCTATGCTTGTTTTATTAAATATGAATAAAGAAATGTGATATTATTATTTCTTACATCATTCTACAACATTATTATTTTACTGAACAAGACATGTTGCTTATCTGGAACAGATTTAGCCACATACAACGTTTTTTTTTGTAGCCATTATAATTAGATCTGTCAAACTATCGAAATCTGACATCCAAATTCAAGGTTTAATATAGAAGTAAAGTTTTGTTACGGATTGGAACCTATTTAGAAAAATATTTTTCTCCAGATGAAACTTAATTTCATTGAATCGTAAGTAAAACTGGTTATTCTGTTATTGACAAAGTACTATATTAAAAATTTCTATTTTCTTATCAAGCCTATTAAAAATATAATAAAATATACATTTAATATTATTATTATATAAAAAAGATTTATTATTGTTAAATAAAAAAGATATACGATTATTATACAAAAAAGATTTCGAATTTATATAAAGCTGTTTTGCGATACCAGGACTTATTTAATTTATTCCTCTCAAGAGAGTTTTTTTAAAATCAAATGTGATAGATAATGTAAAGAAAAAATGAAAACAATTATTCTCATATACCTTCTGCTAAATTTTTGCTGCTTGATATCATAGTCAATTAATGTCTGAATGAAAATGTATTAACAATGCTTCAGATATAATTAAAATTTTGTAAAAAGAACCTTAAAATCATAATTTCTGCCTTATAAATCATATTTGTCTATATTAGTAAATTTAAGTTATTGTTTTTTTCTTTAAAAGTCTTCATCTTTGTCCTTAGTTATTTTTAATCTTAAAAAGTATAAGAAATCAATAGTTATATGACAAAAATTAAAACTTTTATGTTCGTTCTTATAAATGATTACTGTCTTACTTATCTCTAAATTTCTCATAAAATATTGCGTGAATATTAAAAGCAGTAGTGTAGAATTGCTTGTAATTCACAGTTAGTCAGTTGTCCTATCAAAGTATCCTATTTTCGTATAAAGCCACGGCTTAGCTTAGAGGATATCTTGTAGTCAAGATGACATAAAGAAGTGTAACAGAAGTAAAGAAAATTATTTCCTTTTGTTCTATACTATTTTTTTAAAACTGAATGTAGAAACCAATGGAAAAATTTACTACCACTTTAAAAGCACATGTGAAGTGCCCGAAAGTGTTAGACTATATATGGACTTCGAAGGGCAGAAATCTGAAATTTCTCGTATCGACTTTTACGGCGTTCCATCAACGCTAGAGGAAATAAGTAGTCATATAAAGAGAAAATCATCTAAATCTGCACCGTGACCCGATCAAACCAAAATCAAGCGATTCATATTTAGCAACAAGTATTTTAGGCCAAATCATCAGAAAGGATTTTTACCGGATTTTTGAATGCTTAGATTAGAATTAGCTTAGATTAGAATTAGAACATAAAATTTTCTTGTCGTAGGGGTCAAAAGGTGCTCGAAAAAGCGGGAGCTAAATTACAGTTTGTTGGATAGACTTAGATAAAAAACGTGTTCGAAACCACACTACATAAATTAGTGATATCGTCATCGGCCTATCAGAGACCATTGCTGAGCAAAGGCCTTTTCTCACATTGAGAAGGTTTGAGCATTGATCAACCCACTTGCTCAAAACCAGTTGTTGTTTTGAAAATTGTAATTATAAATTATAAGTCCAGGTTACCTCACGATGTTTTTCTTCACCGTCTCTGTCAGTGGTGTCTAAATATTCTTAGAAAGTACATATGTATGACTTGGAAAAATCACATTTTGTACATACCAGGATCGAACCCGCGCCCTCGAGCACGAGAGGTAATCCTATAATTTCTAGGCCACCACGAACTTCCTAGATTGATTATTATATATCAAAAATCGTTTATTATAGCCATGAGGAGATTTTATAAAAGTTTATTTTATATATTACATTTTCTCTTGGGTATTGAAGAAATATTGCTTAAGAATCAATATTCTATTAATGCTATTCGAACTAAGATGGTACAACTTACCACCCCTAGTTAGTGATATAATCGCGTCATATTACTCTAAATTAAAGTTTTCTATAATAACTAACGAAGGCCTTTCAAAAACTTGAGTTACAGTGTGAGACTATTTCAAAGGTGTCGTTTATCTCTAATCATATTTAATGTTGTGATTAATAACCTAGTAGATAAAGTAATAAGTAACGAAACTTAGGGTTATCAGTTCAAGTTTAATAATTAATATATTGAATTAATTTTTGCATTCGCTGACAATTTCGCAATACGGACGCGTAACTCCAAAGACTGTGAAGTACTATTGGATGAGGTGGATAAGATTTGTAATTGGACACATGCATTAAGAACAATACCGAAGATAAGTAGAACCACCCGGCCAGTAAGGTCAAAGAAAGCTTGGGTCTACGACAGGTAGTTTACCTAAAAACAAGTATGGGTTGGCTTTACTTTACCCCGTCTTTGATTTTAATATAACCCTTTTGGCAAAGTTTGATGCAGGCCTCATAAAGGTGTTGAATATAGGGATTGAGCTACCGGCTGGTTCGGTAGGCTAGGCTAGGCTAGGCGAGGTAGGTAAAAAAGGCTATCAAAGGTCTAACAAAAGTCATTCTCAAAAGCCAAAAATGTCCCAGAGCTAAAGTCAAGGCATCAATTTCATTAACAGTTAATAGTAGGAGAAGTGAGAGGTATAACAGCTAAATCTCTCTACAACCTACTAAAAGACTTTTGTCTCTCCAGAACTTACATCATTTCATCATAGGGGCTCCTTAAACCTACACCTATATATGTAGATCGCAAGTCCCATGGAATGATGAGAAGTTTTGTCTCTATGTTTTACAAATAATAGCATCTATCGTTAAAATTTATGAACACTTCTTCTTGGCAGATCTATTGTTTCAGATGGTCTAAATCAGGAATGATTTAATTTCAAACAAAATATAGTAATCTATTCATGTTGGCTCAAAGTACACCTGAATTATAAGCTCCTAGTTCCATTTTTTTGTTATCAATGGTTGAGTTTAACTTTTTAATGTAAGGTTAAAATGAATGTTCCTCATATTTGCTTAACAAAGGATAATAAAAAACTAGTCCCTATTATGACTTAGTTTAACAAGTCAGAGCAAAGATATTTTCTTCATTAGGTTACTTAACACTACTAATGTTCTTAGCAACGTGCATATAAAAATAAGCTTCTAAATAATAAATCTGTCTATTTCAATAAGAATTGATAAATTCGATAATATTTTCAATTTTTACAAAGGACAGCTCAAAATATTTTGATATTCTAAAAGCAATGACCAATTTATTTTAAGTTTTATCATATCGTAACTGCAGCAACTACATGTTCTTTACTTAGGATTCGCGGAGTGTAAATAATCTCCGGTAAGAAATCACCTTCATCCTTTATATCCCCCACCACAAAAAAAGTAGCAATAAAGAAGGAATAGCAATATATTAATATTTCACCCCTTTTATATTATTAAATTAGTATATTTTTTTATATTTCATCGTAATCCGAATAACATATCATAAATAAAATGAATATTCGCTAAAGTCCTTAATTAAAACAGGCATTTTTAATACATGCGTGTTTATTAAACATACTTTTACATTGACATACATTCGCGTAAATAGAAATTATGCTATTGACATTTGAGCAATGTCAAAGTGATTTGAAGAAAACTTAAATAAAAATATAATTTTCGTCGTATTTCTCTTTTCTTCATTATTTATATGAATTTATTTCTAGTCAAATTAATTCTCAAATGTAACACTTGTAATACAAGCAAAAGTATTTCTGTATATTTCATATTTATAATAAAGTTAATAACAATTAAACACTACAGTGCATTCAAGTAGTTTTATGCGAAAAGTTGGCTACAACTGGTGTGAAGTTTTACCAGTTGATATCAAACATACATGTTAATAAGTAAACATTTAATAGTGCATGTATTAAGTTTTAGGAAGTTAAGCAATAAAAACTTTCGCGAGCGAGTAAAACTTTAAAAACAACAATATTCAATTTACAAAGCTGAAACGTTCGCATCGCTGAAGTTTGGGAATAGCAGCATTACCAGTAGCTGTTAAAACATTAAAACGTGTAAGTTCCTGTTGTACCAGCTTCGAACAATCAGGATATATTTTTATAAAGATATATTTATTAATATTTGTTGTAAAAAAGTGATTTGTTTATTTGGTATTTTTTTTATTTTCAACTAAAATCTATTACTAATTTTAATATTCGATAAATGAAAATTCGTTTGTTTTAGACATTTTTGACTCTTAGACTTAGATAAACTTCATTAAACAATTGAGATGGAAATTGATGTGCATTTAAAAAATAAACAACTACTTTTTATTTTACAATCTCTATCACAATTTCAATATTCCCGATAATTTTGTATTTCCACACTGTAAGAGTTGATGACAAAATAAAATATTTCGTTGTCCTTAAATTTAAGTAAGTAAATAATTTAGCATCATCATCATCATCATCATCAGCCTATCAGACGCCCACTGCTGAGCAAAGGCCTCTTTCTCACATAGAGAAGGTTTGAGCATTAATCACCACTCTTGCTCAAGACGGGTTGGTGATTTCAAACTTATAATTGTGAAACTATAAGTCCAGGTTTCCTCACGACGTTTTCCTTCACCGAATGTCAGTGATGTCTATATACTCTCAGAAAGTACATATGACTCCGAAAAATCACATTGGTACTTGCCAGATTTGAACCCGCGCCCTCGGCAACGAGAGGCGAGCCCCTTAACCACTAGGCCACCACTGACTTAATAAATAATTTAGTATTTGAAATGAAAAGGTTATCATGAGAAAATCAAAAAAACATCTGACACAAATATTTTTCCTATGCCCGGTTATATCTTTCAATTTCATTATTCCATGGGGCAGCATGTTTGCTTCCGAGGGAAATAAACAGTTCGAATATGTGAAGGTTTCATACAAACAAACAATTTTCTAATTCTGTCGCGGTAACAGACCGGTTGCTTTTGTGTTATAGCGTGGTTAAAATTTCTTTTATTTCCTAATTGCATTTCGATGTAAACACTTATGTAAATGGTTGAATATTTAACTGTATACGTTAGT
The DNA here is from genome assembly GCA_916720795.1 of Danaus chrysippus. Taxonomy (NCBI): domain Eukaryota; kingdom Metazoa; phylum Arthropoda; class Insecta; order Lepidoptera; family Nymphalidae; genus Danaus; species Danaus chrysippus. The sequence continues at coordinate 16,366,269 of CAKASE010000049.1, read as the reverse complement.
ATACTTAGTTCAACATTTGCATTCCTTCACATACACTCAATATTGTCTGTTTTCTACTGACCGCTGTAAAAGTCACCTTAAAATATCACAGAAAATAAAAAATATTCAAATATGTTCAGATCTTTCAAGAATAAACAGCAATGCAGATGTATATTCCCTTTTTTAGTATTTTGTAGTGACAGTATACTGAAGAACTTTTATAACTTTGTAAATAATATATTAGTGCGTACCAACCGGCCAAGATGCGCTGACCGCGATTGTCATTGACATGCACGGTACTAATTAACCCTCTATTGTATATAGAAACCAATTAATAAAATAACTAACGTATCACCGTTTTGGGACATCAATGATCGTCTTTGCATTTCGTGGAAGCCCCAGGTGGAATTGGTCCCCCCCCCCCCTATAAAGGCACTCCAGGAAAAGAGAATGCCCATACAATGCTCTTACTTGAGGAGAGTTTGAAGACTACTCAGCACCACAACTGGTAAAAGCACGCATAGAGGCGCTTGTAGCTGATAGAGGCGCGGGTGTACTCCCACGTCCTTCTTTCCAGCTTCGCCCTAAGGAGCGGTTCAGCTAACGAAATTGACTTCTCGGACTACTGACTAACATGCTTATCAAGCGTGTGAGAGGTTGCTAATGAGGGCTGGCGAGACGTATCACTGACTTCACCACTACTGGCGGTATTGCACCATGGCCATATTGCAGACACACTAGAGGGTTTAGCTCATATAAATCCTTTAAATACGTTTTTCTTTTTTGCAAATCTGGAAAATATCCGCCTCTATGGCCATTTGCCGAGCCTAGTTAATGCTAAACGAAAACAACTCCTCTCCCCTGTTATGGCCAAACCAAGACTGACCCGGTGCAGGGATTTACAATTGGCCCATAAGATTTTCCAACGGGTGTTGGCTATAGTTGTTGACTACACACTCTGACGCTTATTTCAAACAGACGTATGGACCCTCAATTGTAATTGATACTTTAAACATCTTGGTTTTCAAATCATAGCTACAAACTTCAACACTTATTAGATGTATACAAAAAATTTAGTATCAAACTTGGTCACCTTAGTTAAATTATATATTTTTATACCGAATATGAAAAGTCTTTTATTGAATCACCTTTTTTCTGTCACGCATTCTCGAGATATATGGGTACATTACGAGAAAAATGTTTGTAATTCTAAACCATTCCAGAAGGGTTTGTTTGGTTTATATTAAATACACATGATTTAAAAAGACGTTTTATTTTCAGATCTTTTGCCAGTATCGTCAACTGTGATGCCACTACCGTATTATTCCGTATACGGATTCGAAAAGAAATTACTTCGAGACAAGAACAAAAAACGACCCCAAGGGAAAATCTCGCTAGTAACAAAACAACCAAAATAAAAAGCCGTAATAACCTACCATTAAAGAAGTTTAGCTTTTTCTGTTCGTAGGTAAAATTGTATGATAATTTGCTATAATGGTTTCAATGCGTCTGTAATTAAATCGGATCGTTAAAAAGAATTAACAATTTTCTGTATTTCGCTGGAATGATTATGTAATTTTTATGTTACTTTTTGATTTCAGTGAATTGTCGAATTTTTATTAAATTATACATCGATATAATTTTTAAAAGTGATTTCATACAGCTTTTTGATAAGTAAAAATAACAATAAGAATATTTATTCATAAATACTTTTTTTATCGAATTGTTTGAATTATATATATTGAAAGAGATTTTAATAAATTGAATTTTTAATTCATTTCAAATATATTATTAATTTAGTATTTTCAAAAAAATGTAAAATATTTTATTATAAGATAAAAAAAATAATGGATTGCAGAAATGAAAGTAATCGCAGACTTGATAATGCCTATAGCTGGGTGAAGAGAGTTTATTGTGAGAATTGATATCATTATTATCCAACTGTTCACCCCATCCTATACCAAATTCAGGCAGAGTAATTCTTTATCCCCTGGGGCGGCAAGACCTACTACAGAGCGTTTGTTGTTTATAAACCTTTGTAGGAGATCATTATATGACAGTTATTATTAACATTAACATTAATTTATTAATATATATATATATATCAATATTGATTCTTCATTCTCCTATCTGTGGCCCTGATTCATCTTTCTAAACAAACGTTTATTTTTATTACCCGTTTTATTAACTAGACAATTAACTCAATCTCTCACTTGTTATTGCAAAAACACGAGGAATGCCTGAGAGTTGAGAATGGTTATGATTTTAATAATCTAGTTAAACTCTTGTTTCAATTTACTAAATGGTTTTATAAACAGTTCATTTTAAGCTGGCTGGAATGTACGTATGTTCAATAAAGTCGAGGCTGTATTTACATAGTTTCGACGTTCATTGCGCGTCAAAACGTCGAGCTCGCAAATACGTTCGGTCGATTTCAATTAAAACTATTCGCGCAGTAAGGCTGATCCAAATTAATTTAATATTAGCGATATATATTTTATAAATAAATACTGTAACCTACTGAATATACCCATACTTAGATAAGCTGGGTATAATTTAGTCGTAATATTCAAGGAATGAAATAGTTATCCACCCTATGAAATATATGGATATGAAATCAGTTTTAGGCGTATGCTAATGTTTTATCTTTATAAAAGCAAATTATCATAATAATAGCACTTTTGTGTAAAAAGACAAACTTTTGTTTTTCCTTATATATTTCTGTTTCAAAAACAATGCAATTATTAATATTACTGTATGAAATATCATATTTGCATATATATAATAATATTAATTTGTAATAGTTATGCGAATTGAAACGAATTTATATTCATTCGGTTCATATTTACTGTGAATGATGGATATTTAAATAATGTATAATAAGAAGGTTTCATTGGGAATTCAATTCAATTTATGTATTTATAACCCTTTGGGAAGGATAAGTATAAACGAAACAGGCAATAATTACGCTTTGATCGGCTTATTATAGCTCATCTACTTGTTAATGCCCTACTAATCATACTTGATGTAAATCTGTTCAGCTCGTGTTTTATAGGAAAGTTGTATGCAGGATGAAATGTTCTGATGTAATCTGGCCAAGTGGCACTCCAGCTCCTCTTTATACCATATCTATATCTTAATTGAATCCCAGTTATGTGTTCTGTATTAACGTGAGTACTTTATGATACGGAAGGTAGCGGTATAATGAAAATGGTTTAATAATGATTTTGATTGGTTATAAATTCAGGTAGGACTTTTAAGGCATATTTTATTATTTTCATATTGTACAAGCTTCTTTGTTTACTGAAAGTCTGATTGATAACTAAACCAATGTTATGGCAGGTATGTACCTTGACGAAATTTCGTTTTAATTTTTATCTTTTTTATTTAGATTTTTTTGAGTTGCAATTTTTTTTGTACCTCTCATATAGTTTATCATACAATAAAAGTTATTTATTTAAATGTAATGATTTGACCAATGACACAAATAAGTGAAGATTTCGGTAACCTGCAAGTTACACCCCGGTATTTCAGGCGTCCGTACCGTATGGTTACCGTTTAGTTTAATATCGACATGGCAGAAAAAAATGTAGGAATTCCAACAATATCCGTAAAAAATATAGTACTTTTTTCATATTTTTAAAATACCATAAAGCTTGTAAAAGAAACAAAGTAAATATATTTTAATGTTAATATTCATTAAAGATTTAATAACAAAGGCATGTTTGTGTACATAAAAGCATGCTTAGTCAAGGTGTTTGTATCATTTGTTCAAGTGATGCACGGTTAAGCAGACACTTCGGAATTTATCTGCAAACATTCAAGTTTATGCTTCAGTCGTAAATTAAACCTGATTTGTAGATTATGGAGTTTGAAGCGTTTGCTACTTTACTATAATACCTACATATATTATATACATATGTACAACATTTACTACATATGTAGTTACTTTAAGTCATACAGATTTCCAACAACCGAACTCTACGAACATGGAAACATTCTATCAGTAAGAAAACTGTATGTTCTGCTCTCCATCGTAAAAGTGCACAGGTCCATTAAATTTGACCCTGAAGTGTCAACTAAGAGACGTAATATTGTTAAATTAACCTGCACATTTCCTCCGGCAAAAACTATTTTTGCAAGAAATCAATTCATAAGACAAGCTACTTATTTGTATGCTAAAATTAATCGTAAAGTTAACATCTTTGCTATGAACACGTATAATTGTAAAAAAAAGTTAAAGGACTACTTAAAGGATTTGGATTATAGTGAAACTGAAAAATTATTGGAAATAACTGCATAAATATTTGAAGACTTATATGTAATTATTTAAACACTACAACTGACTATCACACTCACTCACTCACTCACACACACACATACACACACACACACACACACACACACACACACACACACACACACACACACTCTCAAACACACACACAAACATACATGCGCGTTATATGATTAAAACTACATTTAAGTCATATATTACCTATTTATATTATTCTTAATTTGTAAAATAATGTTACCTTTTACCTCTATGTATTTGATTCCGTTTGTGGAAGAGCGGGGACTCCTAACACAAGATAATTCCATTTCTTAAAAGGAGCTCCCTAGCTGTAGCTGTTTGTTTCTAGGTTTAAGTTACAGTAATAATAAACAAATTTTTATTTATTATTTATTTTTATATTACTACCCAATTACAAGTTTATGTGATACGAATAATTTTATTGGGTATAACTGTTAATTTATATATCGTCGCTATCAGCTTTAATAACGGATGCGACTTTAAAATAATTTGAGGCTGTCATTAATTCTTATTAAACCTCATTAGTATTTATGAATATTGTTAAAAGTAAAACGAAATCAAAGGTTGCTTAAAAGGAGAATAGAACTATGTTTAAATCTTGTTATAAATTCATATTTATAACAAGATTTAAACTGTAAGATAAAGATTTATAACTGTAAGATTTAAACGTCTGGACGCACGACGGCAGACTCCAGAATTGAGACTTCAGAATTGAAAATTCAGAGTTCAGTGAGTGCGTATCATTGAAGTATGTTATTATGAAGAACCTCCGAGAAATACAGGAGCATTAAGAACAATTGGAGTTTCATTTTAAAATATCGTGGACCGTTCTAGAAGAAGTGACATTTGTTACGTGTGCGAGGCTGGCGTCTCTCTCTTTGTAAAAACAAGGAATTGTGTAATAAATCCGATATATATAATAATTATGGGATAATATTTTATTAATTTAAAATGAAAATATATAAAGATAACAATAGATGAACTTGTTAATTGAAGTGTTGCCATTTATCACAAACTGTGAGAAATATGTAGAATCATAAAATAGTTTAAAAATTGTCAAAACTTACTCATTATTAACATATAATATTACTGGTTTGGAATTATATGTATCAATTTACTTAAAAATTATTTAACAATTATAATAGTTTTTAACTTATATACCTCTTTATATGAATTTTATTCATTATGAACATAGGAAATACAAAGTAAATTCTTACAGAGAGACAAGCGGCACGGTCCTCGTAGTTCATAAAGGATCAGCTAATGGACGTGTCGCAATGGGAGTATTATAAAAATAACGTATTAGTAGGATTAAGTTAAGCCAAAGATAGATAGCTCGAGACGCGTGGTGACGGAGGAGCAAGAAAATGGCAGTATTAGTGATATAAACGCTCCAATGGTGAGGGAGCTGTGGTCCGAAAAGAGGGAAATATTAAAAGCAGACCTTGTGCTATTACGTGACGTAATGAAACCAGGTCGCACAATAAAATACCGAGCTCAAACAAAGCTTAGCTCTTTCGATATGGGAATACATGTTAATTATTTCTTTTTAGCCCCTACGGATTTGAGTGTTAAAAGGATTAAGATTTTATGAGAATATTCTTTTTATTTAAGTTCTTTTTATTCTTCTTATTTAAATGAATGAAGAATCAGCTAGCTCAGCACTTACATAATTAATCAATAAGTTTTATTTTGCTAACGTTGTTGGTGTACGATTAATAAATTTCGTTTTTACTGCTCCACGTCTTTTGAAAGGAATTTTAACGAAATTGAATAGAGATACCGTTTTATTTTGTAGCAAAGTAGCGATACGATGCGGAGGGTTAATGCTTCGTGAATTATTGATTTCGACAATACGCGAAGGTATGTAAAGCAGATAATACACTTTAAAGCTAATAAAAATAACAATTATTATAATTTTGTAATATGATTATTATAAAACAGTACAATTATATTCACCTTGTAAAGTTTTTGTAGCAATTTATGAATTAATCAAAATTAAGGATGACGTAGGGTAAACAGGCAGAATTTCAAACAAAAACAAAAATAACAGCATCCGATCCGCGAAGTTTAAACAACGAGCTCTTCCAGTAAATGAAGTGGTTGGCGAGTTTATTGAAGGCGCGATTGCTTCAGACATAGTAATCAATCAAATATTTGGCAAAGTCACGAAAAAAGTTAACAATTTGAGATGTTTAAACTTGAGTGCTTTTGGATTTTTGTATTGTATTTTGTATGGGTTTGATACCACACACCATTTAGATATGATAGTTTTATGGAGACCAGCAAGTTTGTGAGTATCGCGTCTAGGTCTTGAGAACGACCTGTTTATTTGAACGCTTTATTGATACTGACTAAATTATGACAATGCTTACATTTATATATGCTTATTAATGTGTACGTACAATAAAATTATGCTAATGTATGGGTGAACCCATACATACTCCCGACAGGAAGAAATACAAAGAAAAACTATAAATGCTATGAATGTATACAAATTATGGTATAAAATAAGATATAAGTAATATTTAAGAAAACCAAAAAACTTATATAAAATAAAGATAAAATGAGACAATATTGATAATAATTAAAACTTTACAAGCTTGAAGTGTCTATCATTATGCTTGCATTATTTGACCTATTGCACTTGGTACACATCGGCGATGTTGCTTTGTTCACATAACGCGCACTACGGAATTCACTGCACCTTTCACTATAGCTCGACGCCGTCGGTGGCGCCTCGGAAGGCACTGCCACCCCAGCTCGCTCCATCTTCGCCGTGTGCGCCGCTGGCCCAGGCTGGATCGGCCTACGAAGACGCCTCCAGCCGAATAACAGCGCAGCAATTACTATTATGCTGACGCAAATATATATAGCAGTATAATGATGTACGTCATGAAACGTTATTCTGTCTAGTAAAGGTTCAGTTTTCTTCATGACTTCCAATTTGTTTTCAATGCTCTTAATTTGCGTTTGAATCTCAGAAGAGTTGGATAATGTTAGGGTTGGTATTGATATATTTATAATATGATTTATTGGTGCTATCACCGGTACAAATATCTGTGCGTTTAAGTGCATTTCGCTTGATTTTATGTTATGTGCTAATAACGTAAAATACTCTGACTTAATAGTACAATCTCTGTCTAATGTAAATATGCCAGCGCGCGTAAGCTTATGAGTCGTAATTTGATCACCACATATAGATCTCAGCTGACATTCGTTACAACAAAAGTAAATATATGTGTTTGGAGAATAACTCTCAATCCAATGATCTTTGCATGTGGTTATAGATATTTTGCATTCTGATGTTTCAATTTGGCAAAATTCCTTGTCACTCTTTATGTTGTAGATTGGGCTACTTATGTGACATAAATAATTATCAAAATTTATGCATGAATTGATAACGCTCTGAGATAAAGTTACATAGGTATCCCCCTTTAAGTTAATTGCTACATAATTCGATAACGGTATAATGCTAATCATGTTATTTTCCTTTCTATTAGGTATTGGAATAATACGAAATATTTCATATGTGTCTCTAATTACCAATGGTATTCTTATCTCAATTATTAAATATTTTTCTAATATTCTTGCTCTCGATTGAATCAATTTATAAATTTTATTTGTTTGGGTATGTATATTGGGTATAGGCAAGGTGACGTCTTTATATAGTTGACTAGCTATGTTACTAAGTTGCTCTCCCAACTGCTTAGGTGTTATTAAATGTGGATTGAATCGACCATGATATATATCTGTAATGGTGTCTAGTAACGTACTCTGTAAATTTTTTAGATTATTAAGCATGTTACTTCCGATGACAGCTCCTGCGAGTATTTCATTAATTATTGTTATATTTTGAATCTCTGATTGAAACGTATTTGTCGATTTATCCAATAAATTAATGTGCTGATTAATCATTTTATACTGCTTGCTAATTGTGGTCTCCACGCGCTTAAGAACGTTGTTTTCAGCTTCAATTATAGATGTTTGATTTTTCCAGTATGATGCTAAGTTTAATTGGTTAGTACGAAGTAATGTGATATCTCTTTGATATTGTTCTGCGAATCTTGCGTCCAGTACTCCGAACAGGCTATTTGCAAGAGAGCCGACACCGTTAATAAGACCTCGCCGCAGCCTTGCCGACGAAGTCAAAATATGCTGACCAAGTAACAGCTGATTGTAATATTCCAGTTCGTCGCACCCGTGACCTAATTGTAATAATAGTAACTCGCATCGTGTCTGCGTTCTTATTGTTTTGCAGGTTTGTTCGAGTGATTGTTTATACTTATTAATGGCTGCTATTCCTTCCCAATAAGGTTCCATATTGTAATATAGAATAAGTTTCCAATCGTCCCGTATTATTTGCATATTTCCAAACTTATCGAAGTATAAACCTTGATTGTCTCTTAATTTAGTTATATTTGAAGTCGAATATGTGCTGGATATAGTGATCATGAAGAAAAGCAAAGTCATGATCGTAGAACTGAGTCCCCGACGAGTTGTTATTCTTGTTTGTTTTTTCGTCGGTTCAGAGGATTGTTCCGATTGTATTTTTTCTGTGTTACTATCCCAAATTGTGCTGTTTACGGGCAATATTGATACCTTTGTAATTGGACGTTTGAGAATGCCATTCTTTGTTTTTAACGACACGACGCGCACGAATCCGTCCGTCCCGGGATGTAAGTCAACAACTCTGCCCATTGACCACTTTCCAGGCGGGATATTATCTTCATGAATAAGGACAACGTCATTTAATTTTATGTTTTCCTTAGAACGTGTCCATTTGCTTCTTGATGTTAACTGTGTTAGGTATTCAGCTCGCCATCTTTTCCATAAATCATTAAAAATCCTTTGCGTTAATTGCCATCTAGTTCTCAAATCCCTTTCTGTTTCGTAAAGTGTAAGTGTGGGCCCGTTAGTTAAGAAGTGGGATGGAGTTAAATAATTCATATCATCAGGATCTTCCGAAAGGGGACATAATGGTCTTGAATTTAATACCGCTTCTATTTGGGTTAAAAGTGTATACATTTCTTCATATGTTAATTTCTGTTCGCCGACTACACGTCTAAAATGATGTTTAAAACTTTTCACTGCTGATTCCCACAAACCTCCTGCCGAAGGCCATGATGGGGCATTAAAATGCCACTTTATTTGCATTTCACATATTTCCTTCATAAATTCCTCATTAAATATTTTCAGTAATTCTTGATATTCCTGACGCAATATTCTGTCAGCACCGACAAAGTTTTTACCGTTATCGCTGTACATATGCGACGGAGTTCCTCTACGCGCCGAGAATCGTCTCAGGGCCGCTAAAAATGATGATGTGCTTAAATCTGTTACTAATTCCAAATGTATCGCTTTTGTCGCCATACAAATAAAAACTGCTACGTATCCTTTAGTGGATCGGATTCCACGTCCTTTACTTGCTTTTATGTAAACATGCCCTGTGAAGTCTACACCACAGTGTGAAAAAGGACGAGATGGGTTACTCCGTGATTCCGGTAGATCTCCCATAATTTGATCCTGCATGTAAGGATTGATTTTTCTACATTTTATACATAATCTGATTTGCTTCTTAGTTGCTACATTACCACCAATAATCCAATATTTTTGCCGTATAAAACTTAAGGTTGTACGGGCTCCTCCGTGAAATGTTAACGAATGTGCTTGTTGTATTATTAAATCCGTTAGGCGACCTCTATGAGGTATTATTATAGGATGCTGCATGTCTGTACTAATATGAGAGTGTCTTAATCTTCCCCCAACTCTTAGTATTCCATTTTCATCCAGAATTGGGTTTAAGCTTAATATTTTGCTTTTAGAGTTTATCTTTAATCCCCTTTTAATGTCACTTATTTCCTTTGCAAACTCGTCTGCTTGTACATGCTTTATTATTTTATACATAGCCATTCGATACTCTTCTAATGTTATGTATGATGTTTGTTTGGTTTGCTTTCTTGATATAAATCTAAACACCCATGCTAATGTACGTATAACCTTTGTAAAAGAGCTATACTTAGTTAATAACATATTTATGATGCTACTATCAGTGGTATTTTGCTGAATAACAACATTTGCTTGCTTTTTAGTTTTTATTTCTTCTTGCGTTGAATATATTATTTTCCGATTTTCGTTGCTGCTTGTGAAAGTTGATAGCCATGCTGGACCTTGCCACCATAAGGGATGATTGATCAATTGAGATGGCAGCAATCCCCGAGTGGCACAATCCGCGGGGTTTTCTTCGGAACTTACATAGTTCCAACAATCAGAAGGCATGATATCCGTAATTTGTTGAATTCTATTTGCTACGAATGTTTTCCAACGACCGGGATCACCATTTATCCACCCTAAAACGGCTGTTGAGTCGATCCATCCGTATACTTTTATTTCATAATTTTCATATGATTGCTTAACTTGCGACATTAGATTAGCTAACAACAGTGCTCCACATAGCTCCGAACGAGGCATTGATAATGTTTTGCTGGATGGTAGTAACCTTGCTTTTCCCGCCACAACGGTGACTGTATTTTGATTTTTTATTTTACAGTATATCACACAAGCGTACGATTTACTTGATGAGTCACAAAATCCATGTAACTCGATGCTACAACCGGGCTTAGTTTGTAGCCATCGTGGTACTGTAAACTTGCTAATGTTCGGAATGTCTTCCTTTATTTTAACCCATTCTTTGTGAATATTTTCGGGAATTTCTTCATCCCAATTAATTTTTGATAACCAAATGGTTTGGAATAATATTTTTAATTGCGTAGTAATAGGCGTGAGCCATCCTAATGGATCGAAAAATTTTGAAATGTCCGATAAAACTAATCTTTTCGTGACTCTTTTGTTAGTTGAACTTAATTTTGATGTAAATGTAAAAGTATCCTGTGTTGGATTCCACTGTAATCCTAGTGTTTTTCTAGATTCTGGTTGCTTAAAATGAAGAGTGCTTTGTTGATTTTGATCATTAATTTGCCCTTGTAACAAATTAGGATTATTTGATACCCATTTTCGTAAATTGAATCCACCAGACTTTAATAAATTAATTAAGTCCCTTTGTAGTTCCTTTGCTGATGATAAAGTATGTGCTCCATGCAACAGATCATCCATATAGAATGACTGTTCAAGGATTTTTGCTGCTTCTTCATAATTATCTCGTTCATCGTTCGCTAACTGTCGTAATGTCATCATAGCGAGAAAAGGAGCGGCTTTTAAGCCGTATGTAACTGTAGTTAATTGATACTCCTGCAACTTATCCTTCGGATCATCTCTCCACACAATTTTTTGTAAATTCTGGTCATCCTCGTGCATCCATATATTTCGAAACATTTTTTCAATATCTGCTGTAAACGCGATTTTGTATTGTCGCCATTTTAATATTAATAATTGAAGATTTTGTTGTAAATTAGGTCCTTTATACATGAGATCGTTTAAACTCAATCCCGATGATGTAAGCGATGACGCATTAAATACGACTCGCAGTGACGTTGTTGTAGAATCGTCACGTAAAACACAATGGTGTGGTAAATAACATGATGGTTTCGTGTTACTTGACGGTTTCATGTGTCCCAGTTCAATATACTCATTTATAAACAATTTATATTCCATTGATAAATTTTTGTTTTTCAATAATTTTCTTTCTAAATATCCAAATTGAGCTACGGCCTTAGTTTTAGAATTTCCAAGATCCTTTTCAAAATTCGATTTTAAAGGAATTCTTACTTTATATTTGCCATCAGTCAGCCGTTCCGTTGTCGTTTTATAAAATTGAACACATTCCAAATCTTCTGATGATAATGATGACTCTTGCTCTATATCCTCAATTTCCCAAAATTTTCTTAAGTCGTCCATATTGGTTTGCACTATGTTACAATGATATGAGGTGGCACTTCCGCTCAGAATCCACCCAAGTTGCGTTAACTGAGCTGTAGGTTGCATCGTTTCTTCCCCTTTGATAATACCGTTTAATATAATATTTGAATATATATCAGCTCCTAGTAAAATATCAATCGATCGAGATATATTAAACTGTGGGTCCGCTAACTGAATGTTTTTAAGATAATCCCATGATGGAGTCTGGAAAGATCTATTAGGTAGATTTTTAACGAGATTGTTCATGATAAAGGTATTAACTGAGAATGTAAAATCGTTGTATAATGATTGACAGGACAATGTGACTCTGCCTTTACAATGTTGTTCCCTTTCTCCTACTCCGTATACAACTCCTGGGTACTGACTTCTTTTAAGCGATAATCTCTGCGCTGCGTTCTCAGTAATTAGGGACAATTGACTACCCTGGTCAATAAGAGCTCGCATGGTTAATTGAGTACCATCTGATGCTGTGACTTTAATCAAGGCAGTTGCTAAAAGAATTTCCGATATGTCGCCTTGTGAAACATTAGAAGCCTTTGTTGCGTCATTTTGTTGTTTGTTAGTCAATGGCCTACTTTGGGCAACGGTGTAAAATTTCGTACCGTCATGCAATAACGAATTATGTTTTCCATTACAAATTAGGCAACGTTTGAAAGAATTGCATTGTTTTCCATTATGCTTATATAAACAATTAGTGCATAGATCCAATTCTTTTGCCCTTTTGAACCTCAATTCAACAGGCATTGCTAAAAACTTTTCGCAATTAAAAATTCCATGTCCGTTGTTATTGCAAAATTGACATTTGATACCTGCTACATGTAATGATTTTACAAATTATTTATAATTACGGTTTGAATTATTACCGTATGAATTATAAAAATCAGATTTATTTTTCAATGCTGATGCACGATAATTGCTGTTGATGTTTTGATGAAACTTCGGCGAATTGTTTTCGGGTTTCTTTCGAGATGATTCGAGAGTTGTAAATTTACTCTCTAAAAATGTTAAAAAATCCTGAAGTTTTGGAAGTTCTCTTGGTTCTTTTAATGATTCCAAGTAATCCGAGTGCGTCTCTTGATCTAATTTTTGTGATAAAATATGAACTAATAATGGATCCCATGTGCTTACATCTATCCCAAGATTTTTGATTGCATTTATACTCTCTAAAGTAGTGTCGTGTAGGCGTTTTATTTGATTAATTGATATTTGTTGCATTACTGGAAGATTTAAAAGAATATTCACGTGGGATGAAAAAATTAGTTTTTTATTGTTATATCTATGATTAAGAATATCCCAACAGGTGGTATAGTTTTCTGTACTAATCGAAAGGTGTTGAATTAATCGTTCGGCCTCTCCACGAACTTTACTTTTTAAAAATTGCATTTTCTGCGCGTTAGATATGCATGAATTACTATGAATGACTTCTGTAAACAAATCTTTAAAGGATGTCCATTGATGATATGTACCACTAAAAATTGGAATCTCCATTTGCGGAGTCAGTTTCTCTTTGTGTGCCGTAGACCATATTTTGCTATTAATTGACTTTTTCATGTCACTATAAATCTGTTCGTAGTTTGTAAATCTTTCTTCGTATGCTTCATTTGAACCTTCCAACTCACTATCTAGCTCCCAATGTAATGAATCTATTACTGCCCACCTACTTTGTATAGTGTTGAGCAAATCTTCGTACTCCCATTTTTCCTTTAAAGAATCTACATTTATGTTCCTTATTGTACGCTGGAATGCTCTAAAATTACTGTATTGCTTTTTTAACAAGTCGTCCGTTTTGCTATTAACACCCTGATGTTTTTGAGGTGTCGAATAATATTCAACCGACGTACCAGGCCTTTCTGATATACCCTTATAGTTAATAATCATTTGCTTAGTATTTTTATAGAGATTTTCAGTTTTATCATAATGAAATTCAGTGAAATAATGATCACTCCTATCTCCCTTTTCGATTAATATTAAATGATTGTTTTGGTATTGAACCCAATATGAATCAAGGCTTTCGATTCTTCTTTTAATGTACTCATCTGTTTTACGCTCTGCGCTATCTTTTTTGAAATTAGACGCAAGTTTTTGAATGGATATTTGTATCTCATTCTGCTTTGCTATGATATCCTCCATGTTGAGGAAAAATTAAAATGAAATTGAAATAAAAGGAAAGATCTCACTTGTTGTGACCGATGCTATCCTCGATGCTGCGCTGAAAACTGTGTTCGATGACGCTATGCTCACTGCTGTGCTGGCTGCTATGCCCGAACCCCGATGACAGTATATTTACTGCTGTTCTGGATGCTGTGATTGATGATTGTATGCTCGCTGCTATGCTTGATGCTGTGCTGAATAACTCTCAGCTCTGATAATATGCTTGCTGTTATGCTTGATGCTGTGCTGAATAACTCTCAGCTCTGATAATATGCTTGCTGCTATGCTTGATGCTGTGCTGAATAACTCTCAGCTCTGATAATATGCTTGCTGCTATGCTTGATGCTGTGCTGAATAACTCTCAGCTCTGATAATATGCTTGCTGCTATGCTTGATGCTGTGCTGAATAACTCTCAGCTCTGATAATATGCTTGCTGTTATGCTTGATGCTGTGCTGAATAACTCTCAGCTCTGATAATATGCTTGCTGTTATGCTTGATGCTGTGCTGAATAACTCTCAGCTCTGATAATATGCTTGCTGTTATGCTGTTTACTATACTGGCTCCTTATGATGTTATGATATTATGCTCGATGTAAAACTGCTATGCTTGATGCTGAATGATTGTCACATAAAAGTGGATATAAATCGCCTGACGGTCACTGTTCCACACGTTAAAGTCAATCGCCGTGCGACACGTGGCCTTAGTCTCGCACTTTGACCAACCCGTGCGTATGGTCAATGTACTCGGAGGATGGATAATCCGCGAGTGAAGTTGCTCGAAGGACCAAAACGTTAAGTTTTTACTCCTTTGTTATTTGTTATAAATAATTATTCTTACAATTTTATATTAAGTGTAAACTATGTATATGTTTATCAATTGCTTTTGATTTCGGTCACATAAAAGATAATCTCGAAGTATAAGTCAAGATAAAACTCTGATATAGTTTATTTCTAACTGAAACCTCAAAATAAAATAACGATGTTCCTTTGAATTCTATATATTTTCTTTGTTTCTAAAGATGCACTTGCTTGTATAATATCTTGAATAACATCAATCTTAAGCCTGCATCCTAGCCAACTTGTTTGCTTAGCTTTTGCTTAGCATATCACGGAGCAGCCACATTCCTACTGAGAGAATAAATGTGACTAATATTGAGCAACCTACCTTCTTTCTTCCGTTATACTATGTTGTTCTGAAAAAGACTTTGTATGGAAAACTTAGTGTTGAAATTTGCTTGTTTTGTTTTAGGTTATGGAGACCTTTTCACGTTCACACGTTATACCAAGCTCGCTTTACTCGCTTGTTCATGTTTGCGTTGCCGGTACTTGTCAGACAAACTCTTACTTTGCTCCCCGCGACTTTGTGATATGGTATTGTCTTTGGAGTCTGTGAGAAAATTGTGTGCATTTCGCTACCACTCGACAGGGGCAGGATTCCTTTTGCTTAAAATTATAAAAGACATGAGCGGCTGTATTCAATTCTATTTAAGTTAAAATGTTTATGTCATGTATCTTTCATATCGACAAAATGTTTCATTTATTTAATAAAGCTATAACAAAATGTAAATACTAATACTGTAAAGAAGTTATAGAATTTTTAATGAATTAATATAAAGTTTGAAACTTGAGTGGAATATCTTCAGTGTGGCAGTGGAATATCTTAATTGAAATGCAACTAAAACGCATAGTAATATCCGAAAACTTTGAAAACACTGGAAAATGTTGGATATAATTATAGGATATCATTATGTTAACTCTTTAATTTTACAGAGTCTAGTTTGGCAAGGTTTAGTTGCTATACCAGATTGTATGAAAATGTATGACTAAATTGAGTTATAATATTAAAAAATAGCTTTTGCGTACACGACATATAGCGCACTTTGTTTTGGAATCTACGTATATTTATATACTTCTCAACAAATGCTCGTTTAAAGTAATAAAATTCAAGACTATATAATGAAGATAAAAGATAAGATGGAGTCTATTGAATCGCTCAACTACGTCAATTTATCATAGCGATACCAGATATCTTTCAGTGAATTTTGCAGAGACATCAAAGTTTTATCGGGACTCTTTGTCAATGCAAACTTTGATGGAAGTATCGAACTTAAGAGAAGACAAAAACTATATTGTTCGCATCAACAGCAAGTATTAATTTATGGAACTAAGATAAATGTGAAACGGGATAAGAAATTTACGATCGCTTCAATACTTAAGTTTATTTCGATAAAAGGTCTAAAAATTTAAATTTCACAGCCCTAACAATATTTCAAGACAGATGGCTCGCGGCTCTATATTCAGATATCCAATAAAGAGAAGCTACATTTTTATGGGCTATTCGAAGGGTCGCCCACTTTGAATACCTCAACTTGGGCTTAATCTTTTGCCGAGTATTGTAATGACGTTGGAACTTATCCGAATCTTTATAGACCTGAGCCCGTACTTGGTTCGTTTTATATCGTTACCGTATCCAAGTAACAACATTTTAACAGTTTCAAATATTTAAACACCTTCATCTGATGTTTGTGAATAAAAATCTGAATAGTTACCAATTTACTTGCATAACATGTTTGATTTTTCTCCATCGTAGCATATTCTTGATAACAAGCACTTGGATACTGCTTCCACTATTATCCCATTAATAACGAAGCAGCGCAGGGACCTCGGATAATAGACTACGGTTATAGGGAGGGACCTCTCGTTGCTGGCTATAATCTCGGCTATGGTAGGCAGCGAAGAGGCCTGGCAGGCGGTGGCCGCTTTCGCCGAAGCGGTCATCAGCGCGAAGGAGGCGGCGGAGCGGGCCAGGGAGAGCCTATCTGGCCTCTGTACAGCCATAGGCTAGGCGCCGGGAGACGTGATCCTGGGTGGTAGACGGGGACTTCTGTTGCCCGTTGATGGGATCAGTACGGTGCTGGACCCTCTTGTTCGAGGTCCGAGTGGACTAGCGCCGGCAGGGTCGCGAGGCAAGCTCCCGAAATACAGTGGCTCTGCCTAGGTGGCGTGGATGAGGAACCAGGGGTTTTAGTGGGTCGAAACCCCACATAACCCGGTCAAGTCCCCGCTCAGCCGGGTATCTGTGAACCGATTTCCCCTGGGAAAACAAAAAAAAAAGGGACCTCGGATAATGTTGCCAGCTCAACAGGGGATTTATCTTAATTGCTTTCTAAATGTCAATATTGCTGATAATTGCATGTGATCCTTAGGTATTCTATATTTAAAATGTATAAACACAAGCATATTAGGTAAAAATTCAAGTTTATTATTTATGACTATTCAGATAATAATTTTTTTTTACTCATTTAACTCAGAGATACGTACACTTAAAATAAAACATTACTTTTTTTTCTAATAAAATGGAAGCAAAAATAAGAATAAAAAACATTACCATCGATATTTACGAATAAAGTAACAATGAAATCTCAAGAGGAATGAATATTCGTGAGGAAGGTTAAATAATATATAGCAAAAGAACAAAAAATATATAAGAATTAAAATTAAAATGAGTGGATTTATTTCATATACATTTTCGAAAGTGCAGCTATTTACTCTCTTATTGTATTGTCTTTGTAGTCATCCGTAAAGAAAATTAATAGTTATATTTCAATTTGCCAGAGAATTTCATAATTTGGTTTATATGAAATATTTTGATGTACATAAATACGACGTATTCTGATAAAGTATATAACGGTCTTTTGTAGAATTTTTCAAAAAGATAACAATATTATGAACGGAAAACTCGAAGTTAATTACAAAATTTATCACAAATAATTTATGAGCAAGTTAATTGAGCCAACGTAATTTATTCATATAATACAGCTAACACACTAAATAAAAAAAAATATCGAGGTCCAAGCTGCCAAGGAAATAATTAACATAATGAAAAAATATTATGCTTGCAATTCCAGAATGAAATTTTATTATTCTATTTAATGTTTTTACAAAAATGTCTAAAAGTGAAACTGAATAAAATTGTTGTTTCTATAAAGTACGTCATACCATTTAGATTGAAGCGTATAATAATAAGCTAATTATTTTTTAATGGAAATATGTGTATCAAATGGCCACGTCGACTGACGATTAACGATATCATAATATTAATTTTAATTCCTCCTTACTAAGATGTGTGATTTAGATTTAAGTTTTATAAATATCAATCGTTAAATGCCACATGCTTTCCAAATATGGCACAGATCGAAGTAAGAGAACTTCGATAGCAATGAAATATGGAGGCTGTTATTGTTTCGCGAACTTTCCCGTCGCGCTCTGAGTTATCGGTCGCGTATTTCATTTTATTTAATAAGTTTATTTGTGAAATGTGAACATTTGTTCGTAACTTTTATTGTAATAACAAACTTTTGTTTATTGCTAATAAACAGACCATATATTAGATGTTCATATATAAGTTGGATATAATGTTTGTATTCAACATTTACTAGTACTTTGTGTTCTTTGTGACCAGGAAAATGTTGCTCCAGCATTTGACCATATATTTTTTGTGTTGCGTTATTTCTAGAATTTAACATTGCTTTTATGCCTCTTAGAATTCCTTTCACAACTTTTAGTAGAAGCTTTAACAGACTAAAATAAAACTGATATTTTAATTGAGTTCTCAGTGGTTTAAAAGAAATTCGATGTTGAAAACACTTTCATAAATTTACTATAAATTGTATATGTATGTATTATAGTGAAAACACCATTACCTGATCCAGAGACTTTCTTTAAAAATCCGCTGAGAATGCAAGCTACGCCGAAAACTTCGGCCTTCGGCATCCAAATCTCAGGGGACACCGTCATATTCACGATAAAGTGAACTAACACGTTTAGCTTTCGGGCCGGACTTTTCACAGCGAAATCCCTCGCGCATTACGATGTAACTATCTTGACTTCAATAATATGAAATCAAGAAATCGCTGGGATATTTAAATTAAATTCTGGTATATTATATTTCATTCAGCTAGCGGTCTTTGTGTTATTGTTTACTTATATATTAAAAATATAATTTGGTAAATGCTTCTGCTCCTTTATCTTTCTTGTGTATAGTATGTACTTATGTAAGTGAAAAACTCATTCACAGTAAAATAAGAATGTTCAATGTGGAGAAGTGGTAATATTAATCTATTGAAATGTATGATGTAAGGTATGACGTATATTTGAATTAAAAATACCAAAAAAATTTAAACAACAGACGTTTAAAAAAGCACATTACATTCGTTTAAACTTTGCATTTTTTCGTATCGAGAAGCGAAAGAAAATGCAAGGGCGACTTCCTTTTGTTTTCATCAACCATGCTTCATTTTATAACTCTCAGCAAAGGAAAAATTTCAATTACAGCAAAAATATAAAAGGTACAAATTTTAAGATTTAAAATTCTTTTTTCAATGTTGGAATTTTGTTACGATGTTTTATTAATATAAATACATAAGTTTCTTCAAAGTTGCATTCCTTTTTAATTTTGTTGTATGAGAAAACTCCGAACTTTTATACTTCTGTTTTTTAAATTGAGAATAAAATTAAAAAGATGGTGTAAAGCGTTTATTATTTAACTACATATATAAGTCTAAACAAAAAGTCATTTATATAAAAACTGGAAATTCTTGATATGACTATAATATTAATTGAAAAATAAAATTGTGGCTTTTTCATTTGAAAATGTGTAGTATATTTACTACCACTTTTTTCTTTAAGTTTTACTTATACAAACATTATTAGTTTATACATTTACGTATACATTTTAGTTATTTAATGTGTTTTATCCCATATTTTAGATAAATAACTAAAATTAACAGTTAAAATGACAAAATGAATCTAAAAAGAACTTATTAAGTATACAAGGAGTTTATAATTTAATGGTTTTAATAACCAACTATCCTTAAAAAAAACATATGTATTATGCGATTGTAGTTAAAAATTGTTTCAAAGTCATTGAAAATGTATTTGAACAATGGTTGAATAAAAAAATTTGAACTTCACATACAAATGAAAATGAATAATTTTTACAATTATACAAATCGCCAACGTTTTCTCATTTAATAGATATGGAAGGCAAAAGCTTGGCAGCTCTAAAAGGCTATACGTTATTTAATTAAGGCTTTCAGTCACTTTTCGTTTATTGCATCAAAACATTTTCTCACAAAAATTAATTTCGTTTTCGTCGGCGTTTTCTAATTAACTGTTTACCCTTTCTGTGCGATGGCCGATGGCGTTGATTAATCTATAAAGATGGGTAATTCATTTTCCTTTTTATTATAATTTTAAACATTTTGATTATCTTGGTTTTCTAATAACTTTATAATAACGCTAGCACTGACGATTTTAAACAATGTTTTAGTGTCGATGATTTGATATTTTTACCAGTGGAGATATGGATGGCATAGAAACGAGTCAAGGATAGTAAAATTCCATGATTGGGAAAGGCTATAGCTCTGGTAATAAATTATATATAGAAAAGTTTAAACGTTTTAAGACTTAAAAAAAAAATTAAATTAAGATGTTTTTTTTAATTTATTTTTTTTCATTCAGACCCAGTCACTTATGTTATTTGATTAAAATATACTCTTCTATAATTTTGTCGTTATGTATTTAGAATACATGTACATGAAATTTGAAGAATATATATATTTTTAATAATAATAAAATGTATTAATATGCTAAATATATTTAACTTTAGATCAAAACATCTCGGATCCAACAAGTTAGAACTAGCAGCAGACGTGCACGTAGCAGCTAAATTGTAATGTCCCATTTCATGTCCTAATTACACCGCATTGTGTACATACCTCGCCTGCTGTTGTAGGAATTGGCAACAGGAGCTATTGGTCTCTTGGTATTTACGAGAAGCCAGGACAGAACATATGAGTAAATCACAGTTTTATTCAACAAAATTTTAAATACCTCCTCTAATATCAAACCATTTTTGGAAATTTGTTTCTATACTAATATGCTAAATTTTCCTTACGTTTATATAAAAGAAGGAATCAAGATACAATTTATTTCACAAAAGACAAAAATTGAGGGAAGTTTGGGAGGGAGACGGGTGCAGTTTTTCGAATTGCTATATCAGTTTCCTACAGAAATATAAAAGAATAATTATTATTTTAGCATTAATATAAAAGGTATAACGTTTTCCTTGATGTGTATTCAATAAGTTTTTGTGTATTGAAAATCCATCATCGATCGTATTTATAAACTTTTAGACGGCATCCATAACCATTGTGGCCTTTGAGTGGTTCTTTATTTAAATGACGTCATAAAGAAATATCGTATCTGTAATATCGGACCATCTGTCGGTGAAAAGAAGGGAACTTTCGGCTACGGTTTATGGCTCCACCGTGCTCGCCGATATTTAGTATGAAAATGTTTTTTGATGTCAACTGCCATTCATTTTTATTATAACGATCTAAGTTTTTCTAATTTGTTCGTTTTCGATAACTTATCGTTATATTAATCGCGTTAAGTTTGACGATCTTGAACGTTTTATTGTGGTTACCTACCGTAATGCTTGGTTAAATTGTTATATACTTTTTTACTTCAAACGTCCTTGAAACAGTATAATAATTGTGAGAATAAAAATATATCACTGAAGCTCGCTTAATAATACGCAGAATTGAGAATGGACAGGACATAGAGCTTGGAACAGTTTATATTAAATATTAGCCTCATTCCCTCCGTGATTCAACCCGTACGTCGAAGAATTATTGATGAAGTGCACGATCTATCCGACCGCATTCGGAGAGAGCTCACAGTATCGCGATTGAAACGTTTATTTTCATCTCCATGATATAAGCATATATAAGCCTGTTATACAGTTTACATACTTATGTATAACGCCCTGATACATCATTAATAGCCGATACACTTCACTTTGCATATATTCTTTTTTATAAATATTAATAAAATTATTTTATGTGTAATGAAACATATAGCTGATTGCTTCATAACTTAACATCAAATAATTTGAAAAATTTTTCATTCATAAATTTCCAGTTTCTAAGAATAAAACTAAAAATTTGATGGAAATCTTTCCAGTACTAATATTTTAATGCTCGCAGAAATGGTGGTCTCTTTATAAATTTAATTTATTTTATTTAACTTATATAGAAAACGTGTAGTCCACGTTAATATTATATTAAAAGTAATCACAACTTTATATCCCGCTGAGGTAATAATGAACAGTGAATGAAACAGTTGGGCGTTTTAATAGTTTGTCCGACTGGTCCATAATATCGAAAGTTTCTGAGCCAATATCGTTGTGTGTGTGGCAGCTAATAAAAGATAAAGGCAGCTGTAACTCGTTTCCAAGTTCAACCTCGCTAGTTAAGCCTTGTTATAATTTTATCTCGCCTTTTCTCTGCCTCTTTATTTATGATCGTGATATTAAATTACATGTCGCTTAATGATATAAGTTTGGTGAAAAAAGTAGTATTATATGAATTAGATTTCTATTTTTGAGGCTGCTTTTAGTCAGCAATGTGTAATGTTGGTTATATGATAAATAAATTTATATTGTTTTTGGTCTAAATTATTGTTTGGATACAGATTTTTGCATTTTTTCATTATTTTCAAGTTTACAAACATAACCTGCATTTTTCATAATGGAAACCACGTGGCATTCTTTATATTCTTATAAAGTTAGTAACTTTAATTGCCAACTGGAATAGTTAACCCCATCGAAAATAGGCATCATTATATCTGCTATTTTTGCTTGTTTAGCCATTTTGACGATAATTTAAGCTCTTTTCTGTTTTTCGTTTTGCCAGCAGAGAATAACGTTAACCTTGAAATTCACGATCGTATTCACCTTTTCTCTTTGCTTGTATTACTTCTAATTATACTTTTTCATTGAATTTTTCTTTGAACCACGCTTTGCTACCATTTCAAAATACTTAGATGAAATAGAACCCTTTTTTAATGACCTCCGTATATTTAATCAAACTTCAACCGACAAAACTATAATACGTCTGTTCATACACAGATTAAAAATATTGCGCGTTAAAATAAATTATAACATTTACTTATATTCAACAAGAATATTAAATCTGATGAATGAATATGGACGATCTCTTAAATTAAATTTTGTCATAAATAACATATATGCGTTAATTTAACTACATACATTGGTTTAATTTTTTTTTAAGTTCAGTAAATAGGATAATTCATTCGTCACATGCATCTGTTCCCTATGCAGCCGTTTCGCACCTGTATTAATAGAAATATTTATAGTCTTTTGGACAACTAATGATCACAGGTGAAGTCAATCATAAAAAACCTTTAGGAAAGCTAGTGAATGCCGGTTGAACATTTATTTTCACTTCAGGGGTTTAAACAGAGCACTATAGCATAAATTTAACGTTTACTGAATATTCAAGAACACTCAAGTTTATGGATAAAAAATTGGCTGAAGAAGTTTATTTTGGACTCAGTAAAAATGTTGAATGTGTCAAATAATGTATTATGATTAGATAAAATGGATAAGACTTTGTATTCTATTTCTTATTGAAAATTATGTAATTAAAAATGCCATAAATGAAAGGGAAAATATTACACAAATAATTTAAAGACAGTTAGGGTATATAAAAAAAATTCATATATTTTTTTGAAAATCTTATTTAAAAAACAACTATCTTATAAATATCGACGTAGCATTCAAATAAGAATCAATGTTTCATATTTTTGCAATATATGTAATAAGGTTTTTAATAGTTAAAATTTTATTAAAATACAGAATAAATATTATTAAAAAATATAATAAGCAAATCAATGTAACATGTTAGGTAATCTAAACGTAAGGACATCATGTCTGCAGTTTTATCAAGGTTAGTACAATCGAGGCTCTTAAGTGGTTATTGAATAGCTCCCGACCTTTCTGGATTGGGAGGCAGAATAGATTTGATAGAACCAACCATTATATTTCCTAGTCGATTGCGTTATCTCGGGTCAGACAGAGGGTACAAACGTGATACACCAATATTACTTGAAGTTTACAATTCTTTATCCCATTTGTAGTCAAGTTGAAAAATAGTAACATGACCTACGCTATGGTTTATTAATATTTTCTACATCATCTAAATGATTATTACAGAACTCAATTTCTGGAACATTTATAATTTATATTTATATTCAGATTCATCTGAATTTTGATATAAAAAAAAATCAAATTCATAGTGGATTTAGGAGTTTTCATAGATTCGATCGACTTTAAGAAACAATTTTGGATACAATTTGCATGTAAATGTTGAAGTGCGTAACGTATTTTTCTTTAAATGTTCGCTATAAGGATTTTATAGAGTATGTCCTTTAGTGAAACTACGATTGTTGGTTATTTTATATTTTTCAGACGTTTCTAAAATTACTTTCATCTCGTCTGTTCATAATAACGATAGTATTATAAGGCAGTCTAAACGTTGGTAAAATATACGAATATCATTGTTTCATTTAAAGATATTCTATTGTATGAAGTGCTCTCTGCTATCTTATTATACTGACGTAGGAGTAACTGTATTTCAACTAAAGTAATAAATTAATTTTGAACTATTTCACTTAAGATGTAGTTATTCATTCAGTTATAGCTGCATAGGAAGGGGTGGAAAAGGAATGGAGCTAGCTTCATCGTTCCATGAAATGCCTTTTTGCAAGATTTAATATTCAAATCAAGAATTATTATCTAATAACCTTTTTTCTTTGGAAAATTTACAGATAATCGAGTTGTGCCCTCGCATAATCCTCAATACCGATTCACTCGAGGATTTGGCAACAATATGTCTTTAAAGCTTTGTGTGATTACTGATAGACGAAGTAAAGGCCTAATTTTAAAAGCCCCCAAAACCTGCATCAAAATAAAACTTCATTC
The DNA here is from genome assembly GCA_916720795.1 of Danaus chrysippus. Lineage (NCBI taxonomy): Eukaryota > Metazoa > Arthropoda > Insecta > Lepidoptera > Nymphalidae > Danaus > Danaus chrysippus. The sequence continues at coordinate 16,341,099 of CAKASE010000049.1, read as the reverse complement.
AGCAATTTTTTTAACAAAAATATTACAAATCATTTGATTCGTTATTATATATGTACAAATAACGCACTGCATGCAGTTTATAAATATAATTGTTTTTATTAAATCAAAATGAATTGATTATGATATTTTGTTGGATGAAATTAATAGCTAACCACAATTTCAAATTACTACAATTTATTTATTGGAAATATTATAGCTTAGGTGTATTCATTACTAAGAATAGCACTATATCAGCTAATCCTGGTAAATAAAAATACCTTCAACTATTTAAAAGTAGCTTTAAAGTTGCTTAGAATTTATATCTATTATATTGGTAACAAGGTGCTTAAATGAAAACTTGTAATCGTTATGTCGTACCAATGAACAGGCTCGTCCCTCAGAATTACTTGCCTCAATCATTAATTAAACTAGCCTTTTATCACGCTTGTTAAACACCCTTTTCGGTTCCGATGAGGTCGGACCGAGGGATTTATTTCGAATCTGTTTAGAATCATTGTCTTTATTGTTAGTTACGGGAATTTCTTGTAAATGCATAGGTACCATTTAGATTAGGACGATTACTATAAAGCATTGTAATTGTTTCTGTTCAGTAAATTTGATTTTTTTTTAAAGTATTGATTGTGTTCCATGACAAAATAAAAATAAAAAGAAATTTACTTTGGTTTTACGTTTCGTTATATTGTATCGTCAAAATCTTTTTAAAATATTAAAGAACAATTTCACTAACCAGGGACAAAAATTAGCGATTTGTGGTATTCTATTTCCTTTCAACTTATCTACTCAAATTTCGATTCAGAGGATGGTAACGAGGTTGCTTAGGAAATTTGTTCAAAGATTATGTTTGTTTAAACTGAAAAGATACTAAATGGATAAATATAAAAAGTATGTAGAATTTTAAAGTTTAATAACTCATTGTTTGAATATAATATATTTACAAGATTTTACGTTTTAGATATAAGAACGCTGTCACATCGTTTTGGATGTGGCCACGTTTGCGGTAAAGTAACCGATGCCTATCGTTAATACAAAAAATATAGTTTTATTATAACTCATTGATTAACTAAGTTTAATGTAGAACACCTCAATTTTTTTTACTTATTGAATGAATTTAAGATAAAGCTCTTGATATTAATTTAAAGTTTCGAATAAATTAATATTAAATTTAGGACACATAAAAAATAAATCCTTTTCAAAATAAAAATATAAAAATGGAAATATAAGAAATATTAAATCTATGTAGAATCAACAAACGAATAATGTTTTTGATACCAAAATAAATAGGAAAAAGTACTTAGAGGTTTTTATTCTATGTAAGTACTTAAATGGATTTTCTTACACGGATCAAAAAACAAGTTTTAATTGAATGAAACATATTTCGACTTTTAGAAAAAAGTTTATAAGGATAATTTTCGTATTAATTTCAAATTAAAGATTCTTAAGGAAAGTGTTTCTTATAAAAATATAGACTGAAAGGTAATAAACAGCCTTGAATATCAAATAAACAGTCTTTGTAAGTTTTAAGATTCGAGAATTTTAGTCAAGATCCATCTATGGTACAGATATTTAAAACGTGAAAGAATTTTGAATGTTAGGTTACCAGAACTTCACCGCTACTGTGTAAAATGATCCCAAGAATAGGGCGAGATGTGAAGTTTAAAATACACCACTCTGTTAGAGTTATTCCATGAGTTTTTTAATTCTTAGAAAAGTATGAGAAATTCACATCTCTTTCACCAAAACAATATTGTACAAGGAAAACGACAGTTGCCTTTGGTGAAAAAATTGTTTTAATCTAAAGATTTTATTATAACTTATTATATACATGTCACTGTTTCCTATGGAAAAAATTAAAAGAAGTTCTTTGTTATCGTCACAAGATAGAAAAGTGAAATTGCTGGTTGATAAGTGCTAATATTTTTAATTAACAAAATGTGCGAACTGACGGTTAACTAAAATCTGTTTGGATGTGTAGGCAATCATACATTACCATGATAAAAATAAGAAAACAGGTCTGATTCCTAGACAACGAATAATAGTAAAAATAATTTTAGTCTCATGTGCTACGTCTAATTGTTGCATGTTGTTGAGGCCAATTGGTAATAATTCAGTATAATGTTTCAGCTTAAATATTTATGAACGCTTTTCAATTACCATCGCTATAGAATCAAATCTCTATTTATAAATTTTGAAATGACACAAATCCTGCCGATTCATTGAGCCATTTATTATTATATCAAAATATTCATATTTATTATGTCAAAATAATTTTATTGCGATAATCATTACAAATTGATTATGATTAACATTCGTTCAAATATCTTTGATGATCTATGCAAAATATAATAAATTTATTTTGAGATTAAAATTAAATAAATTTTACGGTCGTATTTAATGAAATTTATTCTAATTTTCTAATAAAAAAATAGTATTGCTATCATTTATTACGTCTACTTTGTTTATATTCATTTTTTATAAAGAAAAGTAATTCAAGTGAAGGAATTGTCAATTGCAAAAGAAACTTAAGATAAAAACAAATTCAAGAAAACAAGAGATCCGTTTTTGCCCAGAAATTGCAACACCAGTTTCCTTTATTAATAAAGTTAAATAGCAATTTGGTTTCCAAACAGTAAAGAATGTTTGTTTTTTAAGCGAATTGCAGCAATCCAAAGTTGATGGTAAAAAAAAGCTTTTCTTTCTTGGCTCTCAAGTACACTTGTAATTGAAACAATAGATGACAATATAAAATAAAATTTACGAAATGAATTCTGTCTGATTTTTTTATTTATACTTAAAAAAGTTTTTTATGTCTTTTATTAAAAAATATTGCGTTTTAAAATGTGAATATAAAAATAGATGTATTTTCAGGAATATTTTTCCTTGTCTGTTTGAAATTAAATATCTATAAATACATCTAATGAAATTTTATTGTAAATATTTTTATGAGAAGACAACGTAATAAAGTTTGAGTTTAATTGAAAATATGTGATTCATCCAAATTTCAGATATCTAACTAATCCAAATGCTCGAAATTGTTATCCCCTGTTGATATTTTAATAGGAAAATACATAATGAATAAAGTAATTATGCCACCAGTTATCAACTTTTTCTTATCAATTAAGCAAAAAAATATCTAATAGACAAATATTAATGAAATATAAATGAAAAAACCAGAGTGTGTACATATATAAAAGCGCATTTTATAAATATCTTCAATCATTGTGTGTGTCATAAGTTTGTATATGCACTAATGTAAAATGACATCTTCTGAGGGTTTATTGTATCTTTCCAAGAAATATTATAAAATATTAAGAGTGATGACTTTCAAATGTTTCACACCAAGAAAACGCTGTCTAAGTTCATATATACATTACAAATATTAAAAAGGGGTTTGTTTCTGTTTAAAATAATCAAATATAAACATCGTTTCCTGAAATGTTATAATAGTTTCCTTCAAATAGGTTTGTTTCCACTAGGAATGAGCAAGAATTCCACTGAGAGTAAGGATTAAGTTTGTAACTATTAAGAAATAAATATTTAAAAATGAAAACAGTTTATCAAAAAGATAAATAATATTATGAGAAAAAAATCTTTAAAAAATAGGTAGGTATTGACAGTGAAGGGCAATCAGAAAACGTGACGTCGCACAGTCCTAAACATCATGTGACATTACTTATATTGTTTATACTTTCATAGAACACAATACACAAAATCCATAATTTTACTACAAAGTGTAAAAGAGCACATTAAAATTTAAGAAACTTTTATATAAATTTTAGCTTTATATTTAATATTTATGTTATAAATTAAATGCCTTTCTAAGTCTACAAAAGGAGCTTATAATGTTGTAGAGATTTCTTTTCTCACTATTTGTTAAAAAGGAGCAGATTTAAGTTGTAGAGCAACGAAAATGCTTTTTATTTTTTAAAAACATACAAAAATATTTTTGAATTTAAAATAAACATGATAGGATTTATATTGAAAAATTCGTAATAAGACAGCTTAACTGGTAAATTGACTGGAATGCAATATTCCGAAGGTTCTAGATCAAAACTTGCTACTGTCAGCTAATTTTATATTTTAAAATTTTTAAATTGAAATATTAACTCAACAATGCCTTATAAGTCCAACAAATCAAACAGCTATCCAATTGAAGACTAATAATTGATATATAGGTTTCGACGAAACAAATTAGAAATACATTTTGACTGAAAATTTTTTTGTCCAGCCTGACACTTCTATGTAACCCCACTAACGGTATCCGACTGGTCTTGACAAAGTTATGCACTTGACAATTATTCGCTTTTGCATTTACGTTATTTAGCTTAACATATGTCAGAACGTATTAAAAATATTAAATATCCAATGCTGTGATTAATAAGCTAGTATAAGCTTTTTCGAAGTATTTTAAAATTTTATCATGATTTATTTTTTATTTCATATTATTACATCATTAATATTATTACGTTTTTTGGATTTTATAACATAGCAATATATAAATAATTTCATGACTTCAAAAATACATTTTTGGGTATCAAAAATACATTTTTTATATCTACCAAAAAATATTTTAAGCATTATTAAATTTGAACGTACGTCGTTTATAAGGGGGTTCTATTATCACGATTAAAGTTAATTGAAACAAAAATCACTTTTATTATATAAGAAAGTCTTATTTTAATATCTTGTTAAGTTTTCAGCTAAGTTCAATATTTCAGCTGCGCAAATTTAATAGTTGGATGGATGAAATGACTTTTGCAACTAATATATGTATTCATTCAATTCACTTTGTGTAGATGCATATTAAAAGTTTTTATTCTTACATGACTCTCAGGAAGTAGTCGTTGATATCTTTTAGAGTCTTCTCAACTAAAAGATTTTAAAAAGCAAAACGCCAACGTCGACGAGAACAATCTGAACTAAAGCATTTTCATTAATTTTAACATTCAAGAGAACTTAGTAAACGCGTACGTTTTAATTATATATTTAATGAAGTTCTATTATAGTTTTAAATGCATTATTTTTCCCAATGAAGTAATGTAGTTGCTAACTTAGTTTATGATGATAGCAGTCTGTTAGAGCTGCCAATTCAGCTTTATGGACCTAATAACAATTTCAGTTAAAACGCTGAATAAGATAGCAGTTTACGGATGACCGTAGGATAATCGTGTGGACAGAATTTAATCATTATGTTGATGCCGTATTAATTATCTTCGTATAATACTCTAAATTCTAAGATTTACTTGTTGTTCTTGAGATATCAAAATATCTTTACTATTATATTATTGTGAGGAGCATAAACTCTTAATAATTAGCAAAATATTACTCATTTAATAAATATTTATACCATAGTTCTAAATAAAAGCACTCAAAGAAAACAAGTGTATTTATTATTTGAATATAATTTTTATTAATCAAAAAAGTTGCCTGTATATTAATGTGTAATTTACTATATTTAAATTAAATTTAGTATGGGCTTAGTGTTAATTTATGAGACGTCGTCATATTGATAAAAACTTTGCTGTCCATCGAAATTATTTTGCCTCGTAATAGTTAAGGGAATTGGAACATAATCAAGCAAAGAGCCTAAATTGAAGCGTATTATTTAGTTTCTTGCGTAATGGCTTTTCACAGGCTAAAAATATTTTATTTAGAAGTATGAATAGTAAAAAGTTTTTGTTAATTGAAACTATAACATGTACATATATACTTTTATACATATGAATGTGCATGTGATGGTAAAAAATAAAACTAAGTTAGTATTATTTTCTTAATTATTTTAATTTAACTTTTATTTGTTGGTTGAAGTTTAGGTATATTAGGATAATGGAGTCTTTGTGAATTTTATTTCTTTCATAGGTTTAAAAAACAGACTAATATAAAATTTTAAATTTATGATTAAGTTTACAAACTCCGATGGAGCAATAAACATGAAACATACCGTTTAACTGATTAATGCTAGTAATTTTTTTTTGCCAAACACATATATATATTTTTAGAATCTTGAGTGGAGGTAGATTAAAAAAAAAAACAATAACTTTACAAATCAAATTATTTACTTCTATAATCTAATTTTCATAATCAAAATTAACATGACAAACAACCATTAACTATCAGCACTATAACACAATTAAATAACGAACAGCAAATGTGAATAATTACGACTCACCGCAAATTACGCCGATCACCACTTACACAACCTCACTGTCTGAAATATCGCCGCCAAAATGACCAAATAGCGCTTGCGCAGGCGGTTTTATAATAGTGAGTGGGTGACGTCATAATTCGCAGTAGATTACAATAGTTTATGCTAATACGGCCTCTCCTGATCATGCGCCGTCCTCGGATGCATCTCCAGAGGAGCCAGAGGTGGATTGGCAGGATCAGACAGTCCAGCCTGATCATTCTCGTCAGCAATGCCCACAGGATTAGTGGGATCAGCACGTTCAGTTTGATGGTCATCATCAGGAATACTCGCGGAGTTGGAGGGTCCAGCTTGAACATCGTCATCCTCATTGTCATTGCCTGATGGTGGGAAACAAGGGTTAGTTGCTAGGTCACAAGTTAAAATTGCCTAAACTTTCATTCATCGCTCTTTCAAGGCCCCCGTTCAATGAGACTCATTAAGCTATTTGTAACTAAATTCTTTGCTAGCACACGTATTTACACACATAACGGCATACATCATCTATCATATGTGTTGCAACACTCAATCGTTCTCAAAACCTATACACGTTAATAACGTGTCTGCAAGGCCGAAGCCTTATACACATACGGCGATGTGTCTGCCAGGCCGAAGCCCAATACACGTACAACAACGTGTCTGCCGGGCCGGAGCCCAATACACGTACAACAACGTGTCTGCCAGGCCGAAGCCCAATACACATACAGCGATGTGTCTGCCAGGCCGAAGCCCAATACACATACAGCGATGTGTCTGCCAGGCCGAAGCCTAATACACATACAGCGATGTGTCTGCCAGGCTGCTTCTCGCATACATGTCTATGCGAAACACAGCACACCAAAAGCGAGTCCTTACTTCACTTGACCCATACAACTCGCATGAGTCGACATCTCTCTCACCACACCGTAAGTATGTGTATGAAAGCCACTGAAACATATAAACATTAGGAACTCACTTTCAAAAAATGCAGTACAACTCTCGGGACACCACTCTCCTTTCCATGGCACCATGTATTGTGCAGCCGCTTGCGTGGTTTTACCACGGGCGCCGCATAACAACTTCAGTTCATAACGGTCACATGGTAGAACCTTGGTAACACGGTAAGGGCCTCTCATGCCCGAATCAAGTTTGCCAGTAGATTGGGAATTCTTTATGACAAACGCCTGGTCATTCACTTGAAATACTCTGGGAGGGTGTCGATGACGGTTCACGTGATTATTCTGCTGCCCTTGATTCCGTTTTAAAAGTGACCTCGCTCGACTACGGGCGATCTCACGCATTGCTTCGTGGTTTGGCTTTGAATTTTCGACGGCAATGTCACGGACTAGCGCACGAATTACTGGAGTGGTCGCATTAGTACCAATCAACAAATAGAGTGCCGAAAATTGAGTAGTTTTTTGTTTCGTGACATTTAATACTAATTGAATTTTAGCAATTACATCTGACCATTTCTTATTATTGTTTCGGCTCTCTACTCGAATTAGGTTGAGAACGGTTCGCACATACCGCTCAGCCTGCCCGTTAGCATGATGCATCTCCGGCGTTATGTAATGGATATCGCACCCAAGTTCAGATACCCAACGCACAAATCCGGAAGACTCAAACATGCGACCACGGTCACATACTAATAGTTTAGGCGTACCAAACAAGGATACGGCAGAATTAAACACTCGCTTGAGCTCATCAGTGTCTTGTCTATACATGGGGTACAACAAGCAAAACTTAGTAAACGAATCTACCACTACTAGAACAAATTTATAGCCGTTAGACTCCGGCAATGGTCCTAGGACGTCAACATGGACCGTGCTGAAAGGGACATCGGGCTTTTCCCATGATGTTATGGGTTGTTGTGGAGCGCGTGGGATTCGTTTTTTTGATATGCAAATTAAACAGTGTGCAACATACTTTTGAACAAACTGTTTGAGTCCGGGAAACCAGAAGTGTTTTAAAATGAGATCTAGTGTTTTGTCCGTTCCAACATGGTCATGCTCGTCGTGAAAAACACGTAATAGGCTTAGTCGGTGTCCTTTGGGTATGTAACATAACAAGCGCGCTTCTTCGCCTATTGGTGTGTAACGGTAGTATAAGACACCATTTTGACATATATAGCGACGCGAATCCAAAGCGCCCTCGTTCAACTTTTGAATGAGATCTTGGCACTCATCATCAGCGGTTTGAGCCATTTGGGCCCAGTTCAGAGGTCTTTGTATATGGTGTACTCGCGCTGTTGGTGGATTCCTGCTTAAATAGTCAGCGTGACCCATCATGACCCCCTTTCGATACGCAATGGTAAAATTAAAATCTTGCAGGTATATCCACCAACGTGCAACACGTGGGAGTAGATCTTTTTTACGCTCAGTGGCCTTCAGAGCATTGCAATCGGTTATTATTTTGAATTGTAACCCAATTAAATAGTGCCGGAAATGTTGCAGTGCCCTGACAACCGCTAGTGTTTCCAATTCATACGAGTGGTACCTACTTTCTGCCCCCTGAGTAACCTTACTATAGTAAGCTACCACACGTTTACTATTGTCAGAGTGCTCTTGCATGAGCACAGCCCCATAGCCGGTGCTGCTTGCATCTGTATGCAGCTCGGTAGGCAAGCTTGGGTCAAAAATAGATAAAATGGGTTCGCTTGTAAGTTGGGTAATGATGTAATCGCGGACTTTGTCTTGTTCGTCCCCCCACACGAATTTAACATCCTTTTTAGTAAGTCGTGAGATGCTGGCAGTCTTTGTTGCATAACCCTTAATATATCGACGAAAATATCCAGCTAAGCCGAGAAACTGACGAACCTGCTTTACATTAGTCGGGGTAGGAGAGTTTACCAATGCCTCGATTTTTCGAGGGCTCGGTCTAACCTGACCATGACAAATTACCCTGCCTAAATACTCTATTTCAGAGGTAAGGAAAGCACATTTCTGAAGGTTGATCGAGAACCCTGCCTCCGTTAAAGTTTTAAGGACTTGCCGAAGCAGATTGATACCCTCATCAATAGTCATACTTAGAATAAGCACGTCATCTATATAAACGAGTACTTGTCCCAAATCAATGAATTTTCTAAGTGTGTTATTAATGATTCGCTGATAAACCGTTGGAGAATTGCATAGACCAAATGGCATTTTAAGATACTCGTAATGACCTTCGGGTGTAACGAATCCGGTTTTGTGTATAGAAGTCTCATCAATAGGGATTTGATGGAAGCCCGATGCCATATCTAAACTGGTGAAATACTTAGAGCCTCCTAAACGATCTATGTGGTCTTCGATCAATGGAAGTGGGTACCGGTCTTTGATTGTTATGCGGTTGAGTGCCCTAAAATCTACGCACATTCTATCGGTACCGTCCTTCTTTTTAACAAGTATAATTGGGCTAGCGTACTCGGAATCAGACTCTCTAATAATTTTTTTGTCAAGTAAATCCCTAACTATCTCGCGTACTTTGAGTTTCTCTTGATAAGATAACCTGTAGGGGTGATATGCTATAGGTACGTCACTCGTCAAATTAATGTGCATGCTGCCTGTCTTAACCGTGGTGCCTGTCTTAACCGCGGTACCGGATATAAGAAACGGTTTATAGTCATTGATGACTTCCATGAGGAAATGAAGATGTTCGCCCAGAAGGGGTGTATTTATCTTATTTTGTTTATTATTTTCGGCGGGTTGAACGTGTTGAATTAATTTAGGACTATGTGTTAGGTATTGTGAATCTTTAGTGCGAATAAAAGTAACGCCATCTCTGTTGAGGACGTCGGTCCCGATAATGACGGGTGTACACATACACGATGCGGGTACAATCATAAAATCTACGTCAAGTGCAATATTGTTAAACTCAATCGTGAGCGTCACGAATTCGCGGGCAACAACTTCGTTATCACTAATCCCTTTTAACATACAGTAGGTCGGCTTACGTGAACAAGAAAAATGTTTTAAGACATCTGCCGATATAAGGGATACATTAAGTGCACCGCTGTCTATTAAAACATCCACTGGTATGCCTTGTATTACGGCGGTAATGATGTCGTTACTAGCGATTTATTTGGAAATGCACTACATAAATTAACCTTACGTTGATTTGTGTTTTGACTCTCAGATCTAGTTCTGGCAAAACAATCGGTTTCCTTATGTCCGAACTTTTTACAAAATGAACAAGTGATTTTAACAGTACTTTCAGATACCTTACGATTCTTGGAACAGTTAATTTTCTTGTGTCCCGTTTGACCGCATGTGTAACATTTGGTATCAAGTCTGCCCGTATTCATACGTTTTTTAGTTGTAGTACTAAATAAGGCATGATTGTCTATTCTACCGCGGCCTGGTTTAACATAGATAGCCAAGAACGAAACCAAATTCTCGGTTGTAAGGTTTGCATTCGAAGCCGCAGCTTTAACTTGCGCGTCAGTTATGCCACGAATGACGATTAGAACTATTAGTTCCTCGCTTAGGCCCGGAATGATACGTAAGCGCAACAGTGAACGACGAGCGTACTCCGCGTATGTCGGAAAATTATCCGAAGTAATATTCATAGCGTCGAATAGCATTTGAGCATAATCAATCTTTTGCGGGCAGAGAGACTTAAATTCTTTTTTAAAATTTGTCCATGAACGATCGTTCGTCGACCACTCGTTAAGCCACATTTTGGCGTCCCCTTTCAGACAGTGAGCAACTCGCGATAAGCATTCTAAATCCTCCCAACGATTAGATACCCTAGCGCGTTCAACTTCATCGCACCACACCTCAAAGTTGTTGACAGCCGGATCAAAGTTTGACACATAGTAGTTATGCGAGTTTACTTTATTTACAGCAAGAACTGCATCAGCAAGTGCCTGCGTCACTGACTGGGTGCTGTCAAAGCGTTGAGGTGTGCTCTCACGATTTGATCGCTGTATCGGGGTTTGGGATGTACTCGCGGTATTTTCCTCAATAGCATTTAACCTAGCCACAATCGACCCTAATGTCACCTTAATCGAACTGTCGCGGTCACGAGAGTGAGAGCGCGACTTGTCACAGTGGCGGGAACGCGAACGAGAATGCCCGTGGTGGTGACGCGTTTTAGAGTGCTTGTGGTGTCGACGCGATTTGCTGCGGGTACGCCCTGCCTTACGGCGACTACGTGGCGTCTCCTCCGAACTTTCACGCGAACGTGACACACGCGGCATTTTGATATTTAACGGTTGTTTGATTTTAAATAATCAAAACGTTTTATTAGAACAAAGATGATATGTGGATTTAGGTGAATCCCACTTCTGATTTTAGAATCTTGAGTGGAGGTAGATTAAAAAAAAAAACAATAACTTTACAAATCAAATTATTTACTTCTATAATCTAATTTTCATAATCAAAATTAACATGATAAACAACCATTAACTATCAGCACTATAACACAATTAAATAACGAACAGCAAATGTGAATAATTACGACTCACCGCAAATTACGCCGATCACCACTTACACAACCTCACTGTCTGAAATATCGCCGCCAAAATGACCAAATAGCGCTTGCGCAGGCGGTTTTATAATAGTGAGTGGGTGACGTCATAATTCGCAGTAGATTACAATAGTTTATGCTAATAATATATTAAATTTATAATTAACAGTATGAGATTTTTTTTCAACTTTATAACCAGTGATCGATATAAAGTATGTCAATTATTAAATTTAGTAAAGGCATAAATAATACTAACTTGTAATAAGTCATAAAATTTAAAAGAACGATGTTCTCTTTACACTCATTTCTTTTACTTTTAAGTCACTATGACAGTTTGTTTATTCTGAACTAAAAGTTTTTAGTGAAATACAAAGTAAAAATTGTCTAAAAATAAGCTTTTACTAACTTTAGAGTACGTGCATTAACTTGAATTAAAAACAAGAGTTAACGCAGCAGTATTTTTTAACTCCATTTATATGTATTTTTGTTAAAATTACAAATATATATATATATATTTATATTTATGAAAGTAATAATGAAAAAGCAAAAGATACAATACCTTTTCCTAAATTATTAATTTTAAAACAAAATCTATATATAAAAGTACTTGATTGCTCGGATAGCAATGTCTTAGATATTTGTATAATTTATTGGTTTATCATACATATGCAAGTTCTTAAGGTAAAGGGAGGATGTAGGGGAGATAGCAAGGACACACATTTTTTTATATTTTGTTCCTGAACGGTCTAGCCATAACGTTGCTTAACTGTAATAGCTATCCGTATCTGGAATCTGTCTCACAGATCCTAGTTATAATGTTGCTGAGTAAGTCAAGGATAATGAAAAGTTCTTAAAATATACCTATTTTTTTAAGTCTATTATTAATTTTATATCGCAAGCATTATTTATTTAAGAATATTTAATAATTTAATTTAGAAATAAAAAATGCAATTGTGATGTTAAACAAATAAATTGTATTAAATTGTCAGGCTCGGTTAGTAGTTAAAAAATTAAGTTATGAATCGATCAGTGACTTCGCTTATCTAAAATCTAAATTGTATTGGTCTGGCAAAATGTTTCAAAATAGATCAATATACTATATATATATATATATATATATGTTTGGGTACTATGTACATAACTTCACAATTATGCTTTCATTTGAAATTTTAAGTTTTCTAATCTACTTAAATTTTCCATCTGTGACTATGTTGCAATACAAGATATTTGTTTTTATTACTTAAAAATAAGGTTATCCGTTTATTGATGTATAAAATCAAGATGTACAAGATCAATTTGAGGCTCCTAATACTGCATGGAACTCTTCTTGATTTTTTCAAATAAAATATGATGAATTAGGAAAGAATATGTAGAATAGTATTATAGAAAGTTTTTTGAAAAATTAATACCGAAAGAAATACCAGAGAGAAGATGACTTTTACAATTTAAAAATTTTCACGATAACCTTAATAATTTTAAAACTAACATTGAACATAAAAACTATTCATTAAACGTAAAAAGCTTAAGCTGGATAAATTATACGATATATGTAACTCATTCTTATTGATGGAGCTATTACTAGGTTTTAATAATAGGTCTTGTGGAAATAAAAGATTTTTACAATTAATCGGTTATTGTAGAAAAATCATACTCGATTTTGTGTAGTATTTCTAAAGTTCTTAAAGAAAGGCTTTCAAATTAATCTTCGTCGAAATGTTGAACATGTATCCAAAAAAGATTGACTTTTTGCTGCGGTTCGATTTTTCAAAAGCATTAACCCATTCAGTAGACGCTTTCGATTACGTAATTGTACCCGTTCTATAACTAGAATCTATTGGTTCTGGTCAACCAGTTGCCTTTTTCACTCTCAATCTAAGTAAATTAAACTCCAGTATGTACTTTGGTTTATTATTTCATAGATAAGGTGCTGAAAAATAAACTGAATATGTATGTATTTTTAGAAAATTAAGAGATAATAGTCCTTTACAATGGTATGAATATTGGATAGGCAAATTCGCGTTTAACCTATGTGAGTAAAGAAACAGTATATAATTTGACTCGACTGAAGAGTCTGGCCTTCGCTAGGTCACCTTCATCACCACATCAAGGCTTTCACAGTCGGTGCAAAGGTGTGTAAGTCAATGTAAAGCTGTGTTAGTGGAGTGATAAGGAGCCAATATCGAGAAGCTCCTCTTTTTTTGAAGTTGGTCAAAAATACCTTCAAACAATGGTTTTTCTTTAATTTTGTTAATATCAAAAAAAAACTTACGACATTTTAAAAGCTCCCTTTACCCATCGGTATGTAATAATATTGATATAAATTTTAAAATACTTTTTTTTATTTAATTACAAAAAAGAAGCAGTCGTCATCAATAATTGTTATTAACCGATAAAATCCGAATAATAAATAAAATAATACTAATTACTCATACAATTTCAAAGTTTCTTACTTTCGAATAATATCCTATAATATATGTATATTATTTCAGAGGAACATTGTATTTGATGGAGTTCAAATTATTTCAGTTATTTGAATATATACTGTATTCATAATTTATGATGAATTGATTTAAAATAAACACCTATTTGTTGTTTTAAATTTCTTTATTTTCTTTTGTTTCCTTATTTATTTATAATTACGTTTATAAAGTTAATTTAAAATAGCTTAGTATATAACCAAGATTTTTGAGTAAAGTAAATTATCTTGCTAGTAAATCAGATTGATATCTATCTTGTTTCATAAAACTCAACCATTGCATGTATAAAAACACATTTACCTTTTTCCATCAATGGTTTGTTTATGGCGGTTTTATTCTTTATTATGTTTATTATACGGTATATCTCTATTTATTTATGTACATGTATATATTTTTTATTAGAAAAACGATATTGAATTGTAAGGTATTTTGCAGTCCAAGATAAATACAGAAATAAATAATAATAATATTATAGAATTAGAAAAAGAAATACTGACACACAAGAAATTATTATTAATGGATTTCATTTCTCGTTAGGAAAGAGATATTCTCTATAATACATAATTTTAGACATTTCTTTTCGTGACTCAACGAGACTCTGAGTTCTGGCAAGACTAATCTATTGTTGACAAAGACAGACTGCAGACAATAATCACAATTAAGTCCTGATTTTCCTTACAACATATTTTTATTTATACCACACAAATTGTTAAGGTACCCGAGTTATAATAACTATATAATTAATCGTTAATAATTTTGTTGTGGACCGGATTATTGTGAACAACAATCAGTTTTTTTAATCAACGAAACTAATAAAAATTATTATTTTAAATGCACTCCAACGCGTAACTTTAGTATTGACTAGTTGTTGTCCGCGACTTCGTCTGCGTTAGTTTCGTCATTAGTAATATATGTATAGCTGACCGGGCGAACTCTATTCCGTTTTAGAGGCCATTAATAATCAGGTTTCTCCTGTTTCAATCGAACAGAATCATTGACATATTAGTTAGTTGTCAAAGAAAACGTTTGTATGGGAAATAGAAAATCCGTTCAGCCGTACTCGAGTTTTAGTGAGACTAAGGAACAGCAATTCATTTTTATATATATAGATTTTAAGCTAACGCCATCATGTAAAATAGATATTTTCGTATCATTCCAGTTCCACTAAAGTTTTAAGACTCCTGTTTCATCATACGATTGATTTTGCGAGAGTGTAACAATTATAATCAATAGATGATTCTTTTTGATATACCTTACAGTCTTTCGTCAACAATTTTATGTTTTATTTAATTCTTATAGTTCCGCTCGTAAACCAATTGTAGCATACTATATGTTATTCAGATAAATAATTTAAGTGACAGTTAAGTTTCATCCTCTTAAATATTCAGATTTCTTTCTTATAATTTCTGTTCTTATATTTTAGTTAAAAGAATTATTCTTTATTGTCCAAATTTCTCGTCTTCTCTATTTACATGCAGGTAATCAATATATGAGTAGAGCGCCATTGCGTTGGCTTGATCAAGTGAAGACCTCGACAAAAGCTCCTGTAAACTTGTACGCCAGGAAGGCATTGATTAGAGAAGAATGGCGTCGAATTGTTAAGCAAGCCACCACTACCCAAACGGATGACCACGACCACTCTGTCAAGAGTGACACCGACTGAGAAGAAGAATCAATATATGACTTTTATTATTTCTAGACCCGACACAAAAAATATACTAGTTATATTTTTTTTTTAATATGTGTTTTAGATTGAGTATATGAATATATAGTATAAAAACTTACCATTGGGAAAAATATTAGAAGTAAATATATATAATTCGCAAAAATATTAGAAGTATATATATACATATATTAAATTAAAAAGGAGAGCGTCAAAGGAAGCGATATTAATGTACATAGTTAGCTGAGCAACAGTTAAATGATGTATCTTGTTTTGTTATGTTTATGTATTTTGTTTTCCAATCAACAAATCAAATCAACATTTTTTATTAGAAATCTATGGCTACTGCGAATTATAATTAATCACTTGACTATACTGGTAAGACTAACAATCGTCTAAACTGTGCTAATATGTATTTGAGTCTAGAAACACGTACTGTGTATTTGAATCCAGTATTTAAACATATATTGATGTATGGTTACGGACGTCTGCTATGGTAATCCTATTTTTGATAAATTATAACCTATGGTAGCAGTATTCATCACTATAAGTTTCTTTGTTCGTGCGAACATTACCATTATCAAATAGTTTATATTTTAGTTATACCACAGCAAATATGAAGTAATAATTTGATAAATTAGTTCCATAAAATATATTTAATTTGTTGTTTTAGTGGTAATGATGTTGTTTATTTCGTATGTAAGTGATTAGTATTTTAATTACTACTGAAATTAATATATTTTGTAAATAGAAACAAATATTGATAAAATTTGTGTTTTTTGCTTTCTTTCTTTTGTTTAGCCGTTAAAAAAACAAACACTTCGTTTAAACTTAATTACGACATTTTTAACAATATCAACTTAAAATATATCATTATGATTTAATTTTCATCGATTATATACAATATATAATGACATAAACAATATGTAGGTTTGGTAAAAACAAAATAAACATATTATATTGATTTTTACATAATTTGCTAAGGTAGAAATTTTCTTCACCACGGATTACGTGCATCTCACACTATTTAGCTCCTCAAAGAGTTAAAATATAGTCTATATATATAGACATCATGAGCGCCCATACATAACGATTAACCAAATTAGTGAAGTGTGGTATGGTAATAGTTTGTATTTTAAAATGAGTATCATTTAATATAAATACGATATAATATCACCACAAACATTTACATTAATTAAATGTGGTTTGCAAACTAAATTGAAAACTTTGTGTGGTTGTCGATGTAATAGTATACTTACTGTTTCCAATATTTTAATCAATAGTGTAGCATTTTAGAAAAATGTTTTAAGACTATGTGTAAAATTCCGTATTTAAGTTTTTATTTTATTATGACTAAATTAGGTATTGGAAATTTATAGTTTAAAATGGGTAAAAGATATTAATTGAAAGATGTTGGTAGACAGAAAGTTGTAAAAGTAGAAAATATTAAGATGATTGTAGAATGGCACCATTGCAATGGTAAATTATTATTAGAGCAGTGTTGATGAAAAAGTGTCTTTTTTAATAAATAAAATCGTATCTCCTCGATCTTGGACTTCATCAGACATATTGAATATTATGATATGTATGACATTTTCTTCTTTTCACATTCAAATAAAACCAAGGTTTTTGGACACTACGTCATTATAAAATAATAAAAAAACACGTGGGAACAGAAAAAAAATTATTGAAAAGATACATGTAAACAGTATTTTAGATCCTTACCATCTTATGCGATCTTGTAATAAATAGAGTAGTAAAAAATAAATATACGATGTAGCTTTTTATTTTCGTAGATTGGTTAAACAAAATTTTTAGAATATAAAAATAAAAATATAAAAATTATTAGAATATAAATTATATTTTGAATAACTTTTAATATGAATTACTATAATTTACATCAAAGTAGTAATTTAATTGCACGATGTACTAGTAGTAAGTAAGTAGTAAGTTATATTTTGTTGATTCCATCATAATAGTGCTCTTAGCTCTATTACGCAACACAATGCACCTAGCTTACACGATCCAGTCAGTGTTACATTATGCAATCACGCAATTTGCATTATCATGATTTGAACTGTTATTATGCAAAAGTCGATTAAATAACAAGAGGTGATCGGTTCAAAAATACCGTCGACGCATAAATTAATGTGAATTTGTGTTACCGTAATGAGATACAAGATAATTTTTATATAACTATGAAGCTTAATCGTTTGAAGTTTACTGCTGGTTCAATTGTTTTTGATGCAAATTATTAAAATAGATAAAAAACATTGGTCATATAAGAATTTAATTCTTTAGTTAATATCCATTAAACGGTTATACATATATAAAATATTCGCTCCAACTATATAATCTTTATTTCCATTTCTACCTTACAAAGTTATCAAAAATAATATAAAACTAGGTCAAATCATGAGAAACATGGTATTTAAATCTAGCGATTAAAGATTTATGGGTAATATTTGCCACTGTATATGTAATACACTAAGGAATGCTAGTTAATTTGTTTGTTTTAAAAATGTTCCTTAAGCAACAAAATAAGTTTACAATTGTTTTAAACATTTTAATCGAGGTTGAAGTGCTATCTACATATGTAATTCAATTTTTGTAGATCGGAGTAGCACCAACTGCTTCACTGATCAAAGGGATATTTCCAATATGGAAATAAAAATGTTATCCCAAATATAGTTTTCGAGCTCTATGAATGAAGAGTTGAATATATATTTTTTAAATAACAGTTTTGAACGCGTGGATGCAAGAATTCAAAAATACATGGAAATGTAAACGTACATATTTTGATTTATTAACCAAATTGAGTCTAAGATCCACAACCGAAAGAGTTAAAAACTTTGTTTATTAAATTTAACAAGTAATATGTTCATTAAATTAACAAGTGGATTTGTTGCCATTATTATAATATTTCAATAGTATTTGACGTTAAAGTGACTTAAAACTATCCACGCTCTTTTATAAAAAGTCTGTTTGAGCTTAGGCAAGTGTATTAAGTGATGTTACAACCACTGGAAAGTATCATAGTATGTTATGTAACGAGTTTTATAAAAAAAAACTTTAAAAAAATACTTTACACTAAATTAATCCAACAATTGTGGCTTTTATGATACCAAGATATAAATGTTATTGAAAAGAGTTTAAAAATAATGAACTTCATCGTGCTATTGAAAAAAGATATGGAAGAACCTTCAAATAACCATTTAGGTTTGGTTCTTCGTCATAAAAGAAGGAACATATAAAATATTTTAAACTTTAACAATATGAGTTTCAATTTTGTCTGGACTTAAACAAAAACAATTTATTTTTATTAGAAAATTTGTTTGATACATGCTTTGGATGCTAGTGGTGGATGTTCTAGCCTGATTTAATACCTTCATCGCCTTTCAACTGTCGAACAAGTCGACGCTCGCCGACTCTCACTCCGTTCATAGTAGATCTTTCTTAGATCCAGACCAACCATTTCCTTCTTAGACATGAGTTTATTGAGCGTTGAAATAGTAACACTAATAATACTGAGATCTTGAAAGGAAAAGTATATAGGTTGCTATTGAATTAGTACGTTCGCCATTTAAGTTGTAAATTCCTTTTAGCATCAGATGTTATCATAACCTAGAATTATTACGTAAGTATACAAAGGAGATATCCGAATAACAATTGTTTTTGTACAGAAAGTACAGTAATATATGGTTCGCGAACATTTTTACTGGTATAATACTGAGACTCGTTCATTCGGAGTTCATCTGTCACAGCCACATGAGGAGTATTGACAAGTATCTGGGATCGAATACGTCTTTTCCAATTTGGTAACATGATAAATCATTTGTACAGACTAAGTTTTGTTTCGGTATATATTATATAGTTTATGTAGCCCATGCAATGTATTAGGACACGATATGAATTATTTTATATACTAATTACAGAGTGACTTGGTTGTCCTTTCAGGTCTTTATAAAAATAGACAATCTGAATCAATCACAGTACTTTTAGAAGTTTGTAGTCTAGACCCAGTTGAACTTCCTTAAAGCTCCGACGTTGGCGACCGCGATGTCTATGTGAGTGTCAGTGTGAGAATGTTCGACCGTATTGTTTATCATAATTTTGTCGTCTTTGTGAAAGGATGTCGTTCGATTAATTATCTATTACTGCTAATATAAATTTCCAATGGTTTTCTTAAAATGACTCAAAAAAAGAGCTACATGAAGCTTAGGAATAATAATTATTTTTATCTTAATCCAAAGTACCTATTTCAAAGTAACATATGATTCTGATTATTCCGTTCTATTTTGTTTTCGTTTATTCGACAAACAATATTGTTTCTATAGTAATTTGTTAGAACTTCTCCAATGTAATTATAATTAAAAATTCAATGACAGTGAACCGACAAAAAATAACTAAACTTTTCACGTCACTAAGCTCGTAAGTTGTTTCTAGAAGGTAATAAATACTTGTTACTAAAAGTTAGTTTAACAAATTTTCCTATTTATTTAACTTTTATTATTCCATTTGTTTTATAAAGATTTCTTGATGGTTTTATTTTTGTTTTATTTTGTATATTTTAAGAATTGTATCTCAATATGTATGACGAAGCTTTTTAACAACGTTCAATTCAAAACTGTTTGGGTATTTGTTAATGGAATCTTGGTAAAATTATAGTTTAACGGACAGTGTTTAAATTCATTGGTATTTTAATTCTATGGTTAGGTACTATTGCAATTAAGTTATTGATGCTTTGATTCCACATAGTAAGGTCATCAATAGTGGCACAAACTACTCCACTAAGATTTTGATAACAGCCGTTAGGTATTTTATGAGTTGAATTTCAATTGCAAATAGCTAGCATCAAACGTACAACCGTTTAGTGAGGAAATAATAGCAAATAAAGCCCGCTACGGTCTTTTACAATCTGCAATGCGCTTGTATGTTTATGTTATACAAAAATACCTTTTTTTTAATATGCGAGCTTTTTGAAAAAAAAAATGCGTTTTAGATTTACTCGAGTAATATATAAAAAGAAGATTGTATAATATCTACTTCTACAAAATTTTATCCAGTATAAGTCCAACATTTTGCTATTTCTAAATGGGTAAATACATACAAATGACAAGTGACAAGGAACGAGTGACTCGAAAAGTGATAAAAATTTAAAAACGTAGTAATATTTACTAATTATTTGCAAGATTTCTTTATAATTTACAAAAAGTAATTAAGCTGTCGTTTACTGAATGTATTTTGAAAAAAATCATAGATAAAACATCAAAAACAAGTGTTATTTTCTCATTTTGAGCATAACATTAAAGTTGTTAACTTTGTATTAACTTAAAAAAACTAATGTTTGGGAAAGTACGAAATAATGCAATTTCATTGAAATAATATTTATATAGCTATATAAAAACCGAAAATACCACACGTTTTTACTGTGCATTGTAAAAAAATTCAAAGTTGAAAAAGCAGAATTTAAATAACCAAACAATACTTCAGTACAAATGAAATTGGTTTCATTGGCCAACTCTTCAATTGTATTAAAGCACGTACTGGTTTAGTTTCTAAGAAAAAATATAATAACTAAATTGAAAACGCTTAAAAAAAATTACTTGATGCTCGTTACAGTGATTGCAGAAGTTTTAATACAATCGAGTAATGAAAGAAATGTTCAAAGAAATAAATAAAGAAACCCTTCTTCTTCTACCTGGCAATTTCCCAGCTATAGCCAAGGTCTGCCTTACATGTTGTGAATAGTTTATGGCTATTTGTTTTTACGACCGGCCGCCTGCCTGACATCAACCCTCTTTTGGGAATCAACATTAATCAGAGATGTCTAAATACTCTTAGAAAGTACATATGATTCGGAAAAATCCCAGGCCAGGATCAAACCCGCGCTCTTGGCGACAAGAGGCGGGCCCTCTAACCACTGATTTTAATAAAAAAACCCTTGAGTACTCGTATTTACTTTATTGTATTTTAAAAGTTAAAACGTTGAAAAATTTCACTCTAAAAATATATTGCATGTTAAATAAGAGCTTATGCAAAATAATAAATTTATATGTCAAATGTAATACATAGCGAGGACGATGTAACAAATAAAAAAACGAGTTCAAAACTTCTTAAAGTTGTAAATACTTAGTAAATTTACTGAAGTACTAAAATAAAACTTCGTATTATTAGAAAGAGTTTCATACAAACACACATGCTTACATAGTATGTATGCTGTGTGGAGAGTAATAAAAGTAGAAATGGTCTGACATAACAGGTAGAGTCACAAATTACAGAGCTACCTTTTATTATTATGTTATATTTTATTTCTCACATTAAAAGGTGGAAAATGTTATCATTGTGGAATAATTCAATACGATAGTCGGAAAATTAACAAGGATCATTTTATAAAACGGCTTAGGTGCAATAGTGACAATTCCCTGTTAATGTAGCTGTAGTGGCACACGTTGATATGACTTAATCCACATAAAAATTGAGCACAAATCATGATTCAATTTAACATTTTTGATCAGAATTTGACCAAATTTTAATAGGACCAAACTAAAACTAGACTTGTTTCACATGTTATTGGACTTTTGTCAGATCTATTAAGATTTTGAAATAAATTTAACAACATGCTATTGGAAGATTGTACACTTTAAGAATATAGAAAAATAGACGATACTTATATTTTTATTGAGGTGCATAACAAATACCTGCAAGTAGTCGTGTAAAATATTCGATTATTATTAGGTATTAACTTAAGGCACATGGATGATAAAAAACATGGCTCTTTGTGACAACAACTAACAAGGCCACTCGATTCAAGAAACATTACGTTATTAAAAGAGACTAATTCCAATACAAAATTTTGTAGAGGGATTTGTTAACGACCATAAAGACAGTTAAACTATAGAACGAATACAAACATACGATACCTCTATAAATAGTGTTAACTTAGGTGGCACTGGAAAACCTACTTAATTAACTTAGTTTTAACTAAAAATAGAAGCTCGAAATATATTGCACTACAAGTCGCATCATTTATGTATTGGCTGGTCACACGCCTCCCTAAAGACA
Organism: Danaus chrysippus; assembly: GCA_916720795.1. Lineage (NCBI taxonomy): Eukaryota > Metazoa > Arthropoda > Insecta > Lepidoptera > Nymphalidae > Danaus > Danaus chrysippus. Next base: position 16,318,286 of record CAKASE010000049.1, on the reverse strand, counting down.
CCTCCACGCTGGCCAGTCTTGTGCTAAACAGGGCCAGAACACTTTTTAACCATTTTTAAATTTATTATGCACTCATTTTATAATGAGAGAGAAGATTCATTTTTAAAGTTTTGTTAACACATGAAATCAATAAAGCATGTACAAGGCTATAAGTAATTGAAAACTCTTAATTCCTCCGAAAGTTATTAGTCCAAGCGGACGAAGTCACGAACAAAAGCTAGTAGTATTATAGATATATATTAATGTTCATGAATTTTGCATGCTTTACCTCAAAACATTTTCATGGATAAGATATTGTTTAGTTTAAAATATTTTCATAGGTAGGATGAATTTTGTATGTACAGTTCTGCTATCTTCTGATTAGCCGTTTAAAACAAATATCTGAACTCAACCAAGGCATAAAAAGATATTTGAGTTGTCAGTTGTAGTAGATCATGAAAACTTCCTAAAGAGTGAATTAATATTTACCTAATTTTACTAATTGTTACTTCTTGAAATGATACCAGTTGATTAAATTAAGATCCCTCAAGAAACTATTTTATTTATGGTTCTCAACAGGCCGTGATAAGATAATTGGGAGTTGAACTTATGTAAATAGGACTAAATTTGTGTAATAAGTAAATATCGATGACCACATGGATGGATGATGGTTTGTAAAGGCATCAGCCAGTAGTTGAAATATTTATCAACAAAGTTGAGAAGTTAATCAATTTGAGAAATTTTGGCCCTTTGAATAAATTCAAATTAAGAATTTTTCTTTTTCGAAATTTTCTCTACATTAAAAATTTGTTTGCTAAAAGCATCCACCTTATTTATGCAAGAATTTAATTTTTGATAATTGAATAATAAACCGCAAGTAAACAGATTCAATAACAACAGTTTATAAAAGTAGCAAATGTGAAGTTATAGTAAAAATGTAGGTGACCTATTACAAAATAATGAGAATATGTGTGGCAGATAATGACTATCTTGAAGCCGTTTTTATAATATATATTAATGATAACACCTCCAGGACTTAACAAATAAGAAAGAGATTAAAATTTTGCTAGAACTAAAGAAAAACATTTTTTTTATTAAAATGGAAAATGGAAAATCCCTCCCAAAGGGAATGAGTATATTTACCTTTAATTAATACTAATAAAATAGACTTTGTTTAGAAATTTAACTATATATATTTCAATTACAACTTTCACACAAATTGATAATGTTTGGAGAGTAACGGTAAAACTAACCCCTGTCTTACTCATATTAAAGTGAAAACAGCACTACTAGAATACGGTTAAAGCGAATATGTGGGTGATTTAAAATAAGATGGTTTGAGAAATATCAGAACATACAATAGTAAAAGGAAGCCTGTTTTTAATAAACCAATTAATCTTTCATATCTTAAACGAATGTAAATACAATATATAAAGTCTAAAACAAAGGTTTCATGTAATCATTCAGTTTATGTAGCTTCGAAATAAATTATTACAAAAATATTGGAGGTTATGGTATTACAAGATACACAATTCTATTACTATAAAATATGAGTGTACTAAAAATATAATAAGATAAAATTTTATGTACGACCGTTGAAAAAAAAATTATGAATGTAGTTATTTTAGCGATTTCCAGATGTGAACCGTAAATTTTGGATATTGTATTGTAAAGTTGAAAAACAATTTATTTTTACGACTTCCTAAAGAAATAAACTACGCTTGCTGTCATAGCATTATGAGAATCATGATTGTAATGTGTTACATATTGTGTAATAAAATAAGAAGTGATTATATCACTTTTCACCACTGTTAGCACGGCTGCACATTGTTCACTTTGACTATTTATTTTCGCTAGGTAATTTTAAACAGCCATTACCTGTCCTCTCCTACTAATGGTTTATAAAATATAGAGTATTTTTTAATGGAAAATAAGGTAAATTTTAATTTTATATAATTAAATTAAAAATAGTTTTGCTAAAAACTTACTTACGTATGTTTATGATTTTGGTCAGACTTTGGCTTAGATCTCTCTTAATTTTGAATCTCTCTTACATTATACATAACATGTACTTTACGTTAAATCAAGTAGGTTTTTTGTTACTAAGTAATGAACACATGCAAAGACCCGCTGGAACTATCTTACTTCTATTCGTTTAATTTTGAGATGCCTGTTACACTCATACTGTTTTACAGCATTTTTTGTAACATTTTTATTAGTTAATCTTTAATTCTACAATAATTACTATTCCTTGTAGATCCAATACCGCTTGAATCAACATCGTAAGTCTTATATTATACAAAAGTTGATTAATTATTATTATTTCAAACACAATTATGATTCGGTTTATTTTCCTTCACGGCTATAATTATATTACTAGTTTATATTCTGATATACTTGATAAAATGGTTATGATAAAGAGAATAAAAAATTCTGAATTAATTGCTTCACAAAAAAACTATATATATAAATTTTCCAAATTAGACACCATAAACAAGAAAGTTAGCATATACTATATTTTAATATTGGTTATTAGAGACTTGATAGGTGGCCAAAAATTGTGTTTTTTAAATTGCAAAACGTTTGAATTCATTAATTTGTTTAAAATATAAAGAACCTTATCTCTTTTAAAAGGCGGCAATATGAAACACTTTAAAAATATCTCAATAAAACTAAGGTAATCGAGTAATAACCCAAAGTAAGAGCTGTAACTTTGTAAGTAATGTAACTTAATAAGTGATGATCATAAAAATATTGAGAAACTAAATGCATATTAGTTTGTTGAGGCGACCATCCTGATTACTTTAGATTTATAGACTTCTACCATCACCACCCAGTCCTTTATGCAATGATTTTTAATTATTTTTTATTAATTAATGACAGCGTCTGAAAGGATATTATACAAAATGCCCTTTAGAGGTTCACACTTGTAGTAAAATCTAACGATCAAATAGAGTAAGCGTAGATATCACGTATAAGTTACACAACAACTAAGCCTCAATTAACTGAGTTTGAACTAACGTGGTATTTCAATGGCAAATGAGCTAGTAGCGAGCGAACAGCCATTTAGAGAGGAAATAATAGCAAATAGAGAGCCTTGGTCATTTACAATCAACAACGCCCTTGTTTGCAGAGTTCGTTTGAGGATTGGTATATGTTTTGGAATAATTCCATACGTACATATTTAGTAAAATCTGAAACCAGGATAATTTTATATTTGTGGCTTTATCCTTATACTGTAAATATTAAGGTGATTTAAGATATTATACGATTTTTTTAATATACAGGGTGACTGGTGAATTACTATCGATATTTGAGGACGTGATATTTGACGATCATATATGACAAAATAAAAATTAATATAACATAAATATTAATAAACTTCTAAGTAAAGTTAACCAAAAGTTATGTAATTAATTACGCATCGTGTCAACACCCTACAGATTAGGTATACACTGACACTCACACATACGCGTGTCGTGACGTAGTGTTGTATCAGCACGCCGCCGCACGCGTCCACACTTGAACATTTGGAACGTGTCAACATTTTATTTATTTATACGGAAATTTTGTCAAAAATCAAGTGCCTATTTTTTTTACATAATTCGAATGAGAATCATGTACCGAGTATTCTCCTTAAATATTGATAGTAATTCACCAGTCACCCTGTATAACATTGTAAAACTTTTATAGAATTTTATCCATTCTTTGTATTTAAAAACATGATACAGTAATTAAACTTTTTGATTACTACATTAACAAGACTTAGAATATCATTTTATTTCTAAGCTAGTTAAATTCAGCCTCTGTTCAACGAGAAAATAAAAACACCCCTAACAGAGAAATTGGTTTTACATATACATACGTTTACATAGTATAAAATGAGTATACATATTTTATTTTGGAATACATATACATACATATTTTGGAATAAAAAAATTTCATGTATCTAACAAAAGTTATGAACTTAAACATAAATGCTGTTTCAAATCAAAGATTTTTTTAACTCTTAGATATTTTATTATGACTGTAGTTGTATACGCTAATTGTATAAGCTAAGTCATGAAATGATGCAGGTGTTTCAACATGGACAAAAGACGAAAAATAGACAGACCCTCTATACAAAACCAATCTATACTTAAGGATGACTGACGATGGAGATACATATGTATCTGAAGAAAATTCTATCAATAAGCTAGTTAACACCAATCAGAATATTTACTATTTATTAAATTCTCAGCTTTATATACATAGAAACGAGATTTGGTAAATTTGAAAATAATCATAATCTACACCCATTCCGCCAAATACTTGTTAATGTAATGATATATTGTTAGTTTAATATCTACAGACCGTTTTCATTTGTATTATGAAGTGAAATGAGACTATGTTATACAGTAAACTAATGTATCATCACAGGATAGCTGAAATTTACATTATTATGACCAGTCGGGTCATATATCACCTATAAAAAAATTGGTATTTTGTAAAATATTATTAAATTTATTAATAAATATATTTTAAATGACATTGCTGTTGTGGAAATAGATAACTCATCAGTTTTAGTTTCTATCACAGGTTCTTATGTAAAATATGTAATAAGAAATTCCGGTATATTCTTCTGACTGTAATCCGTTTCTTATTTAATTCCCTCTTTCTCTCTGTCTCCATTTTCTATTTATAGTACATAGGTGTACAACTTTGCTTCCGCCGTTTTGCAATAGATGGTTGTAGCGGTAAGTGGTAGTAGAAATAAATAGATCGTAGATGTCATACAATAAGCTTAGGCATTTGTAAACATAACGCCATCGTAATATTAGTCGATTTGTGTCTGCATCATAAAGTTATTCTCGATTAAACATGTCAGCTTCCGAGCCAAATTCTCGTCATTTGCGGGAGGTTTTAATTTTCTGTTTTAATATGAAGAAATCTGCGGCTGAGGCTCATCGAATGCTCTCAAATACCTATGGTGAGGCCGCTATTAGTGAAAGAACGTGCCGAGAATGGTTTCAACGCTTCAAGAACGGTGATTTTGACGTCGAAGACCAGCATGGCGGTGGAAGAGAGAAGGTTTTCGAAGATGCAGAATTGAGGGCATTACTTGATCAAGACTCGTGTCAAACGCAACAAAAATTATCAGGATCATTGGGAGTGACGCAACAAGCCATTTCAAGACGCCTGAAAGTCATGGGAATGATTCAGAAACAAGGAAATTGGGTGCCGTACGAGTTGAAGCCGAGAGATGTTGAGCGGCGTTTGTTTGCTTGTGAACAGCTGCTTGCAAGGCAAAGACGGAAAGGATTTCTGCATCGCATTGTGACTGGGGACGAAAGATGGCTTCATTACGACAATCCCAAGCGCAGAAAATCATGGGGATATCCCGGCCATGCTTCCACGTCGACGGCCAAACCGAATATTCACGGTTCCAACGTCATGCTCTGTATTTGGTGGGACCAGCTCGGCGTAGTGCATTATGAGTTGTTAAAACCGACTGAAACAATCACAGGCGATAGTTATCGAACGCAATTAATGCGTTTGAGCCGAGCATTGAAAGACAAACGGCCGCAATACAACGAGAGACATGATAAAGTGATTTTACAGCACGACAATCCTCGACCCCATGTTGCGAAAGTGGTCAAGACATACTTGGAAACGTTGAAATGGGAAGTCCTACCCCACCCGCCGTATTCTCCAGACGTTTCTCCCTCGGACTATCACTTGTTTCGATCAATGGCACACAGGCTGGCTGACCATCACTTCCGGTCTTATGAAGAAGTAAAAATTTGGATTGATTCGTGGATCGCTTCAAAAGATGACCAGTTTTTTCAACGCGGGATTCGTACGCTGCCTGAAAGATGGGAGAAAGTAGTGGCCAGCGATGGACAATACTTTGAATCATAAATGTATAACCAGTTTTTTACAATAAAGCCTCGAATTTCGAAAAAAAACGGCGGAAGCAAAGTTGTACACCTAATATTAGTTTGCTAGTTATATCTCCAAGATACTCCATTTAATTTAAAATATTCATAGAGTGCATTTTAAATGTCTATTTGAAGTCATAAAATAATTTTAAATTGAGTTTTCTACACCATTCGCGTTTATTACAATATTGCTAAATGTTTCAAGTGTAATGTAATAATGTTGAGCTTGTTGACGCTAAAGTGGAACCGGCAATAAAAACTTACAACTATAATAAGGCAGTAGGGAAACAGAAGGAACTTTAAAATTGTTTTAAGAAGTATTTTTATGAAGTTGTACAACCTTCATTAAAAATATATATTTTTAGAGAGAATAAAACATATATTTATTTTTGGGATTCAGCAACTCTATTGTTACGTTAACTGTCTTTAGACTGCCCGGGTATCGGTTCGTTTATTCGTCTGTCTATCAAGACACTTTCCTTTTGAATCCATCCATTATTATTGATTACAATGGTAAGGTTTGTTGCATTTCATATTGGACATATTTTAACACTCCCCAGGGAAACCAAAACAAACCTGCAATGAATTTCCACTGTTCTACAATAATTAAATATGAATGAATTACAAATATAAATTAATTTGCAAGAAAAATAAAACTATTTCGTTTTAAGCTTGTTTCCTTTTCCTACATATATGTAAGTAGATTGGGATTTACTAATGGCAAAATTAAGTTTCTTCTCAGTAAAACTTATCTTATTTTTAGTGGAGTATTTGGTGCTATCATTACTTAACGAATAATTTATTAACAAAATAAGTGCATTGTAAATGTTAATCTATTTTACATTACGGTAGCTTGGGACTGATAATACATGTTGTATGTACCTAGTTTTATAACTTCATTGTTTACTGATCTCTTACCCGGGAATTAGGAATACACTCATGTTTTTCAGGTAAAAGTTTTTGAAAAAAACATTCCAAATGTCCCAATGGGTTTATTTTTAATGGGTTTATTTTGTAGTATAATGTTGTACAACAAATACCATTTGCTTACCACAAAAATAGTTTTTAGTATTATCACCAAAAAGCGGTGCGCAAAACCGTTTTTACATAGAAATTATTTTACTCACACCACTATTTTGATATAATATCATTATAGAAATTTCATTTAAATTATTTTGGTATACCATTTTTTTTAACTTCTAATACGGAATACTTACTTACATAATATGGATAATTACGCCTAATTGATTAAATCAAATTTAAAATGAATTATTTTTCATCAAGACTAATAAGACATAAATAATGTTTATACAAGTTATATTAATCATACTTTAATTTTAATTAAATAACATAATAAAACAACGCCCATCTGTAAAAGATTTTCTTTCTGAACTGACATGTTGGTTCAGGTAAATGTTAGATGGTAAAGTAGCTACAGATAAGTTGTGAGTTTCTAAAGTAAATTATAATACCAAAGATTTATTCTATTTTAAACTTACTTAATATATATGAAATAGTAATATAAATTCACAAAGTAAAAATGTTATTTACGAAATCTAAATCGTCTTCTCAATATATCTTCAAATACCTGCAAATATTTTACGATGGCACTAAATCTTGCTTTTTGTGTGGTCTACGTTACCGCTGAGTTAACTAATACTTAAGCTACGAGTTTACTAATGGTTTGTTAGATATCAGTTATGTAAGCGTCTGTTAAATTAAAAAAAAAAAAATTCCATTTCCACTTCGACGCCGGTTCATAATCAGTCGATTTTTAATTACCACGTCTGTGACGCGTAGTCGTGAATAAATATAAAATATGAATATTGTAGGCCCTATTGAGTAAGTTTTCATTTCACATTTATTGCAAAATAAATCAATATGAAATTATTCTACTGTTAACGAACAAAAACTACCCCATCCCCCCCGGCCGGTTGCTCTCACCATAGACATTCTATTAGTTGTCATTAGCTGCATTAAGATCTACTTCGAAATGTATAAGTGAAAAGTGTTAAAGTTCTAAATTATTCTAAGTGATAAAAAGTGGCAATAATTTGTAAGATTAGAAATTTATTAGTTTGTTAAAAATACTAATAAATACAAAGCTATGTGTCCTTATTATGTTATATCTAAAATATTGAAAACGATCTTTTAAACTTCATCTCAATCATCATTTGGGTTAGGGTGGATGGAAAAAAGATTTTTTTGTTGAAAGTAAAAGGAGATTCTCTGTTCCCTTTAAGAGTCATTTGTCACTGGACCTAAGAGGTTAACTATTGACAAGTGTCTGAGATAGGAACACGTCATTCCCAAGTTAAGTTACGTGATTGATCGTACAGAACTATAAGTTATGTGTTAGAGACCTTAGTGTAGCAAAATGTCAAATTAGTTTGGTGTGATGTGCTTGCGTGGTTATCTACTTTTTCTTATATTCATACATGTTTCATTATTATGACTTATTTATTATGAATTAGCTTATTAGAGAAGTATTTTAAAGTATTTTCTTTGCAGTACAGAATATATGCAAAATTTTTATTTAATGTTGATTAGTATGTTGATGTTTATGTTAATGTTGATTGACGTTTTCATCTTATTGTTGTACTGATGTTAAAATTGAAGATCCTTAAATTAAGAATTTCATAGATCTAAAATTAAGTGTATACCTATGATAATAATTAATCTTATAAAATATGTATATTTTTATACTACAATTCTATCAGAGTTGATTTGAATTACAAAAAATAATAATCAGATAAAATAAAGTTATTCTGTATATTTTATTCTTATTATTTGTCAGTATAAAGATCAATACACATGAATGTAGTGTTACATCCAAATTTGTCGTTATTCGATGCCGATATTCAAGTTGAGTTTACAAGTTAAATCGACTGATGCTTCGCAGCTTAGCAATGAGACAATATGTTTGCCCGACACGTTCTTCACAAATTTGATACAGAATGCATAATGTCTCGGTGACAAAAGAATTGTGTTTCAATTAAATTATTAAACTCAATATAAATAAATATATAATAAAGATAAAAGCGAAAATTAAAAACTAATAGGTGCGTATTTGTATACATATAAATGGTTTAAAGTATTACTGTGTACCTCTATTAAAAATAAATAAAGATATTCTAAGGAAAAGTTATCATTTCTTATTAAAAGATGTAATAAAAAAAGTAAATTAAAAACAACCAAAATATTACATTTATTTCTTTTGCTCTTTTTACGACAATATTCCTAATAGAACAACTAAATACATTATTCTTCTGATAGATTAAATGTTCTACTATGATTTTATTACAAAATAGTGGAATAAAACTATGATGTTGGCAAGGAAGACAGTAGAATAGATACAATAATAAAGTATAGTATAATAGTAGATAGGTAGAAGAAGAATACTGTCAAAAATAACATCAAATCAAGTATAACAATTACATACGTCTTAAGTTAATATTTAATGTGATCTTAATTATAATGAAATTTTGCAAAACAAAAGACCATTTCTATTATAGTAGAAGCTTATAATTATTATAACTTTAAATATTATAACACAAATATATTTTACTAAAAAAATCTACGTGATGAATTCATATCGCTTAGTACAAGTTAATTTAAATAAAAGTTATTTCATTCATAAAAGTCACTTTTATGCATATCTGAAAGCTGAAACGTAACGGCTAAATGTACAAAAAAAATGTTTCATTTGTTAGGAAAACTGTGATATATCTCTCGACATCTGTTTTATATAACGTAGTATTTTACATTTATCTATATACGAATACCTTACATTTTATAATATATTACAATATATTACAACACGAACATACATATTATTGGAATTGTAATAATTAGTATACCGATGAATAGCTGTAAATTCACATTTGCGTTGGGCGGGTTGAAGTGGAAAATTGCCCCATAGGTACATAGCTAAGCTACTAAATCTCGTATTAGCACTTACTGACTCTATTACGTTACAATGATAAATTTTCAAGGCATTATTATGTATGCGTGGCGGTATTTTGCTTATCATATTTTGTGATATTATTCGCTCTTTGTTGAAGAGGGAAAATTTTCATTGGCGTGCAAATCTCATATAATTTAAAATAACTTTACAGTCGCTTACCTTACTAAAACAAGCATTGATTATTAAATGATATAATTTCACAGTTGTTGACACAAAATTTCATTAAATATTTCATCATTAATTAAAAGTGAAACCCTCTAATGATTAACTTTTAAATAAATGTTGGTAAATAAAAAAATAGGATAATAGTAATAGTGTTGTATTTTTAACAATAACGACGAAAAGATAATGTGTCTTGGCTCCTGAATGGGGTAAATCATTAGATAAAATAAAAATTAGCAAAAAATTATACGGTATTAGTCTGCCAAAAAGCTTATCAAGGGCACTTTGATTACAACATGGGTACGCGATTACTTAATTTCGCACCAAGTGGACTGGCACCCTCATAAAGATAACGCTAGAACGACTGGGCTCTTCTTAATTTACGAACGAATATAACATTACACGCCCTCATACCATGTTATGTAGCAGGTATAAGTGTTGTTGGGACACGACAATATTAAGTCGTTTTAACAAATGTTAAGGATTAAGGATTTAGTAACGGATTCTCGTATGTGTTTGAGAATATAAGACACGCTTTTAAAATAATTCTCAATGTAATAATTATAATTTTTAAGTATTTTACAGCTCTTGTTAAAAATTCATAGCTCGGAAACACAACATTATATGTATATTAATGCAGCAGAAGAGATATTTTTGAATCAACTATCCCTACCTGATTGTAGATTTTTAGGATTAAAATCTATATTAAGAGAAAAGATGGTAATATTATAAGTATTTTAAATAGAATTTCACTGTAATACCATTCTATTGAGAATTTATTTTTTAAAAGTACAGATAAATGTAAAAAAATATTATTATTTTATTAGCATTCAAGTATTGCAAACAAACATAACAGACCTTATAAACGCGACGTTTTATATCCTTTGAGACAAAGTTTTTGGCTGAGAAACAATTTGTTTAATTGTAATTTTAATGAAATCTTTAGGTAAGACATAAATCGACTAGAGAACAAGTCATTACAGCGCCTGGAAGGTATACATCATAACTTTACTGTTTCTAAAGATATTACGAGTTTAAGCAGAGAACACACGGTGGCAAAAATTATTCGAAGTAAACGCTTATGATGAAATATAGAATATTAATAAGTTAACTTTAATATTCTGTAAGGTAAAGTATATATAAATTTATTAATTGTTTATTCAATAACAATAAGTTACAAATTGTTCTTTTATTGTTAATGTTCTCTTTGTTTTATTTTATAATAATAATTTTTAATAATATTTACACATTTCTTTTTAAAATTTTTGCATTTAGAATTTTGAGAATTTTTTATTAACTGTTTTAAGGCTTGAGTCAATCGATTCAATTGAATACAATTAACTATTACTTCCAGCTTCAACATATGTGAATTTTCTAAACGATTTTGTAGGAGAGCCTTTGCCATTTCGCTTTAGCATTATTATAGTTGTAAGCTTTTATTGCTGGTTCCACTTTAATGTACTATAAGGCATATGTTTATGGTGCAATTTTACTATATTCTTTTAATAAATAAGTCATGTGCTCGCTTCTGACTTTACGTATGTTTGATTATTATATTTTTTAATTTATTATACATAATTGCCCTGGCTTTAACCTTTAGTAAATTTTTCATCATCTACGATCTATTTAATGAAATATTAAAACCAACTCGAAAATATTGAAATTAAATACAAAATTTCAAGATAATTTTTCTATGTATAAATTTATTATGTGTTTATCAAGTATTGAATTTGTGTTTTCAATCTTTATTTTCTTAACAGCAAATGTTCAATTATTTGTTTATAACATGTAAGCCAAAAAAACAATGCGTAAATAATTCTAGTTTTACTTTCTCTTGAAGTAACTCAAATTTATAACGGGGTCTATCAAATCACAAAGGTCAATATTTGTTTTAAATTTACCTAACGTTTGAAAGAGAAAAAAGGTAAAAGAATAACAAAACTAAATGAAAAAGGACAAGGCTAATTGTTTACTTTGACGTCAAGTCAAGTAATTACTGTTATTTTGTTAAATTCGTTATTGAGTATTTGTATTTTGTATGTACAAGGTTGGCTGTAAAACACTCCTCCAGCCTTAAGAAATAACACTGAACCGAATCGTCAGTTATTCACTGCTGAAAATTTTGAAAGCAATCAGGATACAATTTCATAACAATTTTCAACTTTCTGAAAACTTTCTTATGAATTTTCGGATTAATTCGGAAATGACAATAAAAATTGTGGCTTTAGAATTTTTGTTAGCTTGTTGAATAATATTTATTAACCATAACTATTATTTTTTCATTAAATTACTATCGACAAAATTAAAGAGAATACCTAATACTTCCATAAAACATATTTTATTGATAAAAAATTGGTTTGTTTGTGCAGTGAATTTAGTATCAAGAATAATTCTCAACTACATTTGAAAATGTTGTACTCGTACTTGCACAAAAGTACTTGCAACATTATAGACTTATCATTATAGAATTTAGATTGACATAATCTGTTTTCATCGAAATTCATGTTATACAATTTTATATTCGTATAATTATTATCTTAAAATTTAAAATTATTTTTGGATTCGGGATACATTAAAAGTATGAAATAATAGGTTTTATTTAACTTCTCGTCTATTAAGGCATACACTGAATTGAGTAAATTTCCAGAAGACTGGTTTTAGGCATTCGTTACCTAAACAAACGAAAAAGATTTATGTCGTTTGGCTTTTTTAAGATATGGGCCGTTTAGTTCGAAAGTTTCCGAAAATACCTGGTTATGTTCAGTGTGAATTGGACTGTAAAATCGAATAGTGTGGTTTGATTTAATATTATCCGGCATCGTTGTAGGATGCTATATGTTATAGGGTCTGCTTTCTTAATAAAGTTATAAAATTAAAACCTCCAAAAATAGTAATATAAGTTTTGGAGGTTGTCAAAAAATTATGTTTTTATTAAATATTGTTAATTTGGAAGTAAAGTTCTTTTTTGTGAGTAATATCAAAAAACTATTTTTTTCTTAACAATATTAACAACAACTATAATTTATTTCAATTTATATTTTACATTGTCAAATATATATGTATGAAATTTGGGCTTTTAATACAAACTTATGACAAATTACTCCCTTTGCTCACATTAAAAGTAATTCAAATACTAAACTATATCTATGATAGTTTCTGTACTAAGGGTCGTAAACTGGACTAACGTAAAGTTTTATCACATTTTATCACAAAACATAAGTTTTATGATGGTACTAAATAAATTAATACTGGTAGCAGACTTCTTTATGAAGCAAAATATATGTAGATTATTTAAATGAAACTTATATTTCTCAGATATGCTAAGAGACTTTATTTTTGTATAAAAGTACATACTCCCAATGTTTCAGCTACTTTTCAGAAACCGTGATCACGGGACGAGATTTAAATAAATAAAACTCGCGAAAATAGTAGATCTCATTAAGTGTAGATTATCTTTCGTGATTTAGTAAATTTATAAATTGTTTATTTTAGATGCATTGAAATCATGTATATAACGCCTTGCAATTTGATCACCATCAAACATTTGAACTTGATGTTCAGACATCGTATATATTGATCGGATTTATAACCACCTCAACGTTTTTAAAAGAGTGATATTAGCATAACTGACATCAAAAATATGTCGTCAGGGTTTCAGAAGATAACCTCGTAGATGGTTTGACGAATCCTTTATTGCATAGAGGTCCGATCCCGTCAACGACTCGAGTCAGAATATTTTTAATTTGTACCATCTCCTCTTTATATACCAACCATCATTGTCGTGACGGCACTTGCACAACTGGCTTCGCAGGTTATGCAGGTGATACCTGACAAAGTTAACCATTCTTTAGTATTAATTACGTAAGTAAAAGGTATTCGCTCTGATATATACATATGAACTAAAAAATATAATAAAACTTCTACAAAAACTTATTTCTTACTAGCTTTCCGCCCGCAGCTTCGCCGCGTGGAGTTCGGTTATATCGCGTTTCCAAGAGAACCTTTCAAAAGTCTGGGATAAAAACTATCCTATGTTCTTTCTCAAGGTCAACTCTATCTCTGTACCGAATTTCATTAAAATCAGTTCAGTGGTTTAGGCGTGAAAGCGTAGCAGACAGACAGACAGACAGACAGACAGACAGAGTTACTTTCGCATTTATAATATTATATTAGTAGGGATAAAAATATGTGAATATGTAAATGTTGTTACTGTACATAGATCAACTCTTTTTAGCAAAAACCTAATTAAAATACATGCATAAAAATAATACCTCTATTAATACTTGAAATAGACCGAAATCTCATTATCATTTAAACGGATTAATATGGTTAATGATATAGATATTAACAAATTAGTTGTATTATTATTTTATTTAAAACTTTAGAAATTATAAAATAAACTTTGTTTTTTTAGTTTTAATTTGAAAACATTTTGATTTTTGAAAATTGCAAAGTAATGTTCTCACTCAACAAATGATTTCCCACTCGTCCGTCAATGCACATTCAACCTAATATAAATTTCACATTTTATATTTAGAGATTTCTTACAATATACTTTATTGAATAGCTTGAAGTTAATAAACTTCTACAATCAACTTTCATAATAGACCCCTTTTAAGAATTCACAATAAAAAAATGACAATTTTATAGGCCATTCACAATTGGTATAAATATTAACTTTGCAACAAGAAGCTAAAAGTCCCAACTAGCGCTAACTCAAATAGGGTAGATGTTTGTTCCCCGCATCACCAATAAACGGCATTTACTATATTGTCCTATTTCATTACAAGGGGACGAAGTTGAAATAACTTAAGCAAATATCTATCCCGATGTTGTTAATGGGTAATCTTAGTTATTATTGCATGTTTTATTAGTTATGTAAGTAAAAGACCCACCTAATGAGAGTTTCTTTTGTTACGACAACTTATTACGACAACTTTCTTAAAAGTTTATTAATAAGACGTTCCTGACATAACTTAGGCCTATATCTAAGCCAACGGGATTTTGTAGATGTTATGTATGTATCCTGCAACAACTGGTTCTCACGGCGATATGATAGCAGACAAGTGAGTTTCACTGACGATGTTTTATCTATTTTGTTATAATTGTTGAACACGTATCATATTACAAAATATTTTATAACATAGAGGTAAAATATGTAGCTATTAATATTGATTATCGTCTAGTTTAGATTATACCACATTCATGTCAAATATGCAGTGAATAGGTTGTTATAGCGGCGAACAAGCCGTGTAAAGTGTAAGTACAGTTACGATCGAAATTCAGGCAATTTAGTCCACACGCCCAGTTACATAATATAGCGGAAACCTCAAATAGCACTTATTTCGATTTGGCATCCGTACTTCCATAAATAACAATAACAATTAACCGCGATAAATTCAATGCACCCCCAGTTCAGCATCTCATTTGTGCAAATATTAGCCTCATTATTGACGCTTTTGTTAGTTCACACTTTGTTGATAGTCTATATCGTTATTATTCATTTTACGTTCTTTATATAAATTATACTCAAATTCGTTTAGAATTATTTCAATCGAACAATTATACAACAAAGGACATCTTATTTATTGTCAAACAATTGGCAATTACAGAAAGTGTCAAAATGTCACATATCTTATAAAAGTGTCAATGTATATATCGGCGCTACCAGCTTTAATAACGGATGCGACTTGAAAATAATTTGAGGCTGTCATCAATTCTAATTAAACCTCATTAGTATTTATGATTATTGTTAAAAGTAAAACGAAATCAAAGGAGAATAGAACTATGTTTGAATCTTGTTATAAATATGACGTCTGGATGCACGACGGCAGATTTGAGAATTCAGAATGGATACTCGTAATTCAGAGTTCAGTGAGTGTGTATCATTGAAGTATGTTATTATGAAGAATCTTTGAGAAATACAGGAGCATTAAGATCAATTGAAGTTTCATTTTAAAATATCATGGACCGTACTTGAAGAAGTGACATTTGTAACGTCAGCGACGCTGGCGTCTCTCTCTCTTTGAAAATCAACGAATGTGTAATAAATCCGATATATATTTAGATGTTTGTTCTGTTTTAATGTCCTATACAGTATAATAAATTTACACTCATTTCATTGCTTTCAAAGCTCAAGCGTCAGACTTATTAGTACGTTTTTCAAAATATTTTGTCTTTCACTTAAAGCCTTAGATCAACTTGTTTATGAAACAAACACTCTTATTAAAGTAATGGAGTGTCGATCAATAACAATTTGGAAGTTCCAATTAAACCCCGTTTAGTAGAAATAATGATGCCAATCCCTCATAGGCCCTCATAGGAACACCATTGATAATAAAATCCTGGGACATTTTTTTGTGACTCTTTTAATACATATGTTTTTGTGTCAGTTTGATTAAGTTTAAAGCAACTTCAATGCGCAATATTTTTAGCTTCTTATGTATTGGTTTCCATCTAGCAAAAATATATTATACTTTAAACCAGCTTTGCCTAATTTTGTAGATTTAATTGAAATTGTTCTTATAAAATATGTTTTCGTAATACAAAGAATTTAATTTTATTTATTTCAAATATGAAAATCACAAATATGTCCTTTAATATAACAATATTTTTTACTAATGCGGATAATCCTAAAGGAGTTAGAAAATATGAATTATTGTAATTAATTTTTTTTATTGATCAACACGTCTGAGATTTCAATTTGTTATCACTTATGCA
This sequence comes from Danaus chrysippus, assembly GCA_916720795.1. Classification (NCBI taxonomy): domain Eukaryota; kingdom Metazoa; phylum Arthropoda; class Insecta; order Lepidoptera; family Nymphalidae; genus Danaus; species Danaus chrysippus. The sequence goes on along the minus strand of CAKASE010000049.1, from coordinate 16,301,537 downwards.
AATAAATCTTTTAAAAATATCAAAAAGTTTTTTGAAATTCATCATAACTTAATGGTCACCCTCAAAAATAAACGAGAAGTATTGAAGCGCGTGATTATATGTTTTACCCAATTTTCGAGCCTTAAAACTTTTTCGTTTTTCCTGCACCGTAATTAGTCGCTCTATTTACCAATATGGGACCATTGTTTAAAATTAATTGCTTTAAAATTAAAATTATTTAATTACTTTTAAATATTTATATTCTAGAAATAACTTTGATAAATTATAATTTTGTTTTAAAAAATATATACTTTGGAAATAACAATAATTGTATCGGTATGTAATAAAAATTATTAGGGTCAGAACCTTAAAGTATAAAAGTAACTTTTCATAATTGTTCTGCTATTTATTTTCCCTGGCACGGTGAACGATTACCCTATTAATATGGTTATTACACTTCTATTAGTTACCTTACAGAATTAATTAAGCTATAGGTAGAACTTGAGTACCATAAAGTAAGAAATTGTTTTTGACGAAATTAATAATCTTAAAAGAGGGCTGAAACGGTAGCTACTATTTGACTGAATGGCATTATAAAGTAGCTTTTGAATTACGTTCGTTCATGAATATTACATTTCGCCAGTAACACCCCTTGTAAAGCGTTTGCATTTTGAATCAAATATAAGTATTATAAGGAACTGTTGAATAAGTAATATAGCTTGATACTGTGTATGTTTCATTAACTAAAATTGGTACGCTTCAATTAAAAAAGATGAGAAATGAACAATTAAATAATTACTACAATATTTGATAGCAAATATTATTTTATTTATAATGTACCAAAATTCCTCAATTTTAATAACGAGTACTAGTACTAGTACATATTAACATGAATAAGTAAAGGATAACTAAATAGACTATAAATGATAAGCATCTCTTTTTCTCTATTCTGTCATCTCAATTCTCTAATAATTAATTAATCAATCGAAGTCGCCAGAAAACAAGCTTTAAACTTTAGGTTCTGAACAATAAACTCGTTATAAGCTTCCGAATCTATTGTATTTATTTTTATTTTTTAACCCGAATAATCAGGTAGTGAAAAATTAATTTCATTTCATTTCTGGCAAATGTGTGTAACTATTCAAGTATGTAGTTCTAAGTTGTTGAAACAGCCTTACATAATATATTTGCAAGCTAGTGAAAAATATTTTTTATGTTTGGTGTTAATATTTTATGTAGTGTATGAAAATGCATTTGCTTCAGGGATACTGAACCAAAGTAGTAAACGGATGTTGCCTATGTCTAACACATATGTAAATTTAATTGTAACTCTAATGGAAACTGACTTTTTTCTTATTTAACATCAACAATTGTCAATTGTTAAGGCAATTACTGACATCTCATTTGTATAATCGTTTGCAATAGTTAAAAATAAAAATAAAATTCAGTTTAAAACTTGGACAATGTTCAATGTGTGAATTAAAATTATATAACATTTTATCGTATGTAGTTTCATTTAGTATCACCCAGTTAACGCTCTTTCATTACAGTTACAACGAGATGATTTCACGGTTCAGAAATATATATTATTTCATGAATTTTAATAATAAATGTTCGGTAACGTGAACATATAGTCTTTAAATATATTTTCATTTTGTCATGTTTATAGTATTGTTGTGATTACCTTTGTCGTTTCCTCGAGAGCTTTAGTTTAAATACTTTAATTAAATTATTTAAAGTAATATATTTTTTAAATGTCAAAAGCTGAAAGTCGTATAAAACATTGTAGTTGTTTATTATTTTAATGACTCTTAAAAGAATTTAAAAACCAGACTTCGTATGTGGTTAATGCGTAAATTTAATCGTTTGAAAGTAATTGCTCTCATATGTATCCTTCATAGAGCTTTAGTCTCAAATCAGATAAGGAATGTTATTTAGTCCCCAACGTATAATAGCGTAATTCCCCACATTGATGTTGAATTTCGTACGTTGGTATTCGCTAATGAAATACAGCTACCGTAACGAAACTTAATTATTACAATTTCATAGGAATTTGCTATTGTTATGCAAAATTTAATAAAACAGTGCAAAATTTTAATAATATAAAAGCAAACGAAGACTACGGTAGTCTTTGTTACTATTTATCTGAACTAAAATAAGTTTTGCGGGCGTAAGTCTGTTAAGTAGACAGTTTGTCAAGTTTTTGTTTCAAAATGTTTCATGACTTGTATAAGAAATTAATAAACCAAGTAAATTTTAATGAATTTCAAAATGTCCAGTATTGCAGAACTAGATTTAACCCCGAAAACTCAAAAATATCAATTAAATTGATATGTCAATAAAATAAACGACAGTTTCTTTAAAATAGCTTGGTTCATAAGGTTACCGATTTTATGGAGACTATGCTTATAAAAATTAATTATTTTCATAGATAACATCTGTTGTAAGAATAATGTAACCTGAAAATTAGCCATAACCATTATATTTATATCATATTATTTATTCGTTCGTCATTACCATAATATTTATTTGTTCATAATTACTATATAACGATTTGTCACCAGTAATTACAGCTGTATTATCATGAGTATATTCATTTTCTGATAAACAATAGTTTGACCAGTTCAAACATGCAATTTTCAGATAGTAAAACATAAAAGCGTTGTCGAGTATATTGTTATATTTAACAAAAAAATGTACAATACATATAGCGTTATATTATAGAGCTATTAGAAGTATATATGTACTCTTTATTGCACAGTAAAAAAAATTACATAGTTATTCTACATCCAGAATTGTTGTTGACAAAGGCGGGCTTATTTCTGTAAGAAATCTCTTCCAGCCAATTATAATTAATTAATTACTTTATTTGAATTTAATAAATTACTTTATTTTAATTAATTACTTATTATTTGAATAATTTGATTAATATTATAGTACAGTCGGAGATATTTAAGATGTATATATTTTGTTACATTTGAGAAATGTAAAAGTAAAACAGTACAAATATCTAAGCGCACGGTAGTGCGCCGGCCAAGTTCCACAGGCCGCGCGCATGCTGTGCACTATTTACACGAACCGTTTCGACCCACTTTTGACCCCCTTGTAGCTCAGTGCCTATTGCAAGTACAGAGATAAAATTGTACCTACGTAATCATATACTAGTACTTTCAGGCAGGCAGGTTTTCGTGCTGTATGTAACACTTAATTAATTGTATCATTATTTATATTTATATCAATTTATTATTTATATAATTAAATTAACCTGCCAAGTTCAAATTTAGAAGTATTATAATTTTAGATTTTTTTAACCAATCACCTTCGTATTTCACAACTATACCATATTTTAAGTTGGGTGTATGGTAAAGTGAAATTCGGCCAGATGGACCGTTGACGTGAATAAGTTGGCGGGTAGTGGCTGGATGTGGAAGGCAGAGGACTGGGTGTGGTGGCGAGTCTTGGGAATGGCAAATGTTTACCAGTGGATCATGCTGTTGATGAAGATGATTATGATCGATTTCAAAGTGCATCTAAACTTGGCATTAGATTGGATTTCAACCCTTTTTTAGGCATACAATTAGCCGATTGGAACTTGGCCCCCTTTTTAACAGGCATGTTTTTGGTGAGATATTATTTACAGTAAATGTAGTAGATGACAATAAATATTGCCTTAACTGGGTTGTTGAAGTTAAAAACAACATAGCCGTATTCTTCATTGTTTTTAGTCTCAGAAACTATTTGTTCTTTTATCTCAGACTTTAGACAAGAGCCTACAGTACCGAGCGCCGATTACACAAGATTAGATATGGAAATGGTGTCGCTCGCTATACAATTTTCCGGTTCGATTCACATGATGCTACTTCACATTTATAAGGAAAGTGTTACTTGCGCGAATATGTTAATGTCTGAAGGTTAATTAATTTGCTGAATCTTTACATATAATATTACTGGATATTTAATAATATTATATTACACATAACATAATACTTTTTATTCATAATTTTTAGTGGGCTTTATTCAATTTGAATTAATAATGGATATCGGATTACAATTTAAACATCATTTCCAATATTATTGTGTGAAATGTTGGTTTATAAAAAATAAATAATTGATTCTCAAACAGATGCACATTCTTTATTACAAATATAATTTATTTCACAAACCTTTATAAATGGCTTACGTTTCGTTTTCTTTGTTGGCGTTTTCGAAAATTTTCAGATTTTAATAAAGGCAATTGTTATTCTTAAGTTCTGCATGTACGTGTTTCAACCATCACTCAGCGTAACTTATTCTAAGCAAGCAATTTATGATGATAAAGTTACTTTACTACCATTCATTTAATCTGAAATAAAACATTTTCTTTCACAGTCCTTTAAATTGATGTGAAATTAATTATTCTATGTATTTATTAAGAGGGTTTGATTTTAAATGTTATATGCAATATCTTATTTCATTCATACTACCTTTCATAATACGTGATTTTAACAACAGCTCTCTCATTAAGTGAAAGCCCGGTCAGAATTTGCAGGGCACGTTTTGTGTTAACATAATAGACAAACCAACAACCCAAACAGATGGACATTATGTAATTTAGACAATGTTGTTATGCTTCTTTAATTTATAATATATATAACTATCTGGATATTATTGTGTGAGATCCTAATTGATAATTTTAATGTATATTCTTTAATATAAAAAGGTTAAATTCCAGTTTTATAATATAAGTTATAAGAAAGAATTTAATTTTTGCTTTAAGAATTTTCAAAAATTGTTTCCATTATTCAATTGCCATATTATTTCCATAAAATATATTAAAGGGAAACTGAATTTAATTATTTAATAATTAAAATTATTTTATATAGAGAAATACAGCATATTATTTACTCCGTAAAATTTAATATAACGTTATTATTGCAAATAATTTATAGCCAGGACTATAATTAATTTCATCATAACTTTACAAGTATATATGAACCATAATGAGATCCAAGAACTTCACGAGTATTCATTTATAATATGTCAACCAATTTTCCCTCCCTAATTGTATATATACCTACATTGTACTCAATCTCACTTTGAAAGATTTCTAAGATTATTTTCAATTATCTTGTTTATAGAACTTAAGTATATATTGCTAAAGATTTGTATACTACTAAAAAGATATCTGATTTCCGAGAAATAAATTTCTGTTTTCAATACTTCTATAAAATTTTAGTTTTCTAAATAGCCTACATAATATTTTTTAACACGAAATTAAGAGTGTAAATCGTTTTTGTATTAGTTTAACAAGCTCAGAAGAGGGCTTAAAATATTTGTCAATATTAAAAAAAGTAACCCACATTCTTTACATTATAATTAAACACAATAAACACTAATAAATACATTTAGTCCTTAATTTGTTTTTGTACAAAAACTAAGCCGACTAGAATACATATTGTTTTTTTTAAATTAATACACCTCTATTTTAAAGATCTCATATAATTGCCTCTAAACTTTAGAAGACATAAATAATTTTATTGACTTTTTATGCTACGGCTTCATTCACACTGTTATAGACATTTATCTGCAGTAGAAATATGACAGGTATAATAGCATGCGTTTAGAAATAGCGATGCAATAAAAAAAAATTAAAAAACTTCGAAGCCTCATTGTTGAAACGTAAAGGTAAAAGTTTTTTTTACAAATATTTATGTGCATATGGCTACGTTAGGTTTATACTTTTTCGGTAATTTAATTTTGACGTTTGCTCATGACGTTTTAATTTTCTCTCATAGATATTTACAAAACATTTCGTTATTTTGAGGTTCGAGATAAATATGTTATAATTTCATTCATGAATGGTTTCAATAATTTTGTGTTACTTAAAAATTTCGATTTAATACAACATAATACAAAAATTTTACTGTGGATTCTTTATGCCCATCAAATTTTATTGGCGTTAAAAGTAAAACATAATAATTCTATAATAGGATACAAATTTAATTATTGCCTTTGAATATATTTCATAGTCATTGAAATTTATATCGTTAAAAAATATTGAACAGAAATACAATTAAGCACTTAAAGGCTCCTATGTACGAGTATATAATAAATACGATAAGAATGTATAATATAACTAATGTGAGGAAAGAAATGTTCCATATATTATTATATAATAAAAGTAATTAAGTAAATGGTATAAGATGGTATAGTTTATCTATTCATACCTTTGCTTGTGTAACTCAACTGGAATTTAGTTATTCATGTTAGGCACTAAAACAAACTTGGTAATTCCTTGAGAAACATTAAACTTATGATGGATGTCTTCTCATCCTCGCAATGACTTGTGCGTGTAATGTTGTTTCTACTTAAGGATGCCTTACTTTTACAATTAAATAATATATGAATTTTAATTCAATAATAAATATTATATTTCTATTCATATAAAAACAAGAGAGAACCTTAAATAAATGTTTGTTATAAAATCAATATTAACTCTATTTATGTTTCATCATCATTGAAAGTGAGAATCGATAAAAATAAATTTCGTTCAGTTCTATCGTTCCTGGAAATTATTTTTTTAAATGTTTGATATCAAAATCCCGTCGTTTAAACGATTCTATAATTTAGTAAGCTTCTATACGTTTATATCTATAAATTTATTACAGATATTTTTTCATAATAAAGCTAGCTATTCCGTGCTAATGAGGAACAATGTTGCAATTTTTCTCATCAGTATTTCATACATTTTAGACAAGAATTCCGAACAAGTGATGAAGACACCGCAGCGAGTTACCCAATAGCATCTAACCATTACTCTGAGAAATGCCAATTTAAACTTGTAACGAGGTTTGCGCAAGTGGCTGCAGAACAAAATTAAAAAGTCTAGAACGAATAGCTACTGACTTGGTCGCTTGAAACACGCCTAACTTCCGTCCTTACTTCGTTAACCTGTAAATTTAGTATTTTCAGCGATGGGCTTAATACAATGATGGTCATTAATAATAATTGGAAACACTGTTGCTTTACCATTAAAGTATTTTTTAAAATAAAAGTAATCGTACTATAAATAATTTACATGATAAAAAATTTTATTGGGAGATTTTGTTATAAGGCTAAGACTTCTATGTTATCTCAATTTTTATGACTAATATAATATCGTTTATCGTTTGGGAGGTGTTAAAGTTTTTGTTTTGATCATTAATTAAAACTAACAAAAAAGAAAAAAAAAATCAAACAAATTACTCGTTTACTCGACATAACAATATTAAAGCTATATGGACAAATTGAATGGAATATACAAAATATAGCTAGAATTCGTGTATACATGTAATATTTTTTCATATTTAAAACTAAGTTTTCTTTTTATAAACATGATACATTTTGTATTTGTGATAAAAATTGTTATATATATGTTTTCAAATTTGTTATTAGCTTTCGTCTTATATAGGTATGTAACAAATTAAACATCATATAAGATTAATTATTATACTTGGATAAAGTAACCACAATAGAGTATTTTTTCAGCAAACGGGGAGTGAATTAAGAAATAAACTATTGAACCAAGTGCCCAGTAATTTAGCACATACATTAAGTATCCTGTGAACGTACCAGCTGATGTATTCGAGTAAATAAGAGGGGGATCATAGGTTAAGTGCTAACTATACTCCCAGATAGCACTCTAGGAAGTGGCGTTAAGTTCTCGTTTTGTATTTTATCAAGAAAATATGGACTTAAGTTAGGATCAAAATAATTTGATGTCAAGCTTTAATATTCTTGAATTTTACTTACAAACAAAAGATGACAAGCAATGGCATGATAGGATGTATGTACGTGACATATTACTTAATTACAAATGTTATCTATCTATCTATCTACGAAAGCAAAACTTGTATATTGTCTGTATTCTATTTGAGATTATAATATAAAATTTAAATAAGTGATCACTTGACAAGACGATTTATCTTGAAGCAATTTGAATCTCCGTTCTCTTTAATTAGTATTGTATAGAATAAAATATGAAAAAATTTCATAGATTAAAAATGGATTATTCTATATTTTGATCTAAGGATTCGTTTTACGTTTTCTAAATATTAAGTTCCTTTTTATGATATAAAACCTAGAAAACTTTATAGGAAGTTTTTAGATTGAACAATTAATTAGCTTCGGTTTATTTTACCGCAAACACGATCAATAAGACGCGTTCAAAACTTCACATTGGTTTAAATTTAAAAATGATATCTAATGCCAGATTAAATATAAAAATAATATTTTATTTTAAATGGAATATAAATTTCTTACACGATTATTTTACTCGTTGAATAACAAACGAACAATAAAGCTCTTAGAAAAAATTCTATTGTAATTTTGGATTATTTGATTATATTCGATGTAAATATACGAAAAAATAACACCAACTATTTTGAAAATAAAAATGGTTTCAGTTATTATTACTTGTACTTACTGTACATTTACTTTTCTAAAACTAACGTTAAGAAACATGACGTTTATGAAATATAGCGTACAGTAAGAGTTATATTGAAAGTTTTTTTTTTTAAATAGTTATATCCTGAGTAAAGAGATATTTTCACAGTGTTTATCAAGTTGTCAATAAAACAGGTAGTTACTGGAGATAATATACAAAAAATGCATACTAAATATTAGCTCAATCAATGTTTGAATTTATTTTATACCAACTTCAAAAATTGGAGGTATCTGCGCCAAAATAAACGTAAAAACTAATGAATTAACAAAAGAACTGTAAAAAACCAACGAAACATCTACTGCAAAACTAAATTACCTTTAACTTTTAATTTGTCGTCACAAAGACACAAAAAATGACGTCACAACACCCAATCCCATAAAAATGTCATAGGATACTGTCGTTTTTGGCTATTCGAAAAAGTATTAAATTTGACTAGGTGATCCAACTTAATTTGGTACTTTTACTTTCCCATTAAAAGGGACAATAGATAGTTGGTATATCAAAGTGAGTTTATTTAAGGTAAAAGTTATTGTAATTATTTTTCACCATTTAGTTCTATTATATTTTTTCTAAGTATACACATACAATTCTTCATTAGAATTTTCAAAATTAATAATGTAAAGAAATAAATTTAATTTTGTTCCTACATCCACGGAATCATAAATCTCATTTTTTTATATAAAAATTACAAGTTTTAAGCGAAAAAGGTAACATCTTACTTATATTTTTCTTAGTCATTCGCCTACAAAATTTTATAATGTTTACGTCATATGAACCGGGTACTGACATACATTGTATATATAATAAGCTAAACGACTTTACAACACAAAACGTATACTTGTGTTAACGGCTTCACCAGACTTGTCAAATTAACTAAATTAACTTTAACGTTTAACTTTAAAGGTACTAAGAAAATGTCTCTTGTGTGTATTCTAAGAGATAAACAATCGATCTAATGTATTTCTTGTTGGCTGGTTTTGTAAATTATCTAATCAAAAGTCAACATTGTTTATATGCAATAAAAGTTTATTGAAAAATAGCCTTACTTTTTTATTTTGACAAGGCTCAATTAGTTTATGTCTCGTAGAGAGATAGATTCAGTTGGCATACATTCTTAAATATAATTATGTACTTCAGTCGTTTTGTAATGCTATGTTTTGGAAAATTTGATGATATATTATAATAATAATAATAAATCTTTTTTATTACTTCAACTATGTTTAATTTATTTTCTAGCAAGCTTTGTTTTTCAAAACAGGACTTTTGTTTTGGGTATAGTATTAATTCGATGCGCTTGTGTGTACTGAATGATACTTCGTTACCCATTTTTAAACAAAGATATGAAGTTTAAGAATGTTTACAAGTTTTAAACTCATTTATACAAAATTATTGACGTTATTAATAAAAATTTCATAATATTTTCTAAATATAAAATTTACATATAAAGCTCTTATAAAAATAGATAGTCAGCGCGGCTCAATTGGAAAAGCAATTGATACTCGATATTTGTTTATTTGAATTGCAATTATTTAATATAAATGAAATTATTTAATAGATAGATTATAAACTAAATTGTATATAAAATAACATTTTCTGCTTGGAAATTGTACTACCGATATAATATTTACGGAGTAAGGGGAGAACGGACTCAAAATCTTAGCCGACCCAATTGTTATCCTCACCTGCAAGCGTCGTACATTGGCGGCGGTGATCAAATGGCTGCCGTGGTGCTCTCTGCTACATAACGAACGAGGCAATGGCGACCAAGGAAAACCTTAGGTCCATCTCCGGATGGAAGAGGCTCCAAAAGCCTTGAGGTTTAAATCAATCCCCGCTGAAAATTTGTAAGAGACAACGGTGGTCATGTGATCCGCTTAGCAACCGGCACCGATCTGCGTCCGCGACAAAAGTGTGAAATTGGTTACCGGCCATGTTAGTGGACTAAAGCTTCAGGAGCCAATTTGAAGTTAATAAATGAAAAGTTGGCTCGTATACAAGAAGTATGTCGAAGAGACCGTAATAACTACCTTCGAAACCTCTGTGCTGAAGCTGAAGTTCGCGCTAATAAGCAAGAAACAAAGGATCTTTACCACAAAATAAGATCAATCTCAAAAACTTTTTCGTTCAAAATATGAGCTATCGAGAATCCTCAAGGCGCAATAGTGACTAATATAAATATATTTTTGAAAGTTTTAAACAGTACTGTCAGTCACTTTTTAAAGATCAGAATACACACTGTTCCGATTCTACATACATATATAAATTCTCATACTGCAGAAATTGAGCCTGTCATTCTCAAGGATGAATTACGAGCTGTAATCACCTGAAGGAAGGTAAAGATGCTATACGGAATGAAACCATTCAACCCTTAGGCGAGTATGGTGTTGGAATATTCTATACCCTCTGCAACAAAATTTGGCGAACTGGTATATGGCCACAAGAGTGGGCAAATAGTTTTTTCATCCCTTTACAAAAAAGGGCTCAACTAAAGGTTGCAGTAATTATCGTTTAATTGCTTTGATATCACACGCAAGCAAAATTTTACTACATATATTAATCGAGCGAGGTTGAGGCAGCTCTCAGACAGCTTAAGAACAACGAGGTGCCAGGTGAAGAAGCGAGAATTACAAGCGAGCTCCTTAAGGCGAGATCCTTAAGGCCGGTGGGACTCCAGTCCTGAAAAAGCTGGCGAGTCTCTTTAATTCCATCATCCACCAAAAGCTTAACGCCTCAAGCGTGGAGCCGGAATATGGTGGTTCTGTTATTCAAAAAAAAAATGAAGAATTACAGACCTATCTCACTTCTGAGCCACATATACAAGCTATTTTCTAGAGAAGTCACGAACTGCCTCACTAGAAAACTCGACAAGTTCCGGCCACGACAACCAGCCGGGTTTCGAAAAGGCTTCAACACCCAATACCACCTCCATACTGTTCGGCAGATTGTACAGAAAACTGAAGCATACAATCAGCCGCTTTGTCTGGTTTTTGTGGATTACGAGAAAACCTTCGACTCCATCGAAACTTGGGCGGTTCTAGACGCTCTGTAACGATTTGGTATAGATTGAGGTGCTGAGAAGCTTATATGACACCGCTACCCACGACCACTCTGTCATATTGAATATGACAGCAGTATTTATAAAAACATACTTTTTAATTTTTTTTATTTTACAAAAATAATCAAAAAGTAAACTTCTAGGATTTTAAATACATGGAAAAAATATAAAATCCCTACTAATATTATAAATGCGAAAGTAACTCTGTCTGTCTGTCTGTCTGTCTGTCTGCTACGCTTTCACGCCTAAACCACTGAACTGATTTTAATGAAATTCGGTACAGAGATAGAGTTGACCTTGAGAAAGAACATAGGATAGTTTTTATCCCAGACTTTTGAAAGGTTCTCTTGGAAACGCGATATAACCGAACTCCACGCGGCGAAGCTGCGGGCGGAAAGCTAGTTATTTTATATAGGTATATTTAAGAAACGCTGTAATAATTAGTGAAATGAAACAGAAACAATTGTGATAAGTTATGGTATTAAAATGATAAAAGCTCTTGCGATAAACTGGATTTGACGGGTGCCAATACCACTCATTTTTGACATAGTAAAAGGTATTTCTTTGAATTACACAAAAGACACGTAAAAAATATTATTAATGATTGTTATGAGATACTCATTACACTTTTTTTATTTAAAGTCATTCTTTTAATGTCAAGTTTGCATTTAATTTTCTATTTAAATAGAACTGACAGCACAATAAGCTATGACAGCAGTAAGAAGATGGAAATGTCAAGCCCAGCTGAAATTTATATACCTATACTCCGTTACAGAAGCAAACAATAGTGTTTAAAATTTTAATGTTAATTGTAGTGATTCACTGTCTCGTGAGGCGAAATATTTTTTTTTAATAAAAGTTAGATTTATGTTATATACGTATATACTCAGTAAGAATAAAACAAACTATTTGTATTACAAACTGGCATTGAGTTTTTATATTCCAGTTTCGTGCACCTAGTAGAGGGAAAGTGACCAAATATGGAATACCATTTTTTTTTTAAACATAATTTACACAAACGTTACAAATAAAAAACATTTTGAAGTCATTACTATAAACCATATAGTTACGCTTTATCCTGTAACGAGTTTTGGCTGCAGTGACTAATTTTAACTAAAATTAAAAGAAAATCTAAATAATTATAAAGGTATCTAAATATGGAAGAGGTGCCCTATATAAGGAATATCATAAGCATCATCAAAAGTTAACCTTAATTTAAATGAGATTCTTTGGAAACTTTGGTATAACATAGAAAGTTACACAATTTTTTTGTAAAAATCAGAAATCCATTCCCAGACTCTGGTCCTGCTCAATCATTATGTGCCCAGAGCTCTATTAGAAGGTTTCCTTATCTTGTCTGCTACTGGACTGATGTCATATGGAGACACCAATCCCAAACTACTGCTAGAAATGCCTGAAGTTGAGGGCACATGTCCAATATTTGAAAAATGCATTTAATTTATCAATAACAAAATCATCAAGTCAACTAATACTGAAAGGAACCATTTATGGAATATTCTATAATAAGATACTATGATTTGTCCATATTTGGAACTCCCAACGAATTAAAACTGACATTTCTATATATCGGCGCTACCAGCTTTAATAACGGATGCGACATGTAAATAATTTGAGGCCATCATCAATTCTTATTAAACCTCATTAGTATTTATGATTTTTGTTAAAAGTAAAACGAAATCAAAGGTTGCTTATAAGGAGAATAGAACTATGTTTAAATCTTGGTATAAATATGACGTCTGGACGCACGACGGCAGACTCCAGAATTGATAATTCAGAGTTCAGTGAGTGCGTATCATTGAAGTATGTTATTATGAAGAACCTTCGAGAAATACAGGAGCATTAAGAACAATTGAAGTTTCATTTTAAAATATCATGGACTGTTCTAGAAGAAGTGACATATGTGACGTCAGCGAGGCTGGCGTATCTCTCTTGAAAAACAACGAATGTGTAATAAATCCGATATACTATATTTATATTTGTTAAGGTAATACAATCAAATACTGCATAAACTCACAAAAGAACATTTAAACTACGTCTAAAAGTTCTAAAAAAATAAAGTGTTTTTATATGCCTTAGAAAGTTTTATGGAAGCGACGACACAAAATACTACAACTGATGAAAGGGTTCGCTCGACTGACATGATACCACTTATACGTTCAAAGAAGGACAAGAATAATGAGACAAATACTGTTTCCTGAATTCAACAATGTGATAGAAATGCCAGCATTCCATATTAGAGACACTATTCCATATTTGGTAACTTACGTCTACTTTAATATTGATATTTGATATCATACTTAGTTGTGCAACTTTGATGGACCCAAGAAAGTTTAAAAATTTAATAACTCAGTAGAATAAAGTTAGTTTCAAAGTTGGGTAATATAAAAGGCACGTGGTAAGGATAGAAGCTGAAACTGGTCGTTGGGCGGTTTTAAAACAAACTAGAGACGCGTTACGAAACAATCCAGATGGCAAGACAGCGTACGTGCTTCGCATAGTCTGCTGTTGTGTAGTATTGGGCTAGCGTAATTGAATATTAATAGATGATATCTTTAAAGATAGTTGGGATATAGCTACATCCCAGCAATTTTTTATTGAATATACATTATATTATTTGTTATTTAGATTAATAATATGATTTAAAATTAGTTTCAACCAGTTATTTTTCATTATTTATGATTATCCAGTACCAGAAAATATATTTGATTTATTTTTTAAACACGTATCTATGTCGAGTAATATTTTTCACTTTTATATATTGGTAGAATATTTTATATTTAGAATTTGTATTTAATACTTTGTATACAATGATTCAACTACGGAAAATGGTCTAAAACCAAATATATTCTGAAAAATAAGAAATTTATATTATTTTGTTTATAATCAAGTTAGCTTGAAATGGTGATTTTAATGCAATATGTTATAAATTTTAGAAATATAAAATTACTGATTCATATTAAAATAATTAAATATTATTGTTTTATTAACGAATATAATAATATAAAGAACACGTAATTTTTTATTTATTTTTATTAAAGTATTTAGAAATCAATTAACTTACATGAGGAAAGAGATTAAGAAGACTCAATTTTTAATGTCATGTTTAAATTTACGATATAATTTTGTTTTCGATTGCCATTGGAATATGCATTTTAGACCGCTAGGTGGGTTGTCTATGGCTCGTTGAGCGTGTACTAACGCCAAGATGGCCACTGAACGTGATAGGAATTCTCTATTTAACCAGCTTCCACGGTTTTAGATTGCCCTATATTCGAAACGTGTTCACCCACATTGAAAAATAATTTGCTGTCAATGAAATTAATTTATAGTTTAGCTGCAGACTTACTAATTGTAAAATATCTCATTGTCATTTCTGAACGGAAATGTTCTTAGTTTTTTAAATACCTCTCGCGGCACTTGTTTAGGCCCAGGTAATATTAGAAAAGGCATTTTACATGGACCTAATTTAAAAAAATCTAATTATTTTAAAAGAGGTTATATTATTTTGTACACATATTTAGCCTTACTTCTATTTAAATATATGTAGATATTATTATTAACTCAATTATAATAATTACAGATTTAGCAATACTTCATTTGGTATTTACGATATTTTTTTTTTCTTACAAATTGTATAATTCTTTATTATAATTTTGCTTAATAGAAGATTTAAATGAAGCCAAGTCAATGGATTATTCCGGTATAATTTTATACACACTTTTCTGGAAGCGAAGGAGTTGTATGTGTAAGCATATACGGATGCATTCAAACTGTTTCAATGCTTTGCTGTGGAAATCGTTTTTTCCGGAAGCAAGTATGGTCTGTACCAAAAGTATAAAGTTCCAGCATGTATGATAAAAACAGAAATATGTAATAAGTTATGCAATTCATCTAAATATTATCCAAAGAGGAAAAGGTAATCATTTCTTCCATAAAATTTCGAAAATCTGCCTACTTGAAACCTTTGCTAAAGAATAGTTTTAACAAAATTGAGAATCGTAGGTTGTTAGATGATTTTTATCCGCACTTGCTCAATGACATTATCGAAAGTTGCAGTCAAAGGGAGTGGACTACTTTTGGCGGTAAAAAGAAATCCTTGTGTTTTGGTAATTTTAAATTTGATTAGATTTTTATCATATCATTTGGAGATTAAATTTAAAATAAACATGTTTTGTCATAGCCTTTCATACCATACGCATTCCAATTCTAGAGGGGACGAAATCGGAATTGATGCCACTTCATAACTGTGCTAAGGTCTGAGTATTCAAACACATCCCGTATTAGCTGGTGGTCAATATTGCTTAAAATAGAGTCGCAGAGAGAATACTTCCCCTAGGAAATCTTTGATTAAAATTAGCTCATACGCCTAACCATTAACTACTCATAGAATACTAACGTTCAAAATTCAGGCTCGAATCAAGAATTATGTTAATTCATCGCTTTATTTTCAATTTATACATATTGAATTAATATAAAGAAGTCGTAATAAGCAAATAATCAAAATAAAGTACTTTTTTATGGATATCAACTAAGTAACTAATTAAAGTGATAATGAGTGTATAATTTTAAAATCATTTTAATAAGAATATTTTTAAATTATACAATTTCCAATAAAATATGCATAAAATCTAATATTTTAAACTTTAAACTATAAAGATACAACACACACTTAAACACGTAATTGCCTTTTTAACCAAAAAAAAATCACTAAAAACGAAACTTAATTTGTGAAGAGTTAGTATGCGCTTGAAAAATGTAGTGACAAAACACTTACCAATCGAAAGTTTATTTCTCTTAACATTCACAACTTAAACATAGCGGAGAAAACGTTTAATGAAATCTGCATAAGTCCTCAGACAAACAACAAAGCCGGAAAAGACGCATTCTGCTTTTCAACTGATGGCTGGGGAAAGACAAATGGAGTAAAAAATATAAATGCAAAAGAAACGGGCGGCAATCGGGGCGCGGGATGCAATCAACATCTCATTAGTCAAGTCCTTAATTCTCTTGTCCCCAGGGATATGCCTGATTTCTTCGATAAACCACTTTTTACTTGTCTCGAATATAATCTTCATTTGATTGGTGATTATATTGACTTTTTATCCTGATTAATATCGAATTGAGTTGCGAGAAGTTTAATAAGCTCCGGTTCTTAGTCTATCTTTGAAATATAATTTACTTGCATCATAAGAGACGAGTCCGAGACGAGACGAGACGAGAGAAGAGTTCTTTGAATTGAGTGAAAAGTAATATATAAAGTTTGCAAATGACTTCATTAAAAATTCGTTGAGTTATGAGATATCTTACGATTTTATGATTCTCTAATAATTGTAAAATTATCGAGATTTCAATTTAAGTTATAATATTTACACAATTAAACTAAGTAATCAATAATTAAATTATTTGTGCACAAATAAAGCTATTTTGATATCCATTGCAAGCAAATTTTTTTAAGTTAATTATTACTTTTAAACAATACATACACATGAAACCAAATAGATCCCAATTATCTAAATTGAAATCACCAGTTCTATTTCAGAAAGCTTTATCACGATGCTTTAACGTCACTTAGCGGTAAGCTGAAAGATAAACTATGTGTGTATTAATGAACTGACTTAAAAAACTTTATAAGAGAAAAAAAAACTTTAGAACTTAAAACTCTAACAGGAAATAAAGAGATATTGAAAATTTATACAGTATTAGGCTATCAGTGACGGCTTAGAGTAATTTAATGAGATGACTTGTTAGTTCGTGAATAGTAGGATTTAAAGTCAATGCATAAATTAACTAATTTGTGTTAATTTTGATATACTTCTACCGTAACTTTACCTTACATTTGACTTGTTCAAATATATATATTAAAAAAAAGTATTCAAAATATACAAAAGCTATTTGTAATAGGGGATGTTTAAAGATAATGGACATTTGTTCACATGTTTTTATGGCTGATCATTTGTAAAGAATAATCTGTTTTATTAAGATTGTGGCAAATGTATAGTAATAAAGCTTTATCAATTTGTTTTGTAAGAAATAGATTAGAAGTTTAGAAGTCCTGTAAATGACCCAAAGTCTAATCATTCGACAGTCTTTATTGTATTTAGTTCCTTTTATGCCGGTAGCTGTTGTAATTGAATTTGCCTACTTTATTTTTCGTCTGGGACCATCTTGTATCTTTTATTTTGGTCTGCGTCATCCAGTGGTTCCATTTACTCTAACAAATGAATTCACACGTATTCCTTGTTTTATTTTATTTTTGACGGCTTTTGGAACAGGAAAATATATAGTAAAATATTTTGGTTTGATATTTTTATTATTCATAGCAGAGTAAGTCACATGCATGTTTTTTCTTAAAGGATTTTTTACTGTATCTGGATGGTAAATGAATGGTACCATATAATTTTTAATATTTCATATTTGGTAGCACACCAAACTGAATTGTGTATCAAACAGTATGCTCCAAAAAAAAAGTATTTTAATAAAATAAATTGTATGTGGTTGATTGAATTTCATACATCATTTTGCATTACTTAATACGCTATACTAAAATAAACTAAACACTTGTTACTACTACCTGCTAAATTCCATCAAAAAAAATTTGCTTGACATTTTGTGTTTAACAATGTCATTAACACTTTTCTAAATATTTAAACAAATTTTATACAGCTCGTGGAAGCGGTTAAATTTAAAGAAATAATCCAGCAGTGTAAAAGATGTAAATTACTCAGTAGGGTATCCCAAGACGCCAATTTACTTCGTAATATTTTATTCATTGTCTGACTGGCTAGTAATAATGACTGAAGAGACGGAGGGATAAGTTTCGCCGTGAATATTTTATGTGACGTATTAAATTTTTGTACAGTGTACGGACGATGTAAAACATAGAAGCGACTTTCGTTCGTATCACTTCATAAAATAAAGTTTTTTTTGTTTTGATAAAATCTCGATTTTAACTAGAATTGCCATATATACTTCTTGTTAATAGATTTGAAACAAAATATATGTTTTTGTTTTCATTGGTTCCGTTCACTGGTTTTATGTTATTTATTTAGAGTTAATGTTGTTATCAGAATAATATCCCGATAGTGTCTTCAATTGTGTTTATTATTCTTTCCTACAACAATAGAAAATTGAATGATCATGATTTTTTTTAAATCTTTATCTTTCTTATGTAGAATACTGACGTTATTACATTGTTCGCCAAATTTTAATTACATTAACTCTTGTATTTTCAATTTTTCATTTCATATTGTAACTATATAATAGATCCAATTGTAGTCCTTAACAGTGTAAGTTTCGAATACAGTAATTATCTAGGTCTTAAAACTTTAAAGATTATAAGGATATTTTACAATATTTATGGATTCATAAATTATTTATATAACAGTTATATAAAAATAAGGAACATATTACATAATTACGTAACAATTTCAACATTGCAGTCAGATGTATCAAGTTCTAGATTCAATATTCTCAATTTATATTAGGATTACTCATATAATTCGACGCTAATATTCAAAAGACGTTTTTATTTGAAACTAGTAAACCTGGGGAACTCCGTTTCGCCACCAGAAGGCTTTTATATAACATTTCGTTTGGTGAATAAAAGATGAAGATTTTTTTTTTTGTTTTATATTTGAAAAGGAAAATTTTTATTTCATTTCACAACTGTAATGAATTCATTTCGATTACAAAAATGATGTGTTAGTTAGTTGAACTTCTCTAAGTAAATGAAAGTGAATCCAAAGTAGATACCGAATCGAAGCGTTATACGTGTCCGCAAATTATCCGTTTCATTGAAGTGGTCCTTTGTAAACCACATTTTTTGTTTTTTGGTCTAACTTGAACACGCAAAATATAACGCCCATGTGAAAAACAATGTTTTCTAAATTTATCCCGGAAATACTAAATGGTTTTAAGATTTCAAACTACAAACACAATACCGGTTTGTCACATGAAATTAACTGAGCAGAGAACAATGAGTAGCTGTCAAACAATGTATCATGCGCCGGCACCATTTACTTTAAATATTGATTTGTAGTACATGTTATGTATGATGGCGCTATATGTGAAAAAACATTTTCCCGCTTTTCTGTTGAAATTTTTTGTTATATACCTCACGGAACCCGAGACCTTTCCAACGAATACAAAACCGTGGAAATTAGTTCGTTCCGGACCGAAATTATTTTTATGTAGTAGATGTCTTACAAATATCTAATTATCATCATTACGTCATTACATGTCTGTCATTATACGTCAATTGCATAGCTGTCAATTGTTTTGTTATTCCACGTTTTATAGTGACTGACGTTTCATGTCAAGTCCCACGGGAATGCTGTCGAACGGGATAAAAAGTATCCTATTGCAATCTCCTGGCTCTAAACTACCTCCTTGACAATTTTCAGCTAAATCGGTTCAGCCATTCTTGAGTTATAAGTGGAGTCACTAACACGAGTTTCTTTTATATATATAGATCATCTCTATTAAAATCTGATTTTATACCAGACATAATTTAAGTTTAGTCATGACACATAAGATACGAGAAGCTCATTGACTTTATCAACAGTAATGTTTTATTTCATCCTAACATTGTTTTATGACTAAATGACATCAAAAAAGCACTACAAATATATAAAATCAAATAGTGTTATAACGATACTTCAGATAATGATCAGTTTTGTTTTAATAGGTAGCGGCAACGGCAACAGCAGCGCTTCACCTGGTCCTAGAGCATTGGATGAGGCGGAAACGCAAGCCCATCACCGGGCACGGGTGCTTCGGTAACTACCTGTGCCGGACGGGCAGAAGAGAGCCCGAAGGAGGTTGCCATAAGTGCGGCACTTCGGTGGACTCGGCCCAGCACACCCTCGAAGTGTGCCCGAGATGGGCTGTGTAGCGCCAAGATCTTGTGGCGGCTCTCGGCGGAGTGGACTCGACACTTTCGAGTATCGCGGAGAAGATGCTCGAGAAAGATAAGTCCTGACTGGCGTTGTCCTCCTTCTTTCCATGAAGGAGGCATTTGAGCGGGAAAAGAGAGGATGCGGCTGATTCACTCTCCCTCAATTATAAAACAAAAAAATCTTTAATTGAGATTGCGTGTGTGTTGTTTTCTTTTACATAGGAAAAATACCAGACAGACGCAAGGGAATATTTTGTCATAACTCAAATTATTATAAGATTAGAATATGATTATTTTATAAATGTGTTCAAATATAATGTTAGTAAACGCTTCGTAATTATTTTGAACAAATCACACATAATTCGTACATTTAAAAATTGTTGTTTCCATATCAGCTCGTGAATAATCGTTCTCAAAGTCCACATAAATTATTTTATGAAACTTTTGCGAAAATATTAAGAAAAATTATCAATTCACTTTGTAAAATATTTTTATTACAATTAAAAGCTCGTATTTACAATATGAGCTCTTTAAAAGAATGTAGTATGGTATTGTATTTATTCTTACTTATATTTCCATACATGTTTTAATTTAATATTTGTTTTATTAGAAACCGAATAAGATTTTTATATTAAAATGTAATTTATTACAGTAGAAACCAGGGACGTAATATTTTGGAAACTACATTCAATAAACTTTAATTTGATGAAGTGGGGTGTGGCGGATCGTTGGGTTGTTTTTAGAAAGTTGTTTATACCCGGTTCCGTGATGCATGCAACGGTAATTTGTGAGTGACTCGACTTGCTAATTGTTTGAAATTGTATTTGCATTCACTATTACTTGAATTCTAGACGCTGCTCTATTATTATACTTGTAGTTTATTTTGTTCGTAGTTTTTCGTTATATTTTGTTTATGATTTTATTTTTAAATTTCTGTCAAATAAATGCCCTTGATATCAGATTATGTAGAACTAAATTAAGGCAAATGATAATATTTATACACATATTGAATTTTTTTTCAAATCATTCATCCAATTGAAGTCAACTTATTTATGGTCATTTATCTACCTGAACAATGACGAACGGTTGAGTTCTCACAAAATCTTTTTAGAAGGTACCCTTTACGAAATCTCCTTGTACTACAAATAGAGGCAATGGAGTCTAAGAAAGAAAAAAAAAAGGAATTCGTTTCTCTGAAATGAGAACATATAAATCATTTTTGATTAGGCGGTGTTTTGATGTTATAAAGTGCCGCAGTATATACAATAGAGCATTTTACTTTTCCTGATAACAACAGTCATTTTACTGTAATATTATGAGATTGATGATATCTGAGAAACATACAATCTTTTAAACCTGGACTGTATATCATAAAACCCTTAAAATTACAGAGTTAGGTTGAATAGTGGGTCGATAAATCTACTTGTATCGTATTATTCACATGACCTAGATGGAAATAGCGTTAATTTCCGTGTCATAAATGAGTGAGAGAAGTGACCAGAAATTTTGCAAACAAGTCCTACTTTCACCTATGTAGGCACTAGCTTGAATTCATTGTAAAGCATCGTGAATTGAATGAATACTCCTTCAGTGTAGAACGAATTGCGAGCAGAATTGAAAATGGAGAAACACTGAGTAAAATTTCAAAATAAAGTTGTTGATTTTATTCCTTTAAACTGCCTTTTGATGTTTGAAGAAATTTGATATTAGTTCCCTTAAAAATTATAATAAGATACTTGACATTTCGCAACGGTTTTCATCTTATTGCAAATTGAAGCCCAAGCATATTTTTTTTTTTAATTTAAAAAAATATATTCAGAATTTGAGTGAGTTAAGGATTCATTCATGTATTCTTAAGATATGTGAAGTCGCCTCTGGTAGTCTTACTTTTTAGCATGTAAAAAATGTTGAGTATTGATTGCAGTGACCGTAACGATTTTGTAGTAATTTATATAAACTTAAATAATAACTTTAACTATTCAATTTTACTTTCAAACATTCTTAATATTTGACAAGAGTATTATATCATTCTACGCCAATAATGGTAAGGCACAACCGAAAAATATTTAAATTAAAAAAATGATTTAGGAGAAATTTTGCTATTATAAAATGAGGTTATATCTTTCGCTTGTAATATAAAAGGCTTAATAGAAATTTGGCTTTATTTCATAGTAAAATTTATAAAAAAAATTTAAATATTACACGATAAATGAAGATAACATATTGTAACCTGTTTTCAGACATCGTGTAGGTGACCTATGACCTGCTAGCTAGTTTTGGAAGTTGGCCAGAAAGCCGCGTAAATTTTGCTCTACAGAACATTAGAGCAAGGGGTTAGAAGTTAAATACGGACAGTGTAGCATGAAGGGACAAAATATTTATCTTTCCCAAAAACTATGGACCGTTCCGAGAATTAAGGATTGTTTTGTGTTTGGGTTTTCAAACTGTCAGTAGTTCATCGTTCCTCTCCATTTAATACTTGAGGATATAATTAGGTTCTGATAAGTAAAAATATGTCATTATTTTTAAATTCGTTAGCGTTTTATGAAGAGAAATATTAAAAATCTATTTAGGATAGCCTTTTTTAAATATATGTGTATTTTAGTTTTTGGAAGGACAAAATTCTCAACAAGAAATTTTCCGTGCAAGTCTCCTGACTCTCAGAAAGTAATACATTTTTACAGGTCAAATATTAACTTCACACGGTCTAGGTACACACTCTATACACCTTAATATTTACATAAAAGATCTATGCAATATTAAATGTATAATATTATATATGTTTTACGATACTAACACATTCTTCATGCATAATATGTTGAAATTTTAATACAAGAGATTAATTTCAACTTAAATCTTTTTGAATTGCCGAGAACGGCATTTGAAATAAAAATTATCGATACAAATTTCCATGCAAAGGTTGGGATAAATTTGGAGTATAGCTTTTCAGTAACTCTCGAGACTGTGCTTGTACCTTTCACATTACGTTGATGAAAATCATTTACAACAATTAAACGGTTTAAATATATAAATGTACATACCTAAATGTTTAAAATACGTTTTTCCTCTAATAAATCCTATATATCATTAAAACATGTGATTTTATAGTTTTGGAAATAATTATTAATTTACGATTATTTAATTGATATTTATTGAAGCATATTAGATTTTCTAATACGATTCCGTTCAGTTTGTAATCATAACAATGTGGTTACACAAAGTGCTTGTTTATTAGTGATCTATTTCGTATGGCTTGTGAACATAAAGCCGCAAGTTGTAAATTAAACCATTACTAAATAAAATCCTAATTATAGTGCGAAGAGTAATAATCGTTATTGCATTATAAATAATAAGCAATCAAAGTATATGATAATGTGCGATCGTCCGTTATCTAACGAGTGAAATATTTAAGCGATTTACACCCTAAATACAAGGACAAAGTGCCTTATTATTGTATACTAAATGTAGGCTGGGGACAAAAAGATTTGTCACTGCAGTTAATGGGTACTCATATAGCGGTACTTAAACTTAAAGCTGGATTGTCACAAACGCTTTGAAATTTTGGGATAAGCAGAGACGTTAGATATTTGTGTTTGTTAAATTTGTAGTATTATGTTTGTTAAATTTGTTGTAATACATATAAGAAAAGTAATGTTATGTCTCCCATAAAACTGTCACAGAAGTCAATGTATATTATTCCAAAAATAATTTTCTCGTTTAGTGTCTTTAAAGATACAAGTAAATTATGTTTTTGAATCCACAGGCTTTTTAACCTTTTTTGAAAGTACAAAAACAAAAAATTTAATCCATATATAGTGTTATCATTAAAGAAGTAAACTATGGATAGATTCGAAATTATTTAGTTCTCAGTCATTTTGAGCAATTCTAATATTGTGTAAAGGTTTCAAAGTGAATTTTATCGAATTTGTAATAACTTTTTCTTTAATAATCTCACACACATACACACTCGCAATATGTTAAATAATTATATAACAACTTGGATATCACGATAATGACTGCGCATTACCTATAAATAGGTTATTTTATAATTTACAACATATATATAAAACAAAAGTCGTGTTTGTTACAACACTTTTCATGGTTTCACGGGTACTCAACCAACTTTCATAGTTTTTAGTTCGTTGGATTTATCTCCGCCTCGAATAGCTGAATAAATCTTAAAAAAGAAAACTTAAAGAAAACTTGACGAAAACATGTATAGGATCGAACCCGGGTTTCCAGGATCGATCAAGCCGGATTATACCTGTCATTTGTCAAACATTTGTTGTCCACCCTGTCAAATACTATAGTATAGTATACTATAGTATAGTAATGATTGACATGAGTTCCGAAATAATGACAAATGATTAACAAGGCACCTACAGGGCAATAAATAAGACATTTAAATGTCCCAACAATTGATGAAGTCGCTATTGTCATTGTGGGTGAAAATGTAGATTACCGGAATATTGTTTTACAACGGTAATAATCAACTGCAGTGTGTGTCTAAAACACATCGAACATAATATGATGCTTTACAATATCCAACCTTATTTTGACATTGTGAAGATGGATATCATTTTTAATGAAGATGATAAATTCAGTTACAGGTAAATAGACATTTGAAGTTTTAATGTTTATCATAGATTTACGTAATTTATATAATTTTATCACAAATAAAAGTTTTTAGGTTCTGGAACTTACAAAAAAGTTAGTTCAATGATTTATTATTCATACAGGCTTATGTTTGGAGAAGTTGAGGTCAATCACATCTTAAAATATTGGCGTCTCTTCCACTAATATGCTGTCAATATGTGTGTAAAAGTAGAAACTGAGCGAATAACGTTTATCAGGTTGAACAAGGCAAAACTCCATTCAGAAGAATAAGGAAATTAAGTTCATTCCGATAAAAACGTAACAGATCTTTCTTGATAGTAGGGCGATAGTACTAGATGACCCGGCCATGCAGTATATATATATATATATATATATATATATATATATATATATATATATATATATATATATATATATATATATATATATATATATATATATATATATATATATATATATATATATATATATATATATATATATATATATATATATATATATATATAATCCAGATCAAAGTGACCAGTACGACAAAATGCCAATTTCATATGTAAAAATATTAATATTTAACTCCTTTGTAAGAAAAAAATTACTTTTGAAATCGGCAACTAAAACCTTATAAGTTTAGTATACAAAATATACATTATTTTTCTTTCTATTACGATAAATATGACGAAATCTGTGGTCTCATAAAAAAATCCGATAGCCAAATAATTTTGTGAGATATTAAATACTGTCAACAATCATTACTTACTTCTCCAACTAAACATATAAGGTAGTCCAGCAAGAAAAACAATCACGTAAAAAACGGAACACAAGTGTAGGAAATGATATTATGAAAATGCATACAGGAACTTTTGTATAATTTTGATAAAACTGGAGGTATTATAATACATAAATAGAATTACTTGTTTTTTTGGTCAATAGTAAAAAATTTTGTACAAATATGTAAAAGCCATCCCACGTAATGAAAATAATAAAATTTATTTTTCCTAAATTTTACGAATGAATTCTTTGTAAAATCTTCTAATTATTCACAATACTTCCCTAACTTTGATAAAGATTAACCAGAATATATAAGAGTAAAAAGATTTAATGGACCTTTTAATAACAATCGTTATTAAATTCTTTTCTCATTTTGACATCGTTGATAAGGGCATAAAAATATATCGAGAATAAAATTAATTCGTCCACCTAGACGAGATAACATCTCCGTAAGGTTTTTAAAGCATGTTATGAAACCATCGCCCCTACCATATATTTCACTAATATTAGTTTCAACAAAGGAATCAATTCAAAACAAACAATAAAATGTACGATAGTTCGCTTACGACGACCTTATTTTTAATAATTTACTATTTATTATTTAGAATATATCTATAAAAAATTATAATTTTGAATATATGTATGAATGTTTTCAAAGAGTTTGCCTATATTTACTTTAATTCAACTAAAGCAAATGTGGGAAACGTCTGGAAAAGTATAATCAGGTTAAGTTCTGTGTAATAAATAGTATGTAAAAAAATTATTACTTGCTAAATTGTTATGAATTTAATATAATTGACAATTTAGCAAATTTCAATATAAAATAATTGAAATAAACATCAAATTCCAGTTACAATATGGTTCAATAAAGCCAATAGCATTGCTAATTACCTATTAATCACCAATTAGGATCTTAATGGTATATACATTTAATGTTAAGAAATGAAATAGAAATTATTGAGTTACATTGGTAGTTAAAATAAATATTGGCGAAGACCATGTGCAGGGTTATACGGGCAGGTAGTGCCGTACCGTGGGTTGAGAATCTAGTCTAAGTGTGACCTAAGAGCAGCCTCAATGTCCTTCCCGTTACGAGTACTTCTCTGTTTCGCAAAGCCTAGTGTGGAGGATATGGATTTTTCCTTTAGAGGCTTATTGTGTAGGACAGAAGACAATCTGCCAAAAGGCTTTCTAAGGGTCAAGCTAGTCCTCTCCCTTGTGGATTTCACCACATCGATTCAGCGATCCCATTCATGGCTTGGAGTCGTATACTACGTGACATAATTGGGGCTTGCCTTAATTGGCCGGCCCAGTGCGAATAGTGTGGGGGCGAACTCGTTTCCGGAGCAGTTGTCAACAAGGTATGAAATCGTCCCAAAAAACCTTGGAAGGAGTATGGAAATATCCTGCTAACCGCTCTATCCTAAAGTGATGTATTGGAGGGCAAGTGCGAACCAATCGCTGCTGCGGTGTGCAGTACTACAAGTACTTCCAGTTAATGTGCACGTCTCCAAGAATAAGTAGAATAGTTCTTGCGATGCTGGCACGGGAAGGTTATTGGAGGTGTAAAACACTATGTCCGTTATTGGTGGTGTAAAAACATGTAGAGAATTTTGTGTGCATTAGGTTCTCCCAATAGACATATATTGATACGCATGAAAATTAAGAAACCGTTGGCGGTAGGATGACAAATAACAAGATTAACTAAAATATATCTTTATCTCGTCTACCTCATGTACCTGTAGGCAATGTAAAGGAACCGAAATATCAAGGTCATGTAGACGTGAAATAATAAAAAAAGCATAGTATCCGAAAAACTTATTGTAATTTCAATGTGTACACGCGATTTTAGATATCATTAAAGCTTTATTACTAAAGGTAATTGAAACGTCTGATTAAGGCTAAACTCCTCAACATTAAATTTCACGTATTTCCAATTACATTCTTGATAATCTTGTTAATCCTAATATCTTAATTATATTGTATTAAAATGTGACAAAAAAAATACAAAACAGATTATTTAAGAATTTATGGGAACTTCATTTCGATTTACCAAGAATGAATATTCATATTTCAGAGTTGTTAATACATCAATCAGCGGACACAATTATATCGCTGATGACTTAAGAATGAAATACGTTGAAACTTTCTATATAAGAAAATGATTCCACTCCTACAATGGGTATTGATCTTATATTTTCGTACCAAATAAATATGTTATATTTGGTAGCATTTTCAATTATGCTATTTCGTCTTACTAATTATAAAAATTACGAAGCAATTGAAATAAGATTTGTTATTAAACAAATAATAATAATAAATCAGTTTTGTTGTGCTATCAGATCAATCTCAGTTAGATAAACAGCAAATAATGATTAGTCACAACATTATTTGAAAATACTTTAATGGTAAAGTTTTTATTTGAATAAATGTCACTTTTTACTCAACGATATAAAAAAGTTTCTATTTCGTTTTTAAATTTTCTATTTTATTTTTATATTTTAAAATAAGCAATGATTAAGAAAATATTTTAAATGTTGAAATCTGTTATGTTATGGAGTTGCTGAAGGTATATATATCAAAATTATTCAATAAGCGAGGAATTTATTACACGGATTTTCAAAGGGTGTCTATAATCATTATATTTCATAACCTTGGTATTAGAGTATAATTACCATATTTAGAGTATAGTTCAAGAAAATATTTAACAAGAGTTTTTATATAAAAAAAATTATGTAAAATAATACTAAAAATACTTTTTTTATCATAAATAATATAAGTAAAATTATATTACCATGATATTAATGTTCATTATAACGGTCTCATAGTAATGAATTCCAAGAAATAGCCGGTAGTAAAATACGATGTAACCGAAAATTTACGCTCATATTTGGGATACTATACGATGTTGTATAATGTTTATTACGATGTTACGAGCATCGGATGCATTTTGGCAACATATACATGTTCTTGTAAGTTTCCTTCAGACAGTTTATGGTCGCGCTTCTAATATACCCTGGTCCACACTAACGCCACAACATTTATGCACATTATGTGAGATGGAAAATTCATTGAAAAAAAAACTAATAAAACGAATGTGAAGGTTGGCACGTGTATGTATCAATTGTACTAGAAAAAATATAAATAGTTTACGTAATATTTCCATTGAAAATTGCAAGTATTTCTTTTCCATTATCTACTCAGAATACGTTGACAAAATAATATATATACATATATATGTATGTATAAGAATACATTTTTTAATAATTTTTGTAGTCTGTTAGTACAAATGCTGCCTGCTCTTGAAATTTAAGTGGATAATGTTTTGCATCTGCATCAGTATTATTTCTATAAAAAGTTAAATGTATCGACATGAATTACTTATCAATTACTTCATAAATTATATCTTCCCAGTGGAAACTTCAATTAACTTGTGCTCAGCCTCAAACTATTATAGACTAATGCATTTGGTTAATTGGACATAAGCTAGTTAAGACTAACTAAACTGCTGCTACAGCTGTAGTTAGGTTAGAAATACGGACTGCATTACTTAAGGCTTGATTGAGAAGGCATACAGTACAGTTGTGATAGAGTTCATGAATTTTAAATAAAATAATATTTTCATAATTAGTTTTAAAGATTTGTTACTGTACATGAATATTAAATAATAAGTTTTTATTTTTTCTTTGATATTCAAAAAAGAGTTAATTTCTTTGTAAGGAATAACCAGGAGGAATAGAATAAGGGTGGAATAAAAGAGAAGTGTTGTCATTATTTAGGTTGATATCGAAATCACGTAATAGAAACGTGCAACGCAAGACAACCGTAATGTAAACAAGCTTTTTCTTAGATGATTTTGATTACATTAGATCCGAGGTGTTCCAACATCACGTACACTTGAGTTGCTATGGCGTCGAACAAAACATGATACAGCATTGTTTTTAGAGGTTAATTAAAAGCTCTAATTAAAGATATATTTGTCACTGATAATTATCTTTTATTAGGACTGAATGTGATTTAAGTAAGACAAAATTTGGCCATTACTTAGCTCCATGATTGGCCCCAAGGCATCTTTAAAACATTTATATATTATATCATAATAATATTCGTCATCAGCCTATTATTTTGAAATTATAAGTTCAGGTTTCCTCACGATGTTTGCCTTCACCGTCTGTCTGTGGTGCATAATACTCTTAGAAAGTACATATCACTCTGAAAAATCACTTTGGTACTGACCAGGATCGAACCCGCGCCCTCCTGCACGAGAGGCAGGCCTTTTAACCATTAGGCCGCCACTGACTTATATATATATATATATATATGTATTATAAAGTATCGCTTGAAATCGTCCAGTGGTACGCATATTTGCAATAAAATGTAACATAAGAATAATTGATAATTCGTGTAATGATAATGATTTATTTTAAAGGTCGATATTTTTATGCTACTCTATTTACTTGAGTTAAAAAGAGAAAAGGACATTTCAACTACAAAGGTTACAATTATAATATTTTTTTGGTATTAATAAAATGTCTTATAAGAGTTTTTTACTTCTATTTAAGATAAATCGAGAATTATTTTATTGACCATTTGATAAAAATCGACTACTTGCTACAAATCACGGACTTTAGAAATAGAATGTAAAAGAAATTTGGTTGTATTTATGTTATTTTTTCAATTTACTGCAATCATAATTTAAATCACTCATGCCTTTACGAAATATGTTAGAAATAAAATAACAATATACATAATTACATTTCATGCGAGGGCGAGATATAAGTGACTTTATCGTGTGGTGAGATATAGTGAGATGGGGCCTGAGGCTGAATTGACGATTCTCTCGTTGTAGTCGCACGTTCTCGATCATGATGCACTAGGTATTTGTCAGCGAGCATGGTTCAACATTCTAGCTGTGTTAAAATTTTATATCGTTACAATACATTTTTATAGTAATATAAATTTAATCACAAAGTGAATATCAATGAATTAGTTTTGGTATTCTAGAGATGATATTTAATTATGTTTAAATTCATTTTGGGTTTTGTAATACGTAATTTTGATAAAGCAGTGACAAACACAAAGCATTTAAAATAATTCAATATTTTGTAATATAGCTAATATTAGAAACATATTATCGTTAACATGATCAAACATACTATTGATGACCATAATGTGCTGATGAGGATATAACATGTTTTAAATTTCTATGGTCTATTTTGTACAAAGCACTTGACTTGTTGTGTTGTCTATATAACAGGAACGACGTGCAAGGCAACGTTAAACCCTGGCACAAACAAGCTCATTATCTGTGGTCGGGCTGCCTTGATTATGTCACATACAAACGTGACCACGCAAGCACGTGCTTCTTAAATATGATTTGTTTTTTTAAATATATGTTTAATATAAGAGGTAATCTGTTATAAATTTATAAATATCATCATATCTGTATAAATATTTAGCAATCAAAGAAATTAATTTAGTAGTATATTCACTATATTATTATTTAGTCAGAATAAGATATACAGCACTAAATTATTGATGACCTTAAACTTGGTAGTTATTAATTTACGCGGAATAAATGACTGTTCTTATAAGTTATTATTAAAAACATGGTTTACATACTTAATTATAAACTTAGAGTCAAACAGAGTACATTTTTCATTCGTTCGTATCTCAACAAAGACAAATAATACAATCATATTGAAAAATGGTGAAATTTGTACAGTCACCGAACAGTGAAGTTTAAAAATGAGCTAACACGATACAGAATAGATCTGCCATTGTCATTCTAGTGTTCTCTGAGTTTCTATTGTAAATTCTGGAGGCGACGAAATATCAATACGTCTCGAACCGGTTCGAATAAAAGAGATATATATTTGCCATCCATGTGTCTTTCCTTTGTTGCTTTTTAGGGATCTAATTTGATATGATCCTGGTACAACCCAAAATGGAAATTTAATTTGAATTTTCGTTTCGGTTTTCTTTTAAACGATACTAAATAAAGAATATGCCAGAAAATTTGAAATATATGTATGTATGCTTTGACATATTAATTTTACTATGTATGTAGTTATAAAAATATTAGGAAATCAAAATGTTAAATTATAATTTATATCTTCCTCGCCGTATTAACTGAACTATTATTTAACTTTATGTATGCTTTCGGCCAAAGAGTATATACACAACGATACATGTACCAAACAATGCCAAACCTGATTCAATAATTCAAGGTTCAAACAGAATCTACAATATGTGTCGAAAACTTTGCACATACAACGTTAGACCTAGTTAGAGAGCTAGAGAAAAAGAGCCCTCAACAATACTCGTATTGGTAGACATCTTATTTTGGCAAAATTATAAAACATTGACCAAATTATAACAATGTACCATTGTATTCGCATATACCTGAAATAATCCGAACATGTAACGAAATTCTTTACCGTAAATTTATTCAACAAAAGTAAATTATTCAAGATAATAGGTTTTCGGTCTGTTAAATTTAAACTGCATTTCATTACATTGTAAAAAGTAACATTTATAATAATGGAATTTCCAACTGCTTTCACCAACTTATTTTCATTAAATGGAAATAGGCAATTAGAGGTGGAGAATAGTTTTTTTTCTAAAAGTCGAGCTCGGTCCGATTAACGGTTGCAATTTGAATCGTTAGATTGTACCCCCGAGATACTTGCCGCCTTGTTACACAGTATTTGCAAAGTTTTAACTGTTCTGCACTTTTTATACCGGAGCGGTGAGTTTCGTTTAATTTTTCTTTCTTCTGATTCCGCAATTTTGCTTATTCATAACTAACGTAATACGGAATTGAAATGGGTAGAAATTTAACAACAATTTTATGATTTTTTAGGTTTGAACTCTAAAACAATGCAGTTTATTATGCTGGTCCATACTTTTGTTAGGTTAACATAGTGTTTTGAGAAAATTGAAATTAAATTAAAAAATCGCATGTTCTGATCACTTAAATACAAACATGTGTACATATATGTATAATTTTACAAGTATGACTATTATTATTTGCGAAGAGAATTTTTTAAGAAATATTAAAGTTCTGTTATATTCAAACTATGTAAGGTATTATATTCTGAAAATCAACAACAAAGAAGACGCTCCATTAATGAGCAACCACTTTAGTCAGTTTGAATTCAACACCCATGAGAGAAGGCTGTCAAAGGATTACAATTTTAGTGATTATAATTTATATACTTATTTTTTTGTATAATAACAAATGTTCAATAAATAAATAAATAAATAAATACAATTTTACTATATACTTTTGAAGTTATTGTAAAATCAATTATAAAATTTTGGTAGAAGCCTAAAGATATTTAAAAAACTCGGTTACATTTTCGGAACTACTGTACATAAATAATGACGTAACTTTATTTTGTGAATACAGAGAATGTTAAAAACATAAAATTCAGTGTCATGAACATTATTCTATTAGAAATGTTTTTTTGCATTTTGTAAAACACATTTTAAATAGTGTGTTACATATCATAGCGGTATTCTGAGAAAAGCGTTTAACATCTAAATTTAAGTAAACCTGGATAAAAAAGTGCGATGCGGTATTTGCTATTGTCAGCCCTTGATTTGTCCATTTAAATTTAGGTCGTGCAATTGTAGTTACATGTAAAAATATTTTTTTGCTGTTTAATACCTATGTTCCTATCTTATGATTTTTTGAGGTCAGTTTTTTTACTTATCCATCGTAAAAAAATAGAGAAACACGTTCGAGTAGCCACATATAACTTTATTTCTATTTATAATTAAACAAATATGTTACTAAATGAAACTATGTTACTAAATATACGTAATAGTTAATTTAATTAAATTAAAAAATTGCTTGCTTCCTCTGCTTTACGCAGTACATTTCATAAAAGCATAATTAAAGTGCGTGCATGGCTATAAAGGGAATTTATAAGGATGATAAATTGTTTTTGTTTTCTTAGTCATTAAATGTGATAGAAAATTCCATAGTTTTTGTTTAGGTATTTAATAGAAAAATAGTTATAATATCCATTATCTTTTGTTTCAGATAAATCCGATATATATATATATATATATATATATTACAGATTCGTTGTTTTGAAAGAGGGAGAGACGCCAGCCTCGCTGACGTTACAAATGTCACTTCTTCTAGTTTGTTCCATGATATTTTAAAATGAAACGTCAATTGTTCTTAGTGTTCCTGTATTTCTCAAAGGTTCTTCATAATCACATACTTCAATGATACGCACTCACTGAAATCTGAATTCTTAATTCTGCCCTCGTGCGTCCAGACGTCATAATTATACCAAGATTTAAACATAGTTCTATTCTCCTTTTAAACAACCTTTGATTTCGTTTTACTTTTAACAATAATCATAAATACTAATGAGGTTTAATAAGAATTGATGACGGCCTCAAATTATTTTCATGTCGCATCCGTTATTAAAGCTGGTAGCGCCGATATATACATAAATTCTTTATTTATTTTTATGTTTATAATAATTAAATAAAATAATGAAAGAGCTAAACCCTTCTTGTGCAACAGGTGGCTGTATAGTTAAAACATTCTTTTCAGAGCAACTATAGGATAGAAGAGTAAAAAATATATAAAAATTATATATGTACTATGGTAAAAACTAGCGGTTCTATAAATATAATTTTACTATATGAATGTATGTACATGTCATAGAACCCCTCAAGTAAATAATACAACAATTAAAAAACAGGTTTTATTATAGTCTTGCTTTTTTTGGGTGACAGATTGTGACTTCTGTAATAGAAACCACTGTTATAATGTGCTAAAAGTTATTATTTATCTATATGAGAATATATTTTTTTTAAATCAAAATGCTCAGACACACTATTTGCATTTTTTATGTTTGTTTTGATATTAAAGAAATAAAAACAAGAAAGTTTATATAATAGTTATGAGTAGAAAAAGAGTTAATAGTCTCTACGTTTAAAAGTCATGTACATTTTTATATATTATATATGTACATGAACCAGAAATTACATATTATATAAAAAATATATACTTTATATTTTGTTTTCGTGACCGAATAAAAAATTATAAAATGTTCTAGATATTGGTGGGGAAGAAATTGATAAAATATAAATATTTAGTTAATAGACTTCTAGAATTTGTTGTATGTTTTGTGTATTACGAGAATCTTTAAAATATTGATGTATGAATATTTCTATCTCACATACAACTAAGTTCACATGTACACTATCGCCACTAAGCTCCGGCTAGGACGCTTCGTTAGACGCAATTTCCCAGGCCAATGGCTTTTCATATTACTACACTTTTTTTTTTGAGGTCGCAGGGAAACTCTTTTTACGAGCCGTCCAACCGGCCTTGGTGGGGCCGGGAGGGATGTGTGAGGCTCGGCCTGGGCAGGCCCCTACTCACTAAAACCACTGCGAAAGCCACCCGCCGCTATGTTGGTGTACCCCGGATCTGTCAGCGACAGGGCACACCAGCGACTGGCCGGTCCTGGCAAAGACCGGACTTACTCCCTCGGAGAATGGGGGCGATCCCGGCAATTGGTACCACCCCGACGACGCTGGGCTTTAAATAGGGCCGGGTTACCACGACGACCCCAGCCCGGAACACAGAGGTGCTATTAGAGGCGTTGGAATTGCCTCCGTCGCACCCCCGTACGTCGCCTGCGGAGGGAGGGAGCATCAGCCGCCCTCTCCCTTTCCCGCTCAGATGCCTCAGATGATTCAACAAATTTATAACTTATTAACTTAGTTTGTTAATAGAGTAATAAAAATGATATTTAATTTTTATTGAGCACACTAAAACCAAACCATATTTTATTTTAAATAAAACACAAGAAGTAAGTTGTTCAAACATTACATATTAAAATTAAACTCCCAAGCCTTTAAATGAAATGAGAATCCTTTTAAAGCTTTTAAAAAGGATTCTGTAATAATAACACGAAAGACTACTTTTAACATATTTTATTTCTAAGAATCTGTTGAGTATATGGTGTAATATACTTTATGAAACAAAGTGTCTATACTTATTTTTCAATTAAGTATTTGATCAAATTGAAGTCTACTAAGGACTCTCTTAATGGTTATTAATAGATGATATTGATAACAACTGACGTGGCGGCAGCTAAACCTACTCCCCGAGGAGTGCCTTTTATGTGAAAGCCATTACCAATCAGGTTCACTGCTTTCGATAGGTATTCAAAACATTAATTCTGTAAGACCACTTCATTTTTAGCAATTAATTTCAATTAATCTTTCATTACTATGATAATTTTTCCATCTCGTAATCCTATTTTCACAATAAGTATAGTTATAATTAAATTAGAATCCTATTCATCTTCAAAATTGGAAGTTCTATTTTGACTTTATTAAAATTAGTTTAGCTATCGAGAAGAACTCTATTTAAATATCAAGAATTTATTTTTAATTTGAAAACTTACAGGCAAAAATTATTACAGTACCACCACTGGTAGAAAATTATCTTGTTTATCATTATCAACCATTTTGTTTTAGTCCAATAAACACGACAACCTGTGGTAATATAATAACAACGGTTATTAAACCTAGAAGCAAGTTAGTCGATCGATACAAAAAATATATGTGTATACATATTCCGACACAGATTTAACTTGCTGGTAGCTCAAATGTAAAATTTTATTTCTCCTGCACTTTTAACAATACATTTAAATAATATATTCGCACGGATGAGGTCAAACGTTGAAGAATTCAATCACTTGTTAAAATTAGTTCCCTTCATCGCAGCATAAAATATTTCCTATAGTATTTTTTTGATTTTCACTGAAATATTTTTTTTATTATAATATTTTCTTCGTATCCATATATCAAAATAAACAAATGAAGCTTTTGAATTTATAATATAAATGAGTAAATGGTGATTTGTACCAATGACAAGTCATGTGTCTAAGGCGTCTGCAAATTTACTTCATCAGAACTGTCGGGTTTTTATAAACAGTATTATTTAAAAATACAAATTTGTTATGAATACAAATTTAAATTTCAAACTCGTTTTCTAAATAATACATGTATTATTGTTCAAAATAATACATGTATGAATATGGTCTTTTTATTACTTGCTTTTTTCGCTTAAAACAAAAACATTTATTATGTATAAGAATTTCTATCCCAAATGGTAACTATAACATAATATGGTAATAGAAATGCAGGTGAAGTCGGGATTGTCGATTGCTTTAGATTGTATTGCTTTAGTTTATATTGAATCGAGCAATTGTACTTTATTTCACCAATTTTCCAAAACGATGCTGAGCCATTCGTTAGGGAAGAAAAATAAAAGAGAGAGAGCATCGCTTTGTTTCTTTTATCAGATTGTTATTTTATCATGATTGTCTGGTTATTCGGAAGGTCACTTAGTAACAAGTTATATATACATATATAAATAAATACCATTTTGTATATAATTTGTTATTTATCCATTTATATCGAATAAAGTCTAGTATTACCTGGTGTATTTTTTATTTATTCATTTAGGTTGTTTAAGAAAAGACAGATAAACTTTTAAGAAGATTCGAGATTATAGTCTTAGTGTAAACCTGATCGCCAATCAATCAGACGGTTGGCATCTTCATGAATAATAACCATCCCGTTGAGAAAACTTTTACAAAAGATTTATTTTCTTTTAGCCGAAGCGTTTGTGTAATGCGCAAAAAATTGATTGATTGCAGATTTATCTTAAAGTGTGCGGATGGAAGATGTTTGAGTTTTAATCATATTTTGAAAACTTTATCTAATTTTAGTTATTTTTAATGTATTTTCAGACATTAATAACGCTTAAGAAAGAATGTTTCAGTAGGATTGTTACACACGTATCAAATCTTAAAACTACAAGAGTTATATAAGTTGAAAATACTTCAAAGCACAGCATATAATAAATTCATTTAATGAGTGACACATGACAATAAACATATTAACATACACGTGTTGGATTTTAGGTTGATAGTTGTATGGATTCAGATTTTGTTGAAACGTACCAAGGCTTAAAGATTTTTCCGCTTCTTTAGTTCTATACATGTCGGTCTAAGGTGAAGCTAAGATACCAGAAAATCTCTTCCATATTCGCTCTATTCTTGTACAACATGAATATAATGTACGGTAGATGTTAGGAAAATATTCTAAAACATTTTTTTAACTGCACTATAACAAAATAATTGTGGTGTATCGTTTCTATTACGATTCTCATTGTGAACTACAAAACCTAATGCTTATAATGCTCACTTTATAATTCCCTCAACAATACCCATACGTGTTAGTTAATTGATTGTTATTAATGTTTACTGATTGATATTAAGTCCTTTATTGATAGAGTACAATTCATATCACATTTTCAGCATCGAAATTTTAAATAAACTATGTTGACATTAATTTAAGTTTCTTCTGTGTATTACGTAAAAATAATTTACGTAGGTTGAAACTTAAATATTAAGTTGTGACTTTTATAGAGATATTGAAAAGTATAACTAAATATGTATGAGAATTTAGGTATATATGATTTTTTTAAATTTCTACTTCAATATATAATTATACTAATAAGGGGGTGCTTTTATTTATTTCACATTGGAAGAAATTTTATAGAAATTATATATTTTTAGGCCAATGAAAACAATAAATACTATTTAAATAAGTGAACTAGTGTAACCTAATACCATGTTTTCATTTAAATTAAAGAAAGACACATTTCAAGTTTTAATGACAAACTTAAAATTCTCGTGACTTGGACTGTTGATTTCTACGAGTATAATAGTCTATATGTATATTGGAGTAGCTTACGGACTATACTGACAATTTTCAAATTATTTATTTGCTTTTGTTTTTATTTCAGACTTTAAAGTCTTTCTTACTTTGATTTAATATGTTACACACATTTTCTCATCCGTACACAATAATTTTGTCAGAAAATGAAATTATTACAACAATACACAATATTTTTAATACACAATAATTTTGTCAGAAAATGAAATTACGTGCATTGAGTTCATGCATTTTATTCGAGTTAAACTATTCAAAACCCTGAAGTCTATTTCACAAAGCAAGTTTTTAACGAAGCTCATTATTAAAAACCGTCGACTAAGTGGCCTTACCTCAAACTTTATATTCACGTTAAAATTATCGTATTTACTACATTACTATTTGTTTATCTGAACAAACACATTATATGTATATGTTAGTTAATCATTGATAACGCTTTCTATTAATTATACAAGAGCTTATTAAGTTTGCTACTGTGTAATTTAAATTTAATGATATCCTGTAATATACATATACATCATATATATGTATAATAATTAATGGATAACTAAGTGTAAAAAAATAATTTCATTGCGATTTAGATTTAAAAATATCTTTGGATCAGGATATATGGATGTTATGTGGATTAAATCCCTATAGAATTCCTCTGAATTAAATGTCTACACCATTTATCTATCGATTTAATCTACAGAACTTCGGAATATTCTGACCAAGTATAGACTCAAACATATAGGAGAGAATGAAACGTTACATGTATAGCTCCATTGACACAATACTAATACATTATAGTCAGAGTAACTATAACATAACAGTTTGAAAAAAAATTATTAATGGACCAGAAAATCCGTAATTGAAAATAATTGTTAGAGATACGATAATCATGCCTTAAATACGTCTTATTAGGAAAGGTACTATTGTAAAATTACTATCATTAATCAAAGAAAACTATCTATTCGTTGGTCTATCTAGCCACTCAATAAATATTGTTCTAAATGCCCTATAGTGCAGAGTTTTAGTTGTATTTAAAGTTATATATGTATACTATTCGTGCTTTCTTTTCGGTATGACTTGTTTAGCCTTAATGGAATAATATTTAATGTTTTAAACAAAGAGTAAGTAACCATTTTAGAGTCAGTGGTGGCCTTGTGGTTAAAAGGCCCGCCTTTCATGCATGAAGGCGCGAGTCCGATGCTGGCAAGTACCAATGTTATTTTTTCGCGGTATATGTACTTTTCTAAGAATATTTAGACATCACTGATTAATTCATTCCCAAAGAGGGTTGATGGCAGGCAGGCGGCCGGTCATAAAAACAATTAGACAAAACTATTCACAAAATGTAAGGCAGACCCTGGCTAAAGCTAGGAAATAGCCAGGTAGAAGAAGAGAAGAGTAAGTATCCATTTTGTTTTAAAAAGGATGTAAAGAAATATTTTCATAAACGAACATTGCATTAAGAATTACTACTAACAAAAGCTCTAAAATGATTAGGTCGTTATTTATCAATCCTTTCAATTATTTTAAACTAGCTATAAAAATTTGTATAATAATAACTAATACCACAATTTAGTGCATCCATAATATTTGCTTTAGTAATATTGACATAAAATTTCAAAACTATAATAAACTAGCTTTTCGCCCGCAGCTTCGCCGCGTGGAGTTCGGTTATATCGCGTTTCCAAGAGAACCTTTCCAAAGGCTGGGATAAAAACTATCCTATGTTCTTTCTCAAGGTCAACTCTATCTCTGTACCGAATTTCATTAAAATCAGTTCAGTGGTTTAGGCGTGAAAGCGTAGCAGACAGACAGACAGACAGACAGACAGAGTTACTTTCGCATTTATAATATTAGTAGGGATGCTATTTATTTAAGGGTTATCTAACTTCTTATTTTAGAAACATTAAATTATACCATAATATTCCTATTTAAAGTGTGACGAATTGCATTTACATTGCCTGGCAACTTTCATGTGTTACATGAAGCGTGCTGTACTGTGGTCCCTATTAAGTTTAAACTGCGTAATTCGAGATCCACCTGCCCGTGTTTTCACGGCTGCGTTGCATAAGACAGAGCGTACTGATTCTGTGGGAGGGTAACCAGTTATAAATGATAGCACTTACAATGTAGAAACTTCCTAAGTGTTATGTAACATTTAAGTTGTGTTAAAAAATATTTATTAGGATATAAGTGTGTTTTATTGGATTTATTACAATTTTAGTTTCTAATCACACAAAATTACACAATTTAAGAATTGAGAAAAAAGAACTGTGAATCTTAAATCTTGTGACATTAAAGTTTAGTACATATGTATATAGCAATAAACCGAAGGCGGTAATTCGTGTGGAAATTGTTATCATTTATAAATCGAGTGCAGTGGGAATGTGAAAGAAAATAGTTTCGTTAGTTATACATTAATTATACTTATCTTACTATTTAGTACCTAACATAGGTGGGAATACCATAATCAAATTGTGCTTTTATTATATTTCAAGCAAATGGAACTTACATTAAGTTCCACTTCACATTCGCGGGTCAGCGTCGACCACGTCGCTTCGATAGATGCAATTTCACACTCCACCGAAACCTGATATTACTAACTGTATGATCTAAGGCAACACGAAAATGACAAGTTTTTGAGCAGATGAATCCTATTTCGTTACTGTGATTACTCGCGGATTTTATTTTATTGAGTTGTTATTTTTAAATGATTTAAAAATAAGAGACGAAACCTCTTAGCATCCAATGGATTCAACGTGCGGGGGCCGGGTCCATCGAGCATATAATTAGCATTTATTGCAGAATTTTCAATTTTAATTTATGGTTTCCAAAAAATGGAATCAATAACGATATTTTTGATTTTCTTCCTTCAAAAGTAGTGTGCTTCTACATTATATACTTGATTTTAATTTTGCATAAAATATCTGGTGGAAAAAATCAAACATCCAACAAAAATTACATCCCTCATTTTAAGTAAACAATATTTTGTTTGGACTAAGGTGATCGAAACACTTTGTTATGGTTTTGTTTCACTCATTTCCTAAAAATTTTGTAACAAGACTGTTATATGTCACATATCTAATTTGTTATTTATCGTTTGTATACATAATAAATAGATGAAGGAAATAGTTTTTATAAATAGTACTTATTGACACATATTGTCTTGTGGTCCAAACCTTTGTCCTTTTGAATATTTATATAATTTTAAACCCTGCTTGACTTATGTATATTGGGTTTCATGGATGACTTAATGGATCCATATATACAAAAATATACTTAAATATTTATTTAAGTATATGACTTTTTTATTATGTTCAACAAACTTTGTTTATAAAAAGATATTTCACAAAAACTGTAATATGTATAATGCCTTCATTACCGGAAGTTTTAAAGATGTCTTGTTATCACTAAAGTTAAGGATCTGTCCGAGGTCAGGTTTCCGAACTTGTGACATGCTACTTTTTCTTTTTCCTTTGTCTGTTTTTGCGGACGACGATATTACCTACGTGCTTTCAGCTCGGTTTTTTCGGGAA
The DNA here is from genome assembly GCA_916720795.1 of Danaus chrysippus. Classification (NCBI taxonomy): domain Eukaryota; kingdom Metazoa; phylum Arthropoda; class Insecta; order Lepidoptera; family Nymphalidae; genus Danaus; species Danaus chrysippus. Next base: position 16,259,421 of record CAKASE010000049.1, on the reverse strand, counting down.
GGGTTTCCGAGACAATTCTGAGGTGTTTTCTTTTCTTATTACCTTGTTTTATTACTGACGTCCCTACTAACATAGGAAATTATTACACACCCTCGTAAATAATATGTACTTAGTATATAAATTTATATTTGTTTCACAAAATAATATTTTGCACTTTAATCGTGAAATATTGTATTGCGGTTAATATAATTCTTGAAATCTAAATACATTTTTATGTTTCAAGATATCTTTTGACATACAATACTTAAAGCTTTACATTTGTTATATGTTAAATTGTCGCAAACAAAAGAGTAAATTACAAAACAAATTAAAAGTCCATAAAAGTCAACAAGATGTTTATGTCTGAAGTTGGCGGCAAGTAACGTTATTTTTAAAAAGGATGTAACTTCAAGTTTCTTAAAACCCACCTCAGCTACTATAAGTTGGCTTATCTTAACTATAGTTTAAGGCTGCGCTGGAATCTTTTATTTTTAATCTCCTCTCGACGGAAAACGCAAGCTGAGTTAAAATTACTTTGTTCTTAAGCAAAGATCGAAGATCCGAGTTCATTTTTCAATACTTTACTAACTGCTATCGCTAAAAGTTCAGTAATTAAGTATCAAGTTAATAACTTGATACTTCTTTCTATACTGTAATCAATTTCATGTTTTTTTTTATTTGATAATAGACTTGAAAACAGAAGTATACTGTCTCGGTTTGAAAACTTTATTAAATGTTATTTATATATCATTTGAAATTTTTTTATAAGTCTGAAACACACAAAACTTTATTTTAAATCGTGTTTTATTACATTACAAAACAATTTTATTTTTAAAGAGGTTCGAACTATTACATATACAGAATAATGATTCTTTTTTTATGGTTCTTCTTCGATTATATGACATTTATTTAGAAATATATATTTTTTAAACAATATTTTATTGATTTGACAAAGAAAATTGCGCTTGTATAGTAGTCATTAGTAATCCAAATGAAATTGAAACCTTAATAAAGTTTCTAAGATCGGATTCTTAAACTTGGTAGCAGTTAATTATATTCGCCAAAGTGATATCTGTGAAAAAAAGAAAGTTTTTATAAACAGCGACGTAACTTTAAATTGGTTTTTTCATTGGCCACGAGAAACGTTATAATTTTGTCCTTTCATTGGGAACCAGGAAAACTTTTTATAATATAAATGCGAGATAAAATATCTAAGATAAATATTATTAGAGTTTCTAATTTTATTTAAACAATTTTTTTGAAATTAAAGGAACAGTATATAAAGAATAGAAGAACATGTTTATAAAACAACAAGGAATTTTGTTACATATATGTACATATTAATAGCTTTTAAATGTTAGTATAAACAACAAACATTTTTAGTGTAGTTTTTGATTTATATGGAGTCTATCAAAAATTACTGAATTTTCAAATTTTAACCCTAAAAGAAAACTTCGTTCTTTTAAAAAAACTCTCTATTTATATTGAAAATATAGACTCGTGATATAAACGCTGCAAGTTATTTTACTTTACTTATGACTTAAAGAGGTCTGAAGCTTATCTGCTTTCTAGCTATGAATCTATTATGATGAATTATTAATATCTTTGTTGTCTAACTCACAAGCTTTCTTACATATTCCCTTATAACTACTAAACTCATTTTAAGTCTTCGTTTACTTCACGGAACTTGGGTTAAACGAAGCCTTAAGCTACCCCGTTATTAAATTCAGTGAATGTTTCGTAACATATGAGTCATCAAAATGCATAGATTATATTATGCTTATCATTTTATTTAATTTAGTACATTTAAATTAAATATTTAAAAAACCGATTGGATTATACATAAACAACTATTGTCCTAGTACTATAAGTAAAATAGTGAAATATGTATGTCAGGTACGTATTTGGAAATAATTTTGTAATTAAAAATACTTGCAGAAGTGGTTTGGCTGGCTTAGTTATCAAATTCATGACAATATTATATACATTTATATAAAATACTTCCATAAACTTAATTTTCACGAACGGTGGTTGTGCCGAAAAGTTGTCTGGGACTTTTCCCACTTTAATTATGACTGTTTTCCAACATTGAATATGTAATCAAAGGTTTTTGGAATATGGTACTAAAATTTTAATGTAAAACATTTTCATATTATACATTTGTTGTTATAAAAATAAATATAAATTGCACTCACATATAAATTATCTTTGTCACTAGCTTAATAAAATGACATAACTATGGAAAATATGTAGTTCATAAGAAAATTTAAAACTTCATAAGATACGGTTGGGGTATCGTATGAAAGAAATTGTATCAGAAAAAAAACAAGTATCGTTTTGTATGAATAGATTGAAAGACATTCATTTAGTTTAGTCTACCTGTAGTTTTTTGGGTAATCATATTATATATTTGTATTCATAGCTTACTAACAGTATTAAAAAATCTACTTTTTTGTTTTGTAAAGATTAAAGCTGACAACTTAATCCAGGAACCTTTATACTTTGCTTTAATTAGAGTCCAAGCAAGTGTGCGTAGACTTAGAATAACTTTAGTAGTTTGCAGAGAATACCTACCGAAGCTGATGAGTTTGATGCGAGAATTATGTTAATAACTCAGCTGAGTTTGATTGCTGACAAGTACTGCAGACCTCTGTGACTTGGGTCACTTAATTAAATTTACAGCCTAGCGCTTCATCCTTTACATAACTTGATATGTTGTTCAGTAATTAGTAAGGTTTATTTATAAACCAAAAAAGTAGTACTAATAATACTATATCAGTGTATTGTGTTGATATTTAATAATATATACACACAAAATGTGCGGCTTCATCTCTCACCTTCCTTCAATGCAGAAAATCTTTGTGAAAGACATCTGTTGATTTATCCTTATTGTGTATGTAAATGAATCTCTCTTCTTTAGGAATGGGGATCCCTAGTATCAAAATCGATTATATTTTCTATTATACTGCTTTTAAAAATTTTTACTACATAAAATTAAAGCTGGCCTTATGGTGGACCTACAAGGTTTTTGTTATGGTCATTTTGGACTTTCTAATCATGTTTTAAATGGTTACCAGGTCATTCTTATTGAGGCTACCTTTTGAAAAGAAAATCTCTACATACTACGTATAGCTACTTTAAACTGTAATAATATATGATGTTAATAATTTTATATCATTGAGGACGATGTTATCAATCTGAAAAATGAAAGTTTGACGATCTTTTTGGACTTTCCCTCGCTTTTCAGGCATTCATGTCGGATGAAGAAAGAGGTTTTTAGGTTGTAGCCTAGCTGTGGTCAGTTACTACAGCTTGAAAATGGATTAGCTCGACTGGGGAAGTAACACCCTCTCAAAGAAGAACGGCGTAAAGTAGCCTTTAATTAATGGCTTTTTTTCGTTGAGTGAGAGAGCCGGTTTCCCTTTTACTATTCTAACAATTCCCTCCCTTTTTATTATTTCTACCCCTACCTATTCCTAAAAAAAACAAGGTTGGCAACGCATCCGCTGCAAAGATGTTGCGAATGTCCATGGGCAACGGTAACTACTTTTCATCAAGTAAGCTGTCTGCTCGTTTGCCATCATTAACATAAATAAAAGAAAAGCTAAACTGAAGATATTTTTGTTGAAGGATTCCTTTGCAATTAGGAAGGAAAAAAAATAAAAAGTTTGTTCGTCCTTTTATCGTTTAAAAATTTTTATAAATCGATAAAGGCCAGCGAAAGAGCATGCCTCATTATCACGTTTTGTTTAAGTCAATGTTATAAGAGAGGTTTGAGTGGCCTAAGTTCTTTGTTTTATACAAAATAATAGAATTTAATTCAGTGATAATTAATTATTATCACTGAATTAAATTCTATATATAATAATGTGCATTTTAATTAATATTTTATTATGACGTAATACATTAACGCTAGATTATTGATCGTGCTTCGACATTAGTAATTACAGAATTTTCATTTTTATATAGATAGCTAAATAACATATTTTTTAACTTACGATTATTGTTTCATTGTTTTTGTAGTGGCTTTTATTATTAGTAAGAATTAAGATTGTTAGTATTGGGTAGATATTTAAAGCATTAGAAAATAAATAAGTATAACAAGGCTTTTAATAGTATTTATATTATTTTATATATTTTAATTCACTTAATTGAAATACATATTTCAATAAAAATAAAATATTGGTCCTTGATATTAAACAGTATTTATAACAAAAACTAATATCTAGAAGGATCTAATTAGCTAAAAAACCTTTCTTCATTAAAAATAACATTTTAAATACCCCGCTTAGTTGTTATTTTTTATATTTAATAAAAATGGTGAAAAACAAAAACAAATATTGGATCGCTATCTACGCAATTACTTCAATATGAATCTATGTTTGATAAATTTACTGAAACTAATAATATTTCCTCAATTAATATTAGCTCAAATTGCTCTCCCATCCTCTATGTGACCTTTAAAATTATATTTTGTTTTTTAATGTGTAACTTATTGTATGATTGTGCAATAAAATTTTTATCAATTTATACAACTAGAAAAAGTTATAAGCAAGTTACTACGACTCAAATTTCGTCTAATAAAGTCATTTTAAATGCTATCTTTCTTGATTGTCTTTTTCAAGAATTCATTTCTGAATTCAACAAATTAGCAAAGATTGAGCGAATAAGTTTTGCTAGTAATAAGCTGCCTTTAAAAGAACTTTTCGGGAACTATGTTAATCAAAGGACAATTGTACTGATTATTTCTGCTTTAAGAATTACAAGGCGTGTAAATGAACCTTCAAACTTTCGTTGAATCCTCCTTTAAATAAAGGGTTTATTGTGATAAAATTTCAAACGGAAAAACTCATTTATATCCTAATTATTCAATTAAAGCAAAAATTGTGGTTTTTATTTGATCTGCACGAAGTTGCTTCAGGAAAATGCTAAAATTAAATTAAATTCCCGGCCCACGCTATGCCAGTACCCCTGCATAGACATCATATGCCGTGAATTTGTAAGCTTAGTAAGTAAGTAAGCCAGACGAATTCAAGGTGGACAAATTGTTAATATACGAAGTCATAATTAATTTTGTTTGACATTATTTCATAAATAAACATAGAATAATTAAATAAAATAAATTTTGGTTTATGTTTATAAGTTAAAATTAAATGAAATTTTGTACCTAATTAGGTGTCGAATATATTATAACGAAGAATAAAAAAAACTTAAAAAGGGTTAATTGTTATTTTTTTATTAAAAATACGTTATAAACATATACGATTTGAACATATGAACGGATCATATTGTGTAGTAAAATATTCGAAAGTCTTAAGAATATAAATTAGTCAAACGTTGGAAGGCAACCTCACTCCATCTTGCTTTGGCAAGCGTGCTAATGGGACGTGCCCTCTCTTAGTCGGAGAATTATTTATTACTATCGTTCCTCCTATCCTTCCAGTTTTCACTTATGTAACAGAGAAACAATAAAACAATAATAAATCACACACGTTTATTTACATTTGTTATCTATCGACAGAAATATATTCGACAGAAATGTAACTTAGGTTTATGGATATAATATGTACTTTAATGTTTATATATATTATAATGACTAAGGCTGATATTATAATGATCTCTATGATAACGTTTTTATAATTATTTTTTTTATTATTACATTTTAATTTTAGAGATTCGTTTAAAGCTTTTGCAAAAGTAAATGAAAATGTATGTCATTGCTAACTTCGCTTGACGATTATGACGAGCTACTGTTTCATTTCAATACAATTCCACATGTTACGTTACTGCAACACGTACTGTCTGCATTTATGAAATTAAACACAACGTGATATTCAGGTGTGTTCATTGTGTACTTACATTTTGTTAGTTCCCTCTTTAATCCAGTGTAATTTGGAAACTATAAGCAAATTTCGACACTTACATAATATTATATTTAGTACCAGAAATTAAATTATTATCAATACTTTATATTCAAAAATTATATGAGGATAACAATATTTCTGTTTTTTTTTCATTTATAATGAATTCTTGAAGTTTTCATGTTTCTTTATAATTTCAGTTTCTTTACGAATTGTTAGAATTTGAAAACAAATCATAAACGGATTTTTTACAATTTATTTCACTACAAATGTAAGTCAATTTATTCACCTGAATAAGCTATTTGTATTTATGAGAAAATGGTGATGCCAAATGTTTTTTAGGTAGATATAACTAGAGGATTTGTTTGAAACCATTATATTATATCGTGTCAGAACACGAGCTAGAGCTCATTTTTATAATTCCTTTACTAATTCACTGACAAGAATGGATCTTGGTAAGCTGAATTTATGATCAAAATATCGTTATCATTTTGTTCCTTAATATCATCATTTACTTTTATTATGTTTCACCTAAATTTAATTTATGTTAAAGAGTTTGTCTACATAGTATGAATCACTTTTATTCGTACAAGAGCAGAGAAGAACCCATATAGGTAATTGAACATCTAATTAATTGGTACCATTTTGCCCTTTTACTTTTATTACGAGCTGAGAAATTTCGTTCCTTACACTCTTAGTTCATTTAGTGAAGCTTCTCGGATTTGTTATAACAAAATTCTGTACCTATACAGAAATAAAATACTGAATAATATAAAAATAAATAATTATATTCTAAATTTTTATTATTTATTTAATCATTATTAAATAAACATTAATAGTTTTTTGTGATTTTAGAGTAAATATGATTACTTTTAAAAAATATTTTTTTAATTTTAATTTTTATAACCCTGGCTTTTTTTACTTTACTTGAACTTTGGTGGCATGTAGGTAAGTGTCAATTGTGAGTAATCTATTAAGACGAAATTTCTTGCTTCTTGTTTTGTGTCATTCAAGAAAGAAATTCAATTAAATTCTAGAGTACGAATACTCAATAGAAATCCATATAAAAAAATAACTTCATTTTCAATATTATAAGGTTATTATTCCACATTATTTCCACCATACATATATTAGAATAAAGTTGTGTCTATACAGTTTAATCTAGTTAGGCGTTTAGTGTCTCCACATTTTTATTCATTTTGTGTGAAATTTCCTCAAAAGATAGTTAACTATTTGCTAATTTTGCTAATTTATTGCATGAATTTCCAACCTTAAAAAAACATATTTACATTTTTTAGATACCTACCAGTACCACCATATTCTACTACAACTCATAGATGCTAGTTCTAGATCTCCGAATATTGGTTAAATTTGAAAGTAATGACGTTTTTACCTAAATTGAATCTTATGCAAGTTACATCATCTTATCGGAAAAAAAATGTTGTAACTTGCATTCCCAAAAATGTGTTACACAATAAAAAGAAATAAGATATTTTAATTAAATTTGCACAAATTACTAACAAAATAACGTTTAATAGTAAAAATTGTTATAAAGTAGAACAGCCCGCATTTGATATAATTACTTGAACTAAAATTATTTATTTATGGTAACAATATTTTTTATTGTAAACCCTTTCTAAATAGATAAACCTGAAACATATAAATGTTGCACAACTATTGTAATTCACCAAACGACTACGGCATTAGATAACTATTAAATGCTCTCATTAATTAAAATGAAATAGAAATAGAAAGTATCAAGTAAATATAGATTTAGTTGATTACGGTCATGAGGCCTTTAGCCTTTTTTCGAACGTAAACAGAAAGTATATGTACATTTGTGTGGTCGATTAGTTGTAAAATGTATTACAGCGGAGCTCAGGTTCGAGATTACTAATTAAGTAATAATAAAAGGTGTAATTTACAAAGTTACCGTTGATACCACCCGCATAATTAAATTCAATAGAATTCCTGTAAAGTAACAAGATTCGACCAGATATTTTAGTATGTTAGGCTAAAAAAGGATGGATTATATATTGGATGATATTTGGGCAAAAGTTTTCTCAAAGGAAATAGAGGATTTCTTTTTGTGGATATTAAAAGAAACGAAATATTTTGAAATCATCTAATTTTAAAAGATGTGAGTTTGAAAATATGAGTGAGTTTTAGAAAATAGCAAGTTTTATAAAAAGACTTTAGAAAACGGTTTAAGAATTGTAAAACACTTAAGGAAGGAACTTTATAAAGGGTTCGTGTGGTAAGAGGAACATAAGGATTTATTTTTCACAACTTGTGTAACTGCACTTTCTATTTTATTCGTTTTCAAGGGTCAATCGTATTGAATTCTTTTTAAAATTTCGTTTCTTCAATAAATAATATTGTTTAAATTTTGGGACTGTTCTGTTCTCCAGAGAAAACATCTTCTAAATTTTCAGACAATATTACTTATTTTATATACATATAAGGAGACATAGAAATAACTATGTAGAACTTGTGACGTAGTTAAAAAGTTACGTATGAATATATAATATTATCAAATATAACTTTAGTACCCAAGATATGTAGAAAATCGTGCATGATGAAATTAAGTGATTCCCAAAATCTAAGAGGAAAACTGATGGTGCATGAAATGGGAAGTACCGTAACATGAGTTCAATATGATTTATTTTATTTAATACAAAACGAAGAAGGTAATACAGATAAGGGCTGGGAGTTTTATTTTGATTTTTTTAAATTCTATTTGGAAACATTTCCTGTGACATAAAATCAAAACTTTGGATATAAATGGTTATTATACCTATAATGAGCCTCAAACACATTTTACATATGAACTAAGCGAGAGTGGCTACATAGATGCTCGAAAGTGATAGGTCCTGGCTGGCGGTGTCCTCCTTCTGTGAGACGGTCATGTCCACGAAGGAGGCATCTGAGCGGGAAAGGGAGAGGGCGACTGATGGTCCCTCCCTCCGCAGGCGACGTACGGGGGTGCGACGGAGGCAATTCCAACGCCTCAAATAGCACCCTTGTGTTCCGGGCTGGGGTCGGCTTGGTAACCCGGCCCTATTGAAAGCCCGGCGTCGTCGGGGTGGTCCTAATTGCCGGGATCACCCCCATTCTCCGAGGGAGTAAGTCCGGTCTTTGCCAGGACCGGCCAGTCGCTGGTGTGCCCTGTCGCTGACAGATCCGGGGTACACCAACATAGCGGCCGATGGCTTTCGCAGTGGTTTTAGTGAGAGGGGCCTGCCCAGGCCGAGCCTCACATATCCCTTCCGGCCCCACCAAGGCCGGTTGGACGGCTCGTAAAAAGAGTTTCCCTGCATCATCAAAAAAAAAAGAGAGTGGCAGTATATTTTATTAATCTTTCTTAAAAAGGTGTTCTTTTTATTTTTATACGATGTATAGTTGATTATTAAAATTTATTTATTCTCTTTATTAGCTAATATTCAATATTAATTTAAACTATTTAGTCACTGTAAGCAGTTCATATCTTTACGTTTAACTGCCTATCAAACACTATAAAGCAATCGGCTTATGTTTCTGCTCTGTTAAGCAAATTGATGCTAGATTCAAATACATTTTGATCCTTAGTTATTATTTAAAAATGCTTCAATTGAATAATTAATAGATATAATCTGAATAAGTTCATTGAATGAAACATTAATTTTTATATATTTTTTTATTTTGTCATGTATCATTCATGCCATTATAATACCGTTCACTGTAGAATTTGTGCATCGAGTGTCAATTTGAATTTGACCGACCTTAATTTAATGTTAGTTTGAAAATGATGTAATATAAAAATATGCTAATATTACTAAGAAATTTCGAGAAAAATATTTTCCAATAATTTTATTTCACACCTAAATTAGAATGTTAAAGTTCTTTTAAAACATGTTCAAAGTGTTTCATTGAGAACACAAGTCATTAATGAACATCTGTCTCTTCAGGCTTCTATTGTAAATTCTTACAATAATGAATTTATATAAATAACCTCCTTTATTTGCTAAGAATAATGTTAACATTGTTTTATTTTTTATGAGCTTCTTACATTTATGTAAATAGAATAGAGAAATATATTTTTATCGTGTAAAAAAATATTGTTGGTAGCAGTATTATCGATTGCTAATTGTATCGTGAATCTTTCACTACAAATTCTTATTATCACGTAATCTAAATCATATGACTATTATCATTACCATTCAAAGAAAAGTTTATATATAATGATAAAACTTATTATAAAAGGTGTTATCATAGGTTTTTTCAAGAGGGAGTTTAAATTCCACCACTGTTCAATTATTTGGGTCAATACTCCGATTTATTTATGGTGAAAATGTATTAAACGTGCTATAAAGTCGTTTGAAAATTGTTGTATCCGGCGTTGATCAGAAAATTGAGGGTAGCGGCCACCGTCCCCTAGTGGCCGTCGTTCTGCCACCAGCTTTACATTTTCGATATGCAAAAATGATATCACATCACACACATCCCCTTTTCAAGGCTATATAGCACCGGGTCTATCCGAGATTTTACGTAACAACAAGATAGAGTACCACATCTACGTCTTCCCGGAGGAAAGTAAGCATACTACATATAATCAACAAGATTTTCCCCACAGTGATACCTGTCAAAAATATAAAGAGGCTCTACAGTCCCAAAACCTATCGATGATTTGTATGCATAGACCAACAAACAAAATACCATTCAGCATGGTTCTAGTGCACCTATGTATATCTTATCCCGGAATGTAAGACAGTTATTTACTTAGAATCCGTATACGGTCTTATACACTTACAAATAGAGCTTCCGGGAAATAGCGGATGGCGAACAGGCAATGGCCCCGATGCCAATATACAGCCTCATCCAAAGGTTCCGTCCCGTTCTGCGTAAAGTGCTTATGCGACCATGCAACATCAAATTGTAGCAGGGTCTTTCCTTCGAAAGAGCCGCCTACCTGCGTTTTGTGCTGCCATTAGGGTCAGCCCTCGAATTGTCTAGAATGTCCTAAAGCGAAGCAATGGGCGAAAGTTGGGCGAAATCCCAATAAAACCCGGGAGCCGGCCCCCATACTCACTGCTTCCCCCTTTCCCCCCGAAACTAATGCTTGGCAAAGGATTAGCGTTACATTGGAAACGACAGCCCCTCAGATACCCAGGCTCCTCTAGAGTACCCTATTACCAGGCACCCGCGCAATCACCAACTTGACCAATCTGTGAATTTGCGAGTCTCATAGACCCCGCGGAGGTACAGACTTTCACCGCAAAACTAAGGGCATCCAATAGAACCCCACAGGCTCTCAAGCTACCAATGTGCCAACACGCTGGCGTATTGGGAGCTGTCGGAGCGTTTTATGCCAGCCTCCTAGAGGCATCCTTGGGACGGGAGTTTATCCCCGGGCCCTGTGGGTCCGAATCAAACGAGTATGTCCTATCGGGCCACCCACTTCTCCTGGTAACCCTGTCAAAACCAATAAGGCTAACAGTTATAGTCAAGTCAAAACTCTTTAGAGATAACCGTGCATCCGTAGAGTCGTATAAATAAAAACTGAATCTACTTAAAACAATAAAACTATTACAAACACTTAAACAATTGTCTTTTAATTTGTTTTTTTATAAAAATAATTTTACCGAAAACAAAAAAATATTAATAGTTCTTAAGAAAATATTCGAATATGTGAAATAAAAAGTATATAGTTTGGTTCATTTATTATGTTTGTCTATCATAGATTCAAGATTTTGTTTCAAAAATATTGATTTAATTACATTACTGTCTTTTTTACTTTTTTGGTTTCGGTTTTGCAAAGAAATTGGTTCATATCTAATTAACAGTAAAACCTTATTACAATCATAATAATTTTGAGTGTTTTAAAGACAACAGTCTACAACATCGACAATCAAAATAAGTCAATCAATCATCTAAAAATCAAAGAAGGTTAAGAAAGTAACATTTTCAGTGTTCATAATATTTCATACTATTCTTGTGTTCTTAACGTGGAAAATATAATTATTTATTATTGTATAGTATGAGTAATCACCGGAATACCTTTTATTTCTTTTAAAACTTCAACTCGTCTGTGCAATATCCTCTTTAGGAGATATGATTTTTGCATAATATTTTGTTCAAAAAAAGTTTTGAATTGTTTTTATAATACAGTTAGGAACTCCTTGGACAAGAAACAAAATAGAAGCAGTGCTCAAGGGTTTTGACTGTTAATATTATGTTAGCAATTATTTTAAGGCTATTTTAAGGATATTACTCTGTAAGTACTTTAATTGTTGTTTAACTGAAGTTAGCAGTTCGGCATTTTATTCCTTTATTTACCTTTTATATTTGTTCATTTTAATTAATATCGCATAGTCAAATTGTCAAATGTCATACTGTTATTTTATTTTTAAAAAATTCGAACGAAGTTTCTTAATATACAATTTACGTTAGTAGTATATGTTACAATTAAAAAAATGTATGATTATACATATATAAGACAATTGTAGTTGTTACAGGGATACATTTTTTTTGAAACACAGACTCCTATCAAAAAAATCTACAATAGCTTAAGCAAAGCTAATATTAAGGTTTTGTAAGTCATATTATTGTAAGAATTTTTTGTCAAATAAATAAAATAGATAGATATATACATATTTCTTACCGCAATAGCACAGTATATATAGTAAACCATTTATATATCTTTCAAAGAAAATTTAAAATAGTTTCATACATTTTTGCCTCTTATAAAATCTATCAGTTAATCTTGGTCATACTAAATTTTGTTATACGGACTAGTTATATATAGCGGAAGAAGTTTAGTAAATATTTTTGGATACATAGAGTTAGATTTTGATTTTCACTGGTTAAATTTGTATCAAAAACAGAAAAAAAAAGTCAAAAACTTTTAAAAGGAAATATATACATAATACCTAATTAGATGTTAATAAAAAACCTAGCTTTAATAAGTAAACTTAGTTTTTTTGCTTGAAATTATTAATAGCCGTTGAATTCGTTAACAAATCATTAAATAAATACTTCTAATGAAATTATGAATACATAAAATGTACAATTTCGTTATCCGTCATGAAAAAGCTCTTTTACAAGCTAATTTCATGAACTCATTGAGTGACGGGTTGTTTTATTCAAGAAAGTTACGTTATTATACATATAAATGTACCCATTGTTACGACGTAAAAGTTTTTTTCATAACATGTGTTACTTTTTTATTACCACTTGCATTACATTAATACAATGCCTTTTTACTTATTAAATGTATAAGAAAAAGCAGTTATATATTATTTTTTCATAAAAATAGGAGCTTAAATGTTGTAATTATTTCCATTTATTACTTAAGCTGATACACTTCCATTTATTATTATTCAAAGAAATAATCCCCTAGATATATTAAAAAGAAATTTACTTTACTTACTTAAGTTTTCATTTTCTACGTTTTTTCTTCATCACTATAATGCCCGAGAAAAAGAACTCAGCTTTCTCGGCAGACTGCAACCGCAAAGCGGCTGCGAGTTTTGCGCAGTAATGAAACTGAGGATGAAAATATGCACAGGTTGGCTACACAACGAGCAAATACTGAATAAAACCGTGCAAGGGAATCAAGCGTTGAACGTTCGCAGCGTTTATCCTCACAAAATTTCCGAACTTTGGCGAACCGGCAACGGGAATCGAGTGCTGATCGTTCTCAAGATCGGGCTGTGGCGAAAATCAATATGTTCTTCTGCCACAAGATAATAAAACAAAAAATGTAGTATATGCAGAAGTTCTTTAAAATAAATAAATTTACTTTAAAAATTGTACAGATATAGTCTGGAACTCGAAAAAAAGCCTAGATTTTATCCTGAAAATTCTGCGGGAACTCGACCATTCCGAAAATCCCGCAAGAACGGAAACTATGTGGGAAGAACCAAAAATCTGCCGGAAGTCACTATTCCAAGCGGACGAAGTCGCGGGCAAAAGCTAGTTCTATTATAAAGAAAAGAGGAAGAGGTTATTGATTTGAAATTAAAATGAGTACATACAAAAAATACAAAATCAAAATAGTTGACTTTTACTTATGTTTTATACGAAGAACATGAATTCTGAGGCCAAATATTTTTCTTGCTTCCTTAGTAGTAGACCGTGTCCTCAATGTTGGTGTCATACGAAATGATGTCAAAAAAGTAAAATTATAGCTATGTATGTTTTTCTACTTGATATTTTAAAATGTATCGAATTCTCCACTTCATAACTTTATAGATTCTTCATATTTATAGCCACATATTCCCTTTTATTACAACTTTTGTAGGTGGTCTACCACTAGGCTCTAGCCTAGCTGTGGTTAAGTAACTACAGCTCGAACATGGGCTGGCTTGACCGGGAGTACCACCCTTTCATAGAAGATCGGCGTAAAGCAACCTTTAATGGTTGCGCCTCGTTCTATGAGTGAGGCAGCCGGTTGCCCTTTCTCTGTTCCCACCTTTTCCTTATGTTAACAGAGATGTTGCGGATGTCCAGAACAGATGGTGACTGCTGCCCATTTAGTAAGCCGTCTGCTCGTTTGCCACCTTTCACATAAAATAAAACTCTTAAAAAATACTTAAATAGTCTCAAATATCAAAATAAAAATTTAAAATCATCATCTAATAAAATCCTTTCCACCTTTATTCGACACAATCGGTTGAAAAGTTTAAAACATTGAACACAAAAATATAGAGGGTATAATGATGAGTACATTAAAAATAACTTAAGAGATATAATATAATATAATATTAAAATAAATTTAATTACAATATACTTGTCGACAGGACGTCAAGGGCGATAGACGGCTGTAAAATTAAGTCTAATTTATTCGTCTTGATTAGTTTACTGGATATAATGCCTTTATTAGATGCAAGATTTAGACCCATTGTTTTAGAAAGTTCATCTATTTTGATTAGTTAAAGTAATTCGACAAGCTCATGGGGATAATAATTCAATTACGGCTAGAAACAAAAGCTTTCACACTGAGTTTCTAAAACCTTTGTAGTAATAATAATCTACATAAAGGCATTTATGTTATATGTATTTCGGATTAAAATTATATTAAATAATAATTTACTATCAGCTTGGTAGTAAAATAAAGTGTGTATATCATCTTTACTAATGGAAAAATTGTGTAATAAAGTATAATGAAAAAGCTGTTAACACGCTTCAGAAAACTTAAAATTACTTTTCAAATAATTTGTTTGACAATCATGAAAAGAAAAAATTATTTATTACTGTATATCCATATATATTTAATGTAAGTATATAATGAAATGTATGTTTTAATAATAATATGTATATATATTTAAGAACGAAAAATTTTGTTACGTTCATGTTGCTTAAACCTTTCAAGTTTCTCTTTTATCTTTTGCACTGGAAACCATGACACTATCAAATTTGTATGCAGAGAACTTTGTGTTCAAATTTTACAGAACGTTTGTGCTAATTAGCTGTTACCATTGTATTTAATCTAACTTTCCGCGTTTCCACTAACAGCGAAGCTTCTTAAGGAACGATGTTTGCATCCAAAATGCAACTCTTGTTGTAATTAAGCAATATGAACGTGACTGAAGCCATATTTTTTCACAGTACCAGTTATTTTATTATATAATATTTAAAGAAACAATTAAAAAACCATTTTTAAAAAATCTTTTTTAAATACTTGTGGTCTTTACTAATGTTTATTATAATAAGAATCGGAAAAGACATAACGGTCCAAACAAGTTCCTGATGAATTGGATCTGTTGTTAGAATCTGTAAGTTTGTAACATGAGTTCTAATCTTAAAACTCATGAATATAATCATTTTGATATAGTTAGTGAAAAACTCAGATATTTAATATATTTAACCTTATAATAAGGCATGAGCTTAGGAAACGCTCGGCGAAATGCGCCTTTGAGACTCAAAGAGGTACTCGCTTTTGCTTTCAATAACAGTTTCCTTTAAATTCACAGAATTACGAGGGTGGTCTGAAAAGTTTCCGACCTAACATAGATACAAGATTTTTTTTCTTAAAATTTATTTTTATTTTTCTACATAGTCTCCTTGTAACTTTACACACTTCTCCCAGCAATGCTCCCATCTCTTTAATCCGTCCAAATAGTACTCAGCATTCTTCTCTGCAAAATAATCGTTCACGAAGGTGATCACCTCTTCATTTGACGAAAATTTTTGTCCTCCGAGCGCAGTTTTTAGGTGAGGGAACAGAAAGAAGTCGCTTGGGGCTAGATCTGGTGAGTAAGGTGGATGGTATGTACTACATAAATGTTAATAATATACGATTATAAATATTATAATATAAATAATATATATTTTACATATGAACGATGTCACTGTAAATTGTTTATTAATTTAAATGTCACTGTAAGTAGTTGTCGAATAAGTTATACATTGTTTACTTGATTAAATATACGTAACATAGTTTATTAGGTTAAATGTAGACTTTTTATCAGGTTTATTATACACAAAGCTAATAAGCTTTTGCTCAGTCTAGTGCAGTAATAATAATGACCTATATAAACTTGTTTAATTATTAGAAGGAGTTTAGAGGTATAATGTAGATATTATTATTACAGATGCAAATTAAGGTAAATATATTAAGAATAAAGATGTACACATAAATAGAACTTATAGTAAATTTTTTAACATTATAGAGTAATAAAAATAAAAGACCTACATACGTACTTAAAAAGACTGAGTGTACCAATTATTCTCTCACTTTAGCTCTAAATATAAAAGTCCCACTTCCTTCTAGCCATCCGAGCCATCCGTTGGAGATGTAGATCAGCTGAAAGGACCGCAATTTTGCTTCCCTCAGCGGCTTTTTTCGCTGCATAGAACTGCTTGCAGAAGGAGGTATGGCAAGATAAACGTCACCATGTCAAGTTTCAATTATTTTGTTTTATTGTTATTTTAACATAATTTCAGATGTCTCTTATCTATCGTTGTGTTGTGATTTCTATGGTTATCTGATTTCTTGACTTCCGCAACCTGGTGCGGAAGTATAAATTGCAGTATCATTCATAGAGTGAGCCGGGTGGGTTTCAATAATGAATAATGAAAATAAAAGTTGGAAGAAGACCGAGCGTTAAAGTTCTATCGATATTCAAAAGAACAAATCAAAAAGTAGACTCGTATAATGTGCATAAGTTTATTTGATAGTTTTAGTTTTGTAAGTATTAATTTGAACTTTTTAACTTGTGAATTTAGTCTTTTCATCGTAGATTTTTTTGGTGTGTATTAATCAGGTTATTAAGTTACTCGGTTTACCTCGTTTAAATGTATCTATCACAATAACCACTTTCTGTTGTTCAGAAATTGTAATTATGATGTTTATCCAGTAGCAAATTGTACATGATTGTACATAGTTAGGAAAATGATATACATATATATAATGACCGATAAGTACTTTCAAGACCTTGTTCGGCAAGTTGTCAGAAACTGGTGCCTTTTTGGATTTCAGTTCTTGGTTTATATCTGTCATTTTGTCTACGAGTCATATTCCTCAAAGTGTGTCGAGGCAAATCGTTCACTTTGCTGCAGGAGTCACTATAGGTAGTCGGGTCACTTATGCAGATACGACTCGACAGTATCTGCACTTGACGGAGTTGCTCATTACCCTGTGTTGACAATATCCTTATATCTTCTAATATAAAATTTGGAATTGTTTCGTGAGCTTTCACAACTTAAATATATATTGATAGTTTGCCTGTCCTAAATAAAATTTAACAAATACCGCTCTATTATTTGAATAAAATGACAAGACAGTAATAAATTTATGCTCGCTTTTATGTAGAATATATTTCAATGAATTCTTCATTACAACAAGTAATCATTTACAGTGGTTTTATCGTGCTGACACAGAATTTAGTTATAAAAATCATTGTAATAATTTTCAATCCTAAATTAACATGTCACTGTTATCATAGTTTCATAACATAACAAAACACCACATTTATTTTATCATTTTGTTAAGCCCGATGAAAAACTTAAAGAAAAGATGATATTCAATATTTCCCATAGAAAATCGACATTGTTACCACTATCTACAGGTGTAGTTATAATCCTGACGAACCTTGTGGAGAAATGTACAATGTACAACTTTATACATATACTTAGTTTACGTTTGCTACCCGATAACCCCATCCCGCCTTGTATATTTACACACCTGCTGTAAGTGTTTGCATTAAAGCTAACTTAGGCTTACGTGGCTTTGGTAATTAAGGGTTTAATTTATAAAAAAATCTAATAACATTAAAAAAATCATATAAATATCTCATTATTTTAACAATTACAATTCATGTAATATATATATATATATATTTATAAACTTAGTTCCTGAACAGTGTGGGGGTCGAGAAAACTTAGTCACTTTTTGAGGCGGAAATAGTAGTAGAACGGCAGATGACTCAAAGCTGTATTAGCTTAAAGCTTTTGATAGCACATACACTATATTTGAGAGTCCTTATAGATCTCAGATTTAGCATATAGGGTTACATAGAACCATAGGCATAAAAATTTATGAGACGGCTGCATTATATTGTCAAACACAATATCCATTATTAATAGCTTATTATGATATTATTTATAGCCTACATATTATTAAAATGGATGAATAACAAAATTTTATACTTCTACATAATATAAGGATCTGCTTAAGTGATAATTTATTTAAATAAACGGTAAGGGAACACAAAGTTTCTACTAAATGAGCTTATTTAATATGTAGGTTAATGGTTGCAATATTTAGATACCTTTTAAAAGGTAGGTTTTAATAAAAGAATAGAAGAATATTTTCTCGGAATACAAAAGGGAGTCAAATTAATTACATAAACTCCTGTACACGTATATTCAAAATGTTTTTTATTTCGTTTAGGAAGGATGTGTAGGTATGATATTTGTTTTTAATCACTTATGATCGAAGTATTAGTATTTACTATCGAAATACAAAAGTAAAACGGGCTTCAAAATTATTAGTGATTTAGTATTATATTTTATTAGACTTTCGCGATAATAGGCTAATAAATAGGCAAACGCCTTAGTCAGCAATTTGTTATCACACAATGGACAAACCAGCCCACTACATTCGATGTGATTAACCTCAGATCCTCGCTCATAAAGACTTGTACAAGCCGATACTAATCCGCTAGGCTATTAAAATAAAAGGAACATCCCAGTTTCTATAGACAAAATGACTTGAATGTATCTAACTCCTACGATCCCCTCTTAAGAAATATAAAATCTCATGTTGGTGAAAAGACCACAGGACCTAAAGATCCAGTAAGTGCATTCTGCATCTGGAGCGGTACGCTAAGAAATCAGGAAAACATTGGCTGCAGATGACAGATGACAAGAACAACTGACAGATATTTTATCATGGCTGTCCGTGATTATGGTTGCTGCAAAACTAACTAAAACGTCGGGAGTAAGTTGTTTAAAATCATAAAAATCCGAATCCGAATGATGCTCGTATTTAAAATTGTCAATATTCAAATTAAATATAGAATTTATTTTTTATGATTTTTGTGACTGAATATTTAAATTCACTATAGAATTATAGTGTGTACTTTAAATTATTTATAGTATTATTATTTTCAGCGTTAATAAATGAAGTAAATTTGAAAGGAATAAAGCTTATTCTTCAATATTTTTTAATTGAATAATTATTATGGACTTTTTTAATTCATAAAGCTTCAGTTGAATACGTGAACTCTAATATATTACACTGTTTGCTTAAAAACTTATGGTGCTCATATGGAGCAGAAATTTCACTTATGTCGTTTCAATTATAAAGTTTAGAAATAGAAAGTTAAACAACACAATAATTTAATTTTACAAAATACTTGCTGCTTTACAGCACATATTTAACAACTTCTTCATATTAAAAGAGTTCGCAATTTGTTAGTAAAGCGATTTAAAATTAAAAAATATTTGAATAAAGGACAATGAATAGAAATACATATTGAATAAAGAGTCTTTAAAAATTTTATATAATCTTATTTGTTTCTTTCAAAACTGATAATAGATTTAGATTCACATTTTTCAATATATTCAAACACGGCATACAAAATTGCTTTTGAAGGATTTTATTTTAAATGTGATTTTTTTGTCAAATAGAAATTAATTAAGAAAATTTTAGTTATTATACTTTTAACAACAATAATAATAATAATAACAAACACTCTGAATTAGAAAGAGTTAAAAATTTACATAGGCCAATTTATTAATGCAAAATAGACAGCCACTGTTAAATTGGTAGTTATTTGATTATATATCTTTAAATTTTTAGGTTTTACTATTTTTACTTTAAGTTTTAATAACTTTAGATGAATATTTTTTATTTATATTAACTCTTATTTCAGTTGCAAATTTCAAAGTCTGCAAAGGAAATGGAATTTTTGAAGGCTTGTAATTGTATTGAATTCTGTTAGAAATGTTATTTTTACCGACGCCTACCTAATTATGATTACAGCTGGTTAACACTATGACTTCAAATGAATAAGGCAGATGAACAAGCCAAGTAAAACATTAAAATATTCCTTAATATTATCTGTTTGAAAAACTTGAGGCATACTGTAATAAGTATTATACTCAACCTTTCACATATATAAACTAAAAAATACAGTTGCAATATTAATGTGTCAAAGGCTTCATTCTTTGTATTTTAATATTGTATGAGGTATTGTTATTTGTAAGCTTGTAAAACATTTCGGAGTCACAGCCAAATTTCCTGACCCGAACTAATTCCGTAATCAATAACAGAAGGCGGAAACCATCAATACTACTTTCAACATATGTGTGTGTTTTTTTTTTGTTTCCTTACCAATGTAATTAAACTATATTAAAGTATTAATAAAATCAATGTGTCTAGAAAAAAGATACATAAGAACGAAATTTTAGATATAGATTCTTATAATATAAAAACGTTTTAACTGGATTCTTTGTTATAGCTGAACCAATTTGAAAAAGGGTTTATTTGTCGTTTCGTAAATTTACTTAATAACCGTACAAAAACTACTTGACGAAATATCACTGAATTATAATTTTATTAGTACGAAATTAAATTTACGTTAATAACATTTAAGTCGTGGGTAACATGATATATTGATTATAACAAAAAAAAATCAATGTAAGTACAAATGCTGGATTGCTTTTCTGTTTTCATTTCAAATCTCCTTTTTAAATTTTACATTAGATGTTTCCGAGTAATATTTTATTTTACTCAGAAGTTCATCTAACGTTGCTAAGTTATGAACGAATAAAATGTTCTCTCATAGAACCAAACCTAACGTTAAAATAATAAAATTATTCTGACATAAACCCTTCAGACAATAAACTTGTGTGATATTAACACTCACTATAACATATTTAACCCTTCTCCGGGTCGAGCGAGCCAAATTAGATTCTCTGAGTTATATACAACCTTATTGGCGTGGACCTGGCTTGATTAATGCTTGTGTAGTTTCCATTACGTCGTTATCTGTTACCTGTATATTGTTCAAGATTTCGACGCTTAATAATTGTGAAATATAAGGATCGTCATGTGTGAAATGAAGCTTCGTTCTAGCCTGATAGACGGTTATATTGTTATACACCTTATTATAGTTTAAGATGAAAATATAATGCAATATACAGTTACTTTTTATTACATGACTTCACATGCTTTTCTTCACCAGTTATTTGGTTCTAGATCTTATACCTTCATTGCTCAGTGAAATGAAAAAAAGTGATAAGTATTTTAAAAGACTATGTAAGTGAACTCTTTCAAAGATTGATCGCGTTTAATATGTAAGCGATATAAAATGTATTGCTTTTTAGGAAGGCTTTTCTACAAAAACATGCTAATTTGATTAAAATTAAGAAAGTTTAAAGTTTTAAAACCATATACGTACTGGTTCAACTCTTTCCTATGGTCATTAGAGTGGATCCTATCTTTATTTTTTTCCTTATACATTATACAAAACATTTTTAGGCTAATATTTTTTGTTTTTAAGTTAGCATTAATTTTAAGTTACCGAAATATATTATGTTTCTTTTTAAACGAGGATAAAATTATTATTTACTTTAATATGGTTAATTACATATATAAGGATCTGATATTTTTGTTCTACCTTTTTTTTAATTTCCAGAGATGATTAATAAGGTTATAAATTTAAGGGCTTAATTTGCTATAGAGTTCAAATTCAGATTAGTAAGCTTTAAGTTAATCACACGCATAGTTCGGGCCCTTCAAGTTATCTTTTACTATTCTCTTGATGAATCCTAAAACGTTGTCCTCGAGTAAAATCTCACCAGAGATTCTTTCACATCGCGAATGTAGCACTAGAACATACAGGGATCTCTGAATCAAGTTAATGATTTTAATAATGCCTTGAAGCACTAGATTTTAGATAATTCGGACAGTTAATTTTGGAATGGAATTAAAACATCCCAGTTAGTATGTGGGTTCAGCAACCAAGATATTAAAAAAGTACTTTATCCCTTTAATGGTCAAAAGGAGTAGACAGTGGAAAAACAAAATTGATGATGGTTAAGTGTATATGATAGAAGTAAAAACATATGTATATATAAATATATATTTGTCAAACCTTCCATTGTCAAACTGTCTATTGACAATCATAAAAGTAGCCTGGGTAAAAAAATACGACCAGTGGACGAAATTTCGGTAAAAAAAAAATAATCATGGTGGTGAAAATATCGTTTCTAATTTATAAAAGGTTATACAGTGTTCAACTAGCACTTTATAACTTTAAAGGGTAACTTTAAACTTTTAATGATTGAGTCAGTATGCTTCGCTCTATTCAGTACATTTAATTACCTGGATGATGGTTTCTTATTCTCAGTTAAGTGACCGTGAAATTGAAAGTCTATAACAGAAAGTTTAGTACCCCTGGAGATAATTATGGGAGGGTCTTGAAACGATGGAATCAAAGTGAATGAGTTTTTCCTATCTATTAGTATAAAAGCTGGTGTCTTCCTAAGATTAAGTCGAACTTAGATATTCTAATCTCAATCGGAGACTTTATTTACATGAAATTCAAGTCTATCGTGACTTTATTCCACATGTTGGACTTGTTGTTCGACCCTCATAGGATTATTCGTACAACAAGTAATACATTTACAATTTATGGATACATCATATTAAACATTTATATTTGTCATTATATATTATATTTCTTTTTTGACAAAATTAAAATATTTATTTAGATATCATTTGCAGTAAAAGAACAGAACACTTTATTTTTCAACGTCAAATTATTTAAAATTTGAATTTACACAAGAAGTTACCTTAATAAATTATAATTTTCAATATTTTATAAATATTGATATAATTTTCTTAGTAGTTTTTATCAATTAAATATACTTTAAGAGAACATTTACTTCAAAATTACTTCCAAAGACCTGGAAAAGTTCTATTAAATAACCTTAAGGCTATAGAAAAGAAGTTATAAATTTAATTCAAGAAAGTTCGCAAATGTGTAAAATAAAATACTTGTACATTAGACTTTGAGTGCTCTTAAAATGACATTATTAAAAATGTAACTGAAACTGCCAAGCGTACTTCCTACTTACTACTTCATCCACTGATAAAATTACAGTTTATTAAAAGTCTCGTGTATCTAGAGCGAAACATTTATACAAATAAGTATTATGAATTGGTAAGTGAAAATAGGAGGGAATAGTCACTGGATTGAAGTTCACAGTCCATAAAACCCCTCTGACAGTGGTCATTTCTACTCAAGAATTGTGCGTGAAGCGATTGGCATCAGGGTGCAATACTGGAAAGAGAGTTTTAAATTGTCCCGGACTGGTATTAAGTGAATCGGAAAACAAAACCTTCCTCTTAGTGGCAGTCAAATAACACAAACATAGATACAGTGAGTGATGAGTGTAAATAAGTCAGAGAAAATGGAAATACGATTGCTTAAACAGCTCGTTACCACGGCTAGTGCAGCCGGCGGTTGAACTGGCCGAAACGTCAAGCTAGGTAAATATTAAATGATCGTTTTTAATAATATATTTCTACTCATGAAACACGAAGCACAAATTTAATTGTCATTGTTAAAACTACTGCCTAGTAATCAATAACTAGTACATAGTAACTTATTATATATTCATTAGGAACGTTTCAAATAATGAAACTTAGAACTTTGTTTTATTATTGTTGAGGCCATCATTGATAACAGCAAAAACGAATAAATTTAAAATATTTTCTCCTTAATTGACAAACAAAACTGTAAAAAAAATGAGAATTACAATTTATATAGCGTGTTAGAAACCTTACAACCAAAATGAGAGCAGGTTAACTGAAATACAAAATTCAGCATTGAATTCAAATGATAACTTATAGAATGATAAGTTCCTAAATAACATTCTAAAGGCTCTAAATTAGATTATTGTAAATAAAGGTAAAGGAACATATTATTCTTTCACTTTTGTGTCACTTTAACTTAATTTTATAGTTATATACTTATTTTTCATATTTATACCTAATACAGTATTGTTAAGACAAAAAAACCTATTCTGATATAAAAATCAAAGAGATTGTCTTACAATGAATCTTATAACAAATTATTAATTATTATATGTATTATTCATAACTGCTACGTATATGTATGAACGGCTTTTTTAACGGTTTATAAAATGTAAAATAAATTTGTATTTTATTACACATTTTTACAACTTTTAACTGAAGATCAACCATAACTGGTATTAACAATTATAGTTGGTACATTTTATAAAAAGACTTCTCTAGTTTATAGAAGATTACTTAACTTTTTATAATTGTACTAGTGTATAACATCGTATATTAAAATTCATTAAATCGTTGGCAATATTCATGGCTTTTATAATCTGTTCAGTGCCATAGTAACGAGATAAAACAAAAGCTCTTTGTGATATAATGATACTTATAAAATTAAATAGTTACTTTCACTGCGTGAAAGTATCGTATAGTATAAAATTTATCTGTGTAAATTTATTATTATTCTTAGTTCATCCCTTTTTTTAAGAAGAAATATGTAGTTATAAAACTAAGAAGAATTTAATTTGTTGCACTTTAGTCAAGTTTCGTACGTTCTAAGAAGATGCTAGTTTTTTCGTTCTTTGTGTACTAATTAAAACGCTGGTAGTAGTAGATCAACGAATAAATTAATGGATGTGTCATGAGTTGTGACTTAGCTCACTGACTTCGCAAGTCACTACTAGAGTGACTTTGATTAGTGGATTGAGGTAAATGGAGATATCTTTTTATTGTAATTAATAAATTTATATAAGTCACTTAATAAAATTATTAATGATTAATTTTATATAGTTCTTTAATATAATTTATATCTACTTTTTAATTTCCATTATAGTTTAATAATTATTCGTTATGTATGTAATATCTTAAATTTAGATAAGTAGGTACTTTTGGTTTAAGCTAGCAAGCTTGTTTGATTTTAATCTTTTTCTTTCATTGAAACTTATTTTAATATATTATGAGAAATCATTTTTATATTCCGTCTTGTTTGTTCTTTATTTAATAGGTTTTATAATCCTCGGCTGTTTATTTTATTTTCATTGAAAATAATATTATTTATTTTTTAGTCATTAGTAGGACCATTGATATTATGTAACAACCATTAATTAAAACATTGTTTTTTAGTAACATCTTTGAGCATAAGTGAATTGAGAGCTTGACGAGTTCCGGCCCAACTCTGAGCCAGTAACAGTCATGAAATCCTTAAAGAGGTCTAAGTGACAGGTTCTATACAGAAATGTGAATATATATAAAATTACCTTTTTTTATTAGTGAAATAACAAAGCAAAGTTATTAAAGACAGGAGCCTACAAACAAGAAAGTCCGCAGATTACATTTTTCTTATCTTGTAATAAGCACTCATGAACCAAACCAAACTAGAACCAAAGTTTAGCGGATACTTTTAGACGTTGATTCACTAATAAAAATGTAAATACCTCACCAGAACAAAATTCTTGAAAATGGATAGTAGACAATATTAATATAATTTAAAGAAGATGCATTAACTTAATAATTTATTATCTTTTTGTAGGCTTCTAGTAAAATATTTCTTAGATTCATGTTTTGTTATTGCATATAAGCCAGTGCAGATATCCGCTCTGTAATTGCTCCTTCTGTCCGTAGTACGTGCCAGATGTTTACAAGTATGCTGTAACTGAAGAAAATGCATGCTTTGATTTATATTATTAGTAGTATTCTCGTGAAATTTAAAATTAATAAAAAAATTAAAACTAATTTATAGTCATTCTGTTAAATCGGTTCATTTAGATTAAAATGTACTGTTTCGAAACATTTTTTAGTAACTTAAATCTTTTTTTAATTTTATAAAGAAGATAATTTCACATATTTGTTTTGCAGTTGGAATTTTTAATTCTAATGGTTCCAGCTACACAATTACAAAAGAAAAATTGTATTCGGCTATTCTCTTTAATAATTTCTTTATGTTTTAAGCAAACAACCATTAATTAAAGCCCAGACGGAAACCTACCTGGGGCGTTGTTGCCATTAATCAACCGATAGTGGGCTAACTCTTTGCGATTTCGTAAGAAGGGCTGATTGATGAACTTCGAACTTCACAGTACCAACTAACAGACTAATCGTTAAAACTGATGACCAAATATACCCCGAAATCTCTATATGGACACATTGTTATCGGGTTTTCTTTCATTAAATACTAGCTTTTGCCGGCGACTTCGTCCGCGTGGAAGAGTGACTTCCGGCAGATTTTTGGTTCTTCCCACATAGTTCCCGTTCTTGCGGGATTTTCGGAATGGTCGAGTTTCTGCAGAATTTTCAGGATAAAACCTATGTTTTTTTTTTCGAGTTCCAAACTATATCTGTACAATTTTTACAGTAAATTTAATTATTTTAAAGAACTTCTGCATATACTTAAAAAAAAGTGTTATTATTGTGAAACTAAATACTATCGTAAAACAAATAAAGTACCTACTATATAGAAAACAACTACAAAATGAAACTGTGTTTAAAAAGTAATATTAAGATGATAATTATATCGCATAAACAAATTAGCGCTGCATTCAACCGTTCAGTATGGAGCCGACCACGGGAATGAGCCGCGCGGCATGGTATCTCGCGGAGCTATACCCCCCTCCCGGCTTGCCCGCAAGCATCGCCTCTCTTCCGCCGCGCTGGCCAGCGCAGAGAGCGAGTTGGTTTTGTTTTGGAGTTATTTATCATTGTAATCTTTAAAGTTTTTGTTGAAATTAAGTTATATCAAAGACAATTTTATTCACAATAGACATTGCACGCACATGCGCAATTCAGCTACGCACAATCAACATCGCGACACGATGCAGCGAAACGCTTAGTTAATTTTTAAGTTACCCAAATTTTTAAACTCGCTATATCTTTTGAATGGAATATCCGATTAAAATAATTTAAACAGCAATATAAAGGTATTGAACTAAATAAAATAAAAAGTAAGTTATTTAGATAAGTATAAATACCATGGTATGAATATCGACATCTTATTTTCGTTGCCGATTTAAATAGTTTGTTAAACTATAAAAGTTTTTATATTGGCGTAACTATAATACTTAGATATACACTACCACGGACTTTAATGTAGATAATAATACGGTCAACAAAATCGTAGTACATTATTTTGCTTCATCATCAATAGTTATTGCAGCGCACGCGATTTAAGGTATTTCAATAGTGATTTTTATCGACCGTGGTTTATGTTATCGAAGTTTTCGCAATTATCCCTAATTTTTTTCAAAATAAAATATAACTTATGTTATTTTGGAAAGATGTACAATCATAATGGTGAAAGAATTTTTAAAATCGGTCTAGTAGTTTTTGAGCCTATTCGTAACAAACAAACAAAGAAACAAAAAAATATTAGGTTAAATTTTAAACAATTGATCTGATGGGGACATTAATCCGAAAAAAATGAAGACGTGGGTAAATATTAAAATGAGATCACTTTTATGCAAAGACGTAACGTCCGTAATGGCATATAAAATGTGATATATTGCGAAAGTATTGGCGTGAGTTCAAGATACATATTTGTTGCTGTGAGAATTATGCAAGACTACTGCCAGCTACGGACCTAATTTTGCTATATATAAATTTACTATAACAGATTCCTTTCTTTTCTTTAACTTAGTTTTTACAAATATAGAATTTATATTACAACAATTCCTTGTCAATGATCTCTGCTATTCCACTGAAATTTAAAAAATGTGTTGCTCGCATTTTATGCGAATTAATAAACGTTGCCAATTAAACATGAAAATGTTATTTATGCCACTATATTAATATATTTATAAACTAAGCTAATTGATATAATTAACCATAACGTTCTCATTTGTCATTATAAATTAACCATTTCCAAGTGATAATACAAATTTAATAACAATATAATAGGCAGAAAAATTTATGGACCGACGGTTTAATTTACGGAAGCATTGTTATCTAGAAAACGTTCTGTCCGATAAAAATTTGTTGTGTGTTTTGAATCCTACCAATAACGTATATGATTTACATATGTTAAGCAAAAAGTTATTATACTATTATATTATTATTATACTTAAAATGGAACTACTAAACCAATAAAGAGGAATCAGATAGTGAGTTTTGTCTCTATTTCTATTTACTTGTAAATCTAAGTATATTTCCAATTTATTATTGTTTAGATGGACAGCAAACATTGTCACACTGACTCTTAAAACTATATTGCTATTATTTTATGACCTGAATTAATAAATAATTATACAAATTATACATTAAAAGATGACACGAAACCTCTCAGCATTCCATGAATACAACGTGCGGCTGCCGGGTCCATCGCGTCGCAGGGAGAGGAGCTAAAGAGTTCCTGGGGCTTGCAAGGTGTAGTTTTAACTTTAGTTAATTAAAACGAATTTAAAAGAAATAAACGGGACAAATTTAAATCGAACCTACCAGGGCTGCCTTCGACGCATGTTCCAAAAATGAATGTTAGTACTGTCCGGGCCCAAGACTTTTAATACGTTTTAGAGAACTAGCTGTTATACTTCTCGCTCTCACTTCTACCTTTTTCTTTTAAAATAAGCTCGAAACATAGATAACTTTTTAAAAAGAAACAAAAATAGTAAAGATTTAGGAAAATTTTAATAAACCATTTTAATTACATTATTATAAAATGTAACACGAATCAGTTGAAGTAAAATTATGTTAAAATTAAAAAATATTATTTTTGTAATGTTGTAAATGTTTTTTTGGTTTCAGGAAAACTAATATTATTTTCAAGTTATTCTTCACAGAAATAAAATTTTCGCTTGTATGACATTATTTTATTAAAATTATTAACCCTATTTAAAATTATAAAAGGTCCTTTTATTTTATATTTTTGTGTATTCGGTTATAAATAACATAAATCTAGACTTATAAATAGTCAAGAAAGATCAAGGATTCGCTTCGTTCAGACGCGAAGTTAAGTAAAGTTAAGTAACTTAAGTTCATTGAGAAGATAATTGAATGATAGATGGATTAAATATTTTGTAAGACATGGCAAAAATGTACTTGTTTGATGTTTGCATATCTTCTTCTACCTTCTTCTTCTTCTACCTGGCAATTTCCCAGCTATAGCCAGGGTCTGCCTTATATGTTGTGTATAGTTTTTGGCTATTTGTTTTTACGACCGGCCGCCTGCCTGACATCAACCCTCTTTTGGGAATCAACATTAATCAGTGATGTCTAAATACTCTTAGAAAGTACATATGATTCGGAAAAATCACATTGGTACTTGCCCGGGCCAGGATCGAACCCGCGCCCTCGGCGACGAGAGGCGGGCCCTCTAACCACTGAGCCACCACTGACTTACAAAAATGTACTGTTTGCATATCATGATCTATTATTTTCTTTAAAGATACCCTACATTATTCCAATACGACTTTCACTACGTTGATGATATTACTTTTATCAACCGTAAAAGATGGCGATATCCGTTGAGGGCGAATTATTTAAGGATAGTACAAAATATGTTTTGAAATTTCGAATTATAACACAGCCTTATAATAAGATATCGCAGAGAATAAACTATCCTTACTCTTTTTTTTTAGTTCAAGTAACTATTTATAGTATGAAAAGTGCTATTAATTATTGCGGTATTATGTTTTCTAGTCTCTTCCACGGTCGCTGATTTAAAGAATATATTAAGAGTATAATCAAAAACAGGTTATATACCACCAGGTTAAGTAGCACAAATTAAATAGTATACATTTTGTCTTTGGTACAAAAGGGAAAAAGTATTTTAAACCAAACACATATTTTAATAAATATACACATGTTCAATTTTTTTTAAATTACATCAATCAGGTTTTTATCAATCTTCAGTAATTCTTTTATAATTTTGATGATCGGAAACAAGTTAGAATAATTAATAAAAATGTCTCGATATTTAAATTTATATAGAGAACAGTTTTAATGAAATAAAAGGAATATATAACATAATTTAACATAAATTTGTTTAGAATTAATTTTTATACACGATAAAAATCTGTCTGGATATTTTTACAACACAATTTATATGGGACCAAGAATTAAACTTTCCCATTATCTCTTATTCTTATTGCAGTTATGTCACTTGAAATTTCTATACGCATACAAATTGTTACTTATATGAACGCATTTCCGATTTTTTTTTATATTTCATGCAAAAGAAAACAGGTAACATAGTAAAGGATAATCACTTCATTTACAATAGAAATACACTGTATAATATACAATAATTAAATTGTTCTTAGACATTATAGGGATACTCAAGGAAAGGTCATAGGAAATGTTTTCCTTAAGCTAAACCTACGGAACATGTTATCCTATTCCGGTCCTAAAGAAACAGTGGAACATGTATTTTAAATTTCAATATTTTGAAGAGGTAATCCATAGCAAACCATATAAAACATCACAGAGAGAGCTGCAACATTTAATTGACTATGAATAAAATCCAGCTCTTGAAAATTAATAAACGTAAAAGGTTTTAAACAATAAACTTTTTAATCGTGAAGTAAGTTTCTGTTCTGTACAATAATGAAATATATTAATTAATATTGTGATATAAATTACGTCATTACGGACATATTGAAATGAACGTATAACAGGCGTTTTTAAACATTATGACTTTTGTAAGTTTCAGCTTACAGAGTGATATCCACGATCACGTAGTGTCAATTATGGTTAAAATTTATTATATTGTAGTATTACTGTGCTGTCACTTTTTCTGATCATGGCAGTCGTAGTATTATCACAACTCTTTCCTGGGACTGTTTGCGCATACTTTATTTATTTGGTAATTATTTATTTTGATATAGCAGTATGTTTGTTTCAATGCTTATTCCAACAGCGGACCTCACACAGCTTGGATGGAAGATTCGATGATGAAATTATAAGTAGTCTTAGGATTGTTCCAAGGGTTGTTCTATTACGTAGTTTGATCTTTCTGTTCAATCATAATCTACAGAACGGCTTACACTTTATTGTTTATAGAACAACGGGACAAATACGTACTGAAAAATAAAGGATTTATTCATTACATACTTAAATATTAATTTATAGTGAAACTAAATCAAAAATGTAACATAACAGAGCATTATTTTAGTCTTTGTTTTAAAGTGACTCTAAGTTACGTAAAAATCGGACGTTTAGACCTTTATAAATTGATTGGCTGCCAGGCAGAACGATATATGCCGCGTGTGCCAGCCAAAAACAAAGCTGTTATTTTTAGGTATGTGGGGTGGTAAAAACATGCCATAGGCGATAAGTAGAGGGCTCAGGATTTAGTTTGATGCAAATACAAAGCCTAATGGGTTTCGGAAACCAAATAAAATTTGAAAACCATTTCATGTATCCTGTAACAGAAACAGAAATCATAAAAAAATTAATATCTTGTATAATAACAAATGTCCTAATATTTGAGCTAATAAAATAAACAAATAGTTGTTTGTAATATTGATTATGTAAATAAAAATAATATACTATTTATGTTGTTTCTGTACATACGATTACTACTAATAATAGTTGTATTTTTCATCAAGAACCATTTCTCATTTATTTGTTTTTGTCTATTTTGTAGGCTAACAGTTTATGGCAATTCAAGATCAAAACTTTTATTAAAATATTGATAGTATGAACATATTTATTGGTGATTTGTGTTGTGGAATATGTACACCCAGCTTTAAAATACAACTTTTGGGCGTCCTACATAGCAGTTTGGAGTAAACCGTCCATGGCATACATCCAACATAAATATTTAAGGTGAAAATTATAATTTATATAGATTAAGTAATTTTTTTTTGTTAACTTAAACCAATAATTAAAAGAATTTATAGAATAACTGAGAATTAAATCTTGTTAGAATTTTCTTTACATTTAATTGAAATAAATAGTGATCTAAAACATTTAACCCTTATTTATAACCATTGTCACAGGAACAAAATACAAATGGGACCATTTAAT
Organism: Danaus chrysippus; assembly: GCA_916720795.1. Classification (NCBI taxonomy): domain Eukaryota; kingdom Metazoa; phylum Arthropoda; class Insecta; order Lepidoptera; family Nymphalidae; genus Danaus; species Danaus chrysippus. The sequence goes on along the minus strand of CAKASE010000049.1, from coordinate 16,227,102 downwards.
AAACCAACATTTAAAACAATATAATCAGTGTAGATAGATTACAGAGAAAATTATACGCTATCATTTGCATAATCTCGTCCGAAATCCACGAAAAATAACGGTACTTGGGAGAATTCGTACTAATTATTGTTTTACTGTTTATTTTTACCAACAAAATAAAATAAGGTCACTGTATTATTAAATTTTAAAAACAAACTTGCGGACTAATGAAATGAATTATTTTAATGAAGGGTTCTTAGCCACCACTATTTATATACTCGCCATGGGTTTATGTTCTTTCTTTCAACAGGCGACAAAGTTCTTTATTACTTGCTCATAAAGTTTTATTTTAAGTAAAGTCGATTAACAATTTGTCACTATATGCTTTTAGTGTAATGTGGCAATTTTATTCGGAATGATAATTAATGCTATTACGTAGTAAAGTTGCGAAAATGTTTTACTTCAATATTTTCTATTGTGGCTTTTTAATATCTGGTTACTTTGTGTCATATTTTCGGAAACTGATTCTTTAACTAAAAATATTGTAATGTGTACCTCAACCGTAAGTTAATATAACCATATATTTTACTTCTCAGGAAGTTTAAAAGATGTTAAGCAAAGTGGATATTCCATTTATACAGTTTAACTTGCAAGCAACCTTACTCTTACTGAAATTGTTTTGTTAAATCAGAAAAGATAATGTTTTTTTTTATATAATAATATTATTTATTAAAATTATTGATATCTTAAACATTCAACATTACATTCCAAGTATTAAAAAGAAGTTCTGCGTTCTGCCACCCTAATCTGTTCTTCACTAATAAAAAAAAAACAAATAATTCATTGTCATTATTTAGAGCCTTTTGGGGATAAGACAAGCAACAATAGTTTCGTTCCATGTGACATTATAAACTCTTATTATTAAGACGTATGTTGTTATTATTCATCACAGATAATTGAAAAAATATGTGTTTAGTTCAAAAAACTTCGAAATGACATCACTTGAATATATGCTAAAGAGTTGAAGCTTGAAACATTCTTTTAATAAACATATCAATACTTAATAGGCCAACAATGTAGACTCATTAATATAATATTTTGTTTAGTGAAAATAAAGATATCATTTTTAATCATGTGAAAAAAATACAAATCAAACTTATATTGAAACCTTCCTTTAAATAAAGCTGAAGTGTATGGTAATTTCAAACTAATAACTCTTCACTAAATGTATATAAAAGCATATATAATAATTAACTCAATTTTTTTTTCTGTTTGTCCATCTCTTTGTTCAATTAATATATGGAATAGCTAAACTGATTGTTAGAGAACTTTTGCTTGTAAATAATATCATATGGAGCTATTTAAGCTACTTATAATGTCTCAAAAGGGAGGAAGATCTGAATTTGATTAGATTTTAGATTCGCTATTGTTCCTTCAATTTTCGACTGATATTGATTTTTTAATATTAAAAGGTATTCTTCTGAAATAAAGCCAGTGTTAACAAGTTAGAATTTGATAAAATAGTCTTTGGGAAATCGAATAAAATCTGATAAACATGACACAATTAAGTTATATATTCGATTTATATTATATATCGGCGCTACCAGCTTTAATAACGGATGCGACTTGAAAATAATTTGAGGCTGTCATCAATTCTTATTAAACCTCATTAGTATTTATGATTATTGTTAAAAGTAAAACGAAATCAAAGGTTGCTTAAAAGGAGAATAGAACTATTTAAATCTTGTTATAAATATGACGTCTGGACGCACGACGGCAGACTCCAGAATTGAGAATTCAGATTTCTGTGAGTGCGGACCATTGAAGTATGTTATTATGAAGAACCTTCGAAAAATACAGGAGCATTAAGAACAATTGAAGTTTCATTTTAAAATATCATGGACCGTTCTAGAAGAAGTGACATTTGTTACGTCAGCGAGGCTGGCGTCTCTTTCTTTAAAAACAATGAATTGAATATATATTTTTAGAGTGAAAGCAGTTACTCGATTTTTTTATTAATATAAATTGTTGAAAGAGATATATACTTAATAATTCCATTTTTTTACATTTAAAGCTCTAGTATTTACAATTACAAAGGGCACACTTATATTCCTTCTTTTAGACATGACGATATTCACATAATTTTATATAGAACTATCTCGTAATTTAGAACACATTAAGACATCAAATAATAACAATATTAAATAGTCTTGTGGATTTGAAAAAAATAGTCAATCTTTCTATTGTTCACCAAATAGAAAACATCTGTCATTTTCTTTGTGGTTCTTTTATACAGTTAAACATTTTTGCCCAAACATATCCGAAATATTTCCCTGTTTCTTAATACATATAAGATATAATTTTTCATATAGTCCATATGTATATGTGCGGCCGTATAAGAGTTTGTAGGAGTCTATGCTATAATAGTAATATTACTACTAATACGTGATACAGTACGGAATCTTTAATAATGTTATATGCTACAAGAAGAGGTAATACATGATGTCCTTAAAAGCTTTCTTCTCAACGACAAAACTGTATCATTGGTTTGGCAGATAATATTAATCTTTCCATATACTGTTACCTATATATACAATGACCAAGTGTTTCTTTAAATACACTAATGAATCGTGATTTGGGTAAAATATATTATTGTCGTTGAACTTGTCACATTTTTATTGCGTCAGTTGTTTTCCTATAAACTTTCCATCAATCCCAAAGCAGTTGTGTGATTATTATTTTCGCTTGGTATAAATGCCACTTCGTATATTTATTCATATTGTTTGAGGAATAAAAATACAAATGCATCCTTTTCTCTCAGCGACATTTTATTAAAATATCATTACGGGAAAATATACATCTTGGTTCCAACCTATTAATGTCTTCAACCTCAATGCCCTTTCTTGACTATTTATAAATTTATCTGTGGATAGTAAGTTTAACAGAGTAAATAGAAAGTCTCAAAAATATTCTTAGAATTAAAGATCACTTAATGGCAAAGAATATCTGCTCTTTAGTTTTGTATTTTTTTATGTATTATAAATATCTAAAAAAATAACATGAAATTAATATTTATTACCATTTTTGGAACTAAAAAATTGCTAAAAAAAATATTTATACAAAAACTTTCAATTTCGTTAAAAGCATACTTAGATTGGATTTTCTAAAGCAAAAATTTACTAAATCTAATTTATACATATCTTTAAAAATGTTATAAATCAATATGTATATAAATATAAAAAAAACATACAGACCACACTGTCCGAGTTAAGCAATTTCAATTTATGCTTATGATAAAATAGTGTATAAATTCCAGTAAAATTTCTCATTAAAAATGCTATAAATAATAAATTTTACAATTGGAAACTTTATGGTTTATACCCTGTTATATTTGTTCATCCTCTAGGAATGGAAATTAATAAATGTATATTAATTATAGTCAATTAAATGTTGCAACTCTCTCTGTGATGTTTTGCTATTGGATTACCTCTTCAAAATATTGAAATTTGAAATACAGGTTCCACTGTTTCTTTAGGACCGGAATAGGATAACATGTTCTGTGGGTTTGACTCAAGGAAAACATTATTGACCTTTACTTGAGTGTCCCTATAATGTCTGGGTTAAATTAAATTATTTTATATTGTACGGAGTATTTTTGATGAAAGATAAGAAATTATTCTTTATTACGTCATTTATTTTTTTAAATGAAATATGTATAATGAAAATATCGACTATGGTTGGCTGTAAGCAAAAATTTGTATGCGTATAGAAAATTCAATAGCTATTTAATGCAATCAGAATAAGACGTAATACTTAGAATAAGAGATAACAAGTTTAATTTGTGTCTGCATAAAAAAAATGTCCTATGACGTATGAATTAAAAAATACATTATTAATTTTAATTAAGTAAACACAAATCCACGGAATAAATATCCGCGATATAAGTTTTCACTGGTGTCCCGGATGGATAATCCCTGTAAATCTGCAGAAGCCGTTAAGCCCGGTGTGTTTCTATAAGACTTCTTTTTGCTAAGCAATATACGACCTTAACGTATATGGGACATATACTTTAAAGTTACCCACCTTCTGACCCCCAGTAATTGCTCATATAATAATAGATTATTCCGAATTAATGAAAACGAACTTTTCAACTGATATTTCTTTTTATAAAAGAAATACGTAAAATTAATCAAAAGAAAGTGTTTTTTTATTAAATACAATATAAAAATTTGTATTTATTGTTGAACTTTGTTCAACTATTTAGCTAATTCACTTATATTGTAAATAATGTTTATTTATAATATTGTATTAGTAATTTATCCTACTTATATTATACTCGTAAATATGAAACTATGCGACTATTGATGTATGTATGGATGTACATATATTTGATTCTCTTTCACAAAAAATGTACTGAAAATATTTTATCAAAACTTTACAGTATGATATATTATACGTCAAAATAACATATAGACTACAATTTATGACGGTTTTGTGTAATGCGGCCAGACTATAACGATGTTTATATCAAATAATTTCGGAAAAAATAGTATCTTGGCATAATCTGCCTAAACCGTTTGAGTTTGACAAAGATTATGCACCGTCAAAGTGTTTGTCTTAAATGGTTCTAAATAAAAATCCACAAAAGCATACAAACATCTACCTTATATTTGGATGAAATATAATTTAATCAGACAAATTCAAGGACATTTATCAGTATCTCATCATAATAAACACATTTTCTCTTTAAGTTTTTAATGTAGATACTCTTTGTCTGTTACACTAAGTAATTTGGCCGAATATTTTGAAAGTTGCCACGATATGATTGATTGAAGGGAACCACGATAAAGTTTCTAACAGGCTTGGCCCGCAGCGGGAACGCGGGCAAGCCGCGGACATGAGCTAGTATATTTATATATTTGTTTACCATAATAAGCAGTTCATCTGAATAGGATATATATATTATTCTTCTGTGAGTGTGTGTGTCACTGAACTTCTCTCATACGATTTGACCGATTTTGATGCAATTTTTTGTATGTGTTCAAGGGGACCTGGGAATGGTTTAGATTCACAATTTTGTTGTTGTTGTTTGGACAATGTTTTTTTTATTAATTTTTTATTTATTAGTAGTTGTTGATACAAACGTTTTTTTTGACATTAGATTTGACAACTAACTAATATGTCAATCATTCTGTCACACTTCAAAATACGGAGATTTATGGCTTTAATAGATAAACTCCAAAAATATAAATAAAAAAACGTAACAGATATTTCTTGATTATAGAGCGATACGAAGTTCGCCGGGTCTTCTAGTATATATATGTATATGTCATCATCATCCTAGCGTCTATCCGGTTGCTCGTTCCTCGTCCCGTCCAGGGCGGGAGAACCCAGGGTCCGCATACATATATATAATTCTCGTGTCACAATGTAAGAAAGAGAATTCCTCCATAACGGTGGGACCGATTTTGATGTAATTGGTGAGCATATTGAGTAGGTCTGAGAATCAGAAAATATTTAGTTTTCAAACCGCTAAATCATAAGGCTTGTTTCCCCATTATTATTATTTTTTCGGACGAATTTTTCTGCTTTTTATGATGTAGCATTAAAAATACATACAACCCAAATTTTTTTACTTTTTTTGTCACCAACCCCTATTTTTTATATGGCAAAACAACGTTTGCCGGGTCAGCTAGTATATATATGTATATGTACATGGTCATAGTAAATAAGAATAATAATTTCTTTCTATTGAATAAATAAGCGAAAATATTTCTGTGAACGATGAAAAATTTTCCCTATCTATTAACATACTTGTCTGGTAACGCAAAACTTTAAACTGATTATTATTGTAGGATTTCATTACCTTAGATTTGAGTACCAATTAATAATTTCTTATATGGCTTGGTTCTTGCAAAGGAAAATTGTTAATTAAATAGGGAGGATCTGGGTAGTAAAACTTTATTATTCATTCAGACCATTAAATTATACATTTCGAAAAAAATTATAACCATGGAAAACGAAAATCATCAAATTATTTTTCAAATTGAAATTCATTGAGGTAGAATTTAATTACAAGTATTTTGTAACAAAAATTTTGTAACAAAAATAAAGTACTATGTGTATGTCCCATTAAACATGGTTCATATGAACATAATAATTTATATTATCTATTTTCTTAGTTAAATTAAATTTGAAAGTGACTTAATACCGTCATTAGAACGGAAAATTAAAAATCTATATAACTTAGAATTCGATAATCGAATTTATAAGTCAACTTTTGTATAAAGGTTATTTTCTCACACGATTGTCTTACATTTTGTATTTATTTATTATCTATGCTTAATTTAACATAAAATGACCTTTTAATAAATCTAAGTATCGATCAAAGGCAATAGAAAATAAAGGAAAATGTGGTTAAGATATTTCACTGCAAACAAGCTATTAAATATACATTGACGTTCTCTTTTGAGAGCCCAGATCATAGAGGATTGTGATTAATCGCTTATCATGTGCATCATACTTTCTCATATTCTGTAGCCTCTTTTACTAAATGGAAGCTAGTGTAAACGGGGATTTTAGACGCCATACATTTTATGACGCCTCGAAAATTAAAAAATATTATTCATATACTGCAGCTTTAGAACGTAGAAAATGATCAACGCGAGTAGCGATTGAAGCATCTGGTAATGACTTAAAAAATAAGATTTCTGTGAGAAATGGTATAAAAGAATGTTTGAGATAATAACCATTGACAACTGTATATTAGAACTAATTTAATACCGTCGAAGTCGTAAGCAAAAACTGTACATTAATTGAAGTGACAACAATTATCTCAGTAAAACCTTTTAAATTGAGCTGATTAGCTCAGTGAAATGGGAACCCAGCTTAGCTCAAGACAAACGAGTTGAAAAGACCATTCAAACAGAGCGACGAACATTTTCGTTTCTAAAGACTGCAGTTCTGGGTTCGTAAAATGTGGATTCAAATCTCAATGACTTCCTTCAATAGACAAGATGAACGAGATTCTAAGAGAAATGTAGGTGCATGTTTTCAAACGAATAATTTAATATATATTTTTGATTAGATCCCAGCTTGCAATAGTTTCATTATTGAAAATACAAACGAATAGGTCTGACAGGGATTACCAGGGTAGTACACATCATTTACCTTAACACAGTTTTGGGATAAATGGACGTATCCAGTTGTATAGGAGTTGGTCAAACTATAGTCAGTCGCCACGTCATTGTTGGCAGTGTAACTCGATTGAAGTTTATAGAGGACTGAAACTCAATTTTCACTTCTACCTCGTAGGGTGACCTAAAATGTCTGAATTCACACTTTACATGAATAGTGATATAATATTAAGTGAAAATGGTTTAGTTCTTATGATATTCTATTTAAGTATTTGATTTTATACATATAATGATATTGTAAAATGTGTTCTTTAAATAATAAACTTATTATTCAAACTGATATTACACGAATGAGATTTATTCTATATAAATTGTTACTTATATTCGAACCCAAATTTATTTTTCCGGTATTTACTCATTCTTGATCTTAAAACTATATGAAATTGCATTAAATTTATAGGTGGAATAAAATATAATTAGTAATAAATAGGAAATATGTAATTACAAAATACACACCAAAGGATTATGTATAGGAATATGTATGTGGACTGAATTAATAAGTAATATATATATTCATGAACAAAATTATGCATGGTTATACACTTAACTTGTATTAGGATCGCCTTAAAGACTGAATTTCATCAAATCCTCAAAATCTAGTTATTGTGTAACATCTGTTCTAGTATGCAGTGTGTAATCATATAAGCATGTACTTGGAGTATTGTAGTTGAATACACGGATTCCTTTCATATACATATAGGTACATTTGTATATAGGAGTGTTACTTTTATCTCGCTACACATTTTTAAAGTGTGAAGATATTAAGCGAAATATCGAAATAAATTTAAATAATTAATAAATAATAACTATTTTTACTTTAAATTTGGTTGCATTATTCTCATTTTCATTTTTATTTACTATATTGTGTGTGTAAATACAATAAATTTTAGTTTTGAAATTTATTCATACAAATCAGTTATTTATTGCAAATACGGCATATCAGTAACGCTTCAAATAATGGTTCAGTAATGGTTATTTCAGTATTTTTACTTCCAGGGTACGTATCTTGAGCGTATTCATTTTTAGTAACTTATATGAATAATAATAAACAGAACTATGGAGTTATCAGGAAATTATTCATATCTCATGATTCTAAGATTCTCTATTATTCAGTCTACGAACTCACAGTGATACGAATTTCGTAGCTCGGTAGTAGCAAGCGCTAAGACAACTATTACAAACTACTCGTATAATACCAGTATATATAGGGTACGTTTGTGTTAAGTTCTTTGCTTGGAAAATATAATGACTCAGATACTCTCAAGCCACCTGTGCAATGATAATTATGGAAACCATACATTTTTTTAAAGTTCAATTTTATTTAATTAAACTGCTTTTAAATGTAATCACTCCAACTTCACAATTATTAAATAATGTTTATAGGTAACTATTATTTGTCATAAGTTGGTTTATAAACCAATTTTGTAAAATTGTTTTTATGAGAAATTTATTTATTTATGTAGTAAGAATTTTGTTTATTTTGGATAAAAAAGTAAATATCGAAAATGAAAAAATCACTCAAAAAAATACATAATTAATGTGAATAAATGTATAATATAACAGTCTTAATGCTAGGCCCATTTAAATTAAGAAATATCTAAATCTTTCTTTAATCATCTAAATAAAAAAGATTTCATAACAGCCTCAGGCCATAATGATCCGTCTTATTTTTAGTGACAGAGCTGTAGAGATTTTGAAAAGTATTCAAAATCATCTTGTGTACATTTCATTAATGAATATAATATAACCGTATATTTTGAACTTTCCTCGGCTCTATTAAAAAATCTTCTTTATTTCAGCTGTATCTGCAAATACTCGTAATATGAGATAACTGTTGCTTTTTTCACCTTCATTGATATTTCAGAAAAATTTCATCGAGAGTAAAGCTATCGCTCTCTTTAAAGTCCCAAGTTTAAATATCGAGTATAAAGCCCATATATATATATATATATATATATATATGTGTGTCTAAATGTTTAATATAGTATATACTACCTATGCATTTCTTTAGTAGGCTTTATAGGCTTTAGATAGAATCTAGTTTCTTTGTTTTTCATTACCATTTGTACTTCAGATTTTCACTTTGAAGCTAATTATTCAAAGTAAACATTTTTCAACGACCTCTTAACACGTTTGCGAGTAGTCGTCTCCTGTTTATGTTTGCAACATATTGAGTCTCCGAAATCCTTCCTTGTTATTTTCACGGGAGACTAACTGGGTGGATTCCATTAATGTCAGCTAACGACCGGACGCACTTCGGATTGGGGATTAAAAGGGTTGAGTAGTTTTGTACAATCGTTCTGATAAAAGGGGTTGAATGTTAGCGCTCTAGGCGATTTAAAAGATGTCTTGGGTGAAATAATTTTATTGATGAACTATTAAGAATTTTCAGTAGAATTCTTGGCGAAACAATCCACGAAGTTAGATGCTTTATAGTTAAATAGTGAATATTAAAGGTATAAAAAGAGTTTCACAAAACTTTCGCAGTACTTTTTGAGTTATTTTTATAGGTAAAGGGGAATTTTAAATGTACGTACAGTATAAAAAATAAAACTTATATTAATTAGAGTACAGAAAGAATTCACCTCAAATTAATTTAACATTTATGGAGATCCTGAGTTAGTATGTATTCACATTCAGGAATAAATTACTTACGTTATAGGAATTACGGAACTGTAAAGTTCTGTGGTATCCAAAATACTTTAAATACCGAGGCTTGTCATCATTCTTTACAAACATATTTGCCTTTATTTATGTTTCTTTCTATCAGATAAAGGTACAAAATTTATATGATTTCATAAAATTATGCTTAGAATTTCAAAAATCTTCAAATAAGACCCATAATTTCACGATTTTTTTCATATGTGTACGTTGACACAAAACCTGTTTATTATTCGTTTGTGGTTATTCCTTTTTACATTCTGGGAACCAAAAGACTAAACGCTTCACATTTGATTTCTGACCGCTATCTTAGCAGTTCCAGCTGCCTCCCCGCAGAAATAGCAATTTTTTCGGTACACTTACCCTATCTTGCGTCGTTACTCTGATTTGGAAAAGTCATTTGAATCTTATTGAGATCAAAATTTAGAAATGCTGGAAAGTAATATTGGATAAAGGCGGTCCATTTTCGTGCTAATGGGAGGCAATAATCTTATATATCTAACCACTTTAAAAAATCCAAACAGGCGAAAATCGATGGAAACTTAACTTGATGACATTTTGTAAACCCATACCTTAGAGAAAATATAACGAGAGGGCTAATTCTGTTTTAGCAAACAGATGTGAACCACCATGCAGTTGTGAGTAAAAAAAAGTTAATACATTTAAAATAAATTAAAATATAACATCGAAATTAAATATGTCAAAACCATTATGAATTTTAAGAATTAAAAATTATTACCTCGGCATATTAATAGAAAGTTTCGTTGCTTACATTATTTTTATGTTTGACCCATATTGAACCTGCGCTATATAACATGGAAGTCTTTTTAATTAGAGTTTCTATGTCGGTTGCCACTTCAACTTATTTTTAATTAAAAATTAAATATCATTTTTCCCTCATTGTCAATTAATAAATTTGGTATTTTCAATTATCATTTTCAATATTTGAATGCCTTTAAAGACTTCTTGTATGTGTATTGTTGTATAATGAGGATTGTTGGGTTCTTGAAAACTTCATGTTCTGATAGTATTGCTCAAAACAAAACTAAAAGTAACTTACGTATACTTTCACAGGGTAGTAACGTATATTATAAGTTGTAGTGTCAATTCATTCGGCGCATGCGCCTTGAATATTTGAGCGCAGACTTGGGCTGGAGGTTCAGTAATTGGCTGGTGGTAGTCCGGTACGGACTGGAACGTATAGTTTACGACCAGTTTTTCCGATACTCACGCTTTCAAAAAGTAATATGGCAATTGTGAAAATACGTCGCTGTATAACTTTGTAAGTTTATGTGCGCAACAGTCAATCTAGTTGTGAACAGTTTTAAAGTTGTCAATAACTTTATAGAATAGTTGTAACTTAAAAATTAAGTGTTTTGTGAACCGAAAGCTTGGATTTTTCTATTTTTGGTAAGATTATTTTATTTATCTTTTTCCTTTTTTTATGTTCAGTACATTTAATAAATAAGCTGTAGTATTTTTCTTTCTGTATTTGTAACTAACGTAAAAACTATATTACAATATGAGATTTTAATTTAATGTCGGTAATTTTTTAATTGGACATAATGTTGGCTTTATTTTTATTTATTTGGATATGTGAGTGTATGTTTATACTTTCGCATCGTCTGAGGGTGTTTTAAGTTTCTATTATGATGTTATAAATAGTTAGAAATTGAACTTTTTATGGATAAAATTTTCGATATTTGAATGTAACAAATAAATGTTTAAATAATAAAAGTGAAAAATGAACATGACTGTGGGAAAGATATATTTTAAACAAAAACAGTAATAATATTCAAAATAATTAGTTTTTGTTTAGGTTTAATTTTAAATGTTATCTACATAATTACAATAAAAATATGAAAAAAATGTATTACTTTTAATTGTTTTATTGTAACATAGTAATCTAACTCTTTGTACTTTTTACCTTTTGTGGGTTTCTAAAGTTATTATCTCAATATTTCTTAAAATATTTGAAGAACCTAAAGATTAGTATATTGGTAATCTTGAATAATAAATATATCGTGGCTTAATTTATGAGTCTAGCCGACGGCAATAGCTTTGGCCATCTTAAAATCGTTACATCATGCGAAAATTAAACAATGAATGAATTGATTATTAAAGTACGTATTACACGTATGAACGAATTTTACATTTGATGCAAATGTACGAAGAGAATAAAAACAATTACTTTGATTTATGAATCTTTAATATCATTCTAGCAAAATTTCGTGTGTAACAACAACACACAAAATACTACTATTATATGCAGAATATATAACATATTCTATAACAGCTCCGTAATAATCATAAAAATATAGAATAGTTTTATTGTTTTTCATAAATATTTTTTCTGACAAAGTAAATACACAATTTATAACAGTTACATTTAAATTGGTAAATAGGAAAAAATAATTTAAATATTGATTTAAAATCTTACTTTAACGAGAATTCAATTGATACCAATTTAAAAAGTTTCAAAACGAACTGGTCAGAATTTTTTAAAATATTTATAAATTTTAAAATATACATATATGTATATAATGTCTTTCAAGGTTTGCTGGCTAAAAAGGCAATAAATTTGCATTGTTAATTTCAATAACAAAGTTCCGATCCTTATGTTCTTTTTTAATGTAACACGAACAATTTGGGTGCCATGAGAAATTCCTTACTGTTATGTTTAAGGCAATTTGTTTTAAATTAGGTAAAATTTTGGGTCTTCTGTATCGTTTTGAGGTCGAAATCACCCTAAAATTTATGTTTAAGAATATGATAATTAAATAAACGATTTTATACATTTGCTTTGTCTCTAAATATTAATGGTTACGAAAAAATGTTAATAAATGAATTATCGATTTACGTTTTTTCGAAATTTCTTAAAGACACTTAACAATAGGCCATTATTTTTCACCTTGAATACAAAAGCAATAAACGCTCCCTGTATACTATATTTTAATATATTTCCGTGACCGTCAAGCAAAATTCATCTATATTGTAGGGTAGTAAGTAACAAAATGGTATGTAAAAACAAATTTGAAATCATGCGTGTCCACAATATTGTAAAACGCGAACTGACCGTGCGATCGACTTCAGTAACGTTTTTATGAAAATAATTTATCAGCTCCATAGTACGATTTAAGTGGAATGGTTGATGTTTTGTCTTAAATAAAAGTCACGTTACATTTTGTTATTATAACGTATTAACAGATATTATCTGATAACGTAAAACAAAACCTAAAAATGATAACGGGTATTTTGTTATTACTGGAATATTAAAAGAATGTCGAACTACATTATTTCTTTACATTAATAATGGCCTTTTAATTGAGGTCACAGATGAAATTTTGTTTCTATTTAACTTTACAGTAAGTTAATGAAATTATAGTTGTAAGAATGACATTTGTAAAAAAAATGTATTTTAGAATCATAAAATAATGCTCATTTTGTACAGGCTAGACATATCACAACTAAAATAAAGTTGTATTACAATAAATCGTTCGGCTTTAAACAGATGAAAGGTCGTTTTTCACGAAATTCTTTTATTTACATCAACGCAACTAAGTTGAAAATCGCCGAGGGGAAATTTGACGAAATGCGTTGTGTTGCCCACGCTTGAGGTTTATATAGTCTTAACATTTTTTATTTAAAAAAAAAGTTCTACATATCGAAAGGAATTTATTTTGATAATTTTTTTAATGAAGTCTTTAGTTTAGAGGCTTTTCATCTACTCTTTGTTTAGGTATTCTTTAAGAAGTCTTTTAACATAAGTTTATCAATATCAAAGCAGGATGGAACATTAAGAATAAAATAAAAAATAAAATGGAATAAAAAACTATACAACTAAACAATTGAACTCATGAAAATAATTTTTAAATTAATTTCATAAACCCTATTTGTCGTTAAATTTTCTATGTGATTTCCCTAAAAATGTATAGTGTAATCAAATTAAGATTAATTTTAAAATGTATTATTGCCTGAACTTTGAATTTATAGGGCTAAAAATTATTATAACAAAGATAACAACTCTAAGTAAAAATTGAAAAGTAACTAACTTAAACACATTAAGGTTTTCTTGAAACAAATAAATATAAATCTTTAGAACATTGTGCATTGTCTGTTTAACAAAAACAGAATAGCAATCACATCTTGTCCGCCAGCCTGGTTAACGCTAATCCGCGGTTTTGTAAAGCCGTAAGATTTAAGTCATGTCGAATAACTGTGAGTTAATGTTTAAAGTAGATAAGCTTGACAGGCTTTATTGGGTCGTGTAGCTTAGTTTGTTGACGATGAAATGGAATTTATAAATATTCTACGGGAAATGGGATGGAGCATAAGCTTTTATGTGTCACCAAGATCATGTATGAATATACAATTCATATAACTTAAAAATCCGCATTATTGTCATAATAGACTTGTCAACATTAAAGATATGCTAAAGGTAAAATATTCTGAATATAAATTAAATTTTATATTTCAATAAAAAAAAAAGAAATATGTAACGTAGTATACATATTTATTTTGTTAAAAATTATTATTTCACATTTGATAAAATTTTTCCCCTTAAATCATACAAGTGACAGCACATTAAATCGCGCGATATATTCAAGGTTCAGCCTGGCCACGCGACCGCTCCCAGAACATCGTTTTTCATTCCCAAATTACATTTGTACACTCAGACGAATAATACTTATACTAGATGATATGTTATTTATGTTGAATGAATTTTATCTTACTGTGTTTTGTAATATTTTTAATTTAAATATAATTTCTGCTGTGCAAGTAATATATATGGCATACATTACGACATATTGGTGTGTTGTATACTCTTACGAAGGTTAAATCTATTAAATCATTAGAGAATATCTTGTTGTAACATTTTAAAAATAACAGAAGTGTGAATAATAGTTAAATAATTAAGTTTTGATAAATGAAAATAAAATCCTGATATAATTTTGGTAATCTACCTCAATGGTTGTTGAGCCGACCCCGTATTCCGGCTCATATTAAAACCGTTATCGGTCAATCTTAACTACTTGCTCTGTAGCAAAAACTATGGTCTCAACTGAAAATGATATAGTTTCATTTATTACACCCATCAACTTAAATGTTATTGTTCGTCAACGGGGGCGTTTTTTGCTTGCATGGTAAATAAAAAAAATACTGAATTATATTATTTATTTGATAAATTGGACATGGTAAAATTTTTGATACTACTTTAAAAATATAAATAATTGTAAAATTATTTGAAGCAACTACGATTGTTTAAAATAAAACTATGGTTTTCTTAATCACTTAATGTTTTCAAACAACTTCAAAAAAGGAGGCCGTTATTAATTCGTCTGCCTTTTTGTTTTATGTTTAATACCTAATAAATTTCGGCTGGTTGAAAAGGTTTTAATATTTTTTTCATTTGAAATTTCAGTAGTTCAGTTCTGATCATGATAACTAGGAGGAAAACCTAAAAATCTAAAATTAGCAAAATGTATGCGTGCGACTAATGAATGGGTAACTTCAAGGCCAACTGATTTCGATTTATTTATTCACAAATAGTCCCATGATGGTTACAAAGAGTACTGATTATGGAATTCTGAGAAAATTGAGGAAAATTCTTAAAATGGGTAGGAATGATAATATGTACTTAAGGTGTATTATATCTGATCTTGTCGGAAAACAATGAAGGTCAAATATAAGAAGGACAAGGAAAATATTTTTTTTCAACACACGTGTAGGATGTAGAACAATCTTCCGCCCGATTTTCCCAGAGAGCTACAATATGAAGTCTTTCACACATCAGTTTTCTTAGTGAGATCTGAGATTATCTGAGATATAATTGTCTTATTAATTGAAATAAAACTAATTTTTTTCGGATATCCTATGCGATTTCTATTTTTGATTGAAAACTACATTCTCCTGACGTTTCGGTTACTTTATCGCTACCGTGATCACGTGTACACGTGATGTGAATGTCTGTCAGGTGGTCTTGTTGTTTATCACCTACCGCCATCGATTGCTTAATATTCTGACGTACCACTCTGGATGCTGGCAGAGTGCGATCACGGTATCCCGAGGTCCTGCGGTGTGGTCACGGACGTGGGATTTTATATTTTTAAGAAGGGGATCCCAGGTGTTTGATAGATTCCAGTCATCTTCTCTATTGAAATTAGGGTGTTTATTAATTTCAATAGCCTCGCGGTTTAACCTTGGTATACACCTGTCTTCACGAGCGAGGATATGTGGTTTATCAAAACTAATTTAGTGGCCTGGTTTATCCACTGTGTTCACATATTGTTGAATTCGATGCGCACCTATTTTCATGTCTGAAATGTGTTCTTTAACCCTTGTAACGATTCTTCTCTTGTTTTGTCCTATGTATGACAGCATGTATGCAAAATCTTAGACCTCATTTAGAAATTATTACTTAATCTGAAATTACAATTTCAGGGTAGTTTTATAGTCACTAAGTAAGATTTTATAATGGAATACCTTAAAAATTTAAGCAAAACAAAAAAAATGCTAAAAATTAAAAAATAGGGAAATTATTTCTTTTTCTATATGTATGCATTTGGAAACGTCTTCCTTTCATTTGTTTTTGCATTTGGGAGCGTTTTTCAGATGACTCTTAAAGGCATTTTCGTGTATATATTTCTCTCTTTTGACTTTACTCACACATTAGGAATGTAAGGAAGGTCTTCCTTTAGAAAACTAATACTACTATTACTACTAATACTAATTCCTAACCTAACGCATCTAATAATACAAACTAATTATCTGCACAAAAATCAATTGAACACCCCATTTAGATTAACGAACACTATTTTTCTTCACTTTCTTATCATTTAATTTAATACGTAACTAAATATTTACAATATCTTAGTATCTAATCATCTTTTCAAGTCGTTGACTTCTAAAGGCTAAGTAATTTACCACTAATATATTAATTATAATAGAATACTAAAATAGGACGACCTAAAAGTATTCTAAACCTAAATACACTTACACCTATTGTCATCTAACTTTGTAAATTAAATCTATACTAATATTATAAAGCTGAAGAGTTTGTTTGTTTGTTTGTTTGAAAGCGCTAATCTCCGAAACTACTGGTTAGAATTGAATAATTCTTTTTGTGTTGAATAGTCCAGTTATCGAGTAAGGCTGTGAGCTATATAACATCACGCTACGACCAATAGGAGCAAAGATATAGTGGTAAATGTGTAAAAAACGAGAGAAATTATTTCATCTTTGAAGCCTTCCGTTACGTGCGCCGTGAAAACGGTTCAAGATACACAAAAGATATGTATTAAAGAATAATAGCTCTTTTAATGATCTAAAAAACAGTCCGGGACAGTATATGTCTATCTTTTAAGATTAACTCACAAAAACCGTTTTTATGGTACCTAATTTTGTCGAAATAATTTGTTTAAGTTGTATCTAAATAATAATATAAATCTTTATTCACATAAACAAATAAATATGTTGTTGGTTAAGAGTCCTTCATTATTAATAAAAAAAACATAGGTTTCATCCTGAAAATTCTACGGGAACTCGACCATTCCGAAAACCCCGCAAGAACGGGAACTATATGGGAAGAACCAAAAATCTGTCGGAAGTAACTATTCCACGCGGACGAAGCCGCGGCAAAAGCTAGTAAACAATAAGTAAATAGAATGAAACTAAAGCAGAAACTATTTTATTGCCAACACAAGTAAGGCCATTATATATGCGATCGAATATTGCTTAATACAATTCCTCATATTGCAATAGTAAACAGTAATATAATATAGATAGGGATTGCACAGAGTTTAAAAAAATATATCTAATTATTATTATCGATTAATATTACAGAACATGGGATTACCTATGTTAGCGCGTTTCATAATACAGGGATTGCTATTTAATCACCAATAGTGAAATTAACTTGCAATTAATACATAATATATTAACTAAAATATTACTAATATAGCTGTACACTGACTTCAAAGGATGATTAGATATTAATAAATTGTTTATATTGAGTTAAGTATTAAATAAGGATATTGAAAATTATACAAAAATAGTTTACATTTATCCAAATTAAGTGTTCAGTCTATTTTTCAGCGGATATTTAAGTAAAAAAAAATTCTTCCTAGTTCCTGTTTCTATGTTTGTTTTTTTGAAGTTATTTTTTTATACTCAAAAATAATTTTATACATTTTAACCGACATTTCATGTACAGTATGTTTCAGTACAGAGTATGTTTCAGTAACTGTAATCCCGGGAACACAAGATGAAAGTTACGTATTCAATTGAGAGTTATTAAAAAAATATAGTTTTATTTACAAAATATATACTAGTAAGAGTCTTAAATATAATTATTTTTGTTAATTATAATAAATAACAAATCTCTTTTAAACATCTGTTTTTCCTGAGAGAGTAATGTAAAATGGATTTTGTAAATGTTACTTATATTATGAATTACTTCTCTGTTTTCTTTACAATATTGTCTCCGTTATGATACTGAAAATAGACCTAAAAGCTTTTATCAAAAAAATTGGCACCTTTCTGGTTGACGGCAATATTTTTGGCCTATTATTTTATATTTCATTGTCTGTAGAATACAAAAGATATAAATAAGAAATAAAAGACATTGCACTTATGTGATTCAAACGAAATAAATAATGGATCCGCAATGGACGCTATTCAAATGTACGTTTCATTGATTTTTATATTAACATCTTCTGTGTCCTTTTTTCTGTATTTAAAAATAATTTTGATTTAATAATAATAATAATACTTTTTGAATAAACAAATAAATAAATTGAAGTGCTAATGATGTTTTGTATCCTTCAGTCTTACACAATTATAACAGAATTATTTGTAAACCCAATACAAACATGCTACTCCTCATGCAAAGTGCATGTATAAATAATGCAATTTACTCGAACGTTCTTAAACATTTTGAAATATTTAGATTATACCTAAAGACTTATACATACGAAATCGAACATTCCGTGGAATTTATTAATTAACATACTACCGTGCGTGACCGTTTTGTCCCAATGACTGTTTTAGCCTTGAACAAAAAAAAAGCTTTCAGTGGTCATACAACACGGTATAATGAATTTTATTACGTACATTTTTTTAGAACTGGAAAATACTAGACATAAATTGTCGTAGTAGTTACAAATAAATATGAAAATATATTCCATGAACAAAGTTGCGATGCTAGGTTTTATTGTTATAACCATTCCAAACTTTTACTGCTACTAATTACTAAAAAATCTTTTTATTTTAATGTTACTTTTTCACCGTTCAGATTTTTATAAATATAATCTTAGTTCAGAAAGGTCGTTTCCCTATCGTAAATTTTCTTATCATAAAACTACCCTTACGTTTCTAAGACGAACGTGTATGAGGGCACAAGTCGCGTCAGAAGGCTTATCTTATCATCATTCACCGTGCCACTGGAGGTGCACTTGGAATCTTTTGTACTGTCTTGTGTCTTTATTTCCTACCCTAGCTTTTTCGTTGTTATTTCGACCTATAACTGATAATATTTTGTTTTATGTATGCATTATTTGGAATGCATATGCATCATTAAAAAGACAACAAAATATGATGATAACGATAATATTAATAATAACAGTAATAATAAAGGTTTTGTATTTATTAAATATATTATTGTCATATGAAATAATTATTTCATAGTTTCAGTGCTTTCAAATACTATTTTGCTATTATCATAGAAAAAAAATGCAGTTTTAATATGTAATCGAAACTTTACTAAGGACTGTTTAAGAGCAAAAATAATAATTAATAAATATACATTTACTTTAACTATAACTAAAGTAAGAGATTCCACATCAGAAATCACTTCATGGCGGATGTGACTGAGGAAATTAGGATTAGTTTGGTGGGTTAGCTGGATCTGTAGCTTCAAACTTAGTCGTTCAATATAGCGAAGATGCCAAGTTTCTTGTTCAAATCATTTGCATCGAATAAATGTTTACATATCTTAAATTTCTAATACTTATTAAGTAATTATGAACAAACATAAATTATGTAAAAAAGAAATCAAAATCATATTGTATATTAATAGAAGATTATTTCACAAACGTAGGGTATAAAACAATGAGAATCAATTTTTCTTGTCTAAGGAAAATCGATGATTTTATAATTTTATTTATTCATGTAGGTAACGAAATCCAAAAATAAGAAAACACTCCGAAGAAAACAATTTCAATATAAAAAGAATTTTGAGCCAAACTCTGTCAAACTAATGAATATAGATTGGTAGGAAAAAGATTTAATGACTATCATTCAATTTACACTAAATATTTTACAATTTGCTTCAAGACATAATATGTAATATAAATATATTGTTTTATAATAATTTTATCATAAAGTTCCTAAAAAAATTGTTATATTAAATGAAAGTTCTATTCTACTATAAATACAATACACGAATATGCAAATAAAAACGTTAGTTTGTCAAACAGTTTTAAAACAATATTATAATGTAGAATCAAATAAGTAAACATATAAACTGCTTGAAAGTTCATTACTGATCTTCACAACATTATGAACAAAGGTTATAAAATAATTTGTAAAAACTTTTGTGGTTGTCTCTTAGTTCGCTCTTTGTAAGGAACTTAAAGGCTTCAGAGGGCTTTTACGTCAGAAAACTGGTTCACTGAGCTATTTGAAATAAGAATCTTTGTAGCGTGCAAATTTATAGACCGAAATATACTTTACCCGGTCAAAATTTCTTCATTAAAGATTGTGATGTGATTAAGAATTATTAAAACATTTGTTGTTTATTCATCAGTAATTTATTTCTCTACTATATTGCAAACTGCTCACGAGATGGTTAAAACTTTATAAATAAGCGTAAACTTTAGTCACTAATAATAATTCAAAATAAAACATTCTATATATCATGTACGATTTTAAAATTTCATTGACTAAATTGAAATTTTAACCTAAACCGCAAACTCCATTTAACAAAAGTTGAACTCTTTTAGAATGTTTTTGTTGTTTGCTTTTCTATACCTTTGTCATTTGTGTTTCTGGTGAGCTCGTATTCTAAAAGGCGTGAGGAGACATCCAACTAAATTAATATAACCTACTAATATCTATCGCTCTTTGTATATAGTGATCTACAATGACGATTATTTCTGAGATATGTACCAATAGGAAATACGTGTAATATTTTAACGGTCATTATTTTTTTGTACGTTAAAACTTGCCATTAGAGGATTATTGCCTTCAATTCTAGTAAACATATACTTATAATGTGACAACAATGGCCACCTTATCTCGGGGAGCAGATACTGTTTAGTAAATCTTTTTTTTAAGTCGCATACGTTGATTTTGTATGATAAACAAACATAATTCAGTACTATCGGAATGTATTGTCAATAACAAACTTACTATATATATATAAAAATTCAGTTGCAAATTTTAAAAAACTTCGATTTTCTCAAAAACCGATTCAAAGATGATTATAAAATTATAAGAATTGTTTTTGGTTACCTAGAAAGCTGATTCTGTTTTTACTTACAATCTCGTTCTCAAAATACTAAAACTATGTGAGGTTTCAAATTACGACTGTGCGAAAGAGATGCGCGTCCTTGGTGTGCAGGGTGCGGAGTAGCCCCAATAGCATTTTAAGAATGATTGCTGATCGGTTGGACTGTATATACGTGAATCGCTGCGGGGCCATATCTCACGGGATGGTACAGTGGTGATTCGCGTATGTGGGGCTCAACCGATCAGCTTATTTACAAATGAATTCATTAATTATTATATTTTAAGAATTGATGTATCATTATTTTTTAAATGAGTCATTGTTACTTAATAATAGAAATAAATGAAATAATCTTCTCCATTTCTTGATACTCTGGCTGCACAGGAATCAATAGTGTATTAATCATTTATGTAAGAGTATATTCTCGTATCCATATCTGAGCCATCTCAGTTTTAAATAGTTTCATATTTACCAAGATAAGCAAAAGCAATAGACAGCTTTAATATTATTAATGAAAAATGTTATTTAAAAGATACTTCTTTATTTTCTGATACAGGAGTTTGCAAACAGGAATGAAACAAAGGCTCCCAGAAGTACAAAAATTCTATATATAATTTTGCCAAATAACAAGACTCCACGTGAAGCATCCATCAAAGAGAATGGTGTTACTGAAAATACATTTTGAAGTGATGTCGTTTTGCTCCGTTTCTTTATCCAAACGCAAATTCTTAGTTATTTATATTTATATAAAAAAAGAATAATTTAATGTTTGAAAAAGTTAGCAAACAAAGAAAACAAATGTGGAGATAAAAAAGTATAAGTTTTTAAGGAAAATTTAATTATTTTCTATGGTAATTATCTTCAGTATTATCTAGCAACCTAACAAATTATACATGTATTCTTGATCATAGAGGAATTCCTGATATAAACTTCACCCACTGATAACATGATGCTCTTTATATTTTCTCTGTTAATTATTATGAAAACGATTTATCATTATTGAATATGTCAATCATTGTATGTCAAGATTTAGAACGAATTCTTGTTAAGTATATTAAGGAACTTCGTTCGAATTTTTAAAAATAAAATACCAGCATGACATTTGACAATTTGACTATGCGATATTAATTAAAATGAACAAATATAAAAGGTAAATTAAGGAATAAAAT
Source organism: Danaus chrysippus (assembly GCA_916720795.1). Lineage (NCBI taxonomy): Eukaryota > Metazoa > Arthropoda > Insecta > Lepidoptera > Nymphalidae > Danaus > Danaus chrysippus. The sequence goes on along the minus strand of CAKASE010000049.1, from coordinate 16,204,591 downwards.
GATGAACTGCTAACTTCAGTTAAACAACAAATAAAGTACTTACAAAGTAATATCCTTAAAATAGCCTTAAACTAATTGATAACACAATATTAACAGTCAAAACCCTTGAGCGATCTCGCCTCGACGACGGACCACCAGAAAGTGTCTCAATGTTTCTTTTGCGCATTGCTTCTATTTGGTTACTTGTCCAAGGAGTTCCTAACTGTATATATGTGAGAAATATGACATTAATGTAAGAAATGTCATCAGAACATCAAAGGCGGAACATAAAGGTAATTGAGCGATGGATAATAAGGAGTGACGGGAGTTTTTATTAGATAAAACTTTGAATATATATTACACAATAAAGTTATATTATTGTAATCTTGTCATTGCTGTATTTTCTAAGTACTAAAAATATTTATTACATATAAAAGATAAAAATAGCAACAGTTTTTATTTCAAACGCTATTTTTAATTAAAGCTTTGCACGTTTCCCCAATTTGAGCGTTAATATTTCTACGTGAGACATCCTACTACATACTACAATTATGGGATTGGTTTGCGTAATGACCAACCGACGTTCTGACAGATATTGACTGTCGGATCCCGAGGAACAATTTACGGAAGTGCTGGCATTATATAATGATCCTTAAAATATAACTGAAATTTATTATTTTGGCCTCTGTATAAAATGTCATTGATATTCTATGCAAGTGTTTAATTTCCCGAAAATTCATAAAATATATAAATTTTATACTATTACCGCTGAAAATGTTTTAAAGAAAGTAAAAATTAAAACAAAAACATACGCGTAGTACTTATTTCCATAAGTCAAATGTCGTGAGACTGGCGTAAAGTAATGACATTTGGCGTTAAGTACTCTTAGAAGTTCAAGAGCTACTCGCCCACCTTTCGAATACACGAACCATCCGTGTCGTGTCGAAGAAATTTAATTTGAGAAGGGATAAGGGGCAAGAAGTAATTTTGGTGTTTTTGTTGATTATTCCACCGCGAGTTTTTCTTATAGTTCTTTCTTTTACTAGCCTTTATGTTAACGGTTAAATAACAAAACGCTGATTTTATAGCAGATCAGAGATATTGTTTTAGAAACATTTACAATATTATATTTATTAAATTTCGATACACATCCTTTCGTTTTGTAATTTAAAACAACATACATAAATAGACTTTAAATAATATTGAATTGGATGAACGGTCAAGATAAAAAATTAAAATCTTATCGGATGTGTGAAATTGCTGTGTAGTAAATGGATGAACGCAATTAACACGATGTACATACTTCGAATGGAGACAACATTTTGACGTGCATGGATTATGAAAGTGATGCATGATATTTTGGTTGCATGAAAACACACATTATGTATAAAAATTAAAACTGTGTTTCCAGTATTTAAATACAATATATCTTTTAATTATTATTACAATAATGTAATTTTCATGAGATTTTTGCATTGTATCATATAAAAGTAGTCCTATTACAAATAATTAATTAATAATAGTATTTATTACATGCGTTACTTGTTTAGGTGCAAGTCAATATTCATAATTTTACTTATATAAGTCTAGCGTTAAATAATCCTTGTGGTACATAATTAAGGCTACAGGAATTCGCAAGATCGTTCATTATTCTTAATATTATCATAAAATATGCCAAATTCATTTAAGCGCAGTTTTCTTTCCAGCTTACTGGCGTGAAAATATTGTTATGGTTGAACGTTGGGCGTAGAAATTTTAATAATGAACTCGCACTTCGCTCGGTATTGCTACGTTTTGTATTCATCGGCGGGAACTTTCGTTAGCGTATATAGTAATATGTTGACGATGTACATTTTTTCATTATAAATGTACTGTTGCGCAATATTTTAAGGTCATGTTTATTTAAAATTTAACAGTGAAACATAATTACCACCGATTGTTATTTTAGTTAGTGTTACGAGTAATAATATTATAAAATCACGTGTTTGTTTGTTCAACTGTATATTCGTACACTTTTGATGAATTTATAAATATTCATGTAATTAAATACCTGGTTCATAATAATAATTTATAAAATCAATTATTGAAATATTTTAAAGAACGTTAATTTAAGCAATTGTAAAATTTTACTTCAAAATTAATTTCAAATTATTATCACGCATTGGTTTAGTTTAACACGGTAGCTTAATTTTATTTTTTTTCGAATATAATGTTAAATTATAAAAATAGATAAAATTTATTGTTCAAAATAACTCCTTATTTTAATTTTAACTTATTGTTTCTTTGAAATAAAAACTTACATATCTTCTAGCTCACCAGAAAAAGTTATAGGAATATAAAATTTCTTCAGGATTTCTGGAAGAGATCTCTTGTAAGAGATAAGATATTCCTTGTACACATCTGTTATTGATAATTTACTGTATTCTCGGATGGTACTAAATAATAAATAAATAAATAATAGATAAATAAAAAACAAGCCTTAACGAACGCCATCAATATTGTATTGTTTCCTGCTTTTGATGCACTTTTTACTCAAAGCCTATAGACAAATAAAGCTGTATTATTTTGGAAAGTTTGCTGGTAAAGTCACGTAATTCTATTGGTTCCACACAAACATGCGGCGACTGAAAGGCTGGAGAGGTATTTATCGTGAATGGGGCTAACGGTCGTATAGGATTTACTGCGGAGATTTTATACTAAAGCCTTAAAATCCAAGAGTTATAAAAGATTTTGCCTTTTGTACGCTACCAGTTGTGTGTGATATTAACTGCATTTAAGAATTTAATTTGATTGAAAAATTATTTTAAAACATTATTTTATCGTAAATTCCATAGCACTATTTGCTATTTAAAAAAATTGTTTTAAAACTAAATCTGGTATTTGTCTGAAATATATAGAAGTTATTAATATTAAAATAATAGTTATTTATCGTTATTTTCAAATAATTCATTATCCTGACAAAATTTCGCCACTGAAAAACTGTTATCAGAACATTTTGTAATCATATGTTTATAATAAGTATTAGCTTTTATTAATAAATAGCTAGTAACAAAAAAACATTAATTGTATTTGTATTACTTTATTTCGAAGTAACACATGGAGGTGAGTATAATTGTTTCCTCTATATGTTTCTTTACTAGTTAAACTAACAGCACAAAACACCACAAATAAATAAATTTTATAAAAGTATGTCCATAACAGTTTTTTTCAAACTAAATGAAAATCGTTATAATAATTAACATTATTTATTGACATATTATTAAAATATATTTCCTAATAAAAACAACAATCAAGTTGTTAAATAATGTCTAGACAAAAAGGAATGACAAATATATTTTTATATTACTCCTCATTAATTTTTTCTTAATATTGAACATACTATATATCATTGAAAATATAACGTCATTGAAATATACTTCTCGGGATGATCATAATCACGTTTTAGTATCTATAATCAACTTTTAATATCAGTAGTTATTTTCTAAAGGCTTTGCAAAAAGTGACATGAATATTAATCTCTACATAAAGCTTTGTTTCCAACACAACTCTACACTGTTGAGACTTCCTCCGCTTTCTCGATATCAATTTATAGACGTTTCCCGAAAACCAGGTTTCCTGATTTATTAAGTAAAATTGGAGTAGTATTTCAGCTCTTAAAATGTTACCTTTATCATCATTGTTAATATGTTTAATGGATCGGTCAATTATTATTATAAAGTTCCAAATTGGCCCACAATACATCATAAAATCAATCCTTTTAATTTTCGAACTTAAACCAGAGTATATGTTATCCCAAATACATCTTCACCATTAAAGTTATTTCAAAGTTATTTTGTATCACACATGTCTAACAAAAATTTCGTAATAAATTTAACAGGATACTTTTTTCATTTCATATTTTACATTCTTCTGATAGTACAACAGCCACAAAACAGCTAACCCTGGAGTCATTTCAAATAAAACGTTGTCGTGTTTGTCCAAATTCTGGGACAAAATTCGAGGCTTTGCTTGCCGATAATTGCGTCTATAAGTAAAATATTGGATCATAAATAATAAAAAATTGCTGTTTTGTATATGATATTGTTACAGGTAATACAAAATACATTGGTCCTATGCGATCGTAACCTTAAGGCCCGTCAAGACGCCGCGCTTTGCTCATCAATTTTCCTTACTTTTTTATTATTCTCAGGTAGGAGCAAATGTTTGAAGGCTTTCTTTTAGTTACTTTTTCTTTTATTAATAAAATTTTATGCGACGTCTGCCTACCTCAGCTGGAAATTCCCTCTGCTCTCTTGTGCTTTATTTGGCAGATCGAATTTTAATTTAAAATGCACAGCGAAAATATAGTCGGATTTGTCTAACTTTTAGACAAATGAACTTTCTGAATATTTTTAAACCATTTCATTTGAATACCACTTGTTAATATCTAAGATCCCCCAAGTTATGCATAAGGCATTAAAATCATGACATACTCGTACATATGTTCATAGTTACGGAATGTTAGCAAATATAAGTGAATGAAACATAATTATTATTCGGTGATGATTTACAGATGAATTTAAAAAATTTGAATAAATTAAATTTCATATTATTATTCTTCAGGATATATACTGAAATAATGAAATAAGTTTTTATATTGCTACTTCAAGAGTAATCAAATAAGAGAGGCTAAAGACGTTGTTTGTTTATCTAAACAAATAAATCGATTTAACATTTTTATAACTATCAATTAAAATGGGTCATCTCGTCTGCCCGTGATCACGGTTGCTGAAAAGTAGCCGAAAAAGTAGTTTCTAAAATAAAACGCGAAGTAAAATCCGAAAATATTAGTTTCAATTAAAAATGGGTCAGATTAACTTGTTCAATTCTATAGAAGATTTATTGTGACAGTTAACATTGTTAATGTATGCTTTTTTATTTAGATATAAAAGTAAGAAATGTTATATAATAAAAAATATTGCACAGCTTTAACCAGGTGAAAAGAGTAATTTAAATGTTTATGACTATTTTGGGCATGTTTTAAAAGTTTTGGAAGTCAAGAACCTTTATTATATTCATCAACAGTTACGTATTGTTACCAGTCAAGTGTAATTTTAAGAGAGGAAACAGACACCATAAAGTGTCATAAACTTTATTCACTTCTGTTATATGTAGTTTTTAAAGCAAATTTTTAAAAGTTCTAATTATCGGCAACTTATCTCTACTTATTAATGACCTGATCTTCTATGAGAAGAAATCTTTTTTATCAATTTCTTAGAAAAAAAAATACTGATATGCCTAATAATATTATAAATAATAAAATTTGAATCTATTTTTTTAGGAATTATATAAATCTGTCTATTACGTTAATATTGTGTTCTTCTTAAAACTTCGACGTTTGCACTATCTTAGATGAAAATAAAAGATTGAGAACTTTAAAAACGTCTTGTACCAATACTTAGCTATGGTTTCTATGTCTCCACGCTTTTATGCCAGGGACAGCTTAATCTTTTTAATTTTTTTTATAACTTTGTATTAAAATTAGTAAGCATTGATAATTTTTAAATTAAGTTTTATACCTTTATGCCTTAATGTGATAGAAAAGGTCAGTGGATTTTGATTTTAAACTCAATTATGTTTACAATATCTTATTCGTTACAGCTCTATTTACAGGTTTAAAAGAGAACAATATACTTTGCGCTAAAAATATATGCAAAATGGTAGATAAGGTGTCCGATGAGAACGAATAGTCAAGTGTTTTACTTTCACATTCAAATGAAATTGAAATGACAAGTTTCCTTACTTGCCTTCGTACCAGCTGGAAGAAAACAATAAAAAAACACAGTATCTTACACTTTACAAACAATTAGCATAGAATAAGTTTATTAATGTGTTCTTATTTTTAAAATATTTTTAAAATATTCCATATTTCCAACTATACTTCACTATTTCAAAGTAATTAACTTGCAGTCGCGAACTAACAATCGTCGCACTAACGAGATCTAGAGCCGTACTCGACCGAAACTCCACATAGTACTGTGTAGCCAAAGCTTTTATTATAAAATATTTTTTTATGAGGAAGAATATTTTTCGACACGTCCAAATAATAATACCCATAACTTTGCGTTTATGTTTATTGATACAAATCTATAATACTATTATAGCTACAGATATGCAATCCTTTTATCACTAGTAAATTTGAATTGTACAAACAAATTTTGTATTACATACTAAATTATTATGAAAGAAATATACCGAGTTTTAAATTATTATGAGTTCTCCGTATAATTATTTTCTAAAATGGGTCTATAAGGCTTTAGAATTTTTACATATTCACAGGACATTGAGTCAACAGAAGTTGCAAAAATATAATAACATAAATAAGAAACCAGTAAAATGATATCTCATTCGAAATGGATTTTTTTTAACATCGCCTAACTTACTCTCTCTCTCTCTCTTTCCGCCTAGCCTTTTCCCATTTCAATTGGGGTCGGCTTAACTTACCTGTAATTAAAATTTATTAATACAGGAAATCTCATTATAATCTTTTAGAAAATATTTATCTAAATGATGGCTTGATACATACATTTTATATAACTTGCTAATTATTAAAAAGACATATTTTAGTAAAAATGTTTGGATTACATTTACATTTAGTTTGATTATATCTTCTATATATATAAAAATGGATTGCTGTTCCTTAGTCTCGCTAAAACTCGAGAACAGCTGAACGGATTTATTTTATCTTAGTCTTGAAATGTTCGTGGAGGTTCAGGGAAGGTATAAAAGGTGAGAAAAATTGATTCATTTTCGGGAAAACCCTAAAAACAGCCCTTTTCTATTTCCCATACAAATGTTTTCTTTGACATTAGATTTGACAACTAACTAATATGTCATTCATTCTGTTCGATTGAAACAGGAAAAACCTGATTATTTATGGCCTCTAGGACGGAATAGAGTTCGCCCGGTCAGCTATACATATATTACTAACTAGAAGACCTGGCGAACTTCGTATCGCCCTATGATCAAGAAATATCTATTACGTTTTTTATTTATATTTTTGGAGTTTACCTGTAAGCCATAAATCTGCGTGTTTTGAAGTGCGACAGAATGATTGACATATTAGTTGTCAAATCTAATGTAAAAAAAACGTTTGTATGGGAAATAGAAAAGGGCTGTTTTTATCGTTTTCCCAGTAGTGAATCAATTTTTTCAGATTTTATACCTTCCCTGAACCTCCACGAACATTTCAAAACTAAGATAAATCCGTTCAGCTGTTCTCAAGTTTTGGCGCGACTAAGGAACAGCAATCCATTTTTATATATATAGAAGAAGAAGATGATGAAATTAACGCGGACGAAGTCGCGGGCAAAAACTAGTATTATATATTATTTTACTTTAATATTTTTTTATATTGTTAACTTTCCTGTTAACATCCGGAAAAATAATAAGCTCACTTTTTATAATGTTTTCAATAAGGAGCTTCCAAGAGGGAAAACAATATTTATGTTTTAAGTAGTATAGTGGTGGTTGTATGGGTAATATTTTAAGAGGATAGAGCCTAGCGGTGGGTATGTTGCTACAGCTTGAGCAAGGATTGGCTCGGATAGGGAAGTACCATCCTCTAATAGAAGATTGTAGTGAAGTAGACTTTAATGGTTGCTTTTCGTTCGATGAGTAAGAGAGCTGGTGTCCTTTCGATTTTCTCACCCTTTGCTCTCCACCTTACAGTTAAGGTCGTCAACGCATCAGTAACACCTCTTATGTTGTGGATATCCATGAGCATCTTTAACTACCTCCAATCAAGTAGGCGTTTTGATTGACCTGTTTGACGCTTTTGACATGACAAAATAAAATCCGATGGACAGGGAGGAACATTATTTAAAAAATGTGGGTGAACATTTGACTGGTTCTTGTAGAAATAGGATGGTCTTGGTTTCTAAGTAGTGCAGAATATTTTGTTATAGCCTTTGAATAAAGAGAAATCTGAAGTTACTACAATAGCTTGCCTTTCGATAAATGAAAATACCTAGAGCTCACTAGCTCTAGCTTAGGACTAGCTAGTGCTCTAGGACCTAGTGGTCCTTTCCACCCTATCAGAAACCGATAACACAACGTGCGATCTATTTGTTCATATAAACATTTTATGTCTATCACTACCTCTAATAGGTTTTCAAAACATATACATATATACTTATATATATGTATACATATATATTTCAATAAAAAATACACTCTCTTAAATTAATCATTTGAGATAATATATCGTTTCGTATTTTAATAAATTCTCAATTTTCTTCGATGATAGAATTCAAAGCTAATTATTTCACGTATCGTGATAAAAAAAACTGTCTTGTTTTTATTCCACTACGCTATTGTTATTGTTTCACCTTGAATAAAATTTACACTTTGTTTTAAAAGTTCTTAGTTCAAATCTGATGCTGCTGCCTGACCTATATTTTACTGAACTGTATTTGTTATTTTGAAATGTTGGCGTGTGAATTCTATTTTTAATGAAATAAGAATTTAGAAACTCATTAAATTTGAGCAATGTTTAGATATGTAAACAAATAAGGCGTTTCAATAATAATACTTTTTTGTAGAAAACGATCCTTTATAAAAATTTATTTTGCATGTGTAAAGCAAATCAATTAAATAAACAATGCCTTAGATGTTGTATGCTAAACTTAAAAGTTGTATTAAAAACTTGACACAAAAATATACAATGTTATTATTTCAAATGAATTATACGTCTCTAACGTAAAAACAGCTTGAAAAAAGACACTTTTTGCTTAAATTCTTTTTCTTTATCATAGAATATCTCCAATTAAAGAAAGAAATAATCTGGGTTCTTGTTTTATCATTCTAACAAAAAACAACTCAGTTAACTTGATGTGCATTGGAATTATATAAATCTTCTATAGAATATATTCTTATATATAAAATTCTCTTGTTACAATTCTATGTTCCTATACTCTTCCGAAATGGCTTGACCGATTCTCACGAAATTTTGAGAGCATATTGAGTAGGTCTGAGAATCGTCCAACATCTATTTTTCATACCCCTAAGTGATAGGGGTTGTTCACTCCTATTTTTTTTTAATTTGTATGAAAGGTTTTGTTCCAATTATTTTATAATGTGGCATAAGAAAATACATACAATCCTAAATTTTACTTTTATATCACCCTAGTTTTGATATGGCAAAGCAATGTTTGCCGGGTCAGCTTGTATATCTATATATGTATATAAAAATGAGTTGCTGTTCCTTGGTCTCACTAAAACTCGAGAACAGCTGAACGGATTTATCTTATCATAGTCTTGAAATGTTCGTGGAGGTTCAGGGAAGGTTTAAAAGCTAAAAATTTTTATTAATTTCCCATACAAACGGTTTTTTGACATTAGATTTGACAACTAACTAATATGTCAATCATTTTGTCACACTTCAGAACACAGAGATTTATGGCTTAAAGGTAAACAATAAAAAAATAAATAAGACATAATTTATTTCTTGATTGAGACAGTACGAAGTCTGCCGGGTTAGCTAGTCGTATATATTTTATAAAGACATCTCTTTATAAAATATATACAGCTCATCAGCTGAAACAATAGGAAGAACAAATTTGAGAAAAAAAAATCATATTATTATCGTATTATGTAGCATATTATTGTATTATGTAAAAGACTCTTTACTTAGAGTAAATACCTTTTTTTATTCACACAGAGGCAATAAGGATTACTTTGCATTTTATTTATTTTATATTGTATTTGAATGGCTGACTGAATGGAATATGGAACAGTTGCAACTCTGGTATATCCATTTGCCTGTTGCTGATTCTGCGAGTTTATGTTTGCAATTGTTTTTGTTAAATAAAAATCTTTATTTTAAAGCGCTTGTAAGTAAATTATCAGTAATGTATGTATTTAAATAAATATAAAGATATGTTACATCAAAACCGTAAAGTTATATTTCTTTTAGAACAACAAATGATGAAAACCTTTCACTTAAATTTTAAAGATATTTTTAAAAGCAACAATTTTCTCCATTGTTATTCTATATGTGAATTAAAAAGTCATGAAATGTAGGAGGGCTGTGATGACTTCTTTTAATAATCTACAGCTTATGCAGTAGCCGTCAATTTTAACGGTAATTGTTAACTGAAGGCTATCGGTATTTGAATTTATATTGTGGTTAAAATCTGGAGTGTCGTTAAGAAAATAGGGTTGCTGAATATTCAGGATGCTAATCGTAACTGTTTCGATCGCATGCCTTGTTTTTATTAACATGATTGGCCTGACCCGCTTAAATTTAACCGTATGCCTTAACCGTAATGAATAAACAGTTGGAGGTAAGAGGCACAAACACAAATGTAATACGAATTCTCTATTGATCACAGTTGCACTGGAACATTCACCGGTATTTTGTCATCTTCTGTCACAATAACGATAGACTTAAATTAAAGTTAATAATGGTAAACATTTGCTTCTCTAGTAAATTATCTTTGACTAAAGCAGTCATTAATAAATTAAGATTATATTAATCTATTGCCTTTAAACATTTAAAAGAGACAGAAACTCGTCATTCTACATATCGTTATAAATTGGTTCTATATAAATTAATTATTTCAAGGATTAATTGTCTATCGTAACTTAAGTGTGTCAAGCGAATTTTAATCAATTAAATATAAAAAGGTAGCATTTTTTATTATTCACAACGAATATTTTCGTGCCATAATTAACCATTATTATAAATATAACGTATTTATCATTAAAAAAAAGAAATAGAAAACCAGATCTAATTTTCTAGGGCCATATTAACCATAGGATCGGTAGCAGGATTGAAAGTCCCAACTTCTTAATAGTAAAAAGGGGCTAATCTAATGAATAAAAATATATATATAACACACAATAATGGCTTTTTTCACTCGGTAAATTGATTCAGTTTTTTAATATCGAAAATTAGCTCATGTGTTTTTAAAATCCCAAAAGGGTTGTCATTGTTTCGCTTACCATTGCGGTTTTTTAAACAACTGCTGTGGACAACATGTTGAGTGATAGACGTTAATAAATCCCAGCCATAAAAAGGTAAATTAATATTAATTAAAGATTAAAAGAATTTTTTTATATTATCTTGACATTCATTGATCACTATTGATTTTCATAGTTGATAATTGAGCCTAAAAAATATAATTCTGCTGTATTAAATATTGTGATAAATAATTGTTTCATATAGAAGCGAGAAATTTTTAATTTGTTTCTTTAAATTGCTAGACTGTTATCATACAACATATAAATTTTATACATATATTCATATTTAAAAAATTAATAACTAATTTTTGGAATTTAATTATTTTACAAATTTACAAACACGATGAAACTAAATCAATATTATGTATGCAAGTGTCTATATTGAAATTTAAATTATATGGAGTACAAATAAGTCTCCGCCGTTTTATTGCAGATGCCGCGAAACGGAGTTTTGGTTAGCTTGCGGAGATGATTACTGGCTTAAAAAATAATTTGGACATTCAAGAACTATTTCATTGATTTTATATTGGTAAAAATTCATTTTTATAAGGTGAAAATGTCAAAATTTGAACTAAGTAAGCGTCATTTGCGGGAAATAGTAGTTAACTTCTGGCACATCAAATGCTCGTAGAAGCATATGGTGGGGGTGCTTTGAGGGAGAGAACGTGTCGAGAGTGGTTTCAAAAGTTTTAAAACAGTGATTTCGATGTAGAAGACAAAGATCGCAGTGGAAGGCCAAAAATTTACGAGGATGCAGAATTGACGGAATTATTGGAGGAAGATTCATCTTAATACAAAAAGAGATTGCTCTAACATTATAAGTCAGTCAGCAAGCAGTCTCACATCGTTTAAAATCATAGACCAATGTAAATGTCGATATTGAGGTTTACTGAGGGTCCATTTATGATACTTTCCCAGAAACCTTCCCCAGGAACAAGTGAAAGTACATTCCATATATTAGTACATCTGTTATCCATAAGAGGTGTGGCATAATAATATAAATTGTTATATACGGAACCTTCGGACCGGCTTATTTATTGATATAATAAACATTAGTAAGAAAATGTAGATGAGAACAATAATTGTGATTTGTGTCAGTTTTACCAATTATGTTATCTTCTATATATATAAAAATGGATTGCTGTTCCTTAGTCTCGCTAAAACTCAAGAACGGCTGAACCGATTTGGCTAATTTTAGTCTTGAAATACTCCTGGAAGTCCAGGGAAGGTTTAAAAGGTGAGAAAAATTTGAATAAATGCCGGGAAAACCCTAAAAACAGCCCTTTTCTATTTCCCACACAAACGTTTTTTTTTTACATTAGATTTGACAACTAACTAATATGTCAATCATTCTGTTTGATTGAAACAGGAAAAACCTGATTATTTATGGCCTCTAAGACGGAATAGAGTTCGCCTGGTCAGCTATACCTACATATATTACTCTTGACCAAACTAACGCGGACGAAGTCGCGGGCAAAAACTGGTTCTTTATAAAACAGTTCAAAGTTAATAAAAAAATAGTATTGTTTGTCCTCTTCTCACTCATAAAGTATTTCATATTACTCGGAGCATTGATCTAAATTTTGATTTTGCAGCTGATGATTTTTATGTAATATATTATTGTATTAAAAAGTTCAGTTTATTTGTGTGTTTAAAGACCCGCCTCTCATGCATGAGGGCGCGGGTTAGATCCTGGCAAGTACCAATGTGATTTTTCCGAGCCATATGTACTTTCTAAGGCGACTTAGACGTCATTGACAAACGGTGAAGGAATAACAGCCGGAGGAAACTTGGACTTATAATTTCATGAGTTTTTTTAATAAATAAATATAATGAATTGCTTGATGAAGCAAGCAAGCCTATCTTGTTCGTCTTAAAGTTGAATGACTACATACAGTTTCAACTTCCTCGACTCCATGACACCATCGGTACACGAAAAAATTAAAAAAACTAATTTAAATTCAGCAATGTAAGGTGATAGCAAAAATTATGTCGATCTATCTGACAACAAGTACTTGAAATGACAATATAAATTTAATTTTAGTAACTAAGATGGAAAGTTTTAATCACAAACTTTGTTTTTATTTTATTATAAATTACGCTTACATATATCGAAACATAAATTTATGGCATAAAATCGGACGAAAATAACAGCTTTTAAGATTAAACATTCTCTCAATATGTTTGAATAAAATTTAAACTAACTGTATAAAAATACCTGAAGCGTTTTTAGAACTAGTTTATGATTTTTTCACAATTATGGGCTCGCTGTGTACGTGACGCTTTATGTATGATGTATATATGAAATATACTTACCTTTTACCTGAACTGAGTAGGAATACCTATCTGAGTTATTATTTGCACATACAAAGGTCTAAAAACAAAATTTTATATTCCTGCCTTTTTGCGTATATAATAGGTGAGTTATTATATATTTCCCTTTTTATTCAATGATTGAAATTGCTTTGACATTTCAACCTTATTTGTAAAATACACTAAACACACCCACACACCTTATTCGTAAAATGTAAACCTTCTCTTGATATTATACTAAGGTATTTTTAAATTTCAATTGTGAAAAGTATGAAACTTTTTGACAGAGGAAACAATATAACACTCGGATTAGCTTTACACAATGCGTTTGAAATACAGTTTTTCACATTTATTTTATGGGTAGGTATATTTTATATTGTTTATTTTTTATATAAAAATATTATAGTAGCACATACTTTTAAAATTCATCACACTAAAAGTATTAACATAATTTATTATATTTTTATTTTCTCATCACCTTCCGATTTTGTGAATAATGTTAAAAACTGTGCTATACCAAAATCATGTTGTTTCATAATGAAATTCCAGTATTGTCACATTTTTTTAGACCAATAGTAACTTGTATCAAGACCTTATTATCTTGGTTTAATAAACATACATTTTTTTGCAAAAAGTATGCATAATGTACAAATACATGCTATGTTTATGTTATGTTGCTATAATTTATTATACCATGTTTTGGCTTACACTGTTAAATAAACAATATTTTGCAAGAAAAGAAGAAGAATCATTTTCATTCTGAAGCTTTTGTGATTCACTATTTTCACGTCAGAAGCACGTATTGGAAATTCATAACCTAACCCTTCGATAAAACGGTAAAATAGCAAGAAAATGTTTTGTACGTCTAAAAAATGACAGCTGTCTGCCTGCTTTCAATATTTATAAATGCGCTCTCTAGTTTTAAATCATTTTTGTTTCAATTCGAGCGTACATAATTTATTGTGGCACTTTCTATTAAGAAGAAATGTTTTAATTTGTTATATTTTGAACTAACAAAGACTTACTTAAAATATTTTATCCTTTTTTCATCCCAAAAATTATAAAGTTATTAGTAAAAAAGTTTTAATAAATATAAAAGATGTTTTGATTTCTTACGTTTGTAGGTGTTACTTAGATCACACATTTTCCTATATATTGGCAATTTTTAACTCTGAAACAGCTCGCGAGAGAATACTATTATATTTCAAGTCACGATTCGAATAACGTTAAAGTTTTAAAATCGAAATCGATTTTACTTGGCCTGATTTGTGCCTTCCATTCACCTGTAGAACTCCATCGCTAAAGAAAACTGCCACAACGTTATTCACGATTCGGAAAAAGATTTCCTCTTAGTGACATTCGTAATAATGTGATTTTTATGTAAGATTTACTATCGTTAAGTGACATTTTAAATTGAAAGGCACCTTTAATGACTTACATAATCACAGTGATAATATATTTTTGGAATAATTTATTAATGCAAAAACATATTTTAAATAATTTTAAAATTAAGGGTCAAATGATTTTAATGAAATAACTTGAAAATAAGTAACACGACCTTGATAAAAAAAATAATAAGAAGAAGACCGAATATAAAACTATTTGGGAAATATTAAACATTTTATTTAATACTAAATTATATTCACGATTTCCTAGACGTGTTGAAGCGTCATATCTTACAGTGCAAAAGTACAAAAAGATGTGCACACATTTGGCAAAAAAGTACTTTATACATGGACTCTAAATAACGATATCTACTAAATCTAAATTTAATACCTTCTGAACTTTTATTAAAATATAAATGTGTTAAATTGTCAATGTTCCCTCAAGGGAAATTGTAAGCGAATGGATGCAATTCGGTTTCATCAAACAATCTGCGGTTGAGAATACTATGTGTTATATATTGCATTGAAACTGATTTCACAAGCGATCTGCCTTGATTGTTAAATAGGTGATACTGTTAACATTATATATTCAAATTTGTACCATAACATATTAGCGCTGGAATTTACTTGATTTTATAAAAAAAAGTGTTGTATTTGACTCTGTCAAAGACATCTATAGAAAAGTGTACATATGAATGTACTTTTTGTGATAGTGAGTAAATACTTATATAATTGTATACTACATTAGGCGGTTAAAACAATTGTGTAATTATTAATTATTTAATAGAATATTCATTGTCGTTCCTGTTTTTTGTCTCTAACAAGTTATGCACATATATTACCTAAATTCTAACATTCTAGACACCCAGAGGCGCGATGTTTAATCTTCCTTAAATGTTCAATCTGTCATGATAAGCCTATATGAACGTCAGTGAATTTCAATACGAGGATGCACAGAAGTTCTATATACAGCCTCAGCTAATTGGGCTGTCAACCGCAGATGCGTTGACTTGCGCTATTTTAAGCTTCACGCCGCGCAATAACTTACGTGTATTTACCTTACAGCCACAGCTTAATTGACGTCTTATATTGAGCAGTGATATCACAGTATACTTGAATCTACTTGTTATTATAATTTAATTATAACGCACTATTACTTCTTCTTCTTCTACCTGGCAATTTCCCAGCTATAGCTAGGGTAACGGACTATTACTTATACAATACATATTAATTGAAAAAGTATTGATTGCTTCCTATAATAAAACAATAAAATTTAGTATATATATTAAACCCAAAAAGAACTGCAACTCCTCTCCCTGCAACGCGATGGACCCGGCACCCGCACGGTGAATCCATGGAATGCTGAGAAGTTTCGTCTCTGTCACTTTTAATTCAACGTTTTAATACCATTTTGTATAATAGTACATATTATGACGTGTCAGTAGGATAAAAATATTTCAACTCTAAGATATTTATTTTGAAATAAAAATTAAATATGAGCATAACAGTATATCTGATTTATTCTGTAAAAGTTTAATTATAAACTACTGTTATCATTTTTATTACTATTTCACTTAAAGATTTCATACATAATTTTCAGATTTTTTTAAAAGTAACACTGTAAGATTTCGTAAACTATTCGCTAAACTCATATTATAGGCATATACTGTCAACAAAAAGTTAAACTAGTAGTTATTACTGAGGTCCTTCAAATAAATAACAATAAATATTCTCTCTTTCACAGAGCACAACTTATGTTTAAATCACAATAGTCTTTCAAAATTTTGATAAATAGTAATTATTTCGGTATAATTTCAATTATAATTCCTCAACATCGCCGTTTGAGAAATTAATACATAATTATTATTAATATATCAACTGTTCTTAATTCCATATTATACGAGTATTATATATTATTAACAAAATGTTTTGCTCCCATTTGTTTCAATAACAACACAACGTTCATTCCCTCTGGTTTATAGTTGCCAGATATCCTAATGGAGCATTTATACGTATGTTCGTAAGGAAAATTGTTTCAAGTAAGCCGCCTTTAGTAATTTCGTCTTCGTTATCAGGGTAAGTAAAAAGTTTCTACAGCGCGTATTCTCTCGTAGGATTTGAACGCATGGGAACAAATTGTGACTGTCTCTCCACATTATCCATCTTCTTGAGAATTGTAGCGATATTTACAATTTTAGCTAATTGCTTTGGGTTATTTGTGTATGTTAACGGAAACATTTGTTATTAACATTATATGTAAATAATTTGTCTAAATGTATACCCATCCGAAGCTTACATTTATATAGTTACAAAGTTTTTTTGAACTGCATTTTAACATAAATATGATTAAATAATATAGTTACTGTAAATCATAAACATACAGTGACTATGTAAGACTAGTATATGTAATAATGTGAATTTTTCACCTGTATTATTGTTTATTATGCCTTAAAAATATCACGATAATCTTCAAGTTATAAGGCAAAAGTTTTTCATTCTGAATTTCAAAAAATATAACTTTGTTATCATTCATGGAACAAGAAAAAATAACCGATTATTTTTATTCAATTCCACGAATATAATTTCTTGAATAGCAATAAGAAATGACGGCAAGACATTTTATTGAATAGCTGCTAAGAAACTGTCAAAGAAGTTAAATGACTGATGAAGGTATGAGTTTCTATGGAAACTACAAGGCTATAACCCACCCCTTTTGGAGTTAGTAAAAATGAAACCATTTGGAGCAGACTTCTTCTTTTTCTTAGCGTTAATCCCGTCTTGTGACGGGGTCCGCTTTCGTACTGTTTCTTCCACTTCGCTCTATCATGGACATCTTCCTCATCCAGATCGCAATCATTCATGTCATTTATGACAAAGCTCAACCATCGCAATCGTGGTCTTCCTCTTCGTCTATCGCCAGATAAAGTGTAGTTAAGCGTTCTATTGCCTATATATTGAGGTGGTCTACAATTAATATGCCCATACCATCCTAGCCGGTTTTCTTGTAGTTTGTCGGCGATGTCGCGTATCCCGAGGCTACCACACACGTACACGTAGCAGATCTTGTCGAGCCTCGTCACTCCGTACATCCACCTTAACATTTTCATCTCCGTCACTCGAATGGAATCAACATGTTTTTTTGTTACAACCCACGTCTCGCTTCCATATATGAAAACTGGTCTTATCATGGACTTATATATAAACTAGCTCTTTGAGCTTGATTGGCATCCTCGTGTCGCAAATGAGAAGAAGTCAAATTAGGCTGATTTTAAGTGTTATTCATGTACTATATTAAATCTCAATATTTAAAGAGATTACGTTAAATGGATACATCTCTCTCATCAATATAATCGTAGAAATAACTATGTCTTCGTTAATTTTAGTAATTTACCTTTTTTAGGAAATTCTAATATTAACTATAAAATATAACATACATTTTCAATGACGTATTTTTTATCTATACATATATACAAAAATGAATTGCTGTTCGTTAGTCTCACTAAAACTCGAGAACGGCTGAACGGATTTATCTTATCTTAGTCTTGAAATATTTATGGAGGATCAGGAAAGGTTTAAAAGCTGAAAAAAATTGATTCATTTCCGGGAAAACCCTAAAAACAGCCCTTTTCTATTTCCTATACAAACGATTTTTGACATAAGATTTGACAACTAACTAATACGTCTATCATTCTGTTCGATTAAAACAGGAAAAAAATAATAAATACCAATACCTGGTTATTTAAGACGGAATAGAGTTCGCCCGGTCAGCTATACATATATTACTAATGACGAAATTAACGCGGACGAAGTCGCGGGCAAAAACTAGTAATATATACATATATTCTAAATATGACACGACAATTTCAAGTACATGAAACTAAAATTTATATATTGCTTATTATTGTCTTTATGATTAAATTAAATTTTATTTACAGACATTACAAACATTTCGTAATTGCACAGGTGTGTTTTATTTGATAAATGGGCAGATGAAATTGTATCAGGGTTCGAGGACAAAGACGTTTAAGTTTGACCTTGTTTTTCGGAATTAAGATAAAAAGAAAAAGAGGATTAAATGCATAGATAGCCGTTACCCATAAAAAGATTGAATTTTTGATAATCCGAGGGACTTAGTGTTTTTCTTTAAAAGGTTTTAGATTAAAAAGGTGTCAACATTTTTATATTGTTCTTTTAAATTTAATTTATAAAAATAATCTACTTAGAACTTATAGTATATAAAAGTTATGTATGTTGTCGGTATTCTTATTAAACAAACCGAAAATAATTGTTGTTATAATATTTAAAGTTATTTTCAAATATGAAAAACTAATGATAAAATTGTAATGTGTGTAACTTTAGACTAGTAAATATAATTGCACATAACATACTTTTGATACAAGACAACAATCATGCCATGTTCAGCATATAAAGTGGGTGAGCTACTCGAGGTTAAAATACAGCCAAACATCTTGATGTTTTCAGAATTCTTACATGCTATGAATACACAAGTGTTTCCTGAAATAGATCGTCCCAAACCACGCCTAACCTCCGGGTCATCTACCGTTTCCCTTTATTAAGTATTTTCATCACACCCACTTCGTATCCACTAAGTATACCCAAGAGCCACAGTTGGGTGAGCCGTTTTTCTTGAATTTTTAAAGTCTATGTAATGCTACCAAAGGCTGCCAGACCTCAAGATGTTTTATCCATCTTCTTGCGAAACAGTGAAATATAAAAAGCTTTAATCTTAAATCTGCATCTTTGAAAACCTTTTGATATTTTGAGGATTTATATGAGCAAAAGTCCAATTTAATTATAATTTTCAGTTAATAATAATTAATCTTATTTAAATAAGGGAATAAAATAGATCTTTTACAGATGTTTTGAAACTTTTAAATTGAATTATTCGTAGAACTTTATTAAATTCTGCTTATCCATTTCGCACGGCAAACTTATAATATTTTAGAATCATTCACATTATTGTATTTAACGGCAAATCACCTAATATAATGTTAGCGAAGTAATGAGAATTCATTTCTTCATATTTAATGAAAAAATATGTTAATATAAAAAAGTGTAATAACATTAATTATCCCTGAATTTAAAAGTTAAGGAAATATCTATAATATAGAAAGTAATTTATAGGTCTTCACTTGACCCTTATTCTTTAAAAAAATTTACTTCTATCATATTTCTCATTTTTTTTTGCAAATAATTCTTTATGAATAATCAAAACTCAGGTATAAACGCAATGAAATTCGAGCGGATCTTTCTATTGTTTGATCTAAGTTTAAAATAAAATAAAACCTACTTAGCCTTATTTTTTTTATTTTTGAAGCGTTATTGTAATTGGTTTATTATTACAGTTTGTACATAATTTTTGGTTAACTCTTTCGAAAGAATAGAAGAGAATAGAATTCATTGAAAATGTTGTTTGTGTACGCATTTGCTTGCGTTTGAAAAAGAGGAAGCAAAACCTTTGGTTCTTATGCAAGGTACTTAAATGAAGTCATGGACCCCAATACGTCTACTTGCATATTTTTATCAAGAACTCTAACGACGTAGGGTCATATTTAACAGCACCTATCGTAACGTGAAAGCAGTACTCCATATTCGACTGCACAGAATCTGAGAACTGAATCATAATATGTCGATCATTCAACTACGCAATCACAAATTCCGTTAATTACAGGTTGTTAATGCACAGCAAAAAGTATGTTCAGTAGAAACTAGACCAATGAGAAAACATATGTTTAGAGAATTTGGTTAAGACATGCCGCATTAACAACTTTGATAGGTTCTCAGTAGCTGTTTATTAGTATACTCGGTCACATGGAACTAAAGCAGTTAAAAAGCTAGCTAATATGAAATTGTCGTAATAAAATATTAATCGAAAATAGAAACAGACATTTGTCGTATAGGCTAACAACTTTAAGTTTTAGTCAGAGGAGGCCGTGAGAAACAGAAGATCAAATAATGACTTTTGGACAAAAATACTTTAGATTCTCATCCTAAATACTTTAAATTGTAAACCAAAGGTGACCTTTGTCAGCAAAGTATGTTATAGTGAATAAAATAAAGTATTCCGTCGTCTGACAAATCACATCAGTTCAAAAATCTTCTTTTCTCAAAGGATCTTCATTAGAGAATAAAACCCGTTTCCAAGGATAAGCTACAAAACGATGAAGCACCCCATCTCAATCTGATGATGTGTATCGACGCGTTTGTCTTACACTTGAATGTTCGTATTTCGGCGGAGAGCCTATATAAATAGATTATATTCGCAGTCAGAGAGTATGATAGGATATCTGTCTAGATTACCTGGAGATCTTTAAAACCTTTTTTGTACCCTTGTACCTTTCATTACCAGAGCAACAATTAGCGTATAAGCAAATGGTCAGTTTTCATGGTGTTTATTAAAATCTCCTTACAAATTCCAGTTTTGCTAGAGAGTACTGAAGTAGGACCACAATAGGAACGTCACAGATATATCCAAATAATAGAGCTGTCTCCTGTTTACCGATACTCAATATTCAGGCATCGGCAATGACTATTTTGTTCATAGCGGTATCCACAAACATACAGAGCATAGACAATTTGCGGTCTTGAACTGAACTGAGACTTTGATAACAGATGTCATTGTGTATATGCACACGTATCCCGTTGCGTCAATGAAATTTATAATCAAAGATGTATCTTGAATATGAAAGATGAGACGTTTTTGTAATCAAAAACCAGCAATTTTACAAAAAAAAAGCAAAATAGAGATTATTAGTCTTTGGGAGGTGGTGGACTCGCAAGAGATTAGAAAGCAAACCTCTTATGTAGTAAAATGCACTTACAGTAAAAAGAACTGCATTTCACTATACAGACATGCTTTTTCAGCTACAGCTTTTAATTATAGATTACTTTAAGATATGATTTTTTCTTCATAATTATTTAACATGTACATATATGTATGTGAATATATTTGAATATACTCGTATGTAAAATTTTCACTGCTTTTTATAAAAGTCCACTTTAACATTCGGTTTGATCAATCACATATCCTCGCTCTTGAAGACAGGTATATACCGAGGTTAATCCGCGAGGCTATTGAAATTAAAAAACACCCCAATTTCAATAGATAACATGACTGGAATCAAGCATCTGGGATCCCTTTTTTAAAAATATAAAATCCCATATCCGTGACCACAACGCAGGACCTCGGGACACGGCAAGCACATTCTGCCGGCATCCAAAGCGGTACGGGAGAAAATTAAGAAATCGATGGCGATAGGTGATAAATAACAAAGCCAACTGCCAGATATTTACATCTTGTTTTCCCGTGATCACGGTTTCTGAAAAGTAACGAAACGTTAGGAGTATGTAGTTTTTTTACAAAAATAAAGTCGCGTAGTACATATAACCCAAAAAGTATAAGTTTTATTTAAATGTATAAATATATTATTTACGTATAAGTATATTTCTTTAACATTTAAATGAAAATTTAATTTGATTTTTAACATGTATGTATATCATAACAGTAAAACGTTAAATTTTACGTCACAAATCGGATTAACAAATCAATTCTTTCAAAAATGTATAATAAATTAATTTCATTCCAAATTGTGTTTTGTCAAATAATGTCTTTGAAGTCTTTCAAAAGTCCGTTAATGCTCAACAGTTACCGTATTTCGTTGCCATCAGCCTAAAGTATTTTCAAATTTCTTTGTAAAAGCTTTTGCGTTATCAACTTAAAAGGTTTATACAATTAAATAAATTTACTATTGCTTCGCTTTCTTTAGGTATTTCCCTCTAAAATTTTATCGTTACTTGTCTTACCAGAAATTGTAAGATTTATTATCAAAATTTTGTAGCTTTAAAGCAAGATACGGTTGAGATAGTATTAAAAGTATTATTACTAGTCTGGGTGAAAAAATAGTAAAAAATTTAACTTAATAATAGAGACATGATTACAAAAAAATTTAAAGTTAAGGCACACCAGAATCCATAAACACCACGACTCAGAAGAGCAAAGACATTTATAACATTCTAGTCTAAAATTTTAAGTGAAGAGAAGATACCATTTCAAAAATATGTATATACGAGAAAAGACGAAACTCGAATTGGTTTACATACAAATTAACATTATTGTTACCACTGCAGATTCCATAATCATTAATAAATTTCTTCTGAATTGGATGAAGGATTTAGAAATATAAATATTGTTTTGTATAGAGTAATTTACTTAATCTTCTTCTTCTACCTGGCAATTTCCCAGCTACAGCCAGGGTCTGCCTTAAATGTTGTGAATAGTTTTGGATATTTGTTTTTACGACCGGCCGCCTGCCTGACATCAACCCTCTTTTTGGGAATAAGCATTAATAAGTGATGTCTAAATACTTTTAGAAAGTACATACATATGACTCGGAAAAATCACATTGGTATTTGCCAGGGCCAGGATCGAACCCGAGCCCTCGTGCATGAGAGGCGGGCCTTTTTAACCACTAGGCCACCACTGACTATTTACTTAATATTGAAATTAATAATTTAATTTATGATCTTTTATGGAACTTTTTCATGGAAATAGTTCAAGTTTTTACTGGCTATGCTGTTTATTATATTACTTAATAGTTAAAAAAATGCAGAGTATGGAAAATTAATTTTACTAATTAATTGTGTTCTGGTTTCAGGTTTGAAGAAACGAAGTGAAAATGTTAGCAAGATTAATGGAGTAATTAAGGTTGTGTAAAATGCAGTGTACTTTTCGCTATAGCACGAAGCTTTCCCTATGGACTCTGCTCATTGGAAGCTTTAATATTGCAGGTCAGTAATATGATTACGGTATGTATAAAAAAAAATAAAAAATATATGTATATATATTTATATAGGTTTGGAAATGTTAACGAAATAGTTCGCTACTTACAAAATTATTGACAAAATATTCCCTCACAACATATAGTAAATAAATATATATTAACGAAAGAATAGTAAAAGCAAGAACATATTTTGTTAAAAGTGACAGTGAATGAAAAAATTATAAAATTTATCATGTGTCAGCTGTTTTACATATACATATTATGGAGATATGCAATAACACCATGATTTATATGTAAGTAGACGTTACGTAATAAGATCACCCCATGTTTGTATAAATTTACTTACGATTTTTATAAATTAATTTACTTTATCAAAACCTCAAGTAAACCTATACTACATAATAATTTTTGATTTTATTGTCTTTAAATTTCAAAATTTTTAATTATATTTTTGAACTAACAGTAAAACAAGGATTTTAGTTTATACATATAAAAAATCAAAAAAAAATTGTTTTAAATCTTAGTTTCAAATATTATTTTATCAGTAGCAACATCTTTTCTAAGTTAAACCTACTTTGTCGAGACCACTACAAAACAGAAATACATATGTTAGTGAAAATGATTGAAAGTAATGTTAATAAAATATTAATTCAAGTCAATTGTGGCCCAGTGGTTAAAAGGCCTGCCTCTCATGCACGAGGGCACGTGTTTGATCCTGGCCCGGGCAAGTACCAATGGGGTTTTTTCCGAGTCATACGTATTTTCTAAGAGTATTTAGATATCACTGATTAATGCATTCCCAAAGAGGGTTGATGTCATGCAGGCGGCCGGTCCTAAAAACAATTAGCCAAAACTATTCACAACATGTAAGGCAGACCCTGGCTAAAGCTGGGAAATTGCCAGGTAGTAGAAGAAGAAGATGTAAATATAATAACTTTGAAATCACCAACCCCTGTTGAGCACGCATGGTGATTAATGCTCGAACCTTCTCCATATGAGGAAGAGGCCTTTGCTCAGCAGTGGGCTCTGATAGACTGATGATGACGTTGAAATTTACCAACTTATTTAACATACATATATACAGATAAAATAAAAATTATTTTTCAAAGAATCAGGTGCAACAAGAAGTCTCATTTATATATAATACAACATTTTTATTCTTGGACCTCAATCTCCCTCAACACAAATTTCAATATTTCAAGCACACTTTTTGTTTTGTAAATTGGAATTAAAAATACGTTTCATTTAATTTTTTCAGAGTCGGATAACAAAAATTTCGCTGGTCCTAAAACTTAACTGCGCAAGTAACTTATTTGAATCTACCTGATTCAAATGGATGATGGCTGGCTTGGCTAAGAAATATTTAAACTGTAATACCTTTATCATCGGTATTGATTTGAAAAAACACTTATTAAAAAGTTGTTTATCTGTGTTATGCATTTAGTATATACATATAAATAAAAGCCATTACTATAATTCTTCATTGTGTGCCACCATTTTTTGTATGATATTTAATATGTATTTTCGTGTAGGTAACTTGGAAGTTGATGAAAATTTACTTTTGACAGCTATTTCGACAAATGTAATTACTTTTGATAAACTGTAAGTTATTTTAATCTTACAAATGGCCACAATTTTAATCAGGGAAGAGTGAAGATAACATTTAATATAAAACTTACATTGAGGTCTCTAGAAAGAACATAAGGATTTAAGTAAGAGTACTATCATGTAATTTGACATCATTCATAGAAATGACTATTATTGATCCTTTTTAATATCTAAAAAGTTATTAAGAATGTTAGATCTATATCAAAGATTATGCAATGGTTTACTATTCTTCATTATTACTATTATTATTAGGGTTAAAAAGTATCTTTTAGAATTTGAGAAAATGAATCTTAAAATTAACATGGACTTATTTTGATTAGCAGTAATTATTTTGAGTGAACTGTTTATAGTCAGGGATATTTTAAAATTAAAAATTCTTTTACTTGGAAGTTTTCACGTATTGAATTTAGAGATTAAAAATGAACTTGAGATATCTGCAATTTCTAAAATTTTATAGTTGCTGAAGTAGAACCTCGATACAGTTTTTTATAGTATAATACTTTCGTAAACAAAACAAACCAAGTAGAATATTTTTGATGTTGAAACATTCAAAATCAAAACATTGATCTATATGTCATAGAATAAATCTGTATCACACAATAAAAAATAACTTCGTCAAAATATAGTACACTGCAGGTTTTTCATAACCATACAAATAAAAATATTTAAAACTGTTTAATTAAAATAATAGTGTTGCCAAAATGTTAAGTAAATTATAACGTGGTTAGATCTCGGCTGGAATTCCTTTCCAGACTGTCAAGAATGTGAGCCCTTGAGCACGACGGCGGTATGCAAGCTTTGATAATGTAGGCAAGGAGTTAAGGTTTTTTATTGGAAATATTTTGTGTAAGTTGGTTGCTTTAGAAAAGTTGTGTCTTTTAAAGGTTCTTTTAAACTTAATATATAACCTTTGAATTTAACATGTAAAAGAAGGATGTTCCTTAAAATTCATCATCATCAGCCTATCAACGCCCACTGCTGAGCAAGGCCTCTTTCTCACGTGGAGAAGGTTTGAGCATTAATCACCACGCTTGCTCAAGACGGGTTGGTGATTTCAAACTTATAATTGTGAAATTATAAAGTCCAGGTTTCCTCACGATGTTTTCCTTCACCGTATGTCAGTGGTGTCTAAATACTCTTAGAAAGTACATATGACTCC
This sequence comes from Danaus chrysippus, assembly GCA_916720795.1. NCBI lineage: Eukaryota > Metazoa > Arthropoda > Insecta > Lepidoptera > Nymphalidae > Danaus > Danaus chrysippus. Next base: position 16,178,342 of record CAKASE010000049.1, on the reverse strand, counting down.
GAAAAATCACATTGGTACTTGCCAGGTTTGAACCCGCGCCCTCGGCAACGAGAGGCGGACCCTTTAACCACTAGGCCACCACTGTCGTTTCCTTAAAATTATGGCACTTATATTCGATAGCAATACTCATAAGTCTATTTGTGAAAGGTCAAGTAAAACTTTTATACAAATATAAACAAAACAAAAAATGATATGTATTATAACAATAAATTCAATCACGACTTACCCGTCACTTATTATCCTGAAGGTCACACGATACAAGAGTCGTGTTCGCACGTATGCCGCTTTTTTATTGTTTCGCATTGTTCCTTTTGAAAATAAATCGAAACTGAGGGGTTGCGTGCGTGGTATATGAATTTTGCATGAGAAAGCGCTACTTTACTAGGAGTCGGCGCAAAAAGGTGCGTGATTTTTGTTGTATAGAGGGAAATTTATGGTCATAGTGGGGTATAACTATTAGATACTTTGGAGTAAGAACCATTTCATATTAGTATCTTTTATAGAGCAAGTGCAGTAGAAATTTATTGAAGGCCATTATAATAAAAGACGCGCATTTTTGTGACTATAGCATTCATTTAATATCTTTTTAAGTTAGCTGTTGTTACTTTACTAGCAAACACGAATTTGTTATTCGTTAATAAGATAAAACAATAACGTCATCTAATTATTATCGGCGAAACAAAAGTTTCATTTCCACAAAATTTTAATTGAAGGTTAAATTTAAAACAGTTGTTTGCTCTGTTCGTTTTTCATTCTGTACTTGATGATCTATTATACATTGGTCATGATTTCTTGTCTTTCTCCCTTTTCATCATCCTTTTCTTATTAAAAGTATTGCTGGACTTTCAGGCTATTTGAGATTTATTTATTCATAAAATAAATGGTCTTGATGAAAATGGTAACAACAAGAAAATAAATAAACCTCAATTGGAGTTGAAGTGGTATTTTAGTTGTGTACATATATACCACTTTCGAATATATATTTTGTTAATATATATAATAATGTTTTACAATCTTTTAGTTTTACAATTTCGGCAGCCAATTGACAACTCTAGTTTTTGTATAATTCCATGAAAATTTGTTTTCTTCTTTATAATATTTATGTCATTTTAAATTTAGCTGCCAGTATACTGGAGAGTATAATTTGTTTCTAAAAAGGTTATATAATTTTTATATATTATTGGTTGCTACACCATCGTTAATCCATAAATTAAAATAATATAAAAGTGATATAGATTCCTAACAATTTACAAAGGAAGTGACGTATGTACATAGATAAAATAGGATTACAAACTTATGTAGTGTCTATTATTTCCGCTTCAGAATTTAATGAATATAAGAAAAATATTTATTTTTATGTAATTATGACCAACAGTTACATAGTTTTTGTAATAATATTATTATCTTTTTTATTAGAAATTACTAAGTTAGATTTGAAGGTATTTAATTATGCCTACAAAAAGCGAATATCCAACAATTTCAATGGGTCAAGTATCTGTTGAATCATCACGGACAAACGGTTCCCAATTGCTCTGTCCCATTAAAAGGTTCGTTTTATTGCTGAAATCACCGCAGCCCGTGTAATGTTCATCGAATACACCGAAATTGCTTTCAAGAATTGGGACATTTGAGCAAAGTCGAGTGTACCGTGATAATTCCAGTCTGTTCCGTAAAATCCATGATGAAGAAGCGATATCGTTATAAATTATTTTGTCTTGGATAGACCATGGCTTATAATAATAAGCACTATTTTCTCTTTGAACGAATTAATAAAAATAAAAACTCATTAAAATTTGTTTCGTTTTTTAAAAAAGCGAAATTTGTTATTAGAAATTATACAAATTAGCTTTTTTAAGAGAGCGAGAAGAGATTTAAACAAAGTATAAAGTTTAAATATCCTTGCTTAATATTTCGTAGTAGAATTTATTTCAAAGCAGGAATACAAATTTAAAAAAAACAGATATGGTGTACTACAACATATTGCAAAATAGGTATTGTGAGTCATCGCTATTGTTTCATTCATCAACGTACATATATATGTACATATACGCTTTAGAAGCAATTACTAACGTTTGTTTAAAAAAAAATGTTAGGCGCATTTCCAATCTTCTATGTTACAGCTGAAACATTTTATTTTGAAATCCGGTCATCGCTGTTAGTTTTGATAGCAACAGTATTGTTATTTATTTGTTGTTATTTGTCACATTGTCGGCATTTTTAGTTTATTATTTTAATAAAATGTTACATATTAAAATATAATTTCAAAAACTTTAAATCTGTACTGATACTATTTATAATATCAAATTTTAATTATTTCACTATTGATGAATGCCATAGCAATTTTTTTTTTGTTATTAGTCTGTTTTAACAAAATAGTTATATTGTGAAATGGTATATTAAGGTAACAGGCGAGTCAGTTTGATTTGTTTCTCGATAATTACAAGCAATTTTAGAGAGAATCTCTCAATCTAACGTCTATGAATCGGATACGTATCTCAATGAACGAAGCCAAATGCGAATCAAATATAAGGCCAAAATAGAGCACAAGAAAATAGACGAAACATTCACAATTAATCCTCTAAAAATTATCAATATTGCACATTACTTCTTAGTATTAATTTTAATAAGTTTTTGTAATTATATTTTTAATACTCTAACTTAAAAAAAAATATTATAAATTTGAGTTTTAGTTTAGAGACAATTATTATTTGAGTAACTCAACGTCTTAGTGGGTACAATAGTTCAATCACTAACGCGAATTGAAAATGACTTCCTGGAAAGTGGAAAATTAATTTTTACTTGATTTGATTGTAATCCTTATGTATGTATCATCATCATCATCATCATCAGCCAAAAGACGTCCACTGCAGGACATAGGCCTCCCCCAAGGATCTCCACGACGACCGGTCTTGTGCCACCCGCATCCAGCGGATATGATATATAACTACTAACTAACTATATACTAACCACTCCTTATGTATGTATGTATTGATGTAATTCATTCAGATTATAGCTTGAAACTCAATTTTGGAGCAGATATCTTCAACCGATTGAACTGAAATTTTGTATACAAATTGAGTTTGAACAGTTTAGTTTGTGACGTCATGCCATGTTGATATCAAATAAAAGAGTTTTGCTAAAATTTCATCAGGAAACATGAAAAATGATTTCTTAGTTTATTAAATTTCCTTTAAAAGATTTCCACACTTGATCTGTTTATTGAAGTGGTAAATATGCAAAACACATGCCTTTGCTATATTTCCAATTAATTTCTCTGTTAGTTAAATGTATTAATGGTTATTTATGAACAATATTTTTAATGACATCGTTTTGCGATAACAAATTGCCTAAAAATAAAATCATTGACAATAAAATCATTTAGCAAATTATGTATAAGAAATTCCCCTTGTGATATTTATAGATTTAGATTTAGTGACTCCCTTGAAGTTAGTAGTATGTTATATGAAATATATCTAACATTTCATCTATTGTACTACTTTGTACTATGTTTTTAGAATCACGTTTAACATTTCTGGGTTTCAATAAGCCACTCTGGTTTTTTAAGAGAAACCAGAAATCGTTTGAATAATTCTTGTACTTTTAAAAACATATATTTATGTTCTATATGTAGTTAGATATATTTAATATGCTTGGACAATATTTTAATTATAATATCTACGAGTTTAATGAATAGCTGACTGTATAGTGTTGTTAGTTGCCACAATTTGTTAAAAAAACAATTTTATTTTAAATTGTACTCCAAGTTTCATTATCGAGAATATATTAGGTAAAATTATGAAGTGCAAAATCAAGAAATCGGTACCGTTTAATATTCCTTTTCTTTGAAGTTTTCTTTTCCCGACAGACTTCATCTGCAGTTGTTTCCCTCGACTGTGCAGTTTTGTGTCGCGAATGTTCAAAAGAACACATATTCAAAGGGTGAATTAGCCATTTAACTTTGCATACACATATTGTTTGAGAAGTTTTTGGTTCAACGTTGTTTTCAGGCTGTGTAAGTTTTTTTAATCTTCACACAAACTCTCTTTAAGGAATTTAACATTTACTGTCATATAAGCTTGTAAATTTCTCCTTTCAAGACTTTTTTAAGAATTTCAATTGTTAATTTGTTAAATCTTCAACATATTAACAATTCTATTGTAAATATGCTAAATTATATCTTTCACTTTAATTTTATGTCGTAATATTTATTATCTCTTTTGCAATATGACTTTTATACTAATCTATAACTAAAACATTAACAGATATTTAACAAAAAATATCATTGAATATATTCGAAATTTAGAATTAAAAATGAAACTAAATCTATTTTTCTTAATTTTATATGGCATACAAAAAAAACAGTTATGTTGACCGTATTTGAATTCCGAGCATGTGTTAAACTTGTCAGCATAAATTCAGTGGCATCAAAGACGATAAATAAACTTATCACTGCCTACTGACAAACAGCCCCAAGCAAAGCAACTTGGTACAATATAATTACTCAAAAGCGACGGGTGTAATGGTGTTTATATTACGAGTACACCCTAACTCTATGTAGGTACCATGAGCCTATTGAAAAACTTTTCGACACTTTGACGTCCTTAGTCGATAGTTTTTAGTGGAGAATTTACTTTACAGAAGGTTGTCATATCAATTATTTTGCATAATGTAAGGTGTTACAATGTTTAATAGAAGTATCATGTTTATTTCAAGAAATTATGTATGACGAGAAAAAACTTGAATTTTTTTGTTTCTTATATTCTGTTGTTAAGATAGATTCTAGGACATTATTCTTCTACTCTTTCTTACATAAACAATTTTGAAAAAATGTAAAATCTTCACTTTTATTAAGTTATTGAAAAAGGTTGCATTGTTCTCGTCGAATTGACATCTTAAGAAATATGTATAAATAGGATTTACAATAATATGTATTAAACATCAAAATGATACCAGAAGAAAATAATTAAATTTGATTGTTAAGGTTTTTGTAATCAAATGGGACTTTATTATTAGTATTCGTACAATGAAATATTTCAAACAAAAATAATTGTAACAGTGAAATAAATACAATGTATTTACTCATTGTGATTGCATTGAATTATGATGAATTTGAAGCAATAAATGGGCTTCGCCCATAATAGCTATTATTCCAAAATATTGTGTGTAAGTGGGTACGATGCGAAATGTATTTGCGATATTTTATATTACATTTTTAGTTATTAATTTGAGTCTTTGTACCCTTGGTAATTAAAGTGGTTAGAGTGAGATGCAATTTAAATATATATTTTAAACAAAATGGCAGTTGCAAATCTTGAAAGATAAGACGAATTGAATAGGTATACTTTGTAAAAGAGGATGTCCCAAAAAAAAAACATTCAACGTTTCACAGGATTGTTATTATAATTTAAGTTAAGATACCTAGTGTCACTATTATCGGTGTTAGTCGATAGAAACTTCATATTCAACAGAGATTAAATTAAAGAAGGAGTGTATGATTACTTATTTTAGTATAAAATTTAATCACAAAAAAAATATTATTCAATCAAAGTAATTATCACAAAAATATGCAAAACAAATTAAAATATCATATAAAACATGAAACACGAAATGACAGTTGTTCTTGTTGAAGTTTAGTTTTATATAACGATTATTTACTATGGTAAGGAAACTTTACACTGATTTAATTATACAGGTAAAGTCTGTTTTATTATAATTTTTGTGCTAGTTATGACGAATATTAATAACAAACTACGCAGACTACAAGAAGTAGTTTAATTATTAGGTATAATTAACAACGCACTACCTACGTCTACATTTATTTAGCGAACCTTGAAGTGATGTTAATTGGATGAAAAGTTTTCGTTATTATGATTAAATATTTTTATTTTTAAAACCATAGAAATCTACGAGCATATTTTTTTCTAATATTAAAAATGGTACATATTGATTTATATCTCATAATAAATAAATTCCTATTAAAGTTAGACGATCTGCCTCAGATATTATGAGAGATTTTAAATTTCTTCATAATAATTTTCAACTACATACGATGAATCATATTTTATAAGATTTATGAATTATAAAGTTCAAGATTGATATAAAGTTTATATAGTTGCCAGTAGTTTCAACGTTTTGCAAGCATGGAAAGTTTGACAGGCTTCCCTTATTTAAACACTAGAGAAACAGTTTCTAGAAGAATAAATTTTTCATGAATCACTGATGTGCAGTCAAGTTTAAATCCCATTTTTATTATATTTAACCGAAATATTTAATTTTGTTGACTTTTTTTATTCGTTATTATTATGAAATTAGTGACAAAAGATAAATATACTCTCAGGAATAGTATAAACATATACTCTTGATTTACTTTGTAATAAGAATAACTTATTAAATGTATGACTTTTTAAATCTATAAAACGTATTAATTATTTTTTAATAATAATGTTTCATATATTTCAATAAGTTAAATTTTCTTTTAGAGGAATTTAGGGAAGATTAATTTAGAAAACTAGATTATGTTCATTGAAAAAATATATATGCTAAGAGGATTGAGAGGGAAAAATAAATTACTTATTTTTATGTTATTTATACTGCAGTATATTCTATTATAGATTTTTAATTTATTAATATACATATTTTATTGCTTTGGTCATAATTTGGCGTGTTCATTCTGCTGTATTAGGAGGTGTTACGTTTTATATAACGCTACATTAAGAATAAACAGTATCAACATTATTATCATTGTAGATTGAATTAGAAAAATCAATTTTGACTGTAGTGATTGATACAGCAATAATGTGAACGACAGAAATAAATTGAGATAACAACTAGGTATGTTAACATGTCATTCAAACCGCATCAACTAACTTCAAAACAATTCGTCAATTAAACCCTCCCTCTGCAAAGGAAGCATATACACAATTTAGGTTCACAATATTATAAGACAAATTGTTTTTATTTGAGACAGTTTCTGAGAAAATGTTTAAAACGTTTCTCAAGTTAAACCTACTATGTATATCTTATACTTTCTTTCTTATTAATGGAAAGCGTAACAAATCTTGAATTCCTAAGTTACAAGGTACAAACTGAAAACTCCTCTCAGTTTTGAATCTAAGCCGTCATAGTTATTTAATAATTTAAATATATAAAAAATAATTATGTTCATACACATAACTATATAGCTATAATATTTTTTCTACAAATTTGTTTCAGAAAAACTTTTATATTGAAGTTTATAATATATTTTAATATATCACTCATAAACAATTCTGACAATATCGAAATATCGATCGAACCACAACTGATATCGCAAATGTTTAATCACATTAAAGTGAACGTTTAAAACTGAACTTGACACATAGTTATTTAGAATAATTTATTATAGCTTTAGGGGAAGTTCTCAAATAGAGACAAGAATTCCAACTCGGTGTAGAATGTCAAATGCGATCAAACTTGTCGGAGTTGTGGCGTGCACTAACAATTCGAGTAATTGCATTGAAGTATACATTTGTATCGATCTTACTTTACCCCGTCTTGAACAATGGGTATTTATTGAGTTATTAAAGGGAAACTTTATGATGTTTTCACATCGATTTATTACTTTATTTTATCGTGCTTACAATATCACCATGCTTAATTAAAAGCAAAAGAAAAAGCTTAAGTGAATATAAGCCATGCTAAGTAAATATAAACTAAGTGTAAAATTTGGTTAAAGTTATGATTTGTTTTAAAGAAAACATTTTTTTTGTCAACTTGTTTCAATTATTGGATAACAATAGGTTGAAATTTTGGAGTATTATTGTTCAAGCAATACAGAGTATACAATGTTCTCATTCACAGAAGTCACGAAATCCCTAAAATTTACATTTCCAGATTGAGTCGTCTTACAATCTGCGTTTCGTGTTCCGTATACCTAAGCCTTTAAAGCTTTCACCTTGGGAGTAAGGTAAGCTTGTCCGTAGAAGTTTCGAAAGTAACTGTAATATTTAAACATATGTATAGATTATTTAAGCTTGGAAATATTGAAGAAAAGTATAAAATTAGCAGAGAAATTATTTTTTTTAGTCTTTAATTTTTAAATTGGAGTAATATTATTTAATTTACTTCAAAAATATAGAGCCTATAATTTTATTTTTCAGAAAGCCTTTATAAAATTAAGAAATGAAAAACATTCATTTGTTGTTACACATGTCTATAAACATAAAAAGTCTATTGATTGGACTAGCTATTATTTTTAAAACGTTAATTACTGCCCTTTCATGAGAACCGATTTATAAATAGAGCCTATTATATCTTCTTGTCGACCTATTCTTTGTTCGATATATGACAATTTTTGTATTTTCTCCACATAGTACCCAACATAAAACGTTGACTTTGGCAAAATTTCCCACAATTCCAGCGCAAATGAAATTATGGCAATAAAAAACTGTATTTATAACGAGCAACAAATCTGTTATCCTATTTATGAATTTGAAAAGCTTTGTTCCTAATATTTTCCTGAATATCATCTAAAATGTGGTGATTTCATTAAAACAACTTAATTATATGAAACTACTGTATGCGTCTGACGTCTAAGTCATGATATTAAAATTTTTAGTATGACATATAATTTTCTTAGGATAGGATTTGTATTTTTTTTGTTCCATATTCAGGTTTGATAGGTATGAGCTTGGATAATCAAGTTTGTACCTACCCTATAAGTTTCAGTATTTAGTGAACTTCATAATATGTGTACTGTAAAAAACCATAACAATCTCAAATTCCTCGAACTATTCTGTAAACAGATACGAATTCATTATTCAAAAGCAAAAGTTTAGGTTGCTAAGAGATTTACGATTTAAAATAAACACAGCCCCAATTATAAAGACGCGAACGTTTCAAATGCTAATTGCCTGCCTCTCAAATAAATTGAGCATTCACAAATTTGTATTGATTCCAATTTGGGTAGTACTGCTATTTTAATCTTTCTATCATTCAAGTTATAATCAAAAGTATACATGTAAATAGATTTAAATCTAAACACCAGATTGTGCGGGTATTGTCAAAGTTGCAAATATTACAACTTAGGCCTCGGCCTCGAATTATGCGGGCAGCGGAGCGGCAGCGGGAGCGGCAAGATCTTACGCGTATAATCAAATGGACCAGCCCTCGAATACAGCGGTGCCCGCTGCCCGCTAGTTTGGAGAATAGTATGCGTTTCCGTGCCGCCGCCGCTGCCGCTCCGCTGCCCGCAAAATTCGAGGCCGAGGCCTTAAACATAATTTAGCTTCTTCAAACAAAGTCATCAGCCGCTTATAACTGGAAATCATAATATTAGCAAGTATGTCGCGAAATATTACGACGACATCGTAACTCCTTAATACACATAATCTTCTCACACATCCATTTTCAAACTCACTCATTATCTTAACAAGTACAATTGCTGTCTTAAGCTGTTAAAACCTTACATATTGCATAGACTAAAATAATGACAAATACTAACAAGACACAACCATCCAATGATTGAAACGTGGCAAAGCTAGAGTTATATAGTATTTGTATAAATATACATATGAGTATGTAATATTATTAACTACCTGTGCCCGCGACTTCGTTCGCGTGGAATAGTGACTATGAGCAGCGTTTTTTTTTAAAATATATACTTATTTTTATTTTGGATCATAATCACAGTCATTTTGGGTAGTTCATTTAGTTGTGTATGTATAAGCATAGAATAGTGTTCGACGTGATTCTTTAATTTGACATAACTTTTTTACTTATGAACCGATTGACAAGAAACAAACACTAAAGCATAACTGAAGTTAGAACTGAAGAAGAACTGAAAACCGCATCCAACTCGGGTCAGCCGTTTCTGAGATTAGCGTGAACAGACAAACAGACAAAAAAAAGTTAATTACATTTTTGGGTTCGACATCGACATAACAATAACCCCTGCTATTTTTTTATTTTTATTTTCAATGTACAGACAGCACTTTTCTACAATTTTATTATATGTATAGATAGATTTACATTATTTTATCTTTCTATCAATGGAAAAACACTAAATAGAACGAAAAAAAAATTGTATTATATAAAAATTGAAAAATTGTATTTATTGACCACATTCCATAATTATTTTTGTACGTAATTTTTTTTTTTATCAAACAATCAATTTAAACAATAAATTTTTTTTTCATCCTTTTTCAATACTTTTAAACACAATTTTAATTTTGGTAACATTCAATACATAGCTGGGACAACAATAAATTAAAAAAGATAGTGTGTTTTAAAATTTATGTGGAAATATTGGGAATGTTAAAACTGATGATGATAATTGAGCATTTTTCTATATTATTTAAATAAATACGTGTGTATAGTAGGAATTAAATTAAGAGAAAAATATTGTCGGATGTATCTGTTATGTCTTTCACGTAACACAAAAAAAAATGCAATTTCATGCGATCATGGGACAGCGCCTACAATAATTATAAGAGAAAATGGAATAAATTTTAATTATATTTGCTTTTGAGTTTTCCATTAACAATACACTAAATGACCTATAATTTTTCTCTCTTCCAAAATTCAGTCAGTTTCACCAGTCTGTTTCTTTAGCGAAATTGTACAAAGGTTAAAATAATGGACCGAAATAATAGTTTAGACCAATTTTATAATCGAGTCACGAACGACCGAACTTTGTCGCGAACATCTGTTTTACTTAAAAATATTCTAATTAGCTAAATTCTTGTAACCATCTTATCTTATCGTAGTTGCGATTTGATTTATGTAATTTATTCTTCTTGAATGAAATTTAAGATTTTTAGATGCAAAACAAAAAGAAACTGAACGTTGATTTGTATCACTTTTTATTTCCGCCCCAATTATTTTGAACAAAGTAAATATTAAAATGGAGAAAGATATTCTATTTGTTTCATTACTTTTATATCTAAATTAAATAAAATTTCTATTTTATTAAATATAATACAATTTTACATCTCCTATCCATGATCTGTGCTTTATACCAAAGGAAATTTGTTTTATATGTTATTGAAAACACAAATAAAAGATAATCAGTTTTCTTTTGTATTTACGTAAGTCATAAATGTTAACATTAATAGCATAACAATAATATAATGAATATTTAAATAAATTTTAGGGATATATAACACTTTTTTAATTCATACTTTTTTTAATTTGGTACTAATAAAATCATCGTAATAATTTATTAACATTTTGAAATAAAATCCATGTGGGTGCTATCTTCAAGTTTTTAGTTAACTTATTCCGAGAGTGGAAAGTTTTGGAGGAAGGAAAAAAATATTTTCAGTAACCACAAAGATTGTTTTCATCTGGTCAAAGGGCATTTTTCATTTCTCTTTGTACTACATAATACATACTTTGTTTCAAAATAAATTTATTCGTTATCATAAATAAATATAAAAAGGGCAATGTCCATTTTGGCTTAGCGTGAACAAGCTGCTATCAAAAAAAACAAGTTTATGAAAAAAAATTTTTTTTTAGCTAGCCATTCCATTGTTGTTTGAGTGTACATTTGTATTTTATTTTGGAAATATATTTTAAAGTATCTTCATTGATTTGCTTTATTGATCCACGTTTTGTGTTACCAGCAAGATCAATTAACGATTGCGTCAAATCGAATGATCTCGCAGTACTTAATACAACTATGTATTTAATACAAAAAAAAAACGTCATTTAAAGCATTTTATAAACTGAATATATGTGTTTTGGATCGATTTTTTTATGATTTTTTTCTATTGCAACACTAATAAAACAAAAAATACAAATTGACATTGATGTCACAGACTGATTGTTTACATTCGCTTTGTTTACCTACATTGAGAGTTTTGATTTATTGTGGATTTTCTTTCAACGATTGTTTATTCATTATGGACTCCGACCTATCTTTTTCCAATGACCCCTGCACATCTACGGACCCCGAATTTCGCTCAAACGATGACCCTGGCTTTTGTATTATGGACTCCGATCATAACATAAACGATGACTAACACTCACGTAATATGGACTCCGAAACTAGCTCCATCGCTAACCAGGGCTTGAATATGGACATTGAACAAAACCAAAGTGACAAAAACAGAAGAAGTGACTTCTTACCAATCCGTATCTCTGAGATGCATAAACTGTGGAACTGATTTGATAGAGCGAAGGCGACATAGTCTAGATCTTAATCAGGTTCAGTCTATTATAAGACAGTGGATAGCTCCTCGACGAGTAAGTGTCAATTCAATTAATTATTTAAATCACTCGTTTTTTAATAGATATGTATTGTATATGCTATTCCTATAATGCAAAATGAGGTTTTATTGTTTTATATAATTATAATCCTTATATACTGTTGTATTATAATAAATGAAAAGATGTTTACTCCTAACACATTACCTGACTTTGTTATCAAAAATAATTTAAATAGAAGACGGGCAGATTTTCAACCTATAAATGTAAACATGGACAGTTTCATATTTCCAAGAATAGAATATAATGATCTTATAAAAATTGCATGTGGAACATACCAACTAAAACAAGCTTGTTCGTATTATGGGCAGCACATAAGAGGCGATGGTTCCTATACTATAGAAGTATGTAGAAATATAGCCAGCGACCTATTGGTTGACTACCCGATTCCTTTGGCCAACTGCATATTATTGCGTGGAAAAATACAAAGCAGGCATACATATATTATATGAAAATAATCACAATGGTAAGGAAGCTATAAAAGAATATTATTGTAATTGCATGGTTGGCCGAAGGACAGTGGGTTGCTGAGCTCATATAATGACTATTTTATGGTTTTTAAGTTGGGCCCTTGCCCATGCCCTGATACCTTATCAGGAACACATTTCATCACCTGTCCAATTTCTTGAACACATATTTCTAACATATGATGTCTCAGAATAAAAATAAATCATAAAAAATGTTGTTTTATTTCGTTTTAACCTGTTTTTCCTCACATGACAAAAATCTCTTTTTAAACATTTTGATACAATATTAAGTTCATATTCTCATTATTACTAGTTAGTGCTTTTAAACTAATTACAAAAAATATGATAAAATGTCTGTTCACGTCAGGCCAAAGTCCCCATACTAAGTGGACAATCTCCTTTCTTTCTTTACATATATTGTTAACAAGAAATATCTATAACGATTTTTTATTTATATTTTTGGAGTTTACCTGTAAGCCATAAAACTCCGTGTTTTGAAGTGTGACAAAATGATTGACATATTAGTTAGTTGTCAAATCTAATGTCAAAAAAAACGTTTGTATGGGAAATAGAAAAGGGCTGTTTTAATGGTTTTCCCAGTAATGAATCAATTTTTTTCAGCTTTTATACCTTCCCTGAACCTCCACGAACATTTCAAGACTAAGATAAGATAATTCCGTTCAGCCGTTCTCGAGTTTTAGCGAGACTAAGGAACAGCAATCCATTTTTATATATATAAGATTGTCATAATATTAAAAGATATCTGATAACCTTGTATATGGAAGTAGCAATTATTTTAAATATATATATATATATATATATATATATATATATATATATATATATAATATATATAAAAGAAAGTCGTGTTAGTGACTTCACTTATAACCCAAGAACGGCTGAACCGATTTAGCTGAAAATTGGCAGGGAGGTAGTTTAGAACCAGGAAATTGCAATAGGATACTTTTTATCCCGTTTGACAGCATTCCCGTGTGACTTGACATGAAACGTCAGTCACTATAAAACGTGGAATAACACAATTGACAGCTATGCAATTGACATATAATGACAGATATGTAATGACGTATGGATGACAATTAGATATTTGTAAGAAATCTACTATATAAAAATAAAAATATTTAGGTAATGTGTTTGTAGTTTGAACTCTTAAAACCATTTAGTATTTGCGGGATAAATTTAGAAAATCATTGTTTTTCACATGGGCAGTTATATTTTGTATGTTCACGAGTTTGGAAACCATACGCTTTATTTCTGTTAAAGTAGACCAAAAAACAAAAAATGTGGTTTACAAAGGAGCACTTCAATGAAACGGATAATTTGCGGACACGTATAACGCTTCGATTCGGTATCTACTTTGGATTCACTTTCATTGACTTAAAGAAGTTCAACTAAATAACACTTCATTTTTGTAATCTAAATGAATTCATTACTGTTGTGAAATGAAATAAAAATGTTCCTTTTCAAATATGAAACAAAAAATTGTTCATCTTTTAATCACCAAACGAAATGTTATATAAAAGCCTTCTGGTGGCGAAACGGAGTTCGCCAGGTTTACTAGTATATATATATATATATATATATATATATATATATATATATATATATATATATATATATATATAGAATTAATATCATATCTTTGTTATGAATATTATAAGGACATCAAAACCAAATAAGTATTTTATTTTAATCTTTTTTGTGATTCTCTAACAAAAACTATTACGAAACAGAACTAGATAATTTTGACCTACTTTTAAGGAAACTGTAATAAAATCAGGATATGCATATTTAGAAAGCCAAAGAAACTTGGACTCATAGTTATTGGACATCTTTTGACACGTTTTTCCTATTATTTAAATTTTGTTAGATTTTCTAAATAGCTACTGTAGTAGACACAATATTAGGTAGGATATATTATACAATGGGCACAATGTGTCTTGGTGTGTATTCTACAGCCTCTATCTTTAAATGTAAAGAATTTATTTACTAATAATATTTTTTTTATAAAGATTTTTTAAACGCTAACTTAACATTATTAAAACATTTATGCAATAATATTGACACATTTCTTAAATTTGCTACTTTTGACATCTTTCATGTACTATTATGAAAAAGAGTAACACATACTCTTAAAAAAAATATTAAAATAATTCTATAAATAATTGTAAGTTACATATTGAACATACGAAAATCCAGGGACTTTAACCTTAATTTTAAGGAATAAATTTGAATTTCCTGTTTCTTTTCGATAACTGTACAAATGAATTACTAAAAAAATACTACACAATTTAAGTGTGTTAAATGCATACATTAATGATTCTTTTTTAATGCCTTATTATACAAATCATTTTGCTTAGAATAGGTATGAAAAGTAAAGAAAAATCATGAAAGTCTTAAGTAATGAACGGTGATTGTTATTAATATATATTGTAATAAGTACTTTAAATAATTATAAATAAGCTGGATAGGATGCCAAAAACTATTCATAACATGTAAGGCAGACCCTGGCTATAGCTGGGAAATTGCCAGGTAGAAGAAGAAGAAGAAGAAGCTGGATAGGATGCATTTTGTATTATGAAAGTGCAAGTACTAAATGTGCTTATTAGCACAAAACAGCCGTTACCACATCTCTGAAATACACGGGGTACTAGCGTGCCCGGAGGTTACACTTAATAAGATGAAAGCGAGATAACTACATATTATTATATATAAACATATTCAATTACATACTGCAAACTCAGTTTAGTGATTTTGATGAGTATCTCTATAAATATGTATATAGTATTTAAATAATTTTACTTTTGGAGTTTAGATGTGAAAACAATATTTTTATAAATTTAATTTAACTTGTTTTCATCGAGGCTTTTTTTAAGCGATTTTTGTTATAGCTAAGTTTTACTTTCATTATTACTCAGTAAAAGGGAAGTAGTCAGTTTGGTAGTATCTTACTAATATCGTAATAACTCACACCCTGAAGATAACATTGTAGACAGTTTGGAGGTTCTGGACACCAATAAATATTTTTATGTTTGTTTTCAAGGAGACCAAAATCGTGGGATGTTATTTAGCAGCATTTGCCCAAATATGAAAAGTACGTCGCACAAGACAGGATGATCTGTTGTTTCTAGATAAAAAAAAAACTGTCACGGAGTAAAGTATCCTCACAGTTTTGTAAGGATACCAAATTTACTTTGTTTTTTTATCCGAAGCTAAGATAAAATAACTATATGTATACTCTTAAAAGTATGAATCTCTGAAAAGTTGTAAAGTGTAAAGATATTCTTGAGTATTGATGAAGTCAAATTTCACAAGGTTGACATCCTCTTGTTCAGAAACTACGCATTCCTTTTACTTTTATTAAAATACGAGAAGAAAGTTTCTAATATATAATGCTGATGGCCAGTCATTTTCCTCTAATGCTTAGGCAATAGGCATTACGCCCTAAGTTAGGCATTTGGGTGCTAAAGCGAGATAGAACAAAGGATCGAGTAAGTGATTCTGTTTGTATAAAAAGCAAACAAAAAGGTTATTCTTTTGTTGATGTAGGGCTGACCCGTGAGATATGGGATTTAGATACAAATTTTAAATAGAAGAACTAAAATAATCTCAATCTCAAAAATATGTAGTGTATTCAATTTATAATATGCACATGAACATTTCTGATTTTGTCTCTATAACAAAGAATTATTATATCTAGAAAGCTGAGAAACATTCCAGACGAAGTTTTGTCACATGGCGATTGGCGACGAACGTATTCTTTCTATTTGGTTTGATGACAATATATATAATATTGCGCGTTTCTACGTTTGAATATCTTTAATTTATGTTGAAGACGCATAATTTTAAGATCAATTACTTTTTTGTCTATAGTAAGGTCTTAATGGGCGGTATTAAATACAATGGACTTTAGCACTACAAGTTATATTTACACAAGAACGTTTTACAAAGATTCAACCGGAATTCGAACAAATGAATAAGTACTGTTAGTCTACGGTCTTTGGCGAGGTTATAAGTATGATACTTTTAAATGAGGGGGCACACTAACCGTATCAAAAATGTATACCTGAAAGGCGTAGGACTGACTAAAATTATAGAAGGCGAAAACTATTCGAACTGTCCACATAATAGCGTGTGGACCTTAGTTACTCTATATTAATTTTTGTTTTTTTTTTTTTTATGTGTAAGGTGCAAACAACATCCGTAACATAGATGTTAAAGATGCGTTGACCAGCTTGATTGTTGAATAGAAAGGGGTGAGAATAAGGAAATGGTAACCGGCTCTCTCACTCATCGGATGAAGATCTTCTGTGGGTGGGTGGTACGTCCCCGGGCGACCCAGCCCATATTCGAGTTGTAGTTACTTGGCCATAGTTACGCTTTATATAAGCCAACAATAATTGTTAAAACAATTGTTATATTTTTCTGTATATTTTACAGTCTGTACTCTCGACAAACTGAGAGAAGAAATAAAAAAAAATAAATAAAACTGATACACATCGATGTTTTGAGTGTTCAATTGGAATAAAATGTTCCATTTCACTAATTTTGTATAATTTTCTAAATAATTTCTCCATTAAAAAGATGTTAAATACAATGTAGGCAACCTGATATAAAGTTTAGTTTGACTTAGTATGTTTTAAAAAATTTAAAACAAGAATAAATCCGCAAACTTAATTTTACCTGTTGGATAGAGTTAAGGTTTTTGGATTTTCGGATTCGGTCAAGCTATAAACATATATAAAAAATATTTTTTAACCTGACGTAGCTTTTCACTTGGTCGACAAGGAAACGTTTATACTGGGACATTAACGTACCCGCGTATACTGTTCTGTCATGAATATTCATATCAACGTGGCATCAATGTTCTCCGATATTTAAATCGTACATTACGTGACAAAAAGCACTTTATATTCGTCATTATCTAATTATTGTTATTGCTTCACGGCTGGTTGGATAAAAATCGTTGACTATTATGATAAACACAATGAATTATTTGTCGTAAGTAGGTTACACGTAACAGATTTTCATGATAGTTTAACTGATAATTTCACTAGATCTACATAAATCACATTTCAAAATTCGAATGTAAGTAATATAAATATACAATTGGAGAAATATAAGAGCATTTTTTATACAATTGTTTAACAAATCTTCAGATTTTTTATACAAATAAATTAATTAATTAACAAATAAGTTCATTTTTTAATAAAAATTATTAAGTTAACCAATCATGCCAGAATGAAAGAAGATACAATGTAAAAACATAAATAAAGTTATATTTATTTCATGGAAATAAAATAATCTTAAATTTATATCAATCTAGCAATCTATTTCATAAGTAAAGGAGATCGACAGTATTACATAAAATTCTGGGCCCTCAATGTAAAGACATGAAAATAGTATTAACTAAAAGGTTCAAAATTAAGAATTTCTTCATTGAAAATTCTATAGAAATTGTCAATCGGATAGCTGAGGTATTGGAGGTTTAGTAAAAGTGAGGTTATATTGCATTTTCTTCAAGAGTTAGAGGAATACACTTAAAAGTATGTGAAAAATAATAATTTTATTTAGAAGAGAATATCTGATAAGTTATAACAAAGCAAGAAAGACTCAAAGACATACAGATATCGATAACAAGTATGGAATTTTACGAAGAACAGGAGGAGTGAACTATGTGATAAAAGTCATAAAATAAAACAAATAATTTTAATGGAAATATTTTATTCTAGGAACTGTGCAGGAGGTACAATGTTACTAGTTGCTATCCCACAATTCACACAGCGATCCATCGTTTCAGTAATATCTAATCCACAAGCCGGCGAAATAATCCAAATTAACAATTCCAAGTCAAACGTGCAGACGATCGTCGGTTTCCAATGTGAAAGCAAGGTTTGTAAAACGTTAGGCGGGTTCGGAGTCCGTAAAAAACAAAGCAGTGGTCATTGAAAACTTAAAATAATCGGGAAAGCACTCGAAACGCATCGAAAAACACAAAAAAACAAGTCAGACTCAGATAACAATGCATCTGGCATGGTAATTGTTAAGTGTCAATGTCATGTTGCCATAGACTATGTACTGAATGATTTCGATCGATATGGAATCGATAATCTAAAAGGATGTTTTAAAATAATATTTAATATTATTATTATGTTAATACACGTTATGAAAAGTTATTTTTATTGAATTGTAGATATATATGGTGTAGTTTAAATGAAGTTACTATAAGTTTAAAGCTAGGAGTGAAGTTTTTATTTTGTAGTTAAATAATCGAATAATATTTTTTTGTTTAATTAATCGTTAATCGATTACTTCATAAAAACAGTTATTTGTATATTTCTCCGCTTGTAGATTAAGAATTTATGCAGATTTTTGGTATTTTATACAAAAAAAATAAAGTAATTTTTTAAATCAATTTTGAACTCATTACATTTTGGGCTCACAAGTTTCCATTTCCTTTCTGTGTCATTAAAGCTTGAATGAAGATTTGTGTATGTACATATTAAACCGGTTTGTTAAGCATTAAAATATAATATCTTAGATACTAAAAGGTAATTTCATAGAAAATATATGCTTGGTTCGTTACTTAGAAGTTGGTAACCTTTAAAAGTATATTCGACAAAATATATTTTTTTAATGACAATAACCATACTATATACCAGAACGAAAAATAAATAATAAGCTTTTTAATAACATGTAGGCATATTATCATAATATATATGTAACTATATTATAATTATTTATTACACGATATATTTCATATATAAAATTATATTTAATATTTATTTACGTATATTACACACTATACATTCACACTACACATTTATATATTCAATATTATATGTATAAAAATTTATATAAAATTATTTATAATAAAAATTTAATTCACGAGCATACTCGGGTGAAACGCGTAGTATGCGGCAAGGCGTGCGGGCGACGATATGAATTTCACGTTACTACTGTGTTAGATTTTAATAACTATGTAGATCCGAATGTCGAACTTAAATTATTCCATTTTGCGCTTCGATACCAAATACATGTTTTACTCTTGTTATTATATTTCGTGGGTATTGATTGTTTAAATGTTAGTTTTTCTCCTTCCGAACTGTATGAAATTTAAGCTTTCTGTGTCAGTCTTGTAACTTTCTTCTGTGTGCATTATTACAATACAATTACATTTTAAATAGTGTCGTGGACTTTTAATAAAACCAACGCAACATTAACATCTCCATAAACATTTCACAGAATAATACAAACTTGATTAAAACTTTGCTTTTTTTAATCAACATTTTTTGTTTCAAGTGATTGCTGAAAAAATTTGGTTATAGTGATGACAAAACGACTTTATGACTGGTTTTTATTTGACAAAATACTTAATAAATACTCCCAGGCGACCAAACAGAGGTTCCAGGGAAACTGCAAAAATCACGTATATGTCTGCGTATAATATATTGAAAACACTTTTTTAAAACGTAAAATAACATAATTCTCAGAATGTTATAATATCTATGTCACATTTATTGTATATCCCTCTTATTGAGTGATAGCAAAAATTTCCTATTTCAGACGGCCAGGTTTTGGTTTCGCGGAGTTAGCAGCGTCATTTATCTATATATGTATATATATCTATAAATATAAAAGAAAGTCGTGTTAGTTACTCCACTTATAACCCAAGAACGGCTGAACCGATTTAGCTGAAAATTGGTAGGGAGGTAGTTTAGAACCAGGAAATTGCAATAGTATACTTTTTATCACGTTCGACAGCATTCCCGTGGGTCTTGATATGAAACGTCAGTAACTATAGAACGTGGAATAACGAAACACAATTCAGACAGCTATGCAATTGACGTATACTGACAGATATGTAATAACGTAATGATGACAATTTGATATTTGTAAGAAATGTACTATATAAAAATAAGTCCGGTTTTCCATCCTGACGCTATTACTTCAGAACGAAAGAACCAAAAAAAGGGGAAAAAACTTTTGTCACATACAGCGCCATCATACATAACATGTACTACAAATCAATATTTTAAGTAGATGGTGCCGTCGCATGATACATTGTTTGACAGCTACTCATTGTTCTCTTTTCAGTTAATTTCATGTGACAAACCGGTATTGTGTTTGTAGTTTGAACTCTTAAAAACATTTAGTATTTGCGGGATAAATTTAGAAAATCATTGTTTTTCAAATGGGCAGTTATATTTTGAGTGTTCACGAGTTTGGAAACCATACGCTTTATTTGTGTTAAAGTAAGACCAAAAAATGTGGTTTAGGAGCACTTCAATGAAACGGATAATTTGCGGATACGTATAACGCTTCGATTCGGTATCTACTTTGGATTCACTTTCATTTACTTAGAGAAGTTCAACTAAATAACACTTCATTTTTGTAATTGAAAAGAATTCATTACTGTTGTGAAATGAAATAAAAAAAAATTCTTTTCATATATAAAACGAAACAAAAAATCTTCATCTCTTAATCACCAAACGAAAGGTTATACAGGGTGACTGGTGAATTACTATCGATATTTGAGGACGTGATATTTAACGATCATATATGACAAAATAAAAATTAATATAACATAAATATTAATAAACTTCTAAGTAAAGTTAACCAAAAGTTATGTAATTAATTACGCATCGTGTGAACACCCTACAGATTAGGTATACACACACAAACACGCGTGGGGCGGCGTGTTGTTGTATCAGGACGCCGCCGTACGCGTCCACACTTGGAACACTTGGAACGTGTCCACACTTTATTTATTTATACGGAAATTTGGTCAAAAATTAAGTACCTATTTTTTTTACATAATTCGAATGAGAATCATGTACCGAGTATTCTCCTTAAATATTGATAGTAATTCACCAGTCACCCTGTATAAAAGCCTTCTGGTGGCAAAACGGAGTTCGCCGGGTTTACTAGTATGTGTATATAAAAATGAATTGCTGTTCCTTAGTCTCACTAAAACTCGAGAACGGCTGAACAGATTTATCTTATCTTAGTCTTGAAATGTTCCTGGAGGTTCAGGGAAAGTTTAAAAACTGAAAAAAATTTAATGATTTCCGGGGAAACCCCAAGGGCAGCCCTTTTTTATTTCCCATACAAACGTTTTCTTTAACATTCGATTTGACAACTTTCTAATATGTCAATCATTCTGCCGCACTGTGTTTTTGGAATAATTTTGTATTATTAATATACCAATTACGATTCAATAATCTCAGTTAAGAAGACAGAACGTCGTATGTCGGGTCAGTTATACTTAATAAAGAAATTAACTTCATTCATATAAAAAAGTAACACATATTTCTTGATTATAGGGCGGTACGAAGTTCGCCGGGTCAACTAGTAATATCATATTTTTCCAAATAATGTCGATGTCAATACGATGTCCCTTCAACTTCAAGGATAGGTTTCACGCACGCAAGAGACTGAATATAAATATATAATAAATGAAAATAAAATAGAAATGAAGGTTAGGTACCTATGTATACTTTTTATAAAAATATACTAAAAACAGGAAGAAATTTATCAATACTAAATAGGAATTATAAAA
This sequence comes from Danaus chrysippus, assembly GCA_916720795.1. Classification (NCBI taxonomy): domain Eukaryota; kingdom Metazoa; phylum Arthropoda; class Insecta; order Lepidoptera; family Nymphalidae; genus Danaus; species Danaus chrysippus. The sequence continues at coordinate 16,156,049 of CAKASE010000049.1, read as the reverse complement.
TATTTGGTGTCAAAATAATTGTATATTTTGGTTGCCTACTTAATGCGGTATATTGAAATTAATCTTCTTTTTTGTGCGCACTGGGTAAAAATGCTTGACGTATGTGGGACTCCCCGGGAAAGGATTCCCGGTATACCCACTAGAATAACCCAGTGGCGCTCCGACCTCGCCTGACTGGCAGGGGCTGGGAATCCTGTTTACATACAGTCCCATATTGAAATTAACCTGGTCAAGCTATTTATTATGTGAATTCACGTAACATGATCCACGGGTGATTAGGTTCGGAATCATTATTCCCTGGTAATTGTTTTCATTTTCATTTATTGAAATACCTACCATTTTTAATTGTTAAGATTCGTTCTCTGAATGAGAATTCTGTTCGTTTTATACTTTATTCAAACATAAGATTCACTATCTCAATAGTGTTTGTCTACACTTACAGATTGCAAGATGAATTTATGTTGAAATATAATAATAAAACAAAAATTGTAAAATTTAGTACACCTAATGTACATAATGTAAAAGCCGATGTACTCATTAACGGGGAATCGATGGATCCAATTGATTCTGCTGAGTTTCTTGGCCTTACTGTTGATGCTAAGTTGCAATGGGGCCCCCATATTAGCGGATTGGCGAGTAGACTGAGTTCTGCGGCATTCGCGGTCAAAAAAATTAGATTATGTACCGATGTTGATACGGCTCGCTTAGTATATTTCAGTTACTTTCACAGTATAATGTCATACGGTATTATGCTGTGGGGCAACGCAGCCGCTATCCATACTATATTTGTGCTACAGAAGAGGGCTATTCGCGCAATCTATAACCTAGGAGCTAATGAATCGTTAAGGAATAAATTTAAAGAAATCAAGATATTGACTGTTGCTTCTCAATATATATTCTGCAATGTTATGTATGTACGAAAAAATATTAATGATTTCATGAGAAAATGTGATACTCATAGCATTGGTACAAGGAACAAACATAAACTTGTTACTCCTGTTACTCGACTACATAGAGTCAGTAACTCCTTTGTGGGGCAATGTATACGGTTTTACAACAGGATCCTAGAAAGCGTTCAAAATGCCTCTATTGCTAAATTTAAAAAAATTATTAAGGAACGCTTGTGTGCAAAAGGTTACTATACAATTAAGGAGTTTATGAATGATAGCACACCTTGGGAATGAAACGCTCGCCTCCTGGCTATTTCATCTCATATTAAATTGTATATATTATATATGAGAGAAATATATATATATATATATTAAAAAAAAAAAAAACCCGCTGAGTTTCTTTCGCCGGTTCTTCTCAGGTCAGGGTATTTTCTTTTCCGAACCGGTGGTAGTCTCAAATGACCATCAATAAGAAAGTGTAATGCTTCTATATTGAATAAAGTTGTTTGAGTTTGAGTTTGAGTTTGAGGTATTGAAAATGAAACGTTTTACGTTTATTGTAACGCCAACATTATAATAATTGGTCAAGATTTATCTTACGGAATAGTATACAAACAGCTCAAAATGTTCTCTGTTATTTTAATTTTCCGTGCACTTAATTTATTGAAATATATTAATTTAATGCTACATTGCAGGATAAATAATAGTTTTTTTTTTTATTTTCAAATTCTCTCCAACTATACCTCAACAGTCGTCCGATTTGCAGATAGCTAGCTATGCGGCATAATCATTTTATTTTCACCGACAGTGAGGATTGTGTCACACAGAAAGTGCTTAATGCCCTGAGCGTGCAATCACAGTGAAATAGCACAGACTAGTTCGAAAACTCCCAAATAGATGACAGAATAAAAAATTCGCTAGTGATTTGAGTCCTCAGGGAGTAAAGAGAAGTTAATAGATTTCATTAATTAACTCGTTCACTGAGCCGAGTTATTGCAGTGCTGTCCCAAGATAAAAGAAACAATTCGTATCTATCGGGATTTGGGTTACGCACCGTTTTCAGATGTGAAATGTGACAAGACTGCTTCCAACTTGGTTTATGCAGAATAAAACAAAGAAACGTTTTGCCTCAAATTCGTTAATCTGAATAAGAAATGTAAATATGTTATTAAATATATGTCTAAATAATTTAAAGTCCAAACTTATATTGTGTTATAAATGTATTCTTCTCAATAGATATTGTTGATATTTTTCCTTATGTCTTTCAACTGTTTTCATTTTATACAAAAAAAGAGTAGTGTTGGTTTGTTTTTTTTTTCTCTTCATAATTAGTAATGTAAGATTTATTGAAATATTTCAATTCTATCCTAGTAACGAAAAAACATTATCAAATGATTTCAGTAAGATTTTTTCATTGCATTGTGGTTTATAAACCTTCTAGTATTTAAAAAAAATTTTTGCTCTCTGTGTTTATCTATGTTCGTGAAAACTGTGCTATGTGCTAAAAATACCATCACTGTTGCAAATCTAAACTGTAAACTAATATTATTATATACTAAAGTGATGAGCAAATTTTAGAAAAAAATAACTCTTTAATATTACACTAAGGATACGTTTCATAAAAATGTCAAACACCTTATCCACGCAATAAAGTCATTTCAGATACCCTTTTGTCATCGATCCGTAACAATTCAAGCGTTACGTGCTCTTCGCAAATTTTCCTAAAGCTTCCGTCACGAATAAAAGGGGAAGAAAAACACGATTTTTAGATCGTATCACACTTTATAAACAGTTTTAACCTAGATAGAAGGAATAATAAGATAGCATGGATCTTCGGCGGTTACATGTTTTGATAACTTCTTACGAATCAAATCACATGAAACCATACAGCCAAATCTTCTCTAACTAATAAACTCTAACTAAAAATCTTTTTTATATCTGACATTCTTCACGGAATGTCAAATATTTGTTGCAAAATAAAATGTCCTTAATATATAAAACGATGGTCGGTATGAAGATTTCACTAACATGACACAATATTCATAAACCGTAATTGCATTTTTTTATTTTGAAATACATATTATTAACGGATCTAAAGGTTTGTAACTAAATATTTCATTTAAGTATATCAATCTAAAAAAATAACAATAGGTATGTATTGGTTGGTTATAGGTAAATTTTCCAACGGAAAGCCGTCCATTGCAGCTTGATTGATAGATGGCCAAGCTTTTAAGTTACAAATATGAAATACTGAATACACACAACTTTTTACATGTTAAAAAAAATAAAAAAAAAACTTTATTTGCCGCTCGGTTATACCTGTTCGCGAGGCACTAGTCGACCGGCGACCGGCGACCCCCGAAACGGGAGCATGCGCTGCCTCACTCTGGACCCTACATAAGTACCTAACCAATTTTTTTACGAGTTTTTTAAATTTATTTAATTCCTAATTGAATAAATAATGTAGATGTTTTTGCAATAATGTATACTTGTCATACCTTACATCTGTTGTAATACATATTGATTTGTCCTCAAGATATATAGTTTTTTTTTGGTATATATTCTTTTTCTATAACGGTCAATGGGTCACAGTGAATCATTCTGTATTGGGTCACAGTGAACTGTTCATCCATTGTAACTCAACAAGCTAAGATTTATTTTACTTTATGTTTTAGGTAAAAATGGCTTGTATTGTAGTAAGAAAGACTACGATCGGAATTCATACTGAAGAACAGATAAGTAGCGCTCTAAAATTTATTTCGTCATCGTCATCAGCCTATCAGAGCCCAAAGCTGAGCAAAGGCCTCTTTCTCACATGGAGAAGATTTGAGCATTAACCATCATTCACCACGCTTGCTCAAGAAGGATTGGCGATTTCAAACTTATAATTGTGAAATTATAAGTCCAGGTTTCCTCACGATGTTTTCCTTCACCGTCTGTCAGTGATGTCTAAATACTCTTAGAAAGTACATATGACTCGAAAAAATCACATTGGTACTTGCCTGGGTCAGGATCGAACCCGCGCCCTCGAGCATGAGACCCGGGCCTTTTGACCACTAGGCCACCACTGACACTAAAACTTATTTCGGATGGCTAAAAATAAGAGCCGTTGCTAGGTCGTCGTTCAATCGCTATAATGTTGATTTGTTCTTCGATAATTTAGAAAATGTCATGTCATTATTTTGACGTAAAATACTGTCTAGAACTTAGTACAAGTAGAAATATTATAATAATATGAAAATTGATGTTTTTTAATATTTCTTTGCAATTGATTCTGTGTGCCTGGGCCGATTCACTGTCACCCGTGCAGTGATCCAAAGTGACCCGTTCCCGGGCCACAGTGGATCGTTTCTAATTTGTTTTTAAAGTGCATATACCTTGTAAATATGTATATCTAACACACGCAATGAAATGTCCCTTATTTTAGTCATTAGATATTTGCATTATCATTTAATTTCAAAGATGTATCTTTAGTCATAAACTACGGAGTAACACTTCTTTAAAAAAAAAATGATTCACTGTTACCCAGTCTCCCCTATTTTATTGTTATAGCAAGTATTTCGTTCTGGTAAAACAAAGATACTTTTTCCAATTACCTGCCTAAAGAAATCTCCCTTCTATAAAGGTCTTTAATATAAAATATCCAAGATTTATATATAAGTATGTATTAATGAAAAATATTAAAAATGAATTTATTAAATTATTATCAATGTATTTATTTAGAGCACCAGGGTTGATTTTAGTCCACTAATTTCAATTTTATATAAATATCAAAATATATAATTTGTTAAGAAATTAACTTAATGATCTGTAATAATAAATTATTATGTAAATAGGTCAAGAAAAAAGATAATTTTATCTTTTTCTCAACATAGCAAAAGTGTGCGAAGACGGAAACCATTTCTTATCAGAATACATATTAATACATACCAAAATTTTATTATAATATGGTATATTTCCTTCCTTCCAGTAATTCATCAATGAACACCAAATTGCAAAGTCTCGTCAGCGCATAGAAGAATCCTTTGATATATTGGCTCGTTCTTCGAGCCATCTCCTTCGTTGGGAGTTGGATTGTTAATCGGGCCATTTGTCACGATCACGCTTGGTATTCACTGCAAACGAACGATTCAAATTTCGCGAACAATTTCGCACGAGATCGGAGCGGTTATTGGGTGGTTGGGGTTATAACCAACTAATGCTAACACCGGAAAACTGTTCGCTTTGATTTTAGTTACTTAGATAACGAACAAAGCATTGTTATGCAAAAATAAAAAGGTCAATTAACTTAGAAGACACATCAATACAAAAGTTGTAATATGTATATAAAATAATAACGCGTAATATATCTAAACGAAATTGTCATCACCATATTAATGTTTAAAATTTTAGTATTGATTGTAGAATTCTTCATATTTAATTTATTTATATATAATTGTACCTATATATTAGGTACTAATTTTCTTTTCTAGCTGTTTTCGCAAGCGTGTTTGGCGACGTTAAATTCTGTAGAACCGCGTAAGCTCTTACTTAACTTTAATTTACGAGCAGTGCTAATACTGGTGTATTATCGTGTTGTCCTTATGTTTGCAATTTATAGCAACTATCTTTTTTGTCTTCAGGATGTGAAATATGTTTCATTCAGTTTGTTACTGTAAATTTTATTTTCAAGACGCTGGTTTTCTTTGCAAAACTTTCATATACTAGGGACTTTAGTACCAAATGATACAAAAAAGACTGACTACTAGGTACTGTTTCTGAATCAAAAACAGGAGAATCAGTACATCAGAAACAGGAACAGGAATTTGTATATTTTTTTACTTCGGTATCAGTTCTCTTAGTTCCCTAAAAGTTGTTAAATCTTAATTTAAAATATTCATTGGTATTTTTCCATTAATCGCATGATATTATTGATATTTTGAATGTGAGCTATACTAGTATACTAGAAGACCTGGCGAACTTCGTATCGCCCTATAATCAAGAAATATCTTTTACGTTTTTTTACTTATATTTTTGGAGTTTACCTGTAGTTTAGCCATAAATCTCCGTGTTTTGAAGTGCGACAGAATGATTGACATATTAGTTAGTTGTCAAATCTAATGTCAAAAAAAAACGTTTGTATGGGAAATAGAAAAGGGCTGTTTTTATGGTTTTCCCAGTAATGAATCAAGTTTTTTCAGCTTTTATACCTTCCCTGAACCTCCACGAACATTTCAAGACTAAGATAGGATAAATCCGTTCAGCTGTTCTCGAGTTTTAGCGAGACTAAGGAACAGCAATCCATTTTTATATATATAGTAGAAGAAGATTTCATATAAATGGACAGCTGTTCCTGATGGATGAAGTTAGTCACATTTGGTTTTCTAAATTTGTTAATAGGTGTTTTATTTAGCACAAGCTTTCCGCCCGCCCGCAGAGTTCGGTTATATTGCGTTTTCAAGAGAACGTTTCAAAAGTCTGGGATAAAAATTATGAATCCTATGTTCTTTCTTAAGGTCAACTCTGTCTCTGTACCAAATTACATTAAAATCCGTTCAGTCGTTTAGGCGTGACAGCGTAACAGACAGACAGAGTTACTTTCGCATTTATAATATTAGTAGGGAATAAGATAAACAAGAAAAGGTAAGTAAATAGTTTTGACTGCATTAATATATGGTTTGTAATTATTGTTAAAATAGTTAGACGATAATAAAACCCTTTTTTAATGAACATATATTTAAATCAAATATCAATGATCAACCGACAAAACTTATACGACTATTCACACACATTAAAAAATATTGTGCGTTAAAATAGACTAGGTATAACATTTACATACCTATATTCAACACGCCTTAAATTTGTAATCATACAACATACAGCTTATATAATGATACAACTTTCATCATAACTAAACTTATAAACTATTAACTTATAAACTTAGCTATCAATATAATTTTATACCAAACTAATCTTTTATTTTTACTTTAAAATTACTTAATTGGTTCTAAGTGTAACCTGTTTTTAAAAATGTTTGTCTTATCTAAACTTTTAGTTAACATGTCTGCCAGGTTACTTGTATCTGTTTTCACAATATCAATTATTTTATTTTCATATTTCTCATTTATATAGTGATACTGCACTTCAATGTGCTTTTGATTGGATCTTATTGGACAAGATCCAATGCTATTGGATCTTTGCTTGCTTTATTGACATGTAGACAGTAATCATAGTTACTTCTTACAAAACTTAATGTTTTAATAAACTAATTGAAACAATCACACCACACTCTTGGATTTTCTTTGAGATCATAAAGTGCCTTCTGCAATTTGTAACCTTGTGGTTAATTAAAATATACCTTCTTCTGACTTTACATAAGCACTTAAAAAAGCTGTTTCTACATCCATATGTTCTACAAATAAATTATTATTACAACTTTATGACAGAAATAATTTCAATGTTTGCATTTTTCCTACTGGCAAATAAGCATTATCAATATATTCATTTTGCTGAAAACCTCTCACAACTACTCTAGCTTTATACTCATAATATTACTCTTCCTTTTAAAAACCCACTTAACATCTATAACTTTCTTATCTATTGGTTTTTCAACAATTTGCCAAGTATTGTTTTTATTTAAACTATTTATTTCTGAATCCATTGTTACTTGCCACTGTTTATGATCATTGGAGCTCATCGCCTCCTCAAATGTATTTGGTACATTTGCATCAATATGATTAACATATATGTGTAACTGGATTACCATATCTAGAAACTGGAATTCTCTTTCTTTTTTTAGATTGTACAACATCCTCTATAAATAAAGATATTATCATCTAAGTTACCACTATTCAAAAGATTTTTTAAGGAATTGTTAAAATTAGGTTCATCTGCATTTACAAAATCTTCGTCACTATCATTAACTGTTTGGTCTATTTCTTGTCAGCATTGGTCAATCTCTAAATTTTGGTAATCATGGTAATAATTCTATCCCCTTTTGCCTTATAACATCTTTATTTAAATTTTCTTTGCCATTATCACAATGAAGTTTTTTAACTTTTTCATTAAATTTATTATCTACTAAATTTACAAATTCTATGAAACAATTAACAACTTCAGCTTTACTTTTAATGCAAAATATCCTTGTACATTTACTATAATCACCAATAAACGTTAGGAAATATTTCTCTCCACTACAACCATTTGTATAATGAGGACTGCTTAAATCAGTATGAATTAATTCTAAAATTTCTTTAATCTTTGTTATTTTATTCTCAAATGGTACATTATACATTTTGCTTTTAATACAATTTGAACACTTCATTTCAGTACTTTCAATCTTATCAGGTACACCCTCAATCAATTTATTATTTGTTAATTTATTTAAATATTGAAAATTTACATGACCAAGAGCTCTATGCCATTTCTCTTTTTGAGTTAAAACTGTTGGATGTACATACATATCATTCTGTGAAACAAAACATTTAATACAATACAAATTATTTATTTTATTGGCAACAACTATTAATTCCCTAGTCTCATCATAAATTTTGGCATTTTCATTTTTAGCTATTATAGTACAAGTTTTAGTTATTTTAGAAATACTCAACAAACTTTGCTTAATACCTTCAACAAAATAAACATTTTTCTAATCTACATGTTTGCGATTATAATGGTTTTGAAAATAAATTTATAGAAGCTTTTTTTTTGATGTGGTAGGAAAACTATTTTTCGTGCCGTCCAACCAGCCTTGATGGAGCCAAAAAGGATGAGTGAGACTCGAACTGGGCAGGCCCCTACTATTTTTTGTTACAGAACCTACTTTAGTATCTTTTAACATTTAAACATCTGACAGTTTGACAATAACAGGAATTTTTTAAAATCTATAGAATTACAAAAATATGTATCATTATATTTTATTATGTGATTAGTAAACTCTCTATCTAAAAGCCAATTAATTGCACAATCATTCTTACAGTCTTCCTTTTCAATAGATCCATATACCTGATTTATTTCTGGGTAACATACTTGAGCTATCCATGACTCTGATGAACAATTGTTTCAACATTCACAACTGGACTGATTGTGACCTGTGCCTCGATGACCTCTGTTGAATATACCTCGCTGACCTCTAACACTGTGTTGTCCTTGATAATTTTTCTTATGACCATTCCAGCAGCCCTTCTTTAGATGTCCAGGCTTCCCACAGACAAAACACTGACTGTGGTGTAGTTGTTTACATAATTTTGTTACTTCAATTTTACCTCTGCATATTATTTGCATAGCTGTGGACTTGGTTAGATGCATTTTGTCAAACTTCTTCATTACATATTTCAAACGCTGTTCAGCACTCACTAATGTATTCTCCTTTTCTCTTTACTTGTGAATCTTGAAATTATACTTTTACATTGAGTTTTTTCCTTGAATCACACTCTGCTACCATGTTAAAATAGTTAGATGAAAATAAAACCCTTTTTTAATGACCTCCATATATTTAAATCAAACATCAACCGACAAAACTATGATACGACTATTCACACACAGATTAAAAAATATTGGGTGCTAAAATATATTATGTATAACATTTACATATATATATATTCAACAATTATTAATCTGAAAAATAAGATTTATGTATTTGAAATTATCCTTGTTATTTTTGCTAATATGTGGCTTTAAAATATGGGAACTCTCTTCAGGACTATAATTTAAATCAACAGGTCTAAGGCCAGGGCCGAGCGTGTGGGCGGAGTCTCTGGACGCAGTCAATTTGTCAGCGGTGTCAGGCGGCGACATCACACTGCCTTGCGACTCTCACTCTCCGCCACCGCCTGATGCACTGTTACTCGTCGTGTGGTATAAAAACGACATACCAATTTACAGGTCAGTTGTAGTCAGCAATTTTTTTTTTGTATAAATTATAATGAAATTAAAATGTCAGCTAATCTAAAATATCAGCTAAAGATAAAAGTAATTAAACATGAATATTTTAAAATGTTACATTTAGTTTTGAATGGCAGTCATTAGGGTGAATTAAAATGTTAGATTGTGATAATAGCTTCAAAGGACATTGAGCTTGTTATGTTTGTAATGATCAGTGTTATTACTTATTATATAGCTAAGGTCAAAATAGGTCAATCACTATTTGTTCACTTTCACAGTACAATACTTACAGTACTTACCAAATTACTTGCGACAGACATGTTACGTTTTCTGTATTCTGTGATAATTTCTGATGAAAGTTTGTATTTTCTGAAGATTTTTTTTTATCGTAGGAATTTTATTTCTAGTGATAATATATTATTTTTAAACAATAACCTCTGATATAAAATACTACAGTTTTACTAAATATAGTTTCCTGTTTCGAGCATTTTTTATTCTCATGTGTTGCTGAAAACCCTTATATTATTCAACACCTCAAACAAGTATACCCTATTTCCATCACAACATGTTTTTCAGTTTACATGGTTTCCTGCTGTTTATTTAAACAAATTACATTTACGGAGATTTGTTTTTTACTGATAAATAAAGTAATATGCAATTTTTTCCTTATTGTTTTCTATTTTTGTTCTTTAACTTTTAGTACGTCACTAATTTTGTTCTTTAATTTTTCTTACGTCTTGTGATCCTTTGTTATGATAATAATATAATATATAATAATAATAATAATAACTTTATTGAGAAAAACACAATGCTTACACAGTAATATGTCCTAACCAATAAAAACACATGCTTACACAGTAATATATAATATAAGGTTGAGGTGCATAAGTATATATATAGATATATATGGATATATTAGTATATGTATAGATAGTATCAACTATAATTCATAACGAATCACAGGCTAACGAACCCTGCATATTTCATAGACGCTCAAACGCACATTTGTTATGCATCACATCTGCTTGATTTCAAAACCAGTTGTAATGAGACCTAATTATTTTCAAAAAAATTATAACCTCCTATTAACAGAGTTTTATATTTATACGTATACCATATTATAAACAAACAGAAGTAAATACTTATAACTTCAATTTAAATGTTAATGTAGGATGTTTTGCGATTAAATTACAGCATAGATGTAAAAATGTATTATTTTATAAAACGTTACCTACCTACTGTTATGAAATGAATGATTTTTTTTTGAAATAGGTACATTTATTTCATGCTTTTTTTCAAATATTATTTTATTTAAATATAAAGAAGCTCTGTTCGTTGAAATAAATACCTACGTCAATACACTGAATTTCTTTTCTAACAATCAAAGCATCAAAAGCTTGTGCATTTATCGAGGTCATTTTTTATTCACCACTTTAATTAAAGATTATCTCTAGCATAATCTCAAATTACAAATTCTCGACTATATAACAAAAATATTTTTAGGTTTTAGTTTCCAAAACTGTCACACTTTTAGACTTGCTATCTTGTACTTAAAATACGATAGAAAATATCATACGTACAATACTTGTATTGCGACTCAGATGTCCCGATATCTTTCCTTTTACATTTATTCCTTAATTTCTTTAATCTTATATTTACATGTCTATAGGGTATTTTGAATCATTTTCTTTTTTGCTTTTAACAAAACAATTTAATCAAATTATCAGAAAAATATTAAAATTATTAAAAACTAGAAGACCTGGCGAACTTCGTATCGCCCTATAATCAAGAAATAACTATTACGTTTTTTTATTTATATTTTTGGAGTTTACCTGTAAGCTATAAATCTTCGTGTTTTGAAGTGCGACAGAATCATTGACATATTAGTTAGTTGTCAAATCTAATGTCAAAAAAAACGTTTGTATGGGAAATAGAAAAGGGCTGTTTTTATGGTTTTCCCAGTAATTAATCAATTTCTTTCAGCTTTTATACCTGCCCTGAACCTCCACGAACATTTCAAGACTAAGATAAGATAAATCCGTTCAGCTGTTCTCGAGTTTTAGCGAGACTAAGGAACAGCAATCCATTTTTATATACATATATAGAAGAGATGATTTTATACATTTTAAGCAATTTTTTTATTATAACTTTGAATGTCTGTGGTAGTGGTCAACACATAGTCAATAATTATGAATAAATTTTTAAGGAATAAAATATTATGACGAAGTAATAAAATAGTGTGGTCTATGAAGTTTTCTCTGTAGGTATATTACTGTATAAGCTACGTTTCTATGACGGATTATGACGAATTTACATTATATTGGGAAGAACTCAGTCGAATTTGATTGATGATACTTTGGTAAATAGCTAGTTATTATAAGTACATAAAGTCTTGTATATTACTTGGTCATTACTCATTGGTACGTACTCTGTATTGTTATATAGTTCATATACTTAATATCTTCAAAAACAAGGATATTTGATTTGTTTTATAATTTGGCAATGTCATGATGTTTTTGATGATCACCCGTCTTGATCAAGCGTGGTGATTAATGCTCAAACCTTCTCCATGTGAGAAAGAGGCATTTGCTTAGCAGTGGGCTCTGATAGGCTGATGATGATGATGATGGTGATGGTTTTTCTACGTACATTGGAAAATATTTTTTTTTCGATTCTTAAGAGCTCTTGTCAAAGTGATCCTATATAAATTTCCTTAAGACCGGACAAAAGAGTTAGGTAAAGCAAAATCGCCCCCACGCACTTATAAAAGGGATTATGTGTATTACAAATATACTTAATATTTTTTCCCATCAGTTTATTTTGGGATAGATTTTAGATTATAGTGAGTTATTTTTGTAAATAAATTTTATTCAATATGGAATACATTTTTTATATGTATATAATTTTATTATTGTATTGACGAAGCAATATTACCTGTATAGCTGTAAATCTAAGGTGCCAACTTCAAAAGTTTATTAGGTATTAAGAAATTGATTATATCGGATTTATTACATATTCGTTGTTTTTAAAGAGAGAGACGCCAGCCTCGCTGACGATAATAATGTGACTTCTTTTAGTACGTTCCATGATATTTTAAAATGAAACTTCAACTGTTTTTAATGTTCCTGTATTTCTCGAAGGTTCTTCATAATCACATTATTCAATGGTCCGCACTAACTGAACTCTGAACTCTGACGTCGTGCGTCCAGTCGTCTTATTTATACCAAGATTCAAACATAGTTCTATTTCCTTTTAAACAATCTTGATTTCGTTTTACTTTTAACGATAATCATGAATACATATAAGTTTTGATAAGAATTGATGACAGCTTCAAATTATTTTCATGTCGCATCCGTTATTAAAGCTGATAGCGCCGATGTATATATTTAGTGAGGTATTATATATATACAGGGTGACTGGTGAATTACTATCAATATTTAAGGAGAATACTCGGTACATGATTCTCATTCGAATTATGTAAAAAAATAGGTACTTAATTTTTGACCAAATTTCGGTATAAATAAATAAAGTGTGGACATGTTCCAAGTGTTCCAAGTGTGGACGCGTGCGGCGGCGTGCTGATACAACACCACGCCGCCGCACGCGTGTGTGTGTGTGTATACCTAATCTGTAGGGTGTTCACACGATGCGTAATTAATTACATAACTTTTGGTTAACTTTACTTAGAAGTTTATTAATATTTATGTTATATTAATTTTTATTTTGTCATATATGATCGTCATATATCACGTCCTCAAGTATCGATAGTAATTCACCAGTCACCCTGTATATATATATATATATATATATATATATATATATATATATATATATATATATATATATATATATTTAGTGAAGTTCCTAGATCGTCTTTTTGCAGTTGTCCTTATTTGTTTTTTTATATACTCCATATTGGAAAATGTTGAGAAATTTAACAAGCAACAATTCTTTTGATTTGAGAAATCGGAGAGCGTACATTTAAAAGGAACGCAGCAAAATGAGAACGTCTACTTTTTTGACTGACTGACTTTACAAACTTAACCATCCGCCAGCCACAAATTATGAAAAAGAAGTTCTTTGGGCTTTTTATTATTTTTCCTGGTAATTATCCAAGACAAAGCAAAAGAGCAACCTTGCTAGGGGTTGGCTAGTAATTTTTTTCAATCATGTAAGGATCGTCATCAACTACACTAAAAATAACTTTCAGACCTGGTAGGTAGATCAAGGTTTTTCAAAACGAATCAAAATGTTAATTTGTAAAAAAAACTTACCTTATTTATATTTCTTAACAAGTTGTTCACAATAATCATACATCTACGTTTTACAATACATTTTCATGTAACTCAGCTAATAAAAATAACATTATAAAGTATATTATATTGCTTGAACATAACAAAAAAAGAGTAAACATTATCAGAATATGAAATTTAGTTCTTTAATAGTATTGGAGGTTAGTGAAAACTTCAGAGATTCAATCAGGTTGTACAATAAACACATTTGCTGCATATTGGTTTACACTCTTTTTATTTTATTTATTTGGTAATCCAACAGTTTTTATACATAAATTTCTATATTAACTAATACATAACATAAAATTAAAAGCAAGATAGGATTACACAGGTATCTTAAACATATTAATAACTAGAAGACAAAGTAAAATCAGCATAAAAGTAAAATTTATAGTATTAAGGTAATGTAAAGGTAAGGTTGGGAATCCAATAGGTGCGTGTTTGCATGATTGTGTGTGTGTTTGCGTGTGTGTCTTTGGGGGGGTGTGTGTATGTTTGTCATTATGAATTTTTATCTTTTTTAATTATAGCTTTTTTAAAAGCTAGTTTTGACATGCTGAACAGATCAATTTCTGAGTATTCTGAATTATATGTGTTGACCATGCGATTAAGGACAGAGTTGTGTGCATAGTTAGTGTTTAGCTCAGGCGTGTGGAATAGTGCTGTATGACGTGTGCGGCGATTAGTAACTCTTAAATACAAAGCGTTCAATAAATCGATGCAATCTATATCTCCGGTAATTATTGCATGTATGTAATTATGTAAATAAAAGCAAATTGCAATAAAAAAATAATTTTTCTTGGTATATCATTGTAAGTTTAGATTAAAAAATACACAATACTTTCAACTTATAGTGTTTAAACATCTCGAAGACATCTAAACAAAAAATAAAAATCAAACTCATACACTTATTTAGTATTTTCTCATTTATAATCTCGGAACCAAGAAATAAATAATTCTCTACAACATTTTATAGAAAATATAATAAAACACATTTAAAAAACTTTATTTTCTGATTTATCTGTAGGGTATCTATGGAATTATTATTCTAGTATAATGTTATGAGTACATTTTCGTAACGATATTCATGAATTGAGAGAAATGTCCCAACCTATTTTAGTTTTGTATCAAATGTACATACTCTCTCCAATTGGGTATTTTAAATTGTTAATGTACGTATGTATATAGATAGTGATGCCGGCCTGTAAAAAATATTGTCGGTAGCACCAGTTTTATTAAAAAGATGATGCTATTAATCTGTACTTTGTAGTTTTGTTTAAAAATTATTTAAATAGAATATTATAACAAAATTAATAACTTGTTTTGTTCTTTATTATACATTTTTGTATAACAGAGACAAAATAGCATTAGTAGCATTAATACAAAATATGATTAATTCGAGTTTTATTACCAATCACTGTTGCCCTTATTGACATTACTTAATATGTATTTAGATTTCATTTCATTAAAGGATATTGAACAATAAATATTGTTTGTTTTAAATTAGAAAACGTTTTCAAAGATTCCTGAGTCTCTTTGTCCATTGAGATTTCTAACAGAGCTTTCGTTTCAATTCGAATTTATCTGAGAGTGTATTGAGTTTCATTCAAAGGAAATATAGGTTACCTTGCAATTGCCAGTCCCTTTTGATCTTTTGTCAGTTTGAATAACTTGTCGTTGAGCAAAATAATATACATTGAAAGATGATAAATTCATTTTCGTAATTTTTCATGACAGAGATTAGGTTTCATTGACAAAACTCATTATTGTGGCCTGACTTAGCATACTATACTTACTAAGCATTTAAAATTTATTTTCATTTCATTTACAATTTGACATTTTATGTTTATATATCTGTGGGACATTCTTATTTTTGCAGCTACGACGGGCGTATAAAAGGGCCTTCTGCACACTGGGCAGATGCAACGCTGGTGGGTCGTTCCAAGTGGCACCTTTCACCGCACTCTGTACTTCGCATCCGAAATATCGTTCCAGCGGATCGGGCCCTTTATCGCTGCAGAGTTGACTTTAAAGTATCTCCAACAAGAAACTATAAGTACATGCTACACGTGATCGGTAAGAACTACGATTTATATAGTTTATAAGATCACTTTAAGACACAACTTAAAGAAGCACTTAAAACACGATTCTAACAAATACGTTCCCAAACAAATTGAGTTATAACTTAGGGTCCAGGATACAGGTAGAATTGTGACTTGGCCACGATAGCTGTAAATATACTAGAACCCAACACTATCTTTCTTAATATGTTTCTGAACACTTTAAAATGATGCAACAAAGTAAATATCTCATCGCTTATATTCTGGCTTTCACCAGAATTCAGCAGACAAGAATTCGTGATGTTTAACTTGATAAATAACCTTTTAGTTAAAAACGAATCAATCACTCGTTGAAGACCTGACGACGAGCGGGAAGATTTTATTCTGGACTTACCAATCACTGTTCCAGTAGTTTTGTTTTTGTAAAAGTTCTTTATTTCATTCATGCCGAAGGGACCTATGTCACCATATATCCATTTATATGAACAAATAAGATTAATTCTTCATTATTTTTAATAGAACCTATTAAGATCGAATATTTCCTTTATTAAAACTTATTTCAATTTAATTATTATTAAAGTAACCTTTGAAGAACATCAAAGTGATAGCGTTTTATTATTTAATCTTGTAACAGCTTTAATACATGAATAAAAATCTAGCGAGTAACATTTCATATTTTCATTTGAACGTTGTACTGGAAATAACTTAAATCTTAGAAATGGTAATAAGTTTTATAAAATAAAGTTAATATTTGAGCATATTCTATTATTATTTGTTATTTGAAACTTAACATTAATATAATCAGTATAACCTTACTTTCCACAACTCCTGTTTACAAAATATGTTGGGCAAAATGAAAATATAAACTTTTGTGTTTTATCAGCATTCTGACTGGGGTAACTACCATTTATTTTATAAATCCCACACGTAGACAGTCGTCAAGTGTTTATATGCCATCAGCAATAAAAAGGGATAGACAGTAAAATGTTCTATTATTGTTGGAGATAAAAGGACGCTTAATGGGTTTTTTATTACCCAAGAGAAATTTAAATTGTTAGTTTTGTATAAAATAATGGGGGTAATTTATGTATATAGCAGTAAATACTCAAAAATCATTATGGTATCGTATTCTGGTAAGAAGAATTAATTTTTCGATTCTATTCTAGTCAAATTAATTACTGTTAAAGATATTTTCTTCGTGATTGTATAAATATAGTCGGATTTGACTGACAAACAATATTAATAATTTATATTAATTTTGTCGGAAATACTGGTAAATATGTTTTTCATTGACAAATGGTTTAGCATACACAGTTAGCTTCTAACTTCATCAGTCTACTTTTAGATAAATTCAAGTCGTTCTACTTTATATCAAGTAAACTATCTCCGCTTAGTTCGCTATTAAGTTTATTAGTATTAAATTATTTAGAATTTTTCGAATTTAAACAAAGTCAGGTTTTTCGGATTTACTTTTCGTAGTTTATTATTCTCATGTTTATTAAAGCATTTAAACAGCGATTACTCAATTATTAATAGGTCCGAACCGTGACGGCATATCTAATATATAAAATTCTCGTGTCACGGTGTTCGAACTTGAACTCCTCCGATACGGCTCGACCGATTTTCGTGATCCTTATCGAGGATACTAACCAGGGGGAGAATCGGCCAACATCTATTTTTCATCCCCCTAAATGTTAAGGGTAGTCCACCCCAAAATTTTTGTTTTTATTTTTTAGGCAAAATTTTTTGTTTTTATTTTTTTATGACACAACCTACAAAAATACATACAACCCTAAATTTTCACCCCTCTGAGATTAACCCTTATTTTTTATTTGTTAATTAAAAACTTTAATTTTTTGGCAATTTTTATTTTTATTTTTTGATGACTTACAATAAAAAATCTCATATTACTCTAAATTTTTCACCCCTCTACGATCAACCCCTATTTTTTATTTGTTCATTACAAACTTAAAAATAAATAAGACATAATTTATTTCTTGATTGAGGCAGTACGAAGTCTGCCGGGTCAGCTAGTTTACATATAAGAATTAATCTGCGTTTTATGTCAATCATATTACATTTTTTGTTGCAACGTAATCCTTTTAAATTGATTAAATTGTTGCATCTATTTTATTCTTTTGGATTAAATTCTAAAGAAAACTTTACAAATCAAATTTTTGTTTGACTTATCGAGTCACAAAAATAAACAATTGAATTCATATTATACCTAATTTTGTATTTTAGTAAATACAGTTACTCAGTGTAAATATTAACCAAGTCGTTCGTAACGTACCATTAAATAGATTCGGTAGCTTAATTTACTGTTCAAATATTATTATATTTGTATATGAAAGGTCTCAAATTTTCTCATGATGGTTATCAATTATTTGACACCCTACAAAGGATATCCGGAGCAATTTTAATACATTTTTAATATAATGCGATTACTTAAAATCTCTTTAAAATATTGAAATTACCGTTTATTTAAATTTTTGGTCTTTTCAAATCAATCAGGTCATTGCACTGTAATTTATGTTACTGAAATATGAATGTCGAACAGAAAAGACATAAAGATAATTACAATAATTATTACTGTGGTATTGTATTTTATGTCGATTTCGTTCGTATCTATTTCAGGGTGACTGGTGAATTACTATCGATATTTAAGGAGAATACTCGGTACATGATTCTCATTCGAATTATGTAAAAAAAATAGGTACTTAATTTTTGACAAAATTTCCGTATAAATAAATAAAGTGTGGATACGTTCCAAGTGTTCAAGTGTGGAGGCGTGCGGATACAACACTACGTCGCGACACGCGTATGTGTGAGTGTGAGTGTATACCTAACATGTAGGGTGTTCACACGATGCGTAATTAATTACACAACTTTTGGTTATCTTTACTTAGAAGTTTATTAATATTTATTTTGGTGAGATTTCAATACTTTTTTTTAAGAAATCGTACATACAATCGTACTATACAGCCGTACAATGCATAACTTACAGCATGAAACATACAGCTACCATCTGATGGCATAGGAATTACCCTATGTGGTATATCTCCGCCAGCCACCGAAAGATGTACAATTTCCATCGTTGGTAAATGAATAGTAGAAAAGAAATAGAGTGAATTTGTGCTTTTAACACACACAAGTAATCAATCAATAAGCAATATCAAAATTAATCCTTTAGCAAGTCAAATCAGTGACCCATTTAATCGTAATCGTAACCATATATAAGATATCAAGACATAAGTGTAAAAAGAAATAGAAAGAAATGACCATCGATTCCTTATCGACTTTCATTCATATACAGGGTGACTGGTGAATTACTATCAATATTTAGGGAGCATACTCGGTACATGATTCTCATTCGAATTATGTAAAAAAATAGGTACTTAATTTTTGACCAAATTTCCGTATAAATAAATAAAGTGCGGACACGTTCCAAGTGTTCCAAGTGTGGACGCGTACGGTGGCGTGCTGACACAACACCACGCCTTCGCACGCGCGTGTGTGTGTGTGTGTATACTTAATCTGTAGGGTGTTCACACGATGCGTAATTAATTACATAACTTTTGGTTAACTTTACTTAGAAGTTTATTAATATTTATGTTATATTAATTTTTATTTTGTCATATATGATCGTCAAATATCACGTCCTCAAATATCGATAGTAATTCACCAGTCACCCTGTATATATAAAAATGGATTGCAGTTCCTTAGTCTCGCTAAAACTCGAAAACGGCTGAACGGATTTATCTTATCTTAGTCTTGAAATGTTCGTGAAGGTTCAGGAAAGGTATAAAAGCTGAAAAAAAAATTAATTTCCGGGCAAACCCTAAAAACAGCGCTTTTCTATTTCCCATACAAACTGGTTTTTTGACATTAGATTTGACAACTAACTAATATGTCAATCATTCTGTCGCACTTTAGAACACGGATATTTATGGCTTAAAAGTAAACTCCAAAAAAATAATTAAGAAATAATTTATTTCTTGATTGAGGCAGTACGAAGTCTGCCGGGTCAGCTAGTTTATTTATACAATATTAGTCAAATTTATTTACTTACATAAAATAGAAATATTTTCTTGATATTACACTATTATTATATATTTTTTTCATAAACGATTATTGAATTTATATATATGCTTTAATTTAAAATATTATTTACTCAACAAAACAGTATATAAACTACCGGCATGTTCAGTATCAGTTGCGTTACCAACGTCACCTGGGCCAGATGTTCAACGAATTTATGTATTGGAATATAGGAACGAAGCCAAACGATAGCGGTTTATAAATCTTGCCAATTACATCATAGAAACTCCATGTCCATAGTTAACGTTTCAAGTGATCACATAAGTGTTATTATCGCATACATAATGTCTAGCGAGAGAGCCATTAAAAAAAATAACTGAATTTTTTTTACCTAATACTAGCTTTTTTCCTCGGTCTTGCTTCTTAATCATATTTTTTGGAAGAAAAATTAACGTAGGTATATTTAGTTAGAGTCCACATTAACATCGAATTTCATACAAATCGACACAATAGGTCCTGGCTATTTGATAACACATAAATTATGATAATGGTATTTATAAACTTATGAATTTGTATTAGATTAAGCGTTACGAACATAAAATCTAACCTAAGCCCTAGTACATTTAAATCCCTCTATTCAGTGATCTTAATCGATACTTGTGTGTCAACATACGTGGCAATTTGAATGCTTTGATAAATTCTCTTCTATATCTTCTATATCTGATTAAAATTGCATATTAATTGCCCCAAATTAGATCCTGTATTAGTTATCTTCTATCAGTCGTTACATAAATAAAGAAAGTTATTATTAAGATAAATGTATATACTTTCATATCACTTTATTATATTAATGTTATTGTTGTTTTGCAAATGTGCTTCGAAATGGGTCGTGATTCGGTTTTAACTAAAACCACAGGCATATATCACATGAATAGAATATAATTTGTTCTAGCAGCTTTACAGTTTTAATACATTTAACTATACAAAGCTTTTGTTTATAAAACAGTGTTCATGAATTTTATTGTAAGTTTTACACACATTTTAATCTGTTGCAACTATTTGTTAATTATTTTTATTATGAAATAAAGTAATATTGTAGTATATAAAATGTCAGGCAATTTCATTTATGTTATTCGTATAAATTCAAAGCATTTTTCGTTTACATATAACAACTCTGTTGTTAGAAAGGACTGATGAAGTAAAAGGTTGCTTATGAGTGCATTTTTAGATGAAATTAAACATCATTAGAACTATTTCAAATGTTTAAAAGAAGTATTGTATTATCAAATACAATATGTACGTACAATAAAAATTATTAACAACTGAGCTCATTTAAAACGACCCAAGTATATGTGCGGATAAAATTAACATGACTCCGTTATAAGCCTAAACGAGTACAATCATAAAGTTTTGAGAGAAAATTTACAAAATATGTTATATCATTTTTTTAATGAAAAATGAGAGAGTTGGCAGAGCCTTTCAAATTATCTTTTAAAATAAATAATACAAGTATTTAAAATTCTAATTAAACATTGCGTGTAATGAAAAACTGTGAGAGTGATTATCATTTTAATAAGCAATATGAGCTCAATAGAATATAAAAAGTTTTTGTATAAGTACAATGTACATTTTATGAAATATGATATGAATTTTTTGAATTTTCTGCGAATAGTCTTAAATTTTTACAATAATGCTTATGAGAAGGGTTGTCTTATTAATAACATATTCAGTTACATTTGAATATCATTTTGTTCTATCTAACAAATTTTAGTCCAAACATTGAACAGAGCAATGAAAGAGAATTAAATATTTAAAAACTCGATTCAACTATAGCATACCAAAGTGAAAAATATTAGTTGATCGAGTTGCATCCAGACGGCTGGTTGGGATCAAAAAGAAGTTTAACATAGCTATTCAATTAAACTGACATTATTAAGGCATGGACATGAGTTTTTCTGGCATTGTCTAGTATTTTTGGTTAATTTTTTTTTATTTTGATCATAACAATATAGTAAACTAAACTAACGAGGTTAATGATAATGTTCTATATCGTCAAAACTGATCAAACACGTAATTGGTTCATGACAATTTTGATCTAATCAAAGCAAGACACAATAATTTAATCACGATCTAATACCATCCCGTAATTATGCAATTAATTATAAACTAAATATTTTTTATATTGATTTGAATTATGTTATATATAAATAAGAACACAATTTACTTATTAATTAGTTGATATGCTCTATGAATATACACTTTAAAAAGAAATTAATTAAACTTCTCGAAGTTTATGTTAAACTTATGTTCTTTCACCTTATTCACATTCACAATTAACTCAAGAAGTAAATATCTTTCTACGAAGTAGATATCTCTTTCCTTTCATATTAAATTCAACTAACTCTGGTTTAGCCACAAGAGACAGCAATTGTCAATTTTCTTTGAGTAATATAAATTTGAGATTTCATGTATAACAATGTGAATGGTAATAAAAAAAAATTGAAAGAAATCATTCCTCTTCACTTAGAATTTTGGAACAAAGTTTTGAGTTATAATTTCATGACTTTTTCTTTCATAAAATACAGAGTCATAACAATTTAGATAAAATACGGTCACATGATCTGGCGTCCAGCCAATTTGTGATTTATTATTTGTTATCTATGCCAATACCTGCTATATTTATCTAAGCGCACGGTAGTGCGCCGGCCAAGTTCCACAGGCCGGCGCATGCCGTGCACTATATTTACACGAACCGTTTCGACCCACTTTTGACCCCCCTGTAGCTCAGTACCTATTGCAAGTACAGAGATAAAATTTTACCTACGTAATCATATACTAGTATTAAAGCAGTATGCCAAATTTCATAGATAAAGCTTTAGTAGATCCTGAAATATGACCCTGTGAAAATAGCTAATTTTGGCACTGACTCACTGACAGGTAATCAAAACCTTTATATAGGCGCTCAGCTCAGCACAATAAAATACATAATAATGAAATATTAATAATTAATAATATGAGTACATCTATCAATCGGTGATAAATGAAACTAAAAAATTAAAAATAAATATAGTTTAAAAAAAACTAAAAAACACGCTCCAATGATGAAAGAAACCGCGTGGAAACTAATTTAACCTTTTACAACCTTGGAAATCAATTTAATTTAAATTGTTTAAAATAAACAACAAATGGTATTATTGAAAAAAAAGCGTGGGGCGCTTCTCAAGAAGTGATATATGAAGCTCCCCACGCTTTTTTTCACAAGAATAGCATTTATTGTTTGTTAATTTATTTTTAAATTAATATTATTGTGAAAAACGTGTGGGGCGCTTCTTAAGAACTGATATATATATAAGGGATATAAAATATTGTCATGTATACATAATGCACACTATATAACTTAATTAAATATTGCTTACCTAAAAAATCAGGTTTCTATTGTTATAAATTACTTTCGATAGATGGCGCTAGCGGTATAATTGAATCGCAATATTGTTTTGTCTGCAGTATATATGAATGAAAGTCGATAAGGAATCGATGGTCATTTCTTTCTATTTCTTTCTACACTTATGTCTTGATATCTTATATATGGTTACGATTACGATTAAATGGATCACTGATTTGACTTGCTAAAGGATTAATTTTGATATTGCTTATTGATTGATTACTTGTGTGTGTTAAAAGCACAAATTCACTCTATTTCTTTTCTACTATTCATTTACCAACGATGGAAATTGTGCCTCTTTTGGTGGTTGGCGGAGATATACCACATAGGGTAATTTCTATGCCATCAGATGGTAGCTGTATGTTTCATGCTGTAAGTTATGCATTGTACGGCTGTATAGTACGATTGTATGTACGATTTCTTGAAAAAAAGTATTGAAATCTCACCAAAAACATGCCTGTTAAAAAGGGGGCCAAGTTCCAATCGGCTAATTGTTTGCCTAAAAAAGGGGTGAAATCCAATCTAATGCCAAGTTAAGATGCACTTTGAAATCGATCATAATCATCTTCATCAACAGCATGATCCACTGGTAAACATTTGCCATTCCCAAGACTCGCCACCACACCCAGTCCTCTGCCTTCCACATCCAGCCACTACCCGTCACCTTATTCACGTCAACGGTCCATCTGGCCGAAATTCACTTTACCATACACCCAACTTAAAATATGGTATAGTTGTGAAAATACGTAGGTGTTTGGTTAAAAATATATAAAAGTATAATACTTCTAAATTTGAACTTGGCAGGTTAATTTAATTATTTAAATTATATAATATCTAAATTATACAAATATAAATAATTATATATGTGAGAGCGAGGGGATCCTCGTGGAAGAGACCAAGAGTCTAGTACCTTGAAAGGCTTTCGGGTCCGGGCGTTTAGTATATCGGCGACGTAGCACGGGTTTCCATTTTAAAGAAAAGAGGGTCTTTACTTATAATGTTACTCGTTTATTGCTTAACAAATTCCCACAATGACTCAAGAATTGTTTAGCAGAGATTCTACCAGAGTGACCCCTAAGAGCGACCAATGTAGAATTAATTCAGTATGATTATGCTCGGCCTTTTATATGGTAGATTCTGTTTTACAATTGTAGGTACTTGAACAAAAATAATCACCTGATATTTTGTTAAGACTATTTACATTGATGAAGTGGGTAATTTGAAAACATTTACAATGGTTTCTTAGAACAATTATTAAAACTTAAACGAATTCGCGGAAAGGCTTATTTTCTTGGTATGACGAATCTCCCGGCGCGACACGGCCATACTGACGGTTGGTGCGTGCTCAGCGCCAACGTCTCGCTATCATGAGGAGTTGAGATCCAATCAGAGATGCATCAAATCTGAAATTATTATTATTTTAATTACTTTTGTAGTTGCAGAATTTTGTTGATGTCGTGATGTGCATACGCTACACGTGTCATGTCATCTTTTTGTAGATTTTGTTTTTTTTTTTTTTGTAGATGTGATGAGCATACACTACACGTGTCATGCCATCTTTTTGTAGATTTTGTTTTTTTTTTGTAGATGTGATGAGCATACACTACACGTATCATGCCATCGGTTTGTAGATTTAGTTTTTTTTTGTTTTTTTTTGTTTTTGTAGATGTGATGAGCATACACTACACGTGTCATGCCATCGTGTTAGCAGAATTTCGTAGATGTGATGTGCATACACTACACGTGTTATGCCATCGGTTTGTAGAATTTTGTAGATTTTGTTTTCGGTGCTATTCATAAGCTTGTTGTCATCACACTTATCAATATGCGACACTGCCATCCGTTTGTGTGGGTTAGCAACCTTTTCTGGTCATCTCCTGTAACATAAGTATAGCGATCATTATCAAAAAATAAATTAAAAATCTCGTAGGGTTTACTAGATTTTATGAGATCCAATCCCTTACTGTTTTAAAACATAAACGGATATTGCAAGTTCTTACAATCGAGTGACTACAAGACTCATGAATACTTAAGGCATCCTACGTTATTTAAAGATACAACAAATCCGTGGTTAGCTAAAGGGTAGCACATGATTAGCATAAAGGTGTAACACTCCAGATCTACGGTGTTTACATGTCTCCTCACGGTTCCACAAGGCGTTCCTTCGTTATTTTATGGTTCTCTTATGGATTCATCAAGGACCTGTGGTTAGCTCAAGGATAGTACGTAATTAGCTCAGAGGTACCACTCTTTGGTGTATACGTGTCTTCTTACGACTTCACAAGGCATGCCTACAGAATCTCATGATTCTCTTACGGATACATCAAGGACCTGTGGTTAGCTCAAGGATAGCACGTGATTAGCTCAGAGGTACCACTCTTTGGTGTATACGTGTCTTCTCACGGCTTCACAAGACATGCCTACAGAATCTCATGGTTCTCATATGGATACGAGGTTAGCTTGAAGGTAACACGTGATTAGCTCAGAGGTAACACTCCAGATCTGTGATGTACACTTGACTTCTGATAGCTCAGCAAGGCGTCCCTACAAAATCTGATGGTTCACAATTCACATACGGATACATCATGGTTATGAGGTCAGCTTATTATTAGATTATTATTATTAGAGTATTAACACATGTTAAACTCAGAGGTACCATTCTCTGAATTTCGTATACCACAATAGACGGTTATCGCGTCCGATCCCCATTTGCTCGGCTAGTACCTGACTATACGGCAAAAATATTAATTCCAAAACTATCACAGAAAGTTTTATTCTCTCCTATCAACTTACTACCTCCTCAACGATTATTTCTTTTGGTGTATCGAAACAACCAAGTAAATGCATCACTTGTTCTAAAGTTGCCAAAATACTATAGTGGCTTTTGTCTATGCACAATATAGTAACACGTATTTATCTATTTATTTATTATCTCAATTTTGTACAACAATAAAGTATTATTTTTATACCGTATTCATCTATAAATAAATTCAACAGTTTTTAATCCTTCTTCAATCATTTATTAGACGATTAATTTTCTAGACCAAGCTAAATGATACTACATCTCTTTACACTTTATTTCGATCTGGCAAAAGGTTTAACAATCGATTTTTTTTTATCTGGTAAATTAATTTTGAGCCTTTAGATAGTTAAAAAATTGCTATTAAAATTTCAGCTATATTAAAATATTTTGAAATTATTTTTTTTTTACTTCAACATTGCCGTTGGGAACCGTTTAAACAACAATAAAAATATCTGGCAATAATAAATTTATGTTGTGAATAGTTCAATAAAAATAATAATAATAATAAAAAACCTTTTTAAAATGATTTGAAATAATAATTCGTTTACCTGCACAAGTACGATGCGCACTGATGAACGCAACCACTACCGTCAGCCAGATAGCCCGTATGACGTGAGTGTGAGAGATAGCATATCTAAAAACTAGCCTACCTGAAATTCTTGTTCAAAAACGTTGCTAGCTCTTTGAATATATTTGACATAGACATGATTAGTTTAGGATTATGTGTTCCTGTTATTATTTTGTATTAGGTGTACAACTTTGCTTCCGCCGTTTTTTTCCGAAATTCGAGGCTTTATTGTAAAAAACTGGTTATACATTTATGATTCAAAGTATTGTCCATCGCTGGCCACTACTTTCTCCCATCTTTCGGGCAGCATACGAATCCCGTGTTGAAAAAACTGGTCATCTTTTGAAGCGATCCACAAATAGATCCAATTTTTAACTTCTTCATAAGACCGGAAGTGCTGGTCAGCCAGGCCGTGTGCCATTGATCGAAACAAGTGATAGTCCGAGGGAGCAACGTCTGGAGAATACAGCGGGTGGGGTAGGACTTCCCATTTCAACGTTTCCAAGTATGTCTTGACCACTTTCGCAACATGGGGTCGAGCATTGTCGTGCTGTAAAATCACTTTATCATGTATCTCGTTGTATTGCGGCCGTTTGTCTTTCAATGCTCAGCTCAAACGCATTAATTGCGTTCGATAACTATCGCCTGTGATTGTTTCAGTCGGTTTTAACAACTCATAATGCACTACGCCGAGCTGGTCCTACCAAATATAGAGCATACCTTGGAACCGTGAATATTCGGTTTGGCCGTCGACGTGGAAGCATGGCCGGGATATCCCCATAATTTTCTGCGCTTGGGATTAACGCAATGAACCCATTTTTCGTCCCCAGTCACAATGCGATGCAGAAATCCTTTCCGTCTTTGCCTTGCAAGCAGCTATTCACAAGCAAACAAACGCCGTTCAACATCTCTCGGCTTCAACTCGTACGGCACCCAATTTCCTTGTTTTTGAATCATTCCCATGACTTTCAGGCGCTTTGAAATGGCTTGTTGCGTCACTCCCAATGATCCTGCCAATTCTTGTTGCGTTTGACACGAGTCTTGTTCAAGTAATGCCTCCAATTCTGCATTTTCATAAACCTTCTCTCTTCCACCGCCATGCCGGTCTTCGACGTCAAAATCACCGTTCTTGAAGCGTTGAAACCACTCTTGGCACGTTCTTTTACTAATAGCAGCCTCACCATAGGTATTTGAGAGCATTCGATGAGCCTCAGCCGCAGATTTCTTCATATTAAAGCAGAAAATTAAAACCTCCCGCAAATGACGAGAATTTGGCTCGTAAGGTGACATGTTTAATCGAGAATAACTTTATGATGCAGACACAAATCGACTAATATTTCGATGGCGTTATGTTTACAAATGCCTAAGCTTATTGTATGACATCTACGATCTATTTATTTCGACTACCAATTGCCGCTACGACCATCTATTGCAAAACGGCGGAAGCAAAGTTGTACACCTATGTAGTTTACCAGCAACGGACATTTAGACAACTTCAAACGGTGATGAGTGTTGTATATGGGATGCAACCGGAATTGTTCTGAAACTGATAAAATATGGATTAGACAATCTTTTTATAGAAGTGCGAATAAGACTTATTTTCTTTTTAATCAATAGGATTCGTTTATTTTAAAGAATATTTTCCTCAATCCAACATGTTAAGACATTACTGGAAAGCAGTTGACACAACAGAACATTGTTGTGGTCCCACAATGGGATACTCTATGGCTTTCTTGAGGAACTCGTCTCTTAGAGAGCAGTCAGTATTAGAACGCTCCTCAATAGCTTGGTCCATGATTAGATTTAAGGCGTGATCTCTTCTCAATTCTATTGTTAAACACGCGAAGTATCGGGTCATAATATTCACCACGGATTCTTTGAAATGAATAGGATTCCGAATAAAGAAGTAAGCATTCTGTAGTCTAACACATTTCCTATATTCAACACATGAATCTAATTCTTTTAAAGAAAACCTATTAAAAGGCGAATAGATTGAAAGAGAATCTACTTCGTAATTAGATCCTTTCGAAGAGTTAAAGTCTGGTAGTATTTTCAATTTTTATCATAAAAGAAATGAGTCCTTTAAAGACGATTGAAGCTCCTACAAATGCTCACTATTCTCAGCATCAGTGGTTCGTATGCTCATATGAGCAACAGCATGCTGATGGTTCTTTTAGTAATTAGGACCTGAATTAGTACTACCTCGTAACCAAGAGATCAGTATCAGTAGGTTGGAGGTTAGAAATAAAGGAACGTCAAGCCAACATTTGACTTGGGTGTATTCGGAATGTGCGCTGGCAATATGAAGATATTGACAAGCTGTCGACGTAAAGACGTGGTACGGACTTCACCACGTTCCTAGGGTTAATCCATTTGCATCCGCGTGGTGTCTGATTATTTAGAGTTGATTATTTTATAACCGTGATCCTAATAAATTAGTGTGGAATAGAAGCCGTATTTGTTAATTAAAGATGAATCCAGACGAACGCCCCCTCTCTTGCCTGTTAAGTATACAGTTCTATAAGATCGTTTTATCTAAGTATGGAGAGAACAGGCACAGCCGTTAAGAAGTTTATTATGATTTTACAAGCCATCTTGTGACCTGAGTTTCAATTTTCACCTTTGGTTAAAGCTAAAGAGGTGTCGTGAACACTAGAAAAATTGGAAATGAATTTTTGTAATACACCCTGCAAAACCGTTCAATAGTTTTTCTTGGTTAATGATTCTGGGAATAGGTGATTTTATAAAATTTTAAGGCTTTGTGGAGTAGATAAATATTTAAATCATTATAAATAATTATTACTAACACTAATTTTAGTTTTAGACATCTTTATCTGAAGCGTGTTCTAATTTTAGAACAGTATGTACAAATGGGCTTCTTTGTCACCTCGTACGATACGAGTACATATTTACAATTCGCATTATTGTAGAAATAACAATCTCCTTAGGAGCGACATGGTTTTGGATCTATTGCAAAATGAGCTAGACCTAATCGAAAGGTCTTTGTTTGAAGGGAAACGGGAGGTCCGTTTTGGACTCGTAATAGCAGCCACAGAAATTATTATAGATACGGTGAGAGTACTTAACTTTTGTCACTTGCATTTCCAATAACTCGTGCAGAGTTGTATGTCGAACCAGGCGATTTCATGTAGACGATCCGGCGGTTGAATGTGAAGCGTGAGACGTCCTCGCTTCTGATGTGAGAGCGAGGGGATCCTCGTGGAAGAGACCAAGAGTCTAGTACCTTGAAAGGCTTTCGGGTCCGGGCGTTTAGTATATCGGCGACGTAGCACGGGTTTCCATTTTAAAGAAAAGAGGGTCTTTACTTATAATGTTTACTCGTTTATTGCTTAACAAATTCCCACAATGACTCAAGAATTGTTTAGCAGAGATTCTACCAGAGTGACCCCTAAGAGCGACCAATGTAGAATTAATTCAGTATGATTATGCTCGGCCTTTTATATGGTAGATTCTGTTTTACAATTGTAGGTACTTGAACAAAAATAATCACCTGATATTTTGTTAAGACTATTTACATTGATGAAGTGGGTAATTTGAAAACATTTACAATGGTTTCTTAGAACAATTATTAAAACTTAAACGAATTCGCGGAAAGGCTTATTTTCTTGGTATGACGAATCTCCCGGCGCGACATATAAATAATAAATTAATGATACAATTAATTAAGTGTTACGTACAGCACAAAAACCTGCCAATGTATGGTAAAGTGAATTTCGGCCAGATGGACCGTTGACGTGAATAAGGTGGCGGGTAGTGGCTGGATGTGGAAGGCAGAGGACTGGGTGTGGTGGCGAGTCTTGGGAATGGCAAATGTTTACCAGTGGATCATGCTGTTGATGAAGATGATTATGATCGATTTCAAAGTGCATCTTAACTTGGCATTAGATTGGATTTCACCCCTTTTTTAGGCAAACAATTAGCCGATTGGAACTTGGCCCCCTTTTTAACAGGCATGTTTTTGGTGAGATCTATATTAATCCTTTTGTTCAAAGGTTACCGCAAATCAAAAAAAAAATATCTTAAAACACAAAAAATTACGTAATAGAAATATGTATACTTAAATAACTTGTTTGAGTGCTTCAGAGAGAATGGAATAAATGATTTATAACTAACTTATAAGTAGCAAATGAAAAGTTCTTACTTTTGAATATTGAATAGTATTTCACTGAAATATAAGTTGTGAATAGAAATTGCAAATTTAGACCTAGTTATTATGAGTAGCCGAAGGATAATTTTACAGATTGCATTGCTCAAAAGAAAATTATCTAAACTGTATTAGAATTACGAATTACGGATTTACGGATGTACGCATATTTGGATGTACATATGGACCTGATGACGTCTAGCTATTTGTTGCTATTTCAGGCAAATATTTACAAAAGGATCATGGCAAAATAGTTGTATTTTATATATAACTAGTAAACCCGGCGAACTCCGTTTCGCCGCCAGAAGGCTTTTATATAACATTTCGTTTGGTGATGGAAGATTTTTTTTTTGTTTTATATTTGAAAAGGAAAATTTTTATTTCATTTCACAACAGTAATGAATTCATTTCGATTACAAAAATGAAGTGTTGTTTAGTTGAACTTCTCTAAGTAAATGAGTGTGAATCCAAAGTAGATACCGAATCGAAACGTTGTACGTATCCGCAAATCATCTTTTTCATTGAAGTGCTCCTTCGTAAACCACAATTTTGTTTTTTGGTATAACGTTAACACAAATAAAGCAGATGGTTTCCCAACTATAACTGCCCATGCAAAATACAATGATTTTCTTAATTTATCCCGCAAATACTAAATGGTTTTAAGAGTTTAAACTACACACACAATACCGGTTTGTCACATGAAATTAACTGAGCAGAGAACAATGAGTAGCTGTCAAACAATGTATCATGGCATCATCTACTTAAAATATTGATTTGGCGCTGTATGTGACAAAAGATTTTCCCCTTTTTCTGTCTAATTTTTTTATTATATATTGTTGAATGCAAGACCGTGGAAATTAGTTGGTTCGTTCTGAAGTTATAGCGTCATAATGGAAAACCGGACTTATTTTTATATAGTAGATCTCTTACAAATATCTAATTGTCATCATTACGTCATTACATATCTGTCATTATACGTCAATTACATAGCTGTCAATTGTGTTTCGTAATTCCACGTTTTATAGTAACTGACGTTTCATGTCAAGTCCCACGGGAATGTTTTCTAACGGGATAAGAAGTATCCTATTGCAATTTCCTGGTTCTAAACTACCTCCCTGCCAATTTTCAGCTAAATCTGTTCAGCCGTTCTTGAGTTATACCTTAGTGGAGTAACTAACACGACTTTCTTTTATATATAAAGATAACATGACATATACAAAATAAATTGCAGGCAGATAGTAAATATTTACGATTTAAATCTATCGTTTTCATTCAAAAAAATCCCATAGTTCGCACAACAATTATTAATAAAATGAAAACTAAAAAAAGCCTCTTTATTTCGTGCTCCATGTGGAGCACAAAAGAAAGTATAAGTACTAAAAGGAAGATAATTATTAATTAATTTATTTTTATTTTTTTCTAACAATCTTATTATTATTTATTATTATTATAGTAATAAAAAAAATATATAAACATTTTTTAACTACATTCTGTTAAAATGAAACCGTTGTCACGAAACCATATGAATAAGTTTTTATTTTGACCTCTTGACTTGTTGAGACCTCTATTTTATATTAAAATTTGACAATTTACTTTTTTTCATCTAGATTAGGTTATTACCACACTAGGTTAAGTTGAAATCAATAATCTAACTACTAATACAATAAAATCAAGCTAAATGAAATTAATATTTTCGGATTTTACTTCGCATATTTATTTTTGACTAGAAGACCTGGCCAACTTCGTATCGCCCTATAATCAAGAAATATCTATTACGTTTTTTTATTTATATTTTTGGAGTTTACCTGTAAGCCATAAATCTCTGTGTTTTGAAGTGCGACAGAATGATTGACATATTAGTTAGTTGTCAAATGTAATGTCAAAAAAAACGTTTGTATGGGAAATAGAAAGGGGCTGTTTTTATGGTTTTCCCAGTAATGAATCAATTTTTTTCAGCTTTTATACCTTCCCTGAACCTCCACGAATATTTCAAGACTAAGATAAGATAAATCCGTTCAGCTGTTCTCGAGTTTTAGCGAGACTAAGGAACACATTTTTATATATATAGAATAAGCAATCCATTTATATATATAGAAGATTATAAACTATATACATACTCCCGACGTTTCGTTTTTCGTTTCGTTTCGACGACATCTCGTCTGCCCGTCATCACGGTTGCTGAAAAGAAGCCGAAACGTCGGGAGTATGTAGTTTATAATCAAAAATAAATACGCGAAGTAAAACCCGAAAATATTAGTTTAATTAAAAAGAGTCCTCGCGAAAAGCTTACATCTCGTTATAATCAAGCTATTTACGATACTACGGATATTCAGCTGAATATTGATAAAGCTAGACGCATCACGCAATCACCTCCAGTATTTTCACCACGTGTGCAGGTTGTGTTCTTGCGGAAGAAAACCCTATAACTATGTATGATTAATTAAAGGCGTGTAATTTCGACCTCAAATTCCTATATTTCTAAATTTTATGATATTTCTTTTAGACTTTTAGCATGTCTTTCATTAAAATAAATATTATTAGTTGATCAAACTTTCTTTGTTCTTTGTGTGCTCGAATTTTTAAATATCATTGATGTGAAGAATACAAAATTGTTTGGTGTACCCCTTACCCTTCAAGAACGCACGGCCCCTACCCCGCACGCGAGGAATCACATACGTGGTTTGTCTTTACTCATCAAAGTGTAAGTTTTTTTTTTAATTTAGTCGAATCTAAATTTTCAAACGAACTTTTTAGGAATACCTTTAAAACTCGGTTACTTCTTTACACTATGTTTTACTAACAAATAGATTGTTCAGGAAATTGCATAGAAATAATGTCATCTATAATAATTATATGTGATCTTACTGCCGGTATCGTCCAAAAACTGTTCAATAGTATTATATTTCAATTACGTTTCAATGTGAAGAGCGATATAAAATTGTCAACAAAATTTAATCTTATTCATTCTGAATTAATGTTACAACAAACACATATTGCGTATGCAGAAAGAAAATAAATATGTATTTCAACCGATTACTTTGTTCAGGTTGAACTATTGTATATTGAATGTTGTATATTGTATGTTGAACTATAGTATTTTATACAGTTGGTAGATGGCATCTATCGAAAAAATTTTAAAGAAAAAAACTATTTAATATCTGTTCACTTAGAAACTTCTGTTAGTAAGAATCATAAATAAATTAATGAGATGAGATAAAATCAACTTTAGAATTATATAACTTCTAATATTTCGGTTATGAAGTTATATAAAATTGAGATCAGGTAATAAAAAGTTATTAATTCAGATCCTTTATGATTTTAGTAAATCCATAACCAAATGCCACAGTAATACATATCTAATATGTATTAATGTATATTAAACCAACATTTGTATTTTGATATTTTACAAAATTACCAATTTCAAAGTAAGAAAATAATAGGTGGAATATTTTTTTGTCATTTTAATGTGTACAATTGTAAACATTATAACGAAGACTAACAAAAAGATACTTCCGAATCCCCTGAAATCAGTCTAGTTACTGTAAAGTAGTCGATATTTATTAAAATTTAGAATAATTAAGTTAATCCAAAAACTACAGTTTTACTTACATGTAAAAAAACATACAATAAAAAACAAGGAATAAGAATACTTAAATCAAGTTTATTTAATTTTACAAAGATATAGAAAAAAACATATGACCTAATCATCAAAGAAAAAGCTATTCTTATAAACACGAAAGGCTTAATCTAATGTCGTAATACAAAATCACTCACATGCATTTAAATAATAAGCAACAAATACATATATGTATGCTGGTCTGGGCTGTTCATAATATAGGAACATTATGTATGTAGAATTAATAATGTAATATTATGAGATCTAAGATTTCTTATTTTTGAAAAAATTCATATCGAATAACTTTAATTCAAAATAATGTTCAAAGATGTCACGACTAATACCACCAAGCGTAGACCATAACATATATCAATTTAATTCTACATTCCCCACTTAATAACAAAGACGTTATATTGAATGCTAGAGTTGGGTGTTTGGAGATGAAAAAAAATCTATTTAAAATCTAAACACTCTGAGATTCAAGAGGTATTTCAAAACAGCTATTATTGCAAAAGTAACATAGAGGGAGATCACAATAAACTAGACATTCAGTAGAGGGTGTTCAAAATTCAAAAAAATTGTGCAAGGGAACATTGAATACCTTATCATACAATAGCACACTCATAGAGTGTGTGAATTTTATAACCCCTTTTACTTTAATGAGGACCCCAACTTCCGTGTTCAGTGATTTCGTGAAGCACTGTCACAAATAAATGGGGAGTTGTGAAGTGTATGTTATATAGAGAAATATGATAGAGATAAGTAATATTTTATGAACTGCTTCATGCTGTTTAAATTTATTTCTCCAGTGGTAATGTCGACAGAGTACTTAAGTTATACCTAAATTAACCGTCTAATGTTTTTTTTTAAATTTGAGATTAATATATCTTAGAAGTAGCAATACAATATTTTAATATTTGTTAACTTCATATTTTAATCTAAATAAAAGGCAAATCAGAAACAAGTACACAACAACATTTATAACACAAAGTTTGTAAGCTCGATTCGTGTACTTCAAATCTGTGTGAAAACGAAAACATTTTAAAACATAATTCATAATTTCCCAAGTGAAAATGCTATCTCAAAAATCACAATAACGATGATGAGATTGCTTTGGGTCGAAAGTAATTTGTGTCTGGGACGACTCTAGAAGGCTTTTATTTTAGCGATATACGGTCCGGGGAAAAAAGTTTAATGTAGGGTAACTCAATTATGGAGTCCCCACCTTGTGTGTCCCAAATTTATCACCGAAGATCTTTTCTTCAACAAAAGCAGAATTTTATACATATTTATTAAAACATATCGACTATTATGTATACATAATATACAATTTGGCAATATTTCACATTCTTTAATTTAAAGATGGTAAGTCGACTTCAAGAATTCAGCCAAGTTGATATTATTCATTGAAAAGTTTCTCTTTTCTTCTTCAAAGGTCTTTGTGAAAACTTAATGGAATATAAATTTAAAACTGGTCAGGAAAGGAACGTGCGAATTGTGTTGGTGGTAACCTTCTATATTAAAATACAGTTGTTGGTTATCAACTATTTTTTTTTAGAAGATTAGGAATATGATAACAAAATACTTTTATTATTTTAAATTCTAAGTTCAACTGAAAGAGAAACTTATGTACAATTATTTCTAATCTTATATTAACAGAAAATTATCAGTAATTTAAAACGCAAAAATAAATAATTGAACTTTTTTATATGGACGTTATTGAAATCAACCAGCAACTATCCAAGCGACCCTACAATACAATACATTTTTAATAAATACTAGCTGACCCGGCGGACTTCGTACTGCCTCAATCAAGAAATAAATTATTATTTTTTTGGTGTTTAAGCCATAAATCTCCGTGTTCTGAAGTGCGGCAAAATGATTGACATATTAGTTGGTTGCCAAATCTAATGTAAAAAACCCGTTTGTATGGGAAATAAAAAAAGCGCTGTTTTTAGGGTTTTCCCGGAAATTAAAAAAAAAATTCAACTTTTAAACCTTCCCTGAACCTCCACGAACATTTCAAGACTATGATAAGATAAATCCGTTCAGTCGTTCTCGAGTTTTAGTGAGACCAAGGAACAGCAATTCATTTTTATATACATACTAGAAGACCTGACGAACTTCGTATCGCCCTATAATCAAAAAATATCTATTACGTTTTTTTATTTATATTTTTAGAGTTTACCTGTAAGAAATAAATCTCCGTGTTTTGAAGTGCGACAGAATGATTGACATTTTAGTTAGTTGTCAAATCTAATGTCAAAAAAACGTTTGTATGGGAAATAGAAAAGGGCTGTTTTTATGGTTTTCCCAGTAATGAATCAATTTTTTTCAGCTTTTATACCTTCCCTGAACCTCCACGAACATTTCAAGACTAAGATAAGATAAATCCGTTCAGCCGTTCTCGAGTTTTAGCGAGACTAAGGAACAGCAATCCATTTTTATATATATAGAAGATATATAGATGTTACCGACAATTTACTTTGAAACTAACTTTATTGGTTTTACAAGTTAAAAAAAAAAACGAGATTAAAAATGAGGAGACCTTTATTTCTTATAAAAACACGTTTTTCCTATTTTTTGTAAATTGTAAAAATATATCTTTATTGAACTGGTGGTACAAGCCATATTTTATAAAAATTTTACTCGAATTTTAAACTTATTTACTATGAGCCAAATGTATAATCTACAAATCTTAATTTATTGAGCTTTGGCATTAGCAAAATTATTTCTTTGTTTTTTCCGTACATACTTTTCATAACTTTTCATGAAAACGTTAAAACATAAAAACTATTCATGAAAAGTATACCTAAAACCCGGAGAACATAACCTATTGATATAAAATGATATATTTTGAGACATGTATTTTGTATTTGAAAATTTATAAAAAATATAATAAAATATGGGAGAATACGATAAATTTGTACTCTCCTTCTGATATGATATATTGTCAGGTTACAAAAAAAAAATAATTCTTCTAGACCCAGAAAGAATCATCTCCTTTTAATTTCTACAATTGGTAGTGGATATTTAAATGTGTCATGACCTCACTTCACACTTTGAATATAAAGCTCTAAGTAGAGCAGAAGAAGGTCAGACGTTTGTTGATTTTTCAATGTCTTATTACAGTTTTGTATAATCCCAGCAATTCATCACTACAGCCATAAGCCGACCACAGAAATGTTAACAAATGAACAGAATCTTGAAATATGTATTGAATTAAAAGAATACGAAAATATTAATAACAACCACATTAGTACATATTTTATACTAAAAAAAATAATATTTTTTGCAAATATATTTTTTGCAGAACTTCCAGAAAAACCAAAAATATTTGATGAAAACGATAAAGAGGTTATAGGAACGGCCGGACCTTACGTAGAAGATTCAAGTCTCAAGCTTACCTGTGTTGTAAGTGGAGGTAAACTAAATTACAAATAAATTTTGTGGTGCCATACTTATCAAGTTATCCCTATTCTTAGTGGAGTTAGTTGCTCTAAGTTACTTAAAAATTAAATGAATAATTTATCGTATATTTTATACATTTTGTCGAGTGTCATATAGAATGTCAATTTAGAATTATAAGTAAAATCTCACTTTGTTGCAATCAAAAAGTTGGACATAGTAGAATTATGCAACAGTATTAAACTTGAAGTTAGAATAATACAAGTTAAGATGTCTTACTATTACAGTTATAATATTTTATGTAATATCTCTATAGGTAAACCGATGCCACGCATACGATGGTGGAAAGAGGACAAAATTATCGCTCAACTGGATGCAGTCGAGGATGAGACACGGCTCAGTCTCCTGGAACTAAGGATTCCCTCTCTAAAGAGGGATCACTTCGAAGCGGTTTACAGTTGTACAGCGGATAATACTGGGATAGTGCAGCCTTTACGAGTCAACGTGCAAATACAATTATACTGTAAGTCTGATTGTTTTTTTATATGAACATAATTTAAAATACATAACTAGTATATAAGTAAAAATTTAATTTATTTTTTAAAGTGAAGTATACTTGAATGAGTACAAAAATGCAACAGCAATGAAAATATTATCTTACCCGTACTGACCTAGATGAACGAGATATATTATAACAATAATTCGTATTATGGCAACTTCAACAACAGATAAAACATTTCAAGTTTTTTCTCTGACTAAACAGAAAACATTGGTGTGACCTTAAAACAGTATATTGAGAATATATAACGAAACTTTTCTCAGAAATCTTAACTTGACTCCCCTGGGTCGGTCATTGTGGGATGGTGTCGACTCTAGAGTATGTAGTTCCAAAAGTGACAATAAAGTGTCGTAAACCATACACTGCATTATATACTTTAATGTATAATAATAATTAAAAAAAAGAAATAAGATTACGAAAATCTTTAAAATACGCAATATTTTTTTATGATTTGTATATATAGAACATTATTCATAATTTATAAATATTCTCATACGGATATTTATTTGTTTGGCATGTAACATTTTTAAGTTTTAATTTAATTTACCTACAAAAATTAGACAAATTAATGAAAGATCAAAACAGATAATTCAGAACAAATATTAAAAATGTTCTTTCACTAACCACTCACGTTTCCTCAGAAACCTAGTTAATGGTGAAGCGTTAAATTTTTAATATTATAATTCACACATCCTTTGCGTTATTGTGGATTAGAAGGATCTGACAGTTACATGTGAATTCGCATATTTTGTAAAATCGTATGAGGTCATAAGACCGAAATGAATGCGAGTAAATTTGAAGTTATGAAATTGGATGCTCAATGCCTCAGAGATTTCTGACAGTGTTGGTGAAAATAACTTGCTTATTTTTGGCTTTGCGGCAAATCAGATTGTATTATTGTTGTCAAACTATGTATAGTACAACTTATTTTATGTGGCATTGACATTCATTTTGTCCGTAAGTTTGGCGAGAATAGTTAGATGCTATTACTTAGTTGGTCAGCGATTACACTTCATTCACACAAAAATCTCTTCGACAGGAGTTCTAATACGTGAACAAAGTTGCCTTTATGGTATTCTAATCGTTTCTCTAATACCATGTTCTCTGCGAATAATTATTAATTGAAGGTCATCTAAGCCAACGGCAGTCCACACAGCTCATTCTTAGTAGCTTGCAACTCTATTTTGGAGGCACAATTTAAAATTTTGTACTACCATATCATTTTGGTTAAACAGATTAGCACACTTGCAGTCTGGCATACTTGCAGCATAATATTAATCTCGCTCTAATGAATGTTTTTGGAAAGACATGCCATGGATGAGCCTATTAATTCCATACTACAGCGGTTTTCAAATACGGTACTGATAACCTTGTAAAATTGAACGCCACCAACACACGGGCTCTTTTTTGAAAACCAAGTTCAGTACGTTTAACTTGATAACAAGTTTCAGAAAGCTATCCGTGGAACATATCTATTGTCTTCGATTGTCTTACCGATATGTCCTTAAATTTTAATTTTAAATTACTCATTTAATTCGAAGAGAAGCCCGCTAGGCCTCCTTATAAATTTATTACAATTATTTAAACCAGCACAGCTTCTTTGTCTTTAAAAGCCACAAGTCTGGTCGTGTGTGGAACACTGCCTAAGTCTCTTCATGGATTCTGATCCCCAACTTGTAGTGTCTTTGTCAAACTTATAGTTACTTTAAATGTATTATGTACATATATATTTCATTCAATTAGTGCTCTCAAAAAATTGAGATATTCTATATAGACTTATTACATCTTCGAGACTGAAAAAATATTTTTTATATGTAAATGTGTACCTATATATATATACATATACATATATATATTATTTTTGTCATATGTGACACCGGTATTTTTTGTCTTAAGATTAATTAAATTGTAAGTTATTAATGCTATAATTCATTTCATTCTAAGCGTCCAATTTGAGATTTTGTAGGAGACAATGTAGTAATTATGCCCGCAGTGACAAGCCGTAATGAAAGATGAAGAGGAGTGTTCTTTGAATTGTTTTAGTATATTACAGTACTGTTTTACTACAAACATTGCTTCTGTGGTAATATGCATGTAGGTGGTAATGATATTTTTTTCAGTTATATTAAGAGATCATGATTTGGTGATCTTGATATTGTGTAAGATTAAATATTTGTTTCTAAGCATTCATTTTGTAACTTTGTGAGGATTTCATGGTAATGTTATAATGGTATTATAACTTAACAACACTTTGAACCTATTTGAGTTCTTTATATTACTTGTTTTTGAAGTTACAACCAAACTTTTTATGCAAAATCTCTTTAATGTATTTAGCTTTTTTTATTAAAATTCTATTTTTTTTCGGTTCTCGAATATCATTTCAGTTCAATTCTTGTTTTATCTATTTATTGGTAAATTGCGTCATCTCACAGAATGAAAGGATAAAAGATAAAAAATGTGATTTAAATTTATTCATGTTAAATACAAACAAGGTAGTAATAACTACATCTCCATATATTTTATCTCTTCTATACGGTTATTATTATGAACTAAAAAAAAAATGTATTAAAATATTACAGTTGCCTTAAATACATATGTATTAAATTTATCGCATCTGAAAAGTAAAAGTCAGCAAAACCCTGTATTTATGGCCGCTAAGGCTAAATATTTCAAAACGTCCTTAACTATAAAATAACAAAATTTTAGAATACAGAACACATTCAAGGTAAAATTACATTTGCTCGTTACGTGGCCCACAAAAAGCAATGCAATTTCCTGAATTTTTCGTCCAGTGGAATTACATTCTCACACGTGACTGCAATCTTACTTAGCTACATACATCTAATATTTTGGTCTTATTTACACAGTACTAGAATACTGCTACAGAAATTATCGAGAAAATGGACGATTCTTAAGTATTTGGTAAAATTTAAAGCATTTATAGACATTCATGCAACTACATACTATGTATTATCACGTAATGGATGTCTCCGTTGAACTCCACCACTTATATATTAAAATTCCCCTATTTCTTTGTCACTAAATATACTTTATTTTACATATTTTAATAATATAATTTATAAGTACAATTGTTCAATTTAATATGAACACAATTTTGTTAATGTCTTTCATAAAAACGGTCACTATTAACCTACATAATAAATTGCATGTCAAGTCCTCTGTATTACCACAGGTATATTATCAGCACATGGATTAGTTTGTGTCCTTTCCAGACAAACCATTAGTTTTTATTTGTAGTCCCTTTGTTTTGCTTTAACATCATTAACACGCAATAACAGGAAATTATGTTCCATTATCGTTATTTCACCCGTAATGTCACCTATTTGTAATATAAATTATAAAGAATTGCGATCTGTCTTCTTTTTATTAATATTCAATAACAATGAGTTACGCTGCTGGAGAGCAAGACTGTTTTTATGATAACAGATATAGATGCTAAGTCTCGAGGACTAAGGAGACGATGTATTATCTATGAATGTATGTAATGTCTCATTGTTAGAAGATCGTTAAGACATTAGCGTCTTCTTTGTTTTATTTTTAATGATTTTCATTTATTTTAAAATATTTAATTATGTCCATAATCTGATATCATGCAATTAAGGTAAGACTTAAGATATAATTTATTGAATGTTTTACTAAAAAAAAATCATATAAGAAAACACACACCTGAATTTATATCTTTAACTAGTTTTTGCCCGCGACATCGTCCGCGTTAGTTTCGTCATTAGTAATATATGTATAGCTGACCGGGCGAACTCTATTCCGTTTTAGAGGCCATTAATAATCAGGTTTCTCCTGTTTCAATCGAACAGAATGATTGACATATTAGTTAGTTATCAAATCTATTGTCAAAAAAAAACATTTGTATGGGAAATAGAAAAGGGCTGTTTTTATAGTTTTCCCAGTAATGAATCAATTTTTTTCAGCTTTTATACCTTCCCTGAACCTCCACGAACATTTTAGGACTAAGATAAGATAAATCCGTTCAGCTGTTCTCGAGTTTTAGCGAGACTAAGGAACAGCAATCCATTTTTATATATATAGAAGATTATTTTTGTATAAAAAAAATTATACAAAAACATTTAAAGCTATGCCGTATATGAAAATGTATAATGTTGATACAAGACAAGATTTGATTCATACAAAATCAATTTATTTTAATTAAACGGATATTCAGAAAATGCCAATAATACGATTTGAAAATGAATGAGTGACCCACATTTCAAGAAGAAGTGAAATTATTGCATTTAAAAGACAAATCGACAATACGTACATTTTTTAAATGAGTTTACTTGTATCTACGTAAAGCCAAAATCAAATCTTAAATCGCGTTGAGTTAAAAGAGCTTACGACTCCTTGGGAAATCAATATCTGCAAAGATCTTACATCAAAGTCAATAAGTATTAGGTACGAAATCACTAGGAACAAGTGCGTTGTAGATCTCTATAATATACCAAACTTCTTGGGCTTGTCCAGAACTAATATAAATTCAGTCTTGGAACGTCCTTCGAAGGCAGTCCTTTTTTTTAAATCTAATACAGTGTTTTACGGCATCGACCGTCGGTGCTCATAGTTGACTGCTCTGGCATCTGATAAGCACCGGCGGCCTCAGCACTTAAAGTTAAACTTTTAAAGGCAAAGGTAAAATAGTTCTTTTAAAGTAAATTAATATTTTAGGTAATTAAAACTATATGATATGCATGGGGGAGCCGAAGGCTTTACAATTGGATACAATTGTCCTCCAGTCCCCGGTTGCAAAGCGAAAGCAGTCCTAGTAGGTTGTTTTAAATTTGTTTTGATAGGGGAAGAAGCTTGGACGGTGGAGGTGAGTGTTTTAAAGCATTTTAGGTAGGGGCTTAAATCTACATCTGGGTCGTAAGTCCCAAGCACTGTCGAAGCTCCGCTCCCTACAACGTAATAGATCCGGCACCCTCATGGTGAATCCATCGAATGCTAAGATTTATCGTCTCTTAGTTTATAATAAGATCCGAGGTTATTTAATTTGAATAACTCTTTTATAATAACACAAAGGCAAGTGTCCTCACTGAAATTATACCGACAGTTTCAAATGGAGATGTTAAATTAAAAAACATATATACATGAAGCATTTTTAATAAAACCTAAATTCACGTCTGTTAA
The DNA here is from genome assembly GCA_916720795.1 of Danaus chrysippus. Classification (NCBI taxonomy): domain Eukaryota; kingdom Metazoa; phylum Arthropoda; class Insecta; order Lepidoptera; family Nymphalidae; genus Danaus; species Danaus chrysippus. The sequence continues at coordinate 16,112,183 of CAKASE010000049.1, read as the reverse complement.
AAAGTTTGGGAAATTCAAAATATTTACGTTTCGTGCAATGTAGTTTTGCCTTTGTGTAGTGTGATATGAAATAAAGTATGACGATTTAATATAAAGGAACGAATGTACAAAAGAAACAAGAGCAATGAATTAGTTCAGACAAATATGAAAAGATTATTATCTTTAAAAATGTATGGGATTCTTTTATCCTAAATATATTTAAAGTTCTTTTGTCTTTAATTTTTTTTTATATCAACCAAAGAAATCATTTACGAATATTTTTGCAGTGAGGCCATTATCAGTTGAAATCTTGGAAAGAGAACAACCTTTGTCTGTGGGCCAAGAAACGGATATCGCTTGTAAAGCTGTTGGTGCTAGACCACCTGCAACCATTACTTGGTGGCTTGGTGATAAAAAGATGGTTGTGAATACTCCACAAACGGTATTTTCTTAAAAAACAGAGATTTAACTTTGCATTTTTTATTCTACATTTACTAAAGCTTTATAATTGTTTAAATCACAAATTAAATGTCCCTCTCAGCTGAGTTAAATATATATGTTTGCTTAGTAATATATTTATTCATTGAAAAGGAAGAGTCAGAACTGATGACGTATTACTATTTCCTACATTCTCGAAGTTTACTTTTAAATACATCCTTAATTTAATAATAGTTTGGAACACGTTTTATTGTTTTAGAACTCAGAAGACCGTAATGAGACGATATCGTTCCTACGATGGACTCCGCAAATGGAACACGACGGCCGAGTACTCACCTGCAGGGCATCCCATCCAAAACTAGAATACGAAACTTTGGAAACTACTATAACACTTGATTTGTACTGTAATTAATTTTTATTTTAATATAAATTTGGTATTAAACAACAAAATCGAAATAATCAATATCATTATCAATATCTTTGAAAATCAAGATGTTAAAACTAGTAAGAGCATTTTCAAATATGTTCAGAAGAATTTTAATGGAAATTGACGTAAATTGTTATGAAACGCAGGATTGTCTAGGGGTTCTTACAGCTTTTAAATATGTGTTTCGTCTTGCAAAGTATTGCAATCTTATCTTTTCAAGAAGTATATTAGTATAGTTATGTACTTAAAATCATTTTTTATATATTTTATATTCATCATGAAAAGTGTTTCATAATAGAGTTTTCTAATCAAAAATACCATTTCATTTGACTACACAATTTCCAATGAAATCATTAGTAGGGTTACGGAGGAAAGGGACCTTTGCGTGCTTTTTGATTCTTGTACGAATTTATTTCAAAACCTTATAGTATATTGGGTCTCATATTTCGTTAGGGGAATACTCCAAAAATATCAATTGTGTACTGCTGTACTGTTGTGTAATTTATAAGGATGACCTTATTTCAAATTTCCTTTAGTCATCTCGAATCTACGTAACGGCAATCCAAAAATATAATATCTAAAAAAAATGGCTATGAGTTTTGATGCATTATTTATAACGTCAAAGTGGAGTTATTAACCTGTATTAGTATTATATATATATTAAAGATTTAGTTTGGTTTTGTATGTGAAATCAAACAGCTTTTTAGCATTATGGATTACTAACCATATTTATTACTATAAAGGTTAATTTATCGGTAAAGTTAATTCTTTATTTTAACAAAGTAATCTTCTGTTAATTTTCAGATGTTCCCATAGTTGAACTACAATTAGGTTCAAAATTGAACCCTAATGATATTGAAGAAGGGGATGATGTTTACTTCGAATGCATCGTGAAAGCAAATCCGCCGTCTTACAAAGTTGTTTGGGAGCACAATGTAAGTGAAATGGCTTAATGCACATATTAACTCGGCTTGATTTATAGCAGAATGATTACGAAAGTGGAGTTGCAGTTAACTATGTAGTTGAAATAAAAAGGGCTTAGAACTTTGAATTATTTTATTTTGTTTAGGAGTTTGTAGATAAACACACATAAAAAATGCAACAAACCATACTACATACTTTTATTAAAGCTATTACTAAGTAGCGAAACAATTTTTATGTTTTATTTTAGATATACATATATATGTATATGTATGTAGCTCTGCAAAACTTTTATACTTCTGCTCAAATTCTAGAATTCTAGAATGCAAACAAGGCATTTTTTCTTCAATTGAATTATTTTTAATGAGCATTTTATTTTAACAGAATTTATCAACTTTAATATGTACAAAAGACACGAGTTCATAATTTAATGATACGATAAATTTAATAATAATTTAATCTTCCTTGTCAATAAACTACAAAGGTTATTAATATTGTAATAATTGACAGGGTCAGGTAATGACACACAACCAACGTGCCGGAGTAATAGCTGGGTCGGCGCACCTCGCTCTACAGGGTGTATCGCGGGATCAGTCCGGCGAGTACGTGTGTATTGCTAGCAACGTGGAAGGGGATGGACGATCACTTCCAGTGTCTCTTCAAGTTATTTGTAAGTGTTGATTTATCTGTTCACTATAAATAATATACTATATATAAATTAAGTCATTCATGTGCGTAATTGTATCAACATTAAAGTATATTTTGTTTTTCACTATAAATGATACATAGTATCGTGCGAAGAACGTATTTATTCTCACCGGAACTTCACCATTGTAAGCAAAATTTATCATTTTGTTATGGTCAAATAAAACTTATATTTTCGGATACACTACTCGTTGTTTATTTTTAAAAACTATAAACTCGCCGGGAGTCCGAAAATATTAGTTTAATTTAAATAAATACTCGCGAAAGTCTTGATATTAAAACATTGAATAAATATACAAAGATAAAGAATATCAGGCAATAACAATATTCATAGAAAAATTTATTATCATAATTATTTAATGCATAAAACACTTGAAATAAAACAAAAAGTGCATTTTACTCGAAGCCTTCATATGCTATGAGATAAGTTAGTCTTTATAACCCGACACCTTCACACCTACTTTAGTATATAAAAACGTGAAACGGCTCTACTTTACTCGACCTCTCCCACTCCTCGAAGTAAGTAAACGAGGCTCAACGTTAGTCGTCACTTCTTCTGTGCCCTTGGAACTGCAAGATACTCAACATTGTAAGGAGCCATTTCAGTGCAATAAGTGCAGTGTATAATGACGTAGGTGGTCATTACGTCTGATCCCTTACATGCTCTATACAAAGATTTGGACGGATATATGTTTCTTAAAAGTATTTTTCAAGGCAGTAAAACTTAAGTAACTTAAAGAAGTAGAACTTCTCTAAGTATATTGCGTCATGTGCCCTTAAATTACTTTAGTATTATGATATAAGTAGGTACAACAACTGTATTTGAATAGGAAAATTCATTTCGTTCTCAAGAAGGGTGCCTAGTGCCGCTTGTATAATAGTCATACAATCTGCTTATATTGCATAGTTATACAATCAAGAGACAATACATTTCTCATGTTTGGTCTTCTGAGTACATTCGAGATCGAAAGTTTAATCTAACAGTGACCATTCTTAGTTTATTCAAATTTAATTCTTTAAATGCTTTTTGTGGAATACAAATATTAATAGACATTCTATAAGAACGTACTTGTCAATTTTATCTGGCTAATATAAAGAGTATGAAGGGTCTTCTAAAAAAGTCGCACATCAGACTACAATATTAACAACCAATGCTTTGGTTTCTTTTGGGTGGCTTAAGTTCTACATTTTTTTCTCTTACACTATATTTGTGCAATCATCTTTAGCCGAACCAAGCTACAACGAAATAATGCTCGCATCTACCCAAGGCCACGTAATATCACCAAGGAAGAGAACTCAGTTACGTTGTTTACTCTATCATTTAGATTTTAAAACTATTTATATATATATCATTATATAGAATTAAATGCTTACTGATATACGTTATGGTATATTTATATTTAATTCTTTCTAGTTACCTACTTATTGGCCTGTTTTAACAGACATCATAGTCTCGCTTAAAAGGTTTTATTTTTCAAGGAAAAAATTGCACTGGAGTTGAATGTATAATTGTAATAAAAGAAATGACTATTATAAAGAAATGAAGCCGATATATTTCAGACATGATAGTTGAAATATTTTATAACATTATAATATAATAATGATGTCTTATAACCTCTTCATATACCATTTGAATTGCCTGAAATAGCATAGACGTACAATAGAGCAAAAAATTTTTTTTCCGTATCTCATCATCTCTTATATTTGCAAAACCTCATTAGTGACACGGACAGTGTGAGACTTCATAAAAGTTAAAGTGTTACAAAATGATATTTAATGAAAACTATATTGTTACTATAAATTAATTTAGTTAGTTAGTTTTCCATATTTTTACTACTACTACCTTACAACATCAGCCAATCAATTTCCATATCATTAGAAAGTAGACATTTCTCGTTTCTATGTTATTTAATGAAAACTATATTGTTACTATAAATTAATTTAGTTGGTTAGTTTTCCATATTTTTACTACTACTACTTTACAACATCAGCCAATCAATTTCCATATCATTAGAAAGTAGACATTTCTCGTTTCCAAGTTACTGTTATCTACGATTGAAAATTATTACGAAAAAAAACTAAATTCTAATATTATACTTAAAATTATCATTCGTATTAATCGAAATGCTGAAAAAAAGTCGTGACAGAAAAGACATTGGAATAATGGTAAGAACAACGTTTTCTTTTTCCTTTATGACGTCTAAAATGTAAGTCTTATGGGGTAATAAAAGTGTCATTAGTAGTTGAAAACGTAGCGGAAAAAAATAAGGAAAAAATCTTCTGGTATATGCAACCGGCAATACGAAAATATAATGGGTGCATAATTCGGTGAAAGCCACATTACAAATTTAAAGCAATCCGAATTTATAAAACTATAATTAGTTTTATCAAATTTGAGAATTTGATGTTACATATTTTGCTATTATTATATTTTAAAATATTTTTTTATTCTCAAATCGCTTGTTTGGTAACACGCCGGCCAACAGCTTATTTGCAGCCGGAGTTAATACTTCGTTATTTTAAAATATTCTTACAAATTTACTTCGTGGTATTTTTAATAAAAAGAATAACAGAACTATCGTTAAAAAAGTACAATTTTATTTGCTGAAACTATATACATTATATCCTAACTATATACATTATATTGCTAATACTAGATTATTTGGTAGGGGTACATTATCACAGCAGTTAGAATTAGTGAGATAACTCCATACCTGAAGACAAATTTCTGTGATAACGTCTAATGTTTGCTTACTAATTATGCGCTTACACTATAACGCTCCACTTTGAACGTAAGTTTATTTCGTTAAAGTATCTACTTATAACAATTTATATTTGGTGTTTCGTATCAACGGGTCATTGAATACGATCTAAAAAAAAAAAACATTACGAAAACAGATCGGAAAATAGAAACTCTCTAAGACCTTTTTCTTTTGGTAATTTAACTTCATTGGTATACTCGTATGATCAAATGGTAAATTGTAATGTTAGCTGTTTATTATTATGTGAAATCGTGAAAGTTTAAAGCCATAATAAGTTGAAAGAGTAGTGAAATGTTTAGGCCATTGCTACGGATCTAAATTAAAATTGTTTTGTATAAAATAGAACTGTTATTATTTTTAAATGTATGTGTTGTAAATGTATACATATAGAAACAATCACATACGACTACAAATTGTTTGCAATTGATATCTATTTATTTACTATCAAGTAAGTGAGACAAATTATTTTTTCAAACAAATAATAATTTAATTATTAGGTGTACAACTTTGCTTCCGCCGTTTTTTTCCGAAATTCGAGGCTTTATTGTAAAAAACTGGTTATACATTTATGATTCAAAGTATTGTCCATCGCTGGCCACTACTTTCTTCCATCTTTCGGGCAGCATACGAATCCCGCGTTGAAAAAACTGGTCATCTTTTGAAGCGATCCACAAATAGATCCAATTTTTAACTTCTTCATAAGACCGGAAGTGCTGGTCAGCCAGGCCGTGTGCCATTGATCGAAACAAGTGATAGTCCGAGGGAGCAACGTCTGGAGAATACGGCGGGTGGGGTAGAACTTCTCATTTCAACGTTTCCAAGTATGTCTTGACCACTTTCGCAACATGGGGTCGATCATTGTCGTGCTGTAAAATCACTTTATCATGTATCTCGTTGTATTGCGGCCGTTTGTCTTTCAATGCTCGGCTCAAACGCATTAATTGCGTTCGATAACTATCGCCTGTGATTGTTTCAGTCGGTTTTAACAACTTATAATGCACTACGCCGAGCTGGTCCCACCAAATACAGAGCATACCTTGGAACCGTGAATATTCGGTTTGGCCGTCGACGTGGAAGCGTGGCCGGGATATCCCCATGATTTTTTGCGCTTGGGATTATCGTAATGAACCCATTTTTCGTCCCCAGTCACAATGCGATGCAGAAATCCTTTCCGTCTTTGCCTTGCAAGCAGCTATTCACAAGCAAACAAACGCCGTTCAACATCTCTCGGCTTCAACTCGTACGGCACCCAATTTCCTTGTTTCTGAATCATTCCCATGACTTTCAGGCGTTTTGAAATGGCTTGTTGCATCACTCATAATAATCCTGCCAATTCTTGTTGCGTTTGACACGAGTCTTGATCAAGTAATGCCTCCAATTCTGCATCTTCGAAAACCTTCTGTCTTCCACCGCCATGCCGGTCTTCGACGTCAAAATCACCGTTCTTGAAGCGTTGAAACTACTCTCGGCACGTTCTTTCACTAATAGCAGCCTCACCATAGGTATTTGAGAGCATTCGGTGAGCCTCAGCCGCAGATTTCTTCATATTAAAGCAGAAAATTAAAACCTCCCGCAAATGATGAGAATTTGGCTCGTAAGCTGACATGTTTAATCGAGAATAACTTTATGATGCAGACACAAATCGACTAATATTTCGATGGCGTTATGTTTACAAATGCCTAAGCTTATTGTATGACATCTACGATCTATTTATTTCGACTACCACTTACCGCTACAACCATCTATTGCAAAACGGCGGAAGCAAAGTTGTACACCTATGTACATTAACATAAAAACCATATTTTAATTTGTAATCGCAACGTAATCAAATTAACGACTTTTTGATAAATCTGTTAATTCTTTAATATTCAAGTTAAAATAACGTTTTACTATTAATTTAGGTGATATTTAACAAATTAAATTTTAAGTTATTGTTACTTATTAATTTTTAATACGCATTTTTTTTAAATTATTGCATGAAATAATTTTAAAGTAAAATTACTACTAATAATTATGTAAATACAAAATATTACGATAAGCCTTTACATACTAAAGTCACTTAAGGATGGTATCTTTTTTGAGTATTTTATTAATATATTATATTTATAGTGTATATGTTTAAATAAAACAAATCGTGTATATTAAACTTTCTTTTTATAACCTATATACTCGTACATATGTAGGTTACTAAATTTTCGATTATTCATTCTCAGTAATTTTCATAAATATAAACTATCTAATACGCAAAGCTATTAAAATTAACAAGGCGTGATTGAAATCTTCCAAGTGAAAATCATTTATTGCAGAAAAATTATTTCTATAGAAGTTCATCCAGGAAGAAAGGCTTCCAATATACTTTTTTATTTATTTTTTATACCGGAGCTGATTAAATATTATTACGATACAAATAAAATAATGAGATTTTCCTCATCTATTGTTTTTAGATTTTAATGGAGTATATAAAGTTACCCTGGATATATACATATGTACATATTTAATAACAGATAAACCTATATGCAAGAACACCGTGACATCAATAGTAGGAGCAGCTATCAATGAAACAGCTAGAGTTGCCTGTGAAGTAGATGCCTTCCCACTGCCCAAGAACTTTAAATGGACACTCAATAACACTTTGGGAACTACTGAGTTAGATACGGTGAGTACTTTTTTTAATTGTGTTAAATTAAAACGTATGTTTCATAATTTTCACGTTTAATGTGTTAAATTAAAACGTATGTTTCATAATATATAACATTATCTTCTATTAAATTCGTAAGAGATTTCGTTTTCATCTGATTAGATGAATTTTGTATTGTAATGTATGATGTTTTTTTATTGGAAATTCGTTCGTCGTAAGATTGACTTATTTTGTCTATTACAATTTTGTGTGATTGAACCTTATGATATTAGGAAAATAAATCAAAATAATGTTAAATCATTTTTATGATTGCTATATAGCTACGAATTCATTTTTGATAATATTTCTCTAAACGTTGGCTTAATTTAGATATTAAGATTTCTGAAAATCTGAAAATAATTACTACTGAACTCTTAATAAATTAATGATATCGAAGACTTTCATTGAAATAAATTCAATGTTCATTTAAATAAAACTAATATGTTCGATATACTACGCGTTACTTTCAAGTAGTAAGTATGAAAATATTATTTTACCTTCAAAAATCGCTTGTAATTAAAAAGGTGACATCTTAAAGAAGTACTAGTATTCATATTTGTCTAAGGGATTATTTAAATTATTTATTTTAAAAGACTAGATAAGATATATATAATATCAACCATTTACACACACGTAACAACTCAAACACAAAACGTCTTTGTAACGTAGCACATATTTTGTTTTAACATACAATCATGATTGTTGTTTGTAACTCAAAAATTTTATTTTGCATCAGGGAAAGTTCACGATAGATAAATCGGGTAGATCAATTCTCACGTATATACCAACTTCTGACATGGATTACGGGTCATTGGCCTGTCGGGCTACAAACGTGGCAGGACAACAAGTAGAGCCTTGCAGATACACCCTGCTACCGGCCGTCAAACCTGACCCGCCTGCTAACTGTTCGACTTTGAACTTGACTGATGACTCAGCCGAAGTAAAATGTGTTGCTGGTAAGCGTCACGTTTTTCTTGATATAATTCTTTGTTCTTTTATTGATGAATAATTATATCTAATATATAAAATTCTCGTGTCACAGTTTTCGTGCCCATACTCCTCCGAAACAACCTGACCGATTTTGATGAAATTTTTTGTGCTTATTCGGTAGCTATGAGAATCGGCCAACATCTCTTTTTCATCCCCCTAAATGTTAGGGGTAGTCCACCCCTAAATTTTTATTTTTTATTTTTTAGACAAAATTTTTAATTACTATTTTTTTATGATACAACGTACAAAAATACATACAATCCTAAATTTTCACCCTTCTACGATCAACCCTTATTTTTTAATAGCTATTTTAGTAATTTCATCATTTTTCATCTCCGGTCGATAACTGATCAATCGTCATTTAATAAGTTATCCCCGCCAGATATCTACAGGTGTCACTTCTGACCCAGTAAACAGCACGGAGTAGGGATGAGAACGAAGCCGGTCTTCTGTTTCTCTCACACAATTAGACTTCTCTCACTCCCTACACAGTTGTCGGCCATCGTTATTGTTTGTGCATCAAGTGTAGTAGTAACGTTGACAATTATTATTTTGCTAGCTCAGTGTAACTCTCATATTAACTATTAATCATTCCTAATCACTTCAAAACACGGAGATTTATGGCTTTAATAGGTAAACTCCAAAAATATAAATAAAAAAACGTAACAGATATTTCTTGATTATAGGGCGAAACGAAGTTCGCCGGGTCTTCTAGTCTTATACAAAAGTTGAAACTATGTTTTTTTAAAATTTATTTACAGAAAACATTATGATAAAGTCAGAAACACTAAAATTTAAAGTTATTTACTATTTCTTATCCTAGGCTACGATGGAGGTCTCCAAACTACGTATTTTGTGGAAACATGGGAAGCGGATGAATTAATAGCAAATGTGTCAACAATACATCCCGTATGGAAGTTACAAGGGCTCGGATCTGGGAAGGCATTACAACTCGTGTTTTACGCTAACAACGCAAGGGGGAGATCTGAAATAACTACGCTACGAATACACACGTTGTCAAGAGTAGCTTTATATAAGGGTAACTTTTTAAAGACAAAAAACGAATTTGTATCATTTATTGTTGATAACATTTTCAACTATTGTCCTAATTAAATTTAAAATATTTAATTTAATGACACAGAAGCGAAGAACAATTATATGATATTTGACATAAACTGGGCCCTGGGTATTGTAGCTGGTGCATTGGGTACGCTTGCCGCTGTTGCTGTAATTGCCGTCTTGGCTCCAAGACGACAGAGGCCTTTGGAATATGTAGGTAAATGTTTAAAATTTTATACTTTTTATTAAACAACATTTACTCTTTAAAATTTCAATATCGTCTGTTAAGCACAGGACCATCAGAATTAAGTTAACTCGATACACACTTACAATTTCGTTATCACTATTTCAAGATCTCCCTTAATAATTATTATCAATAGATAATATTAACTAAAAATTCAATTTTATTTCACCAAAATGCAATGTTTACGCTTTGTAAAAACGTTTACCAAATCCGTTTCAAAACAGCATTATCTCATAGTAAAGCTTTAGTGGTTTCATTGTGGTAACATACATTATCGCATCGCGTGCAGAATATCTACAGGATAACTTGTAAATGGTTAAAGTTTGAATTTTTATGACACCATTATCACCCACAGTGACAAAACATTTCAAATTTGATTTATAGTGCATTATGATTCGATTTTTAATGTGGTTAATGTTTTGGTATATTTTTATAAAGCAATGAAGAGTTTTGTGGAAAGTAATGTCATAAAATCCAGTTTTCAAAATGATGTTTTTTGAAATATGCATTAGCCACGCACAGCATGGTAATAAAAATAAATTGGTTGACTGACAGGGAAATCATGACACCGAAAAAAACACGTCTTAAGTCTCAAAATATTGTATAAAAGATTAGAAACTGTTGAATATTTTCAGACTACATTGATATTCTTTATCAGAGGAGATGAACAGCAATAACGGTTTTATACCTTACATATTTGAACAGTTTTTTATGCTACTGCTAACATATGAAATGTTTTATATTCTTTTCATTGTCTTTATTAAGAAAGGCTGCTTAGAAAACTGCTTCTGTAAAAAAATCTTATGTTTATAATCTTAATTTTAATTATAAAAGAAAACAAAGAAAAATTCATTTACGGAAACAATAACAATAACGCTTTAGAAAACTGTAAACCACAAAGTAAATTGAAACTGTTTGCTATTGCAAAGTGAAGGATAAAGAAATTACTCGTGTGTCGAATTTTCAAACGCCTTTCTAAGTTAGAAACTCCTTTTACTGCATTTCAAATGTGATTTATGTCCTTCTACATTTCAACATATATTGAAGATGTTTCGTCAATCAGTTGCCGACATTTTTATTAAGTTTTCTCTACACTAGCGAGACCACAAAAAAAAATCGTGTTATGATATCCAATATTCGGAATGGAATATTAAATTCCATGATCTCTTTTTAATATAATAAACTTCTCACAAATTATTTACCACATTTGTTATATAAAATAAACCTTACCTTTTCATTAAATTTAGTTGCAGCCTTTTGTTACATCATTGTTTATTGTATTAAAATTATTTGTATACTTTATTGTTAATTATAATAATTAAATTTGTGCCAGGATAGTACCAGCCGACGACAAATTTTTGTTCCTAAATGTGCTTTAGCATGTCAGACTACAATCTTATTATATCGACACGGAATATCGACGGCATTGTTTCGTTTTAGAATAATTTAGATAATTCTATGAAAATCAAATCAAAATCCTTACTGAATCTGCAGAATTATAAAATAATATTACTTTTGATGTACAACATATTCATTGACATACATCAAAAACTTGCTTGGAACTTAAGGTATAAATTTTTTATAATTATTCTCAGTAAAACCCGTCGACAGATAGTGACAAAAATGTTCTATATGAAAAGCTTTTACAAATATCAGGAGTTATACGATATTGCCTTCAAAGTTAACTCTTTCGAATTTAAAATGAAGAAATTTGAAGTGACTTTCAAACTAGTGTCTGAACGAAATGTCAAGAAGGTATAAGGCTTACATGAAAGAAAATTTGAGGAGTTTTAATTTTTTTATTTATTTTCTTATATATTTAAACTTTTAGTGATAATAGAAGCATTTTATATAATAATTTTTACAAGATTCTTATTTGAAGCATTTTTTAGTTCCATTACAAACTATGAAAGTTTGTAAGGGTGCAATGCATAGTTCAAACCATTCCCCTATACAAGATGACAAGAACCCAGACGTAGTACCTCTCAGAAAAGGTGAGTGTGTTTGTGTATTTTTTTCGAGCATGCCATTCACATTGTTTGTTTTTATTACAATAAACAACGTTAAAATAATTTAACTTAAAAATACAACTTTAAAACAACATTGCAATGCATTTGAATTTTAAATTATTATGATAAACAATATATTTTTATATACATTTTAACAATTTCAACATTTATCCATAGAATTTATTTTTACTCTACCTAATAATAACTTCAATGTTTAATATGACTGGTGTCTAATTTGAATGAGAAATTAATTTATTTGTACGAATCGATTATATTGAAGATTGTTTGCACAGACTTCAACTGTACAAGAGACTCTGAGCTCCCTCCGGAACCTCCGCCTTACGGGATAGCCCTATCGAATATTCAACCGGTGGGTGCGTCCAAAAGCGCGCACAGTCTCCACGATCGGGCGAACACACCGCAAATCCTTAATCCGGCTCGATCCGATGGACAGGTCAGTTAAGTACAGAACATATCGTAATTTATGTAATTTTTTCAATTATTATGACTTAAATCATAAGAAAAAATCATTGGACTTATTTTCCACTCATAGAGAGAATGGTAATTTTTTTTTATCTTATAGAGCATCAGTACACTGACTGAGGATCGTAGGAGTTTGACGAGTGGAACACTATCACGGAGGAGAGAGGTCGTCACGACTCGTACCACACTCTTAAGTAACGCCAGAGAGAGTTGTGTCTAAGATACTATAAATTATCGTCCATATTGAAGGAAACATATACATTTTTATGTGTAAATGTTATTTTTGTACAGTCAACTTTTGTTAATAATACAGAAGGTTATAATTAAGTAGTAAATGTTCTGACAACTGTATGGTTGGACCTTTTACTGATTTCAGATATAAAAACAAGTAATGTTTGAAATGTCTAAAACTGCACTTATTTATATATATGTATAAGATATATTTTTTTCAACAAAATATAAAAATGATACTAAAATCCATAAAAGCTATTAATATATTCAGTGATTCATACTTTCATAAAAGAGGGGAACTCTCCTTTAATATACATTTATTACATTTATAATGATCTGTGGTCTTGTGACTTTTGTGCTTTCATCGTGAGATTATCTAAGTAAAAATCGTCTTAGGAATTTAATGAACTGAAAACGTTTATTTTATATCGTCAGATGGTATTATACTTTCCTTTTTTAAATCATAGAGTTATCTTATAATGTCATTAATTAAGTACAAAAAGAAAAAGAAAACAAATTTGGACTTAATAAAACATGTACCAAAGTTATATTCAGTTCAATGAGAAAAGTTTTGTTATTTAAGAATTTTCATGATATAGAATTATCGATTCTAACAATCTCATTGTGTAAATAAAGTGAAGGTAAAAGTAAACAGGATAAAAGATATAAAAAATTGCATTTTAAAAGTTTTAATCAAAATTTTACTTGAACGTTTTTTTTTTAGACGGATAGTTGGAAATTGTAAAACAGTTGCTCAAAGCGTTTGTAATTCTTTGAGCAATAAAGAAAAGGCTTCTACAAAGGTTGGACGGCATGCGCCAGTTTGGATTCAAATAACAAAAAATTAAATTTAATCCACCTATATACTATCTAAGCTAGGGTTAATGTAAATGAAATACATCGATGAACATTGAGTTAATATAGCTTAAAACCTATAACCTTTATGGAAGATAATTTACCATACAAGATTTACTTATTTACAATCAATAAAATACATTTAATATTATGTTTATACAGTTACATTAGAAATTGGAGCTACTCTTAATTTTTATAACCCATTCGATTTTTTAAAAAAGGGAATTTCATTTTTATCATTCAATAAATAAAAACCAACCAACCGACTAAATCAATTTCCAATAAACCCTTAAAATTATGCAGTGGAAAAAATGGGGCTCTAGTTCTAAAAAAATTATTTCAAAATGTCAAGAGCACTTGCATCGTTGCTGCGGACAACGGGCTTGAAGCGCAGGACGTGAATAAAACATGTCGTCGCAATGACACGACGGTTTTAAACTCACTTTTTTCTCTATGCATGCTTCCTATCTTTGTTCTTGCTCAAATAATGTAGATATATCATTTATTCCTGAACTAATAACGTTTATGTTGATTATTTCATCAGCATAACATAAATAAACATATGTTTATAGTTGATTGTAAGAGTAACATGAATGACATGTTTTTCTTGTAGATATTTGTTATAATTCGTTTCCATAATGATTCAGCTACCTAACTACTCTAGATATTAAATTCTACATATGTAAGACTGTAAATAAATCATAAATTTTAAGTAAAAAAAATCCCAAAAAGGTTTTTGATCAGATTAGATCTATGATTGAAAAAACTGGATTCAAGGGCAAGATTTCAATATTTGGTAATATTGAAAATGATGTTTATACTTTATACCTTAGGCCTCGGCCTCGAATTTTGCGGGCAGCGGAGCGGCGGCGGCGGCGACACGGAAACGCATACTGTTCTCCAAACTAGCGGGCAGCGGGCACCACTGTATTCGAGGGTCGGTCCATTTGATTATACGCGTAAGATCCTGCCGCTCCCGCTGCCGTTCTCTGCCCGCAAAATTCGAGGCCGAGGCCTTAGAGTTTAGATTGTTATCGATTCCATCTCATATATGTATGTATTTCGTATGTTGTAAAGAAGACAGTTACCAAGTAATTTTCTTTAAGACTGTTGTTAAGGAATAATGTTTCCTTCAATATAGAGATTGTAAACGTGTACCTAATTTTGTAAAAATAGTAAATAATAGATAAATATTCTCATTTCTATAAAAATATTGTCAAGTTATTAAGGATGTGCTCATTTGTATTAGGATGAAAACTAGATGAGCAAAAAACTACTAATACAAAAGAAATTGAAATAAAATAATCATAATTTTTATTTTATAATACCGAAGTCGTGATTGGGAAAAGAAACAGACAATAAAGATATATGTATAAAAAAATATGAGTTCCGGTATACTTCATGTTTAAAAAAGTGAAATAAAATATTTCGTAATAAAAAAAAACCTTGACACAAATTAATGAAGTAATTGAATTTATTGCTAATTTATTTTAAGTAATTGAATTTATTTATTACTAGAAGACCTGGCGAACTTCGTATCGCCCTATAATCAAGAAATGTCTATTACGTTTTTTTATTTATATTTTTGGAGTTTACCTGTAAGCCATAAATCTCCGTGTTTTGAAGTACGACAGAATGATTGACATACTACATAGTTAGTTGTCAAATCTAATGTCAAAAAAAAACGTTTGTATGGGAAATAGAAAAGGGCTGTTTTTATGGTTTTCCCAGTAAAGAATCAATTTTTCTCAGCTTTTATACCTTCCCTGAACCTCCACGAACATTTCAAGACTAAGATAAGATAAATCCGTTCAGCTGTTCTCGAGTTTTAGCGAGACTAAGGAACAGCAATCCATTTTTATATATATAGAAGATTAATATGTAATTTTATAATATCTATTGCTGTATTAAATATGAATTCACTGTGATGCTATAAAGTTTATATATAATTATATATATCGTTTAAGGTAAATAATAAAATTAATTTGTTCTACTCTAATATCTCATGTGACTTGAGAAATATTACACTTATTAAAAATATATGTAAATATTACTTTCTTTATGTGAACAATTCTTTTGAAAAAAAAAATGTTACTGAGATCTTGTATTTATTTTGCGATTTACAATTTGTTTTTGTATAGTTTTAATGTATATAGGTACCTATTGAACTATCTATTTCACCGACATTATGGTTCTGTAAAATTACTTGCATTTGTTATTACGTTCGGTGATTTTCTAAAGACTTCTTGACATATCGTAAGATTAAGCAGATATGTGTAACGATTCTTAAGTAATAAATTTGCTTATTAGAAATCGTGTTATTTTATTTTTTAACACCATACTCTGATTTCATGATATTTACACTTTTGAAAGCACCCACAAAACTATTGATATAGAAGAGGATTTACTTGAGAGCCAAAAAAAAAAACTTAACCGCATCTTTAACAATGAATTTCAACTTAATGCGAGAAGTTAAAAATGGGAATTTTCTTAGAAAATGCGTTAACTTTAACGCCTTTAATGTTACTTTATATTTCAATCAATCAATTAATTTCCAACAATTTTAATGGAACATTTGTGTTTACTATATTGAAAATGAACTCAAATGCTTCTTTTTAAAACATTATTTTTACTGCAATATCATAATTTAAATTGTAAAAATTATTTTAATTGATATACTTTTTCATTTGCCGAGTGTAGAAAACGATAAAATAACTAAACTTTTCTATATACCTATTGGCTTGAAATATTTTAAACTATGTAGTGACTACACAGTATTATAGCTCAAAAAAAAGGTAGGCGTATCTAGGTAAATTTAAACGTGCAATACCGTTTGCGATAAGAATTTTATCTTCACCTTTTCGAGACTCTTAAAAGGTGGGGTCTTAATGGACATCATAGACTGTGATGAGTTTCTTGTTTATGTCTTTGTTTATAGGGTCTCTGAATAGAATAATCTCAAGAACAAAGGAGAAAAAAGACGCCTTCAGCGTTTTTTTGTTCGTAAATCTGTGACGATAACCCCGAAATCTCATATTTATAGTCTCAGGAAATATTATTATCCGTTGACAAACAAAGCAACTTGTTTATGTTGCCTGGTTCATAGATTATTGAAATAAATTGGCAGCTTCTTACGTTTTTAAATTTAATTTACTTATATATTACAAAATTTTAGTTCAATAAAGAATAAAAAACACCATATTTATTAATTTATTGCTTTCGACAGACATTTTATTTTTATTTTATGAGGCAAACACAGCAATGTCACTATTGAGAACGATATAAGTAGGAGAGGTAGGGGCATTTTTGCACTATTTATTGCATAAAAAATCAGATTTTATAGATAATCAACTTTTATTGCCATTTCTTATTGCGCTACACATTTGACTAGATATAATTAAAGAGCTTTCTTAAAAAATACAATCAGTTTCTACATTACGAGATATTTTATAAACTAAGTCAAAAGTGCCCAATGCTCCCTATGGTAGGGAGACTTGGGCATACCCTGTGGGAGGCTTGGGCACAGCCTATAAATCACTTTATATCCATAATGGAATTCAAAAATTTGTTAAAAAATAAACTATTATTAAACTATAAAAATAACAGAAACCAAAAATAAAGTTTACAAAATGTAAAAACATCTTAAATAGTATCTTAACTTATCTGAGATTGGGTATAACCCATAGAGGACTATCAAATGTGTACTTAGAGCTACCACGTTTGGTTTTATTGCATGTCTTTGGTACTGGCAATTTAGTTTTGATGTCGTCTAAAGGGACACTAGCTACGTTAAAAATCTTCCTAAACTGAACATAATAGGAGGAAACATTGGGCATGCCCAAACCTCCCGCGCGCCAAATGGCCATTGCTCCCTCTGTATACATTTTCGACTTAGGTTACCGGTACTTTTTTGAGTCTAGGTATTTAGGCTTGAATTTCAGTTTAATTTATAGATTAGTAAATATACAATAGATAAATAATAGAAAATACACATACCTTTCATTAGTTTTCTCTTTATTAGGATCCGAATCCCCAACAAAATATTTACTTTTACGAGCCCATAACCTTCAAAGGTGTTTGTGTTTGACAACTCACAGAAATGACATATAGTCTATGGATGAACAGTGCTCTCATTCGGTAAAGTAAACTACCAAATCAAGGAAAAAATTAAATGTCTAATCAAATCAGAATAAAAAGGCCATGCCCATGTCTCCCAACTGCCCATACCTCCCCTACCTCCCATACATCTTTATAGTGTCATTTATCCATCTTATTCTTCTTCAACCTGGCAATTTCCCGGCTATAGCCAGGGTATGCCTTACGTGTTGTGAATAGTTTTGGCTAATTGTTTTTTACGACAGGCCGCCTGCCTGACATAAACCCGCTTTTGGGAATCAGCATTAATCAGTGATGTCTAAATATTCTTAGAAAGTACATATGACCCGGAAACATCACGTTGGTACTTGCCCAGGCCAGGATCCAACCCGCGCTCTCGACAACGAGAGGCGGGCCCTCTAACCATTAGGCCACCACTGACTTATCCATCTTATTATTATTCCATAATAAATTTAAAAATATTACTAAAATATAACTAAAATCTTGCAATAAGAAGTTTCATCAAGTAATATCTCACTTCAACCAGTTTGACTTGAATTAGCAGATAGTTTGAGAGGTTAGTTGCGTGCCTCAACCTACCGGTCTGTGTGCATATGTAATTGATGGCCTCTTCCCATCAATTTACTCCAGGAATAACACATTTTACCAATATATTTCACGGTGGCTTGTTTCAGAATGTAGCTAAAGATGATATGCAAACCTTACGAATTTTTAATCTTTATAAATGTTTGTTTATAGAAAGATATTATTTAACATTTGTTTGAATTGTATGATTTCTGTTGATAAAAAAAATATGATTAAAACGTATAAATGACTTAAATACATGATTACAATCAACACATTGAGATTATTAATACCTGTTAACATTAAAATAATAGGGGGGACTGTCGCAAGTTATCATAAAACATTCATTCCAAACATTCTCAAGAGCTGTGATTTAGAATTATATATTAACAAAAGGTTCAAGCAGAATAATTTAAATACCAATTGATTTCGTTTTAAAGAAAATGTTATTTGACGTATTCTATGTGCAAATAAAGTTAATATGTCAGCAATATCAAATCAAGTATTATAAAAAGTAATCATAGATAACTTGACTTTGTTATGAAAAATTCATATTGTTAATATGTCAAACATGCATAAATTTTTATCAGTCTATGTATTTAAATTTTTTAAATCTAATCTTAACGTATAGTTTTATTTCAATATGTTTCTGGTAATTGATAGATCTCGTCAATTTGACGACGCCAGTTTGCTCAACACTCGAGGAGGGAAAAAATTGTTGATATAGTTCACTCGTTTTTGACGTTGGTACTCGCATTTTTATCTCACTGAAGACAATTTTACTTCGTTCTGAGTTATTCTTTCTGTTAATTTTGATTATATATTGAAATATTAAAAATAAATTGTCTTAAATAACTTTCTACATTGTCGCAGTCAGGAACATTCTGGAACAACATCAGGTACCTACATAGTATAATATGCACTATACATCATAACGTTTTTTTAGAAATATCTCTTATTTCATATTACAATTTCTGTCTTTTATAAATCCAATGAATTCTCGAAGCTATCATTTCAGGCTTTTTCAATTGTTTGTTAAAGACAAAAGGATTGTCTCTGCTTTCGTTGTTTGAGCCATTGTGTAATCTTATCGACAGTTGTGACCGGAAATAGTATTTATTTAACGTTAGTTCTGTTTTCGATATTACTTGGTTTGTCTTACCATACTGAAATCAATGTCAAACACTATTCGTTGCAGATACATGATGCAATTAAAAAAATGGGAAATAATAGTTGATTATTGTTATTTAGCGGAAAAATAAAGAAAAAGTGATTGAAGCGTATAATCTAGTAGATTTCGTACCTTAAGTAGGTATACCTTTTTTTGAAACTCTTTCAAAATATCTAATAAACTTAAATAGCATCACTGAAAGTTATCACCCCAGCAAGATTTCAGTTTAATTAATACATATAAGTAGTGTCATTAAACTTGTCTTAACATAACTAAAGATGATTTTTAGTGAAATGGAATAATATGTATTCAAAAGTTTTAATAATATCCCATTTAATGTAATTGCAAATAGTATTCTACTCTTTCTGAATGTATTAACATCCTAGGTACCGATTTAAGAGACTATTACTGCAGATTACTTTGGAGCTAAGCTATCACTCAACCAAATGAATGTTGACGGAAGGCATGCAACTGTGAACGTAGCCAGCACAATTAAAACGGTTTGTAATCGTCCGTATGTGGAAGATTTTAATTCACTCTCTCTTTAGAATTCGAGTCCATTCTTATTTGCAATGGAAATAGTGAATTTCAATTTTATTTTAATGGCATATGTTAAACGGAAAAGATGTAATTTTTATTATTTATTATAAATTTAGTAGTACTCTTGCAACTACTGACGTTTTTATTTATTTAACAGTTAAATTACTCGAGGCGATGAAATAAATTGTTTGAATAAAGCATGAAGTGCAAAATGATAATTTTGCCGTAAGATATACGCTTCAATCAGTTACAGTTGCTGTGATTGGATGTTAGCTGTGAGCTCGTTGTACAAACATCGTTTTATCCGGACACCCTCGGGGCTGCCCTGTAATGGTGAAAAATCGTTTTATATCTTTTTGTTGCTGTTAAAATTTTGGACAGACTATTTTTTAGGAGGTTAGATTTAAATTGGATTCTGTAACATAACCTACATTATTGATTGCATAATAAAACGTAATTTTTCAATTTATTAATTCATATGAGAATCAGGGTTAAAAACCATTAAAACATATTAAAAATTATATTTATAATATTGAATGAATGCTTTACATTACGGTACGAGATAAGTCTAATGGAATGTTATTTAAGTTATGGGTTGTTAAATATTTATTCTTTAACTTTCGAAATATAAATTGTGTGTTGTAGTTTTTCTGCATAAAATATTAAAATATAATAAGTATATCAAATGATATTGTTTCATATAAAATATTCAAATTGTTGAGTCACTATATTAAATAATACATCAATAAACACTTAAGCCCTAATGGATGAATAAATGGATGCTTCGACTTGTAAATGCAGGTTCAAAATATGATAGTATATTTTTTTAGTATGTAATGCTTATATAAATAATGAATTGGGAATCTTCTAGATTTCATATTATGTTGGTTATGCTGAAGATGCTGAAGATGCTCTTAAAGAAGCCTATAGAGATAAATCTTAGTTTCCCTCTTAATTTAAATTTGTTTGGTGAAAAATATATATCAAAACAAAGATAATATTAAAGTCAATTATAAGTATTAATTCATAAATTTGCTAGTACCTTCGTAGAAATAATTTATTTCAAATTAAAACATTAAGTTTTAGGAAAAGTTTTATTAAAACACGATACCTCATTGCATTTCTAACATTAATTTCTTTAAATCATAAACGCCTCAAGACTTTACGGCTCTGTAGAACATATTTTGTACACATGACTCTTAAAAGAGAAAACTTCAGAAAAATCAATCAGTAAGTTACACGTGGGTGTTAGAAGTGTCGAGACTATGTTAATTTTTATAGAACGTCCTCGTATCCAGATAGTGATGATAATAGTATTTAAAATCGCACTTTTTTTAGTAATTCCACTTCACAATTTCTCTGATACAAACGATAGATTACAAAATCAAAAAGGCTATTTTGACCATCTGTTTACTTTAATTATTGTCGATTCAAGTATACCGAGGTTCTAATGAGTGCAGGTGTGTTCGAGAAGTGTTCTTAAGCGATGGGTACTGTAGTATATGTTTAAATAAATCTATACTTGAGGGAGATTTGCTTTTACACTATTTCAGTTCTAAATTGCAATCTGGGCCATTGATCCTTTTGCCATTTTTATGGAAGATGGAGCAATAAATTCGTGAAAATCCTAATCCTCCAAAAGTGTTGTCTGTCTATTAAAATTTATGAATCTGACAACTTATTCCCGGTGCTTAAAGCTGAATAAATTGATTATAATCTTGTCGTGTTCACTAATATACCTTTTATCACATCTTTCCACAGAGTTCAAAGTTGTGAGGTCACTATTGGGAGAGCTAGTCCAGTTGCGAGAGCAATATACCATACACGACCGGCTTGTTGTATAGACAAAAAGGGACATCGAGTTTATCGAGAGTTTCCAGAATGTCAAGTAAAAGTGCTATTGTTTCTCTTTTATTCTCTAGACCTTTTCACCATAAATATGTAGATAAATCCATCTTGCAGCGAATGATTCGCAATGGAGCAATTTCGGAAAAAAACGTATTGTTTCTCCCTGAGAAGATCATTATCTTCTTGGATGCTATATGTTGTCAGTTCAAATTCCGTTATATAATCTTAGTGATAGATGTAATAAAAACCAACATAATAATTATTACCAGAGCATAACTGGCTTCCTTTCTTCTGCACAACCATTATTTTGTCAAGCTTCCAAGATTTAGACACCTCTTAAATCTATGGAAATTTAAAGAATATTGGTATGACCTTGTGATTATAATCTAATTATTAATCTTGGGATAATAAGCCTAGGAGCATTGACAAATCATTAAAAAGAGACGGTACCAAAGTATCAAAGCTGGAGAAAACGCAAATGCACATTTTTTGACCTTATATTTGGAAAGTGTTGCACATGTTTTTAACATTACCTACTGTTGTTATTTGTAATGCTGGTCAGTGATCTGACATAGCCATCGTTGTTGTCGTTTTTTAAATCTTTAAGTCTCTTGTTTCTTCACAATGGCAGCCATAACCCAGGTACTATACTGATACCACCTTGAGTTTGATACTTCAATGGAATATTAATTTGTATAAGATTATTATTATTTTACATAACCTTGTCGATAACTAAGGTGGTTCTCTCAACCTAGTGATTTGTGAGTGTAATGAATTTTTAATGATATTTAAAATATTTAGTAACAAGTTTATGAAAATGTATGTCTTATTTCGTAGAATGCAACGGCAGCCGAAAACAATCTTATGTGGAAATAAAAATGATTAAAAAATAATTATATCAAGGTAATCATTTCTACAGAAATTTTGTATGGAATACTCCTAGTAGGTATCGTCAAAGTGTCTCATCATGATAATATTAAATAATAATATACATATCTGTTGCATACTCATTAGAAAGTCATAAAATATTGATAGAGGCTTTATAAATTTATAAATATAGAGGCTATATAAAATGTAAATATCATAGGTGAGAAAATTATGCTACAATATATCAATATTACCGTTTCAGCTAATAACTACAAATTTTAATGCCATATAATTAATATGAATGTTGACCGTTATATTCCTAAAAATTCTTTAAAAATTATTGAAAAGAGTTGTAATTTTTTAACTTTCATCTTATAAATACGCAATGAATTGAAAATGTACACATATTTTTGGTTTACTTTTGAACTCCTCATTCATTACTTCTCTTGGGCTGCTACTTCTTTTTTATCACAAAGGTAGAAATAATTTTATTTTTTTAAATTAATAAAACTGAAGCAAAGAAAAGAATTCAAAATAAAAAAAATATGACGGCAAAGAAAACGGTAGATAAGATAAACAGTATAAAGAAATATTGAATATAAAGAAAAGTTAATTAAGACATTATATAAATAAAGTGCCGCCTGAAGAACTTAGATAATAGTAAAGCTAAAGAACAGTGTTGCTTAATAAAGCGGTACTAAAGTTTAAAAAATAAAACTTACAGTTATGATATTCCAGAAAAATGGCTTTTAATTGAATAAAAATTATAAAAGAAACTAAGTACAATAAAAAAGTGTAATTCGACTTAGTATTACAGTAACTATAGAATTTAGCAAGACATAAAACAATAGTTTGAGCGAGTGGATGTACCTATATTTTGTATATTTGTATTTATCGTACCGATTGGTAAAGATGTTCACCTGACAAGGGCGCTTCTATATGTATTTGCACAAAATCCAGTGGAAAGATTCAACATCAATATAAGCCACTGTTTATATCCTAGGGAGGTGGCTACCTTGGTTTAGCAAGAAAGTCACGTTAATGGCCACCTTCAAACTGAATTTTTGACACAAGGGTTTTTGGGTATATATATTCTCAAGTAAGAGAAACTGGGTGGCAACCGCGTCTTCCTGTGAAACTTGTGAAACTTTCAATACTTAATAAGATACGGTAAAGTGTCAAAATAATGAAAAAGATTCTCGCTACGAGAATACTAAGTCACTGTAATTATCGGTTAGAAAATTTCACCTAATTGACAAAATTGATTTTCCACAGTTTAGGTGGTCCCACAGGTGGTATCATGGTTAAAGGAGGACTTGCGTTAGACCCCGCGTCACCATCTCCTCTCCCAAGAGTCCCAAATACCGCCCCAACGTCCATATGTGATTGGCTTTCCTAGGATTTTCCCCAGAAAAAAAAGGAAAACATAGTAAAGGGGCTAATTGAATTCTCTTTATTATCTCACTACATTAGTCTTCCAGTTACTGATAACAAGCTTCATAAAATTTTATAATTCATTTTAGATGTATGAAATTGATTTACTTCATTCATAAAATTGAATTAACTAGATAATCAGTAATTTAATCAATTAAAAAGATAATATATACACATAAATTTTAATAAATAGTGAATACTAGAGAAATAGACTATTTCCTACTTTTTACCTGATATACATACATATTTTATTTATTTAATCGAATGAATTATTGGAAAAAAGGTTACAAAAGCGGAGTTTCAGTTGTATTATTCTACAGTGTTTTTTTTATTGTAACAATATGAATAACATAGTTTTATAACATGAAAAAGTAGTAAAAATATTGTATGCACCTACGTTGTAACTGTAAACAAAAACAGTAAAATTCAACAAAAGATAATTGGGAAGGTCTGATATTACAGCTTGATTAATTACATTATAAATCAGACGGAAATCCCATCCTTAATGTAAAAATAAAAGCGGCAATTTAGATTAAACAAAACGATTTGCTGTTTCTATAAATAATATTGTGATTTTAACGCAAAATGAAAGAGACAATATGAGTATATTTAATAACAACATACTTTAAAATACAGGTATTGATATAATTTCTATACTGACTGAAATTAGATTAGATAATTCCTTCAAAAAGCTGTACTACATACATAGAGGAGTATAATTTATCAAACAGTTGAAACTAATATTTTGGGGATATACTACGCGACTTATTTTTGATAAACTATGTACATACTCCCGACGTTTCGGTTACTTTACAGCAACCGTGATCACGTGCAGACGAGATATACATATGTATTATGTAGTTTTATATATGTTAATAATGCAACATTTCTTAGTTCATAATTTTAAATTCCATTATTTTATACATGACGTATATTTTATGTTAACGGTAATCACACAGAAACCTTTTTCTAAAAACCAAGTTACATTATTGTACATTAATTTATTTTTGAATATAAGCAAACGTTTAAATTTTAAGGTCATTCTGTTTTTCATTTTGTTTTCGTTACCTGTGTATAGATTTCCTGATAAACTGATTTGTATTGGATTTACACTTCATGATACAGGAGTTTATAATAAAAGATAATCGTAATTTTTCGTTCAAAATGGTTAAGTGTCATTCGAGATGGACCCGGCACCCACACGGTTAAACCCTTGAGTGTTTAGGAGTTTCGTCTTTTTACAAAGATCTTTTTCGCATCTTTACAAAAATAGATATAAAGTTTATAAGCAATAAAAAAACATAGGTTTTTCTTTGTTTTGTGAAGCTGGATAAAAACCAATAATAAGTAAATACCATAACTTGAAAATGTTAAGAATGTTTCGTTATTTTTTATATGTATTATACCGGACACTCATAATATTTACATAATAATAACTGTGGGGTATATAATTATATCACCAGCAGATTTATATCTTTCAGAATTTGCAAACACATAATATTATATCGTGGTATTAGATAGTTCACAATTAAATTCAACGGTAATGGACGCGAAACAATTCCAATTTATTACAGTTCGATAGAAAATAAACTGCAAAGGTATATTCCTTTTGCGTCTCAATATAAAAATCATATTTTCTTGTTCAATGAATTATTTTTTTCCTGCTGATAAAAAACTGAAAACTCAATAAATATTATGAAAAAGCTTTAATATCAACTAACTAAAACTGCAAAAACTTATCGTAAGTTAAAAAACATGTCATATCAGAACCTATGATTAAAGTTGTTAAAATTATTCATACATAATTTTTTTCTTCTAACACATACGTAAATAAAGTTTTAACAATGTAAAGGAATAAACCAGAATGATTTAACGCTTGGAACGCTAAGTTATGCAATTAAAATTAATTCGAAAACGCTCTGTTGTCCGTTCTTGCTGTTGCTAGTGGGAGACGTAGTTGTTTTGTGGCTTAATTTAATTTGATTATATTTTATTAGATGTGCACAAGATGGAGTTCTTTATTTTCTTTATATGTCTTTCATGTATAAAAATTTCAATAATAAGAATTCTGAAGAACGACACGATAACCAGCTAAGGAACTGTGTACGTAGGAATCAGTTAGTAGTCAGGTAATAAGTAAATTATCAAAGAAAGTGGCAATAGACCCAATAGAATATTGAGAAAATACTTTTTAAGACATTCTAGAATAGTATGACTATTCCTATTATATCGAAATTTATTATTAATCCCTTGAGACAATTCCCACATTCAAGGGCAGAAATTACTTTATGTTGTGTAGTAAATATCCAAGGGTAGGTCGGAACACCAGAATTGAAGTGTATGATAATAATTAATTAAAAACCCGTGGGACAAAAATTCGATAGAATAGTTAGTTTATGTCACATAATGACGAGTTTATTACATAGTTTAAAGCCACTGGAGAAACTGAATGACCACGATTTTAACAAAAAACCTCACGTTTGAGAAATTTACACATGTTTAAGCAAAAGAAGAACTAAGTTAATTTAGTGTTGAACAAGATTTTTTTTACAATGATCATCAAAAACCCAGACACTCAATCAAAATCAAAGAAACAAAACTAGTTTCCAAGATTCATCCTTTTATCAGACTCTTGTTTAAGCATTTATTCAATTTGACTTGGAATAATGGAAATCAAACATTCCTAAGTAAACCTACCAATAAATAAAAAAAATCGTATGTAAAGAAAAGTAACTTTGAAGTAACTTATTATAACTTATTTATAATTTCATTCATATTATACGAAGACATATGCATATTTTTAACATAATTCACTTTAAAACTATATTTTTAATGTATAATAGCATTTGACTTAAGTTTTAAAACATCACTATTGCACGTTAATTAAAATTAATCACCCTCTAAGACAATAACAAAGATGTGGTACATACTAAATTGGGTTTGAAACCATTTTTATCCGACTTTAGAAAAGGAGGAAGTTCTTGATTCCTCTATATTTTTTAACCTTACAGCTTTCGAGTGGGTGAAGCGGTTTTAATGTTTTTTTTTTAATTTGTGCTTCCGTTGGCTCCAGTTTTAGTTTGGTTCAGTTCTGATAATGGCAACGATAAGAAAACTGTGTAAGTGTAAAATTAGCCCTAATTATTTGTGCAGGAAATGAACAAGTAACTTCAACGCCAACCGATTTTGATTTATTTATTCATAAGAGAGGACTTCACAAATGGTCCCATGATAGTTATAATAAAGCCTGATTATCGATCCGTGAAAAGGTTTAGGAAAATCCTTAAAATGTGAAATGTGTGTGATTCATAATACACATTAAGTAATGGTCATAAGGGGTATTATGTTCGACCTTCATTGTCTTAAGACAGATTTTAAAAATTTGTTTTCAAGCAACTTCAAAAGAGTAAAAGCCGTGAATTTGTCGGGATCTTTTTTTATGTATGATTCCCGATTACTTGAATATTCCCTTTTTTTTGCATTGCATGCAAAATGCATTTACGCATCCCCGCCGTTTTTAGAAAACAGCGGGGTATGTGGGACTCGTTGCCACTACCCACTAAAAACCCAAGGGTGTTCCGGCCTCCTCCTTTGCGGACATTACCGCCTCGCAGAAGGCGAGCGCGGCGTCATGTGGTGCAGCGATAGGGCCCCAGCCTCCATTGCTCCACCCATGCTGGGCACACCTCCAAGGTGTGCTGCGCCGTGTCCTCGGGGCAATCCGCACAATGGTGGCATGCCGGAGATTCCACCCGCTGTATTCGACACAGGTACTTCCCAAAGCAACCATGCCCTGAGAGTACCTGTGTTAGGCGGAAGGAGAGGCCACCATGCTGTCTCTGCAGCCACTGCGACATGACGGGCCTTACCGCCGCTATCGTGGCGTGTCCCGCATTTGGCATCTCGAGGAACTCGTACCACTTCGCCATGGACATCAGCACCAGCTCTTTTCTGCGCGCCTCGACCGCTCTAGGCATGACCACCGCGCCTCTCTCCAGTATTTCCCCGCGCCACCTGTACAGCTGTGCGAGAAGCTTAGCTTCCAGGTTCCATGGATGGGATCCGGCGAGTAAGGTTGCAGCCTCGAAGGAGACCGTGCGGTACCCTGTTGTGGCACTAATGGCCATACTTGAATATTCTCTGAACAACTTAAGAAATTCATATTTTATATGAAAGATTACATCCCCAAAGTGGGTTTATGGTCATCAAGACAGGTTTTTTTAGGAATAAATAGTTTGAGTAAATCAAAAAAGTCAAGGAAAATCATAAAATGTTGAGAGAAATTCTATTCTTTTTGTATAAAAGCACATTTCAGTAGTATATCTTCTCATTTTTTGGATGACTCTTACAGACATCGTCCTGTATTTTTTCTTTATTACGTTTTCGATGCTCATTTTTGTCAATTTTGGATTCCTAAGTTCGACCTTTCTTATACGAGATGTACGTGTAACCCTTCCTTAAAACTTTATCCTACGTACTTATTTGATAAATACAAGAAATAAAAATATTTTTACTTGAAAAAAATCCGATTTAAAAAAAAACAAAATACGCACGTAAAAACTAAGAAGCAAAAAATAATTTTACATTTTAATATTATTTCCTAACCAAATCTACATATTTAAAAAAATAATTTTAAATATCTTTCTAAGTTTAAGTAGTTTCAAACTTAGTTAAACACTAATATCTGATATCAGAATACTAAATTAGAACGACCTACAAGTAATACAAAATTAATTAACCTACGTCCTACACTTATTCTCATATAACTCGATAACTACAATAAATAATAATTAGTAAACGATATGAAACTAAATATTAATGTCATTTATTCTTAATACAAGTAATACTACGAGATACAAAATAGAATAATCTTTAAAAATTAATAATATCACAACAGAAAAGTTGTATGGAACGGTGTACATTGGGATTGCAATCAACTTTAAAATAACTACGTTAGTGCGTTTTATGATACAGACATTCAGTCAGTAATATTAAGCTACAATTATACTATTTACGTAGAAATATTGCCTATATTTCTTGAATTGTTTATATTTAAGTATAAAGTAGGTATTAAATTAGATTATTGGAAAATAAATAAAAACGCCGTTCGCTACATTAGGTGTTTAATGAACTTTGTGCAGATATTTAAAATCAATTATTGGGTAGGATATATTAGAAAATAGAATTAAAGTGAACAAATATTTTTGGTCTTTAGTTCCAACTTCTCATGTCGTTTTTTGAAGTCTTTTTTTTTTAGAAATATAGTAAGAATGTATAGTATACATATATTTAAACCATGATATAAATTAAATTAGGTTAAAAAATACAATTGGCACCAAAAAATCAAAGAATAACATCAAATGTGTTTTATGTATCAATTATTTTGTATTGTTTTATATTATATATCTCATGTAACCCTCGGTATGTGCTAACGAAATTACTGCAAATAAAAATAAATGACCAATACAATTCGAAACCCCTACAAAACCCACAGTCCGATGAACTGATAAGTTACGTCCATGTTTATCCTTCTCGATTCTCAGGCGTCCCATATTCTCTTACATTAGGAATCAATACTTATCTTTTTCTGTAAAACCATGACGTCAATGTAATCCAAACGGATACAGAGGTGAATAGTCGCCAAGGGATTGTACATAGAATGATTTCTAAGACATAAAAAAATACGAGTATATGTATATGTAATGCTTTATTCGACAATAAGTCGAAATCAAGATAGAATATGAAAATTTTGTTAGAAACTTATCAGATTTAATAATATGAAGTTAGTTGTTTTAAGAGTTTATATAAAAACTTCAGATTTGTCATCAAAAAACTTATTTTTGTTGATAAAATACAATATTTGTTTAATTTAGCCCAAGTTCTAAAATTTATAATTATTTGTAAATTAAAAAAGAATATAACGCATCTAGAGTATTTACAGCTTCTGCCATAGAGATACAGGGAGCAGTTTGTGCGAATAAATTTCACAAATCCGCGTACAGGCTCTGTTGATCTACATCGAGACCTAATGCACCAATATGTCGCTGAGGCTTATTTGCCAGTGTTGGGATACAGTCTGCGATTAGCGCAGAACTGGCTCGATGTTTTACAACTGTGAAATTGTAATTTGAGTTGCAAAGATCGTTGCGTTATTTCTTTTAATTGTAATTCTTTTACCACATAATTTTATTGTTTATTTGAGATCTCTATTTCTATAAAATAATTCTTTATAACAACATATCACAATAAGAAAGAATGTAATAGAGTTTTTTTAAATAAAAAATCGTTTTTTTATGAATATTATTTTTTATCATTATTATATTAATTAAAAAAGTGTGTTTGATATTAAATGCAAATTAAAATTTGAATTAGACCTGATCGATCGTAAATGTCAAGATATGGTTATTTACTTAGGTACAATTTAATTGTTTACAATAACAGTTATCTACGGAGTTTCGTGAAGTAATCAAAGTAAATATTATTCCTCTAACTGGCTTCTCTGATAAATTTGAAATTGAAATTGCGATTTATGATTCGATTAAAATTTGCGTTTCTGTACTAGATGCTTAAGTATCTTCGGACCAATTCTCATTACTTAATGTAGAACAGTAAAATGAACAAATCATTTTATTTTGACTTTATTCACTTCTTGTAGGTTTAATACACATTTTTTGGTTGTTTCACTAATTTAATATGCCTCATGTGCTCACAATAATTACTTATTCACCCTTGTATAATAGTTTTAGAACCTATATTTGTTTTATTTAGTTACATGTAAGTATATATACATATGTATATATGTTCAACGAGATTTTATAAGGTTTTCCAATGGTATACTTATATTAAAGGTACTCATCACAAGACTACATTATTGTGGTGTGATACTTTTGTTAATATATTTCTCATATATGTTTTAACCTAACCTACTGCATTTGGCTTACAATTTTTTGATATCAGAGAATAAAATCAAATAATATCAGACAGTAATATAGTCTTGGGAAATTATAATTTTATAATGATGAATTATTGTTTCACTAATAAATATGTTTTGGTCCCAGTAATGACTGTACACTATCAATAATGCAGCATCGTTTATAAACCAGTTTTAGTTTTAGTTTAATACTATATATATCGCGATTTATTGCATATATATTTATTATAATATAACAAGTAAAATTTAATGTATATTATACATATTAAAATTAAAAAATGGTTTAAAGATTCAACTTAAACAAATAAAATAGTTTGAATTGAACAACACATTTGCAAGTATTGGTTAAAACCTAAAATATCCGGACACATTTTAAGGTTCTCCAACTGCATGGTACATTAAATCCAAACATAGAATACGTTTTGTTACTTTATTAGCTTTCAATATGAATACAGGCTGCATTTTAGCACGGATCTGTATTCTGTACTTAAATTATAATAACCTAACGTATATAGCAATATAATTAATATACACAAATTGCATAACTTAATTAAGTATTCACTAATAACGCGCTCCATCTACATACATATTTGTTATCTTTAATTACGTAAGTGCCAATTACTAAATTTGAAAAATATTATGTTTAATGGGATACTATCAAGACATGTTGTGTTTTAATATTATATTAATATCAGTATATTAATTAAAACAATTGAGGCTTGCTACTTTTTGATAAAGAAATATAGTTGTGTTATATGCATATACAATTTTATGATTATTTTTGGTTATTTATATTGAAAAAAACTAAAGTTTTAATAGATTTTTCTTTAAAATAAGCTAGAGCTTTACCGTCACCGTATTATTTTTCATTAATTCATTCTTTACATTTTTAGAAATTGTAATTACTTTCATTTATGGTAGGGGAGCCCACGATGCTAAATGGGGATATACTCGAGCGTCGTAGAGACTTATTGGGATGCAAAGCTTAGACGATAAGAAGGAAAAAATGTTATATGATATATACCTTTACATCGGTGGGGGAAGCGGCTATAGATTTTTAAAAATGTAAAAAAGAAACTGTTACATGGACATCCTCGAGCGCGTCAGATATTGATAGCATCAGTGCCCTACGTATTTTTAATAATGTACGTATGTTAATCTGATCGTTTGCATGATGCGGGTGATTGTATTTAAGGGTTGAAAATGAAAAAAAAA
The DNA here is from genome assembly GCA_916720795.1 of Danaus chrysippus. NCBI lineage: Eukaryota > Metazoa > Arthropoda > Insecta > Lepidoptera > Nymphalidae > Danaus > Danaus chrysippus. Next base: position 16,079,717 of record CAKASE010000049.1, on the reverse strand, counting down.
ATTTGTCGAGCGCGTCATCATTTCTAAGGGAGTGTTAAGTGCACCAAAAAAAAGCTCTCATACACTAATCTAACGATTTCGATGGGACGCAAACTCGCGGCCATTTTTATAATGTGCAAAAAAAAATCGCCATTTTGAAATACTCAAGCGCGTCAGATTAAGATATATATGGTTAATATTTATGTTCTAAACGTACTGTTTCATAATCTGACGATTATGTAGCGGGATTCACCTAACCTGACAAAAAAAAATAGAAAAACGGTTCACCTTAAAGGCCATCCCTGCAACTTCTACCTAATTCCATTCTTGGGCGCTTAAAATTGTACTTATGACATTTTTGAGCTCAAAATATAATTTATGTGATATTTTGAGCTCGCTGAGTTCAAAGAAATAATATTTCTATGCATTAAATTATTAAATTAATATCACTCATATTAAATGTTTATAAACTTTAATTCACTCAAATAATATTAAAACAGCAAAAAAAAACCAAAACGTTGGAAACACTTTGTAAACAGTATGCCACGAACGAGTCATTATGATCAGCTGTGATGGCGTCATGACAACAGAAACCAGAGTGGGGACGGAGGGAGAGAGTAATAGATGGAGAAAGAGTGAGAGATGAATTGAAACGCGGAGAAGGAAATGTAGGCATCACGCAGCTGCACGCATTTAACTTTATCGACGAAATTTTGTTATTTCGGCTTGTGGAAATCGTCAGATTATATATTTTTCATTATTCTTGAATTATTTCCTTCATAATAAAAAAAAATTAGCTACGCTCGAGAATGTCGAGATGACGTTTTTTTTACAACTTTGTTGCCCTCCCCTTTTTTACGTCCCTCTCAAATTGTCAGATTAGTGGAATATACATTTTTTAGGGTGTAATTAACTCACCCTACCTTAATCTGACGCGCTCGAGAATTTCTGATGTTCAATTTTTTTTTACTAATCTGATCCTGTATCCTTCACGGGCGGCCTTATATATGGGCCTCATGTTTTGTGGAGGTACTTAACTGGGTACAAGGTATCCCCCTGTATATTTATCTGTCGCGCTTTAGTAAATCCCGAAATCCCCGCTTGGGCTCCCCTACTATTAGAACCGATCACACTTCTTTTATAACACACGTGTATAAGGTGTCAACAAATTTGTCAAACTCTGTAAAACAACGCATAATTCTCTATATGGTCAAAGAATTTAATTTATCTAAAAAGGAAATTTTTACAATTCATTATCTATATATACAAATTTAAATAGATTTTATATCCGAAAGAACACTCTCCAAATAACTACCAGAGCAAAGTTTGAGTGTCAGTCAATTTAGGCAGTGGAGTGACATGAAAATAGATGAATGAGAGAATAGATATGTATATTCCCATAATTCAATCATGAAAGGAGATAATTTCAACTTTTTTGGAATATTCCGTTTTCAACCGATTATAGTTAATTACCTAATAGTTTTTTTTTTAATAATTAATATGTTTTTTTTTTTTATACATAGCATAGGGGGCAAACGAGCGGGCAAGCCATCCGGTGAGAAATAGTCATCGCCGCCCATAAACACTCGAGGAGCCAGAAGGCGCCCGAGTGCGTTGCCGGCCTTTCAAAAATAAGTACGCTCTCTTCTTGAAACACCCTAAGTCGTAATGGATAGGGAATACGTCGCTAGGCAGCTGATTCCACAGGGTGGTGGTGCGTGGCAGGAAATTTCTTTTGAATGTAGTATCATAGCTGATATTTGTGTTTTATTAGTGCCAATTTTATACAGTACAGTTTCTCCTTTTCCCGAATATCTCAATACTTGTACCGTGACAGTGCGAAATAGCAAATATTACAAACTTGTGCATTTGAAACTCTGATATTATAATCTCGGTTGCATTTGTGGCTGTTTTTGCCGCACTAAGACCATTAAACGTTTATATCTCCACAGAACAGTCGACGGCTTTTCGGTACAAGAAACATTGATTTCGTATCAGAGATATATTGTACCGTATTACAATGATATACGGTTCAAAACGAATGGAAAGTCAAGCTTATCATTATGTTCTATTGAAACTATTTTAATGGGATTGTCTGGTTGAAATTACACACAGTGTGTTTTCAATAGTTTTAATGGAAGTGAAGTGAAATAGATGACTGTCTAAATACGAAAAATGGTTTATTACTTTGATATCATCTTATACAGCTCCATTTATTGCAAGTGGCTTGCAACTAGGTATAAGTGTGTAAATAATAATTAATAGATGTACACGTAAACCTCTTTTTTCTATCTCGTTGAAGTTGCTTTTTAGCGACAAAACCGCTCCAGGTATACTGTTTTTTTATTGCGTGTTTTGTCTTTATTATAAACCTTAACTATAATAAATAAAACTATTAATTTTGCGAAACCATTTAAAATCCAAATTATTTAATTAATAGAGAAACTTCGTTAGAATTCGCCAAAAAGATTGAGGTTTACCAAGAACTATTGAATCTGGCGATAAAGTACTAAAAATGAGAAAGAAAAATATACAAAAGAATGGCCCAATATTGCGGTTCTGCGCAATCGTAAGGCAACACACATGACGATCGTAAAAAATGTGAATGGCATATTGAAATATTTCTCGCGACCCTTTCTTCCAATTTTCCTTCTTGCTCCATGTAACGCCTATATAAATCTGTGGGGGCGTTATTGTTTCGATTTGTGTTTATGGGTATTAGAAACAATTTTTGGATAATGAAAGATTATGAAAATTACGATTTGTATGAGTTTATATATAAATATAGTATTTAAAACTAACTAATTAAAAATGCAATAAATTAAGTGCCTTACATTTAAAAGCAAATATTTAATTACAGTCGTTTATATTTATTATTATAATATTGGTATTACTATCAAGTGTATTGAATTTCCTCATTAAGGCGATATAATGAGTTTCGGATGTTTTAATTGAATTTCGACTTGATAGTTAAAACAATTTCACCAATTAATTAAAAGAACAACACTTAATATTAATTTACAAATGTTGTAATAATAATATCTGTCCATCCAACCATCGCCATAACAGTGGTGAAGTTTTTCACACCCTCAACACCGTTGTAATACCAACTCATGAAATAAAATGTACATGTAAAATCAGGATTTCTGAATAAATGGCGATTGGTAAATAAATTTTCTACAAAATATATAATATTTTGAATCTTAACAACCAAAAATAGTGAAAAAATAAATAAAAAAAACTCGCCATTAAATAAACTTATTACAAGAATAAAATACCTTTTATTTATTAATATAATTTATATATCGCTTTCATTTCAAATATATGAAGCAAGTAGGTAATAAAACATAAACAAATATTAAAAATTAAAATTTCGATCAGTAACATCACGTGAGTTGTTTACGTTTATATTCTAAAATGCAATTTGCGAGCCACTGTGGGAGCGGACTCCATTAGAATTTATGATACATGGGCCAGACAGTAATTAAAAGAGCCCACAGAGGAATCTAACATACTGTATTGCTGCCAAGTCATGGTATTAAGTCTGTGTTCAGAGTGAGCTCGGAATAATCATGCTATGTTATATTGTATTAAATTTAACTACTAACTCTATTTTATTGATATTTTTTATAGAAAATAATAATAGTTTAAAATTTTAGAAAATACTATTTATATACAGTATTAACGTAAGTTTGAATATTTTTGTAGTATGTACATACATCTTAAAATATATATCTATACTTATATTATAAAGCTGAAGAGTTTGTTTGTTTGTTTGAAAGCGCTAATCTCCGAAACTACTGGTACGAATTGAATAATTCTTTTTGTGTTGGATAGTCCAGTTATCGAGGAAGGCTGTGTGTGGGCTATATAACATTACGCTACGACTAATAGGAGCAAAGATATAGTGGTAAATGTGTAAAAAATGGGAGAAATTATTTCATCTTTGAAGCCTTCCGTTGCGTGCGCCGTGAAAACGGTTCAAGATACACAAAAAATATGTTTAATGATCTAAAAAACAGTCCACGACAATATATGTCTATCTTTTAAGATTAACTCACAAAAACCGTTTTTATGGTACCTAATTTGGTCGAAATAATTTGTTTAAGTTGTATCAACATAATAATATTAATCTTTATTCAAATAAACAAATAAATATGTTGTTGGTTAAGAGTACTTCATTGTGAATAAAAAAAAAAACATTGGTTTTATCCTGCAAAATTCTACGGGACCTCGACCATTCCGAAAACCCCGCAAGAACGGGAACTATGTGGGAAGAACCAAAAATCTGCCGAAAGTCACTATTCCACGCGGACGAAGTCGCGGCAAAAGCTACTTAAAAATAAGTTGGTGTGTAATTTTGGGAAAAATTGTTTATTTCATCATATTCATTTTTTCAGATTTTCAGTTAGTTTAAAGTTTTTATATATTTTGTAAATAGGTAAAGTTGAGCAAAAAGTTTTGCATTTCATTCTACTCTGGTCTAATTAAAATTAAAGTAAGTATATATTAGGCAACCAAAGAAGTTCGTGCGGTTTTGACGATTAAAAGATATGATTACAAAAATAAGATAAATTTAGGTTTTCTAAAGTATTTAGACACTACTGATAGACGGTGAAGGAAAACATCGTGAGGATACCTGGACTTATAATTTCACAATTATAAGCTTGAAATCACCAACGCATCTTGAGAAAGCGTGGTGACTAATGCTCAAACCTTCTCCATGTGAGAAAGAGGCCTTTGATCAACCCACTGGCTCTGATAGGCTGATGACGAATCCATTTTACAACTTTTTTCTTACTAGAGTATTTTGGTATTTGTTAAAATTTAATGTGAAATAAGTATTATATAAACACTTTATTAAGATCATTTGAAATTGTTGTAATTCTAGAATTACCTGCAAGCATAGTAATGTTATGTAAAGTTAAATATTGCTAACTTCATATATGTATTTATACCCTTTAGTCAACAGCACAATCTTGAATACATATCGTTCGGTTAATTTAAATAAAAAAAATGATTCAATGACAAGATTCTAAAAAACAAAACCAAAATTTATATATATACAGGGTGACTGGTGAATTACTATCAACATTTAAGGACGTGATATTTGACGATCATATATGACAAAATAAAAATTAATATAACATAAATATTAATAAACTTCTAAGAAAAGTTAACAAAAAGTTGTGTAATTAATTACGCATCGTGTGAACACCCTACAGATTAGGTATACACACACACATACACTCGCGCGCTTCGGCGTGGTGTTGTATCAGCACGCCGCCGCGCGCGTCCACACTTGGAACACTTGGAACGAGTCCACACTTTATTTATTTATACGGAAATTTGCTCAAAAATTAAGTACCTATTTTTTTACATAATTCGAATGAGAATCATGTACCGAGTATGCTCCTTAAATATTGATAGTAATTCACCAGTCACCCTGTATATATATATATATATATATATATATTATAGATCACGTCAGGTTCAATACTATTATACAATAAAATATTCTTTCCTGCTTTACACTGTTAAAAGTTATGAAATATAATAGGTGAAATTTTCTGTTAATATATTTAAAAAAATACTTTTATACTAGATTCTCATATTAATTTATCTCCATTATTACTTAAAATAATGAATTATCAATATTATTATTATTTTTTCATACATTCTGACAATTTCATTTTAGTGATAATTTTACTAACTTACTGTTTTGAATGTTATCGACTAAAACAGTCAAATTACTGGTTATCAAGGAATCGATGCGAAGACCGCTATAAATATAGCTTTAATTCGGCTAAGCTTGTCAAACTGGTTTCAGGGCTATCGGTAGCGTTTTGGTTTTTACTGTTATACTCGCGAAAAACCTTCTCTAATATTTTTTCTCCCAATTTTTCTAAATATTTTGTTAATTAAATTTCATGACAATAGTTTCAATTTTTGTTTTTTATGTTTTTCTCATACATATATCTTTGGTACAAATTTAATAAAAGCTGAGAAACACAAAAAATGGTTTATTTAATATAAAAAATATAAATACGTTTTTATACAAAATAAATTCCTTTCGGTAACCCTAACTAACGTGAATGGCTGCTATTATTACAAACATGGGACTAATGAACTGTTGCCAGTTTTATTTCAAAGTTGCATCTTTGGAATTTCATGGATTTTGATAAACTCATAAAAATTCTTAAATGAAATCTCCTGCTAAAGAACTAGAAAGAAATTTTTGCAATATTTATAAATTTTCCTGACGGGAATAATCATTTAGTTTCTCTGAAGCAGCGAAAGGTATCAAAATTTTTAAGGTTTAAAGATCAAATGGTTTCAATCAATAGGTATTAAGCCGCATGTTCCCATTAATTTTATTTAATTGCAAACCCACCTTGTTCAATATACAACAATGGATTGTGAACAACCACAAGAAATAATTTGTTCTGTAAAGCAAAACAATTACCACCTTCTCTATAACATTAAAGTTAAGAGCATGTATACTTTAGGTTCCACTTTTATTTTAAAAATAAATGTTATTTGCTTAATGTTTTTAACGTTAATATCATGATTTTTTGTAAAGAATATAAGGAATATAGCTACCGTAATAGTTTGAAAGTTGCAGGTTAATATGTTTAACTAAAAGAAGATTTTGAACAACATTAAATGTATGTACTCCTAATGCTCAATATATTACGGACTTTTTATACATTTTTATGTATTCAGTACAGAATTTTATACATATTATGTATGTGTGAATTGTTATAGAGACGTATTATAATATGCGTTGTATAATGTATTGTGGCTTTAAAATTTTTGTGAAATATGAATTAAAACGTCAGAAAGCCATCTTAACCTATAAAATTAAGAAAATGAAAGGTCAATTGAATCTTCTTGCCTCGTCATCATTATTTTCTTTTCTATACATATCCAGTAAAATTAAGTCTTAGAACTTTTATATTATCTTATTCAATAATAGAGATAAATATATTTCTATTATTTTTTGTCATATTATATGCTACAGAAATATGTTATATATGTAGTTGAAATCCGGGTAAAGATTTTTGCTTGTAATACCTACATAATATACATATCGGCGCTACCAGCTTTATAACGGATGCGACATGAAAATAATTTGAGGTTGTCATCAATTCTTATTAGAACTCATTAGTATTTATGATTATTGTTAAAAGTAAAATGAAATCAAATATTGTTTAAAAGGAGAATAGAACTATGTTTAAATCTTGGTATAAATATGACGTCTGGACGCACGACGGCAGAATTGAGAATTCAGAGTTCAGTTAGTGCGTGTCATTGAAGTATGTTATTATGAAGAACCTTCGAGAAATACAGGAACATTAAGAACAATTGCAGTTTCATTTTAAAATATCATGGAACGTACTAGAAGAAGTGACATTTGTAACGTCAGCGAAGCTGGCGTCGCTCTCTTTTTAAACAACGAATTTGTAATAAATCCGATATACACAATAAAATTAATGATACATTAATTTATGTCTTAAAAATATTTCTATTAATACCTTTAACAAATTGCTACACGGTTTTCAGCTTAAAAACTTTCTATGAACAATAAAATTAATGAAATATTTATGATAACAAATATGCTGCGCTTATAGATTTGAAAAGGATTTATTAAAGTAACAGAATTCTACTTAAGGGACTAGAATAAATCCACTTAACCAGTCTATCTGCCAATAACATAATAGTGCAGGCAAATACGACAACGGACAAAATTGAATTCGTGTTGTAGTGGGAGTAACGACGACGTTTGAAGTCTCAAGGGAACTCGTGGCTAGGATTGAGCTGACCTCTTTCGAAATCCGAGATATAAAACGAGTCTCTGTAACGTTATTATAAAGAAATTTCTAAATTTGCAAAGAATGGTCACTTTATGTATAAAACAAATTTATATTTTTTGTAAACTTTTAAAAATAAAAACGTTATTTGTCATTCCCTCAGTATTTCCTCTTAAGGTTTTAAGTAAAATTAGTGCTTAATAACTGCAAAAGCATAATTAATAAGATAAAAAAAGTACAACAATAAAGAAAAGTGGACTTTTAATTATTTGAACAAAGTTAAATACATATATACTTAAAAATTATAGTTGAAGTAACATTTGACAGACATGCTTGCTCAAACATGGTTAAAGTATTGCAATTGTTATTGAAGTGTATTTTTTTAAATAACATTCCAATTATTATAGTTGTGAGAATCTATCAAAGAAAGTTACGAGAAATGCTGATGTTTTCACTTTGAACACATTCTGTGATGCGCTTTTTAACGCCAAAACGAAGTAACTAAAGCCTGTCAGAGTATTTCGATAATACTTTCGGAAGAGTTGAAGTCCTGGCAAATTTATTTCTATGGGGTTTTAAAAATTATTGAGTTTAGGTGGTTTTAAATTTTAGACGATTAGCATTACTTCATAGGGACTACGTGTGAAATTACGCTACCATGGCCTACGCTCTACCTCTAACTGGCTTCTACTCATACATTTCCTATATTTTATTAAACATATATATACTCTTTATTGCACAGTAAGAAAAATTACATAGTTATTTTGCATCCAGAACTGTTGTTTACAAAGGCGGGCTTATTTCTATAAGAAGTCTCTTCCAGCCAACCTACAGCTGTAAGGGTTAGTGTGTACAGCAGGTAATAAATAATTGTGCAATTAGATATGCTCTTAATAATAATAATATAATATAAAAAAAATAATTTTAATATAATACATAGTATAACATTTACATAAATATCCATGATATAATAGATACTATAATAATAGATACATATATACTTATACTACATCTAAATACATAAATATTATATATATATATACAACAGTGAAAAAAAAATAAATATATATATATAAGTTAATTTGATAAATTTATAATAATTGTGACAGAAAGTGCTCTATTAGTCTTTTTTTAAAGAGTTTAATGTTAGGACTCCATTGGTTGGTTTTTGGGAGATTGTTCCAGAGGTTCGCTGCACGTACCGAAAAAGAGTTATGCAGAAATTTTGTATTACTTCTAGGCACTTCTAACTCTGAAGTAATACAGGAACGTCTGAAACGTGTTGGAGGTGGGAGAAGGTTGAAACGGGAGCGAAGGTAAGAAGGAGAATTTGCATCATTAAGGATATTAAAAAGGACCGAAAGGATGTGCATATCACGGCGAAGGCGGATAGGGAGCCATTTAAGTTGAGAACGAAATGCAGATATATGGTCATATTTACGTAGGCCGTAAATAAACATATTGTATAACAAAAACAAATAGACCAGTATTATTATTTATGTTCATAATATTTTACCCTAGTATTTATCCATCTAGCTTATTGTAACCATGGGTAAGGTCTCAATTACCTAGTTTGCCTAGAACAAAAACATTACTCCTACCCTTTCATCTAATATTATTAAATATCTTGTGAAATAAAAAGACAGTATATTAATTTTAGTGCATGATAGTTTAGCCCTTTATTTAACAATAAGTCCTTTTGTTTCCAATTTACAAACAATATTTTATCAACAACATGCATTTATAGCTTTGTAAAGTGTTACGGAAGTGTAATGACATTGTAACTTAAAAAATAAAATGAAGAAATTTTTCCTCCTAATCTAATGATACTTTTTTAATGTGTATATTTTCTTAATATTATGACTATTGATTTTTTTTGTGATGATGTATTTGAAGAGAATCACATAATTTTGATGAAAGTGGGAAAGATATACGCTGTATATTTTTTATATACACTTCGTAAAATTCTCCTAGACAGTTTCTTTACACATTGCAATAAAAAGATGCGTGATCGTTCTAAGGTGTATGTTTTGATCTTGGCTGTGCTCTCATCCATATCACACGAATGGGTGACCGCCCCTGAAAAATGTCCTAATACATAAGGCAATTAAAATAGAATCATATGATCCTCGATGTGCCTCGCACGGTTTGAAGTTATCGATAAATTAATTGGCATATTTGATAAAGCATATGTAATAATTTATAAAGTTTGTAGTCCCTTGGTAGGAGTCATCTTTTTACACAGTGACACTTTTCGTTTTTCTTTCTAATATAACGACGAATAATGCGAAAATTCAAATAAATAAATTTCACAGAAAAATGTAAATAAAAAGTTGTACATAAATAAATAATCTAAAGAACCCCCTTTACGCGCCTTTATTTCTGTCACCTTAATATCAGAGAGAAGGCGGATAGTTCTCTTTGGAACGAGATGGAACTTTGTCACACACATAGTGTATTTCAAATTGTCTCTCTTTGCATAACAGTTTTGTTTTAACGGCTTATAAGTTTGAATATTTTGAATTAATTTGTAATAAATTTAGGTGATTATAGAATATATATATATATATATATATATATATATATATATATATATATATATATATATATATATATATATATATATATATATATATATATATATTCTGTATAATTACTTATTCACAGAAAAACCAGCATGCTGCAAAGTAATTATTATTATTTTCTTTTCTTTGCCTCAACTGACGGATGACTAAAATGAAAAATATTACTTAAATCACTCGAAGAACTGATTATTGATTGTGTGATAAATTGAAAGTCAAGAACTTTAAAAACAAAAACTCTAATTTTATTTATATTATTCTATGGCTAAAGTACTCTTAAATTAGTTAAAAATAAATAACAATAAAATAAGTAATCAAAACTCTTCCACTCACTGGCCTCTCGAAGATAGAAATATATGAGATAGAAATAAAAGCAATTTTTTTACAGCATATTAATTAATTATTGTCGATGAGGATAGTTGCAGACGTACAAGCTTATGACTCAGATTATTACTGACCATGTTTACGTTAAAGTCACGTTAAATTTAAATACAAAAATAATATGTGGATAATAGTGACCCTAGGCAAAATTTTCTATTGTTGTATATTAATTTAAAATTCTGATGCATGATTATTTTTCATTGATAATCCTTGCAAATGTAATGTATAAATACATTTAAGTCAATGGGAATTGTTGATGAAGCTGGTTATAATATTCATTAAAGGTATTTCGTAAAGAATTTCATCAATTCACACTACATTTCGTACGCATTTATGTATAAAATATGATACGTACAATACGATACGTTGTCGATGCAATATATCGTTACAGTTTAATTTCAATTTTAATGTAATTTATATTTTAGTTGTTTTCGTGGTTTTTGGGTATAGTTCAATAAGCCTTGTTCATATTCATTATTTGATGGATCGAGCACTACTCAGCTGTTCACTGTCAGCCTGATAAAATTCAAATATTCTGATACAAATTTTATATTAAATAAAATGAGGTACATTCCGTTAACCGTTTAGATAAGAACACAATTTAGTTTTTTTTTATTTATCTTTGTGAATTAACAAAAAGAAACCTAGATAACAAAACATGAAATCATCTAATCAAATTAAAAAAATGTTTGCTTTTAAAAGTGATATTTTAATAATAATAATTACGATGAGCTTAATTCTCACTAGCGCTTTGTGATAGCGAAAACAAAAATGTAAAAATCTCGACGACATCTGGAAATAGGGAAATTATGAAACCGAGATGAACGCAAGCATTCGCTTTTGTTCGCTCCACGGCTTTTGTTTTTAGTTTTCAGAATTTGATTGAAAATGAGTTTTGGTCGGTGTATGCATTTTAAATGGAAAACTATTGTTTATACACTAAGATATTATGCTATTTGTTATTTTGGTGAATTAAATTATTTATTGAGTTTAATTCTTAATGATATAAATTATAAACAAACAATTTTAATAAAATCATATCGTTTAAAGTTTCGATATGGCCTATTAAATATTTAAATTAAATTTCAGTACATACAGAGGACTTTTGTAAAATGCGAAGTTTGATTAGTTTTCAAATATAATCCAATTCAAAGGAATTATTCAGCCAGCTCACTGTGTTTTCTAATATGCGTATCAATTTATAACTTTTGTTAATAAAATACAACTAAAAAGTAATATTTTATGGTATATCACGACATACCAAAGCAATATTCATAAGTACATAAGTACATACATACATATATTCAATTACTTAACATACATACATATATTAAAATTTTATTCAATAAAATGAAATACATTTCCAAATTTTGCTTTGAAGCCTAGCCGATTGAAAGAATGTTTATTTTTTTAATTTTATATTCCTAACATCCCGAACAACCATATGTAATTAAATTTAATAGATTTGTATTGTTTTTATTACTATCTTCTAGATAGAACTCATGTAGGATTGACGCTCAAACATGATACTATTGTTGGTTCCTTAAATTTATTTTATAACTTCCTGGTGATTACAACAATTAAGTTATATATTTTTGTAATCGTACATATTTTAAATTAATTCAAAAGTTCCTTTTATTTCTCCTGTTTTGTACATACACCATTGGCGTCGTTATTGTTCACAGTTTTATATAAAGAATGCAGTTTTATATTAAATCGTGAACTTTGTTTTTAAATTTTTCATTTCAAATAAATAAATACATGTGTTTCTTAATTACTTGTTTCATTATTTGAAGTAAAAGACGATATAAAAAGTATCATAGTTCTAACGGGAAATTTTAGCCCTGTTTTGATTCAGAAACTTTAATTTTACTACAGTTTATAAGTCTCTTCCTTGTATGAGATGGTTATTTCAACTTCACGTCAATCAATTTTGAATTGATTGATAATTATGGGAAGAATAACATTGACACAAATATAACACTATTCTAAAAGTATGTGGATTAGGCCTTAAAAATATTTATAATGGATCTACATTATTCTTTTTAAAGATTCCATATAATTACATTTCGTACATATTTTGCAAAGACAGCAATTTAAGAAAGGTGTTTTGTTAAAAGATGCGTTTAATTTCGTTTGTAAAGGATAAAAAAAAGATATATTAAAATAGTTATTTTTTTAATTTATTAAATATTTTGAAAAAAAAAGTATAATCATCAAGACATTAATATAAAAAATATACAATAGTTATAGAAGATTAATGAAATCATTTAAAAGGTTAAAATATTTAACATAAAAACAAAAATATACTACTATTTTACTAAGTGTTTCTTCTTATTTTTCGACGGAAGTTGAACCTCACTCGTTTTTCTTATCAAACATTAACTCAGCTGCTTCTGTAAAAGTTGGTAAAATGCATACATAACTGTCTTAAAATTAAATATTCCTGTTTTTTTCTTGTAACATAATGGTTTTTTATTTTGTGTTTCTTCAGTATAAAAATTTTGCCTTCGTGGATCAATATAACCTTAGCAATGAAATAAGAAACCATTCAATTTGGAAATCTATGTTATATATCTGTCAGTAACATTCAATATTATTTTCCTCCTGTGGTCTCTAAGTACTCATTTCATTTTCTTTCTATATGTTTATTTTGTTTGTTAGTTAAATAAGCACTGGGGTTTTAAATCCAAAAATTGTTTGTTTATGTAGAATTTTTCAGTTTATCTTTTAAAACATTGAAGGCTTGAAATGTTGTATAATTTATTAGCTTTTATATTTCTATGTAAGGAAATGCGAAACACAACACAAATTACAACTTACATTATTAATTTCTTGAAACAAACTTTAACTTTCTTGTTTTTGTGCAGATAGACGGCCAACATTAAAATACACAACTAAAAATATAGCTTAATATATAATCGAGCTGTTTTGTTTTCCAACTTTTGGTATAAAGACTTATCTGGAATATAAGCCAAACTCACCAAATTCTATTTTTATTATATATTTGCCCGTTTCAGGTGGCAGTAAGTTGATTTAAGGTTTGTGTAAATAGCTTAAATAAATGACGGTTTACTTGGTTGTTTTACTTAATAATTTTAATCTTGAGTTTGACACTTTACATAGTAAATTATTTGTCTTTGATTAATGCAACTTTGATTAATGCAATGATTGTTATTGATGGTGCAATTAAAATATTTGGACCAAATTAAAATAGCATGTAAGAACACAAATTTTTAGTATTCTGCCTGTAGATAGACTTTAATTTTATTTCAACTAATACACTGCGAATTTAACTGTGACTCCATTCGAATATTTTTTATTTTATTTTAAAAGTAGTGAAAACAAGAATTGGTTGAAAATATGACGTCTGTGTCTAAGTGTATCTGTACATGTTTGTGAATGTTAACCTACTTCAAAGTCTTTTTAAAAAGATAACTCATAGTTTTATCAGTCACTTTGGTTGTTTTGTTTAATTTCATCAACTTTATGATTTTACTTGGCAAAAAACTGTATAGTAATTATTTATCAGTTGTATGTTAAGATTTTGATAACACGTTTAATAACTTTTTTTTGCAAGTGATAATGTACATAATATTCCTAGTATATTTACTACGATAGAAGATTCTTTCAACTTCATTAATCAGATTGTTTTTAAGTATAAATACGATATTGAAAGATGAATGCTAGACTTTAATATTTTCTTATTTACATAGCAAACTGATTTACTAGACTGTGTTTTGTATGCAATGAGATTTAAGACTCGTGAATGTTACCCATTTAAATGAAACAAGTATTTTATCGGATATATTACATGTGGTTCATTTATGTAGAAAACTACATTCTCCCGACGTTGCGAATACTTTTCAGCAACCGTGATCACGGGGAGGCGAGATGTGAGTGTCTGTCGGTATGTAGATGACACCTTCACAATATTAAATAAAATAAAACCTTCTGAATTAGAGGCAAATATTCCTTTAGTTTTTCTTGATTCTCTTGTCACTGGAAATCCTGGTAATACTGTGGGACATACTTTTTATAGGAAACCTATGCATACGGATTTGCATCTTAATGGTAATTCACACCACTACCCTATCCAGTTAGATACTGTGGTAATTTTTTGTTACAGAGAGCCAAATACTTTTGTGATGCTGACCACCTAGAGGCCGAACTGCAACATGTAAAATATGCACTCGCCATCAACAATCTGCCCGTGCCTCGGCAGCATCGCTAGAACTACTTGAAGCCACCCATAGTTGAGCGACAACCTGTGCTACCATATGTGGAGGGAGTTACTGAGCGAATAGGCAACATCTTGAAGAAGGTTTCAATCAAGACTATTTACAAACCACACAAAAAAGTGCGCCAATTCTTGAGACGGATCAAGAGTACTATTCCTTCACAACAAACGGGTGCATACAAACTCGATTGTGACTATGGCTTGTCGTACATTGGACATACAAAGAGAAGTATCGGTACAAGGGTTAAAGAACACATCTCTGACGTCAAAAATAGGCGCGCGTCGAAGGAATCAATGTGTGAACAATGAACATACATTGGACAAACCAGGCTACTATATTCGGTTTGATAAAACACAAATCCTCGCTCGGAAAGACAGGTATATGTCGATGTTAATCCGAGAGGCTATTGAAATTAAAAAATACCCCAATTTCCGTAGAGAAAATGGCTGGAATCTATCAAATACCTGAGATCACCTAGTTTTTTACGAAAAAAAAGCACGAGTAGTATATACAAAAAATATAAGATTAATTTAAATGTGTGTGTATACTTAAGGAAATGAAAACTAATAGTTATATCTGTCCTACTTTTCTTCAAAATTTATGTTCTTGATTAAATATTTAACTGCAGAGCAGTGTGTTACTCTTGCCTGTTAATTTATTGTGAGAACTCAACAAGTATACAGTACTTACGAGTATATATTTATGACCCTCTCGATAGTGATAAGCAGTTTGTTGTAAGCTGAGGCAGATAAGTCTCTTAAATGAAAGCGGTAAAGACTCTTCACTCACTAAGATGCAAAAATTTTACTCTTTCTTAAATTATATAAATAAAAAAGTATATATTTATAATTAAAAAATAATTAGATGATTTTTTAAGTTGCAATCAGCTTCAGGGATTATTGACATCTACTAATTTCAATACATTAAAAGACTTGGTTTTGAGGGAAACGAAATACAAAACCAGATTTTTCTGATGGTAATATCATATGATGAACTTATACTAGCAAGAAGTTAATTAGTCTCAGAAAGAACATGAATAATGATCAACAACTGGAAGAGAAGTTGAGGATACGTTTCTTTTCAGAGTCCCTGGACAATAGTTTTAATTTCTAAGATGCCAATTAACGAAATATATAAAATTTTTCAATAAATATTATTTTTCTCAAACAATATATTTAATCTACAACAATTTTTTCAATTATTCTTTCAGTTTCAGTTTCAGCTCACTTTGTCAATATGGCGGCGTGGGGACCTGGAGACCTGTAATACAGGTATTCCTATACCCATCACGGGCTCCAGTCTTCCACAAATGTATATTTACATAAGATGAAGATGATATGTATATAGTGATCGCAATAAAAAATATATGTTAAATAAGAATGTTAACTTTAAAAAATAACATGTTTATAACTATGTATTAGACTTAGGTACGTACTACATTCTTTTTATTGTATTTACAATTCACTGTCAATATATGTATTATTGTGTAAGCTTAAATAAATAAATAAAATACTTGACTACCCTAATAGCTTAGTTAGTAAAGTTACTATTTATTTATTTATTACAATTATGTTGGTATTTTTTACATTTATATCTAAGTTTTCAATGTCTCATAAACCAGTATTGGTTTTTCCGTACACTGGAAGTTATAATGACCCCCGAGTTACCAAAAATTTTGTCATGTAAATACTTTTTATATTGAATATAGGAAAGGTTTT
Source organism: Danaus chrysippus (assembly GCA_916720795.1). NCBI lineage: Eukaryota > Metazoa > Arthropoda > Insecta > Lepidoptera > Nymphalidae > Danaus > Danaus chrysippus. The sequence continues at coordinate 16,063,002 of CAKASE010000049.1, read as the reverse complement.
CCAGAGGGACAGAAAATAATATTATTATCGGTGTAAGTCTGAAAGCCATCGAGTACAAGAGCTCTCGACTTTTCCCGAATGGCACTTGATACTGAGCCGGGGCAAGAAAATGGGAGCTCATTGTGCAATTATTGATTAGAAACGGCGTAATAATGGCTATAAACCACTAAGCAATCAATTCAGGTCATATGTTAGGTATATTAAGATCATGCTTGCAAAGTGTTTTATGGTTCTCCTGTCAATATATAATTAGAGTAAAAGCAAAACAAAACAAAAAAATATCATTTAACTATAAACTAATTGTGTTTTCAAAAATATATATGATTTTAAAAAGCAGGTTTAGAAATGTGTATATTCAAAATTATTACAAAATATTTATGGATATGCAAATATATACTTTTTCGATTATTCAAATGTTGTTGTTTAATATATATATCGGCGCTACCAGCTTTAATAACGGATGCGACATGAAAATAATTTGAGGCTGTCATCAATTCTTATTAAACCTCATTAGTATTTATGATTATTGTTAAAAGTAAAACGAAATCAAAGGAGAATAGAACTATGTTTGAATCTTGTTATAAATATGACGTCTGGACTCACGACGGCGGACTCCAGAATTGGGACTCCAGAATTGATAATTCAGAGTTAAGTGAGTGTGTATCATTGAAGTATGGTATTATGAAGAATCTTTGAGAAATACAGGAGCATTAAGAACAATTAAAGTTTCATTTTAGAATATCATGAACCGTTCTAGAAGAAGTGACATTTGTAACGTCAGCGAGGCTTTCCTCTCTCTCTATTAAAACAAGGAATTTGTAATAAATCCGATATATACATATATATATATATATATATATCTGATTTAATACAAATTCGTATTTCTCCAAGGTTCTTCATAATCACATATTTCAATGATACGCACTCACTGAACACTGAATTCTCAATTCTGAAGTCTCTATTCTGCCGTCGTGCGTCCAGACGTCATATTTTTACCAAGATTTAAACTTAGTTCTATTCTCCTTCTAAATTACATTTGATTTCGTTTTACTTTTAACAATAATCGAAATACTAATGAGGTTTAATAAGAATTGATGACGGCCTCAAATTATTTTCATGTCGCATCCCCGATTAAAGCTGGTAGCACCGATATACATATTTTTTTTATTTTAAGAAATGTCTTTAAATTTTCGCCACTTGAAAATGTCGACGAAGTCAAATGAAACCGATGTTGGGACTCGAGTGTCCTCGCTCCCTTTTACATTCAACTCAAGCATTAGTCTAGCTCTTAACAAAGGAAGTGTTAAAACTGGAGGCTAGTATCATTAAAAAATCTTTAAAAATATGCATATTATTTTTAAAAATAACGTCGTGAGTGGAGTTCTAGAAATATTGTTCTAAACGAAAATACTATGGATCATGTTTAATTTTGCAATTTTTAGATTTTGTAAATGTCAAACAAATAGAATTATAACATTATTTTAAAGTAAAAACAGCCACCTGAAAAACCGGGAACATACGAACTGAAAATTTAAAAAAAAGTCTTTTATATTTAAATACTACTTCCTAACTTAACTTATCTAATAATAAATTCTTAACATCGGCGCAAAAATCAAACAAACATCTAATGTATATAAATGAACACATTTTTTTCTTTCCAATGATCTAATTTCATACCCAACTAATTATATACAATATCTTAATATCTAATCACCTTAACCACAAAAAAAAAATAGTTTCAGATTACCATGTTTTTTTAATTTATTTTATTAATTCATTGCAGAAGTGAATCTCCCCCTTCTATTTCTCTCTGAGTTTTATATCATTTATACTCTAGTATTAGTATCTTATTTATAGTAATATTGTTCTTTATTTTATTTTGTATTATTGCAATTTAAGTATTATTAGTATTATACATGTAATATATTGTAGTTTTAAAATTATAGTATTTTAAAACTAGAATATAATATTATGGAATATCTTCTATTTTTTTTATTGATCTTGAGTTCATTTATCTTGAAACAATTTTTCATCTCCTATCATCATGGGAAATTTTAGTGTTGCGTTGTTTTCGTATCGACTTTTAACCTTTTGTCTCAATAAAAGAACTGCTGATCTGGGTTAATTTCGGAAAATTTCCTAATAATCGGTAATTTTCTTCATGTACGTGTTTTATTTAAATTGCCTTTAAAAGTATAAGTTCGTCGTATTAATCAACTTCCTTAATAACTTGTGTAGTTTTAAATCAGAATCACTCAATACCCACTCATAAGTAAATAATTTTACGGTACTATTTATTAGATGGGAGTAGATATATACATTGTACAATGCAAGTATATACTATAATTAGTATATAACGGGTAAAAAAACTATATTATATTTAGGGTAACATGTCCAATAGTGATCAAAATCAGACGCCGTAAAAATCCAACGCGAAGTTATTGGAGACACAATTTTATTGGTCGTTCATGTCAAAGCTGATCCCTCATAAAAATATGTACGGATATTGTAGGAGTGACGATGATCCTAAGATACCCTTGCTCATGTAACGTTCACGCAAAAGTGGGTGTAAATGCTTACATTTTATGTTTAAAGGTGAGGAAAATTGCTTAGAATGCTGATTCAGGGATAAACTATTAGATGCCGTTTCATGTACACAGCACAATGTTTTGCTTCGTGAGTTGCATTTTACGGAAATATACTATGAAATACTTAATTTTTTTGTTTCATACTCCTTTTCTCGAGGTTTAATAATTTTTTTCCACTATAGACATATTTTGCTATGTTAGTAATTTTTTGTGTGATGAGAATTTTCTTAATTATAAGATATTTATGATGTTTAGTTGAATAAGGTGGATTCAATAATAAATTTATAACAGCAGCTGAACTTTTCTTCGTAATTGTTACATCAGCTTAAGATGTGTGTATTTTGAAACCGATATTTAGTTTTGTTTTTTTTGTTGCTGTGTCCAGAAAATTTTGAGCAAGGATTGTTCAAAAAACTTTGAGTCATATTTACACTTTTAAATTTGATCGTGTCTTGATCATAAAAGAATAAGGGGCGGTAAATATCTACATTACTTTTTATTTTGATCTTTTAGTTCAGTTTAGTCCATTAACTTCAGTTAAGTCGAGAAATAATGTCGATTTTTGTAATGGCTTTATGAAATGAATATAAGTAGATACAATGAGTGACTTTTGCAAACATAGTAGGGAAACTTTTATATATTTGTATTAATATTTAATTTCAAATTAATTATGACGTCGCTACAACTCTTTGATAAATATATATAGAAATATATATACCAGGTCTGAAATTTGCGGACGCTGAAACGTAAGTCTTAGTCAAACAAATTTAGAGTTCCACAAAATACTTATTATACTGGAGCAAAATTTTAGTAGATACAAATTTATTTAAATTGTTATCCACGTTTTAATAGCTAGCGAATTACACTAAATGTAATGTTTTTACCTTACTAGCTACTAAGTTAAAATTGAAACTCTCCATATATATCACTCACTGGATCCTTTTAGTCTTCAACATTTGGGAATATATCAATTGGATGTAGCTGGAATCACTATGATGTTACAAAATTAACTTTCCATATGATTTATAACACTTTTAACTGGATATAGGTATACTGGATATAAGAAAAAGGTTATAAACTAAAATATTAGAGCAGACAGACAAATATAGGACTAGAAGAATTTCGTAAGTAATTCTAAAAGTATTTATTTGGATTTGGAAAAAATAAACATAACTTCTAGAATGCAACAGTCGTGAAATAGCAAATTTAAACGTTTCCATATTTTTTTTCTATATCTTATAGTTAAAACGATATTAGTTCTACTATTTACTATTTTATGGGCATCACCTATTTCTATCTATTCTTTGTTAGGAAAGTGATATAAATATATTTTGGTTTAATTCGCTCATAGACTTAAAATTTTCTGAATATTGACGATATGAGTCCTGTTATAAGGCTTAATTACAACTGTTACAAGTGCGATATCGTACTGTATATTCATAAATATTTTTGTTATAAGTGTAATTCTTTTTTTTTTTTTTTTTTTTTCTACGAGGGGAATCTTTTAAAGACTTCCTGCCGCGGGGGAAACGCGACAGGGGCATGTGGGATTTCCACCCACTAAACCACCTCGACGTTCTCTGCGCTGTGCGTAGACTAGTGAGCGGGAACGGCAAGCCATACTTCCGCTCACTACGCACGAGTCCCGAAAGGGACTCCGCCATCAGCAGGGGTATCAGTGGCTGACCACACCACCCCTCCGACTCAAGAGCAGCGTGCCGGGAACGCCAAACACGCCGCTCTTCCTCTAGCCTATGTTACCCGGACGCCGGTTCCCCACCGACGCCCGGAGGCTTCCTCACTGGGGAGGCATGTCGCGAGCATAAGCCCGCTGCCTTCGACCCAGCCTTCGTCGGCGCAGCGGCGCCGAGGAGGGGTCGTCTTCCCTCACTCGTTCAGCAGCCTCCTTCTGCAAGATGACTCTCTCGCTGAAGTCGGCCACCGCCTGCCATGCCCTCTCGCTGCCGACCATGGCCTGGACCACTGCCGGCAACGAAAGGTCTGCGCCAACCACGCGGATGAGTTGGCTACGCTCGGATATCCACGCTGGACATTCCATCAAGGTGTGGTCAGCGGTGTCTTCCACGCGACTGCAGTGGTGACACGTCGCTGTCGGCTCTCTCCCGACTATGTGGCACAAATACCTCCCGAAGCAACCGTGCCCCGAGAGGATCTGCACCAGCCGGAAGGTCAAGGATCCGTGTCGGCGGTCCACCCACTCCATGAGGAGCGGGCGAATAGCCTCCACGGTTCGCAACCCGGCCACTGGCTCAGAGAGCCTTTGCCTCCACCGATGGAACAAGGACGACCGCGCAGATCGTCGCCAACTATCCACCCGATCCCGGTCCGGACTCGTTCCCCGGGATCGATCTCGCGCGCGCTGGTGGAAAACCTCCGCCAGAACCTGGGCATCCAGTTCCCAGGGAGGCGTCCCAGCCAGCACGCAAGCCGCCTCATGAGAGACAGTGCGGTATGCTCGTACCACCCTCACCGCCATGACGCGCTGCACTCTGTGCAGCGCAGCCACGTTCGGCCTTGTGAGGGCACCGACCCACACTGGAGCTCCGTACAGCGCCATTGAGCGCAACACACCGGTGTATAAACGCCGGCATGCATAAGTGTAATTCTTTTTTTTTTTTTTTTTTTTTTTTTTTTTTTTTTTTTTTTTTAACGAGGAGAATCTTTGAAAGACTTCCCGCCGCGGGGGAAAACACGGCGGGGGCGTGTGGGATTTCCACCCACTAAACTCCTCGGCGTTCTCTGCGCTGTGCGTAGGCTAGTGAGCGGGAACGGCAAGCCATACTTCCGCTCACTACGCACGAGTCCCATGGACTCCGTCTTCGGCAGGGGTCACAGTGGCTTCACCACACTTCCCCTCCGACTCCAGAGCAGCGTGCCGGGAACGCCAAGCACGCCACTCTCACTCCAGCCTATGTTGCCCGGACGCCGGTTCCCCACCAACGCCCGGAGGCTCCTCTCACTGGGGAGGCATTTGGCGAGCGTAGGCCCGCTGCCTTCTACCCAGCCTTCGTCGACGCAGGGGCGCCGAGGAGGGGTCATCTTCCCGCGCTCGTTCAGCGGCCTCTTTCCGCGAGATGACGCACTCGCTGAACCGGACCACCGCCTCCCAGGCACTCTCGCTACCGACCATGGCCTGAACCACTGCCGGCAACGAGAGATCTGCGCCAACCACCGCGGTGAGCTGGCGACGCTCTATCGCCCACGCAGGGCACTCCGCCAAGGTGTGATCGGGCGTGTCATCCATGCAACTGCAATGGTGACACGCCGCGGTCGGCTCTCTTCCGACTATGTGGCACAGATACCTCCCAAAGCAACCATGCCCCGAGAGGATCTGCACCAGCCGGAAGGTCAAGGAACCGTGTCGGCGGTCCACCCACTCTTTGAGGAGCGGGCGAATAGCCTCCACGGTTCGCAACCCGGCCACTGGCTCAGAGAGCTTCCGCCTCCACCGGCGAAATAGCAAGGCGAGCGCGGAGCGCCGCCAACCTTCCACCCGATCCCGGTCCGGACTCGTTCCCCGGGATCGCTCTCGCGCACGCTGGTGGTACACCTCCGCCAGAACCTGGGCATCCAGTTCCCAGGGAGCATAAGTGTAATTCTCATGTAAGTGTTACTCTGTTCTAGTAATAAAAAGTAACTTGTTAGAAAAAAAGTTATAGAAGCTACAAGAGCAAAAAATTTTTAATTAAAAAATTACAATATTGACAATTATTTTTATACGCGTTAATTACTAATTTGGATCAAAATCATGGCGTGTCGAAATAGTATGTCATTACGTATGGTTTCAAAAAAAGGAGTCCTCCGAGTGTTATGCGTCCGGAAATGTACCAATTCTTTAAATATTTATGACTTGCATTTTACATGTTACAATCACCTAAGAAATCAGAACGGTGCTATGGTGCCGTCAAATGTGTTTGAAATAGAATTTAGTAGTTAAAACGATATATTTAAATATGTTTTTAATGCTTTGATAAAATTAAATGATTAACGACATACATATTTACCTATATTAAATTATATGGTTATTTACAAAAAATTAAAAGTTTATTACTTTTATTAACTTCCTTTGATTTTGTAAACAACTGTATGAATGAGATAACAAAAGTATAAAATATTAACACTTTGACATATAACATTTTGTACACATATACATATTTATAAAGTATTGTAAATTTATAATCGTTAATAAATTTCGACGTGAATTCTATCAAGCGATTGACGGTGAGTAAACTAATTCCGGTGCTTTAATTTGATTAAAGTCCTCTAACTTTAACGTGCAAATTTGCAACAGACTGGACTAAATTGAATAAGACAGGAAAGTAATGATCCGAATATAAATCTTCATTAGTCCTAACGTCAGTCAAAAAACGTTGAAAATGCGAATATTTTAAATACATTTTTTAGTTGACATCACTTTATAGGTTTTGGTCTCAGTGGTGGCTCAGTGGTTAAAGGGCCCGCCTCTCGTCGCCGAGAGCGCGGGTTCGATCCTGGCCCGGGCAAAGTACCAATGTGATTTTTCCGAATCATATGTACTTTCTAAGAGTATTTAGACATCACTGATTAATGTTAATTCCCAAAAGAGGGTTGATGTCAGGCAGGCGGCCGGTCGTAAAAACTAATAGCCAAAAACTATTATTCACAACATGTAAGGCAGACCCTGGCTGTAGCTGGGAAATTGCCAGGTAGAAGAAGATCACTTTATAGGTTTTTGTCACTTTATATGTTAATTTAGGTTGAAGGAAAAGAAAAAGTTTTTCATATGAGGTACCTATTAATAACGTGATTCAAATAATATTGAAGTTAAACTAGAACTTATTTTTGACATGATATCATATCTTACAGACAGAGGCTGAAGGCGGGTCACATATTGTAATAACCTAAACCATCCTCCTAATATTCGATTTTACTTTATTAAACAACAAAACTAATAATCGGTTGTGAGTAGGAGAATAAATCAAAACTTTTAGGCCTGGCGATAGGGAACATCAAGTATAGTAATAATATCATTCGGTAGGGTTTATAGTGATTTATGCGAGGTGTCAATGCGATTAGCATCGAAGAGCCCGTACGGCCGGTTTGGCGCATTTCAATTACTACAGAGTGTTGCCTCTTGAATAATGCATGCGAGAACTTTGATTGAAACGGTCCGTACCCGTGTTGGTCTTAATTTCTGCTTGTTTTATTTGTCAGGTCAGGATGCTTAGTCAGGTTTGAGTTTAATCGATTAATAGAAAGTTAGAGGGTAATTGCATGCTAATAAAGAATTAATGGGAAGTGGAGGTCTAACAGTGTTTCTTCACTTGGCTTTAAATATTACAACAAGAGTTAAAACTTGCTCACATAAAATATATATCGGCGCTATCAGCTTTAATGATGGATGCGACGTGAAAATAACTTAAAGTAAAACGAAATAAAGATTGTTTAAAAGGAGAATAGAAATACATATGTTAAAATTTTGGTATAAATATGACGTCTGGACGCACGACAGCAGAGTTGAGAGTTCAGTTAGTACGGACCTTTAAAGATTGTGATAATGAAGAACCTTCGAGAAATACACGGAAATTTAGAACAATTGAAGTTTAATTTTAAAATATCATGGAACCTACTAGAAGTGATATTAGAGACGTCAGTGAGGCTGGCGTCCCTCACTTTAAAAACAACGAATGTGTATTAAATCCGATATATATATATGTATTATTTGAATATACTCATACTATATTAATTAAATAATATTAAATATATAGTTTATGGTTGCACCATTAAAGTTTTTACAAATATTTTTTTTTGCAAATTTTAAGCAAGGAAATCTTATTTTCACAAGTTATAACTTCTTTAACAGCTACATATGATACCAAAAGTGTAAATCCCGATTCATCGCTTTAATATAGCTGCGAGTAGAAGATAGGAAAGGCTCTAGAGGAAACGGAAATACCGCCGGAGGTTGAGAGGTGGCGGCAAATACTACATCCTGTTGCTGTTAACAAACTCGGCGACTTAAAATTAACTGTCATTCCCTTATTCAAAAATATCTATAAAATGTTGCTATACTTGCTTTTGCGATATTGCTTGATTAAGTTTTATTTATTATTATAAGAAAAATTAATAATCATGATAATAATGAAATTATAGAGAAATAGAACAATAATACAATATAGATATTTATTTATATTATCCTTGTAGAAGTAAAAGTATGTATGAAATTTTCTAAAATTAATTTGTTACGGATCATGCGAAAGAAGATATGTACATATATATTGAAAAATTATCTACATATATAACGCAACAAGTACTTAAAAATTGTTAGTACTTATCGTTTTTTTGTAAATATATTTTCATACATATAGTCCATTTCTTCCATGTAAACGAGAAATTTCATCTTCTTCGCCTTTCGCGTTTGCGTTTACTAATTTTATTTTGGGACCTTACAGTAAGCTTGACTATTAGAGTTATCTAAAACGTAGCACAGTCTAGTATTACTCTAAGAAATTATAATAGCTGTGTTGCGTGCGAACCCCAATTGTTTGAAATGGGTGCCCTTCAAAACACACTTTGACATTTCAAGTCTAATTGTTAAAATATATTTACTGGCATTGAATTAGAAAGTGTCCAATAGACTCATTTATTTTAGTAATGTATTTATTCTTTTCAGAATGTCCAGAGCAGACATTGCGATAGCATTTATCACAACACTGTTTAGAAGCTCTTGAAAATTTCGAAGGGCGAATATAACAACGCTTCTTCCTTTTCGTAGCAGTTTCAGATGTTTAAGTAGCTTCCTGGTTTGAACCTGACACGTCTTGCGTGGCTGCTAAATGGTAACTTGATAGTCCTTTCGTACTTTGTCTCCGTATGTGAGGTGTTGTTACCAAGTCGGTTGTGATATCACATAACAATAGTTTTCTAAGTGTATTTTTTTACGTGAGTTCCAACCAGGATGTATATTTTTCCATATATTAAGCGATGCCATGCCAACTACATCTATAATATTTTGGAAAAATGCAATTGGCCACCTATTCGTTTTACGCCGAACTGTATACTGAAGAACCATCTGGTTCAGCGTATCGACACATCCCTTGGTGGAGTTGTAGTATGTACAAGTTTATTTCAGATTTGTTATTTTTTATCAAATGTTCTTCTTTGTCATAGTGCATCGTAGATATAAAAAATAACAACACGATTCTTTTTTGGTAACAAGAGACCAATGTCGTATTTTTATGAAACCCAATAACATTAGATTCAATATCGCGGGTTTTCTTGGGTTGAAAATTTAGAGGTGTACACCTCTTGGTTTTTTTCATTGTTTCAACTATTGTAAGATCATTTTGTGCTAAAGATTTTGCAACGTGAATATTGGTGGAAAAAATTTCAAAAGTAACATTTCTGTTACTTCGGAAATGTGGTTCACATAACGGGTTGACAACATTGTACGTTTTGTATATTGTACATACGTACGTTCGTAATTGTACATTGTACGTAAACTTTGGTCCTTCTTTTCCGAGATATGGTATACCAAATAATGGGTAACTTGTTTTCCAGTCACAGATCGGCAGAATTTTCGTACCATACTTATCTGGTTTGCTGGTTAAGTATCTAATTAAATATCTCTGAATAAAAGCGAATCAGAACACGTATACTTTGTATACTTTACAACAAAAGTTTCTAAACTCTGATCCATAATACGATCACAAAGATTGCGATTATAACGTATAATACAAACAAAGGTCTAGCATTCGCTTTTGCCTACCCGACACCGTTAGATTATAATTAAAAGTAAATAAAACCAAACTAACTCCACACTCGATTCAAACAAAATGTTATTGTGTCTGTTGGACACTTGTGGATTGATGAAGTACTATTTTCGTTTATTAACAAAAAAATATATAAATTATTCATGTTACAAATGTTTTCATTTCACAATTACATTCTTAAAACATTGGCTATATATTAGATAAAGTGCCGATTCATAAAAGTAAATATTTTAGTTTTTATGAAAGCATAAACACAAAATTGTATCAGCAAGACACTTGTGGGTTGTTAAGGATTAACTTAAGTTATAGTATAAAAGGCTGATTTTTGTACATAATACTTGTGTAATAAGTAAATGCCGTTCATCATTAGCCAGATATTTTTTATAGTTCCAACCCCTTGCCAGACAAGCATGTAGTGGGTGAGTGTGAGTGGGTGCGAGTGAGATGCGTTTGTATTGTTTAGTACTTAATACATGTTACATCAACTAAAACAATAATATTTGCTACCTCCAAATATTTTCCAATTAAATATTCGTTATAAATGATAAGAATTTACGTCAGTGGTTGCATTAGAATTTTTTAATGGTCTAGTTGAAGTTGACACCAAAAATTTTGACACCGCCTTTGATTCGAGACTTGACAAGTGATATAATTAATTAAAATTTAAAATAATAAAAATCGATATGTATTTGTCGAATTAACCCCTCCCTAAAATTAATTTGTAACCAAAAATCAAATAAAAACAAAGAACATTCAGATAAATATGCTAAAAGTTCCAAACGATAATATTCAAATAAGCGGAATGCGATCGGAGGGCAAATATATCATGACGCAGCATATTCATTACCTGTAACTAACGATAATCTCTAGCAAATTAGCTGCTGACTCCATACGGGAAATACGCTATATCCGTAAAATGTAATAGAAGCTACACTTAATTGGAATTGATATATGCAAATATATGTTAATTTATGTATTCTTAAAATTATTGTTTTTACCCAATTTTACAATATTATAAATAGAAAGCTATTATTACTTGGACAATTTCGTACGTATTTTCAATTTTTTCACTATCAATTCGGATGTCACCAGAGTAAAACTAAATAAGGAGAGAAAGTTTCTTTTTCATTTACTGCCAATACCTACAATAAAAATTCTTTTCAACTGCATCAACTACATAAAACCTGAAAAAAATATATCAAAACCATTATATTTTAATTTATATATAGCAGACGTTATACTTTTAATTTTTTTTTATTATTACGTTCAAAGAACATTCGAAAAATGTGCTTTTATACGTCACAACAAAATATCTTATTTTAGCAATTTAGTTTACATATTTTTTCAAAAAATGTTCCCGAATGATCCTCACTTTGAATATTTTAAAATATCTTATGAAGGTTTTTGTAATATATTGTACTAATTTTATTTGTTCATATCAGCGCCATCTCTGTGATATCAGATGAACTCCAAAGCCATGTGGCTCAGTTGTTTTTAGTAGGAAGTTCCTTGACTAAGAATATTTTAGTTGAAGGGCTGTACAGATAGATGTAGTTACTCATCACTATTTTTATTGTTTAGCTACGACCCGTATATTTTATTTGTAGTAGAAATTCTCGGCTTTGGATTGGTGAAGCGAGGAATAAATATGAATAAATATAATAAATAAAACTTGTTGACTTGTCTCAGAGATACTTATTTGGTCTCAGATTGAACTCGCATTCCAAAAATATCCCAAAACAATTATTTCTTTCGTACAAAAAAGAAAAGAACTATACTTAAAGATTATATTATAACATGACATATATGTTGACAAATATTTTTTTTATATGTGCTTAAATATTATAATTTAGGTAATTTTAACATTGAATATTAGTTTCAAGCAGAATTTTGTACTTAATCATAATTTTAACAACTTATTGCAATGTAGCCGCAATGTAGTTGAGTGCTACGAGAACTTACATTATCGCTACGAATAATGCTTTAGGCCTCGGCCTCGAATTTTGCGGGCAGCGGGCACCGCTGTATTCGAGGGTCGGTCCATTTAATTATACGCGTAAGATCCTGCCGCTCCCGCTGCCGCTCCGCTGCCCGCAAAATTCGAGGCCGAGGCCTTAGAGTATATGAAAATTTTAACACTATTAAATGATTTGTTATGCAGCTCTTTAAAATTGAGTTATGTTATCATAAAAACCCTTTTCTACAGTACCATAAGTTCTTTGTATTTTGTCAATTTACACATTATACAGATACTTTAGCAATTCTAAACATTTGTTCTCGAGGGATTAAAAGTAGAAGATGAGTTTCATTTGCATATATATTGCCAACTAGCAAAATCTGCAACTTTGCCATCAACATTGAGTGTATAATCATTAAAATAATTTATTTTTTACTTAAAAACCATTATGATAAAACAGAAAAGCAATAATTATGGCTGTAAATTTAAATGTATTGAATGAGAGGATACTCAACCTCCTACCCTCTTAATAACGTGGAAATAAATTTCTAGTTATTAAATTAACTTTAAACAACCCTTTGACATCTCTTGCTCTCGAGTATTATTATTTTAATTATTCTCTGTATATGTAAAACTACTTACAAATAAAAATAATATATACCTATAAGAAGGGTATAGACCAAGAACAGTTTAAAAAATAAGTTAATCTTAAAATAATATATCTTGAAAAAAAAATATTCGTTGTAATAAATATTTAAATAATAATTTTAACATTTTGGATATATAATTTTATGGCCAAAAATCATTTTTTTGAAGGGAGTACAGAGAACATATACAGGGTGACTGGTGAATTACTATCAATATTTGAGGACGTGATATTTGACGATCATATATGACAAAATAAAAATTAATATAACATAAATATTAATAAACTTCTAAGTAAAGTTAACCAAAAGTTGTGTAATTAATTACGCATCGTATGAACACCCTACAGATTAGGTATTAGGTACACACACACATACGCGCGCGGCGGCGTGTTGTTGTATCAGCACGCCTCCGCACGCGTTCACACTTGGAACACTTGGAACGTGTACACACTTTATTTACTTATACGGAAATTTGGTCAAAAATTAAGTACCTATTTTTTTTACATAATTCGAATGAGAATCATGTACCGAGTATGCTCCTTAAATATTGATAGTAATTCACCAGTCACCCTGTAGTTGTAAATAAGAACTCGGAATGTTCTTTTCGATACATTCCACAAGCCTATTAGAAATATTATATCTTTTTAAAAGTACCTGTGTAATATAACTTAACTTTTCCATATTTCTGTATATCTGCATGTTTCCAAAAATATTTGGGTGGTAGTTATTTGTCATTTTATATTTTCATTAAATAATATACTTATTATTACAACCATACTATGTAAAAGATTATCTGTCATTACAAATAGCAATCGTGGCAATTACAAACGACAAGTAGAAACTAGAACAGTTAACTGAGACTTGGGTTGTTTAGAACTAATCATTTTATAATAAGAAAGAATAATTTTTAAACTTAATTTTAATTAGACGTAATCAAAAACAAAATTCATTAAACCTTAATATATAGAAAAAGTTAATTCTATTAAATATTCTCTCTTTCTTCATCTCTTTAGATTTGCATAAAATCTAATTCCGTTTCCCCTTTTGCGCTTTCAATGTACATTCTTTTATACGAAACTAATTATAATTCTACAATCAAACGAGATCATAAATAAATTCTTTTGTTCCTTTAGATTTCTCTCTAGCTTATCTGCTCGAGCATACGTGCTCTATCTTAATTGTTATCGCAAATTGATGTCTTTAATCCTAACAAATTTTCGTTTTAATAGTATTTCTGTGCTTGCCTGTTAAAGTGGTACGATTTTTGAATTTAAGAAAAAAATATATATTGTATTACAAAGATTGTTTTTTCAAAAAATAATGAATTTGTATATGCATGTATATTTAATAATATTCTTAAGAAACATGACTGTAAGTTCAAATAATAAAAATATTAAAATTATACAACGTTAATATGTACTTTTCGATTTCAAATTAATTAAATAATTTATTACATGTCATGTAATTACATCATTAATTAAAACAAGCAACAAGATATGTGTTATAGTCTCACCAAAAATAATAGCCAATTCATCATAAGTCTGTAGTGTTTCACAGTGACATGTGTTCGTAGGAACGTTCATTTGTTGCATAAAGTCGAGACATTTCGCAATAAGCGGCGTTGAAACAAACGTTCTGTATTGAAATACTTATGTATTTTAACTGAAGCAATGTTTTAAGGAAATAATGGAATACTTCATCATCTTGTGACAATAATGGTTGGTAATATTAATGGTTGCAATGTTTTAATATATTTTATCTTGTTAATAAATTAATATTAAATGTCTACATTCAAAATAAATTGATATAATAAAGTTAGGTAAGGCTTTCCTTAGTAAATATTTTTTACTATAATTTCATTCTTTGGCTAAGGGACACTTTTTTGTTTGTTTTGTTTTAAAAAAAAAAACAGATTTTGGTCCCCAGTTGAAACTTTTCTGAGTTTTTGATGTTATTATAATCTGAATGATATCTTATTTGCTTGTTAATTAAATAATTTCAGAAATGCCACAACAAATAAAATAATACATAAACTAAATAGTTATACAAAATCTTATACACAAAGGAAAGCCCCTCGTAATGAAGCCTCACTTAAAGTACTTATAAAAATACGAAAATCTTCATAAATTATGACTCCTTAAAATTTAAAATAAATAATGTTGAAGCCCATAATTAAAGACAAGACGCCTGATACAAAACTTTGAGCAACGACGCGAGAACTTCGGACTTAGTGAAGAAACAGTCGGTGCGTAACGAAGCATTGAACGTGTAACATCCAATTTTGTCATCGAGATAAAATAAACAGAATTAAATAATTCTTTGTTTTCTATAACCTGCGTATTCAAATAATATTTGTTAATATAAATTCATTACGGAATAATTTCATTATATTTACTTCAAAGCACACGTAGCATACGTAGTCGCAAAAACACGGCTTTGCAGTGTCAAAAGTTTATTTATATTCGAAACCTGTTTTGAACATCCAAAAAAGATCATTCCCAATTTTTATATCCATCATGTTTAAATTTTAAAATGTCTAAAAAATGTTTCATTTTTATTCGCATGTTTTACTAAACGTTTCATGTATTTCTATGTGCCAAGCATAAAATCGATATAACATACAAATCCATTTATACACAAATTTCCAAATGTGAGCCGTTGAAATGATTACTAGAATGCTTACCAATAAACATGCTAAACAAACAAAATAGCTCATTAAAAAAAAACAATAAAGAAATATAACGAGTTGTATTTATCTGACTGAGAAAATAAATTTGTTGCAGATTTAAAAGTAAAACATTATATTTATTATTATTATTTAATTTTTTAGAACACCAAAACATTGAATAAAATGCGGGACAATAACCATAAAAGTAGACGGATAAAAATTTAAAACAAAGTCGATGTTATTGTAAAGTAAGTAAGTAAGTAAGTATATAAAAATAGTATACATATGTATATAATAGAATAAACAACAATATTAAATTGTATGAGCTAATTATCAAGTTATTTTGTAAGTGGCTTTAGAAACTAAATAAATTCTCATGGGACTCATGAAAATCTTTTAAGATTAAGGAATAAATATAATAATAGAAAAAACGAGACATTCAAAAATAAAGTCGCTCCAACTGTAAAAGATTAGTTATGAATTATAATTTCGTAAACAGGAATAGACAAATTAAATATTTGTGCATTTCTTGAGATCTTTGGTAGCTGCAAAATGGGCTTGAAGCTTCAAGTGCATTGTTTTATAAAAGATTTATAAATAAGTACAACATTTAAAATTTTACAAGAATTATACATTTATTTCAAAGATTTGCATCTGTAACATGATCTTTTATACTATTCATACCAGTGAAAACATATGTTATGGCTACTTTTAGAATTCAATAGGTTTAAAATTAATTAGAAAATTTAATTTAATTTATAAGGTAATTTAAAAACAGAAAAAGGATAATAGGGGAGGTTTTGAATATTAATTTTAGATTCACAAAGAAGTTAAATTGGAGGAAAGATTTTATAGGGCTATATAGAGTAACAGTTTTGTGTCAAGGTCATAAACTGTCATGTAAATATACAATTTTACTAGTGTTTACTTACCATAACTTATGTACTACAATGTGAGTACAAATCAAACAATTTATTTTATATAACTATAAGGGCACCATTATTGGCATACTTATATTTTCGTGTACTCGAAGTAATAGCCGAATTAACCCGAACGTACCTCTGGCGTTCAAGAGACTCTTACTTTAAGAGGTACGTCCGCCCACACTTCATATCATAGGCTAGCTTACAATGAAATCAAGTTTCGTTTTTGCTGTTCTTTTATACATATATTTGGATATTTGGTTATACTATATGAAGGTTCTGGTTGAAAATAACTTTCGTCTGTATGGCCATGGTATCTAGCAATTTTAATAATTATTATTTATTTTTGTCTTTTAAAAGTAACGTTAGTTAGTTAGAATCGACTATTAATAAAGTATTGTTAAAGTAAGTTAGGTTATTAAGCTATTTTATAGACAAGTAATTACTGCGTTACGTACTTATCACCAAATAAATATTTGTTACTTTATGTAAAATAGACGAGTACAGGTACCTACTGGTGTATTACAAATCACAAAGAAAATAAAAACAAATAAAAAACGTCACTATCTTCGGGGGCAATCGATATACTTAAACAGTATCTATTTATTCGCTAAATATTATTAAAACATTGAACACACTATTCTTATCTAAATAGGTTTAATTAATTCTGATTCCCAAAGAGGGTTGATGTCAGGCAGACCGGTCGTAAAAACAAATAGCCAAAACTATTCACAACATGTGAGGCAAACCGTGGCTATAGCTGGGAAATTGCCAGGAAGAAGAAGAAGATATTTTTTTTAAATTCTCGCTTTAAAATTTTTTGAGGCGCGAGGCCCCTTGTACCGCGAGGCCGTAGGCGGTGGCCCACGTCGCCCACGCCTTACGCCGCCACTGTACACAGAAACTATTTTAGCTTTCGCTCATAATCTCCTAATACTGACACGTAACCACAAACACCGCCAAGTACTATTGGATGAAGAGGATAACTTCTTTTAGTAAACGGATGGATTGAGGACAAAACCAAATAAATGTCACTGTATGTCTCTCGGTAGGCGGATTACAAGATATACCTAATACGATCTGGGATTATCATGAGGTTATCAATGCGTTTTTACGGTTACGGAAAATGCTCCACTTACATTTCTTTGTTGGAAGATTGATAAATTAGAAGGAATAGTGGATAATTTTTTAAACTATCTTAAGAATGTATATAACAAACCGATCACTTATGAGTTCACTAGGAATAGGTTCGTCATAAATTTCTTTGGGTAGAAGTGGGAGCGAGAACTGTAACAACTACCTAAATGTCTCTACAGCCTATTAAAAGACTTGGACCTGTCCAGAACTAACATCAATTCATTCTTAGCACGTACTTCAAAGGTAGCTCTGCTATGTTTGTTTTAAATTTGAATAGGTAGATAGAGAAGCTTGGAGAGTGGTTTTACGTGCCTTATATGCCGCCACCTTATTCACGTCAACGGTCCATCTGGCCGAAATTCACTTTACCATACACTCAACTTAAAATATGGTATAGTTGTGAAAATACGTAGGTGCTTGGTTAAAAATATCTAAAATTATAATACTTCTAAATTTGTACTTGGCAGGTTAATTTTATTATATAAATAAAAAAATAACGATACAATTAATTAAGTGTTACGTAAAGTACGAAAACCTGCCAAGTTCAAATTTAGAAGTATTGTGTGGCTGGATTGTGGCGGGTAGTGGCTGGATGTGGAAGGCAGAGGACTGGGTGTGGTGGCGAGTCTTGGGAATGGCAAATGTTTACCAGTGGATCATTCTGTTGATGAAGATGATTATGATCGATTTCAAAGTGCATCTAAACTTGGCATTAGATTGGATTTCACCCCTTTTTTAGGCAAACAATTAGCCGATTGGAACTTGGCCCCCTTTTTAACAGACATGTTTTTGGTGAGATCTAAAAACTAGCCTACCTAAAATTCTTGTTTTTTTGACGTTGCTAGCTCTCGTACTATTAATTTAATTATAATTTTCAGACGACATTGCTTAATTAAGGAAAAGAATTTTAAATATGATACTTTAAGCTAATTTTGCAAATATTTCCGTAAATAAATAAAAAAATACAGACATTTATATCAACAAAGAACCGATTGAACACATACTGACTCTTTTCATTAAAATTGTTGTGTACCTTTTGAACATTATTTTGTTAATAATACTACAGAAAAATATCTGTTTTTTTTTAAGTGATTTTTTTTAATTCATGAAAATATGTAATTTATTATTTTATCATTTTTAGAACGACTGTATTAAGCTAAGAAAAGTTTAGTGTTTATTCATAGTCAAATCGGATTATCACGATTTGGATTATCACGAGTTCATGTTACCTTGAAGAAATGAGTAAGGGAATGAAAACGCTAGGTTGCTATGTTCTTTTCCTCGGGGCTAAATATTTTCTGTAATTCTCCCTCATAGGAGGGTAAATTCTCTGCCATATAACCGAAGTCCGCTGGCAGAGGAGTTCTTTAAGAACGTTAGCCTTTGCAGCGTTCTCCTAAACCAGAACCTCTTAAAATTAGTCCACCTAGGATATCTTGTTCGCAAGCTTTACATGAGAATTAATAATCGACATAATGGTTTTTCTCATAATTTCAAAGCCACATGAAATTTTCAGAAGTCGAAAAATATTTTTTCTCTGAAACAAAGATTGAATTGAAAGAAACCAAATCAGAACATATTATCCTTGTGTTTATCCAGTAATCTATACTTATAATAAATCTGTAGAGAGGTTAATTCTATACATAAAATATATTTAAAAAATAACTATCAGGGGGTGGTAAGGGATCGCCACTGATGCAAAAAATGCAATCAGTAAAATTTCTATCTGTCTGTCTGTCTGTATATTCGTTATAGAAACCAAAACTACTCGACGGATTTTAACGAAATTTAGCACAATTATTCTTGATACTCTTGGGCAGGTTTTAGTATACTTTTCATTACGCTACGATAAACATGAGCAGAGCAGTGAAGGGAAATATTGTAAAAACGGGAGAAGTTACTCCATTTTTTAAGCTTCCGTCACGCGTGCAGGCTTAGATGTTAAAGCTACATAGAAATCATGTATGACGGGAAAATTTTCATTAAAATTATATAAAAAGTATTCCTGGACAGCATATGTTTATCTTTATGGTTGACTCACAATAACACGTGAAACTCCCGATAGCTTAGCAATTCGGTGATTTCTGATTGTATTTCTCTACTGTAACGTTAACAACACTATCACTCATCCCTTATTAAAAAAAATTAACATTATTACCTATTCAATACAAAAAGAATCATGTAAAACGGTGAAGAAACACCAAAGTCATATATGAAATAATAAGTCATCGCACGTGAATACAGAGTCAGGCTATAAGTATTATTTTTGTGTATCGGTTGCCGGTTAACATCGCTCCGTGTAATTACTTGTAATTTCAATGTATTGACTATTTCCGCTAATTAAACAAATCCAAACGTTTTAAAATGAGAACATATTCAACTAGCCATTGCGCTTGGAATAAATTAAGGATTTAATTTAAAAATTACAATAAAATATTCACATAATCCGGGTTAAGGATAGTCCAACCCATTTTTTTTGGATAAAAAACATACCATACAACACATGATCATTAAACGCAAACATAAGGAATACATTGTAAGTATGTCGTAGAAATTATTAGCTAGTGAAGGATATTAGAAGCAAAAAATAATAATATGGTACATGAAGTATTGTGTTTTTTTTTTTCATTAACGTATAAGAAAAAAGGATTTTATTATTTCACCGATCTTTTGTACAAATACTTCTCTGTTCTCATTAATAAATGGGTAACATAAAAAAATTGGTATTTCCCTGTCAAGATTTTAACAACTGATATAAAAAGCTACAAAAATGACCAATCACCATACTGCTTTGTGCACTTAACTTTTTATAGACATACTTCTTGCTTAATTAGAATAAGATATGATTGTTTTACATATATGATCCATTAATTTAGTAGATATCATAATGTGGATGAGAGAGGTCGATATTTCATCCAGTCGTAGTGGAATGAAGTGAAGTGATAACTACTTATTTCTAATATGAAAAAAACTTTTTCATTACATTTAAGGTAGACATTTAAGATATTATTATGTATAACTTCGTTTCAATATCAACCTCAGTAACAAAGCCAAATGCAAGGAGTGAATACTAACAAGATTCTAAAGAAAAGGAAGTTAAAAATAAGATTTCTAGTTCGTAGATTTTCACGCTGGAGCCCTGTAATTAAAATCCGATTGTTTAAAGCTTATTGACAGAAGTACTTTATTGACATCTCACGGACTTTTCAGAAATAGTTACTTGCTAAACAAAGAAGAAACAAAAAAAATTAAATATATTGATAAGATGAATCTTCTCAGTATTCCAAAATCAATGTAAATAAGTACTAAGTAATATTTTTAAGGTACAACAGCCTAGACAGTAATATAGATTAAATTTCTTTAAATTTCAATTATGTATTGTATATTATATGTGTAGTGTCCATGTTATTAATTTATACAACGTGTAACATAATTAACGCACACCCTGAAAGTAGTTTGATCAGAATCGGATACTGGATCGATTTTGATAGTTTTTTATGTAGGTCATTTTTTTTCTCAAATTTAGATAGAACTAAGTAAATTATAGTCACCCTACACACAGTTATCTAAACACTTCATAGAAACGAAAATTAATGGAAACGAAAATGGATCGTAAGTCAGGGTATTAAGATTTTTAAAATGAAATATTTAATTAGTAATCATCATTCAATTAAAGAAAACTGATACTTATTTCAAGGCTAAAATAGTATTTAATAATAACTACGCACGCAACACCATAGCGACAACCGGCACACAGCAAGCCGCGTAATACAAAAATTATTACTTTCTCCTTCTTTCTTCGGCTTAATAACATTACAATAGAGCGAGACGGCAGGCATAATTCCGGGAATCAGAGTAATAATAACTAAACATCGAAGTCAACAAAATGTGTTTTGGGTTAGTTACGCCGCGTCCACCTTATCGAAAAGAGTTCAAGTGTAAAGTGCAAATAAAATCTTAGTCGCGCATTTCGCTGTGTCGTTTCGGTACACTAACATTCAATACATCAAGTACCTACGCACGTGTCCATTGACCTCCTAGATCAGCTGATTTGACGCGACTCGACTTTTTTTTGTGGGGGGGCGAATTAAATCGCTAGTTTATAACACAGAGATAACAAGTAAAAGTAAAAAATAAGATAATAACCGCCTTTGTAAAAGTGAAAAGTGACATTGCAGTATTATCTAAAATAAAACCACAATTGCGAAAACGGTCATTAAAGTGCATTAAACAAGGCGGTGGACATTTTGAAAATGTTTTAAAACGACAACGCTGTGCGAGTGCAAATTAAACTGTAAGTTTGTTTATGATCTTTAAATTATTGTAAATATTTTGATACACACCATTTAAACAGGCCGACTGTGTTTAACTTTGTCGTAGGTATTGTGGTGTCTATTCAAATCACGCGTTATCAGCTGTTTAATAATTCTTATTTACAAATTTAATTTAACAAATCAGTAATTATAAAATATTGGCTTCACATTAAAAAGAAAATTCAATGTCAACAATCTAAAGCTTGAAAAGTGTGATGGAAAGAAAAATCATAATTTATGTAGTTATTTCGTGTACTTATTATTACCTACTTCTTATTATTGTCGGACGGCACTCGGAGAGAGGGGCGCGGGCGCGGCGAGTACAGAGTGTCGCTGAATAGCGGACCATATTATTTGCACGAAATTGGGATAACTAATTTCACAAATAAAAAATTCAAACGCACATATAAATAATATTTGGTGTATGCATTGCGTTTATATCATTATATACGCATTGGGGTATTTGAGGTTGTGCGTTAATTACGTTACACGTTGTATAGTTATACTATGATATATTTACATATAAAAACAGATCTTAATGAAGCACCAACTACAAAATTTTCGAGACGATTAAAAGAAAGAAACTAAAAATATTTATCCTTCACTCATCTAAATACAAAGAAAAAGAATATAAATTTGAAAACTTTATTCCATAATAAATTAAAACTTATGTAACATAAAATAATTATATTCTGAGACAGTGTAACAATAACAAAATTATCAAACGATGATTAAATAAGTCAAGATGAAAAAATGATATCGTCGGGGATAGTGCAAATCTGCCTAACTATCATTGGATAATTCCACGTATCTACATTGGAAGCAGATTATCATAAGAAAGTTAAGACTGAAATATTGACTAAATTAACGACTTTTAAGGTGATTTTTTCACAATTAGAAATAAATTGAACACTAAATAATTATGTACTAATCGTGAAAAAATTATTTTCAAATTCGTTAATTTGGAAAATATTTCATTGAAATTATCCAATGGTAGTCCCGCGGATTAGGGTGATTAGGGACAGTGCAATACGCCGAAACTTCGGCATATGCCGAATCGTTCAATGATCCAAAGCACAGAACAAAGCGACGCCACGCTTTATCCTGTGAGATTGTGGCTTATGAGTCGCCAGTTCAATAGTCATAACATAGTTGGTCAAGTGTCCAGTGGTCGAGAGTGTCCCGGCTCTAACGAGTGTCTTGTATGTCGGACATTCGTATAAATCTTGCGCTAGACGATGATTTTGTTCCGGTTTCATATATTATATGATTGCCAATTCTGGAATTGAATATTTTAAATATTTTAGTTTTTATCACCTCATTAACATGAACTGCTGATAAAGTAGTGAAGTTTTGAAATACCAACCGCTATGTAGTTCCTTTGGCCTGCTTTCTTCTAATGTCATATCACCAGTATTAAATCTAGCACCTTCTAAAAATAGGCCTCGGACGCAGCAAACATCATCAGGTTTCTTCGCTGGCGGAGCGTTAAGAGCCTGGAAATATAACTTAGTTTATATAAAATAAGTGCATATATTCCTTTCACATCTGTTCTTGTAACCATTGTTCTAAACTGTTCATTTAAACAAACGTCTATTTTCATTTATTTTTTATTTTTAATAAAATAAAGATTACATTTCATAGACTGAACAGCTTCGCTGGTATGCTAGAGTTTTGAGACCTGACGATATAATTACTTATAGAATTAATCGCGAGTCCTATACTCACTTTTCTATCTTATTTTCGACTACTAATCACTACTGATACTTAAACAATAAATTTTTTCCAACCCGACACCAAAAAAAATATATACAAACCCGCAATGGAACTTCATGTTATTCAGTCAGAAACATGTGAAGTTGAGAAATACAAATACGAAGATCACCGTCCCTGAATTCGTATGGTATATTAAAACCAAGAAGCCCAAACTTCCGTCTTTCTAGAACTACACCATGGAATAGGCATATAGTGAAAATAGGAGCCACTGAAAATTACAAAAGTTTTGTTACTAATAATTCAACAGTCCTAAAACCTGAAGAAATAAAATAAAATAGCTTCTTCATAAAGTCAACTAAGAAAATAACATGTCTTTGTTTCGAAGTCATATAACAAATTTAATAAACAGATACATTTATACTTGTTTTTCTTAATATAAATAATATGGAGAACCTTAAAATTACAAACTTTTCTGTCTGATGAATTAAAATATTCAAGAAAATCAGGGACTTGATTCATATATGCTTTTAATAAGTTCGCTTTAAATCCTCTAGGTGGTCCCACTGTCATTTTATATCCTGAAAATTCATATGTATTTTTAAAACCTTGATGTATAATTAAATATGATGATAATATATAATTATTATTATAATTAGAATTGTACGTATTATTTATATTTACAATTACATTGCAATTACATTACAATTTTAAGAAAATAAGGTATAACATAAATACTTGTTTGTTGTATAGTTATAATTTACTTTATATACAAATAATATTTAAAATACCGTTCTGTAATAATGTCACAGGTAAGATGGGTGAAGGTGTTGATGTGAGTCACAGCCGAAAGTCCTTATGAACTACTTCTGGGACTATTTGCTCCACATTTAACTCCAAGACTGGCATCCATGATGGAGACAAATGACAATTCTGTAATTTACATTTAAAAATATATATATCGTGAGGTCAGAAGTCACACTAAAAAGGTATCTACACATATTATATAGGTTCGAGTTAACATCTAACGCAATAAATTTCATTAAAATAGATATTGCTGTCTACTGAATAAAAATACAGCCAATTAGCCTAGACAAAGTTATTATCACATTTTTATTAACATATGTACATAAAACGGATATATCATACATATTTGGAATCTTTAAGAGTTAATCTTAAATTAATTTCTTTGAATTGTGATATAGCATTTTCTTAAAATTGTTTTAGATTCATTATGAAAAACACTTAAGCCGTGTTATAAGTTATATTCGAATGATTCAAAAAAAACGAATATACATTAGTATTGAAAGAAAATGTAAAACTTTACCTGAAAAATTTAAATTATAAAAAATTACTATAAACACTTATTAAATACAAAAAATATTACTTTTAATCGAATATACCATTGCTAACATGTTTTTCATAGTATAATATTGTTCCAGTGTGTACTAACCGCTATCTCCGCCCTCAGCGCGTCGTGATGCGCCCTCTGAGCGTGCGGCAGCTGGGGATGACGACCACGAGATGACGTCACGGAGCTGGGGAACAATATTTATGATATATATCTAAAAAAATATAAATTCTTCTGTGAGTGTGTATGTCAATGAACTTCTCTCAAAAGACTGGACCGATTATGATGAAATTTTTTGTGTGAGTTCAAGGGGATCTGGGAATGGTTTAGATTCACAATTTTGTCCGCTGGACAATGTTTTTTAATAATTATTTTACTTATTAGTAGTTTTTGATACAAACGTTTTTTTTGACATTAGATTTGACAACTAACTAATATGTCAATCATTCTGTCGCACTTCAAAACACGGAGATTTATGGCTTTAATAGGGAAACTTCAAAAATATAAATAAAAAAACGTAACATATGTTTGTTGATTATAGGCCGATACGAAGTTCGCCGGGTCTTCTAGTATACAGGGTGACTGGTGAATTACTATCGATACTTGAGGACGTGATATTTGACGATCATATATGACAAAATAAAAATTAATATAACATAATATTAATAAACTTCTAAGTAAAGTTAACCAAAAGTTATGTAATTAATTACGCATCGTGTGAACACCCTACAGATTAGGTATACACTCACACTCACACATACGCGGACGGCGGCGTAGTGTTGTATCAGCACGCCGCCGCACGCGTCCACACTAGGAACACTTGGAACGTGTCAACACTTTATTTATTTATACGGAAATTTTGTCAAAAATTAAGTGCCTATTTTTTTTACATAATTCGAATGAGAATCATGTACCGAGTATTCTCCTTAAATATTGATAGTAATTCACCAGTCACCCTGTATATATAAAATTTTCGTGTCACAATGTTCGTTCCCATACTCCTCCGAAATGGCTTGACCGATTCTCGTAAAATTTTGTAAGCATATTGAGTAGGTCTGAAAATCGGCCAACATCTATTTTTCCTTCCCCTAAGTGATAGGGGCTCTTCATCCCTAATTTTGACTTGGACGACTGAATTTTGATTTGGACGAAAGGTTTTGTTTTTATTTTTTTATCAAGTGGCATAAGAAAATACATAAAATTCTAAATATTAATTTTTTTATCACCAACCCCTACTTTTGATATGACAAAACAACGTTTGCGGGGCAGATAGTATGTATTAAATAATAAATAATCAAAACTAAGACAACCATTAAATTAGTGCTTAATATAGAAAAATATCTCTTAATTAAACGTTATTTCATTTAATTTTTGTTACAAGTGCGATGTTGAACTGTATATTCATAAATGTTTTTGTTATAAGTGTAATTCTCATATAAGTGATAACAATGTCTTAATGGAAATAAAATATCATAAAGGATACATTATTTATAGGCGTAAAATCGTTAATAATTAATTAGTATATAAAGAAAATATATATAAATTAGATAGATTAATCAAATGTAGCAAAATATTAACACACTATCAGATCATAAAGGTTTTGTATAATAGTGAAATCCCACAGTAATACCTCGGATAGGAAGGTGTGTAATTCCAGGTGTTGGTGCAGCAGTTTCCTCCTAAGATCTGCAGCTCAGCCCTATCTGCTGGGAGTTACCGCCGGGGCATAACCGCTGGAGGCGAGATCCTTCCTCCTGGAGCACCTGGAAATAGATTTAATATCACTACAACTATCTCTTCTACCTGGCAACTTCCCAGCTTTAGCCAGGGTCTACCTTA
Organism: Danaus chrysippus; assembly: GCA_916720795.1. Taxonomy (NCBI): domain Eukaryota; kingdom Metazoa; phylum Arthropoda; class Insecta; order Lepidoptera; family Nymphalidae; genus Danaus; species Danaus chrysippus. The sequence continues at coordinate 16,036,094 of CAKASE010000049.1, read as the reverse complement.
CATGTTGTGAATAGTTTTGGCTAATTGTTTTTACGACAGGCCGCCTGCCTGACATCAACCCTCTTTGGGAATGCATTAATCAGTGATGTCTAAATATTCTTAGAAAGTACATATGACTCGGAAAAATCATATTGGTACTTGCCCGGGCCAGGAAGTATATTACTACAAGTATAAAATATTGCAAAAATCAGTTAAAATCTTATTTAGGCAGAATTAGGCTACATTAAATGAGGAGCTATGATGTTATGAAATAGATTTTGACAAGTATTCAATTAAATGAAACTAATATTTATCATATCGTCTGCCCGTGATCATGATACTGTAAAGTAAACGAAACGTCGGAAATATGTAGTTTTTTTATCAAAACGTTCATCCAAAAAATATAAGTTTCAGTTTAAAATCTTAGATTTCATTATAAGTCAATCGTAATAGTTATTTTGTGTCTATGAGTTTGCATTTCTTATCACTGTTTTGTATACAATTATTGGTGCTTTGAGGGTGTATATTTTAAATTTCATGTTTAAAGCAAAATTTATTGTAAGAATATGTTAAACTACCTAGTGATACATTTATTATGATTGTCGAAGTTTTAATTTAAAATACATAATATGTTTAGCGTCATAATTTTCTCAAGTAAGTGAAATGTAATTTCTTTTTGAGAAAAATAAAGTATGTTTAACCATAATAATTGTTTTGTAGTACCTGCATCTGCGCGTCTATAGCGACCATATCGTTCTCGGCTGCGTCGTGGTCCCGCAAGAAGGCGTGCCCGGCGCTCCCCGGCCCGCGCCAGCAGGTCCCCGGCGTCGCGGTGGAAGCGGTGTATCTCGCCGGCAGCAACCAGGCGCTGGCTGCAGGACTGGATCTGTTCTACGCTGACCAGATGCTGCCAGGACTCGCTGGAATGTATGAATTGTATTTAAGTTGTGGATTATGTAAATTAGATCTTATAAATATATTATTAAAATTCATTTTGCCTTGTTTTAAATGACATGTGGAATTTTTTAATTAGATTCTATGTGTATGTAATTAAGTCTCATTTTTCTTTGTCTAAATTAAATTCTATATCTAGTCATTAAGTCTCATTTTAACTTGTACAAATTAATTTGCATTTGTGGAATGTCTTATTTAGATTCTATATCTGTATGTATGGTTAAAGCTAATTTTGTTTGGTATAAGTTTATGTGGACATATTGGATATCTGAATTAGATCCTATATGTTATGTAATTAAGGGTCATTTCCCAAGTTCCCCTCACCCGAGTACTTCCTGTCACTTTTCAATGTCAGCGATGTATGGGCTGTCTGAGGCGACCAGCTTCTTGGCCAGCTCCTCACGCTGGTTGAACCTCTCCGCCCCACTCTCAACACTCTTCGAACTTGGACCTAAGAATCTGTGGTTGGGGAAATATGATGTCTTAGATTATAGATATAATTAAATGGTTTTGGAGGATATTTTAATTAAGCTGTAAAACTTTAGGTATACTTAATATTATGACATGCTAATCTTTGCACATCCTTCTGAGATACAAGAAATAAAAAAAACACTAAATTACGTACTAAATGCTCAAATTGACTTAAATTTCAACGAAATTTAGCATTCATTCGTTAGTTTCTAAAAATAGTATTGCTGAACGGATTTCCGTGAAGTTTCAAAGCGTAGTATTTGAAGATATAACTGAATAATGTCTCCATCACCAAGTGTGATGGCTGGAGCACCCTCTCATCATCATCATCATCATCATAATCTACATATCGTTACTCACCAGTAAGTGTTCATAGTCCTGTCCGTAGTCTTCACTGGAGGCGGCTGCTTGCTGCTCCGCAACCCATTCCTCCAACTCAGCGCTCTCAGCCAGATATTCATGTCTAAGGATAGACACATATATTTTTAGAGGATATCCTATTTATATATTCCTATAACACACATATACTAGTCTTTGTCAGCAACTTCTTCATAACCAACTTCAGGAATAGAAAGGCGTTACTGTGTAACGCTTAAGAAGCAGTAAATAACAAGTCTTTGTTAAGTAGTTATTTATTTAAATTTCGACCTCGCTTGATGAAAAGTATGCTACGTCAGTCTCCTGTTTCTAAACTACCTCGAAACAAATTTACAAATTCTTATAGCCCTTCTTGATTACAAGTAGTGCACGAATATGATATGTATATATATATATATATATATACAGGGTGACTGGTGAATTACTATCGATATTTGAGGACGTGATTTGTGATGATCATATATGACAAAATAAAAATTAATATAACATAAATATTAATAAACTTCTAAGTAAAGTTAACCAAAAGTTATGTAATTAATTACGCATCGTATGAACACCCTACAGATTAGGTATACACACACTCACACAGACGCGGCGGCGGCGTGTTGTTGTATCAGCACGCCGCCGCACGCGTCCACACTTGGAACACTTGGAACGTGTCCACACTTTATTTATTTATACGGAAATTTGGTCAAAAATTAAGTACCTATTTTTTTTACATAATTCGAATGAGAATCATGTACCGAGTATGCTCCTTAAATATTGATAGTAATTCACCAGTCACCCTGTATATATATATATATATATATATATATATATATATATATATAGTATCTCTCACCTGCACACACTCTCCATTAGCGTGGCCTGCCTGCTCGCAGCCAGTCTCTGCAGCCTAGCCAGACTGCCAGCCCGCTGGTCATGTCTGGTGACCAGCGCCGCTCCCTCAGGATGACCACCGGAAGCCATGGATTGCGCCACGTGACCCATTTCCGCTATGATCGCCGCGTATGTGTCCAACTCAAGTTCTACGGCCTGTTGGTAGGTTAAAGAGGAATTGTAAGATAATGCTGAATATACTCTGTATTATTATATTTCTGTTAATTGAAAGTGTTAGAAATTTAAATAATGACAACTTCTTCTGATTTAAGTCCATATATATATGTTAGATGTCATACTCCTGCCAAACGGCTTAACCGATTTTTATGAAACTTTATATGCATATTCAATAATTTTAACAATTGGCTACTATCTATATTTCATACCCCTAAGTATAAGGGCGGCCCACTTTTAACACCTTATTTAATTTTTTTTGGACAACCTTTCATAATGTGGCATTATAAAATACATACAACCCTTAATTATCACTCTTCTATCGCCAACCCCTATTTTTAATATATGTTTTATAAATATTTCATCCTACTCAATAACTGATAAATTTTCACTTCATAAGTCACTTGATGACTTACATATATGTATATAGTGATTTATCATACATTTCAAATAGCTCAAAAATTGTGTGATATGACGAAAATCTAATTCTTAGCTATGTATATGTAAGGAGGATACTCGGTACATGATTCTCATTCGAATTATGTAAAAAAAATAGGTACTTAATTTTTGACAAAATTTCCGTATAAATAAATAAAGTGTTGACACGTTCCACGTGTTCCATATGTGGACGCATGCGGCGGCGTGCTGATACAACACAACGCCGCCGCACTCGTATGTGTGAGTGTGGGTGTATACCTAATCTGTAGGGTGTTTACACGATGCGTAATTAATTACATAACTTTTGGTTAACTTTACTTAGAAGTTTATTAATATTTATGTTATATTAATTTTTATTTTGTCATATATGATCATCACAAATCACGTCCTCAAATATCGATAGTAATTCACCAGTCACCCTGTATATATATATATATATATTACCTTATGCCGCGTGAGTAGTTGAATCGCTCTATGCCTATCATTGCCGACGTCACCGGAAGCCAGTGCAGCGGCCTTGTCAGCCAGACAGGAGTCGACTTCCGCTGCGTCATGCAGGAACTACTGGGCCTTGAGCGCCACCTTCAGCCGGGCCACGCGCTCCTCCGCCGCCGATGATACAGAGGAGTACGACTCTTCAAGGTCCTGGCACAGCTGCTTGATCTGGAATGTGATCGTTATAGTTTAGTGAGTGGGGTAGGGAAATAAATTATATGTATATGCATAAATTAATCTTCTTCTTCCTGGCAATTTCCCAGCTTTAGCTAGGGTCTGCCTAAGATGTGTGAATAGTTTTGCCTAATTGTTTTTACGACCGGACGCCTGCCTGACATCAACCCTCTTTTGGAATGCATTAATCAGTGATGTCTAAATACTCTTATAAAGTACATATGACTCGAAAAAATCACATTGGTACTTTTTTTATTGTTATAGGTGGCAAACGAACAGACGGCCCACTTGATGGAAGGTGGTTACCGTCGCCCATGGACATCTGCAACAAATATGTTGCGGATGCGTTGCCAACCTTTTCTTTTTAGGGATAGGGAAGGGTGGGAATAAGGAAATACAAGGAAAGGTTGGGAAAAGGGAAAGGGCAACCTGCTCTCTCACTCATCGGACGAAACGCAGTCATTACTGACTACTTCACGCCGATCTTCTGTGAGAGGGTGGTGCTTCCCCGGTCGAGCCAGCCTATGTTCGAGCTGTAGTAACTTAACCACAGCTAGGCTCTACCACCTAAAAAAACTTGCCAGGACCGAATCCGCGCCCTCATGCATGAGAGGCGGGACTTTTAACCACTAGGCCACAACTGACTGAGGAAATGAATTATATGTATATACATAAATTAATAATATATAATACAAATTGGTGTTTCAGTTAATGTCGCGTCCACACTGTTTACTTCGCTGTAAGCAACAGTACTATGCACATGTGCTTGGAATCTTATTGTTAGGTGGTAGAGCCTAGCTGTGGTGAGTTACTACAGCTCGAACATGGGCTGGCTCGACCGGGGAAGTACCACCCTCTCACAGAAGATCGGCGTGAAGTAGCCTTTACAGGCTGCGTTTCGTCCGATGAGTGAGAAAGCCGGTTGCCCTTTTCCTATTCCTACCCTTTCCTTTCATTTCCTTATTCCCACCCCTCCCTACCTCCAAAAAACAAGGTTGGCAATGCATCTGCAACAAAATGTTGCGGATGTCCATGGGCGACGGTAACCACCTTCCATCAAGTGGGCCGTCTGCTCGTTTGCCACCTTTCACATAAAAAAAAAATCTACTCTCAATCTCTCTCCTACTTTCTACATTTGTGTATCTTTCTTTCCCTTCGTTGAACGTTTAACGCAACCTTGTTGGTAGTCGCATAAGAAGTTTTACTTCAAGAATTCACTCAAAAAATATTTAAAAAATTAAATTATTAGCCGAACTTTGTCCAAGAATAATTTAATTATGCATGCTGTATATAATATTTCAGATGAACCAAGGTATGGTGTGGAGATCCAGAATGAATTTAAGTATAATACTATTACGTTGGTAAGATGGAGGTTTTTTACTATGCGTCAGTTCTGCACTATCGAACGGACGCGTGTTTCTCTCTTAGAAATAAATACCTACATATAATCACTACAAATACAATGGAACATATAATGAGAATGTGAGTTATATATATATATATATATATATATATATATATACAGCCTGTGGATGCGTGTCCAGCTCCTTGCCCCGTTGGAGCACCCTCTCCACGGCAGGCCTCCGCCCCTCCAGCTCCGCCCTCAACTTGGCGTGTTTCTTCTGCGCGTGGCAGATGAAGCGGCGGCCTGGCGCTCCGACACCCAAGCTAGCTCTCCTGAAACCTCGGCAGCGAACTTGTGTAGTCTGTGGAGAATTTGGATGAATAAAATTAGTCCTCAAATTGATTATGTACTATTACTATCCTACTAATATTATAATTGCGAAAGTTTGTGAGTGTGTATGTATTTATTTATTTATTTAGGCACACAAACAGAATATAATCCGGATTACATATGAGTTACAGTCTAAAAATATTTTTAGCTTGATTATATTCCTAAGTATGTGTCACGGCATAATCATTACAAAAACAATATTTTTGTCAGGTGCTACATTATTTAGGTACAATTTAAGACTAATGAATAAACAGGAAAATGTATGTTTGTTACTTCTTTGCGCTCAAACGGCTGAACCGATTTTGATAAAATTTTGTGTACAGGAAGCTGACGTCCAGGAATAACACATAGGCTACTTTACATCCCGGAAATCTCGGAAATCCGCGGGTAAAACCGCGGGGCGCAGCTTATATGGTATAAATTATAAAACAGTTGCTTTTCTTGTCCTTATATCCGTATGCATTCTTAATAACTTAAAACTACGCAGTGGATTTTGGTGCAGTTTTTTTTGAAAGATAGATTGTTTGAAGAGGAAGGTTTGTATGTATAATGATATCTATAAATAAGTACAGAATCCTTATCCAGTTAAATAACTTTAATACATTTTTGATTTAATATAGATCTATGGCCCTTTACAGTAAATATTTTAATCTTTATACCCGTCCCGGCTCAATTATATATATGTATTACATACATATATATTGTTCCGTCAACCGTTAATCATTTCTTATATAATGTTGTATTGAATCATATTTTGTTTTAGTTATATCGTATACTGACTGTAGACTAGTTTCCAGCGCCTGCCTCCTCTCGGCCGCTCGAGGGCGGAGCGCCCGGGCGGTCTGCAGCAGCGCAGCGGAGTCTCTCTCGATGGCCGCGCCGTCGAAGTGACCACTGGAGACCAGGTCGGAGCCCTGGGCTGCAAGGGACTCCGCTCGTTGTTCGCATTGATTCAACTCTTGTTCCACAGCCTGTAGACATTTATGTTACTATTGAATATTATATAAATATAGATATATTATGTTCTAGTAAATACAACAAGGACGAAATCGCATTTTTCTGTAAACAATAATTGTTTTTATCAATACACGTTCCTAAACAATATAATTCTACTTGTTTTACTTTAAAACAAATTGTTTTCTCGCCTGAGGAACCCTTAGTTTAAATCTAGTTATTAAAGCACCAGCAATGAGCTTTTTACACTTTGATTTTATAAAAATAATCTCAGCAAAAAAAGAAATCTTTAAAACCACATCATCACTCCCACACTGACAGTCACCTCAAATTATATCAGTTAGCTGGCATAACTACGACAGATAATAATTTGAAAAGCAATACTATATATCTATACTAATATTATAAAGCTGAAGAGTTTCTTTGTTTGTTTGTTTGTTTTTTGTTTGTTTGTTTTTTTGTTTGAAAGCGCTAATCTCCAAAACTACTGGTTCGAATTGAATAATTCTTTTTGTGTTGGATAGTCCAGTTATCGAGGAAGGCGTTAGGCTATATAACATCACGCTACGACCAATAGCAGCAAAGATATAGTGGTAAATGTGTAAAAAACGGGAAAAATTATTTCATCTTTGAAGCCTTCCGTTGCGTGCGCCGTGAAAACGGTTCAAGATACACAAAAAATATGTATTAAAGAATAATAGCTCTTTTAATGATCTAAAAACCAGTCCGCGACAGTATATGTCTATCTTTTAAGATTAACTCACAAAAACCGTTTTTATGGTACCTAATTTGGTCGAAATAATTTGTTTAAGTTGTATCAACATAATAATATTAATCTTTATTCAAATAAACAAATAAATATGTTCTTGGTTAAGAGTACTTCATTGTGAATAAAAAAAAACATAGGTTTTATCTTGAAAATTCTACGGAAACTCGACCATTCCGAAAACCCCGCAAGAACGGGAACTATGTGGGAAGAACCAAAAATCTGCCGGAAGTCACTATTTTAAGTCACGGCAAAAGCTAATATATATATATATATATATATATATATATATATATATATATACAACGTGTAACGTAATTAACGCACACCCTCAAATACCCCAATGCGAATATAATAATATAAACGCAATGCATACACCAAATATTATTAATATGTGCGTTTGCATTTTTTATTTGTGAAATTAGTTATCCCAATTTCGTGCAAATAATTTGGTCCGCTATTCAGCGACACTGTACTCGCCGCGCCCGCGCCCCGCTCTCCGAGTGCCGACCGACAATAATAAGAAGTAGGTAATAATAAGTACACGAAATAACTACATTATGATTTATGATTCTTCTTTCCATCACACTTTTCAAGCTTTAGATTGTTGACATTGAATTTTCTTTTAAATGTGAAGCCAATATTTTATAATTACTGATTTGTTAAATTAAATTTGTAAATAAGAATTATTAAACAGCTGATAACGCGTGATTTGATTAGACACCACAATACCTACGACAAAGTTAAACACAGTCGGCCTGTTTAAATGGTGTGTATCAAAATATTTACAATAATTTAAAGATCATAAACAAACTTACAGTTTAATTTGCACTCGCACGGCGTTGTCGTTTTAAAACATTTTCAAAATGTCCACCGCCTTGTTCAATGCACTTTAATGACCGTTTTCAGAATTGTGGTTTTATTTTAGATAATACTGCAACGTCACTTTTCACTTTTACAAAGGCGGTTATTATCTTATTTTTTACTTCCTCAGCACTTGTTATCTCTGTGTTATAAACTAGCGATTTAATTCGCCCCCACAAAAAAAAGTCGAGTCGCGTCAAATCAGCTGATCTAGGAAGTCAATGGACACGTGCGTAGGTACTTGATGTATTAAATGTTAGTGTACCGAAACGACACAGCGAAATGCGCGACTAAGATTTTATTTGCACTTTACACTTGACCTCTTTTCGATAAGGTGGACGCGGCGTGACTAACTTACCCAAAACACATTTTGTTGACTTCTATGTTTAGTTATTATTACTCTGATTCCTGGAATTAGCCTGCCGTCTCGCTCTATTGTAATGTTATTAAGCCAAAGAAAGAAGGAGAAAGTAATAATTTTTGTATTACGCGGCTTTCTTTTATGCACTGTAGTGACCTTGCTGTGTGCCGGTTGTCGCTATGGTGTTGCGTGCGTAGTTATTATTAAATACTATTTTAGCCTTGAAATAAGTATCAGTTTTCTTTAATTGAATGATGATTACTAATTAAATATTTCATTTTAAAAATCTTAATACCCTGACTTACGATCCATTTTCGTTTCCATTAATTTTCGTTTCTATGAAGTGTTTACATAACTGAGTGTAGGGTGACTATAATTTACTTAGTTCTATCTAAATTTGAGAAAAAAAATGACCTACATAAAAAACTATCAAAATCGATCCAGTATCCGATTCTGATCAAACTACTTTCAGGGTGTGCGTTAATTACTATCAATATTTAAGGAGCATACTCGGTACATGATTCTCATTCGAAATATGTAAAAAAAATAGGTACTTAATTTTTGACCAAATTTCCGAATAAATAAATAAAGTGTGTACACGTTCCAAGTGTTCCAAGTGTGGACGCGTGCGGCGGCGTGCTGATACAACACTACGCCGTCGCCGCGTCTGTGTGAGTGTGTGTGTATACCTAATCTGTAGGGTGTTCATACGATGCGTAATTAATTACATAACTTTTGGTTAACTTTACTTAGAAGTTTATTAATATTTATGTTATATTAATTTTTATTTTGTCATATATGATCGTATAGTATACTATATACTATATATATATATATATATATATATATATATATGTATATAGTATATCTAGTAGGTATGTATGGATATATGTTGGTCTTACAAGTAAATTATCCTAACTGATTTTGATAAAACTCTTATATAAAGCAATTTAGACCTCATAATGACATCCGTTATATTAGATACACATTAATCACCATCTGAGTAATAACTAATACACGCATGAAGTCGCAGTAAACAGCTAGTATGTGATGTAACCACCTGGTATAGTAGCAGCAGTCACTTGCAGGATCTCAAGTCTGAACCCAGCTCGGTGCTGTTCAGAGCTCGCTACACCTCCGACAACCTCGCTTTGGCCTCTTCCACCGACCTGGGAAATCATAATTATATGAATATATTCAATGCATATTCATAATATAGGAGATTATATGAGATGTTTCCATCATCATCATCCTATCAGAGCCCACTGCTGAGCCTCTTCTCACATGGAGAAGGTTAGAACATTAATCACCACGCTCGCTCAAGAAGGGATGTCAAACTTATTATATGATATTATTGAATGGTGTAACCATGCTAAGGGTGATAGATGTATCACATACATTTAATAAGATTAGAACTTACAATCTGTACATAACGCGGTACAGATTTTATGTTTTACTGAGAGATCATAAAGTATTTAGTGCAAGTTCGCGCTTGGGTTGCTACGAAATTAAATTCAGAAATTTAGTATCAATATGTGCCTAAATATATTTTATATCATACACTTCTCGTCTGCCCGTCATGACTGTTTCTTATATATACAATGAATGCAAAAACTTTTACAAGTTATTATTTCACTTGCAATGTATGTATGTTATTTTATTTTAGGAAAACAAACAATAGGATAAACTTATGGGATATAATTATACAAAATTACATATATCAGCTAAGTTTCCACTGGTAATTAGACACATATTATTAAAATTTAAAAAAGACCAATAAACATTAAAACGTATACTGACGAATTTCTTCGGCAGTTATGAATAAAATCTAACATAAATATAATTAAACGAATCAAATTTAAAAAAAAAAGTAACAAAACACATAAAATTAAAGGCATTAATGGCTACATCGGTTAGTTAAATTACAGACAAAACATTTATATACGTCAAAACAAACTATGAATTTATACATAAATTAATCTCATTAACTTTATTTTTAAAAGAATACATTTTTCAAATAATATAACAATATCTTAATAAACTTTATTATAATTTTGGCAGCTACGATATAAGAAGATATTATTAGTACTTTTCGTTTTACAAATCGGCACATTAAATAATGTTTTATATCTAGAATTTATTCGTTGACAATTAAATTCAATATTAGACAATAGGAAAGTTGAATCTAAGTTAATTATTTTAATTAATGAAAGATACACTTTGTTTAAAGTTTGCAATTTTGTCCTTTAACCGTTTGAGTTGCGCAAAAATTATATCGGTTATAGTATTTCCAATTTAAGCCACAATTTGTCGAACTCTTTGAATACAATATTTTGAACTTCCTCACCAGAGACTGGTATTACATTTGTATCCACTTTGGATGAAGCAATGTGGGCTCGTACACCTCTACGATTTTTAATATTATCATCCATGGTTTTTTTACAAATTAATTATGTGTAATCTCAAAACGAGGAAAAAAATAAAAATAAAATAAAATCAAACTTTCTCACATGCGATGCCCGGGATCGAACTCTCGCTTCACGCGTACTATGCTTAGTAAACACCTTTCGGCCAGTTTGTTTCTGAAGTCAGTTGTGAAAAAGATGATTTAGTTAAAACAGCTGGGTTAAGGGTTTTATTATTTGATTCTTGACCAATCAGGAGTAAGGACGCAATGCTCTTGAGCGTTTGAATAAAAATACTGGTTTTTACCTTACAAATTTTAAAAAACACTTAATCACCTTCTCGAAGTTAATGCACTGAATGTTTTAAGCACTATTGACAGCAATAAAACTAAAAAAACACATTATTCTAAAGTTGAAACAAAAAATACTATTCCGATATACACTATTAGGTTAATATTATGAAGATAACAATTTGACGTCAAACACCCAAAATCACCAAGTTAACCGCCTACAAACGGTAATAGCGAATAATTGTACAATAATTTGACCGATAATCACTTGATAGTGGCAAGAAAACAAATATTTACAATTTTATTGATTTTTATGTAAGGAGCCAATGTTTACGCTACCGATAGCGACACCTAATTGATATTCTAACCTAATTTATGTTCACTTAAAAATTATATATTATGTATGAAAATTTATATTTTCATTTTATTGTTTTGAAATGCTAATCACTACTGGGTCTGTATATGTAATGAACATCGGTATTATCTGGTATTTAGAGATCACCAGCTGGAAAGATTTATTAACAACAGAGGTCATTTCAATGGAATATATATTTTAAATATAATATCAAACTAATTGTAATAGATAGCATCTGCGGGCTGAATTATCATATATGGTCATACAATTAATTATAAAGAGAATGTCTGATAAGTTATAACAAGGCAAGAAAGACTCAAAGATATACAAATATCGGTAACAAGTATGGAATTTTACGAGGAACAGGAGGAGTGAACTATGTGATAAAAGTCATAAAATAAAACAAATAATTTTAATGGAATATGTATTTTATTCCTCTTCAATAATAATTACAATATCGTCTAGAAACTATGCCGGGGGTACAATGTTACTAGTAAGTAGTTGCTATCCCACAATTCCCACAGCGATGCATCGTTTCAGTAATATGAAATATCCAATCCATAAGCCGGCGAAATAATCCAAATTAACAATTCCAAGTCAAACGTGCAGGCGATCGTCCAATGTGTCCAATGTAAAAGCAAGGGTCGTAAAACGTTAGGCGGGTTCGGAGTCCGTAAAAAACAAAGCAGTGGTCGTTGAAAACGTAAAACGATCGGGAAAGCACTCGGAACGTATCAAAAAACACGAAACAAGTGAGACTCATAACAATGCATCTGGCATCGTAATTGTTAAGTGTCAATGTTATGTTGCCATAGACTATATACTGATTACTGAATGATTTCGATCGATATTGAATCTATAATCGAAAAGGATGTTTTAAAATAATATTTAATATTATTTTTATATTAATACACCACCTTATTGAAAGTTATTTTTATTGAATTGTAGACATATATGGTGTAGTTTAAATGAAGTTACTATAAGTTGAAAAGGAGTGAAGTTTTTATTTTGTAGTTAAATAATCGAATAATCATTTTTATTTAATTAATCGTTAATCGATTGCTTCATAAACACCGTTATTTGCATATTTCTCCGCTTGTAGATTGTGAATTTATGCAGATTTTTGGAATTTCATACAAAAAAAAAAAATCAATTTTGACCTCATAACATTTTGGGCAAACCAGTTTCCATCTAATTTAATTATATTTGTTTAATTATTGCTTAAAACTTATTTAATATTTTTGTTTCTTGCGACGGACAAACTTCTTATTAAATTGTAATATATATCGAGGATGTGCACTGCGTGATGCGTCTATTGTTCTCGTCGTCCAGGCCCGCGCACCTCTAGCCCCGCTGGCCCCCGCTAGTCGCCGCTAGCCAGCTGAGCGGACACTGCGCCTCAGTTTTGCTAGACGGGGCTATCTCCCTTACCGAGCTGCGATATTATTTTATTCGCTGGCTAAAGGTAGCCAACATGGCTATATATTATTTTTCAGACATATTTAATTAACAAATCATTTATATGCAGAAAAAAAAGAATTTCAACACTCAGTTTCAATAAGTTTTATGTATATGGTATAGCATGGATTTTAAAACGTTAACTGTCTCGCAATATGTATATACTATATGTATATATAGGTACATAATTTTATATTAATTCCTAGTGCTGGGCGCCGCCGCAGAGACGCCCTCGACGATCTAAGGCCGCCGTGAAAGTGGCCCGTGGCGCGGACCCCAACCCGCACTTAACAGCAAAGGGTGTGTTGTGTTCCCCATGCAACTCCCGAGGACACGAGCGTGGTAGAGAGCACCACATGAGGGGGGGGGGGCTGTTCCAGTGGCCCCCAAAAAGACGAAGGGCCCCCAGAAGCGGGCCAGCCTGCTGGGGAAGCTGGTAGGAGTTCGAAAGCGATCCCCCGCCCCGACACAAGGGCCGTCGTGGAACACCCTTGGGTTTTTAGTGGGTAGTGGCAACGAGTCCCACATACCCCGCTGTTTTCTAAAAACGGCGGGGATGCGTAAATGCATTTTCCCAAGGATAAAAAAAAATCCTATTTTAGTACGTTAATTTTTTTACTCAGTTCTATCAAAGGTTTATCTATAAAAAAATATGTAATATTAAAAAAAATATTTAAATACTGTTATTTTATATTACTTATTAAGATAATATTTTATAATACTTAATTATTTAATAATACTTCTTAAAACAAAATGCAATCAATAAAAAGAAAAAAATCTTGATTCTGAAATTAAATATTCTGGTAACACTGTTACGCCGAGCTCGTCATTCGTCAATCGTCAGTCCGCATAGACTTTAGCTGTGTAACGCTTGTCTGTCATCGCTACGGCGACACTCGCACGCGCACCTTCGCTTAAAAAAATAATCTCCTGTATTAATAACTTTTAAGTAAGTAGTTTCAATTGTTAAACCTTGCTTAATTCGTTAAACTGGTGAACCTGACGTGATTGTACTGTTGGTGGAACTTTGAAGGCGGCGTACACAGGTACATTCGAAGTGCTTCAGCTTGGGATAAGGTTTTCACTATCTTAAGTAATGGTAAGAAGGTCACTGTATTAGTGGACCGCCTTAAGCCGGCCTACATACTGTGCGACCCAGACACACACACACAACACAAACACACACTAATCATGAACACACACACCCCACACACAAAGAATTGGGAATTGTCGGAAACCAAGGAACACGTTCGCCAGACTCGGTCGAGGCGCAGGGTTCGATTCCCAGAGAATTATCGCCCGTAGCTTGGTCCTTGGGCGAGGTGATGTAGCGGAGCTACTTAAAATTAAGATTTCAAACTTTTATATTATAAATTTAAAATTTATTTCATATTTTTATTTCTTTTAACGGACAAACTTCTTATTAAATTGTTTATTGTATATAGCGGGGATGCGCGCTGCGTCTATTGTTCGTGCGTCGTCCGGGCCCGCGCACCTCTAGCCCCGCTGGTCCCCGCTAGTCGCCGCTGGCTAGCTGAGCGGGCACTGCGCCGGGCTCGTCAGTCCACATAGTCTTTAGGTGTGTTACGCTTGTCCTTCATCGCTACGGCGACACTCGCACGGGCACTCTCGCTTACGAAAATTAATCTCCTTCTGTATTAATAGCTTTCAAGTAGTTAACATTGTTAAACCTTGCTTAATTCGCTAAACACAATACAATGTGTTTTATATATTTTATATCTTAATTATTACTTAAAATAATGAATTCCGAAGATTTTTCTTGCAAGGATCCACTTTTGTAGTCATTTATAGGTTATGTACCCTTTAATTATTATCAATAGGGAGTAATTTTATTGCATTATATTTGTTATTTTCTATAATATAATAAATTGTCTTTAGACTAATCTGTAAAAAATTATAATACCATTTTTATTCACTTAAAGGATCGATGATATCCAGGACAACTCTTTAGTTCGTCGAGGAAAACCAACAGCACATTTGGTCTACGGTATTCCCTGACCATCAACTGTGCTGATCAAGTAATGGCGGAGTCAATGAAAATAGACCTCGAGTTAGCACCAGATGCATCGGTCTGATTATAACTATTTATTAATGTAATTAATAATTAACAGAAGTAACTTAGAATATAAATTGTAGAACGAAACCCTTTCGTAAAGTGTTGTTGAAAACTGTAAAAAAAATGATACAATAATGTAGACTATGTATATAAATTATGTGAATAATATATATTTTTTACAGAAAGTCATTGGATTCGCGGATCAAATTCACGAAATGTGGCAGGAACAAGGCACTGAGATTTATTTTGAGCAAAACTTCATTTGTCCCACTGAGGATCAATACAAAAAGATGACACATGAGTAATATATAACTTATACATTTTTCTAACCTCTACGTTTTGACAAATCTGTCCTATATTAATAAATATCGTTACTATCAGATGAACAAACATCTCATTGATAATATTATACATTAAACAGACTTTATAATTACAACAAATTTAAATTTATCATAACAGTTTTAGAGAAATTTAATTGAAATGTGAATGTTTTTCCAATTAAAGATGATCATTATATTTTCTTCTAAAAAAAATTATATCATATTTATTATGTGTTTTACTATTCCAGTTAAGCAGCAATGGCAGTTTCTGTGAAGATTTAACAGAAGGAAAGTTTTCCTTGCCCATCATATATGCATCTAAAACATCAGTGGGAAGCGAAGTTTTACGTGAGTACACTAAAACTCAGTTACTTATTGTATACGAGAACGTATTTATGTGGATCAAACATTACAGTTTTATGTATAAAACTCTTTGATAAATATGCAATCATTATTCTTCATAATTGCATCTAGTTATTTCATAAACTTGATGAGTTACATATCAATTTAAAATTAAGAGTTTTGAGAACTTCGTGTGATTTTTTTACTCGTTTCATGAGATCATCTCCGCTTATAAAGTTTCTTCCTTCATCCTCTGTTTGTAATACTTTATTGATGTTAATTTTTGTCATTATTTTTGGTGTTTGGTAAATATATGTATATACATAACCAGATTTTAATTCAGTGATAGTAAAGTTTTTTGTGATATTATTTTTATTACTTTCAGGTATCTTACCACAGCGCACCCGTAATGTTGACCTGAAGAAGTACTGTAGGTCTTTGTTGTAGAAGGCGGGCAGCATACAGTACACGAGAAACTGACTCAGTGAACTTGATCAAGAAGCTCGGGCTGAGGTGAATCAAGTATTTTTACATAGTATTCATTTAAGTATCATTGTTTTAAATTGAAGTATATAACCTAGGTTTCTTACAGGTCGCCCGTTTAGGAGGAAACCCACTACTGGAAAAATGTATGAATGATCTCAGTAGCTGGAAGGATGACGTAATGATCAAATAATTATTTCACTATTTTGTTACACGGGACACTGTTAGCCAATAATATTTAAAAGGTGTGGGGTACAAAGACTCGCAAGTCTTCAAAATATAATTTTGTTACATTGTTTATCCGATATTATAAAACATGAATATACATATAAGCATTTTTGTGTGCTTTTATTTCATCAAATTATTTTAATTTATTCACGCTTTTTTCATGTACAAGGTTACAATTCTTTCTTAATTTCCTATATAACAAGATCTTTTCCAATTTATTAAATGTAATTTATGAACGTTCTTGTAATAATTATCAAAGTGGACTCAACATATTATATGTATGTCCTTAATAACCTTCCTTTTATTTACAGAAAAAAATAATGTAAGTAACTGTGATGATTTGTAAGGTCCTTAAAATCTAATGAGAAAAAGAACCATATGAATTAGTGATTAAGTTGTTAAAGTTTTATTAATATACAAGGGCTATCATATAGATAAGAATTTAATCCAATACAAAAATACATAACTTTTTAAACAATTAATTTAATCATTTTGCTATTGTTGGCAAACTAAATCATTTTTAAATATGTATTATTATATTAAGAATTGAGATAATATAGATATTTTTAGTGACAAATTTATATAAAGTAATGGCACTGTATTTGGTCAACCTCAAGTATGAGTATAAATGACAACAAGAAGGTAATCTTTTGTTTCAAATAAGAATTAATTCTCTTACTATTCTGATGTGTTTTATGTTAGTATCAACGAGGATTGTATATTTAATCCCACAAATAGTATTTAAATGTATTTTCACATTTATCCGTACCTACATTATGAGTTAACATTTGAATGATAGCATTAATTTGATTTAAAAAATATGTCATAAAAATATAACATTTAATTTCAATAAACACTGTTACCAGCAGACGAGAGAGATTCAACAAAATGAAATTATATTTCAGCGAAGTTAATTCCACAGACACTTAGCCGAGAAGCGCTTTGTTATCTCTCTTCAAACGATTACTATGTAGGTATCACAGCAATGCAAAATAGAATGTATATATGTATTAATAAATTATAAATTAGGATTCACCATTATTACGGACATAACATTAAGTTTTGAACACATTCCGTCGTCGCCTATAAAAATATTATTGATTAAATATCGTTATTTTATTAACCTATCCTTAAGTCATTACCATGTCATGTCATTACTAATTACTTGTTGAAAGTCGATCGTGGGGCAAAATAAAATACAAACATTGATTAAAATATTTGTTTTGTAATGTTACACTATAATTAGGCAGTTGTAATTTCCACGAGCAAGAAAATAGTAAGTTATTTCCTCACCGTCTGCGGGCCAACTGCCTAACGACGAATTAAACGATTCTTCTATCACACGTTAAGTCGATAATTTGTAGACAATTGACGTGCCCCACGCTTTTATTTTAGACTAGTCTGTGCATATGTTTATAATTCCCACGACTGTATCTATTTTATTATTTTTTGGTCTTTAGTACATTTATCTAAAACATTGCAATGTATGTTTCACGTAAAACCGTTTGACTTAAAAAGTTTTTTTACCTATTGTTTTAGAATAAAACTTCAAGTCCTTACTTATTTTTCTAATATAATATTCTTGTATGTTATCTTACAATATGTTAATGTCTCGGTCTACATTAATCCGTCTTCTTTGGTTGTGTCGCTATCAGTCACGTGACATTCAAATAAATCATAATATGTTTTTTGTGTTCAAGCCGCGACACATCTGAGACGTTCTATTAATTATTATCATTGTTCTTTTTTATGTATGGACTTCTGATTATAATTAATACCTACCATTACAATATACACACAGATTATACATATACATATTACACATAATAAAAGATTATTTAAACTGCTTTAGTTCATATCACTTTACTTTATAATTTTAGAAATGTATTAATTTTGCTTTCGAGATTTTTTAAAATTTATGTTCATAATATAGTGAATGAAACAATAATTGTAACTCATTAATTTCTTATATCTGGAAACAGCTCAACTTTTCAGTGTTAAAGACATCACCAAAAACATGCCTGTTAAAAAGGGGGCCAAGTTCCAATCGGCTAATTGTTTGCCTAAAAAAGGGTTGAAATCCAATCTAATGCCAAGTTTAGATGCACTTTGAAATCGATCATAATCATCTTCATCAACAGCATGATCCACTGGTAAACATTTGCCATTCCCAAGACTCGCCACCACACCCAGTCCTCTGCCTTCCACATCCAGCCACTACCCGCCACCTTATTCACGTCAACGGTCCATATGGCCGAAATTCACTTTACCATACACCCAACTTAAAATATGGTATAGTTGTGAAAATACGTAGGTGCTTGGTTAAAAATATCTAAAATTATAATACTTCTCAATTTGAACTTGGCAGGTTTTTGTGCTGTACGAAACACTTAATTAATTGTATCATTAATTTATTATTTAGTTATATAATTATTTATATTTATATAATTTAAATATTATATAATTTAAATAATTAAATTAACCTATTATGTATATGTCGGAGCGCATTGTTTATTATGTATGCATATACAATCCGATCAAATATTTTTTATATTAATTTAGTTTATTAAAATTTTACTTACTTTTAAAAATTAAAACTTAAATTATTTATAAGTTCTATAACAATATTACATATGTAATGGAATTTCTATTTTCATATTTTGTGGCTCACAGTATATATCCATCATTAAAATCGGCTTAGTGGTTCTGATCTTTTAAAATATATTTTTTAAAAATCTTCACTTTCTGTTAAACACATGCTAAGCGACCCCTACTGTCAGCTGTTTTATAGACAACTTCAATGAAGTCATACTTTTAAATATTCATATAATATAAAGACCCGCCCTCCGTAATTGCAAGACATGAAAAAGCTATCCCATATTATTTGAAGTAGGTATATTAATTTAATAAGTATATAATGTTCTCTTATTATGAACTAGTAAACCCAGCGAAATCCGTTTCGCCACCAGAAGACTTTTATATCACATTTCGTTTGGTGATTAAAAGATGTTTTTTTTTTTGTTTTATATTTGAAAAGGAATTTTTTTATTTCATTTCACAACAGTAATGAATTCATTTCGATTACAAAAATGAAGTGTTATTTAGTTGAACTTCTCTAAGTAAACGAAAGTGAATCCAAAGTAGATACCGAATCGAAACGTTATACGTTTCTGCAAATTATCCGTTTCGTTGAAGTGCTCTTACAAATATCTAATTGTCATCATTACGTCATTACATATGTGTCATTATACGTCAATTGCATAGAGCCTGTCAATTGTGTTTCGTTATTCCACGATTTATAGTGACTGACATTTCATGTCAAGTCACACGGGAATGCTGCCGAACGGGATAAAAAGTAATATCCTATTGCATTTTCCTGGCTCTAAATTACCTCCCTGCCAATTTTCAGCTAAATCGGTTCAGCCGTTCTCGAGTTTTAAGTGGAGTAACTAACACGACTTTCTTTTATATATACATATATATCATCGGTAAATAACGCCATGTAGGACGCAACATGTCCGTCAAGATGTATATATATATATATATATATATATATATATATATATATACAGGGTGACTGGTGAATTACTATCGATACTTGAGGACGTGATATTTGACGATCATATATGACAAAATAAAAATTAATATAACATAAATATTAATAAACTTCTAAGTAAACTTAACCAAAAGTTATGTAATTAATTACGCATCGTGTGAACACCCTACAGATTAGGTATACACACACACACACATAGGCGTGCGGCGGCGTGGTGTTGTATCAGCACGCCGCCGCACTCGTCCACAC
This sequence comes from Danaus chrysippus, assembly GCA_916720795.1. NCBI lineage: Eukaryota > Metazoa > Arthropoda > Insecta > Lepidoptera > Nymphalidae > Danaus > Danaus chrysippus. Next base: position 16,015,709 of record CAKASE010000049.1, on the reverse strand, counting down.
TTGGAACACTTGGAACGTGTCCACGCTTTATTTATTTATACGGAAATTTGGTCAAAGATTCAGTACCTATTTTTTTTCACATAATTCGAATGAGAATCATGTACCGAGTATTCCCCTTAAATATTGATAGTAATTCACCAGTCACCCTGTATATATATATAGATTTATAGATATACATATTTCATAAAGTAACATCTATAAATAGGACATGATTAATATGCTCGTACATAATATGAAAAAATATGTCCATAATTATAAATTATGTAGGTATTAGTTAGGAATAATAACAATGGCAAATTAAACTACATATGTATTGATACTGCCAATATACTTAATAGATAAAATTTCTTAAAATACTTTCTTAAAATTTTATAAATGACGTCATAACATTTATGTATCGATTCTGACACATCTTCTTCTTCTATATATATATAAAAATGGATTGCTGTTCCTTAGTGTCGCTAAAACTCGAGAACGGCTGAACGGATTTATCTTATCTTAGTCTTGAAATACTCCTGGAAGTCCAGGGAAGGTTTAAAAGGTGAGAAAAATTGGAATAATTGCCGGGAAAACCCTAAAAATAGTCCTTTTCTATTGCCCATACAAACGTTTTTTTTGACATTACATTTGACAACTAACTAATAAGTCAATCATTCTGTTTGATTGAAACAGGAAAAACCTGATTATTTATGGCCTCTAAGACGGAATAGAGTTCGCCTGGTCAGCTATACCTACATATATTACTCTTGACCAAACTAACGCGGACGAAGTCGCGGGCAAAAACTAGTCTATTAATAAAGACCATAAAGATTCATCAGAGTTGCACTGAAAATAAAAATTATTTAACATTCTTCAACCAATCAGATGAGTCATACAGTGCGATATTTTCAATTCCGTAAGGTAAAAGTATTATTTCGCTGTAAATTAAGAAAAGTCTCTTGTTTCTTGTTTAGGTGAAGTTATCTAAAGATGCGGATTTTCCTGTTAATTTTTTGACGTACCGTTCTGAATGCCGGCAGAATGCGCTTACGGTGTCTCGAGCTCCTGCATTGTGGTCACGAACATGTGAATTTATATTTTTAAGAAAGGGATGCAGGTGTTTGATAGATGATATCTTGTATGATTTAGTTCAAAATAAAATTTGTTACTATTACTTACGATGATCCCGCAAGAACTAAGTTATAATTCGGGGTAAATTATTTCCTATGTCCAGCTCCGATTTCTTAGCTAAGTTAATGTAAGATCCCTACCAAGAAACATATTAATAATAATGTAAGAAATAAATAGTTTTTACGTTATATGTATAATACGGACTGGATTTTTTTTTACTTTTTTTTCATATTTTTTTCTTTTGCTGATAGCAACTAGAGGACGGTCACAGTTTGTTACATAAAATGTAAGAGACTGCTATCAAAGCGCTAAGCAAGTCGGTACAATTTAGATTTGGACTTCCAACTTATAAATAAGATATTTTTAAGGTAAGAATAATTATGTTTTTAATATCATAGTGCGTTCACTACCTAGAGCTTTGAGTCGAATAATAGGAAAGCACTATCTCCTTGATATTGAAAACAGGATAACAATTTTACAATACAAAATGTAAGATTGGTTAAGAAATTGTTTTAATAGAACTGTGTTATTTGTATAACATTTTATACAACATTACAGCCGCTTTTATCATGACCTGATTAGTATGTAATAGAATCATCAATCACAACAATAAGTGTTTAATGAATAAGGTCACAATCTTCTTCTTCTTCTTCCTGGCAATTTCCCAGCTTTAGCCAGGGTCTGCCTAATAAGGTCACAATATGAAGAAATATTATTCTATATAATTCAGGAAGTATCAGTTCTGTATTAAAGTTTATTTCATAAATTTTTGATTTTTGTAAGACATGGATACATTTTATTGGCTTAATATACTTTAGACCCACTTGGCAACCTAAATAAATTTCAATATATTGAGAGATTAAAAATTAGAAAAACTATATCTGGAAGGAAAATTTATTTACTAAGATTTTTGTCACTTCTTTATATTCCTAATAATTTTTGTTTGGTGGTTTAAAACGGCCTATACACTATAATTAATTTAGACAATTTTGAAATCTTTTTATAGAATTAAAATTAACATTTTTTTTAGATAATCTGGTAAGTAGGTACTATAAATATATCCTAGCTGTATACAGAGAGAAACTAATATGGTATACTTAATTTAAACAGGCACTATATTCTCCTGTCTCGTTTCTGCATTTCACGCTTCAGTAGATTAGCTGACTAGCTGTGTACTAGAATGCAGTCACTTGATAGTTTTTATACCTAAAACTGATAAATTTTAAATTGAGTGACCAATGGAAAAGAGAGAAAATATTTTCAAATTCAATTATATGTTGAATAGTGTGAAATGCTTTAAAATGAACAATTTTTTTTAAATATGAAATTATCTTTAATTTGGTAGTTTTTTATCAGCAGGAAGTAATAAGTTTCTTTTTTCAATCGTAATTGTAAAACGTGTAAAACTTGTAAGGCTGATCCTCGTACCCTTAGAAATGCAGTTAATTTTAACAATGCTTCTTAATATATCTGTTACTTGTAAAAACAGAGTAAATTTTTACTTTGTTCTCGGACTGTTTGTTGGAGATTAATATGAAATGTTTTAATAAAATAGATGAAATTCTGTTATATACATTTTAATATCATTAATCATTTTTTGAGTGTATGTTTGAGTTATGTGTGAGTGTATGTGTATACCTAATCTGTAGGGTGTTCACACGATGCGTAATTAATTACATAACTTTTGGTTAACTTTACTTAGAAGTTTATTAATATTTATGTTATATTAATTTTTATGTTGTCATATATGATCGTCAAATATCACGTCCTCAAGTATCGATAGTAATTCACCAGTCACCCTGTATATAGGGCTATTAGAAAACGTAATTGTATAGCGTCTGAAGTGTTGTGGAGTGGATCGTCTAGTTCTCCCACTCATGTGGCGTACCGTCAGTACATCAAATAAAATAAGTATTTTATCTCAAACAAACAAAATAAATTTGATATCCTTTTTAAAAACACAATAAAAAATTATTTGCCGACCATAATATCTCAATAATTATGAGCTGCAATAATGTATTTTGGGCCTACGGACGTTGCGATTTTAAAAAATAAAAAAGTATCAATATGTTTTTTTATGCAATAAAATCAATAAAATATTTATTGAAAACTTTATATAGGGTGACTGGTGAATTACTATCAATATTTAAGGAGAATACTCGGTACATGATTCTCATTCGAATTGTGTAAAAAAAATAGGTACTTAATTTTTGACCAAGTTTCCGTATAAATAAATAAAGTGCGGACACGTTCCAAGTGTTCCAAGTGTGGACGCGTGCGGCGGCGTGCTGATACAACACCACGCCGCCGCACGCGTGTGTGTGTGTGTGTATACCTAATCTGTAGGGTGTTCACACGATGCGTAATTAATTACATAACTTTTGGTTAACTTTACTTAGAAGTTTATTAATATTTATGTTATATTAATTTTTATTTTGTCATATATGATCGTCAAATATCACGTCCTCAAGTATCGATAGTAATTCACCAGTCATCCTGTATATAGCTATCATATACAACCATAATCAGCCCTCACAAATATCACTGGGGATTATCATACAAAGTGAATGTTGCGTATAGAAGGGGATTCATGTCCCCTAGCTCACTTAGGGGGTATCCATTCACGCACACATTGCGATTTAGTGTAACTAATGCTGTGTTCTTTTAGAATGTCACTTGTTAGTAACATCAAAACAAAGTGACAAGTTCATTAAAAATGCGCCACTGAAGAAGAAGTCCACAGAATAAATAACTTAATGGCCTTTAGTTGAGATTCAAAATATTAAAATTAAAGTTTTAAGGCGGCAGCTTTTAGAATTACATATTATATTACTCTAGATACAGAACATAGACTTCATTAGACTTGCTTGTAAATATCCTTAATATTATTTAACTCTGTAAATTATTTAAAAAAATATTCTCAACGTTTCATATTGGTTTTAAATTGAATCCTGCCAGTGAGATATTGTAACAACATTTATCAAACCATTTGCATACAATTATAAATTTAATTCGCAAACTAAACAAAATCAATAGTTCAAATGAGTACCAGTATCTAGTACTATTCAAGTAGTTAATTTCAATTAAAAATAAATAAAGAAGTTTCATATAAAGAGACTTAAGGACACAGAATCCCTTACAGTAAGGATAATTGTGATTATTAGTTTAAATAAAAATATATCTTATTTTAAACATAACAGTATATTTATATACTCTATGGATTTGTAACGTAATGCCGTGAAAGTTTTAGTTTGGAAGTTATTCTGAAGAAAACCTTTCCCCAATGTTCTTAGAAAGCCGTTGCTTATTTTACATTTCATTAAACACTAAACATTTTCACCTTAAATTTCTAAGTACCTAACCCTCTGAATAACTTTTTAGGAAAATAAAACTTCTTATAACTTCTATTTTTTATTCTATTTCAATGAAACATAGAATTTCTATACAAACCCTTGTGTTGTCTTTTAAGAAAAACGTTCTTTTAAAAATAATGAAAAACATTCTTAATTTTAATCATTAATACTTTATTTGAACATATACTTTTAGATATGATTATATTGTATTAGGAAGAACTCTCTCAAAGACGTAGGCAATATTTCATGCGAGGTATTTTTCGAATATTTATTATATATGTATTATATAGTATATTAACACAGTATTATATATACAAAATAATAAACGTAGGGGTTTATCACAATACGTTTGATTGTATGCATCCGCCACTATTCTTCACTCATTCAATTAAAATGGTGCTCGGTATATACTTATAACATCTTAAAATAAAGTAAATTATGGTATCTTGTAGGTTTCAGATGTTAAATATGGTGCAAATAAATATTTAAAAAATCAGAGTCTGTATGTGAGGCTATACATTTAATATTGTGATATTTAAGGATTAAATATAAAATGAAAGTCCTTTAAAACTACTTACTGACTTTATAAAACAGAACATAGCTTCTACGGCTCAAATAGCAACTTATATGTATAAATAAGAGAAGTAATGTGAAACTTATGTCCGAGTGGCTAATGTATCATTATTATGGATTAAGTCTTAAGATTTCATATCTTTACCTCTAATAATAAATAAGAATTAATACTGTTCAAGCAATGATATCGCTACGGTTATCAATATGATTGATATTTTATACAAGTACCTATGAATTTTTTAGTCGAAAAATATGTAAGAAAACTTTCCTTTTTTATATCTAAATAGATTATTTTTTTTTTTTTTTTTTTTTTTTTTTTTTATGTGAAAGGTGGCAAACGAGCAGACGGCCCACTTGATGGAAGGTGGTTACCGTCGCCCATTGACATCCGCAACATTTTGTTGCGGATGCGTTGCCAACCTTGTTTTTTAGGGATAGGGAGGGGTGGGAATTAGGAAATGGTAGGAAAGGGTGGGAATAGGGAAAGGGCAACCGGCTCTCTCACTCATCGGACGAAACGCAGCCATTAAAGGCTACTTCACGCCGATCTTCTGTGAGAGGGTGGTACTTCCCCGGTCGAGCCAGCCCATGTTCGAGCTGTAGTAACTGACTACAGCTAGGCTCTACCACCTAAAGAACGAAAAGCTTTCATTTGATTAATTTTGCATAATATCACATAAGCAAGATGAATAAATTTTAGGGGTCCATAGCACTACTACACATTGTTTTTATTTTCGTTTCTCTTGAATTCTATAGAAAAAAAATATCAAAATTTAAGTAAAATATATTAAAAATTAAAAAGCCCATAAGTACAATATCAGAATAAAGTAAGTAAATTGTACATTTAACTTATTATTTATGTTAGTTCTAAATCACTGTATTTTTTTCTATTAAACTTTAGTATACTAATAAGTTAAACATATTATCCCTATATTTTATCATGTGGTTCATTTTTCAAATGTTTTCATACTGATTATACCTTTTCCTTAAACCCGCTTGTTTATTTTATAATTTCATGTTTTAGGGTTCATTTCATTGTAGGGTTGCCTTTGTTATAAAATTCTATGATCATTACCTAAATTTTTTATATACATATTTTTGAAACATATCCCTTGGTTACCATTTCCACTTATGGTGGATCTTTAAAAATATATTACGTTTTATGTGTTTCAAATAAATTTTAGATTTATTAATTATTATTAACTCTGATACAAGGAATAATTAAAAAAGTAAAAATGTTTGTTTTTTTTTGATATTGAAGTATGTACTTAAAACACATATATACATATGTATATATTACATTTAAATGCTTACATTTATGTACCTACTTATTTTGTTACTCGCTGGCGAATAATTTATTGAATTAAATGCTGGGAATAATTACGTAGTTCATTAGTGTGAGAAGATATAATATTAAATGAAATAAAATATCTACAGAATATTAAATGAAATAAGGAAATATACGGCTTCCACACTGACTTGAGATTGAGGGATTGCAGACGGAATATCCGAGAATGTGTAAGTTGGCAACTACTTGTGTCACAGAACTTTTCATCGCATTATTACTTATCACTTTAAGTATTTTCATTGAATTACATAAGTGTTAATGAAAGCATAATATTTTAACATTAAAGTTTCTTGCACTTATCAAATTTGTGTCGCTTTGACGACGTCATTATACATTAGGTTTGACAAATAAGTTTAGATGTTAAGCTAAGAGTTGTATTATAACTTATTTATATGAGTAATATAGTGAAGAAAATGAAATCGATAGTTGAAAAATGTACTAAAATAATATTTGTTATTTTACTTTTCTCTTGATCATACGATTCTAGTCAGTGGTGGGGAATAATAACAAGGAGAAGATTATGATCAAAAGAGTAAACTAGAATAATATCAAAAGCTTGGTTTTATCATATTAGTAGTTTGAAAAGTAGTTTCAAATCTGAACAGCACGTTACATAAGATCCACATACAACTTTTACCACTTCCTATATCCATAACGTATCCATAAGTACACAGCTATGTAGCCAGTAGATGTAAACTAAATATATTGGAATAGATATTCTGATGCTATCCATTATAAGCTTATTGATGCAAATAGTCATGTATCTCTGCATAACTTTTATAGTAGAAGTCGGTTCCAATCTTTCGATTATAAGTAGAGGTAAAAATTTAAATAAATATAAAGTGTCTTTCCACTTTTGTAAAAATATTTAAAAAAATCAGTAAGTATTTAGTGAAATATTTTTGGAGTAAATAAAAAAGTAACAAAATGCCTACATTTTGTAATTTTTGTTTCACACATAATTTCTACTTTAAAAACAGATGTGGTCAATTAGAAACGATTACATAAAAAATGCCACAGAAAAATTAATTAACTAAAAATACCTGCGATTGCCTTAGGGAACCATAATTCACAAATAGTAAGTATTTTAAAAAGAGTTACCTGCTGTCGTTGAGCTTTACAAATAAATAAACATATATTAATAACGCGATGCAGAAACGAAACACATGACGACATAGCCCTAATATTTCATCATTACATCGTCATGGTAAACTTTCTTTGCAATAGAAGCCGAGGTCGGTGTTTGTGAACATAATTAAGGCTTTCCCAAGCTGCTATTGGGCGTACGACCCGTGAAATTGGTACACGCTACTTTAAGAGCCTGCACTTAAACTATGAACTTGAAATTTTTTGATAAAATTATATTTTCTCAGTTTACAATTTCATCACTTTTTTAATTCAAAAATTTAGAATGACTTTTAGAATTCAAAATTTTTATTTACTTACATCTCTTATTATAATATTATTCGAAACTTTCAATACAAAAAGTTATATGACTTCGTTCTAATATTGGATTGCTTTAATAAATGATAAGCAGTTACTGTGAAAATTAATTTTATATCAAAAAGTATTTATAAGCTAAATTTTTGTTTACGTTCATACTTTTCATCATTTCGACAGACCACTTCGATGGCATGTTGGCAAGTTTGTCGACTGCCGATCAAACCTCCAAACTATCTTGCTAACTTACTCTTATGGTAGGGATGTCCGCTTAGAAGTACAATAATTTTAAAGAAGGCGGTCATAAATTTAAAGTATCGTATAATTCTTGGAAATTAAAACGTGTTTGTGTGTATCTTAAATGCATATAATATCAACTTATTCATATAATATCAACTCTGTTTAGTTATCATGATGAAATAAAAAATTGAAGGTGTGTTTTTTTTATATATATACGAGTACTTATATATATTTATATTGCTCCATCAATAAAATTCAAAAGTTATTATTTTTTTTCAATAACTTATCCTTTAAAGTAAACCCTCGTAATACGAACCTAATCATACAGCTACGAAGCTCGAGCGGTTAAATGAATTTCCACTCGATCGACCCAACCTAAGCCTATTACTTGCATCGCCTGTACGTGACTATTTTTACAGATTTACTCAGTAAGTTAATTGAGTGAAGCTTTGTGGTAGACTTTATAACACTTTATTTGTGTTACATATATGTTTTGCAAATTCATGTATTCATAAGGATTTTAATGATTTTTCGTTAAAATCATTAAAAAGTACATATAAACAAACTACATATATATATATAAGGAATATTATCGAGGATTTTCAAAGTAAACTACAATTTTATTCTCTGAAAATACAGTTTTATTTTATTTAACACGCCTTTACAATATTATAACAATTATTATCGTTTAACTATGACAATTTCACATCCTTAAATTAAATTTACACACTTTATTTGTACACATCAATTTTACCAAGTGTATTATTAGAGATGCGTGCCCAAGCGGCTTCTCTTTTTAGTTTAGGTACCTATCTGTGTCTTAGTGAAAAATGTTTAAGGTCTCAGGTATTATATGTCTTTAATTTACTGTGTTATTGTTAATATTCATTATTACATTCCTGTGCTCTGTATTCTTCTCCAATAAACTAAAATAAAAATAAAATAAAATTACACTTTTACCTCGCCTGAAAATACAAAGAAACGACATTAAAAGTCCACTAATATCACCTCCTCAATTATATCCCTCAGTTTATCTCTCTACACGTTTTAATAATCATAAAGTGCACAAAAACTTAAACATAATCCGCCATTAGTGACGCGTCTCTGGTCGACAAGTTACAAAAGAAATGTCATTTCATTACATATATATGTATGTATATATATACATATTAAATAAATAAATATTTTTATTTCAAACATGAGAAAAGATCAATATTGTTTACCAATTAAAAAAAAAGTTATTGTTAATGTTCACTAATCTCATATTTTAAAATTTTCATGATTTAGAAAAAAAGTTTGAAAAATATTTCAATCGGTTGAAATAATATATTTTTAAAAATGATTTCCAAAAAGTCTTTACTGTTACTGACAGAATAGGCAACATCTTGAAGAAGGTTTCAAGACTATTTACAAACCACAGAAGAAAGTGAGAAAATTCTTGAGTCCAATCAAGAGTAACATTCCTTTACAACAAGCGGATGTATACAAACTTGATTGTCACTGTGGCTTGTCATACATTGGACAGGCAAAGAGAAGCATCGGTACAAGGGTTAAGGAACATATTTCAGACGTCAAGAATAGGCGCGCGTCGGAGTCAGCAGTGTGTGAACATGCAGTGGAAAAACCAGGCCATTACATTAGATTTGACAAACCACATATCCTCGCTCATGAAGACAGATATATACCAAGGTTAATCGGTTGCGGTAGGCGACACTCACACCTCGTCCGCCCGTGATCACGGTTACTGTAAAGTAACCGAAACGTCAGGAGTATGTAGTTTATAGTCAAAAATAAAAAATCGCGTAGTAAATCCGAAAATATTAGTTTTATTTAAATGAGTACCTACCTACTTGCGAAAATCTTAGATCTTATTACGTATGTGTGCATGAATTTTTACTTATGCTTCAAAATCTTATAACTTTATGTTTAAATGTATTGTTTTTTTTCCAAAAATGCATTTCGATAATGCATTGCAACTATTACCACACCCTACCGAAGATTGACGGTCTGTGGTTTTCTCTAGGCTATTTCATTCACTACAAGATACAAATGGCTGACGTGTTCAGCAAAAAGGATTGCCTCTAAGAAGCCCACTGACTTATTGGCCTCTTAAAACATTCTGTTAATAGCCCTAGTAGCACGCATGTCTACTTGTAGAGTATGTGGTAAAAGAGAGATTTTCCTGTACCTATAAAATGTCTTTTGAAATTGGAAGGTTATATTTTGTCAAATATCTATTAATTATAAAAAATAAATGAATGAAGCTTTTTTTACTGCATCTCAATAAATTACATAAGATGTCCATTTAGATATATAAGTAGGTACGTAAGAAATTTATTTAGAATTTTAGATATTCCAAATTAATATATTGAGAGCCAAAATTGAGTTAAAGTAACAATAATCGTTAAAAATATAAGTTGCATACAATCGTTACCATTCACAAATATATAATGATAAATTACCATTTTATTTACAAGAAATATTTACATTAAATGTGTTATATATCTCTTCTTTTCTTAGTCTAACTTCAAAACAAACACTCATTTGACTTCCTGGTACTTAATAGCGCCATCTGCTGTTTCGTTAAACCAATAAGTAAAAGCAATTAGCAAAAAGTAGTATTACTATTCGCCAATAGATATCAGGAAGAGTATTTTAAACAAGTCCTTTTTCTTTTTTTAAATAAAATAACAATTTCTTAAAATGATTCCTAGCTAGATCGATTTACCGCCCCCGATACTTTCTATATACTAAATTTCATAAAAATCGTTGGAGCCGATTCCGATTATTTATAAATATATATACAACAATTGCTCATTTACTCGTAAATATATAAGGAGATATCTCCTTATTATACATATAATTTAAATAAATACATACAATAAAAGAAAAATTTGCAATAATTTATAAAATCTTACACAAAAATAGAAGAGATTACAAGGATGCACTCACTAACTGTTTTGACCAACTACTAAAAATATTAACATGTACTCGTATAATATGCAATCATTTTCATTATAGAAATCTGTTTCTGACTTTTATTAGTTTTCTACATGCTTTTATTTAACAATCAATGTATGTGATTAGTTGTTCGAAATTTTTCAATTTAATTTTGAAACAGATACTAGGTATATTTATATACAGTTGAAATTTATTAACAAGTTTAGTTGGGATAAGCATTGCAAAATTCATGTCGACATTCTTATTGCAACACTGAGGTATATCCATATTTTGCAGACTAACTATGTTGAATGCACTTTCACAAAATGGATGTCAAATGAAAGGGCTTAATATGTATAACTATGTACTAGTATTGTTACCATAACTTAATTCGTAATAAAACTATGTACCTTTTGTAATTGCAAGTAACTTTAGGTACTATGAAATTTTTTAGTCTTAATGACAGAAACGTGATAATATACATTTAGGATTCTAACAAAACCATTAAAAATATAGTTTTCTTATAAAGCCAGTACTTTTAATTAACAAATAATAGATTAACAAACCAATTAGTATCTTAACCCAATACTCCTTAAATAAGTTAAATTCAATTTACAAAAATACAAGTCGTGTTCACATAATACTTTCCCGCCTAAAAGTGAACAAACCGAGCGTCATCGCTTAAATATCACTCCGGATGCGTTAAGGAATTTAAAGGTTCGGTTCAAATTAAAAGAGTGTTTCCTAAGTCGGCCAATCCTGACGAAGCGTCGTCCTCGGCGCGCTCCTCGTAATGGCCAGTTGTCAGTGAAGCAACTGCAGCCGGGTTGTCGCCACCTGATAATAGTACACGCAGTGACGGTTCGATAGACAAGGGAAACAAGGTTACACAAACACATTAGTTACTACAGATGGCGGTAGTCACATATATTTACGGATTGTTATTATAATACTAACATCTTCACTTAACAAAATGATAAAAAGTTTGAAATAGCTAGTATACCAACTTTTTTAGTAAAATATTTATGCTTTAAAGAACCTAAACTTTTTGTTTAAATATCAGCTGGAATTTTAGCAGTTTATAATTTATTTTAACAAACTTATCTGCTACTGTCTCACAAAATGGTATCTAACATTTATATGTTTAGATCTCCTATGGTATACTGGATTCAAAACATGTTTTTGTACACTTTGACAATCATTATTTGTTTCTGAATTACCTCTAATTTCAAAATTAAGTCTTTTTAATTAAATAGCCTCCTTACTGGCTTCTCAAATGGAAATATACTCTGCTTTTTTTGGAGACAAAGCTATATTTCTGTTTTTTACATTCAAAAGAAATGACTAAACCAGACAACTTTAAAAGACTTTCTAACATTTGAATCCGAACCCTAACCTGCATCAACATATCCTTTAATATAAGAATTATCCTTGTTTAAAAACAGGACTAAAGTTTTTAGTACTCTAAAATTCGTTTTAAATGTTTCCAATGTGTTTCATCATATGAGTTATTAAGCTGACTCAAATAATAAACTCATACAAACTCACACACTGTAAGCTAAGTCTGGTCTGGTCAAGACAGATAAATACATAAAATTACCTACTAGTTGTCTATATGGAATTTTCTTATGACAAAATTGTTCTCAGATTTTTCTAGCCTTACATTAACCTCCACCTTACATTTACCTCCATAGGAGTTTCCACAGTTTTACAATGTAACATAAAATCAATTCAGAAAGTTCTCTACATATTGTTCTTGATCAACAGTTATAACATTTTCATACATATTTACTCTTAAGCCTAAACATTGCTTTATTTGTCCTAGATCTTTTATGTTAAATTTACTGCTTAAATCTTGTATTAACTGATAAGTTTCCATTTTACATTTAGAGAATAGAAAAAAGTCATCAACAAACAAAGTTATTACCAATAAACAAAGCTATTATCATTTTAACATTTCTTTCAAACTTTGTAAATAAACAAGGTTTTTGTATGATAACGCACATTACCAACATTACCATACTTTGTTTTTAAATACCCATTTGTACTGAGCTACCGTGAAAACACAAGAGTTATCCACAACTTCTCATGCATCATTTATTTTAAACGATTCTAATTCTTCCTCCATACTTGCTCTCCACAATTTACTCTCAGTTCCATTAAAGCTCCCTCATGTGTACTATTCATTTTAATCTGATCATCTGATTTGAAGAAGTTTCTGGAATATGTGACATAAATACATCCATTAGGTATGTGTACTGTATCTGCATTACCTTTTCTTCTTTTTTAATAGGAATATTAACTGTATATTTGGTTGGTAACATTATAATAATGACTCTACTAGTTTTAACTGAGTTGTTTTCAGGATTATAAACCCTATAGCCCTTTAAATTCGGAAAATTCGAAAATTCGCCCACGGTCAGACACTATGAAGCCAAATAGTGAGATATATTGGTAAACATGAACTTAACCACCCCTATATGGTTACGAATTGAATAAAACAAATTAAACTTACTAAATGTGTGTACTATTAAAATTAATTAATTAATAAAACAAATTCTGTACCTGTTAGACTCATGCCTTAATTTGAATTGCTTGTTCGTTTTGTTTTAATTTCCCAGTGAAAGAATACACAAACTAACAGTTTCGTTATTTTAAACTTGATGCTTAGTCGCTTTACTTGAGGTAGAGCGTTAAATTTATAATGCATTGAAACGTGATAGGGTGACCTGAAAAAGAATAATAAAATAATAATAACGTGAATGGTAGGTAGGTATCCCACTTCTGAATTTAGGATTCTAACAAAATCATCAAAAAATATAACTTTCTTATATAGCCTTATAAATAACAAATAATAACTTAACTAGAACAAACCAATTATTATCTTAACCCAATACTCCTTAAATAATTTAAATTCAATTTACAAAAATACAAGACGTCGTGTTCACAATAACAAAACACTTTCCCGCGTAAAACTTAAAAGTGAACAAGCCAAGCGTCATCAGTGTTGCCAACTTTATTTTTTAGAGAATCGTACTATAGAATAAAAAAAATAGTATTTTGTCTTGAATTTCAAGGAAATAATCGTAAGTATATCAAATAAAAACGGAATTTAATTCTTATTTTCAATTAACATTAATCATCAATTAATATGTGGAATTAAAATATTCATTAATTACATATATTTTGAAAACAGAAAAAAAATATGTATTGCTTTAGTCACTATCTGAATTATTAGGCACAGCAGATGTGGGAAAAGCATTATATTTTTTGTACATACTTAAATTTAATTTGCTCAGCATATCGTCAGATGGCTTGAAGTTTATACACGATCCTTTTTCTTTAATATGTTGTGCAGTTAACAAATTCTTATTTACCTTTTCTGGAATACAGTTTAGTTTTATATATTCCTTATAGTTATAGTATAGTACTAAATATAATTAGTTATAGTACTAAAGTTTAGTTTTACACATTCCTTATAGTTTTATTGGAGATTTATTTTTTCGTAAGACTTCATTTAAAAAGTCGTATATTTTGCGTACGATTTCGATAACTTGATCGTACATCGTACAAGAGTCAAAAAGGTCGTATAAATACGATTTAAATCGTACGGTTGGCAACACTGAGCATCATCGCTTTAATATCACTTTTGATTCGTTCGGAAATTTAAAGGTTCAGTTCAAATTAAAAGTGAATTTCCTAGGTATACAGTAATACAAAATAACCTGTTTTTTCTTTGATCCGATAATTAAAAGAAGACGTAGGTATAACTTGAAAATATAGGCCTTTATCCTACTAATAATAATATGGATATAATAATAATGAAAAATTTTGTGAGAATGCTGGTTGGTGTTCTATGACGAAAAAATATATTTATGGATGTTGATGAAATCTTACAGTAATACACTGGATATTAGCGTTAAACAAAGGCTATATTTCATTCGGACACCTAATATTTTTTTATCTCGTCTGCCCGTGATCACGATTGCTGTAAAGTAATCGAAACGTTGAGAGTATCTCGTTAAAAATAATAAAATAATGCGATATGTAGTTCATCCGAAAATATTAGTTTTATATAAATGAATACTCGTGAAAGACTTAAATATCATTAATCCGGACACCGTTTAGCACCGGCTGAATAAATACTAGACAGTCATTTTGTGTATGAAGTCACGTCACGCAAATTATAATAGATGTCGCCTCTGGGTGATTATCATATCTTTTGTTTTAATATAATTTAAACATACATTCTTAATACCGGCAGTTGAGGTAAAAGCACCAGTAACAGCAGGTCTGCCTAAATTTATGTTATATTATTGGCAATAATTTGTTAAAGTGTGAGTGCTAACCGAGAAGTGAACTTGTTCAATAAAACAGAATATATAGTACCAGTTTTAAAGTTAGTAATAGAACCATCTGCTATAACTTATATGATTTTGATATTCGACTGACTCCTAATGGCTCCCTGTATTATAATGTTATTATATATAAGTGTTGTATTACGATCCATTCCAAGGAAATAATATATATAATGAATACTCAATATACAAATTCAAAACATCAAGTTGAAAGTGCAAAATCTAGGGAAGTAACTGAATGTAAAACAAAGAATAGAATGTCGACAATTAGGTATATATTACAATAAAGTTTATAACGATTATGAAATAAAAAAAAATCTTAAAACTAAAATCAGTGTCTTAGCAAAAAGACATAAGAGGAATAAACACGTCATTATTTTTGTCACGAAAGAAACGGAGTACTAAAACTGGTATTACTATATAATATAAAGAAAACCTGGGGAAAAGATTTAATAATTGATGTTAATGAAAATTAAATGAACAGTATAAACTCAACCGAGAAATCAACCGGGAATACTTTATTTTTGATTTATTGGAACCACAAACAAGTTTACAATTATAGTTTCTTATAGCTTAATTAGTAGGTACATATTAGTTATTGTAAACTCAACAACGATGGTCACATTAAACATAACAAAATAAAATAAAAATGAACCTGTTGAAGAAATATGAACTAATTCAAACAATTAAGAATTAAATTATTATTAGTTATTATGGTGAAAAGATAAATATAAACATTTTGTTCAATGTAAATATATAATAAACAATATACGAGTATAAATAAACACATACATATAAAACTAGGAATTACTATTGGCGATTTAATATATGAATAACCTGTTTGTTATAAGCGCTACTGCAGTTAGTAAAAATGTCTAAATTGTGAAAATTCTTGTTATAAGCATTAATTATTCCATTTAACGGGGAACGCATACCGGCATTAGTGCGGGATCGCGCTACTGCAAAAAATGGATAACGGGATGACCGCATACGAGCCCACAAGGGCACAGAATATCTAATTTGGTTTATAATGGTTGGGCAATATTTAGATCAAATTCACTCGCCAGAGTACAAAAAAGATTGGAAGAAAATTTTTGTCAACCAGAAAGTAAATCAATATAAGGTAAAATAATAAAATCGAACATTTATCTAAGCTAAGTGATCATCTTGAGGGAAAACGATCAACGTGCTCCAAAGGATAGAAAAACAGAAAAGAATAATAATACAAAATCACTAAGATCCAAAACAGAAATAGAAACAGCAGTGACTAAAATCGAGGAGCAAATAATAATAGGAGTAAAGAAAATGAGAAGACTAGGAGGAAGCACAATGAGTATATTTTCATTACAAAAGACAAACTGTGGGTAATTACGGAATTGAATTTTTAATCAAAAAGGCACACTCGGATATAATTAAAAAAAGTAAGGGAATATGTGAAAGCATAGTAATTCAGACTATTATCAAGCTTTTAACACAAAATGTCAGCGTTGAATCTTATAAATAAATGAGATGAACATCCTCATGAACTGAGATGAACAAAAAACAAGAAATACAAAAAATATAATAATAAAATTATATACTCATAAAAGATTGTAATATGTAATTATAAGATTCATATATTATTATAAGATATATAAACGTACTAGTAAACCCGGCGAACTCCGTTTCGCCACCAGAAGGCTTTGTTTTATGTAACATTTCGTTTGGTGATTAAAAGATGAAGATTTTTTTTTTGTTTTATCTTTGAAAAGGAAATTTTTTATTTCATTTCACAACAGTAATCAATTCATTTCGATTACAAAAATGAAGTGTTATTTAGTTGAACTTCTCTAAGTAAACGAAAGTGAATCCAAAGTAGATACTGAATCGGAGGGTTATACGTGTCCGCAAATTATCCGTGCTCCTTTGTAAGCCAGATTTTTTGTTTTTTGGTCTAACGTAAACATAAATAAAGCGGATGAAAAAACAATGATTTTCTAAATTTCTCCCGCAAATACAAAATGATTTTAAGAGTTCAAACTACAAACACAATACCGGTTTGTCACATGAAATTAACTGATCAGAGAACAATGAGTAGCTGTCAAACAATGTATCATGCACCGGCACCATCTACTTAAAATATTGATATGTAGTACATCTTATGTATCAGAGATCTGTATGTGAAAAAAGATTTTCCCGCTTTTCTGTTGAAATTTTTCCTGATTTTTTTTGTTATAAACTTCACGGAGCCCGAGACCTTTTCAACGAATGCAAAACCGTGGAAATCGGTTCGTTCGTTCTGGAGTTATAGCGTCAGGAAGGAAAACCGGACTTATTTTTATATAAACGTATAGTATAATGTAATACCTACTATATTGTACTAAAATTTTATTAGGAAAAAGATCGACCCCAATAAAATTTTAAGTTCATGATAAAGGTTTCCAATTAAAAAGGTGTTCCCAGAGTTAAAAAAACTCTTGTCAGAGGTATTTGGGCCAATCTTCAAGAGATTGGATTGGGAGAGCTTATGACTTAACGTCAACTGAGAGAAGTCGAATTCTCTCTCTCTCGAGAACTCTCGGGATTGGCATCCGATTTAATCATTTCCTCCAAATTTTTGGAAATAATGATACCTTAACTGTTAGGTACAAATGCTAATGCTGGATGCATAAGAAAAAAATAAAAACTAGAAATAAGTGATTCTACCCCATTAGACGTTATCAAAAGAAATAACAAGCCTCTACAAGTTTTATGTAATAATTCTCAATCTCTTTTAATATCCTGAAAATTCATAAAAAATAAGTGCAGAAAAGAATAGAAAAACACTTGAGGAGGTTTTGGTCATCGGGTGGAAGAATAAAAAACCTAAAAAAAAATCCATATCAAACATAACACATCCCTGTGTTATGTTTGATAAGTAAAAGGTCTTGGAAGAGTCCTTTGTCAAACAAAAGCAGGAAATAAGAAAAGAAGAAGTAAAAAGAAGTCAATGTCAATATACTTATAGTTGGGTTTTTATATTTACACATTTCTCAATCAGCTTTATCTTAAGACCAGATGAAATTCTCCAACAATCTTAACATATATGTGTATTCATATTTTAAGAATGCTTGAAACTAAAATAGACACTCCTTCATCAGTATCACAATACCATAATGAATGCAGGGAACAATTTTAAGAAATTCAAAAAAATAATTTTATAATTATTAGCGTAAATTGATTTAATATTGCTAACCACATCATGTAAAAAATATTAGAATATAAGGCACAACAACTTAATATGTAGATGTGGTTCTATAACAAGATTAAATAAATATCTACCGTATAAGAACAGAGACTTCAATTTATTTTCCTTCTGATAAAACGTATTGAATATGCGAACAATTCAAACAAAATTTTAATTAAAAATGTCGAACACGGATACACGGACACGGACACGGACACAAAAAATAAACAAAAATACCTCACAAAAACCAAATTCGGAGAGTTTTTCTTAGAAGTCACTACTAGAAATAAGGTAATTATCCATTTTAGACCAGACTTTTTTTTATGACTTATATTTTCATTCGTGATTCTTGAATTGCGAATGTAGTTAACTCGTTTATCTTTCGTAAATAAAATCTTCGTATCAAGTAAAATGATTTCTCGTACTATCATGCTTCTAATTGTATTGTTATTTTTATTCTACTATTTATAATGACATATAAATTATATACCTATCAATATAAAAAGTAGGAAACATACTTTTTACATCCTACCTATCAATATAAAAAGTAGGAAACATACTAAAAATATTTTTGGGTCTCTTAATATTTTTGTAGATCTTAATTCTTAATAAGTACCTAACTACAGAAACCAAAAATAATTTAATGGCATGTCAAATTGTCATTTTTACTTAAGTAGCAACGTCAATTTTTTACAACGGTGTCTATTTCATCAACTCAACAATTTTCATGTTTTAAATTCAATTAGCGAAAGTTGTGTTCAATGTCAGAAGCACTTCATTGTTACTTTAATTAATAAAATGAAAACATAGTGTTTGCGTCAAAATAGGTAAATGTTTATCACAGATATATAATATCTTGAACGTTTGTTCTTGTACTTTAACATACATTTTTTTTTAATATGAATAAAACCTGCATATTATATAAAGGTCTTTCATTATAAATATATTTTACATACAATGCTAGATATATATGTCAGAAACCATTTAATTTAAAATCGATCAGAATATGGCACAGAATTATGAGAAGTTTATAGGCTTTTGAATAATAGATTATGACGTAAGTAAGCGTTTCGTGCCAATATGTCATAGAAACTTCTATAATTTGTTGCTCATCTGTTTTCTATTAAGGTCTTCGTACACTTGACTGTAGTGATTTCATATAATATTTTTTTTTCTATTAAATTAAATGTATTTTTTTAATCAATGTCGTTAATATGGTTTAGTTCCCAATATTCTGTAATACTAAAAGTCTAATGAAACTTTTTTATACTGTGATTTTCTAAAAACATATATTGTCTTAAAATTTGTATTTTGTAGTTATCCTTAAATCAAGGTTAAATATAATTTTTTATACTTTTTCTGAAAAGCCTAATTTGTTCAATCATAACCTATCCTTTCCCATCCTATCTTACCCTATTTAATTGTAATGTAAGTATTTTTTTATTTCAAAAAGGTTTTAATTAACAAAGACTTACAAAAGTCTTATAATACTAATAATTCATACTAATAATTAATTATAATCTTTTATTTTGGTAATGATGTCTTTGACTTTTACTTTACAATTTTACACGTAGCTTTATAACGTCAATATCGAATTTCAATGTTAAAAATATTAAATTAAAGAAGAAAAAGTAACAAATTTCAAATGATCTGTCAGGGCGAGATAAAAAGTTTGTCAATCTCCAATGCGATGATACCTTTCGTTGTCATTGACAGGTATTTTTAAAGCTGAGCTCATTTATCATCGTATCTTTTTTATATTCTTGTTCACTTATTTTGAATTTTTTTTGTACATTGAGTGCTACAGAAATATTTTCGTCGTTTAGTTTTCCAAAGTATTGATAAAAAACACATATTTAGACCATTTAATGCTGATGAGAATATCAAATTTTAGCTTGATGGATAGCCTCACGTTCGAATCAAATTGATAGAGGAGTTCCAGTCAATGGTTGCGAGATAAATAGTCGGCCATTGAATGGCTAACAAATGGTCTTAGTCCCTCACCATCTCCCCTGATCACAAATGTTTTGTACGCTGGACCTGCATCACAGGCACAGCACAATGCCTTTAAATATCGTGTCATTATTTATGAGGGATTTTTTTCTCCAACCATGGCAAGAGTTATATTTCTACATTTCGTCATTACATGTACATATATACATCCACATGTTCGTCAATGTTTATACCTCTGCACATATCTGTTTATGAAATTAATAAAAAAAATAAGCAGTGTAACCCTTGCAATTATCTTTTTTGGCACATTATCTTTTAGACTTAAAATATCTTGACTATAAACAATCGGAGAGAAAGACACATTGTGAATTTATTTTGTTATGATAAACATTAAAAAGTTTTACATTGACAATGTGTTTTTTTTCTGGGTTTAATTTACTGGAAAGGTATATATTCAAACAATATTTTAATAGGGTTTTATTTGTGCAAGGAACTTCTATTGTCTAGTAATAAAATATGTACGTTTGGTTTTTTAGTTTTTGAACATCCAAAGAACGTATCGCTTTTCGTTTTTTTATACGGCGTGCTAATGTCATACAAGTAGCTCTACTTTCCTTACTATTTAAGGAATGTTATTAGAAAGTGTAAGAAGTGTACGAAAATTCCTCATAACTCCATTGAAAGGTTGGCTAATAATGTTAGCTTAAGAAAATTCTTATTTCTAATTATATTGTTAAAGTTAATGGAAAGGACGACACGAAACACGGGGACCAATTTTAATGTCAAGAGAAGTGTAAAAACTGAAATTACGTACTAGCCTCCAGTTTAAGTTCCAAGACTATGGGAAGTTTAAAGGTAACTCCATCTTTTTCCTTTTCATTGTTGTGACTCGTATGTTAGTTGATATAAATAAAGCTGATGGTACATAATAAAAACATTTTCAAACCCGCTTCGAGTTTACCTTTAATAGCCCGAGAATCTGTCTGTAATCAGGAATATAGGTATTTGTCTAGTCAGTATTTCTGACGCCGCTATTTTTAAAAACAATGTAGCGGTTCTAAATTCAACATCACTACATAGTATAAAACAAAGTCGCTCTTCACCGTCTGCATGTCCCTATGTATGCTTAGATCTTTAAAACTACTCACCGGATTTTGATGCGGTTTTTTATAATAGTTGTAATGATTCTTAAGGAGGGTTTATAACATATAAAAATATATAATACATGCATAATATAGTAGAGAAACATTGATTAATTTAGAGGTTTCTAATGTGATGTGATGTGTTTTTTTGCGCTTTTTTTGCAAACGCTGGCTGTACCCTAGGAGATAGACCAAAATAATGTACTACTGTATTTTCCACCTTAAAAAGTTCAACAAATAAGGCCCGTGTAGGATCCCTGGTCCTACATGTAAGTATAACTAGTCACTGGCTGACTACTACCCCGCCTAGAGCGCAGGCGCATGCCACCGTTCCACTCCACGCGCTAGTCATTAGACTGCCGAGCGCATGCCACCCCCTCCAGTGGGGTACGTGAGACAGTGTATTATATCTTTTGTATAGATACATACTACACTACATCCCTTTCTTTTTCAAAAGTTTTATAAATTTAACCAATTAAGCATATATATATCTTTGATTACTCAATTTATTATTATTTATAAATTCACTCATTAATTGTCTGGTCTTCACTTAGCATATTTTCATCATGAACTGATTTACACTCGTTTTAGGTGTATCACATTCCTTCGTAGCCTTTGTCCTATCACTACATTCTTTTATTTTTTTTTAATAACCATTTTTTATCCTTTGCTAAAAAATGGTTATTTACGAAGTGATTTTAAACAATACAGCATTAATCCTTATCCAAAGAAGTACTTTAAATAAATTGTGCTTTTTACCGCATTTAATTTTAGTGAATATTTCCGAAGATATTAAAAAATTAAAACGCAGGGACGTAGTTGTTGCGGCGCCGCGCCTATAAATAGCGCGTTGATAGCCGAACTTCGTCCTATACGGCCTCGGCCTCGAATTTTGCGGGCAGCGGAGCGGCAGCGGGAGCGGCAGGATCTTACGCGTATAATCAAATGGACCGACCCTCGAATACAGCGGTGCCCGCTGCCCGCTAGTTTGGAGAACAGCATGCGTTGCCCGTGCCGCCGCCGCCGCTCAGCTGCCCGCAAAATTCGAGGCCGAGGCCTACTACTTCATGACTTGCAGCGATCGCACGCGTTTATCGTAGCTCTCTAGCTAGGAAAATATCGTTTATAAATAAAAAAGTGCTTTTTAGCGATACAACGTAATCCGTACTTATTAAGTACCTACGTTACCTGGAAATCGCAACCGATGGTAATAACAGCGTCTGTAGTGTTTCTAAAAAGAGCAATACAGGAAAATTCAACCATGACTGCTCATAAATAGTCTAGGATGAAGCCACCATGTCAAACAAGACGACTGTGGAAGCACTGGATAGGACAATGCGTGATTTGCGCAGTAAAAATGCACCTATGGGTGGATGTACAACTCTGTTCACAGGAGACTTTCGTCAAATGATACCGGTTGTTACTAGAGGAACACGTGCGGATGAAATAATTGCTTCCCTACTAAGATTCAACCTTTGGCCATACGTTAATAAGTTAGAGCTTAAAACTAATATGAGGATTTCATTATCTTCACGTGAGAACGGGCTTTTTTCTGAGGTGTTGCTAAAAGTTGGCAATGGAAAGTTAACACAAAGTGATGGAAGGATTAACCTAGAAAAGTGCCCTATCGCTGACAGATCCGGGGTATACCAACATAGCGGCCGATGGCTTTCGCAGTCGTTTTAGTGAGTAGGGGCCTGCCCCGGCCGAGCCTCACACATCCCTTCCGGCCCCACTAAGACCGGTTGGACGGCTCGTAAAAAGAGTTTCTCTGCGTCATCAAAAAAAAAATACCTCTAAGCAAAACATAACTATAGCACCCGTACGAAGCCGAGGCGGGTCGCTAGTATATAATAAAAAGGTAGCTACAATTGTATGACAGGGACTCGTTAATATATTTTATTAAATACCGAAATAAATACTTAATTTTATTCAAATTACTTTATTTAATCATATATATCAAAAAAATATTTTAAACAATTTCAATATATATAATCATAACATATATACATAATATGCTTTAGATATTACATGAGCAATTTTTATATTATATTATCGTCTTAGCTGTGTATGTAGATTTTTTAAGTATTTTGGTGTCAACAAAATTTCAGAGAAAAGGAAAAAGATTATCTGTATATACATATATACCAAATTATTTAATTAGTACGATCGAACCAATGGTTGTTCACATTTTATTTTTCTAAAACAATGAAATTACAACAAAATATTATAATTGATTTCCTACATAAATGAAAATTTATAATGTAGAACAATTCTCCTCAAATGCGAAACAAAGTTTTCATTCACCCCATGTAATCTGCATCAATATAAATGTTGTTATATAATAATTACGCATATTGTTATAAGATACACAATGCAAATTTTTAAATTATTTTTTGAATTGTGTCATTGTCTATTATGATGTGAATTGTAAATCTAAATCAAAATGAGGAAGTAGATATCAAAATATACGTATTACGATTTACGTAATTTCAATAAGGTCTAAATATAAAAGAGGAATTTTAGGAATATTATTTCATCATCACAAAATAGACAATAAAACAAAAACGTCTGATAAAATTGCCTTATTATTTATAACATAATTTAAAATTATTTTAATAAATTACGTATGTATATATGTAAGTTATTATATTATTTAATATTGACTTGGTTTACTTATTACATCTAAAGAATGTACCTATTCATACAACTTTATTTTACTATATAATGTAAATTGTGTGAAATAATCTAGGTTAAAACGTTTATAAAACCTCAATTATTATTACAATTATTACTATCTAAAAATTACAATTTATTAAAATTCGTTCCGCTTTATATATTACTTGCAGTAACAATCGTAAAACAATTATAATATCTTCAATGATCATGCAAGAGGAGTACAGCAAGGTATACTGTTAATAACGAAATAAAAGATCTAGGTGTTTATTTATTTAAAAGCAAAAAAGAGTAAAATTTAATAAGGACAGGTTTTTAATAATTTCTATTAATTATTTTACTACTTGCCTTTCGTTTGTACGATTAAAAATGAGTTGACAATTTTACAAGCAATAAAAAAAAGTAATTAAACCAATCAATAGTATTTTATTTCGTAATGGATATGATATAATCTGCCTTTTTTAGGACAATAAAGAAATTATGCTACATATGTACATTTATATATACAAATACTATAAAATTTCATAATTTACTAGATACAAAAGTTACTCTATCTAAACATCATTAAAATATACTTTTTTCAATCTCAATTTTACTTTTATTTACAATCAAATTATAACTATAGAAAAATAATGTGTCGTAAAATTTATTATATTTTTAAATTTTACGTTTTGACCGTCAGTTTTAATGAATTTCTATTATGTATATTATTTGAGCAACAAATATTGAAATCGTATAACAATAACATAACTTTTGACAAAACAGCTACAGAATTTTGATCTTTTGTTTGTATTTACGTTGTTAAAAGTTGCTTTAGTAATTTCAAAAGGTTTCAACTGTTTTAACAAATACCATGACTGATACCCTTTGGTAAATAGTTTGCGTTTTTATTTTATATGAAAAAAAGATAGTAATAGTTATTAACTACATTTTTAATTTTACACACAGCTTTCTTGATGCGCTGCCAGCAATGGGGTACGAGTTGTCACAATCTCTCGGAGTGACCTTACGTTACCGTTGATTGGTCGTTCGTTCTGAAATATAATATTATATTAACACCAATTTTTAGATGCCTTGACACATTACAATTTTTTTACATTAAAACCTCGTTCAAATTCTTTTTACTGTAAAATAAATAGTGTTTGAGTGTTTAAGTGATGTGTATAGTAACACAATCTAGTGCGATGCCATTACAAAGTAAAAAGCTTTCACAAATGCATTTGAAAATGTAGGGCATACAAGAAGATCGTTTTGAAAGACTTCCTATTCTGTTAGCATGTGAAAACACGCTTAGGCAATTGATTATTTATCGGGATAAACTTTACCTTTACATCTCAGAAGATTGCTTTATTAATTTGGTTTTAAATAATGACGAATATCTAACAAAATCAGTATGCTTTTATGAAAACATAGAAATATTTTGTAAAACATTCAATAACAGTTTTAAGTAAATATTTATTAGACAGTTTATTAACTTAATATCAATCAAACAATACATATTATAAAACAAAGTCCCTCGGGGCATCTGTCGGTCTGTCTGTTCGCAATAAACAGAAAAACTAATGCAACCAATTACCAAGCCGTTTTCACCATTCGATAGCGTGATTCTCGAGAAAAGTTTTAATATATAATTTGTTAAGGTTTTGTATTGTTTTGTGTTTACATTAGTAATATTTGTTGAAGAAGTCAGGAAAAATGAGCCGTCTAGGATCTTTTAACAAAAACGCTGTCAAAACCCTTTGAGATATAAGAAATCAATGTATTTTGGAATTGTGTATATAATATATGTAGGTCTACAGAATGTCCGGGATGGCATATGTCTATCTCTTAAGGATAACATACTGTATCCATTTTACTACTTTTGAAAATTGCCATTCATGAAGCGTTTATAGCAAAGCTATTTTCATAATTACAGTATAAAGTCTTATCAAAATAAATTACTTTGTGTTCAAGTCTACATCAGTATCTATAAATTTCTTTTTGAATTATTTAATTCGGACGTACCATTTGAAAGTTATAATAAGTTTGATAATTCTCAAAATTAAATCTAAGCGCTAGCTCACTTTTTCACATGATCACGGCATTAATTTTGTATATAAGATTTTCGTAATTTCATTATATAAAAAACTTTTATTAACTTAATTCAAAATTATTTTCTTTTAACGAAGAAAGATGATGAAATTTTTGTTTGTCTTTATTTAACTCAAAAAGAAAGTACTAAAGGCATTATAAGCAACATAAGCTATTTTATATTCTTTGTAAAGTACTCCCTGCGAAGCTGGGGTAGCTACCTAGTTTATTATAAAGATAAGGATAGATACTGTGTCATACAATATCTGTATATTATGAAAGTTTTCATAGTCATCTTGGGATTCATTGCACTGAATTATAAAAGTTCAAATCTTTAGGGACCCACTAAAGGAGGAGTCCAGACGCAATTCAAACTTGAACCTAATATCATTTACGTTAAAGTATTACATGATCTTGAAACTTTAGTTTTAAGATGACGTCTTGATCTCATTTAGATAATTAAAAATATGTGAAATTAATATAAAATTTAACAAAATTTCATTATTAAAATTATACGATCTATACTATAATAAATAACTATTTAAAGTTGAACTCACCGATAAATCATGTTGAGTATTAGTTGGCGAACTTGAGAATTGGGTGTGTGCCAAGCTGTGAGAGCTGGTAGAATTTTTTGCTTCCGTTTTAAGGACGACTGCTGAATATTGTGGTGGTTCAGGAGGGCCATCTGTGACACCTATGATAATTTGTCTCAACTTAAGTTTTTCATAATAATTGGTTAACACGTAATAAAATACACTTAACGACAACATTTAGAATTATGTATTACTATTGTTTCGTTTCATATCAATTCAAAACCTCAAAGCATATTAAGTTGTTTTGTTAGATATTTTGTATAGTACAGTATAGTATAGTACAAAGTTATACAAATTAAATAGTGAAGTTTTATATAATATCGAAACTT
Organism: Danaus chrysippus; assembly: GCA_916720795.1. NCBI lineage: Eukaryota > Metazoa > Arthropoda > Insecta > Lepidoptera > Nymphalidae > Danaus > Danaus chrysippus. The sequence continues at coordinate 15,988,376 of CAKASE010000049.1, read as the reverse complement.
ACTATGCAATAATGTTATTGTAGTTACTAGTATGATTCCAAAATTTCAAAAGACTTCTATCAAAATATCATCACATTTTTAAAACAGAGTTATCATCAATTAAACTAGGTTATTTAATGTTCATAAACTAATTAAAATTGAATTATACATAACGCACAGTAAATTCATGAAAGCAACTCAGAAAAACTTTTAAAAACGTTTCATGACTATGGAAGTAATTATTCACAACCCTCTGGGATGCAATCGATCGACAAATGCGTTGGGATCACTGTGTTCCAATCATTCGGTTTAATACAAACAGTAAACCATTTTTTGTCGTGCAATTTAAGAGCTTTAAATTTAATCTCTCGCGATATGTACGCCCGAAGTGTAATTATTTAAATTATCATTAACACTTAGCCATTTATAAAATATAACTATTAATTGTTTACTTTAATTTATAAGAGCAATAACACAAGATTTCGATATAAAGGAACTGCTCTTTGCTTGCTGTATAGGAGATACGAAGTGTTAAGAAAGATTTTTAGAATTGTTAGAAAGTAGGTATTAGTTAAAGTAAAATGCATTACAGTAAAATCAATTATTAGTCAGTTAGTTCCGGCCTTTCAAGGTTTCTGACTGACCTTTGCAGCAAAATTATTGGCTCAAATAAAAACAAAATATTATTTCCGTTACATTTTTTTTATTTCAATGTAAATAAAAAATTAAAGAATGATTTATCATTCCTTGACACTAGTTTACAGTAACACTAGTCTTTAGTGTCTTTAGTTCTTTAGTCTTAGTCACTCATAACTTTGAATTGAAGTAGAATCGAAATTTAATGGATTTTAAAGTACAAGAATATATAAGAAAGTATTCTCATTTCGTTCGATGAAAACCAGATAAGCCAGCATTCCGATGTTATATATGCCTTCACGATAAATATTAAGAAACGTTGCACGTATGGAAGAATATTTGTGACTAAATTGACTCAAGACGCAGGGGAATTGCCATTTGAAGCGTAAAAAACTAAGGATTTATGTTTTTACTTGTAAAAAGTATATTATTCTGCCGTGACCTGAATTTCGAAATAACGTGAAATTACCATGTAACTTATCTTTCAAATCTACACTTGATCTGTGTATTAAACTTCATTTAAAATACGTTTCAATGATTTGTATCCATTATGTGGAAACATTCTTCTTTATTATTCTTTATTCATGACAAACTCTTCATATTTTTTCATTTCTAAAATATGTGTATATTCCATATTCATGACGCTAACGAATATATGGAGTACAAGAATTTAAAAACCAAAATAAGCATACGCAATTTATCTTTATTACATAGTGTTAGTGAAATATTTAAATCTCCTTTTTTGGTTCGTTATTTTCATATTGAGAGTATACATTTTGATTAAACTAGCGTATGTTCCGACATGACAACGTAAAATAATCAAAGTTTAAATAGTATTATAACACCTGGCACGAAGTAATTTACTAGCATCAAATTGAAGTACGTATATTATGTTGTAAACTAAGTGATTTTAACCACAGTAATTATAGCATATGTTAACATAGTAAATTTATTGAAATAAAATATAACATGTATTAAGGATTTGTTTATTATTTTCAGAGTATGATTTTTATTTTTCTATTATAGCTCATACAAGAAGTGGCTACTTAAATATTGTTATTAACCACAAAGTCTTAATAAATTTTTACAAGTTCAAATTAAACATAATAAGTTTCATGACAAAGATGTTAACATGTATATCGTAAGCAACAATACGTTTTTTACAAAAATAAAATAAAACAACAGTACCTAAAGAAACATCTACTAAAAATGTAATGTTTCACTTTGCAAAGTCACTTTTAATTTTATACTGAATGCCACCACATTAAAAATTCCTTACAATTTGCAATGTCACACCAACTTGGAAAGTTAGATATATACGTTTCTGTTGAAGTAGGAGGGGGTATCTAATATGTCTTTCATGACGACCTTTTAAACTAAATATGTGATTGTTATAACAATTTTCCAATCTAGAATCAGTATATTGTACTTAATAATACTTTAATACAACTAATAAAAATATATTATAATGTGTTAGTTGACAAAAAGAGAATAAAAAGTGCATTTTGGTAATCTATCAATATCTGTTAGATATCAGTAAGTTATGTAGGTTAAATGCTAACCGTTTTTTTTCAATAAATAGATGCCAATCAAGGTTTACCGAGATACATTTACTATTCTCGAATATCCTACACCTCCAGTAGCAATATCCTATTGGTGTCGACTATGTTATCACAGACAGTCTACATAGCAATCTAACGTATCAATAGCTCACTTCAAACATCAATCACATCTGAAATAAATATCATAAAATAAATAAACGTAAAATTGCAAATCAAGTTGCAGGTTAATTGAGCTCTATTCTTAGTATTTGAATGTATCTTTTATACATATTTTATAACGGTAACGGCTGCTCGGTGTCGTCAATAGTCAAATTGGAGGAATTGATTTGATGTTTTGATCTTATATGTATCTCTTAACTAAGAAAAAAATGTATTGGAAATATGTAAGAATGCCACGAATTCTTATTGGTTTCAATATAATTTCTGTGCACTCAGGTCTGCTGTGGGGCTAAAAACCCACAAAATTTAGTTAAAGTAATATAGAATAGGAGCAGGGGCACCCTTTTTAACTTTAATGTGTTTTAAAGTCATGAATATTTTTGTAATTACTTGACTTGTGATTCCTTTTGATATATCTATGCTAATATAAAAATCTATACTAGAACGATAAAAATATTGTTACTTTATTTATCTCCTAAATTCAAAAAAGTAATTTCTTTAATTTAAAGCAGTTTAATAGCAAGTTTATCAATACATATTCTATGAAAAAATGCAACCTTTAAGAAAGGAGCACCCGTTCAAAAGGAGTCAATTATTCTCTTTATAACACTGCGATGAAAACAAACAAAAAGAACGTTCAACTTTCTTTCTTAATACTCTTAAGTTGGGATGAAAAGATTCGAGTACACGACTCGGTTTTAACCCTAGAAAGATAATCATATTGTGTAGTACTAAAAAGACACTCATGCGTAAAATTGACGCATGTGTTTTAATTAGCTGTAAGTTGGGGTTTATTAATTTATTTGAATAAAATCGTGTCTTATATACATTAACATATATATTTTAAATAATTAAAACTGCAGATAATTTATTTATAAACATTTTTATTAAAAATAAACTCAAAACTATAATCTTCTTTCATAAATCAAATAAATTTTTTAACACTTACTTTTTCCATCACAAATTATTTTTAACTATAATAATCAACCTTTTTTTTCACAAAATAAACAATAGGAATATCTTATACATAATATTAGGAAAATATTAAAGATGTTATCACTCAAATATCTTTTCAAAGTAGCAGTTTCTAACCGCTTTCGCATAAATGGAGAAGACAGACCCAAGCTCAGATTCTCCATGAAATTTTTACGACTAAGAGGCTTTTTTCCTTTGTAATGAACATTGTGGCTATTAATTATATAGGAGTTTATGCAGGTACTGTTTACCATTCCATACAACAAAGCCATAGGCCATCTATTTGTTTTCCTACTACAGAACATCAAAGAACACATTTAGTCGAGTGTGTCTACTCTGCCTTCTGTTTGATTATAATATATAATCATTTCTGGTTTACCAGTCACTTCAATGATAGTAGCATCCTCATCACAAGACGATTATAAGTAAATCATTCTTGCCGTTTTCGATTTATATGAGACGAGAGTAAGGGGTCCGTCGAAACAAAACATTGATATTGGTTGTTCAGTGGTGCTTGGCCTATCTAGGATTATGCTTTCACTTGACGTTGGCTGTTCTTATTCTAACTCATCTATAAAAGCCTCTTCTGTGTCGCTCTGCATGTCATCTTCACTCTCATGGTCCGCTACTTCACTGTCGGTATACTCACAGGGAATCTTGTCGTCACTTTGCATGAGACTGGCCAGGATATGGTCTTCGTCCAAGTTTCTATTTCCCATCGTTGCTTTAATATCTATAAAAGGAAACTAGTAATATAAATAATGATATACAGTTATAAAAACATTAAAAATAGAAAAATAAATTGTACAAGTCAAAATCATAAAAGTCACATACAAGATAATCATGCGTAATTTTGACGCACGTGGTCGTTTTATTTCAAAATCGGTTGCACTTACCTTAAGTTCACGTGCACCATGCGGAAGCTCCCAGCGACGAACGAGATGTCCTAAACACACAGCTATGGATTCGCGTTATTTAGGAAGAGAACGCTTTATTTCGCAAACGCATGCGTTAATTTTACGCAGACTATCTTTCTAGGGTTAATAAGCAAAGTTTGGAGCAGATATTGCCCAGCGTATATCAATAAAATCATTCGTTTCCAAATTATAGAACAGTTTGTCTAACAACATCTGTGACGTACAGAAAGCTTTATTGCACGCGTTTGAGTAACAAATGCATATTTAAATTTTGTTTCCATTACTACGAGTATGAAGTAGATTTTTTTCAAAAATAATCTAACTGCTGTATACAATATAAATCACGACCACAACAGTTTTTGGCGATACCAAAAGAATGAACGTCACTCACACGTGTTAAAACTGAAAAATGTTATCCAGAAATATTTATAATAAAAAAAGGGTTCCGATATGGGCAAACTACCGGTACTCAGATAAAACAGTTGAAATTTAAATATATATATATATATATATATATATATATATATATATATATATATATATATATATATATATACTTTTTCAGCTTATTGGAGCCCACCGCTGAGCAAAGGCCTCTCTCTCATGGAGAAGGTTTGAGCGTTAATCACCACGCTTGCTCAAGACGGGTTGGTGATTTTAAACTTATAATTTTTTTGAAATTATAAGTCCAGGTTACCTCACGATGTTTTTCTTCACCGACTGTCAGTGATGTCTAAATTCTCTTAGAAAGTACATATGACTCGGAAAAAGTCACATTGGTATTTGCCTGGGCCAGGATTGAACCCGAAGCCTTTAACTACTAGGCCACCACTGCATATATAGTATTATTTAAAAATATTTAAACTATACAAAAAATGCTGAGAAATTTGTAGATTGGAATCAAATTTCAAGCCTCAGACAACTCTATGCCTAACCGCTTCTAATATTAAAGCTTTTTTTATTTTGGTTCCATTAGGAAAATGTGTTTGGGTTTAAAGACATTTTATAACTAAAAGTAAACAATACAGTTTGTGTTTTGATTGATTCTTGATTATTTCAAATATACTTGTATCGGTAACATAATAATTCCGAGCTACTTTCGCTTGATATCCTCTTAATGGAAAATTGATAAAGGATTATAAATTTTTTATGACGGCATTTGTGCGTGGTTGATCGGTCCGTATGACCGCTCGTTGAAATATATTCGGTAAAAGTACGGAAGAAACAAAATTATTGTTAAGCTTTGTGTTTGTCAAATTTTTGATTTTATTTCGAACGCTTTGAAATAAATATTTGTAAAGAATTGATTTGTGTGCTTGCAGATATTAAATATCTAGCTTTGTGTGCAGTTTTGTTTGCAAAAAAGAAAAATATATATAATCAAAATTTCAATATTCAGCGCGAAGAATCGTTTTTCTTTTGTTACTTATTTACTAAAGTTTAATTATTTTACTTATTATACCATCTCTCTGGAATAAAAAGAGATTAAAAACACTCTTATAAAAAATAAATATGAGATAATACTACAGAGACAGTGGTGGCTCAGTGGTTAAAGGGCCCGCCACTCGGCCTCTCGTCGCCGAGGGCGTGGGTTCGATCCTGGCCCGGGCAAATACCAATGTGATTTTTCCGAATCATAAGTACTTTCTAAGAGTATTTAGACATCACTGATTAATGTTGATTCCCAAAAGAGGGTTGATGTCAGGCAGGCGGCCGGTCGTAAAAACAAATAGCCAAAAACTATTCATAACATGTAAGGCAGACCCTGGCTGTAGCTGGGAAATTGCCAGGTAGAAGAAGAAGAAGATAATACTACAATTACTTTTACTGAGCGGAATGAGATCCGGATTACGATCTTCCGGCGAGCACCTCTTCTGGAGAGTCACCTCTTGATTCTTCGTTGATTGCACTGTCACTAAAAAATAAAAAAAAAACATAAAATTGCTGTTCTGATTATGAATAAACAAACATCATTTATATGAAAAAAAATATATATCTTCATTCAAACCTCCGTAATTTCTAGCACTGTGTCGTAATCTTGAAGCAGTAAGTGCAAGACATAGTATGATTGCGACTGTAAGTGCAGCGCCAAGAACACCACCGACAGCCCAGTTGACTTCCCATGCCTCTTGCGCTTCTGAATATAAAAATTTGTACATAAAATCAAAATTATCTACAAATCTAGGAAGTAATTTTAATTTTAAAAAAAGCTAAAACTAAAATTGTTTCTGATACTAATAATTTCTTTAAATTTTTATTTTAATATATGTACAAATAAGAAAAATATTAGTATACGTACAACATATTCATATTAACTCCAAAAAACTGTTAAGCGAGGAATTTTTCAATAATAATAAATTAAATAAATAATAGAACTGAAAACAGAGACTTCCTTAAAAATTTTGGGTCTGATAATTTGCAAGTTTAATCAGTAGATAATAAAAAAATTAAATACTTTGACATGTATGATACTCGATAGGATTCAGTTTAGGCTAAACATTTGTAATTATAAAGAACCCTGAATATAAATCTAATATAATATGTACGTTACGACTATCAAGTTAATATACAACGATTGGAAACTGTTCAAATAGCAATTTAAGTCGATTGACTTTTCACACCTACCACAAATGTTGAGGATGAAGAATACTGTCTCATAAATTTCACTGCTAGAAAAAAGAACTATTTGTTGATCTAGAAAATATAAATGTTTAGCAGACAGTTCCAATAGCTTACCAAGCTTACAGCTAAATGACTCGGAACACATTTTTTAGCTATAGAAATACAGTCTTGTTGTCGTTCAAAGAGAGACAGGTATCGAAAGTGAAAAACAACATCTATTTGTATAGAAGCAACTGAAAGGTCTATTGTCGTATTATTAAATTCAATATTAGATATATGCGCATTCCCTGACTTTACAGAACAAAACGACTTTAAATAATGCAAAAAAAATATTTCGATTAATCGAAAGCAGTAAATGTAAAGATTAAAAATTTTCTTAAATAATTACTTTTGATTTTACAACCAAATTCTCAAGCGTTAATATAAAATTCCTATTAACGAGGTAATCGGAATGGGCCCCCGTTTATTCTGATTTGAAAAGTTTCATTCTCTAAGCTCTTGAATTACTCTGGTTTCAAAAACAATAGATCCAAGTTAACCTTGGTGTATGCATTCACTTTACCTTAAAAGCGAATCGAAGTTTACATTAGCATGAAATGTTTTTACGAAGGCCGAGAAAAAATTGAATCTCCAATGTGATGGTTTCACTAGATTTCTTCTATTAATATTATTTGTAAATTATTAAATATTGAATATTAGCAAATAAGAACGATTAATAATAAGTATTACCTCCAAGTTATACCCAATATGCTTAAACTTATTCTCTAGAAAACGCAGATTTTTGGAGGAACAAAAATTATTTCTGCACCATGTTGACGCCGATGTTCTCACGTAGTTGATTGTGCTCAAAAGTTAAACGAAAATGAAATACAATACAAATGCCAATATGCAAGCCATTAAATGAATTTTGTACACGAGACGAAACTCAAATCCCGACAAACCAAATATTAGTGTTTTGGGAGAAAGCCCATATTTTCTTGTTATGTCTGTAAGTCGATACTTTCATGTCAGACGACCGTATATTGAACATTGTATAAAAAAGAGACTTGGAATTACTCAAATAACAAACTAAATTAAATATAAGTAATATTTAACCCAATTATTTTTAACAAGATATGCAAAAAAAAAAAATATAAAAGTTAATCTACACGAAGGTGTGGCGGTCAACACTTACGTAAAAATATCTTTAATATATAAACCACCAAGTGTTAAATAAAAAACACCACGGCTGATCACCATACTAAGTATAGAATCTCAAATAGAGCTTTTCTTGTTACTTAACTTTTCGTGATTTAAAATATTACTTATACTATCACATCCAATTTCTCACATATTAAAAATTAATATTCTAAGTAAAATATGTTAAAAATTCTATTGAGCTTAATGATCTAGTCTACATCAAAATCAGATTATATTATGTATCTCTAATGATAATTTCTATTGATATAGAAGCAGAAAAGTGAGAAGGTGATAACCCTTTTGAGTCACCGAGCTTTGAGCTTTGTAGATTATCATATGAACTCGCCGAGTGCATATGATAGCACTGGAGTTGAGTATGTAAAATATGAGGAGCGCATTCGGTGTAGATATTTTGGACTAAGAATGCATGCAGATTATGACCCTGAATGTTTTCAGGTGTTATATTTTCATTTTTTTATACATCCTATCTCTTTAGACATAATTTGTGTAAGTGGCCTTTGTTTTTTAATATTTCTCAGTGGGCTTCTGATAGACTGATGACAATTCAAAGTCTACTTACATACTCGTACAGTAATGAAATAATTTAGTGTTTATATCCATTTATATAATGTACAGATTAAAGTAACAGTTGCCACTAAAGCCTGCTATTTCAGGTCCTATTTCAATTTATAATTATTAAATTACCTTTTGATAATGCTTTGGTATTTACTATTTATATCAAAGTTGTTTAGCTATTTGAACAGAGTAGTTATCTAGTCTAGAATTTACGTTACGGTTAAATTCAATTACTTCCCTCATTTGTATCTTGCTCATAAACATTATGATTTTACGTCAATTGGATATGAAAATAAGTTATTTTACCTGTTACTATCAATAACCAATCATCTCTTTTGTTACATTTTCTATTTCAGTGGACTTAGCAAGTAGTTTCTTCAAAAAAGCGAGATACTAATACATAAGTTGTCCAAAAGTATGTAGTATAAGTATGCCATGTGTAAATATATAGGTACTCATGTCATTTTACATGAAAGTCCGCCTCCTGGATTTAATATTTTTTAGGTAGTTGCAGACAATCACAGTAACAGGGTTTATAATACATTATAATACATGTAATCTAAAATAAATAAGCTCTTGAGATGTAAGAGCCTGCTTCTGAGTTATAAGAGTATATTAAAAGTTTTATTCTTATTTATTGCTTGTTAACATATTATCTACTGATTTGTATCACGTAAAAATTTACTTCTCGATGATCGAAGAATGTAAAAATAGAAGCAATCATATTCTTTCGTGATGCTAATTCACAACGCCGTTTTTCTCCTTATCAATATAAGGAGTAAGTCAGGAAATTTTTTTTGGCAGTAAAGTCTGCATCAGTTTTAGTTTTCGCAACTTAACAATTCAGTGTAATTCAGTGTAGTGATATTGGTTAAATTTTAATATTAAATTCTCGACTTCAAATATAACATAAATACGCAAAACTAACCCTTTATATATTAGGATTCTTTTACTGATTACTCCAAGACCCGTAACAAATGAATGGTGGAAGAAAAGGATCTACAACTACCCCAAACATATGATTTTCTATCGTTTAGAGCAAAAAAATATGAACAACAGTTACCGGTCCTCAAATTTTACATTTTGCCGCCTGGAGTAACAATGTGTAAAAAGATACTACAAGTAATATAATATGATGCATAAGCATGTTAAAATATATTATTATAATAAATATTAGATCTAATTATTTTTATGGTAGAAAAATTACAACTTCTACGATAGGGTTATAAAGGTTCTTGAAAATTTATGATTGTCTTCAGACACACGAAATTTTATGATAATATCAAAATAGAAAACAAGGAATGTTAATGTAAGGGAGCTTGTTACCGTATAATTTAAATGATATTACGTAATATTTCCCAACATGGTTTTTTTTCCGATTGTTCTCTCTAAATAACTTAAGTAGATAAATGTACATATGAAGTTTCTTTCCGATATAAATTAAATTTTTCCCTCAAAAGACTATTTTCTATTCTAAATGATCATTAAGCAATATCCAATTATATATATAAAACAAATATAAATAACAAATAAGATTAAACAATTCTGAAATAAAAAGTATTTATTGCAAAACGTTGCCTAAGAAAAGAGGGCTCTTAATATGTAGGAACTTTTGTGTATTTTCAGACTCAGCATTTCCCACTTTACCCTCATAGCTGTCTTCCTGATATAGGACAGAACTAATGTGTCAACACGTTAAGAGACCCACAAACGCCTTCCCATTTTATATAATATATAATAATGTTGTGATACTATAATAAAAAAAATTGTATTGATAAAAATATTTAACCTTGGAGACGCCAATTTCTTAAACTCTAAGATAGTTTTCACTCAGCTTCATTCTATTTATTTATTCATAATAGATTATTCAAATAGCACATTACACATCCTGCATTAAATTGGTTAAATTTAATAATATTGTATGTATTTGTAGGTGACTTTATTTGATTGCATTCTCATCCAAAGTGAATAAAGTACTGAAATTTATATTGGAATTTAAGCCAAATTGCTATTTTGATGACAATGGAATAACGTTTAATTTAAGCTAGTCGTGATATTTGTGAATCGTAATTTGTTTTGATCATACACATTTAACTATGAAGATTTTGATTTTATAAAAGATAATGCTACAATATTTGTAATTTACAAATACAAGTCACGAAAGGTTTCGTAAAATGCAATATTAAAATAAAATAATTTCGAAAAGCCACCATTATTGAATATTCGTGAAAAATGCGCAGTTGTAACTTCATTAGCACCGTGAATATAGTAAATAATCACAGGATTTTGTGTGCTTTCAGCAATCTGGTCGAACAATTGGATCAATGTGGCGTTTATCTATCCCGTCTTTTTTACATACGTTAGGAGTTGACAAGCATTAGTAAGAGAACTATAGTACGTTTATAACACAGAATTACACAATATATCATATCACTGACAAAAGTTTATACATGAAAATAAGTATATGTATGTACATATTAAAAGTAATAATTTATTAAATCTGTAAAATCATAAACTAAACTCGTTAATTTCACATATTATTTGCATTAAATAATGAAAATGTAATTAAAAGTTATTTCCGACATATTTAAATTTGTTTCTTTTTTCATACGTAATTATAAAAGTAAATGAAGTTTACATTATTGTTATATTAAAAATACAAGAAATTTGTATTGTATTGAAATCTTCATTAAATAAATTATTCATTCCTTTTTTGTATGTATTAAATTTCAAGCCGTACATAAAAACTTTGTAAACTTTTAGTATTCAAAATATTAGAGCCTATGGTATAAAGTAATTCGTTTTTAAGCTAGAAAACAAAAATAACGGTCATAAAATTTTATGTATATGTTGTTTATTCTCATTCTATACGACTACTTTAATTTACTTTTATTCTGTTAAAACAAGCTTAAACAAAATACTCAAAATTTCACCGACCATGAATGTGGCTTTAAAAACTTATTCGGAGCAAATGCAACCTCTACGAGACAAAGCAACGGTATACGACAAAGGTTTTCATGTTGAGGTTATACTTTTAGAGAATAGTTTTAACAATCTTCGTTCTTAGGGTATATACTCTATAAGGAAATCAAAGAAAAAGTTTATCTTAAATATCTGATTATGATTTTCTAAAATTAGGAAACCCCGTGGAAATCTTCCCTATTAACATTGTTCAAAAAATCACCTTGAAAACCAAAATCAATTAAATAATAAAATTAAAAAAAGCAATTCAAGAAGTTTCCTGCGTTGATTTTTTTTTTATAATATGGTAAAAATAAAGGACCTACCCGTTCTAGGAGATAATTGCGGGGCAGTTTCTACTGTTAATGTGACATGTTCAGACCTCCCTCTTGTGTTTGCAGCATACACCACAATGTTTAATTGTCTTTTAGCTCCAAGTCTTCTAAGATTCCAAACTGTAGCAACATTTGTTGAATTTGTTACTAAACCTTCACTGGCCCAGACTTCTGCTACGTAAGTACATTGAAGGCCACCTTCGTACCCTACAAGATACAGAAATATATAAAAAAATATAATTTTAATTTGTAATTTAAACGGTAATAAAAAAAGAACCTACCCGCAAGGCAAGTTAAATCCAGCGAATCATCAGTTAGATTATATACAGAACAGTTGGACGGTGGGTCAGGTCTTGTTGCAGGCAGTATAGTGTACACGCATGGCAACATTTGTTGCCCTGCTAGGTTTGTTGCACGACACGACAACTTTCCGTAATCCGTGTCGGATACGGGGACGTAGGTCAATACCGATTTTCCGGCTTGGCCATTGACGTTGAAACGTTCCTTTGAAAAAGAAAATCCATTTAAAGAATATCCAAAAAACTAAGCGCTTAGCTTAATTGAAAGAGAATGCTTAAGTAATTCTGAATGTTTAAATAAATTTAATGTAAAGTTACGTACTCGTGGATAGCTAATGAAGTAAATAATAATAAATACCAAATGTAATTTCAAATCATTGTTTTAATTAAAAGTACAAGCTTTAAATATTTTTTTTTGTGATATTGTTACTTTATTTCAACCTTTCTTATTCGAATATCAGTTGAGATTTGTAATAATACGTAAATTTACTATTGATTTCTTTACTACATTAAAGTATATATCAGAATAAACATAATATGAACTATACTGAGAAAGATTATTTATGTGTATCTTAGGAATATAACAGAAGTAATCCTTTGCTCAATATTTTTATAAGGATAGCATCGGTGTATTCCCAAAGTTAAACCCTTTCGCGACTTCAATCGGTATAGTCTCAAAATGTATTTTCATTTTATTAGCGGATTCCCCGTCAAAGGGATTCTTTGAACGAAAGGGTGTTTAAATAATTTTGTATAACAAACTTAAACATATACTATACCTCCTTAATTTTGAAAGGTTTGTAAATATAACGTTAGCATATTTCTTACATCTTATAGATAAATTCTTACATTATCAATATCAAACTAAATATTACGTTAAGAAAATTACGCATATAATGTTATTAAATCTTTTGAAAAGATGAAAGACCTACTTACAGGGTCAACCTTTATTGAGCCTGCAGAATTATTAAGTGTCCACTCAAACGTGTCTGGGGGAGGGAAAGCATCCACCTCACATTTCACCTTTGTTGGTTCCTGTAAAGCTGCACCTATTATTTCCATATCTTTCGATCGACATATCGGTCTATCTGCATAAAACATAATTAACTTCAGTTAAATATACTCATATCTATTAAAATTTCTATAAAGTATGATTATTTAAAAGCTAAACATTTTTTAATTAATCGTGTTTTTAAAATCAGCTATTTTTGTAGTTTTCACTTCACTGACATATATTTATCATGAGTATATTTTGTAAATATTAAATAAAAATCTTACAAATGACTTGCATTTGCACGGGAAGCGACTTTCCGTCTCCTTCGACGTTCGACGCAGTGCAGGTATAGTTACCGGCCTGGTGTCGTGACACATTACGTAGTGCAAGGTTCGTATTGCCAGTTATGATCAATCCGTTGGCAGGATTGTGTTGAAGTAGAATACCCTGATGATTTAATTAAATTTGTATAAAATTTTAAACGAATAAAGTTATGATACACTTGAAAATACTGTACAAACATAAGATCTAAGAGTGTCTAATTTAAAAGCTGAGAAAATATTCGTCAAACTTGATAAATAAAGATAAATTTTTAGAAATATGTTAGTGGGACAAATTTCTTTATTTTTTTTTACCAATTTAGTGACAAAACTCAATTCGAACGCAGAATGAATAGACAATTTAGATATGCACACAAAGCTGTTGTAGCAAAAAATAAAAATGATTTCGTTATAAAATGAATGTGCAACTCACAATTCAGATAACAAAAAAAATATTTTAACAATATTATTCTCCTAAAAATCTGCACCGGTGAACTAGGAAGCAAAACATTTATATGTAATTTGTCTAAAAAGATATATAATTCTAGAAAATGCTTTCATCTACTATATAAGTCTTTATATTGACTATTCACGGTTTTTATGCGCTTCTCGTCAAAAAGCATGAATTGTAGGAAAACTTGTGTGTAGCTTGAAAAAATTTTTTCGTTATAATTACATTGAAAAGGTTGATCGAATATTATTCTAAGAATATTAATTAATATTTTTCGGATCTACAAAAACACTTTTAATTATTACACTGATAATTAAAAAAATCTAGGATAGAAAACTTTTGCAGTAAAGATTTATAATAATTACAACATTTAAATTTTTGCTTCGCCGCTAAATAACTCTAAACGCGATTTCTGAGCGTGCATGCATATTTGTATGTATGGGTGCCAGTGTGTATGTATGCGCTTGTTTGTATTTCTGATTCAACGTAGCTCTCAAAGAAAGGACTGATTCGTTGCAGCAAAGAAGTAAAGCAGGTTAAATTGTTATTTTGTTTAGTTCCGATGATGAGCTTTTTATATTATTTTATTATATTTTGAAAGTTTAAACAAACTTTAAAACTAGTCATGAAAACAATTTTAGCTCAACTTCTTTTTAGAGCTTATAAGAGATGGGGGTTTTTAATCATTGTATTGCATTGTAACATAAATTTATCTTATCAATAGGAGTGAAGACATCAAGTGCGTATTCATAGCCGTCATAAAAGTAGACTTTATTTTCAATATAAATTTTAGAGACGACCGAACATAACGTATTAAAGTAAAATGGATTGTCTTCATATGAGGACGGTTGAACACACATAATATTTTTATATATAATAAAAAAATATAAAAAAATATTTAAGTAATATTGTATAAAATTTATGGTATCATTTAAAAAAACTATTTTTTACTGTGTGAATAAAAAAACATACAACACCCTCATTATGGAAATTAAACGTAAACTTCATTTTAAAATGTTCAATCACTCATAAATTTCAAATATTATAATGTTAATTAACTTTCGACGTGCGTTTAATGTGGTACATTTCTAGGAAGATTTTTATTCAAATCAAAAATATAATTCCGATAAATATTTTGCTATTTACTATCGTAAATTAAAAAGAGCATAAGAGCTGAAATTAA
The DNA here is from genome assembly GCA_916720795.1 of Danaus chrysippus. Taxonomy (NCBI): domain Eukaryota; kingdom Metazoa; phylum Arthropoda; class Insecta; order Lepidoptera; family Nymphalidae; genus Danaus; species Danaus chrysippus. Next base: position 15,973,228 of record CAKASE010000049.1, on the reverse strand, counting down.
ATATGTCATGGTTAAACTTTTTCCTTCTGCCGATTTTATTTTACATCATAAAAGAGGAAAATATTTTGTAATAAAATAGAAAGGGGAAATAAATTTGAACTCACGTTATGTTCCCACACAACTTTATAAGCAGGGGGATTGGCATCAACTTCGCATCCAAAGTACACATCGTCTCCTTCTTCAATATCGTTCGGGTTCATTTTCGCGCCAAGGTGCATTGTAGCAACCGGCACATCTGTTGAATTATTGATTCTATATTAAATAAAATAGAGTTTTTTTTTCTCCTTGTCACAAACCCTCTCTGTATCAAATAGGCTTGACTCGATTTCATTGTAGAAATAAAAGAGTTTCATAGTCATAACATTGAGAATAAAACGCAGGAAAATATTGTTACAAACAAAGCATACCAAAATGCACCAATATAAAAATAATAGAAAACAATATAAAAAGAGTAATCCAAAATAGTGTTTCGAATAAAATTTTCACTATCTATTTATTCCAGAGCACATAGTAAAAATGAAGAAAATCATATATATTTATTTCGACAGTGACATTACTGTTAGATTAAGTTGATGGGATCGAGCTCATTTCTTTTTATAATATACTAGAAGACCCTTCGAACTTCGTATCGTCCTATAATCAAGAAATATCTGTTACGTTTCTTTATTTATATTTTTGGAGTTTACCTATTAAAGCCATAAATCTCCGTGTTTTGAAGTGCGACAGAATGATTGACATATTATACAGGGTGACTGGTGAATTACTATCGATACTTGAGGACGTGATATTTGACGATCATATATGACAAAATAAAAATTAATATAACATAAATATTAATAAACTTCTAAGTAAAGTTAACCAAAAGTTATGTAATTAATTACGCATCGTGTGAACACCCTACAGATTAGGTATACACACACACTCACACATACGCGTGCGCGGCGTGGTGTTGTATCAGCACGCCGCCGCACGCGTCCACACTTAGAACACTTGGAACGTGTCAACACTTTATTTATTTATACGGAAATTTTGTCAAAAATTAAGTGCCTATTTTTTTTACATAATTCGAATGAGAATCATGTATCGAGTATGCTCCTTAAATATTGATAGTAATTCACCAGTCACCCTGTATATATCCTTTATTGCACAAAAACAAGACAGAAAATAACATAATAGAAAATTAGTTAGTTGTCAAATCTAATGTCACAAAAAAAACGTTTGTATCAACAACTACTAATAAATTAAAAATTAATTAAAAAAAACATTGTCCAGCGGACAAAATTGTGAATCTAAACCATTCCCAGATCCCCTTGAACACACTCAAAAAATTTCATCAAAATCGGTCCAGTCGTTTGAGAGAAGTTCAGTGACATACACAATCACAGAAGAATTATATATACATATAAAGATATGTTATATTGTTATTCTGAGATATGATAGTGTTTTGCTGTTAACAACTGCCGTCAAAAAACCATTATGGATGCCTCGCTGAATACTTACGAAACTTCTATAATATGTTTAGTATTCCGGCTGTGAAATTTTAATGGAATCTAAAAACCATGTAAGATATCTTATAGTAATAGTATAAAAAGCGTAATGACGAATACCTACGGAAGTAAATTTGGTGACTTTGAAATGTTTATATATTTGTATAATAATTAATCAATCGTTTTTACATCGTTGTTTGAATTCAAATTACTAATTTAATGGATCATGAATCAGGAATGAATTAATAAGTAATTTTTTTTAAGTTTTCTAATTCACTTGGACCACTTAAGACTAAAGACAAACATTATAAGGAGTTTTAAAATGAAAAAAGGGTAGAATACATATAAAATAATAACAAAACCCTTTTTTATTTAAGCGAGTAATGATAAGGATTCAAAGTATACCTTTAAAACTTAAAAGGTTTCGAGTATTTATTTATAAGTCAGGGCTGTTTGCATCAGTTGCTCGGAGAAATGATATTTTCTGTTTAAGCCCTTTTGGCTCATATACGGTTTATCATATATATTTGTAGTTTCTAGACGGATTTTTAAGTTAATTGACACAAGTTAATTTTATAATAACTAATTAATTTAATAAAAAAAATATATACTTAATATCACACAACCAATCTATACTCGTACCTAATACATCAACACATGTACATATGTATGTAAATAGTTAAAATCAAAATATCACTTTTAATGTTCTGTAAGTAATTAAGTATCCTCAAATATAAAGAAAGACAAAAACTATACAAAAAAAACGAATATAAAACAAGAATACTTACAATAAATATTAAGTAGCAATTTGCTCTCAATCATTGAACTATTGAACTTGGAATGTTCTGCTCTACATGTGAGTATTTTTCCGTTTTGTTCCTTTGAAGGTGTCCATTTCAATAGGGATTGAGTGTCGTTCCTTTCTTCTAAATTCTGTTAAAAAGTAACTTTTTAAAATAATTTTAAATAAAAGAAAAGAAAATTTTTGGATCATGTGAAGCTTACGTTCGTTCGAATAAAAATCATAATTGTTTATTAAGTGTACCTGTTGTTTAGTTAAAGATTCAAGTTTTTTGCCACCTAGCCACCAAGTGACCACTGCTGGAGGTCTGGCACCGGTTGACGTGCACCAAACCTCTGCTTGTCTGCCCACTGACAATGGTTGCTCCCTCGATAAGATTTTGACTGACAGTGGCCGCACTGACAAGAAAAAGTTTTATCTTAATGGCCATAACTTTGTCAAAAATCAAAATCAGCCATCCCTAAAAATAAAGACTAAGATTAAGAACTTATTTGAATTGCGGACCGAAATTGGATAATTTTAATAATTATTGAATTTTTTCAATTTGATAAAAGTTATATTTTTATAATAATAATCAAAAGGCAACTCTAATTATCTGAATTAATAAAAATTGGAGAAACATTAAACCTTGTTTAAGTTTCAAAGTTAAAGAAAAAACTAAAAATATCTTAACAAAAAATGTATTTTACCATTTCATAACACTTCGTAAAGATACAAATATTTGCACGGTTGCAATTTTCTCGCCACACTCACAGAAAATGAACCTGCAGTTGTATAATTTTGTCCAAATAATGCAAACCTGAAGGAAGTACATACTTGAAGCACAAATATGTACATATTTACATTAAAATTTACATTCCTTAAAGAGTCTAGACTTTTTTTACGTACGTAATGCATGCAACTTATGAAAGTTTAAAACTTCTATAAGTTAATTTATATAAGTTGTGTGTAAATAGTAATAAATATTGGTAACGTTGAATTCTTATTCTGTTACGATATGGTACAAACAAAAAGAGTAGAAACACCTCATTTTAAATAAAGAAATAGTTCTTGCTTTACCTCTACTATAATATTTTATTCAAAACAAATCACAATTCAATCACAGATCACGTCACATCTTAAGAACGTGGAGTAATGAATTCTCTTTGTAGGTGATAAAGTAGATTGTTTTTCAACAATACCCCAATTTGCTTCTTGGAAAACACAAATAATGGGTCTTTCCTTATAAATAAAAGATACTATTATAGTTCAAGGTTCTTAGTGGATAGGTCTTTCGTATAATACTACGTATGGGAAAAACTATACGGTCACTGACTATAATTGTTTATTTATTTTGTTTGAAACTGGTTACAACTATGTATAATTTAAGAGCAATTTCCTTTTTTCCTTACTAAAGACAGAAACAACATCGTTCCATTAGCTTTGACGCTGATACACTTTTCCATCCCATATACATTCATTAAACGACTTATGCGTGCCGGAAATTTTCGATTTCGAGGGACATTCCTTTTTCATTTAGATATGGCTTTTATACAGTGAAAATTTTACAAGAAACTTAAAAAAAACGATGACTGCGTTACAAAAATAAAGTTTTCTTATTTTTATTATTTTAAACAGCATGATGAAAAAAAATTCCTTACTAATTTCATAAAGTGTGATAAAAATTGTTAAAAAGAAAAAACAAGTTTAAAAGTACATTAATTTCGCGTATTTTTATTTTATTTAAAAGTATTACATATAACGTAGAAACACCTAAAACTCGAACCAAGTACGGCATTAAAACTATGTCATTTGAAGGAGCACAGCTGTTATAACTCTTTGCCTCTAAGTGTTGTGAATTCAAAATCTTTATATATATAAAAAACGATTAAGAACCCATATATTAGATGATTTCTCTGATTTTGTTTAATATCACTACTGTTTATTATTTGTAATCTTAATTGTAGTTATAATTTTTAAAATTTCCTTTGTAAGCGAACTTTGTTCTTTCGTTCTTTTTGGAAATAAACTTCTTTAAACCTTTACATCTACATTCATTTCAGAATTAAAGCTTGCAGTTTTTTTTTGGTTTTATGTCTAACGTTATATTCAAAACTTTTTCTAAAACGTCATGTAATTTGTTTTTCTTTCCTCTGTGTTTATCTGCCTAATGCAGCTTACAACTGTGTGCATTTAAGACATTTACTTCTTCCGTGTTTATTTGGTTAATATGTTTCGAAAACATACTAAAATAGATGATATATCCCTACTAATATTATAAATGCGAAAGTAACTCTGTCCGTCCGTCTGTCTGTCTGTCTGTCCTGTCTGTTACGCTTTCACGCCTAAACCAATGAACTGATTTTAATGAAACTCGGTACAGAGATGGAGTTGACCTTAAGAAAGAACATAGAATAGTTTTTATCCCAGACTTTTGAAAGGTTCTCTTGGAAACGCGATATAACCGAATTCCACGCGGGCGAAGCTGGGGGCGGAAAGCTAGTATATATATACGTAAAACGTTCTTTCCATACAAGATAGCAAATAAAACGTAATTGAGGCTATAGTTTAAACATTAATCTTTCTTACACACCTTGATCTTATTTTTTTTTTGTTGAATAGTGTCTATTTTTTTCTATCATACCTATATGAAAGTCTATGATCAATAACTCATGATTCTATATGTACTTACAATACAGATCTACACGCACGGAGACCCTTTGTGGCGGAGATAGCAGTGTATTATCCGCTGTACATGTGTACACAGAGAACAAGTGTGCACGGGTTGCGTTTCTGACCAACAGGGTCAATGACCTGGTGTTACCCACTGGCATCTCACCCGCGCTCAGTGAAGAAACTACAGTTTCACCATTTAACCACTGCACTCTTGGCGTAGGATTGCCTAATTCAATGAATATAAATTATTATACAATCAGAATATTTTTATTTAATGTAAACAATAAGTATACTATAAGTATCTATCTACTTTACATATTTTACTAAACAATATTGTAATGAAGAATGAAATAAATTATATAAATATGTAAGTTTATCGAAAATCGTTAATCAAACAATCCTAGCAAAATCCAACCTACATACATAGTTGATATATTACTTATTTATCAAAATAAATCCTATATTGCTCATCATTTAATGGAAAAATTTATTTCCTACCATATCATTCGTACCAATCAAAACAATATTTTAAAAATTGCAACTTTTATTGTCACAGTATTTATCTATAACAACTATAGAAAATAATAAATAAATCAGTCTAAATAATGAGATCTAAGATTTTCGCGAGTACACATATAAATGAAACTAATATTTTCGGATTTTACTTCGCGTTTTATTTTTGATTAGAAACTACATACTCCCGACGTTTCGGCTACTTTTCAGCAACCGTGATCACGGGCAGACGAGATGTGAGTGTCTGTCAGTTGGTCTGGTCATTTTATCTCCTACCGCCATCGATTTCTTAATTGTCTTGCGTACCGCTCTGGATGCCGGCAAAATGCGCTCACGGTGTCTCGAGGTCCTGCGGTGTGGTCACGGACATGGGATTTTATATTTTTAAGAAGAGGATAGGTGGCTTCATCTGGTTCTTGCGATGCTGGCGAGGCACGGGCAGGCTGTTGATGGTCAGAGCACGTCTTACATGCTGCAGCTCGGCCTCTAGGTGGTCAGCATCACAAAGGTGTTGTGCTCTATGTAACAAAGATTTACCAACGGTAGCTAACTGTACAGGGTGGTGGTATGATTTACCATTGAGATACCTATCCGTATGTGTGGGTTTCCTATAAACAGTATGTCCCAAAGTATTGTCAGGATTCCTGATGACTAGTATATCAAGGAAAGCTAATGAATTATTTGCCTCTAATTCTATAGTAAACTGGATCTTATTATTGATAGAATTAAGATGATTCAAGAAAGCAGATGTTTTGTTTTTATTTAATACTAGTTTTTGCCCGCGACTTCGTCCGCGTTAGTTTGGTCAAGAGTAATATATGTAGGTATAGCTGACCAGGCGAACTCTATTCCGTTTTAGAGGCTATATATAATCAGGTTTTGATTATATTGATCAGGTTTTGATATAAATAATAATGATTGACATATTAGTTAGTTGTCAAATCTAATGTCAAAAAAAACATTTGTATGGGAAATAGAAAAGAGCTGTTTTTAGGGTTTTTCTGGCAATTATTCCAATTTTTCTCACCTTTTAAACCTTCCCTGGACTTTCAGGAGTATTTCAAGACTAAAATTAGCCAAATCGGTTCAGCCGTTCTCGAGTTTTAGCGAGACTAAGGAACAGCAATCCATTTTTATATATATAGAAGATTGTGAAAGTGTTATCTACATAGCGTTTATAAATTAAGGGTCTTATTGTAGGAGAGCTAAGGGCTCGCACCTCGAAGTCTTCCATGAATATATCTGCGACAACGGGGGAAACCGGCGAACCCATTGCTACTCCATCTACTTGTATGTAGAATTCATCCTTCCACATGAGATAGCCAGATGTTAGGCAATGCTTTAACAATTCTGCATATTCAATAGGCATCTTATTATCCTTTAACTTACCTCTTACAATCTCAATGCAGTCAAGAACAGGTAGATTAGTGAATAATGACTGTACATCGAAACTGACCATAATGTCATTGTCTGAAAAATTTTAGGTGTTTAATGTCATTGACAAACTGGTAGGAATCCTTAACAAATGTTTGTGTAGCCCCGGAGTGGTGATAATATCTTTGAAAGGAATTTAGCCAGTTTATAAGTTGGTGAATCAATCTGGCTTACAATTGGCCGTAATTGAACATCTTGTTTATGGATTTTAGGTAATCCATACAATTTTGGTGGTTTTGAACACGATGGTACGGGTGATTTGTTATCCAGATTGAGTTTAGAACCGTATTTATTAATTAATAATTTTGTTTCCGTTAACACTTTACTGGTCGGGTCTTTGTTAACTTTTTTATAGACAGAATTATCCGAAAGAATTTCAGTTATTTTACTATCATAATCACTCGTATCCATTACTACGGTCGCGTTCCCTTTATCTGCACGGAGGACAGTCAGGTCTTCATTGTTGCGTAGGTGTTTAAGTGCAACTGAACCAGATGAAGCCACCTACAGTTGAGCGACAACCTGCAATTCTACCATATGTAAAGGGAGTTACTGACAGAATAGGCAACATCTTGAAGAAGGTTTCAATCAAGACTATTTATAAACCACATAAGAAAGTGAGCCAATTCTTGAGACCAATCAAGAGTAACATTCCTTTAAAACAAGCGGGTGTATATATACTTGATTGTGACTGTGGCTTGTCATACATCGGACAGACAATGAGAAGCATCGGTACAAGGGTTAAGGAACACATTTCAGACGTCAGGAATAGGCGCGCGTCGAAGTCAGCAGTGTGCGAACATGCATTGGACAAACCAGGCCATTACATTAGATTTGATAAACCACAGATCCTCGCTCATGAAGACAGATATGTACCAAGGTTAATCCGCGAGGCTATTGAAATTAAAAAACACCCCAATTTCAATAGAGAAGATGGCTGGAACCTATCAAACACCTGGGATCCTCTTCTTAAAAATATAAAATCCCATGTCCGTGACCACACCGCAGGACCTCGAGACACCGTGAGCGCATTTTGCCGGCATCCAGAGCGGTACGCAAGACAATTAAGAAATCGATGGCGGTAGGAGATAAAATGACCAGACCAACTGACAGACACTCACATCTCGTCTGCCCGTGATCACGGTTGCTGAAAAGTAGCCGAAACGTCGGGAGTATGTAGTTTCTAATCAAAAATAAAACGCGAAGTAAAATCCGAAAATATTAGTTTCATTTAAATCAGACTAAATCTATTTCTTATAATATTAGGTACATAGATTAAAAAATATTATTCCAGAATTATTGATCTTTTTTTGTATACAATTTTGTAAGAGCAGGAAATTCGGACAAATCATGTACTCACCCCCATTCACGGAGCAAATAAGCTTAAAGTCGCCCCCTTCGTTGAAAGGGCCGGCAGTTCCGGTTATTTCTTTGCCGAACTCGTCAAAGATCACCGGTTTCGAGGGTAGCTCTGTGGAAGAACCAGGAAGTTACGTTTGTTATGCTAAACCATTGTTATAATGAGGTATTGTCTGGTTTAGAATGAAATGATACTGGACAAAAAATTAATGAAAAAATTTATAAGAAGCTTTGAATACTCAGGAGTTTTTATGACATAATAAAGTCCTAAAAGTACCAAATATATATATAATATAACTTTTTATACAATCTTTTAAGCTTTATAGATAAGTCTTTACATTTAGCCTTTACGTTACTTATTTTGTTAAACCTAGTTACCTTATATCATACTTAGCACCTTTTTATGTTAAAGATCATTTGGGGCTTTCTCTTCCGATAAAATGAAATTAAAAGCTCTCTGTCATATTACAATATGAGGCAAAAAGTTTTTCAAGCCCTATATCAATATAAAAATTGAACCTTTCGGTCATTTAATTTTAGTTACGATGTATAATATGTTTTAGACATTTTTTGTTTAATATTCTTTATCTGCTTAGATTTATGATGAAAGAGATATATTTACTTGAATCTGACCTTGGCCAATGTTAAGTCAAAAACTCATAATTTATTTATTCACTTTCAATAGATTACTTTTTTTTATTATTCATAAATAAAAATATTGCGCCAATTATCCTCTCATTATCATTTTTATATTAAAATGAATTTTGTACTTCATCTAGGCAATAAGTATAGTGAAATTATTATTTATGAGCATTTTATTTTCCTCGACAGCTTAGTGCGGTAATTACAACATATTTTCAAGAGAGAACGGGAAAATTTTGAACCAAGGCACCTCGAAATGTAATTTCCCCGCGGGTCGTTTTATAAAAGAAAACTATCATAAAAATAATGAATTCTCCTTCTTTCATGCGATGTATAAAGCACTTATAAATTGACTTAGTTGGCCCTAAGCTGGAAATTAAAACTTTAATCACTTTAAAGGAAACTATCACTTACTAAGCAGTATCATTTATAATTAAAACATTTTTATCCGAATATATATATAAGTAAATACAATAAATGTCCACATGTACAAAAAATATTTAATGCATTCAGAATTGTGTGCACAACGCTGATCAACTTGTCTTCCTGAATCGCCCATGAAATTGATTTGGAAAAATTTATAGTCACTGAATGGCACTGGTAATAACTAATAAGTTCAGAGATATTTTTGTCCTTGAATCTGCAAAGGTAAACATTCCTGTATTACATATACATACATCTTGTAAAGTGAATTGTTAAAACCACCAAGTGACACTCAAAATAACACAAAGGTGAGCACTACCATTTCCCCTATCAACTTTTTTAACACAATTCCTTCTGGCTACTTTAAAAGTTATTCACAGAGCTACGAATGCACTTTAAGCCATTTCAAATGATACATCATTACAATTGAAAACTATCGACAATAGTAGTAAATGTTTTTCAATACACTTACCTTAAAAGTTGGCTTAAAATTTATTGTACTGTAGTCCATTTCTTTGTTATAATTAAATGCAGGTCTATAGGGGTTAAAAGCAACACTTCTATATAGTTGGTTTCGGTTCACGTTTCACGTCTCTCATCAGTTATACTTGCTCTTCTATATCTTTGACTTGAGGCATTACGGGTTCTGCGACTTAAGTTTGTACGTCTAATTGCTGGCATTTTTTGAAACAAAATTTCAACTGAAAATAAAAAATACTATTCTTATTTGTAATAGTATCAAAATGGTCTATCAAAACTTTCTAACACTATAATAATTTGACTCACCTTGTTGAACAAACACTTCAGAAAAAAACACACAGTACAAATTATCCTGTAGAAACCAATGTGAAAATTACACTAAGAAATAAACTTCAAAAAAATATGTTTACATATAATTAAAGAAAAGTGCTTAACAAACAATAAGAAATGATTTTTCCTGTAACTGTTCTATCAACCTACTTCTATAAACCAATCAATAAAATATTTTATGCAATCATCGCCTGTGTAATTATACATTTTAAAAGAGAATAATAAAAGGCTTAAAACAATTTAAACTGCTTTATGTCAGCTGGGGAAAATTAAATAATCTCATATAATTTAAGAAACGTCATTGAATAACCATGTAGTCATACAAATTAAATTTACAGTTTCTTTTTTAACTTCACTATTCAAACTCCTCTTTCTACCAAACCAAATTTGAATCAAACCTACTAGGGCTGCGTCCGAAGTGCGTTCTAAGAAAGAATTGACGTTATTGACCTTGAGGGCGTGGTCATTGGGATGTTGGTTTCCTATGGAAACGTAAGCTCTATAACACAACGCGGTTGAAAATTCGTGAATACAGAATTATTTCTGGTGTAGCCACCGACGCACATGTATGAAGAAAAACAAGATAATACCTTTCTGTACTTTTATTTGACAAATTCACAGATATAACAGAGTTTTATTCCAAATCTTTGTAGGAGATAACAGTTGTCAATTTCTGATTTATCGAAGGTACAATTCCAAAAAATGGCTTCTATTTAAAAGACAAAACGTGTCAAACCCCAACTTGATCACCAGCACAAGGCCCTACAATACAATTCACGTTTCAACTAAGTCCAATGTGACTTTATATCTTTCAATAAAAAGTTGTAGGTACCTAAAAAAAGGAAAGGAGACTTTTCCTCGACATTAACCGTAAAACTTTCCTGTTGATTTCACGAGGATAAGAATTTAAATTTACGCCTCAGCCCGTGGGTAAGGTGACTTTGAAGATAAGTTGAAGATCTGTTTTCGTAGGGATGTTTTATTATTTTGCAGAAAAGAATTCTTGCATCATATATTGTGGGAACTGTTGATATCTTTTGAGATTTTTTAGACGTTAAACATTTATAATTTTACGGTAAGTAAAAGACACAATTTTTTTGTACTAAAGTATATAATTATAATCTTTGTATAAAAATCTTAGTGATATTTCCAGTACATCAGCCTTCATATAAAAGATATAGACATTTAGTTTAATTTGAAGTGGGAAAGAGCCCTAGGCATTACAACTTTATCGAAGTGGTATTGTCTACAATTTACAATCGCTCTTGGCATTTTATACTTTACTGTATGATTTATAGTTCTAAAAATAGAATGAACATACATTTAATTTTATATTTCACATTTTGTTTACACATATTTTCGACAAATATGTAACTGGAAGTATTTTATATACATTTTTATGTTTATTTAAATTACTAGCAGTAAAATGTACACATATTTAGTTTATGGGGTTACATATGAAATTAAATCTGCCTTAACTGGTTTTTAAATTTTGATCATTCTGGGTTTTTCTTTACTTATCTATTTTATAAAGCAACAGATTTTTTTATTAATTAATCTATAAAATATACATAATCAACCATTTGAATATACATATATCTTTTTATTTGTATGTTTATTCAAATTGTGAATTCAAATTTATAAAATCACCGACCGAAAATTTTCCATTTTATTTATTTATTTAAATCAATAGGCTTAATGTTTCTCTTTATATAGTAAATTTATTCAATTAACCGAAATATCGGAGACACAGACACAGAGTGTATCTGTGTCATTGCAAACAATAGGGAATGTCTATCTGCAATGTGGTGACTCAGAGGCTCTCCAGATACAAATTGATTGAACAAAATATTAGGAGAGAAATACTGAAGAGTATTTTTTAATAAGTTTAAGGAACTTGTTTCTTTAGTCGGTCGTTTCAGAGACTTGTATATTTATCAATACATTTTCTAATTATTTACTTTTTTGAGACTGGTTCTAATTGTGAATATATCTAAAAGCTTCTTATATTTAACTGTTTAAGATCTTTTGATAATTAATTTAAAAAAATTAAGCCTTCTGATTTTTTTATTTTCTAAAGTACTAACAACAACAAAATGAAATTCTGTATACGTAAATTGAAGCTTTAGATCTGCACTGGTCATGTATATTAAACTTTTTTTTCTACTTGAATCGTCTCTATAGTTTATAAAAGGAAAAGAGTCTTAAAGTGAATACTTGTGAAACAAGACGTGTCGGTTGTTAAAAGGTATTCCGCCTAAAAAGAAGTTACTGGCTATAGCCAGTGGATACAATTTCTTTTTAAGATAAATTTTACCTCTACGGTATGGTGAACAGGTAGATATAATGAAAAATGCATTTAATAAATTGACCTCTTGGGAAAGTTAAAATATTTAATATATAAATAATATAAATACATGAATGTACAGGTATATCGCCTAATTGAACTTAGCCTTTTATTCAACATTTAAACTAACAAAAATTTAACCCCATTTGTATGGTTTTGGTCATATAATTTTAACGACGGAGTTTTTAACTGTGAGTCTATTATTTTTTACTTTAATCTTTTTCTTTTTTTTTTCATTCGTGGTGTTTCGTTTGTTTTAGTTTGACGTGGCATAATATTTTAAATACATATTAACAAACAAAATCAAATGAGCCTTAGTTTCTATAGTCTTACTTGCGACTTGCATGTCAAAGTATATAAAATATATATATATATATTTAGTATCTAAAGTAGTTTTAACTTTGAAAACATATTGTTTTTGTAAAAAAACAAAATTATAAGTAAGTATTTCAGATACTAATTTATCCCAATGAAGAAAAAATCTAGGTCGTTACAAAAGAAAAATTTTCACCAATATTTACAAGTTTAAATATCCAGAACTTTTAAATTCTCTGATACATTACTTTAATATCCTCGTCCATTTACAAATATACTGAGGATAGAAAGGAATTACAAAGGTAATAATGTTTATACTTAGAACTGCTACGTTCCAATTCTATAAAACATTATTCCCAACTTCTTTTTTATTTTCATTAACTAGTATATAAATTGAGCTATATAAGAGAGGTGGCTAAATCAATAACAATTTATTAATAAAAATAGATTAAAATTTTGTCCAGAAACAGGAAAAGTTGTATACAAATTCTAAAATTATTTTATGCATTCAAAAAATAAACAATGTATATATTTTGTCGCCACAAAATGTTTTAATGTTCACGAGCAGTTTTAAATACAATTATTTTTTTTCCATTTAGCTGCACCAAAATAAAATCCTATGAACTAAAAAATTCACGCTTTAAAACCTATATTGGACATATAACTAAAAAAGTGTTGTATTTAAAATTACTAGTTAAGCTAATGGCTATAATATATCTACATAGTTATATATTTAAGACTGGTTACACAATTCAACTATTACTAAATTTTTCCTTTTATTTGCCATCTTTTGCTATCTGTTTTTTGATGTATAGTAAAACTTTTGTTCATATAAAAATGTATGCCATAAAAGATAATATAATATTGACTTAAAAATTTACTAACATTTTGATTATTTGACAAATATCCGAATGTTTGAAATTAAAGAAAGCCATTTATCTGAAACATTTTAATTACATTGAAAGTGTGCACACTGGACATTGAAGAGTTATCTCATGTCAATCATAGATGCTCTTCGTGAAACAGAGTTTTATGATTTCGAAGTAATGATATATAAATCTTATGTGTTTAAATATTATCAGGTACGGTATATAAATAATGTTTATTATTTTAAACATACATACATATATATCGGCGCTATCAGCTTTAATGCGACTTGAAAATAGTTTGAGGCTGTCATCAATTCTTATTAATCCTAATTAGTATTTATGATTATTGTTAAAAGTAAAACGAAATCAAAGGAGAATAGAACTATGTTTGAATCTTGTTATAAATATGACGTCTGGATTCACGACGGCGGACTCCAGATTTGAGAATTCAAAATTGATACTCGTAATTCAGAGTTCAGTGAGTGTGTATCATTGAAGTATGTTATTATGAAGAATCTTTGAGAAATACAGGAGCATTAAGATCAATTGAAGTTTCATTTTAAAATATCATGGACCGTACTTGAAGAAGTGACATTTGTAACGTCACCGAGGCTGGCGTCTCTCTTTAAAATCAACGAATTTGTAATAAATCCGATATATACATTGTTTGATTAAGTTGTTATCACAAATAAATTGAAAAAGCAAATAAAAATTGCCTCGTAAGTTATTTGAGAAAAATAAACATACATATATTTCCAATTTTTCCATAAAAAGGAAAATAGAGTACCAAAATTAAAGTGAATTTCAATTACATCATTGGATTAAATCTTTCTTTTGAAATTCATAATCACCTGCTCCAAAGAGGTGTTCACGTTTAGGCCCGTAGGCGAAAAATATGTGAAACGTTCGTAATTTACGCTATAGTCTTTTAAGGTAAAGTTTAGAATTTGATATCCTGTATTTTTACCTATTATTATTGAATAGAAGAAAGGCAGGTAAAACTAATCACGATCTTAAAGAAAATTTCTATGTTCTTTTGTTTCCTTCTTATAACAATCGGGACCTATTAGGTTAACAAAGAAACTCAATTATTGCTCTAAACACATGAGCTATTAAACATAGCATTATACAACAAAATATTGTTGGCATTACAGTAACAGTTAATACTTTAATAATTAAACCAATTTATGATCATAGAAAATTGATAGAAGTTTTTTTTGGGATTATACATAAATACAACGGGGGGACTTTCAGTTAAAACTGTTTTTGCAAAAAAGTAATTTTATTATTTTAAAGAGATGAAGATTATCTTAAACGTTACTTTCCCAAAATTCAGAACTTCCACCTAATCGTTTACGCTACTTTATTGCCCTAAAATTTCTGAGGTTGTTAAGGAATTACGGTTGCCTTGGAATTTCGTGTCGATGTAAGGATAAAGCTTTTGGAAGTTTTAACGTGTGTTATCGCGATCCTAACGTCAGTTTCGGATTTTATCTCTGTCGTTAGGTTATAAATATCTTCGTAGGTTAATTTACAACAACAATGGGTTGTTAATTAGAAAAACGACATAGACTTGCAGATTCATTATTAAATTGAATTTAATGTGTAGTAATAGCACACATTTATATTAGTGCATAGCGTTTATATGTATATATGGTAAACTTAAGAATCATTTTAATAATTTTTTTTATTTTATAAATAGAAATAATATTTTTACTGTCAAAAAATTCAAACAGAAACAACAGTCAGTAACAGTATCCTGTTTTATTACTAAAACTTTGTTTTATTATATGTTACTAGGTATGCAAGCGGCTTCGTCCGAGTGGAATAGTTATTTTGGGCAACATATTTTTTTTTAAAACAACCCAGGGGCAGCGTCATGTTTTGCACATCATGCGGCACGTGTAAATTTTATATCGGAGTTATTTTAAAATATCTTCTGAGATATTCATTGAAATTAAGTGCTGTTAAAACAATTTTGTTCACAATTAAATACTTTTCATAAAAATACATTTATTTGGATAAAGATTAATATTATTAAGTTGATACAAGTCTAAAAAATAATTGGTAATAGTAATATAATATTTTTTTACAATATAATGTTTAAAACAAAGTAGAGAGAAATACATACATAGGTGGAGAGCGTCAAAAGTTGATTTGTAGTAAACCTGTGCGCCAATGTTCTGTTGACTTTAATTATTGACTACTTTGTGTTTTTTTAGGCTGCATATTATAGACATAATAAATAATAATAATTACAGTTAATTTGAATTGCTATCAGCTGTTTCTTCACATTGACCTTTAGTAAGATTCTTTCCTTTTATATGAAACTATTACACTAGATTGGTTAAGTTCTCTAAAATATAAATATGGTTATCAGGCTTTATGTTGGGTCATATAATTCACTAAAATAAATTTGTGTAAGAGATGGTCCGCACTTGTAAATACCTTGTTCACGGGGCTACTCTAGTTGTAGGTTGCGTGTTTGACTTCAAAAGTATTGTTTCATTTTAACAAGAACTGCATGATTGACGTTGTTTAATTGGAGTATTAATTGCGACGGTGTTGTTAATTCCGCCATTAAGTATGTATAACGACTAACTATCGAGTTTTTTCCACCTTGTTGGAAACAACATTCTGAGCTACTGTTGCAAACATTTTATTTTAGTTGTGATCTCGAAAATGTAAAATTATTTTCACTTTATTTATGCAAAAGTGACTGATTTGCCTGGAAAAAGCTGATTTCGAAGTTTTAAACAATTCAAGATTTTAAAAGCATCTTATATTAAAAAATCCTGTTTAGCGTAGTTGAAATTCAACAAAGACTTAATTGTTACCTATTATTATATTCCTAAACCCTTATGTTCATTTCACTGCCGTCAATAGAAACATAATATTATAATAATTTTATATAGGAACCAAGTCGGACATATTATATGAAATTGATTAAGAGATATTTATATTTAATATTATATCATATAATGCATTTATTATAAATGGAAATAGCCATTGCTAATATTGATACGCTTACCGATAACATCGAGAGCTAATCTATAGTTTCTGGTTGGCGACACGTGAAAGTCGACCCGACATCTGTATATGGATCTATCCTCAGACTGGACATCCCGGACATGGAGGCTGGAGCTTGGGAAGTTGACCCATCTTGCTCGATCTCCAAATGTGTCATCTGACCAGTGACCGGCTGACCCTGAGATTCTCGTGTCATAACTGCAATATAAAATAGAACATGTATATATAATGTCTTATGAGCCACCATAAAAAAATAATAAAGGAGTTATGCATATAACGTTTAATAGAAGAACGAAAAAAGATTATCTTTTTATGGCATTTCTGACATATTATAACTTTTTTCCTATTAGGTTTCTAGTAAATGAAAATTAAATAAACGTATCGTCATCATAAAAGTGATCAAACTAAAAAGGATAAAGCCACATTAAAATCTGACATCAATTACGCTCTCTCGGTCAAATAATGTTATTGGACCGAATTTATTTCATCTCCATTACAATTAGATTACACTGATTAATGCGCGAAGCTGATTGTGAATAACCATTCAATTTACGTTCCAATTGTTATATTTAATTATGGTGACAGATTCGGTGAACGTTCAAAATACTTTATTTTCTATAAAAATGTATTTAGGTTTTAGATTTCAAAACAAAAATTCAAACCATATTATTTGTAAAAATGTTATAATTTTCATCTTCTGGTAAACGCTACGTAATATGACTTTAAGTTACCACTGACATATTTAATAAAACAAAATTTCTGTAAGCTAATTTTGTGGTAAATATTCAATGTTTAACCCATTAATGCTGTATTTGAACAAGCGCTAATAAACTTTCCTGCAGCAATTTTCTTCGCTCTCATCGATATGAGTGTATTTTGCGGTATTTCAATAATAAATTATAAATATTTTACAAATATCTTATTTTTAAGTTATATTGAGTTTGAGTTGAGTATTTAGTTAATTTTAGTGTAACTCTATGTTTACAAAAAAATAGAAATCAATTTATTTATAGAATAGTTCGTCATACGTGTGATGTAAACCCAATAGAGCCTTTGAGTACAAAACCATAATACGGGTGCATTCAGTATTAGTATGAACCATTTGGGACGATTTAAGCGGTTTACGTTAGCACTGTAGCACTTAGAGTAATTTGAAAACCATTGAAATTATTTGTTTGCTTTATAAACTACAATTATTGTTTCAAGATTATTTTTAATTCATCCTGGAAGAATGGTATATACCACAAACCAATATAAACATATATATTTACGTATATTAATATTTGACTTGGTCTGAAAGAATAATAAGATAGCTTTTATCTTAAACAGAAAAAGTTTTCTCACATATAAAATATAGAACTTCAAAAAAAATCTTTCAATAATGTATAACATAGCAGAATATTTAATTGTTCAATCAATCATAATGTTTTGTGGTACTGAATACCGACATAACCTTAAATTTATTGAAATGGATCAGAGGGCTTTTTCATATTCTTTCATTTGTTAATAGCCATCGGAAAGATACCATATAATTCCTTACTATTGTATAAAATTCAATATATCATTCACAAGCATCCCATACAAAATGCCAACAGACAGGTAAAAAACAGTAAAGTATTAATATATATATATATAAATTTTTTATCATTTGCGAAATGTGATAAAAATCATTAATCAAAATTTATTACAAGAAATGTATAGGATACTGGCATTTTATAACACCAGATTTTAATTGTACTTCTTTTTTCCGCTTGTAAAGTTGATTCAATTATAACAAATCGCAGAATAATATAACAAGTGAATTGAGGTGTTACTTCCGATCTCCTTGAAATAAATTTATTCACAATACAAAATTTCTTTTGCAAATTTCTATTCAATAACATCATCCTTCCTTAATAAACGCTTCAATGGACTTTGTTGGAATACTATCTCAGTATTTAGTTAAAACCTACAACAAAATGGCTGATGTCGAGATTTCTTTTTGTAAAAAGCCTATGAGATTGAAGAAGTCTGTCGGAAAAAAAAAACCAACAAAGGAACTTAATATTTAATATATTTTTATATTATATGTATGTAAATTTTATCTGTAAACATTTACTAACAATTGCTTTCTTGCTCGTATGATCCTTATCTTTACATATTATTCGTAACTTACAAAAATAATATGTATACGGTAGGGAGTATGTGTAAAAGGACTTTAGTCATTGATCGACAAATATTACATTTCGTTTAGGGACAGTTTAATATAATAATTTTCCGTCACCCCCCATTATTTTAAATAAACTAGTCCATACAATATTATTATAGGTCTAGCTACTAAAATATTAATTTAATTACCCAAAAATTTTAAGTTACGTAAATTTATTTTTAATTGTATATATACTTGACGGTAAAAATTATAAAATTTTAAATTCTTTAAAACAAATGAACTGCCTATTGTGAAAAAGAAATTGCAATTAGGTTGTTCAAAAAACATGAAGAAGTATCTAAATATATACTAATAAAGCCATTACATGAAATAATTAATTTATCTTTAAATAAAATTGTTCCAAAAGTACTTAAAGTGCTATTACATGAATAATCACGAATTTATATAATATTTAATAATTCGTTTAAAGTTTTCCTCTCACAAAAAAAAAAAACGTTTATATATTTGAAATGCAATTCATTATTAACAGTACTTATACATAATAATTATAATAAAAGAATGTTTCAAAGCATTTTGCATAGATAAAAGTAATAACCAATTTAAATGATCTAATCGCGTGCAACGCACAAGAACAAATTAATTGTAGCAAGGCCGCTCTATAAATTCATTTATTAAAATGGTATAACAACAGAATTGTTTAGTAAATTATTAGTTTTACATTTTACATTTCTTTAATTTCTCTTCAGTAAAGGGACAAAACCCAGTTATTGGAGATAATTAATTATTCTATAGTACCTGTATTATGGTAATTACATATTTGTCTAATTCTGGGACATTTAATTTCATACATATGAAATTATAAATACATAGTAAAGAAGCCTTTAAATATTTTTTTAATTTACTCCGAAAATGTGATTGTAAAATCTTTAATTCACCGGCATGAATAATGATGAACGTTGTTTAAAATTTTAAATTATAGTTCGGTTTATACAGTTAACAGCTATAATTACGTATGATTACGAACACCAAATGGTAAAGCTATCGAAAAATCCAAATGAAATTTTAATATATATTTATATTATCAATACTTTATTATATAATATATAAACCATAATATATATTAAAAGGTATCAAACTTAACTCATGTTCATGATGTGATTTTGGCACAATACATTACTATAATTCAATGCCACATTAAGTACTCGAAAGTTTTTGATATAAATGTATAAGTATTATACATTTTTGAAATTATGTATAATCTCCTCATAACGTTATTGAATAATATTGTGTATGATAAATTAATTAATTTAAATTAACCAACATAGTTTAAGATGGTATAATTTTCGGCTTACTTTTTTTTAACGAGACTTACCCATTTACCGCTGTCTGCCAATGTCGAGATATTAATTGTATGTATTACGATCTTTATACATTAGTTTACACAAGGAGAAAAAAAAAGTTGCGCATATTTGCGAATTTTCTGATACGGTGCCAAAACACATTTAAATATATTTATATTTATTTTTAAAATAAACTAATAAACATAAATTTTCAAAATTATTATTTTTTATATTAAGCCTTATACTTTCACGTATATGTGTGCAAAATTATGGATCATTCAGTCATGAAATAACTGGGATATGGAGTTTTGAGACGAAACATACGCGATTGTCCCACTGTGTATCGTGCCAGTTCAGTGGGCAGTCTGTAAGCGGATTTCTCCCCTAAAAAAAGAAGAGTCTAGCAATCAGACAATGGTAACCAAGAGACGACTCGATCATTTGAACATCTCCGTGAGGCTGCTGACGTATCTCTGGACCATTTTCCTGGTATATAGCCATAAGAGACTTTGATGCCCATTATTAACGATGGCTGTTTAAATTGCGTACAACCGAATGTGTTCGGGTTCAAAAACACAAGCATTACTTTTATGTTTTCTCGATAGATTCTCGCAGCCGCAAAAATTTGGATGCTATTTCCAAAAATCTAGACTCTTTAATGAAGCCAAAATTTGCAATATTTTTGCCATATTTGAGTAAGCACTACCAGATGTATTATCTTGCTGCTATAGACTCTATAAAGATGCGAGCAAAAAAAGGGTTATGGTGACAACAACTTGGTTAAACAATTCTAGCCAGCCCAGAGCACAGACAAAAAGTACCTTAGTACCTATTCTCTCAGAATTCTATAGGATACACTGTGGAGAGTGCTCGCTGGAGTTTGTAGGCTTTAATTACTCTCCTTTTTTTATTATTCTTTATTGCACAAATAAAAATGTACAAAGGGCGGACTTAACGCTATAACAGCATTTTCTGCCAGCCAATCCAGAATAGTGTAGGAGAGTAGTCAGTAGGGTGTACACAGAAGTTAAAGAAAAATTTAAAATATATATGTACATAGTATGAAATACATAAATATACATATACATAATATACATAAATATCCACAAACATTTACATATACAACTACATAAATATATAACATAAATATATATATATATATATATATATATATATATATATATATATATATATATATATATATATGAATCCAATTATGATAATAGTATTGATGAAAAGATCACATAGTGTTGACAGATAAAATTCATTTACTTGACGCTTGAAGGAATCGCGCGATGGAGCTCTACGAATAGAATCAGGCAAAGTGTTCCAAAGCCGGGCTACAACTAGAAAGAAAGAGTTGGAAACAAAGCCAGATTTATGGGAAGGTATGAAAAGGGTAAGGAATTGAGAGGATCGGGCTTATTATGAGTAGAGGAAAGAAGAGAAAATTTAGAGGATAAGTAAGTGGGAGCATTAGGGTTGGTGAGAATAGAGTAGAGAAGACATAGAAGACGAGTATATCTACGTTTCCGTATAGGAAGCCAGTGTAACTGCTTCCTAATACGAGAAACGTGGTCGAATTTGCGTAAGCTAAATATAAAGCGAATGTCAGTGTTAAGGAGACGATTAAGTTTATGCAGGTATTCTTCCGACAGATCTAGATAACAGGAGTTACCGTAATCAAGAATTGGAACCAAGAGTATTATAATAATTACTATCGCACTTCGAAACGAACGGCGGGCCTCCAACCTTTCGTTATAGACTTCTCGTATCTCGCATCTGAACGAAAAGTGATATACTATTACGTTTCTCATGCGCACAGTAAAGTATTGGAATAGTTTGCACGCTTCAGTGTTAAATAATACTAAGATATCGTCAAGGATATAGTGACAGGGTAGTTACTTAGATAGTGTGTTCACTACTTGCACCTTCTGCATCGGTACCAAACACTGCCAAATCAGAAATTAATATATATAAGACAATTCCTTTTGTATATTAACCTAATACTTTTATTCTCAGTCAAAAATTTAGATGAATTGCTTCATACTGTTTAATTATAATAATTATTTATAGTTAGGTGATGAAGTCAGTGGTGGTCTAGTGGTTAAAAGGCCCGCCTCTCATGCATGAGGGCGCAGGTTCGATCCTGGCCCTGGGAAGTAGCAATGTGATTTTTCCGAGTCATATGTACTTTCTAAGAGTATTTAGACATCACTGATTAATGCATTCACAAAGAGGACTAAAAACAATAAGCCAAAACTATTCACAACTTCATCATCATCATCATCAGCCTATCAGACGCCCACTGCTGAGCAAAGGCCTCTATCTCACATGGAGAAGGTTTCTTATTCACCATTAAAGCTGTGAAATTGCCCGGTAGAAGAAGAAGTGATGAAGTAAAAACAACAATAATTTTAAAAACGAATTAAAAATATCTGAAGAATAATTAGCTTTTTCCATTTAACACTTAAATATTCTTATTGTAAGTCAATATATAAATATGTTCACTAAATTTACTTTGTATTTAATTATAATTTTTATTTTTTTACCTATTGCATTGATGTGAATTGTAATACGACAAATAAAATTAGGATCGGAATTCTGTCCGTTTGAACTTTGGAATTGGATCAGAAAAGTAAGAAACGCTCTCGGTCATAGTTGCTGTTTTATGATAATAATTAAATATCAAATTTAAGAACAATAGAAAGTAAAATCCACGAAAAACCATTACTCAAGCGAATAAACCACATTTAATTCGTCCTTTGTTAACATAATCTTCTATACTAAGTGTAGTATATTTTTCCATAGAATTACAAATATTTAATTTTGTTTAAATAATTCAATTATGATTACCAATTACTTATGTAATTTATTTTTGTCCACAAAGTAATATTGTTACAACTTCATTAAGTTAAAGTGTGTTAAAATGTCTGCTACAATAATAGAATAATAACATTTTCTCTTTACCTTACACTTTTATATACCCGGTCCCTAACGTAGTCGATTCGTTAATAGCCTCTCGGAATTAAGTTCACAAAAATAAAGGTGAATATAGTAATATTAAAAATAGGACTGTAAAAGTAAATACTTGTATAAATTTTGGGAATCTAAAAATGATTCGAAGATAAAGATTCTAAAACAAGATGCAACACGTTTCAAATTAAATTATAAATGCATAAGTATTATTTTCTTTTTTGTACCATTGAATGTCAGTGTCATTAAATATTTTTCATATATGTAATTAAAATAATTTGGATCTAGAAAAGGTCAGTTTGTACTCGAAGAAGAGACAGTGATATCCCTATAAATATAAATTGTCGAAATATCATATCAAAACAAACAGATGGGACCAAACTTTTATCCCATGTTTTCTAATTAGTGTATGAAGAGATTACAAGTATAGATATAAGTTTGAATGATTTTAAGAATACATATTTGTCGTAAGGAATTAAAGATTAAATAAAAATTTCATATTTTTGTTCGTTTCGTATTGGAAACAAGAAAAATAGACAAAGAAAGTTTTTATAAAAATATATAAACTTATGTTTACGGAACATAATAACGTAAAGTAATAAAGAGAGCTATACGTTATCCCATGTTCTGAATAATGTAGGTACGGCTTGAGCCTTAAAAATTGTCGGTTTGGGATTTTCATATTATACACGCAGTTCATTTCATACGTGTGCCTGATTTACTTGGAGTCGAGATAATTTGTATCCCAAAGATTTCTCGATTGATGTTTCGTGATTTTGCTGTCCTTCATAATATTTTTTATTGTACATAAAAAAAATATATATTATTAACAATTTAATCATCACAATTTTACTTAGTAAAATATCCAAATGTTAAAATAGTTGTAATTTACCTAAATGAGGAACAAAGATCACGTATAATTATCATTTATACGGAATACTCACGATATCCTTCTAATAAGAACTAAGCGTGGAGGCTTAAGCTATAATTGAAATGTATTAATCTTGTTATTTATGAAAATCCTATGATATTTTACTTCAATACAACCTATTTATTAGAAATTACTTTTTTGTGTCATATAATTGTAAAATCAGAGGTTATTTTTTACTTACATATATATTATCTTCCCCTTGTTCTGAAATTTATTTCAAGTCAACGTAACCGTAAAGCTTTAAATGCCTAAGCTATGATAATAAATACTTGTAATGAATTTTCAGACAACTTTTCTTCTTTGTGTAAAATTTTATTTAAATAATATTATAATGACAATAATGGTGAAGTTATGAACCATTGCAATGCAGCCACTTTTCAAATTATTTTAGTATTCGAATGCCTAGTGCTCTCATGAAGAGCAAATTTTGAGAAGTTGATATATAGGACACCGTATATTTTCCAGAGCTACATTGCGTTATATGAGTACTTTAGGTATCAGAGGTTCACACGCGATTTACTTATAAGTAAAGATAAAAATGTAAGAGTATCTTAAGATTTACTCCGATGTGTTTAAAATATAAGATGTTTTTATATATAAGTATTTTTATTTATGACATTCATCTTATACAAGTTAAAAATATTTAACAGATATGGCAAAAATTTCCAATCGTAACATTTTATTCTAAAAGATTAATAATAAAAAAAATCACAATAGATAAAAATATACAATTAAGTGTGGTAAAACAAATTGATCAAAATAAATATGAGTTGAAGATTTCATTGAAGTAGATCTTTACAGAAAAAACGAAGCCTCTAGTTCAACAATGTCATATGTTTAGTCATAGGGTAATTCATTAGAAAGTAATAAGTTCCATTGTTACAACGCTTTTTAAAATGTTATAGAAAGTCAGTTCCTTTCAAAGAACCGTATAAGCCTAGATCAAAGCGAAACCGATAGCTACAAATATCTGGATTCCCGCCAATACAAAAATCCGTTCACTAAAATTAATATGAGTTGTACTTGCATGCCTAATTAATTAGTGGTGTTATATTAAAATCGTGTTTTTTTTAAATTTGAAAATCTTTATTTGATTAATAGCTAAAATTTACTATTTTGGAAAATATTAATAATATTCATTTTTTTTTATTGTTATATAGTATATGTATGTTTGCATATTTCATAAAGTTCGATATAAAGGTAGTTGCTCATAATAATAGGCGTAATTATTTTGAAATCACTCTTGTTTAAAGTATTAGTTTCTTGTTTAAAGTATAAGTATTCTTACCTGGTATTTAATTAACATTATAACATAGAAATTGTACTTGTTTGGGAAAATATAATCCATAATATATAAGAATCGTATTCCTGAATTATAATTTACAAAAGAATTGGTAACCAAAACTTTTGAAATTGATTAAAGATTATGATGACGATTTTTAAATTAATTAAGGCTGCAATGCTACTGCATACAGTTGCGGTAACCTGAGCCAGGTTTCCGACTTTTTTTTTTAAGGGGAAAATCATCAAATGACCCCTCTTGGCCTGGGTGGGGCGAGAGGGAGTTTCAAACTCGTACTGACTAAAAACCCCCTGTATCTACTCCTGCTCCGAGCCTGGCCGCGGTACATCATTGCGCTTACACCCGCGACCCGGCCTGGTATCGGCTCTAGGGCCCCATCTGTGGTGGTCTGTTGGCTCTTTGAGCCGCGCGCGGTACGCTACGCGCCGTACGCTCGGGTCTGGTTCTGATCGAGCCGCAAGCTACCCTTGCTTGCCATCCGCAGACCCGCGCTTACGGTGGCTGGAGATCATCTCGGGATTCCCAACGCCTGGAGCGTCCCCTGCGGCCGCTAGGGCGTGAGGAGAATCGTTCCCTTACGCGCTCCACGTCCTCCTTAGCTACGAGTAGCATGACTGCTTCGCAGAAGGAGGATACGGCTTCCCATTTTCTCTCGCACCGCACCTTGGCCTGAACTAAGGCCGGAAGCGAGAGGTCGCCGCCGCCGATGGTTTCCCTGAGAACACGGCGATACTAAGCCCAAGCTGGGCAGTCCGCCATCGTAGGTTTCCGACTTAGAACGGTAACTGTATAATTAGCCTATTACATTGTAGAGAATTAAATTCTCAATCGAGATTTATTCACTATTTTATTTTACAATTATAATCTTTGTTCTCCAATAACGAAATATTTGTTTTGAGACAAAAAACAAGAATTATAAACATAAGTGATCTATAAGTTATATTAATTATTATTATATACTAGAAGACCCGGCGAACTTCGTATCGCTCTATAATCAAAAAATATCTGTTACGTTTTTTTATTTATATTTTTAGAGTTTACCTTTAAGCAATAAATCTCCGTGTTTTGAAGTGCGACAGATTGATCGACATATTAGTTATTTGTCAAATCTAGTGTCAAAAAAACGTTTGTATGGGAAATAGAAATGGGCTGTTTTTAGGGTTTTCCCGGAAATGAATAATTTTTTTTCAGCTTTTATACCTTTCCTGAACCTCCACGAACATTTCAAGACTAAGATAAGATAAATCCGTTCAGCCGTTCTCGAGTTTTAGTGAGACTAAAGAACAGCAATTCATTTTTATATATATATAGACTAGATTTTGTCTACAAATTTGGTACAGAGAGACATTTATAAAGTTAGTTAAAATAAAAGATATGGTAATCAACCGACAGCATCATCACCATCAGTGTTATTTTTTGTTGCTACTTTATATAGACGTTATCTTATTCTTAAGTTTAAACTAAATTACTGTAATTTTGTTTTAGCGAGAGCGAATAACAATCATCCATACATCCATATATCCATAAATCCATATATGTTCACAAAAATTCTAATTTAAATTATCAGTAGGATAAAATGTTATTAACATAATTAGTAACATTGTTTAAAATGGTGTCTTTATTAAATAATTAATAAAACTTTACATTTCAATAGCTGCATTCATTAAAAAGGATATAAATAGGAGATAAATAGCATTGTCTCCAACGAAGGTTTTTAATAATTCCCGGATTAAATTCATTGTTACGGCTCGTAAAGCCACAGGTGCAAATTCGCCAAAACGAACAAGTTGAGACCAATATAAAGCAAAATGTTATTAATTTTTTAATCTTAAATAAATACATTTAATACCTACTACAAAAAAAATATATAACCGATATACTCTCCAAGCTTCTTTAATAATTTTTTTTGTGATGTAAAAAATACCCACTAATAAAATACTAATATAATAAAATTGATAGTAAAGTTCTTTAAGTTGCTTCGCTCAACAACTTCTATCAACGACGAAACAACATGTTTGTTAGCAAGCTGAACGTAAAATTATTTTACAAGCCGAGGAAATTGGATTCTGAAAAATATTTCACAACAAACATCGAATCATTATATGCCTCCGAAAAAATATAAATAAAAAAAATATTATTATAATTTTTTATACAAGACAATCCAAATGGGTCTTCTATCTATGAAACTATAAAATAAGTTCCGAACATACAGAAATTCACTCATTACAAATTCTTATTCAAAAAAAATTTCAGATTTATCAATTGAAAATAAAAATAATATCAACGTACTTATAATACTATATAACAATACCTTAATACAGCATTTAATTCATTATACTATGTGTCAGCTATCGTCCCTAGAACGATTTTCCATGGTTTAAATAAAGATTCATACTCTATTGTTTGATTTCCCTCGAAGCAATAAAGCAAAATGCCGACGCACCTTAATTGCTAAAGATTAATAAAAATTGGAAGAAAAAAAATGACGAACGAAAATAACAATAGTATTTAAGGCTAAATGAAATACTTTATTCTACTCAAAGAGAATTATGATTATATGAAGTGTAAAAAATATATTTTTACACATTCAGTGTAATTAGTTTTTATGTAATCTTATAATTCTGTTTGTGTACTGTAGTGATATTTTCAAAGTGATCATTCAATTTTAGTATTAACTAATCTTTTTCAATAAATAGGACTTCATTTTAAATTTCGTTTACGTTAGTTTGATCATATAATATAAATAAAATAAACTGTTTTAGAAGCACATTACTTTTAACATTATGTTTAGTTAAAATAATTACTGCATTGTTATTAATAGTTGTTTTTGTAAATCTTGAACTTGGAGACACCTTTAAGTTAAATAGAAAATCTTCAAATTATAAATTTCGTTTCAGTACATAAATTCAATACGGAAAATGGTTAGGCATTTGTTAAAATATTTCATATTCGGAATAAGGTTAAAGGATCAATTAACTAATTAATTTACCACTTTTAACTTTAACACTTCCTTCTTCATTAAAGAAATATAACATGTATTTTTTTTACTCCTTTATTCAGTCAAGTATATATTTTTATAAGTATAACCAAAAATAATAACAACAGTTGATAAAGGAGAATACAATGAATTTATATAATTTATTTAGCTTGATCATTTTATCATTTCGAGGGAAAAGAAAAAAATAAAAATATCCTAACGCTCGGTCGAGACGTAGGATAGCAATTTATCCTTATACAAGTATCTAAAAGTTAATCTAAGATGTATTATAACACGTTATTTCGAAATTTAAATATTGATGCCTGGTTTGGATGCTTCAAAATTTTATGTGCTAGGGAAGCGTTTATTTAAATTTTCCATTTAGTTCTCATTAGGTGCAATTTTGGAGAATTTTGTAATTAGCAATATACATTAACTATGTATATGATATTGCTAATAACAAATGTAGTTTTATAAAATAAAGAGTATTTTTTATTCTACTATAATTTTACAATTAATAAATTTTTATGAAATTGTAGTCTAATAGATGAATTCGTTTCCAATTGTTTTTAAACCAACATACATATGATTTGTAAAAAGTGACGCAATACAGTGAAAGTAAAACACATCAAATTAAAACCAAATTGACTGTCGATCAGTTGATAGAACATAATTAAGCACAGCTTCATCCAGCAGAAATATATTTTATTGAAACTATTGTATACCATACTTGATATATCTAACTGTATGCACAAAGGAATATTTAGATTTTGAGGAGATTTTTATAAGAATCGATATAAAATGTTCTTTGTAGTGTATTACTTAAAAAAAATTCATCTTTGAATAAGTTCATATTAATTATGCGTCAAACTTAATGACATACAGGTACGTATGTAGTTATAGTTTCTCAGTACTTAGATAAATAATAATATATATTTTATATACAAATTGTCAACGGTAATTAAGACTTTCACAAACAATTTTGCAGAATAATAGGCACCAAACTCCTACTTCATGGAATAATAACCGCTTCATCAACATGTGTGACAAAATTTTAAAAATGTTTAATTTTAGAAATTTAAATTAACTAGTTAAATATGATACTACATATATTGGTAAACACGATCAAACAAAATTTTTTTTGGAAATTGTATCTCATGCACTTTTTTTTCAATGAAGATCTTGTGTGATGTTCAAATATTATTTTATATTGGAAAAATAATGATATTGATTGTTATTAAAATATTAGAGGGCAATTATTTAGTTTTAATAACTAAGAAATCGTGAAAATATGGCGACAACACTTTATTTTGTTATTCACATTCGCATAAGTGACATGGGGCTACGAATAATATATGACTTGTGTATGAGGCTTATAGCGTAAATTTGATGCTACGTGAGTTTTTGGACGGTAAAATGTAAAAAGGTTTGACCCTTTTGTTGAGGTTCATATTATTGGGAGTGTCTTTTTTTCTTGTTTTAAGTAATCTGTCAGTAGAAACACATGTAGCTTATAACACTTTTCCTCAGTAACATTCCACGTTCGAAGCTGTTTAAACAAGTGTTTTTTTTTTCGTGCAACGTATTTTTAGGCTTTGTATAACGTTTAAAACGCCGCAGTTTTAGAACATTTCAGATGATACAAACTGCTAGAAAGTATTTGAAAATAATAAATAATAAGTAAAAAAATTTAAGAAATTGAAATCACTTTTAAATTATAGATATGATTTTACAACTATATATTTAAAATAAACTTGAAATAAGTATGTTAAGCCCTTTCATAGAATTATTTCTCAAGAGAAAGAAAGATAGAAGAGCTCATAAATTTTCTCTATTAATAAAGTTAATCATTTTAAACTCACAAAATAAATATTTCAGTCAATTTTATTACACTTGAAACGATTGACATGAAATCTATTAAGATATTTTGACAGATGTTTCTTTAAAGGTTACGAGTTTTCCCGTTCCGTCGTAGAACTTTTAGATATCAAATAGACTAGACTGCTAATCAAAACAGGTAATACTATTAATCAAAGTGTATAGTGAATGTAATAAAGTAAAGTACACTTTACTTTTTACTTTAATAATTTGACTTTCGTAAGTACTCCTAAATTATATCTTTTATGAAACTCAAAGATATTTCGAGAAAAATTTTTAGAGTGGTAGAGCCTAGCTGTGGTCAAGTTACTACAGCTCGAACATGGGCTGGCTCGACCGGGGAAGTACCACCCTCTCACAGGAGATCGGCGTGAAGTAGCCTTTAATGGCTGCGTTTCGTCCGGTGAGTGAGAGAGCCGGTTGCCCTTTCCCTATTCCCACCCTTTCCTTTCCCTCCTTTCCCCACCTTTTACTCCCCCTTTTCCCCAATCAATGGCGGCAACACATCTGCAAATCTACTTTGCAGATGTCAATGGGCGACGGTAACTACCTACCATCTAGTAGGCCGTCTGCTCGGTTGCCGCCTTTTCCTATAAAAACGAAAAAAAAAATCTGTAAGCTATTTATATTAATGTCTCTTGTTAAAATGTCGCTACTTGAAATTTCTGGGATAATTTATAAATAATTTTCGTAATAATTTAATGATAATGTCTCAGTTTTTTTTGGTCTTTTTATCAATTCATATTAACTATTTTAACTTTATATACTAACACTTATTATGAATCAATAAAAATATATATTATTGTTAGCACTACCCTTTTGCAATCATTAAAAGTTTGATCTATAACAAATATATTTTCGATTTATTCCAATCAACTGAATCATTCTCTGGGGAAATAAAATACTATATTAATAAACAAAGTTTATCATGTTAAAACATCGGTCTGATTTACCTGTAAACAGGGTTGTCGTCCCTGTACCACACCACAAGGAGCAGGCTGTCATTAAGTATTGGAGGGCGCGAATCGCAAGGTAGGCTCGCCTCTCCTCCCACTACAGATGACACCCTTGTGACGGTTCCAGTGAAAGCAGACAATGGACTGCCTGTGGGAATAAAACAGTTTACTTACTTGGTATTTCACTTTCTTCACTTGTATTTATATAGTAAATTCCTTGATAGAAATCTATTGCTTATAACAGTTTATACTATGAAAAGAAACATTGAATTTCGTCTAACAATTTATTCAAATATAATTTTGTTCGTAAAATTGAAAAGTGCGTTAAACGCAATAAATTAAAGTGTGTAAAAAAATGTCATAACAACGTATTTTCACTCCCAAAATTTTTGCAAGTTTAATCACACGCCAATCATCACATACCCACGCCTTGTTAGGCGCAAGCATACAATTGTTCAAACACTAATGTAGTCAAATATGTATTTTACACTTAAAATACAATGACTTTAACATTGAAGCAATTTTTTTAAAACCTTTTATTTGATTTATAAATTAAAGTGAATATATAATATTCGAATGTTACTTAATATTTGATCTTTGTTGATTCGAAAAATGTAATTCATAGGTGATCACTTATTTTAATCAGAAGATTTTATTAATTGTTAAAATTTCACCCCCATCTAGTATAACTAAACTAGATATAATATATAAGATAGAGTTTTCCATTTTATAATAAATGACTGACGAAAATTTACCACTATTTTAACAACTGACACCCTTATTATACAAAATTGTCGAATGACTTCATGATATTCAGGTTAATTGTCACTGATATTAATCAGTTCAGTTTTACATTAATAGTCCCAAGTATTGTTTTGCAATAATAATTATTATTTTGATTTAATTGGATATAATGACAGATCATTAAGAAAGACATCAAGCCTAATAATTCAAAGTAAACATATGTTAAACTGATACATATAAATTAAATAAAAAACTAAAAATTCTCTCGATAGAATTCTTAAACAGGATAATATTTTGGTAAAAAGGAAAGGGCTCTCTCAGTTATAGGAGGAAAGGTACCATTAAAGACTACTGCACGCTGATCTTCTGTGAGAAGACGGTACTTCCCCGGTCGAGCTAGTCCATGTATGAGCTGTAGTAGATTGATCATAGCCCAGTTTTTCCACCTCAAGATTTATTATTTTTATTATTTAAAAAGAACTAGTGTCCCAAAGTAAGAGCATATTACAGTTCTCTCTTTGTTTCCTAGTCTGTAAACGTCTTTAACAAATGAAGGATTTGGTTGTTTTATATTAATCAATTAAACTCGTTACATCACTAATTTTTAAACATTTTGAATTACATGTTTGTTTTACAGCATGTCATTTATTTCAAACTTGACGTTTCTTTTTATTTTCTTATTAAAATTTGTTTCTTAAATTGTTATTTACTTTTCATGGTCTTTTAACGTATTTTTGATACATTTTTCTTTTATAAACTCTTCTTGGAAAAACATATTTTTCGATTGTTATATTTTTGGACGTCGCTTAAGGTAATAACGGTTTTCATAATAACTTCAGTACACAGTATTTAACTTCTACGACTTAACTAATTGATATGTCCCAAAATTTGTTTTTTCCTTTATCATATGCACTACCTTGCAGGTAATTTTCGTTATATGTATAATGGAGTCAGATGGTAATTAAATGTTTTCAATGGAATTCTTTCTATTGTCTGTTGATCACTTGTAAGTAGAGAAATAATTATATTCAGACAGTAAATATAGCAGTTTAGCTATGTAGAGTTTTACTATGCATAATATTGTATTATAATTGACATTTCAACCATTCAAGAACACGAGCAAGCAAACAATTAATTACCATTATGCTAAATAGTAATATGATAAAGGTATAATTTGTAGCCTGATACTGCTCTAGTTATGAAAGATGAGAAGTGTAGTATTCCAAATTGCATCTTCTTAAATATCGTATTCCCAATTCTTTTCTAATAAAACTATCACGCGCTGAATCAAGTATATGAAAGCATTCTATATTTTTGGCCGTTATATCTGGGGAAGGCTCCGGCTAATAGTTTTTTTTTAATGAAAATCCTGGTCAACCTTACAATTTAGAAGATACATTAAAAATATGCTACAAACGCGAAGAAATGCGTGTAACTATGTTTTTTGTTACATTAAAGCACTATTTGGAAAATACTTGTATTTACTTTTTATTTTTTTATGCTAAAGGGGGCAACCGAGCAGACGGCCTAACTGATGGAGGTAGTACTGTTTCCCATGGACATCCGCAACATAGATTTGCGGATGTGCTGCCCGGATTAGGGAAAAGGTGGGAAAGGGAGGGAAAAGGAAAGGGAGGAAAAAAGGAAAAGGCAACCGGCTCCCTCACTCATCGGACGATGAAACGACTAAAGGCTACTTCACGCCGATTTCTGTGATGGTGGTACTTCCCCGGTCCAGCCAGCCCACGTTCGAGCTCTAGTAACTTGACCACAGCTAGGCACTACCACCTATTTTGGCAAAAAATAAGATTCAACGACTCTTTAAATGCTATTAATACTAATTGATAATCCAAATCATCTATCAAAATCGGTTTAACTGTATTGAATTATTTTATTAACGTACATAACGATATCAGAGGAGCGTTTTAATAAACGGCGCGGGCGTTTTAAAGCACTAGCTGTATATTCCGTTTACAACTATTGTGTTTCTTATATGTACAAGGAAGGCTAACAAAAAATAAAAGTACCGAAATCAAATAGTTTTTTGTAATTGTGAAAATGACTGAAACAAAAGTCAAAATGGAGCACCATATTATAAGCGCTTTTAAATAAAAGCAGCACAACATAGAATATTATCGGGCTTGAGATATTTTTATTAATGTTATTAATTTTTCCATTTAATGACTAGGGTTACGTCTATCTTGCCAGAGTGGCAATATTTGGCGCCACATTAGTGGCGGACCGTAGAGAGCTTGTGCGATGTAAAATCTTAGCCAAGACTGAGGGTTTGTTGTTTCATGGCCTCCATATCCGTCGTCGGCGTCGTCGTCCCATAACATCGGGCATCGTCGTCGTCCCATAACATGGTGCCACTATTAATTATTTGGTTGAAAACAATGAGAGTTGGACTCTCTGTCAGCCGGTCTACCTGTCGAGATGGCGATTCGTCCATACCTCGAATGCTAGATTTTTTTTAATAAATAACGTATTTTTATACAATTTTCCTTGGTATAAACAACGTAGTTTAAATGCAGATAAATTTGAAAAAGTGGATATCTATGTAAGTGGTTACATTATATATGTAGCTAATAAATTTAGTTATTTAAACATAACATTAAATTTTTCACTTGCAAGGATGTACACAAAAAAAATATTGTCGAAATGTCTTGATATGAATGGTATATTATACGATTATGGGTAACATATTGGTGGGAAATTTCTGTTAAGGATTTTGATTTATAAAAATAAAATTCGCAATACAAATAGACACACTGTTTCGGAAGTTTGAGTTTCTTCGCGAAAATCATGGTAATATATGTAAATGTATATGTATATTATGCGAGTTTTGGTCAACAAAGTATGATTGAAAATACAAAACCTTAGTTTTATTTGGCAAAACACAACAGTCGTCTTAACATTGTCTTTTAATCTCTATTTTGACATTTCTCTAGCATTGCTACATTAAACTATTAAGAATACTAAGTGGTAGATTATTAAAATTAAACCCTCTTTTTAAAACTGTTTCCACTGTATGTATTTTAAATCCTTTTACAATTCGACAAAAAACCGATGCAAATTAATAGATTTTCCTTGAATTTGGTGAAATTGTTGATATTTATTAAAAACAAATAGAATTATACATTTAAAATTGTCAATGTGTGTTTTCATATACAGTTAGGTGCACAACTGAGTCAATACCTTACATTTTCATAAACTTACGAGTATAAAACTGGGATTTATTACTAAATGAAAAATATGTTATAATATTTGAAAACTTTATTTATTGTACTGTTAATTAGGAAACTCTGACAAGTTCAAACCTTACTTTAGTATATAATCTTACGTTTAATATTTGGTCCAAAGACCTTTTTCTTTTTTAACTGCTAGTAGCCGATTCCCTAAACTTTTCGCGTGTTTTGCACAGTATTCTAGAGAAATTTTGTACCACTGTGCTTGCACACCTTCCCATAGGATGTTTAAGTTCCATGGTGGTGCTTTGTATTCATTTAAAATCTTGATTTTTAATATGCTCATAAATTCCCTATTGGGTTGATGTCAGGACACTGAGATGGCCATGGAAAGACTTGTAACTTTTGCCTTTTAAGAAAATTTTACACCATTTTTGATGTTTGCTTCGGGGCCATGTTGTATTCGAAAACAATTTAATTTTTAGAGTATGGCATATTTTCAACAGTTTCTATCAGATATGTGTTACGAATCTTGAGAAACATTTTACCAGTAAAATTTCCTTTGATTTTGTAAATTGGCCCCACACCATAATAATAATTGGCCCCACACCATCTTGTCGATTTTCCACTTTTCACTTACTCTTTAGCTGATTCTACTATAGTCTTACGAATTGGTTCATGATTGTTTTGAATAAAAAAAATATTAATTACAACTGTTCCCTGCGCGACGTTATATTTGACTGACTATTAAACTATGGGAAATAGCGTTTCCCTTCAAATTTTGACAAGCTTCAACGTGTTTAATTAACACTGTTTATACTTGTCACACCGTGTATACAATGTCGGTTGTACACGCGGTGCAAAAGTGAATAGTGCAAAAGTGAAAAGTGACATAATAGCATATCCTCAGCGTTTTACAACGTAATTACTGGACAATATATAAGAATTATTAACAAGAGGGGTATGGTAGAGGGGTATAAAATAAAACTTGTAAAACGTTTTTTTCGGTTATTAGTAAATTTAAGATGTTTAAATAATGTTCATACATTAACTTAGTTCTGCACCTAACTGTATATGCGTCCATATCTATGTGCGGGTTTGAGTGTGCCTTTAGGTACAATGTCTATTCATCTCTTTATGAATGGAATGATGTAAAACCCTCTTTAAATGTCTGGGAAAATTTTAATAAAAAGAATCGGTTAAAAA
The DNA here is from genome assembly GCA_916720795.1 of Danaus chrysippus. NCBI lineage: Eukaryota > Metazoa > Arthropoda > Insecta > Lepidoptera > Nymphalidae > Danaus > Danaus chrysippus. Next base: position 15,936,894 of record CAKASE010000049.1, on the reverse strand, counting down.
TAAACGTTTATGGAAATTTCAGGTATATTTTGAGCTTATGATAAATAGAAAAATTATGACTTTAACTTCTAAATAACCTGAATGAAATACTGCATCGGAATGGTCGGTCATTAAAAAAAATACTATTATATAAAGTTTTCTACATCGGTAATACAGAACCGTGTATCTTTGAAACCGTGTTTGAAATCATCAATAATAATATATTTTTTTAGAGAATTTCACCGATATTTGCAGAATTAAATAAATTTTTGGTGATAAAATTCGCTAGTTACATATTTTAAACTTTTCGATGTTTGAAATTGGACAAATATAACACTCTATAATAAATGTATAGGTTATGAAAACAATAATAAATACGATTTTGCAATTTATATATTTCAGCAATTAAAATACCAGCGTACACCAGTCAGTTGACAAGAATGCGAATTTTAATATACGCTTACAGATAAAAAAATATTATATTCTTCGGCCTCTTACTGGGTCATATGAGACATTAATATCTATCATATCCGTAATATTCATATTGTTTCTTAGTAACAATTATTATAATGAATTATTAACATTTTAAATTACAATTTTCAAAACTAATATAATACCGCTGGCGATGTTAATGAATTTAAGTTATATATATATGTATTTAAGTCCTACGAAGCTTTTTATAGCCACTATATTATTTTTTCTTACTTAACTCACTTGTTGAAATCACCGGCTTATAGTCTATTTCGATTCACCGAAGTTTTATTGACATCAATATAATGTACTCAGATATGACTCGATTTGTATTATTTGGTTATATAATAGCTGATTCAATTGATATCTTATTATCATGTAATTAAGGAAAATTTCCTTCGTTGTATTAAGATTAAACGTTTTTTAAAATAAACTTAAATATTATTATATTTATCTTACATTATAAGAGTACTGTTCATAAAGTATTTTTTTTAACGGTAATATATGTTAAATTGAAAAAAAATTTGCTATATCGTCATAATTAAATTATCATTTATTACATATTATATATAAAATAATATTTTAGAGTATGAAATATATTGAGCATTTATAATATTCCTTTTTAAATTTACTGTCATATAATTTAAAACCTGCTTAGTATTCGTAGCAGAATCATTGTTTATAAAAACCGTTGACGTAGGCTTTGCAATGTGGATAAGGCTTACGTTCGCATTGTCGTAATCTCTGCGATATGAGGACTGACGGACAGCGAGTAGATAAAAAAATTGTACCTAATTTACTTTTTATTTTTATAAACATATACTTTAGCTCAGTAATCATCAATATCAATACTGCGATCAAATATTTTGGTGATTGTTGTCAATTTTTTTTAACTAAATTAAAATATTTGAATTTCTTTTTTTATTAAGTTACATAAACTTTTATTGTAATATTAATATTAAGTATATAAAAAAAAAATTAATTTTATTAAATTTTTAATTTCTTTACGATTATATCAATTAAAGATGTATTTTTTTACAAAGCTTTTTTTATTTATAAAATATATCTGCATAACCACAAAAAGCACGTAATATAAAAAAAATACTTAATGACCAATAAATGTTTTATTTTAATATATTTGTAAAATTATGTATACAACAAATTTCTTCATTCAGTAGATTAATTAAGGTCTTAGCAGTCCCATTACAGACTTATACAATTGGGTAAAACTTTTAAAAGGGCCGTCATGAATACAATTATCAAGCTGAATAATTTAATATAACATAAAAATGCAAATATCTTTTAGTACAGAGTCAAAAACATTTTTGAGGAGAAATGACAGCAATATCTCTACACGCCTACAATTCATAACATATTGTTTTAGGAAAGCTCTTATGGTGTATTAAAAATTATACAATATAAAGAGAACGTTTTGCAATTCCAATTCTACATTTTGTAGACCTTCTTCCATTAAGCAATATCATCAAAAATATTTAAAGAAAAATATTTAAAATAATGAACTCTGTAAGTTTTTTTTATAAATATAAACAAAGTATTACTACCTCAAATTCAGATAAACTTTGATTCTTGTAAATTGACTGTACACGAAATATTATTAGTATGGGTCCATTACGTGTATAACTTTAACCTATAAACGTATGTTTGTTTTAAATGTAACCCTAAAATATATTATTTGATACTATATATAGAAAAAGATTCCTTTTACAATTTAGTTTCATGATTATTAGCAAAATAATAACAGAGGAAGACGATCGGACGTTGAATATATTTGTTAGGATTATAACATGAAACTTGACGAGCGTTAGCTGCTTCAAGCTTTAATTTATATAGCCACTATATTTATAAAACAAAATCTAACAGTATAAATATATGTATTTAAAAAAAAAACTAAGAAAACGTATGATTATTTTCAGGTATGGGAGCAATCTCTATAAAAAATTACGATATTCTGTTTTATACCATTTTATACAATTTTTTTTTTGTTTTTATAATAAAAATATCACAGCGAAGTTGAGAACAGCAAACAGTTGAAAGTATAGTAATAATAACAACTACTTCTACATATATCATAAGATGTGATTGTCAAAGTACATAAATAGGTGCTTGTGCAACGCCCTCGTTATGATGGTAATATTTAGGAAGTTAATACAAGAAGGAGATGCAAAGGCAAAAAATTATTAAAAATCTGGTCAGAATGAAACATATGCTGAATAATTAATTACTACATTAAACACAACTTATATATTTTTTTTAATCTGACTTGAATTATCACCAAAGAATGCAATCGAAGGCGATATAAATTAGTTTAGAAATGACTTCGCTACTTTGTTATAAAATGTTAACAGCGCACTTTGTCACATACAAAACATTTCCTGAAGGTACGGCGGCAGTATTATAATATAAGGTTAGCATAAATTTATAGCCAGTTTAAAAAACGTACCAAGTCGTGGTAAAAGCGATGGTTCGTGTTTTGGTAACAGCAACCTACAATTTACGGGGTAAATGAATTATGGCTTATGGGTTAATATTGAAATATTTTTTTTGGGTTTGTAATATTTTAAATTTTTTAATTTAGTTGTTAAATAACGTGCATTTGTGTGATGACTTAAAATTAATTATTAATAATAAGTATATGTGATGTATAAAGAAATGATTTATTCAAATGTCTTTTTCATAATATTAACATTAATATTTAACGTATTATTTGTATGTTTCATCGCGTGACAATAGCAAGTAATTACCGAGATATAAAAAGTGCTCTCAACACTCCGAGTAGGTCGTAATTGGATTAGTACATGCAAAAGTGTAATCTATGAATAAAAAATTTGCAAATACTTTGTCTCAAAGATGAAAATGAAACTAATTAAATATTAAAAGCGATTTTAATAACGAATAGCTTTTAAAGTTATAATTCGTTTAGAGCAATAATTTTCATTAAAAAAAATTGTAATGAAAAAAAGGAAGAATGAACTTAAAGCCTTCTTAAATTAAGTCTGTGTAAACCTCAAAGGGCAATGGAGAGGGCTATGCTCGGAGTTTCACTGCGTGATCAAATCAGGAATGAGGAGATCCGCAGAAGAACGGGAGTCACCGACATAGCCCGAAGAATTGCAGTACTTAAGTGGCAGTGGGCAGGGCACATCGCTCGCAGAACCGATGCCCGATGGAGCCAACGGGTTCTTGAGTGGCGACCACGAGCCGGAAGACGCAGTGTGGGTAGGCCCCCAACAAGGTGGTCCGACGACCTGGTGAAGGTCGCGGGAATCCGCTGGATGCGGGTGGCACAAGACCGGTCGTCGTGGAGATCCTTGGGGGAGGCCTATGTCCTGCAGTGGACGTCTATTGGCTGATGATGATGATGATGAAACCTCAAAGTTGTTCTCAGCCACTATGGCCACTGAATCAGAACTGCACTTCATCATTCCACTTGTGTAGTTTTAAGGTCGGGATCGGAATAAAAAGTAGTTAATGTCTTTTCCCATGGTTTCATTTATCTCTATTCCAAAATTCATCAAAATTGGCTCAGCGGCTTAGGCAAGAAAAAGTAACAGACAGATGGACAGAGTTACTTTTTCATTTATATTATTCCTAGGGATACCATTCTAAGATCTTAATTGAAATTAAGTGATTGGACGACTTCAATGATAATTTTGTTCACAATGAAAATCTAGATATTAAAATAAACTTTATTATGTTGATAAAACTCTTTGGAAAATTTTTCCATTTAAGTTACCAATTTTAAGATTCTTATACTCGTGATAACCTCTTAACAAAATGGGATGGAATAAAAAGTATTTTACTTCTACATTAGATATCATGAGGCTTAATTTAGATAAGGATTAATATAACGATACACTTTTAATGTAGTTTCTTTCTTTAGACAAATTTATATTATTTTTTAAAACAAAATCCTGTCACGACTAAATTACGATAGTTATATAAATATACTTAACTATGAAATGTTTTGGTTGTATTGCCAAAGGTTTTTGATGAGCACGAATTACATAAAAAACGTTAATTTATTTAAGTATGATAAATTGACACTCAGTAATGAAGTTCATACAAATTTCTCGGTCAATAAGAAACAAAGTTGATTTATTAAGGTATGTATGTATGTATTCTTTGACACTCAGGAATTAAGTTTTTGTTTCTCTAAGGTATCAAACTTAAACCAAAGAATTATGCCCATTGATCGGATTGCTAAGCGGTTCTTAAGAATTGTATAAATTCAATTTCATAATTTTACCAATATCATACATTATACAAGCTTACATCGTGTAGGTCGTACTGACTGAATGTATGTTAAATTATAAAATTTATTTTAAATAAAATTAGTTTAAAGTAACTTTTAGTTTTCCTTCGACATTCAGTCTGTAGCTGACGTAACTCACGCATAAACATCTTTCAGATTATGAACCTTGCGTAACAAACTAGCAATTTTCTTAAGGATCTCTAACGTGTTTTGAAATTAAAATATAGCTTATAGCCTTCCTCAATAAATAGACTATCAAACATTTTAAGGATTTGTTAAATCAGAACAGCATTTCTTGAGATTTCCGTTTAAAAACAAACAAATTTTTTAGCTTTATAATAATAGTATTATTTATACTCATGTAAAAAGTTCCACAATTTGTTAATGTATATAAATAACTTATTTATTTTATATAAAAATATTTGTTTTAGATGATGCTTTTCTTGTCGCCTTAATCTCTGGATGTATGACTTATAAAATAAACAAGATAAAAAAAACTCCTTTTCTTTTTTTCTTATATAATGACAAAAATAATATAACCTGACACTGTGACATCATCAAATTGTTGACAATGAAGCAATAAGAAATGATATCATAAATTTACAAGACAAAATCATATATTTAGAATTTCAACATGGAGAGTGCTTTTTTAATAATATTTTTGTGACTCGTTCGTTTTATTTGCAAAACTAAGCTGAGAGTTGTTGCTCTTAGCTCTTAAGCTCTTCAAGTTTATCGATACCTCCCACGTAAGTTGTTGTATGCCACAAAAATGCTATTTTGCTTTTTTTATGAAAAATATCCTATTATTGATCATTACATCCATTCAAATTAAAAAAACAACGAAAACACTATTTTTAAAGGATTTGTCAGACGCATAATGTTGTAATTTTCAAACGCGAATGGATTACACTGTTGTATATGCCTATGCAATTATTTACGTGGGGCGCGAGGTGGGTAAAATCACGGGCTCACGCCGCGTATAAGTTACATACAACAGAGTAAGACTTATGTTTTTCAACGTATACAGTTGTAACTATCATAATATACCACAAGTGATGCTACCTGGGCGATGCCGTATAATGTTGTAAGTATCAGATACAACACCTTTTTTAGCTTCTACTTGGACTAAAATGTCGTATGAACAATATCTCCGCAAATAGGCATATTAATTAAAATATCTTTTAACGTAGTTGAGAAGACTATTATGTTAAATTTAAATACGAAATTTAAAAAAATTGCATCAATAAATGCAGATTTTGGTTTAATTAATTTGAATCTTTGAAACGCTTCACGGTAAAATTACAGATTTGGAGATACAACAACTTACGTGGGAGGTATCGTTATAGTTTTCTAATAAAATATTTTAAATTAAATAGTAAGGTATTGAATGATAAGTCATATAAGTGCTCAAATAAATAAATAAATGGTATTACAGTTTTAAAATTCGTCAGCGTTTTAATTATGACTAAAGATTAATCAAGTAAAAAAAGTGTAGAAGTGTAGTCTTACATTATTCCGGAAAAGAGTTGATACTCCTGCACTGCTCGGCCGGTAATAACCACATTGACTAGAGCAAGGAAATGGCTTTCAAATGCATACAGCCTCGTCATAATTAGTCTATGTTACATATATATGTCTATCTTTCTATGCTGTCTATGTATTTGAAAGCTATGACTCACATGAAAGCTCTGGAAGATAAATATAGTTAATTTTTGCGTGAAAGATAATCAATAAAGAAGGTAGCATTGCAAAGAATTAAAAATATGATTCAAAATCACATAATATTACTAGGTAGGTATTACACTTTACTTAAAAATAATCACAGTTTTAAATAACTATAAAAAAATTAAAACATTTTAAATGAAGACTATTTCATTGATATAAAAAGTTTCCTATGAAATTTAATCCCCAAATTCGAGTTTATTCTCTTTGACAATATTGGTATAAGTTTTAGTCAAGAAATACACTTTAGCAAAGTCAGATACTTTGCAAGTTAAGACTAAAAGATCAGTTACTTGCAAATGTGATTGCAACTTTAAAACATTAAAATTCTGCAACGAACAATTCTCGTAAGACTTTTCTTTGAGTTGAAAGAAGCAGATGCCAAAATTTTTAATTAAATTAGTCGAACTAAAGTTTCGTATAAAGATATATGTTTTAAAAATGTAAAATACCTTGTCACAATACAGGAAATAAATACAAAATCATAAGCATTATTATTTAAGTGGTTTATGTTGTACTATCTGAAAACTGCATGTCAGAAGCACGTTTAGTGTAGTCCATCTGGAAGTGTACTTAATTTTAATGTAGCTATCTTGCTAATAGAGAACATTAATATGCTTTAAGCAAACATGACCTAAACGAGATATAAACTGGGCGACACATTTATGCTTTTGTTCTTGACCCCCTGTATAGAATACCTGCGTGGTTTCTGTACATATACTGTTGGTTTATTCATAAATAAGTTTTTACTTGTTTTGCAATCGTAATTATGTTATATATTTTCATCATGCCTCAATAACACTGAATTATATTTAATTTAATTTTAAATAGTTTAAGTTTTTTATAAATTTAATACTAAATTAACTTTTTCCTTATTACTTCTACAATCTTTGCCACATGTTCAACTCTAAGTACAGAATAAAGGGGAAGTACATAATATTAATGGTGAGTTAGATTGTTTTTTATGCGACGTGACAGCAAATCTAAAAAAAATATTACAAAAATAGCTGTGTGGAGAAAATGAAATGTCACAATTTATTTTAGACAAGGTATTTTTTAACAAATAGAAATATTTGGTATATTAAATAAAAGGTTAACTTTTTCTTTGACAAAGGTATTAAAGTTTTATTTTGAATTAAGCAGCAAAGCGCTATTGCATACTGTATGACTTCAATATATTTCATATAAAAAAATGTATAAATCTGATACGTAATTATATTCTTCAACATCCTATCGTCAGTAAAAAATAACAAGGGTAAATACACATCATGAATAAACCAAATTTCAATAAAAGTATAAAACCATCTTCAGAATGTTGATAATGAGATACTCTTGGTCTTTAACAAGGCGAGGTGGAGCTTTAATGATAATTGTGGGAATCGATCTAAAAGAAACAGTTGTAAATATTACAAAGGTGCTTAAAATGAAAGACTGCGTATATCGTATGACAACATCAATTCAAAAACTTGATACAACGTACTCCAAATTGGTACGGCAACAATTAAAATGTCAGTGATTTTTATATTAAAAACAAGATTTGTGTATATATAAGTTTATTTTTTTATACGTCACCTGTTTTGAAATATTGTCAATTCAAGGTAGTCTGATTACTTTGAATTATGTCAGCCATTGCCACCGTACGGGTAACAAAGTGACATCAACTTGAAGATGTATTGTAATCTAATTCAAAGCCTAAATCATCGATATATGGTCCCTTGGTCCGAAAATCTGACAAAACTGGAGCCTGAGGCTTGAGTAACTACAATACAATGTTTCGGTATTTCTCATGATTGAATGTAGTTTCTTCGTTATTGCGTTTTCATTGGTCCTAAGTGAAAACTTGGTGACGAATGCGAAACTTACACAATACATCTGCTGATGCCGAAGATGAGTCTTTTAACCTGCTTAATCTACTGCAGTTTGTCACAGGTGATAGCAGGCGCGCAATGAGGGTAAAAAAGTAATAAAAATTGATTGTATTTTAAATTACTGGTTAAAATTTTAATCTCCTTTATTTTTAATGGCTTGCAGACATTATTTAATACTCATTTAATTATGTAATAATACCTTTCTATATTTTGATGTTAGTCCTAATAATTGTTTTGTAAACTAAGTAGCATCGATGTAGCTTACTTTATTTCTTAAAATTTATATAATTACTTAAAGTATGTAGTAAGTTTGTGACTTTAAGTATAATTATCTGTCGATTTTTTTATTTCTGAAAGTTTTTTCATCAGCAGGTTGTATGATAGAAATCGCACTTGGCCACCATAAAACCACCTCTTGTTTACAAATTTCATATCCATTGATTGTTTCATTGACTTATTATTTCTCCTCTCTGCTAAACGATACTGATTATAATAATGTGTGTATACTATGTAAGGTGTTATTTCAAAATCACTCTGAATAACAAAATATCTTTAACCAACGTTTAAATTGTGACTTGTATGTCCATATATTGAAAAATATAAATGCTTTTACGTGGCAACCGAATATACGAAAATAAGACGAACGAGAGCGTTTCTACACTGCGCATAAACTGCTTTCACAGAATGAGATGAATGATTTGTATATAAAAGTTAGAAACAGTACCTATTTCTTACATTTATGTTTCAAGAACAAGTACTCACATACAAAATGAGTATGCAATTTTACTATCGGATATATGTTCCTGATGTCCTTGGACTCAGTTTAAATGATAACTCGATGTTTTTAACTAAACAAATGCACAAATAAGTAATTTTTTTTTAAATTTTGCCTATCTCTGTGTTTGTTGTAGTTAACTCGCGGGTTTATATAATGTTATAGAGATTACTTTAAGACCTTTTAACTAATATCAAAAAAGAAATTATCTATTTCACTATTTGTTTGTACGGTGTCACTCTTACGATAATAATAGGTTAATTTACAAATATGTTTTTTTTAATTATCATCTTGAGGGATTCCCAACGACATCAAGTCAAAGCCTTATAAGGGGTTCTTCAAAACATCGATAAAAACAACATGAGAGTTATGGTTTCTTTCTAAAATTGGCAACATTTGGTACGAATCATTATTCGACCAAAAACGTAAAAATTAATTATTCTATGAAATTTTTTGATTGTTACCAAGGCTCTTTCAAAGCAATATTTTATTTTCACAAAACTTTGAGCAAATTACATTTGACTAACGCGTTTAACAGTAAATTGGACGTAGCATGTATACTTTGCCGTTAATAAACGCTTGGGACTAAATATAGGTAATCAGTTACACTATAATAACACGTTCACCATTCTGACGTAAAGAAACCCATAAACGCATTGACAAATGAAACAAAATTTCTATGTTTTAATTCACAAGCTTAATAATAATTACTTGTAAAATACAAATATAAAATAAATTAGTATCAAAAATTAAAAATATATATTTTTATACTTTAGTTTGTTAATAGCAATGGAAAAGTTATGCTAAATTACTGCTCATTGTAGGAAATACAATAAAATATAACGACTTTGAACATTCAGCTGAGGTAATGGTACATCATTCCTATACCAACAAAACAAGTATTTTTTTTTATTTTGTCCTTTGCTTATTATATTCTTATAACCAATCAATTAAAATTTATTTAGCACTCTTTACGTCAAATTTCTGAACTGTTGGGGTAAAAATTAACATAACCTTGCAAAGAGCATCATACAACTTGGACCTCGTAAGTAGCTTTAGATTTACCTTTTAATGGTATTTATTTACGCCGCGGCAATTTTACGGTACCCAGTAATAGAATTCTTTCCTAGATATATATAAACAATTTTTGGGTGTGCTAAAACAAACTTTGGCATTTGTCGCGGAAATTTAATTAAAACCGTCTTTACTCTGCATTCCACTTTTTGCAAGTTAAAGTTCTTGAATCCACTCGACTAAGTCTCACTAAAAGTTGCATTACACGAGTATGTAGGCAGGTAATGTCTTAATATAATAAATTGTACGGAATATATGTGCTTAATGACAATTTTCTGCGTTAAGAAATTATTACGTAAACTAATTGCAGTTGTAACAGACAATATTCTAGGCAGTGCTAAGTATTTTTTTAATTTATCTATTATAAGAATTTGTTTGTTTTAGCCTACTTTTGTTTGTAATTTAACTTAATGGTAGTTAATTTCAAATAGCTTATTTTAGCGCACAGTTGTAATCATGATCCTTCCAAATACCCCTTCAGTTAATAGATATTTCAGATAAAAAGTCGGGAGAAATGATGAAATATTTGACACATTGTTGTTTAAAATCAGGACGTTTAAAGGATAAGGTTATCGTAAGAACTCGGACTTTTAACAAATATTAAGTCCAAGCAAGAAAAAAAATATATATATATATATATATACTTCGCCTGTTGTAGAAGGAAATTTATATTCTTGTTAAAAATAAATTAACAATAACATCTAATTAAAATTAATCAAAATATAATAATTTTTATGATCCTACTAAATCTTACAGTGTAAGTAGAGGGTACTGTAAATTAAATATCAAGATATAAAACCTTTTACTATTTTAGAAGTTTTGTACGATATGCAAATTTGAAGTTCCACTTACATGTTAAATGCTATTAGCCATAAATCACCTGTATGTTACACCTTTGAGCGCGAACTGTTCTATATAATGCTAAAAGCTGATTTTATCTGAAGCCTGAAATTGTTATACATCTGTCACTCAAACAAGTTTCCATTTAAGGATTAAAATTTTAGTCATTCTCATGATTCTATTATTGCTTACCGTATTTGTTTAATAGTTCATGAACACTAGAGTAATGAATTTCCCAATACAGATCTATATAGTATTATAATATAAAAGTATTAATATTGTAAATAGTAAGCATTCGCTGAGTATTTCAAGCCAATGAAATGGTGTTTGTTCTTAAATCAGAACCAATACCGACATCATGTATTTATTTAAAACAACGGATATAGGAGGTTAGCTTGAAAAACAAAAATGAACAAAAAGTCTTTATACAAAATCACAAAATATTTCAATTATTTTAAACCTTGCGATTATTCCCTGGTTATTTGAATACCGTTGGTATTGTAGTAAATGAAAAGTTTTTAATCAAATCGGATTTTACGTTTTTTTATTATATATCATTTTTATTTATATTTGACTCTAAGTAAACTTAAATTTTTCTTTTAATACACTCGCAACCACACAAACGAGAAGGAACACTCACCACACTAATAAACACACAAAAGAAAATAATGTCATATCGGTTTCTATTAAAATTATTTTGAAATCTTCATAAATGATGATTACATTAGTTTCACAACCAATACTATTATATATTACCCATACTATTATATTATCTTTATGTAATTTCATTGACATTATATCCAAACTTTTGGTGGAGTTGTCTGAGTAAGATTCATGCAAATAAAACACTTCCACATCAAATTTTAAGTTATAGTCTTTTTTGTTTTTCTCCAATTAAAAATAAATTATCAAATGTTATCAAAAGAACATTTAATTACGGGGTATTAATATAGAATTTAAGGTTTATTTTAATACAGGATCTTGGCTTGAAAGTAAGAAGAGCTATTAATTTTTAGTATCTACCTACATAGATAAACTGCATACAGTATGTAGTTAATTGGTTTTCTAGCAAGAAGTTATCTTAAGACTTGACTTGTATACTCTGAGGGAAATTTGATTCTTCACTTGCTACCTTCTTCTTAAACTTATGCATACACTAATTGTATTAAAATTTAAAAATCACAAGTTTGAATCCTACTCGTGTAGAGTAGGATTCAAACTTGTGATTTTGAACCCTTTTGCAAGGAGATGCTCCTGTTTTAGGAACACATTTTATTTCTTCAAAAAGATGTGATGACCTCAAAATAAATTGAAGAGAATAAATACAAAAGATAATTAATTATGAAATGGTAGTGTTTTATTGCATCAAGAATATTGTTTTAGTCACAGATCCGTTGGTAAGAGATTTATTATGAGATAAGATAAGATAAATATACTTTATTGTACACCGAAACAAAACCAAATACAAGAAGCAACACAACAAAATAGAAAACACGGTACAAAAGGCGGTCTTATCGCTAAAAGAGCGATCTCGTCCAGACAACCTTTGGATAGAGGACATTGAATACTCTAAGAAAGGGGTTTGGAGGTGTACACCTTTTAGGTAAATCATATATACACAAACATAACATATCTACATAACATACATACATACGATTAATACATGTTATACATAACATATAATGTATAAACAAAAAATACATATGTTTTATAAATAAATTAAAATACATAAAAAATATACTTATAAATAAAGTATTATTATATTTCATAAAAAAGTACAACGATTTACAATGACAAATAATAGTGTTTTAGAAGCCTCTTAAAAGCAGCAATGGATTTTACACGTCTTATATTTATCGGCAAGGAGTTCCACAAGCGTACTGCTTAGACAGAGAAGGATTTAGTAAAAAAGGAAGAAGTATGGGAAGGAATTTTAAGAGTAAGGTTTTGTTCGGACCGAAGACTGCGGAAATGGTAATCACTAAGGAATTGGAAAGACTGTTTTAGTTAAAAAGGGGCATTGGGGTTGAAAAGTATACAGTAGAGAAGAGAGAGAATGTGTGTATTCCTGCGAATGTGGATCAGGAGACACTCGAGCTTTTTGTGAAAATCGAAAATGAGGTCATACTTGCGAAGCCCAAATATGAACCTGATGCAAAGATTTTGAATTGGTTCAAGTTTGTTCAATTGATCTTCTCTAAGATCAAGATAACAGCAATCTGCATAATCAAGAATTGGTAAAAGGATAGATTGTGTTAACATAATTTTGGTGGGAATCAGTAAAAGGTTACGTAATCTACGTAGGGAACCAACAGCAACAAACATTTTTTGCTTACCTCACTCATTTGTGTATTCCAAGAAAGGGTTTTATCGAATATTATACCCAGATTTTTAATTTTATCACTGTATGGAATTATGGCATTGTCAAATAATATAGGGGATAAAAGAGAAAAATCTATTCGTGAGATTAATATTGGACTGCCACTAATAATAGATTGACACTTAAGTTTTTTTTTTGAGACAGAATGAATTGCTCCAACTTAAGATCTTTTTTAATCCGTAATTTTATGTTAAAACCACACACACACACTCTTGTATTTAACAACATTTGCTTCCCTTTTTTCCCCTTTTCTTTCCATCCTTAATTGTATACTCGAGTGTAACTGTAGAACTGTAAATTGGTGTAATCCTAAATTGGCCTTGTTTATAGCTATATTGTTACTATTCTAAAATTACTGTAACGCTGTTGGATTACCAATAAACGAAAATAAATAAATAAAGTCTGAGTTAATTGTCTGTATTGTCAGTGGTAAATCTATTAACTTAGAGTGACAGTAAATCTGAAAATCGTCGGCGTACAGGTGGTAGAGAGAAGATATATCGTAAGTTATGGAATTAATAAAAATCGAAAATAGCAGAGGTGAAAGCACTCCGCCTTGGGGCACACTGGCATTTAAAATTGACCAATCAAGTCCTCATATATACATATTTCTGCTGTCAAAACATTTAAATGTTTTGCTTTATCTGAATGCATAAATTCTATATATAAATAATAATAATTCATTTTATAATGTTGAATTGTTAAATATTGCTGACTACTGTTGTTTTATTTATTGTTAAATTGAATGAAACTATTCAATATTTGCTGTTAAATTAAACGGTTAAATTTCATTTTTGCTTGAGTCTGTTTCATTTGTTAAAAGCTTGTTGTATAAATTTTAATACCAGTATCTGTGGCGATTCAATTTGACTTGACATCCCCTATTATCTTACAGGAATATCGATTGTGTGAGACAGTTGAACTGTAACGTTCACAAATTAACGCCGTTTTCGAATTTCATGTTATGTAACCGGTATTAAAGTGACCATTTAATTGACCATTTGATTAAAATAATTATAAATAATATTATACTTATATTCCTTCGTATTTCATAAAAGGAATCTCATTTTTAATTATACATATATTACCTGTCTGATATATGACTGTTTAATATTTTTTCTTGTCGGTTTTTTGCGAGCTTCAAATATTGTGATCCCATAATAGATTTCTGATTTAATCCTGATCAAATTGAAATTAAATTTTAAACCACCGGCTTCGATCTCATAATGTGCCTTTACTAAATCTTAATAATATGATTTATAGCCTGACATATGTTTCACTATAGTAGTGGAACTCTAGGTAGTATAACTACTTGCAAAGTAGTCATTTTGAGATTGATTTTTACAAAGCATTATTTTCTTTCTTCCAATCATTAAAATTCCTTCAAGGTTAAAAGTGTTTTCCAACCTTGCCTTTCATTTTGATGTGAAACTTCTCTTACTTCGAATAAATTCACGATATTTACAACAAAATTGGAATATTCTCCACCGCGATTTTAAATACTGAATGGGATATCTTTTTTCTCATTAAAGTCAAGTTCTTTTTATTGATGATCGTAATATTTATTTGGGACCAACATATTTTACAGTGACCCTCACTTTTACGTAAAGGATGGTACTATATATTGATTTGATATAATATATTGAATGGTAATTTCAGTAAAGAGACTTAAAGATATCGTTCTTAATTAAAAGTTTTTTTAAGTAAATTAATAATCTGTTGCCCTACTCAAATGTAAAAGAATTCAAAAATCACCTGATAAGACGTATAATTTCATTACATATTAATATTTATATTTACTTTACCTATATTTTTATTTAAAAATATAGTCTAACCAGGTGACCACTATCGATGACTAGTTTGTAATGTTCGTCACATAAAATCGTTATGTTATTTTAATCTTCATACATGATTTGTTTAATTTGCTTTCCCTTTGGCGACCATTTGAACATATTGCTTTTCTCTAAGGCTACACAGAATAATATTATAAGGTTTATCGACATATTTCATTTTACATACACAATATGTAGTTGTCAAATTATTTTTTAATTTGTTTGAGAACTATAAATGAAAAAACTCAAAATCTAAAAAAATATATTTTGTAAGTCCTTTCAAAAAGGATATATTTCTAAGTATCTATTTTTTTATTTACAAATGGACAGGATGATATCTAAGATAATTTAATACTTACATACTTACTTAGATCGACTTAAATTTTGGATGAACATAAGCAACCCACGCTTTTAACATTTTATCTTCGATTTATTTTTATTGTTGACAATAATATTTTTTCACTTTTATTTGAGTTTGCTGTTAACAATTTTTTTTTTTACTACATTAAATAGTTTTAATTTCTTTTGTTAAGATTTCTATCTGTTCAAATAAACTTAAAATTTATAACAAATTAGTTAGGAATTAAAAATTGTAATGGTTTTTATATAACTTTCTACTGCTTACGTATTTTTTTTTAAGTTTAATAACATTTCATTTAATCATCAACATTTCACTTCATCATCACCATCATCATCATCAGCCTTTCAGAGTCCACTGCTGAGTAAAAGCCTCTTTCTCACATGGACAAAGTTTGAGCATTAATCACCATGCTTACTCAAGACGGGTTGATCAGTGGTGTCTAAATACTCTTACAAAAAAGTAAAATTGAAAGTACATATTACTCGGAAAAAATCACATTGGTACTCGTATTTGCCAGGTTACGAACACGCGCCCTCATGCACGAGAGGTGAGCCTTTAACCACGACTGTACCTTTCATTTAATTGATGTGAAAAATCTTTTTTATGTTTTATATTCATTTATTAAGCATGGGGATGGAAAATGAAACGTTAAACAAGTCGCAATTGACTCGCCTTACTAACAACTATTCTGATGTCATACCTAGATAATAATCACAACAATTACATACCCAATTACTTATATTTGAATTGGTTGATATACTATTCTTGGGATAGGTTATGAAAAAAAGCCAAGTTCTCATTAAACCACAATTATGAATAATATTGTTATATATGATACTAAAAGCTAATAGGTTATAAATTATTATTCAGGATATTTTTAGTATTTATGTTGTTAAGATATTTGCATGACAAGATTTCACTGTTTCTTTATATAAAAAATGCATAAGAAACAATGGTAGAACATTAAAATGAAGTATTTTAGATGTTAAAAATAAGAAGCAACTATTTTTAATATTTTTTAATTAACTATTATTTTAGAAAGTTTATTTGATAACAAAATATTAATACGTTTAAAAAGTTTAGATCTTTTTAAGGATAAATATCACAGTTAATATATTACATTTTCATTCAAATATCTTTAAATTGTTTTAATTAATAAAATAATGGGTTCCTTTGAAATAAATGGTCCATTTGGTTTATAATATACATATTATATAGTCGATACAAAAGAGTTAATTGCATTGTTGACGTACAAAATTAAGATAAAAATTCACCTTTATTAAATTTATTTTGAATCTTTTTATTAATATATATCGGCGCTACCAGCTTTAATAACGGATGCGACTTGAAAATAATTTGAGGCTGTCATCAATTCTTATTAAACCTCATAAATATTTATGATTATTGTTAAAAGTAAAACGAAATCAAAGGAGATTAGAACTATGTTTGAATCTTGTTATAAATATGACGTCTGGATGCACGACGGCAGATTTGAGACTCCAGAATTGATAATTCAGAGTTCAGTGAGTGTGTATCATTGAAGTATGTTATTATGAAGAATCTTTGAAATACAAAACCAATATATCTACTATCGATTATCCAGTTAAGAGTGTTTAAAGGCACTTCGAAAGTTATAAAAAATATTTTTATACGTATATACTTTTGCACAACTTGTATCATATAATTAAATAATGGTTTCTTTGGAAAGTTGTCTCGTATTTTTTTTAACCAAACTTTTGAGAGGTAATATATTTCCTCTCAAAACGCTGCTATAGCAAGAGTTGCCTGTGAAAAAGTTAAATTGATGTGTTAAGAGTAAATGTGTTCACCATGTGACCAAAAGATGTCATCATCAAAAAACGCCATAATAACAAACAAAGAAGGTGTAGTTTGCACTACGGTAATGCGAGACGTCATTTATACAAGTTCGGTCACTCGCCAAAAGCTTTAATAGCTAGAATTCATTGCCACACCAACCCTATTTCCCAGATCTTGAGGGTTGCATAATTTTAACCATCTACAGTGATTTTGTGAAGTATTTAAGTATCTAAATAAATTTTCCATCAGACCCTTTGTTACTAGATATCGGAGGAATTCAATAATTCACATACATGACTGATGTTTAATTGTATAAACAACAGTACCTCGACATTGTAAGATATTGATACCTGTATATCCTAGAATTTGTAGAATTGTAAAAGTTACTTAAATCCTGGTATATTTTATAGAGTATGTACTAAACTTAAGCCGTCCAAACTATTTTTGTGAAAATGGGTTCCAAAACTGTCACACAGGCGAGCTAACAGCCGCTAATTTGAACTCTCCTTTATTATAAAATTCAACCTCATTAACTATTACGCCGCCTAATTATTTTTTACTGAGAAATTTGTTTTTGTGGATTTTATGATGAGTAAAAATTAACAAAATATATCTTTAGACTCCTTTTATCTAATTTCTAGACATTTTGTTATATGTACAATAAATACTCGAAATTAATTATGTAAAACAAATCAACATCATCACGAACTTTAGCAGTGCTTCTATTTGGAAGAAAGCCAAAATATTCGAAGGCGTTTCAAGAACTTTGTACTTCTTATTCTAATAATAGATCGTTGTTAAATATTATATTAAGGAGTTAATAATATAAACGAATTTATTAATTAAAAAAAATATAATAGGTATGAAAAATATCACTCTGTGATATTTTTCCCGTAATGGCTATGACAGTGTCACCGGGAGCGCTTTAGTTGACAGAATGTAGATTCGCCTATACTTATTTTGCTGAAATTTTTAATGAGAAATAATAAATCAATATTAATCTGAACTATATAAAATCTAAGGGGTGTAGGTTTTATTAAATGTATAATAATAAAATAATTAGTTACCTGAAATAAAATCATTCTCTGTGGCAGATGGTGATGTAGATACAATAATCAGGAGAAATTTTAACACAGTCAGTTTATAACACCACACTGAGCGCATTGCGCTTTTTTTCTTTTTCACTTTTACTCTAAACACTCTCGTATTTTTACGAGTAATCTTTGATTCCTGTAACTAGTATGTCCCAATTTCAGAACTCTCCATACCTGAAACAAATATTTCAATTTAACATAAAAAATAAAATTACAGGAAATGTACTATTTTATGGCTGTTAAAACGTTTAATATAATTTCGCGTCTAAATTTAAAATATATTGGTACATAAAAATATTATGTAGATAAACTACAAGTGCAACTATTTTTATTTGTTACTAGAAGACCTGGCGAACTTCGTATCGCCCTATAATCAAGAAATATCTATTACGTTTTTTATTTATATTTTTGGAGTTTACCTGTAAGCCATAAATCTCCGTGTTTTGAAGTGCGACAGAATGATTGACATATTAGTTAGTTGTCAAATCTAATGTCAAAAAAAACGTTTGTATTTGAAATAGAAAAGGGCTGTTTTTAGGGTTTTCCCGGCAATTATTCCAATTTTTCTTACCTTTTAAACCTTCCCTGGACTTCCAGGAGTATTTCAAGACTAAAATTAGCCAAATCGGCTTAGCCGTTCTCGAGTTTTAGCGAGACTAAGGAACAGAAATCCATTTTTATATATAAGAATAGAGAATAGATAATTTACTCATTAATATAGTTGACCACTTTTCCAATAATTTTGCTAAAGAAACAATCATATTGGTTTTAATATCTAAAGAAATTAAATTACTTATTTTATGAGATACTATTCCATAAAACTAAAAATTCAAACAAATGGTGTTATAAAAATAAAACTAAATATTGTACTAAAAACAATAACGTTAAAAGAGGACATAATAGTCCAGGTAACTTAAATTTAATTAGCATGTACATGCATTAGCATTAAATATTGTAGTGTAAGTTGTATTTTAAAGTTCAAATGATAATGGATTTAATATTTCAACAGTTACAAATATTTGCCATTTTATTTTAACAACATCCGTATTTAGTTCTTTACTTTATTTTTTATAGCGATATTCTATTAAATAAATATTTGCAATACTTTCAATTTAGAAAAATAAATACTAAGATATGTATTTTATGGCGCAGGCTCATTTAAACCTTCTGGACGTTAGGTACGCTTGAAATACGCTGAATCTTTGGAAGTTGCAATTGGAGGTCCAAAGCAAACTATTTGCTTCACGATACAGTGACAAAGATACAATTGTCTTTGTCTAAAGCCGATGCCTTATAGCTTCGCGCAAGTCGGAAAAATCCGTCTGCCATTAATTATTTATATGTGTTTTTTTTTTAAATTTAACTTAAGCTTAATAAATTTTTAATATTACTAGCGTGTCGATTGACATATAAATATAAAATATATATCCACACTCTAGTTTAATCTTATCAAAAGATTAAAATATAATATGATAGCAGTTACTCCTGATATTATTAAATAACGTTACAGATAATTAAATAGTAATGATTATTATATTATGGTGTTTTTAAAGCCTATGCCGTAAAATTGAATCATTAATCTTAAATTTATTAAATATAAATTAAATAATCTTTTTAATCATTAATTTTGTTACAATGTCCTGACTGATTCCTACTCACTAAAGTACAAATTAAATTCTGGCAATCTATTATTTTTGAGTCTTAAGTCTTACTAATAAAAATATTCACAGGAATAAAGTCCCTAAGAAGGGCAAAAGAAAATAAATATTAGTGTCTTTCTTTGTAGTAGTGATTACCTTTCTCAACAGAGTAAACTAACTAAAGGTAAGATGAATATAAGAACTTTATTTCATTTTCAATTTCTTATCTATTAAAGAAACGATAAATTATTTTAAAGTCATACTTCTTATTATCATTTAAATTTACACTTATAATACAAATTATAGTCTTCCAAATATAATTCTTGGAAGTATTATAAATAAACTACATAAGTAAAAAAGAACTAACTTTAAGTTCCACAT
The DNA here is from genome assembly GCA_916720795.1 of Danaus chrysippus. Taxonomy (NCBI): domain Eukaryota; kingdom Metazoa; phylum Arthropoda; class Insecta; order Lepidoptera; family Nymphalidae; genus Danaus; species Danaus chrysippus. Next base: position 15,916,383 of record CAKASE010000049.1, on the reverse strand, counting down.
ATAATTTTGTTAGTATCAAAGGTAAAAAAAACAGCAATTTTCTGTTCGGGATAAATAATCATCTTCATTTTAGGCAATAGAATAGATAATTAGATCATCCCGAATTCGATGGCAGAATCACATCGTTTGAAATTTGAATAATTTTGCATTACGTTTCGTAGCGAAAGGAAAATGGGGCTGAAAATAGGTTGATGTTTTTTGAATAACTAGTTTTACCATAATATGAGCCTTTGTAAGAAGGCTTTTTTGAATTGCGTTTACTGCAGTCGACAGTACAGTGGGCCAAAATGCAGCAAAACAATATCACTACCTAGTATAAAATAAAGTCGCTATCCGCCGTCTCTCTGCCCCCGTGTATGCTAGATCTTTAAAACTACGCAACGGATTTTGATGCGTTTTTTTAATAGATAGAATGATTCTTAAGGAAGGTTTATATGTATAATACATGCATAATATAGTAAACACTGATAAATTTAGAGGTTTCTAATCTGATGTCGTAAATAACCCCTTTTTTTCTTGCGCTTTTCTTGCAAACGCTGGCTGGACCCCACGAGATAGACCAAAATAATCTACTACTTATGTACAGTATCGTTCACCTTAAAAAGTTCAACAAATAGGTCTGCGATGGTATATGTCTATCTCTTAGGTAAAACCCACTATAACTTTAAGCTTAGACCTATTTCATTATTAAACTAAGTTATTTCTTTTTCCCAGTTTGTGAACTGCTTTTGACTAAAAAACTATTGAAATACTTAATTAGTTATGTGATTATAATAAACATATATGAATAAGGTGCTACTTTAAGTTTACTTGCATGTTACAGGACATAATAGCTTGAGATGAGAAGTAGGACTGTCTTTTAAAACCTTATTTAAAATAATGTTTCCCCGCATTATTATACCGAACACAATTCACCGAGTATTTCGTGTTAACAACGTTAAAAATACATACATATGATCCCCAAATTCCAAAGCTTAAGCCGTAAACTTTGAAATACGCAATGACCCGGATTCACTGTACCTCCATTTGCTCCTATGACACTTCAATCCTTTTTCATACAGAAACAACTCTTATATCCCTTTTTGGGTCTGGACATTTCTTTAAATGTTAAATTCCGATTGATCGTTTCTAATTATTATTACGAATTAAGAAGTTAATAACAATAGGCAAAATAAAAAAATATATCGCGCATAAATTATTTACATAAATTAATTTTATACATTCTATTCTTCAATTGTTAATGTGGATTTATATAATTACAAAAACTTTTAAATTTTTAAGTTCATATTTACATGTGCCACAAAATGCCTTTTGTTGGATTTAATCTTAAAATTAAAGAACCATGTAATAAAATCAACTTTGGAATAGGACGCATCAATTCTTTTTCAAGGCGTTATAAACACAATTTCTTGAGATTTTGAAGATTTAATACAAAAAGTTAAGTCCGCAAAGTCAACAGTAGGGCTCATAGAGATTAAGGGATGAACTCCTTAACGATGCAAAACTAAAAGCTGTAGTAAAACAAATTACCAACATTGGTCCTGACTCTTTTGTGTTTAGAATATTCTCAAACAGATTTTTTTTTATTTTTGCGTATTAATCATGTACGACACTAATGAAGTTATAGAATATGAATAGGATTTTGACACAAAGGATATCCAGGCCCTAGAAAATTCGTTGAATCCATTTAATATTATTTCTTATTTTGTAACAAATACTATAAATATATATCGATCATAAAATAATTTTCTTATACATCTTACGTCTGTTAAAAATATTTAAACTTTCTTCCTTTACATGATATAATATAAACAAGTCCATATATGAATGTGAAATAAATAAAAATATATTTTATAAGAAGTCAACTTAAGATTACACATTCAATAACACTGAAGAAGCCAACAACAATTATCCATACAAAAATAAAAGCAGCGACCACGTGAACTTGCAGACTTTTCAAATATCAATGTGACTTTATGCTAAAATGTAATTCACTACATACCTTATTCAATTTTTTTTTTTTGGATTCACTTATCTTAGATGTCGATATTTCTCAAATAACAATTATTTTTTTTATTATATATTACCTAAACCGGTAAAAATATAATTTGCAGTAAGTAATCATTAACCTGTGAAATGCAAACGGCATGTTACTTCCTAGCCCTTTTTGTTCACGCGATGAAAGGTTTTATATCTACCCCTCCGTCTAGGGGAGACAGAGGATCTTATGTGGGATTCACGGACCAGAAGGGCCAAGGATGTTACCTACTCAAAACACCAGCGGTCACTCTCTGTTGCCACCAAGTGGATGCATCCGCGACCACAGGGATCACCGAAGCATGCATCCGCGACGATCCGACGATTAAGAGCTAATCCAAATAAAATATTGACATAACTTCTGACATTTTGAATTATTACCATGTCACTAAGTAAACAAATAACAGTCATCCGTGATAATCATAACATGATAGGTCACGCACATGACAGGTTTCTAGAAGCAATCAATTTATATGGAAATTATAGAACGGTGAATAATTATAATTACGAATAATGTCTTTTAGTAATTTGTTGGTGGTAAGAAAGCAGACGTTCAAGTACGCTGACTAAACAGAATTAAATTATTTATTGAAAAAATAGATACATGTACATATGTGTAAGTAAATATGAATAATACATAATAATATGTATAAAATATAGATAAAAGTACAAATTAGATACGAACCTATTGTATACTATTCATTATATAAAACCGCACAAACAAAAGAATTAGGTATCTGTATCATCATTAAACACGGCGTCATTATACATACTTGTATCGTATATTAAACATGAAACAAACAAAGCAGACGTAACGACAGTAACAGTAATGGAAATAGTTTACACGATTTCTACAAAACAACCAATGACGTAAAATAATTAATAAATCTTAAACAAATTTTTTCTTCAGTTTTGTTTTGCCAACTATGAATATAAATTTCTTCCGCAATATAAACGTAATTATTTAGATGTCATTTCGAAATGAGACGCCGTATCTTATACATATATGTAAGTCGTTTTCAGTTCAAAAATATTTATTGAAGAAACTTAGTAACTGATTTTTGACGAAACTAAAAAACAATACGTTGTTTACATCTAAATAAAACGATTTCAAAAAAAATTATTGAAAACTAATCATAACTTACCGCAAACTGGGATAAAGTTTCCTCGTCCATCATCCGCCACATCACATCACTTCGTGACACAAAGCGTAAAATAAAAAATAAAACTTTTATAAACAACCGAAATAATTTAAAACTCACTTCTGAACTTATAAAAATAAAAAAAAGTAATTTTCTCATTCCTTTGTTTTCACAACAACTTTATCACCGTATCCATAAGAGTTCATTTTTTTTGTTTGTTTTAAGGGGAACAAAACATCGCAGATTAAGAAAACGAGCGACTGGCGTGCAACTTGCCTGACTGCGGAGTTTAAACTACCTGAGGGCAGAACTTGACAGATTGTTATAGCGCATGCGTAAAACTGAGTGACTGTTCACTGTTCAGCCTGGCGGACTTATTCACTAGTTAATTAATATATCAACTTTTCTGCCCTTCCGTATTAAACGACGCTCTTAATAAAATATTTGGTTTGGTGTCTTCAAAGTTAAAGTTTTCCAGTTGGCTTTCTGAGTTTTAAGCGCTCTGTAAACTTAACTTTTAGCAGCAAATAAATTAGTCATAAGCTGTTAGCCTTTACAAAAATTTTTATTTCCACTTAAAAGACGTGAATTATGTTCCTTATTACATACATTACTAAGATAGGAGAAAGTAGCAAACTCAAAACAATTTACCAGAATATGAAATAAGAAAAGCTTTGATATTTAAATATGTACATATTTATTAGAAAAAACGTCTGTATATAGGTACGCCATATTCTTTTATCAAACAAAAAAGAATATGGAAAACATCACATACGTAATGCTATTTTTCATAATTCTAAATGTAAAATAAATAAAATTGTTACTATATATGAAATACTTTTAAACCATTTTATTTGCTACCCATTTCTTATTTTTTGTCTTTATTATTTAAAATTACTTATTCTCAATACCGTGAGGCTACAGCAAGGCTTTTGAACTTCGCACGTCCGATCATTTTGGGTTAATGAAATGTAAACAATGTCATTGTTTACCTCCCAAACAGTCAATCCTAATGTAAGTTATATGCGTTAACCTTTACTGAATTCAATAATACAGTATAAATTTATTAAAATAAAATCTATCAAATATATAAACGGTGTAAAGGATAATATAAAAAGTTAAATTTTGAATAAACAAGAGACAAAGTCTCCAATAACACATGTTTTAAGTGACAAATCAATATTATACAACGTATGATATTTAATTCGGCTTAGGCTTAGGTTTTATGCTGGCTAACTAATCCTAGTGGTGTGGTGGCCTAGAGGTTAAAGGCCCGCCTCTCGTGCATGAGGGCGCGAGTTCGTAACCTGGCAAGTATCAATGTGAATTTTTCCAAGTCATATGTACTTTCAATTTTACTACTATGTAAGAATTTCTAGACACGTCGATTTGGTGATTAAAACTCAAACATTCTCCATGTGAGAAAAAAGCCTTTGCTCAGCAGTGGGCTCTGTTAGGCTGATGATTTTTATTTTTAATCTTTCAACATCACTTTTTATTTGTGTCCTTGAACTCTTATATCGATAGCTATAATATAATATAAACAAAAACTATTTTATTTTGTTATTAAAATACGTATTTTTTTTGTCCATAAACTTTAGGTACTTAAGTATTTCAGTGTTAACCTTTAGATAGCTCTTTAAGATGCATAAAAATAGTTTAATTAATTTGTGGTCAAAATTATTTGCGAGATAAAACAAAATGACAAAATTCGAAAGACAAATTATAATGAAATTACTCTCGATTCGGAATAGAATATTAAAACTCTTAAAATAATTTTATTTGTTTGTATGTGAAGTAATTATGGAAATTAATTTAATTTGAACGCGTCAACTGTGATGTAACCAAGTGTTTAACTAAAACACTTTTAGTATATTATTTTATTGAAAATATCGAATAAATATTATTTATTTCAAATTAAATGTTACTTTGACGCCAATAACAATATTTTAGTCTCTTTTTATTATAAATATGTGTCGTAACTTGATGTAATTTTTGGTATGCGTACAAAATAATATATATCATACTATAATACAAACTTATATTAATCAACCTGCTGTTTCAATAACATAATATATATATGGTAATTTTTTTTAAGAATTAGTTCACTCTTCTTAAAGAGGAAACTTTTAAAGTAGCGATTATGGTGTTATTTTCATAATGTCCATCTGTAGCTTTATTTTATTTATTTATTTATTTTTGTTCCAACAAAGTATACAGTAAATTATTAATAATATATGTGTACAAAGGATATCTTATCTCTATCAAGAGATCTCTTCCAGAAATTCTGAATAAAGTGGAGACCATTTGCAATACAAATTTATAGTGTAGGTATAATATCAACAAACTACTTATATTATTATAAAATTGAAGTAGTTATCGTTTTGTCTATGTATTTGTGAACCTTCTCTGTCAAAACGGTTTATTTGCTTAATAAGTAATTTTTAATAAATAATAATATACATTGGTAAACTTCATTTAACATTTAATATTCATTCATATCAGTCAGCTTATAATCAAAATCAAAAAGATAATAATCAAAAAGATTTTTGCCAATTTGAAGAATCACTTCGGAGCTTCAATTAATTTTCTATACATATAAAAAATGTTAAAGCGTGCTTTATAAACGTGCAAGATAAATGAAAAAAATAATGTGGCTTTATGTTTCTCTGTCCTGGGTTTGCAAGCCTAGAATCCTCTGTGCTTTGATGTCTAATGGCCAAACGTTGAATATTGCATATAGAGAAACGGTGATGTTTATAGTCCAAAATGAAACAAAAGGTATATAAGAAGAAAATTGAGCTGTCACAATTCCACACAGACAAAGTGTCAAGAACATCAAGTAACATATAAATAATCCAAGTAACCGAATTACCCTTCTTTATATTTTGTTTTCCAAATTTAACGCTCAAAGTTAGTTGAAAAGTAATTATGTCAAATTGAAAAAAAACACATTAAAATAAATTTAAATTATAATAAAGAAATCAAGAGGAGGAAAATTGTTGTCATTTACTTTTTATACATTCATTGCCTCTACATCGTTCATTATCGAATGCAAATGCAATAGAGTATCCGTAATGCTGTTTACGTAATCAATGGTAAATCTCTTGTCTCCACTTGTTCAAGTCCTATCCACACAGTTTCTTTAAAAAGTTTTCTATCCAATCAATCTTCTATTCTTACGAGTATTAAATTTATATCGAAGTCAGAACAAAATCATTGTTTTATTTTTACAGCACAGACGTCAGAAATCATGACTCATTTACAGTTTTTATGTTCGTAAGTCAAAGAGATGCAGGGTTTTAATTATAGCAAGCAAACCGAACAGTAAGACAACAGATCACTTTAAATCATATTTCAATCAAAAAACTGTCCTGTCCTTGAGAACACAATTGAAAAAACCAGTATACCTTGACGGGAACTTCTGGTATTTTTTAATGTCAATTTCGATAAAGTTCATTAGACAGTCTTCCCTAAGTTCTGTTATAATGATTAATGAACCATTTTATTTGAAGCGAAATTAATATCTAATGACCCTCGTTCTGTTAGGTGCTGGATCATGAAGAGTAGCGGGATAGCAAAACTTCGCTGGCTCCCCGTAGTCAATAGGGGGCGCTGTTGATTCGCTCGCCACTCATGAAAAGCTATCCCGTCAACTATATATAACTCCGTTTAGCGCCCTATATAGCTTCATTCGATCACTGACCACCATGCTGGTCAGTGACCAGATGAAAGTACCCGATGAGGAAATATGGAATGTTTTGGATATATCCGCACTTTCCAGTTCAAGCCCCCACTGGCACAACGAGGCTGGCTGTATTGTTGGGAAACAATGCCATCGCCTTAACTACCATCCCCCACATTCTTCTTCTTCTAAGTCGATACGTTCTTGGCAGAACGGTCGTGGTCATCATGATGTGCGGTGGCAGGCTTCACAACACGTTGCCACTCGTCTCTGATGGTGGCTTTTCTGGAGCTCTCATGGCCAGGAGCGTCCACTGCAGCCCTGACTTGGTCTGTCCAGCGCATGGGTGACCTGCCACGCGGTCTTATACCATCGACTTTACCCTGCACTACAAGTCTCTCTATTGAGGTCACTACACGCCGCGATACACATTTTTAATAATCAGGTACTGAAAACTCTGAAAGGAAGAATATTAAAAAGATAGTGTTAAAACATGGGCATCCGTGTTGTCTATTCTTTTGACACGATTGTATAAACTCAAACACCACCTATGAATTTATTTTCACCTACAAACAGGTGCCATGACACTCAAGCATCATCTAATCGAAATTAAAATAATAATAAATAGAAAGAAATATGTATTTCATATTAATTACGTAAAATTCGTTCAATAATTCATTATTTCTCAAAAAAAGTATAGAAAAAGTTCATATGCTTTAAGATATACGCGGTAGAGCCCAGCCGTGGTCAAGTTACTGCAGCTCGAACGCTGGCTGGCTCGACCGGTTAAGTACCACCCTCTCATAGAAGATCGGAATAAAGTAATCATTAAAACTGTGTCATAGAAATCTTAGGTTTTAAATGAAAGTAATGAAAGCAATTTAGAAAGTCCTATTGTTTAATTTTAATTATTTTATTGATCATAAAATCAGTTTGTTTTATAATAGCAGTGTTCAGATTAAGTATTTGATAAATAAGTAATAAAAGAAATACAGTGTGATAATAATAGATGAAATAATCACTTAATATATTTTTTGATTGAATCAGTTATATAAAAGAACAATTTTACGAAAAACAGACTATAATCTTTACACTTAGTATGCATATATTTTTCAACGAAGTTGTTTAATATAGTAACGTGAAATACAGTAACGCGAATATATTTTTTATTAGTAAAGTTATATATTTAGTTAAGAAAACACCAAAAATGTTGTGTATAGAGTCTAAACAACATTTTAATTTGAGGTCGACACTCTTTATAGGGATCAAAGCAGAAGAATTTAACTCACATAATCTCTTCCCATGATATCACCATACCATACCATCGTAAAAAGTAAATGTTTATTCTTATAAATAAACAGAATTTCACTATAAATGTAGTACTGTTTCAATAAGCCCATATAGATAAGAGAAAAACCATTTATTTAAATGAGGGTTTAAAGAGCAAAGGAAGTGACACTAAAATTTTGAAACACGGCATTAAAGAGATCTGCATATTACCCCGTCGAAACCATAATTCAATAATAAGTTGATATCTTTCCTGCCACTTACCAAATGGTCAAAGTCTTCTTACTTGCTCTGAGGGGATAAAGTTACTCTTATTTACATATATTACCTCTCTCTTTAAAGGAAGTTACAACTTGAACTATGTTCCACTTGGGGATAAAATGTCAAATAGAAATCAAAAGATCTAGAAATTTTCAATATATGTAATATAATTTTCAAAATATATATTAAAATAATGACCACTAAAAACGGTTATACTTAAATGATATGTCATATAAAAATAAAAATACTAACCAACTGTACACGATTTTAAAGTGTTAATAAAGATGGATGTTATTTTACACTCATGGGGCGCAACAGCGCAGAAATTATAAATTTATGTGGAAAGTTTGTTTTATATTCGCTCTGATGTTGATGAGTCTGTGTAGTAATTAAGGTAACGTGGTGGTTAACATGTTATAATAAAGTCTTAATAGTTTTAGAAAACCAAAATGTACCTACAGATTTTTAAGATGACCTAGCTTTTATTAACAGTTTTGATCGAGTGAATTGATTTTACGATCGGCTTAACATAGATTTTGATTTCACATACTTTATACATATTTAAATTCAAAACATTCAGAAAAAAATATCTCCATATTTCACTAAAAACTATCTGACTATGTAGTAAAAGTCATATTAAAATTAATTACACCGAATAATATTATAGATAAGCAATGTGACAAATAGATTCTTATGCCAAGCTATTTTCTAAATAGCATTCCTATACTCTAATTTTATTACATAATTAAAAACGTAGTGTGTCGTTTTTAAGTACCTAATGATTACTTTTTCATTTAAATTCTTATTTTTTGTCTTTGTGTACATTCTTAACTAATTTTTTCCACGGTTGAGGTCTTAGCAAAAGATTTATTTACTCAAAAAAAGAAATGTAAAACGGAAAATCACTGTGGAATAAATATTAATTATTGAGATGTAAACTTATATAAATACATATCGGCGCTATCAGCTTTAATAACGGATGCGACATGAAAATAATTTGAGGCTGTCATCAATTCTTATTAAACATCATTAGTATTTATGATTATTGTTAAAAGTAAAACGAAATCAAAGGAGAATAGAGCTATGTTTGAATCTTGTTATAAATATGACGTCTGGACGCACAACGGCAGACTCCAGAATTGAGAATTCAGATTTCAGTGAGTGGGTATCATTGAAGTATGTGATTATGAAGAACCTTCGAAAAATACAGGAGCATTAAGAACAATTGAAGTTTCATTTTAAAATATCATGGACCGTTCTAGAAGAAGTGACAAATGTGACGTCAGCGAGGCTGGCGTCCCTCTCTTTTAAAACAACGAATTTGTAATTAATCCGATATCAGAAGTGGGATCGCTCTCGTGATCAGTTACCACCTGTCCTAGTGTATTTATAAATCCTGATGCAGCTGAGGAAAATAACCATGTGGAGAACTTGCGTAATGAAGAACGCAAAAAAAATTTTTCTCGTTCAGTTGATGTCAATATTGCAGAACGTGTACAAACGTTTACTATAAACATGTCATAATAATAAAATTACTACGAAGATCATCGTAAATTTTATCATCGTTTGACCCCAGTGGTAGTGTGTGTGTTCGGGAATGGCGTCAACACATCTTTAAAGCTGTAAATACGTACTAAATCAGGAACCATGATTCTCAAATGAAAATGAAATCTTTAAAAAGAGCGAGCTCGAATGTGTGCAGACAATTGGTTACAACATCTACATAAGAAGCACTAACATAACACACATACACACATAACATTTGTTATTATCCTTGACCTAATCTCGTGTCCATGGTGTATTGTCAAGAGAACCATGAGATTCTGTAGGGAAGCCTTGTAGAGCCGTGGGGAGACAAGTATTACAACATAGATCTGGAGAGCGTGGTCTCTGAGATAATCACGAGTTACCCTTGAGCTAACCACGGGTCCTTGATGTATCCGAAAGAGAACTATGAGATTACGTAGGGAAGCCTTGTAGAACCGTGAAAAGACAAGTCTACGCCACAGATGTGGAGAGCGTACCTCTGAGCTAATCATGTGTTACCCTTGAGCTAACCACAGGTCCTTGCTGTATCCTTGACAATACCATGAGACGACGTAGAGAAGCCTTGGGAAGCAATGAGTAAATATTAAGTCACTCAATCTATAAGAGCTTACATGATTTTAATATCAAACAGCTGGCGCCACGGTTTAGTTTAGAATCGTCTATACATACATACATACTCTTTACCGTAATATTTACTACATGTCTGGTTAACACACATCAGTGCCGCTACAAAAACGATGTTGTAATTCAAACGAAAGCATAAATGACTCCGAATTTCTAATCAAAAACACCTATTGCGAGTAAAGCTAAGTTTTGTTCCATTTTTGCTAACCGCGGTCAAAGGTTTGAATCATGTTTTCGATGGGAAAAGGATATCACGCCCAATTAAAATTTAATATCAACTGGTAAAGTTAATCTTAATAAAATGCATGATTTCAGGAGTGCGTTATACAAGAATCAATGGCAAATATCATCTCCGGGAATACAAAACAAATCGTCAACTATTTGCGAGGATTGAGGCCGAGCTCTATTATTCCAATAAATAGTTTTATGTGATTACAGGCATCAGCAATACATCTGACAAATTTAGTATCCTTGCCGATGTTAAGTTAGGCTGGCATCCCTCTCTTTTAAAACAACGAATTTGTAATTAATCCGATATACACGATATTAACCTTTCAATATAGAATTTATTTTATTAGAGATTCATAATAATAGTAGTTTTATTTTTAAAAAAAGTATAATTTGTGCATATTTTCAAACAACATACAGGGGTTTCTCAGAAAAATTATTTTAAACCTCAAAAATTCCATTTAAAATAAAAAAAAATAATAAAAAAAAACACAAAGGCAATTTTAAGACGGATTTTCATAACAATACAAAGAGAAATAACTTATGCAGTTTTAATTACAAAAATGAAAAGTATTTTATATGTACCAAAGTAAACTTGCTGATGGTCCTGTGAGTAATAGCTATTATAATCTACAATTATACGTACCTAGTTATAAACATGTCATATACATTGAAATATCACCCCTTGTATAATCTATACATTATAGTAATATTATACACTAAAAGGTCTTTAAAATAAATTGTCTAAAATAATAACACAAATTGACGCGTACAAAGTCTTAACAACAATGTATAAAGCTGAGGAGATTGTTTGCAAAAATAAACATGATGCCAAATATAACTATTCCACGCGAACGAAGTCTCGGGCACAGCTAGTGAATACCATATATGTACTATATCTGTTATATGCTGCCTAGAAGAGGAGACCTTGCTACAGTTAATTTGAAATAAAGGAGAAAATTATAATTAAAAATATGTGATATTTACTTGTAGGAAGTGTGTTATTAAATAGTTTATTCGCATTCTTATGTGATTCAAATGAAAATACTCTGTATAGATAAAACAAAATGATACAGTAGAATTGGTATGGGATTCGTATCGACATTTCAACTTCATTAGCTTCCCGAAGCATTGGGTGTAATAATAATCTATATTGAAATCGTTGTCAACCCGCATGTATAAACAATTATCCACGCACATAATGCTTTTGACGACCTAAATGTCAACTTTAATATATCATTGATTATTATTATTCAAATTATAAAGAATATATAGTGGAAAAATAAGTTGCGATTGTCTATTGTTTTTTACTACTGTCATGACACTTACTAAATTGTGTGCCAACGTATTTTAATTTAAAACAAGAGTAAACAAGTAATTTTTAGCAAGAATAAAAAATCATTGTGTTGAATTAACTTATGTATAGGGAACTTTGAACCGAATCTTATTTGAGAGTGGAGAAATCCACAATGGGATTATAGAGTAACGTTACATCGATCAACTTTGGGAAAAGGAAATATTAAATGCCATTAAGAAATACCAAAAGATCATTTACACTTACAAAAACGTTTGGTATTAACCAATATAAATATTTAATTTGTCTGCCCTCACTAAAGTAAAAGTCTATAACGACTTTCTTCAAAAATATCGATTAAAGCATAGTATAACATTATTCAGGAACGTTTTCAGTGTTTTCAGCAGTGTAGAATTTACATACAAAAATGTTCGACTAGCAAAAGTGAAAGGATTTGGCAATATTCTTAACAGGAATCGATTGATAAAATGTTAAGATGACATATTAACTTTTACAAAGTAGCGTGGCTTATTTTACTCGTTTCAAATGTAACGATTCGTTGTTAAGGCTTAAAGAAGGCATCTTACTCCATGTTACTTACATGATTAAAGGTGTATGTCACTGAACTTCTCTCAAACGACTGGACCGATTTTGATGAAATTTTTTGTGTGTGTTCAAGGGGATCTGGGAATGGTTAAGATTCACAATTTTGTCCTCTGGACAATGTTATTTAATAAATTTTTAATTTATTAGTAATTGTTGATACAAACGTTTTTTTTTACATTAGATTTGACAACTAACTAATATGTCAATCATTCTGTCGCACTTCAAAACACGGAGATTTATGGCTTTAATAGGTAAACTCCAAAAATATAAATAAAAAAACGTAACAGATATTTCTTTTTATAACAGAGATTATAGGGCAATACTGTAAAGAGTAACTCCTAATAATAATAATCTCATGAAATTTCTAACTAACAGCTTTAACATTTTATATAATCAAGGGTAAATTCTGCAAAAGTATTTTAGGATAGATTTTGTCTTAAAATTGAAAGGTTGCTTTAAGTAATTTTTTCTTTAATCAATCGCAAGTGATGAATATTCATATGTATTTATATACACAATGTAACATTATAACTTTTGATTTGTTTTTATTCGATCTAAAGCGTTAGGAAATTATGAAATTGTAACATTTGAAAATACTCTATATATTTCTATTTAAATATATCTAAATAAGTAAATTAAATTATTTTTTTTAATGTAGCAAAAGTATTTAAAAGTTAATTACAAACATATATTGTGTATACTCATTAAACACAATAAACGCTTAATTAAACATATCCGGGCGGCAGCTTAACTAAATCTTCCCGGTCTTTCAAGCTTAAATAATAAAAAGAAACATTAACAAATACAAAATATTATTTTGCTGATGAGAGATTTTTGTATGATAGATTTTCAAATAAAGGTTTCACATTGTTAATGAAAGTGGTATTTATTTTTAATTTTGCAAATAGTTATAAAAATTTCATTTCACTTATTTTATAAATATTAAATACTACACATATTTTCAAAGTGAATAAGCCAATACAACGCTTTTATTCACCAAATATTCTCTATTTATTTATTCCATACAAGTTTTATTAGCTTTTAAAAATACCTAATATGTCTTTTCTTCTTAAATACAATTATTGAGAACAAATTGACCTTGTCAATTTATTTCTATATCACATAACACACATTGTATACGCACGTATTTAATGACTTAATTACAAAATCTTTTCCTCTATTACTCTTTCATTTAGTAATATTTTATTAAACAACAATTAAAACTTAAAATGAAAATTCATAAAACCAAATTTTTACAGTAACATCGTTCACTTTTCAATCTACTGTCTTTAAAAAGAAACATTATTTAAATATAGTCGTTATATATTTCAACACACTTTTTATATTAACAATAAAAAAAAAATGATTTTCAATAATCGTGCATCAAATTATATTATTTATACTTTAATTGTTTCTGTATAATTTAATATCAATTACTATTAATTCAAAACGATCTTAACTTTCACTTGCTGGTTTAGCTGCTGTTCACATGACAGTTGACATGACATGACACAGTTCAAATTATTTTCTAAAATATATAAAGTTTTACATTCACTTCGTAGTAAGAAATAAAAATTATTATTATTATAATAATTAGTATTCACTTCGTTTAAAAAAAAATAAAAAAAATAAAATTTGTAAACGAAAATTTGCGAAACAGTACGAAATATAACTTTCAAATAAACTAATATTCATTGGCTAAAAGCAGAAAAATATGGTTTTTATTATATTTAAAGTAAATCAAAAATTCCTTTTGAAATTACAAAATCTCTTGAAGAAAATTTTTCCATATTTAATTAGTGTCACTTTTAACGACATTTGGTAATTCATCATATTTTATTTATTATATAACTGTTCTAACATTTCTAATGATTATAAAATAAATACATATACAGGATCAATTAAACGTGCGAACTTGTAAAGAATAAAAATAGAAAATACTTACATATTCGATAAAATTTTCACATCACATACAGGTCATTACAAAACACAACACAGCAAGGTACTAGAAGATAAAGAGCATGTTAAGCTGGAGGTAAAAGTAAGAGCTTAATAAAACCCTGCTTCCAGCAATTACGGTTAATTGTATTGACCTAAGCTCACCCGCTCAATCTAATTCGGTCGTTTGATGCATTCTCTTATGGTTATGATTAAACGAGATGGTCAATTGTGAATAATTCTTACTACAGCTCTAACTATAGACGTAATCAAATTATTTTTCTCTTACTTAAACCTATTTAGTTCTAAATACGGACTTCTACAAAAGTTTTACCATTATATTTTTTTGTAAAAGAATTTTACGAAAATATTTCTTAAACAGTGAAACGTACTTAAATATATGTAAAAGCACATGTTAAACAAACAGTTGGCTGAAGTAGGGAGAGATTTTTTTTAACCGTGACCTGAATAGTCTCCGAGTTAATGTACATATATCGTGTGAGAATCATTCAGAGAAATATAAAAAAAAATTGTCATATTTAATTTTGTTACGAATGACTCATTCAAGTTAAATACATTATTATATATATATATATAACATGTATTTCCTAGATGGATTGATGTTATGAAATTAATTTATTTGTGTTTTTTATTTTTCTTATCAACAAAAGCAAAATTGGTCTACATATAATAGTTGATTCTTGTAGTTTTTAGTAGTACATAGTATTGAACTAATAAAAGATAAAGTATTTAATATTCTTTATTTAAGGTATTTATTTATTTATGATTCACATACAAAGTTGCACAATTTTTATACAACTTAAAACCAAATGCATTACCTATTAAGGTGAATACCACTTGCAAAGATAAAGTTGGAGATGACAAGCTTACAAATAATTAATTGTTAGTAAATTAAGGTTAAAAATGACAAGGTGTTATGTGACGGTATAAAAAGTGGTCGTTTAATTAAAATATAATAATCTTTATACGGTGTAATCAGAGGACGCCTTAGCTTCTGGGTACACTCGTCTATTCTACACGGGTCTGACTCATCAGTTCCGTGTGAAGACAGTTTTTGGTTTTATATTTCTTTTATGTTTTTAGATTATAATATTTCTTATAAGAATTTCATTAGATTTATTGTCACTATATGTTCAACCTTTAAGCAACATAGTCGCAAACCTAGTTGTAACTTACTTTTAATTAAATTAAGTCTAATAATTTTGGTTTCATTGCATCCACCGACCGTCGAAAACTTATTATTGAGGATTAACAATTACATACAAATACAAACAAAATAAATTAATTGCATGACAATTTTGACAATAATTTTTTGTGAAACTTGTTTGACGAGTCTCAAAAAGGGTCTAAAACATCACTGTGCTCATTTAAAATTTTATATAAGCGAGATACAGGTGAATTGCATCCTAAGACAGTTTTGCGGAAAAGTCTTCCTACTGGTATTATTGGTTTACGTGGAAATCTAATGGGAACATTCAATTTCATTTTTGATACCAAAAACGAGTTATCATAGTTGTTGTTAAGTGTTTTATATAGAAATTTTAAGTCCAACAAATCACTCCGATCACTTAGTAAAAGCATTTTGAAAAATTCCAATTTCAATTTTTTATAACAGTTACGTACTTTTTACATTTTTTTAAATAACGAATTAATTCATTACCATCAACAAAAACATTCAAATACATTAAGATACTTCACACAACATTAAAACTAAAACTATGTATATATAATGAAATCTAAGATTTTCGCGAGTACTCATTTAAATGAAACTAATATTTTCGGATTTTACTTCGCGTTTTTTATTTTTGATTACGAACTACATACCCCCGACGTTTCGGCTACTTTTCAGCAACCGTGAACACGGGCAGACGAGTTGTCACATCTAGAGTAGCATTTATAAGTCACTGAAATTAAATATTTATTATTAAATATTTATTATTAATTTATTTTTTGAAAAATGTATCCTCACGTGATTTCTATTCGACCTTTTAATAACACAAGCTGGTGACGGCCGACCACTATGCGTCATTGTGGTCGAATACATTTGACACGACAATTGGTGTTAAGTAATGTATGAGAGGACAGACATATTAATTACTTTACTACAAATGTCTTTACATTCTTGTCTTTGAAAGATAACTAAGAGTCATACATAAGAATACTTAAGAAATAATAAGATAAAAAAAATGTTTTTGCGTTAATAGTACATATGTATAATTTTTGGATTTTATATGTTCATATTTTATGGTAAATTTAATTTATTGTTCTGCAATTTCTGTGATTATGCGTACAATGGTCATATTACGAAACCATCTCAATTTTTGAGATAAAATAAGACATACATATTAGAATAACCAAATATTGAATTATAAAAATATTTAAAAACCACATCCAACAGATGACAATTCAGTAACAAAAAAGTATCATAATTTTTTTAAACCGTCTTTTTAAACGACGACGATGCTGTTTTGTGTGTGCTGCTGTGTACATATCTATGTTTATGTATAAATATGTATATGTTCTGTCCATATATTAGCTGATAACTAATCTTTTCGAATTCTTCATATTAACAAATATATACGTATTCACATATCATAAAAAGTAATTAGGCCATTAATATTATAAAAATCTCGTAACTAACATTTATTATTAGATTTTAGTAAATTATTATGTGATAATTGTTTTATTTTCAGCTGACAGTATGTATTATTTAATCTCTTCTGTAGTATATAAGGTTGTAAAAAAACTACGGGAAACATTTATCAAATACTATCCAAATAAGAAACTACAGTTCGAACACTTACAGGAAGTAAATTCTAATTAGAAAACTTAAGCAATTAGCAGCTTAGCTTCAGCTTTGTTTTACAAGCTTCGTATTCACAAGAGCATAAAATCGAAATCCTTTACGTGATTTAGGTGTATAACAGACACAAAATATTGTCTATTAGTATCTCAATTGTGGAACACTTACTCTCAATTTTGATGCCATAAGATGACCTTCAGACCTCCACCTTCGGAAAAGGGAGATCTTCTTATACAGCCTGTGTCTTTAAATATCTATCCATTGTTTTTTAAAGAGTGTCATACTAAATATCGTAAGAGTCGATTCTCTAAGGTGGACTATAACATTCGGAGCAGACCTATATTTTCGCACTCTATCCCTGTTTCATTAATTGAAAGAAATAGCGCAAACGAAATTCTACCGATAATCCGAGAGTGACGCTTCCCTATCATGTAAAAAAAAAAATACACTACTTATTTTGATCTTTAAATTGTTTTTCTTCTTTTTTGTTTATTATTTAATTAAGACACCATTTTTTATCAGGTTTATTTAGATTAACCATATATTTTTTTAATACTATGATTTACTAAATCTCAGTCTGTCTGCCTACTGTAAATATAGTATAGTAATATTTCGATCATAGAAATTAGGAAGAACTTGATACTTTATGACAAAACTCAATCTTTGATAAAAAAAACGAGTAAATTAATTGGGTCTTTGTTATAATAATAATAAATTTATTTATTTCATACATTACAACCATATAAAAATTTGAAATTACATACAACATTTAAATAATTTTGATATAAAAAGAAACATATCAATTAATATAATACAAACAAATAAATGCGTTCACCCATATTTATGTATGGAGACCGATCCAATGCAACAACATAGGACAATCCCATCTATCGCACAATGCCCTCAGGATGCCATTGGTGCTGGCTTATGCTTTATTTCAAATCAAAATGTAACAATGCATAAGTATTTTTATAATATCTTTATTATTTCACAAAACCCACATCACCATGTATATTAGGTTTCCAAGCGTATTCGTTATTAATTCACAGGGTTTCGGACGCGGTTGCCTTCACATGAATGTTATAACTTAGCTAATTTACTTAGTAACTTTCAGAAATTTAAACAAAAATCAAAAGCAAAGTATTACAATTCTCTAAAATTAATACTTAATATTTAAGCTCAGAATATAAACATCCATTTAGGAAGTGGTAGATCATAGATGTAGTCATGTAACTACAGATCGAACATGGGGTAGCTCGACTGTGGAAGTACCACCTCCTCACAGAAAATCGGCGTGAAGTAGACTTTAATAACTGCGTTTTGTTTGATGAGTGAAAGAACCAGTTGTCCTTTCCCTGTTCCCACCTTTTCCTGTCATTTCCCTATTCCCACCTCTCCCTATTACTTAAAAATCACGATTGACAATGCATCCACAACAGAAATGAGCGCCGATGACTACTGCTCACCAAGTATGCCGTCTGCTCGTTAGCCACCTTTCACATAAAAACACATAGAAACAAATACGCGATATTGCTTTTAAAAAACTGACTAAAGTGGGATTTTGTCGTTTAGTGATTATTTAGCCGTATTCTGGGTATATAATCAATTGTTTTTAATTTTTTTAAGAAAGGCACTAAATGAACACATCTATATATATAAAAGAAAGTCGTGTTAGTGACTTCACTTATAACTCAAGAATGGCTGAACCGATTTAGCTGAAAATTGGCAGGGAGGTAGTTTAGAGCCAGGAAATTGCAATAGGATAATTTTTATCCCGTTCGACAGCATTCCCGTGGGATTTGACATGAAACGTCAGTCACTATAAAACGTGGAATAACGAAACACAATTGACAGCTATGCAATTGACGTATAATGACAGATATGTAATGACGTAATGATGACAATTAGATATTTGTGAGATGTACTATATAAAAATAAGTCCGGTCCGGAACAAACTAATTTCCACGGTTTTGCATTCGTTGGAAAGGTCTTGGGTTCCGTGAGGTATATAACAAAAAATTTCAACAGAAAAGCGGGAAAATCTTTTTTCACAAACAGCGCCATCATACATAACATGTACTACAAATCAATATTTTAAGTAAATGGTGTCGGTGCATGATACATTGGTTGACAGCTACTCATTGTTCTCTGCTCAGTTAATTTCATGTGACAAACCGGTATTGTGTTTGTAGTTTGAACTCTTAAAACCATTTAGTATTTGCGGGATAAATTTAGAAATTGTTTTTCACATGGGCGTTATATTTTGCGTGTTCAAGAGTTTGGAAACCATCCGACTTATTTGTGTTAAAGTTAGACCAAAAAACAAAAACTGGGGTTTACAAAGGACCACTTCAATGAAACGGATAATTTGCGGACACCTATAACGCTTCGATTCGGTATCTACTTTGGATTCACTTTCATTTACTTAGAGAAGTTAAACTAAATAACACTTCATTTTTGTAATCGAAATGAATTCATTACAGTTGTGAAATGAAATAAAAATTTTCCTTTTCAAATATAAAACAAAAAAAAACTTCATCTTTTAATCACCAAACGAAATGTTATATAAAAGCCTTCTGGTGGCAAAACGGAGTTCGCCAGGTTTACTAGTTTTTAATAAAACATTTTTGTGTTTAATATATAATAATATTTTTACTACATAATAAAATATCAATTAAATATCTTATGACCTAAACATTAATAAACTTTTGATAATGAAAAACCTCAACAATCGTCGCCAGCATAGTTATCACCGATCAAAAAAATGTCAAGCCACAAACCTTAAAATTTGAGCCAAGTACATGAAACAAAATTTCGTCGTGTCATGTATTTGCTCATGGATGAAAGTGGGACTTAGAGATAACTGAGTGTTGGCCTTAGTCGACGATTAGGCGGATAGCTACATATGAGAGACTACACTGACTACCCACTGACACTGATAGTTATCAATAGCATGGTCCGGGCTGGACAGTATTTCAGATTTAGTTCCGCTTATAACTCTGGAACACTTTCGTGGAATTGTAATGGAAATTTTCAACCTATGTTTGGGAAAATTCCTAAAAACCTCTAATTCGACGAAATTGTACCTGTTTGGGAAAGATGGGAGTCCGGAAGGCAACCCTGTGGTATATAAGTTAATCGAGTTATTGAATGAGATATGCAATCTCTTCAAGACGATCCACTTTGTCCGTCTGATCCAACACCTGAGTTATCCAGTTCTGTACAACTTATTCGTAAAAAGGTCGTGGGTATTTGTAAAATTCGTGGGTATTCGTATAATTCGTAAAGAGTCAAGGCCGTTACTAGAGCATGTTAGAGGGTTCGGTTTGTTACACCAAAGAAGAGCGTGGGGCTTGTAACCATCAACTTGATAAGCTGTGTGCGTAGAATCGGAGCGAGAGGGGAATAGAGGCAATTCTCTGCCTACGTGGAGGTACGTTGTAAGGGTATCGGAGCTTCTTAAGGGGTTTATAAATTACACCGAAGCGTCACAAACATATGTTCAAAGAATTCGGGGAACTGTTGGAATTCACGGTTCAGTACCGAACGTATGGTATGAAGTCTCACGTATCCTTCAGACTCTACTCACAGGTCTGCGGAAGGCGAAATTTTGATTAGTATCGTTTTATAATATTTATACTTTAATTGATATGTAAGATTTACAATAATAATTTTCAAAGAAGCAGATCTTGTTAGTCCACAATTGTGCCAGTGTGGATTAATAAGTGATCTTGTCCATCTTTTCAATTTAAGTTTATGAAAATCAATAATACATTTATAATAATTAATAATAGAGTTACATATATTGATTTATATTGTGAATAAATAATAAATAAAATAGTTAAAAACTTACGTGATTTAATGTTTAAACACACCCAAAATAAAATTAAAATATTTTTTTACCAACCGCATAAAATTCAGAGATTTTAAATTACATTACATGTTTTGTTAACGTACAAAGAGACTCTGTCAGTAGATAACCGTGTAATAACATACATTTGCAAATTTTAGCCTATTGTTTTTTAAGTATTGGAGCAGTGACGCAATATAATTGTTTTTATATTGAAATACTAACAAAAAAAAATAAACAACAAATAAGTAAGTACGATTTAAGTGTATTTGAAAATTTCTAGTAAAATTATTAGTCATATTAATAAGGCTGAGAATTATACGAATAGAACAAAAATAAAAAAAAAATATTGTAATGACTAATGTGTGTATTCATATTTTTCGAAAATTGTTTTCATATTTTACAATAAATAAATAGTCACTTCTAATATTAAATTAGTGAGTTACAAACAATATGACACTATGTGAAAAAATATTTTTCCATGCGGTTGATTTCGTATAGTAGCACAACTCTCGAATTTGTATAGTTGAATTCAATTGGACTATTGTGGTAATGGTCTACAAATTTTTATATATTATTCTAATATACATTTAATCAGGGCTTAAGACAATCAATTAAATAAATATACTATATTTATAAATAAAATAATTTATATAAGTGCTTATGAAGACAGTCTATGATAAAAAAAAGTGTTTAACACCCTCCTCCCTCCTAACCCAAAAGTTTTATATGAGCATAACTTGAATTTTTGCTCAGTTTATTTTTATAAATTTTATCATGTTATATAAAAAAAAAACGTTTTTCCCTCAAAGAAAAAATTATCACACGGAGGTTGCTATTATTGTTACCTAATGAACATTTATTGTTGTTTGTAAAAACTTTTCAAAAAGTTGTATAAAAATAAAAGGAAATATAATTGTATTATAATACAATAAATGACCTTTAATTTGTAATATAAGCAGTGGGAATCGAAATATTTCGAAAAGATGTCATAGATGATCATTATAGAACTATTAAATATATATAACAAGTACGTAATTACTCTCCTAGCTTTAAACTAAAGAATTTTTCTTAAAGAGATTCATAAAAATATTTGAAGCAAATACAAAACAATTTTAATATGATTTAATTAAAAGATAAATTTTGTCAAGAATTACGATTATTATAGAATGCCGTTATTTACAAAGAATCACAACATCAACTGATTATTATATACGCTAGAGACTTTAAGTTATTAATAAACATTTACTAGTTTCTCTTTTCGTCGAAATTGTGATAAAATTATACAAGTATAATATGAATTTTATTATTATTCTAAAGGAAAAAACAAACGCTCCAGAAGAAAAAATAATTATGCTGTGTCTTCATCGTTACGTGGAAAAAGATCCTCAACACGACACTCAGTTGATTTTTTAAACATAAGTGACATTAAAATGAAACTAATATTTTCGGATTTTTACTTCGCGTTTTATTTTTAAAAACTACAGAGATGTGATCTCGTCTGCCCGTGATCACGGTTGCTGAAAAGTAGCCGAAACGTCGGGAGTATGTAGTTTTTAAAAATAAAACGCGAAGTAAAAATCCGAAAATATTAGTTTCATTTAAATGTGTACTCGCGAAAATCTTAGATCTCATTATAAGTGACATTAATTATTTATTATATTCTGTAGGTGGTAGAGCCTAGCTGTAGTCAGTCACTACAGCTCGAACATGGGCTGGCTCGACCGGGGAAGTACCACCCTCTCACAAAAGATCGGCGTGAAGTAGCCTTTAGTGGTTGCGTTTCGTCCGATGAGTGAGAGAGCCGGTTCCCTTTCCCTATTCCCACCCTTTCCTACCATTTCCTTATTCCTAACCTTTCCCTATCCCTAAAAAAACAAGGTTGGCAACGCATCCGCAACGATGTTGTGGATGTCCATGGGCGACGGTAACCACCTTCCATCATGTGGGCCGTCTGCTCGTTTGCCACCTTTCACATAAAAAAAAAAATATAACATATTTATAACTAATTAAATAGGTATATGTATAATAAAAAGAATTGATGTTCGTGCTTCATACCCATTTTAATAAATATGCTCAAGAGAAATTCCATCACTATAGAATTAAGCTATGAAGGTATTACCGATAACTAAAACAAATGATTTTAAAACTCGGTAATTATTGCTATAATATAGTAATAATAAGAAAAAAATTTTAACAATTATGCTCATCAAAATTTATTGTTGAATTTGAATTAATAAGTATTAATTATTTGGAGTACCTAGTAAGTAAAATTGCATTTTATGAATTATTTTTATAATTAATAATATAAAATTGTTTAGTTTTTTTTGGATATTGGCGATTATAATCTCATTAAGTCAGTAAAGTGTAATAAATAAGTTCACCTTTCAAATTTAATGCAATTATATTATGCACTAGCCATAATATAAATTTATAACACGTCAGTATAGTTCAAAACCAATGAAAATAAATAAATACAACTTATAATATAAATATATGTTCCTCATTTTAAAGTTTCTAATGAACTGTTAATGCTTTAAAAAATTCCAAGAGGTAATTAAGAACCTTAAAAGAATCCTAAATAATACATTCAGTTATGCCTATTATAGAAACTTAGGGTCTTTATTAGTAACAACTGTCTGCAGTGGGATCACCTAGATCCACAACTTTAGCGCCAGTTTTGCAGCAATTAATTTAGTATTCACGAGTTCTTGTAATTTATTTGCCAGCGAGGTTGCATTCTAATCGTAGTTAATTTATCGCGAAGTATATGTGAGTATGTATATTTAGGTAAGTTCATTAAAGCTAGCAGATATTATTTACAAATGATTCAACTAAATGGAACTAATATTTAACAACTTATACTATGCGTAATTTATTTAAAATACATACTCCATAAATGAATACTCACGAAAGTCTTATGTATTATTGCAAATAATTGTTATTTAATAAGATTATTGCGAAATTAAATCAAAACAGTGTTCATTTATCTACATAAGGTGTCTAGTCGATATTTAGAATTTATAAATAGATAGATTTAGTTACGAAACAGGATTTAGGTATAAAAATATTTTTTGCTTGGTAGTTATTTTTGTTCCTATGCGAAAATTTATTTTTAAAGCCTATTTTCTTTCACTTAAAAGTGATTTCATTTTTTGCTTTTTATTATAATTATTATGAAATAGGTATGTAGGATAGACTAACTGTTTCAAGATAGGGAGACATTCCTAATCTCTCCTTAACTCCTTACTATAATAAAGTTTCGAATTCAGGAGTATGAAACTGAGAATAATGAGCGACTAAATCATAAGAAGAAAAAAAACAGCACGATGCTTTAAAAAAACATCCGAAAAACGCAAAGAATGACTTTCTCAAAAGCTCATTTATATAAATAGAATTTATTACCCTTTTTTAAAATTTAACCATGTTGAAAAGTATCTCATAAAATCTGACTTGATGGCCATAAGTCCACCTTGGAGATGCACCTTTTCAGATAAAAATTGAATTTCTTAAATCTGTTCGGGAGTATTTGAGAAATCAGGAAACATACATAACACATAGCTTCGACAAATTGAGAATCTCCTCTGTTTTTGGAGTCAGTTGAAAAATATAACATTATTAAGGATTCAATTGGTTAATTTAATGTTGAATGAATGTAAACACACTAAAAAACTACAGTGATTTTTTTGTTGAAACACCATTATAATCTATCTTATATTTCCTGCTAAAATCCAACATTGAAATATATGAATTGATCCTGAACATGTCTAGTTCATTGTTAGTTACCAAAATAAACAATAGATATTAATGTTTGTTATGAAAAATGTTTGTAGAAATGTTTGCAGAAATATTTCTAATAGCTCCAAACCCAAAACTTGTGAAGTTGAAGTTCACTAAATGAATTAATTGTAGTCAAAACCTAACAATACACTATATAATTTGAATGAAGATAAATTAATTAAAAGCTAAGACCCTTATACGGACCTATTGTTGAGGCCGAAAACTAAATTTTATCTCGGTCCTTGAAATAGTGGCCTTGGCATATCGAGAACAAAGGACCCAATATTATCATGGTAAGCCATGCCAACACATCAAAATCAAAGTTAATTCTCTAAAAGATTTTTGATACTTACAGATTATATGAAACTACATGAGTACTTAGATATTGGTAGAATACTATAAGTGAAACTTAGAATATATCTATGCATGTGCTTGTAGGTATGTGAGTTTGGGTGTATTTTTAATAATAAGTAACAAGAATAAAAGAAATATTAATTAAAATAAATAATAATAATTAACCTGAAACGGTACAGTAGGTATGCAGGTATGGTTTTATAAATAATTTAAGAGGAGTATCATTTGAAACTAAAAAAAGGTCACTTATATGTTGTTCCTTAAGTTAAAGCAATTAATAGTCGAGAGCGCCGACCCGCAATGTTTAACGACTCGCACTAATGCGCAACAATGCATACAAGCATAGAGCGCAGAAGGCCTTCATACGTATTAATGCTTTAACTACGTTCTGAGGTAAGAGTAGAGGTTGCGACACATCAGGTATAAATAATTTGTAACAAGGCCAATGTACTGAAGGCAGACATACATATAATATAAATCTATATAATTGGAAGATATATGTATGAGAGAAATATGGATATATCTTTATGAACTATACAATCCCATACAATGGTTATTATTTTTTTTGTCTGGATGTCGCCGCGTTTGCACTTTCATATTTAAGAAACAGATTCCAGCTTTATAAATGAATGCTTTAAGGCAAATGCACATCCATACTTGTGTTTATTTTTATAAATTAATATAGGGAAACATATCCATAAAATTATAAACATGGTAAACAATGCATGTTTCATTTAAATATTACTTATACGAACTAAATATGGAACGGGTATTTCATGATAAATATTTAAAAGTCAAATTATTTCACATGGATATGTTTGAAAAGTGGGGAAAATATAGAGGCCCTTTCCAGGAGTTGGTTCCCTTTTTCATATAATTAGATTTTTTTCTCAGAATAGAAATCCTACATATTATATTTAATTTAATATTATTTTGATAATAAAACACCATTAAATCGTAATCTATACATATAATAAAATTGAAGAAAAGTGCTGTCTGTACATTGAAAATAAAAAAAAAAAAAATAGCAGGGGTTATTGTTATGTCGATGTCGAACCCAAAAATGTAATTAACTTTCTTTTTGTCTGTTTGTCTGTTTGTCTGTTCACGCTAATCTCAGAAATGGCTGATCCGAGTTGGATGCGGTTTTCATGAATATATTGTGGTATGCTTCAGTTATGCTTTAGTGTTTGTTTCATGTCAATCGGTTCATAAATAAAAAAGTTATGTCAAATTAAAGAATCACGTCGAAGACTATTCTATGCTTATACATACATACATAGGCACCATTAATCTCCGCAACTACATATTTGACGGATTTGGTTGAAATTTTGTACCGACATATTTTAGAGCCTGGCGCAACATAAAGACTACTTTTTACCGCGGGAAAACATCCGTTTCCCATGGGAATCGGTAGTTTATTGTTTTTTATCTACCCAAAATGACTGTGATTATGATCCAAAATAAAAATAAGTATATACATATTTTAAAAAAAACGCTGCTCATAGTCACTATTCCACGCGAACGAAGTCGCGGGCACAGCTGGTCTATTAATAAAATACTAAATTATTTTATCTTGGAATCGTTTTTATCTGTAAAATCTAATCAGTGTCGTAATTAGCGCATAAAGAAAAGAATGATAACATTTATTACCCCCACAAGTAAAATGTATAATCCATTTAACCATGTCTTTCTAAATAATGGCAGTGTAAACTTTTACAAAATATTATAACTTCTCATCAGCATTTAAGGGTATTAATTAAATCAATGGCTGGCTTTAACAGAGCCGTATTCACGTTTTAGAAGCCAGTGTTCCATTTCGTGACATAGGTAAAGGTGACACTAAAAGCTATTAGAACGGAAAATGAATTAACACGAAGTTTGATAGCTCCGTTATGGCACTTATGAGCACCCGCAAATTGATTACAAGAAAGTCGATAGCGTATAAAACATTTAAGTAGTATATTAACTTAAGTTCCAGTTTAACTTTTACTTTAATTTCTATTCTATTTATTCACATAAACTAAAAAAAACAGCTTTATTTGCAAAATCAATTTCTTACCGATGACATAACTGTTTAAAAATCAAAAATGCTTTTGCTCATAAGTTGTCTTTTATAAATAATGATAGTATTATGTCCATAATATGATGTTTTTAAAATTAATAAGCGACACAAAAATCATTGAACCGTTTACCGAACCTGAACGTACTTCCATAATGGAGCCAAATACATCGATGACAGGGTTTATTATATTTATTGGATTGAATAAATTTATAAAATATTGACAGTATAAAGTGCCATAGCAAGGTTTAGTAATATAATTTGTAAAAATTTAGTCATAAATTGTATAAATTCAAAATTTTTACAAATATAATGTGTATGCCAAAATATAAGTTCTTAATATATAAATTTAATAATAGACGCAATAGTTTCTTACAAAAAAAAATGCTTTGTGAAATGTTATTTCATAAAGTAAATAAAGTCAGTGGTGGCCTAGTAGTTAAAGGGCCCGCCTCTCGTTGCCGAGGGCGCGGGTTCGATCCTGGCCGGGGCAAGTACCAATGTGATTTTTCCGAATCATATGTACTTTCTAAGAGTATTTAGACATCACTGATTAATGTTGATTCCCAAAAGAGGGTTGATGTCAGGCAGGCGGCCGGTCGTAAAAACAATTAGCCAAAAACTTTAGTTTTATTTAAATATAGAACTATGATAATGACTAACCCAAAATTCTATCATTCGAATGTAGGTTAGTTTGCACACAGACCTTAGAATGCACGGAAATGAAATCATTGAGTAACAAAGATTTTGTAAAAGTTATGTAATAATATTTTTTATGCTATAAGTACCCATTAAATCATTTGGCTCTATCATTTCTGAGACTTTTCATTCGATTCTAGGAAACTGTTTTGGAATAAAATGTTTAATATGTTACTTTACTGCTTTGGAACTAACGAAGATACCTAAGAGTGAACTGTATTTTCTTTTGTAAGAACTCTCAATTTACTTGACTTTCCAAGAGTAACTTTTCAAACGGAGCTTTGAAAAGTTACTCTTATATACTAATAAACAATAATAATATATAAAATAATCAAAACTATAGGTCCACTGGATAATTTATTAATTTTAGAATAATTACTAACTTTATGCCCTTTTGATTGACAATCCATTAACTAAATATTGTACTTAAAAAATTGTTGTTGATAACTACTGCGAATGTTTTTTAGCTTTTCCGTCATAAATATAAATGTCTAGAAAAATTACTGTAATATGTAGGAAATTCACATATTGGTTGTTGTATTATACAAAGAGGGAGGATGTATATCCCTTATGAGATACCATTAAAATTCTGACAAAATTCGGAGATGTGGTGATATTTCCTTAAACAAACTAAGGACAATCCAGCCACGTTTTTTAATTTTATGAAGATACCAAGAAAAATAAGAGTTTGTATATAAGATAAAGCCATAGTTTTATTGAACTATGTACTCCTGAAAATAATTTTAATAATAACATAAATATCTTTGATCGAAAGAAATTTCCGTTGCCGTAAAAATTTTAAATATATTTTTAGAATAATATGTAAAACAGAAGCAAATCCAGATCTTTTACTGAAATGGCATAAGATAAGCGTATTTTATATATTATGTCGAAAAAGATAAAGTATTTCTTTATCAGTCCTTGCCAATAACTTATCCATAACATTATCCTGACATTTGCTTTTATTTGTTCTGAGTTTAACATTGCTATACTGAGTATTAAAGGCATCATTTGGCACATCGATGAGTTTTTTTGGTTTACTGATATTATTATCACTTAGGTTTATTCCTACTTATTACTATACAGGGTGACTGGTGAATTACTATCGATACTTGAGGACGTGATATTTGACGATCATATATGACAAAATAAAAATTAATATAACATAAATATTAATAAACTTCTAAGTAAAGTTAACCAAAAGTTATGTAATTAATTACGCATCGTGTGAATACCCTACAGATTAGGTATACACACACACTCACACATACGCGTGCGGCGGCGTTGTGTTGTATCAGCACGCCGCCGCACGCCTCCACACTTGGAACACTTGGAACATGTCAACACTATTTATTTATACGGAAATTTTGTCAAAAATTAAGTGCCTATTTTTTTACATAATTCGAATGAGAATCATGTACAGAGTATTCTCCTTAAATATTGATAGTAATTCACCAGTCACTCTGTATATATATATATACTAGTTTTTGCCCGCGACTTCGTCCGCGTTAGTTTCGTCATTAGTAATATATGTATAGCTGACCAGGCGAACTCTATTCCGTCTTAGAGACCATAAATAATCAGGTTTTTCCTGTTTCAATCAAACAAATCAAACAAATCAAAAAATCAAAAAATCAAGTTAGTTGTCAAATCTAATGTCAAAAAAAGCGTTTGTATGGGAAATAGAAAAGGGCTGGTTTTAGGGTTTTCCCGGCAATTATTCCAATTTTTCTCACCTTTTATACCTTCCCTGAACCTCCACGAACATTTCAAGACTAAGATAAGACAAATCCGTTCAGCTGTTCTCGAGTTTTAGTGAGACTAAGGAACAGCAATCCATTTTTATATATATAGAAGATATATATATATAACATACTATATACATATATATAAATGTCATATACATACACACCACAGAGTGTAGTAATAAACAGAGTTAAAGAAATAAGAAATATTGTGAAAAATCTTTTTGTTTTTACAATATGAATTAATTCCAATAAATGTGTTACCCTAAGCTGCCTGTAGCGCTGGTGGATGAGATATCGAAGAACGTGTACGAAAATTTCATAATCAGAAGTACCGAAATTATTGCTAAAATCCGGCAAAGTAAAACTGTAACTTGTTTACTATCCAACGCTCGCCGAAGTTCATCTGTGATTTTGACTAGGGCCGTAAAAGTTCTTTGATAAAGACTAAAACCTGATTGGAAGGGATATGTAACATTCCTGTTAGAAATAGTCCCTGTTCTTAACCAATAAATACTTCAATTTTTTTATATGAAAAATTATGCAATAGTATTTTCTCTTATATAAATTTAATTTATTTTCAAAGAAAAAATTCCTACGTTTAAAATTATTTGCCCCAATTAAGTAAAATAAATAAAAAATGTAGAAAATAGTATAGTAATTATAAAACAACCGAAAAATCCCGACTTTAAAAATGCAATTACTATTCACTATGGCTGTCACTTGCATCTCATTTTGTATTTACCACCTTATATACATATGTTTGGAAGTGAGAAAATCGAATATAACTTCACTCGCTTTGTAGAATGTAATTTCAGCTTCGGTTCTATATTTTCGTTTTTTTAAAATACAATTTTAACAATAAAGTGCTTTTACGGAAAGTATATGACTTCGGCTAAGTACTTTGAAGAAATGTATAAAGACAATTGAAATCAAAATGCAAATTATTTTGCATCGATTCATAAAATATGAATAAAAAAAATGTTTACTCATCTAAAAAAAATGTGTTAAAGGTGACAAACGAGTAGACGGTCTACTTGATGGGCACTAGTCACCGTCACCCATGGACATCACTAACATCTCTGTTGCGGATGTCCATGGGTTGCCAAACTTGATTTTTTAGGTATAGGGAAGAGTAGGAATAAGGGAATGTCAAGAAAAGGAGGGAATATGGAAAGGGCAACCGGCTCTCTCACCCCTCGGACGAAACGCAGCCATTAAAGGCTACTTCACGCCGATCTTCTGTGAGAGGGTAGTATTTCCCCGGTCGAGCCCGCCCATATTAACTATGTTTTGATCTGTTTATTCCCATATGAACAGAGTCGGTATCAACAAACAATTAGGAAATCACAAAAATAATTATGACCCGCGACGTGTTTAATATTTTTGAATATAATATATTTCAAATGTATATTAATATTTTAATGAACTTTTATTTGATGCCAGCTTTTAAGAAGTGTGCACTTATTTAAATAATGTTTTAATATATATATTTTTTTAACACTATTATCGTTAGAAAATAAATTCAACAAATTATCAACAATTTAGTGGCAAAGAGGTAAATAAATATTTATGGTTATAGATTTCCGCAAAATACACTTGGTCGTTTATATTATAAATCATTTATTAGTATCTAACAGTCATCCTCTCGTTTGCCAAAATAAAATATATTGCTATTAATGTTTTTTAGGAATTTCATGTCGTTGTAATACATCCAAGGCATTATATTTATCTTGAACTAGATAGATCATCAATTTTTATCTTTTCTTGCTCAGGAAGCAAAACTAAAATAAGGCTGGCCTTTTAATCACTAGGCCACCACTGACTATCACTAACACTAACAGGCAGTTTTCACTAAAATTTGCTAATAGAAAATCTTTGTTTCAGAGAGCCTAACATATTTATGATTCTGACCATCTATGGGCCGAGATGCAGCATCTAAAATATGCCCTAACCACCAACCACTTGACCATGCCTCACCAGCATCTCAAGAACCAGTTGAAGTAACCCACAGTTACCAAATGTCAAGGGAGTTACTGATAGAATAGGCATCTTGGAGAAGGTGGATTTCTAGATTTCGGTATGCTCTTTTCGAATTTCAACTTTACAGCCTCGTACCCCCGCCGCTCGAGCCACCCTATTTAAAAACTGGCGCTTAAAAAGTTTTTTTAAGGAATATCTCTTTCCTACTCATTTTACGAAAAATATTTAGGTACCAAATCAAACAAAACCAAATTTCCTACAATTTATGTCTAAATATCTTTTTTCATAAAATCAATAGTTTTTGGCTTACGTGCGCCACAAAATAATATTTGCCTGTACCACCACTTGTTTTCATATATTTTTCTAAAATATTATACTACTGCCGCCGGTTTTGAAAAAGCAGGTTTTATGGTAATATTTCGCCTTGGTAGTGGGCCCTTTTCTCTCGAATATGGAGCTATCCATTGTATATAGTCTCCATATTCTCTACCTTAAACGAAACATCTGTCGCTAAAAGCTCCAGGTAACCTCTTTGTTGCACCAAATGACTGGACTAAATATGGTACATTAGAAAATACCAGCATTTCATGGGTATACGTCACAAAATATTTTTCATATCTAGTTATAACAATAAACAGTATAATAATTCAATGAACAGTTGAATGAAATTATCAATTTTGCAGTGAATGAGCACTACAAGAAAGTGAAAAACTAAATTCTATCATAAGGCATTATTAAATCGACTACAGTTATAATTAATTTAACATTGAATTCTCATTTTCATTAAGTAGTAAGCGTGTTTAATTTTTATTCCTTAATTAATTTCTAATATGGAATATTTTATTTCATATTAGACTGTACAAAGTCCCAAATTAAATATTTAAATGGAAACTATGTATATACTTTTTCAAGAAAATATAAGGAATACTATTTTTAATAAGAAACAGTCCTACAACAAAAATATAACTATATTGAGACACTTTCTTATTACTTTATAATTTTGAGTACCTAAATCACACTTCTTTTCCCTCCCTATCCAAAAATTGAGCTGATATAACTAAATTGTTGATGCGATTAAGATTATCACTTAAGAAATGAAGAATGTGCTTTGCAGTTTAATTTTTCAGTTTCAAACCCATTTGCAGCAGAGTTTCCTTTTATTCGTCGATGGAGCGATGTTTGAGCATCAAATACAGTGTTAATTTTTGAAGCGCGGTACATTTCAGAAAGAGCTAGAATAAGACTAGCTCAGATAGTGCTCTGAAAACGTTATGATGCGACATGAATACTTTTTGGTAAATTGAAACTTTTACCTCTATTTCTCCTATAAGATTAAATGTTTTTGTATGTCGTGCTTATTTGTATGCTTGGATTAGTTCCAGCTCTGTGAAAAAATAAAAAGGAGCTTTGCTAATAATAATTTTGCTAAAATCGTATTCATTCATATATAAGAATTAATATCGTAAAAATAATCAATTAAATGTTTAAATAACAAACTGAAATAAAATAGCAATTAAATTCTTAATGATTTCCCTTCAAATCTTAAAAGCGAACAGTGAAAGTAATGAGAAATGAGAAATAAATAAGAATGATTAATTGGCAAGACATAAAAACAGAGACGCTTAATCTAAATGTCATTTAATTTTAAAATCTCATCTCCAACAAATTAGATAAGTTCACTTTTTAAGTGAAAGCATTGGATTCCCTAAACGGTTCTTCATTAATAATTAAAACACATTAATTTTAACTTGATAATGTAAAACGAAAGACTAACAGTTTTCCAAGCATTCCGGGAGATTAAAAGACAAAGATGAAAAAAGTTAATTGCTATATAAAAAATCAAGAAATAAGAGATTTCTAAAGAGAATATATGTATATTGGTACAAAAAATAATCTTCTATATATGTATATAAAAATGGATTGCTGTTACTTAGTCTCGCTAAAACTCGAGAACAGCTGAACGGATTTATCTTATCTTAGTCTTGAAATGTTCGTGGAGGTTCAGGGAAAGTATAAAAGGTGAGAAAAATTGATTCATTTCCGGGAAAACCCTAAAAACAGCCCTTTTCTATTTCCCATACAAATGTTTTCTTTGGCATTAGATTTGACAACTAACTAATATGTCAATCATTCTGTTCGATTGAAACAGGAAAAACCTGATTATTTATGGCCTCTAGGACGGAATAGAGTTCGCCCAGTCAGCTGTACATATGTTAATGTTAATGTAACTTAATAATAAAAATATATTTCGTTTATTATCAGAATATTAATGAACTAAATGGTTATTAGATTTATTTTGGTGCATGATTTTATATTTAAATATTATGTTTCCAAATACTTTCTCATTTTATATTTGACGACGACACGTCAAGCATTGTTAAAGGTTGCGAGATTTTCTTTTATTATCCACAACAATTCCAGTCGCTATAATATAAGAGCAGTTCAAATCTCTATAGCGATATCTTAGGGGTTCAGACGTGATCCGATTTACATAATATGGGTTGCATTGCCTTCTGCTATGTAAATATGGAGTTTTTGACTACCACCCTACACAATATTAACTGAAAGGGATGATTGATATACGGTTGATCTGTAATTCGATGATTTATGAAATGTTATCTATATAATCATTTTCCAATTCAAATGCAAACATGATAACACAGTAAATATAAAAATATTATTATTTACAATATATACATCAATATCTAATATACCTATGTATGTGCGTAGATTTTAATATAAAAATGTATGAATGGAATAATATGCACTATTCTATCTTATGATGAAGACCTGAATAATCTTAAGTTAAAAAGAAAGTATTTAGTACTTTTATCTTTTTTAAATAATGTTCTCGATGGAATAATTAAACAGGTTTGAAGAGATTTTGATGTATACATATATCAAATCAACCTCAACCCTTCCTTTTTTTCTATTTATTTCGTATTAGAGTTTTTAAAAAAATGTGAGATTCTATTTACTATTTTAAACACTTCTGAGTAGTCCCCATAAAAATGTGGCGAGAATGATAAGAATAATAAATAATTTTCTATTTAATTTTGCAAAAGGTAAAGCCACAGTTATGGATTTGTGATCTGTCCCCTTCTTTGTTGTTTTAACTTTTTTCCAACCTTCCGTTAAGTACTAAAATCGATAAGAGATCATGAATCTGTGTCAAAAAAAAAAAAAATAGTTTCAAATGGTTCAATTTAGGTTAATAATTTTTTCGGGTCAAATATAGTAACTAAAATTCCTCTCCTTGCAACGCGATGGACCCGGCACCCGCACGGTGAATCCATTCAATGCTAAGATGTTTCGTCTCATTACATGTTGACAAATCAACATAATGTTTGGTACACGCCTTTAATTTTGATGGCAGTACAATATTAAGTTATGTCGGATTTAGTCACGATGACCGCTGCTACAAAATAATGGACTATATGTTTTTTTCGTATACACGTCCAAATTACTTTTTAGCATCCTTTAAAAGACACTATGTGTAGTCCTGCAATGATCATGAATCGGGTAAAGATAGAACATTAGTATACGGGCGTTATATCCGAAAAGATTGTTTTAAGTACAAAAAGACTAAAAACATGCAAGATGATAATATGTAGAAGTTATACTTGTTTCGTTATGGCTATAAATATTCTAACAAATAACAAATGATATCCGTATCCCTGCATTAAGATATCAGGTATCCTCAACATAAGCTTTTGCATAAAAAATTATGCTATATCACAACATTACAGTCTGAATATTCATTACGCTTCACCGTTGTATTTACAATGCTGCTACAATATACGAAGAGACATTCATATATGCCATACAAATACTTGTGTTTTAATATACAGTGTGAATGAAAAATTGTGTCAACCCCCTTAACTACGTTATCAGTATCGAAAATGGAACACAATCAAACAACTTACATTTACAAACTCTTCAATAAAAATAATAAAATTAAATATTAAATGATTATTATATGTAAAGTAACAAAATGTTTGTACCCACTGGTATAACACGATGAGAAATGGCGCCATCACACCTGCTGTACTACTAGTGACGAACTCGAACGTACATTCACATTATTTTGATTGTTTAATCACTTTAAGGATTCACTGATATCACTTTTTTTCATATATCGATACGTTTCACTATGTTACAAATAAATTTAAAATAACACTTAGTTAATTAAAAAGTATAGCTCGAGAATTCACGGTCTTCATGGGTTTCGTTTAAAATTCATCTGCAAAATGCCATTCTAGGCTCGAAGTCGGTAGGAATTAATAACTGTACTCGACGATAATGGTACGGGTGCTGGCCATTTTCCTTTAAAACTTTCCATACACGCGTATGGTTGACACCGAGTTGATGTCCCACCGAGCGCGTGCTTTGCGTAGGGTCCTGTCGAAAAATATCTATTAACGATTGTAGATAATTGACGTGCCCCACGGTTTTATTTTAGTCTAGTCTATGCATATATTTATAATTCCAAGACTGTATCTATTTTATTATTTTTTGGTTTTAGTACATTTATCTTAAACATTGCAATGTATGTTTCACGTAAAACCGTTTAACTTAAAATGTTTTTTTACGTTTTAGAGTTCCTAACAAGTTCATAACACATTTTATCTTATTTTTTTTAAAGGAAATTATTTTTTGTTTTATTTTAAATGATTAATAAAAGATGACAACGCACGCAAGTCAGTGGTGGTGTAAAGTTTAAAGGCTCGCCTCGCACAAGGGCACGGGTTCGACCCTGGCAAGTACCAATGTTATTTTTCCGAGTCATATGTACTTTCTAAGAGTATTTAGACACTACTGACAGACAGTGAAGGAAAACTTCGTGAAGAAATCTGGACTTTATAATTTCACAGTTATAAGTTTGAAATCACCAACCCGTCTTGAGCAAGCGTGGTGATTATTGCTCAAACCATCTCCATGTGAGAAGAGGCCTTTGCTCAGCAGTGGGGTCTGAATGGGCCCATGACGACAACGAATGCGATATATGTTTATCTGATAAAGATATCCATGATTAATTGCACATTTTTTAAATTTAATTGTTAACCAACTTATGTTGTCATAAAAGATTCTTAGTTGCAGGTTTCACCGGTTGACTATAAAGATTGATTTCAAAGGATTTTAAATAATATATCACCTACAACAATACAAAATTTTTTCATTATAAACGATTTTATTTAGCACAGTCTTCTATTTTCCTCTATTAATATGTCGGAAACAAAAGAATCCAGGAAGGAGTTTACATCAAAATGTAGTCTTGCGTCGAAGAATGGACATTGAAGAGATTTTTAATCAAAACTTAAACAAAAGTGCCTTCTTTGTCCTGAATAGTCTGAGCTAAGAATCTTGCAACTGCGCGAAACATCCTGTAGAAATATAAAAATCGATAACACAATAATTAATTTATTGAATAAAATCATATTTTTTATAAAACTTACATGATATCACATACATCACTTGTCTTTACATCTAGACATTAATTTATTAGACATTATTAATTAAAATAAATATATATTTCTTTCTTCATAAATATAAGAAATATGTGATATGGATCTTCAGTAATTTATTAGGTATGTGTTGAAATAATTATATTAGGTACTTCCAAAATAATCGTTAATATGGAAACTCGATACTTTTTCTTTCAAACATATTTTTTCTGTTTCTTAAATCTCTGAGACATATTAAAATATATAGGTCATATAATTATATAAAAAAAAATATTTCGTATATGTATATAAAAAATTACATATATTATTTATATTAGATTAGTATGTACTTTTTTAACTATACAATGCAGACATTTTTGAATATTTGAAATGCTTATATTCTTAAAGCTATGCATATAAAATATTCCAGGTAAAATATGTCAGGTAACATAAAGGGTTCTTGGAGGGTTTTTTATATTACCCAAAGAGGCAAACAGGCAGACGGTCTACCTGATGAAAAGAAGTCACCGTCGCCCATGGACATCTGCAACATGAGAGGTGTCGTAGATGCATTGCCTACCTTGATTGTGAAGGAGAACCTGAACACTTGATGTTTCAAGGACCTCATGTTGTAGCACGGGTGGAAGATGATTCCACATCCTGCACGTGCGTGGAAAAAATAACCGTGACGCATGCATAGTCTTGCAAATAAATGCATCTATGTAGTGTTCGAACTGTAGTTACTAACCACAGCTAGGCTCTACCAGCTTTTTTCCTAAAAAGTCCTAACTTTTAATACTTTTCTGTAGATTTCGTGAACTCTCTGTTTAAGTTACTTACCTAAAGTATAAACACTATTAAATGAAATATGCGCTTTAAATCTCTCCGTTAAAAAAGTAGTAAACTTGGGAGCACTAAGCTAAAATATTAGTCTTTTTTACGTGTGTCTCTGTTTTTAATAGAATACATAAATGAAAATATTTTTCTGAAAGGTGTTTTAAAGGGCGGTAATGTTAAAACATGTTAATCGTTACCGTATGGATTGCTTGGTGATAATATAAAAAGATAATTTATTTTATTTATGATTTCAATTGGTTAAAACTATTATTAAAATGATAAATGACAATTTATTTTATCTCTTTTTTTTGTGGAATGAAAATTTAATAATTACCGCATGCAAAATTTACTTATTTTACCACGTTTATTATATGACCGGCGGTGAAAATAATTAATTTTAATTTAGATACGGATTTGACTATGTAGTATACTATCATAATAAAAAAATCCATTGTTTTTGCCTGTTATATTTTTTATTGAAGAATCTGGAGTCATTTGGGCGTTTCAAAATTTAAGAAGAGAGAAAATTAAACATTAGAACCAGTAAACCCTCTAGAGATACAGTTAATATAATGAGACTGTCAACGTATTCACGAGATAGCACAAAGGTTTTATATATAAAGTGCGGTTGCAAATTAAACAATCTTAATTGGTCTCTTGGTATATTTAGGTTATATGTTATCTAATGAGTTCATCGCTCTTTCAGCATTAAATTGTTACAATATTTCAAAACATATATTTTACACTACTATTTAGATTCATGTTATAAAAACATTATTTTTAACAGGGAATATTCTTTTAAAGAGTAATTATTTAAAAAAATTGTCGAATAAAATTATTAACTAGTAATGGTTCATGCCAGTTGACACAAATTATAGTTTAAATACTGTTTTTTATTATCATTATTATCTAAATGTTACGCCCTGCTCCCGCGCGTCCCGGCACACCTACGTAGCAAGCGCGATAGATATATTATATGTTTAATGTTGTGTTTGTTTAATATTATATATTTAGGGAACACACTTTTTATTCGAACCGAACCTTTAAATTCCCGAACGCATCCAAAGTGATATGACGCTTGGCTTGTTCTCTATTAAGTATTAACGCGGGAAAGTATGTTGTGAATACGACTTGTATTATTGTAAATAGAATTTAATTCATTTCAGGTGTTTTGGCATAAGATAATAATTAGTTTGCTCTAGTTAAGGTTTTATTGTTATTTAAAAGAACTGGCTTTATAAGAAACTATTTTTTTTTCACTTTTTTTTTCATTAACGTTCATAGTTATATTTATGTAATACATTTTTGATAACATAAAAAGTAATAAATAAAATAAAACACGAATTGTGTTTTCAAATCTACTTTATCAAGTACTTGCGAGTGAATAAGACTGATAGATAACATTAGTCTCGCAACAAGTGGCGTTGACAAGACGACGACCGTTGTTTTTGGAAAATTGGAACAGAACTTGATCTAAGAGTATAAGTTTTTATTCTTTTTCAGGTCACCCTATCACGTTTCAATGCATTACAAATTTAAAGCCACCTCATGTAAAGCGACTAAGCATCGAAGTTCAAAATAACAAAACAGTTGGTTTGTATGCTCTTTTACTGGGAAATTAAAATAAAACGAACAAGCAATTCAAATTAAGGCATGAGTCTAACAGGTACAGAATTTTGTTTTATTAATAGTACAAGCATTCAGTAAGTTTTATTTGCTATATTCAATTTATTACCATATAGGGGTGGTTAAGTTCATGTTTACCAATTCACTCTTTGGCTTCATAGTGTCTGACTGTGGGTGAATTTTCGATTTTTTCTAGTTTTCTACTTTACTTACCGAATTCGGTAGCACTATTTATTTAATAATACACAAAATGCATAATGCAAGTAGTCAGGTATAAATAGAAACGTTAGAAATTAGATATGAAAGGTAAAGAACTTATTTTGATAGATGCAGAGAATTTAAAAGGCTATAGGGTTAATAATCCTGAAAACAACTCAGTTAAAACTAGTAGAGACATCCTTATAGTGTAACCAACCAAAAATACAATTAATATTCCTATTGAGTGTAAGGTTTCAGCGGGGGAACTGAGTGAAAAATAAGAAAATGGTAATGCAGATAGCATAAATACTGAATGTTATGGTAGTAATGTCACATTTTACATTCCAGAAGCTTCGTCAGTAAGTGACTCATATCAGAGTGTATCTGATACAGCATCATCGTCATCATCATCATCAGCCTATCAGACGCCCACTGCTGAGCAAAGGCCTCTTTCCCACAAGGAGAAGGTTTGAGCATTAATCACCACCCTTGCTCAAGACGGGTTGGTGATTTCAAACTTATAATTGTGAAACTATAAGTCCAGGTTTCCTCACGATGTTTTCCTTCACCGTATGTCAGTGATTTCTAAATACTCTCAGAAAGTACTTATGACTCCGAAAAATCACATTGGTACTTGCCATTGATACAGCATCAAATCCAGACTATTATTTTCATCATCTAATCATTATAAGACTTGAGTCAGGACTTTCCCAACAAACGATTGAGAAAAGTACCTGATAGATTCACCTACAAACATTTGTATATTGTAGAATCAGATGACCAGAATATAATGGATATTACACACAGGGAGCTTTAAATGAAACTGAGAGTAAATTTTGGAGAGAAATTATGGAGGTAGAATTAAAGTTGTTTAAGATAAATGAAGCATGAGAACTTGTGTATAACTAACTCTTGTGATTCTATGGTAGTTCAGTACAAATTTTTGTTTAAAAACAAGTATGATAATGTTTGTAATGCAATGTTTGATAACGCATATCATGCAAGATTAGTGGCAAAAGGTTTTTCACTGAAAGCCAGCATAGATTATCATGAGACTTTCCCCTGTGTTACATTATTCTACTCTAAGATTGTTATTTTCTTTAACTGTAAAATAAGGTTTAGATTTACACCATTTGTATGTAACAACAGCTTTCCTGAATGATTTTGTGTATATGAAAAATCCTGTATTGTATGAGGATGATAATAATGATGAAAACAGGGCTTAAACATGCCATCTTTGGACTTGAGCAGTCCTCACATGCATGGTATGAGAGAGTCAATGATCACTTAAAGTCTTTAGGTCATTTAAAATCTAATTATGAAACTTATTTATTTACAAAGCTTGGAAAAAAATGTTAAAGTGATAATAGCTTTGTATTTTTGTATTCTCTAAATGTAAAATGGCAACTAATCAGTTAATATAAGATTTAAGCAGTAAATTTTAAAATAAAAGATCTAGGCCAAATAAAGCAATGTTTAGGTTAAAGAGTAAATATGTATGAAAATGTTA
The DNA here is from genome assembly GCA_916720795.1 of Danaus chrysippus. NCBI lineage: Eukaryota > Metazoa > Arthropoda > Insecta > Lepidoptera > Nymphalidae > Danaus > Danaus chrysippus. The sequence goes on along the minus strand of CAKASE010000049.1, from coordinate 15,874,821 downwards.
TAACTGTTGATCAAGAACCATATGTAGAAAGTTTTCTGAAATTATTTAATGTGCTTTATTGTAAAATGTTGAAATTTCTATGAAGGTTAATGTAAGGATAGAAAAATCTAAGAACAGTTTTTGTGATAAAAAAATTCCATATAGACAACGGGTAGGTAATTTTATGTATTTAGCTGTCTTGACCAGACCAGACTTAGCTTTCAGTGTATATTATTTGAGTCAGTTTAATAACTCATATGATGAAACTCATTGAAAACACTTAAAATTAAATTTTGAAGTACATAGGTACTTAAAAGTGACTAAAATTCTGCTTTGTTTTTATAAAAGAATAATTCTTATATACAAGGATATGTTGATGCAGATTAGGGTTCAGATTCAAGTGATAGAAAATCTTTTTCTGGATTTTGTTTTAAGTTGCCATGAAAACACAGAAATATAGCTTTGTATTTAACAAAAGCAGTTTATATGTCAGAAGCCAGTAAGGAGGCTATTTAATTTTTAAATTGGGGGCTATTTAATTTTTAAATTGGAGGTAATTCAGAAACAATTACTTTGTATAATGATTGTCAAAGTGCACAAAAACTTGTTTTGAATCCAGTATGCGATAGGAGATCTAAACATAGATGTTAGATACCATTGTGTGAGACAGGCAGTAGCAGATTAGTTTGTTTAAATTGATTATTTATAAATTGCTAAAATGCCAGCTGATATTGTAACAGGAAGTTTTGGTTCTTAAAAGCATAAATATCTTACTAAAAAATTGGTAGACTAGCTATTTCAAACTTTTTATCATTTTTTTAAGCCCTCTGCTTAGTTAGTATTATAATAACAATCCGTAAATATATGTGACTACCGCCATCTGTAGTAACTAATGTGTTTGTGTAACCTTGTTTCCCTTGTCTATCGAATCGACACTGCGTGTACTATTATCATTGAGCTCAACGGCTGCTGATACATCAAGTCAAACAAGGCTTACGTAAATCGTCAGAGGCGGAGACAGCGTTCTCACAATATTAATTAATTTTCTTGACTAGATACTCGCAGTTCAAAGGCAGACTAAAACCTGGTATACGTGGACCCCTGGGGTACTTCGAGTCCTATCCGGTGGTGTCGACAAAACTTCCAACCTGATTGGATAAATATAAATATTAAAACATAAAATTTCACAAAAATACACCACTTCATTCTATAAAATAGTTTTCTATTTTGTACATATTCAAACGATTAAGATTCTTAAAATAATTGCGGTCAATCAGTCGAAGATATTAGAAGATATAAACATATATATTGTTTAGAATTTTTCTCAGTCTATCATAATTTATACGCTGTAAAAATTTGCATTTATATGGAATATTGTCAGTGCATACATAAAATTTGAAAAAAATAAACTATTATACTTCTATTTTACTGTATTTTTACATTGAAAGCTCAAATTTCGACGTTCATCTATTGCATGCTGTAGTATTATAACCATGTGCGAAAAAGGACCTCTAACCATCTTTTGATCGTTCTCAGTCAAGGCCAATATACCGGAGCGAATGGTTTGCATCATATTATCGTGGTTATGTCTGTTATACAGACAATAATTCATGTATTTTGATCAGTAATTCAAGTAAAGGCTGAGTTCAGTTTGTAAAATACTTCTCTTATCTATAATCTATATGGTTATATTTATAATGAAACAGTCAGTCCACTACTCAACCACGTCAACTTCAAGATTAACTTACGAGAGAAATATGTCAAGTGTGTTAAAATAAATACATCGTATTTAACCGGCAGTTAATAGTTTGTGCCACGTAACCTCATTAGCAATACAAATTTACACGGTCCTTAATAATTCATTTAAAAAATTTAAATCAAAATGAACTGCATAATAGATTAAAAAATTAAATATTAAAAAAAATCTATAAAATATGATGATACTACACTGAAAAGCGAATATTATAATATAAACCTACTTAGTAATAGGCTTATTATGATTTAAGTTGATATTGAAACAAATATTGTATTTCTTTTACTAGCTTATCTAAATAAAAAAAATACTCGCCAAAGGAAGAAGTTTTATCCTTACCGTCTGGTTTCTAATTTCTTCCCTAGACTAAAAATATTTATATGTGCACCTTTAGTTAATTAACGTGACCCACGTTTTCACATGCGGGCTGGAATTTGATTAATTGTTCTTATTAGATTTTTTCTGAGCGATATCATGTAAAACATTTAAAAATTCATACATTGCAGTGTTCTCTAAATAAAAAAAACTAAAATGCCACGCTTATGACAAAACCAAACTAAAAAGAAGAAAATATTTTTTTTATAATTTAAATTATAGGTAAGAGTGATGTATAAAATAAATAATAAAAAAATGTGGAACTGTTTTGCTTTGCTTTATTAGTAGGACCGACTTAAAATTCACAGTCTTCGTAACTTGTATTTACGAATCTATACTAATGTTATAAAGCTGAAGAGTTTGTTTGTTTTTTTGTTTGAAAGCGCTAATCTCCGAAACTACTGTTTCTAATTGAATAGTTCTTTTTGTGTTGGATAGTCCAGTTATCGAGGAAGGCTGTAGGCTATATAACATCACGCTACGACCAATAGGAGCAAAGATATAGTGGTAAATGTGTAAAAAACGGGAGCAATTATTTCATCTTTGAAGCGTTCTGTTGCGTGCGCCGTGAAAACGGTTGAAGATACACAAAAAATATGTATGAAAGAATAATAGCTCTTTTAATGATCTAAAAAACAGTCCGCGACAGGATATGTCTATCTTTTAAGATTAACTCACAAAAACCGTTTTTATGGTACCTAATTTTGTCGAAATAATTTGTTTAAGTTGTATCAAAATAATAATATTAATCTTTATTCATATAAACAAATAAATATGTTGTTGGTTAAGAGTACTTCATTATTAATAAAAAATACATAGGTTTCATCCTGAAAATTCTACGGGAACTCGACCATTCCGAAAACCCCGCAAGAACGGGAACTATGTGGGAAGAACCAAAAATCTGTCGGAAGTAACTATTCCACGCGGACGAAGCCGCGGCAAAAGCTAGTACTATATAAAAATAAGGCTGGCTTCTACTAATCGGATAATATTTTAAGAAGCTCGACTATATTTGATCGTTTAGGAGAAAAAAAATTCATGCTTAGTATATTTTAATTATATTTTAAAATTTTACTTATATTTTAAAACTTTACATTTAGTCAATTTTTAACTTATGTTAATCAAACATTTTTGGAAATTAACTATTTAAATGTTGAAGCTACCATTAAATCGGTAGCTGATTTGGCAATGGCGAGAATGGTGTGAAAAAATGGGAAAAAAGAGTAATTGAGAGTTAAGGTAATTGTTTGATTTATCAGAAAAATAAATATTGGCACATTCTGAAGCCTCGTGAAAAGTAACATAGATTTATTAAGACAAATCCTTAATGATAACGAGGAGTATAATTATATTAAATTTTACTTAGTATAATTATCTAAAAATGTAAGATTTTCTCGTGCTCTTAGACATTTTATTGTACAAAAGTTTTGAAAGAACATGAGATAAGAAGTTTGTAAGATATTCAACGTACAAAGTCTTTATATTAAATAGATAGTGTGAAAGTTGTGTTATGTGTTAGCTTTATAACTTTTTGTATAAAATATTGTTAAAATTCAGTTTGGATTTAACATATAACTTTAAATAAAGTATTGTTTATGTATGTTTTTAACTACAACCACTTTCAAATACAATCACTTACTATATTCAATAATTAAAATATGTTTAAAAAAATAGATAAAGATGTTAGGTACATGCTGCGAATGTAGGAAGTAGTTTCATAAGAGGAACTTAAAGAAGTCGAAATGCTGTTTTAGACTCACTTACATAGATATCTACGTTTGCCTTCTGGCAAATTGTGCCAACGCAAATATGGCGCGTTCTGTTCTAAGAAATATGTTTTCTTTTAAAAATAGATATTAGAATTACACCACGTGGTAACGGGGAAATTTGTTATAAAATTGGTTTGAACAAAAAGTAACAAATACTTCAAAACCAGTCTGTGTATAACTTAATAAAAACTCCCGATATGCCTTGTTTTAAACTATATTACAATATTTACAATGTTTTCCGTTCTTACTCTAACTTGGATGACATTTTCATTTTACAAGAATATTATATTAATCTATAATAGATTTTTATAAAGATAATCTTTTATTAATTCAAATAGTTAATAAAAGATTATCATATACATTTTCAGAGTCTCTACCTACATATGTTGACAAGGATTAATTAATCCAATATTTTGTCATTACATTGTTTGATAGATATATTATAACTGCTTACAATAAACATAAAATAAATAAATTAAATGATCCACTTCGTAATTTTCACTCTAGATGATAATACTCTAATTATTAGAGATCATATAGAAAACTTAACTTTAGTTGTCATAGTTTATTACTTGTATTCATTTTATAAATATTTGCTTACATATGTTGGTAATTAATTAAAGGTTGAATCAAAAACATTGCGAAATCTACTGTGATGGCAATGGAATACCATAAATTACAGTAATCTGTGGAGCCAAGAAAACAATCCTGGTTAAATGTCTACCGGAGAATTGCCATTCAACAAATTCGTTCTCAACATGAGAGTTAAATGGATCTTATAAAGATAAAAATTAATCTTTGAGTATAATGTCTACTGTGGACGTGTTAGTCATATTCAGACTAGCAAAATAAAGCATAACCTACCTAGTTAAAATATTCGTACCGTCGGTAAATTTTATTTTATTTTTTTTATTTATTCAAAGCATTTCTAATGTATTAATGAAAATTTAATAATGTTTAGAAACCTTATGAAAACTGCATTTTATTTTGTAAAAGATTGCTAAATAGAATGCAATACACAAAATTGTAAATATAGTTTAATATAGACTTAATATAGTGACTTCTAGAGGTCAGATGATCGTTGCCAATAAATAAATATTTTTTCCATTTGAGCCTGTATCTCGGTGCTCACAATGCTCCAAGTAAACCCATCCTTCGTGCAATCCTTACTAATTAATAATAAAATACATATAATTAAATATATATTTAGAATTCTGTTTTATCGTTAGTTTAAAAATAAAGTTAGGTTAAAAATAAAACGCTTTATTGATATATATTTTGTTCCACTTTTCCTTTAAGATTAGTTTTATATTAAGTGAACCAACTACGAAATGCACTTTGTGCTTGAGATTGATAGCATTTCGCTTTGAAAGGTATAACGAAATAATGTGATATAAAATTATTTAATTTTATCATAAACTAAAACATATCATGGCATCTTTCACCAAATAGTAACTAGGATATCATATATTTTTTGTAATTTTTCTGTACGTGTAAATATAGATTAGAAATAAAAAATGGACTATCTAGTAACACTTATTGTATAAGTAATGAAGAGAAATTTATCATATCTCATTATAATTTCTAATAAAAAGAGATGGCCGTCTAAAGTAACAACGCTGAAACTCAATAGAAAATAAGTACGTCTTGGCACAAGACACAAATATGTTATATCACCTCAAAAGATTTTCAATCTATGTAACGAGCTCAAAAGGAAAGCTGTTTATTTGTTTCTTAAAAGATATCCCCATATGATAACAATTTTTGCAGATCCACTTCTAAATTAAAGATGTAAGGGAAAAAGTGTGTTTTCATTATAATTTACTATAATATCGTTTCCTCTTGTTAAATGTTTTCAAAATATTTATGATTTAATTTATATTAAGTGATTTTAAAGATTAATATGTCAAAAAACTTTCAAATATGCAATAAATATCCAAGGGTTTTTTTACTATCACAGATAAATAGACAGTTATATACTAAACTATTTAAATTTTTATCTATGTCACACAAAAAATATCAAACTAAAAGACATTTTTTTCTCTTATAATTATTATTTTTAATAAGGCTTTTAACGTTTATCGATGAAATAAATATGTTTAATATACATAGTTTTGTTAAAAATTATAGTAATCTTATATATAAAGTGCCTTATATATTTTCTCCAATTGTAAGCTGCACATCAACACTATCTTAGTTTTTAATAGTTCTTCCGCGATGAAACTCTAGCGATACACAATTCATCCATCAAAGTGAAATCCTGTGCAACTTGTCTAGATCGATGCCTCAATTCTGTTCTTAACTATAATAGTTTATAATGTAATACTGGCCATTTTTTCTATTTTCACTAGTATTATTAAGGATTGCGTATATACATAAAAAAGAATGAAATATGATTTGAGCCAGTCAAAAACTTTATTTCTCACAAAAATAATATTCCATCCAAGGTTTGTTACAATTGAAAAGGTTGCATATTTTATTATTATTAAAATAGAAAAATGTGAAAATGTTTTAGTTTCGTAGTAGCCTAGTATTGCAATGCTTCCGTCGACGGAACCACGCTCGATGGACAATGTAAAGTGAAACGGACGCCGAGGTCTCTCACATATCATTTATTACTGCTTCTTAGTCCATTTAAACGCTAGTTTATTCGTGTCTTCATTTTTCAAACCTTTGTGAAACATATTTTCTTCGCCGTCGGGAATTTTTAATGTTCTACCGACACAGAATATACTGTAAATATTTTAGAAAACTTTTAAATACGTCAAAGTATTTATCAAAGGTTTGGCATCGCGCAACTGGGTGCTGGCTTTTTTTGTTAATTAAAATTGTAGCTTTAAACAACTTTGAGAGGAAAATAATTTAGCACTTTACTAGGGTAATAATAAATGTATCTATATCTCTCATTTATTTTGCTATCTTTTGGTTTTTTCTTATAAATAGAGTGTGTGACTTGTGTCCACGAGTTAGAATTAAAGGTTAATATAAACAAATACAGAAAATGAATTAATATTTTTTTATACATATCATTTGTTAATAGATCAGAAATAAAACAAAACGATTTTTTTTTGATAACTATTTAATCATTTTTAATTAACGATAACGGTATGTATGTAAATAAATCATACATACCGATAAATAACCTCAAATTTACAAATGCACCTGAACCGGTTTTATCACTGATATTCAATATATATATATATATATATGTATATATATACATAGTTGTAGTCATAAATTAGTAGTAAATACTATTAATGTATTACCGTCGTAAGTGAAATTGATTTAATAAAAACACCAAAATATTATTTATTTATTCTCACTGTTTAATGACGGTCCTTAAAACAGCTAAGTGACTCACGCAACGCCTTCAAAATCTGAGACACGATCACCATTGAATCTGTCGTATGCCAGTGTAGTCGCAAAAGCTTAACAACATAATACGTAGAAGTTTATTGTACCAAAAAAACAAGCGTAATTTGTATTTTGAGTATAATAAGTGAAGAACCTAGTGCGACCGGTACATCAGCTGGACACACATCGGCTGGAATACTACACAGAAGGCTATATGGAGGTATTGCCCTCCTGTGGTGGCGGCGGCTCTTCCACTATGTGACCATAATTAATTGCGGTAGCTTAGGTACGTATATGTGTTACAAAGCTATGTCTTACGAATAAATCTTTTCTTGTTTTAATCGTTTACACACATATTATTGGCGGTAGTGTCTAATTTATCGGATTTCACAGACATCTAAAGCTCGGTGAGTGCAATGATAAATAGTAATAACGTGGAACACGTTTAAATTATGTTTGGGGACTTTAAAGTGCATCCATATGAACTAATTTATAATTAACTTATTACATTTTGTAGTGAACAAACATTGACATGTGGTGATGCTAAATTGTTAGGTGTAAATTCAAATACACATATTTTCTAAAGTTAGGCCCACGGATTGGAGAGATGGTTCAATCACTGTGTTGTTACAGAAATAACCGAGAACTCAGTTAGAAAAGCTTATGTAATCAATGATATTATGTCGTCTGACCATTTGGCGTTAGTTATTGAGTTTTACGAGTAGACCAGTGTGGAAAATTTTTAAAACCAAAAAAATAACAGTAGGATAAAACCCATTAGAAAAGGAGGGGAATATTATAAAAATGAAAGGAAAAAGGATCTGGGGTCGGGAAGATTATGGAGTGGATATTGAAGGGTAAAAAACGGTTTTTGTCGATTTCCGGCAAAACTAAAAGTTTTATGGAAAAAGGTCATATGGCAAAAATATAGGTAACACAAAATTCAAAAATTTTGAATTTATACTTTTTTTCACATAAACTCGAAACATATGTGAAAAATCATAAAAGCAACTTTTTAGGTTTTAATTTTTATCTCTTATGTACTAAAAAAGTACTTCGTCACGAAATTTGGTCAATACTTGCCTTTTTATATTCCAAATACGCTGTAATTTATTTGATTAGAAATATATATTTTGCAGCTTATTTTGAATTAATATCGAAAAAGCACCCTCATTTTTAATCGAAATTTCACCTGTCAGACACAATGTCAGATAACAAAATCAGATGTTTTCAAAAAATTTTTCTTTTATATTCGTTGAAATCTCTATTTTCCGATGGTGAAAAAATATACATGTTTCAATAGTTAATCATCTCAGAAAATTCAAATAATCGAAGTTGTTAAAGTAAATATTTGGAATGAAATTAAAACAATAAAATGAATTAAAAAAACGTAAAATGTTTGAACACTAATGTAAGAAAAAAGTAAGTGCTCGTGATTTTAAGTGACGAAAGTTTTTCATAAAACACGTAAAATTTGCTCTTCATCATTTAGAGGTACTCATATAAAAGAAAATATTTAAATAGCAATACACAAATAAAAGTTAAATAATTAACTTTCTCATAAGTTTTAATAATTTTACTATCACGTGTTTCATGTTTATTTACATGGCTTTTCTTTTTTTAACATCTTTTTATTAATGTTCTTCAAACTTAATTAAGCGTATAATGCTTCTTAACACAGTGAAATTATCTAAGATGCATTTTCTAGGATTGTGATTGTTTTTTTATGACTATAAAATATATTTCTAAAGAACTATTTCATTCTGTTTTATTATTATAAGGGCTAATAAATAGGTCAGTACCATCAGCCTTGACATAGTATTTTGATATTTAAGATTTAAATTCAAATATTGATAACTCAGGAAAAGTTCAACTATGAAATTCTTGAGAAAAATAAATTGCTTTACATTTCATCAACGCTAGCGAGGTTAGAGTCAGAATGGTAGTAAAACCTGGCGTTTGCCCACTAAGCCGATTACCGTAAGTAATCCGACCCACTGTGACACCATGCTCGAGGCAATTCAATTAGCTTTACTCTGTCAGTTTATGTGTAGGGCCCAATGTGTTTAAAAATATTGAAAACAACTTAATAATATAAGTGATATGATTATAACTACAACGTGAATATAAATTCCTCATATTAAAAGGGGTGCAAATAAAGAGACAGGACGATAAATGTATGTTTATTTTCTCCTTTTATAACACTTTTTCTACATGAATGTCGGATTTTATTTATATTTTTTCCTTAGTATAATATTTAAAAGCAAAGCTTAGTATAATATTTGCTGAGAATTAAGAGAGCCTAATTAAAAAACGGAAAGCAATCTCATCAGTTATTAGCAACTATCGTAAAAAGTAATTAATAGTAATTTTCATCTTAAACTTAAAAAATGTACCAAGCATAATGTCGGGTAAAAAATTGCGAGCGCTCGACACTGCGACCATATTTGAACACATATGAATAAGATTAGTTACAGTATAGCTTCAGTAGACATACTTGATTCCATAAGGCCTTATTTATAAAAATATTTAAGTTTTAAGAAATAACAAAATGTTTTTCAATTGTTGAAAAACAAAAAAAAAATTAGTATTTATAAAGCTTTTTACATATAAATGACAAAAATTAATGATTATTACTTAACTACTTTCAAAGTTATATTTTAATATTCTTTTTGTGATTTGTAACTCCAAGATTGTACGAAGCTATAGAAGGCAATAGGAACCACCACTTTTTTTTCTAAAATAAAATTGCTCGCAATGTACATATCACATTTTTGTCTTTCTACATAAACCTTAAACAATTAATTGAATAGAAATAAAACGAAATAAATATTATAATAATTATATTTTGTAACACAAACCTAGACTTGCTGGATGCTAAACAATACTAGATCATATTCTCTTCTGCGCTGCACAGAGTGCAGCGCGTCATGGCGGTGAGGGTGGTACGGGGATACCGCACCGTCTCCCATGAGGCGGCTTGCGTGCTGGCTGGGACGCCTCCGTGGGAACTGGATGCCCAGGTTCTGTCGGAGGTGTACCACCAGCGCGGGCGAGTTCGATCCCGGGGTCCGAGTCCGGACCGGGATCGGGTGGAAGGTTGGCGGCGCTCCTTGATCGTCTTACTGCTTCGCCGGTGGAAGCGGAAACTCTCTGAGCCAGTGGCCGGGTTGCGAACCGTGGAGGCTATTCGCCCGCTCCTTAAAGAGTGGGTGGACCGCCGACACGGTTCCTTGACCTTCCGGCTGGTGCAGATCCTCTCGGGGCATGGTAGCTTCGGGAGGTATCTGTGCCATATAGTCGGGAGAGAGCCGACTGCGGCGTGTCACCATTGCAGTTGCATGGATGACACGGCCGATCACACCTTGGCGGAGTGCCCTACGTGGGCTGTAGAGCGTCGCCAGCTCACCACAGTAGTTGGCGCAGACCTATCGTTGCCGGCTGTGGTTCAGGCCATGGTCGGTAGCGAGAGGGCCTGGGAGGCGATGGTCAAGTTCTGCGAGCACGTGATGTCGCGGAAAGAGGCCGCAGAACGTGTACGGGAAGACGACCCCTCCTCGGCGCCCTTGCGTCGACGTAGACTGGGTCGAAGGCAGCGGGCATATGCCCGCGACCTGCCTCCCCAGTGAGGAGCCTCCGGGCGTCGGTGGGGAACCGGCGTCCGGGTAACATAGGCCTGAGTAAGAGCGGCGTGTTTGGCGTTCCCGGCACGCTGCTCTTGAGTCGGAGGGGTGGTGTGGTCTAGCCACTGATACCCCTGCCGATGGCGGAGTCCCTTTCGGGACTTGTGCGTAGTGAGCGGAAGCATGGCTCGCCGTTCCCGCTCACTAGCCTACGCACTGCGCAGAGAACGCCGAGGAGTTTAGTGGGTGGAAATCCCACACGCCCCCGCCGTGTTTCCCCCGCGGCGGGAAGTCTTTGAAAGATTCTCCTCGTTAAAAAAAAAAAAAAAAAAATATTCTCTTGGAATATATCTCAGTATATGTGTTGAAATTATCAATATATCTTAGTACATATGTACATTGTATAGATAGATTGTTCATGCATCCAAATAACCAAGTTCGTGTATCGTAGTCTAAGCACAGTATAAGCTCAACTATCCTCCATAAGTAGTTCAGACTAGATTATGAGCAAGTAATCCGTACCCAGTTCGAGTATTGCCTATTTAAATATATTCCCATTTCATCATTTGTGTCTAAGATTTAATCAATATGAGAATATTTGCTCTTTTTGAAATAAAATATTAATTAACAAAAGCCTCCTGCCTTATCCTTAGTGTTTCGTGAAAAGACTTATAATAAAATTGTTTATAATCTTCCCCCCATCTAGGTTATTGAGACTGAAATTTATATTGTCGTATTTGATATACTACTGGATGGCGGCAGAATGCGCTCACGGTGTCCGAGGTCATGGCCGTGACCACACCGCAGGACCAGGAAAAAATATTTTCAGCATTTTATTATTATTTAACAACTTTGTCACATTTGTTATTTTTAAATTAAAAATTGAAGTAACCAACAGAATAAGTATATTGAAAAAAAAGAAACATGAAACAATTAAATTATACAATATATTATTATTATCTCCTAAGCCATCTCACGCTCTAATAAATTAATCTTAGAAACATTTAATAAACAATCATCGGTAGGGTTAAAATATTTGATGTAATATCATAACAAAAGTAAATTATCAGTTTGAATTCAAATCTAAAAATAAAAAAGAGAAAAATATTCCGAAAAAAAGTTTAACTAACGGCTGTGGTGAACAAATCTTATTCTCGATAGCGGTGGATGTCGATTAGACCCTGATAAAGGGTGGATTGTGCCTATTTCCGACCCCCAACTCCTATCGGTCTTCAGAAGGAGATGAATTTACTTTCCAGTTTATCTCTCAGAATTTCTAAAGAGTACAGCGATTATAAGGGTATGTTCATACAGTCCTTTATCCTCTTAGACTGTCTCATCAGAACGAATTGCCCAAATGTTATGATCTTGATGTCCCTTAAAAGTATTAAAGATATTAAGGAGATCCTTAATTTATTTAAGTGTATGTTAACATAATGTGTTGAGGATGTGAATGTATACAAAATGAAGAGGACAAAACATTATTCGTTAAATACAAACTAGGTTTCAATACCAAAAAATAAGAAATCGCTATGTATTTTATAGCAGTTTTTTGTCAATATCAATGACATTGAAATTTAACAAAAATCACCTCATCTCTACTGATAAAATAAATATCACCTCATCTCATACAAAAATGAACAGCTATTTTATGAATCATGATACAAGTGTTTTTTATATTATTACTTTTTTATTTGGGATACCAAAATGCTTCCTATATCATAATTGTGGAATGGCTATGATAGCAGGAAGTTTAGCAGAGGTAATATTAAAGTATTCGTAATAAAAACAATCATTGAGATGATATTTTCGACATAGAACACAAATTGGAATAACACGGAATAATGAGAATTTAAAATATGCTACATTTAAAATATCTGACGCTAATTATTTTCACAGCCATAGTGATCTTTTCTTACCTGCCGAGACCAACATAGTTAAAACCTCTTTATAAAGTGGAACACATAAATTGGTTTCACTGTAATAATGTTTCAGTGTTAAATAAACTATTTTATATGGATTATAAGAATATTAAATAATCCATTTAAAATAACCAATTTAAACCATTTTTTTTTGGTGTTACTAATGCTTATTACGTTAACGAATTCGTTTGATAAATTATTATGTATTTTAGTTTAGTTAAAATTTTTAATAGAATATAATACTCTGAAAAGGTTTTCAATACTACATTCTGTTATTATAAACATAAAAGATATTTCTTGAATTCGATCTTTAATCTGTAAGTTTATTATTCAGCAACTAAATATCAAACAATGTCTTTGAATAGACACAATAACCTTTGTAAACCTTCACTGTAATCTTCATTTTCAGAGACCTTCGCAGTTATTTATAAAAGTAACATGAGGAACAAAAATTCAGATTTTTATTAAATAAAAACACTTATTTTAATACCTTGAATTGTTGAACATCATATTATAGACGTTTTAATAAATTTATTAAAATAGCATGCTAATTATTTATCACGTTTAATGGCAACCTCTAATTACAAAAGTGGCAAATGTATCAATATTTGTACATATATTCCAAACCATTACAAACATTTTTATTGGTTAATCGATCTTTTGCTTCACTATTCATTTTAATTACCTTTTATTCATTCTGAATGTTTTTTGCAATCTAAATAAAGAATTATTCTTAAGGAAAAATTTATTTATCACTTGACATTTATTGCAAAAACAATTCAGCCATTTATTTTACATTTAAGCTCTAGAAACAAAGACTATTTTGAAGAAAAAATAGAGCCTTATTTTTTATTTTAAACTTTATTTATTCCCAAATTGAAATAGTAGCAGATATTTCAGAATTATATACATATTGTAATAACAATTAAAATAATTTAAATACATTTCAACTAATAATAATTTCCAATGAGTTCTTAGGCTTTATGATAAATATTTCACAGTTTATTGCTCCACTCGACGACGGGGGTCTAATGACCAATTTAACGCTTATGAAGTGCAAATTCTCTGTCATACTGTAAAAGCAGACATTATAATACCCAATTTCAAGCTTCAGAAAAAATATAAATGGGCTACGCACCTGCGTAACGCGTTTAGCCTCTTTTCGTCTCTTTAATTTTATCCCTTCCTGCGGGGTATCTCTTCCGCAAAGGGAACGATGGTCATAAATATTTGTTATTTATTATATTACACTTTTTATAATAAAAGGTATAAATGGATAATTTTTATCACATACGGATATATACTTTTTAATCAAATATTAAATGTTTTATGGTAACGAAACATAAATTTAATTGTTATCGTTACACATAACAAAAACATCAAAACAAAACAATGCCCAAAAGATTCGAGATAAAGTATTGTATCAATGGAATCGAATAATCATATCGAGACCATTAACAATATCAACACAGTGTTTGCCTACAAGATTATTTCGTGTATCTCACTTATATATTTATACTTCGTTGTTTCTGTCGTATTACCATGTCGGTCGGTTTCGATACCTTTTATTCAAATCGAATTACGTCGCTTCCCATAAAATGAACGTGGGTATATTCTTAGTCGAGATTTCACGAATCTGATCCGTCGTTTACGTCGATTCACATGTCAACAATGGTTATTCGTTCTCATGAAAATGAGTACAATGTGTGCTTTGCGGATATTCGGATGTCGCTTCTCGTTAACGTATCTGATTGTTTTTGTTATTCCCGATTTCAATCACGTTTTATATTTTTCGTAATCGCTTTATTGTTTGTTCGACTTTTAATGCTTGGATTACTTTAACACAATATCGAATTGTTACGTTTTCATTTCATAAATTACAGAGATGTTTTAACGATTTATAAGTTTATTACTTTTAAAATATCGTTCCTTTTTAATTTTTATGTTATAATTATCAATAAAAACTCATTCAATGCATTTCATTATGGATATTTGACACCGATAAAAGACAATTACAATATACATACATATGTACTCTATTTTATTTTGAAATTAATTTTTGGCAAATTGTTAAATCAAATGTACATATAGTTTTTATGCATCTGTTAATGGCTGTGATCATTGACTGAATAATCTAACCAATTTTCAAAGCATCACATATTATAATCATTATAGAATTTATAATTTAAAAGGCTATCATGTGCGAGTCTCAAGAAAGGCATTTTTACTAGTTGAATGCTTAGATCAATCAAAACAACTTAGTTATTCAATCCCTTTCAATGGATCCTTATAAAAAAGCGCCTTTATGGCTATTCACAGTAACGGTACCGTTTTCATATCAACTGAAAATGGAGTGTGCGTTTCGTGGAGCATCGGGTAAACATAGAAAGACGCACTCTTTCAAATTGAAGACTAGCTCGGACCATACTTTTCGCTTGCGTAATCGGAGGCAATTTTCCTTTTCTTAGCTTGCATTTCAAATATTCAAGTGATATTATTTTTATATAAAAACAAAAAAAATTGTGAAAGTATAACATTTAATATTAGTTATGGTAAAATATAAAGTATAACATATGAATAAGACTTTAAAAAAGGAAATTCTGTCTCGAAACGTGAAATTACTTAATTAAAAGTAATTATTTTAGTTCCAAAAACTCAGTCTGGAGAAAAAAAATAAAGAACTCCATGTATATCTAAATATAAACTTTTGTAAATTGATTAAAAAAAAGGAGTTAGTTGTCTATAGTTTATTTACTTGTTTTGCTAAACAACATATCTTCTTGTACTATCCTATTATTACTATATAATACTACTTCATGACAACAAGCAAACAAGTTCTCCGTTAAAAATATATCAATAATAAAATTTAAGTTAGTAATATTTCTTAACCGATTAGCAGCCTAATCGGCTATTGACACCACAGTTCTGATACGATCATAGGTCTATCAACAGCTGGCATCTACAGTTACATGAAAGCCTTAGATACTTGTGGTTAAAGAACTTTATTTATCTCTCATAAAGAACAATGTTCACTTGAATGAGATGTAAAACACAATTCAATTCAAACAACAATTCAGTACAGTAGCAACGAACCATAGAACACAAGAGCGGTTAATCCAAGTGCTCCCTACAATAAATATAACCCTTATATATACTTGTAAATATAACCCTTATATTATTTTTATTTGGGTTCTAATATTTCTATTGTGCTCTCCATTAGAAGTATCATTAACTTCTACATAATTTTAATCAAACCCATAACATAAATTAAAACTTAATAATATTCTTTTATTGCATTGACATCAATAATAAAGAAAAATTATATATAAAACATATTCTTATCTGCCGGCCAGAATAAAGATGCGAATGCTCTTTTTAAAATGAAAAGAAAACACTACGTTCCAGCATCAATTCCTCCGCACTCGACAAAATTGAAAAGTCCACTTAGTAGTAGCTTCCGCTTAGGTGAAGGCACAATCTTAAATTGTTTTCGCCCTGAACTCAGACGCTTTGCGATAAAGGAAACGAATACTTCAATGTTTACAGAACACTCCATAATAAAATCTATTTATATATGGTAGAACATTGTCATCTCAATTTAATTGCTGAAATATAAAATTTTCTTTTTTACAAAATAACATAACACCCATTAAAATTTACAATATACATAATTAACGAAAAATATTATTATAAAAAAAAATACACTATATTAAATATTATTGATCAAAAGAAAGGTATATAATGTTTTCCATAAGCAGAGATGAATTTAAGAAAATAAATAGTATTTTGTAGATTTTAAAATTTTTTGTTTCACGCGTCAGGCGTATTATTTCGTATCTCATACAAGATGTATTAGCAGTCCTCCACGATATGAGTTAAGTAAAGCGCTCAAACTATTTGTCCATAATATTAGGAAATTTCATTTTTTATACGTTTTTATATGTTTAAAAAATAAATATTAAAATGGTAATTTATTAATAAAGATGAAGTAATATTTTATAATTTTTAAATCTTTTGAATTGGTGGTTCAGCACACGAGTGCACTTAAGGTACAGCCGCCACTGCATGTAACTAACTAACAAAGCTAAACAGTTTTGATTTGTTTATTTAGAATGATAAACTTCATAAATGGCCTCAAGATGATTTCGATGGGACTTGATTGTGGAACCCTAACAAAATTGAATAAAACCCTTAAATGTGTAGGCATCCATAATACCATTAATTATATTATTGGCATTACTTAAGGTGCACTACGTCGTAATCTTGCTTTCAATCAAAATCAAAAGGAGAAGAGGTTCTCAATTTATCGGAATCTTTTCCCCCAATTTCTCGACTACTCTCGGACCGATTTATGGAAGTCTTCTTTTATCGGAAGAATGCATTTTATAGTTGGTATCATCATCTGGAAATATTATTTTCATTCCCAGTTGTTTATTCAAAATAAACACATTAATTATATTTCTTCTTTGCATTTAAAAATAATTGTAAGACTGTTAATTTTTCAGAAATGTTACTTTTATTTATTATTACTACAAAAACAATATATTTCGAATAACACTTTCAAGTCATGGTTTCTTTGAAATTCTAGTTCTTTCTTTTTAGTAAGAATTGTTTCTAGGCATATACTTCATAATCAGAACTTTTCTTTCATTTTATTATTTTATTTTTATGTCTCGAGAGGAATATATTTAAAAGTTTTAGAAAGTCAACAGCCTGCTATATTGGTAAGAGCAAAATTTAATCAGTGCAATATGGCCCTAAATGAATACTTTTGAGTCCTGAAAAGATTAACGTACATATAATTTTTCTGGATACAATATTTTCTTTGTCATTTCAAAAGACATTATAATATATATTTTCATTAGCATTATTATAACAGCAGATTGATTTGAATTTGGAACAATGCCCCTATCATACATTACTTGCAATATTTATTTATTTATTTATTTATTTTGAACGGTTCACACAACAGATTACAACTAAATAAGCGAATAATTAATGAGTAAATATTATAAATGAACTGAGTTGCAATCCAACAATAATGCGAACACAGATTATATACAAAGTATCTCACTTATAATAAAAGAAAAAAAAAAAAAACACATCAGCACTCAAAAATACGTAACACAACACACTTACAAATGAAAAATAATGAAAAATAAAAAATTAATAATATAGATTCGATCACTATTCCTGGCTGTTAACCAAAACCAATCGTTTTTTAAATAGCTTTAGGTTTCTGTTGAAAACGTCGATACCATCCAACCCGTCGTCCTCAAGAGAGACCCTATTGTAAGCGCGACACATACGTCCGATAGGATTGTGATACGAGATATTGTTATTATAAACATCCAGGCTAAATGTTCTGGGGTGTCGGAATTTAAAGTTGATGTTTATATTTATGGAGCCTAGAAGCGTGGGTGAATCAACGACACCGTGAATAATTTTGTGCAAATACACTAAGCTGTTACAATTGCGACGCATTTCAAGCGTTTGCAGTCCGAAACGGTTGAGCCTGTCGTTATAGCTTTCAAGTGTACGTCCGTACCGATGGCGAGAACTAAGCAATCGCAAGAACCTCCTCTGTACTGCCTCGACCTTATCACAGTGTATTTTGTAGTTGGGTGACCAAATGACCGAGTTGTATTCCAAAACGCTGCGAGCCATGGTACAGTATAGATGTATGGAAGTTTTAGGACTTTTAAAACTTCTAGTGCTCCTGCTTACGAAACCGCACAATCTGTTACCCTTATTAATAATGTAGTCATAATGGTCCCTGAATGTGAGTTTATCGTCAAATATCACGCCTAGGTCTTTCGCGGTGGATTTGCGTGAAAGTATTTTTCCGTTTAATGTGTAATCAAAAAGTATTTTTTTCGATCTTTTCAGTGTAAAGCTTATTACAAAGCACTTTTCTGTATTTAACGTCATATGATTATTAGAGCACCATTTAGAAACAGCATCTAAGTCCTTCTGAAGAGATGTAGCGTCGTTAGTGTTGTTAATCGAGGAATACATTTTGAGATCATCAGCGTATAGTAAAAATTGACAAGACAAGTTCTTAGCTAGATCATTAATAAATAATATAAAAAATAATATAAAAAATAACTTGAAAGAAACACGCCCCTTCCATGTTTAGTCGCTTGTAATGACCGTAGCGTTAAAGTTGGCCAATAAAAAAAGATTGAGAAATATCTGCTATATAATATAATCATTATTCTAATGAGGACTTGTAATAATTTATGTTTTCAAATAAAGAAATTTTGATTATGAAATGCGAAAGAAACAAAATAGTAATATTTCCTGATACAGGGTGACTGGTGAATTACTCTCGATACTTGAGGACGTGATATTTGACGATCATATATGACAAAATAAAAATTAATATAACATAAATATTAATAAACTTCTAAGTAAAGTTAACCAAAAGTTATGTAATTAATTACGCATCGTGTGAACACCCTACATCGTGTGAACACGCGTAAGATCGATCACTAGGCGCGGAAGACGGACGTACAGACCTTACGGCGGCGCTGGCCCGACTAATTAGCCACGGGGTGGGGGTTGGGGGTAGCGACACACGCGTGCGGCGGCGTGGTGTTGTATCAGCACGCCGCCACACGCGTCCACACTTGGAACACTTGGAACGTGTCCACACTTTATTTATTTATACGGAAATTTGGCCAAAAATTAAGTACCTATTTTTTTACATAATTCGAATGAGAATCATGTATCGAGTATTCTCCTTAAATATTGATAGTAATTCACCAGTCACCCTGTATATACAAGGGTATTACATTTTTGTAAGCGATCTATAGCCAGGGTCCTATTTATTTGATTGAGAGGTTGGATAACATTTTATTTGGTATTTACTTAGTTTTACCAAAAATGTTATATATTCGTATATGTATTTTTTGACATGACCTACATGTAGGCGTACTATTATATATATTTTATATTATACAACTTCATGCCTGTTTTTTCGTTAATTTAGGATATTCTTACAACACCTCCAACACTAATATTATAACTGTAAGGTATGTAATTGATTGATTAAAAATATAACTAATTATTTCAGTAAAAGAAATTAGAAAGAATTTTCATTTTATAATGAATGAAAAGCGACTCCACGTGACATTGACAGAAAATACTCTACATGCTTAGAACGGAATTAAAACATAAATTAAACAATTCCATTGAATTACACCGAAAAATGCATCTAAATAAAAATTTTGTGTACATAATAATATAGTGATTGCTTTTTCTAAAAAAAATTGTTGTCCTAATTTACTAGAGTTTAAATCTTCTATTTTCCCTCGTAATATTGTTGTGAACTCCAATAGTCCTAGTTATAGTGATATTTAATGAGTATTTTATCATTTTAATAATGTTAACTTATAAGATTATATATATAACTCACATAACAATTTGTCGAAGCGTCATTTACCTCTTCGCGTCACGTAATACAATTGAAATTGTAATAAAACAAATTCTTGGTGGAAGTTATCATTTTATTCCCATTTAATGTTAAAAAGCCATTGTCATCAAAATTAAATCGTTCCGCATAAATAAGAGCTGGCAGCGAAATAAATTTAAAATACGGCGGTTTCTTCGGGCGTAAGATTTCACTGTGCCTCTACAAAATAATTACGTCCTGTCTCCGGGCAAGCAAGTAATTAATAGCACAAATAAATCTTAAACTTTTGTTGAGTTTGGTTACTTACATTATTTATTATGTAAATACTTCTTAAGTTTTTATCTCTTGCGAATTGTTTTAGGGTTCAGCTGTGAAGTTCTATTAGAGGAAACAATTGAAAAAATATATATATTTCAAAATTCTAAGTTCCAAATCATGAGCTGATGTACAAAATTTAATAATAATTAAAATAAGCTAATAACAAATGAGTTTAAAAGAAGTTTTTCATAATTTTAAAGTGAGTGATTTCTTTATAAAATAAATTGAAATTATATTTTTATATATAAAAATAAACGAAATAGTAAACTTACAACTAGTATAAAGAATTTAAATTCATGATATCAAAAATATTGCCAGTTTCATCACGATCACATTTTGAATTCAGTAGAGGTGTTGAACCTTTGAGAGTTAGCTACTTGATCCCCAGCTTAAGTTTCAGGCACTGTTGTTGATAAAAAGTGTTTATGTTGAGGGCATATCTTGATATATTTAAATTTTTTATAAATATTTCTACTTATAAATTCAACATCACTATCAGTATCTTTATTCAAAATTTCATAATTCCTTAAATATTATTAGAATGTCTTTAAAATCGTCGTCATAAGGCTGATAGCCTTGTAAGTGAGTTTGTGAGTTTCGTTACTTTGCACGAGAGGCGGGCCCTTTAACCATTAGGCCACATAATTCTGTAGAACTGCAATATTATCTAAGTGAATCAAAGGTTATGATATTTAATACATTTTTATTTCTTTTTAATCTAGATACACAATATTATACTATTGTCCGTCTCCTCAGATTTTGTTTTACAGATATGTAGTGGTCGAATGGTTGGAAAACCTTAAAATACTGTTATCTTAAAATATTGTTTAAATATTTTTTAATTGCCTACTAACGAGTGAAACACACGTTGAAATTAGGAATATTGAAGAAAAGAAGAAAATGTGTAATCACTTCTAAATTTTCAGAACTTCACTGTTTTATTATTACATGAAGTAACTTTTCGACGATCAAATTCGAATAATCAACATTTTTTTGTTTTTAAATGAGTTTTTTTTTAATTTGGAAAGAAATGGTGGGAAAAACATATTTTAAATAAACTGTTTTTATACAGTAAATAGTTTTTTAGTTAAGAAGTCTTTTATGCATATTAATATCCCTAGACATTATTAATGTGTATAGTTGTAGTGCACTTATCCCATGGAAATGCCACCGATGCCAACTATACGGCCATTCGCAACGGTTTTGTCACGCACTGTAAAGTGCCTAGGCGACCACGCAACGTCATACTATAGCAGGGTCTTGTGCGGCCAGCAGGGTCTTGTGTAGCCAGCAGGATCATCCCACAAAAGTTTCACGCATGTCCTAAAGCACCGCACTGAGTGAAAGTTGAGCGACACCCCAATAAAACCTGGGAGCTCCCATCCCTGCTGAACCACCCCCCTGAAACTAACGTCTGCCAAAGGCCTAGCGTGCCCACTCCCGCATGCTGGTAATGTGCCATCACGCAGCCATGTTGATGACATGGGAGCGTTTTAAGCCAATGACAATTAGCAATAAAGATCAGGAGTCCCAGTCACTCCTCCTGAACCCTGATTATATACATATGACCGACAGTACAGTCACAAATGTCCTCAAGAATCATCAAGACTACATATACACACACACACCACCGTCGCCGACAAGAACGAGATCCCATCATGCCATCCCATCACCCGATGCCATCCTCCCCTTCAAAGACGTCTTAACCTTTAGGACCCGAATTAAACGTTAAGCCCCATCGGGCCAACTACCCCTCCTGGTAATGCTGTCAAAGTGAATAAGGCTAACAGGTATAGTCAAGTAGAAACTAAGAAACTAAAAAGTTTAAAATTTTACCTACGCTTACTTACAATTAATTGATTACCAAACATAAAAAGTAATCGTTTTATTAAGTCAAAAAATCTCAATTGACCGTTTCAAGTTATTTCAACTATTTGATTTCTAAAAAGCAGTAATATAATATTTTTTAAACGTAAAATACGCTGAAGGTTAAAATTTTACTGAGTATTGAATAAAAATTGTAATACCGGTCGTCAAGAGTATTTAAGCCAAAAATTTTGCGTATATCATGTTTATAATTCATATAAAAATTTATATAATATTTATTGAATAATGTGTAAATCCGTAGTTAATGTTAATTACAAATTTATAAGTGTCATTTAAAATAAATTAAAGCTTTAATTAGTAAGTAAATTTCAAGTTCATGTTTCTAAACCATTCCAGGGTAAAAATATTGTTCCTTAGAAGTTTGTCGTGTGAGATAAAGATTCAATTCAATTGAGATGTTTCAGATGAAACTTTGGCTAAATAAGTTTATGGTGCATATTAGGAATATGCCATAATTTCTTCAAAGTGAAAATTTGATTTGAAAAAAATCATATCCAAATAATAATACGTCTTTATCGTCTCTTCACATAATTATATGGAAATGACAAAATTTAATAGTATTTATTTCAAAAAATGCATTTTACTTGAAAGTACAATGTAAAACTTTTGCATTATCGGTGTCCAAATATTTCATGAGGCTGAAAATTAAATTATTTGGTATATTTCAGTATTATTCTATTTTACTAAAAACTAACGTTTCTAAAATATTAATTTTTAATATAAAAGCTCTATCTATACAAACACTGGATTCGGATTAGCCGAATTGATATATCCTTTAAAATTCACCATTACCAGGGCCTGCCACTACAACAAAATCTGCAACAAATTTTTAAATAAAAAGATGATAAGATCATGATCTAATTCATTTTGGAAATAACTGGGGAAAATTCTTTAATTTGCTGTTTTTAGTTAAAATTTAAAAGTTTGAAAAAGTTCATAAAAATTTTGAAAACTCAAGGTTGAACAACAAAAGTTAAGTAAAGGTTAAAAAAGCTAAGTGCATAGGAATGAAAAGGCCTATTCAGAGCAAATAGATCACTCACTAGCAAAACTCGGAAATTAAAATGAAAGTGGGTTATATTAATAGTATTTCCATCTAAGTAATCTTAGTTTACTCTAAGAAAAGCTAACATTTCATGTATTTTTTTATAAAAATAAAATTTCTAGCGATAACTGAAATGTAAGTTAAAGACTAAGTTGAGCTGATATATAAATATGTAATCACATCTGATCTTCTAATAAAGATTTTGAGTTCTGATTTTGTAAAAATATTAATTAAGTTTTGTCCTAAAAGTTTATATATATAAATACCACCTAGTATTAAACCGATCACTGTTTAGTTTGTAATTGACATTATAATCTCAGTGTGAATACACAACTATTGAAAGAAGGATTACACTCATAAGGATAGTGATTACGAATAAATAAAGAATTAATATTAAGTGCTTTCGGATATCCGATGTAATTACTCATACATAAACTATTTATTATTTAAAGCAAATATACGAATTAATTGATGATTTATTAAGTATAATGTCGTTTCGAGCAACAAGTTGTGTATATTTTTGAAACAGTTTATTGTTTTAATACCAAACCATTTATTACTCAATTCTAACAAAAATACTCCATGAACTTGAGGGAAAAAGTCAAAAAAAACCTTGACAAACAATATCGCCCATCAAATTTAGGTACTCCACTACCTTCACAGTGAAACATACGGAATCTTTATCAATATAATATGCAGTTTGGTTTGTTCTTCATAATATGTCACGTATATATATATTCAGCCTAACCATTCTACAAATTATAGAAATTATAGAAGAAAGTAGATGCATTAAGTAATTGCATTTTTTTTACCAAAAGAAAAACTTACTTTTTGAAGAAAACTTAATATAACTTTTCTTCATAGTATGTATATATCGTTGTAAAACCCAAACAGGGTTCCAATGAACTTTTCTCTGTTAAATGTTAACTATTGCTTTTAAAATGATCATATATATTATTGTTATGTTATTTAGAGTATTTTATATTTTTAAGTAAATAAATTTATTGTTGAGACTCTGTCAAGTAGTAAGCCAATGAGATCAAACTTTGTTAAGAATATTCGCATAAATTTATCCTGAAATTAACTTCGTAGCTCATTTTTAATGCAAATTTATGGAGTTTACTTTAGTTTTTCCCTATTCAATAAGCAAAAATGAATTCGCATTAACGTTCATTTTGTTGGAAAATACCTCCTTTCGTTCATGCTTAGCTGGCTGTTAGTGGAATGGTTTGAGTGCCCGAGAAAAACTAACCCTACATCAGATTTCTTTAGTATTCTCAATTTAAATTCTGATTTTATTCCTGTTCCTGCGATCTTTTAAATGATTTTTATTCTGCTCTGTTTTAAATTTTATAATTTGTTTTCATGAATCACTAATTTCTCCAAGTAATTACAAGTTTTATATGCGGATACTGTAGATGTTTATCTGATATTTACCCTTTTCTTAATTTAAACGCGTCTGGCAATTATCCGTAAGGTATATGAAAGATTATGAGTTCTTTTTATTAAAGTTCTTCTATTTTTTAATAATACTCTAAACTAATGAAAATTAAGGTCAAAAAAACTCATAATCAAAACAATCTCTACAAAAGAACCTTTATGCCAGATGTGCTATTTTATTAAAAAAAATATTTATTTATTTATGTATCAAAAGTAGTGTTTACATTATTATAAAAGAAATGTGATGTACAAAGGATAACTTATCTTAAGAAATGTCTACCAGAAACTCTTTTAATTGAGGAAATAAAGAGAGAAATGTGGAGTAGGTACAATAAAAAGAGATGAAAAAAAAATAAAAAGAGAGAAATATATGTACATACATATAAGAATACAAACAAAATTGAAGGTGGGAGTGAGTTCAATAGTTATGCACCTTGGACGGCGAAGGATTTACGATAAAATTTTGTATTAAAGAAGGGGATAACAAGAGGTTTTTGTGTAAAACAAGAGCGATTAGGAAAGATTCTAGGGAAGGAAAATTTAAAACACTCAAGTAGGTACGGGGTAGAAACATGTTTGAACATATTGTACATTAGCGTTAAAACATGCATATTCCGGCGGAAACGGATGGGGAACCACTTTAATTTACTGCGGAATTCAGAAATGTGGTCGTATTTGCGCAAGCCGAAAATAAAACGGATGCATAAATTCTGAAGCCTATTCAATTTATCGACCAGCTCATCAGTGTCATCTAAGTTGCAAACATCACCGTAATTAAATAAGGAAAGAAGAAGACATGGTTCAAGAATAATTTTAGTTTTAAAAGGAAGGAAGTTTTGCAGACGTTTAAGAGAAAATAGAGTAAGATGAAATCTTTTACTTACTTCATTCACTTGAACTGTCCATGACAAATGACAATCCATTAACAAACCTAAGTTTTTAACCCGATCTAACAATGGGATTGTAACCCCGTCGTATACTAGGCAAGGTAAGATGTCAAACTTATTTTTTTGTAGATTTGCCTGCTTCCAATAATAAATCATTTGCTCAATTATGGATAGATTAGATTAGATAGATAGACTCCGCATTAATAGCCTCGTTAGCGACCGTAAGTTTAGATAGTGAAGCATGCATATAGACCTGCAAGTCATCTGCATAGAGATGATAAATATTATGTCTTGGAAAAAAATGGTATTAGAACTTAGGGTATTGTATTATAAATTTATACATTAACAGTTGATTTATTCATAATAAGGGATTTACTCATACATAATAAGGGATTACATAATAAGGGAACATTACATAATAAGGGAACTTACATCAAAAACTTATTTGGAAAAATAAATATCTCTACTTGTTCCGTGTATGTTTTGTAAATCTAAAGAGTCAAATCTTTCAAGCCCTAATATAGTCGTCGTCGCTAAATAAACAGAAAAATAAAAAAAAACTTAATTCCGAAATAATTAAAATAATTTATTTACTTTCCATTTTAAATTTAGTTGTGGTAAGTAGTTTCCGTACAATTCACAGTTTTCAGGTCGAGTGCTTTTGAATGTTGCAAGTGAGTGTCTTTAGTAAAATAGATGTCACCAAGGGGTCGTAAGTCTTAAAACGGAGACGGGTCGTCCCTGGACGCAAGTCTTTGAAAGTTCATTGTATTAAATTATTTCTTCTAATATATTCAACTCTATTATCAGCAGCAAGAGGTTTATATATACAACTTTATTTGGAAAATGTCATCGAGGACATGTAGTAATTGGTGGTATGTGAACGAAGCTATTGTTGAAATTGTACATATATCCTTATCGATGTAACACCACAAAGAAAATAAATTCAATGTTATTTATTTATCTAGGAAGTTTTTTGTAACGAAAACTTTTTATGTTACATTATTTGATTCAATATTTTAAACATATTCTTATAAATTAAGAATAAAATAAGCTATAATTTATAATATATTTTTCTCTTCAATAATTTGCATGTAATAATACAAAAAATTCTAAACAGAAGCGAGGACCGTAAAATTGGTCCAGATTCATTTTAAATATCGCACGACCAAATATTACGCCCGAGCTATTCTGAATCTGTTGGTCGGAGCCCAGAACGATATATCACGGTGTTTTGACAAACACTATTGTATTTTTGACGGCAAAACTCGTTTCGTTTACCCCCGACTAGTGGGACAGCCGGTATATATCTTCAATTTACTTTACACTATGATCAGAATAAAAATTAAGCAATATTTCAGGTTGTGTGGCAGTGTACGGATATGATGGAATGGTTTTCCGCAAAATTGATTAAAAAATGCCTTTTTTTATGAACGAATTAATGATATTTTGTTTCACTTGTTTTAGAAATGTACAAGATTCCTTTTATTAATATTTATTTTGATAGTGATGAAGTATTATGACGAAATGTAATACCAAAATGCTATAAAAAATTACTTGTATTTACAAAATTAATAAAATGTTGCAAGCTGTTTATGAAAAAATATATATATTTTTTAATATCTAAAAATATTTTTTTTTATATTAATATTTAAAATACATATATTTTTTCATATCTTGGACAAAGAATTTGATAAATTATACAAATTATAAAATAATGTGAAAAAAAAAACACTTTATAAACATACACCTAATGACAATATTTTATTAATTACTTTTTAGCTAAGTGACGGTTACTTATTATATAATGCAACAAATTAGTTAAAAAAACTTCCGTTTCATTTCTTTCTTTAAAAACTGAAAGAGCAGCTCTGAAAAATAAAATCTTCAAAACTTTTCGGTAAAAGCTAAACTCCAACGTTGAATCTTTTCACCATTTCAAAGGATCCTTTGACGTAGCTTCTAACACACTAGAGAAGGTTCGTCACTAAAATGGGCTAAAAGCAGATTAACATCAGTAATTAAAGGATGGATGCAATCATGAAGCTGTAGCTTGTCTGCTGAGTTACGAGTCACACAGGTATTAAGAAGAGACAACTTTAATATAAACCTTTTTAATAAAAAGGTGCCGTTATATTTCATTCAAGTAAAAGGAATTAAGTAAGTAAATGTGTACTTGTTTCATTACTTTATTAAGAGGACTATTATCTTTTAAATTATTAATACCATTGCACACATTTTTGCAACAATCACGTGAATTGTGGACTATAAGAATATCTTACTATACGAGTATAACTAATTTAATTGGATATTATATGTTACGTTAAATGATTTGATAGCTACTATACTTTTATGTTTGTAAAACGAACGATATTTGTTAATTAAACATGAATTTATTTATTATGATGATAAATACATATTAGACATGTTTTTAAACTGTATTACTGTTGAAAG
The DNA here is from genome assembly GCA_916720795.1 of Danaus chrysippus. Classification (NCBI taxonomy): domain Eukaryota; kingdom Metazoa; phylum Arthropoda; class Insecta; order Lepidoptera; family Nymphalidae; genus Danaus; species Danaus chrysippus. The sequence goes on along the minus strand of CAKASE010000049.1, from coordinate 15,846,598 downwards.
CCGATATCTCTACAAAGGATAGTGCTTAGACGAAAATAGAAAAGGTCCCGATGAACCTGTTACACGTTGTAAAACCTGCATGTTTATGACAAAGTAGCTAACGTTGCGTTTTTAGATAAATCTTTTTTGATTTCAAAAGTTAATTTCCTTAACAATATTTAATATTTCAATTAAAATAATAATTCAAAATTATAAAAACTACCAAATTTTGTTTCAGTATTTATTATGTGTTATATATTTAATATTTATATCCTCAATTTATTATATTGTTTTATAATATATAAAAAATGTTTACTTAAGAACAACCCTAACAAACATTTCCATATCTCATAAATAAATTCATTTTTTATTCATTTATTTAATTCATAGTAGAATTTGCACTTTTATATTCTCTAGTATCGTGCTAAATATAAAATGGGTTCTTTAATTAAAATATAAATGATATTTAAATGATATTTATATTTTAAGCAGTGTTAAAAAGCTGTGATTGGAAACGTGACACTTACAAAACTAACCTAAAGTAATTTAATAACCTTTTAATTTAATTTATACACTTTTAAGACATAGGTAACAATGAAAGTACTTCACCTGTTCCGCTCGAGTCCCTACTAATCTATTTTTTACTCCGTATAAAGGTTTCTCAACTCAGAACAACAGAACTCAGGTGGTTATATAGAATGGCAATAGAAAAACAATCATCTTATTAGTAACTAAGATGAAACAGATGGTAGTGTAGATTATATCACGTTTTTTTTAATTTTAAACTATGATTTTCGGATACACTACGTGATTAATTACATAACATATACCTGAAATTCCAGTAATTATACGCCAAAAGTGTTACCACAGTCAGGCGAGATAAAAATGTTTCCTTTTATTATTATTAGTTTTTCATAGAACTACAATAATACTTTAAAAGTTTCGTACTATTCATACATTATTACATGAAATGTAAAATAATAATGTAACCTTGATAACAAAGAGTTATCTTTGCTACAGTTTTGAGTAAGTACTTTTTAACAGAGTGGTCCGACTGTTTAGGGGAATATTTTTCTTTTTGCATTTCGTATACCAAAAATAGAACAAATGACAGGTTTTTAAAAATAGAGCTATTTTAGAAATGCTTGTCACTTATGCATTAGTTTTTGTCTTTCTAAGATTCTTTATTGACGTATATTTGTGATCACGTTTTTTTTAAACAAAAAGGAAAAAAAAATCCTGCCTTATGATGATTTCTTATGATTTCTCCATAAGTTTTAAGATTATGTACAAAAATTATATTGGAAAGCTAAACGCACGACAACTTAGCTAAAAAGCTAAAGAGACGCGATATCTTGGAAGTCACGGAATTGAATGATGTATCAATTATTTAACAACACGAATAAATAAATTAATTAAGCTCAATATTTTTAGATATAAAAAAAAGCCACGAGAGAAAAAAAAATAACTTGATTTGGAAATTTTTGTAGCATGTTAAATTTAATACTTTTAATTTCATTACAATAACAATATTATACATATATCCTCATATTTAATCCACATCTAGAGTAGACTACGAAACCCTTATATTGCAACGATATATTTATTATTTGGAAAGTAAAAATGTTTCTGAATTTTAATCTAAAGAAGGAAATTATCTCTACTTAGAAAATTAGAAATTATAACTTTCATTAGTGCAATGGCACAGGGGAAACATTGCGAGTATTGTTTAAGAATGATTATGAGAGTTAACACAACTGGAGTCTTGTTGATACCCATAGCTGTTTAATATGAATTTACCGCACTCTCAGAAATATACGAGAAGATAATTACATCTGTTTGACTTGAGCACAAAGGAGTAAAAGAAAATAGTAACAAGGAATATTACAGTGTTATTGGACGAATCGATAATTTGCTTAATTTAATCTTATAGTAGTTAATCTGGAAATCCTTAAGAAGCTACTATAACTTTAATGTCTGATGGATTAATTTTATATTTAGATATATATCTAATTTTACTCAAATCTTGGCCCTAAGTTTTTCTAAATAAAAATTGTTATTTTCAAATTTATATGAAAACCTTCACAACATATTCATAGTAAGTAATTAAACAACTTTTTACAAATTCTGCGAAATCTGCGTAATCAAGAAATAATTGAAATATTTGAAGGCTATTTTGCTAACTTCTCTATTTTAATCGTCAATAGATGCTTAGGCTGTAATGAATAGTTTGGATAATACTACTGGTAGTTTTAACAATGATCTGAAATTTAATGAACTCAAAGTTATTTCAACATAATATTTTTTGTTTTAGTAAAAAAAGTATCGGAATTAAAAAACAATCATTCAATTTCCAAAACCGTTGAAAGCAAACCTGTAGTATCAAAAATATTATTTTTCTATATATACATCTCAGACTGAGTATGATTGCGGCCAGTTGTTTGAATTATTGATGGCAATTTGCCGGACTGGCACCGTTGTGACATGCCTCGATGCTTCATTTATTCGATCTATGTAATTTCATTCGACTATTAATGGAGTTGTAAAAGTTTTATAGAACATCTCATAATAATTGAATGATTCCAAATATTTTTTCCCTGCGAACACTTTTTCTTTATTCTTTAAATATATAAGTATGTAAGGTTAACAGTGTTATAAAAAGCGATATATAGATTAAAAGAAACAAGAAAAAAAGACATAAGTACTTTTAAGTAATCCATAAAATAATATATCGATATTTTCGTATAGAAATTCAGCATGAAATACATCTCAAAAAAATTATAAACTTTAAATCTCTCTTTTTTACCTCGTCCCCTACGATATCTACCTTTGTTCTACTTGCTTCATTTTACCGTCAATAGAAAACAACGCTTTGGTAGACAAACCCACTCAAGTGTGGCTAGAGTTAACATTCCTATATCTTTGTTAATTTATTAAGTAAAAAGTTAATATAAAATTATTCCTTTCGAGGAAAATTTATATAGAAAATTAAAATCATGCGCATTTTAAAATACTCGTAATTAAAAAATGTATAATACTCGTGGAATGAAAAACCTCTATAGAATTAACCAACAGTAAAGAAACAGAAATAAAATTTGATATGAACCTATTTATAGTATCTTTTATTTTAATTCCATAATTATTTTCTTTTAATACATATTATACTTATTAAAATTACTTACCAAAGACCAAAATTTCCACCATATAATCTAGATGTTAAAAAAGTTTGTGTTTTTAATTCAAATATGGACGATTGCTACAAAAAGACTAAAAAGTTCAAACGTAGTGTGTACTGATGTCAATTTGCCCAAGTGAAAAATTTACATCCGTTCAAAGGGTGAACAGATTGGATTGTTTTAGAGCTATAATAATAGTTATGGGAATTAATAGGATGAAATAAGTTTGATGGTCAATTTAAATCGCGACGGAAGGTGAATGCGATTGAATGCATAGACAGAAATTATAAAACTCAACTAAAATATATCGTAATACAAGGGTATAGGGTTTGTTTTCGAGATATCCGAGTTAAATTATTGTAATTCTATACATTATAGATCACAGCAGAGTTTACATTTCTGTTTTTTCTGCGCTTAAAAAATGTTTCTTTCCATCTAACTGTTCACTCTTCCCAGTCACATGAAACAAAACTTTTATATCACATCGCGTTTAGTTAAATTCATATAAAATTCTTTTAGCTAAACTTTATATCTCATGACGAATTTAAGCCTCGCTTCTGTGAATTTCGGGTTTAAAATCTGGTGTACAAATATTTATATGATAAATGTATGTAATTATTCAGGTCTAATAGTGACTAAATATACTTAGTTTACTTTAATATATAAACATTATTTTTTCTTATTAAAATTTAAAAAGAGTATTTTATGATTTTACAAAATCTTAAATCTTTTCTTTTGTTTTTTTTCCTTGTTTTAAAATTAGATTAATTTCTTATAAGAAACTATTGAATGAGTTTATTTTAAGTGTTAAATAATTCACAACATCTTTTAATCCTCCAAATCTACGTTCGTGTTGATCATCGTGTTCTAAAGCTTTTGTACTGTTGTATTGAACACGATAGCTATTGAAGCACAAGCAGTTTAGCACAAGTCTGAAAAAACGATCTAACGATCAATGCTCCGCTTAAAGTATCTTTGAATGACATTTTTAAAGAACGGAATATAATGTGGAACTTACAATTCACACATAAGTTTCTACTACTAAAAATATCCGAAATTTAGTTTAAAAATAATAATATGAAGTAATTCAATTTATTCATGTATGATACAGGATTTATAAAAGCTAATTCCGATAATATTGGGTGTGTTTATATATTGTATATTTATATTTGGATATATTTATATACTAATTTAGCATTACTGACGCTCATTCCTAACTGTTCACTTAATCTTTTAAAAGTATCTTGGCATCATATTTTCATCAGTGATCATTTCATATTAGTAATATTTATATTAGATTTAACACTAACACTTTCTACTATCACATTCTATTCATTAGGAACTCCACTTCTTCTTCTACCTGGCAATTTCCCAGCTATAGCCAGGGTCTGCCTTACATGTTGTGAATAGTTTTTGGCTTTTTTTTTTTCGACCGGCCGCCTGCCTGACATCAACCCTCTTTTGGGAATCAACATTAATCAGTGATGTCTAAATACTCTTAGAAAGTACATATGATTCGGAAAAATCACATTGTGTCTTGTCCGGGTCAGGATCGAACCCGCGCCCTCGGCGACGAGAGGCCGAGAGGCGGGCCCTTTAACCACTGAGCCACCACTGACTTTCATTAGGAACTCCACTACACGCTTTTAAATTGTCGTTAATCAAAAAATTGGTAACTTTGAATATTTCAGGAGATTATAAGCATCTGGAATTTATAACAAGAATATTTTTTACTAGAATAAGTTGCTTGAACCAGTATTTACTCGAGTTTCATAAATGTCTTGTCAGCTTATAGAACGTTAACTACTAGATGCAATACTTGTGTGAGCTTCGAGTAATTTTGAAATAGATTTTTGACGCAAATAGTTAACCTAATGAGTTATAAAAAAATGAAAAAAATACGACATTACACCAAAATTAATTGATAACAGTATACAAATTTATTATGTATCGGTTTAAATTATTCACAGATTTTTTCAATGTTATGACTTTTAAAGTTACGATTTGGACTATAGTAGATTTTTTTTTGTTATTTAATTATATTTATGCAATTTATTCATTTTCATAAAAAATTTTGATTGCTATATCATTATAAAATACTAACATCAAAATAATATTCGCAACAAAAAAACTTGCTGTTATTTTGTAATTAGGTCGTCGCACTGCTTGGAACCATTGATTAAGACGTATAACATCTTGAAGAACATTTAAAAATAGTTTTCCGGACAGTTGTTTTTGTAGTATTCGTACATAATGGTACGAAGCAAACAAGGTACCTTTTAAGGTTAGACGTTTGTAATATATTTATCGATATATTGACGATAATAACGAGATATTATCGATTAAAACGTCAAAACACTGTATCAAATGTATGCTACAATGAGGAGACGTTAATAGTGTGACGTCACTCAAGCTCGGGTTAGCTCGAGAACTTCGGTACTGGATTCAAAAATTTGTTTTTAACTTGATATAACTTTTTAATGATACCGAAAAAACAAAAACTAAAACAGGTGTGTTATAAAACTTACATATGATCTTTCCATTTATCACAAAAAAATATATTCAAATACTTAATTATCAGATCTTAATCATTAAGCATATAAAATTATCCTAAAAAATATTTGAGGAAACCGTGTTATTGAAATCTTATTTTGCAGAATGATAAAGATTTTCATCGTTTAAGTACTGAAACAAAATAATATATAGTATATTTACTATGTAAAGTTGAATGTTGATATTACACTCACACTAGACGGCAAACTTCAGTGGAAGCCGCACATAGAAAGCTTACGATCCAAAATAAACAGTCTCACTGGTGCTTTACGAAATATATCGAATTGCCTTTCCTTAAAAGTACGCTATACCATATATAACTCTCTGGTAAAACCTCAAATTTACTATTTTTATTGAGATATGGGGATCAGCTGCAAAAACACACCTCGATAAATTACAAAGAACACAAAATAAATTAATTAAAGCTCTCTTTAGGTACAAACATCTAACACCAACCCATAAAATTTACGCTGACACTAAATTATTTTTTTTTTTTTTTTTTTTTTTTTTTGTTATCCTTGGGAAAATGCATTTACGCATCCCCGCCGTATTACACCGGGGGGTATGTGGGACTCGTTGCCACTACCCACTAAAAACCCAAGGGTGTTCCACGACGGCCCTTGTGTCGGGGCGGGGGATCGCTTTCGCACTCCCACCAGCTTCCCCGACAGGCTGGCCCGCATTCTGGGGGCCCTTCTTCTTTTGGGGGGCACTGGTACTGCCCCCCCCCCCTCATGTGGTGCTCTTTTCCACGCACGTGACCTCGGGAGTTGCATGGGGAACACAACCATGCAACTCCCTTTACCGTTTAGCGCGGGTTGGGGTCCGCGCCACGGGCCATTTTCATGGCGGCCTCAAATCGTCGCGGGCGTCTCTGCGGCGGCGCCCAGCACGGTGTCTGCGAGAGGGGAGGGAAGATGAGGCTTCCCTCACCCTACCGGCCTCCTCCTTCGCGGACATTACCGCCTCGCAGAAGGCGACCGCGGCGTCCCAGGCCGACTCACGCCGCACCATGCACCACACCATGTGGTGCAGTGATAAGGCCCCAGCCACACTAAATTATTTAATATTACACAAATTTACCAACACAACACAGCTATGTTGATAAGAAAAATTTTAAACAATAACATACACACACAAATTAAATTAACAAAAAACATACAGATTTACACGAAGCCCACGGCGGGCAGATAACATTCAAGTGTATAAACCTAAAACTAATTACGGAAAAAAAATCTATTTTGTACCAAGCAGCACGAATTTATAATTCTTTGCCAAATTATATGTATAAAAAACGCAAAAACAATATATATTTATAAGAAATTACTTAAGAATCCCATTTTCAAAGGTAATATTATTAAATAATCATATTTGAAAAATAATGTTTTGAAAATTTACTAACAACATGTAAGCCGGCCCTTATACTCAATAACAAATTTTCGCGTAAAATATAAATTCACTAGACAATTATTGAAATTTACGTACATCTTCACAAATGTTTTTGTTTAGTAAGTTTTTTGTAATACCGTTTATTTGTTTGCGCACTCTGTATATTAATTATAACTAATTTGTTAATTTTATTTAATTCTCCTCGAAGTGATTGTAGTCTTGAGAAATAAAGTGATTTTAAACCGTTTATATTTTTTTAGACATGACACCTCTAAGACAAAGCCCCGAGAGGTCACCATACTCTATATGAGTTTACCCAAGTCAGAAAGCTTAATAAGAATACATAACATACGATAAAAATGTCAAATATTAATTAGGGATAATAAAATAAAAGACACATTATGAAATACTGCTTTTTGCTTGAACTTTCCTTATACTACATATTTATATGAAGACGAAGTGCAACTTTGACAGTTTTCTTAGCTTAGTTTAGTCGAAACTAAATTTAAAGAAATCTTAAGAGCATTTATTCCTAAAAAAGGTAAGAACGACATATATTTTCAGCTTTCTGGATGTTCAAGACAACGTGGGTTGAAATGAATCAACGTTTGTTTTATTAATAAAATTAATGTTAAAAATAGTTAATGCTTAATTTCCGTCAAGATATTTATAGGTACACTAATTACTGTTCAAAGCGTGCCTCTGTAGCTTTTTTTAAAAGTTATCATTTCAAAATATCAAGAGCTCTAAAGAATTTAAGAAAATAATCAATATAAATAGAAAAACCCTCCGTCTTCTTTTCAAGTAAAAAAATTTGCCACAACATGTGTTTTACAACTTCGAATAAATTTACATTTAATAATTTTAGGGTTTTTAGATTATTGCAAAAATTTGTGGTATACGGAAGCAATCTGTTTTATAGCTTATAGTATAATATAAAAATACACGAGTATAATATTAAAATAAACACCTTTGTTTACCTTTCTATCTGGTAATTTAATATAGTCATAATTTGAATACCGAATAATATACAAATATAAGCAAGGTATACGCTGTTAATAATTGTTATTATGACTATCGTATGAGTATGTTATTTGGAATGAATTGAAGCTATCCTAAAATTAGGAAAATAAAGTAAAAATAAATAAAAATATGCTCAACCGTCGGATATGATAAGGAATTTAATTTGTATGGGAACAATTCCATTCTGCATGGAATTTAATTTGAGTAATGAAGTCTTATGCAGATTTTTAAACATATCTGGAATGAAATAATGGTTAACCTAGACATCAACCGCGGGAATTATGTGCAATCGATTTGTAGTGAGTCTGCCACATGAATATTTGTAATTACACCAAACGTTACATTACATTGTACTGTATAACTAACTGATACAGTATACCATGAAACAAGATAATTATGTGGGGAGACCGGAGGTTCCAGGAAAACTACGAAACTTGCTTGTACGTATATAAAAATATTGTAATAAGAATTACATAATATTAAAACTTGTAACCTATATATACATAAGGTACATGATTGCCCCGATTTTAAGAGAGTAATGCCATTCAATTGCTCGTGTAGTATCAGGAATCTTCTAAATCACACGGCTTGGTGTTCGTTGCACGGAGTCAGCAGCGTCACTCATTATATGATATTTTATCAATACAATGTTCGCCCGGCGATGTTCATTTATTATTTTATAAGTAGCGCTTACATAACAAAATCATACAATTTAATTTATTTTTGCAAATTTAACATAATGTATTAAAACAAACACAATTAAAACCAGCCTCAAATACAATTTTAACAATTCTTGCAAATTTGTAACATAGAATTTCATGTATATTCAATACGGAATTTTTAAAACACAAACCTTTGCGACGTCTGGTAATTTCATAGATCATTTTATTTTTTCTATTACAAGCGTTTTTATTGTTAATATTGTTTTAAGTTTTATATAATGCGGAAATATTTAATTAATATAATATAATAATATTATTAAAAAGTAAATTCATTAAATACAAAAAAAATTAAGTTTAATAAAATATTATTGAATATCCAGATGTATTTAAAGCACAACCCATGATGTTTATTTAATGCTCTGCTTTAAGTCTCCATTGCCAGTGGGCTCGTCTCAAATACTACATATAAATGTTCCTGGTACATAGCTAAAAGTTACAGTATTATTAAATGTTTGAAATCCATATGGATTTTAAAATACATACCTTTTTAATCTTATAAAATAAATATAGAGTTCAAAATACATATATGTATATAAAACAATTTTAAATATCTGCCCCCCATTCTCCTTGAAGTATGTCAAATTGTTTGATAGTGATTTCTTTTGTTCATGATTTGTTGTAATTATTTCAACGTTTATATGAAATTTGTACCCAAACCACGTAATACACTAGAATGGTTGAAGTCGAAAATATATTTTGCGATTTGTGGTTGGAAGGCGTCCAGAGAAGTGTTGGTAGCTTGGCTTGTTAAAGCCGAAACAGGTTCAGTAAGCTGTTATTGCTACAGTTTTCCGATATGGCGACGCCGCGTGTGTAGAAAATTCTTGCCAATTTTATAACTTATTATGGTAAGTTCACAAATAAGGTCTACATAAGAAAACACAACATTCAACCTAAGTGTATGCAATTTTTGTATACTAAACTGCAATTAATTGAAATTCATTTTTTCGTTTATTTCAATCTCCATCGCTAGAATTCATTTAGCGAGAACTATTGTAAGTTTGATAGCTTTACTCGAGTGATCAAATATCATGAAGTAAAGATATATGTATTTATCATAACTATTATTATTTCTATCTTAATATTAATAAGTTATAAATATTTTATAAGTTATAAATGTTTGAGTATAATTATTATTCCTAGTTAGGTATTTCGAAAATTAATATCTAAATTCGGAAACCAAACCCATATTTCTTCACTTCAGTTTATTGAAATATGTTATGTAATGCTTGCAAAAAACTTTACCTTAACCTTTTCAATATAAATATGTTAGAACATTTACATGCTGTAAATATGCTTCAAACAGTGAGGGTTGTATGATTGTTTAGGTCACTCCATTTCAGTTTTGTTTGTTCAACTTCAAAGTACTCTGAAGATACATGTCAATACGATCGTTTACAATTTTATATCGATTTTTTTGACAAGTGCTATTTATAAACAAATTAAATATTTTACGAAATATGGATAAATCTTTGTTTTTTTATCTGTTACTTATTTCGAAAAATGTAAAGTTAGTAAGAAGTGATCGAAATATATGTAGTTTTAGAGATACCGTGGAAAAAATATTATCAATATTTTTTTTGGGACCGTGATTCTTCTATTTTCTAAAACTTAATTGACGTTTTCTTAAGTTAGAAACAATAAAGTGTAACAGAAATTCAGTTCTAGGGTCAAAGTACAACAAAAAAATTTTGGAAATATTTTGTCTTAATATAAAGGAGATGTTACCATATATAAAATCATTAAAATCTTTGAACTATCTAAAGAACTATCAGAAGCTCCAAATTGCGGAGATGAAAATTAAATTGTTCGGTACAATGGCGGGTCCACTAAATTAATTTTAGTAAGCAAACTTAGTTTCTGGGGAACTTTAGTCGAAAGGGGTAATTTGGCCGCGAGGCGGGAAGTTCGAACCGTCTTTAAACGACTTAACGATTTCGTTTAGTTTGGCCTTAAGTCATGAGCTCAAGATGATTAAGAATTTTTTATTCTCTTTTAGACTAAATATAGCTTATTCTTTAGGGTAGTTTTTTAGTGAATATGACATAAAAAACTTTCATTATTACAAAGTTAATTAAATTTAGTATCTAATATTTGCTTTATTCTATTAAGTGAAATACATATAATAAAAATAAGTCGTAGTCATTTTAGATGTCGTGATATAACAATTCCTTTTCTAAGGCTCCATGTTAGTATTTCAATTTAATATAAACTATCCTTTACATTAAATAAAAATCGCGAGTGATTCTTCCATTGTATTTAGATATTACATATTTTAGATAAATTCATGTAGTTTTAATAATAGTTTAGATTAGCAATATAACGCTCACATCAATTAATTATACAACTTCTATTTAATATACTTGAACCATAATCATTCTAAGCTACATCCAATTGATTGTTTCATCAATCTATACTTTAATGTGGGTAACTACTACCCTATTAAGTTTGGGTAAGGTTCTTCATATTATATAGGCTCGGTACATAGCGGAACATTGGCTAATCACTAAATGGTCCATTTGTATATAAAATGGAGTAAAGTTCACAATAGTTACAGATTTATGTTTGAATTGTTTATTGTTGATATAATTTATTCATTTCATGTATAAGTTTATATTTTGACACCGATAAAATATTAATGAAACTTTTTAATAAATATAAGTCATAAAATTTGTGACATAAAAAGAAAAAAAAATTAAAGGATAAAGATGTAAACGAAAATAAACAACTACCTCACAAAATTACATGTTTTTAATACAAACAATTTTGCAACACAACCGCGTTTAAATCCCTACTAATATTATAAATGCGAAAGTAACTCTGTCTGTCTGTCTGTCTGTCTGTCTGTCTGTCTGTCTGCTACGCTTTCACGCCTAAACCACTGAACTGATTTTAATGAAATTCGGTACAGAGATAGAGTTGACCTTGAGAAAGAACATAGGATAGTTTTTATCCCAGACTTTTGAAAGGTTCTCTTGGAAACGCGATATAACCGAACTCCACGCGGCGAAGCTGCGGGCGGAAAGCTAGTGATATATAAATAAATATTTTTTATTGGACAGCTCAAGACACAGCAGCTGAATTTAGAGGAGCTAAAGTCTACCCCTGTTACAATGCAAATTCAGGTAGAGAGCGAGTTGAAACATTGCAAGCTAAATTAAACGCACACTAAGTTAGGAACTTAATAATTCAATTTAAATTAATGATAGCGTGGTTATTGCTGTAACCAACGTTGTGACCAGACTTAATAGTAGCATAAATATTCTTTACAAAGCTATTTATCCAACAAACAATGGTATATGTTGTTAATAAAATATAGACACATACACGCTTGAATATTATTATCTAACAATGTCACTAGCAAATGTGGTCACCCTTTGATAAACATGTGTATGTAGCTTTTGAACGTTAAGTTTGCTCTGAAAATACAAATACACGATCCGTATTATTACATTTATGGATTATGAAATTGACAATTGATTGAAATCGTTTTATATAATATTGAATAATTCACATTTAAAATAAATTTTATTAAACATTGCTCCAGAAAAGTATTTTTTGTAACACACTAAATACTTTTCTGGGTAGATTCTCACAATCTATATGTAAGTTAATAACAGGACGGTATCATTGTAATGACAATAACAGTATGTTTAATAATAAACGTGGATTAATTCATTATTACAAAATTATTCACGAATACCGACATAAAAATATCTTTTTGGATTTTAAAATAAATTTGTTCTTTTTTATAAAATGTAATTATTTGTGCAAGAACCAATGACATAACTAAAAAAGAATTACATTGTTTGCTGTTAGCTAAATATAAAATAACTCAGTTATAACTGTCACTTTTATTAATAATAAATAAACAAAACTCAAAGTTATTATAACAAAGATGAATGATATCAAAATATGAAATTAATAGTCACGACTGAAACTTCAAAATAAAGTGTAATTTGTCATATTTTATATATTTCATAGAACTTTGATGTCTCGTAAAAACAAACAACCAATTTGGAAACTTAATGCATGATTAAATATATATTATTAAAGACGACTCCGACTTTTTTTCTTCAAAATGTTGAATCTTTTCTTACTCAACTTTATGATTCTCACTCTCATTAACAGTGACAGTTTATTAAAAAATAGATACTCTATCAAAATTAATACTTTGCAATATACAACGTTTAAAAAATATTTATTTTAAAATAGTTCTTACATTTCAAATCTGATACAGGTAAGGTTAAGGCTTCCGTTTCCCCTTGAAATTTATTTAATTATAAAAAACGTGTTTGTACAAGCAAGAATTTACTTTAATTTCATTATTTCATACATTTAATTTTTATAAGTTTTCGTTCCTTGACATAGAAAACATGAATAACTATTTTTGGGAAAAAAGGTTTCTTTCAATTAAATTTATTAATTAATTTATCCAGTTATTGAAATCATTATCCAAAAATTGTAAAAGTACTAAATTATAAAAAAATACCATAACATTTTGTATTAATTTATAATATTGTGTAATAAATTATTAGCTTAGCAAATGCGTTAAGAGTTTTGTTCTAAGAACGCACCTGTGCATTCATTCCTCAAAGACAATGTAGATGTCAGAGAAATTGTTACTCGGGTACTTCCGCTATTGATGAAACTATGCGGCACATAATGTTGGAGGGGTGCCATTTGTTTTCTATCAAACGATTCCTCAACAATGCACACAAGAAGAGTTTCTCTTCCAAGCTGAAAGATACAAGACTGTCTGACGGATTTTAATACGTATTCGGTGTTGTATAGACTCAAACGGAAGAAATACATAGTTTTAATATAAAATGTGAAAACAGTCCTTTTCATAATTATATAATAAAGAACCTTTAAATATTTGTTCCGTATTTATGATTTTAATAAAACCCTTTTATCAAAATTAAATGCAGGCGTCATAAAGATGTTGAAGTTGTGGCTCGGGGTCACGCTAACGGCTGATTCATCGGCTTAATTCAGGGACACCATAGTTTTGGGATGAATCTAAAAAGGCCATCGCAGCTCTATAAACACCTAAGAGTTTCGAAGAGATATACCCTGAATAATAGTTGCGGATCGTGACTACCTGTATTGGGTACATCTATAGAAAAACTTTCAGCTTTTATAAATTAACGAAGGCCTGGCGGGCGCTGGCTCTTGGACTATACAGTGAAGGAAAACATCGAGAGGAAACCTGGACTTATAGTTTCACAATTTTAAGTTTGAAATCACCAACCCGTCTTGAGCAAGCGTGGTGATTAATGCTCAAACCTTCTCCACGTGAGAAAGAGGCTTTTTCTCAGCAGTGGGCTCTGATAGGCTGATGACATTAAAAATTAAAATATTAAATTGCTGAAAAAAGTCTGCAAGTAGTACATTATTGTTACTATCAGGTTATATTAACAGAAACAAATAAAATACACGTGCAATTTCAGTATGTACGTATTCGATGTATACTTTTTATCTATTTCATCCAGCTACAGAAGCGTTTAAAAGGTATATATACAAAGGAAAAAATTATTTATTTCTACTCTGCTCTTAATTCAAGCTTTTGAAAGGAATGCTAATTAAAATAAGAAATTAGCAGTAAGATAGTAGTCTTATATATACGAGTATATATATATATTTAAGTAGGATACTCGGTACATGATTCTCATTCGAATTATGTAAAAAAAATAGGTACTTAATTTTTGACAAAATTTCCGTATAAATAAATAAAGTGTTGACACGTTCCAAGTGTTCCAAGTGTGGACGCGTGCGGCGGCGTGCTGATACAACACAACGCCGCCGCACTCGTATGTGTGAGTGTGGGTGTATACCTAATCTGTAGGGTGTTTACACGATGCGTAATTAATTACATAACGTTTGGTTAACTTTACTTAGAAGTTTATTAATATTTATGTTATATTAATTTTTATTTTGTCATATATGATCGTCACAAATCACGTCCTCAAATATCGATAGTAATTCACCAGTCACCCTGTATATATATATATATATATATATATATATATATATATATATATTATAGTAGTATGTATTTACTTTTTTTTACATTTTTACTCGATGTTTCGTTTAGTTTTAGGAACCATGATCACGAAAAAAAATATAGTAAGTGCCTGTCAGTTAATCTTGTTATTTGTCATCTACCGCTGACGATTTTATAATTATCTCGCTTACTGCTTTGGATAGGCGCAAAATTTCATAACCGTGTTTTGTAAATGACAACCTTCTCAATATTACATAATAATAACCCTAATTATATCAATAAAAAGTTACTTTACTAACTAATTCTATCAATAAAAGTTACGTTACAATTATAGGCAAATAGTTGTTTAGTTTTGGTAATATTCTTGTCAATAGCAATCTTAACAATGATACTTTGTGATAAAAACCGTTGTAACCCTCCGAATCCAATATATCGAGAAAGTAAATGCCTTGCAGCAAGTTTAGACAGGTAGTGTACTCAAAGTAGGCAACTCTGTAAAACACGCTTCGCACATTCAAAGAACGCAATATCGTATAACTTCGTAAATCACTCAAGCTTCGGTGTTTGCACTAATCGAAGAAACGTTACTTTCTGAAATAAAATATTTAGTGTGTTGTCTTGAGACATATGCAAGGATTGATTGAAATACTTATACTGTACAAGTCATACAGTATTAATTTTCAAGACTTTATTTGTATCTTTATACATATATGAAGTAGCATAATAAATAAAAAATTGGTTTTCCTAGAAATTCTTGGATGATCCAAAAATTTCATTATAAGCCACAAAAGTTGCGGAGAGCAGCTACAAGAAACAGTGTGTTTAATCATTCTTGAAAATCAAAAAGTGTTTCACTGAAGAATGTAAAGGTAAGGTTCAAAACTTTTTAAAATACAAATAACTTTTAATAAAAGAACCTTGTTATAAAAGAAATAAGATTTACTAAAGAAAATATTTTACAAAATGATAACATCTTTTACTGCTATGAAGAAAAACGTAACAAAGAAGTATGTTTCTGAGAAACTACAGACATAATTACTAATTATTAACAGTGTTTTTTTAGTTATATTACAGAAAATATTCAAAATAAGAACCAGAGTAAATTTAATTACTGCCTTTGGCAAGAATAATTTTCAAAAATCTCAAAAACAATTTCAGAACAAAAGTTTTTTAATTTTCTAAGATTTTTAATATCTATTCCATCTCGATTACCCGCTAATAAAATTATTCTTTTTTCAGACGAACTAAAAAAATACCGCTTCATTTCCATGGAAAACGATCCATTCAATAAACGGACGGGTGTCCGTTTATTAGATTCTTATGGCATTGATATCAAAATAATTGCTTTCAATTCATTCAAAAATAATGAGAATATTTATTTTTAACTTATTTTGAATTTTAGAAATGTAAAATTTGGAAATATCTAGGAACTACTATATTACTATATAAATGTGCAAAATAAGTATGTAAATAAAATAAAATTTTTATGGATCTCGGTACACGCAAGATATATAAAACAAAATGAATGCAACCTTTAATTAATATGTATATTTTTACTTTTATATACTACCGTCTTCATGTCTTTCTGCTTTGCCTAAGGGTTGACTGGGAGAGAATGCCTTCAGGCATTAAGTCCATCTTTTGTATCTACGTGTGTAGTTAGACAATAAAGATTTTAAATAAAATAAATAAATAAACCTTTATGAACGCAAATAAAACTACAAAATAATAATTGTCTCATCTGATTGTACATAATAGGCTTTATGTGTGAAATATTATGACCAGTTTATTCGATTAAGATGTTGTTTTCGCTAATATATTGTGATCACTTAACATTTAGTGTTTATTTCATGTTATGGGTTCGTTAATAAATAAGTTATGGTAATTCAAAGAATCACGTCCTCTATATTTTTCTTCCTTCTTCCCTTAAAGAAACTTTACTCCAAATAAAATGGTGATTATGTATTAAAAATAATTATTATATAAACAAAATTTAAAAGTAATCATTTTTGACATGTTTAAATAACCAATGTCTGTTCTCCTAAAATCTATATAGTAAAACACAGCAAAACCTATTTCGTGTATCTATTTAGAATTTGTTTCCAAGCTAGGTTAACATGTCCTATAACTTCTTATGTACATATTATTAAAGTATAACGGATCGCGGTCTCTATATAGAAGATACATCAAAAAAAATATATGGCTTTATTAGAGCTCTGTCCCATATTAGTAATCCTAGCTTTGATGCCCAATACCTATATGTCTAATGTCGTGTATAGAGAAACATCATTGTACAGTATTTTTTATAGCAAAACGTCTGTGTATATCGTTCAAAATAAAATAAGGCGTATAAAGTTATATTTCCCAAAGTCTTCATTCAAAACATACACATCCTATTGGGAACATTATTTTTAAATAAAAAAATCCATTTCGGAACGTGTTTTTTTATATAAATTTTACTAAAATAAAACATATTTCCTACGTTCATTCATTTTTTTTAAACAACCGAATTATAAAATATATTATATATGTCATATCAAAGCTAACCATTTTAAACTGTCAGTTTTAAAGTGGTGACGAGGTGCGACGTGGTCTCAGTTTAATCAAAGCGCCAACTTGTGCCAGCCATGTCCCCATTAATTGTTTCACTAAAACTAGTAAATTTTACAGTTGGGAATTAGCTGTTGGAACTTGTTAGTGCTTTCAGATATTTCATGACAATTTCTTTTATATTACAATTCTCTTTTATTCCACACACTTATCTTGCATTTACGGATTCACTGTATTAAATTTTTAATTTACCTTTTGTTATTGTATGTATTAGGGAAGTAAGAATATATATTTGTCTAGTGCCATTGTAGTTTAACAACTACCACACTCAGAATAACAAGTGCTTAATTCAAAAGGGTTTAATATGACAATGATAATATTTAGGTTAGATATTTCAGTTTATTAATAAAAATATAAATTTTATTAAACAACCTCATCAAGTTATATATCAATAAGTCTCAATTTGAAGCTTTGAATAGCAAAATTTTAAAAAATATAACAGAAGTAAAGAGAAATTAACTTAGAAATAGTAATTACTGAAAAGTACTCAAAATGAATTTATAAAAATAAAAACGTAAGCTACTCGTAGTAGTAATTGTTTTAGTTTCTCTGTTCACAGTTTCACGTTTAATTACACTAGAATTGGTTTATTTGTTGTGTATAAATATGTATTACTTATTCATAAGAATGTGTCTATTGTTATCTTTAAACGAATTTATCACTGATATAAGTAGGTATATCAGCAAAAAAATTGCTTTATAGTTTTCAATTCAACTGAAAAAAAATATATGTGGGCTAGTAAAATTAAAAATCATAAAAAAACTGTAAAGTATTAAAATGAAACTAAGGTTTTTGGATACTACGCGTTTTTTTAATTTTATTTCCACATTTTCAGGACGTTTCGATTACTTTTCAGCAACCATGACCACAGAGAGACGAGTTGAAAGTGTCGGACAGGTTCATCTCGTCTGCCCTTGATCACGGTTGCTGAAAATTAAATAATATATATAACAATCACAACGTTGTGAACATATAGGAGTAAAATAATAAAAAAACGCCTTGTATTCGAAAAGCCTAATATAATTTAAATGTGTACATACAAAAATCTTATATATCAAAATCTTTAAAGTGTATCTAAATATAATACTCAACTAACTATACCAGATGAAACATCCAATGAAATATTATTATTTTTGGCCATTAAATTGCTTGAGATAAGTTCTTATTTAACAATGACGTGAAAAAAATTCGTAACTCCCAAAACAAACCACCACTTGAGTACCAAAAATCAAATACATCTCAAATTAAAAAAAAGGTTTTATTCGAATACGTAAATAATTTATTAAAAAATATTTATAAGAGAAGTGTCAAAAAACGTAATATTAAACGAAATTGAATATAAATTAAATCAGTTTACTTTAAAATGTTAAGTTTGGATCACAAGCCACATATCCCAGGCTTATAAATAAAGATTATTAATGCTTTAAGGTTTCAATTATTTAAGGGATTTATGAAGTCCTCGGCACTCACATTTATGCTGTAAGCGACAGGCCGACATAAATCCGGGGAGATTCGAGGTCTCTTAATTAAAGGGTCCAACCCTCGACCAACAGCTTTTAATCTTGATAGCAGTGCTAATAAACTTGCATAGTTTGTTTGTAGCGATAAAAAATGGATACAATAAGTACCATTCCATAAGTACGTGTATAAGACGAAAAAAAGATAATGAAATATTGTATTTATTAAAAACAGATTTATACAAACTTTATTGTTTCGAAATATTCCAACAAAAAAATTCTTTGAATAATATTATCGTTGTCTTTTTTGTACTTAAAATTGGAGCTACAAAGTAAGTTTCATTATTAACCTAGTTTTCATGTTCAAAATAAATTATTCTCACATTGTTTGATATATTGCAATCTTCATGCTGATTAAGATTATTTGTTTTAGAAAGTGGTTGTGTGAGATGGAAAACAGATGTTTTTAAAACTGAATAAAAAAATGATTATCCGGTACCTAATCTTTTTTTGAACATGTCACTATGTGTTGAGTCATCCTGAAAGGGACGGAGCAATCACTGCCCGAGCGAGAGAGGTGGCACCGCGGCGGCCAACGCCCGTACAATTAGTGAGCTGCGACATCGCACGACGCGCACACGCGTACCTGTCTTATATGGAACAATACACATCATTTATACAGTCCACCGCTTTTTAATTGTCTCCACCGAGCTACCGATCCCAACATTGGTCCTTCGAGCCGGATTGATCCTTCGAGCCATCATTGATCCTTCGAGCCATCATTGATCCTTCGAGCCATCGTTGGTGTTTACGTCATTGGTATTTCGGGCCGGACAACGAGAACAAAGAACATCAGAAATTGGTTTGACACCGTGTACAGAAGATTGATATAGAACAATATTCTACACGCAGCAGTCATCAGAGGATTACAAAGAAAACCCGTGAGATTGTTCCATTTTCCTTTATTTCATTCCATTTTCATAATCATCCATTTCATTCCCACAATCATTTTCATATCTTCAATCCATTTACATTACATTCCTGCTTATTTAGTTGTTTTCATTAGAATTAATCGCTTTCATTAGTATATGCAATCATTTTTTGCTTATTTTTACGTTGTGTTTGCATTGCATAAATTACATAACATGACCAAGCACTTTTGATTGACACGCCTTACGCTTGACATTGCTCATTTTACTGCTAAGCTTCGCTTCACAGGATAGTGAATTGCTGAATAGGCTTTCTAAGCTTTGCTTATTTTTTAATTTTGCTTCTTTGCTCGCATTTAAAAAGATGTCTGATTTTAAAAGCTTAATCAAGAAGCGTGCATCAATTAAGGCTAAGCTTACTCAGTTTGCATCTTATATCAATCTTTCAAAATCTTGTGAAAAGTTGAGTGAATTGCAAATCATTGAAATTGAATATAGACTTAATATTTTCGAAGGCTTATACGAAAAATACGACACGTTACAAAATGACTTGGAAACGTTGGCGGACGTTCCTGACGAACAATATACGGAGCGTGAAGAATTCGAAAATCAGTTCTACAACTTGGTGGCCTCTGCGCGTCAGCTGATAAGCATTTCTCGACAACTTCTCAAGGTCGATGTCAATTCCGAGGTGGGTTCTTGTGCTAATAACACACACACACAGAGCTCAGTGCGTTTACCTAAGATTGATTTACCAAAATTTTCCGGTATCTATCATGATTGGTTGGAATTTAGAGATACTTTTATTTCCATAATTCATAATAATAATAACATTGATAAAATAAATAAGTTACACTATCTTCGAGCTTCATTAAAGGGTAGTGCATTGTTAGTTATAGACAATTTAGATTTTAAATCAGATAACTACGACGCTGCCTGGCGGTTACTCTGTGAGAGGTATGACAATAAAAGATTACTAGTCAACAACCATGTGCAAGCACTCTTTAATGTGAACGCAATCAGCAGAGAGTCCAGTAAGTGTTTACGTCATATTATCGACACAACAAATAAAAATTTGAGAGCCCTTTCAACGCTCGATCAACCTGTTCAGTACTGGGACACACTGGTTATACACATTATGGCATCCAAGTTAGACCAAGTGACGAGTCGTGAGTGGGAAGAGCACAGAAATACCCTGTCTGAGCCTCCTACACTTTCAACATTTATTTCATTTTTAAGTAACAGAGCTGACTTACTAGAGACACTAGAGGAGTCAAATTCATTAAAATCAAAAAGCGAATTTAAGAATAACATTGTGAATAAATCTAAAAGTTTCATAATAAATTGTGAAAATAAAAATATATCATGTCCTCTATGTCATCAAAATCATTTTATTTTTGCATGTGAAAATTTTAAAAACTTATCTATACAGTCACGCATTAAAAAGGCTCACGAAGTCAAAGTATGTCTTAATTGTCTTCGTCCAGGTCATATTGCCTCTAAGTGCAAATTAGGACATTGCAAGTATTGTCGTGAAAAACATAACTCTTTACTTCATATAGAGAATAGTGCAATTTCCCACAACACACCAAACATTTCTCTTTCTGTTAATAACTCATCTAATTCATCCGTTGTTCTCCTTTCCACAGCTCTCGTGAAGGTGGTGGACGCCAAGGGCAACCTCCATACTGCGAGGGTCTTACTGGATAATGGAAGCACGGTTAATTTCATTTCCGATAACTTAATTCGTAAGCTTCACATTTCTACTTATAAAAATCCTTCTAAGGTTATTGGTATTAATCAACAAACATCTGATTGTTCGCAAGCTTGTTCAATTTCCATTCAATCTTTTAAGGGAGATTTTACAATTGACATTAGTTGTCTAGTCCTCTCGAAAATTTCATCTTCAATTCCTAACACATATATTGACGTAAGTACTATACCTATACCTACGAACATTCGTCTTGCCGACCCTGACTACAATATTCCGTCGTCAATTGATATTCTTTGTGGCGCGGAAGTCTTTTGGAACATAATAGGCGCGAATCGTATTGCACTAGGTAAAAATTTGCCCACTTTAATAGAGTCAAAATTTGGTTGGCTCGTTTCGGGTTCAGTCGCTCATCGTAATTCGTCTTCTGAGTTATGTATGCTTGTTGATCATATGCAACCCGACTTACATATGTTTTCAGATGCTTCTGAAAAGGCTTATTGTGCATGTGTATATGTTCGCAGCGAGTCATTAGATGGCAGAGCTCACGTGCATCTTCTTACTGCTAAAAGTAAGGTGGCTCCCATCAAACCAACCACGATGCCTCGGCTGGAACTTTGTGCTGCATTATTAGATTCACGCTTATATACAAAGGTATGTCAATCATTGACTCTACATATCAACGAGTCCATATTAGCCTTTGTTCGTCATCGCGTTTGCAAAATTAAAGAGTCTGTCGGGACATGTTCATGGCGTTACGTTCCGTCTCTTGAGAACCCCGCAGACCTCGCTTCGCGCGGACCTAGAGCTGACAAGTTGTCATCATCTTCTTTGTGGTGGTCAGGTCCACAGTTTTTACAAAAAAGTCCATCTTCTTGGCCTAATTTTCCTCATCAACTATCTGATAACATACCTGAAACTATAGCTTGTCATCATGTAGAAATCAAACAAGAAAACATGTTATTAAATTTTTATTCTAAGTATTCAGATTTTAATAAATTACAAAGAGTCGTTTCTTATATCTTTCGTTTCATTAATAAATGTAAAAAACAGTCATCATCATAAACAAATGTAAAACTTAGCAAAAAGGGTTACGCATCAATGCGTTAGGTGTTGTAGGATTAAAGCTAACACAATTCAACCGATCATGGGTAACCTACCAGAGCAGCGCCTTCATCTAGAGTTTCCTTTCTTAGATACAGGGGTAGATTACGCCGGTCCTATCATGATAGCTGATCGTAAAGGTAGAGGTTGTAGACTCATTAAAAGTTTTATTTGTGTGTTTGTGTGTTTAGCAACAAGAGCAGTCCACCATGAGCTTGTTTCTGACCTCACGAAAGAAGCTTTCTCATCCGCGATGAACCGTTTTATTGCTCGGAGAGGAAAGCCGCGTAACGTTTTTTCTGACAACGGTACTACCTTTGTAGGTGCCTTCAACGAGCTAGCTAGCCTTCTTTCTCAAGATTTGCAACTGAGTTCTATTGATACAGGTATAAACTTTTCTTTTATTCCTGCATATACCCCTCACTTCGGAGGACTTTGGGAGTCTGCAGTCAAGTCCACCAAACATCACCTTAGACGCATTTTAGGCTTGACTAGGCAATCCTGAATTCGAACCTTTTAACGCCACTATCCAGTGATCCTCCAGACCTCTCCCCTTTGACTCCTTCACACTTTCTCATTGGGCGATCTTTAATCATGCTGACATGCTCACAGCCAACATCTCCAACTTACAACGAAACGAACGAAATGGCTTCGGAAGGGTTGCCGACATCCGCACGCGTAGAGGCGTCTTACGACGAGCTTTTAATACCATCTGCCCTCTTCTAGTCACTGCTGTTGAAGAAACTTCAACCGGGGGAGTATGTTGAGTCATCCTGAAAGGGACGGAGCAATCACTGCCCGAGCGAGAGAGGTGGCACCGCGGCGGCCAACGCCCGTACAATTAGTGAGCTGCGACATCGCTCGACGCGCACACGCGTACCTGTCTTATATGGAACAATACACATCATTTATACAGTCCACCGCTTTTTAATTGTCTCCACCGAGCTACCGATCCCAACACTATGTTTAATCAATATTATATGTTTAATCAAGCACATTAGATGGTAAAACCATCATAAAATCTATTTCTCCTGAAAAAACAAGTCTTAGTTAAAAGTTCGAGTGCATATCCTCTATCCAAAGGTTGTCTGGAAGAGATCGCTCTTTTAGCGATAAGACCGCCTTTTGTATAATGTTTCTTTTTTTGTTATGTTGCTTCTTGTATTCTTTTGTTTTCGGTGTACAATAAAGTATATTTATCTTATCTTATCTTTATCTTATATTTAAAGCGTTTTGGTGTAACAAGACAGTGTATAACCCATGTTCTCATATAAAACTTACTCTTAAATTTTATCGTACTAATTATTTCCCTAATTTTAATGTTGCTATCTTATCATTCTAAACAATAATAATTATAATAGTATGTTTAAAAAGTTGTTAATTAATTTTTTTATTTATAATAACAGACAAAATGTTTTTGAGCGGTTGAAAAAACAAGTTGTCTTTATCTTGTGTTAGATAAGTAAATTTCATTATGTTTTTATATAAACACTCAAAAAGTTTAACTAGATGACTTTAAATACGTACGTACATATTCTACTAATGTTTTTATATAAAATGTGTCACTTGCGTGTTTCTTGTAAAAACATTTAATATAAAGTTATTTACTGACATAGTTGAAAATTTCAATAATAGCTTGAAATTTTTAAAAAAATGAAGTTTAATATATTTTTTTTTTGTCATAAGATTATTCAACTTATATCATTACAGTCATATTTCGGAACACATCCAATGTGTTCCCATGTTAAGCTTGAAAAGAATCTGTACCTCACTAAAACACATATGTAGCTTAGACCGTCAAAAAAAACTGATCCCAAATACTATATATGAATATGTATTACTCGTTTTCATTATTAAAATTTAAAACTCATTCTGATCATGACTTTTAAATAATAACAGATAAATAGGAAAATCGATACAAATACTAATATTTACGATTTCGTATAATCTATTATATTTCAATCATCCATACATAATTATAACATAAATAATTCAAACAGGAAATTACAATATAATACTAATAGTCAGTTTCTTTATTTGATCATTATGATATTTTTGAAGTTAAAAAATATTGAATTAAATTGGATACAGATCACAGGAATTACAAGAAATTTATTTTCTAAAAGTATAAAAATAAGGTACAACAAGTTGTTTTAAAGACTTAGATAAAGATAGTCATTTCATCAAAACTCATATTGTACGAAAATAGTATATTAAAACTAAGCGAAACCATAATATAACACAATAATGCTGACATTATTTTACAAGCAGCCCTTAAATACAATAATAATAATAATAATACACTGAACTGAAAGAAGAAATAGCGCGTCTGTGGCATCTACAGAAAGTAATAATAGTTCCCATAGTCCTATCCACGACAGGTATAATTCCAAAACAGTTACACCAATCTCTGAAGACATTAAATTTGCCCCCTACTATATATTATTTGTTACAAAAAGCTGTCATACTAAACACTTGCCGTATAGTCCGAAAATTCCTCCAAACAGACACACAAAATTCTTATTCAACAACATCAGCTCCGCTCACAATACCTGTACTCCGCACGGCTCAAACCATCATGCCCAATTGTGAACCTAAATAATTTATTTTTCCCCTGTTGTGCACTTGGCTTTGGCCCGTACACAACAGTAGATATACCAACAATTTTGTTGAAAAAAATAAAGACATAAAAATAATAATAATAATAATAAAATCCGTTTATTGTCAGAAACATAGTAACCATTGAAATACATAGGGATAGAATAAAGAAAACATAATACATAATATGCTTCCGCAGACAATGGGAGCTGTCTCAGCTGCATGTTTCTCTGGACCGTGGCCCTGGGAAACGCTGGTTTTCAGTCAGTCCCTTTTACAAATACTTAAAATAGGAGTAACATTATCCTACCCCCGCCACTATTATTATAATTATAATAAAAAAAAACGTTGGAAAATAAGCAATTACAAATAAATGATGATACCAAACTTTAAAAAAAAATGAAGTGAATTTAATCCTAACAGAAATAAAGTTTATAATAGAAAATGCTAAACTATGTACATGTACTCTTGCATGAGTGTGTGTGTGTGTGTGTGTGTGTGTGTGTGTGTGTGTGTGTGCGTGTGTGTATGTATGGGAATGTGTGTCTGAGTATATGTATGCATGTGTATTTGTGTGTGATTGGAGAAGTAAGGGGGTAATCTTAATATTGCCAAAATTCTTTTAGCGTCAGGCATTTGTAGTATGCGTGTCTAACATTTTCTGCAGCATGTTGTTTTTTAAGCAAGGTGGTTTTATATTTGCCTTTAAAAGACTCGGTATTACACTTTGTTCTAAGTGGTGGAGGTAGATTATTCCATATTTTTGCTGAAGAAAACCTAAAACAGCTTCTATACCTTGCCGATTTATGATTTTGAATTTTGAGTAAGTTTTGGACGCCAAAGCGACGGCTTCTTAAGCAATGCACGTCAAGCCAGGTCAATTTTTCGAACAGGTATTCTGGTTTTTTGTTCCATACAATTCTGTGAACTGTGCAGGCATAATGGAGTTCTCTTCTTGAAGCCATGTTAAGAATTCCCTTAAGATTAAGGTACCGAGTAATGTGTTCCCTCTTTGGGACGCTATAACAAAAACGGATACAGGCATTTTGAACCCTTTGAATGCATCTTTCGGCCTTAGTATTTAGTCTTGGTCCATACACTGTACTGCAGTAGCTCAGTTGTGAGAGAACAAGAGATTCGCACAGTAGCAACCGAACGTCTTCCTTGATGAATGGCCTTGTTTTGTACAAAGTCTTCAACTTCATGAAAGCCGTCCTAACTTTATTATTTACGTGTTCTGTAAATTTTCTGTAAATAAGAATTACAGATTGGACAACAGCCAGTAAAAATTATGCAACAAATGTTCTTGATAAACTTATCGTGATGTTGAATCTTTAGTCTAACCATCGCGGCGGATTAATACGTTTATCAATTAATTATCAATCCATATTATAGGTACCCTTTTTAAACACTGCTAAACTAACTAATAAAATATAATAATTGATACCATGTATAACAGTAAGTAAGAAAATAATTATGTTGACATAAACACTGACTAAAAAACGAAATTCCTTTCATAGCTTATAGTGACGTTCAAAATCAATGGTGGCCTAGTGGTTAAAAGGCCCGCCTCTCATGCATGACGGCGCGGGTTCGATCCTGGCCCGGGCAAGTACCAATATGATTTTTCCGAGTCATATGTACTTTCTAAGAGTAATAAGACATCACTGATTAATGCATTCTCAAAGAGGGTTGATGTCAGGCAGGCGGCCGGTCGTAAAAACAATTAGCCAAAACTATTCACAACATGTAAGGCAGACCCTGGCTAAAGCTGGGAAATTGCCAGGTAGAAGAAGAAGAAGTGACGTTCAAAATTTGGGATAAACAAAAAACCACATTGGCAGTTTAAATTTAACCTTAATGGCATACTACTTACTCTCTACTTATGAGCTAGACATGATTGTGTGACCCTCAATTGTAATATTTCATAACACATTGGCAGCGTCCACATCTCTGCATCTGTAGTTATATCATCACCATTACGCTGATTAAAATGTTACCAACCATGCCATTACAACAGACAAATTATTTTTACAGAAATTTTTGGGTAACATGTGAGACAAACAGAAATATCCTTAAAAATTAAGTAGTTCTAAAAGTAAAACTTTTACTACGCTTTTTGCCATCTATCTCATGTCGTATTACAGACCGCCGAAGAATAGACATAAAACAAAAAGCGGTCGGCCAAACAGTTAAGAATTTTTTTTTAAAGCTGGATGTCTTGAAAACTGTTTCATTTTTCTTTGTTTATTCTTCAACTAGCTCAAAATGTAAAACTAATTAAAATAATCTGACATAATTACTACGTAATTACCTACTTATGTAACTGACAATTAAATAAACTGCCTACTATTTAGTATTTTAAGATGGATAAATATTACTTCCAATATAATATACTTTACCTATTGATTTATACCTATTTCAAAGTTTAACAAAACTGTAAGGAAACCTATTTATACAGGAAGATTTATAACCTAACAAAAAATGCTTATGCTTAACTAATAAAATCGAAATAAAGTAATGCTAAACTAAAGCAATTAAAAAAAAACAAGAATAGTTTTGATATTATTAACAAAAGTGAACAATTCATGTATAATCAGTCTAAAAATAATAAGATTAATAAATTTAAAAAAACTTAACGGACAAAATTATAGTTCGAAATAGCAATGGCAATAATTCTAATATTAATTTAAGTCGGGCAACACAGTCTCCGGTCACTGTTGTCAATCTGTCAAAACAAACTTTAGATAAACAAACCGTTGAGATCCTTAAAAAAGGATTGAATTTTGCACCTGTACCATCATAATTACCGTTTTAAGACATTATCTGTAACGTTGAGGAATGTCTTCTTAAGAATCAGGTCATGAAAGAAGAGTCTGAGGCAATCCGGCAGGACGTATCATATGTTCTGCGCCGGAGCAAATTGCCTCAACAAAACATCTCTCGTGAGGAATCACTTGCACTTAAACACCTTTGCAACAATGAAGACCTGACTGTCCTCCGTCAAGGTAAAAGGAACGCGACCGTAGTAATGGATACGAGTGATTATGAAAGTAAAATAATTGAAATTCTTTCGGATAATTCTGTTTATAAAAAAGTTAACAAAGACCCCACAAGTAAAGTTTTAACGGAAATAAAATTGTTAAATAATAAATACAATTCTAAACTTAATCTGGATATCAAATCACTCGTACCATCATGTGAAAAACCACCGAAATTGTATGGGTTACCTAAAAACAATAACATTACGCCCAATTGTAAGCCAGATTGATTCACCTACTTATAAACTGTCTAAATTCCTTTCATAGATATTATCGCCACACAAAATCATTTGTTAAGGATTCCTACCAGTTTGTCAATGATATTGAACACTTAAAATTGACAGACAATGACATAATGGTCAGTTTCGATGTACAGTCATTATTCATTAATTTACCTGTTTTTGACTGCATTGAAATTGCAAGAGGTAAGTTAAAGGATAATAAGATGCCTATTGAATATGCAGAACTGTTAAAGCATTGCCTAACATCTGGCTATCTCATGTGGAAGGATGAATTCTACATACAAATAGAATGAGTAGCAATGGGTTCGCCGGTTTCCCCATTGTCACAGATTTATTCATGGAAGACATTCAGATTCGAGGTTCGAGCCTTTTGCTCTCCTACATTAAGACCTTTAATTTATAAACGGTACATAGATGACACCTTCACAATATTAAATAGAAACAAAACATCTGCTTTCCTGAACCATCCTAATTCTATCAATGGCAAGATTCAGTTTACTATAGAATTAGAGGCAAATAATTCTTTAGCTTTCCTTGATATACTTGTAATCAGGAATCCTGACAATACTTTGGGCTATACTGTTTATAGGAAACCCACACATACGGATAGGTATCTCAATTGTAACTCACACCAACACCCTATACAGTTAGCTACCATTGACAAATCCTTGTTACAGAGAGTACAACACCGTTGTGACCACCTAAAGGCCAAGCTGCAGCATGTAAAATATGCTCTGACCATCAACAGCTTGCCCATGCCTCGCCAGCATTGCAAGAATCATATGAAGCCACCTACAGTTGAGCAACAACCTGCTATTCTACCATATGTGAAGGGAATTACTGACAGAATAGGCAACATCTTGAAGAAGGTTTCGATCAAGACTATTTACAAACCACATAAGAAAGTGAGCCAATTCTTGAGACCAATCAAGAGTAACATTCCTTTTCAACAAGCGGGTGTATATAAACTTGATTGTGACTGTGGTTTGTCATACATCGGACAGACAAAGATAAGTATCGGTACAAGGGTTAAGAAACACATTTCAAACGACAGGAATAGACGCTCGTCGAAGTGGGATCCGCTTCTTAAAAATATAAAATCCCATGTCCGTGACCACACCACAGGACCCCGAGACACCGTGACGGACTGACAGACACTCACATCTTGTCTGCCCGTGATCACGGTTGCTGTAAAGTTGCCCAAACGTGGGGAGTATGTATGTAGGTTATCGTCAAGAATAAAAAAAAACGCGTAGTAGGTAAATCCGACAATATTAGTTTCATATAAACAAGAACAATATTATAAAACGTAATCAAATCAAATTCGTTGCAGTGAATTATCTTAAGGATCGCATAAGTCCGACAGCATCGCCTGCCCTCACGCATCCGCGAATTTGCGTTAGCATATATTCCCTTCTGTTCACGCCCCGCACACCTAGTAGTAGCCTCCTACTAGCGCGTGATAATGACTAATTTCGGGACCGAAATTCGAAATGAGAATAAAAGGTAGCATGTCAGTCGGAATAAGAATAATAATGTCCTTCTCCAGGGTTTCGTCTATCCCTGTACCAAAATTCATCAAAATCAATAGTAATGGACCAATACATGGTGTAACTATGAATTGATATTCAACATATTATGTTATTGAAAGTAGGAAGTAAGTTTTGAAGTCGTCGATTTCTCAAAATTTCACACAGCTTTACTTTACATAACTAGTTTAAAACATATATTTGTTTTGTCGCTATTTAGTTCTTAATTATTAAGATTTTTTTAATTCAGTAAATACAAAATCAATGGTGTAGCAAAACTAGGTTAATATTATATACATATATATGTTACAATGTTGTGTTTTTAAAATATATATACTCGTATATAATAAGTTAAATAAATGTGTAAATATAAACCCTTTTTTATTAATGAAAACCAAAAAATCTATTATTAATATTAACAAATTAAAATAGTATGTATTCAATGTAAAACTTAATTTATTATGACAATTAAAAATATATGTATAAGAGGTATTATCAGTTCTATTATCGTTTATGCTCGTTAAGAAAGAATTAAATATGACAATTAATCTTGCCCTGTTAAAACAACTTAACTAGAACATAAACAGAGTTAAGCTCGCCATTTATAACAGACATCATAATTATTCCGGAATGCAGACATAATATTTGTTAAAACGTTCCAAAGGAGCTACTTGAGAAAATAAATTTATTCGCTTTTAAATGTCAACATTTTAATTTCCAACATAACATTAAAGACACGCCATTCAGTTGCTAAAGCTGTCTCCGTTATTTTATCTCTAACTACTTACGTGCCTGTATTTTAGGAAAACAGAATTTTCGAGAGGTATTTTTAATATTTGAAATTTTAATATAATATTTGAAAGTTTAGGTATAATATTTGAAATACTTTACCAAGTTATTCACATTTTATCATAACCTTTATTACTTTATGATAATTGAGTAGAGTTACTTTCATTCTAAAAAAAATGTTATATAACACCGAAATTTTATCTAAAACTACTCGTACTGTATATTATAAAATTCATATTTGAAAATAATGTTTAATTAGCTTATATATTAAAATGTAACCCTTAAATATGGAGTCAATGGATTAAGATGAAATTGAATCAAATGTTATATGGTTAATCCATAATCATAATTAATTAATAAAAACAATAGTATTTGAGTAATATGCAAAACATTATTATTTCTGATCCAGCCTCGTAGCTTATTTTATGAAAGAAAATTAAATTAGCTGTAATTTAAAATGAATTCAGAGCGTTTTGGAAGTAAAAAGAAAATTGAAGCGAAAAATACACCGCCAACCATACTTTCAACCAGAGGTGTTTTAAAGCGGTCCTCTGTATTTATGGCTATCTGGCTTATTTAAAGCAGCTAACCAGTGTAAAGCAAAATTTAATTAAAAAATAAAATTTTCAGAATTTACTGATATAACATTTTTTTACCCCCAAGCATGGTATTTATAAAAAATATATATGTATGTCTTTTGGTTTCGAGGTATAGTTTTAATATTCTTTTGTAACAAAGATTATGTTTAAACTAATTGAAGGGAGATGAACTTAGTAATAGTATGCATCAATTAACGTTTATAAAATTTGACGACGTTACATATATCAAAATATGATTATTTATCAATTAATTATATGACAATGAATTACGAAAATATTATCATTATTTTCTCTCAAGATGTTTTGTCGAGATTAAAAACCAAAAAATATCATAAGAAATAATATACAAACAATCTCAACACTGAAAATAATTCATACCACAGCCATTAATTTCTCATATTGTCCGAAAAATGGGATTGAATAAACGCGACAGGAGTTCTTGCAAGGTAAATTGAGGACTGGTCTACGTAATTGGCAGGTGACCGGCAGGATTATTGGATTGGCATTGATAAATTTAACACCAACATTTTCCTTAATCGTCATTTATTGTATGTTTGTAACTGTGAACATTTTTTAAAATATCACACACTATCAATATTCTTTGTGAATGAGAAAATCGAATAACGAAATAGGTAATTGAATTCAAAATATATGTAATGGTATATTTTGATTTAAAGTAACTAAGTGTAAATACTGTATTTTGAAATAGCTCGGAGCATCAAGCGTTAATAAGGAATTGTTGTAAAAGTTTAAATTTGAAATATTTTACTCTTGAGAGATTGCACCTGAGGGCTTTCTTACTTAACTGTTTATTATAACATGAAGTTCATATTTTCCTAGAAAGAAAT
The DNA here is from genome assembly GCA_916720795.1 of Danaus chrysippus. Lineage (NCBI taxonomy): Eukaryota > Metazoa > Arthropoda > Insecta > Lepidoptera > Nymphalidae > Danaus > Danaus chrysippus. Next base: position 15,814,292 of record CAKASE010000049.1, on the reverse strand, counting down.
ACATTAGATGTTAAATGGATCTGGGCTAAATACACAATCATTTAATGAGTTTATTAAATAAATTTTTGCAATATAATATCGCAATACTTTTTAGAGGTGATGGAAATTAAATTAAAGCTATGTTGTATAAATAAATGGATGTAGGTATAAATTTTGGGTACGGATTATTTTAAATGACAAGATGAGTAGAAAGATAGATATGTTTTATTGTACACTACACAAAGGAATTTAAATACAATATAATATCGCAATACTTTTTAGAGGTGATGGAAATTAAATTAAAGCTATGTTGTATAAATAAATGGATGTAGGTATAAATTTATATTGTAGGTAGGTAGGTAGGTAGGTAGGTATAAATTTAAATGTAGGTATAAACTTATTTAATGACATCAATTTACAACATTCGATTACAAAACGTCTACCAAATATTTAATCACGCCTTATAAATCAAGCCTAGGGTTTTTAGGGTTCCTTATCTCATGAGCAAAAACGAAATTATTATCTGTTATCCACTTTATTCTATAAGATCACTTTGTTTTTAATCAGTCTGTCAATCCGTCCATCTTTCAAGACCCTTTCATTATTAATGTATAACAGGTATCGAGCTAGGATTAATACAAAAACCAGAGCTCTGTCAACCCTTGTTGGTAAAAATACTTTAAGTCGGTAGAAACTAAGTATAAAACTATTTATGTTCAGTTATTTCTAAAATTAAGAAAAAAATGATTGTTTTGCAATTACAAAGTTATTTTGCAGCTGATAACAAATCTCGACTTATGTGGATGTTAGGGAACAAAAGATTTTTAACCGCAAAATCAAAGTTTTCCTCTCACTGCCAATCAAATGGACATTACTTTATGTTTTAGTAGAAATTTACTGTACTTATATTGCCATCGTATAATAAAATACTTAAGACAAAAATTTTTACCAACCCTAATATAATTTATAGGTATTCTTCAACAGCATTAAAAACAAGCATAAACTATCCACGTAATTGGGAAAAAGCTTTAATTGGACTAATGCTTCATAAATCAAATGTAAGCGTTTTCTCGTTTATCACCTTTTTTATAACCACTGAGAACATGATCATTAGTGTTAGTTGTAGATAAAAAATATCACTTTGAAACTATTGTCTCGATTACAAACGCAACAAACAAAATTAAAATATAGCCATTATTTCTTTTTATAGATATAATATTGAAATAATAAACAATTTATAATAGGTATGAGCTAATTTATAATACTTACGGTAATCACTAAAATGATGAATAATCTCGATAGTGGCGCCATCTCCTCTTGTTTCCGTATTAAACCACGAAGGTAATTTATAACAGATTAAGGACTCATTTCAATGTAAAGGAAATTCTGAGCAACCTAGATACGAGAGGTGGTTGTATACTAAGATTTCATTGATGAATTATATGATATATATATATATATATAGAAAAGAAATAGAATCTGTGACTAAATAAATATTACATGCAAGTCGTTTTATTCATTAAGTTTTCTCGGTCTGACTTAATAGTGCATATTTAATATAATTTCAACGTCAATTTAGCATATTTATATGAGTTTAAAAAATATGTGAATATTTAGAAATAAAGAGATTGTAACTCGGGAATATAACTCGGGAAGAAAAGACAAAAGTTTTACCTAAATTTTTCTACATATACAGTCAAACTTAATTAATGTTCTTTTAACGATTGAGAATTGAAAAATTTCTATACGAATAAATTACCATTGGTTTCAAAACCAAGAAGTCACAAATTATTTATAATAAACAATTTTAATATGTAATTATATCTAGTTTACAACAATATATTCAATGAACTGAAACATCTTAAGCCGAGTTTATTGCAAATAGTAAATTATAGCTGCCAAGTATATTCACTTTGATCTTCCACTGAATACCTAAATCCCCATTGATATCTTTATAACGTCTCTTTGATACCATTGAACCTTTCGCATTAGCTACGGATTATAATACAAGCATTTATTAATCATAATTCAATCTATTTAATATCAATGAGCTTTAAAATTACTTGTATTTCAAGATTATTGCTTATTTGCATTCATGAATCGATGTACGGAATGGGATTTAATATTGTGGAGACCATTCGACTTCTAACGGTACATATATTAAATATTAGAATTATTTTTTTTCATAATAAAAAAAATGTATTGAATTATGAGAGTAAAAATTCGTGAACTTCTAGGTACAGCTCGTAAATGCATTGAAAATGAATTCATATTATATTAAATTATTTTCCATGTAAAATTTTTCTATACTTTTATAACGAGGACATGCATTGCCTGTTTCGCATACAGTTAATATCGTATATAGGCTGAGAGCACATGTTATATCGTCCAAGTTGAATACAGAGTGCATACTTTGAATTTTCCCGATTTTTTGGGTTTAAATTTTTGGGTTTCTGGATAAAAAGTAGCATATGTCTTTCAACAAGATTCCATACATGATATATCGCTACACCAAAATTCATCAAAACTGATGAAACTATTTAGGAGTTAAAACGTCACAGGCAGACAGAGTTACTTTCGCTTTTTAATATTAGTAAGGATACTATTCTAAGATATTGATTGAAATTAAGTTATTTGATGATTTCAATGACAGTTTGGGTTACAAAGTAACAATTTTCTTACGAATCTCTAATTTTTTGAAATAAATATAGCCTAGATATTATAGATATAAGATCTTCAATTAATTAGAACATTTTATGGTTCTATTAGTTATACATAGTTTAGGCAGCGCAGGCAATACAAGTAACTTTTCTGGTTGATATTTTACAACTTGTGTCGGAAAAACCTTATTTTTTTTAATGAAGCCTAACCTATATTACTTGTGGATAATGTAGCTTTCGAACGGTGACAGAATTTTTAAAATCGGTCCCGTAGTTTTTGAGCCTATTCATTACAACCAAACAATCAAAGTTTTCCTTGATATTAGATAAAGTATCTCACTATTTTAACTACTTAAAATACCTGTGTACTCGGATAGAAAATTTGTCCTGGGATAGTTAAAACTGCCGCGTTCAGTATAATTATCAATAGGTATATATATCAGTCCAGTGTGATTATTTTAGAAATTAAATAATTTTATATCTTTCTCACCAACAATCATCAATTTATCAATAAGGTCACAGTATTTTATAACTTTGTTTGAGTTTGATTTTATTTTATTAATTCAGAATATTCTGAATGATTACACCTGTCGAAAAAGGGAAAAGGAAGATGTTATCTAATTTAGGCTTTTACAATCCAACCGTAATGAAGTTTTACGGAATAAAATATCTATTTAAAATTTAATATGCGTCTATTAGAGTAACTAATATCGACTTAATAATAAGATATCGATAACATACTCATTTTGACCGTGTTTTAGATTCCTTTGAATGTATAAAGTGACTTCAAAATTAATAATTCATTACAGAATGATATTTGACTGTATTCTTAAGTCAAAAGAGGTATGTCAATAAATTCAGATGATGATATATCTAAATCATGTATCAAATCATATACAGGGTGACTGGTGAATTACTATCGATACTTGAGGACGTGATATTTGACGATCATATATGACAAAATAAAAATTAATATAACATAAATATTAATAAACTTCTAAGTAAAGTTAACCAAAAGTTGTGTAATTAATTACGCATCGTGTGAACACCCTACAGATTAGGTATAAACACACACACACACACACACGTCGGCGGCGTGGTGTTGTATCAGCACGCCGCCGCACGCGTCCACACTTGGAACACTTGGATTGTATCCACACTTTATTTATTTATACGGAAATTTGGTCAAAAATTAAGTACCCATTTTTTTTTTACATATTTCGAATGAGAATCATGTACCGAGTATGCTCCTTAAATATTGATAGTAATTCACCAGTCACCCTGTATAAATAGGTATATAAAGGACAACAAAATCACAACTCAAATTTTAATGGCTTAATGGTGATAGAAAGTTAAATAATGTGATCTGTAACTGAAAAACATATAAATCTGTGAAATACACAAATAGAACAACATAACTATTATTTACTTCGTTCTTTCGCTTCTACTTATTTAAATAAGCTGTCAGAGATTAAAGCGAGTAGTAATGGAAATGCGACAAACCTCGTCTTGTTTAAATTTTTTAAACTTCTGTTAAAACTCGCAAGTAGTTAACTTTACAATATTAAACGAAAGGAATAAAAGTTAGATTTGAATGCTTTGAAATTTTTTAGTATTAATTATTGACTATTGTTGCTTTAACGTAATGTATATGAGAGATTTTAAACTTACAAAATAATGTTTCATTTGTAAATTATTTAGATTTGTTACCAAAAATAAACCTTGCTCTATCACAAAGTCTTCAGTAACTAGTTTGTGGATATGTCGGAAGTGTCACCAAATGTAATACGTGAACTTTGCGCAATAATTGCAAACATGAGGATTTATATCTATTCATATTCCATTTTTATACAAGACCACATACTCGTTTTCAAAAATAACTATTATAATTGAAATAATTGTTTAATTATCAATTATAAAATGCTTGCTAGAGCCTCAAAAATATATATGTTAATTGCTCGTAAGGGCATCATAATTGATTTATTTCAATATTCATGATGGTGATAGTTCATCACATACAAAGTTGTCTCGACGCATGGCTTGTTTTTCCATTCCTATTTTCTCATAAGTCGAAACTCATAGTGACTGCTGGTTAATCAGAGTGCTCTAGATCTAGGTCTATTTCACTAATAATAATAAAATATGCATTCCTGAACCTTTTAAAAATATTCTAATTTTAAATATTTATTAATAATAATCGCAATTCTTATTTAATCGATTATAAGTCCTTCTAGTGTAGTAACAAGTTGTCGTTTACGTGTTCTAAGCTTTTCTCAAAACAGTTTCTCCAAAGTTCAATGTTCAGGGTAAATTGTACAAAATAATTTAATTTCGTATATCAAGTTTTTTCTCATTGTGAAAACAAGAAGGAACATATTTCTACTATTGCTTTTTAGTAAAAATATTATTGTTATTGATTTAATAAATTAATTATAATTTGCGATTAAAGTAACATTGCTTACTTTTATCAAATGAACTTATTTTGTTTTACACTCGATAATTTCTAAATATTAATATTAGAGCCATTTTCTTCTTCAGGCGTCATAAAGATGTTGAAGTTGTGGCTCGAGCTCACTCTAACGGCTGATTCATCGAATTTATTCAGGGATCGCCATAGTTTTGGGATGAATCTAAAAAGGCCGTCGGAGCTCTAAGAATTTCCAACAGATATATCCTGGAGAAATTCCGTGATCACGTCGTTACATCGCTCCCAAAAGACAAAGATACCCCCGAGCTAAAGTCATGGCTTCAATTCCATAAGCACTTTATGATAGGAGCACAAAATAACAGAGTAGTCTCAGGATCAAGTAAGAAAGTCCAAGATACGGATACATTGATGTCTTTTAAGTAATACAATGGTGTCTTTTATTTTACGGATACATTGGTGGTTTATAAGTTTGTTTAAAAAAAAAAGGTTTTTAAATTTGTTTGGGTTTTCCCGCTCATCGAAATAAACTGTAAAACAGAAAAGGTAACTATAATTTACCTACTTCAATATTTGTCTACTTCACCAATCTTGTTCCTTCCACTCTTACATTACCAAAATTAGTATACAAATTCATAAATAATCCAAAAAATTTGCACAGACACAAAATAATGCAAATATTTACGAATTGTGGATATGACGCGATGTCATTAAAATTGAACGTAATATCTGGGAATTGCTTTATCACTCATACCTGAGTTAGGACATCATAACGAAAACGTGCCCTTTAATGATTTACATGTCAATTGATTTTACTGAGAAACTGTATTTTAGTAAGTTTTTTTTTATAACTAAGAATGATGTATGATAAACTGAAGGATGATACGTATGACAAGCTTTCGCTTCAACTACAGTCAAGGGAACTAACTTTTTTCATTTAATTTACGATAAAAAAGTTCTACCTTTATTATGTGTTAAAAGGAAATGTGTAAAAAAATAATAAAATGTATGAAAATATAGTCATCCTTCGAACATTCTTAATGTTATGCGCTCACTTCAAATTGTTTTAATATACTTTAAAAATGTCACAAGTTTCTGATTTCAATGGCAATGCCAACAATTATCTACTGATTAAACTTTCGATTTTTACATGTTTCAAACTAGAAAATAAATAATCTTTTAAGAAGCATTGGGACTATACAACTCATAAAAAGTACCGCTGCCAACAACATACGAGTTTTATTCGTCAAGCCTATCTCCAAGACATCTCAGAAGAGCTGTTTCTGTTAGACGTCAGAAATATAGACCCCAAAAAACACAAAAAAAAAAATTAAGGGACAGAGACTTTTAAAAGGGGAAGCGAAAGCGTTTGTTACATTCTGAATAAGGGTCGCTATCAATGATGTTCCTATGATTTCCTTCTGAATTATAATTTGGATAGATCTTATACTCATAAAAAATTAAACTAAATGAAAAATTCACTACTATTTATAACGTCATGTAACTTAAACTTTCTTTATAGCAATAATAGTTTGAACTAATTGCTAAAAGAATTAATTGCCTTATCAATTATTGTGTATTTACCTTACCTTTACCTACAAACATATTTTTTGTATCACATAGATCAACATAATCTAGAATAATTAAAAAAAAATAATGCCCAAACATATATATCTATTATAAAAAAATATATAGCACTAGCTTTCCGCCCGCAGCTTCGCCGCGTGGAGTTCGGTTATATCGCGTTTCCAAGAGAACCTTTCAAAAGTCTGGGATAAAAACTATCCTATGTTCTTTCTCAAGGTCAACTCTATCTCTGTACCAAATTTCATTAAAATCAGTTCAGTGGTTTAGGCGTGAAAGCGTAGCAGACAGACAGACAGACAGACAGACAGACAGACAGACAGAGTTACTTTCGCATTTATAATATTAGTAGGGATAAATATTCTCTAGTATTGTTAGTAAATATAAGCTATTTTGGCATAAAATATAAGCACGTAGCTTTATTAGTAGGTACGTACACATAACAGGGACTTTGAAAATTACAGTAACATTAAAGAGTCTACATAAAAATGCCATGTTTCATAACACTATCAAGAAATTCCAAAACCAAATTTTGTTACACAAAGGTCCATTCTAACGTTGTGTTGTAAAATAAAATTTTGTAACACCTTACCTAACCTGTAGTCATCATGGCTGCCCGAGGCAGAGAACGATTTTAATGGTAACACCTTGGGCCGACAGTGTGCCTAACAAGTACTTTTAAATGTTTTTATAAATATTACCTATCGGTGTCTCATTATATTTCAAATATTTCAAATCGATTATATTATAAATAATGCTTAATTTTAAATTATAATTGTCATACTAATTTAGGAACATGAGGTATGATGCCCAATCCATAACCAAATCTTTCTTGTCATAGCCACTCTATATCAAAACGATGAAACGTTTTATTAAAGGCGTCTCCTTTCTCTATATTCCTTTGATAGTGTCATTGTGGTCAAAACACTGGCGTTAATGGGGTTAATGAGCACGGTAAATACTTGAGTGCACTCGAAGAGGATAGGAGCTATTTTCTGTTAAAATATTACCCTTTTAGGATTACACGTAAGCTTCGCAGCCAACTGTGGTCGAGTGATGTTTTAACGCTTAATGCATTGTCGGAAAGTAGTTGGAAATGGAACTTCGTTGAAAGAGTTTTATCAGGAACTTTGAAAGTTTCCTTAAGAAATCTTTGAATGTTGCGTCTTATAAATCTATCAATATTATTGTTATAGGTACTTTAATAAATTATTTTCCAACTAGAATCAAACAACATAAAAGATAGATGCAAAAAGAATTTTAAGATATAAGACAAATTGCTAAAAACAAAATTATGAAAAATGAATTCAGTTTTGAAAAAATATTTTGTAATAAAAAAGCCTTTTCTCACTGTAAGTTCTTCCTTTTATTAAATTGCCTTATCATTTTTATGCCAGATTAGCTGTTCTTTTTTTATTTGCAGACGCCCACACAACCGAATTTGGGTTGATTCGTTAAAAACATCCCTCTTACACAAAATGAGGCGTTCTCCTAATAAACTTTGACTTAAGACACAAGCGAGAGTTACTTTATATTTCGAAATTGAAAAAGTTTTATCGAGTAAAACCATTTTTAATGAACTTATTTATGATTATAAAATAATATTATCTTTTTATTTAATAAATACTTCTGAGTCGTAAAAATCAATTCTGCAGGGATTCTGCAAACAGTCTACGAGGTTAACTTCAATAAGAAAAATGGCATTGCTGACATCATGATTTTTAAAATAACTTATTAATCGTGTTAACTTCCAGAGTCCTATTTTTAAAGTTATAAATAGCTGTTATATTATATTTATTCAATTACTATAATGACTCAATTCTTGGGAATAAAATCCCTCGAAAAGATTTTGCATTCAGCCGAGAATTATATTAATAAAAATTTGTTGCAGACATGTTTGCAAATCAAAATAAGTGGTCATATACTACAGGCTAACTAAGAATAGGTAGTCTGTAAAAAAATTTGTAAATATAATATTTCATACTTTCATAAAGTTTATTCAGTATACATATGTTTGATTTTTTTATATTTAAAAACAAGCAACTTAAAACCATTTTAATTTTATAAAAAGCTTGATATGTTTTTAAACTTAATATCGATGTTTACAATTAAACAAATTTCAAAAAATGGCTTCATTGTACCATACGAAAAATTGAAGCCGTATGAAGGAGGCGTGAACGATCGTCACGTTTTCAACACTACGTGAGAAGGAAACTTCCCCAAATTATGTTAAGATCGTACACCAGGATGTATATTTTAGAATTAGCCAATATTGTTTTCCTAGGGAATTGGTGTCAACATTGGTAACAGTTTGATTAACAGTCGCAAGAAGAGCTCTGTATATATAGCCAAAGTGATAATAAATTCTCAGTAGAATTAATATTTCATAACGCTTTCTATCAATATTTCCTTATTAAAATAATGCAATATATATATTGTGTCTTTATGTATTCTGGAATGACAATCAAACAAAATCCAATCAATATTAACAAAAGACTGGTAATTTAACACGAATGTTTATAGTGCGTACTAAATACAAACATTTCTAAAACTATCTACTGTTTCAAAACTTCAAAGTTCATGCCTTCATTTTGTAAACAACAAAGCATTTGAAACAACTACAACTTTGAATACCATACGGCATACCGGATGAGTGATTAAATTACAGTATGAGAATCGAACGCGATTTTTGGCGAAAATAATTTACTACAAGCTCGTTTATACCGATTGACGTAATTCTAAAAGGAAGGAGAATGATGTCTTTACGTTTTTAGTTCTCTGTCCCTCTGCTGAAGAATGTAAGAGTGTTTGTATATATGTATAATATGGCATATATTGTTACATCTGCATTTATGATATTTGGCAATGGTTTACCAAATTACATAATGAAATCAAAAATACTTGTGGACCGCCAAGGAATAATTCTATATAACTTCTTTTTTTATCTTATTTCTTTTAAATATTTTATTATCCAATGAATTCATTTTTATACCAGGAGATATTGATCTTAGGACACTTTATAGAATATAAGTTTTCCAAAACATGTATTTGGTTGTATAAAGATTTTAATTTATCTAATTGTTAATCCTTAAGCTATAAATGTTGTACACGTAAGCGTTGAGGATTTGATAATAAATCCGCATTAAAGCGAAGAAATATGTGATACCAAGTTTTGATGTCTTTCTCTAACTGTTAGTGGTTAGATAAAGGCGTAATGGATGACACAGTTGAATTTGTTCCTACATTATTTGTTTTCATTTTGTAAATAAAATCATAAACCAAGTTATTAAAAAATGTATTGTTTTTTTATCATCTAAATTAAATTTTTATTAAAAAAAATGAAAGTAGACGAAAAGACAGCTTACTAGAATACAGTTCTTCCTTAAGCCTCCTATAAACATTCGATAAGTGTTTGCGCGTCGTTCAAAGTATTCTGGAGATGTTCCACATAGGACTTTTGAGTCTTTGAGACTTTGAACATAAAATTTAACTTAGCTTTCTAGCTATAAAGTAGTTGAGAAAATACAAAAGCATCTGTGCGAGTAAAATGTTTTATCGATAATTTGGTTGAAATAAATGGAAAACATACCTAAATAATAGGTAATAATTAATTTTAAAGTCAATCGTATTCTTTATAACTTTTGTGGTATTTATAAACACTAATGTAATAAATTGAAGTTATTAATCCTCTCCAATTGTATTTGCCATTAAAAGAGGAATCCTCAAAATAAATAAAGTAAATTTAGTTTTTGATACACATTTTGTTTATCTCCTTAGCGAGCACGTTTGCGGATAAAGACCTTTAAAATTCATGAAAATATGTTTCATGTTATTTTAAATCCCTTAAAAAGTATTTGTAAACGAGATATATTAAACTTTTTTATATATATCCATGATATTTCAAAATGAAACTTCAATTGTTCTTAATGTTCCTGTATTTCTCGAAGGTTCTTCATAATAACATACTTCAATGATACGCACTCACTGAACTCTGAATTCTCAATTCTGCCGTCGTGCGTCCAGACGTCATAATTATACCAAGATTTAAACATAGTTCTATTCTCCTTTTAAACAACCTTTGATTTTGTTTTATTTTACAATAATCATAAATACTAATGAGTTTTAATAAGAATTAATGACGGCCTCAAATTATTTTCATGTCGCATCCGTTATTAAAGCTGGTAGCGCCGATATATACTTATGTTAAAATATCAATGGAAACTATCCTGGCGAATTTTTACATGCATAGGAGGTTACATATTTAAATATTACATACTTTACATTCTTTCACTTCATAAATATACAGTATAAAGTATATATATATAGTATTTAAACACACACATATCTTACCGCATTACGAACCAGTTTAGAAAGAAAAATATTTTAAGTATCGCTTAGTTTAATCATCTTCTTTCTTCTATATATACGAAAATAATTTGCTGTTCGTTAGTCTCACTAAAACTCGAGAACGACTGAACGGATTCACCTTATCTTAGTCTTGAAATGTTCGTTGAGGTGCAGGGAAAAAAATTGATTAACTTTCGGGAGAACTCTAAAAAACAGCGCTTTTTTATTTTCCAAACAAACGTTTTTTTGACATTAGATAAGTCAATCATTCTGTGACACTTCAGGACACAGAGATTTATGGCTTAAAGGTACACTCGAAAAAAATAAATAAGAAATTATTTATTTCTCGATTGAGGCAGTACGAAATCTACCGGGTCAGCTAGTTAAACAATATTTTTAATATAACATATTTTGCTATACAACAACAACAATTTGCTATATTATCACGCCATTACCACAGTGTCAACAAACTCAGACTGTAAGTAGGTGTGAGTACCAGGTTGTTATCTCAGTTTCACAAAATGACTAGAATAATATTATTAATTTTGCAGAATCAAATATATCCAAGTGCGAGCGAAACACTTGTGCCTCACCTTACCTGGTTGAGGTATGCAAAATAGGGGGTTCACAAATCATAAGAACGACTACACTATGGGTAGCTTGAGTGGTTTCGCAGTGAAGAACTGAAAAGTTTTCTTTCCTTCACATACCTTTATTATAAAATATAATTTTAAATAGTTCAATGAGTTTTACATATAAAAATTTGTTTTTATTAAGTTTTACATGTAAAATACAAAAAAAAAGTAAATAATTTACTAAGATCTAATTTTCAAATTCTTTTGCAAGTTTTGAGAAATTATAGAAAATAACTGTTGCAGGTCTATCGGAAATAAAAGAATAGTTTGACTAAGTAGAAATACTGCACATACATATAATACTCTCACAATATCCAGTACATAATATATAAAATTAATTATAAAATTAAGTTTTCGTTTGTGCACAGATTATTTTCAAAGGAATCTTCCTTAATATGTAAAAATCTCATTATTGTACTACACATACGAATCCTTTGATATAACTACATAATTATATAAAATTTCTACTTTGAATCCGTACAGTTAAATTACATCATTCATTCGCACGTCTCATAAATATGTATGATATCACTTTAAATTCTGGCGGAGAAACGAAAAGGGAACTAAGTATACTCAAAACTTTATAAAATTTAACATGGTACAAGTTTAACCACTCTCATTATTAGGTTGTAAGACAATGTACCTACAGTTAAATACAATATTCAGGAAAAGCTGTTATAGAGGAAAACGTCTCATTGTTCTTTGGACTATTGTTTAAAGTCGTTCAGCTCTAATGGAGACTGCATTGTTTTAAAGTGTACTGAGTCAGTCTGAACCACGTCAAAGCAGATCAGAATTTAATTACATTGCACCGAGAGACTATCCCTTTACATTTATGTTTATCTGAATTAGAGCTGTACCTTGAATCTCTGCTATGGGTTTGGAATATATGAAATTGAACTAGCTTGAGGAAACATTGTATGCCAAAATAAATAATTTCAAACAATAAAAAATTATCTTAAAATATCATGATTGTACCAAGTGAAGTATATTATCATGCTCCGTCGATGCTCTTTCGACAGAAGCTAATGAATAAATATATTGTTGGATAGGAGCCAAAGTCCAGTGATTAAACGTTTGTGCTTTGTCATGTTCCATATTTAGAAATAATATACTTTAATATTAGAAAACTTTCATGTAATTGCTTAAAACTTTGAAAATATTAATAAAAAGAAGTAAATACTTTGATCAATCTATTATAAAGTACCACTGGGACACAAATATAAATTACAAAATAAAAATGATCCCAAAACCGAATGAGATAAACAACTTGTAAACGAGTATAAACAATACAAGCCCCAGAGATCGTCACGCGTAAATGTTTTGTTTAACTCTCCAACGAGGTTTTACTTTTTTTTAAGAAATTGGTATATTAAAACTCAAAAAAGGTTAACAATTTAAATATGGGCTTCAATAGAGAAAATTTTTATAGAAACACTATCCGAGATTAATTGTTTTTTTTTTTTAAATTAAAATAAGCATTTCCAAACTATTTGATTGGTCAACGATTAAAGCTATCACACACCTTTATGTTATCTTCGCTGCACATCTTTAACTGCACGAAATGATAGCTGTTATTTTGACATGATTCTATAGACTAAATTGACTGTATTCCCTTCCTTAACTGAAGTCACATAGTAAAAATTTCAATACAGTTTATTTTCGTACTAGTATTTGGGCGGAGAAAACATTTTGAAATAAACTAAGTTATGCTTGCTATCAGCAGGGTGCCATTTTCTTGACAACTAACTAATATTTAAGAGAATGATCATTAAGGTAAATCCAACTATAAATACATCGTGTTTAAATTATTGTTCTTAAAGACAATGGACTTTTTACTAAACATAACATGTATATAAATGATATTAAAGACAAGTTACAAGTCAATAACATTCTTAAGTTAATATAAGTTTAAGCTTCTAACATCATATGGATGATTAAAAATATTTATCCAAAAAGTAAGCATAACTGAGGATCTACTTTAAGAAGTGGACGCGAAGGCTTGTTAAGTTACAACCCTGAAAACACAAGTTTTAGAACGTATTAATGAGAAGACTTTTTTTGTAACGGAGTTTAACTCTTTTATTTTTGATGACGCAGAGAAACTCTTTTTACGAGCCGTCCAACCAGCCTTGGTGGGGCCGGAAGGGATGTGTAAGACTCGGCCTGGGCAGGCGCCTACTCACAAAAACCACTGTTAAAGCCATCGGCCTCTATGTAAGTGTATCCCGGATATGTCAGCGACAGGACCGCATATATCACTGAAGCCGGATTACCAAGTCAAACCTAATCCGGAGCACAAGGGTGCTATTGGAGGCGTTGGAATTGCCTCCGTCGCATCCCTGTAGGTCGCCTACAGAGGGAGGGTGCATCGGCAGCATCCTCCCTTGCCCATGCAGATGCCTCCTTCGTGGACATGACCGTCTCACAGAAGGAGGACACCGCCAGCCAGGACCTGTATCTCTCGAGCATCTTCAATAATTTCAGTCTTCTGGGAAAACGTAAGGTACTACGATCAATTCACACTTTTGATTCGGCCTTAATGAACTAACATCTTAAATATTAAATTTTGCACAATTGTACCAGTAATGATGCCGTAATCAAGGCGATTGAATTAAGGTCTCCTAAGCCGCCGAGGATATTCCAAATGTAAATTTGTTTTTTCTAGCGCCTGTACTAAAAGCCATTTTTGGATATTTTTTCGAAATAGTTTATATTACGTTCCTTTTATGTTATGATGTTATTAATAATTTTACTTTATACACTCACGCACACACACACACACACACACACACATACATTATAAATATAACTTTTGGATTTTTGATAAATATATTAAAGTAGTTGTCATCAAATAATTAAGCATATAATTTGTATTTTTTATGTTATTTACAATAACAGTAATTACTTTAGTTGTCAATATATTACGGAAAACTAAAAGAAGCCATTTCAAGTTTGTAAATAACCCGAAATTACGGCCTGGGCATTTTATATTTTATTTCATAATGAAAAAATTTTTGCAACGAAGCTTTTCCTCTACAGCCCTACTTTGGTTAAACTGGTTAAGTAGATTATTATTTATACAACTAGATAACATTCAGGGAGCACAAACATGTTTTCGTTTTTTTGATTAACTAAGGATTATGTAGGCTTTTAGTATACCTCTATTTGTTGGTGAAGATAAACTTTATGAAACTGTAAGAACGGTGACAAGATCTAAGTAATATGTTGTCGCAGGGCATTCAAACTGCTACTTACTATGTATTCTGAAAGCATTCGATAAATTAATTATTTGTTTATTTTTGTGGAAAAATACCTTAATAATAATAACTTGTAGATGTTGAATATTTTGTATATAATTTCGTCTACCTCTCACAAGTTATATCAAGTAAATCTAATAACGTACGCTTTTGTTTTTTTCCTCTATTATCTGTGAATACCTAACTTGTTTAGGTTTTAAAAAGCATTAATGAAAACGTCAAGAAATCCTTTCTTATTAGCATATTAAATACATTGTCTTCTTAATCTTTTTTGAGGTTTCATTGATATTTCTGTTTCTTACAGTTTACACACGGACACATGTGACTAAATCTAACTTCGCATTGATAGAATCTTGTCCATTACAAAATAAAAATAAAGAGATTATAGTACACACTTTTCTAGCACATGTAAAGGACTCGTTTCATTTTCTGAATAAGAGGTCCTTAGAATAGGTCCCCAGTATTACCGTCACGTGCGTACGGAAGCGGTGCACGTCTGAAATTAAAGAGCGAGAGAGGTCGCTGTTTTGGTTTTGTGTATTTTTGTTACTGTGTAGTAAAAAAAACTGTTGAATGTCATCGTCATTGAAACCCGGGCGAACATCTCTTATGGGCTCGATTTGAACGTGGTGGGAATGACTAGTTATTGACATATTTAGGGTCAACAGTATTTTTTTTTACCTCTAAATTTATAAAGTGTTTAGATCAGAGATTTTATAAAATACTTCAATCCTAACAGTGAGTCTAATAATTCGTTGCAATATTATTTTTTAAAAAGATTGTAAAAAATCATCTACAAGAGTATTTAAAAAAAATAACCTTTAGCCATAACTTTATACGTATGAGTTGGGTTCCGCTTAAATATTTTACAACTCAATAACCAAGGGATCCGGGGCTTAGATTATTATCATTCAGCATGACATTCTTCAAAGAGTGTCCTTTATAACAACCCTAAGGGTTAAAGGGCATATGTGTATTGCTATAAGTTCTGAAACATGATGCGAATGATAACAGACTTTCTTTCCAGATATTATTGTTTCATAACGAGGTTAAGCATTGTTCAGATTTCGTGTGTAAATCTAAACTATTTTATGCGTAACGGACTTCAAAACTATATTTCTTTCCCTACCTATCTATATTAATTTCTGATCTATAAACACACGAGAGTGGAATAGAAAATGAATCTCATAACAAATAGTCACTGATCAATTTCTTAACTTTTAAAGAATATTCGGTTAAAACCAACCAATAATACAGACACTTTCATTTTTACAATAATAAGATTAGCACTAGATTTTGCATATTAACATAAATGGTCAGAGTTAGTATGAAACAGGTACCTAGAAACCCGTGGAGTATAAGAATTTTAAAGTTAATAATCTTATAAAAACAGGTAAAATTTAAATAAAGCGGTGTAATGCCTCAAACTTTTTCTAATGACTAACAAAACTGAGTTTGAAGGGATTCCAAAGAAGCTTTACAAAATATAACATGTGTAAGAATTTATTTTAAATTTATTTTTTTAATTTTTGTATATTATTTATAACATCTTTATTTGATAATAAAATACTCGTAGTTTATATAACAGTACAACTACAAAGTAATTAAGGCAAGGTATTTAATCAAGATAATTATTATTTTGATGTCCTTGTTTCAAGGACCTTGTACAAAGCAATATATACTGTTAGAAATTATTTGGCTTTGGACTTCCACTTATATGCTTACTGCTCCACAACTCGTAACAGAATCCCCAGTCTAACACTTGTATCGTATTTATAATATTCAAAAGAAACGTTTAGGTGAGGGTGGATTATAATATTTGGTTCTAATTCCACTCATAAGAGTTTCCATTAAATAATAAAACACTTAACATTGTTCTAAACATGCTAAGGCTCTCATTATAAATTATAAAACCAATTGGTAAGTATTTGGGCGTTTAAATTACTGTACAGAAATATTATTAACATTAATTTACACTATTAAACCGGATATAGATGGCGCTAGTTGACTATCATAAGAATTCCCAATAAATACGAGTATTAGAATATAAACAACGTGACGCGTAGAATTGTGAAGTAGACAAATATTTAAATCATTATAAATAATTATTACTAACAACACGTATATTCCAAAAAATCATTTATTGTATCTAAGATTTTCTCACCTGTACTCGTTTAAATATTTAAAATTTTAATTATAGTCATTAAGAGGATTTTGTGAATCAAATGGATCTGTAAGAAATATCTATACAGAAATGGCTTAATTAAGTTATTCGAGAAAAATCTTAAAACTTACAGTCTTAGATTTCATTAACATACAGAGCGTTAACACCGGCTTAATTTAACTTATTTAATATAATTATCTCTTTATTCAATCTATGTTCAAATTGTAACTTCTTTCCAACCACTTTTATATGGACATGACTGCATTATGTAATGAATTATTCCCAAAATATTTATATTGGTATATTTAGAGGAGTAAGCTTAGGCTTAATACAATTTATTCACATCAAAACGATAAATAAAGCATAAAGGAACTAAAAAAGTATTTTTATTAAAGTAGATGCTTACTTGATACAATGGTTTGACATTTTACTCAAAGAATTCCATTATATCTTATAAACAAAAGTGTTTTGATTATAGTCATGAAATAAAGATAGTGCCAAAGAAACAAGGGATGCCAGAAAATAATAAGAAACGCAGAAGCTCCACGCTCAACTGCTGTCGTAGATTTTCTTTTGTCATATTTTGGACTGTTTTAGTTACGTACATTTTTATTTTTAAAAGAATCTATTATTTTATCTCTTGTCTACATTAGAAAATTATTTTCAAAATGAGTTCAATTCAGTGGAATAAAAAAAAATGTGTAAAGATGACTCATTACTAATTGTAATATAAAAGTTTTGTAATTACATTATACAAAGGCTATTCACTACAGCCAATTTTTGACATAAGTTTTCGCTATTTTATAAAATTGTAAAGGTTATTTACATTTATAAAATCAATTACGAAATATAATTATATCCAAACATTGTATTAATCACGGACATTATTACATTTTATGACCCGTTACTAAGTATTCGCATACCGAATTGGACCGGGACTATATGACTGAGTAAAGTGCTGCTAGTAACATGAAAAGGGTGGATGAAGGGCTGTGTAGTATGTAGCCACAGTATAGATATAGGACGATGTTTGGTTCTGTTGGAAGTTGTTTGACTTTTAACATAAAAGAATTAAGATTGAGAATATCTCGAAAGTTTGTTGTGTTAAACCTTTATGGAAAATTATAAAATATTGCACTGTGTCATGTACTTTATATTGGAAACTGTTGCTAATAACTTACTCTTTAAAGGGGAAATTATTTATCAGACCCACTGATCGCTCAATATTTTTAATTACAATATCACTATAACAACATATTCTTCACATTTAATTCTCATAATAAACACTATAATATTTTAAATGTTACATGAGAAGTAATTTATAAAATCCTTTTTTTTTATTTAAATAAAAAAATATTAAATAGGAATATTTATAAAAAAAACCTTCACATGGATCACTATTGTAGATTTCTGATAAGACCGCTAGCTACAAAATGCATAAGAGAGACACGTCAGGCGAATAGCCACTGGCTGCCATCCAAAAATCCAAAAATACGTCCATTCATTTGATCGTTTCGTGTTCAATGTATATGGTTCGAAAACTGGTTATATTTTGAAAATAAAATTGACTTTCAGTTTAACGTTATCTTAACGTTTTCCAAAAAGATTTTTCCAAATAGACATTCAACTAAGTTACATACAATTTTTGAGAACAAATTAAAAAAATCAATATTTTGCAATATTCAAATAAACGAGCGGAATGTATGTACAATAATTATTTATGTATACACATTAATATACTTTTTTAGAAAGAAAAATAAAAATTAAGCTTCTAGAAATGTGGAGTACCTAAGTTGTGCATTACATTGCGTTATTTGATGCTTTCCTATTTTAATTAAATTCTTCTTTTATTATTGTTTTTAATTTAATTCTTTACAATTTTGTTCTTTTTTTTATTGGTTTCAAATCAAATAAACAATTACAGTAATAAATACTGTTCATTTATTTAAAAAACTGATTATCTAAATAATCGTCCATCTCTGCTCAACAACACCGTGGTAATGATTGAGATAAACCTCATAATGTAAAGCCATATAATTCTTAAACCTTATTAATAATCCACATACAAAACTTTAGGATCTGCAAATAATATTATTACTTTGTAAAACGTTCTGCTTGTACTATTTAAATTAAACTATTTTAGCTAAAAGGGTTTTAGCTAAAGTGAAAGACTCTTTTTACCTGAATATCATGTCAATAACTTCCAGCCAAAATAGTTTCCGTACAAAGTTTGTCTAACACCCAGGATAAAATAGACTGCAGTGTTAATAGCTTATCAAGTTTCGTTCAACGTTTAGTTTTGTTTTGCTTTAGGAACCTACGGGCTACAACCCAAAGTATTGCATATTACACACAGAAGCTGTCACTCAGTTTCTAAACACAAAAGTGACTAATATATTTTCAAACGACACATTTTAATTATAAAATAAGGTGCATTTGGAATAAATATAGCTAAGCTTTTATAAATTCATTCATTCGTTCATACATTGAATAAACAAAATTTTATATTTACTAATCGGGCGAACTATATTCCACCCTAGTGGCCATAAATAACCAGATATTGGAATTTATTAAGTTTTTTCTTTTTCGATTGAACAGAAATAAATATGCTGTGTCCATCTCCTGGTTCTAAGCTATTTCCCCATAAATTTTCGACAATATCCCAACAGCCGTTCTTTATTATACATATAAATAATATAGTGTAACTAACTAACTAACACAACTTTCTTTTGTATATACATAGATTAATTAAGTTATTTTTTTTTAACGGATTTCTTGAGCACCTTATATAAGAGTTTATTAATAAAAAAAAAACCTCTTTCTTTATATTGAATAAAATTGACTATTATTTATTTTACGCCACCAATCTATATTTTTTTCAGTAAGTGTTTCTTACCTGAAGCATACTTTTAAAACAGAAAAATAAAATTCCATTTAAAGATATTTTCTTATTTTCTATTGGCAATTTTTTTAAATTCGTTTTTGTTACGAATTGAATTTATTTTTACACGTATACCTATGTATATAGAAAAAGAAGATAAAGATTGATGAATGGATTGGCCATAGTTCAAGGCATGAAGTTCTTTTAAACAGAATAGTTTAAATCGGGTATAATTAGTCTAGGGACCAAATTATAGCACCGGAATTATAGTTAATTCGTTTTCACAAATTAATTATACAAAGAGTCAAGGTTAAGCAAGCTAAGTACAACTAGTACACCAAGCCACGCCAGAGCCAAGACTGCTCTTCTTATAATCTTGCACGTCTTTTATTTAGCTAGTAGTGGGGAGAGGGGGGTATCGAATGACGCGGTCGGTGGCGTGATCGGTGCACGTGTTGGTTATAGTTGCGCTTAGAGCCTGTCCTGAAAGCGCGATTTACGCGCGAGTCCACTCGCGCGTTCTCGAGTTACGAGAGCTGCATACATTCCGTCCAGATGCTCTCGCGCGTTACCTCGCGCAAAACGCTTGCAAGGAGCGGGACTCTCGACTCGCCCGCATTAGGCCTCGGCCTCGAATTTTGCGGGCAGCGGAGCGGCGGCGGGAGCGGCAGGATCTTACGCGTATAATCAAATGGACTGACCCTCGAATACAGCGGTGCCCGCTGCCCACTAGTTTGGAGCACAGTATGCGTTGCCGTGCCGCCGCCGCCGCCGCTCCGCTACCCGTAAAATTCGAGGCCGAGGCCTTACGCTCGAGCGCCGCGCGAGTCGAGATACTCCGGCGCCCTTGTTGCGTCCAGAACAACGCGGTTGTTCGCGGCGAGTGGACGTATTCGTTTTTTAAAAATGGAGCGTAAAAACTTTGATACGGAACTTTTTACTGACGAAATTGAGAAAAGGGTAGCTATATGGGATACGGAATCGTCAGATTATTCTAATAGAACTATTAAGCGTAGGAACTGGGAAGAAATAGTAGAAATTTTTTTGAAGTATCTGAGTCCATTTTAATAACTGACCAAATCCGTCTCATCACATAAGCGCGTGATTTCGCCGCATCTGGACACAATACAAATCAAAACGCGCGAGTTGACTATCGCATAAATCGCGCTTTCTGGACAGGCTCTTAGTTGGCGCGCTAGTGCCGACATATAATTATTTATTTATTTATATATAATACATAAAAAATATTATGACTAGAAAGTGGTATTTAAAGGGAACATATAATAATAAGTGAAATATTACACAGATATCTCAATAATTAAAAAACAGTTGTCATTAATAACAATATTTGTTAAATATATGTATATAGAAAACTTTTCAGACAAAGAATGGAACCTTTTTTTTTATTATTATTCTTTATTGCACAGAAAGAAATGTACAAAGGGCGGATTTAACGCTATTACAGCATTTTCTGCCAGCCAACCCAGAATAGTGTAGGAGAGTAGTAAGTATGTAGGATGTGCACAGAAGTTAAAGAAACATTTAATATATATACATGGTATAAAATACATAAATATACATATACATAATATACATACAACCTTCCTATTCTTATAAAAATAAAAGTAAAATGCTATTACTTATACGGCCAGGAAAGGACCTCTATAAGTAAGATGCATGGACAGTAGGGAGTATTTGGAAGTAAGAAGAATTTGGGGGAGACATTGAGAGCATTAACTGACACACAAAAATTAAACGCGGTGACTATAACCAAGGAGGGAATCATTTGTATAAATAAAAAGGCTTTAAGTCTTGAAGGAGATTATGGAGTGTGCTTAGTATGAACGTATTACAGAGAAGGCAGCGGTAAAGGTTTAGGCATCCACGACGCAAGCTTGCTTAGTGTGGATGCCCCTGGAAATCGCTCGAAAGGTTTAAAATGGCATGTTCTATATTTTGTGCAATTTTCTGTTTGTTGATAATAAACTTTGTAAACTTTATAAATAAATAAATAAATAAAATTTATGCAATACAAAAATAAATCCGATGCACAAGTTTTAACAGTAATCTCGTCTTTAAGAAATCTTCCTCAGAATATACTGAATGTCAGAATAGTTATGAGCGAAACAAAAGTGATTGTATTATAATACTAAATAATTGTTGTATATTAAATACATTAATACACATAATAGTGACGAAGTAAATTCAATGTGTCATTTAATTTATCTTGGCTGATTGGAATAATCCGCTTATGTAATTTTGTATGACGTTTGTGGAAAACATACAAATGATACAAATAGTTTTAAACGCTTTCCGAATCATAATTAAAAAACTCTTACAATCAATTGCAGGCATTTCAAACAATTTAATTGACAGTCAATTGAGTCGCGAAATATGACGATATTTTTTTTCTGTGGTTTTGAAAATAATCTTTAAAAGGGCATTTCCTTAAAACCATAGATGTCATTATAAACGCATCACTGCACGATATAATGGCTATACGAAAAATTATATTGGAGAATTGTTACGACAATTGAAATACTAAAAATGCATGATATCTAATTGACAATTGACAATTGTTGGAAAGCGACAATATAATAAAACATGGAACATAAAATATTTGATACGCTTTTAAAAAATACGCTATTTAAGTCAGTACTCCTCAATTATTCTCTAATTAATTTTTGAAGAGAAATCTTCAACTATCAAGCTTTCATTTTATAACGCATTTTTATCTCTTCATTGTTGTATGCAAATAATAATTTCCCTACTACCTACGAGAACTTAAATCATTATCTATTATATTTTCTTAAATAAATTTGTAATATAAAAGTGTAATGAAACCGGAATGTAAAAGTTTTGTTGTGACACTCTTATCATTTATTGTAGTTTACCAAGTAACAACGAGGTTCACAACGCCATGCTATGTTTTCTTCGTTTTCTTTAATAAAAGTGTGGGGGATTTATGATTATTTGTTCAATAAAATACGCTGAAACGAAACGAAACGGAGTAATATTTGCGCGAAACTGTACTCTGATTCCGACCGCAATTTCCCTCTTCACCATCTGACACATTGCTATAATATTTAGCTTTATTCAAAAACGATGGGAAGTGAACTTTTATATTTGAACGCTGTTTACGTATTAGTCTTACATAAATATGTGAAACATTTAATGTAGATTCACATAACTAATAATGTGTATCTATATCAAAAGTTTCACATAATTTTACATTTTAACAATTATCCTTAAAGAACATAAAAACTTCTTCCACAATATTCATTGTCACTTACAAGAAATAGTACAGAAATATACTGCGTCAATAAAACGTTTCTAATCGAAAAACTACACGCGTGAAACTTCAGTAACAGTCACGTAAATAATTAATCAAATAAAAGATAACATAAACGGAAAAGGCCATAAAGATGTTGTTTCAACACGAGCGTTTCAATATCTTGTCGCTACATATAAAAGTTAAAAAAGGCAACTTGTCGAACTAATGTGAAAGCTCTGTTAGTGGTGCCTCTGAGAAGTGGTTTATCGAAGAAACGACATAGAAAAACTATTGTAAAAGTGATAAAGTTTTGTAATAGCATAATACATTATCTGCACATGTTTTATAAACATGCATGTGTGCAATATTTTTATAAGTATTTGTCTTTATTTATTTCGCCCTAATAAAGTAACAAAATAAAAAATAGAATACATACCTTATCTGATTGTTAGATATTTCAAACTCAACACTGAAGTGATTTAACAAACTTTAATATCATAATAGACTTACATAATTGAATGTCATAATCGATACATTTGATTCCTTTGTCCTACAATATTACGTAAAACTTCCCTTTTCAACATTTCGTAAGCTTGGGACAAACTTTACCGAAATCTTTGGAAATAAACCTCACTTATCTAACGTGTAGTTTTGAACAAAATTTATAGGACAATGTTTTGGGTCTTTTTCAATCTAGCTTTATATTGAATGTTATTTATTCATATCGTTTACGAAAATCTTTAATCAATTTTTCATTTAGTTAGGGTCAGGTGTTTTAAACATATCAATAAAGGATTTCTAATTTAAAACATGAATTTAGGAATATGGATTATGGAGTCCTTTTTAAAAAAGTATTAATTGAGTTATTACTAAATATCATACTTGGAAAATCATTATACCTTTTTCTTAACTTGAATTTAATGAATGGTATGTACTTACGTGAATTTTATTACAAGTACGAATTTTCTTATTTAGGTTTTCTTATTCTAAAGTTTAAAAAAAAATAAAAATACTTTATTCGTCTCACGCTTCTCAAATTCCAAAACGGAAAACAATTTGCAATCAGCCGTTCCTTTAGCGACCAAATTAAAAGTTCGCTTGTAATTAATTAAAGGTATTCTGAAACGTTACTTGTGAACAATGAATATGAGACTAACTCGAAATTAAGGTAAATAACTAAGGACTCAAATGATTAAACAGACTTGCTGAACGCTAAATAAACTTCAATTTATGTAACAACAGATTCAATTTCAATTTAGGTCACGGTCTTGGTTATGGACATAAGACTTACATGATAAAAAAAAAACTTTCTCTGATACACAATCGTGAATTATGAATGAATATATTACTTTCAATAATTAATGTATGTCAATTGCAAAAGTTTTAAGATAGTATGAAAGACAGTAAGAGAGGTCACTGATGTTTTCGTATTAACCAAGCATATAAATTAAAAAGATATTAGTAACACTTCAATCTACGAACACGCGCCATCTAGTAAGACCATTGCAAACTGGAATGGCTTCAGGATGAAAAGTGCATATTTTCTTTACTTGAAATTATGCTGCCATCTTTTGGTCGCAGAGAAACTTTTTGTTTGTATAGAATACGATGCAACCGTATACAGGAAATACTACAGTTATTCGCTAGATGTCTCTTTGACGAATACTTTAATATAATATGTAATGATTGTTGATTAAAGTTTAAAAGACTAAATTTTTGATAAAAAACTCTTAAAAAAAATATATAATACAAATACTTTGTACTAAAAAGTTGACTTAATAAACATTCACTTGTCAGGGCACAATCCATTCTCTATGTAAGTGATGAAGTTACATAAAAAGGGTAAGATTTGTTTTGGAAAACTGTTTTGGAATAAAATGGTTCTTATGAAAAAATGTATATTATTTTGAACCCTAATACCACTGTAATTTTAGTCTATATGAATAAACTTTATAATGGAGGAAAACTGGAAATGGAAGATTAAACTTAAAGCCCTTGAACGTAAATTGCAGTTCATATGATGATTATTATTATATATTTTTCATTTTAATATAATAAGCGTCTGAGTTAAAAATTAATATTAGATGTAAAAATATGTTTGTTTTGTTATTTTTTAGCTTTTTTTGCACAAGATTCTGAAATTTAAAACTAAGATTGAAAAGAAGACAATGTTTTTACCAAAATATTAATATTTTGCCTTATTTACTAAATGTATTTGTTTTTTTTTTATCGTATGTAGTTTGTTTGTTATTTGATATTCCTGTCATAATTTTAAAAAAAATTATATTAATTAAACACAGATACGTCTTCACTAATAACTATTTTCACAAAATTTTAAGTATGATACACAGGTAAAGTAATGGCCATTGTCGGCGGGAGCTCACAACGTGTTGATTTATATCGAACAGCTTTTATTACTAAAACTTAAAATTGTCTTTATAAGCTATTATTAAAATGTACATAAATATTAATATAATTGAAAAATAATGTAAATAAAATTATAATATAATAAAATTTGCATGAGAGTTGCTGAAAAAATATTTAATGACATTATGATGAGGTGCAACAAAAACAAATTATTGTACAATGAAGACACAGACAAATTACAAACACTGTATACTTATTACTTAGTCATTGAAAGAAATGCCATTCTTCATTCCGACCCACACTCCGTGATGCTTCCCTCTTGAGAAATGACAATAGTACACACCTGGCTGGGATAACTGATTGATTGGTAGTTGATCAGTTATCAATAGAATTATAATTAAATTGTAATTATAACCCATACGTGCAAATTTAATGCACTGCAATTCATTTATTCGATTGCAATATTACCTCTTGATCATTGGTGGACGAAACAAAGTATCTAATATACCTAATAATCGATAATTTAAAAAAAAAGTTATGATTGTAAAATTCTATCAATGTCAATTTGCATAAATTTAAAAATTCCAAATTTTAATAAAAAAGGCGTATTAAAGTAATCATATATAGAATTTCGAAGTAGTTTTTCTGTTGCAGTAAGTTATTAAATTATTTTTAAAAAGTACTAAAGAGAAAAGCCTTTTAATCGAAATATCGATATTCATTAAATGTTGCAAGCTGTGATTAAGCCTTAGGGTCCTACAGAGAATTCATTATGATCTACGCAAGCTATTGTGTTTGATCTCGGAATGCACTACACACACTTGCTTAAACAATTTCATACAATTACGTGTAAAGAACGCTCCAAACGATAATTTCAATCGAATTCTACGATAACCTCTGAGATTAAACACTCAAAGCAGTTTTAGAGGCTTTTAGTGGTTCACCCGTATTCGTAGGCTTTGCCAATCACATCGGGGTCAGCAGGAAATTAATCCGCGTGTTTCGTTGCCAAACCTGTCCGAGTGCGTTTGCATAGGATTCAAGTGTAGCCATGAGAAGGATCAATATGTCAAAACTGTTTTCGATAAGCTTTACCCTATATTTAACTATATACCACTGTTACTTAAATTTAAGAATATTTTTGTGTTTACAGTTTAATGATAAAACATAAGATAAAATAGGTTTATTTTATACTTTAAAGCGTGATGCCAACAAAATTGTCGGATCATGGGTCCCAATAGTCCAAATAGCGTTCAACGATTGCTGCAGTGATCCCAAAGGCAATCCAGCGTTAAACTGAATTAGACAGACATAGAAGCTGAAACAACGTTTAAAACTAAAAGTTAATTAAGACTTATGAAACTAAACCTTTCTATTAATAAGGTACAGCAACTAAGTTTAACATTGGTATCTAATTTTGATATGAATATTTTATAAATTTAACAATAAACTTTTTTTTACTTCTTTTCAAACGTTAAAAAAATTTGTAGAAAAAGTTAATTTATCTTACGAGTATATAGAAATTTTGTATATCCTTTATTATTTCACACAATTGTGATAAATGATATTAAAATATAAAATAATATGGCTTTTAGATTAAAACGACCTTTGCATCTCTTTGCAATCAATCTTTACATACAAATTGAATTTGGTTGGTCGATTCAACTTAAAACCTATCGATCAAATTCAATATAGGCCCATCTGATTCAATCCCGTTTGTTTGTCTAACACTTGTTAACTGAACGTCTAGTTTAGGTGGGTAAACTTCATTTTAGTTGCTTATAGACAAAGCTACATATCAATGTCGAATTTTAATAAATTTTACATTA
Source organism: Danaus chrysippus (assembly GCA_916720795.1). Classification (NCBI taxonomy): domain Eukaryota; kingdom Metazoa; phylum Arthropoda; class Insecta; order Lepidoptera; family Nymphalidae; genus Danaus; species Danaus chrysippus. The sequence continues at coordinate 15,786,887 of CAKASE010000049.1, read as the reverse complement.
TGAGAAGTACAAAATTATTACATATTTACCACCCCCTAACTAACTTATTTGGATTTGTGCGTTGAGAATATATGTAAATGTATTGACAGTAGATGGTAAACTTCAGGCCAATAGGGGTGCCTATTGGCCTGAAGCAAAAAAGTAGAAAAGTCTCTCTGTAGTTACTAAGAGATAAAATTTGATAGTGAATTGAAAATAGAAAAGCAAGTATAATTATTGTCATATAGTACAAAAACAAAAAAACTACAACATTTGGTCTATAATTAAGAACTCAATATCAATTACATAATGTATGCAAATTAGCATCAGCGTGGTATTTAGCACATTAGTTCGTTAAGTACCTATTAAGTTCATTATCCAATTATTGTATCTATAAGCAATAATTTATGTTAAAATTTGTAAAAACACACAATATAAGAATGTATTTTTAAAAATATAAAAACGATTATATAAAATAAATGTTATATTAAATTAATATAGCTCCAAGTTTATACAACAGCATTGAAGTGTTTCGAATGTCTTTTCTTTTGTGGAGTTATAAACATAAAAAGCTGACATTTTTCCTCTGGTAACAAAACAATCAAACTTAATAAAGAATATATATAAATAAGTTGAAGTAATACTCGAAACCGTGCTGGAAACTTAAGGTTACCAATATAATATATTTATATAAAATCCCAAATTCAGAGTTAAATAAAAAGACATCTATAAAATATTCACTGGTGGCAACTTTGTTCCAAATTCCGTTGAAGATGCTTATTTATTGGACACCTTCCGTTTCAATTTGCGTGGAGGATGTGACTGGTCCCTTGGGAACAGTTCAAGATGCCTGACCCGGTCCAAATGGGGACATAATGCCTCTCAAGTTTCTGAGTGTGGGTAAAGAAGGAATTTTTAAGTTTAAAACAAAGCGTTTTTGGTTTACAGCGAAAAAATTACTGCTGCTTTTTTCTCGTGTTTGGTCAATACTGATATTTTTTGGCCTGATTGGTGCTTAACAAAAAAGGATGTTTTTCATGAAAAATTTTGAGATTGGTTGTATTTACAATAGCCGAAGAGTCGAATCAAGTAAGAAATTCTATAATGAATAGAGAAGTTGACGGGAAATCTCGTCTGCCAGTGATCATGTTTTTAGTAAAGTACCCAAAAAGTCGGGTTGAAAGTGAAATAATAAAATAAATCCAAATTCACAGCTACATTTAATGTCTTATTTTATATTTCATGTCCTAGAAACTATACTTTATTTGTAGATCTAAGTATTTGATGATATAAATGTATTGAGTATAATCTCCATAAGCCCGTTAAAAATGAAATGCAGTAAATGACCTTTGCAACACATGAATTGTAATAATATATCGTCTTATATACCAATTAAGGTCTTATGAATCAATTTTTTGCCTTTGTTCATATAAATTGTTAATTTTCTTTAACCCCGTGTCAGAAAGGTTGAAATATGTTATTTTGTCCTTACATACAACAGAGAAGATACTAATACGATAATTTTGCTTCATTGTCTCGTTCTAGAGCCTACACTCATAGACACTGAGGATTTCCAATTATTGTTAGTGTAAAGTGCTTGAAAGACCGCTATTCTAAGATAGCGAAATAAACAAAGAGAATTTATGACCATAAGTACTCTCAAGAAAGTTAAACAAAAGAGAGAATACAGTCGTGGTTACATAATGTCGTATAATCGCAATGACTCTTTTCTAAATGGGCTCTTTAATGTGATTAGTTATGAAATGGGAAAACACTGTCTACTTCCTGTTATTCAAACAACACATTAATGAAATAAAATTAAGTGGTCTCTTAAAAAGCGTTTAAGATAAGAATAATTATATATTTACTCATTCAATAAAATTGAGAAAAAAATATCGTTTTATTGTTAAAACGTACCAACTTAATGACTTCTCAATATTAGAATTTCTTGTACCATTTTTTTTTAAAGAATCACTAATTGACAAAATAATAGTAAGTACTGTTTTGGTAAATGCAATGGAATAATGTTATGATTTTACTACCAAATATATACTTATTAAGATATTAAATATGCGTATGCATGCAAGCGGAAATAATGTTTAAAAACGCTTGGCAACATTTGCTTTATATAGTCCACAGCTATGGTCTACTAATCGATTTTGTTAAAAGTTTGATTATCGTTTTACATCTGAAACGGTTTTTTTTTCATTAAAATTGAATCGTTTTATTATTATGTTTATTTTACAAAATCATAGTCTAACAAACATATCCATCATGATGCTGTGTAAACGTTTGGTTCCATAAATGTTGAACAATGGACTTGTGTTATAGTAATATAATGTTAACAACTATTGTATTCATTTGAGAAACATTACAGGATTATTTGGGAAAGCTAAACAATGATCAATCATCGTAACTGAAAGTTAACAATCTTCCATCGTTTGATTTATTGTTTTATCCAAACTTAGATTGCCTTTGTGTTTAATTGCCTTTTGAATCAATTGATTACAACATAAGTAATGTTAGTAATAATAATTATTATTTATAATGATTTAAATTGTTGTCTACTTCACAATTCTAAGCTTTAAGTTATTTATATTCTAATATATATTTATTGGTAATTCTTATGATAGTCAACTAGTGCCATCTGTATATTCGTTACAATAATGTAAATATTTTATGTTAATAAAATTTCGTACAGTTATTTAAATGTCCAAATACTTACAACTTGGTTTTACAATATATAATAAGAGCCTTAGCATGCCTTATGTAATGTTAATTGTTTTATTATTTAATGGAAACTCTTATGAGGGGAACTAACGCCTTCTGTATAATATTATAACTAAGCTTCACCTAAATATATTTACCTTTCAATATTATAAATAGGATGCAAGTGTTAGACTGGGGATTCTGTTACGAGTTGTGGAACATTTAACATCTAAGTGGAAGTACTGCCTAATTTATTTCTAACAATAAGAACTAACAACATGCAATAACATGTCTCTTAACAACATAACAAAGTTACTAGTACCTTAAAGCAGATATATTAATATGGTCATTTGAAATAACTTTAAGCCCTTTTTAAAAAATATACGAAATGCTGCAATACTGTAATACATGCAGTTGATGGTTCACCAATAAATAAATCATTAAAATTTTAAAGAAACTTCGAATATACACACTTGAATGAAGTATTCCGATTATTGATATTTATGTTTGAATAAGGTATTTTAAAGTAAATGGAACAGCTCAAAGCCGACATTAACTTAAAGGAAGCTGCTACAAAACACAAACTGAGAGCATTGTGAAAATACACAGAATATTATACCGACATTAATTATTCGAGCCCTAAGAATTTTTCTCACAAAATAATACGAAGAATTTATAGTTAATTTATTATTATAATATTATTTTGTGTTTATTATTACTGTTGTTTTTTTTTAATTCATTAATTTGTTTAATGATATGTACATATTTAAATGAACAGTTTGAATTTTATATTATTCATAAAACTTTCAAAGGATCAAAATTTTCGTTGTACATAAATGTTAAAACTCCAAACCTTGTATGTATTTTTAAATCTGTATCAAACACAGGTGGTGTACCCAGCTCAGATGTTACCGCAATAAAACTAAAATGAAAGTAAGCTATTGCATACAACATAACCTTCTGCGGTCCTTTTTTGGTAGTCAGTTCTGATGTCTATTGAAATTTTTATATAAAGTCTAAATCATTGCCTTTGTATAAATAAAGATATATAATTTCAAACAAGCTGTTTTTTGTGACTGAACCTGCGAGGCTTTTAAACCCCAGTCAGTGGGAAAGAAAACATTTCTCTATTTCCTAATTCACAGAAATAAGCTTAAGATCTCTTTATACGCACTGTTTACTTTTGAGAAACTTTTAATTATTAAACAAGGTAAGGTTGTAATTATTAAACAACTTTTAATTATGCTTTAAAGAACTGTAAGAGCTTGAAATTTGACATTTAAAATTATATCTTTTAATATTTTATTTCGGCGTGTGAAAAAATTTACATTAAATTTATCGAATAAAAAATACTCTTTTTATGAGAAATATTTTTATTTTAATGAAAATACTTAAAGGTGTTTAAATTAAAAGCTACATATCCTTGTTTTTTTTAATATTTATAAAAAATAATTTGAGCAAAACGCTAACACAAAAAATATAAATTCAAAAATGCTTTGTTTCCCATAGCTCCTTTTCATTCACCCGATTCATCTTTTTGGTTCAGTATGCAGGTAAAACAGTTTCTATTGTTTGATTAAATTTATAAAATTCCGGTGTTCATGTGAATGTTATTTATTAAGCACAAGAAAGTGGTTCGTTCTTTATTATCTAGTCACTTAAAAAGTATATTATGTAGTATTCTTTTTGATTTCAATTCAGTTTAACATTAATTAATATTTTATACAACATACATCTATTAAAAAAACAAAACAAAGAAGATCTACACCAAACAAAGTCCTCATTCAATTTCGAATCTGCATACATAACTGCGTTTATTCTTTGCCTTACAGTTTCTGCTATTGCGATAATTTGAAACTATAACGAATCTACTTAGCGCAGAAGTTTACGAACCTACTTACTTCCAAACCTAGAGTAAATAATTAAGATACGACGGAGCTCACGAAATTTATCACTTTATTTAAAAATATATATATACTTACATTTATTTGAATCTTTTCAATTTTAAATTCAATTTTGTAGACTTAATCATAATAAAAAAGGTTTTATTACTAACAATCACAGTAATTTTTCATATAAAAGTACTAAAAGCTAAAAATAATTATTATTTAGATACAGTCATGGGTAACAGTGTATTGATATCCAAGTAAATGTTGTCCAATTTGTGGAAATTACTATGTTCACATAAATTCCTGAAAATACACTCTATTAAATAATTAGTATGTTAAAAGGAGATATTTATGAAATATAAAAATTTTAGATATACGTTTGCATTGATTAGACTAAAATAAAATAATGGGACACATCAAATATCTACGAACGGCGATTAAAATGATCTCTTTTTATTTTCTAGTTTTAGTTTTTAGGTCCTCATTATTGCTAGGTGCTTGTCCGTTAATTTATTACATCCTAATTATTCGATAAGTTTCTTCCAAGGATCGTACTCTACTGGGAACTGAAGCTTGACCTTCCTCAAATAGGTTCGCGCCTAAGTAAACGACTGCTTGATCTACAGTACTCTCCTTGCCATGGATGCATGGGAAATTCATAACAATTTCTACTTGTCAAGCTCTTTTTTTATATCCACCTTGAAAAAAGTTTATTTGTCATTTTGTAGTGGAGGCTATCTTAAATTTTCAATAAATTTTAGTATACATAAGTAAGTGAATTTTCTCCAAAAACAAAGCCACATACCAAATTTCAGATTAATAGGTTGTCAGAAAGAGGATGAAATTATAACCACTAAATTTGAATCAGAAAAAAAAAACAGAGTAAGCTAAATAATAATATTTAAACAACAAAGATTTAATAAAAACTGAAACATGATTCTAAATAAGCACTTTTTCAAAATGACTACATTTTACGTCAAATTCATTTAATCCAGTTGTTGTCCTGGCTAAATCAAATTTTAATCATTCTATCGCTCGGGATAACTTATTAAACTCTTTATTAAACTCTTGAATTTTGATATTATTCATAGAAATAAATTGGAACATTCTGTATTATTGAAATGACAAGTATATCTTTAAATATTTAGTATTAAGTTCTAACTTTAATAGCTAAAGTTTTAGTAATAAAGTTAACCTAACATTTTTTCTATTTCATTAAAATAAAAATGTATTTACTACAAATAACAGATAACTTTAACGCTGGTAGTGCTTAGCATGGCTTAACATGGTTAACATGCGCTGGCTCGACCCGGGAAGTACCAACCTCTCACAGAAGATCGGCGTAAAGTAGCCTTTAGTGGCTGCGTTTCGTCCGAAGAGTAAGAGAGCCTATTTTCCTATTCCCAACCCTCCTTTTCCCTCAACAATCAAGGTTGTCAACGCAACCGCAACATCTACGTTGCGGATGTCCATGGGCGACGGTCACTCCTGCCCATCAAGTAAGCCGTCTGCTCGTTTGCCACCTTTGACATAAAAAAATCTATTTGAACCTATTTGTGTGATTAATTTCTAATTTGATATTTGATTTACTGGCAAGTGTTTATATTTTTCTGATTTCTAATGATAATTTCAAGCATAAAATCTTCATTTTATACTGTGGTTTTTAAACTTTAAATCTTAAGCAGGGTTTTACCCGCGACTCAGTCTGGGTAAAATAAAAAAACACATTGAAAGAAAATTCTCGAAATTCTAAAGTAATGGAAATAATCTGATGTATTTATAAATTCATTACCAAGTTACGTAACTGAACTACATAAAAGTGACAACAACTATCTAGGTATTTTATGGGTGATAAATACTACTACTAATACAATGTTCCTACTGATTTGTACCTATTCTAAAGTTAAACAAAACTATAAGTAAACATACATGGACATTCAAGAACTAACAAAAAATTTTTTACAAAAAAAAAAGCAAAAAAGCAAATTCGTTGCAGGAAAATATCCTATAGATGGCATAAGTCCCACATGTCGCCTGCCCTCACGCTTCTAGCGGATAAGCGTTACTAATGTCCCCCATTCCCTGCTGCACGCGCCTTGCCTTCATTGAAATTGACAAAAAGAGCGAAACAAGAGTAATAGAGAAACAAATACTACACGACGTCTTTGAGAGTCATCCGAAAAACTGAAGAAAGACTTTTACAAAAGCGTACCTAAATAAAAAGAAGTGGTTTCCCTCATTTTTTTCTGATTTCATTCGATTTTGAAAGAAGCCCCTTAAAAAACCTGAATAAGTGACGGTAAGACCACAGGGTCATGCAACATTTCAGATGAAAAAAAAAATTAAATCGGTCCACGAGTAGTCGAAAAATAGGGGATAATACATAAATAAAAGATTCCCATCAATTGAGAGAATCCTCCTCTTTTAAAATTCGTTAATAACAAGATTACGTAATCTGCCTTTAGAAAATGAAGGACAGACATAATGCACCTTAAAGCCGTTACTTAATGTGTATTATGTATGAATGCACAATTTGATGATTTTCCACAATTTTCTCAGGATTCCACAATCAAGTCTTATTGGAACTATCACGGGACTAGTTATGAAGACTATCTTTATAAATAAATAAATCGAAATCGAGTCGAAGTCACTCGTTCATTCGTCACACACATACATACATCCTTAATACAAAATTAAACTTATATGGTTTTCTCATGGCTGCCATTGTTAGAACTGCACTAAATTGATATGGGACTAAAAAAATATATATTTAAATCGATTGACCCAGTGGAATTATTAGATAAATTTAAAAATTCAGTCGAATCGATATTTGATAAACTCATCCTTTTTGAAGTCGTTTTAAAAGTATACTGAGTTACTTCTTATAATATCAGCTATTTGCCAATAAAACTGTCGTAGAATCAATCCAGGCATTATAGATACATATAAGCCAGAACACACAAAACTCAAAAAATGTTATTTCCAAGTGTATGTACCGAATATTTGTTATATGCATGTAATAAGAAAAGTTCATTTCAATATTATAAACGAATACTCCAATTTTATTTATATGTATATATTAATGCATCAAATACTTTATCACAGTTGACATGTTTAAAAAGTGAATTATGAATGTTACAATTTGCAACAACGTTAACAGTATTTGTCGTTGTTGTTAAGTTTGTTCATTAAGGGCTGCCCTCACTTTGTGTGAAAAATTCTGTTTTGGAAAACCGACCTACTCAACTAAAGTTAGAAAAAGCTAAGTATACAATCATTATGATTTTAATTCCGCTCAAAGTGTCATTTAAACGAAAAAATAACTCGTTTAAAATTTACTGCAATAAAAATATTTATAAATAAAAAACTAACAGTGATGAATGAAGTTATTCTTATAACTTTGTATGTACACTTATCAACGCACATTGTAACCGCTTAAAAAATAAAATATAATTAATTTAAATACATACTTTACTTAAACCTATTTTATACTAAAAAGTTATTTTTAACTACTAAATGATTGCTGATGCCGCTTCATATTATAGCGTCGGAACTACGAATGTTGTTGAAAAATTCATCTACATGATTCAGGACTGCCTCAGAGCCACCCTAACTGCCTTCTAATCAAGCGGCTGGAGTGCGTACACTTATGAAGTGGCTTTTTAAACATCAAAGCTTCTCCACTCCAAAGAGATTGGGGGACGCGAAAATTATTTATTAGTTGATAAAAAGAGGGAATTTTGGTGCTTCTTATACGCCTTTCTTTTCAAATCTGGCTCGTCTTTATACCTCATAATCCCTTTGTAGACCGAAATAAAGAGTCTTCAAGATATTTTTAATCAAGCCTTTGATCTTTTTCAATAGGTATCTTAAATAGATTTAGTCTAACTCAGTCTATAAAATTTCGTTTAATTTATTAGTTACATTTGTTGTAGGAATTTTTGAGATCAAAGACAATGAATATGATTGCAAGTAGTATAACAAACATCTTAATTTAATAAAACATCAAAACTTTATTCTTACAAATAAATTCAAAGATTCTTGTGTGTATGTACGTTCAAATTCAGAGTGCTATTATTCAACAGATATGAATGTTTTTAAAATTCGTATATGTAGGCAGTTGTATGATTGAACGCAGTTTTGCTCAGACTATCACCTTAAATTCGATACATATTTTTTTACTTTTAAACACAGTGGAAAACATAAAATCCCCAATCCTATTTATATATAATACTTGTACATAAGTTTTTATCCCTGTCGATGATAAAATAATAATTAATGAGATATAAATCCTAGTATAATAATTTTAAACTGAAAAATATTAATTGAATCTTCTTGGTTCTTTTCATGAAATGAAATATGGTGTGAGTAATGGTAAATAATAATTAAATATATCCTGTGTATAAATACGAGTATATTCCATTAAACCATTTCCTCTCCGGTTCTTAACTATTATTTGCTGTATTATTTAACATTATTTGTGTTGATCGCACTGAAAATAAAAAGAAAATATAATTGGTGCTGTATTTACAACCAAGTTATTTAATCGTTCATAATTTGTGGATGAAAATTAATAATTTCATACGAAAAAGAACCTCTGTCAATTTAATTAAATAAGATGAAATTAACTTATTTATTATCGATTTAATAAATTAATACGACATTAAAATATGACCAACAATATTTATATAAATGATGGGTAAACTAAATTTATAAAGATTATGTAGCGTGACTAATTTGAGGATTCTTAACTTTAATCTTGGCTCTTTGAATAATACAAATTAAATAAAGAATTCAAATCTAACTTACCTGGTCGCATTGCTATTTTGTACATAATATCTCTAAATTCTCTAGACAAAACATCTACCATGCTTTTATTTCCATACCAAATATCCAAAGCGCTATTCGTTACCCATTTAGAAGGTCTATAATCTCGTGATGAACTAGGAGCGTCCTCTTTTAGTTTAATTTTTTTCCCTTCGATAATAAGTCTGAATATTAAAAAAATCATAAAAACTGTCTTCATTATTGACAAGTTGCTTGTAAACATCTTCTTAATTTATGTTGGGAACTATTCCAAATAGGAATTGTACGTTCTTATATAGTGGACATTAACAGGAAATAAGTCTGTAACGATTGCTTCTGTTGTTATTTTGTATACTGAAACACAATGATATCTGTCTTGAAAACGATCACTGTTATGGTAACAATTTATATTCTTAAAGTGACGCAAATGTAATAGAAAATAGAAGAAATCATCTTTCGATTACGATATCTCATAAATCAACATTAGTCAACACAAGAACATAAAACATATTCAGAATATTCACATATTTTGTTACATTTGTGTTTGTGTCCTCACACACAGAATCCAATACTTAGAGGGAATATATATGGATGTCCTTTAGAGCAATCAAAATAAAAAAGGCAATAGATATGTACATGTTCGTGTCTCAATCCCAGAAGCTCGTTGTGTTTATCCATTCCTATCTATTATGTTTCTTGTATGTCATGTAATATATAGCCTTTATAATAATATATATAATCTAACTCGTTTTTTTATTTAAAAAATCTCTTCAAATGAAACATAGTTTTGATGGATATGAATTTAAGTTAGAACATTTAATATTTTTTTATTTATACTAGTCTATAGATTTTGTGACTGTATTAGTATATTAACTCATATTAACAAGTAATTCATGTTATGAATTCATAGTACTAGAGAAAAAAGACAATGTTTTTGTAACTCCATATGACATACAAAATAATTTTCATAAATTAATCAACGAAAATGTTTTTTTTTTTCTTAATGTTATAACCATTTATTCAAATTTATTTAACAAGACTGTGATTTGTTGTACAAAGTTTTTGTAAGTAAGTACATTTTATATATTCAAAGAACGCCTATTTTCTTAAGGCAAGCTATGCCATTGCATTATTTTTTCACTTCTGAAACCCCCGTTACTCATATGACGCTAGTAGAAAACCGTTAAACACACGTGCGGTTTAAATTTTTCGGGGTAACGGAGCTCCTATTACTAATAAAGCAACATATTTTAGTAAGTTTATAATTAATTTAATATAATTATGTCTTTAAAATTAAAGGCATGTTCACCTAATACTGGAATTAAAATTGAAATAAATAAAATAGAACGAAAAATATACTATTGCTACTCTCGGAATATTGCATTCTTTCTTTTTTGTCTCTATTTAATATGTTGCTGGTACAAATCGTGCTAGTGTCGTCGAGTTTTTAATTGTAAATTATGAATTAGTAATTGTGTTTAGTTATAAAACTAGTTAATTAGTATACTTGATTGAAGATTGTAATTGAGTTTTACATTACAGTTCATATACAATGGGTCCTTGAAACTATTTCTTTATAACTGTAAAACTCTGAGGAAAACTGTCATTGCATCCGTTGAATGATTATGTTCTATATGACAATGATGTATAAATTTAACAATTTATTTTATTTTGTGGAAAAAAAAACCTAAAAATGGACCAATCAGAATGCAAAACCACTTAATATTTGAATCTGCAATAATTCTGAACTGTTACGAAATAATTTGGATAGTATAACAATATAAACAGCCACAAAAAAAACTCTACTGGTTGAGATAAAGAATAAGAAAAAACAATTGACAATTTTTTTTAGAAAGACAAATGAATTTATTTCAAGAAATAAAAAAAAATATGTGACGTGATTTTTATGAGTAAATATAGAATAGGTTCCTTTTAACTCTTTGAAAACCCATTCTTTTCTAAATGGGTCTCGGTGTTTGTATTGGAAAAAAATAAATATGTAAAATTAGTTATAATTACATAATAGATAATTTTAAAAAGTTTTATTGTTATATAACTTTTAGTTAAGTTTGTAATGTAATATCAAAATACCATTCATAATAACCATAACGAATGTGTCGGTTATATTACTAAGAGTAACTTTTCCTCTTAATACTATTATGAATCAAAGGTTTCACACAATAATGCTAAATGTAATCCCCTAATGAAAGTATCATGCTACAGTTTAGTCAGCTGCATATCTAAGAGATTTAGAGTACCAATCGATTATGTTACTTTGTTAAAAGGGTTACATTATTTGCATATTTGATTTTACTTTAACAATTCACAAAAATACTAACTTTCAATGAAACTATAACAATAAGCAAATACCGTTCACTTCAACAATTCTGTCAACAGCCCTCGAACCCACATTCCAAAGTTCTCTTGCTATTAAATTCATAATCGTCTTGTTGGAATAAATGAAATCCATTAAGTTTCCAACCAAAGCGTCGGATGTACTGAATTGATCATTTTAATTTTTTTTATATTGTTATTTTTAAATCGTTTAACGTTTTAAATGTGTCTATTACATTATTAATAAAATTGTTAGTAGAAACGAGAATCGTGACAGCATTATGAAAAGAAATACAGACCAGGAGAACCGTTTGAAACAAGATTTTTTACTTCAGACTAAGGGTTTATACATATGTATTATGTTCATATGGATATGGATCTGAAAACTTTTTTTTTAAAGTAACTAGTTACTAATATAGGAGAGTTATGTTAAGATAAAAATATAAAATTGGTTAGTATGGTATTTAAAAGATTAAAAATATACTAACATTTCTAAAATTATATGTGAATATTTATTTCTTTTCATTACATATTCATTTCGGAAACAGGTTTATGTAAGTTTCTAAGAAAAACGTGTGGTTACAGAAATTTGATCCTCGTATACGACTCTGTTCTTGAAACATTATTTAAGGTCTTAAATAAAGGGTTGACAATTTTGTCTAATTTTGTGTGTATGCGTTCAAACTTTTGGATGGAATTCGAAATATACATATCGAGTACAAAAGTATTTATGTTGCCGTTTTTCCTCACTTTTTCAAAGAAAAGAACTGGATAAAACCAAATTTTCATGTATGCAAAAAAAATGTTTTATAAATTTAATATATTGCATATGACACTATTGAAACACAAATCATTAACTTGTTATAGTGACAAAATATCTGACCAAATTAAGAATTTAATAACTTACTACAATAAACATGTTGTCATCGACATAATATTATGTCAAAAGAATTCACCAAAAATCTAATTTTGCTTTTACAAGTTCCCTTATGAATTTTTAAAAGCAAAAATTTAATAGTAGGTACTTTGTTGTCCTCGTGAAAGAAAATCAAAAGTTAATTAATATTTTCTTTATAACTTACAATAAAGGTATTACTACGTTGAGGCATTATTTATAAGACATATTTGTATATATCGGATTTATTACATATTCCTTGTTTTTAAGGAGAGAGACGCCAGCCTCGCTTACGTTACAAATGTCACTTCTTCTAGTACGGTCCATGATATTTTAAAATGAAACTTCAATTGATCTTAATGCTCCTGTATTTCTCAAAGATTCTTCATAATAACTTCTATGATACACACACACACACTGAACTCTGAATTATCAATTCTGAATTCTCAAATCTGCCGTCGTGCATCTAGACGTCATATTTATAACAAGATTCAAACATAGTTCTATTCTCCTTTGATTTCGTTTTACTTTTAAGAATAATCATAAATACTAATGAGGTTTAATAAGAATTGATGACAGCCTCAAATTATTTTCAAGTCGCATCCGTTATTAAAGCTGGTAGCGCCGATATATATGATATTTCATATTTTTACAAAACAATAAAAATTATTTGATGGGGTAAATTTTATTTAAATCAATTTAGTACTTTTTAGCATATGCAACAAATAAATAAAATGAATAATCATATCGTATATTATACAATTAATGCATACTAAATATGTATATATGCTAACTCGATGTACAATAGCATCATTATGTCATTTTTAGTGAAAAGGAGCACTAAGCGGAAAGAAGTAGAGCGCCCATTGAAATGAATGAAAGGGAACCAGCAATTTAAAATATTTTAATCTGAAAATAGTTATGTACAGAGAGCCTCATTTATAAATTATATTAAAGTGTGAAAATGGCTTTATAATATTAATTTTGAAAGTAGAAGAGGAAAAATCATTTTTGAAAGAAAATTAAACGAATTTAAATTAAATACACTATGTATAATATAATTAGTTGAAGTGCCTATGTGTTGCAGTATATAGAGTAATGCACCTTTTTTGATCATTCATTATCATAAAAATTGATGGAATTACAAACACGAGTAAAAAAATTTAAAAAGCTATTAGAGTGGATTATATACAATAGTAAGTAGTTATATAGTAGGTAGGCGAATAAAGGGTACGACCGTCAAAATATACTTATTTATACAAATAATAAGTTTGGGGTTGGAATGGTCGATCAAGGATATTAATTTAATAATAAAAGAACTTTTTAAGCTATATGAACGTTCCCTAGTGAGATCTCCTCCTGACTCGATGAGATAAGGACTGTTTACAAAGGGACACTAGCCGCAGGCTTATTTCCACAGTTTTGTAGTTCAGCTTCTCTCAGTTGTTAACGGTACCTTTGTCTAGATTCTGGGTTAGAGGCAATATTTCAAGCCAGATAATTTACTTCAGATTGTTTTTTTTTGTTTTTATGTTAAAAGAGAGCCCGATTATAAAATAAAATATCACTTTTTATTTTTTTGAAGTTATTGAGATTATTTTTTTTAACTTTTGTGTATTGTTAGTGGAGTAACGAATTTTGGAATTAGTTAATTTATAATAATTAATATGACAAATTTATAAAATGGAGAGGAAATAACGTGATCAGTATTGTAGACAAAACACCATTAAATAAATCATCAGTGTTCTATAAATGGAATATAATGTAAAAAAGTGCCCTCGAGTTAGGTTATTTTATTGATATTGTGAGGATGTTAGTTACATTACGAAGAAAGTGCATTAAATTTTGCCGTTACTGGTTCCCCTCACTTCTCATGAAGTTTCAGCCTCTTGAGAGATATTTATGAAAGCTAAAAAAATATTGACACGAAATAAATAAATGAGGTCTAAGAGTATCTATTCATTGAAATAAAATTAATATTTTCGGATTTAAGCTACATACTCCCGACGTTGCGGTTTCTTTGCAGCAACCGTAATTACGGACACACGAAATTCATCTTCATTTAGCAGCAAATCGGAAAATATTACTTTTATTTAAATGAAATTAATTTTCCAATCCACAAATTGTTATGATCAATCTTGGAAAGTAAGTTATAGTTTCTCGGACGAAGAAAAACTTCATCATCATCATCAGCCTATTGGTGCCCGATGCTGAGCAAAGGCCTCTTATCTCAAGTAGAAGGTAAGTGCATTAATAAAAACACTTGCTCAAATTTGAATTGAAATTATTAGTCCAAGTTTCTTTCCAATTTTTCCTTCATTCCCTGGTAGTGGTGTCTAAATACACTTTGAAAGTACATGTTACTTGGAAATCAACAAATTGGAATTTGTTAGGTTTCGAATCCACACCCTCATGCACGGACCTTTAACTTGTGAGCCACCACGACTCTAAGGATAACTTATCCAACTAAAAGTCTTTGATACTTTTCTTCAATTTAATCGATATTTAGCAATTCCCAATTAGTTACTTATTAATTCGAATATCTCTCGAGACAAGAAGCCCCTCCATTTTAATGGAACGGTTCTTTAGCTACATGAATGTTGTTAAGTTTCCCCAGGATTTCAGACATAAATATTTATGGTACAGCTAACACAACGTAACCTTCATCCAATATTTTAGATGTGTTCAATTTGTTGTTTATTACTATATTATAAGGTTCAATATCGTATGGACTGTAAAGGTTTTAAATCGAGATCTGAATCATGTCGCACGCTGCACAGGTAGAAGTACAAATTTATTTGTTTTCATCTGAATAGTTTGTTTATTTATCATTGAGCAAACTTCATGCAATGACATTGATTTATTAGCACTCTTTAAGTGATAAACACATTATATGAATAAAGATAAAGTAATATTGTAATTTATTACTAAAAAAACTTTTTGTTATTTGACTGTTAACAGTATAATTGTATTTTGTAATAACTTTCTCAAAATTAAACTAATGATTTTATAAATTAAGTTTTGGTAGAATGTAGAACAGAATGTTTATTTACCTACCAATTTTTATGAAACTTTGTAATGATAATTTGGAAAAGTGACATTATTTAATATTTTGAATTATGAAATATTTTATGAATATAAATATCTTCAATATAAAAATGTTTACAGGCTCTATCGTTTATAATGGAGTTTGTAAGCTATATTTCCATAACAGATTTTGCATATTTTATCAATATACCCATTGTTTTTGTTTATATATTTTTAATCATTGATTTAACATTTAATAAGTGTATCGATTACTATTTTAGTTTTTATTAAAAATGTTATTTGAATATATATATATATATATAATTCTTCTGTGAGTGTGTATGTCACTGAACTTCTCTCAAACGACTGGACCGATTTTGATGAAATTTTTGTGTGTGTTCAAGGGAATCTGGGAATTGTTTAGACTCACAATTTTGTCCGCTGGACAATTTTTTTTTTATTAATTTTTAATTTATTAGTAGTTGTTGATACAAACGTTTTATTTTGACATTAGATTTGACAAATAACTAATATGTCATCATTCTGTTGCATTTCAAAACACGGAGATTTATGGCTTTAATAGGTAAACTCCAAAAATATAAATAAAAAATGTAACAGATATTTCTTGATTATAGGGCGATACGAAGTTCGCTGGGTCTTCTAGTTTCTCTCTAATCTGTAATCTGTATCTCGTATATGCAAAGAGCCTCACTCAATGTTAACAAATACTGGTATTACTAGTAAATATACATACAATTTCGTTACCCTAATTTTCAGGTATTAATAGGGTATAATGGAAAGGCATACATTTCTCCATTTGATTTAAGTATAATAGCAACCCGGAGCCAGGCTTAGTAATAAATAATTTGAGGAATCACATCTTGATTTATACGGGCTATAAAACGGGCTTCGCAGTATTTATAGCGACTTTCATATTACACTGTTACTCATTGTACAACACGAGATTTAACCAATATTTTATTTCTATGAAGTCATCCTTAATTATCTTCGAATCTATTTATTTAATATTTTGTCAGTAAGCTAAAAATTATTTCATAAAAAGAAGATATCTTTAAGTCTAGTAAATGAGCGAAAATGTGTAATAAATTAAAAAAAAAATTATTAAATTTTAATTTTTAAATATATTGACAATAAAATATAACGGAGGTCGAAAATAACAAGAAAATAGAAAATTCTATTTGAAACTATAAAACAAACATGTATATGAAAAAAGTGTGGCTAAAGATCGTATCACACACAATTCTAATATTTAACTCTTCTCAACAAATCTTGGACAAGCAAAAAGGACGTTGCTCCTAACCAACTATATTGAACTTAGAATGACGTCACATAGCAAACGTTGCACTGTTGACCATTCTCAATGAGTAAATAAAATTTTATTCTGATAGCTTAAGGGCTCCAAGAGCACAATTCAATTTGTGACTTAAACAACCAACATTAGTAAAAAATAATTATTATAATTTAATGAATAATAGGTTGGGAAAAGTAGTTTTAAGAATATTTAAGTTTATTGACTTTATTACTTTTAAAAGATTATAGTTGTTTTTTTTAAAAAATTTGTTACTTGGAATGATACTCAACATTCACTTTCGGGAAATATTATTAATATTAAACACAATCAAAACAAAAAATCCGTTTTAATTAAATATGTTTTGTGCCCACCGTAATTGCTGACATTATTTATGCAAAGAATAATAATATTTTTGTATGAAAATGCTATTTTCAGATATAAACGTACGTATCGATAAATAAGTGGTTTTGTCAAAAACTTTTTCCAGATATGGAGCATAAAAACAAATGACAAAATGTGAGTTTAGTAACGTAATAAAAATAAAAATAGTAAATAACCCACTTCGCTGCAGTCTATATTTTCCTATATGGCATAATTTAAATTCTGATGTCAAGGGTTATTGTGTAATACACCTCCTGAATTATTTCCTAGGATTCCGTGGAAACAAATGAACCACATTACTCTGGTGACGAGTGTGCCTCTGTTGTCAAAGCAATTTCATTTTTCTGCTCTTTATATAATAATATAAAATAAGCATTTATCAAAAAACAAAATTTTTATTTAACGTAAAATTTAAAACGCAATTTTTACTTTTTCATCTTGTGAAACTTTAAAGACCATAAAATAGTGCTTAAAATTTGAACGTTAAATTAAGTTCAGCTAGAAAATATAAAGCAACTTTCCAAAATGTAGCGAAAACATACATCTTTATTATCCCCGTAGCAATGAAACTAGTACACAAATTAAAATATGGGACTCAGAGAAAGTTTTAAATTATGATTTAATTACAATTTATATATGTAGGTTATTAAAATACGTAAACAATTATAACACCTCTATACAAATTTGTTTTCTAGTGACTGGTTAGAATGCGTTAAATGCTTTAAGCTCTTTACGGATGATGCTTGTTCGGACAAAATTATTGTACCGTCAAGGCCGTATAAAGTCAAGGTCTTTTGATATGTTGAGTGGCACTCCGAAAGTACGTCTGGCGAGAATCAAAAGCTCACCCTTACCTTAGACATCAAACGTCCCGCTTCGCTTTTACACCTTAGAGGAAGCAGTAATGTAGATCTAGACTGGATTCGTAAGAACAAAGTCTAATTTCTTTGACGATTCCTAATTAAAAATAAAGTGTAGAAATCATTAGCGTATTTTTAATTCGTTTTTACTAGTAAGACTGGGTTGTTTGTATACATTAAGATGTGTTGTTAAAATTTTAAGGTTAAATTTATCTTAGTTCAGACCACTGTCAAATGATTTAAAGTAATTTTTTTTTATATTAAATAGAAATAAATACTAACCCGATCGAGATTTTTAAGAATAATTATAATAGATTTGCCATAGATATGAAGTGTCAGGGTGAGTAATGGCGACATTGACGTATGGTGTAAAAATTGTGATCGTTTGGAGACCAAAAGTTTGTGCACACTTCATGATGTCACTTAGCCTCAAACAACAAAGTTATCCCAAACACACTCAACTTATCCTATGTTTTGTCAATCGCATGCTCTATTAATAAAAACTTTGTTATTTTCTTACTAGAGTTGGTATATCAATTTCTTGTTCTTTATTTTAGTTTTCTTATATTAAGTACTGACGAGTAAAGTTTAGACGCTCACTCTAAACTGGTATTGTGTTACATGACATCGTTCGAGTGGATGCTTTAACATCAAAGCCTTTGACTGACACTTTAAAGATGACGAGATGCATATCTATAAAACAGATTCATCTCCACATTTCTTAAAAGTTAAAAGCATGGCTAGATGAAACAAATTGTCTTAGTCATTATAAGGGCATTGATATCAGCCTGTATAAAATAAAAAAGCAAATTTTTCAGGTAAGTATAATAATTAATTTCTATATACAAATATTTATACTATCTTATATATCATAGGCATATCATATTTATGTTATACATATATGTTCATAAACACGAACAACATTCACGATTTTTTTGACTAAAGCGACAAAATAAAATATCAATGCGGAAGTTAATTGAAATGGATGAATCTTGATCCGGTGATTGAAAGATTACGTTCGTACGTAATTTGGTAAATTTCTTCTTGGTTTACATTGGTTAAGCCGATCATCCGTGAACTTCAATAACCGTAAGGCTTGTTTGATTTGTTAAAAATAGGGATGGTGTATGCTTAAATTAAAATAGAGATGGTGTATTTATTTTACTTCAAGTTTTATCTATTATGTGTTTAATAATTATAAAGTATTCGCAAAAGAAATATCTAACAGTGCAAACTTTGCTATTTGAAGTACTCAGGTACATGAGACAAAACCTTTCAGCATTCCATGGATTCATCGTGCATGTACGGGCAGCCGAAAATAGTAACTGCGTTGCGGGTAAAAGCCAAAATTTAGGTAATAACCAGAATTCGATTTCACCGCCCCGGCCACATATTCTAAACCTCTCAAGCTCAATCATTGTAGATAATTAAGTAGGTGAAAATTGAAATCATCAATCATCAAAACCTAACTTACGTCATAAATAGTTATTCAAATTGAATATTATTTATTTTAATTAAGTCCAAAAGTTAACTTTTCCCGCTATTGTTCAATAGAAAACGTCATTCCCCTCCGCCCCTCACTTTACTTTTTATTCCGTATAAAATTGGTTGCAAATATTATCTTAAGTTGTTTTCATAATTTTTTTATTACGCATCCGAACAATACATAGCGATATACTGATTGTAGGAAACTAACAGATACAGAAATATATCTTAATGGGTAACACAACAACTTTTTCGCCAAAAAACCAGATAGCTAACGTTGGTATATCCTTTTTTGATAGAGCCTAACACTTGGAACTTGATTACTAAGGGAACGAAATAAAGCATGTAAAACAGTTTCTTATCAATACCGTGGCCACGACTTCCCCTTGTCACAAAAAACCATTCAAAGACGAATGTGACTGACAATCTGCTGTTTAAGGAATTACTGAAAATATTTACAACTAGAAGACCTGGCGAACTTCGTATCGCCCTATAATCACGAAATATCTATTACGTTTTTTTATTTATTTATGTTTTGAAGTGCGACAGAATGATTGACATATTAGTTAGTTGTCAAATCTAATGTCAAAAAAAACCTTTGTATGGGAAATAGAAGAGGGCTTTTTTATGGTTTTCCCAGTAATGAATAAATTTTTTTCAGCTTTTGTACCTTCCCTGAACCTCCACAAACATTTCAAGACTAAGATAAGATAAATCCGTTCAGCTGTTCTCGAGTTTTAGCGAGACTAAGGAACAGCAATCCATTTTTATATATATATATATAGAAGATAACTTTTTTTTTATTAAACCAAACGAAATCATGAAAGAGTAGGTTAATTTTGAACACTTATTAAGAGTATACTTTCCTTTAAAAACTGAAATTGTTGAAAACAAACAACAAACAGAAAAGTGTTGAAGTCAGCAATATTTGAATATGCAGTATCATAAATATATATATTACAGTATCGACGGTCACTATGATAAATCACAAGAAACTCCGAAATAGCGGAGTCTATGTCTTTTTTACAAGCATTCATTTGGTAACACAAAAATTGATTTGCAACATAACAAAATTTCAGATGTACGAAAAAGAACAAGTATTTCACTCTGTTTTTCATTCTTAAGATTCATAAATTCTTAAGCTTTGGCATGATCTTTTCTTCATCGGATATAAGTAATTCGGTAAGTACGTAAATTAATTGCATTTCACGGAGGAATTCCAAATTTATAAAATATCACTACTGATTCTTTGACCATGCCTCCGTCGATCACATGGCACGTATTTACAAAATCTTTTAGCCTTCTGACTCTTTACTATACCCAATTTAATACCACTAAGAAAACTAGTGCAACTTCGAATTGCATTTGCAGTTGACGAATATTATAAACAAGACCATCTAACTGAACGACAAAAGTTTCTGTTATAATTGTCAGAGTTTTCCTGTCGTAACATCAACTACGTCGTAACATCAACTACTAATTTGTTTACAAAAAAAGTGTATTTGATTTAGTTCTATACTGTATATACAGCGTTGATGGACGAAAGCTTGGTTTAATTCAGGCACGCATGCTTTGTTGACTTTTAAGTCTTAAAAAATGTAGTAAGAATATTAGTATAGATTAGAAGCTTACTTTTGTAAGAATATGATTCAAAATATTGAAAGGAGTTTTAACAGAAACTCCTTTCAATATTTTTAATAATATCCTAAATGAATGCGTAGTACTCGTAGCTATACAGGGTGACTGGTGAATTACTATCGATATTTGAGGACGTGATATTTGACGATCATATATGACAAAATAAAAATTAATATAACATAAATATTAATAAACTTCTTAATCTTGTTTTTTTTTAGGAATAGGGATGGTTGGGAATAAGCAAAAGACAGGAAAAAGTGGAAATAAGGAAAGGGCAACCGGCTTTCTTACTCATCGAACAAAACGCAGCCATTAATGGCTACTTCACTCCGATTTTCACTGAGAGGATGGTACTTTCCCGGTCGAGCCAGCCCATGTTCAGGCTGTAGTTACAGGACTACAGCTAGGCTCTACCACCTAATAAATTATCTATTTCCTCATTAAAGTTATAAGACAAATATAATTTTATCTAGTCGCAACAACCGACGTGTGTTTTTTTTAAATTTTCTCAGACTTATCCATATTTGTATATTTTTTCGTTGTTACCTTTTCTGGTTACCTTAAAAATGCCTGGATTTTTCTGATGGGTTTTAACAATTCTGACAGTTGATTTTATTAACTTCGAACGAAAAATTAAGCCTTGGTCACAAAACCAAATAAATATTCTCTAAAAACAATTCAAGTATATACACAACCATATCTTTCGGATGATGTTATATATTTATGTTTTTTAATTTTCTATATTAATGCGAGAAAAAATAATTATGATACTGAATTAGAGAAATATTCTCACTACACTACTACATCATAAAAATGTATAATATTTTTGAAACACTTGGCAAATATTCTTAGAAATAAATTTCGTTTGAATGAATTTCTTTCAATTTCGTATTTTCACTTTTCGCCCCAACATTGCAAATGGAATGTGTTCGGTATGAAAATTTAAGAATGTCTCCCGTTGCTCCCTGCGGATATGGACCGCGGGACGTGACGAATACGATGTTGTATTTAACCCCGGACGTAAAAGGACTAGAGGGGAAAATATATTTTAAAATATCTATTTTAATGTCATTTCGATGCCCAAAATTTGTTAATTGTCCTTAAATTTTCTTGATTTGAAAGGATCCTTATATTATTTTTTACTACTCAGTTCAATTTTGAACAATTTGGTGAAAGTTGAGAGGCAGGTATTGTTTGTTTTTTCTTCTTCTTTAAATGTTATATTATTATCTATGAATAATTTTTTTATTTAAGATAAAATAAGTCAATTCACTTGTTTTATTTATTGGACCTTTTCTTTGAAGCCGTTTATAACAGATTGGATAATTAAGTTACGCCTTTATTAAATATAATAATAAAATATATTGACTTAAATTTGTGTCATTAATTTATCATTAATTTATGACTATTTTGACATTCATGATCATTAATTTATGACTATTTTGACGAGCCATATCCAGAAAAAATGTTTTCTTACAAGTAATTTCGATATATGATATATCGCAGAGAATATACATATTTGAGGTCGTATTTATTTTACTTTAGTGTTTATTCGTGATAACCAGTCGTAAAATTTTATTTCAATGACAACGAAAAAAGATTATGATACAACATGTGTAAGAAACTTAAAAATAAATTCACATTGTATTATTTATAAAACAATGACTTGCAATAGTCTTGAATAAAATTCATACAAAATAATTATTGGAAAATAAAATTGAAAAAGATTTTTTTGTTTCCACCATGTTAATTTACTTTTGTTTAAATTTGCAAAAAATATACAATATCTTTGAACAAAACAGGGACAGAAATAATAAATTAATGAAAAGTTATTTTCATATAAATATCATAAAATTAATATTTTGTATAAATCAATTTTACGTAGAATTTAATGGAGCAAATAAAGCAAAAAAAAAAGTGTCAATAACATTTCAAATCAAAATCAACAGACTTTTAACGTTAGTCCTTAAAAATAATAAATTTGGGTATTTTCGATAGCCCCAGAAACTGGAAAATTATTATTGGACATAAAATAAGACGTCTTTAAAACACTGGGCTGGACGAAGTATAAACGTGAACGCTGCATAGCCTTTATGAAGCCTCACAACGGGTCGGTCTTGGCATGTACCTGAATAAAACCAAAGTCACGTTCAATGAACATGTTCTGCCAAGTCCGATATATTTCGAAGGATCTATGCTTGAAGTTGTTCAGGAGTATTAGATATACTAGGGCAAGTAATCAAGCTCGATAGGAACAACTTCGAGCGAGAAGTCGATCGCAGGGTTCAGTTGGGTTAGGCAGCGATTAGCAAATTCCGTCGAGTTTCCGTCGAAAACAAAAGTGTATAACCAGTGCACCTTACCTGTTACGAGTATGACTTGCGGTGCTGAAACGTGAACATTGACGGTTGGACTGGTCCTTAGATTCAAAGTAGCCAAGCATAGCACATCAGGCTATCGAGCGGGCTATGCTCGGAGTTTCTTTGATTTATCGCAATGAGGTCATCCGACAAAGAACCAAGGTAATCGACATAGCTCGCAGAATTAGCTCGCTGAAGTGGCAATGGGCTGGTCATGTCTGCCGAAGGACCGATAGTCGATGGAGCAGACGAGTCCTAGAATGGAGACTCGGCTACCGTAAGGTAGGACACCCCCCTGCCAGGTGGACTTACGACCTGAAGAAGGTTGCTGGAGGGGACTGGATGCGGATGCGGATGACTGAATATTGTGGAGCGAATTGAGAGAGGCCTATGTATGTCCAGCAGTGGACCAAGAGTGGCTAAATGAATAAAATATTTTTACATGTTAACTTTTTGGAGATTATTTTGAATCATTATTTATTTGACCATTTACCTTATAGCTCGGTTTTTTTTTATTTTTATTATTGAACTGATTTTTTTTTTATTAAATCCATTCAGGTTGCAACATATATTTATTAATATACTTTATTTTTAAACTAATAATACAGGCTACAGAATTCATAACCATTAATTGTAAATACAGTACATAATAAACAATATTATTAAGATTAATGGACTACAGATATACTAGGTAAGATTAAAAAATTGTTAAAACAAACAAGATCCAATAAGAAATTTTGGAAAAATTTCTTTTTGGATATAGGAGCTGCATTCGTGATATATGTGTGAAAGGCTAGGAGATCAGGCTCGCAATAGCGGCCATACGTCACACTACATGAAGCCGAGGGCTTGCAACGCACTCAACGAGATTTAGGTAGGATGAAAATTCCTGTACTAAACAAACTATCGCCTTAAAACAAATTTGTTGTTTTATTTTATTTTTACTATCAATGGTATGGACAGAGATTTAGTACTATTAATCTCTTCTATATTTTAATTACCTTTATTGTGGTACATATATCATTTTTAATATTGTATAGTCATTTATTACTTGTCCATGCTTAAACCAATGCACTGGGCTATCAAGACTTGACTGTAATGTATTATCTTAAATTGTGAGCTCTTATCCAACTGAATTGCATTGAACAGAAAAAAAATATTAAAAGGAAGTTATATATTTTATTTTATTTTATAGTAAACTTGCCATTAGAGGTCAATTTAGAAAAATCTCTATTTTCACATGAAACTTACTTGAATGTAAGTTTAAATACAAATAAAACGAGTTATTATAAGATACACATAGTATAAGGTTTACTCAGATAATGTGATCTAGTTTGTACAGGTAGGTTGGAAGTCTTAGAGAGGCCATTAAATTAGTTCCAGTATAAAATGGCTCCTAAGGTCAAATTCATAAAAAAGAGAGAAAATGATAAGAAATATGTTGCAAGATTAAATAAATGTTTAAAAAAAATAATAACGTTATCTGTACTTCGTAACCGACATTGTTGAAACCCGCTATAACCATCAACACGAATAATAATTGACGCGAGAGATACGAAATTTTATGTGATTTGCATGGTATTTATCATATTTTCTCCATTTCTCGATGTAATTGGAAAATTTAATACTATGGCATTTAGGACTCTTTTGCAATTTAAATTAACTTTCTATTAACAATATAGGTAAAAAGTGCTTTTATATTATAAAAATATCGTATGGTACTGATTTTCAGACGGTGATCCTCCTCTTGTTCTGTTGCAATCTTATGTTTCTAAATGGGTCTAAACAGTTACAAAATTTTCTCTAAATATTAACAATAAAATATTTAATCCACCTAACCTTCATTTTAACTATCTTTTACATTCACTAACTGGAATACTAAAATTTAAGAAATAGGATCTAAAAATTTATATTAATGCCTCTTTTATTTATATAATAAAAGAGGCATTAATATAAAAGAGGCATTAATATAAGATTTTTAAGCTATTGCATAGCTTATATCGCGGGGCTTGAGCGCGGGGACCGAATCCAGAAATTCCGTAACGACAAAACCTCACGCTCCCCACTCCGACGGGCACGGAGGTGTGGCTTGAAGGCCGTGGATCGTCTAACGTCGTTTCAGTTAGGCAGTCTTATGACTCTACGAAACTTAACATTAACTTCGCTGTTAAAAAATCAGACCGGTTGACAACTTTTCTATCAAAAACATTGAATTTGAAAATGAATAATGATCCACAAGAGTCCACAACAAAATATGGGACCACCATTGACGCGGTATTTTCTAGGTATTTAGAGGATATTAAGTCGCAAACTTATGTTTCTTATTTCAGTTATCACAAACCTATAGTTTCAATGATAAATATTCCTGAATAACCAACAGCTACTGTTAGATAATAAAACCTACATGTATTGTAAAATAATAAAAATATTATAAATAAAATAATAAAAATATTTTAAACAATATTAACATTTTATTTATTTAAAGAAAGAAAAAATTGTGTTCTTATCGGTCACCACGCTCAAAAAGATTTAATATCAAAGAAAAAGAGATACTGCATGAATAAAATAAAAATAAATAATTATAATTGCATAAGTTGATACAAAATGCTATGCAATAGCTTTACCGCGCCAGTCCCCGAGTGCCAAACGTCTATTTCTTTAAGGTTTAGTTTTTAAATTTAATATTGGTATTTTAAACAAGTTATTATTTGTAAAATATACCTGCTGCTGGATTTTTAATAAGTTTTTAAATAAAATAATTTTAATTGAAATATTTATAGGTATGATGTATACATGCTGAACTTTAATGATTTCGCTTTCCATTCATAATAAATTAAAATGTTTAAATAGAAAGTTTGTTTGGTTTCATATCAATGATATGACAAATAACAGTGGTATTATTTACATACATATGTACACATGTAACATTCATAATTAATTAAAATTAATTAAAGTTATCATTCTTTTTAAGTATATTTTTGTATCAGAGCGTATTCAATATTGCATAATATAGCTTATTTTTATCTTTTCACTATATACTGTTTGATAAGAGTTTAGTATTCTATTTACAGATGAAGGAAGTGACACAAATCTTGAAGCGGGCTAAAATTGCTTTAGCGTTGGCACTCCAGGTAGCCAGTTCACTTACCTACTCCTAGTGAAACTTTAGATCTTCTTTCTATTTAAAAACCCTGTCGCAGATTTGCATGGCACCTTGGAAGGCTTGCTTGTTTGAATTCAAACACAGTGTTAATGCTTAAAAGTTAGTTTTTGTTTTAAATAATAATCAGAAAGTTTAATATCAATTCACATAAAGAAACCTAACACGTATTCTTATTTGTAATGCACTTTAAAAAGGTAATGTAATATATTTAAAATATGTTTCAAATTACGGCACTTAGGTACGGCAGTGGCTTTTGAAATATTACGTAAATATCTTAAAAGGAAATTTGTATTTTTAATCTATACATTTTTTAAATTCATACATTTATAAGTTGAGTGTATAAAATATGTAGTATACATATATGAATATAAAATTAAATCAAAACATCTAGAATATTTTGTGATATCATATTATAATACATAGTCTTGCATTAAACTTACATTAAATATACTTATATATCCTCATTAGTAGAAGACGGCTTTAAAAAGGAGTGTACAAATAAAATTAATTAATAATCATCTGACTGAAAAATATAAAAATAATCTTTAATTGAAATATATCTATTTTTCGTTCTAATTTTTTCAGGTAACGTATTTTTCTTTCAAATTTAAAAAATAAATACAATTAGGGTTTCAATTTTATTATGCTATAAAGTATGAATAAAGACCATTTAAATTTAGTATTTGATTATTTCTATTGTGCCTCTTTACATAGTTACGCATAATATTGATACATGACATTGGCGAAATTTATAAGGAAACGCTACTAAAGATGATCAGATAGGCATACATCTATACTAATATTATAAAGCTGAAGAGTTTGTTTGTTTGTTTGTTTGTTTGTTTGTTTGAAAGCGCTAATCTCCGAAACTACTGCTTCGAATTGAATAATTCTTTTTGTGTTGGATAGTCCAGTTACCGAGGACGGCTGTGGGCTATATAACATCACGCTACGACCAATAGGAGCAAAGATATAGTGGTAAATGAGTAAAAAACGGGAGAAATTATTTCATCTTTGAAGCCTTCCGTTGCGTGCGCCGTGAAAACGGTTCAAGATACACAAAAAATATGTATTAAAGAATAATAGCCCTTTTAATGATCTAAACAACGGTCCGCGACAGTATATGTCTATCTTTTGAGATTAACTCACAAAAACCGTTTTTATGGTACCTAATTTGGTCGAAATAATTTGTTTAAGTTGTACCAACACAAGATTATTAATCTTTATTCAAATAAACAAATAAATATGTTGTTGGTTAAGAGTACTTCATTGTGAATTTAAAAAAAATAGGTTTTATCCTGAAAACTCTACGGGAACTCGACCATTCCGAAAACCCCGCAAGAACGGGAACTATGTGGGAAGAACCAAAAATCTGCCGGAAGTCACTACTCCACGCGGACGGAGTCGCGGCAAAAGCTAGTATGTTATAAATTTGTTTGTTGTTCCGTGTTATTTAGACCAGGGTAAAAATAAAATAAAAAGTGAAGCGATATAATAGTAGGATAGAAATTAAAAACCATTAAAAAAGCAGGAGGATATTAAAAAATGAAGGAAAAAATAACTTCCGGACATCTGATGAAGTGAGTTTTTAAGGGTAAAAAACGGTTTATCTCGATTTTCGACAAAACTAAAAATATATCCATTTTAAATATATTTCAAACTAGCTGACCTGGCGAACTTCGTATCGCCCTATAATCAAGAAATATCTATTACGTTTTTTTATTTATATTTTTGGAGTTTACCTGCAAGCCATAAATCTCCGTGTTTTGAAGTGCGACAGAATGATTGACATAGTAGTTAGTTGTCAAATCTAATGTCAAAAAAACGTTTGTATGGGAAATAGAAAAGGGCTGTTTTATGATTTTCCCAGTAATGAATCAATTTTTTTCAGCTTTTATACCTTTCCTGAACCTCCACGAACATTTCAAGACTATGATAAGATAAATCCGTTCAGCCGTTCTCGAGTTTTAGCGAGACTAAGGAACAGCTATCCATTTCTATATATATAGAAGATATATATGTATTTGAAACGTATGAATTAAATATGAAAAGTTTATTATTTAAATAATTTCACGATACATATTTAATATATTGTATTTATACATTCTTTATACATTTTATATATATTTGAAATATATTTTTTATACATTTTGGTATTTATTTTTTATTTTTTTTTTGTCAAGTGAAGGCATTATTAATGCGATTTTATCTATTCACATCATCAGTATGTATAATCCGCAATTAGACAGATAATCAGCAAGTGTAGGTTTTCGATTTTGTTAGAAGATTTACTACTGTAAAATATATTTATTTTTCACAATGAGAACTAGAGACTCCAATAAACAGAAGGCAAAATTATTCGCTGTGAAGAGTAGACGTGTATTTTGTTATTTACGCAAAACAGTGGATTAGTGCTAGTTAACTTTGACTTTTAGCTAAAAACGTAACTAGACTCATAACTGTGTGAACATTCTTAGTGAGTTATTGTTTGCAATTAAAGATAAGGCCGGCGCGCCTATGCAAGCGAGCGAGGCCACCTGCCTCACACCCGGGAAAGGAGAACGGTTGCAAGTTTTTAACTCGCTCGCACACTGACTCCGCGTTAAGCGCATACGCTCCTGCAAGGAAGTTAATACATCGAATATTGCATAGTTACCGACAATATAATATTATAACAATACTTATTTTGCTCGCTTGGAACGTGCGATACTAATACTGAGCACAACAAAATCGCCTCCGACTGTCACTGGCGGTGGATCACAGCCTGATCTATCAAAATTACATGGGGATAGTACTGACATAGATAACTTTTCGTAAACGAAAACAACCGGCCGATCATGACTGTCAGTGTTCGCAAGAAATTAAATTAATGCGTAGCGAGTTAACCCGTATGACGTCACTATTGGAAACATACCGGGTCGAGCGCACAAATGATGGGTCAAATGAACGAATGTATCGCAACGGTAAAAAATGAAATTGCAGATCTTAAGACCTCACATGAAGATATTAAAAATATTCAGCAGTAACATAGCAGAAATTAGCTCTGAAATCCAAGATGTAAAATCGGCACCTTCAAAAATGTCATTAGGACATAATAACATAAAATCGCAATTAACTGAACTAGAAGTAAAATTGAATAACGATGAGAAAAAATTGAATTTCTACAAACTAATATTAGGGAATTAAAAATATGTCCCGTCTCTGCATCTCCTATTAAACAAATATACATAAACGAACAAATAATTAGAGAGGTACAAGATAGGAAAAAGAGGGAAAATAATATTATATATATATATCCTTTATTGCACAAAAAAAAAAGAGACAGAAAATAACATAATAGAAAAGAAAACATACAAAGGCGGACTTATCTCTAAAAGAGATCTCTTCCAGTCAACCTATGGAGGTGAGTGATAAAAGTCATATAGCGGGCGATTTAGTGCAGACTACTCTTTATATACTTACATACATTATAAAATAATATTTATATAAATAAACATACATACACATATATACATAAATAAATACATATCAACATATACATATATACGTACAAAACAATGTAATACATAAATACATATATGAAGAGATCAGTTTATGAGTAAGGGTAAACTTGGGCCAGGAAATGCTGTCTTAAACGTTTTTTGAAAATATCAGTAGTGGTACTATCCTGTATGAATTTTGGAAGTTTGTTCCATAGCAGCGGAGCTCGTACTGCGAACGACCGAAGTCGAAATTTGCTGTTACTCCGAGGCACGTCAAGCATCGTAGTGACGCAAGAACGCCTGGAGCGGGTCGAAGGAGGAAGCAGGTTAAGGCGGGAGCTGAGGTATTCAGGAGTATTAGGGTTTGTAAGAATATTGAATAGGACCGAAAGGATGTGCATATCACGGCGAAATCGAATAGGCAGCCATTTAAGTTGAGCGCGGAAGAAGGAAACATGGTCGAACTTACGTAGCCCGAAAATAAAACGAATAGCTAGATTTTGTAAGCGCTCTAACTTATTAAGCTGCTCTTGTGTCACATCCAGAAAGCAAACATCAGCGTAGTCGAGAATAGGGAGAAGAAGAGATTGAGCGAGCATAATTTTGGTGTTGAAAGGGAGAAAATATTGGAGACGTTTGAGAGAGTGAAACGTGAAATGCATACGCTTACTAACATCGTTGAGATGAGAAGTCCAAGACATGTTGCAGTCAATGATCAGGCCCAAGTTTTTGACACTTTCACGATAGGCTATTGGAACCCCAGCAAACTTGATACAGGGCACAGATGGCCAGTCAATTTTACTTCTTAGCCTGCTGCTACCTATGATCATTGCTTGAGATTTGACAGGGTTCACCAGTAAACCAAAAGATTTGGCCCATAACTGAACAGCCGAAAGGTCTTCGTTTAATCTGTCAACAGTCTCAGACAACTCACTCAACTGACAATGACGATACAACTGTAAGTCATCTGCATACAGATGAAAGGGAGAAGAAATGACACGGGAAATATTGTTAATGAAAACAGAAAAGAGAAGTGGAGAGAGTACGCCGCCTTGAGGAACACCGGCAGATAAGTTAGACCAATCAGACGATGAATCTACAGTTTTCACGCACTGCCGGCGACCGAAAAGATAAGAGTGAAACCAATCAATGGCAGAGGAAGAGATATTAACCGCTCGAAGGGTACCAAGAAGAATGTCAAAATCTACAGAGTTAAAAGCACTGCTGAAGTCTAACAGAACAATTACAGTAACTTTGGTGGTATCCATAGCATACCGAATGTCCTCAGTTATATTCAGCAGTGCTCCAACAGTGCTGTGAGAGGGACGGAAACCGGATTGGAAAGGACACAGGAGGTTGTTGGTGGTAAGGTAGGAGTAGAGTTGTTTATGAGCCACAGACTCAAGGACTTTTGAAAGGATAGGCAGTATCGATATGGGACGGAAGTGAGAAAGAGAGGAAGGATTAGGGGACTTCGGTAGCGGAATGACGTAGGCGTTCTTCCAAAGTGTTGGGAAGATATTGCACGAAAGTGAAAAATTAATAATGTGAGTGATCACAGGTGCAACATCCTCCAGCACAGGAAGTATCATGTCCAGGCTGAGATTATCGCTACCGATGGCTTTTGTGGAGATAGATTGGACATTCCTCCTAACAGTATCCTCCGAGACTGGTTCAAAAGTGAAAGGGGGCAGGTCTGGTGGGACAAGATTAGATAAATAAGAGAGTGTAGCAGATTTAGTGTCAGGATCTAAAGTTATGGGTGGCATGATGAAATGCTGATTTAGTTCATTGAGGTCCACGGTAGCTTGAAAGCTATCCGTGGTTTTGCCCACACCTAATGACCGTAAGAATCCCCAAACTTGCGCTTGGGAAGCATTCTGAAGTCTACTATGAATATAGCGGCGTTTAGCGTTCCTACTCATTCTGTTGCAGATGTTACGAAGTTTTTTGTATTCGTCAAGGTTGTCCTGAGATGGTAGTTTTTTGTTTCTAGACTTTGCTCTGTCACGTTTGGCCATAGTTCTTCTGATCACTGGCGTTAACCAGGGAGCAGGTGCGTGTTTCATCCGGACTGGTCGAGCGGGTGCATGTTTATCAAATAGTCGAATCAGCTCAGTAGTTAGTAGTTCAACCATGGCATTAATATCATTAGCTGAGTATAGTGACGACCAGTCAATACTTTTCACGTCCTCTCTCAAACGATCCAGGTCCATATGCTTAAAATCGCGTAGAAGACAAATTTTGCCTCTAACCTTTTTAGGACGCACATTGTAAGTGAGGAAAATTAAGTCATGGTATGAGAATGGAGCAGTCATTTGACCGTGGGAGGAAACAAAATTAGGGTTAGAGACAGCAATTACATCTATTAGGGTTGGTCTACTGTTCGGAAAATAGTGTGTCGCAGAGGACATAGGGAGAATGTTTAAATTAAGTGAAGAAGTAATCGTATTTAATTTATGTGCCCTAGTGTCGTTCTTTAGTAAACAGGTGTTTAAGTCACCCATGCATACGATATGGTCATACATAGGGACAAGATTTTCCAGAACACCTTCTAGCGTGTCAAAATAATTTATTTTATCATTTGGACTATATAATACACCCAGCAGGATCTTCTTTTGGTGTGAAACTATCTCCAGGAAAAGATATTCTAAAAATCCATTTATTTGTGAGGAGGAAAGAGAAACTACTCGGGCAGGAATGTCACTGCGAAGGTAAATACCAACGCCACCCCCACCCTGATCAGTGCGGTCGTTACGGAAGAGCTGGTAGCCTGGCAGAGCACAACTGGTGGATGAAATTGACGGTTTTAACCAGGTTTCAGACACCAGAATTCCGTCAACCACGCCGGTGCTAAAGGATGTGAGAAGATCGGAGTAGTGAGCAACTAAGCTCTGCGCGTTAATATGCACCAAGGAAAGGAGATTCGAATTATTAAATATTTTCGGCAACTTGACTTCAAGTGGTTCTGAGTCTGAAGTCGAGGTGTTGCTGCTACTAGAGATACTCATAAACTCATCTGACGAGCAAGAAAAATATTCTTCATCTAAAATCATTAAAATAAAAATATATTATATAATAAAAATATAAAATAAATACTAAATACTAAAAATAAATAAATTAAACAAATATAAAAAAAAAATATATATAAAAAATAACAACTAACTTGAAACACACACCTCAGGCATAAGTTGACTGTAAAATGAGATTTACACTTTAAAAATGAACACAATAGAAAACCAACAATAAAAAGTAGTGTTAACAATTAAAAATTAAAAGTAAATTAAAATAAAGATATACAAATAGAAACTATTAAAGAAACAAAAAATAAAAATAAAAAGTCAATAGTATTTTTACGGCTCAAAAGACTCGAATCCAGATTTAAAAACAGTGTGGTCTGACAGTGAACATTAGTTGTCAGTTGTCACTTATCACTTTAACCATTATGACAGGGGTAGTTAAAAAATAAAATTATAAAATTCATTTACAAAGTAAAATAGTTAAAATTAAGAGTTAAACAAGTAAAAAGAAAATTAACTATACCCTGCATTGCAAATGTCAATATCATCGTGATATAAACCGACCAAATTGATATGTAACCTACAAAGTACCGGTGTTCACTTGTTGCTCTTTGGATACTGAGCGACTAATTGCTTGAGCTCGGACAATGCAGAAATCTTCTTACGAGAGTTGTCAGGAAGAAGAATCACAATTTCACCTTCAGCCGACCAGCACTTCTTCATCCCAAAGTGTTTGCGAGCTTCTATGAAGACACTTTGACGGGCCTTTGTCAGGAATTCTGAGAGGGTTATTTTAGAACCCCTGAGTGCCGACTTGGCATTCCATACTCTAGAACGGAAGCGTACGGAGGCGAATCGAACCAATATAGGCCGAGAGGCATCCCTCTTTACACCCAAGCGATGACAGGAGTCAATTACATCAGATGTAGCATCAGACATCTTCAAATGGCCGGTTAATACTGCAAGTGTTTTCTTCAGGACGTCTTCACCTGGTTCCTCTTTAACACCGTGGAAGAGGAGAACCTTCCTGCGACTATGAGTCTCCATGCGATCCAACCCCTGTGCGACAAGCTCTATTTGGGCTTTCAGTAGTCCCAGCGATTTCCACACAAGAGACTTAAATGCGTAGAACTCGGCTGACAAGGACTTGATTGTTGGGTTTGTAGGAGCAGAGGCGGTGGCTGGCATTAAATTCTTTTCAAACTCACCCATCCTCTGGCTAAACATTGAAGAAAGATCCTCCATACCTTTGACCAGCTGTTCAACAGGAGTGTCCATTTCTTAGTGTTGAAAACTTGTGTGTGAATGTAGTGATAGCCCACTTATACAAAGGTGATATAAGTTTTAAAACATAAGTACTTTTGTAATTATAATATTTAATAAAAGCAGAGCTTCAAAATGTATGTCTATCTGTTTCAACGTCTACCCGCGAATTATTATAATGGGAATAGCTGAAAATAACTCCACTACAAGAAATAAATTTACGAGACGAGAGTGAAGTGCTTAAAATTATAAGACAGATAAATATAGATATTCCAAAGCCTGTTAAAATGTTCCGCATTGGTAAATATAGTCCTGGAAAAGTCCGTAGGATCAAATTATGTTTTGACAAGCCAGAGGCAGCATTATCACTTCTCAAAAGTCGGGATAAATTACCAAACAATCTTAAAATGTTTTGCGACCAGACTCCGGCTCAGCAAGAATACTACTTACATATTAAAGAGGGACTGCAGCAACGAATTAACAGAGGAGAAACCGACATCACTATAAAATACGTGAACGGAATACCAACCATCGTAAAAAAACCTCCAAAAACTCCAATCACCACCATTAGAAAAAATACAACTAATATTATAAATTACCAACTAGTTAACAACTATCAAGAATTACACAATGAAAAGTCGCGTTTATCGTTTTCATACTTGAACGCACGAAGTATAAAGAAAAAGGCAAATTAGATGAATTAAATTGTATTTTAAAAGCTATGCCAACCACTATTCATGCTATATTGCTCACAGAAACTTGGATATCATCAGAAGAACAAGCATTACTAATATTTAATTATTAATAAATCTATACACTCTAAATTGTCATTTATGAAACAAGTCAGTACGCGTAGCACCCGTCGACCTAGCTTACTACTTCTCCCAAAGACTAGCACAAAATTTGGAAAAAAGGATATTACATCAAGAAATTCAAGCTCAATTAACGAATTTAAATCTCAACTTTCAAAACATATTTTAGAAAATAATTGATATACCAACGATGTAACACACTTGTAATAATATCTTACTATCTTTAATTGAGTTCCAAATAATCTGGAGACTACTTTTGTATTTTCCCTTTTATAAGTATGTTCTCATGTAAGTGACTATGTCTTTTTGAAAATAAATTCTTTAAACCTGAAATACTAGAAATATAACAGTCCGACATGTTTGGAAAAGAAAAGCTTTTTAAGTAGCTTGCTAGCATTTTATTTTTATTTCCGTTAGTTTTTTATTTTCTTCTTTCATTTATAACTACAGCGAGGTAAACTTATCAAAATTTAGGGCAAGTTTTGTTTCGGTATCTTCGAGTCCAATATCTGAAGAGTCGTTTCATGTTATAAAAGATTAGACAAGAAATTTATTTTTGGCATTTGATTTTTAGAAACAATAAATAATAACCTGTATTTTATATTATATACATTTAAAAGAAGATTTATTATATACAATTAAATTTAATTTTACTTTTATAAAACACTTTGTAATTATTACATAAAATTTTTTGTATTTCTTTACCTTTTAGTTTCATTTTTATGTTATGAGTTTGCCTTTGATGTCTTTTGAAACACATCTTTTCATTCCTTTAGGACCTAGGGTATATTTGACTAAAAAAATATTCTTTATTTAATTAACAATTTATAAGTTTCTTTTTAATCTTAAATCCGTGTTACCCTGCAAAGAACTGAGTCGGATTATAAAAATATTGACAAATTTTTCTATGATATAATACAATTTTAAGCAATCTCACTAATACTAAATCGTCTGTGGAGTGTTTGAGCTAGCAATCACTTAGTGAGAATTTTATTAATGGGTATCAAATCTCAGACATCTTAAAATAGTCGTGGATGGCAATATAATTATGAAGGGGATCGACAGAAATTGACCATAAATTTCTAAAGTATTGCAGGTCACTAACGATGCATACCAATTTGGTCATGGCCTTTTACCACTGTTACGAAAAGCCAGAGGACTGTAATTTCTTGTATTTTACACCTATCATAAACCCAACATCCCAGAAAATAAGTGAGCACACGTAATTGGGATTTTGAATAAAAATTTTTTTTAGAATAAATGGAAAGATCATATATAAGTTTTACAACAAAACAATTTTTGTTCCTTTTTTTTCGGTATAACTAAAAAGTTATATCAAATTAAAAATACATTGTTGAATCTAGTACTGACAGTTCTAGACAGTTCCCGAGCTTACCCGAGCGCGTCTGACGTCACAACATTAATGGCTCCTCAATGTAGCATACCTTTGATACAGTGTTTTGACGTTTTAACCGATAATATCTCGTTATTATCGTTAATATACCGATAGATATATTAAAAATGTCGAACCTTAAAAGTTATCGTACTTGCTTCCTACCGTAATGTACGAATACTACAAAAACAACTCCCGAAAATATATTTTAAATGTTCCTCCAATGTTTCTCTAAATGAATATGCTAAACGTTGTAATCAATGGTTCCAAGCAGAGTGACGACCTAATCCGAAAAGAATAAATTGAATAAATAGAATTCAATAACAAAAAAAATCAAATAAACTCCAAATCGTAACTTTAAAAGTCTTTAAAAATCTATGAATAATTTAAAATGACTACACAATAAATTTGTATATTGTTATCAATTAATTTTGATTTAATTTAGTATTTTTACATTTTTATAACGCGTTAAGTTAAGCCATTGTGTCAAAAATCTGTTTCAAATTTATTCGAAGCTCCCTCAATACAAGTATTAGGTACATCTAGTAGTTTTACACGTTCTAATAGCTGACAATACATTCATGAAGCTTGAGAAAATACTGGGTCAAGTAGTATAAATTCTAGTATCTTACAATCTCCTGTAAGAACGGCTGAAATATTGAAAGTTACCAATTTTTTGATTAACGACAGTATAAAGGCGTATATACTGTTCCTGATGAATCGAATGTGATTCTAGAAAGTTTTAGTGTTAAATCTAATATAAATATTGTTAATAGAAAATTATTACTAATGCAAATACTTTTGAAAGATTAAGTAATGCTAAATTAGTATATAAATATATCCACATATAAATACACAATATATAAATATATGTACCTAATATTATCGGAATTAGCTTTTATAAGTCCTTTACCACACATAACTAAATTGAATTACTTTATATTATTTTTTTTCACTAAATTTCGAATATTTTCAGCAGTAGAAACTGTTAACATTGTATATGGTGACGTCATAAGTATAGTGAACGTGGCGCGTTCTTAGTCACGCGGTTATTTTATAAATTTTTAGGTGTTGATAATTAATTAATTAATTGATTTTTTTTGGAAGTTTTTCTCATCAATTATAAATATAATATATTTTAAAGTTTTAAATAAATAAAAAAAAATAGATAACTTTATTTTTCAACAACCCAATTCATGAAAATGCAGTCAGGTAAAATTAATTTATGCATCATAATAAACAAAACTTTACTAGTACATATTAACATAATTATAAGATTATACTCAAAATCAAACTAGCTGATTGACAGTTCATGTTTGAAAACGTTGCAAAATACATTCATATAATACACATATATGTTTATACTTAACAATAAAACCATTAGTGATACATATAATATGGAATTTCAATTTTTTATTTCAATTAATATTATTCGATTAATATTAACGTAATTACATGCAATTTGTTTAAGCAACACTTAGTTTTTTTTTTGTTTTTACCGCATGAAAACTATCAAAGTAAAATAAATTTCGATTAATAATATTCATTTGCCAACAATTTTAACCGAAACCTTATCCTATGTTTCCGAATATAAACTTCGTCATAAAAGTTCTTGTTATGGTCTAAGTAAACATAATGTCTTTTTTAAGTAAGAAATGACCATTCGCGTCTATTAAAACTGTGCAAGTATAAATGAAATCACAAACTTAACTTTCAAGAAGCTCCCAGACTAAAACTTCATGTTTCGCTTCATAATTCATTAAAATTTCCTCTTATATAGTGAATTAAACTAGAGAATTAAGTTTTTAATTAAACATTTTCCATTAACAGAATTGAAATACGATTTAGTTAAATTGCTTTTTAAGCCTTTTTTACCTTCATTATTAAATTTTAATGCTAACTATGTTAAAGCTTTATATAGTCAGTGGTGGCCCAGTGGTTAAAGGGCCCGCCTCTCGTTGCCGAGGGCGCGGGTTCGATCCTGGCCCGGGCAAGTACCAATGTGATTTTTCCGAATCATATGTACTTTCTAAGAGTATTTAGACATCGCTGATTAATGTTGATTCCCAAAAGAGGGTTGATGTCAGACAGGCGGCCGGTCGTAAAAAGAAATAGCCAAAACTATTCACACCATGTAAGGCAGACCCTGGCTATAGCTGGGAATTTGCCAGGTAGAAGGAAGGTATGTTAAAGCTTTCAATTCAGCTATCTTAAACAACTTTTATTTTCTTTATGTACCTACTTATATAAATTATATATTTTTACAGAAAAAGCTGGGTGAGTTTACAAAGAAGAATGCTCGGTTCTCTTGGTAAATTGTAGAGAATAAATGGGCGTTATAAATATAACATATGTTTTTATGTATCGCACTGTTATATTAATATTGTTTTATAGTTGTAACTGTGTATATGAGTTTCTTCTTGTATTTGATCCAGGGTACAACTATTAAATATTGAGAGACACATACTAAGATATTCAAGAATTATCAATTCTTTGTTCCGCATAGTCATCATAACATACCATGTTTGAAATTAAAATGAAACTTTGCAAGTGTAGCGATTAATCATTCATGTACTGATTTCCCCTCTAGTAGTTACGATTCTCATTTACAAAACTTAT
Source organism: Danaus chrysippus (assembly GCA_916720795.1). Taxonomy (NCBI): domain Eukaryota; kingdom Metazoa; phylum Arthropoda; class Insecta; order Lepidoptera; family Nymphalidae; genus Danaus; species Danaus chrysippus. Next base: position 15,747,460 of record CAKASE010000049.1, on the reverse strand, counting down.
GTAGAGGCTTTTCATAACACCTTATTGTTAAATATTTTTCTTAATGTTTTTTTATATTAAATATGCAGATTTATTTGCTTTTTTTTTCAATATTTTAAAAAAAAATGTAGTTTATTCAATGTTTCATAAAAGATTACATTATATAAAAAAAATTCACAAAATATCGAGCAGTTGAGTTTCCATATATTTACCCTTTAAAATAATTTATTTTCGAACATCTATCGTGGCTAAAAATCATTTGGTATGGAAACCCCTAAGGCCTCGGCCTCGAATCTCGCGGGTAGCGGGGCGGCAGCGGCGGCGGCACGAAAACGCATACATTTCTCCGTGCCCCCTCCCCGCTAGTTTGGAGAATAGTATGCGTTTCCGTGCCGCCGCCGCTGCCGCCCCGCTACCCGCGAGATTCGAGGCCGAGGCCTTAAGGTCAGACGTAGGACCCAACTCAAGACCCATTAATTTGAATAATGATGAAAACCAAATCCATGCAGGTGCCTTCAAATATATATACGTACATATAGTGTACGTGGCATAGGTATAGTTTTCTGATTTAGCTTTTATTGAAAATAGCATATAATATCTAAATTATATCATTTCTTGTTTATTTCCGATTTGTGATATCGTTTTATTTGAAAACTATTAACTTAACAGATTTTAGATTTAATATGTCTTAGTCAGGGTTTTACTTAATTATATTCCTTTCATAAGCCCTTTATTAAATTAAGAGTCAATATTAATAGCAACAGGAAACAAACATCTAGTTTTCTTTGAACAATATGTGTATAAAATGTTATAGAGGTTGTGATTTCATTTATGTACAACACTCAGGTGAATTTTGATGCCATCGATTTGCCCTTTTATGAATCGTGGTATACCTGCATGAATATAGCTCTGGCTTTAGCAAAGCCTTGCTATTAATATAGATTGTATTGCTATCTATATTAAACTCTTAATAATATCTGAATATAAATTAAATCTTAAACTTAAGATAATTTTCAAAAGTAAGTTATACTATAGAACAATAGAACAATGGAATGAAAATGAAAAATAAAACATACATTAAAATACTACTGTTGCCCATAAACGATCCAAGACCGGGTAATTTTAGCAAGACCAAGAACAAGACTGACTGTGCAAGATTTAAGCAAGAACAAGACCAAGACCAAGAATTGCTGAGTCTCGGCTTGTTCTTGCATTTGGGCAACACTAAAAACTACAGTTCAAAACAAACTTTTAACTTATCTTTTCTTAATTATCATTAATACATAAACAGTTATAAAACTAAGAACTCTGGTAACTACATACCTTGTAACACTAAATCCTGCTCTTTAATTAGGTATTTAAAAATTCATAGAAAACATTTATTAGAGAACATGAAGTTAAAGTTGGTACCTGTAATTTTAGTAAAAGTAGAAGGAGCTGGAACATGAAGATTATACATTTCTTCAACAAGTATACATACATATGCTCATATGTATAAACTAGGTATCGGTCCCGGCTTCGCAAGGGTACTTTAAAAAAATATAAAACAGCCTATGCTGCGTAAAATGTGTTGAGTACTTACTTTTTAAATTAAATCAAGACAAACAAAAACTTCATTATTCGTTAAACTGTATCTTTTACGTTAATAATCGTTACTTATAGAATAAAATTACAATATTTTTTGTATTCATCATTAATGACGTCATCAAAATACGCTTCATGAAAGCCAATTTTTAAAAGTAATAAAAGAGATATAGTATGTTATCCTTAAGAGATACACATATATCACCGTGAACTTTTCTAGAGACCTATATAAGATACAAAATTCCACAATACATTATTTTACTATATCTCAAAGGCTTTAAGCAGAGTTTTCGTTAAAAGCTCCCAGAGGGGTCATTTTTTCCCGACATCTTCAACATGTATCGTCAATGTCCACACAAATAAATACAAAACTGAACAAATTGTATACTTGAACCTTTCTCGAAAATCACGCCATCGATGGCAGAAACCACTTGATATTCGGTGCAGTAGTTTTTCTGTTTATCACGAACAGACAGACAGACAGAAGCGCAGGGGGACTTTACTTAATAATTCATTACTCTCAATAGATGACGAATATTTTCAGCACTGAACAACAAATAGAGGCTTAAAGAATTTTTAGATATATAAATTACCGTCTTTTACAATAAAAAGTATTAAGTGCTTTAGTTTATTATTTTTCTTATGTGCAATATTTCAAGAGCAATCACGTCCACTTACAAGTATGCACAGTACGAGAAATTTAAAAAGCATGGAATGTATAAATCAACATACAATAAAGGATTATTGTAATATAATAAGGAGATAGTTTATCTCAGTGAAATTATGTCTAAGGATTAATTTACATATATAATGTTTAAGTTCACATAGACATGCTCGTGACTACACAGTTTTATTTTTTGTATACAACAATCAACCATAAATAAGGCTCCATTTCCATGTTCATTTTATGATAGACTATATATATATATATTTTTATATAAATGTGACTATTGATTTTCACATTTTTTATATAGTATAGTAATGTGAATAAAAATAAATTACTTATTATGAAATTCAATTTTGAATTTAATCTTTAGAGGCGACATATTTAAATTTTAAAAATAAAATTGTAAGCCTTCTTACGCAATATCAATGATACGTACATATGTTCATACAAAAGAGCTCAGAGTAATATATTATTAACTAACTTGTTGCAACAATAATGGAGAGTTGAGTTGGGTTTCGAGCATAATCCGGTGCAAGCCTTCGAGCAGTTAGGTAAACTGAGTAAATTATTATCAAGATTGAATAATGAAGAGGCATTTGAAGACCTTGTCCGTTGTCAACGTTACCAGCAAAATATTCAGTAGGTTAAGAGCCACCCTAACTAAGCCACCTTTATAACTCTGTCCTAAAAAACACAGGCGATATAGAAATTAGAGAGGGAACTCATGCTTAAAAATAGAGACATAGATCTCATGACAGCTAATAACAAACTATCCTATTAGAATGATAGTTCGACGAGCTTATGTGCAATCAATACCTATGTGAATTTGGCTACAACTAATCGAAATATTCTAAGGAACATATCTCCAAACGAATCCCTTCCTTCGACATGGTCAGTTTGATAAAACTGGACCATTAATCTAATATACCATCGGCTATGTAATGACTAAAACTAAAAAGATAAATGCTCAACACTAAAAAGATAATCTTCCTATCACCTCACAACATAGCAGGAGTTATTGAGCGCAGTTAGAAACGTTTAAAATAAATACCGTACTACCCATCCTGAGCAAAATAGACTGACGGCAGTAGAATTTCCTTTTTCAAATTGTAAAATAAGCTTTAAAAATAATTTAAAGATGATTTACAAGGTTTTATTATTTAAATTATGTGCATGGTCACTTAATAAACCAGTATTTGATTTTGTATAAAGGTTATTAAGACCTTCAAAATCTCGGATTAAGATGAACTAATATGAAAAAATTTTTTTTTAAATAAAATGAAAGACATTATTTGATTCTCGGTCTATTTTTGTTTTTTTGCATGTTGCCATGTCCATATTATTTCATTTATTATATCGGTTAAATCTGTTTAACTACATAATGTTTAGCCTATACATTGATCACATACATATTTGTTACTTGCTACTACTGTATTATTTTTTAATAAAGTTAAATAAAAAATCAAGTATAATTCTGTTTTTTATCTTTACAAATTTTATATACTGATTTTGGTTTTGTACAGCTTAAGAGATTAAAAAAAATGTGACGAAATATTATTAATCATTTCCCTATATTACAGTATTATAAAAGAAGTTTACCTACATATATAAAATTAACGAGCAACAGGCTTGTATGGAATTAGTCGTAATGTCTAGATTATTGTATGATAAACATGAATATAAGAAGAATCATACGTAGATTCTTTATGGGACCCATTTTTAACTGGGTACTAATTTACCTTTGGAAATTTATTATTTTTTATCAGATTCATAGCAATTCAATTTTAATATGAGACTGAAAAATTAAGAACCGAAACTAAAGGTTTTTAACTTCAAAATTCCACAAGTAAGTGAAGTAAATCTATTCAAACGTCGCATTAACTGGCTTATTTCAAAAGGGCTAAATAAGTCTTACTGTATAGGGCAATGTCATTTCCAATAATAATATAGTTAGGAAACTCCTTGGTCAAGAAACAAAATAGAAGCCGAGTTAGGAACTCCTTGGAAAAGAAACAAAATAGAAGCAGTGCGCAAAAAGAAACATCGGCACTTTCTGGTGGTCCGTCGTCGAGGCAACATCGCTCATGGGTTTTCGACTATTAATATTGGTTTAGCAATTAATCTAAGGCTATTTTAAGGATATTACTCTGTAAGTACTTTAATTGTTGTTGAATTGGAGTTAGCAGGTTATCATTTCATTCCTTTATTTACCTTTTATATTTGTTCATTTTAATTAATATCGCATAGTCAAATTGTCAAATGTCTTACTGTTATTTTATTTTTAAAAAATCCGAACGAAGTTCCTTAATTCAGAAGTGGGATAAAGATCTCTTTTTTATAAATTCTTTGGTCCACCGTATTTTGTTTTCTTTTTGACAATTATATCTAATAAAATGAATCGTAATCGATCTAAATTAGAAAAAGATTACGCCATGTGAAAAATAGATTGATATCTAGCCCACATAGATACCCTAGGGTGTCCATAGCACGAGTACGTTGTCGTAGATCGAGAAACGAGTCGAGCAGCAGTAAATTTTCTAAACACACACCCGCATCATACTTACTTGTAAGTGATTCATTAAATGATAATTTGAATAACATTTTAGTAAGACTCAAAGCTGTCGATCAGTTTAATAATAGTGTCGTAGAGTTACAACATAATTATCAGGAAATGTTGCTGAATCGGTCGTAAGAAATGTGTCTATAGGTCACAATCACATAGTTAATAGTGGCAACGAATCACCAAACGTAAATAGTTTAGTTAACTTGAGCGATGTCTCTCAGACTACGACTCACGATCAAGATACCACTGTTCGCTATCCCGATACTATGTCAGTTTCGTATTTTACCATTATGACAGAAGCCCTTAAGAATCTCGCACTCATAAAATCGCTTCATTATTACGTGTCAATTTTTGATTCTTCTGATTGATTTATTGTGTCTAGAGGTAGATCGCGCAATGATAGTGGACAGTGGAAGATCATGAGTGTTTTTCCCGGGAAGCATCTTATTTAAAAGCCGACGCCAAGACATAACTAAATTCATAGGTCACAAATGGTCGTACATGGATATTTTTAAAACTCATTTAAGACCTCTCTGTTCTCAGAAGTTGGACTCCGCTAACATTTCCTTTGCATGTATGAACACGACATACAACTAATATACGACATACGCTGGGAATGTGAGAGTACATTATAACGTTTACGACTGGTTAAGGATTTATCTGCAGAACTTGGAATTGTAATAATAAACAAACCAACATTAACAACTTTCAGAATAAAATGATAATCCCGCTGCTAAGTCGTCTTAATACGCGCATTTATTAAAACTACAGGAAACTGTGAAGACGCATGTTTTGTCAAGAATAGGTAAGGATTAACTAACTACCAAAATGTAAACATATGTTAACCGAAGTTGGTGAGAAATATCGATGTGGTTCGTGCAGTTGATAGTGCATACCGATTAACATATTTATCAATATTGGTGATCACATCATATCACTGATTTCTTCTGACCTTATTAAATTACTTTCTTGCCAATCCAAGTATACGATGTACATTACGAGACGTTAATGAATACGAAACCTTTGCCACTCCTCACAACACAGTAACTATTGAATTCAGCAATATTTCATTTTAAGATCTAGTAGTAGTACCGTCAGCCTGCATGAATAGCGACAAATGTTTTGAATCGTGTTGGAGTAATGTATGTAAGAGTAACAACAACAGTATATCACTCGCTGGGATCAGTCAGGTTAATCAAGGACTAGCCACCGAAAACTCTTTATATAAAATCCCTCTGCCAGGTAGTAATCTGGAATTACCAATGTTTGTATTGTCGCCTTTCTCGGATTTTCTTGTGTACCGCTGCCACTACAGTACAGTATAGGTGAGATGAATATCAAACTTACTAGTTCAATTCCAATAACTTGTCGCCCATACAATTTATTTTACAGGAAGATGGTACAAGTTAGCGAAATAATGAAGGATCTCTTAGATAAAGGCATCATTAGGGAATCTCGATTCCAATATGCCAGCTCAATAATTTCAGTGACGAAAAAGATTTTCGAGCACTTATTCGCAATACAGAGAAGGAAAGATATCCGTTTTCATTTATTGACCATTAAATTGATTTTTTTAGGATGACATAACTTCGTCACCGGCCCTGATATGGCGACTTCATGAAATGAGAATCAGGGACGACTGTATTCACTACACAAGCTTCGTTACGTCCGCGTCAGGAGGGAACTACGAATACTGAAAGATGCCATATGGTTTGACAAACTCATCTATTGTTTACAAACCTATTATCAATTAATGATATGCTTCGGGAATTCATTGATTCTGATGACTTGCTCGTTTATATCAACAAAGTACTTCTTCTGAATTTTAATGCTAAAAAAAGGTAAAGGTAGAATTCTATTTTTTTCGATCAATATTAAAATAAAATACTCGTTTCTGAATACCGAATTCGAGAACTTAGACAGACATATAAGTGGTGGTCAGGTTAGCCCGAGCGCTAGAAAGGAGGAGGCTCTGCAATTACATCATTACATGAACTCATCTGCAATTTTATTTTTATTTTATTTTGTTTATTGGAGAAAAAAAAAACAGATCACAGGAGTATAACAAAACAAATATAAACAACAATACAGCATATTAAAGACAAAATACCTGTGTCCTCAAACATTTCTCACCAAGAAATATAACTAAGTAAAAATGAGAGGATGCTTGGGTACGTACCTCACTAATAAATAAATTTGAAAGGCGATGTGTAAACCTAATCTAGTATGTGAAGGGAGCGATGGCGAATGTGCAAAGAATATCCAATACTTAAAACAAACTAAACTAAATTCCCAGTCAATGTAAATGAAAAACAGGACTGCTAGGTGGTTTATTCTTTTTCAATAATACGTCCCGCAATTTGCTGTGAAACGCGGCAGAGTTATGACGTAGAATATCAACCTGAGAAAATTCGTTATGAGTACGACATATTTTTCGTATTGGGGCGCGTAATCCCGCATTCGTGTATGATCGCGGTACATGAAATAGAGATTAATTACAATAGTGAAATAAGGTCAGGGCCTTAAAATATTTCCACCACAATCTAGTTGGCATCCAGTTTAAAATTGTAATCCAATGTAATGTAATGCTCTTAAATCAGCTCAACCAACCACTCAACGTGTGATGCCATGGAATTTAGAATGGTGCCCAGATACTGGTGCTATAGTATTCGATGGTGAAATTTTTGAACTGTTTTGTCACTTTGCTCATTTTCTTTTAACGACTGTTCTCAGAAGCAGTGGTGACAAGTTTCGCGAGTCGTCACTTGTCGAGACGGGGACATCCCGCTGGCCTGCAGCTGGTGGAGGTTCGAGACACCGCAGGCGTCTCATTGACCTGCTGCCGGGTGGGAGTTCAAGACGCAAGTCTACTCATCACCACTGGCGTTTGTCGCCTTGGCGTTAGTCGCCTTTGACGTGTGTCGTCAGTTTGCGTTAGTCGCATTGGCGTTTGTCGCCTTGGCGTTAGTCGCCTTTGACGTGTGTCGTCAGTTTGCGTTAGTCGCATAGGCGTTTGTCGCCTTGCCGTTAGTCGCCTTTGACGTGTGTCGTCAGTTGCGTTAGTCGCATAGGCGTTTGTCGCCTTGGCGTTAGTCGCCTTTGACGTGTGTCGTCAGTTGCGTTAGTCGCATAGGCGTTTGTCGCCTTGGCGTTAGTCGCCTTTGACGTGTGTCGTCAGTTGCGTTAGTCGCACGGGCGTTAGTCGCCCTTAACGTTTGTCCTCAGTTGCATCAGCCGCCATCAGCGTTGGTCGCCACTGACGGGAGTCGCCACTGACGGGAGCCGCCAGTGATGGAAGTTGCCGATTGCGTGAGTCGCATTGGCATGAGCTGCACTTCTATGGTGTTGGTAGCCCTTCAAAGGCGTGAGTCACCCGACAATGGTAATGTACTGTGGGGATGTGAAATTGTTGGGATACCGTCGATTTCACACCTTTTTCTTTATTTTCACTTTATCTGTCTTGGATGCCGATTAGCTTACATTACTTTGTTTATTTGAAAAACATTTGGACACTACACTCATGCAAACAATAATGTTTCCGATAGTAATGGTGATGTTATTTCAAAATTCAGGATGACAATGTTAAAGGTGCTTCGGCCGGATCGTCTATGCCAAACCTTGAAGACAAAGATCGGGAAGGTGGCGCAGTAGGCGAGGCTACTACTGAAAAACAGAGAGAATGTGGCCGAGGACGACCAGGAGTCAGGAGAGGCCGAGTTAGGAAACTCCTTGGTCAAGAAACAAAATAGAAGCCGAGTTAGGAACTCCTTGGAAAAGAAACAAAATAGAAGCAGTGCGCAAAAAGAAACATCGGCACTTTCTGGTGGTCCGTCGTCGAGGCAACATCGCTCATGGGTTTTCGACTATTAATATTGGTTTAGCAATTAATCTAAGGCTATTTTAACCCGTATCATCCCAGTGATCCATTATTGGATCGGTTAGTTTAATATTTTTTTTACTAAAATTTCGTGAACGCAGCCATTTTTTTTGTCTATGGTGGCAGCACTGACAGTTCTTGCCGCCATATTCACTTGTCAGATCCTCGGTGGGCCGCGAAATTTGTGTTTTGTTACGCACTGAATTTTTTGGAAATTGTGAAAAAATGTCTCATCGCCGAATGTAAGTATTTCTTGTTTTTTTTTTAGATAATTTATAATTATTGTATCGTATTTATATCGGCTAGGAGTTGAGTTATCATATTGCAAGACAGTGAAATGCACATTTAGCTTATTTACATTTATTTTTTACTTTTATACGTACCGATCCAATAATGGATCAGTAGGATAATATGGATATGGAACATTTTATGTAGTGACATAATTGTTATTTTTGAATTTTGCGTTTATTTTGTTTTAGATTGTCGGTAAATGACATAATATCGCATCTTGAAGACAACGATGACGTATTGTCAGCAGATATTTACATAACACCCCCAGATAATTACGACAAAAGTGATGAAGACAGTGGAGATGAGGAGTCTTCGAACATAAATCACCTGTCCAGGCAGCAGCTCTTAGCACAGGCTGAGTTTAGGGCTACTGTATCTTCACAGTCTAATTTAGATATTATAGAAAAGTATCAAATGAAGTTTCTATAGATAATAATACACACGGCGACTTATCAGTACAACCACCGGCAAAGAAAAAAAAATGTCCAGCTACCCGAAAGTGGAGGAAAGTAGATATTCCAGTGAAGACAGAGAAAACATCAGAGCCACCACATTTCTTAGAACACCTAGATACTCCTGTTCACTTTTTTGAACTTTTTTTTGACGAAGACGTTTTTGAATTGATTCGCTCTGAAACCGAAAAAAATGCTATTCAAAAAGGTTACCACAATTTCAAAGTTACAACTGAGGAAATAAAACGATTTATAGGGATTCTCTTGCTGTCTGGTTACAACAGTGTTGCTAGATATCGTATGTACTGGGAGCAGAGTGTTGATTGTAATTTTCAAGGTGTGGCAGCTGCTATGCCTAGGAACAGATTTGAAGAACTATTACGATTCTTTCACGTCGCCGATAATAATAACTTAGCTCCACAGGACAAGTTCGCGAAGGTTCGTCCTCTCTGGAATCTACTCAATAAGAGATGGGTAAAATATTATCCCGGTGACAGGAATCTAAGCATTGATGAATCCATGATTCCATATTTCGGGAAACATGGGACGAAGCAACATATTCATGGTAAACCCATTCGGTTCGGTTATAAGAATTGGTCTATATGTACTCGTCTTGGATATTTGATATATGGAGAGCTTTATCAAGGGGCAAGCACAGGAAATACCCACCCAGAACTTGGTGTAGGTGCTTCTGTTGTTTTAGACCTCATATCCAAATTGCCGCCCGGTACTTACAGCTTTTATATGGACAACTATTTTACATCTTTACCCTTGTTGGATGAAATAAAAACATTAGGACACGATGCGACGGGAACGGTTAGGGCAAATAGGGTAGAAAAGGCACCCTTGAAAGAAGCGAAAGATATGAAGAAAATGAGCAGAGGGTCTTTTGACCAGTGTACAGATACTCTGACGAACATCACCCTCGTACGTTACAATGACAACAATATTGTTACCGTTGCCTCAACCGAATGTGGTGTGGAGCCTTTAGCTAAGGTAAAACGTTACTGTGACAAGCAGAAGAAAGACGTCGACCAACCTCGCTGCATCGTCAACTATAACAAATATATGGGCGGTGTCGACCGTTTGGATCAAAATGTGGGATGCTATCGTATTTCTATACGCCTGAAGAGGTGGTACTGGCAGCTACTTATGTTTCCTATAAATGTATGTATGAATAATGCTTTTCAGTTATATAAATTATCGCCAGCTTCACAAAACAATCAGCATGACTATTTGTCATTTACAAGACATGTTGTAACAACATATCTTCAGACTTTTCCTGAAAATTCTTCTTCAGTAAAGAAGCCTATTCCAAGATCATCTCTAGCAGTCATAAAACGAGTTCCAGTTGATATTAGGTTAGATGGAAAGGCACACCATATTATCAAAAGTGATAAACAAAACCGTTGTGGTTTATGTCATAAAAACACGACAATGAAATGTGGCAAATGCAACGTCGCCCTACACCAAAAGTGTTCTCCTGCGTTTCATACGAAATAAAATTGTAATACTAAATGTTATACTAAATGTTATATAAAATACTAAAAATACTAAAATTATATACTAAAAATAAATAAGATTATTCATAAATATCTTTCATTATTTACAGCAATCTTCCTAAAAAGCACACAATACCAACAATAAAATACAGTGGCATATTCTCCTACTGTTCCATTTTTGGATCGGTACTGTAACTGAAATACCGGAAATCGAAATTTTTTTTTTTGTTGCATATTATCGATAATTAGGCTACTAACAAATGATTCTGAAAGTTTCGCTTCAATCAGATGAGTTTTGAGGACTTGGGAAGATACGGGTTAAGGATATTACTCTGTAAGTACTTTAATTGTTGTTGAATTGGAGTTAGCAGGTTATCATTTCATTCCTTTATTTACCTTTTATATTTGTTCATTTTAATTAATATCGCATAGTCAAATTGTCAAATGTCTTACTGTTATTTTATTTTTAAAAAATCCGAACGAAGTTCCTTAATATATTATAAAAATTTCAAAGAGATTTGTATAAATTTAAAATATAAGGACTGTTGTAAAAATACTAACTCCGACATTGTTTTTACGTAAAGAAAAAAACAATATTCACTAGATATTAAAATACCATTAAAGCAATTGTCTATTTGCTTCCTGGAAAAAAATTCAAAAGCATGTTACGGCTTTTCGAGCTGTATAGTGATACATAAAGTGATCATTAGTGAATGATACAATAGTACTGGAGAAAGGTTTTAATTTCTTTTTTATGGGAGTTTAACAGATACAGTGGACGTTTCTAGTAATTTTAAATACGTTAGCTAATTATACAAGCACGTCATGGTATTTCTCCTGACACGATGCAATTTAAATGAATACTTTATGAAATATAGCAATGTTAAATCATATGCAACGAATTTGATATCGTATCACCGGGATTCAACAGAAATTTGCTGGCGCTCCGCTATTAGATACCTTCCATTCAATTCCGGAGTCCGAAAGTTGAAGTAGTTTATAACTTGACTAAATTATATACAGGGTGACTGGTGAATTACTATCGATATTTGAGGACGTGATATTTGACGATCATATATGGCAAAGTAAAAATTAATATAACATAAATATTAATAAACTTCTAAGTAAAGTTAACCAAAAGTTATGTAATTAATTACGCATTGTATGAACACCTACAGATTAGGTATACACACACACACACTCGCGCGCGGCGGCGTGTTGTTGTATCAGAACGCCGCCACACGCGTCCACACTTGGAACACTTGGAACGTGTACACACTTTATTTATTTATACGGAAATTTGGTCAAAAATTAAGTACCTATTTTTTTTACATAATTCGAATATACATATATGTATGTTATACCATGTATACCAGAAAGTTTAAATTTAAAATTTAGAAACAATTGAAAGGTAATCAAATTATAATGAAAATATGCTTCTTTCTGGTGTTTACATGGTAAATTATTGAAAAACTTATTGAATAACTTGATAATTAAAAAAAAATTGAATAACTCTTTACCGTTTTATATTACAGAATAAATGAATATCAATATTCACATGTCTAATCGGGGCATTATAAGCGAATAATTGAAATCCGAAACATTATTCAATTTGCGTTTATAGTTTGGTCAAAGTGAATTTTAGAATCAGGTTCACAGCGAAGGGCTCATAAAAAGTTCAAATGACAATGAACCGGCAGTGACTTCTATTGTTTGTGTCACGTAATTTCAAACAAAATATGTAGAATTCTTATGCCACCAGAACTATGGAATTATAGAAAAACTTACAACCAAAGTCTTATTTTGATGTCTAGATTCATTCATGTAACGTTTATAAAAAAAACAGTTTTTACAGTAATAACAAAAAACATACATCTAGATGTATATACCTACATTCTCACGAATTTTTACATTTACAATATTGGTACGATGTCAAATTCATCACAAATTATGAAGAAGTATTTTTGTTACGAAAAAATATTTGTGTTTCTAAGTTCTTTTACAGATGTGTACATACCACAGCAGCGAAAAAAATTAAATGATGGGTTTTGAACAAAAAATAGGAGTAACTGTAAGTCCCTATTTGTATGAAGAGACAGGGATATGTGAAAAAATACATCGTTTCATCGTTTTAATGTCTCTAAATTTTTCTTTTAATATGGTTTCATTTAATATGGCCATTCCAGCCTTGGAACTATTTGGTTCAAAGTATAATAGTGTAAGGAATATTTTGATTATTTTTTACACAATTTATTTGTATATATATTTGCTGTTCTAAAGGAAAGGAATAGAGCCCTTTTTTAATTGCTGTATATAGAGTGTGTAGCAATACGTATAGGTACATAACGTACAATAATTAGAAATCCTATTGGATTCGACTGCAGTGACTTTATAGGGTAGTTATTTAAAGCTACCATTTACAGGACAAGAATTTTCAAAGCAATTTTATGCTAATGGTCTCAATATTCATGTTATTTTATATCTGATCAACCATCAGAAAACCTTACTTTCAGACGTGTATATTTTTTTCTTTTATACAATTAATTTTGAATTAATCACTAATACACTTACTACTCGGAAATTGTTATTGTATATTCATATTTATTTATATGTCTCCTGGTTAGCCATTGAATATTTTTTTTAATATTACGCAAATACATACTTTACTATATGGTTACCATTTTAAGGTATAAAGTGTGGTTGCCATACACAATAAAAGATTAAAATGAATTAAAAAAGACTATACATAGTTTTCTTACTGGTAAAAACAAAAAAATAATTCAAATTTTAGCTCAAATACCCACCTTGAATGTTAAATGACATCCCCTTGGACCCAAAGTGTAGCAAAACACAATCACACAAAACGATTTCATTACAACCGACGACTTATTGATTATAGTTATAAAATAAATTATTTACTTTAACCTTTTTCTAATTACTTATTCACTGTTGTACATAGATTAACTAATTAATAAATTGAGTACTATTGAAATAGAATAGTTAAACTTGTATAAAATATGGATTTTATTCATATTTTTATAGTAAATTTTGACTGGCATAAAATTTGAAGAGCCAAAGTTAAAAGTGATTCATAAGAGAAGCAAAAAGTGAGTATTTAAAAAATAGAACAAACCGAATATAAAAGCTAATGCATATCAAATCCTGTTCTTTTGAATCGTTTGATAGATAGACAAGAGAACAAAAATCTACACCAATGCAATTCATGTAGATACCAGTACTTCAGTATTTGATTATGTTTTTTATATATCGTATGTTATTACAATACACTCTTGAATTTCATAATAAAACATAAAAATTACCAAAACAAAAAAACAATCTGCAAACTATCACTCACTGTCTCTTTTCGATGCGAACTGTAAATAATTGCCTATATCGAGTATCCATGATCGATCATTCATCAGGTGTGCGACTTATGTTTTATTTTAACGCAACAAGCGACATTAATTCTAAAAGATTTAGCTGTTGCATACAAAACCTTTACGAGACACAAATCACAAAATTTAAGCTTTAGGAATATCGTTCTGTCTGTCCAAACTAAGTATATGCATTGAGAGATTATACTGTGATATTTAACTTTTTTACTAAAAAATATCTATACAACACATAAGAATAATGAAATTATACCCTATTCAAAATACGTTAAAAATAATAAGGTTAGTAAGTTTTAGTTATATTAATTGTTAATTTGTTGTTAATGTACTTAAGTTTAGAACAACTTTGACCATCAATTTACTTGACTAGCAATTTATTGGAAGGCTGGTCTTTGTTTTTATCGTTATAAAAATTAATAGCATGCCATATGTACGATAGCAGCTAGTTTTTATGAAAAGAGATTAATCAACAAAATAACTAAAAGGAAACAAATAATTTACATGAATTAGTATCGTCAAGTTTGTACACTGAGTTGAAAGTACAAATTCTTTAAGAGCGCGACTGACATAAGCCGACCCATGATCCTTGAACATTAACTGATCTCAGAAACGTTGTTCTACAAGAAAAAATGTAGTTATAACAATATGTTAAAAAATAACAAAAATCAAAAGATTAATTAACTTTTCATATGAGAAATCCTTATTTAAGAAAAAATCATGACTAGGTTTTGGTACAGTAAATTGTTGAGTGCAAGCATGTTATGGTATCAACAATTGTTACATACATATCTTTATATACTGCTTGTAACATCAAGGTAAAGCAATTTTTCCAAAAATTACGTCTTTGATAAAAAAAATCTATACGATCTTAAGAATCAAACAAGTAAATAATAAATATAATAACAAAATATCATGTCGTTTATAAAACCGAGGCACATCATTATTTTAACAATTCTATGTTTGATGAAAACAAGGATGTAAATGTATTCCAATTTTTTTATTAATTTTTTTTGTTAAGGGCCTATATCTTTTACAGGACTGATAAATAAATTCTTTGAAGATTTTTTTTTTAAATATATTGTCGTTCAACTCTTAATTAGAAATTTTATTATGTAACAAAAACATTTATAATGACAGTATTATAGGATATTTGTAATGTAGTGTAGGTACCTACATATAAGAAGGTAAGTCCGGTCTTTGCCAGGACCGTTCAGTCGCGCAGTGGTTTAAGTGAGTACGGACCCGCCCAGACCGAGCCTCACACATTCCTTCCGGCTCCACCAAGGCCGGTTTCCCTGCGACATAAAAAAAAGTACATATAAAAAGAGAAGAAAAAAGAAATGGTTATATTTAAATAAACATACAAAAAAAACTATATATAACATTAGGAAATTTAGATATGATAAAGAGGAAAACTTTGTTTGTTTGGTTGTAATGAATAGACTCAAAAACTACCAAATCGATTTTAAATATTCTTTCACCGTTCGAAAGCTACATTATCCACAAATAACATAGGCTAAGTTTTATTTAAAAATCAACCAGAAAATTTACTTATTTTGTCTGTGCTGTCTAAATTATAAAAAATAGAACCATAAAATGTTCTAATTAATTGAAGATCTTATAAATATCTTGGTTATAGGTCATATTTATTTTTAAAAAAATGAGATCCGTAAGAAAATTGCTTACAAAGTAGCAATTTTCTTACCCAACTTTTAAACTCGAAAACCTATAGGGTTTAAAACCTGTAAGTGTTGCCTGGTAAAATATATGGACAATACAACAAAATAATATAGTACGACTTTATAGGTCCCTTTGAGATCTAGAAAAATATCCACGAGAATATGTACATATCTGAGCATTATAGTTTAGTCACAAATTCTGCTTTCGTGCTAAAAAAATATTAAATCGTTTGAACTAAGAAACTACGTTAAATGTGTCTCGGAATAAAAATCCTTATCCAAATTAAGCATTAGCTTACCAAGGGCATTTATTTTAAAGTAGAATAGTTTTTGTTTCATCTCAATCGGAAATTTCGTTAAGAAGTTATGTCGAGTATAAGACGCTTAGAATTGTTATCTAATAATAATATGAATTATTTTCCAATGAGTTTTTTCCACATATTAAACCTAATAATCAACTTTAGTATTTCGTTGTGAACCAAATTGTCATTGATATAAATAACTTAATTTCAATCAAGGTCTTAGAATAGTATCCTTACTAATATTAAAAATGAGAAAGTAACTTTGTCTGTCTGTGACGTTTTAACTCCTAAATAGCTGAATCGATTTTGATAAAATTTGATATAGCGATATATTATGTGTGGAATCTTGGAGAAACACATATGCTGCCTTTTATCCTGAATCTCGATTATGACAACAAAACTATAAGAGTGCATGGAACATAAACCATTAAGTGCAGTTCAGGTACAGTGGTCAGTGGCCATCGTATTTTTAAATTTTATAACGATCCCGATGTTGTAAACTACAGGGGCGGGACCATGAAAAGCAATTCTGATTCAGTGGCCTCAGTAGCAGAGAACAACTCTGATGTTCACACGGACGGAGTTCCGAAAAAAAGCTAGTTATATACACAGATATAAATATATTCATATTAATTGAAAATAAACAGCTGAGTCGTAGGCCTTAACTGAATAAACGATAATTCTTTAATACAATTTATAAAACAGAGCCCCTCGCGGCGTCTGTCTGTCTGTTTGCTATAAACTCAAAAACTACTGCACTGATTTTTTCACAACTCGATATCGTGATTTTCGAGGAAATGTTTTATTATATAATGTGTTAAATTTTTCTATTTATTTGATGAAATTTTGATTTAACTCAAAAAATAACGTACTCGAACAATTTTAAATAACAAAGGATATTGTACATTTTTTGTAAAGAAACCGTGTGAAACCGCCATATGTAATTAGAATTTTATAAAACTTTAAGCCTTAAATATTTTTTCATTTGAACTCAAAAATTTTGTTTTGATTTTTAATGGTCATTTCAGTGTATGGTTTTGTTTCAACCTAAGTAAAATATGTGGTGAACAAATATGTTTCAAATCTAATGTAATGGCCTGGTTGGTCCAATGCATGTTCACACACTGCTGACTTCGAAGCGCGCCTATTCCTGATGTCTAAAATTCCTGAACCCTTGTACCAATGGTTATTTTTGTCTTAATCTGATGTATGACAAGCCACAGTTGCAATCAAGTTTATATACACCCGCTTGTTGTAAAGGAATGTTACACTTGATTGGTCTCAAGAATTGGCTCACTTTCTTATATAGTTTGTAAATAGTTTTGATCGAAACCTTCTTCAAGATGTTGCCTATTCTGTCAGTAAATCCCTTCACATATAGTAGAATTGCAGGTTGTCGCTCAACTGTAGGTGGCTTCATATGAGTCTTGCAATGCTGCAGAGGCACGGGCAGGCTGTTGATGGTCAGAGCATGTTTTACATGCTGCAGCTTGATCTCTAGGTGGTCAGCATCACAAAGGTGTAAAGGTGGTCTCTGTAACAAAGATTTGCCAATGGTAGCTAACTGTATAGGGTGGTGGTGTGAGTTACCAATGAGATACCTATCTGTATGTGTGGGTTTCCTATAATGTCCCAAAGTATTGTCAGGATTCCTGATGACAAGTATATGAAGGAAAGCTAAAGAATTATTTGCCTCTAATTCTATAGTAAACTGAATCTTGCCATTGATAGAATTAAGATGGTTCAGGAAAGCAGATGTTTTGTTTTTATTTAATATTGTAAAGGTGTCATCTATGTACCGTTTATAAATTAAAGGTCTTAATGTAGTGAGAGCAACGGGCTCTTGGGCGTAATGGAACATCTTGTTTATGGATATTAGGTAACCCATACAATTTCGGTGGTTTTGCACACGAGGGTACGAGTGATTTGATATCCAGATTAAGTTTAGAATTGTATATATTATTTAATAATTTTGTTTCCGTTAAAACTTTACTTGTCGGGACTTTATTAACATTTTTATAAACAGAATTATCCGAAAGAATTATATTATTTTACTATCATAATCACTCGTATCCATTACTACGGTCGCGTTCATTTTACCTTGACGGAGGACAGTCAGGTCTTCACTGTTGCAAAGGTGTTTAAGTGCAAGTGATTCCTGACGAGAGATGTTTTGTCGAGGCAACTTGCTCCGGCGCAGAACATATGATACGTCCTGCCGAATTGCCTCAGACTCTTCTTTCGTGACCTGATTCCTAAGAAGACATTCCTCAACGTTACAGATAATGTCTTCGAACGGTAATTATGATGATACAGGTGCAAAATTCAATCCTTTTTTAAGGATCTCAACGGTTTGTTTATCTAAAGTTTGTTTTGACAGATTGACAACAGTGACCGGAGACTGTGTTGCCCGACTTAAATTAATATTAGAATTATTGCCATTGCTATTTCGAACTAAATTTTGTCCGTTAAGTTTTTTTAAATTAATTAATCTTATTATTTTTAGACTGATTATACATGAATTGTTCTTTTTTATTAATAATATTAAAACTATTCTTGTTTTTTTTTTTAATTGCTTTAGTTTAGCATTACTTTATTACTTTATCCTCGCTCGTGAAGACAGATATATACCAAAATTAATCCGCGAGGCTATTCAAATTCTAAACCACCCTAATTTCAATAGACAAGATGGCTGGAACCTATTAAACACCTGGGATCCTCTTCATAAAAATCTCGTCTACCCGTGATCACGGTTGCTGTAAAGTAGCCGAAACGTCGGGAGTATGTAGTTTATAGTCAAAAATAATTATAAAAAAAACACGTATATGTACGTGTACTATGATAAATGCGAAAATATTAATTTCATTTAAGTGAATACTCTCGAAAATCTTAGATCTCATTACCTTAATTGGGTTGTTGAAAAAAATACATATCGATTTTTTTTATTAATAAAAGCTAATTCCGATAATATCAGATATATTTATATATTGTATATTTATATGTGGATATATAAATATACTAATTTAGCATTACGGACGCCCATTCCGAACTGTTCACTTAATCTTTCAAAAGTATCTTTGCATCGTATTTTCATCTATATATATATATATATATAAAAGAAAGTCGTGTTAGTTACTCCACTTGTAACTCAAGAACGGCTGAACCGATTTAGCTAAAAATTGGCAGGGAGGTAGTTTACAGGCATTAAATTGCAATAAGATACTTTTTATCCCGTTGTATGACAAACATGTAATGACTAATGACGTAATGATGATAATTTGATATTTGTAAGAGATCTACTATATAAAAATAAGTCCGGTTTTCCATCCTGACGCTATAACTTCAGAACGAACGAACCAATTTCCGTAAGGTTTATTACAAAAAAATTCAACAGAAAAGCGGGAAAATCTTTTTTTACATAAAGGGCCATCATTCATAACATTATGTACTACAAATCAATATTTAAGTAGATGGCGCCGGTGCATGATACATTGTTTGACAGTTACTCATTGTTCTCTGCTCAGTTAATTTCATGTGACAAACCGGTAATGTGTTTGTAGTTTGAACTCTTAAAACCATTTAGTATTTGCGGGAAAAATTTAGAAAATCATTGTTTTTCACACGGGCGCTACATTTTGCGTGTTCACGAGTTTGGAAACCATCCGCTTTATTTGTGTTAAAGTTAGACCAAACAACAAAAAATGTGGTTTACAAAGGACCACTTCAATGAAACCGATAATTTGAGAACACTTATAACACTTCGATTCGGTATCTACTTTGGATTCACCTTCATTTACATATTTAGAGGAGTTCAAGTAAATAACACTTCATTTTTGTAATCGAAATGAATCCATTACTATTGTGAAATGAAATAAAAATTTTCCTTTTCAAATATAAAACAAAAAAATTCTTCATCTTTTAATCACCAAACGAAATTTTATATAAAAGCCTTCTGGTGGCGAAACGGAGTTCGCCGGGTTTACTAGTCTTCTATAATATAAAAATGAATCGCAAAATGTGTTGGTAAGCGCATAACTCAACAACGCCTGAACCAATTTGGCCAATTCTTTTTTTAAAATGTTAATTGAAGTCCAAGGATGGTTCTTAGCGCAATAAAAAAAATATTTT
The DNA here is from genome assembly GCA_916720795.1 of Danaus chrysippus. Classification (NCBI taxonomy): domain Eukaryota; kingdom Metazoa; phylum Arthropoda; class Insecta; order Lepidoptera; family Nymphalidae; genus Danaus; species Danaus chrysippus. Next base: position 15,727,044 of record CAKASE010000049.1, on the reverse strand, counting down.
ACATGATTAAAATTACTTTCTTTTAAATGCGCGATACATAAGCTGAGCTTGACGTTTGTGTGACTATATTAGTCTATGATAAACTTATTGTCTCTGTCTTTAAAGTTCAGTTATTCTTTCAAATCGTTTGCAAACAGTAAATTGTTTTTTTTGTGTGGTTTTGTACGAGCACATATTCAGTTTTACTATTTGTGGCCGGAGTTATAATAAAAAAATACCTACATAATTCATTTACCATTTCTTAGTGTAATTTTCACATTGGTTTCTACAGGATAATTTGTACTGTGTGTTTTTTCTGAAGTGTTTGTTCAACAAGGTGAGTCAAATTATTATAGTGTTGAAAAGTTTTGATAGACCATTTTGATAGTATTACAAAATAATAGGAATGGAATAAGAAAACTATTTTTTATTTTCAGTTGAATTTTTGTTTCAAAAAATGCCGGCAATTAGACGTACAAAATTAAGTCGCAGAACCCATAAATCATAATGCCTCAAGTCAAAGATATAGAAGAGCTAGTCTAACTGATGAGCAACGAAAAAACCGGAACCAATGATATAGTAGTGTTGCTTTTAACCCCTATAGAGCTGCATTTAATTATAACAAAGAAATGGACTACAGTACAATAAATTTTATGCCAACTTTTAAGGTAAGTGTATTGAAAAACATTTACCACTATTGTTGACAGTTTTCAATTGTAATTGTGTATCATTTGAAATGGCTTAAAGAACATTTGTAGCTCTGTGAAATACTTTTAGTAGGCAGAAGGAATTGTGTTAAAAAAGTTGATGGGGGAAATGGTAGTGCTCACAAAGTATTTTGAGTGTCACTTGGTGGTTTGAGTAATTTACTTTACAATATGTATATGTAATACAGGAATGTTTACCTTTTGCAGATTCAAGGACATATATATCATTGAACTTATTAGTTATCACCAGTACTGGTCAGTGACGATAAATTTTTCCAAATTAATTTCATGGGCGATTCAGGAAGACAAGTTGATCTGCATTGTGCACACAACTATTCTGTGAAAAGACCAGTTGTGAAACAGTTCCAATTATTATTCCATCGACACAACCCATTGGTTGCATTATTCAAGACCGCATTAGATCACATGCCATCTGATAATTACAAAATTGTTATCAAACACATAAGACATTTTAATGCCCAAAGAATTGAAGAAGTTGCTATTGTCACTGTGGGTGAAAATGTGGATAACCGCAATATTGTTTTACACCAGAGTACCAATCAACACATGTAAATATATTTTATCTTATTAAAAAAATGTTTTTAGGTTCTGAAACTAACAAAAAAGTTAATTCAATGAATTATTATTCATACAGACTTATGGTTGGAGAAGTGGAGGTCTATCACATCTTAATATGTTTGCGTCTCTGTCACCAATATGCTGTTGATATGTATTATAAAAGTGGAAACTGAGCGATTAATGTTTATCAGGTTGAACCAGGCAAAACCCATTGAGGAATAAGGAAATTACCTTCATTCAGATAAAAACGCAAAAGATATTTCTTGATTATAGGGCGATACGAAGTTCGCCGGGTAGCTAGTTAGTGATAATTTTATATTAGATTTGACACTAATACTTTCTAGTATCATATTCCATTCATCAGGAACTCCAATATAGATACGCCTTTAAATTGTCATTAGTCAAAAAATTGGTAACTTTTAACATTTCTGCCTTTTTTACACGAGCAAGTAAGCTACTAGAATTTATACTGATTGACCCAGTATTTTTTCAAGCTTCATAAATGTCTTGTGCGCTATTAGATCGTGCAAAACTAAAACTAGATGCAATACTTATGTGAGCTTTGAGTAAATTTGAAATAGATTATTGACTTAAAATTTAACCTAATGCGTTATAAAAATACTACATTAAACCAAAATTAATTGATAATAAATAACAAATTTATTATGTAATCGTTTTAAATTATTCATAGTTTTTTTTAATGCTATGACTTAAAGTTACGTTTTGGAGTTTAGTAGAAAATTTTTTGTTATTGAATTCTATGTTTTCCATTTATTCGTTTCCATAAATAATTGTTGATTGCTATAATATTATAAAATACTTACATTAAAAAGATTTTCACAACAAAAATATTTTCATGTTTTTATGGGATTAGGTAATCGCACTGCTTGAAACCATTGATTACAACGTTTGACATCTCGAGGAACATTTAAAAATATTTTTTCGGGGGTTGTTTTTGTAGTATTCGTACATAACGGTCCGGTGCAAGCTTTAACGAACTTTTAAGGTTCACTTTTAATAGATATGTCGATATATTGACTGTAATAACGAGACGTTATCAGTTAAACTTCAAAACATTGCATCAGCTGTGCTACAATGATGAGCAATTAACATTGTGACGTCACACGAGCTCTGTTCATGATCACGATTGCTGTAAAGGACATAGGCAAGGATTATGTAGTTATAAAATAATAAGAAACGCGTAATATCTGAAAACCTTACTTTCTTTAAAAATCTAATTGCAATAATAGGTATAATAATTTGTATGGTAGAGTTCTATGTATTCTAAAAATGAATTTTGTTAAAACCAAAAAGGGTAAATTATTTTTTATTAACTTTATCCGACGATATTATAAATGAATTCTTGTTTCAGTTTTGGCAAACGAGTGGCAAACGAGTAAACAGCTTACTTGATAGAAGGCAGTCCCCGTCACCCTTGGATATCTGCAACAGACGAGATGTAACGGATGCGTTATCAGCCTTGGATGTTGTGGAAGGATGAAAAGGTGGGAATAAAGAGATAACAGGAGATTACAATGAAATAGGACGGCTTATACTTCTAAGCCATTCTTTTCAAGGATTATATTTAATTGGTTTTATTGGTTAAAGTAAACACTTTCTTGATCACTTCTTGTCTTTAAATATCAGTATGAATTCTTTGTTTCTCTGGCCTTCTTTTTCAATTTCTATCATTTTGTGTTCCACATATTGGGATGATTAAAAGAAAGAAAATCCTGTATTGTTTTAGGAATGGAGATAATTTGGATTCTAATTGGTTCTTGCCAGTGATACCTACCTAATAGAAGGTTCCCGGCGAATTAAGCTGGAAAGAAGTTCATGCCGGTTGTAGAGCCCTGGAGGCTCCACTAATGAGGACTAGTCGATATCTAAAGGAAAAACTAAAAACCAAGAACAGTTACAAATGGTAAGCAATAACGAAATTGCTAAAAATAATTACAAAGTTTAAAAAAGTATATCTTATTTGAAGAAGGAAAACAATAAATTTAGGGTTTTGCTCTCACAGTACCTGATATGTATTATAAAAATAAAAACTTGTCGTGAAATTTACTAGTGTAAAATAACAGCTTACTTAAATAACTTAATGCCGTTATTTTTAAGTATTAAAAATTTCCAAACTAAGTAAATAGGTACAAGTGCGAAAGTCTCTTCGATGTTATAAATTTTTCATGTCTAATATTTTATTTTTCTCTTGGTATACAGGGTGACTGGTGAATTACTATCAATATTTAAGGAGAATACTCGGTACATGATTCTCATTCGAATTATGTAAAAAAAATAGGCACTTAATTTTTGACAAAATTTCCGTATAAATAAATAAAGTGTTGACACGTTCCAAGTGTTAAAGTGTGGACGCGTGCGGCGGCGTGCTGATACAACACTACGTCACGACACGCGTATGTGTGAGTGTGAGTGTATACCTAATCTGTAGGGTGTTCATACGATGCGTAATTAATTACACAACTTTTGGTTGACTTTACTTAGAAGTTTATTAATATTTATGTTATATTAATTTTTATTTTGTCATATATGATCGTCAAATATCACGTCCTCAAATATCGATAGTAATTCACCAGTCACCCTGTATATACAACGTGTAACGTAATTAACGCACACCCTCAAACACCCCAATTAGAATATAATAATATAAACGCAATGCATACACCAAATATTATTTATATGTGCGTTAGCATTTTTTATTTGTGAAATTAGTTATCCCAATTTCGTGACAATAATATGGTCAGCTATTCACCAACCCTCCGCTGCACACGCACACACAGACAGACACTATGTATTCCCCGCGCCCGCGCCCCTCTGTTCGAGTGCCGTCCGACAATAATAAGAAGTAGGTAATAATAAGTACACGAAATAACTACATACATTATGATTTATGATTTTTCTTTCCATCACCCTTTTCAAGCTTTAGATTGTGGGCATTGAATTCTCTTTTTAATGTGAAGCCAATATTTTATAATTACTAATTTGTTAAATTAAATTTGTAAATAAGAATTATTACACAGCTGATAACGCGTGATTTGATTAGACACCACAATTCCTACGTCAAAGTCGGCGTGTTTAAATGGTGTGAATCAAAATATTAACAATAATTTAAAGATCATAAACAAACTTATACAAGTTTAATTTGCACTCGCACGGCGTTGTCGTTTTAAAACATTTTCAAAATGTCCACCGCCTTGTTCAATACAATTTAATGACCGTTTCCGCAATTGTGGTTTTAATTTAGATAATACTGCAGTTTTACTTTTCACTTTTACAAAGGCGGTTATTATCTTATTTTTTAGTTCCTCGAAACTTGTCTCTGTGTTATAAACTAGCGATTTAATTCGCCCCACAAAAAAAGTCGAGTGGCGTCAAATCAGCTGATCTAGGAGGTCAATAGACACGTGCGTAGGTATTTGATGTGTGCCGACTGTCGCTGTTGGTGTTGCTTGCGTAGGATGACTGTAATTTACTTAGTTCTTTCTAAATTTGAGAAAAAAAATGACCTACATAAAAAACTATAAAAGTCGATCCAGATACCGATTCTGAACAAACTACTTTCAGGGTGTGCGTTAATTATGTTACACGTTGTATATTACTTGAAGTTAAAAACAATGGTAGAAACATCATATTATAACAAGAGGCATTTTTTATTTTACATTGTACATTTCGTCTGCTTCTAAGTAACAGTGACAACCGAAAAGATATGAAAAGGCCTTTTGATATTTAATTAAAATTAAATTGAGAGTTATGTATGAATAACAAACTTTGAAATAAATATTAACTTTTCATAATGTCATATTAAACATTTAGTTTTTTGAAATATAAAATTTAAAATTGCAGAAGTCACTTTTTTGAAGTGGATACTCTTCCCAATCAACAGGAATTTATAAAAGAGGTTATTAATAGAAGGAAAAATTATCCCATTGAAGTTTAATTAAAATGAAATCTAAGTAGCACATCAGAACACAAAAAAAATCTAGCCATAGCATTTATTTCAATTAATAATATCTTAATCGTACCATCCACTTTTTTGTAAATCTATTTTTGAAAGGAACTGAAACTTGGTAAGTTATCATGCTTATCGTATATAATTGTCATATGTAGTTTAATATTTTTTGATATGATCTTTCTGAAGCGATCACAGAAAGTTATCCCATAAGACATCACAAATATTGATTAGAAAAAGTTGTTATTAGTTTTCAGGTAATAAAGGAAACGTAGACGTTAACTTTGTATTTCATACCGAAACTTTATTTTTACAAACTTTTTGATCGTCTATAAATAAAAGGTATGAGCAATCCTTCGAAATTTCTTTTTAAATCATTTGTAATATTTACATTGCACATTATTTGTAGACATATATGTATATCCATATTCAGAGAATTTCACATTAAAAGCATTTTACAGACATGCTAAAATGAATCTATATTTATAAGTGTCACATAATTATCAATTGCCAAATTGATACTTCTCCTGATATAAACCATATTATCTGACTACACGTTGTTCTTATTGTTTTTTTTAACTATTATGAGTTGTTTTTTTTATGATCTGGTGGTTATAAAAGTCATTGTTTCCTATATTCACCAAATTTTATAAAAAACTTGCAAAAATTTTACAGTGTACCTACTTCAATATTTTTTCTTAATTTCCAACCTGAAAACGATTTTTCGTTGTTTTAAGAATTATTGTTGTTGGTTGGTTCAGTGCTTTGATATTATATAAATTGTGAATATCCATCATTTCACAGATATATTGATCAACATGGTTATATTATGTATCCCATTGTGGAAAAATTTAAGAGGTTTTTAATGAAAGCTTTTTTTGTTGATTCAGTTTTATTTAAAACTGGTATTTTTTTATAATTTACTGCACGAAATCATTAATTTCATACCCATTCCATCAAAACACAGATATGTACTTATGTCTGTGTACGTTAGATCATTTCACTACTAAGACTTTTATTATTCTGATAAAGCCTTTTAATTTGATACCCAGAACATGTGGAGCACAGCATATGAATACCTAATCCTCCCTTGGGCGTCTGCTACATTCATTAGTATGTAATCAAATATTCATATTTTTTCACAATTAGCTCTTTAAAGCTGACCGAAAATATTATGACGCTACCAACACATCTTCACTTTGTCTAATATATGTAGCAATTCGTAATATTCCAATTAATATCTAATTTTTAATCACGTTATACACGCACTGAGGAATTTAATATATACAAAGAAATTTAATAAAAGAAGAAAACTTATATTCTCCATGAAATTTTGTTCTATAGAAATTTTAATATGATGAAAGTGATATTAATATATTTCCATTAAAGTGTATTACGATATCATTTAATATAAGCAGTATCATTTTCCAATAAGTCCAGCGAAGTAAAAACTCACTTGGCATGAATCATGATTCTAGGTGTTATAATAATGTCCCATTTCCTTTTAGGATAACGAAGAAAATTAAAATAATTCTGGCAGGAAACTGAATAGTTTTATGCTTGTTATAACTTCTATAGTATTTATCGCTATGATTAGCTTTTATAATGCCTTATTTTTAAGTTTATAGTAATGATCTATTTTATAATATTGTGATAAGCCGTACTACAAAAAAAATACGTAATAGTATATTATTACATTATATTATTTAACCGTACTGGAGATTATTTTTGAAAATAATTTATGAACATAAAGTTAATTAATGAATTTACGTAATACATGAATAAGTACAGAGACCAAAGAAATTATCATCATCATTTCAGCCGAAAGACGTCCACTGCAGGACATAGGCCTCCCCAATGATATCCACGACGACCGGCCTTGTGTCACTCGCATCCAGCGGATTCCCGCGACCTTTACCAGATCGTCGGTCCACCTTGTTGGGAGTCTACACACAACTACCAAAGAAATAGTATCATGAAATCAATTATTCATTATTTCACTGTTATATACTATAGGTATTTCGTTATTATATAATATTTAAAATTGTAAACATCAGTTTATTTTTAAAATTTTTTATATCAGTAGGAATGAGGAGTATTTTAGAACAAGTACCTATATACTCGTATATATATTTAATCATAAATCAAGGAAAATATTAATCAGTTATATACAACCGGTAGTATAAAACTCGCTAACGTAGTTATTTGTTGTGAAACTGAGTGCAGTTAAATAAAAATAATATTTTCATATCTGCTACGTATTTTTTTTAATTATTTTTTTTAAAAGCTGTATACTCTCAACGTTTTGGTTAAGTAAAGTGATTTTTAAATAATAAAATACGCGTAGTATATCCGAAAATATTACTTTTATTTTAATAAATAATCTCGAAAGTCTTAGAAATCATTACCTGAATGCAGTCCCTATCAATACTGCTTCATGCGAAGTTTTTCTATTGCGATATTAATATTTCACATACATATTCGATCGTATAACTTGTAGTCTTACTTGTGTTCCTGTGTGTCTAACCTAACCAAAGCGTACTTGTGGTATCGATTGTATCTAGTAATACCGATATCGCTGATTCTGCAAATAAATATTTGAGACATGAAAAAGAATAAATTAAACACTATTTATTTTAAACTAGGTCTATATATATGTTCAACATAAAAATAACAAGCCTATTTTTTAAATAAGTTAAAACTATTAGAAAAACAGGTAAATAAAAGAAGTTAAAGTAATTATTACCCTATTGATATGTACTTTATTTTAAAATACTAGTACCTAAATCTCGTATACTTATTTATCAATAAAATATATAATGATTATCTTCTATATATATATAAAAATGGATTGCTGTTCCTTAGTCTCGCTAAAACTCGAGAACTCTTGAACCGATTTATCTTATCTTAGTCTTGAAATACTCCTGGAAGTCCAGCGAAGGTTTAAAAGGTGAGAAAAATTGGAATAATTGCCGGGAAAACCCTAAAAACAGCCCTTTTCTATTTCCCATACAAACGTTTTTTTTGACATTAGATTTGACAACTAACTAATATGTCAATCATTCTGTTTGATTGAAACAGGAAAAACCTGATTATTTATGGCCTCTAAGACGGAATAGAGTTCGCCTGGTCAGCTATACCTACATATATTACTCTTGACCAAACTAACGCGGACGAAGTCGCGGGCAAAAACTAGTAATATATAAAAAACTAAAAGTTTTTAAAGTATAATTTTATTTTTGATTTTCAAAAATTAAATCTTTGTCAGCAGGTTTTTTTTTAAATTTCTTTTGTTTTCAGGTGTCACTGGATATGGTATTCGAGTAGTTTGTGCCAGACCTTCATTTTTATATTCGTACAGTAATAGCGCATTATAATGACTAGTCCTCTATGTTGGACATTCTGCCATATTTTGATAGGCATTTAGTCACAACCAACCATTAGTCATCCAAACTAAACTTGTATACAAAATTTGAGATTAATACATAGATTAAAGATATCTATTTCAAAATTTTGTTATTACATTTCACTCGAACAAACAAACAATACAAGTCAACTAAAAGGTTGTAATACATATAATATATTACTACGGTTGTTTCGATTGCTTGAATTTAATTTTTATTGAAGTAAATTTACTTTTATATAATATTCAAGGTAATATGATCAGTCTAAAGTGCATTGGTTAAAAAATCTGCTAAAACATTTTTATTTTTTTCAATACTAAACGTACTAAACTAAATACTAAACTACGTAAAATTTCTCTGCTTTAAGGACTTTAAAGAATTTAACGATTATGTTGATATATGTAAACAATATAATATTGAAACATTGGCAACGAGACAACGCCATTATGATATGTATATGCTACATGCAATAATTACCGGAGATATAGATTGCACCGATTTATTGAACGCTTTGTATTTAAGAGTTCCTAATCGCCGCACACGTCATACAGCACTATTCCACACGCCTGAGCTAAACACTAACTATGCACACAACTCTGTCCTTAATCGCATGGTCAACACATATAATTCAAAATACTCAGAAATTGATCTATTCAGCATGTCAAAACTAGCTTTTAAAAAAGCTATAATTAAAAAAGATAAAAATTCATAATAACAAACATACACACACCCCCACACATACACACACAATCATGCAAACACGCACCTATTGGATTCCCACCCGTACCTTTATATTACTTTAATACTATAAGTTTTACTTTTATGCTACTTTTACTTTTGTCTTCTAGTTATTAGTATGTTTAAGTTACCTGTGTAATCCTATTTTGGTTTTAATTTTATGTTATATAATAGTTAATATAGAAACTTATGTATAAAAACTGTTGGATTACGTTATAAAGGAAGATAAAATATCAAGTAAATTTAATTTTATTATGTTCTTGATATACCTACTGTTGTTATTGTTTAGTAATAATACATAGTTATCCCCCGTATTGGAATTTGTTAACTGTAATAATTGGCAATCCCGTCATGTTGTGCATGCACCCTTAGGGTTATAGTCTGTTCGTTACTATTAATGTTTAAGAAATATTCTCTATGTGATTGTAACCTGTTGTGTTTGCTTTAATAAATAAATAATTTAAAATAATTGATACATTAGAATTTATGGAAATTATTCCGCTCTATGTATTTAAAAATATAACAGCATTAATCATTGTTAAAAGCATAAAACCTTCAGTAATATTAAACTTTTATTTGTAACTTAAAAATCATAAATATTTCAAATTATTTCGTAAAATTCAATTAAAAGAAATTAATTCAACCGATTGAGACCATTAAAAACCTATTTTACTTAATGGCTTTTATACAGTATAGCATAAAATTAACACGAGAGTGGAACATAAATTGTGATAAATTGTCAATTTAAGTTGTGATATCATAATTTTTGCTAAAATCACAAGCAATATTTTGTGACTTAATTCAATACAATAAAAATCTTATCATGCAGAAACCCAAACATCCATCAATGTGACTATGTGTTAGACTCATTATAATATACATAGATTGTTTTTCTTCGGTTTTGCAGACAATAAAAACTATAGGTACAATGAATTATTCGTAATATCTACTATTTTAAATTTCATTATATAAACTTTAGAAATTATTACTGTTCAAATAGTTTCAGAATACAAATATTGACTTACATAGACCGATGAACTTAAATTGTTCTAATCATAATATTTTTTAAGTGTATTAATTTATCCAACACATTTTATGAAATAGAGCTTGAAAATAGTAATGCCATTTTGAAATTATACTTAAGTCTATTTAATTTTATGTCAACTACTTTTTCTTATTTTATTTCTTATACTAATCTCTGTCACTTATATTTTTAAGCAAAAGTTGAAGAATTACTGAAATTAATATGAAGATATATTTCAAAGTTGTCGTACTTAGTAGAAGTATAAGTTAGTGTTGGAAGGATTTTCGTTTGATAAGTTTAACCCATTTTTATGAAATTATAATAAAGCATTTAGGAATTCTTTCTGACTGCAGAAGTTTTGTAATAAAACCTTAAAATATATTTTTATGTAAGAACATCCATTATTTGAAGTCAAACCAGTTACATAATTCAACTTTGAACCATTTGTGTAGATAAATAAATTTGAACCTTCATGTAGGTACATATCTCCACATAAACAAAAGTTTTTCAGAACATCAACCGTATAAATAAAAAAGAAACTTGACACAGTTGGCTCTTTACAAATTAAATGTCTACAATTTATATTTCCTGCCTAGCGTGAAAGGACTTTCATACAAAGTATTCATTAATAATTCTATCTCTTTAGTGCTGCAGAGACTTCAAGACTGAATGAAGTTTAATTTTATGAGGTCCATTCTTCGACAAACAACGACTCTGTAATTTAACACAAAACCCTATTTTACTCATATCATTACTTAACATCGCTTACCATTGTTAAACATGATAATATTATTTATTTCAATTGGTTCTACCAAACTGGTTTGAATGGAATTTTTAGTTTCAATAATATTTTTTATTTTTATAAATGAACGTTATGGTCACTTCTTGTTTATTTAAAAAATAAGTGATAAAAAGGCTAATTCTGCTTAAAAATCATTAGAGTTGAATGAAAGTTATACTATGAAAAATTTGCTTTCCGTTAGGATATTATTTATTTATAAATTATACAAAAATACTAAATGTAAGAGAGTCTATTTGTTATTATGTAAGCCATAGCGTAAAAAATATAGAAATAATTTCATTGCTATTGTTATAATTTTAAACTGTGACTTCTAGAAGTTTATAGATGTCATTTCATATTAGGTACAAGAAATTACTAGAAAGTCCTTTGTATGAATATTTTGTTTCACTTAGGAAATCTTCTACGTAATTATTAGATTTTTTTCGTCAACATTATATACGTATAACTTAAGTTATTGTTGCCAACCGCATAAAATGTTAATATCAATAGTATAAATTAGAACTGTATTTAATAAAATACTTTCCACATAAGAAGGATCATTGCAAAATAGGATATATTCCCAGTCATTCTTCAAGTCAATATATCACGATTTAATGACGTGGAAGTGAATTATAATATAAATTCTCTGATCGCATTGTTTTTAGAAATTATTTTTTCTTTGATTGTATTATTACATTGTATTTATTACATTTATCTTTGAGTTCGACTGTAATTTTAGTTGTATAACGTTTTATGACATTTCAAAATTCATTCTATATCTCACATTCCCTTAATCATTCCTATTCTCTTTAAGACTTTTCTGCTGCATCTCAATTTATTGTTTTGGCAAGTCACCATGCTTTTTCAAATACTCAATTAGTTTGCCCTTTTTAAAAATTATCGCCATCTTTAATTTTAAGTACCTACATTTTGTAAGATAGATGTATTTGATTTTATTTATTCGAATTATACAACACAATTTTATAAAACCGTAACCAAAAAGTAATCCACTCGGACGAAATTTCCACGAGGAACTAACTAATATTTTTTTTATTAAAAGGGCGGCAAAGGCTCAAATAAAAAATATCGATAAATGAAAATATCGATATTTAAAAAAATCATAAAAATAAATAAACATTTAATATTATTTTTGATTGTTAAACACCATTTTTAACAGAAGTAGATTAACGATTTTTCCTAATAATACAACATACATAGTTAATTTACCTGAAGAAGTTCCAAATTATAATATTTATTATTAATAAAAGTTATTTTAAATGAAATTATTTTAATGTGAAAAGCATAACTATTTATAGCAATATTAAAAATATCGATACAATATTTATCGATATATGGTAAACAGACAGTCATTGGACAATTAAGCGAATAAAATAGTTTGAAGTTTTTTTTCCTTCGACTTTTTCAGTATCTCCTAAACTGTAGAGATATTTGGAAACTAGATAAAATGAGCTATCATAACAATTAATTAAAAACCTTACTTCTTGTGAACAGTTGAAAAATATTATTATATTTAAAAAAATGAACAAAAAACACAGTTATTGGACAAAAATTATAATTATTGGACGGTCGGAAACAATTATTGGACAGTCAATTAATATAGTGAAATTATAGTTAAACACGTAATAAAACACTATAAGAACACTATGTATAATATTTTATTAGAACAAAAATAGCTTTTTTCTAATTCAAAAAATATATAAACACCTCTGAAAACTAAGTCATATTTAAATTATTCATTACTAAACTCTAATCAGTCTCAAACGTTAGAGATCATAAATATTTAAAGAAATAAAATCTGAAAAATAAAGTTTTTTAAGGATTTTTTTAAAGAAATAAAATAACTATTCGGTGTCCAATGACTGTCTGTTTACCCTACTTACCTAATTTTTAAACTTGCAAATCTCCATTCGAAAAACTAACAAAATAATAATAATATCGCCGGCGCCTGCGATGAAGGGCAGTCGTAGAACTAATTTCTTTTAAAATTTGCTGGTTAAAGAAATTAATTTTTGATTTATATTGTTTCGTTCTTAACGTGTTCACTCATAAATGCCTACTCAAAATAAATACTTATAAATCCTTAATACCGAACAAAGCTAGGTAACCAGATCTTAATGTATTACTAGAAACAAGATCAGAATTGACTTTTTTTTAATAATATTTGAAACAATTTCACTAGTATTTTATTAAAGGAGATGGAAACTGGTGGGTCCAAAATGTAATGAGTTCAAAATTGATTTAATAATTTTGTTTATTATTTTTGTATGAAATACCAAAAATCTGTATAAATTTTCAATCTACGAGTGGAGAAATATGCAAATAACTGTTTTTATGAAGTTATCGATTAACGATTAATTACATAAAAAATGATTATTCGATTATTTAACTACAAAATAAAAAAATCACTCCTAGTTTTATACTTATAGTAACTTCATTTCAACTACACCATATATATCTACAATTCAATAAAAATAACTTTTAATAACGTGAATTAATATAATAATAATATTAAATATTATTTTAAAACATCCTTTTCGATTATCGATTCGATTCGATCGACATCATTCAGTATATAGTCTATGGCAACATGACATTGACGCTTAACAATTACCATACCAGAAGCATTGTTATCTGAGTCTGACTTGTTTCGTGTTTTTTGATACGTTTCGAGTGTTTTCCTGATCATTTTACGTTTTCAACGACCACTGCTTTGTTTTATACGGACTCCGATCCCGCCTACGTTTTACGACCCTTGCTTTCACATTTGACACCGATGATCGCCGGCACGTTTGACTTGGAATTGTTAGTGTTACTTTAGCTGGGCAAGGTACCATAATATTGTACCCCCTGCACAGTTCCTAGACGATATTTTAATTATTATTGAAGAGGAATAAAATATTCTATTAAAATTATTTCTTTTATTTTATGACTTTTATCACATAGTTCATTCCTGTTCCTCGTAGAATTCCATACTTGTTACCTATATCTGTATGTCTTTGAGTCTTTATTGCCTTGTTATGACTTATCAGATATTCTCTTCTAAATAAAATTATTATTTTTCACATACTTTTCGTGTATTCATCTAACTCTTAAAGATAATGTAATATAACCTCACTTTTACTAAACCTCCAATAACTCAGCTATCTGATTGTCAATTTCTATAAAATTTTAAATGAAGAAACTCTTAATTTTAAACCTTTAATTGATACTTTTTCCATGTCTTTACATTAAGGGGCCAGAATTGTATGAAATACTTTCGATCCCCTTTATACAAACCTAAAAACAATTTTAAATTAATAATAATTTACTACCGTCTCGATTTTAATTTATCGTGAAATAAAATCTAAATATAACGTGAACAAAAGATTATCGGACACACTTCGAGAATCTACGATCGATTAATCTATCACACCAACGCGCATTACGAATAGATAATGCAATCTCGAGGCGAGATCGTAAATTCGAGATCTGGGCTGAAATTTTAAAAAATTTCCTTTTTTCTTAAGTAAGTAAAACGCAAAGAAGACAGCTTAGTTTTCTTTATTACGATAGTAAGATACAGAACGAATTGGAAAATAAAACCCTCATTTATTTAGTAATCATTTACTTTTAATAACAATTAAGCCATTAATGAACATACGAACCACAATTAAGTTTTAGAAATTAAAATTACCAGTCTTTGGTAAATATAAAAGAAACAAGTCTTATGAATGGTTTTGGAAATAACTCCTTATAAAACAGAGAGTGCTTAATGTGCTGTCAGACATACGACACCTTATGTCTGTGGCTAAGTGTCCAGCTGCCGAAAATTCCCTCTCAGACTCCACGCTGGTTGTTACCAGCGTGAGTAAGCTGTTGTAAGCAAACTCCAAAAATTTGCCTCTTATTCCTCCACACTCATAGAGATCCATTTCTTTTTTAATAAGCGACTCCAGCCTATCTATAGTGGTAGAAACACACAAAAAGGATTCCGGCCGCCATTCAATCTCCTCAATCTCGGCCGAGATCTCGTCATTTTATGCTTCGAGATTAATCTCGAAAAATAAGGCGAGATCTCGCGAGATCGAGATTACATCCCCTAATTACGAACGAAAAGAGAGTCCTGTTCTCCTCTGACAACTGCTTATAAGTGGTTCACCCCTCTCCTAACACATTAATTAAGTTTTAAACTAAACCATAATCATTTCTTTGAAAAAGTAAGAAGAACTGAACCTAGAAGTCAGAAAGGGGATTCGAAGTAATCAGAAATTAAAGACAATATCTTGACTTTTCATAACTACGTTACTGTTATGCATTAATAGGTTATTTCGTCAAAACAAAATCGGTCGATGGTTAATTGGTTTCTGTGGCGTACGGAACGGATGTCTGTCTTATTAATAATAACATATTTTTTACATTTAAATCATTTCTTAAAATCTTATTATTAAGTACTTAAATTCTTATGTTGAATAGAAAAATATGCGAATTCAAAATTTCTTCATAAGTATTCGTTACAAACGTACATTACCGGCCGATAAGGCCGAGAGTGTGCCGATGAAGAAGCGACTAATTCAATCAGTGATATCTATTCAAAGATCCAATTTACGTAAGAGATTCCCAAAGCTAGGATTTGCTATTTACTACTCATTCCAAGACCCAGTTAAAATTATACCTATTATATTAGGTATTCGCTTGGTTTAATGAAATAGATATCTGTAGCCTATCCGACTTTATTAAAAAACAAGTTAATCCAAAACTATGTATTTGAATGGATTTGGAATAGGATTGTAGAATTATATTAACTGAGTAAATAACAGAACATTCTACGAAATATAATTTGTTTATCCTGAAAAATTGCTTTTGATGAAACTGTTATATATTATAGTACTTGTTTCACAAGAGCCAACTTTACGTACTCCTCGCAATACTCAATGACATTATTGTAAAGAACAAAGCAGTTTAAATTACAAAATTATTTTTTTATCGTAAATCTTCTGTTGCCTAATAAATATCGAACAAAAATAACTCTCTATTTCCGACTATTTACAATAATGACCTGCGGTAGATGCGTTAACGTCTATCGTTCGAGTCTGATGCGATTTTAGGCTCCATTGCACTCTCATTGAATTGCAGTTTGAATTCCTTCCCTAATTTGATTGCTCTAATTTGTGTTTTATTATCATCAAAACAAACAGTTTCTACTTATATATATATATATATATATATATATATATATATATATATATATATATATATATATATATATATATATATATATATATATATATATATATATAAAGAAACGTTGCAATATGCAAGATATTATGTGATGTTAATTTTGAATGCAACTTTGTTTTGCTTTATTATCATTTGTAATAAGTATTTAATAATTGTGGAAAACATAAAAGTAGGTAAAGTATGATGTTGTTAAGATAGATTAATTTTTTAGAGGATAACAACGGTTGCCGAAAATGTAACCGACATTAATAAGACCTTTTATAGTGTCGTTAAATATATTTCCGCTTTTAAATCTGAATATTTGGTTTGCTGCCTCTTTCATCTATTTTTCAGTTTTCATCAATATTTCAGTTTTATCAAATTTCTTTAGAACAGCGATATCTGGACCATCATGATCTGTTTGTATCTAGTGCTATTTAAGTTGTTTTCCAAATTTTTAATAACGGTGTAAGCTTTTAATAGGATTTTGTTATATTTTTATTTTAGTGTAACATTTCAATAATGGATTACATAGTTTGTGAGATTTACAAATGATTATAGGGTAAAATAATAAACAAGAAATCAATCAGAATTTTGTAATAATGAATATATAGATGTGTTTAGAGCACATTAATCGACGGGATATGCGATTTAATTCATGCTGATGTTTTCCGTATAAGAGATCACTTTTTTTATTTATAAGATAAATTCGTTGTTTATTGTTAGATTGCTTAATATGTTCTTCTCTTCTCTTTTTTGTTAACGTAATCTCGTTAAAGTGGTGGCATATTTGTTCCGTTAAAGTGTATTTGGATTCTGTTTAGTCCTTTTATTACTTCCAAAAGAGTAGGTATATAAGGCAGGTTTTATGTAAACCTTTAACTAAATTAGTAAATTTTCTAATTGTATTTTTTTTTTTATAAAACTTTTCACTTTCATTTGTTCTTGTTGACATACTTTGTATGAGCATTAAGAATGTAAGAGAAATTATAGCAAAATCATAGTTTAAAATTAACAAACCACCTTGTAAAGAAAAATATTGTTTTCCTTTTTTTAAATGAAATTTAATTTCTTCGAAGACTAAAGAAATGAAACAAATGATTAAAAGTGAAAGTGAAACGAGTTAATAAAATTTTCTTACTTTATGAATGAAGTCGCAGAGTGAATAAAAATATCCATTAATTTTCTACGAACGGCATTTGATGCTTCACAAAGTTTTGAAAAGGAAAAGGAAGGAGTTAAAGTTCAAAGCTCACATAAAATTAATAATAGTTGAATTGGTTGTAAAAATATTATTTTATATTTTCATTTGTTTTCAACTGTTCACTAATTATATAAAAACAATAATATCTTTATATAAACAAGACATATTTTAGTAGAACTTTTAATATTTTAACACATCGCATACTCGTATATACTCGTATATTTATATATGTATATATCTTCTTCTTCTACCTGGCAATTTCCCAGCTTTAGCCAGGGTCTGCCTTACATGTTGTGAATAGTTTTTGCTAATTGTTTTTACCACCGGCCGCCTGCCTGACATCAACCCTCTTTGGAAATCCATTAATCAGTGATGTCTAAATACTCTCAGAACGTATATATGACTCGGAAAAATCACAGTGGTACTTTCCCAGGCCAGGATGGACTCCCAGGCCAGCACTCGTGCATGAGAGGTGAGCCTTTTAACCACTAGGCCACCACCGACTTATATATATATATGATCACGAGTAAGTAATGGAATAAATTTTAGGTACCTTTTTTTTAAATATAAGATAGCATATGCAAACACGCTATTTGGACTAAAGAAAAGTCGCTTAAGTCGAAAACATGAATTCATTTGTAATATCTGCCTGTGATCACGGTTGCTGCAAAGGAACCGAAACGCCGAGAATATGCAATCATAAAATAATTTAAAAAGCGTACTATTCGAAAACTTAGTTTCATTCAAATGAAATCACGAAATAATCTTAGATATAATTATTATTTAGTTGTTATGGTCGTACAATACATTAAAATCGTTGTGTCTCTCATCAAACAGATAATTTTATTGGTAAGCTTAACAACCATACATACATCATATCATATATTTACTAAAAATAAGATTCACTGTCCATATGGTCTAACTTACATGTATGTATATATTTATACCTATGTATATACATTTGTCAATATTTAACAAAAATATCAAGTTTTGTAACGAAATCCTTCTGTTCTTACTTTGTGTCTACTTTAATCTTTTTAGTCTTTCTAACTATGGTCATGAGCCACAATTATCATAAATACTCAAATCTTTCAGTGTTATCTTTGTCATCGTACTTTATATTCTCTATTGAAATAGAAACCGAAATATTAAAAATAACGGTTTATAAAGGTAGAAACTTTGCTACTTTGTTAGCATTGACATGCACCACGATAACAAATCTTAAAAAAGGCGAAATAAACATGTGTAGAGTGAAAGTATTATAATGAGATAGATATGTAAAAGTAATATTTAAATAAAATTTCACTTAAAAAAAGTAGCCTTAGAAATAATATATTTACTAACTTTGAAATTGGCAGGTGACACTATCATCAAAAAATACAGTTAATATTATCCATAATATCCAAATTATAACACAGAATACACATTTTCTTTATTTGAATGTTAATGTGTTTTAGGCATGTCATAACGGAGATCCTGATCATTTTTCTTTATTTTTTTTTTATTTATTTCTATTATCAAGTAACAATGACTCATTTAAAAAATAATACATAAATTGTTAATAAAAATAATAATACATAATTATAAGATAGCCTGTTCTATCTATATAGAAAACTGATCTATTCTTGGATAAAAAAAATGTATTGACACAGTTCAAATTCACATGCACCTGCCAGATGCATCGGCCTGGAAAATTAACACATGATTTCTAGTTCTATATACGCTATTACTAAACCCTTTATCCGCCTTCATGATATTTTGTTTTTAATTGAAAACAGATTAATATATTGATATATTACAACGTAATTTAGATAAAATAGAACGAAAATATACCGATAGCAATAAGAAATACACGATTACTTAGTGTGCGGGATTGTTTAGTCTTGAATAAGTTCACAAGGAAAAAATTAATTCCAATAAAGCATACTACATTTATTACATTATTGCAAAAAGAAACCATACCGGTTATTTCAATTAGCAATTTAAAATAATAGTTATTAATTATGCAGTAATAAAACACTTGAAAAACAATTACCTAATACAAATCAAGTGTAAATGAAACCTTTAATTCTCTATCAATTCATAATGAAATAGAAGGAACTTTTGTCATATAACTTTATTTTTGAATTAATATTTATAATAGTTGATCAGTAAGATACAAAAATAAAAGAAAACCATTTGCGATGTTATTTTCAAATAGTTTTGTTAAGTTTTTTCTTGCGCTTTATTTTATTGATTATATATTTAAAGGTTGAGCAACTTCGTGATCAAATTATTATTGCTCCAAAATGAAGAAATTGAAAATGTTTAGACTACATTGATCATACTAAAACTTAATCATGCCTAAAGCTTAGAATTTATTACATTTATTATTTATTTCTCATTTATTACCTTTTTTTGGTACTAATGTAGTACGTCTTATGTCATAAATTAGCATTTTAATCAAGTTTTAGTATTCTTTTATTGATTCATAAGTGACTGCTACTTGACTGCGGACTTATCAAATATGAATAACTAAGTGGTTTCGATAAGGCCAATACAGTATTATTTGATACGAAGCGAAAATGAAAAGAATATTGGTACATAAATAAATATTTTATACATAATCCTGTACCGTCTGGCTCATCCTTCTATTTAATGGGACTCGATTTAGCATTTCAGTTGGGTCTCTTATCTGACCTCAAAGGATTTCTTTTCCGATTAATATCTAGTAACAATAAATGTTCAACGAAAATTTGTATCTTAATTATAAATTGCAGATAAATAATAATGTTAAAGAATCAATTATCACGAATATATTATGTTTAATTGTAGAATTAAACAAGATTTTAAATGTGTAGGTATGTTTTTTTCAAGTTCCTTTAAATTCCAATGTATGTGTGTTCTTATGTTTGCTCAGATGAAAACATAAATTTTGAGGAAGATTCAGAATAACAAAACTCTGAAGATGGGGGACTGATAGTTTTAATTCACTCCTATAACAGTTTTATCAAATAAAAATGGTTGCTGAGAATAAATCGACAAGCTATTTATTATTCCTTTGATGAAAATGGAAAAAGTATTTTAAAACAACCTACCTACCAAAAATTACCAAAACAAAAATCCAATTCTAAAAATCTTGCTTTGATTTCAGTATGATACGCTAAAAATAGGTGTCACTGTCAATGATTTGTCCTTATTCAAATTTAATTGAGTCGAGACGAAATGATTTTTAGGTCAATCAGCCCTTATTGTTTTAAAGTCTCAAACTACGCAGCTTCTGTCAATCTCATACTACTAACATTCCTAGTTCAATTTTAAATCGATTGCTTGTCTCTTAAAGTAGTCCATGTCATGATAAAACAATATAAACCCTTCATTATTTTTAATGTTTGACACAACTTGGAAAGTTTCTACTTCTGGCACTTAACATAGTTGTCCTCTGTTTGGTACATTAATATTAAATTTGATAAAAACTTGGGCTTTATGACATGTGGAATAAAAGTGATGCAAAACAAATAATTATTAACGTTCTAATATTAGTAAGATATTGTAGCAGAACAGACAGGAAGATAAAAAAGTTTTCATAGTTTATATCCCATAGATACGTGTAACTTTCCTTGTTTTTCTCTCAGTTTTTCTCACTTTATAACTATTGTTTTGACAAAGAATTGAATAAAAACAAGAATTTTTTTTAATCATAAAATTTTTATATAGAATTGAAGGATATATTGTTATTCACTCCTTTTATCTGACTTCTTGAAGTCTTCACTGTAATAGTAAGCACCTGCAAAAATAATAAAATTATGCTCAGGTTACGATTTTTCCCAAGCTTTCCTCGGCTGTCCAAATCTTCCGTGGTACCATTAGTATCAGAAATTAAAAATTCACCATAAAAAATTCGTTAACAAAACATCTTTGTTGTATTTTTTTATCGGAGGTAAAAGCTAAGTTAAGACCAAACCGTTATACATATTAGTAAAGACTTATGAACCATACTATAGAAATTTATTTTTAATTTTAGTTATTTTACTGTTTAAATTAAAAATATACTTTCCCCATTTGAATTTAGTTCTTTTGGCTATTTTATATTTAACCGGGATTTTCTCAAAAATTGTTGGAAAAGGTATAAAATTCGTGATCAGAACTCACAACACCCAGAATTATATTACATCTATTTTTTTAGGCAAAGATACAATAGGTACGTGCTAACTTTATTTCCCGATGCCGTAAATGCATAGAAGTACAAGGCGGGCATATTGAGCAACACATTCATGGCCGTCAATTAGATGTTATTATTAACTAAGTGTTATTTTAAATTGATTTGTAACATAGTGAAACGTATCGATATATGAAAAAAGTGGTATCAGTGAATCGTTAAAGTGATTAAACAATCAAAATAATGTGAATGTACGTTCGAGTTCGGGCCCCTTAAACCTACACCTGGGTGGCAAGTCCCAGACACTGTTGAAGCTCCCTGCAACGCGATGGACCCGGCACCCGCACGGTGAATCCATTGAATGCTAAGAGGTTTCTTCTCTCCGTACGATACACAAATTATTATTTCCAGAATATAAGGATATTTGACTGGAATCTTACTTCAACAGCTTCAGCTTCATAACGAAACAAATGTAATAAAAAAGTTATGAAGAAGAATTTCACACACCAATTTCATTGAAGATATGGTAACCGCGCAATTATATTTCGTATTCGGGACATCCAAGCGTCATAATTCAAGTTCACGAATATAATTTGTACGTCAAGAGGGACGAATAAAGTGTGGGGAGTGAATAATTTTGAAAGGACCTCGTTGACGTTCTATTGTGGAGTAAATAAAGGCTGTCACAAATCGAGCGCGAAGGCCAATCCTCATGCATAAGAGTAGTCCTTTTATTGATCGTAACCTTAACAATCAACAGTATAGTAGTTTTTACTCTGTTTTTCTGTTATTATCGTAAAAATTACTTTAAAAAACTTTTTTAAAAGTGTTTTTAATATGATAACTTGATACTTGTGTCACGTTAATAATACCTCAAAAACTGTGTTATGTTTTCATAAAGATTGTTTCTAAGAAATAGACCTTCATTTTACTTCATATACACACTTTTCGTTTTGTCATCCTCTTTATAAATATTTAGATTTCTAGAAAGGATTTCCTGTAATTTTAATTGTTAATTAATAATGTACCCATGGCTCATGCGCTAATTTGTCATTAACGGCCATAGATTTGTATTAACTATACAAATCAAAGGTTGGAATATTACTCTTTCAAGAGTTAAACAAAAGACAGCGATTACTCACAATAATCATTTTTTAACACTCTTCCATTGAAGTAAATTAGTTAATCATATATAATATGGCTGTTGATAATAATTTCTGAGAAAATAACAATATTACGACTTTAAGCTTGATATGAACATTACATGAATTCAAAGTATTATCTTACTAGAAGAGAATTGAACTATAACTAAAAATTAAGGAATTCTGACAAAGTTACTTAAAGCAATTGTAGAAGGCTACTTATAATTTTTGTATATTTTATAAAGCCCATCACTCTCTCGCAATGTATTAAAGTTTACAAAAAACTTTTTACTGTACTGTACTATTTAAAAAAAGTATTTAACAACATCGCAATGTTTTTGTGTCAAATCCTGTAAAAGGATTAGTGGTGAAGTTTTTCATTCTAAAGATAATGAAAATCGTTTTTCATATCCGTGATTGAACATTTAAAAATAAATTTACTTACCATGAAATGAGTAGAAAGAAACGGGACTTGTTAAAATTAATATAACATACCTTCAATAATTTTATTCTGAATTAAAGATGAATAGAGAAAGTTTACATCGCTTTTATAAAATATTAATACATTATATGTACATTGAATAAACAAAGACTAAGAGTTTATAGAGGTGATGTGTCAAAGAATTGTACCGTCATACAATATGACTTCATTATACGTTATAGTGAATAGCGGCTATGTGAAAAATATACATTAAAACTATTCGATTAAAGATTTAAATATATCTGTACTTTAATATTTTAATTTGAAAACATAATTCATTGTATAGATCGAAATATGTCTTTTTAAAGAGATTATCCAAACAAAATAGCATATTCCTTAGTGAACCGATTTCTTTATTAATTGTTTCGAGAGTACAACTTTTACGTTTCGTATGTGGACTGTAATTAACATATCAGCAGTAAGAAGAAATGAACTAAGAGAAAATCTATACAAATCCTGAGAATTCTATCCAAAATGTATTCTACAAAATACTAAACGATCTGCTATGGTTTCTCTTTCGAACTCTTTTTCATTCCAACTGGTTTGGATTGACTGACTGGGCTCGATTTATATTACTCCACCACTATGCAGTCATTTAGCCAACCCAAAACCATTTGGTTCTAGCTTATCGTTAATATGCAACAAGATGGATAACAATTCAGAAAGTTAGAAATCTAAATTATCCGAGCAAGTACTTTCATAGCTAGAAAGTTTACTAATAAAATGTTATGTCAGGCTACAAAACAAGCTTTCGGTACTTTGGGTAGAGATCTACAGATTATAGAAATCTATAGATTTCTGAGAATCGTAGTGAACTTAACTGAAAACATATGACATACGAATACGTACTATAATTTTAGAGAATAATCGTAAGGTCAAAATATAAAAAAAATAAATTAAAAATTGAAATAGTATATCTAGTCTTTTGGATATTTTTCAAATTAAATCATATTGAGTATCTAACATTTTAACATGTATTTTGACAACCTGTGCCGACTTGCATCGTAACACTCTCACACTTATTGTTTCACATTTAAAAGACGGCAGTTGGTTTAAGAGGCAATCAAAAATGTGTTTTCTTAGTTTGTGTCGTGAATTATCAAATAACAGGCGCAAAATTACCGTCAGACATTCAGGTTCTAGCAGTTCTTTTTTATTGACATTGACGAAGTGAAATGAAAGCGCTAATCCCATCATTCGGGAGTGTACTATATATTGGAAAAAAGCTAGAATCCCTACCACTGCTATACCTAAGAGTGTAAAAAACTTGTTTATCTACACCATTTTTTGAGGAAGTTGCTAAAAAATTCTAATAACACACAAGATATATGCTCCGTGAGGAGATTTTAAGAATAATTTGGATAACTTATTTGATATACCTCAAGCTGATGGTTTGGAACGGATTAAAATTAAAGAAAACAAAATATTTTTCCAAAAACAAAGAAAACTATTTCGTCCAGAAAACAAGAAAGGGTAAGAGAGAGGAAACTAAATGAAGAGAAAAAAGTAGTGAGCAAATGTATTTTGAAGGTTTAACGCCATCAGTCAAAACGTAAGATGTTATTTAACCGGAGGAACATCAAATTAAACTTACCAGCTGTGATTAAAGCTTTGCGGAACACTTGGCAACCACTTCTCAAATGGCAAGTTCTGAAACTATTATAAAAAGAGGAAGAAAAGACTTCATCATGCCTAAGTTAATGGCAGCTTTAGATAAATGTCAATTAAGCATAAGAGATGTTGTCTATATATCTGAAAAAAAAAATATCCATATAAGGGACACCCTAATATATTACCTTGTATTTTTCAAAGACTTGAAATTTAAACATTTTCATAACAAATACAATGCAATACGAGTAAACAGGTACATTCAGTATTCTTTAGGGGATATTATCATCTCATCTTTCCCTGATCACGGTTGAGGTGAAGTAATCGAAATGTTGGGAAATTTTAAGAGAATTAAAAAACCACGTATATATCTGAAAACATAGCTTAGTTTTAAATGTATAGTCGTGAAAAAGTTAGACATAATTAATATGAATGGTAAATATGTATACCTAAAATAAAGGTAGAAAAGGTCCGGAATATCTCAAAAATAATCTTGTTGAATAAATATTTTTAAAAAAGAAATTTCTGTCGCTTTTAATTTTTGTAATATACCGCCAACGATTCTTTAATCTTCTAATGATTATAATAATTGTTAATTTAAGTATAAAGATTTTATATAATCACAATTATACATATAAATTAAATAGTATTTTCAATTAAGTTAATGTTGTATACATAACACAACACTAACCATCCTTTTGTGACTGATAGAAAAGTTTTCTGGTTCATTCATATTTTCTGGAATAAACTTTACATTTTCTTTTATAATTACTGTTTGAAACAGGCCTGAGACTTCTTTTGTATTTTAATTTCTTCCTCATATTATTAAAACGTGTTGAAAATGGAATAACGCATACAACATTAAAAGAACGGTGTTGTAAAAATACTATACAATAATATAAGACCCAATTAAGTGTATTTTCTGAATTAACTCATAATATTAACATAATTTTATATTTGGGTACCTGATTCGGACCTAAAACTGTTTAATTAAAATGTTACTTAAAGTAAGTCATATTTTTTCAATTAGTTACTCAAAACTAATTCTTATAATAATTTAAACATACTTGAGTAGTTTTTAAGCCGGCGCCAAAGTATGTGTTTTTTACTTACGAGTATTTACGCACAATATAATGCTTGCGGCGAAGTGTAATAACAGCCCTTCTCTGAAAAATGCTAACAGTTCCCCAAGGTAATAAGAAGGAGCACATGATGTAGCGTCGTTAATTCAGCTAGTGGTTTTTTAATAACCTTTATATATTAAATGTTTAATGATAATTTAATACAATTTGATAATATAAAATCCATTTAGATATTCCCTGACAGATGGTGAAGGAAAACATCGTGAGAAACCTGAATTATAATTTCACAATTATATTGAGATCTAAGATTTTCACAAGTCTTATTTATTTAAACTATTTAAATTAATTCAACTTTAAAGTAAATACATATATTAATGATTAATTTATTTCTACAACGTCTTGATAAGCTTACTAAATTATCTCGTATACTTCGAATATACGAGAATAAAATAAAATAAAATACTATTATATAATAAAATACTACTAAAGCCTAATTAAGACTAAGACGTGGAAAAGTTGAAATTTAAGCATATATAATTTTAAATTCTCTTCGTCTCTCTGGTTAATAATTCACTATAGAAGACTTGTAGTGTGAATACTATACTGAGAATTAAAAACAGCATATGGACAGAGTATTTTTGTCCCGAGAGTATTGTTCACTATAAAAGTATTTAAGTAATTTATTATCACTTTATGTCTAGTATTAAGTGGCTCTACATATGTTATTTATTATAATCTGGGCACATTATCTAGGTTTGAATTAGTTAGTAAGGCTGAGTTTAATTTTATCTTAAAAGAATACGAGGCTATGAAGGCCCTCTCTTTTCCCTAATATCTTTTTGTTTTAAACGCAACTACCTCTACCGTATTTTATACTTAAACCTACCATAGTTACCTTAAATAACTGAACGCTGATTTTAAGTTTTTATTTAAAACACTTAAAAAAGTAAGCAGGTTCTCAGGATTCTATAGGACATACGTTAGAGAATGTAGACCGGAATCACTTAATAAAACTTTTCCATGTCATTTCTATCATTCAATGACGAGGAGCTCAGCGAGAAACATTTTTTCGTTGTCTAGTTTCCTCGCATCGCTTCCTTCTTCCTTCCTTTTACATATATCCTTATACATACTTTATATAATTTACTTATATAAGCAAGTCATTGCTGTTGGATTTATTTAGTTATTTCAGTTCCAAAGAAGATAAAGGTGGTAGATCCTAGCTGCGGTCAATTACTACAGCTCAAACAGGAGCTGGCTGGACCGAGGAAGTACCAGCCTCTCACAGAATGCCTTCAATGGCTGCGTTTCGCCCGATGATTGAGACAGCCGGTTGCCCTTTCCGTTTTCCCACCCTTTCCTGCCCTTTCCCTTTTTCCTCCTTTTCTCAACTTTTCCTCTTGCTCTTTCCCAATTAATGGTAGCAACACATCCGTAAATCTATGTGGCGGATGTAGGCCGTCTGCTCGGTTGCCGTCTTTAGTATTAAAAAAAAAAACTCCATTTATTTATTTACATACTTAATAATAAGTTTCACACATTATGAGCGTCTGATAGATATAACGACAAATGGTTTCTCATAATCATTTCCTTTGTTAAAAGTCATTTCAAGTTATAATTCGTACCCTCCCATTTACACTTTGCGGTCATGTATTGCTCGTATTTAAGATTAAGGGTGTTAAAATATGAGACGTTATGTATGTGATTTAACAAAATCTCATACAATGGAATACATGTGTATAAAATGAACATGTAATGGTGAATAATATATAAAATGTGATCCTGAAAGAATGCTATAAAGAGGTATATTAGCGAATTTTAAAATATCGATGATTGTCAGTACTAAAACACAATATCAGCAATAACTACATATTACAGCACTCTCCTGTTAATGAGGGTCGTTAAAACGAATCGCTCTCGAGAGCTCTTTATTGCCAAGTGATTGATGATCTATCATCATGTCACCTCATCATTGAAAGCTTATTTGTTTCGAATTAAAGAAATAAATAAATTTATGAAACGGGGCAATTTACGACACGTGCCATTAAGCTCACTGCTAATATAATTATCTTCTAATAGTAGTGTGGGAATTTTTAGTATCCCTGGTCCATAATTTGAAAAAAAGAATATGTTAAAATGGAGCATTTGTAATAATGGACAATAATAATTTGCGCAGTATGAATAACGATTTATAGAAGGTTACTATTACAATTATTATTTAAAAAATCTTATTTAAAAAATTGTTTCTGTTCCATTAAACGATTATACACCCAACCTATCGCTACAGACTTTAACTTCATATATTATATTTAATAACTATAACTATATTAACTTTGTACAGTCATGACATTTCATAAAAGGGGTAATTCAAGCGTAACGCCTTAAATGTCAATTGGTGACTCATTTCATTTGGATACTAGGTATGTTCAACACTGAAATTGTTTTGTATTTTATAGTCACATAAATACTTAAAACAATAGTAATGTCTTGTAAGTTGGTGTTAATTTTAAGAGAAAAATTATAAATTATTTTGTCACTGTTATGATTTTATTATCCTTTGTGTTTTTTTTTTTCTCTTCGAATAACTTTTCTTAACTAAAAAAAAAACAGTAGTATACGATCATTTTGGAGGATTAAAATTCTAATATGTACATAAGAGACAGTTATAACTCAATCAGCCGGTGGTTATAAGATGTTTAATTTATATTGTTTGATTTCAAGGATATTATTTAAAAGTGAGCGTGAAATTCCAATAAGGACGTCGTGGAACTTTGAGAGTGAAAGTAAGTGTCTCAGTGAAAAGTAACATTTTTCTTGAAACTTCTGAGAAAACTTACAACCCCGACGAAAGATTTACTTGATCCCAAATATAAACTAAGAACATTCGACACTTGTTAATGTTAGAAAAATTCACAACCTCAAACTCATCAGTATAAAATAAAAGCTGTGAGTAAGTTGTTAGTCACTGTTTTTAAAATGCTCGAAATCCTTCAGTCACTAAACCAACATAACCATGTTGAGGTTAAGCTTAGAAACCAATAATATGTCAACAAAATAAAAGAATTCGCGCTATCCAACTGTAGAAATATTTGAGATTACTCTATCTACATGCTCTGAGAATAAAATATCCAGACTATTTTGTCTAAGATCTTTTTCTTCCAGTAAATTTTAATAATAAAACACTAGTTATTTACAAACAATCAATACTGGACCACTGTATGTGTCGTAACCACTGAAAACACTTGCGAATGCATTACATTCAGGTTCCGATTCTGATTTCTTGAATAGTAAATATTCTGGCTTGGCTGTTGGTCAAATTATTGAATTAAATTATTTATTACACCTTTGACTGTTTAAAATAAATTTGCAATGTTGCTTGTTTTGCCTTATTTACTCAAGCAATAAAAGTATCGATTGCGTGATTGAGAAAAAGGTTTTTATAAGTAGTTATAAGACATTACATTCTGTCGTTTTTTTCTTTCCTTCCATTAAACGAAGAGAATAAGTAGTTTTTAATGCTTTTTTGCTGACTTTATTAATTAATATTAGTAGATTTATATGAAGTAAAAGAATACTTAAAATTAATCAAAACTATTGTCGCAATATGTATAATTTGTACAATAAGCAATATGTAAAATATGTGTATAATTTGACCAAATCTGTAAAGCGAACAATTAAATGTACATCATTTTTGTATTGTTCTCTGGAGATTCCCGTCACCGATTACGCGTATGACAGTTTTTTTTAGATTTTTATTTGTCGTGTTTTAATATAGCCATATTTTTATCAGATTTGCAATTTAAAAAATATTTCAAGTTAAATTTCTAAAAACTGGTAGAATTACAAAATAATTATGATCACGATGAAATTAATGTTATCAACAGTTATTTTTAACAAGCAACTGGGTCAATATGAAATACTACATATAAAATAGAGTAACCGAACTCAAAAGAAAGGATTAACAAAATTAACACAGTCGATTGAGAAATCTATTTAACCATATTTCTATATTTTTAGTTAAATTGATTGCCTTTTTTAATTTTAAGAGATATTTTTCTAAATTTTCGATTTTTGAATTGAAGTTAACTTTCATATTTTATTCAACTAGAATCTTTAAATAAATTTTAACAGGTTTTAAAACTTTTTTATTTGACATTGTTACACTCGGAACGCGTAAATCTGTTTTTACATAGAATAATGTAGCTTACTCCATAGTACGTGACATAAAGAATATACTGTGCACGTTTTTTTACGGATGAATGCCACAAATTAAGGACATCTCACAACATTTTTTTATATACCTAGTAGCTCATGGGCATTCAACAGTTCGACAGTTATGTGCCAACCTTTCTTACCCAACTCTATATATATGCATTCAATTTATGGTGTTATCCTACTTAGATACCTACCATATTGATAATTAATCAAAATATCCGTTAAATGTATGTGTCTATGACAACATCATATTTGGTGAATAAATTATCAAACCTGCCACCTTAAAACCAAAAACGCTTTTAGAGAGATAAAATATTAAATATTATTAACTAAGATTGTTTGATAATTATAAAAAATATATATTTTTTTAATTATTAACAGGCTTCTTAAAACTATACAAATGTACGTATTGTTATATAGTAATTAAAATATAACTAACATCAATTCATTCTGGTAACGTACTTCGAAGGCAAAACTAGCAGGTTCTTTTCAACTTTGGATAGGTAGAGAGAGGAGCTTGGACGGTGGAGGTGAGCGTTTAACGCATATTAGGTTGGGGCCCCTTAAACCTACACCTAGGTCGCACGTCCCAGGCACTGTTGAAGCTCCTTTCCCTGCAACGCAATTGACCCTGCAATGGCACGGTGAATCCATTGAATCTTAAGAGGTTTCATCTAGTTGAAACATGGTATTCTTTTAAACAAAGAAATATGTCATTTTATGTTATACGTTATTTTATAATGTTTTAAAAAAATATAGTTATCTTCGAAACAGCGTTTGTCTTTGTTTTCAGTTTACACACGTTTGACCATAACTTTAATGTTTAAATAAAAATGCAAATTACACAACGACTGTTTCATTTATTTTCGAAACTCACAAAAAGTTATGATTGGATTTTATCCATAAATGGCATATGCATAGCGAAATAACAAAAACTCTCTTAAATTAAAAAAAACTTACAATATAAATTTTAATACAAATATTTACAAGGGCCCTCATTCATGAACAAATTAAAAAATAAATTACTTCACCAATTATACCAAATTACAAATAAAAATGTTTTTAACTACAAGCATAGTGATACTAAGTCTCGGAAAATAAGGCTTAAGGAATTTAAGAATAAGGGCAAATATCTAAATTTAGATTAACAATATTGTCCATAAATTCATGATTATATAGTTATAAGTTATTACATTAAATAAAAATAAACAAAAATCACGATACCCTATTTTTGAAGAATAACAACATCCTTCATAAAACTTAACAAAAAAATATTTTGACATAGACTTTGTACATATACGTATATTGACTGATTTTTTTTACCACATAGCTTATAAAGTGGCACTATATCAATAATTAATTAACACTATTTGATTTGGTATCGTCATGGTTTCTAAATGTTTAACAGGTGGTACATTCGGTTTTTGCTTGAAACGAAGATTGCAAAAAAATATCAGAGTTTAGAGCGTTAACAGCCTATTAATTATAATTTATTTATGAATAATTTGTAATCGTCCCAAAAATTTGTAATTCTATTACTAATTAAGTAATTTCAAAGTCCAATAATTGTTTATTCCCTTTAAAGGTTTTTCATATACAAGTACCTTGCCACAAACCGAATGTTGCCAACCCTAATGTGATAATAATAATGAAACGGAAATTTCCAAGAGCTATAGTGAAAATAAACTGGTTTCACTATATATTATGTACTTAATTATGTATATAATATTCCAAGTACGATGCGTGTGATATTAAATATACTGATGAAATAAGCATCAGTAAAATTATATTAAATACAACAAAACTAACTTACAATACAGTAGACGTTTCATAACTAGATTGTGTTTCACACTCGTAGCTTTGTCTAAAATTATGTATTAGCTATAATATTTAAACTATAATATTTCAGTTTAAGCTTCTCTAATTGGAAACATATTACAAGATATCGAAATAAACTTAAGACATTTCTATATTTCACGATACTCTCGTGAGTAAAATGTAATAAAGTTTTCGATGGCTACGAATACCTCCGATTGTCATATTGACAGACAAATGCCTTCCATTTCCTATTCTGAAAAGTGAAGCTGAACTTTGAAAGTTCAACTTTTCACTTTAATACACTTCGAATATATCACTTTTAAGTGGGAATTTGAATGTCGAACATATATTATTTCCTAGTTCATGTATTCATGACCGGAGTATAATACAAATTACGTATGAAATAATCCTTTCTATGTATAATTGTAATGTTTAATTTTAATAGTTTAAAAATTAATATGTTAAATAGAACCAATCTTAGAAATGTGATTTTATTCAAAATCTGAATAATAAATTGAAACTAATATTATACAATACAAATAATATAAGTGTATTTTATCTAACCACTAGTTACAAAACGTCTAATTTTAGGCCCACACCGTGAATAACAAACATTGACATATTCCAAGAAATGCTATTTACAATTAGATTAATGGTTTTGTTATGAAAAATTTGAATAATATGGAAATTCATTTGTCATATAATCTGTACAAATTGTTAGCTACATTAAAATATCAAGTTATCAGTGTAAATCTTAGCTCGCAGTTAGTACATATTAATTAATACACAAAAAGCTTATATGCTGAGAATTCTGAACAATTCACGTAATCTTCGTAACTTTGGACATCATGACTAGATATCTAAATACGCAGATGTGTTGGAACCTTGATCTTGAGCGAAATCTGAAATATTAAAATCAAAACATGAAACGAATATTCAAAGATTTATAATCATTACTCAATAAGTTAAAAAAAATACCTTCTTATTATTATTTTTTTACTCTAAAAATATAATTGAGCCAAAGATAGCAGAACTATTGAGACAGTGGCGTAATAACTTGCACCTAAAACAAAAAACAATTAATCACATACAAATTTGAATTATACTACATTATTATAATATACAAGACTCATGTGCCTTAGAAATATTATAATCCCAGACAATTTTATAAATTTAGACATTTTTGTTTATTTTTTTTGTAATGTATATGCTATTTTGTAGGCTAGCTCTAAATATATATACAATAATGATTAACATCATTTTATAAAAATATAGAAATCACTCTAATAGACATTAAGCCCTTTAACTTAATTTCTTTAAAAAAACCTCTACCAGTTACCGTTGCTTACACAGAATATTTTTCAATTGTAATAAGACCCCATTATGATAAAGGAGTAGCAATTAACGGCGGTGTTAATTAATATTTAATATCTCCTTAAGTCTTATTGTAAAATCTATGCTTAAAAATACCTTTTGACCCCACCGCAGCTGCAAGTTGCATGTCAGCAGCAGTTGGCATCTCCGGGGTAGTGCTTATAGGTCCTAATAAAAAAAGATAAATGTTAACTATTCTACGAATTACATAAAATTCAATCTCTTGTATATATCCCTCTCTAAATAAATGAAATATGAAAAAGAATATATAAAAAAAATTGTCAGTTTAAAAAGTAAGGTCATATCTTATGCAACTGCAATGTACTTGTTATTTGTTACTTTATTTCTAAGTAGAAATCATACTTAAAAACTTTTTATTTGAATTAACAATCGTATAAATTTTAATAATGTCTTTTATGAACACATCTAATATGTGTGAAAGTGAAAAGCAATTTATGTTCTATTTATTGAGTGAAAATTGTTATCTTTACTTTTAATACTATAAAAGATTGTATACAAAAGAATATTATATCTACTATTCTATTAGAGATTTTTATAACAACAATGGAGTTAACGAAGCATAAAATTATTCAAGAGGTTCACTGTAGGAAATGTTTCATCTCATCCCCAGTTTAGATAGCTGTGCAAACAAACTTTCCGCTGATAAAAAGCTTAAATGGCCCACCCGCAAATAATACCGCAAAATTGTTATTTCTGTGCCTACTTTTAAAATATATCACCATTCCTTTATTCTTTTCAGACCTACAGCCGCTTTAACGACATTCGTGGACTTATAAAATGGTTAAATTGCTTGTCTTAAATAAATAAACAGTATTTTGTTTATGTCCACACCGCTTCGTGCCATGTGGTTTCGTTATTATAATTTCTAGTTAAACAAAATACAAGCGAATTACATTTGACAATTAACAGATACTATAGAAACGAGAATGAAACTTGCCATTTTCACCTTTTTATACAACTTTTATTTATTACTACAAGTAAGGTAATTGTTGGAGTTATTAACAAACAGGCGTCTAGATTTTTAGTTTTTTAATAATTGTTAGGGTTTTAGTTCAGCTGTACCATTATGAATTGGCCTAACTACATATTTTTTTTTATTTTTTTTTTATGTTAACTATGCCTAACTATGAAGGATTGAAGAAAATGAAACGAAACCAACTTTTTTTAAATATAATCAACATGATTACTGACACTTTTATGACATCTGTGAATTAAAATCTCTAAACATATTCATAATTGTTTTCCTTAAAATGATCAAGGAAGCCCACCAGCAACAATTCAACCAGAAGAAATTTTCCTCTTAAGTTCCACTTTAGATTTGAAATTAAATAATAGTCGGATAGAATCATATCGTGACGGTAATGTAGATGTTCCACTTCTGTGAACTCGAATTTACGAACTGCATCCTTCAAAACACCAACGATATGAACAGGAGCACTGCATGAAGCAACAGGACAATTTTAGACAGCTTGCCTCTTCATTTTTGTTTTATCTTGTCTAGTAATTTACATATTAAAGAAATATGATATTCACTGATGACGACTTTATTACTTAAATTCTTTCATCACCAAAATGCCGAAAAATACCCAAAATATTGTGCACATCAGTATTTTAGACGATTTTTGCAGCTTTGCCTTTCTAGGGAGCTTTTCACCCCTATAATGATTTCATTCCATTTACATGAGCTTGTTTTGTGGATAATAATAAAAAGAATAGTTTCTTTACTATACAATAACCGCTCGAGCACAGTCTTTGAATTTCCACCACAAAGAATTTAAACTCCGAATTGCAGTGCACTCTTTCCTGTCTCTGTTCCGCTGAAAGAAGTTTCGGTACCCATCATGCGTCAATTTTTCATGTGTAAATGTTCATAGATCGCGTAGATCTACGGAAGGTATTTTTAGAGAGCCCAATTCTAGCTGCAATTTCTGTAATATTCAAACGGCGGTCACTCTGAAAGTCCTCTTCGATAAGAGCAATAGTTTCGGGAGTGAGCACTTCCACAGGTCCATTATCCTAGCCAAGGTCTTTGACGGTTTCTCTCGAAATTTTTTCACCCATTTTTTTACTGTGCTATAGGAGACAGACTCTTTATACGTACGCCATCC
Organism: Danaus chrysippus; assembly: GCA_916720795.1. NCBI lineage: Eukaryota > Metazoa > Arthropoda > Insecta > Lepidoptera > Nymphalidae > Danaus > Danaus chrysippus. The sequence continues at coordinate 15,691,457 of CAKASE010000049.1, read as the reverse complement.
AATCGTTCTTGGGATAAACCTTTTTTAAGCAATTACTTTGTGACACTTTGATACACAGTTTTCGACATTTAAAAATACGTGACTCTCATTACTCAAAAGCTGCTATACTAGGACAACTTTTCATTAAGTACACTATAAAAGTACTATTTAATACAACACGACATGTCGCGTAGAGCTATAGAGCTATATCAGGACAATTCATTCTGAGTATGACTAGGTATTTGGTGTTACTTAGGGATGTAAATTTAGGAAAATATATGTTGATTATTTAATAATTAACTAACCTGGATAATATATAGCTTCTTTTCGCACAGCATAATTTGCAAGGGGTATCCGTAAAGTGCATATAAATTCGGCTGGGGAAGGCAGATCAGCGTCCTGGAGCGTAACAATCGCGATGGCAGAATATCTTCCGTTCACGAGTTTCAGACTGTGAGAAACACCATCCAATCGCCTACGAAGAGATATTAATATTTAAAAAAAACATAAGAATTAGAAATTCACATGTTTTACATCATGTTTTATTACTATCATTTCGAGTTTGGATCAGTTTCGATGCTCATGGAATAGAATGAGTTCTGTGTGTTTATGGTAATCTTTTTCTTAAATTGCAAGTACCTAAAACCTTGTTAAGGGTTAAAATAAATGTGTATCTATTCTATTAATTTTTAATTAAAAAAACCATTTTTATTATATTCTAAGTTCTTTTGATTTTATGAAATCCTCATCAAGCCTATATCGTGACATGAAACTAATAGTATTTTCTAAGGTAGTTGCCACTTCTAAGTTTTTATCTAAATTCATTGGTGGAAGAAATGTGAAACCATATTATTAAAATATAAGAAAGTTGGCAGGTAGCACCAGGTGGTGAAAGCGACCGGATTTTTATAGTCCATTCAAAATTTTATTGTAAATTACACCTTGCAGAATACAAGCTCGAACAAAACAGTATACATTAAAGATACATAAGATGACACGATTCTGTGATAAAATAAAAAAATATAACATCGAAGCTATTTTAAACAGAAGTTGTTTGAAATAGTAACAAAATTAACAGAATCTACTCGTTATTTTAAATTTTGCTTAAAATTAAAAAGTTCTCAAAAAAATTAAGAGATTGTTTTAAAAATTCGATGTTCAAATCTTTATTATAGTAGTGAAAATTGGTGCAAAATTTAATTTTCCTAACAGTGAGCTGTAAAAGTTTATTTGAAGGAAATAAGAATTGGTTTTTCAAGTTTAAGGAAGTATATGACGACTGTATTACAATTCAACAATATCATTGTTTATTTTTAAGCTATGAATAAGAAAATCTGACTATTTTGTATATAATGAATTTAGAAATTTCATTAAAATGTCTTAAAGTTGGCTAGCTAGTTTATTTACGAATTCTAAGTATAGAGAAGATACGTTGGCAATACTGCTATTACCAACGATTTTTTGTTAAAAAGCGTTATAGTCAGCTATATAAGAACATTTCGTAAAAATACAAGCGAATTTCCTTATCTGAACTCAAATTACAATTGCAAATATTTCGGCATCGAGATTTACAATTTTGCCATTAATTGGCTTCAGATATAATACTTACTATTACACGAATGCACTGCAATGCGGCTACTGTCTATGGTAGACTTAATACATCAGGCAATAACCACTTTGGTATGCACTTGGATTGCTATGGCTACCCTTAGCCTGTTTCTTAGATTAATCACGTTTACGAATTCAGAGCAAAAAAGGAGGAATAGGTAATCCTCTACATTGAAACATACATATAGAAAAAGATTTTTTTCAAATTTAAGGTTACACATTCTTAATTTATATAAACAAATACGTATTTCTTTTCTCTTTTAATATACATAACATAATTATTGAAGCTTTTTTAGCTTTTTTTGAAATGGGTTGTATTATATAATAACTCATATACAAAATTTTAACAATATAACTGCAGTTAATTGAGAGAACCTAATATTTCTCTCAAGTATAGAACTCCGTTATTTTTATAATTATTTTGATCATACAAAATATAATACATAATATGAAAATAAGTAATTATATATTTTCTCAAACATTTCACATCGACAAATACTACATTAATATAATTGCATTTAGAGCGTATTCAATAGTGAAATTTATGTTGTGGTAACATTTGTACCACTTTTACTAGAATCATTTATTATAAAATTCGAATTTATTGTTATTTACGGATAATATTGATATGGTAAATCGGCTATCAAGAGAAAACAAAAAATAGTACTATAAATACTATAGTAATACCTACGCGTAAATTTTATTTATTTATTTTTTATTTATTTATTTAATTTAAAATTCAAGCAACACAAGACTCAATTTGTTAGTAACAATATAAAACTTAAAAATACGTTAGTATTTATTATTGCTTCACCAACATATATATAATCTAGCCTATTATATGTAATAGGCTAGATTATATTTAGGATGCTGTTGGTGCTGCTCCGTTATGTTGCTGCTATGTTGCTTTAAAATTTAAATTGCAAATTTGAATGTTTGTTTTATAATTTAATAGCTTCTATCGTTAACTTTGCTAATTAATAAGAAAATAGCTTTATGATACTTATTATATTTCTCATTAGACTCTGATACTTTTTCCTCAAAGAAGTTTCGCTTATTTTTCGCCGTTAATACCTTCTGTATAAAAGGTAAACACAGAATAAATTCCCGCTTTCCTGCTTATCCGCTTCATCAAGTATTATAATCTTATTTTATTTGGTTATGTTCTCAAGTGAAAATAACATTTTGTTATAGGTGGAATATTACCAGAAATTACGGGTCATATTATGAAAAATATTTTCTTACGTTCCAATATTTTTAATAACACTTCTTGACTTTTTAAAATTATAATTCCCGAATAATTTAGCTTTATTCTGTTAAAGAGATATCAGATGTATAAATGAAATTTATACAATAATATTAGAAATATCTTGAATTAAATAATTGGTTTTATTTCTAAAACCTTAATTGAAATTTCAAGTGTATTTCAAGGTTTGCAGGTCGTCAAACCTATTGGAATCTTCATGCATAATATAGTTAAATAGATAAATAAATCACTAATTTCTTTTGCAATGATATTTTAATCGTAATCCAGTTTGATATAAAAAAAAATATATAGAAAATGTATCTGACACAAAAATTTTACATTAAAGTTCTCAATAAGTAATGAAATAAAGTGAATGCAAAATTTTCAAAAAATGTAGTGAGTCCTAATTTCATGTTTTGTAATACATATATTGCTACGCTTTTTTGTAAATTTATGTTTCTCTCTCCCAAAAACACTCAACGTGTAAATAATTGTAATATTTTAGAAATTAAATTATTTTGTGGCAACTGAAATAGCAGAATAAATATGCATTGAAATGTAGAGAGCATAATCCACTTAAAGTATTCTGTATAGCTATTGCTTATGATTTTGGAAAATATAAATATAATATGTAAATAGTAGAAAACGTTTTATTAAGTTTATTAAAACAGTTAAGATATTTAAAAATTTCGTATAACTATCCGAAGTTGAGTGACGTTAGAAAGTGAGTTAAAAAAATAATTAAATATTATATCAGTGTAGGTTCGTCTACAGACTTTTTGTTATTATAATTATCAATACATTGACTTGATATCTGATATCAAACCGGGATTTGTGTTAGCGAAACCAAATACTTGATACGTAATAAATTAACTTAAGATTCAATTTTTTATTAATCATTAAAATTCAATTTAAAACTCAAAATAGAATGCTAAGGTGAAACATTGCTGTATTATATAGAAAAAAAAATCAAATTATTCAACCGTAGAAATATTTGAAACTTTATTTAGAATACTTTTGAACAGCTTTGTAGATAAGTATAGAAAAAGTTTAAAATAGAGAATTCTTCATAATTTTATATACATCAGGGAACTATGTTGAGGTTAACTAATAAGCATTTCGTCATAAACAAGTCGGTTCACACTGTTGCGGGAAATCTCTTTAAGTGTCATCTACAAATGATGTAGCATTAGCAGAAAGTGCATTTACGGGCCATAAGGTATCTAAATAGCGTTGGTTTGTACCTAGATCACAGAAATATATTGTGATAATATATTTTTCTTGTGCACCTGAAACTATAAAGAAAAATGTGAGATAATATACTACCGGTATAACCTAGTTATGTAATCATTTGGTTTTACAATGATGACAATATTGTTGTTATTCTTATAAACAACCAAAATGAATTAGAAGTAGTTGGTTAGTTTGCAAAAATCTTTGTGGCCTACTCAGTACCTTTCAGGAAAAAAGTGAATACCTACGAGCATTGCGCATAATACAAATTGCTGGTAAAATATATACATTATTCGATGTACAGAAGAATAAATATTATACATTTATAGCAAAAATAGGAAGCATACCTTTCCGGCGTGGCAAGAGTAAGGTTTGGCGCAGGGAAGGCTCCATCCGCCGCACAGATGACGTTTACCGTGTCGTCATCGGTCTTGTTCTGGATCAATCGGAAATTCGTCTCCGGTACTGCAATATTAGTTTAGGGGAAGGAATAGTTTTGGGATGAGTCTAAAAAGGCCATCGGAGCTCTATAAACACCTAAGAGTTTCCTAAAGATATATCCTGGGGAAATCCCATGATGACATAGTGACATCGCTCCCAAAAGATGAAGATGCCCCCGAGCTAGAGTCACGACCTCAATTCCATAAGCAATTTATGATAGCAGCACAAAGTAACAGAGCGTGGTTAGGATCAAATAGGAAAGTCGAAGATGCGGATATATTGAAGTCTTTTATTCGGCAAGACGAGAATGATAAATATAAGATCCATGCAATGAATTTAGAAATGCAGAACGAGTGGTTAGACATAGGAGATTTTTGCATCCCATTAGCATTAAAATGGCGCACTTTAATTTATGATTGGTAAAATTCTATCTCAATGTGTTCCAGATGACTCTCCCAGATCAGAGTAATTTAGTAAGATGGGGTAAAAGTACCGATATAACTTGCTATATCTGTGGAAAGGCAGTTGGAACTGCTAAGCATCTGCTGGTGGGATGTAAGGTACTCCTGGACAGCGGTCAATACTCGCGTCGTTACGATAGGGTTCTAGGAGTCATACGTGAAGCGGTTAGTCTTTCGGTAGCCAGAGCGTAAATAACCACAAACGAACGATCAGTAGGTTTTGTGAGAGAAGGCACTAGGGCTACAAAATCAAACGTCAAGCCTTACTCCATCCATAAGCGGCGTCGGATTGGACTATAATGATGGACACGTATGAAAAACAATATAAAATCCCCGAGGATATTTGTGCGTGGGCCTCCAGACCGGATATATTTTTGTTTTCGCAAATTTTAAAGCGCGTAGTGATGATAGAGCTTATGGTCCCTTGGGAAACCAACATCCCCAAAGACCATACCATCAAGGTCAACAAATATTACGAGCTCACAAACGAACTCACTCGAAATAGGTTCGTAGTAGATTTGTACGCGGTAGAGGTGGGAGCGAGAGGTATAACAGCGAAATCTCTCTACAACTTACTAAAGGACTTGGGCTTGTCCAGAACTCACATTAATGCATTCTTGGAACGGATATCGAAGGCAGCCCTAGTAGGTTCTTTTCAAATTTGGTTAGGTAGGGAGAGTTGTGTTTGTGTTTTTTTTTTCTACAAAGCAACATTATTTAAATAAACTACGTAATATTAACGAACCATTTGGAAATAATGGAAAATAATAATACACTTTGACGCGAACGGCATTAATATAAAATGATTGTACAGAAAACATTCTTGAAAATGAAAGTAAATATACAACAAGGCGGTTTTATTGCTTAATAGCGATCTCTTTCAAACAGCCTAATTTCAAAATTTCAAATGAAGACAAAAAATAAAATAGTTTAACATAATATTTTGAATTTTAATGAAATAGTAGAAGTCTACAGACATCTCATGAGAAAATTCAATTTTTAAAATCATTTTGAAACACAATAGAATACTTATTTACGTTTCTCATTTCATTTTTAATTTAAAAGTTTTACAAACTGATGGAATAATAAACTTTATTCATTTTAAAACTAGCCATAACAATTTTTAGGGTCCCAAGAAGTATGAAATAAAGAAAATACCGGAATAAGTTATTCTGAGACATTAGGTCTAATGAGGGAATTTGGGAAATGTGACTTCTAACGGGCAGTCGTAACGTGCAATAATGATAAAATTATATCTATTTTACTGGACTGTGAGAGGCCTTCATTATAATATATTAATTTAATTGAATAGTGCTTTATAATAAAAAAATAATTTAAATAAGAAGATGAAATGCAATTTGTGCATTGCAAAGTTGTTTTGTTGACTTTCCCAATAAAATATATGAGAGCGGCGTACTTGATGAGTCAAAAATTCTTTTTTTGATTTGAATAACGTGAAATGCAAAGTCTGGATTAGTTTTATTTTCGATAACGAGCGTTTATATCCGTTAAAATAAAAAATAATACTAAATTTATATTGAATTTTTTGTTATTTATTTATTATTAACATTTACCATAAAAAGCAAAAGGAAGTTTATAGTTATTAAAGAATTATAAAACAGTTAGACATATGTACTTTAACCAAATAGTTACATTTAAAGATTCAACCATCTCTTCCTAAAGTAGCTAAACAAAGTTGTGCAGTCTAAAAACTATTTCCTGGCATTAAGTGTATTTCGTTTCGTCGCTTTTATCGATTTTCATTAGAATATCTAATTGCGATATAAAATTTTCGGTTATACAATTACTAACTGAGAACGTCTTACAATTACTTAGGTAAAAAATAATAATTAATTTTACGATTATGAAAAACAAATGAGAGTAAAATAACTTCAATAAAAGAGAAAAAGCAACCACTTTATCCCATTTTCCATTCATCAAAATTAAAATAGCTGACAATATTTTTATAAATATTACAACCAATATATGATTTATTTTATGGAAAATACGTGAGTTACTACTCATTCTTTTACCTTTACCGTTTTACCTTTTCCATTAAAAATATGTACATAAATTCTTGGACTGTCACAAAGTTTTTGAAAGCAGCGTGCAACATTTACAATATACACCGACATTCTTTATATGGTGCTATAAATTGACAACACACGAGAAATTTAAAACCAAAATCATTTTAAAAGGTCTGGTACTAGGCTTTTCTTAAAACAATTTATATATAATTCCTTCAATAACAAAAAGTCAGGTTCTTAATGGACATTTTAAAATTTAACAAATAATATTTTGTAAATTCTTTTAATTAAAAAAATTTTATTCTGTATTTTTTCTCGTATACTTCCTCGTATTTATATGCGTAAAATTTAATTCACTTGCTCTTTTATTGTTTGAGTTAATGTTATATTGTGCTTAACTGAAGTTTTTCAAAACTAAACCACTAATCGTTCGTCGTGAAATTGATTATCACCTCACATCTTATATTTTTAGGTAAATTCCCAACACTTTATTGTGCTGATCCTTCTATTACATTTCCGATCGACTAATTGGGGACCTGTGCTAAGATAACGTGACTCTTATTACTTCCGAAGTTATAGCCAAAAAGACAACACCGAGAAAAAATTGCACTCACAATGTAAGAAAGAAAACGGAAATACCTTTGCGACTATCGCTATTTTTTATTTATAAAATAAGGCAAAATATTTTAAAATACCTATTTTGGATATACATATTTTCTACCATTTTAGGCTTTAATAGTAATATTTGATGATATAATAACGAGATATTTATTATAAATTTTTTTTTTGGACACCAAGTTGCAAGTAAATGTATAAAGATAGGAGCCGAAGACCTTAAGTATTCTTGATAAATGTGATAATAACACTAAAGGGAAAAGAAATTTGAATACCGGCTGGATGTATTACAGCCCAGACTCGGAGATCTATTACAATTTAGAGAGATTTAGCTATTAGCACAACAGTCAAGAAACCTCTACATGTTCTCAAGAAGTGTTAAATGACAATCAGATGATTTATCACACAAAAAAACTTTTAGACTATGCTGAGGATACTAACTCATAGCCAGAGTTTGAATTAAAAGTTTAGGGTCCAATTGGTTTATCGAAATATAGTTTTGGTAATTTAGGTATAATTAAAAGGAATGTAAAATATCTCTCTAACATGACAAGCTGTCCTCTAACCCTTAACACCATGATGATGATGATTTATGAGGACGGTCTTAAATCGTCTTTATTTAAATAACAGTCAGAGAGAATATCAGGTGTGAGGAAAAATATAAAAATAAACAAAATATTTCCTAAAATACATTGATTTAACTTCAAGTACATCACAACACAGCCAAATATGCAGATTTCGGCATAAAAAACCAGAATGAATAAATACCCCTCATGCTAAAAGGTTTTCTCCTGCGAACACGAAGTTCTTACATGTAATGATTATAAAAAAAAATATTTTCCTTCTCATACTAACATTGATATTATTAACTTTGCTATGTTTTCAATTCTTTCATTTAATTATAAGCAATTAAAACAAGTACGCATTTTTACTTGTTAGTTTGAAAGTCAAATGCTTAGTGACAAGGTTTTGCCGAAATAGTGAGCTATAAAAATTTTGATTTGATGCGGAACCCGTTTTTACATATTTTATTTTAAAAATATAATAAAAGTTTATTATAATACAGCACTGCAAGATACATAGAATTTCTTGAGGAGAATAAACTTTTTGAAACACTTGCAGTATTAAATATTTTTCAGTAACAGAAAAAATGTAGTCTATTAAAATTTTATTACTTAAGGTACTCCGTCAAATAATAAAATGTTCATAGGCTTGAAATATATTTTCGAGATGTGGATCCAAGCATGAGTTGATGTTTATGACAATAAGCCTCCTGTTATTCTTTTTTGAAGCCTTATGACTATTTTGCACATAAAAAGAGAGGCGAAGCGGATAACAGATTCTGGCATAAATAAAACCTAACTGAGCCAAAATGTTGCTATGAAGTTGGGAATAGGACATAATTGTTTATATTTATTTCGGCCTGTAAATTAATACAATTGTTAGAAAAAAAAATTGCAAAAATAGAAGATTAAATTCAACTCGTACAGCTTGAGAAATTGAAAAATCCACTTTATTGACTGATACTTAATGAAATATTATGAATAATTTTTTTTTAATAGTTAAAATATTTTAAATGGGAAGCAGACATGTCATGTCACTTAAACCTCTTGGTATTTATCTACGGGAAAATATCTAAACACTTAATATGTTGTAAACATATAATGAGTAATAATTAAGAATTAGCAATTTTATAATATGTTAGGCTAAATGCTAATTGCCATCATTAGAAATATATTCAAAATATTCTTTTCTTTTATGATGTTCACGTTTTAAAATGAGCCCACATAAATGTGAAAATTCTTTCGTTGTTGTGAGTACTTTTGGGGGTTTAGTTTCAACTACATATGTAAGTTATTTCGGGATGCACTTTTTATAAATAAATATTTTCTTATAGAAAGATTTAACAAAAAAAAAACTTTTTGTACTAGGTAAACCTCAACAGTAACTATAGTGAGATCAGCAGTAACGTAACTCAAAAACACAATTTGATATAAAGCGTTAAGAAATATAGGTTACTGATAAAAAAAACGATTTATAACGCTATCCGCCATCCACTACCGACGACATAAAATATTGAAAAACCATAAAAAATCACTAACCAAAAACAATCATTTGCTTTGTTCTCGAATCTTCGTCCATAAATGTAGATACGACACACGTATAGTCACCCGAAATATCCGTATTCAGTTTCACTATACGCAACGCTCTATGCATTTTTAATGGATCATTCGACGCTCGATAAGTCAAGTCGACTCGACCTCGTAATATACCCATATCCTGCGGTTTCTGCGTTGCAATCCATTGATAAACGGGTCGTGCTTTGTTCTTGAAGAACCATTTTATCACCAATCCTGATGTATTGTTACCGTAAGTGTATTCACAGTCCAAAATTACAGAGTCTTGTACCCCGTACTGTATTATCCCTGGTACCGATATTTTCACTATCTTCACGGCATTTAATCCTGTAACAAATAACTTTGTATTGTTTACTTCGAACTTTGTTAAAAAATTGAATATCAAGAAGTTTCCTATCTTCAAACAATAACAAGTGTTTAAATTGTTATGTCGAGCGCCATTTATTCTGAAATATATAGGTGGCTCAAGTTATACAGTTTAATGTAAATACTTATTTATTATATCCTTTGTAAAACAAAGTCGAGGCTTCGTAGTTATTTGAAAATTCTGACAATCTGTAGTTAATAATGTAAACTCTGTAGAAGCGTGTAATCAAAATGAATGCAAATTCGATATAAAACTACTAAGATCTCTTGTCTTTCATTTACGTAAGCGTTGTTTTAGATAAATGTTAAATAAAGACATATGTTTTTTTTTTGTATACGTTAATAAATACAAAATAACGAGCAATATCCACCACGTAATCATTATGCTCGCAAAAATAAAGAAAATTCGTTCAAGATAAAAATGAGGAAGAAAAAACGTCTGTGTTTTAAATATTAACTCTTATATCGTAGGTAACTCGCAAATTCATTAGCAATGAGTATGATAAATGTATGGTTTTACAAATCTTGTCAAAACTCACGTCATAACAACAACGTCTTGTCAGAAATTTGTTCGTATTGAAGTTTGACTTTAAAATATTACCCTTTAATATATCTTATCTTATATCTTTAAATGAGCAATTCTTGTATATATTTACAAGAATTGTTTATATTTATATATAAAATTGGAATCTCGGAATCGGCTCTATTTGTTTTCATGAAATTTAGTACATATATAGGGGGTTTCGGTGCTGATAAATTGATCTAGCTAGGAATAATTTTTAGAAAATGTCTTTTTATGAAAACATAAAAAATGGCGTTTGAGTAGTCCCAATATAAAATATGACTCTTCCTGATATCTATTTGCGACTAATAAAAATACTTTTTGTTAATTGCTCTTACTAATTGCTTTAACAACACAACAGCAGACGGCGTTGTTAAGTAACAGGAAGTCAATGAGTGTTTGTTTTGAGGTTAGACTAAAAAATTAATCGTTGATTTATATTATTTTGTGTTATCTTAACGTTTTTACTTAAAAATGCCTAAACGAAATAAAAAAAAAAAACTTAATTGAATACTAATAAATCCTGAAAAAAGAGCAAAGCTCGGTGTCCAGGTGTTATTTTATTATATCAGTTTATGAAATGAAAAATGAACTATACGAAATCTTATATAATATTTGTTTCAAAGCTTATTGAATAAGAAAAGTAGCTTTCGGCTTCGGAAGGCCTATTATTTTTTAATTTCTTTTCGTAACCCTACCAGACTATTTATATTTAATCTTACCGGAGCACCAAAGGGTAAATGAAGGAAAAACTACACTTAATACATTTTATACAATTTTTAGCACGTAAAGCATGTTCCCATAATATATAATGCATATTTGTAATGTAACAAGATATAAAAAATGGCCAAAACGTTAAATATTACCAAATAACAAGTGTTTTGCTGTTTATATACTTGACATGAAGAAACTTCCATATGGATATAATTCTTACCTATTATTATTTCAAGTCATTTGTTTAACCAATTTTAATATAAACTCCAAAGCAGTTTGACATATGGTATTATCTACATATTATTATATATATATATATATATATATATATATATATATATATATATATATATATATATATAAATATAAATGAATTGCTGTTCCTTAGTCTCACTAAAACTCGAGACCGGCTGAACGGATTTATCTTATCTTAGTCTTGAAATGTTCGTGGAGGTCGAGGGATAGTTTAAAAGCTGAAAAAAAATTGGTTCATTTTCGGGAAAACCCTAAAAACAGCCCTTTTCTATTTCCCGTACAAATGTTTTTTTTGACATTAGATTTGACAACAAACTAATATGTCAATCATTCTGTTCGATTGTAACAGGAAAATTTTAATAAATACCAATACCTGGTTATTTCTAACAGTATGTGGGTCATGGTGAAGAAGGATAGAATCGGATAATTCATTAAGTTAAGGGTGGGATAGTTAAAGTTAATAAGCAGATTATCTTATAATGTCTACTATCTATGAAGTTACTAAATATGGGGTGGCATATAAGTCAAGATTATATGTAGCATTCACACAAATAACACTTATTGAATAAACTATAAAAATAATACTTATGAATATATTACATTATCTACATAAATAATGTATTATATTCAAAAGTATAAATAAAACATAAAAATAAAATATAAAAGTTTTAACAATACCTCTTTTTACCCGTGGGAAGAATATAAGGCTGGGTTGAATTAGAGGCTTGTGATGATAAGAGGATTTAGAATGTTGCACCTCTAATTCTATTATCAAAAGATTATAGAGAAGCACACTTCTTGGGGAGACGTAAATGCGAGTTGTCGAATATGACCCTACTTTGCTCCACATTTCCAAGTGCCGTAGTAGCGAAAGGTCACGATATATTATATCCCAACGGAAGCCCCTGTGTTACCCCTCAGCTATTAATAACGGGTTTTCTTTGCCAGCGCTACATGCACCTGACAGTAACGATCGCACTTTTACTCTGTCATTTATCGTGTCGACCGCCTTTATTATTTAAATTTCGTCCCAATTTTTAAACAAAAATTTAAAATGTTAACTTCCTTTTTTTACGCGTCAATTAACTCATTTTTCTCAATAAGCAGATTTTCCTTTGCTGTGTCATCTGCCTATAAATTAATGTGTAAGTAAATTTATATAATCGAAATATTATAATGAATATATTAATTATTATTCTTCATTATATTTCATTGACGAGTTTATGATTAAAATTCCTGAAATGAGTTTTCATTTTAATTGCATAAAAGTTTTCTTAATTATGAAAATATCTTTACAGATAAAAGAACCAAGACAATAAGGAAAACAGTGTGGGGGGGCAATAATACTCATCTACTAATGAACTCCAATATAATAATAACAACAATATAATGAAATTAATTACATTTTTGTAATTTATTCGAATGCGAAAATTAGTGAAATAGTAACGTTAGGAAATAAAAAAATCTACTTCCAAATACTATAAGAAAAATAGAAGCAAATGTAATGTAATTTGATATTTCAAAACGATAGTAAAATGGAATTCATAAAGTTCGTGGACTTTTCAGACAAGTAAATTATTTCAATTCTCATAAATAGTTTTCAATTCAATTAATATGCTAAACTTTGCGAATTGAAACTATTGTTCAAATACAGAAGTATCATGAGTTCGTTTTATATGTATAGATGTTCTCAATTTTTTTAAGCAATTCTACAACAGCTTCATTCATGTATACGAGGAAATATCAATTGTACACAGTTATAACTAATATTTAAAATTAAAGTCATACGCAGCCACGGATACTATAGTTAAAGTTCCACAAAAGAACTTCTTGTAGAATAAATATAATAAAAGTTATAGGCAGATAAACTAAACTTTGTAGGCGCTCTAACTTCTGTTCCATTTAAAATAATAGATCAATTTAACTTTATTACAGAAAAGCCAATGATATTATTATTTTTGAGGAAAAAATACAAACTTTATCTCAGATGCCGGCAAGCCCGGAGAGTAGGTCATCCCGTCGAAGGTTTTAGGAGCTGCCTTAAGCTAGAAGATAACGATGTTGATAATAAACCAACCCTTTAATTATTTCTTATATCTTAGCGATTCATATTCTCCATTTAATAATACAAAAATACTATTTACATTTCTCATTTTATTTTTAAACGATAAACTCTATTAGTAAGTAGGTAATATTTTAATCAAAAGTTACTGAATTATCGAGTAATTTAATATTATCATACATTCTACTTAGTATTGCTAATTCAAATTAATGCCATTTATTTTGTTGGTTTAATTTTATCTATTAAGATTTAGTTGGATTTTCTGTTTGTAAATTTGTTTTGTTTTGTTTATTTTATTTAATGCTAATGCACATGGTGTATATACTGAAAAATTTAATATTTTTATGGACGTGTCTATTGTTTGCAGTTAGTCACTGAAACGGCTGGAACAAGAAGGATTAACTTAACTCGCTAACATAGCCAGTTTAGGAAATATATTAGAAAAAAATTAAAGTGACTGTTTGTTACTTAATTATGTTATTTAAAAAGCAAGTGACGCGACGTAATGGAAACTTGATGAGATAACATAAAAACAATTTATTTAGAGAGAGTTAGAGAGAGATTAGTCAGTTACAGTAATATAAACGTAATAACAAGAAAGAAAATCTCTCTTCGAAATATAACTATCGTTTTTAAGGAAATTTTATCGTGCTTATGAATGTCTTAAAAGCTTTGGTCATGACGTAGTTTTATTTCTTTTGATTTATTTCAAATATAATTTAGCAGTTAGCTAGATCGACTGCTGTTTGACAATAACCAAATTAAATGCCGCGTTCACATGAGATATAATTTTTGAAATCAATATCTAATTTAACAATAGTAAAAATATGGGGATCCTAAATTAATTAGAAAAAATATTCTTATATACTTAATGTGTAAGCACTTTCATTGAAACGACATTTGGTATTCTCAAGTAAACCTGTAACTTGACTTTCTACTTATCTTAACAAGTTTCCTACTAGAATTCCTCTTACTAAAAACTAAACTGTAGTAACAATTACTTATAATAAACAAAAAATAATATTAGTGAATTTTTCAATTACTCTAGGTGATTGTTCATTTTCGTTGTACTTTTTTGTGTTTTAAGAATATTTATGTATTCCATACTGGATGTCAATGTTCTCATACATTAAAATTTTCAGTGAGATTCTAATTAAAAGTTCGGAAACTTTTATTAATTCTTCTCAAACCAAGTTATTTCCTCTCGCCGAATAAATTATGTTATAATTATACTGTAGAACATTTACTAAAGTGTAATATCGATATATAATTCTAATAAAACAAATAAAACTAGACATGAAAATACTTATGTAAATAAGGAGGACTGCAAAACTGTAAGGAATAATCTTATCTTCCTTGGAACAACACTTTAAGCTTCTTCTTCTTGACTGAGGCCAAAATGTTAAAACTACGGAGCGTGTAATTTTCTTGTGATCTCGAAATACCCTCGGCCTTGTTCCACTTACAGCCTACTTAGAAATAACACTTCTTGTTCAAATCACAATTTTATGAATTAAATTTGGTTTAAAGTAAATTGAATAATTTATTATTAGCGTAAAAATCCAAAAATTTCAAGAGTTATTGTTTATACTGGTAGCCTGCTTTACATATATTTATATGTGTGCTTTGTAAGAGAGAGATAGGGTTATTTATACACCAGCCTTATTTGAGCTTCCCGTGGGATAAACATAAAGCTTTTTACAAAGCTGATAGTACGACTAGTTTATTTTAATAAAAATAATGAATATGCCAGACTATATTTATTCCCTTTATAAATAATAATAATCCTATATTCATAGAGAGGCATACAAATTTGTTCATTCATCTGAAACATATTTGCAATGGTAACAAAGATTTCTTATTTGCATGATTGCTATTACCTCCATTTGTTTATGATGAGGCAAATGGACACTCTACTACACTCTAGCAACAATATTTTTAAGAAATGTCACGCAAGGAATTTTGGATCGTTTTTTATGAAAATAGTGCATGTGTCTGTCCAACTGCAATATTACAGGCTAGGCATTTGGAATTAGCTTTAAAAATAACTGTTTATTTAAAACTAAGTATCGTTTATTGTTGAACGATTTCGATATAGACACTAAATAGCGATATGGAAGGAATACATGAGAAACTCAATAAATATAAACGTGTTCTATGTATTTCAAAAATAGTCTTTTAAAATTTGAAATTTCTTACCAACTTTTAAGATGTATACTTGCTGTACAATTCTTTTTCAAAATAGGTAAATAATTTAAATTTTCATATTTTAAATATTTGGTTCTTTGTTTAACTGTACTTTTAGCGATTATCTTATTTAAGTAATAAAAAATTCTGAATATAGGTGATTAAAATGAAATCAAAAGAATTATAAATTAAAAAGAAACCCTCCAATATTACTAAGGGTCGAGGTCATCAACTATTGTTCCACACAACAATACTAATTAAAAGAAATACATAGTATGTGATATACATTTTAGAGGTATTGAGTGATACTAATGAAATAAAATGAAAATGTAAATAGAAAATTGAGAGGGACAGAAAAGTGGAGGTGTTAATCAATTTTAATTTATCTATTAATAATAAATGTATAAATTTGTAAAAGTTAATTATTTATGTACCTTATACATATGATATTGTTAAGTACTTTATTATTTGTCTTTAATAGAAATGTATTAATTTAAAAAATACTTTAACCCTACTTGGAATATAATGATGGACACGTATGAAAAACAATATAAAATCCCCGAGAATTTGTGCGTCGGCCTCCAGACCAGTTTTTATTTGTATTCGCTAATTTTAAAGCGCGTTGTTATGATAGAGCTTACGGCTCCTTGGGAAACCAACATCCTCAAAGACCACACCTTCAAGGTCAACAAATATTATGTGCTCACTAAAGAACTCACTCGAAATAGGTTTGTCGTGGATTGGTACGAGGTAGAAATGCGAACGAGAGGTATAACAACGAAATATCTCTAGAACCTATTAAAAGACTTGGGCTTGTCCGGAACTCACATAATACATTCGTTGAACGTACATCGAAGGCAGCTCTAGTAGGTATCATTTCAAATTTGGTTAGGTAGAGAGAGGAGCTTGGATAGTGGAGGTGAGCGTTTAAGGCGCGTTATATAGGGGCCTCTAAAACCTACACCTGGGTCGCGAGTCCCAGGCACTATTGAAGCTCCTCTCCTCCTCCTCTTCTTCAACGCTATGGTCCCGGCACCCGCACGGTGAATCCATGGAATGCTGAGAGGTTTCGTCTCAGTTACTTTATATTAATTAAATTAATTTGTATATGTTTTAATAAAAATAAAAGCTATATTTAATTTAAACCTCTTACACCGCGTGACTAACAAAAGAAAAATATTTATGATAATAAACGTCATATATACATATATAATCAAGATCAATACATACAAGTTAAAATAGAAGGATGCCTCGCAATTCCTGACAAAAGATTCAATGGCTTGCCTCGGGCTTGTCGCATCTCAAAGAAGAGCGGAAAAGAACTCGTTAAATTCATCGAGCGAATGTCCTCTTCAATAAAGTTATCGACGATTTTCCAACTGTTACACATCAATATTATACGTGGCAGGAAGTCCAACAATGACCGTGATTGAGACACTCATACAGATAAGAATATTATTGCAAGAAGTAATATTCTTGTACCATAAAATAAATTTTAATTTAAAAATTGATTTTAAGTATTCTTTTAACATTCAATGCCAATTGAATTTAAAATGAAAGTAAAAGATATGAAGGAAAAAGAAATACTAGGAACTCAACATACGGTTTCTCCTTTGCAATTTGATGTCATAGGTTTTATATTGCTTATTAATTTTTTCAATTTTATGACAAGGATGTTAATAAAGTAGTCATTGTTTTGAAGCAATGAGTATGTATATATGTATTACTTAACATGAAAATTACGACTGAAAACTTAAAGTTAAAGCATAATATGTTAAATTATAATTTATAGTTATACTAAATCTTATAATTACTTATCACTCTAATTTATGTTTTTGGATTTTACATGCCATTTTTTTTTAAACTTTATTGGAGATTGCTTTTTATTTCAGCAATCCTTATTCCATAATTTTGTAATAATGTAAATTCTTCATCTCGTTAATAAATCTAAACATAGTTTTCTGTAGGGTACTCTAATTATATTTCATTCAATTCGGGTATAAAACATATAAATTACATTAAAATATTATTATATATCGTTGACAGCAGCTTTTAAATCAATTTAACGTGTCAGTAGATTCAGTTTTTTCAAACTTTCGCTATCATATGAATATGGTTATGAATGCAGTTCTTTTGTGAAGGTAAGAAATTAAAGGGCTGCTCCTTTCATCGCATATTACGATGGAAAATACGTAAAATTATTGCCGTCCTGAACACAAGTCGATCAATTTAATACCACTCATTTGTATCTGTCAAAGTGCTTAACAAATAATTTTGCTGTATAAAAACATGGAGCTAAAGTTTTTCGAATTATATTTATTTTTAACATAATAGAATGTGTATAATAATATAATCTTTCTTTGTATATTTAGAGGTTTCATAAGGTTTCCAATTTCTAATTTGTCGGGGATAATAAATGTAATTTACAAGTTACGCAAAATTAATTGCGAGAAACAATGAATTTGTACAATGAATAAAGAAAACTTGTCCAGAATAGTGAAGTGCAATGGCATGATTGAAGTCATGACTTTATAAAAGCAATGAGATATGTTTTTACGACTTCTACTTGTGTTATTTTCTTGATTGCTAATGAGACGGAGTGTAGTTGAAGGTTTGTAAGAATATTTTTCTATACTTATAAGAACTAATTATTCTACCGCTGCTAAATTATCACTATGAAACCACTATGAAATCACTATGAAACCATTTCTAATCTTCACAATGATATTTAAATAAAGTAACGTCTACTATTAATTACACGGTAAAAGTTATTTTAGTAAAAAAATATATTTTTCCTTTTCACATTTTTAAATAAAAGCTTTTTTTATAAAAAGTATTTTTGCTTTAGATGTATAATATAACTATTCTTGTTTTATTTAGGAATATATGTAATTAATAACTTTCTGCCTTATCTTTTACTGGAATAAATCAGTAGTTAACTTATCTTAGTTTGTCAAATATCATAGCATTTTTAATGCAACTACAACAATCCAAATTATTATATTAATTATAATGCAATAGCTAAATCATACGGTGAAACAAATTATCTATAAATTTCTTCAAGTAGAAGGTTATGATGAATTTTAGGTCTACCTTTTCATGTTCTCAATAATCTGATAATAAAATAAATGAATATGTTCTCAATTCTCATTTAAGCAATTCAGGTGCATTGAAAATTTCTGTGAGATTGCATTTTAGAACATGAAAGTATTTTCATTTTTCATCTCTTTCAAAAACTTTTAATGGGATCCATGACGTGCTAAACCATTTCGTGAATATTTTATCTTTCATTTAATATGTAAATTTTCTTGTTATAATCAATAAACCCAAAAGTTTTCAAAACAATAGTAATACAACTAGGTCATATGAAATTTTCTATGTATTAGTATAATAATATGGTCTGATATCTGAGTTTAAGTTACACATTTAATAACTGATTTAACTTTTTATAATACATATTTCGTAATTTAAATAGAAATGAACGTAAACATATTTAAAATTTGAAATTAAAGATTCCCAGATTTTTTTTTCTCCACCCCTTTCTTTTTACTAGCCACCTGCTGAGCGTGGTGCTCGGGCTCTGCCACAGCAACCAACGCTGCCTCTTGGGCCCTGTCGGAAGCTAGGGGCGGCCGCAGACGTCGCTCCAGCAGAAGCCTGCCTTCGATGCCCTGGAGCTTTGCGTCCATCAAGTTGCCCAGATCGAGCATCATCGCGGCGCGAAGCTCCTCCAACAGCTGTTGGCGCTGTTCTCTTGGCGAGGGGGCGGTGGCCATCTGGTCCACGTCGGTCCGTAAAGGGGCTTGCCCCTCCCTCAAGACCTCCAACTCTTTCTGGAGCAGGGCATTTTTGTCCTGCTCCTCCTTCAGACGGGTCCGTAGAATGCGGACATCGTCGCTCTCCCCTCGCTCAAGGAGCACCTCCTTGGTACCGCGCAGCAACTGCGCCGAGGACTTCAGCGCCCGAATGCAGCCTCCCTTGAGATTCCCGGATTTCCGGGCAACCTCAAGAATGGCTTCGAGTGCCTTGTCCATTTCCACCTCGAGGGATGAGGCCGGCAGAGCCCTGAGGGAAGGTAACGCTACCTCGACCCTCTTCGCCCGCCTCACCGTCTCCTCCTCGGTCTCAAGTAGGAGCGCCTCCCGCTTCTGGCGGTTTAATGCCTCCTTGGCCGCGGCCAAACCGACATACATCCCCGTTGTGGGGGGCCGTCCTCTACCTCGCTTGGCCGAGGTAGTGGTCGCTGCCTTCGGGCTACGTCCCGACGAACTGCCGTCCAGGGACGGCTTGAGGGGGCGCTTTCGGACCGACATCGGAATTTCGTACTCAGAGCACGTCTCCATCGAACGGTCCGTATCGGAGCCACCCTGGCTCGTCGAGCGAGCGCTCTGCGCCACGCTCCGCTGGCTAGTCTCGCTACGCGAGACGGAGGACTGACGCTCACTGGACCGCGTTGTCCTCGACGTACTCGCACGTTCGAGACTAACCACCAACTTCCCACTATCGTTGAGCAAATCGGATCCGTTATTCTTGCTATGGTCGTTCGTGCCCACTGCACCTCTACGAGGGTTCCTTGAGGAGGAACCCTCCTGGCGTTGGTTGCCCCCCCCAGAATACGTGGGGCTGACTGCCGTTTCGACAGTGAGGGATTCCCCAGCCTCTTTGGGACTGGGACGCTCCTGGGGTAGTCTTACGCTGTTTTTACCTGACCCCATATTAAGTGTGACCCTGTAAGGTAGGGCCGCCCTAGTGTCCTCGGGACGAGCTACCCGCTCGCCATTCATCCCAAGGCCGGACACCACCAGCTGGGGATTGGGGGCCGTATATATCAGAAAGACAGAGAAGAAAGACGTTGAAGGACGGAATATATACGATATAAAACCAAAGAGAAGAGTAAACTATATAAAGACAGAAAAGACAGAGAAAGACCGGTGTTCAGCCGTCTGAGCACCTCACCCCGTGTAAAGGGCGAGGTGGCGCACCCAGACGTTGCCCAGGGGCACCAACGAGGAGGAACCGGTACCGCCCCCATCATATAACACTCTTAATTAGACACAGACAGAACTGAAACTTGTGTCTTCCAAGTCATAAACAATATTATAAACATCTTTTTAACAAAATTCATAATTTTATGATATACTTACTTTTATATATAATAAAATTAAAAATGATTATTTTATTATAAAAATTCAAGCTGTAATAAAATACCGTGATACTTGGCTAACAAAAGGTTTAATAAATTATTTATAAGACAAATTACGACGAACTCATCAATTATTTTATAGTTAATGTGAAAAGTAGGTAGTTATTAACTCTAATATTGTCTGTAATTATTCCTAAAGGGTAAATAAGTTACGATTAAATAAAGTACGGAACAGAGTACTAAATGTAACATACTATATTTCAAAGTAATATCCTCTAGGGTCTAATCTTACTTCTCTATCACGTTTCATTCTACCCTTAACTGACTAGGTGGCAGTGTTAGCACAAATGACAAGGCATGACTGTACGATACGTCGCTAAGTAATTACATACACGTCATACTAACGCTGAACATACTTCTCGTTGGCAGGGCGACAATTTGGACGTGTTGTGAGAGACAAATAATTTTTTTCTGTACTGTTCTCAAGTCGAAGACGTTGGGCGATTTGAATAAGCAACGAAAATGTTTTCCCTTTTACAATAATATGTTTTATGCGTTAATTTCTGTTACTACATCAGGTACCTGATTTAAAAATATATTATACTTGCTATTTTTAAAATCATATATATTCACACACGATTCTACATAAAGATCAGTAAATTCCATCACTAATCAAATATGTATGTCGTTTAAATGTTACCCTTGGGATTGTTAAAGATAATAAAGCCTATGAAATAACTAGGACAGAGTTCACAAGTTATAACGAAGCCTATATAATACACAATTCTTAAAATATATGGCAGTATTGTGTTTCTCACGCCATTCAAAGCTTTTGAAAAGCAAGAAGCTGACTTGTAAATAAAATAATGTAATGAAAAGCGTTATTGCGGCATGAAACGTTGAAACATGGAGAGTTTTAATACGAATGTAATTTGGTGTGTAGAAACATCTGCGAAAGTGTTAGCGGAGGGATGTATTCTTATTTACAGTGAATTTAATTTCTTTAATTACAGTCAAGAGGTCTGGGAAATAGGATTAATAAGAGTTTTCATTTGACTTCACATTGCATGTTTAGCTTGATTATAATGAGTCTATTTTTACATTTTTAATTTGTATATTTTTGTTGTTACTTTGTTAGGGCTTGGAGTTTACGGTTTGTAGCATGAAATGTTATAAGTTTGTTTAATGAATTCTTTTTTTCTATTTCTTAAACGTTGGGACATATAAAAACGGACAACAATATTATATTTAGAATAAAGTATTAACGTTTGTAAACAAAAAAAGGGTCAACAATATATTTAGAATGTAAGCGAATTAAACAGGACTAGACTGTTTAATCGACAATCGATACGAGAGAGTAATTCATCACAATCTGACGCTTTACTTTATGTGATGTTAAATATCCGCTTTGTGTTCTGTTTTCATTGTAGGATATGCAAATATACCTTATTTTGTACACGCTATAATAAATCTAACATGTTTTGAGGTAAGACTAAGGAATCCTATTTTCTTTTTTCAGTTTAGCAGTAGTTTTAAAATGCATGAGTATAATCATATGAAAATATTTATGTGATTTAAAGAATATTTCACAAAAAATATGATTTGGTTTTCCGAGTTAAGATAGCTTAATATAAATAAATAAATATTTAAAGCAATCAAATTTTCACAACTATTTCATGAAAATCCATAGAATTAAATGAATGACCAAAAACTAGAAATTAAGTTAAAAAACTGAAAATATCCGCAAAAAAAGGTCCTCTAGAAATAAACATGTTTGTGATTTCACTGTATATATGTAGTAACATAACTCTGTCCATATAAGATAATATGACGTTTATAATAAAAGTAAAACTATTTGGAAGAAAATAACATTCCATTCCTCCGTGATGGGGATGGTACTGTGCTCTCATAAAAATGTGTTTTTTTTTTTTTTTTTTTTTTTTTTTTTTTTTTCTACGAGGGGAATCTTTTAAAGACTTCCTGCCGCGGGGGAAACGCGACAGGGGCATGTGGGATTTCCACCCACTAAACCACCTCGACGTTCTCTGCGCTGTGCGTAGACTAGTGAGCGGGAACGGCAAGCCATACTTCCGCTCACTACGCACGAGTCCCGAAAGGGACTCCGCCATCGGCAGGGGTATCAGTGGCTGACCACACCACCCCTCCGACTCAAGAGCAGCGTGCCGGGAACGCCAAACACGCCGCTCTTCCTCTAGCCTATGTTACCCGGACGCCGGTTCCCCACCGACGCCCGGAGGCTTCCTCACTGGGGAGGCAGGTCGCGAGCATAAGCCCGCTGCCTTCGACCCAGCCTTCGTCGGCGCAGCGGCGCCGAGGAGGGGTCGTCTTCCCTCACTCGTTCAGCAGCCTCCTTCTGCAAGATGACTCTCTCGCTGAAGTCGGCCACCGCCTGCCATGCCCTCTCGCTGCCAACCATGGCCTGGACCACTGCCGGCAACGAAAGGTCTGCGCCAACCACGCGGATGAGTTGGCTACGCTCGGATATCCACGCTGGACATTCCCTCAAGGTGTGGTCAGCGGTGTCTTCCACGCGACTGCAGTGGTGACACGTCGCTGTCGGCTCTCTCCCGACTATGTGGCACAAATACCTCCCGAAGCAACCGTGCCCCGGGAGGATCTGCACCAGCCGGAAGGTCAAGGATCCGTGTCGGCGGTCCACCCACTCCATGAGGAGCGGGCGAATAGCCTCCACGGTTCGCAACCCGGCCACTGGCTCAGAGAGCCTTTGCCTCCACCGATGGAACAAGGACGACCGCGCAGATCGTCGCCAACTATCCACCCGATCCCGGTCCGGACTCGTTCCCCGGGATCGATCTCGCGCGCGCTGATGGTAAACCTCCGCCAGAACCTGGGCATCCAGTTCCCAGGGAGGCGTACCAGCCAGCACGCAAGCCGCCTCATGAGAGACAGTGCGGTATGCTCGTACCACCCTCACCGCCATGACGCGCTGCACTCTGTGCAGCGCAGCCACGTTCGGCCTTGTGAGGGCACCGACCCACACTGGAGCTCCGTACAGCGCCATTGAGCGTAACACACCGGTGTATAAACGCCGGCATGCCACACTCGGACCGCCGCTCATAAAAATGTGTTGTAGCGACGCTTATTAACCATTAAGAAAATAAATATTATATACTGTTTGAAAACGTCTCCCTTACATAAACTCATAATTGACAATTAATTTATTTAATATGTATTTTATTCTTATATTTGTAATTTAAAATTTTTGGCAATTGTAATTATCTGGTCGTGTGGACCAATCATTATGGAGCATAGTTAAAAAAAAAACTTTGTAGGTCTCAGAGTAATAATAATCAAGTGTCTTTTAAATAGACATTGGCCTTTTTTATAACTGTCCTTATCTACCAGTGCCAGCACCTATGGTTTTGTCTATATTAGAGCCAGGCTTTTATGTATGTATATTGTATAGCTGAATTGGTATATCTTATCGGGAATAAAAGGGTCTCAGGAAAAAGTACCGCCGACTTAAAATAATAAATATGTAAGTTTAGGGCGCCGTATTTTGTTATAAATAATAATCTTTGTTGACTCTTAAAAATATTTTTTCTGTTTACCATATAATTTAACACTGTACTAAAATTTTCATGTGGTTTTTTATGTTGCAATAGTTAAAACTACTAAACAATATGAAAACAATGTTTTAATGTTTAAACTTTCAAATGATAAAGCAAGGAACATAAAGTCACAAACGCATAAAATTTTAAAGTAGAAAAAAATGAAACCATTTGCTTTTTAGCCAAAGGTTCTAGTTGTGAACCGGGAAGATAGAACTGTCGAGCCGTTAATACCAGGAAACAAACCGGACATGTCCATTTGTAGTGCGACATTAAAACTCGTACATATATTGTTACCTTTAACGCTTTTTCGGCTTTCCACCAAAACCCTTCTATATTAATGTGGCTGTCAAAATTCAAATTAAATGTAAAAGTCGTAAAAGAGGTAAGTCTGATTAACCGAAACAGTAGGAATGAGTATAATATGCTTTGTTACAGTTTCCGTCTAGAAATCTTTTCAGAACGAGTCTACGTGAGTATGGAATTATATTTAGTGTAAATAGGGAACGTGAATAGCATATAGGCTTGATAGATTTTTGTGTTATTTGTATATTATAAAAGATTTTGAAAATGGTAAAATTATAAATTTAGTTTTCATTCCAGGTTATTTTTTTAACCGTATAGCAATAAATTTTTCAATTAAAGCTAACGTTGATAGCTTTTCCAGGTACTATTAATTCATAACCAACGTTTATTGACGTTCCGATAGAAATTTCTCGATATTAATACTTTAAGCTGATTGATATTACTTAAGTGGGCAAATATAGCCCACAATTCCGTAAATGAAATTTAATAACATAACTATTTGATTCCAATAATAAAATTAATAAGTAAGACATTTTCGTACAACACATTAAGATGAATTTCATAAGATCCAAAGTTTATTATAAAGATGGTATATTAAAATATATAGTATATCAATTTTCATTGTCTCATTTATGCAATTAAATACAGTATTCCTCAACTGTTTCCATGTCAAATGAGTTGTTGAACTTTAATATCGGGTTCGTCAATCTGTCCTGTCAATCCTCAAATGCATTATATATATTTAAGTTGTCACAGAAGCATTTCATTCATCATCGTTGGCTTCGTGTTGCTTTATTATAACTTAAATAACCTTTTAGTTTATAATTGAGATTCACCAAATGTAATAGTTATATGGTACAATTATCTTTATTGTTTTAAATAAAAACGTCCTCAAGGCTAAATGATCTCTGTTCTTTCAGATTGCCATTAATAGATATAATACAAATGCATAGCACTTACTACTAATTTGTAATTTATCAATTCATTAAAATATTATTGAATAGTAAAATTTTAGTAAATTTTAAATTTTAAAATTAAAATTTATTTCTAAAGTATAAAAAAGTTAAATAGTTCAAAATGTTGATAAATCTTACGACTTTGTTTGAGTAGTCGATTAACTGTTTACTCTGTAAGCGTTTTCTTCTTATCTCAATATATGCCCGAACGCCGACAGCAACAATTTCTGAGATCTCGACCTTATGTATTTCAGCTTACGTTAACGGAATACTAAACTAAGTTAAGGAAACTTGTTCGCTATAAAAGCTAAAACCAGTGATAAGAAGTTGTCTATACGATACAGTACAGAAAACAGTGTATTTGGAGGTTGGAACTGTTGGAATTCTTTAATGTTTGTTCTTGTTCTTCTTTTCTCAGAGGATGATATGTTTAAGGAGTAATTTATCACATGCCTTTAATATTGAAGCAATAATTAATTCAGTTTTCTATTTTTATAAAAACAAGAATATTTTTTTATGTTTACAAATATATAAAAGTATAAATTAATTCCATACTAATCAAGCAATACGACTGTAAGTATCACATATTTATGTGATTATATTCAAATAAATCGTACTAGAGTGACTTGAGTATTTATCAGTGTTTCATCCATTATTCAAAGAGCTATAACACTTACCACTACCAGGTAGGTTGGCATGGACCCAGCAAAGATAATATTATGGTTTGCTGCGAAACCAGCTTAATGTCGTAAGAATTTAAGAATAAGTGCTCCTTACGTCTATTTTCTTAAATTATATATTTTTTTAACAAGTACAAAAGTTTTCGTCTATTTTATTATATTCAGTATTTCTAGTTCCAATACTTTAAGCCTCAGATACGTTTATATTGCACACTTACCTTTTAAATTGTACTTTTTTGCGAATAGACTTAATGTCGTCATAGAGTTATGTATGTGAAAAATAAAATAATAGCAAGTATAAAGTAGATCTCTTTCGAATGACGTGTACAAAACCGTACTCTAACAAACTGGCTATCAGAAGTTATTTTCATAACGTCTTTTAATGCTAGCCTGCACTTAATGCCCGTTCCGTTTGATTTACAATGCTCTATAAACGTAAATTTTCAATTGTTCGAATTTAATAATACTTTAAATGACTTCTCGTAGAGTCTTTTAGCGTTTAGTTCATTACTAAAATACCTTTTGAGAATTGGATTATTGTAAAATGTAATAAACATAAAGTTTAAAATTTTACAAAAATATTTCTAATTTTTACTTATTACTGTCATAAAATGAATAAAATAAAATGAGAATTATAACAAAAACGGAAATTCTATTTGTATAAATTTACATATATAATGTCAAAACTAGAATAATATATAAATCGGACTATCTAAGATCCAAGATTTTGCGTGGATGAATCCGAGACTAGATGGTAATACATATATTATGTGAATAGTTTAGAATAAATCAGGGTCTCATAAATATTAACGTATCGTCAAAACATTAGTTAATCTCAGATAAGGATGTCATAATGTGGAGTCATGTGATGTCATAAAGATAGTCCAATGGTAAATATGTATAGTTAGGGTATTGAGTTTACTTTATAGAGACCTAATTTAGAGTATAACCGTATCTGAAAAATAACTTATACATGAAAAATAGACCAAGGGAACTTCCTCATCTTGTTCATTTCTATATTTATCTTCTTACGCTAGTCTATTTGACATTCTTGATTGAAAAGAAAATATATTTACCATCCTGTATATCATTTTATATGCGCTATAACAAATAACTCTGTTATTTGTTATATGGCATGCCGGACGCTTTACAAAACATCATTTCAGTAGAGGGTCTTATATTTATAAGGCCATTATCACGAAACTCATTTTAATGTACGCAAGCTTAATACTGTATGAGAATGTCTTTGTTCAGAGCAATATCTATTTAAAAAAATATTCCTTAGTATTGCTGTACCAGATAAGGAGACTTCAAATTTTTTGTGATGATAAAAGAAGATTCGGATTTTTTTAATTTATGCGATGGATCCAGTGAATTACATTCCTCTTGATAGTGTGTATAATTAAGTCATAATGATCATTACAGTGTGTAACATTGTTCAATTTCCTTAAAACCTGGGAGCTATTATCAGTTAAATTTAATGCATTGATTTGAAATTTTAGTATTGAATTTATATGGTAGTAATTATCAGGAGGTCATTTGTTATACAAACATTTATTATAGTGTCCCCTTTGTATGTCATCGCCCTAAATGTTTATACGCAGATTAAAAATAACAGTCTTTTTTTTATTTGTCTTAAAATGTTGATAATGGTTAAAGATCTTTATTCTCATAAGAACATACATAGGTTCACTTACATGAGATTAAATAATGTTACACACATACATTAATATTTGATACATGGAATTGCTAGTACTACTTAATATTGTCTAATATATATATTTTAAGTTTTTTTTAATGATGATTCAATCAGAGAAAGTTTGAATTCCTTATTACTGATATTTGTAGACACATGACAGAGAATAGTTTTTGTTCTTGAAGTTTCACAAGTACAAAATTTTTCATCAATTTTTTTCAGTATCTCAGTCTCCGCTTCATGGAGATTGGTTAAGTATTGTTCGATATTTTTTATAAAATAAATCAGTATCCTAAGAAATGTGATTGGAACTTTTTTTAATACCATAAACCTATTTTAAGTCCAAGATCTCTTATTCCACCTATTTTTCGCCATCATTGTCAGTACAAAAAACATTTCGTCTTTTATCAGCATCTACAATGTATGTACAAGATTTCGGGTACTTCGGTATATTATTTTTGCTTGTTTCGGAATGTGTTGATGTATGTACAACAGAAAGAGTCTGTGTAACTCAATTCATGTAGTAGTATAATTAATATGTAGTATAATTATACTAGCAATAAATTTAGCGTTTATAATTGAACTGCATTGATATCAGAAAGTTCTTAAAAATTTTTATATTTTGGGATTATCTTCAAAACTCTTGATATAAAATTTTGGGCCCATATAGAGTTCTCATATAAATTCTCATTTAATTCCTTCAGATTTAAGAGTTCGTTAATAATAATAAAAAATACAAATAAAGTCAGTGGTGGCCTAGTGGTTAAAAGGCCCGCTTCACATGCATAAGGATGCGGGTTCGATCCTGGCAAGTACCAATGTGATTTTTCCAAGTCATATGTACTTCGTAAGAGTATTTAGACATCACTGATTAATGCATTCCCAAAGAGTGTTGATGTCAGGCAGGCGGCCGGTCGTAAAAACAATTAACCAAAACCATTTACAACATCTAAGGCTTACCCTGGCTAAAGCTGGAAAATTGCCAGGAAGAAGAATAAGAATAAAAATGCAAATAATTTAAACAAGTAGACTTGGATACGAGGAATCTTTTATTCTTGACCATTTAAAATATATTATTTACTAGCTTTCCGCCTCCAGCTTCACCCGCGTGGAGTTCGATTATATCGCGTTTCCAAGAAAACTTTTCAAAAATCTGGGAAAACAACTATCCTATGTTCTTTCTCAAGGTCAATTCTATCTGTACCAAATTTCATTAAAATCAGTTCAGTGGTTTAGGCGTGAAAGCGTGACAGACAGACAGACAGAGTTACTTTCGAATTTATAATATAAGCAGGGATTGTAGGTTCATACGCTTTCACGGTAAGAGACTTTTAAAACCCTATTATCGTCCCATTTCAATTGCTCTCCTAAAAATTTAATAGTAAAAAATTAAAACACAATTTCATTTATATAAAGATAAAGATACAATTGTTCATATTTCCAGTTTACATCATAAATATATATACATATATATTAAATGTTTACATATAGTTTTATTACAATATAAATAATATATATAAAAGTCAGTGGTGGCTCAGTGGTTAAAGGGCCCGCCTCTCGTTGCCGAGGGCGCGGGTTCGATCCTGGCCCGGGCAAGTACCAATGTGATTTTTCCGAATCATATGTACTTTCTAAAAGTATTTAGACATCACTGATTAATGTTGATTCCCAAAAGAGGGTTGATGTCAGGCAGGCGGCCGGTCGTAAAAACAAATAGCCAAAAACTTTTCATAAGATGTAAGGCAGACCCTGGCTATAGCTGGGAAATTGCCAGGTAGAAGATAAATAATATATATATTTTTTTTATAACTAATATATTTCAAAACAATGTATAAAATTGTTACTTATTAACTTCTTCAGATACAATAAAAACAGAATCGAAGAATGTGTTTTAATAAAAAATTCAACAAATAATAATAGAGTTATCCGTATTCGTGCATCGCACAAAAATACAATATGGTTTGGAGTTGTTTCTTTGCTGTAATTAGTAGTTCTCCTTTACATTATATTTTTCGTTGAAGTATACCACCCGGATAAGATTTCAGACATTCATAGAATTATATAGCAGTTCAAAGCGTACCGTCACAAGATATCATATATACTTCAATTTCTCATTATAAATAACAAAATTGGTAGCGAATTATCTTTCATCGTAAGTTAAAAACCAGTTGTAATACCAAGTAAAATACCTTAATTCACACCAATGTTTGTACCTTTCTTATACAAGTTTATTTTTAATATTGGAATAATTCCACAGATTTTTATAAAAAACAAACTGCTGAAAAATTGTTGTCGTTTTGTTAAAAAACATCGCAATGTATACAACAGTTATTGTTTAAAAAGGTTGCTAATTTACATATAAATAGATTACCAATTTTTTTAGGTTTCCTGCTATTTAGTGAAGTCAGCGGGAACGTAGGCTGTGGTCATTAGCAGTACATAAAAACCCATAATCGGTTCCTTTTGTTTGACCACCCAGCTCATTATAAATACGACAATACAAACAGATTGAAGGTTCCGTGCGGAATCGCTTTTTGGATTTTTATTATATAATATGGTGCTTTTCAAAACCGTAATTCGTTTCTATTATTACTTCAGAGTAGTTTTAATGAGATTTATTATTTGTAGAGAAATACGGCTTCGTATTTACGACGCAATTCTATTATAATAAAAAAAAAAACTCGAAATTAAGTCTAATTTCAAAAATATTTTTTTATAATAATATCAATATTATTTTGATAGTTATAAATTAGTTACAAATACATAGTTTAAGATCACTAAAGACGCAATAACAAAAAATTCATAATCAGCCAACCCAGTGACTCAAAACCAATTTTTTTTGTTGACTACTGAAGATTTGTTATAAATTAAACTAGATTATTTGAAAAACAATAAAATTACGTACTTTGAATTTAAAGAAAAAAAAGAGGATAAAAAATTTTACTTAAGTTGAACTCTAGGAAAATATATTATAAAATGAAGAAATAAAAGAATTAATCGTTAAAATCTAAAGAATACGAGTATTCTTATACCATTTTCAAATAAAGCTAATTTTTCTTTGTAAGGAACAAAATGGAAACAGGAATTTGGTTCATGCTCATAATATTTTCTTTCTCATTAGAGTTAAAATAGGTCATCATTTAAAACACATTTGTAGTTTTACTACCCAACAGATTAACAGACTTTTGTTTACTACTGAACAAATTAAACATTGGTAGCAAAAAATTAATATATTTTTAGATCATAAGAAAATATATATTAATGAGTAAATATCTTCAGCGTAAGGAAAATTTATATAAAGATTAAACAAGATCATATAGTTTAGTAAATACGTACGGTAAATTCTTAATATTCAAACATTATTTAAAGATATATATTTATACAACTTTGTTAATCTTAAAGGTATGTATACTAACTAGTCTAACTAATCGTATGATTTTATAAAATTTCATAAAATAACACCTTTCATGTGTCGAGCAAATCTCTAATACTTGTAATTTATAACAGGTTATAAACACACGCAATGTAATACGATAGCTCATGAACTTGCTTCGGGAGGTATTTGTTCCACATAGTCGGGAGAGAGCCGACAGCGACGTGTCACCACTGCAGTCGCGTGGAAGACACCGCTGACCACACACTGATGGAATGTCCAGCGTGGATATCCGAGCGGAGCCAACTCATCCGCGTGGTTGGCGCAGACCTTTCGTTGCCGGCAGTGGTCCAGGCCATGGTCGGCAGCGAGAGGGCATGGCAGGCGGTGGCCGACTTCAGCGAGAGAGTCATCTTGCAGAAGGAGGCTGCTGAACGAGTGAGGGAAGACGACCCCTCCTCGGCGCCGCTGCGTCGACGAAGGTTGGGTCGAAGGCAGCGGGCTTATGCTCGCGACCTGCCTCCCCATTGAGGAAATGTCCGAGCATCGGTGGGGAACCGGCGTCCGGGTTACATAGGCTAGAGGAAGAGCGGCGTGTTTGGCGTTCCCGTCACGCTGCTCTTGAGTCGGAGGGGTGGTGTGGTCAGCCACTGATACCCCTGCTGAAGGCGGAGTCCCTTTCGGGACTCGTGCGTAGTGAGCGGAAGTATGGCTTGCCGTTCCCGCTCACTAGTCTACGCACAGCGCAGAGAACGCCGAGGAGTTTAGTGGGTGGAAATCCCACACGCCCCTGTCGCATTTCCCCCGCGGCAGGAAGTCTTTAAAAGATTCTCCTCGTTAAAAAAAAAAGCTCATGAACTATCGCACAAGATTTATTCATCCACTTGGATATTCAAGCGACTATGTGACACTTATATGTAATTATAATGATTATTTACTACTGAATTATGAATGCGAGAAAATTACATATATTGGTTAAGATATTGCTTCTTCCAAATTTATTAAATTAACATACAATGAAGACAAAAGAGGTAACATAAGAGCATTTAAAAAGTAAAAGTTACGTAAAAGAAGGCAAAATGACCAACACTGGTGGCTAATTAATCCTGTTTCTACCGTTTCAGTTGGTTGATTATTTAGTCAGGTTTTTTAATTTTAAATGAATTGTAAATAATTCTCTCCTATTAGAAAAGTAATATATTTAGTAATGGAAAAACTCTCACAGTTTATTTCTTAATCAGATGAGAAGTCTTTTATTAGCATTAAAAGGAAAATTAACTTTGGAATTTAATTTGTTTGAAAAAAAAACAACATTCTTAATATGACAAAATGAGAAGTGACACATATTCTTTGATGAATTTAGCTATTTCAACGTTGAAATTAACACATACCATTTGAAACAACATGATCTCACAAAATTTTTCACATACCTTCAGGAAAGAAAAGGAAGTAACGAAAAAAATGTTTTAAAAATTATTTGTTTAGTAATAAAACTAATATAATTAGATAATAATAACTCTACAGTCTACAAATATTGTTAAAGAAGGATAAATTTAAGATCTTAACATTTTATCCGTTTTGATTTCATTGAACTTTATTACCGTGACAGGACATAAAAAAGATAAAAAAAATCGTTCGCTGCCAAATGACTCCTCATAACATAAATAATATATAAAATGAAAACATTACTCGATAAACTTGATTTATACAGAGCTATCACCTCGTGTGCCGGACGTCAGGCCTTCTTCCGGACCGAACCCAAACAAACATGTCGGGTTCAGTTAATCGGTCGGGTGTTATGGGAAGACCGTTTACTGTCTGTCATCAGGTACGCGATTATCAACCTTCTTCGCACTATCAAATTAATCACCCTAGGAAAATAAATATATGCAAATACTTAATTATTTTCTCAAAGCTGTTTTACAAACCAGCGAGCTGAATGTATTCTAAGGATTGTGAAAAATTTGTTGTAAAATATGTGATTGAATATAATATTCTGCTCCCTAATCAGGAAAAATATTTTTTAGAAGAATTATTTTTTTATATTGCTTTATAAAGTTATTTTGAGTTTAGACTTGAAAGAAACTGTAACTATTAAGAGTTTTAGATTTAATAATACACATATGACATAATATATAATTTCTTATAAGACAGATACAATACACAACTAATAAACCGTGTTCTGATAATTTTCTCTGTCATTATAATAAATACATCTTAGCATTTTTGACACGTTTCTTAATTGACATTAGCGTCTGGTTATTTAACCTATCATTATATCGGCTGCGGCCATGGGTAATGGGGCAAGCGTTATAGCCGAGTGTTCAGCAGCTTTTAGCTTGATTACCGTATGGTCCGATAAGTGCCGATGTCATTTGGCTGGAATGATATTAGTAATGTTGCTGATATGCACCCTTTGCTCAAAAATGCTTCCTTATAGAATTCAAATTTCTACATCCATAATAGTTATTTGAATTTCTACATACATAATACATAGTTTACTAAACATTTTTTTCGGATTGTAAAAATACATCAAATATCCATACAAAGTAAATTAGTAGACCTTATTACAAAAGACAAATTATTTCGATTATAACCATCTATTAGCTAAAAAATATTATGATTATTTAGCTCGGGTTTTATATGGTAAATTTATCAGGGAATTTAAAAGAATATTCCACATATACTTATAAAAATGTAAAATGATTTTAATTGACTTAATTATGATCGAGTGGAATTTTTAATCAAATATATTTTTTAATATTATGACAAGAAGGCTTAACATTAAACATACTTGAAAAAAAAACACACTTGTAGACGCCCATACACACGCATCAACTAAGTAATTTTATTTAATTTTCTTTATCTTCATACTTTATACTATTAGTTCTGTAACTTAAAAAAGTATGTTTATAGATGTAGATATAAAAATTTTCTAAAACTATAGTATATTGAGAGGTAGCTGCGAATATCTGTGATACATCCTTTGACTGTTGCATAGTATTGCTACTAAGTATGTTTATGGCTAATTGTAATGCCTTCCTTAATTTTATTTTGTAACACCTGGTTTTGCTTCAATTAAGGTTTATTATTATATTTTTATAAGTTGTCAACTTCTTGTACACCTGCTTAAAAATCTTCAAGCTTGTTACACATATTCAAAAGCATTACACAAAATAAATTGTCTCACCTCATCATACGGAAAACGACCTCCAAAGGATTAAAGCTTGAGGAGAAGTGATTAGATATTTTAGCCTCAACCACTCTAACGACTCTTCACAGTTCAAGCGTGCGTATACTCAATTATGCACTCACGGAGAGAGGTTCTTGTCTAACACAAATTTGTACGTACGTAACCTTATTGATACCTATTGACCGGTGTCAGATAATGTGTAAGTTTGCTCAGAATTCATTCACGGAAATATTGCAACATTCGCATTCCTGTCTTCGGAACGTTTTCATTAAAGTGTTTGGCGTTTCGACTTAGATACTTTGTGAGTTTGAAATTTAAAACTTGGCTATATTAAATATTATAATTTTTTTTTTATAAACTTATTTAATATTTAGATATACATATGTCTAAATAAACTCTAGTTATACAATATGATAATAGCCCCGGTGGAAGTAACAATGGTGCACCAACAAAGTAATTACCTTTTCATTTCTACACAGATTAATTACAAATCAGTCCCTGTGGGTTTGTTTTCAAATTAACTAGTTTGCATACATGTAAACACTGCAACAGATGCCCCAAGAGCAAAGAGTAATATACCGTCTTTATCTATATGAATAACATATTATAGTTCATAGTTCATCATAGTTATATTTATTATTATTAATTTAGATTTGTAATGATGAGAATAGTAGAAAAATGAACATATGTATGTTATAAACACGTATACGGATGTATAATTATTATCTTGTTTAAATATCAACTTAAATTTCAAAAATTATACTTTTATTTTTAATTATGGCAATTCATTAAAAACGGTACGATGTTGTGTTTGATAAAGGATACGGCTTGTTTTTTATTGAATGAGGTCATCTTACATGACTAAAAGACTAAAAACTGAGAAAGGACATTGTTATCTATATGTATAAAATTAAAATACAAACGTGTAAAAAATATTTCTGAAATAATATTTGTCTAAAATATAATAGGTATTATATATCAGATAACTAAGTTTTTGTGATCATAAATTTTCTGCTTACACTACACATTTAGCTACACTAACTGCTACTCAAAATGGCATTTATAATTCGTTTGCGAAAGGCAAAAATATGACGACAATAAAGTGGCAATTGCCTCGTTTTTTGTCAAAAAAAATAATTACAATAAGCGTAAACTGAATGCCTAATTTCTATGTACATTTGGAGTCTTAAGTATGTCTGAAACTGTAGATATTTTAAAATATGTCGTAAAAAAAGAATAATTTACTATTCGTGTTTTAATAACAGTAATAATAATGAAAGCTGAAGTGAAATAAGTGAAGTCTCGTTGTTTAAATTTCACCGTATAAAATTTATATATATGAAAAATGTGAAAGTATTTTTTGTTATTTTCTTATGATTGTTTATCAACTCAATGCCTTATATTAACAATTATATAATTGTTAATATAAAGATCAAAGGAAGAGAGAAATAAAAAGTCATTGAGACAAAAAATGAAAAATTTCTAATAAAACGCAAAACAAATGTGCCGCGGAAGAAGTCATTAAAATATTGAGAACATCAAGCTTTTAAGTAATTGAATAAAATTTGTTTTCACTTAACTCATTTCTTTGTAAGAAAAACACATTAGTTTATTAAAAGTCCGCATATATCGTAGCGTAACATTTTAAGATAGTCAAAACCAGCTATAAACATAAATAACCTTTGTTAAATATTCAGTGCAATAAAGAGTATATATAAATATACATACATAGAAGAAACTTAAGACGCATCACAAATTTTAAATGGTAAGGGCCGCTTTGTGTAATCTATTGTTCATGTTTTCAAACTGTTTGTTGTCACAAAGTTGAGGTTTGGGGAAAAGGGACATATAGTTTCTACTTTATCGCCAGAAATATAATTTTTTTTTTATTTTTAAATTTTTAAGTATTCATAATTACAAGTCATTGTAAATAAAAAAAAACAAGACGGGACAAATTGTTACAATGGTTATTGGTTACAAATATAAATGAATTTTAAATTTTATTATTTTGGTAAAATTTTACGTTAAAATATATATACATAGTTCTCATTTTATAAATGTAATGAAGACAACTTTTAAATATACCTTGTCATTGATAATTATAAGTTAAATTTTCAATGTTTTAGATTTCAATACTGCGAGTATATGTAATATGATATTCAACAAATTATACATATTTTTAACATAAATCTATTTCTCCATTTATTTTATAACGGGCTAAATGAAATGTATTCAATCTGCTGTAAAGTGCAATTCTATTCCAATTACACAGACAATTTGTTCGATGGTTAAAATATGTAACATTGATTCGTTGTATACAACATAAAATTTTAATGATAATTATGTTATAAACTTACCGAATTTGATGTGTCTCCTAAATCACAATAACAAATGACACTGCCTGCGATAAAGCCTTATTTAATATGAATCATGGAAATCGAAAAGTATTAGGATAACAACGGTATCCTAATATAAATAAGTGAAGATCATTTTTAAATAGAAAATGTGAACATTGAACATATTATATTGAGATAAATCTTTCGTAATTTATTTTCAATTTATTTTAAACCCTTGTATTAAAAGGAATGTGATTATTCTTCATACATTTTATTACAGTTTGTAAATGCTTTTGATCCTTTAATGAATAAAGAGATTTCATTTAAATAAATAAAAATATTTTATATGTATTAATTATAAAGCTTAGTAAATTTGTTATTTTTAGTTTATGATTATGAATAAAGTATTATAATAAATAATATTTTACTATTTTATTCTACTCAAAGCAAAGTATACTAAGTTTTTGTGACATTTCTTATTTCAAAATTATATTATCCTACGAGTACATAAATATTAAAATGTATTTTTTCAGCACGTTGTTTTTAAGACTAATGCTAAATCTTTCTGTTTTTTATCAAAACTATTCGTATCACGATAAAAGGAGCCAGGAATTAAAACAAGATAATCTAAAGTTGAATTTACACTATTTCTATTCCTTTACTGACGAATTTTGAAATAGAAAGAAACCTATTAAAAGGTTAACAAATTTTTTATTTAGAATTTGATAAAGCTCTAAATATCTTGAAACTGATAATACCCTGAGTAATATAATAGAAATACCTAAACTCCACTCTGTTGGTCATCAATCATTTACGAAGCGCTATCGCAAAGTGATTAACAAAAACACCTTCGAGAAATTAATTTTATTATTTCATAGCAACTTGATTGAAATTTATGTGAGCGGTAAATATTGAAAAAGCTTGAACATACAAAAAGTTCATTAACCGAATCGTCTAATTTTACATTTAAATTTTAAAGAAAATTATTAAAAAAGTGCATATTTTTTTTAAAGCATTAAAAAGTTACTAATTTATGACAACAGAGTTTGTTTTAAATATAATAATAATTTAGTCATATACTTATTTTAGGACCCTTTGATTTTTATTTATTACAGCGATATAAAAATTACAAGACGTCATATTTGATATCAAATTAAAAGGTAGATAAATAATTTATTAGTCAAATAAATTTAAATGTACTCTAAAGAGGCGACCTTTAAAAGGGAACAATATCACTTAACAAACAAAACTTTACTGCTACAGGTATTGTACCATAGCATTTCACGAACTCTTTGCGTCCAATTTGACCCTTATGATAAACACAACTTACCTTGAATACAGGTAAGCAGCCAAAAGAAAGTGACGCAAAGCTTTGTTAGACGTTTATCTTTACGTTGCACCATTTTAACTAAATCATCGAACTACCACACCACTTCCAACTCACTTTAAATTCAACGTGACGTAATCTAAAGTTCCTTAGCGCTTATTAGAATTCTGCTTGCGTTGAAACATCCGCTTGCGGCCACAGCCAGCGTTCGACTGAAGCTAAAGAAGCCTTTTGCAGGGTTCAGGGAACAAACTGCTCTGCTCCATATCGCTATTTACCCCAAGTGTAGAGACCACGTGCCAGTCCTAGTCAATTTTTGTCTTCATGAACTTTTATTTCTTACTTTACACGCCCGCCCTAAACTATTCAAATAAATCTTTCACATTTTAATCAGTATAACTTTTCGCGTACTTATAATAGAACGACACAATTTTTTAAAGACTATATTAATTAAATGGTTGAAAGTCTTATTGAGTGATTACTTAAAATAAAATTAAGTAAGAGAAAGCAAATACAAATATGGAGTCAATGATTCGATAACGATAACGTCACAATACCACTGAAACTCGTATTAAACTTGTCGGCAAGGGTGGAACTTTGGCTATGCCATGTTAGGCTCGTGATATCGGGAATTTCAAAGCCAAGTGAAGCCCCAAAGAAACTTTGAGGTTTACTACTCGATTTGTGAACTTTTATGAACAACTGCGACCAAGATTTCCTCAGACAACGCTAAAAGTTACTTCTTTTAAATAATTGTTATCTTCTTTCAAATTTATTATTTTTTAAAGGTAATTAAACAAAACGATTTTAGAAATAAAATAAAGATAAAATTTAATTTTAAGACAACACTTAAGTGTAACACTTAACTCTATTTCCGAGCTCTTATTTATTCATTTATAATTATTAACATTTCATTATTTATGCTTGATAATATTTGTTATTTACAAATTAAGCATTAACTTAAAAACATCACATTTTTAATAATTTCTGGATAACGCTTAAAGTGATAATAAATTTAACATGAAATTATTTTACAATAAAAAAAGAAAAATCAAAATGCTTATTAAAAATT
This sequence comes from Danaus chrysippus, assembly GCA_916720795.1. Taxonomy (NCBI): domain Eukaryota; kingdom Metazoa; phylum Arthropoda; class Insecta; order Lepidoptera; family Nymphalidae; genus Danaus; species Danaus chrysippus. The sequence goes on along the minus strand of CAKASE010000049.1, from coordinate 15,651,888 downwards.
ATTCGACCACATTTAAACACATAACACGTCAAATTAAATTTGGCTTAAATCACACAAAACTCTGGACGGGGTTTAAAGTTTACAAATAGCACTAGTGATACGTACTTCGTTCATTATACGGGTTCATTTAATTTTCCCATAATGCATGCCACATCCAAATATGGAATGGTTAATTCATTTCTACTTTTTTTTTCAACCCATTAATATTACGTATGTTGGCCGAATAATATTTTTAATCCTAAAGTTGGTAATGATTAATTAGGTTTATGAATGTATGAAAGCTTGTCGATCTATAAATATTATTCAACAGATTTTGATTGAATTTAACAGTGATTTTGTATGTATCTTAGACCTTAGAATAAACTTTTATATATTTGAACCCCATGTACTTTGTTTCACGTTTTAGTTCTTAAATATGAATGGGACCTAATTGCAGATTCTTTTAATTTAATAAGAATTTATAAATTCTATTAAATATATAATATTTTTCAATAAGAATCAAAATTTCAAATATTGCTTAAAAATATTTTTTTACATAACAAAAGTTTTGTTTCTTGTATGAGCATAGCATTTTATTAAATTTTATAAACATATGTCATAAAATTTAATAAAATGCTAATGTGTTAACATCATTATGACGTCTTTTTGCTCTAACAACTTGGACACACAGGGTATATTGTGTTTCCTTTTGGAAATCGCATCGTGATATTATCCGGAAACCTTTTATTGCTCTATAATTTAATAGGGGTTCAACAATGATTCCACCTTACATATAAATGTCGCACATACCATTTAGTTGGACCGAATATATGTTCACAGAGTTTATTTTAAGTGACCGTAATAAAAGTGCCTATCCTATCAAAATATATAAATAAATATGTAACATTCAATATATGATAGCATCACAGAAAAAAGTAAACAAACTTTATGCACGTTATGTACTTTGTTTAAATAAAAATTGATTTTAAATCAATCATTGATGGATAAATCCAGAATCTATATGATTACATTTCATAAGGTTAAAATTAATTTATTTTGTACATAAGTGTATTTATAAAATCAGGTAATTTAATAAAGTTAATACGCAAGCTACAATTCATTATATTATAATTAATACCGGGAATAGGGATAACAGTTCTATTTTGTCAAATTCCGTAAATTCGAGAGACGACACTGCAAAATGGTTACCATATCTATTTCTTACTGATACTTTATTTATTTACTAAACCAACTCCAAAGTCCACTAAGATGAAATAGAAAAATACTAATTAAATATTCTTTTAAACAGATGATATAAGTAGTTGGTAAAAAGGCTGCAATTCAATTTATTGGTTAGCGAGGTTAATATCCTGTAAATATTTGTTTGGATTGAGTGTTTAGGATATACATATGTATTTACAAATGTTCATTCACTTTCATTTATCGGGTACTAAAATCTGTTATCGTTGTCGTTTAATCAAGAAATTATTTTTTTTGCTCCATTTTTCCTACAATCACAATTTTATTGTAACAATATGACATATTTAAATTACATATCTCTGCATCAAGTTAATATTAATTTATTAGAAATAATGATTTTTTAAAAGGTATTGAAATAAAAAGGAAAAAATAATTAAGGAATCACATTTCTATAAAATTTACACGATGTTTAAAAAACTTGCTCTTCTCAATAATTTAATAAATTTTTTTTTGTTCAATCATCATTTAAAGTAAATACAATTATGTATTGAATAAAATTTTCATTCGATAGCTATTTTATAAAATGGTTCATTTAGTAACTAACTGCCTACTTATAATACTCCATTTCCAATGGACCTTTGTATTTGCGTGCCTCATTGCTAAACTCCGAATTACTTTGGAATTGTTTAGATGCTTGTTTATAAAGTTCAATCCACAATCACGCAAACATTATAAGCTATAAGGAAATAAGTAGTTAAGGTTTTTCACAACTTGTACTACCAAGTACACCATCTTTGACGTAATAGCGTCGTGAAACTGATTCCATTAACATCTACTACTGAATAAAATTTGTTGCCCAGGGAGTAAGCTAGCATTGTATTTGTGCTTGTAATTTTAAAACAAAGCTTTACAATTTTTTTAAGATTCAATCTTCGCAGATCCAATTCAAATGGTTTATTTTGTGAAGCGAATAAATTGCTAACAAGTTAAGTTTTCCAATAAAGTGAGAAAACAAAAGTTTTATTTAAATTACTATAATAACAGAAAAACGCCGTCTTTCTCAATTGTAATAAAAACTGTTAAAAATATTAGAAGAAGTACTCTTATAATTTAATAATGACTTTAAAATAATTCAAGGTGAAAAGGATTAATTTTAAAATATAGGCATCATATACTGTATCTAGTTTATAAGATATAATGGCAGATTGTAATCGATATTTTAAACATTATATCATAATGATAAGACAACTATGCTTGCTATTTCAAACATCTCCTGTTTACATACATCAACGTTGTTTATTCAATGTGACAGAACAGACAAAGTTGAAAGCCGCATGTTGAGGGCACGCTATCAAATCCTTAAAATATATGCGACGAAGATGCACGGAGAACGTTAGTGTCCAATTATTTGAAAATAAAAGTTTTTCTTTTCTCTATGACTTTAAAAAAAGCCACGGATGTTTAAAGTGCGAAAAAAAAATCAGCTAACTATGAAAATACAAAATGATCGTGTCTGAACCTCTTAAATAATAGTGCCTTTGTTCTCTATTATCATCGTCTCAAGCTATTGAAGATAGCCTCATAGACGGTTGGACGAATCCTTTATTTCAAAGAGGTCTGATCCCTGCAACGGCTCGATCGGGAATGTTTTTAATCTGTACACTCGCCTCAACCAACACTCATTATTGTCACTGCACTTGCACAGGTTATTATGAATGATAAATGTGCCAATTTTAACCATCCTTAATAGTTAATAATATAAATAAAAGCTATTCGGTTTGATATGAATAGGCAAACAATATTGTGGTAACACTTGTAGTTTTAAAGATTATACGCACTGAATTCCTAATTCTATATTCTTTAAAGTATTATTAAATAATAAAACACCCACTACAAAACCTAATTAGACTCTGAAATTGACAAAAGTAATCAAACAAAAAAATCGATTAAGAAGAATTTAAAAAAATCATAACTGTTTCTTAAAGAGCTACCTCACCTTTCATGATCTCTGAATACTTAAAATCTTTTGAATGAAATGTCCAACTTGAGTAATTCAGAAATTCTAGAAAGTAATTGAATACATCTTGAATATGGAGTAATTTATTTTGATAAATATTAATATCAAGGTACAAAATAAACAGGTTTTGAAACGACTTTTAATTATTTAAAAATAAAAAAAAAGCTCTTATTGCGAGATAAATACAATATTAAGACTTATTATTTACCTAAGCTATTTTGTTTTATAATTAATAGTTTTCACAGAGCACGCCGTGTAAGGATTTTTTCGGTTCCTTTTTTACACCTTGATTTCCATTATTAGACTCAATAAAATTATTTTACAACACTATTTTTTTTTTCATTTCAGACCAGCGGTTTCTGACATTGGTGCCTACAAACAAACAAACTTTTCAGCTTCATAATCTTAGTATATATATATATATATATATATATATATATATATATATATTGAGAAAAAGATTAGAATTGACTTTTATTTAAATAATATTTGATACAATTTCACTTTCAATTTATTAAATTTATATGGAACTAAAAACTTTTTTAAATTAATAACTTTCAACTTATTGTGATTCCAACTTATTGTGAGATGAAATCTGAATTTAATACAAACAAATGAGAGAGAAAAAGAGCTTATGAAAACATATAATCCTAAAATTAATTTAAACTAATGCTGCTGTGTTAGTTCAAGCTGGTTTTTGCAAAATAAAAATAAAGCAGTGAAAATATTATCAATATTAATACATGATTGTATTTTTATTATTAAAATAATTGTTAGGTATCGGGTTAGAAAAATTTCAAACTACAGTATAAAATATTATCAATATAATATCACTTTTTTATGCTACTCGTATCTTAGTCTTACTAATATTATAGATGCGAATGTTTGTCAAGCAATCCCCAATTATGATATCATCGTCGTTGCCTTTCAAAAGAAATATAACAAAATATTATTTTTAAACTTAAAAATAATATAGACTACATATCAAAATAACTCCCCATAAAATAGCTCCCAAGATACGAGTATCAGAGATATCACAGTATAATAGTTGTATTGCATATGAAGATAATTGACGCCGACTATAGTTACTCGTAAAGCTGACAGTTCTTTACCTAATCGATTATTTTAACACTGTTTCCTCAACTCTAATATTCATGCTATCAAAGTCACGGGTGCAAGGTAGAAAATATTAAAATTGCATATATACAAAAACAAATCTACAACCTACTTAATTACCTTGATGAAGAAATTTAAATTGTATGTTAGCTTCTATAAAACCGGCAAGAAATGACTATCTACAAAATTATATATATTTTAATGATTTCATTACTTATGAATATTTATTTTTGGTATATGTAAAAAGCACAATATTTTTTTTAGCATGCACATTGCACACTGCACAAGTATGTGCATTGAATATCCTCAAAACTTATGCAGAATAAAATAAATGAAGCAAAATATATAATTATCCACGTATAACTTATTGTTAAGCTATTTTCTCAATTTAGTTTTACAAAAGCTTTCACAATATGGTATATATTGTAGTAACACCACATAAAACAAGTTTTATTTAACCAAACAATATCGTGCTTTATTATTCTGTTATTTCATGTAACATTCTGTTATTTCATTTTTTATTGTATTTCACATTTTATGAGCGCCATGTTAATTTCATAATTTAACATATGGTAGGTGAAATCTGTTCCATTAGTTCAAAGTGGGAATTTTTTCATTCATACTAATGTAAGCAATCAACAAAACATTAAATAATAACACAATTGCTTAGTAAAAAAATATATACATGTCACATAATTAAAGTAAACTATGCATACCTACAAACCAATAAATATATCAATTCACTGAATAAACTACATCCAAAACTAAAAAACATCGTAACCAAATAACAGACAAGTCGTCTGGAATTGAAAACCATCAACAAAGCGATGCCCAACAAAGCTACCTATATCAAGAGTCAGTGGCGTTCAGTAAATTACTAACATAAACAAACTAGACCACTGTTGTGTAAACTGTGTGACTTTGAATTAAGGATCGACCTAATAGACACAGGTTTAACATTAACCGATTATTTCTTGAACTATATGCATAACCCATAATTAGTTTCTGTAGTAACAATCAATCAAACGTTTGAAGGTTACAGGATAATGGCAGATCCATTCTATTGGGCATTCCGTTTAATTTGTTTCTGACGTTACATATTACAAATAATTTATAAATAGTTCTCAAACTTTTAAAAAATATGTATTCATCACATTAAAATATATACTATGTGAGGATATACGTAGAAATTATTTCAAAATTACTTTTTACTATAAACACAAATACTCTAAACAATAAAATCTATGAGTCTAATAGAAGTGATACCCTTTTGTCCCCTTCGGGGGTGCAATGAATACCTTATTTTGTCGTAATAGAGCCACGTATAAGCGGAAACGTTCGAGTATTGTCGTGACTATTCGGGATTCAAATAATGAACAGTGAGGAACGGTTACCAAATTGAGAATAAGTTTTTGTGACAATTGTAAATATTTAGACCAACAATGAACTTTAACTCATCTTAGATGTTATATTGATATGTCAAAAAATGTTCCTTTTTAATATTAATAATTAACAATGGGGCCTTAAATGTAATGTAAATTTATCAAGGTACCTTAACCTCTCCATCGATATCATAAAGTTTTTGAAGTAAAAAATACACATTAATAGCTCGCCTCATTAAAAGTTTAATTAAAGTTAGACTCACTTGGGAGACGAATGTATAAACCTAGAGCGAGAATATTGCTTGAAGATAGCACTTCTTGAGAAATATTGATCTTTATTAACTTACAATACATTTGATAAGCAATAAATTAGAAATTATTCACTACATTAAAAAATACTTTCGAAGATGGCATTTATATATCTGTAAAATTGTAACAAAATGAAAATATTTTTTTATATTATTTCTGTGTAAAGAAAGAATAAATTACATTGTACTTGACATACTATTGTAGCAGGGTAATACTTATTATGTTATTGGTATGGAGACTTTTTGTGTTCTGATCGTAAATGATATTTCGTTTGATTGTTTTTGATTTGATTTCTATGGTTTTAGCAATTGGCATTACGCCAACAAGACGTTGGCAGTGGTTACAGTTTTTTAATTACACGTATATTTCACTTTGGAGCCGGTAATAGTTATCGTAAAAATGTCATTGGCGCTTAATGTGAATTACAGCACTATTAACGAACCAATTTATAACAAAGTGTTGTTTCTCTTAATCTTTTTATTATTTATGAAAGAGTATTATGATAAAGAAATATTTTCATAGTTTTTCGCTGAGATTTGTTACTCGTGAATTCAGATACCACTAGCTTTATACATATATGTATTTTAAACAACAAAACTTTACAGTTTTGTTAGCCGATATCTCGATAAATCACTCGTGATTTATTTGTTCGTTTTAACACACCTCTAAATCTAATGATTTGAATAAGAAGTTGTGTCACACATCATGGTATGTAAATTTTAAGTAATATAAAAATATACGCTGTTTCTATTTTTTATCTTTTAATTCAAAAAAATAAATAAATTTATGGCCGCTGTTGTGTTTTTCATGTTATATGTACATACGAGTATATAGTTGTTATCATTGATATAGTTGTTGTCATTAAAAAGTAGTCACAAAAAGAATACATGAATCATTTATATTTAAAAATAATACAAAAAACGTTAACATTTATTTAAATTTAAAAATACTTGATGTAGTAAAAACCCTTTAACATTTTGGTAACAACACACACATAAAGTCATATCATTAAAATGCTACAACCACTGGAAGAGCTGGAACCCAAAAATTTGGTAACGTGCCGAATCACCTTGATTCCAAAATGTAGGTTAGGGTTCCGTATAAACAACTGTCACGGTTGACAATAAACAAATAAAACAAAAATTTATAATTCATATGATTTATACAATGAACATTCTTAGATATTAAAATAATTCTTATAAGTTGAATATTGTTGAACTTATACTTTAGAATAATCTTAGTAACAAAGTTGTTTAAAAAGACCAAGACTAAAAATAGACATAGTTGAGTAAGAAAGCTCCTACATTAAAATGAGTGTTTTAGAAATTGTGTCCTTTCAACTTAAGTATCACCCTTAAGTAAAAAGCTCTTGTCATGTCGTTAGGAATAATTTATTTTTTTATTAATTATACTTTATTAATCATTACTATAATTCTTTCGTCATTTTGGTTGGACAATATTTTATTTTAAATTACATTAAGGAATTTATTTCCACCTAAAATGTATTGTATTTTAACGATGCACAATAGTGTAAAGATGAATCTATAACGATAAGCTTAACCGACTCCGTAATCTCCAAAAAGTACATAAAAAGAGGTTTTAATGTGTTTACGTTGTGTTTACCGACTTGGACTAGTTAAAATATAAAAAAGTTTTTAAGGTTCATATTTTCATAAAATAATAATCACGGATTTATATTAGAGATTTTTCGAAAAGCTATAAAAAGTGATTCACAAATTTCCTTTATTTACCATCCGAGATTATTTGCTTTTCTGTGTTTTAAGCTTTTTAGTTTTATTTATTTTGCTTTTTTACCTTTTTCTCTCGACTACACTTTGAAATGTATTGATTTAATCTTTTAAATTTCTATGCCTTATTTAGGTTTTAGATTTAATGTTCAAATCACATTACCCAGTAGAGTATAATAATGTCGTATATTTTAATGATAATTTCTAAAAGTATTCAAATAAACTGGATTAAAAAATCTTAAAAATTATTACTTAATTCTTAGTTTTGTAGCCCTGAAACAATAACTTAAAGCCAAATACAGGCCGATGTTCACTGGGCCCCAAAATCGAACGGCCAGCAGTGCTATGGTGGCAAGGGTAACAGACCACGTCTCTTTGCCATGAGAACACGACGAAAGAGAGAACAAGAACTTTGTGACGTCATTATTAAACAACAAATAATAGGCTGGAACGATTTTCGATTATAGAACATTTGTGCATGATCTGTGGTTAAAATAAATAAATTTATAGGCCAATTTATCACAGTAAAATAAGCTATCATATTTTAATTCACTTAATGAGGGATAGTGTTTTGTAAACTCCTTATCTTCTTATTTTTCTTTATATAATCTTACAACTCAAGCAATATTGTTGCTTAAAAGTCTTGTCTTCAAAAGTTTGTTGCTTAACAACCTTCATTAACGCAAAATACTGTAAAAATTATGAAAGGGTTTATATTGCTTTTAATTATAAACTATTAAAAGATTATACGGAAGAACTATCGCATTTTTTATTAATTTAATCATATTAAGTCTAAATTGACATAGAAGGGCTAAAGTCGTTGAATACACGACCTGCGTAAGCATTCATTATAGGGTTCAACCCGAGCGTGTTACTGCATAATAGCAGGATCGTTTGTAACAGCCGATAATATAACTCAATGTGATATACTTGACCTGATTACATTTAAATTCATTTCATTCAATTTAGTTTCACTGTTTAGTATCTTGATATCTTCCAATATATTATTTTAGCAATCATATGTAAAAAATATCCGTATTTATTCTTATTAAGTACAAATATAATAAAAGAATTCCCTGGAATAATAAGAACTTTATTTAGGTTACACGTTACAAAAACATAACTGCGTCAAATCTTCAAATAAACTATTTGTATCGTGTGAAAGCTGAGGTCGTCGAGGTATCATAACTGTTGGATTATCCCGTCTATTCGCTTTAAGGCTTCCATATCAGGTTTCAATACACCATCGATCGTTTGTATACAGTAATTAAGATCAATTGAGTTCTCAGATGCAGTTTATGTTGATATAGTTGATAAGTTAGAGCACTTTTTGTAGCTCCTTAATGACTGCAACTATAATTTTGAATTACAGAACTCTCTACAAGATTATATATGATTCATAAATCAATTTGAAGAACATTTGTATATAAAATTTCATCAATAGTACCTATGTATAATAAACTTATTTTAAGTTGCTAAAATAAAATATATAAACCATAGTAACATACAAAATATTTATGTGTTATAAATCTTGGTACATCTCAAGGAAACATAGTAATATTAGCAATTTTATAAGTAAGTATAAATGCATTTTCCATGCAATATGATATAATGTTTTATAACGTATATTATATATCTTGCTTTAAAGATTCAATATCTTGTACTAAATATTATGGAAAATCCGTGACAGTTAACCTAGATTTTACTTTTAGGGACAAAATTTTACAAGCATTATACATATAAATTCACGATTTGTCTAAAGTCTGATACAGTTCTATTGGGACATTACCCCTTTTTTATACTTTACAGTGATTTAAAAATTGAACTGAAATAAAAATCAAATCTGAAAGGCGGTAATTACTTATATTTTGAGGAAATTAATAGTTTGTCATTATTATTTTATTTATTAATTAATAAAATTGTACAACGTGGTACAATGAATAAAATAATTCTAATATCACGTGAAAATAGTGAATAAAACTACTATGTTGTAAAATTATATGATTCCTGACAAAAATCTGACAACATAAATAAAATGTGAGTAATAAATGAGTAAGTAGTTTTAAAATTTATAACCACATTTGTGCACTGATCATTCGGAATATCAGTGTTTTGAGACTGTATTGTACTTTTACCATACGTCCACCCACATTTCAATATAACGATAAGTGCACTGAATATTTATGATAGCTAATCTATTCTATACAGAAATTATTTTATAAATTAATATTTATTATTATATTAATGATAACATTTTATGACCTCAGTGTCATAGTTTGATAAATATAAAGAAGGAGATTTGTATAGAAATTTTAGAAAACGACTTTCGAATACTTTATCAAAATACGCATGAAACACTTGCTGTATTTTTATTGCTAGTTTAGATTCCCTAAAAATTTAACCCAACTCAATGAGTTAATACCCGCTAACATTTGTCTTTCATACACGTACTTGCATTTTACAGATGCACTGTATACCGTAGCGACCGATGACAGTAAATTGCGAGTGATGTTGCTAAAAAATAGCAAGTATAATAAAGTAGTAATTGTCGAAACACCGCGGGTCCGGAGCCGGAAAAAATTAAAGTGGCGTCCAAGCAATAAAAAAAATGAGTTTTCACAGTTACGGTTACGCAGATTTGGACTGTATTAACTATTTTCGTTGAATTCACGCACATTTATAACATTTATTCATCAGACAATCTCCATAAGTGTTTGAAAATAAAACATGAAAAACAAAATTATCCTGGGAATATTAAGATTATATTACATAAAAAGCTTACAATGGAGCTAAATACAAACGAAACAACATAAAAACTGATAATAATCCAAGCTTAACATAAAACCTTTTTAACGTTTTATTTAATCAAGAATATTGAGTACCTAGTACTAACTTGTTTTAAAATGAAACAAAACAAATAATCACAAATTATTTCAACAAAAAGTAAAGAGTATCTCTGTAATTAAATTATTTAGCCTGCCGACAGTTCCATATATGTTTTGGCTAACCTCAACTGCAATGTACAGTTGACAGCAATTTTGAATTTTTGTTACATTTTGCAACTAACTTTATTGTAGTTCTGTTTAAATTAATAATATACTTTTGTAAACTAAAATGTTATGCAATCAGTTTTCATTGACTTGAAATGTATATTCAGTAAACATATAACTTTATATATAAAGTGGCTTTCCTGTCTCCACATTTATTTCAAGATTTCAATAATAGGCAGACACAAAAACACAAACATTTTGATAATTTTGTAATAACGCGTCCAATGAGTACCTCCCTAAATTTTAATTTTCAAAATGACTATGAAATTTTATCTACAAATATTATGTCTATTTTGTAATTTAAAACTGTCAATATATATATACTATAAGACGAATTTATTTCCTAAACAAGCCTTTTAACATAACGTTCAGATCTTAAGATTCTGTTTACACTTTATACACAAAAGGTATTTTGTTTTAATAGCTATCGTAAAGCCCACAATTGGGTTACTCTTAAAAACAATATAAAAAGGCAATTTTGTTGAAATCTTAGCAGAATATTACAACTGCTCTTTTTATTTCTTTTGCTGTGTATAAAAATACTTGAAAATATGCTATTTAGATAAAAAGCATAACCTGAGCAGAATTACTAAAGATAATAAGCAGAATTAATAAAGATACTATTAACTATTATGAACGTTGAACTATTATATAACTAACTATATATAATATATAACTACATAGGTGTACAACTTTGCTTCCGCCGTTTTGCAATAGATGGTTGTAGCGGTAAGTGGTAGTCGAAATAAATAGATCGTAGATGTCATACAATAAGCTTAGGTATTTGTAAACATAACGCCATCGAAATATTAGTTGATTTATGTCTACATCTTAAAGTTATTCTCGATTAAACATGTCAGCTTACGAGCCAAATTCTCGTCATTTGCGGGAGGTTTTAATTTTCTGCTTTAATATGAAGAAATCTGCGGCTGAGGCTCATCGAATGCTCTCAAATACCTATGGTGAGGCTGCTATTAGTGAAACAACGTGCCGAGAGTGGTTTCAACGCTTCAAGAACGGTGATTTTGACGTCGAAGACCGGCATGGCGGTGGAAGAGAAAAGATTTTCGAAGATGCAGAATTGGAGGCATTACTTGATCAAGACTCGTGTCAAACGCAACAAGAATTGGCAGGATCATTGGGAGAGATGCAACAAGCCATTTCAAAACGCCTGAAAGTCATGGGAATGATTCAGAAACCAGGAAATTGGGTGCCGTACGAGTTGAAGCCGAGAGATGTTGAACGGCGTTTGTTTGCTTGTGAATAGCTGCTTGCAAGGCAAAGACGGGAGGGATTTCTGCATCGCATTGTGACTGGGGACGAAAAATGGGTTCATTACGATAATCCCAAGCGCAGAAAATTATGGGGATATCCCGGCCATGCTTCCACGTCGATGGCCAAACCGAATATTCACGGTTCCAAGGTATGCTCTGTATTTGGTGGGACCAGCTCGGCGTAGTGCATTATGAGTTGTTAAAACCGACTGAAACAATCACGGGCGATAGTTATCGAACGAAATTAATGCGTTTGAGCCGAGCATTGAAAGACAAACGGCCGCAATACAACGAGATACATGATGAAGTGATTTTACAGAACGACAATGCTCGACCACATGTTGCGAAAGTGGTCAAGACATACTTGGAAACGTTGAAATGGGAAGTCCTACCCAACCCGCCGTATTCTCCAGACGTTGCTCCCTCGGACTATCACTTGTTTCGATCAATGGCACACGGCCTGGCTGACCAGCACTTCCGGTCTTTTGAAGAAGTTAAAAATTGTATCTATTTGTGGATCGCTTCAAAAGATGACCAGTTTTTTCAAAGCGGGATTCGTATGCTGCCCGAAAGATGGCAGAAAGTAGTGGCCAGCGATGGACAATACTTTGAATCATAAATGTATAACCAGTTTTTTACAATAAAGCCTCGAATTTCGGAAAAAAACGGCGGAAGCAAAGTTGTACACCTAATAATATAACTAACTATTCAACAAAATGAGTCGAAAATTTTATATGTGATATACATATATTTGACCACTACACTTAAGAATTATTGATATTATTACACAATTTAATTGTAATAATAATAAACAAAATTATATAGAATGACTCAATAATACCTTATACATATTTCACATCACGTACAATAATTAGTTAATAAGAGTGTAGTTTATCGAAAAATTTAAACCAATCTAGAGGTTGGGTCACGAGCAATGGTGAAAATTGGCGCAAGTGATTATAAAGTTAACTAATGCTTAGATGTAGTTGCACATAGTATTTGAGTTGAGATCTGGCTATAAATTGTGTCTTTACTTAAGGCAAACTCTTTGCTGAAATATGTAATATTATAATGAATTTTTAAACCAATATGTATCATCATTTATACTAAATAATTCTTATTTGAATTACAATATAAATGCAATACCATTTAGTTTACGAATTTTATCATAGGAAATTAATGTTTCATCGCTTTCACTTGCGTTTTCTATCCAGTACGATGGAGGTCACGCAATAACCGCAGTTTTTAGGCGCGATTATTTAATAATAAATTACATATTTCTTACATTTACATATCAAGAATTGCCAACAGCTGAGTACAATATAAATTGTGTTTTGTTACCTTCTCACTTGGTAATTAAGTAGTATAAGTTATTTGCTTGTTATAATGAACCTGAAAGGTATAATTAATATATAGCACATAAAAATACTTTGTTTAACAGAACTGTGCAAGATAAAAAGGAATGATAGAAAATGTAATAACTTTAATTCTTATTTCTACATTAATCTCAATAAGTAAAACAGGTGGATGACACTAACTGAACAATAATAAACTTATTAAATCCGCGTAAAACCTTTTATAACTCCTACTTTATTAGCTGTAATGGATTTTTTCTATTATTATTAAAATTTTATTCTTATTTATTTACATACAATAGTCACAGTTGGACTTATTGTAGTTGGAAATATGAAAAAAGATGTGAAAATATGGCAAGATTCCAAAGTGTTTAGGTATAATATGTCAGACAAATGTTGTAATAAAAGGAGCAGTTAGATATGAATTCATTAAATTGAATAGTTATAATCGAATAAGGTCAAAGTAACCCTTACGCTAAGTCCGAAACGTTACTCTATCATGCAATTTACGATATAAATAATATAGCTTGTTTCGTTTAATTGCTAATAAAATAAGCCGAACCTTATTCTTTTCCTAATGTCTGCTAAATGTTTCTACTTTACATACTTTATGCAAAATTTACAAAGTTGAATAATAAAATTTTCTTTTTTCAAAGATACTTGTATACTTACTTTATTAATATAATGATTCGAATGTAACTGAAGTATCTTATATCGAAATTCATAGAATAAAATAAGAATCTTAAATATCTTTATGGGTAAAAGGAACTACATTGGACATTTAACCTTTTTGTTTTGTAATATTTATGTGTCGATATAAATGCAGGTTTATTAAAGAACTTAACAAACGTGACATTTCTTAGTAACATTGAATGTACCTCTAGTCAGAAAAAATAAGCAAATTTTTTGAGTTTATCTTGAATTTATGAATCATTTTTGTGTAACGATTCCAGTTTAGTATAAAATTAAAATCGAAATGAACGTATACTCCAAGTCTGGCGGTACGTACATTATCGGATCATATAATTAGGAATATATTTAAGTTCAAAACTTACACAACCACGCATTTATGTTTTTGTTTGCTGACTGGCTACTATCGCGTGACCACAATCGGTATCCAATTGAGCGCCCATTTACTCCATTATCGAACTTACGTACTTTGATGGTTTCATTTCTTGCCTTTAATCCTTATAATTATGAAGCAATAACAAACTTTATGCAAACAGAATAAATGAAATTAAAAAGCATTTATTAAGAAACGGTACATACTAACTTTATTATGATAACAATTACCACTTGCAGCTTCTTAAAATATATAGTTCTATTGGTGAAACTTGTACACTTCCATATTTAAAAACTATCTGGAGTTATTTGTCTTTTATGAATAACGAGACAAACTTTTTGTCGGTTCAGTACCAAGTAACTCTTTTTTATTTCATAGTGCATTTCTTTTTATTTATCAAAACATATACATACATATATATAGGATTTATGCCTTATAGCATGAGAGCTCATGCGGTGATTTCAGATTTGAATCAAACTGAACAGTTTAATATTAGAGGGCATCTTTACACTTTGTCAAGATCTTTTTGTATGCATAGTTACTTGATCTGAATATTTTTACTTGATCTGATAGAATGAACTAAAAGTTTTTTTATTAATCGATCTTGAAAAAAATTCGTGTCCTTCAGACTTTAACAATATAAGGTAATACATATATGCAAAAAACAAAATTCTTTAAAAAATGAGACAATATAAGTATGGCGTATCTCTTTTTTACAATAATATTTAAGATTTGCGTAAGTACATATTTAAAATAAAACTATGGTTTTCGGTTGTGAATACTCGGTTTTATTATGTCAGCAAATCTGGTGACAAATGATAAGACTTACTAACAGACACTTTTATCTCGTTCGCCGGTGATCATTGTTAGTGTAAAGTAATGAAAACTTTCTGAAAATATATAAAAGAAATAATAAAACTAACTAATAATATCCGAAAAATGGTTTAATTTTTCAATTTTATATATTTTTTGGTTTTTAAGTATACTATTCAAAAATGAGGCACAGGAATAATACTTGTGACTTTGTGACTTTAATAACTTTAACTATCTAACATTAATAATTAAATGTAACATTAAAACTACGAACAATTAGGTACTTAAAACGTTAATCTTACCTTACTAACGGACTATGTAACGGAGCTTGATGATTTATTATATTTCGATTTTTGAAGTTTCGATAAGTGGTAATATCGCACTGCAAATAATATATACAGCATGTAAAACTATTGCACATTGACATCAAGTATTCCTGAGTTGATTAATAAATGTGCAGAAATTAATATTTCGAAGTCATTGAATCCGGGACCAAGATGATCGCAAGGTTTATATGCTCGGCTATTGAAACCTTATGGGGAAGTTGCAAGAATGATCTTAAGTGTCAACAGTTTTAATTATTTTTTTTATAAGATTTTTCCTGTGTTCTTTAATGGTCTGAGTTCAAAGAAAATTTTTTTTTTTTTACTTTGCAAGATTAGTCCATTTGGATAACCGTCAGTTGATTTGTCAGTACATGAAGAACGTTAAGATAAACCGTATATGTCTTTATGTAACATGTTTGAATACTTCAAAAGATTTGATTAATTATTTTTATTTTATACTAGTAAACCTGGTGAACTCCGTTTCGCCTCCAGAAGGCTTTGTTTTATGTAACATTTCGTTTGGTGATTAAAAGATGAAAATTTTTTTTTGTTTTATATTTGAAAAGGAAAATATTTATTTCATTTCACAACAGTAATGAATTCATTTCGATTACAAAAATGAATTGTTATTTAGTTGAACTTCTCTAAGTAAGTGAAAGTGAATCCAAAGTAGATACCGAATCGGAGCGTTATACGTGTCCGCAAATTATTCGTTTCATTGAAGTGCTCCTTTGTAAACCACATTTTTTGTTTTTTGGTCTAACGTTAACACAAATAAAGCGGATGGTTTCCCAACTCGTGAACACACAAACTATAACTGCCCATGTGAAAAACAATGATTTTCTAAATTTATCCCGCAAATACTAAATTACATATCTGTCATTATACGTCAATTGCATAGCTGTCAATTGTGTTATTCCACGTTTTATAGTGACTGATGTTTCATGTCAAGTCCCACGGGAATGCTGTTGAACGGGATAAAAAGTATCCTATTGCAATTTCCTGGTTCTAAAATACCTCCCTGCCAATTTTCAGCTAAATCGGTTCAGCAGTTCTTGCGTTATAAGTGAAGTCACTAACACGACTTTCTTTTATATATATAGATATATTTCAAAACCAATTGCGGTTTTGTGTTACCAAAATCTAAAACTAAGAAATGAGACCTTTGATTGGATAAGCTTTCTAGCCCCAGGCGGCCTCTCGGGTTTCCTATAGTATCAGGATTGAGTTCCTTTTTATATCTTACCTCGGTATAGTAATATTTTTTTTTATTACTTTATTATTTTATGAGACCTTAAAGACTGAAATTAAAGACAAACCAAAGAGATTGAATTCGAAGAGGTATCAAAGTATACATAATATGACCGTTATTTAATTAAAACTTAACAATTTCATTAATAAATGTCAAATAGGATTAAGAATTATTATTTATTCCCTTACAATTACTGTTCAATCGATAAAACTTTCGTTTTCAATAACAGCTGGAAGGTATTTTAGGTATTGCTTTGGAATCTAGTTTCGACACACGGCTCAGTGAGAAGTGTATTTTTTATAAAATTACCCGACTGGGAGATAATATTATAAATAATTTACCTTTTATTTTATGATTTGTTTAAAAGACATTTACATATTTATCTAAGAAATGTACTATTCTATAAAGAGTGCTATTCTGTAAGAGGTATTTAGAGTATTTGTAAAAGAGATCCATGATTGCGTTCTTCACTGTACAGATACAATCAATGACGTAATTTGTTCAAAGACCTCATATATAGAGATAAAAAAACGTGTCAATTGTTTCGTCACTATGTATATTACTGGGAAATGAATATAATGAGAGTAATAAACTAAAAAAATTGTTGGCTAAATGCTCATCTAGAGATATATCGCGGATTGCGGCCGGAAAAAGCCCGATCAAAGGGGTAGTTTTCGAAATAGTTGGCACTGGTTTAAACCAGTTTCGAGCGGAGGAATTCGGTTCGTTGCGGTGCAAGTGAAAATTAGTGGGAATTAAGCCACGAACCACCCACGGAGAGGCCAAAGTATAGCCTTATAAAGTGTTCACTTTAACGAAATTCCTTAAAACCATAATTGAATAGATCTAATGCCCATTATTAATCACACTTTCAAATATTAAACCCTTGAATTAATGAGAATTTTTACTGTTTTAAATTTTAATAGGTTTATTGCACGAATTATTATATTAAATGTCTCTGCAATAACAAATAAAAATCAAAAACGTTTTTTTTACAAAATCATCAGTGTCATGTTTTAAAATAATATTCTAAAATATATATGTAAGTATTGGATATGAATTTATTATTATTTTTTTCTTTACTCTATCAGATTAACTAAAAATATGGGGATATAACTTTAGTCAGTGTTGGCCTAATGGTTAGAGGGCCCGCCTCTCGTTGCCGAAGGCGCCGGTTCGATCCTGGCCCGGGCAAGTACCAATGTGTTTTTTTCGAGTCATATGTATGTACTTTCTAAAGAGAATTTAGACACCACTGATAGACGGTGAAGGAAAACATCGTGAGGAAACTTGGACTTATATTGGGTTGGCAACTAAGTCATTGCCGATTTCAAATAAGAAGGCAAATTCGGAATTTTTGTTTAAAAATATAACTTTATTCAATTAGATATTGGCCATTCTTGTCGATGACCCTTTTTCTATCGTTCTGGCTGAGTAAAAATTCCCCGTTTGTAAAATGTCTGGTCTATGCTATTAAAAAACTGAATTAGGTGTGATCCGCCGTCATCCGCGTTGTTAAAAATTTTACCATTTAAAGAGTTTTGCATGGAACGAAACAAAAGGTAATCCGAAGGCTCAAGGTCAGGGCTATATGGTGGGTGTGACAAAACATCCCAACCCAGTTCCAATAATTTTTGCCGAGTAACCAAAGATGTGTGGGGATTTGCGTTGTCATGATGGAAAACAACACCCTTCCGATTTGATAATGCCGGCCGCTTTTCTTCAATTGCATCCTTCAGTTTTTCGAGTTGTTTAACATACACATTTGAATTTATCGTTTGGTTCTGCGGCATGAGTTCAAAATACAAAATTCCTTTGTGATCCCACCAGACCGACAGCATAAATTTTTTTTGGTAAATCTCTGCTTTTGATACTGTTTGGGTTGGTCGATCTTGCTTCACCCATGATCTCTTGCGAGTAACATTGTTATAAACTATTCACTTTTCGTCGCCAGTGACTAGGTTCTTCAGAAATGGATCATTCTCATTGCGTTTCAGTGGCGAATCACAGATGCTAATCCGTTGTGTCAAATGAATTTCCTTTAAAGGGTGAGGGATCCATAAACCAAGTTTCTTGACATAACCAAGGGTTTTTTATTTATTTTAATGCATGTATGTGACACATTGAGCTTCTCTGCAATATCTCGTGTTGTGCTGTGACGATTTGAATCGATAATGGCCTTGATATGGGTGTCATTCACTTCGACTGGGCGGCCAGATCGTTATGAATTTTTCAGCGAAAAATCACCGGAACGAAATCTTTCAAACCAATTTCGACACTGCCTTTCTTTTAAGGCTTTATCTCCATATACGGCACATAACTTCTTTTGTGCTTGCGATGCGTTCTTGCCTTTTCGGAAGTAATACAATAAAATGTGTCGGAAGTGCACGTCCTGTTCTTTCATTTTTAAATTGGTATAAAAAAAAAACTAAAGAACTAAACAACAAAATTTTTTTACAAATTAAACTAAGAAGCCCATATAGTAAGAAAAAAATATAGTTTAGATGCTCTGGTTACGTTAACAAAACGAAAGAAAGTGTAGAGTGAATCTATCAACAAAAACGGCAATGACTTAGTTGCCAACCTATTAATTTCACAATTATAAGTTGGAAAATCACCAACTCGTCTTGAGCAAGCTTGGTGATTAATGCTCAAACTGAAATAGCTCAGTAAGAACATTCCCAAAAATGGGTTGATGTCAGGCAGGCGGCCGGTCGTAAAAAACAATTAGCCGAAATTTTCTATAACATGTTCTGTAGAAGAATTATTTTTTTAGGCAGACCCTGGCTAAAGCTGGGAAATTGCCAGGAAGAAGAAGATGGGGCTATAACTACATTCATAATAAAATATGTTACCTAAATATATTTATTAATATATTTTATGAGATAATAATTATATTTTATGAGAGACTTACAAAAACAAATTAATGAAAATAAAACCTGTAATCATGACAAGATCCACCGATAGTGAAAAAAAGGTGATTGTATTACCTAATAAATTCAATTTGTTTTATCTCTATAATGTAACATAAAAGTAACGATTCAGACATTAAAAATAACTTAAATATATTCATCTTAATAAACATATTAAAATATATTTCTTTCGGCTTATAATCAAAAATATTTGCAATAAGATAAACATCAAAAATATAAATAAAATAAATCCGCTGTTCGCTATCCACTTGTTTCATATTGCGTTTGTCCCAACTTTATCCCGGAATTCGGAGCAGCGGTTAACAGTTATTTGATTTATAATACAGTTGCGTTCGATATTACTGTTAGAAGCTGATTGCTATTCATAACTCGAGTGGTTTTCGAATGTTATATCAGTTTAGTTTTCATGCTCAATTATAAAAGTTTCTTTGAATCGTAATATATACTCGGTAAAATTTATTCCAAATCACTTTTGAATAAAATAACATAAAAAGTGGATTATACTAACATTTCGGAACATAGAAACTGTGAAGTTTTATTTTGTTTAGATACCATTTAGTAAAGGATGCGAGCAAATGATTGCTTTCACTTTTGCTGTCAAGTAATATACTTTCCAGCAATCTTTTCGTTATACAAAGACCTGCCAAGGTAATAAGCCTTGTTTTTGATTTTTATCTTTGTTTTATTTCTTATAAATATTTAATGACTTCTAATGGTAATTCAATTCATTTCATTTTACTAAAATTTTATAAGTTCCTTGAACTTTTTCACTACTTTTACCCATTTATACAATTGTACATTCTTATTATATTATATTTGCGGTATTTTGAATAATGTTTAAGACTGTTTTCACCAAAAGAGTATATAAAAATATATAAGGATTGTACTGTTTTCCTAAGTAATATAATAATTAGACCACATTCATTTTCCATATCTGTAGAATTCGTCTATAGCAACCCTTTTATCGAAGTTGAGGTTAAGGTCCACCTCTCGTGCATGAAGGTGTGGATTCGACACCTGGCAAGTACCAATGTAATTTTTTCCGAGTTATATGTACCTTCTAAGAGTATTTAGATAACACTCAAAAGTGTTGACGGAAATTTTAACTTCAAATTATACGTTTGGAATCACCAATCCAATGTTCTAACCTTCTCCGTAGGAGAATAGGCCTTTGCTCTGCAGTGGGTATCAATAGACTAAAGATGAACTCTTTATTTTATTACACTCTTCAATAACTCTGATGTCAATAGTATTTCAAATAATTGGTTGAGCCATCTTTTAAGAAATCGAATCAACTTTCATAGTTATAGTTGAAATCTTTTTTCTTTATGTATAATTTTGGACACGTGATAAAAATCGAGAAATTTTCCTGTGTGTGAATTTATTTATTTTATTTATTTATTTATTATTAGGGAAACATACAGCATAATTATTAATATTAAAAAAAAATAATTAGTTTGAGTATTACTTTCAAACTGAAGAGTTCTACAGCGAAAACAGAGCAAGCCTTGTCCTTTTAAATCCGGTTAACCTTATTATAATAATAACTTTTTCTCTACAATCCCAAAATTATGTTCTTTGTCAACTATATTTTTTTGTTGTGCTATTGTTTTCTATACAAGTGATTATTTTTAAAACTAATTAACAGGCAAACATCTCACATGGGCAAACAGTGCATTTTCACTGCAGTATTATTTTGAGATAGCTGTTCCTCTAGGATAAATTTGTACTCATTTTCATTTCTTATTTCCATAAATGGTTTAATTTTTCAGTCATGTTTTTAGGTTTGCTAATGAGACCTAGTTACATTTAAAAATTTACCGTTACAAAAAAAACTACGACGTACTTTCATTTCCTGGGTTTGAAATTACTATGGATTTGAATTTAATCCACCCAATAATATGAGTACCCAAGAAGTGGATATTTGTATATATTACTTCTGAAATCTCCCATCTTGCAAATGTAGACAATTTCATTTTAAGATTCTTAATGGACTAATGCTAGTCACCTTTTGAGGTATATCAGCAATCAAATATCAATCTCTCACTCAGTCTGCCTTCAACCAACCCTGCAATTTCATAATTTAATTCTTAGAGCTGTTTTCAATCTAAAATTGTAGAAATCAATGTCTCTTTAAATAAAGCATAACGTTTCATAATTTAAGAATTTCTGAACATAACATACTCAACAAATATTTTCTACTTTTTTGTCTGAGTAGCCGCTACCTGACATGAATATTACTTGCAATAGTTTGTAAATTTATTTGAATGGTTTCACTTATCGATTTTTAGAAAAAACAGTAAATTGCCCTCGATTGTACGTGCAGGACGTTTATGAATATTTTATTATACATTCATCAAACTTAAGGATGATTGAATGATTTCAAATTTAAATTTTGCTGTATCTTCCCTTTTTTGTAACTGTTAAAAATATTTAAAAGCTGACAAAATAAAAAGTGTTACATTTTAGAAAAAAAAAAATTAATCACGTTGCAATATGCGTCATGCTTCCAATTTTTGTTTGTTTAACGCTACTCCAACTTAATTAAAAACAATAGCATCATCATAACCAGAGAATGTGAATAAAAATATGCGATTCCACATGGGCTAAAATTTTTTCTCACAAATTTGTCCTGTCCGAGATAAACAAGCCCTCCCGGACGATACAACGCATTCGCTTCATGAATATAAACAGTGAAATTAGGGAAGGCGCACGAGCCATGTAATATGATATACAGCATATGCGGTTAATTTAATTCTCCTCGCTTAGTACGTCTCTACTTAACTAGTTTTTTGTGAAATATATTTCGGCCTAGCAAAATAATGACCGTTGTTAAAGAAATGCCGGGTATGTATATACATACGTAGGTGAAAATAAAAACGAACCCAAATAAAATAATGTATAAAAGGAAAAGACTCTATAGTTATGATTTAAAAAAGGACATTTTAAATTGAAGAACATTATTTTGAAGTAAAATCACTGTAGCATGACTGCTTTAAGATGCAAAGTCTAAACCAGAAAGTAGTTATAACTTTAAAATAATCGTAGCTAGTAACAAAGCTAGTCTTTATTTGATGTCAGGAAAGTTCACTTTTACATATTTAGGTGCAGAGAATAACGTCTCTGAAGCAATTTTAGCGTCCTTACGTAACTGGTAACATTAGTTTTCTCTAGCTATTAAGTACTGACAAGGAACAGCGGACGTGTGACTACGCCTCTCCTTAGAATGCCTTTGTTTTCATATAAGCATGATAATTTAACAGCAAAAACATGTAAAGAAAGACATGAATATACATAATATTACAGTCATTCGTAAAAAAATCCAAAACATTGCGTTAAATAAATTATTATTGGTTTTAGTAGCAACTATTTACTCATACTTCTAAAAAATAGAATTTTCAAGGCTGCCGCATCCGGCAAACAGTCTATGATTAGTCACCCTTAAAATAAGTTAAGGCAAGGTTTTTCATCGCAATAAACCCTTTCATTATTCTGATCATCCCAAATATTTTCGTTTGGCACTAAATCGTTTCGAATTATATCCCATAGGACTAAATTATGAGGGTGACTATTAAGTCATCAACTCAGTTAAACTTTAGTGAACCTACCTTTTTACAGGATAGTTAGAAATTTAGCTAACTTGTGTTGTTTGAAAATCATTAGCGAATAAATAATCTTAGTTGTAATAGTTGCATAAAGCCTGTATGCATTTTAATAATATTTAATTTTAGCTTCTGACGAATTTTACCAAACTTTTGCATGTTAAAGTTATAAGACCTGAAAATATTGAAGTAAAATGAAAATAGTACTAATAAGATATTATTTTCAAAAAGTGGTCACAAGAAGCACCAGAGTCCGTCTGGCGCTAGCCTAGGCGAAGGGGGATTTGAGCTACAGGCTTACAAGTTTTGCAAGAATATAGTTTTAACAGAATTCAACTTTACGACCAAAGCTTTAGGTTGATATAGATAGAATATTTAAGTTTGGATAAGTTGTACATTTGGCAGGCTCCCAGATGGAATTCGTTACGTTTGGAGACAAATCGGGAGAAAACAGATTCACGGTGCTATATCACGCGACGCCTCCGTTTGTACACGATATATAGTCTTTGTTTGCTACCAAATTATAATTTACAAAATCTAGTCCAACTATAAAGTTCTGAAATACACTTAAAGTGGATTTGGAGAATTGTTCTTAAAATGATCTAAAATATTTTAAAATAGTTTTTATATAAATCAGGAACTACTTCAAGATAAAGGTATCTGATTTTTATATATTTAAAACAATTTAATTACGTACCAGCAACAATAACCAATGAATTAACTTAATTTTTATACATACAATAAATAATTTAAAAATAAAGCAATGGGCAATGAAAAATAAATTATGATATCAACTAACCATAACGAGCATGAAAAAATGCCAGCCCAGCGTGATGCGCAACAAAAGCTATCAGACTTAATTGTGTTCCAACAAAAAGTGAATTCGATGGAAAGCACAGATTGCCCTCGATAAAGGCCCATTATCGTAAACTTGGAGTGTTTCACCTGAAACTTTATACACATAGCCTTATATTTAACAAGTTTTAACGAGTTTCTTTATATTTTATTTTTGCTTGTACTTATTAAGCCGTTAATAGTTAAAAAAAATGTAAGGCAAGGCAAAAAGGTGTCAAGAAAAATAAATTAAGACAAAGCGAAGATTGGACACTGTAACTGTAAAAAAATATTGGTAAGTGTTAATAAAGTAATCCAATAGAAAATGTAAAAAAAGGATATTCACTTCATGAGAGATTAAAACTTTAACGGCATATTTAACCTTTATTATCAGCCGCTAACAATTTCATCAAGATCTCGTATGTTATGTGACGAAACCATATGGGCGGTAGGTCTTACAAGTTCCATTACGTTTCAAGTCCAGTAAAATACACTGATATTTTCATTGTATCGCGTGCGTAGTCTTAGAGGGTTAATTAGTGAGCTAGCCAACCATGGAAGGCTGTCCTAGTAATAGATTTTAATTTCACGGTGGTTCCATTATACCCTTTGGCAAGCGGATAACATAACCTGATAGTGAACTTTGAAAGGATTCACCGTCTTTACAGTTTCCAGATCAAGTCCCTTGCAGCACAGAAAATCTGGCTGTGTTTTTGGGTCATAATAATAAGACTTTTTTCAATTTCTACAATCTACATTTACTATTCACTTTGTAAAAAAAACATTCTAAGAAGAAAATTATTTTTTCATAATGATATCTAAGATTTTCGCGAGTATTCATTTAAATGAAGCTAATATTTTTCGGATGTACTACGCGATTTATTAGTTTTGATTATAAACTACATACTCCCGAAATTTTTGTTACTTTACAGCAACCGTGATCAAGGGCAGAGAAGATGTGAGTGTCTATCAGTCGGTCTTGTTATTTTATCACCTAGCGCCATCGATTTCTCAATATTCTGGCGTTTCTTAATTTCAATAGCCTCGCGGATTAACATTAATAAATACATGTCTTCCCGAGCGAGGATATGTGGTTTATCAAATCTAATGTAATGGCCTGGTTTGTCCAATGCATGTTCACATACTGCTGACTTCGAAGCGCGCCTATTTTTGTCGTCTGAATTGTGTTTCTTAACCCTTGTACCGATGCTTCTCTTTGTCTGTCCAATGTATGACAAGCCACAGTCACAATCAAGTTTGAATACACCCGCTTGTTGTAAAGGAATGTTAGTCTTGATTGATCTTAAGAATTAGCTCACTTTCTTATGTGGTTTGTAAATAGTCTTGATCGAAACCTTCTTCAAGATGTTGCCTTTTTTGCCTATTCCCTTACATTATCTTTGTTATGGTATTAAAGTTGATATTAGCTTGCAGGACGATTATGTTTTTTAAAGAAAACGACGATACTTGTTCACTGATACGTTGTTTATTTGCGACTGCTTTAAGATTTAAACAGATCGAGTACACTAGTTTCAAAGTAATAATTTGTTTATATATGCATTAAAGAAAGACTTAACAATCTTATTATTAATTCTCCTAAATAACCACAATAGCTTTCGGTGTAATAGAAGCAGAAAGCTCGAGGTTTTAAAAATAAATTCTTCTGTAACCAATCTGATAAATTAAAAACTTGAAAAACGAAGAAACTAAGAATCTGGATCTATGGAACACTTCGGCAACATTTTACTTTGTGGAAAATGATTGCCGATCTGCGGGTGGGGCTGTTACGCACAAGCTACATATGAAGAAATAAGTGAACACCGGTGGGGCATCATCTTTGTATAGATAAAATATCATATAACGAGTGACGCTGTCAACTCCGCGGAAAGAACACCGAGCCGTGTGAACCAGAAGATTCCTGATACAACACAAGCAATAGGATGACATTGCTATTCTAATAAGGGGCAATCATGTAGTCTTAGGTATAGGCTATAACCTTTACCTAAGAATACATATTACATAGTTATAATAATTTTAATTAATTTTTATATATTAATTACTACAAAGGTTGATTATATAAAAAAAAAATTGTGCAAAAAAAAAAGGTTCCGACAATTCAAAATGCAAGTAAAAATCATCGATCTAACTTCCAATCGTAAGGAATGCTTTCAGGCGATTGCATTTCCTAGTCCAAGGGGCGTGCTCGGGGCTGTCAAATGCTAGCTTCAGAACGGCTGTCGCGTTTTTAAGATAATAGTTCAGACTTAAATTGCTTTCTAGTATATAGTGAGTATAAACTTAGTAGTTATTAGGGTCCAAATATGTTGTATAATAAAATTTGTTTGCCATAAACATAAAAACCGACTTCTAATATGTATATAATTTGACCACTTTATTACAGATATAAATATTTTCTAGCACATCTGTTTTTTCGATCTTAGAAACTAATATTCCGATGGAAATAATGTAAGGTTATGGTTCCCACCATGACTATTTAGAATTAAATTTAATGAAATAAAACACCTGGGAGTGATATAACGTTTACCGTGAGAAAATATGGTTTATATCCGACACACACCTCTATTCAGAAAGTGTCATATGTTGCTGCAACTGCACTATTGCCTTTATTTATTTAAAGGACGCTATCAAATCTTTTGTACTTTGTAAGTAAACATTTTAGAAATGATTGTTTAAATCTGAGTCCCAATGCTTTATGCAACAATTATTTAAATAAAAGCTTTGTTTGTAACCTTCATTTAATAATGTAATTACAGCAATAAACTCTTCATATAACCAGTTATTAAAATACTGCCATTAACCCTGACATCATAAATTTCGACATGTTTACAAAAAAGGCATGAAATCACCATAAACGACAACTTGTTAAATTTTCTAACCGACCCCATTTCGCTTTTCGCGTGAGAATCGGACGTTAAACCCACTGCTTTTAATTTTTACATATCACACATACATATGTCGTACAAGCATATACTTAAAAAAACATAATTCTTATAGCTATAGTAATAGGGACCATTATTTAAGTAAATTCATAAAGTACAAGTTGCATCCTCTAAAGAATGTTTTATTCTTTTGGGAATAGCACAAACGCGATGTTGGTATTTTTATAACTTTGTTACTAGAAGTTCTTACTGTTTACATACACTGCATTTTATAATATATTTATAATTCAGTTTAATTTTTATAGGAACTTACTTAAAATAAATAATTGTTATTTACTTCTTATTGTCTTTTCTACATATTCACTTTCAGCTATTTTTACGAATGTTAACGTATCTTTTACATCAAAAAGTAAAGTAGTTCCATAGAATTTATTACTTATTCAGGTTTCAATGAACTATTTCTGAAATCTTAGAATCGGTTAGGAAACATTATGTGATCTCTGAATTCATTATCTTACAACTATACCACAGGGAAATATGAAGTTAGAGTCTAGGATCTTCGTGACCAAATACGACAATGTTATCCCAAATTAATTTTAATTCAATCCTCCCCAGCGAACTTCGGCTGAGATTCAAGTACTTAAGATTCTGCAGAAGAAAGTTTGAATACTATCTGGTATTATTGGAATTACTTTCTTTTTATAAGTAATACTTAAGGATATTAATAACAAAACGGCTTTTAATATCGTAGCACAAACATTATTACTTACCTTTCATTCTAATCATTTTAAAGTTCGTTTGATATAAGGGTAATTATCAATGACTATAACTTATATAATATGTGTCACTCGTATATTGCTTAGGACCTTTTATTGGATGTTGTAGCGTATTTGATCTTATATAATCCAAATCCCATAATTAATAAGTCTGTGATGTTGTTACCACATTATGCAAGTAGACGTTAGTATTGATGTTATAGTTGATAGATCTGTAGTCCCTTTTTGTCACTTACATGTGTCAAAGCAAATGCTTATTCCATAAGAAAACGCCATAACCTCTCATATAAAATGAAATAATACAATCCATATTATACGAGTTGTTTTTTACGTAGAAAATGTACTGCTTGTTTGTCCCTTTGAGTTTTCTTTTCGGAAATTATGGCCACGAGATTTCATTTTTTATATTTACATATATGTCTTATTTTAATAACATATTTTCTGGGTTTAATATAAGATGAAAATATATGATTAAATGCTTTTAAGGGAACAATTAACAATCACGGAACATCTAATGAACCGCCTAGTTATCTATATAAATTACTGTTTAAGATATAATATTTACAGATCTCAAGGCTTGAACTGAAAAAAATAATATACTTGTGACGACCCCAGTTAATATGAGTATTTCATGCTCTGTATTTCATTCACATATTTTCACTTTTTCCTTTCTTTTGTTTTCAATATAATAAAATTCTTATTTATTTTTTTTATTTTTAAGCTCTAATTTCAAATATATCTATATACTCGTAATTTTAATTCGGATTAATTTTGTTATTCACAACGTTGTAACAAAGCAGTATATATTTTTTTTATTACCACATTGAACTACAGAACAACAAAACATTGCTTTATGCTACTCTAATATGTAGTATAAAGGTCAATACAGTAAATTTCCTAACTGATAATACATTATTAAAGTATTTCACAAAAAAAAATATTTAAAAAGTTACCTAAAATGGTCTAAAATTAAATTTTTATAAAAATAGCTGAGCACTCAACTCAATATTATTGTCGAGTTTATAGCCCAGTTTAAGTGTCATGAAAACTAGCCTAGCATAGCTGCTTCCTCTCTGAATAGCAATGCAAATTTGTGGGCCAAAAAAGCCTAACCTACAAAAGTGATAAGTAGAGGTTTTTTTAAATTTTTCTGTGGAATGACGTTGCCAGCCAGGAATTTCAAACATAAGAATGAATGATCTATTTGTTGAATTTAGAAGTGAACATATTTATGTCTACGAAAAATATAGAAGCATTTAAAATAAAAAATAAACAAAACAAAGTATTCTAAAAATTTAAATGCAAGGTATTTGCAAATTTGTAAAGAGAAACAAAATTTATAAACGGCTAAAAATAAAACTGACGTCTTCAAATTCACTCGAGGGATTACAATATAAATCCGTTAAAGCCATTTTAAGAATCATTTAATAGAATATCATTTCCAAGGAATATAAGCCGTATCGTTCTCTAGTATTAAATAAATATATATGTTAAAATTATTATAATTTTTTAATGGAATTTTGTCCTTACGTTTGTATGAATGTAACTATGCATTGAAATTATTTCAAAAACAACATAACAACACAATACCAGAGTATGTAAATTTACACCAGATAAAATTAGAACTACCAATAAAACCACTAGCTGTGGAATTTTAGTAAATAACTCTCCTAAATAACCCATCAAGTATTCTTTATATAAGTAGTTACGGCATAAACATAAGGGTCGACTGTCTAAGACCTAAGTCAAACAACGGGGGACAATACTAGGATATTTATGGAAGGATTTTGAATTTCCTTTTCTTTGTTGATATTATTCCTCGAAAAGGTTTAATTTTGTAATATTTCTTTGTGAGTAAAATTTGTTCTCAAAAGTTTTAATTTCAATAAGTATGTACTTACATATCTTTTTCTTTCTTTAATTATTAACATTGCTATTGTCGTCCATTAATACATAGTTAAACACCAAGTCAAACCCAAGTAACATGTAATGTAATATGCTAGATGCATCCCAAGTATTCTTCTATTACAAAAAAAGTTATGGGTGAGAATTAGTTCTTTATTTTAGTTTGTAATAAAGTTACATAATCTATAAGTTTCGTACCCGTTAATGGTTTTGGACAACATCT
Organism: Danaus chrysippus; assembly: GCA_916720795.1. NCBI lineage: Eukaryota > Metazoa > Arthropoda > Insecta > Lepidoptera > Nymphalidae > Danaus > Danaus chrysippus. The sequence continues at coordinate 15,621,831 of CAKASE010000049.1, read as the reverse complement.
TTACAAAAAATATCAAATGTTTATCAATAGATTCTTTGCATATATTACAAGTGAAATTAAGACAAATAAAATATGCATTTTAACTTTTGATTATGCTCATAATGAATTCTTACTTTTATATGATGCATGAAATATTCATCCTAACTGCATCGCACATTACTCTTATTATATTACAGCTATTTATACGTCTTTTATTATGCGAATACAAAGTTACTTCCACTCAAGTCTACGGCATAAACAGATGCAAGTTTAATGTGTTTGTGGGCTGGTACTGTTGACAGCAGAACTTGCTCATCACCTCACCTTTTCATTTTCTATTTGAAATATTCAGATAACTTTTATCCGTATAATTTTATTGAACCAAACGCTTCAAATGATATTTCATTATATACCTTTTTTGGTTTATTGTCCTTGGAAATAAAATTACTGATTAAATTCATAACAGAATTTATGTCATGAAATTTCGATACAAAACATATGAATAAATTATTAAAGTAAGAACTTTTGCTGTTGATTGTACATTATCGTGGCACATTTAGTGAAGTGACACTGAAGTCTCATCAGTAAATACTTACCGGTAACACAACTTGTTACTAAGAATATAATTACAATTTCATGTTTACACCATCTTATTTATTTCAATAATTTAAATATTTAAGAAGATTATTTTAACTTGAGAAAAATAAAGAAACATATAATTTAGAAACCCTTAAAGCAGAAAAAATATGATCTTTAAAAACAATAGTAAAGGATTGAAGCTTTTTTTTAACTCATCAAACCATCACAACGAGCACTAAAATATATTTCCATGAATATTTTGAAATCAAAGCCCTACCATTTTTTTTAGCTAACTAACTGTTATTAGCGAAACTGAAAAAACATATTGACTTGTAAATCAGATGGAACGGAAACAACCCAAAGAGGCTTTAAAAAAATAGCTGACTCATTGAATCATTAACAGTTGAGATACAAAAAAATATGCTTCCCCCGGGATATAATTTTGGTTATGTTGGAACATTAAGTTTTATCTCGTTGAGACTCGGAAGTGCGTTCGAGCCGGGATAAATGTTGATGTACACGTACCGTTTTGTTGAATGACCCAAACTGTATGTATGTAATTGCTGAATTACTCTGATTCTGCAGTTTCCGTAAAAAGTTAATTTAATTTTTTTATCTCTATCCGTATCAAGTTCCTATATAACAATTGATTTTGCAAAATACAAAATTTATTATATTCTTTTACTCGTTTCATACAAACCAATATTTTAATTTTCTTAAATGAGTAGTGAGAACGATCCTCTCCCCAATGACTGCCATTATACGCTCCAGTGGATTTAGTATACTGAAAAATCTGTTTCATGCAAAAGGTGAAAAGCAGAAATAAGGGGAAATACGCATTTCGCCCCTAAATCATAGCGAGACAAGGTTAATGGGGTTGAAACCCCCGGCCTGCGGGCAGTCACGTAGCTTAGACGAAATTTAATAAATTTCATCTATATTAGAATTCTTTTGGCACACTAGGTGGTCTGTTTACTTTTAATATTTAAAAAGCCCTGTTAATGAAACGACTATCCATAATGTTAAACCTAAAATTTATTGTGCAATAAATTTACATAAGCACTCGTTTAGATGCCGTAGCTTCCAATCAGAAAGGGGTAAGCGATATTTGATAATGAAAAGAGAACACGCTAGATTTACCTAATAAAGATAAAGTAAGAAAAGTAGGTCAGTTTAGTATGACGGAGTTGAAAATCCATAATCCTAAGTTATAGCTATCATGTTAAAAGGTTTGTGAATTTAAATCGGAAAACACTCCGTATATAACGTATGTAAAATGTTTACCTGACTTAATAACGGCTTTTTCATTTCAATTCACACATTACGTATAAATAGAAAATAACCAAAATCAAGTATTTCCCAGAGGTTTTAGTTGGATGATGATTAAACCACTTTATTGGTCATAACCGTCCTATGTAAATAAAGTTCTTGTCATTAACCGTGCTAATCGGCATTCCTTTATGCTCAGAGTTAATGGATCTGTTCAACGTCGAAAAATGGCCGCTCTCAAATGGAATCCCGCAGGCCAAATGGCTTCATTGAATTGTCTGAATCATAATGATAATAAGAGTGTTTGATAGATAGAGTTAAATAAAAAAGATCTTATTGTTATACCATTGTTGTTAATAATAATACATCGTTTCGTTTTATTTCTATTCTCACAACTGACAAACTGTTTATTGAATTATTTTTTGATTTAACTTTATTGCTGTCAAATATCTTCAAATTTACCTCTTCCTTGCTAATGAACATTGTATAATAATTTGCATGTTAAGAAACTGTACACAGAAATGCCTAAGCATTATATATTCTAAATTTTACCGATGTGCCACTTATGAAGTTTATGAACAGATATGATAACAATATGAACGCTGTGATGTAAAAACGATTGGATTAAGAACATAATATAAATATTTTAGTGAAAATGTAGTCTTTTTAAAGCAATACCATTTCAATGTTCGTCAAGATCAATATTTATTTAAATACCGGTTTTCAAATATTTGTCCAAACAAAAATTGTCCTAAAAATTCACAATTGTAGCAAATCCTTATAATTTACGATATCATTTACACATTACATTTTACATCCTAGAATTTGCTTAGTTTTCCTTATACTACATATAATTTGGTCGACTCAAATTATACATTAGCTATTCAACCAAGATTGATATCCAGTATTCGATTGGACCACGAATAGAGAGCCAAAATTAATCATTTCATCTTACTAAACTTTGTTCTCTATTTAGCTATAATACAAAAACAACAACAACAGTTTTTATATTTATATTACTTTAATGAAATGTACACTTTACTCAAAGAAGCAAAGGTTTTTTATTGAAGAAATTTGCTTGGTAGCGAATTAAGTATTGCGTAAACGGATATGACATTGGTTTCGTAATATGGTGGATATCATGTAGTAGTAACCATAAGTTTAAGTTATGTAATTTTTGAACATCTGGCTTGCTGTGAACCGCAACACTTAAAACTTTTTAAAAAGTATACTAAAGTGTTACAAATATAATTATTGTATATGACAAAATTTTTACTGGTTCGTAAATTTTTTAGGTGTTTTATTAGTAAACATTTATATTTTTCACTAAATATATGTATAATTATTATCTTACAGTTTTTATTTACCGGACTTCAATTCTCAACTTCTTGTACTCTCGAATATAAAGTTCCCTATAAATTTCAGCATTATACATTTTTTTTATGTTAAAGGGGGCAACCGATAAGACGGCCTATCTGATGGTGGTAGTACCGTCGCACTTGGACATCCGTAACATAAGACGTGTTGCGGATAATGTCGCCATTCTTCATTTGGGAAGAGGAGGAGGAAAAGTGGGAAAGGGAGGAGAAAGGGAAGGGGTAGGAAAGGATGGGAAAAGGAAAAGGGCAACCGGCTCTCTCACTCATCGGACGAAACTTACCTGTTAAAGGCTACTTCGCGCCGATCTTCTGTAAGAGGGTGATACTTCCCCTGTCGAGCCCTCTATCACCTAAAAATATGTATTTACTCATCAACAAAATTGAATCGAAATTGGTTCACACATGTGCGTTCACAAAATTGAATGATTAGAGTAATAACATTCACATCTAATAATGTTACTCTAATTATTATTATTAACTTCTAAGCTAGTCTTAGTCGATGAAAGGCTTCCGAGTATAAAAATATCAAAATATTCATGTGTACCATCAAAGCCTATTATGTGATCAATGCAAAATTATTTACTTTGCAATTCTATATCAAATATCAATTTAGTAATTTCATGTAAGCTGTCAAGGAAATAATTGTAACTGATAGCAAAATTTAAATTGAACAATACTGTTGGTGCAATAATACTTTACTGATAGGGAGTTTATGAAATTGAGGTTTTGTCTGTTTTGGTAGTAAGTATGGCATTGGTTAAAATTAGTTAAGGTTTGTTTATATGCATTTTAAACTTGTGTTATGTACATATAATATATAAAAGCTTTTCTTGAACACAATACACTTATTAATAATATTATAACATTTCATTTTGAATATAATAATAATAAACGTTTATTGGTTAAAAGATTAGAATATAATATTCGTCTTTTAATAAAAATGAAAAAATTAAATAGTTTTCACATCCATGCAAGTAGTGTCGTGATTCGATGTCACTGAAAAAAAACACAACTTTTATATATTAAAAAAGTATTAAAGTAAAAAGGCAAAGGGGCGTGCTAAAGAAATGTTCAAATAGTAATGTTTCTAATTGGAATGCCAACTAGAATTGAAAAGAAAAAGAAGGCCACACTAATATTATAAAATTATTGTGTTTTCTATTAAAAAAATAATTTTATCAAAACTCTCCTTTTCAAAAGTACGTCAGATACAAATATTTTAATTCATTAGCTTTGAACGGGTATAGAGTATAAGTAACAGTAAAAGTTTATACAATGAAATAGTATCCGTATATATTTCCTGTGCTCTATGAAAACGTTACCACAACTACAGTGAGCCTTAAGAGGTGATATATTCACTCTTACATATCTGTAATATATTTTACCAGTCATATATATAAAAAAAATACGAATCAGACCCTAATACCCTTTACTTTTTGATCTTATATATTTCAATTTACAACGCTATGTCGCCTTTTTAGAAATATATCTACTCGTATTAATAGAGAGGAATATAATCTATTAATATATCTATTAAAATTTCATCCTAGGACCAAATAGTTGTCGCTTCCATACTGTTTTTTTTTCATTTAGCAATCATATGAAAATGCGAAACTTAAAGAACGACTTCATTTCATCGGTGTTAAATTGCACTATGGGAAAGTCTCATACAAGGCCAACTCAAAACCCTGTCACATGAAAGTAGTTGTTATGGAGTAAAACTAATTAATTAATTTTGTCTTATAAATAAGCTTTCTTTTCTATTTTTAATTTTGCTAACCATAATGTATATAAAAAGGGGTACAGCTAACTCATATTTACTGATGTGATTTTGGCACAATACATTACTACAATTCAACGCCACATAACTCGAAAGTTTATATATAAATGTATGAGTATTATACATTTCTTAAACAATATTATGTATAATAAATTAATGAATTAAAATTAACCAATATAGTTTAAGATGGCATAATTTTCGGGTTACTTTTTTTTGACAAGACGTACCCGTTTACCACTGGTTGCCGATGTCGAGATATTTATTGTATTACGATCTTTATACATTAGTTTACACAAGAAAAAAAAGGTGAGCTTATTTGCGCCATTTCTGATATGATGCCAAAACATATTGAAATATATTTATATTTATTTTGATTTTTTAAATAAAGTAAGAAACATAATTTTCAAAATTATTATTTCTATATTAAACTTTATACTTTCACTTATATGTGTTCAAAATAACAGATCATTCAGTTTTGAAATAACTTACATAATTAATTCTTACGCTGGAATGTAGCCCAGTAATTATAAATCAATTAAGGATATCGCGTGCAAAACAAGCTGGTTAGACCATTGCATTTATGAAGTATTTTATCAGGAAAATTTTGGAATACTCAAAGTGTATTAAAGTATTTACTCGTAAAAGTTATAAAAGCAATTGAATTTGAAATGAAGAGCTGTAATGCTTTACATTACTTAAATGATGACTGAACATGATCAAGGAACATTGTACTCGCTATCATATATAAAAAAACCATAAACTGTATTTTTCTGCTTCTTGTTATTTCATCACCCAATGTTGATTTAAAAGGCAATAGTAGTTATAAGTTATCCAAAACTTTAAACGACCCTCTATAAAACTATACCGCTCAATTCGAAATGTTACCTCTCAATTTAATTTTAATCGAAAGTAGTCCATGTGATCTTAAAGCTTTGTTATAAAAAACTTTTACCCTAACCCTTCTAGCGTTTCATATTTTAAAGTTAAGTTAACATCATGACGAACCTAATAATGTTATAATGGTACTTAAGAGGTGGTAGGAAACTTTTATCATTTTCGCAAACATAACTCAAGTGCCTATTTATAATACGTAAAGTTTATGTACGATATGTAAGATAGCTTGTAGGTCTTAAGAAACACTGAAAATTAAAAAAAAAATATGCAAGAAAGCCAACTACGAGTACTGATTACAATTACAAGTCCGCAAAATATAATTACAGTAGTGACTTGAACCAGAAATAGTATAACTAAATGAGATGATAAAAATAGTTTTGGAAAAACCAAGTAGTCAAAGTTATAATAAATGACAAAAAAATTAATATATCTGTGATAAAAAAATATAAACTAAGTCTTTAACGTTGAATGAGAAATTCTTACCCTTCTCTTTAGATTTTGAGGTCATCTGAACCATTTTTTTTAAATAATTTGTATGTTTAGATAAATAAAAGATAACATATTGTATGTTTAGATAAATAAAAAATATACAAAATTCAAGTCCATACATATATGTAGTGGTTAGTTAATATTTATTTCTTATTTTTTTACAATAAATAACCTAATATCATCAACAATACATTCATATCAATCAAAACATAATACCAAAATATGATTTTATAAAGTTATTATTCTTTACAGAAAATAAACTCCTTTATAACAGTCATGCTTATTAAAAATTAATCTGTCATCACTCAACTAAAATCGTAAAACAGAAAATATAAAACTGAACTGATTAGAGTATGTCACGGAAAGTTCACCGGGACAAGTAACAATCTACGTAAAATGTTCCGAACGATTAAACTCTTGACCCACTGATTGTTATAATAGAGAAAGAACTTAGAAAATAATGTGTTCAATATATAAAACCAATGCTTTCACTTTTTGATACTTTAGTAGAAACTTTATATATGTGTGTGAGTGTGAGTGTGTGAGTGTGTGTGTGTGTGTGTGTGGGTGTGGGTTTGGGTGTGTCGTGTGTGTTTCAGTTTAAAGAACTTTATTCTCATTACGACAACGTCATTTACATGAGAACTTATAACTAACTTATAAATACATATAACAATTCGTTCGGATGAGCAAAACAGGTGAGATAACAGTTTCAATTAATTATTTTAACAGAGAATCGTTACACAGAATATGGTTATAAAGTCGAGATTTAAACATAGAAAAATTTGTTAGAGTTTTTACTTGTTTAGGTAAATTGTTATAAAGTTTTGCTCCCTCAAAAATAATCATCTTTTTTCCACTCTTAGTTCTAGTTTTAGGCAGTATTAGATGGCTAGCACGTCTAGTTGCATATTTGTGTAATTGACCTTTGCTTTCGAAAGATATTTCTGTATATATTTTATTTTGTCTAAGATTTTACGTATAAAAATACAAGTAGTGTAGTTGTGTAATTGCCTAATATTCATTAATTTGGTTTCTTTATAAACTTTGTCTGAAGGTGTTAAATAAGGGTAATGAAAAAGTAATTAAATTATTTTATCTTGAGCAATTTGAAGTTGGGCTATATTGCTTTTTGATGCCACACCCCATATTTCGATGAGATACAAAAGATGTGGTTTCTAATAATCTAAATTTGCCAAATAAATTTATTTCTGCCAAAAAAATTCCACAAAAATTATATAAAATATAACAAAAGTGTCTTAATTTACTGTTTGCAAAATTTGTATTATATATCAAATTGTAAAGGTTAATTGTAGATATATTGCCTTTACTTATTAAGGGAATGACATTCATATAAATATTAACCTAAAACGCTATGGAATGTCCTAGAGCAAGATCTCAAGACTGCACGTATTTTCTGACGAATGAAATGTGGACGATTGAGTAGCTTTAGGTAAGGTTAGGTTACTAATTTCCGGCGTTGGGACATGACGATCCCATCGCCCACGGGTGTATTTCGGTGCAATCAAATAAGTCACGGCGGGGGGGAGGTCTGTGAGGGGACTTGGCCTCGGGCTAGAGGTGCAGCCCTTGGAGGTGGGTCGGACGAGAATCGGAGGTATTTACCGTCGCAGTTCGACCCTAGGTATTGGTGGTTCGCCTTAGGCCACTGGCGGCACGGTCCGGCGTCGACGCTTCTGGTCACTTGGAGTGATCCCTCGGGGGGGGGGGGGGGGCGTTCAACCGGCCGGCCCAACCGGATCGTCGTGGATGTATGCTTCAGCGATTCCCGTGGCGATTCACTAGGTGGCGACGGAGAGTGACCGCTGATGTTTAAGTGTGTAGCATGGGCCCTTCTGGCCCGTGAATCGCACATAACCGCCTCCGGTAGGTATAAAACCTTTCACCACGTTAACAAAAAAAAGGTTAGGTTACTAATTTTTAACATTAACACTATATTTACATTACATTAACATTTTAAAACATATATGAAAATCAGCCATGAAAATTTACGTGAATTTATCTGACTGGTTATTTCGAGAGCCTTAAAGCATCTGCCAAGCAATACGGCCAACGGAAAAGGTCTTCCAGTATTGCCAACGTTCTTTTAACTATTCATTTCATAACATATATATGAAAATCAGCCATGAAATTACCGTGAAGTAAGTAACGTTTTTATGTTTCTTTATTATCTGGCAATTTGCCGTTTGACCAAGCTAGCAAGTAAGCATATGATCATAGTACATATTAATGCTACTCAATCGTCCACATTCTATCCGTCCTGTCACCCATGACGTCCGGCAGTCCTGGGATCTTGGACTATCAAATATTATTATACATTTTAACATTTCTCGACTTATAACAAAAACCAATTTAAAACTGCTGCTACTTGCTAAAAACTAATGTCTAATTAGTTTAATCAGCAAATTAATATATACCAAAAATAGCCAACATATACCAAAAGCTCTATTAACAAGCTATTCACAAATATGAGCCAAAATGGAAATAACTTCGAGATTAACGAGGAAAACTTGCAAGCAAATTCAATTTAACGGTTGACCCAACATCCCGTAACATGGGTCCATTAAGGGGTAAGTGAAGAAAAACGACGATAACAGATGTTAATTAATCGTATAAATCAATGGGAGACCATTGGTTCGGTTACGTGGTAATAGCTAAATATTAGTCATTGGGTAATTAAATCCTTTACCTTTTTGTATACAGTTTGGTGTTTATTCTTTTTTTTTTTTTGATGACGTAGTGGAAACTCTTTTTACGAGCCGTCCAACTGGCCTTGGTGGGGCCGGAAGGGATGTGTGAGGCTAGGCCTGGGCAGGCCCCTACTCACTAAAATCACTGCGAAAGCCATCGGCCGCTATGTCGGTGTACCCCGGATCTGTCAACGACAGGGCACACCAGCAACTGGCCGGTCCTGGCAAAGACCAGACTTACTCCCTCGGAGAATGGGGGCGATCCCGGCAATTAGGACCACCCCGACGACGCCGGGCTTTCAAAAGGGCCGGGTTATCACGCCGACCCCAGCCCGGAACACAGGGGTGCTATTGGAGGCGTAGGAATTGCCTCCGTCGCACCCCCGTACGTCGCCTGCGGGGGGAGGGAGCATCAGCCGCCCTCTCCCTTTCCCGCTGAGATGCCTCCTTCGTGGACATGACCGTCTCACAGAAGGAGGACACCGCCAACCAGGACCCATCACTCTCGAGCATCTTCTCCACGACACTCGAAAGCGACAGGTCCACTCCGCCGAGAGCCGCCACAAGGTCTTGGCGCTGCGCAGCCCATCTCGGGCACACCTCGAGGGTGTGCTGGGCCGAGTCCACCGCAGCGCCGCACTCATGGCAGCCTTCTCCCGGCTCTCTCCTGGCCGTCCGACACAGGTAGTAACCAAAGCACCCGTGCCCGGTTAAGACCTGCGTCAGACGGAAAGTGAGGGGTTTGCGTTTCCGCCTCATCCAACGCTCTAGGACCGGGCGAAGCGCTGCCATTGTACGTCTACCGTACGGCTCCTCCGCCAGGTCCTCCCCCCACTCCCGCATAAGGCGCTCCTCCCCCTGCCGACGAACCGCTCGGATCTCCTCCGAGGAAGGGTTCTCGCCGAGTGTCCTCCTACCCGAGACATAGGAGAACAACTCGGCTCGAACCGACGCCACGAGATCCCAAGGCGGATCGCCGGCAAGGGAGTCGCTGCGGCCCAGGAGACCGTACGGTACCCCCTAATCACCCTCACCGCAGGAGCCCTTTGCGCAGAGCGCAGCAGGGCTTTGGTCCTGCGGCTCATTGGGCGATCAGCCCAAACGGGAGCACCGTACAGGGCTATACTCCGACAGACCCCAGAGTATAGCCGCCTGCAAGCTGCGCAGGTGTTTATTCTAAACTATCTATATTCAATGCAAATAGAAAATACATATACATATGTTATATCATAGTAACTACAGATTTTAAGAAATTAAAATGTCGTTATTATTTCATAGGAAAGCATGTTATTTTAAAATTTACCAAAAAAATCATATGTAGTTTTTATTACTAAAGAAATATACTCACACGAATACTTTTAAAAATAAATAATGTTTTCATTACCAAATATAATTATTTAAAAGTAATAATTTTCACGTTCCGTCACAAGTATCTAAAATAACACTTTATTTTAGGAAATATATTTTGTGTTATAAACATTTTATTACTCTCATAAACTGGTATCATAGATGAAGTGAGGATCCGCCAGTAGAGTATACCAGAAAAGTCTAAATTTTTAATTAAAAACTTCTAAGCTCTCTAAGTAGACACAAGTTTTAAAATTCATGAAATCAAAAGAGATATATTCATTCCCGCAGACAAGTAAATGCTTTAAGTGTCACAAAGTGTCAATTTTCTCTTAATTTTGGAAGATTTTAGCTACACTGTTGATAACAGGGATAACCAACTTATGAAATTACAAAAAACTTAAATACTTGAAAAACTTGACAGTACATTTAAGAAGAATTATTTTTCGGTTACTTAATTATTTATAGAATTGAAAAAAGAATTAACGAAATTCATGCATATTCTCTATTGAGTTTGAAGTTAGTTATATTTCTTTGAAAATCAGGTAAAAATTTTTAACTTTCATTTCTCTTTAATAGTGATTTTTCTTTTTACAAACAGATTATGAACTCATATAAAAGAAATCAAAACTGTAACAAGAGTATTTTTACATGGTTTTTCTTTTACACTGAGTAATTTTAGCGCACTCAGTGGAAGCCTGCAATACCAGTGGTATTATTTATACGTTACCAAACACAAATACCTTTTCACTTTTTTCGTGAAGAATCCCCATATTGCAGTCCTTCTCAGTTCTCAGAAGGGTGTTTATTTCAAACTGCAAAAGTTTGCCGGAGGCAAACCGTTTCATATCAACCTCTGCACTATAATTGAGGAACTAAGGCTTGGGAATGAACTTTCTACTATGAAATGATAATGTAGCTTTTATCGCCATGTCAAACATATCCTGGAAAGATTTTTTGAATTCTAATGAAACAATATGGCATGTGAGCATGAGATTGTTTTAATTTTATACAATGTGTTTTTAAATGATGTCCAAAAGTTAAGGTCGGTAACAAGGTACACCATCCCAAAGATGAGGGCTCAATGTGAGGTCAAACTAGCGAATCATACAAAAATAAAGCCACTACATACTTATTAAATAAGGATTACAATACTCTTAGAGATGGTGAAGGGAGTGTTTTGTAAATATGGCACCACAGTGATTATGGTTTTCTTGACGCTGAACGAGAAACTAATGTAATCAATGATATGCACGAGAAATGGTGATTCACCAAATGTGTGACCATGGCGTTGATGATTGCTGGACAAATCGTATTCTTCAAGGTATTTCTGCACATTAGAAAAGTGGTTTAGAACTTCGGTTATGTTAAAACAAAAACTTAAATCATAACTTAAAAAAAAAACGTTATATTAAAATACTTAAAACTTTGTATTCATGTCTTTTATCTTATTATAATAATAAACACATTTATTTTTAAATACCGCTTTAATACAAATACTTATTAATAGAGAAAGTTATTTAGCTTACAATATTTTACTCGAAATTTTTGGTTTTTTTTTAATATGCGAGTGTGAACCAGTTCTAACGTGTCAAGTCAATAATTTATATTTAGGTTTCATCTTTCGCAAATTATATATTTTTTCTTTATCATTGAACAAACAACAACAACAACAAACAAGATATCCGTAGCTTAATTTCTGATCACATTTTTCAGTCAAACTGTTTAAAGCTATTCTATAAAGAAGGGACGGAATATTTTTCTTTAATCGATTTAAATCGTATCGAAACCAACATAACAACTATATAAAGACAAATATTTCCCAAAAAAATATTAGTGTCAGCGAACACTTACACAAATTAATTAGAAGATAGTTGGATGAACTATAAAATTGAATTTCTATATTTTTTCACACATATTATTTACACGGTTAACGTATGGCACGGAGGCGCATTAGCTTAATTCGATGGCGAATACTGTTTCGATTTTATTTATTTTTCCGGTCACATGAGAAATAATGAGAAATAAAATTCTAGATGCGACCGGACAACTTTAAAGACATACATAGAAGTGAGTAAGAATACATTAGATATTACATGAATTATTCAAACGAAGAGCTACATATATTGCGCAATCATAACTAATATACTAATTCGATCAAAAAAGACTCCCTGAACATAGACAAAATACTTTTTCAATCTGTTCATATGAATGAGAATGTAAACTAATGTATCCTTTAAATACTGGTAAAACATGTTTTATTTTTTATTTTAATATTAAAGTCATAACACAAATATATGTATAAAAGCCGATACACAATGAACCATTAAACTAAACATTTTTGATAGCATTGAGTGTAGATGAGTTTTAACATGAATTATTTTACTCACTTGCTGACAATTATATCAAGTACAGAGATATAAATTCTACATATGATTTAGGCGTCAAAACTGTAAAGTTATTACGAATGATGTCGGTAGAAGGTTTTTAAGTAGTCCATTATATTCCCAAGAGTTACTTCTAGCCGAGCCTTAATTAAAATATAACATCCAGTAATTAACGTGAGGTGTATGATCGCAAAGGAACTACACATTATGGATTCCCGCCCGTTATATATCGCACAGTATCAGCATGTCACAGAGTGCGCGTGTGTTTTATTGGCGTTCGGCCCTCAGGTTCCGTACCTCACCTGTATAAGTTTTGGCTAATGAATTAAGAGATCCTCGTTATAGTGCATTATATTTTTTGTAGTCTTAAAATACGAGATATTTTTAAAAGTTTTCGATATCAAGAAAGCAAATTTATGAAATCATTATATTTAAATTTATACTATTTTTATCTTCATAAATTAAAGACCTTTGTGTTACTAACCATTATTTTTATTATCTAAATGTCTCTCGAAGATCATTTAAATATCGTATTGAAGCGATATCTAGGCACTAATCCAATCGTATCTGTAATCTACTTGAGAGTGCCACTTAGAAATCTAATTGTGACACCGCGGTTTTAGTTTGCGCATATAATGAAATTTTGCTAATATTCTAAAAAAGCATATAAATATATTTAAAAAATCTAAAGCATATAAATATATAAAAGAAATTGTTATCTCTAACTTTTTTTAAGCAACTCTTTAAGAGAAATTTATAATATTCCGTGTACAGAACCACATCGTATATTATGGCATGAGAAAAGGAGGCGTTCTGGACATTATTCATCCTCTTTTCCAATATAATATTTACAGGTATAACGTAAAAACAAAATTTTAAATCTTCAATATTACATAACTTAACGGATATCGTTATTTATTTCTTGACTAGTTGTTACCATTACATAAATTATACTAGATTATTAATGTTGTGGCATAAAGCCATAACTTCTTTAAACATTGCGATAAAGTCGAAATTCCTAATAATGTGCCAATTTACGTTGCTTGTTCGCTGCTTCTTACAGATTGTTTATGAACTGCAACAAATACTTGGAAATAATATGCATTTAAATTTTGCGTGTACAATTAACAAGAGTTAGAAGTTAAAGACTAATTGAAAATTCCTTAAGTACTACAGCATGATTTAATCATTCGTGTTGTAAATAGCAGAACTTCTATATTATTTTTTTAAAAGTTTCAGATAGATTTTTGTTCATATATTAATCACTTCAGTTAATTTCATGAATATCATTTTTATTTTGAAATTAATGGGCCCATAAAGGAAACTTTTGAAAAAGAAGCTTTTGAAAAAAATGTTATTTGGTAGAGCCTCTCTGTGGTCAAGTTACTACAGCTCAAACACGCTTTGGCTCCACAGAGGAACTACACCGAGGAACGAGGAACAAAACCCTCATATAATGCGTGAAATAGTGTGTAATAGGAGCTATTCGTCCGATGAGTATGAGAGCCAGTTCTCTCTCTCTCTGTTTCTACTCCCCACCTACCTTTTCTCAGCTTTTTCTCTTTCTTTGAACATTGAGTTTTACAACGCATCCACAACATATTTTATGTAGCAGATGTTCATGGTGACTACTTTGCATCAAGTAAGCCGTCGAGTCGGCTCGTTTGTGACCTTCGACATAAAAAATCCACATCTTTTTACGATAATTCAAATTCACAAATACTACAAATCTTAAGATTTATAAAACAATTATTAAAAATTAAATAGTCTGTATTATATTTATTTAAAACAAAAATAAATAATCCCATAAAATCAGAAATACCTAACATTTTCTGTGCTTACAACTTACTGAAGTTACTTTACGTAACTATGATGATAACGAAGTGACCGTATAATTTAGGCATTTTAAATTTCAAAGCAAAAATGACTTTGTGACTAAGGTGCATATTATACAAAAGAACCATAATGCCTTGCTGCGTATTATAGTAGCGTCTTAAAATAAACAAAAGTGGAAAAAATTAAACAGCTTCATTTATTTATTTATTTATTTAATACTTTTTTGCACACCATAATCTCAATACAGACAATTACAAAAAAAAATACAAACTTAAAACTAACAGTGTAACAAAAGGCGGCCTTATGGCTCATTAGCCATTTCTTCCAGGCAACCTGGGGTCAGAGGATTGTGTTTGGAGACAGTATAGGGTGGTACATAGATATTCTTAAAATAAATATATAACCTAAACACATACAAAAATCATTTCAATGCATTAACTCACATAAAATAAATCCATGAATGCTAAGTAATAACGCATGCCAATTCTATTAAAATGTTTTCATTCACAAACAAATTCCATAACTATATGAAGAATACTTGTTTAACGTACCTATTTATGGTCTTGTTTGCATGCATGCATTTACATGGAGTACAAGTCCAGTGGTTTTGGTTAGACTATGTTTAGTGGGTTAAGGCAATTTGCAATGCTGACATTTCTCAAGCAATATTGATGGACTTAACAAACACAAGCACAGAGGGTGACAGTTCAGACCTAAGCAAACACTGACCAAGATTTGTAAATGTTTATTTTCATATTTGCTTGCATGTTGTACTAAAGTCAAATGTTCACAATTATTTTAATGAGTTCAATGACCTGAGATGAATATGTATCTTTCTCGCTTTGATATCATTCGCTCATTAGACTTTTAAAAAATGTTTTACATTTATATTCTAACAAGTTAAATATAAAACACATTCTGAGAAAATTTCAATGTTCAATAAGAAAACAACTAACCAGACAAACCTTATCCTATTTTGGAATTGTACTACATAAATATATATAATTTAAATTCCCCCTTTTGTATAATTTAAGTAGAAATAAAAAAAAGTTGTGTTTGAGTAAGAGAAAATACTGTCCTTTTCATTGCCGTGATAACTTTTAACTGAAACAACACTAAAGCTTAAAAATGTAATTATCTTTTTTTTAAAACTTATAAATGGTGTATGTTTTGTAAGTTGTCCTTACATAAATAAATAAATAAATACATAAATCACTCGGATTTATTAATTAAATTGTAATATACTCATAAAAAACAAATACAATGTTTGATCAAACGTAGATTGTGGATGTTCTTAGATTTAGAGATGTTTATTTTATAACGAAAAAAACACTATGAACATAAAAGCCGACCTTTCACATCCAGTAACGCACACTGTTTCCCAATTAATTAAGTCACAGCTATAAATGGGTTACAGTATTACAACCATAAAATATAATCAAACGTACTATCTTTGTACATGAAGCTGCAGATAGCAACTGCAATTCCATTTTAACTCCTTTATGCAGAGGCCAGGTAGCTTATTTAATAGTTTCTTAATTACTGCTGCACCTTATCCACTCTCTGACGGACTGAAATGCGATTCACGCTAAATTAGGAGAAGTGAATCGAGCAAGCGAAACTGAAAGGATTTTTAGAGGAAGCGGGTCTGTACGTTAGAGCGAATTTCCCACGCACCGTAAAGTATTTTGTCTAATTGGTCTGCAATGTTTTATTTATTTTAAGGTTGCTGTACTTTCCCTGATCAAAGAGAGATCTTTTTTAAATTCAATTTTCTGATTTTCATTTTTGATACTCTTGACTGAATTTATCTAGATGTCATAAGTTAGAACCAAATTTTAAACAAAACATCTTGTCTCTGACATTATGTTTGTATTTTATGTAAAATTTTATATTTTTTAGGTTTTGATTTAAATGGATTATTTTATTTTAATACCTATCACGCTTATAAGATTTTATAATCTTTGTAAAAATTATTATCTTTTTGAGGATGATCGTGCTTACATGTCAAGCGTCTCGTCTGGAGAAATTCCCTAAAAATCAGAAAAAAATATATATTTTGGAGGTGCAATAAAACTCCAGCCGTAAATATTGCTTTGAATTTTCTACTATGAAAAATTCAAATCTGAATTAAAAACCTGGATCTTTGAAAAATACGGAGTACAAACAAAGCAGTATTTAAATATAATTATAGTTGTTTTGATCTTTTTTATAAAGCGTTTCTTTAGCAATTTTTTGTTTTATTTTTACGTAATTACTATTCTTTGAAAAATTTCTAACCTCAAAGTATGACAAGACATCAATTCTCTTGTGGATCACCAAAAAGCACCCCATTCCTTTTTTGGTTTTGCTCATTAGCATTATTCACGTTATTAGTAGCAGTTTTAATATATATTTTGTTTCGACTTATTAAAAATAATAAAACCGCTTACATAAATAATCTTAATGATACTTTGTTAAACAAAATACCGTCCAAAACGAAGGGGAACGGGGTCACATTGCTCCATTAAATGAACGATAAAATCAATATGTAGGCAGTAAGCAAGCTTCAAGCCTTAATTGACTTAATACGGCATTACTGTTTAAAGTGATACTTATCGTTTTATTGTACCGAGTGCCAGTTACATCGTGTACTTTATTGTAAAAAAAAAAAAATAACTTTTACACTGCATGTTTACTTGATCATAATTGATTTAAAATATTTAATTTACTTCCTTATAGCATATTGTTATCCTGACAAAAATTAAAAAAATAAACATTATTATTATCAATAAATATTATAAGTCCAGAGACTTTTGTGTCTCGACACGAGATTCCTGATTTTGGAACTTTTGTATAAATTGATATTGAGTTCCTGTCAGTTGTAAAATTTGGACTAAAAGAAATAGAATTTTGCCAATCGAACTTACAGTTTCTACAATTGCGAAATATATTTTTCTGTTACATAATATAAATATAGATACAAGCCATTAACCGCCGAAATTAAAACAGCAGTGGTATTTTTACAAATCATTTATTTTTATATTGCCGATGGATCAAATAAACATTAAAAAATATATATTTTGATAAAGAAAAAGGCTTTTCAGGAGAAGGATGTACTCAATCGGGTACAGCAACTTATTATAAACGACGGCTTATTATAAATTTTCAAAACGTTGGTTTTCAACACATAATGTTACTTTTTGAATTGCCAACGAACTCTTGCGTAATAAACAATACTTCGCAATGGTTTTGTAAGTTTTTTCGGATAGTTAAAACCGAACTCTGGTAATTGTGTGTCAAATACATTACGGATGATCTCGCACAAGTGTGATTACAGTAAGTCAGTGTTTGCAGGTGGAAAACCATGTCGACACTCGGCTCGCGTGTTGGCTGCTTGATAACAGTTCTCTGATGCAAGGTTACCGCCCAATTGCATACAGCACTACAAGCACTAATTTACAGATAAAAATTATTGTCTATAATTGTTAATTACTTAAGCTCCCTTTATAAACAAAGAGAACTGAATTGTTTTTTATATATATGTGATTGGAAACTTATTATTCCTTATCAGTTACATTATTAAGGACTTCTTGATTACATTTAATGCCATAAGAGAAGCAATTGATTAAAATTTTAATAGCGTAATTATATATTATTGGAACTTATTTAAGAGATGTATATCAATTTAAAACTATTTTTTTAATGACATAAATTAAATAATCTTTAAAGTAAAATCTACATCAATTATATAAAACAAGCATGTATATATGTATATAGTACTCTGTCATTAACAATAATGGCACTTAAAAATAACAAACTATTAAAACATCCTCCCAAATCTTTAATTACTTAATACAACTGAATATCTAGTATTAATTACGGCCTGCCACGGCATTTTTACTACTTTCCATAATTGCTTTCTCAAAACATGGACAGAGAAAATAGTTTAAAAGTATTTGTCAGTGTATGAAAAAACAAAACAGCATAACACATTTTTTGCTTTTTGTCCTTTCTTTTAGGGAAAGCCTTTAGCTATCAAAAATAAGTGAATGATTCAGACACTTACAATTCAGAGTTACGTGCCTCAACACGTCGTTAATGGCACGAATAAACGGCAGGATATCATTGCACTTCAGATACAATTTCACAAAGAATACATAGAAAGTTTTACATAAACGACATCAAAGCCACGTGGAGTCATAGAAACATAATTCAGAAATACATACATTTTAAAAGTTTACATTTCCGCCATAACAAGTCTTCATTAGGATCCATTTAGCACTCAACACCTGCGGGGCGTGCGTCCTTTGAGTGCATTTAGCTGAATTGAATCGCAGGACCTAACTGTTCCTTCTAATTAGTGAGCTTTTTCACTCGCGAGTTCAATTTCTTGCGACTTACATGTTTTACTTGTACTATTCTTTAAGTACTGTTCTGGTTTAAGTAAAGTTTGGGAAAAAGAATATATGTACATATATTCCCAATATATCTGTGAATCTGTGTAAATAAATTAATTCTATATTAAAATTAAGTTACAGAATTAAAATATACATCACGTTTGATGTATAAAAAATTGACAATTCACGGTTAAAAATATTTCGAGATGCAACTTCGCTTTCTTTTGTCTCACTTCGCTCGAAAAAACAAGCTCTCGTTTCATGTTTAATAGGGACACCGCAGCCTTCGATATCAATTTGTATTTGTTTTTGTCTCGATCAGACATTCGGTTGCCAAAATCATCTTCGTTGATTAATGACCTGTGTCGTCAGCATAGCGTTCCGCTCGCTTCACTCAAAAATCAGAGAAGTAAGCAGAGAAAACAAGATTCTAAAAACTTTACCTTAAAAGAATAACTTCAGGATACTCTAAAAAAAAAAACAACAAATTCATACTTGAGTTTTAACTTCAAGAATATTCATGGCATAAAAAAATAGAATTCTACACATTTTTTTTTCTAATATTAAATATTGTGTAATGTTTCTAAAAATATTATTATTTTAAATTTGTTTATCTAATCCATACAGCACACTCTGTTAGAAATAACTAAATTTAGGTGAACTGTTACGATAATAAAAGAATAAAACGTCACAAATACTCAGTTAAATAGGTGATGTGGGGATTGCCGCATATTTCATTGCCACTGAGATCATTTAAGGGTCATTGAGGTTAGGGTAGTCCTCCTGGGTGGGTACACGTTTATTTGTGACATAAATCATGCCTTAATTATAGTCATAAAAATAATAATTAATTTTATCATGATCAATGAAATCTAATGTCGAATATAAGAAAATATATTATGAACTAGTTTTTGCCCGCGACTTCGTCCGCGTTAGTTTGGTCAAGAGTAATATATGTAGGTATAGCTGACCAGCCGAACTCTATTCAATCTAAGAGGCCATAAATAATCAGGTTTTTCCTGTTTCAATCGAACAGAATGATTGACAAATTAGTTAGTTGTCAAATCTAATGTCAAAAAAAAAAAACGTTTGTATGGGAAATAGAAAAGGGCTGTTTTTAGGGTTTTCCCAGAAATTATTCCAATTTTTCTCACCTTTTAAACCTTCCCTGGACTGCCAGGAGTATTTCAAGACTAAAATTAGCCAAATCGGTTCAGCCGTTCTCGAGTTTTAGCGAGACTAAGGAAAAGCAATCCATTTTTATATATATAGAAGATTAATACTTGTTAAAGTGATGTGCCATAATATTTAAATATTTTTTTTTATTATTATTTTACTAATTGTTTGAAATTCACTTGAACAATTATATTGTGGGTGTAAGTTTCATTATTTTGTTTTTTTAAATACCATCCATAACGAAATTCTGATACTTTAAATTTACCGACATCTTAAAAACGTGTTAAAACTTTAGAAGCCTTATCTAAAGAATCCAAAAATAAAATCTAGTCCCTATTATTCCAAATAGATTTTTCTTTTAAAACTAACACGTAATCGTAAGTTGATTTACAATACCCTCTCCCATTGTCATTTCTATTTATATGTCTATGTTTACTATAAAACATTATATAGTCTGACACTTATCAGAAACAAAAGCATGACACACAAAATATAACCCGCAATAATTACAAAAACCCAAGTTGTAGGTCGGAAGCTGTTCAGTATAATGGAAGCAAGAGCAGGTATGAGCACTTTGCGAGTTGTTTTCAATCGCTTTTACAAAAAATGGAACAGTCATTAAAACTTTCTGACGAGGCCTCGTCTAATTGTTACGGATATCTCGTTAGCGTTTTAAACAATAAGTAGGAATTGGATATTTGTTCTTTATTTATCGAATTTGTAACAATATTCACATGGGTCTAATTGTAATTTGGCTGAATTATAACAAATAAATAAATTGTTTTATCCACATTACCTCAATGATAGTAATTTAGACTACCTTTTATATACAACGCGGGAGTTGTTAGTATGCCAATTTAGTGTTTAAAGAACCTCATAGGACAGATAAATATTTATGACGCCATAAACACAAGTCATACTGAGAAGACAGACAAATTTAATCACATAAAAGTAGTACTTGCCTCTTTTAAATTTCTCCTCATTTGTTTTTTAAAAGTACTCTTATTTCAGGATATTCAAGTTCAATCAAATATAATAAGTTATTATTCTTACAAATACTCATTAAAATATATTTACGCCACTAATAATGTTTTCATAAACCACAAAATCGATTCGTCTTGATCATTCTAGCGGTCTGTTTCCGCGTCTCCGCTAACAGTCCGGAGTAATTGCACTTGTCAGTAATACAGATGCGAATCGACTCTGCCCAAAGAAATATTTATTGTGAACCGTTTGTAGAATTCAAACTTAGGAACGTTCTCTGATAGCTCGGCGCTTATGAAACTTGGCTCAAGGGTAATCTGGTATAACAAAACTTCAGTACTCATTGAATAATAATTAGTTAATAGTATTCATTGAATATAATAATATAGTACTCATTGAAAAATAATATAGTACTCATTGTATAATAATCAGTTTTAATGTACTTGTCAAAAATAATATAACGATTTAAATTTCTTAACAGGTTTTGCTTAGCTAAATTAATTATAAATTGTATGTTTGAAAACCTAAATACCTATAAAAGTAAATTAAATGTGCCTTTGTTGCTTTTATTAAAATAAAACATATGTAGAGTAAATTAGAGGCAGATGCATTCGTTTAATTATCCTTGTAATATTCGCTAATTTTCTATGTCCCGCAAACTTATTTACATAATTAATACACTCTCACACACTGTGACGGTGAAATATTAAAATTACGGGCCGGTCCCTTCATTTAAATTTCTAAATCGTTGGAAAGGTTTACATTGTATCGCCGCCCAACCAATTTTCCTGTTGTTGTTCCAGAATACTTGCGGTTGATTGTTTAATTTAACTTAAAACCATCTTTAAATAAGTATGATTAGAGTAGCTCTGTTATTTCCTTTGTTAATCCTTAGTTTAAACAATCAAGAGAATATGACTATTTGTTTAATAACTTCAAAGACAATTACAAATTCATTCATGATTTTAAAACTCGTTTATTGTAAATAAAACTCAAGTAGATCTGTCATCTTTTATGCTTTACTCTTTCATTTGGATACCCTAGAAAAATTTATGAATACCAAAATAATGCAAGTTTATCTCAAACACAGAAATATTAATCTTATATATAATTTGCAAAATAGATTAATCTACTTCCACCAGCGTGAAGGTACTAAAATTATTATGTTTAGTTATAATTGAGTAAAATTTGCATATCTAATTAGTTTTTAATTACATTCTAGCGTTTTGGCGTGGTTTTAATTAAGGCGCTGTCAAATAAACTTTTGTGACAACGTGATAGTAACTTCATAGTTCCAAGTTAAGTTACATTGTGGAATATCTTCCATCTTGTATAATCTATAAACGACTAGAAGAATATTAGTGTTGAAGTTCTTATTATATTATTCATAAATTAGATGCTAGCAATAAGTTTTTGTATATCTATATATGTATAAATTTAGAGAGCAGAAGCAATAATAGTCTATTACCTTCCGAGGGTTTGAATTAGCCTTTGACTACGTAACTTATTTGCAAATTAAAATACTGAGTATAACTTGTTCAACGGCAGTTATTCCTTTATAACATGTCAAGATGGATAGCAGGGCTATTTATTTGTAAATAGAATCCATTGGATGCCAGTAGAATTAAAATCTATACTTTAATTATTAGAAAACCATAAATGTCAGTATTTTAGCCACAATTTGTACAAACCTTCTGAAAAATGTTATATTTTAGAATGAATTAGTGTTTTAATACTCATATTTAAAATTATATCACTGAGTTTGAGTTCTCTATTAATTTAATTCAGCACCATAGATCTAATGTCCTTAATAAAATATTTACCAACTCTTCGGTACCTATAAAGCAGTCTTTAGTCTATTTGTAGATTGCGTCACCTGCATTCGTAATGACATTAACTTGGATCTTGGGCTCATCTCAAAGGACACTCGACAGTAATTGCTATTTGTAAATAGTCTTTTATTTCCACTGATGATATTCTAAGCTTTGCTAGGAAAACTATTTTAACAATTTTCCCATCCGACGCCGTCTTTTATTTTACGCTATGCTTCTCTTGTCAAAGTGATCATTACGTGTAGTTTAAGCGTTAAAGCAATTAAAAAAATGTTTTTTTGTGATGGAGCTACAGATGAAAACAAATGCGAATATTTTGAAACATGTAACAAACATTATAAAAAGAAAAAAGTATTCATCTGAACTATGTCAGTAAATAATTTCCTTCAATTCACCAAATACAAAAGAGATTAATGAACAGTTCGTTTTCATAAAACAAGAACATCCGGCAAATAATCGACTTTGTGAATTACCAAAAATCGATTAACTCCATGCTATTTTGGAGGAATCTTAATATGCTAAGTATAATTGATTCTACGTCATCATTGCCCTCTTACCCCGAAGCCCAATTCTAATTGACGGCTAGTAGTAATGGAAATAGGCATTAAGTACGTCTCAGTCCATTTGCGCTGACAGCTATTAGCGCTAATAAATCTCATTATCTCATTAACCTTGTGTCAGGATCAATTTGTTTCGTTACACTAAATTACATCTTCATCGTCTTATTAAAAGGATTAAGCGGCACTTGGAGATATCATGATTTCATTCCACTAAAAGCCAAATTAATATTCCGATAGCCAAAAAATATCTCCCGACTCATAACGAACTTTAAAACGATTTTCCTTTCCTTTATGAAATAAAATAGCCAAGAAAATATAACCGGACGCTTTATATGAGGTAAATTTTTTGCAGAACAAATATAAACTTCCAAAAGTAAGTTATAAATATATTTTCAAAAAGTCATTAGACAGTCGTAACCAACTATGGGCTCTGGTTGTCTTTTGAAATATTTAAGTGATTAGGAGAATAGCCTAGCCGCATCTATACGAATTGAATAGTGAATGACATATATGCCGTATCATCATTACATTGTATGCTAAATATAATTACTATCATTTGCTTTTCATGAGTTTTTATTGGTTTTATTAATTCTACAGTTTTTAAGGCGAATAATATGTTAGGCAAGTTTAGAAAGAAACTATGTTATAATTCCTAGCTATCCCCATTTAGGCTAGTCAATCAAGGTAAGTTTCCACAAGAGAGATTGTAAGGATAATATAAGAGCTACCATCACTTTCCTCCTTCGAACGAAATGCAGCTTTAAAAATACTACAAGCTGATTTTCCCCGGCTGAATCCGAGAAATATTCAAACACAAACAAACCCTTGTTCAGACAGTGAGTTAAGTCAGACTCAAAACTCAGATCGTCAAAAATGTTTTTAAACGCTCTTTCCAAGGAATCTAGTATAATAAATAAAAAAAACGTTTTATATAAATTGCCGAATAGCAGGCAGGTCCGTTTGACACGATTCACCTTTAAATAGCATAATTAAAGTTTCAGTATTTATACATTCAATTTAAAATTATTTACACATATGCCGTGCAATAAACGTATTTTCAGTTCAACGATCTAATTTGGCCGTTTATACGCACTAAATTCCCTCGCTTAGTTTCACTCGATTGATCCCACACGGAGTAAATATTTGATTCGATTTTGGCTTTGTATCTTTATTCAGAGTGATGTTGTCAGGTCTCACAAAGAGCATTCTCGTGCGGTTTCTAATGCTTGTGTATGTTTAATTTACAAAAGCGATGCAAATTATGTAATTTTATTGCTATCATACAGATATGCAGACAGAATTAATTGAACATTTTCAGAGGTTTCTAAATATTTATCACTTCGAATGTATTACAAGTTACATATGTATCTATAAGATAATTATTATACTTAACTTAAGTATTATTATAATTTTAAATATTTTTATAATTTAACTTGTCATGATATTAATAAGCTTTTTGTGTATGAATGTACGAATTGATAACAAAGTTGTTCAAAATATTTAAATAAAAAATAGAAGGAGTGCCTTTGGGAGTCAGATCTATGGATAAAAAATTACTCTTATCAGTAAATTTATCAGACGTCAGTGTCGTGTGTGCACGATAAATTATTTCGAGGCTTGAAGTTCATGTCACGCATATAAGCTGGTTTGTTTTTAGAATAGCGTCCCCCCGCAGAAATGGATAATAAACTTAAAAATTATATATACATAGTAACTTTTCAACGCATACAATAACAAAAACAGGATATTGGCAGTTTATGGCGGCACTATTGTTGCTTTTTTACAAAGATAACTATCACATAACAGAAAAAATAATCATATAAAATTTATATTTTAAGTGAATATTTGATGTAACAATATCAATTTTAGACCTAAATATTCCTTTGATTTTAACAAAATAACATTTAATATCCGTAAACTTAAACAAAATGGCTAGAAACAAAACATTTTCTCTGGAAACAAATACTTCACATCTATCGTTTAAAATAATATAAATAAACTGAAAAATTGTAAGTCATATATTTCCTTGTTTGTTACATGTACCTACGTTAAAATGATAACTCTATATAAAGACATAATCAGGGATTTAATAAGAGCGCTGAGTGTATCAAGTATCGTTTCACCCATGATTTTTTACGGTTTCAAATTTAATCAGCAGTTGGAGAAGGGCACGTGCCATTATAAAGGAGTCTACTCACATATTTTATTAACTATGAATAGATAAACTGACAATCAACTCCATATAACAGTAAGAAGTGTATGTTTTGTTTAACCTAATAACAACATTAGATCAATAAAGGAATTAGGTAAATAAATTTTAAACAGCTCCCTTCATAACAGACACTTACTTGTAATTTGTTTCAGTAAAACGCATTCATATTGTACAACAACCGGTATCGTAGTAATTAAACAATTTTAAAATGTTTCATTGGAAATAAATTTGTAACAAATAAAATATAAAGGAATGCTGTGAATTGAAACCCACCACAGTTTATTAAACCTCCAACTTTTATTGCTGTTACAGAAAAATAATAATTATTGCCAGTGTTATATTGGACTCGGGGATATCTTCGTGGAATGAAGTTAATGAAAGTATATTTTTCGCGATATCTTTTGTAATCGTTGCAATGAATAAGGAAAACTATTATTAAAAAACAACAACTTCATGATTGCTCTCAATTTTCTACTCCAATTTCTATGTACAAGATAATAAAAAAATAATAATTAAGAGAAAATTTGTGTATTTAAACTGTATAAACAAAGTACATGAAGTAATCTGACATTTCATTAATGTGTATTTAATGCCAGATAATGAATCATAAGCGTGATCCTTTATATTTAAAATAGCTTTTGATAAAATGTTATAATTACTATCTCGTAGTATAAATTAATATTTTAAACTATTTATTTAAATTGTTTTCGTCCCTGTTTTGTATCACATTGTAAAGGGATTCTAATTTTTTATGCTTCGCCGTTATCGTGATTTGAAACACATGTTGCGGATATGACATTCCTCTGACAGATTTCCTATATCAAATTTTTAAAACGATACCGATTACTCCGAAGCCATATTTTACAAAATGATATTAAAATACATTTTCTAAATTATTTCTTTCTACATATAAACAAAAATTGATAAAGCTAAAAAAAACTATGTATCTTTATAATCATGTCAGCTTTTACTCGCGGCCCGATCTCTATTTTACACTCAAAGTTATTTTTACGACTAAGTAAGTGTTAGTTGTTTTTTTTCTTATACTATCTGCTATTCATAAAGGATTAAGTAAGTACTCATTATAAATATGTTTAGTAATATAAATATGAATTCAGTCACGGCATTAAATATATTTTTAAACTTTGAACTTTCATAAGAACAACAGTATTAGTGTATGTAACACTCTAATTGCGGGACCTCTCTGGCTGAACACCTGAGTAATTTATATAGATAATTGAATTTTGGTGATACGAAGACACAGAAGTGGATTTCAAATTAATGTAGTTTCACGTGATGGATGTGTGATTTACGGGGATTCTAATTTATAATAAGTTTTACAATCGTTTAATTACAATTAAATTCCGTTTTATTACAAAAGAGTTACAACATATATATATACGTAAAGAGCTAATTTCATAACATTTAGGTCTCATTTATTTATTATAATCTTTTTACAACAAAACAGTTGAATGTGGTTAATAATACAATACTAAATATATAATTCTAAGATTACTGCGATAGACGTATGGCAGGCAACGGTAAACCCATTTGGGTAATCGGGATTAAACTATCAAGCTAATGTTAAGCTTAATCGAAATGACACGTTACATTAATACGCATCAGTACAAGAGACAACATCAAATAATATAATTGTAAATAAATAAATACATATCACACACTTAATTACGAATGTCCTTATAAATAAAAATGAAATTTTCTGAAAAATTTTTACGAAAATACATTGGTGCAATTTTGTTGTGAAAGACGAAGTTAAAATACCTTTTCATATGTTTTAACAATTGTGTATAGTAATGAAATTAAAAGTGTTCGTTTGTAAAACATTTTATATGGAACAAATAGTGTAGAATATTCTACGCTCTCATGGACAGTGTTGTTTTATTTCACTTTTATATTTAACATCATTATCATTTTTCTATTTAAGAGATATTAACGTATTACAGAATTGGCTAGAAAGAATATGTAGAAAATAGGTACTTGGCTCTCAGAAAGAAGTCAAAATAGTCCAAAATATATTTTAGGTAAATCATCTCAAGGCTTAAAAGGTAAATAATGAAAAGTAATGAAAAGGGATAAGGATTTAAACTTGCGTGGTTTTTATGATTCTATATACATAATTATAAATATTTTAAGGTGCATTTTGGACACAATGTTTTTTCTGGCTCTATCATATAACTTATAATATCGTTTAAAATAAAATATATCTTTATGTCATATGTACAGAATGTTTTATTATTCATATAAGCTGTTAATTTTAATATTAAACGACAATAATATAGTACAATCATCTTCTTTGCTTTCTACAATAATACGTTAATTATAAAGGAGTTCGTTATTATCTTAGGTCAGATTAAAGCATATATCTTGTCCCATTAAACCGTTTTCTGCCCACTATTATTTGTAAATTAAGGCAGCTACAACCACCTACAAAAACACAGCTTATGTACTACGCATTATGTTAAAACCTATACAAATTTGTAGTTTATGAAATTAAATATTTATAGACATATATTTTAGTTTTATGTAAAAAATTACACATAGGTTTTAGTATAATAACATAACATTTTCGTATTCAATTCCCGAATTTGTAGCAATGTCCAATGAATATGAGCACGTTATCAAATACTGTCCCTTGAAAGGTCCTTTCCAAAGGCACTTTTTTACTCGTCCGGGACGTGTCTGACATACGCCTACAAAGAGAATCATAAAAATCAGAATACTTTCCATATTCCATTCACTTTAGTGGGTGAAAATAAAATATAGCTAAGACAGGAAGTGAACACGCCCCGGGCAGCTGTAAACAACTTCGCTAATGGCCACTTTAACTTAGTGAAGTAGCCACATTTGGAGTCTAAAAATTTTTTAACTACACTCAGCGCGTTTGATAACTAAGTTGCGTGCTATAATTCAAGTTTATTTGTTTAACTTCACTCTGTGAAATAGCATAATGATACTCTCACAAAACAAGCACGAAACATTGATGTTTAAGTTAATAATTTCTAATGTATGTAGAAATTAAAATCCTATCTTGGACTAAGTTACTTTTTCGGTTTTAAATTAAAATGTTTTCAACAATTCGGGGAATTATTTTATTATTTATATAACTAAGCTTGAAGGGACTTTACTTCATTTATATTAATAATAATATTTTATTCAAATGCTCCACTGAAATTATACAATGATTATATAATGGCACCATAGGCCGCTTTTAGAAAAGGGGTCTGATCCCTCATGGCTTTTTGTTGATAGGTTATGCATAAATCATAATCCATTTTAAACGTGATTTGCCATAAATGTAGTGAACATAGTTATAAAATTGTCCGGGTGTAATTAATAAGAAATTTATGATATATATGCATGTTACGAAAAACTACACCATCGATTTGCATGACATCATTTAACAACTATCAACCATATTGAAATAAAATAAGCTAATATTTCTATTAATTCTTTAAAATATAAAACTTGTTCATCAATTAAGTACCTCTGTAATAAATACTTTTGTAATCTGTATGAACTGTCTCAGCCGGAAAATACAACTGTTGCTCCTAAAATTGACGTAAAACCGATTTTACCGGGTAACCGGCTACGGTAACCGTTCTATCATATTCCATTTCCCTTCATGTCTCTGCTTCTCGTTTAAATGCCATCTTTCATACCTGATAATTGTTGTTTTAAAATTGAGAAGCTACATTATAATACAGATTTTTGTGTAAAATTAAGTTGAAAACCTTATCGTATTATTCATTTCAACATTTTGATAAAAAATATATTATATTACTCTATAAAGTCATAAATTTTAAATTTTTATCTGATATTATTATATATATTTTTATGATAGACAACTTCATGTTAACGAATTGAAGTAATTAAATCTTTAAACGAAATATACTTCGCGAAAAGTTGTCATCTATATATTGTAGAATAAATAATTTAAATATATAATAGATATCGCTAGTCATGGTGTGAGAAAATATTCGATTCGTTTGGCACACCCAAATAAAAGCTCGTTTCTCAAAAAGATTTCTCTATTTATTGTTACTATTGAGATCGAGTCTATTACATATTTGCAAGAGTATATAAAATGAGTTTCACAAGTAACTTTTTTTGACGTCATCAAATGCAACGAGTCGCTTACTTTACGACTATAATTGAGTGCTTAAAATTGAAAATCTCTTTATTCGTGCGCTTATTAAAGACTAAAATAATGGTTGGGGCACGCGAGGCGCATACGTAGTCTTGTGTGGTGCAAGTTACTGGAAACTGAAAAACTAAAATTAACATATCTGTCACAAATATGTAAGGTTTTCGAGACCTAATAGTTTTCAGTTCAAACACTCCTTACGTAATATAATAAATGCATTGACAAAAGGAATAAAAAGATTTTTATATCTAAACTAGTAAACCTGGCGAACTCCGTGCCACCAGATGGCTTCGTTTTATGTAAAATATTGTTTTTTTTTGTTTTATATTTGAAAGGGCAAAAATTTTTTTAATTTCCCAACAGTTCATTACAAAATGAAGTGTTATTTAATTGAACTTCTGTAAGTAAATGAAAGTGAATCCAAAGTAAATACTGAATCGAAGCGTTATAAATGTCCGCAAATTATCCTTTTCATTGAAGTGCTCTTTGGTAAACCACATTTTTTATTTTTTGACCTGACATTAACACAATCAAAGCCTATGGTTTCCAAACTCGCGAACACGCAACGTATAACTGCCCATGTGAAAAACAATGATTTTCTAAATTCATCCCGCAAATACTGAAATGTTTTTAAGAGTTTAAATTACAAACAATACCGGTTTGTTACATCAAATTAACTGAGCAAAGTAGCTGTCAAACAATGTACCACGCACCGGAACCATCTATTTAAAATATTGGTTTGTAGAACATGCTATGTGTCAGGGATGGCGCTGTATGTGAAGGAAGATTTCCCGCTTTTCTGTTGAAATTTTCCTGAAATTTATTGCTATAAACCTCACGGAGCCTGAGACCTTTCAAACAAATGCAAAACCGTGGAAATCGGTTCGTCCGTTCTGGAGTTACGAGTATATCGTCAGGAAGGAAAACCGGACTTATTTTTATATAATAGAAGATTTCTTACAAATATCAAATTGTCATCCATACGTCATTACATATTTATTCTTATACGTCAATTACACAGAGCTGTCATTTGCTTTTTGTTATTCCAAGTCTCATTCTTTTTTGTTATACCACGTTTTATAGTGACTGACGTTTCATGTCAAGTTACACGGAAATGTTGTCGAACGGGATAAAAAGTCCTATGTCCTTCTCCTGGCTCTTAACTACCTCTGTGCCAATTTTCAGCTAAATCGGTTCAGCCGTTTTTGAGTTATAAGTGGAGTAAGTAACACGACTTTCTTTTATATATATAGATTTATGGAATAATCATTTTATACGCTAATAATTAATTAAACCAGACAAGACTTAAATTTTTTAATTATTATTCTTGCCTTCGATTCAGTTTTTTCAGGTAGGATAAATTTGGAACAGATTATAACGAATGAACATGAATCAAATTTTTACCCTGATTTGGAATCTTTTTCGAATTCTCTTTGAGGCCCGTGATGTAGAAAATGACCTTAAGTTTAAAAATTCTACTATTTTGAAACAAACGAAATAATTTCTACTTTAATCAACTTTTTCGTTTTGTTGAATAAACATGTTAGCTATAATTTTTTATTATTATCCTAAAAGAGACCTTAACATCAAACTCTGACGCTTATAACTTAGCACTAATGATTTATATGCTAAGTAAAATCGCATTAAAATTGTCCCCAACAGAGTCAAGCTACGCCCCTGGAAAATGTCTTATATCCTTTATATTCCGACCTCGCTATTAACTGCTTTTTTAACTAATTTATCGTTTTGCGTCAGTTCTATGTGTGATATTGTTTGTAATATGATATACAAATAAACAAAACGAGGATATTCGTAGTGTTATTCCGTCTCTTGCTTTTTATTTTAATTTATGATTAAAATATTTTTTTTCCCAGTAGGTCATTAATAAAATTTAAATGGAAAATTTAATATGATTTTTAAAATGTATTGAAACATTGATTTAGAAATAAGAAAGTTGATATAAAGTAGTTAGAATATTTTTCAATATTAATATTATTTGTTATAAAACTTAGTCTCACACTTGTCACATCAAAAGTCAATTTTAATTTAAATTCAAACAAATATAAATTTGAGTTAAACAATTATTTTTATATAAAACATATTGTCTGATTTACTTTTAGAATAATTTAATAAACATATCAATGACGTCGTTTGTTCAACAAACTTATATTGTACAATTAAATTCAAAGTTTATGATATATTTGAATGTGTATGAATGAGAATATTTCACACACTACATAATTTTAAATATTTTTTATTGCTAGTTAAGGTATCAATAAGTTATATTAGTAAATTCTTATTGAATAAACATATTATGAAAATCTGAAATGGCAACTCGCAATTTTTGTCTGACCATCCATCCGTCCATTTTCTATGGTTAAAATAGAATGAACTCTAAACTTCCTCTTTTAGACCAAAGCCTTAACGTCCTCTGTCCTCATGTTTCAAGCGTTTGCAAGTTCGTTAAAAGTTACCGACTCCGAAAATAACTGAAAAAATCGTCATAATCTATGATTGTCCTATGTAATTTTCACAAAACACTTGCATAAAATACACCGTCTATATGTCTGTGTTTCGGTCTATTAATAGTTAAAAGGAAGACTTCAAGTTATTTATTCCCCATTTATATAATTATGAAAGTTTGCCGTATAAACTTGGCTGATACTGCTTTAGTAATTTAAGACATAAAATTCGTCTCATTTGCTAAAAGCATTACATTCCTAAATCGAAATCTCGCCGCTGGATGTTTAGATAATGCAACATCTTATAGAATTAAAGTTTTCTTTATCATTTTTAAACAGGAAATAATATTTCTCAATCCGTACAAAAATGAACTTGTTTGCTGTATTTTCATAATGTAAACTCAGATTTGAGTAGCTTAGTTGTACTTAAAGATCGATACCAAATATCATATAAAAAACTATCGAGTAGTTTCATAATTAATCAGACGTAATTAATAAATTGATATCAATCGAAAAATCCGAAGAAAACAAAGCATTTCTTAATATAATATTTAATCATAACCAGGTATAAAACATAAGGGTGATTAGGGGGTACCGTATGGTCTCCTGGGCCGCAGCGACTGCCCTTGCCGGCGATCCGCCTTTTGATCTCATGG
The DNA here is from genome assembly GCA_916720795.1 of Danaus chrysippus. Taxonomy (NCBI): domain Eukaryota; kingdom Metazoa; phylum Arthropoda; class Insecta; order Lepidoptera; family Nymphalidae; genus Danaus; species Danaus chrysippus. The sequence goes on along the minus strand of CAKASE010000049.1, from coordinate 15,588,755 downwards.
CGTCGGTTTGCGCCGAGATGTTTGCCTATGTCTCGGGTAAGAGGGCACTCGACGAGAACCCTTCGTTGGAGGATATCCGATGCAGGTCTTCAACGAGCACGGGTGCTTCGATTACTACTTGTGTCGGACGGCCAGGAGAGAGCCGGGAGAAGGCTGCCACGAGTGCGGTGCTGCGGTGGACTCGGCCCAGCACACCCTCGAGGTGTGCCCGAGATAAGCTGCAGACCGCCAAGACCTCGTGGCAGCTCTCGGCGGAGTGGACTTCTCACTTTCGAGTATCGCGGAGAAGATACTCGAGTTTGACAGGTCCTGGCTGGCGGTGTCCTCCTTCTGTGAGACGGTCATGTCCACGAAGGAGGCATCTGAGTGGGAAAGAGAGGGTGCGGCTGATGCACGATCTCTCCGCAGATGACGTACGGGGGTGCGACGGAGACGATTCCAACGCCTCCAATAGCACCCCTGAGCTCCGGGCCGAGGTCGGCGTGGTAACCCGGCTCCAGTGAAAGCCCCTTCAAGGCCGGTTGGACGGCTCGTAAAAAGAGTTTCCCTGTGACATAAAAAAAAAGTATAGAACATCAGGTATTATACAAAGTACGGAAAAACATTTCTTTTGAAGTAAAACGCAGTCATTACGATCAACTTCAGACTGTCGCAGATTTTAATTAGACTTCCTAATTAGCAATCAAAGGCTTTATGTCATTGAGACATCCATTAAAATCATTGGCAGGCTCTCTTTCAAGTGCAAAGAGAGGATCCCCTTCTTCTACAAGCTATCGACATAAATCAATGTATAATATATACATATTATATGTATAATTGTATGCACAATATTTTTTAATAACAATTATCGTAATTATTATAAAAATGTACAAATATTGTTCTCATATGATAAAATTAAAAATTTCAAACAATATCATTGATAATGATGGTAATAAATATTTATTTAAGAAATAAAAGCAATACTTTCTTAAAACCTGACATGTTGACTTTTGTATATATCGGCGCTACTAGCTTTAATAACGAATGCGACTTGAAAATAATTTGAGGCTGTCATCAATTCTTATTAAGCCTCATTAGTATTTATGATTATAGTTAAAAGTAAAACGAAATCAAAGGTTGCTTAAAAGGAGAATAGAACTATGTTTAAATCTTGGTATAAATATGACGTCTGGACGCACGACGGCAGAATTCAGAATTGAGAATTCAGAGTTCAGTTAGTGCGTGTCATTGAAGTATGTGATTATGAAGAACCTTAGAGAAATACAGGAACATTAAGAACAATTGAAGTTTCATTTTAAATTATCATGGAACCTACTAAAAGATGGGACATTTGTAACGTCAGCGAGGCTGGCGTCCCTCTCTTTAAGAACAACGAATTTGTAATAAATCCAATATATATATTACAAATCAAGTTGCAAAATTTTATTGAGATAAAATATAAAGATTTTTTTATTGTGTTGTCCTATTTCCTGTGCTAAAATATAAATAAAAAAATCTAGTAAACTTATAACGAGTACATAGTAAATATGTGTCCTATTTTACATAACAAGAAGTATTCAAATTTACCACACTTTAATCAATCAAACATAAAATGAAAATTAGTTGTATGAGAGAAAATGGGTTAAACCCAAATTAATTTATTATTTTGAAGATCTCGTTTGCATATCGTTTTTAACCAAAGTTCTATTTTTTAATATATGGAGGAAATAACCGAGAGTGATTCAGTTAGGACCCTGCATGTGGGCTTCAACAATTTGCAGTGAAATTAAGGCCAATTCAGACTACAAAGACTTCTAGTTGTCTCAACTCGAGTAGTATTTTGCTATATGGCAGTAAATTTCTGTTGCAGGCCCTAAAGTCATACAAAAATTAGATGAACATTTACCGACGTAGTCGTACTTACCCTTCTGAAAATAAAATGCTTTTTCAAGCCTTTCTCTGATAATATAAATTAGGCAGCACATTTTAGGGTAAGAGAACAAATTGCTGAAAGTAAAACTTTGTTACACCTATATAAAAAAAAAAAAATATTGTTACGGCATACATTTTAACGAATTCAATTTCGATAAGACCCGTATCTCACTCGCAAACAATGACATTGCATTCGCTCGACCACGCCTTTCAAATTACAAAAAAGTTTAAAATGTTTTCTGATAACGATATTATTAAAAGTGAAACCCATTAGGTTTCCATTAAAATTATTTTTTTCCAATTTAAACAAAAAACGGACCTCAAAAATCTTTCACTGTACTTCAAATGTTTAAAACCTTTCTTTAAACACTTTATCTAATTTTTCATCCATATCTTAACAATTTAAAGCTTTTGAAGGAGCTTTGTCTTCATAAAATGTTAAATTAAAAAAAACGTATTAAAATAAAACTTTTGTTCTGGAGGTAATATTAATTATAAAGAAATGAAACATTTAAAGTACCAAAGCTAATAGTGACTTATATTTAATCATAATAATACAGTATGAAGAAAAAAACAACCACCACCTTTAAGCAAAATACAACACGTAAGAATGTAAATAAATATCATGTGGATGCAGGGAAATTTAAAATTCATATTTTTTAACGAAGAAAAATACAAGAATCTGTATGTCATTATTATAAAAGGTACATATCCTTCGGAAAACATTTTTAGAAGGTATTAAAATAAAGGTCTATGATCTAATTACAGGGATTTAGTATTTGACTACGAAATTATAAATACAGAATCAGGCCATAACAGTTAGTCACGGTATCTACCACAAATAAACGTTGTAGTCGACAGCATACACCGGCGAGCAAATGTCTGGCCATTTTAAATATATTGTACCCTGTGTGTATATTGCCTACTCCTCTTTATTCTTCATGGTTTCATATTCAACTTAACTATCAAAATATAAAACTTCATTACGATCCATGAATACTACAATATATATCGCATTATATATTTTTATTTTGCATACACAAACGTAGCAGGCTTAGTTTATAGACGAAAGTTATACCATGCCATTTATTCGGCCAACGGTATAGTGCCAAGCAAATCTATGATCGGTGCGGCAACCGCGTATGTGTAGATTAAGAAAGCGTAACAAAACAAGTTTATGGTGTTAAACAATCGAGTTCTTTATCGTGTGTACATGAAATACAGTGCTTTAAACAAAAATTAGGGGAGTCTTTTATATTCTACAATATCTTTTGCAGGTGAATCAGTTGTTGAATCGAAAAGCCTTAATGGCAATACAAGGATGAAACGTTTGAAACAATTTTAAAAGTAATTAATTGTAAAACATTTTGAAGAGAATCTATATATATAAAAGAAAGTCGTGTTAGTGACTCCACTTATAACTCAAGAATGGCTGAACCGATTTAGCTGAAAATTGGCAGGGAGGTAGTTTAGAGCCAGGAAATTGCAATAGGATACTTTTTATCCCGTTCGAGAGCATTCCCGTGGGACTTGACATGAAACGTCAGTCACTATAAAACGTGGAATAACGAAACACAATTGACAGCTATGCAATTGACGTATAATGACAGATATGTAATGACGTAATGATGACAATTAGATATTTGTAAGAGATCTGCCATATAAAAATAAGTCTGGTCCGGAACGAACTAATTTCCACGGTTTTGCATTCGTTGGAAAGGTCTCGGGTATATAACAAAAAATTTCAACAGAAAAGTGGGAAAATCTTTTTTCACATACAGCGCCATCATACATAATATGTACTACAAATCAATATTTTAAGTAAATGGTGCCGATGCATGATACATTGGTTGACAGCAACTCATTGTTCTCTGCTCAGTTAATTTCATGTGACAAACCGGTATTGTGTTTGTAGTTTGAACTCTTAAAACCATTTAGTATTTGCGGGATAAATTTAGAAAACATTGTTTTTCACATGGGCGTTATATTTTGCGTGTTTACGAGTTTGGAAACCATCCGCTTTATTTGTGTTAAAGTTAGACCAAAAAGCAAAAAATGTGGTTTATAAAGGACCACTTCAATGAAACGGATAATTTGTGGACACGTATAACGCTTCGTTTCGGTATCTACTTTGGATTCACTTTCATTCACTTAGAGAAGTTCAACTAAATAACACTTCATTTTTGTAATCAAAATGAATTCATTACAGTTGTGAAATAAAATAAAAATTTTCCTTTTCAAATATAAAACAAAAAGAAATCTTCATCTTTTAATCACCAAACGAAATATTATATAAAAGCCTTCTGGTGGCGAAACGGAGTCCGCCAGGTTTACTAGTATAAAATAAAAAGGATTTTCAAAACAAAAAGGATTTTCAAAACAAAGCTACCAATACACAAGCACTGAACACAAACTGCCCATAATTCTATTAAAATACAATATACATGACGGCGGAACTTTTATTCAATTACCGTTTTCGATATTCAGATAACTTTTAACTTCTCAAAAATCGCCATTCCGATTCCAAAAAATTGCACAAAAAATTGTACGATTTGCTTACCATTATCTTATGATAAAATTTTTCAAAAGTTAGATTTTTACGGAGATAATTTAGTACTAAGACTACTAATATACATATATAAAAACTGCTGATAATAGTAAAAGGTATTCCGAGCATACGGAATTTCCGGATATCCGGCGTAAAACTTCCGTATAATCACGGCTGACCAACAGCCCTCCAATCAGCCAAGCGCTTTATAAGGGTCGAATATTTAAATATACGAGATTGTATTGCTATGCATAATTATTAACCTTCCCATCTATATACATAACAGTTCTTATATTAATAATTACTTTTTTTATTCATATTTTGTAATAGTACAATGAATTAAATACATTATATTTAGTTCCAATAAGAAATGTTCGTTCAAAATATGCATAATAAATAGACAGTTCACCAAAAATAATTTATATGCAACCTATTTAATGGCGGAAAGCAAAAGGTTCAACACTATATGGATGACCGTAATTTAAGTAGGTCTGAACAAAAACTCTTCGCGGAATACTGTCAGTTTGTTTAATTTAGTATCATAGCCTGTGTTTGTATTGTTGTCTAAGGGAAAAAACGACTAAGATACCAAAATATCCAATAGTTTAGAAAGTTGCTGCAATAAACCAAAATATCTTTATATGACACCTACAAAAATAGAATACACTTATTTCTACATATAATATACTTCTAAACTTAAGGTTTAATTTTCAACTTTCCTTTCAAGTTGGTTAATTTAAAATTGAAGACAAAAAGTATAAAATTAAAACACAATCAATCATAGCTGAGTAAACAATAGCAAATTGACGACCGAATTGACTCTGAGTGGCTTACGGATCATACACCTGAATTAAGCCAGCTTTGGCCGATTTTCACAATAAAAATTTTAGCTATTTTAAAGGTATTTAGCTATTTTGTTTTATGAAAGCAAACCTAATGAAATAATATGAACACAACAGAGATAATCCATTTTATACATAAAGCCCTGACCTCCATAAACTTTAGACGTACATTAGGTATTTCGAATAAAGCCAATTAAGTAGAAAGATCTGGTAAGTAATAAAAATAGTTACAAGATTTATAGCCTAATAATAGGATCTATAAAAATTAATTCGACAACAATAATAAATTTCCCAAACCATTGAATGATAGTTCCATTACGCAAAGGTTAAAATTGTATTATATAATGTGAATCTTTTGTTGCCTTTATCAGTGTAACAAGTCGATTCAATAAAAGGACATGGCACCGGACGCCTCACCAATAAATATTAATTAAGCGAGATAATTTTATTTATTGTGGACGATGACTTACATATCCGCTTGACTATCGCTCGTATAGACATAGGTTATCAGTTATCATCAGTTTCGAACTCATATAATATCTCATACGTGTTACTAATACATCCTTTGTCTATACTTAAATTATGTTTTATCTAGGCTTGTTTTATTCAATCTTTAATTCCTTATGTCATTTCTGTTTGTTGAAATATACATATTTACAAATATAAACATTTTATTTTGTGTTTATGCTGTCATATTTCTATAAGTGTAATCGATTTGTAAGAATTTTAATAGTACGATTAAATTAAATATAACTACATATGTGTAAAAAATATAGTATGCACGTTTTTTAAGTCAAATGTAAAGCTAGAAGCACATCTAACAGGTGATGTAAATATTAAAAAGATTTTTCCGCCACGGTTCGGTACTCGTTGGCGGTTAGTTAGTACCCCGGGTTCAAACCCCACACACGTTGGGATTGTTGAATGCGTACTACACTGTGAGTTTGTCAGTTGGTGCTTGTAACGTGTCAACTATGTGGTGGTTTATACAATTAACGATCTTATTACAATGTGAGTATTTTCTGAATTCGTTTGTTGGTTTATCCGTTTATACCTTGAATTATAATATTAGTTATATGTTAAATAAGACATTATTGACATATACATATTAAAACAAATTTTATTATATTATTTTTATTAAATTGCATCCACATATTTAAATTACAACAATGTTAATTTTGAAAACTTAGTCAAACCTTACGACATTTTCAAATGAAAAATAAATAATAAATTTTTTGTCGCATCGCGCTGTCTAAAGGAGATAAAGTCAACGTCACTTTGACACTCAAATATTCGAGCGTCAAAACGGTTTGACAGTTAAATGATGAGAGCTGGACTGTTTGTGACAGAGTCTAACGGTTCAGGTGGAATAGATACTAGAAAAGATGAACAATAATTACTTATGTGATTTTAAAGTACTAAAATATGACGTCTATAAATACATGTACGGTTTTAAAGTATCTTTCAATAATATTATTACTATTTTATTATTTTACTTTAAAAAAAAATCTTGAAAGTTATATAAAAATGTCTGCCCGTGATCACGGTTGCTGTAAAGTAGCCAAAACGTTGGGAATATATATGTAGTTTTATATCAAAAAATAAAATCGCGGAGAACATCCGAAAAATATTAGTTTTATTTAAATACTCGCGAAAATCTTAGATCTCGTTATATAAAAGTAGAATTTATGCAAAGATACGAAAAAATTTTTTTTAATCAATGTCATTAAGCTATGTACGTATATTTCAAAATTCATTATTCATTAATGTTAAAGTGACAATCCAATATATGGATGAAGGTAATTACAACAAAAAATAAAATTAATTGATCGTGAAATTGTTTGAAAGTGTATAATCTCTGTAAATGTAAAATGGGTTTTTGCTGTGTAAAATCGCTTAGTGATCTCTCTTAATTGATGCACCAATCATTGCCTTTTATGTGATTACCACGAGCTTTTCCTATGAATGTTAAATAAAATCACTGAAAACAAAATTGAAAACATATCCAATGCTCTTTTAGGTTTTTAAAGTTTATTTAATCGTAAGATTATAATGGTTTTGGCCGGTCTACATAAAAATAGTAGAAACCTACGTAGAAATAAGCCTTCCATTTATGCTAGAATCCAAGATTAGAAAAGAATAAATAAAACTAGTGCTCTTTGAGCACCTTAGTAAGGGCAATAATTAATAAATTATCTGCAAACGTAACTATGCCTTTTGCCTGAGAGAGAACTTTTTTTTGAGTTTATTAATAATTTCATACGTTATAACATTGATATAGTCACGTGTGTAAGAAGGCGGTGATCGTATGGAATTCATTGAGATGTCGATGTCATATTGAATTTTTAAGCATCAAAATACATTTAAAAAAAACAAACGAAACTACTAACACATTTGACACCAGAAATAATAAAATGAACTTTAGCATTTTTGTTTAAACAATATTATATATATAAATACGTACTCCTATGTATTAAATATTGACAAATAATAAGGAGATATGACATACTTCAATTATCGAACATTCTGGGACGTTATGGAACATTGAACGAAAACGAATCTCAATCTCATAATATATCCTTCAATCCATATTAAATAAATCCTATTTCAGGCTAACACCTCAAAAGACGCTGTACATATTATTTTATATGTCTTACATAATAGAATGTTTATTGTAAAATATGTAGTTAATTTTAAAAATATTAATTAATTTAAATAACGAGATAAATGTTTTGTAATGCGGATATCGGTTGTGAAGCCTTATAAAACATAGTACACCGGTTACACCGACGGAAGCGGTTCCCATTTTAACACATGTGGAGATACAAAAGATAAAAAAAACAATTATTACCTATCAAGAGCGCTTACTTTTTTTACATCCTTATTTAAAAAAAAAAAACAATTTTTCTAAGCCATTACAGTAATCTTATATCTTGAAAGTTATTACACATCGTGTGTGACACGTAATTAGGACGTTACACGTAAACACGCGACAAAAAGAAGTAAATTACCTTAAATTCTTTTTCCAAAAAATACAGAGGTGAGTGCGTGGTCTGCGAAAATAATTGAATGTCAGATTCTAGACGCGTTAAACCGCCGAACCGTTCAAGTGTGTCTAATCTTTATATGTATAATTCTTCTGTGAGTGTTTATGTCACTGAACTTCTCTTAAACGACTGGACCGATTTTGATGATTTTTTTTGTGTGTGTTCAAGGGGATCTGGGAATGGTTTAGATTTACAATTTTGTCCGCTGGACAATGTCTTTTTAATCAATTTTTAATTTATTAGTAGATAGTTGTTGATACAACCGTTTTTTTTGACATTAGATTTGACAACTAACTAATATCTCAATCATTCTGTCGCACTTCAAGACACGGAGATTTATGGCTTGAATAAAAAAACTCCAAAAATATAAATAAAAAAAACGTGACAGATATTTCTTGATTATAGGGCGATACGAAGTTCGCCGGGTCTTCTAGTATCTTCATAAAATTTATGATAAGTCATCTTCACCCACTGCGCTGCACAGAGTGCAGCGCGTCATGGCGGTGAGGGTGGTACTAGCATACCGCACTGTCTCTCATGAGGCGGCTTGCGTGCTGGCTGGGACGCCTCCCTGGGAACTGGATGCCCAGGTTCTGGCGGAGGTTTACCACCAGCGCGCTCGAGATCGATCCCGGGGAACGAGTCCGGACCGGGATCGGGTGGATAGTTGGCGACGATCTGCGCGGTCGTCCTTGTTCCATCGGTGGAGGCAAAGGCTCTCTGAGCCAGTGGCCGGGTTGCGAACCGTGGAGGCTATTCGCCCGCTCCTCATGGAGTGGGTGGACCGCCGACACGGATCCTTGACCTTCCGGCTGGTGCAGATCCTCTCGGGGCACGGTTGCTTCGGGAGGTATTTGTGCCATATAGTCGGGAGAGAGCCGACAGCGACGTGTCACCACTGCAGTCGCGTGGAAGACACCGCTGACCACACACTGATGGAATGTCCAGCGTGGATATCCGAGCGGAGCCAACTCATCCGCGTAGTTGGCGCAGACCTTTCGTTGCCGGCAGTGGTCCAGGCCATGGTCGGCAGCGAGAGGGCATGGCAGGCGGTGGCCGACTTCAGCGAGAGAGTCATCTTGCAGAAGGAGGCTGCTGAACGAGTGAGGGAAGACGACCCCTCCTCGGCGCCGCTGCGCCGACGAAGGCTAGGTCGAAGGCAGCGGGCTTATGCTCGCGACCTGCCTCCCCAGTGAGGAAGCCTCCGGGCGTCGGTGGGGAACCGGCGTCCGGGTAACATAGGCTAGAGGAAGAGCGGCGTGTTTGGCGTTCCCGGCACGCTGCTCTTGAGTCGGAGGGGTGGTGTAGTCAGCCACTGATACCCCTGCCGAAGGCGGAGTCCCTTTGGGACTCGTGCGTAGTGAGCGGAAGTATGGCTTGCCGTTCCCGCTCACTAGTCTACGCACAGCGCAGAGAACGCCGAGGAGTTTAGTGGGTGGAAATCCCACACGCCCCCGTCGTGTTTTCCCCCGCGGCGGGAAGTCTTTGAAAGATTCTCTTCGTTAAAAAAAAAAAAAAAATCATTGTCACCCACGAATCTATGAACAAGATATTTCATCCAAAAGAATTTCATGATTTTAGTTAACATGGAAAATGATGAATTCTCCTCTAACATTAAATATTATTTATACCAGGAAAAAAAGTGTAAAAAAAAACTTCACAAATATTTTATACCAGGAAAAAAGTGTAAAAAAATCTTAACAAATATTTATTACTACATATATACTGACAGGAAACAAATATTATGTCATGTTAAATTATTATTAATCATGCAGTCGCAACACAAAATTCTTTTTAATGGAAACGTTTTGTATGACAGTCTTTAAATTAAACTATTCTGACCCGGACGTCCGGGATTATGAGGCCTTCGTAATATTCTTGTTTAAAACTTCCATCACAGCCGTAAGACTATGCATAAACTGAATTCAAATAGCAAATGAAGAAACTTGTGTTGATGGCTGATGAAGCACTAGCTTAAATAGAATTTTGTTCACACATTTCATATTTAGTTTTATAATAAAACTAGTAAACCCGGCGAACTCCGTCTCGCCACCAGAAGGCTTTTATATAACATTTCGTTTGGTGATTAAAAGATTAAGAATTTTTTGTTTTATATTTGAAAAGGATAATTTTTATTTCATTTCACAACAGTAATGAATTCATTTCGATTACAAAAATGAAGTGTTATTTAATTGAACTTCTGTAAGTAAATGAAAGTGAATCCAAAGTAGATACCGAATCGAAGCGTTATACGTGTCCGCAAATTATCCGTTTCATTGAAGTTATCCTTTGTAAACCAAATTTTTTGTTTTTTGGTCTAACGTTCACACAAAGTTTGGAAACCATCCGCTTGGGATGGTTTCCAAACTCGAGAACACGCAAAATATAACGCCCATGTGAAAAACAATGACTTTCTAAATTTATCCCGCAAATACTAAATGATTTTAAGAGTTCAAACTACAAACGCAATACCGGTTTCTCACATGAAATTAACTGAGCAGAGAACAATGAGTAGCTGTCAAACAATCATGCACATGTTATGTATGTGAAAAAAGATTTTCCACTTTTCTGTTGAAATTTTTTTTGTTATAAACCACACGGAGCCCGAGACCTTTCCAACGAATGCAAAACCGTGGATATTGGTTAAACCGGACTTAATCTATATACATAGTAGACCTCTTACAAATATCTAATTGTCATCATTACGTCATTACATATCTGTCATGATGGGGCCAACGGGTTCTTGAGTGGCAACCACGAGCCGGAAGACGCAGTGTGGGTAGGCCCCCAACAAGGTGGTCCGACGACCTGGTGAAGGTCGCGGGAATCCGCTGGATGCGGGTGGCACAGGACCGGTCGTCGTGGAGATCCTTGGGGGAGGCCTATGTCCTGCAGTGGACGTCTTTTGGCTGATGATGATGATGATGATATCTGTCATTATACGTCAATTGCATAGCTGTCAATTGTGTTTCGTTATTCCAAGTTTTATAGTGAATGACGTTTCATGTCAAGTCCCACGGGAATGCTGTCGAACGGGATAAAAAGTATCCTATTGCGATTTCCTCGCTCTAAACTACCTCCCTGCCAATTTTCAGCTAAATCTGTTCAGCCATTCTTGAGTTATAAGTGTAGTAACTAACACGACTTTCTTTTATATATATAGATATTAATAAAGTTTTGAATATTTTTATTGAGTAGTTGTAATTTTATTAGTTTTATTGCTGACATAACGGATATGATTCCGGGGCCGTATGAACGAAATAAGATCCTATCCTTCGTTCTGCCTGACTCCCATTGTACTGAATACGTGCTGCAAATATTGTGAAGATACTCGATTTCAAGTGTACACTATAATCCTCCGCATCATTGCACTTAGACTACAGATCAAATGCTTCGGTACTAGTTTTACCTTGTTGAAAATAAAATACCTATGGTATATGTATATTGTATATATTGAAAAGTAATAATAGTATTGTTATAATTTTAATGATAATGTAATAGAACATTTTCAAATTGTATTGAATTTCACAACAGATATTTATTATCAACGATTTTTTATTTTTTTTTAAAATGCGTTTATAATTATGAAACATTCGCTATTTAATACTTTTTACTAGCTAAGTTGTAAAAATCTTTATAAGAACAAAACAATGAATATATAATTTACCAAAGGTATACTTAAATGTAAAACATATTAAGGAAGTTTCCTGCGGTATAATTATGTATGAAATTTATATGGAAGTAGTTAATATGATATTAATGTTAAAGGAGATTTTTGGTTCCTAAAGAAAAGTTTCGACTGTACGCAGTCATTTAAAAAATTCAGAGAGCTGAATTATTAACATCAAGCTACTTTGATCGCATACTTCTGTGGCTTTTAACGTTTTTGTTAAACAATAGGTGGCGCCATTTTTGATTACGAAACATTTTGTAAAAAAATGATTAAACAGAGCTGAGAATTATATATCAAATAATGTTATTTTTATCCAAGTTTAAGCGATATAACACGGAAGAATAGAAATCTCTTATAAATTTAAATATACTTTAATGCATATATCTTCGAAATATTATGGTTCAGATTTATATCTCAAAGAATGATCATAAAACAAAATAAAAGCCGATATTTGTTCGTGCTTGAGGTGTGATTTTCAGTCCTTAGCTCGAAGCATGCACAAAGGCTTAAAGAAAGCGCATCTCAATTCCTTTGTTTCAGTGTGACGCTTAACCAGCATGCGTCTACATGGAAGACATGCTCGCAGTCTTGTGACTAATACAAAGTTCTTGTAATGAAAAGGATGCACGCTCTACCACGCGCGCCTCTTTAATTATTTTTTTATAGGAATCTCTTAATATAGAGAAGTGGAATTCAAATATACACGCTTCTCTTTAAAAGTCATGAAGAAAAAGTTCATGTTTATCTAATTTCCTATTAAAATTCCTATAGAAAAAAGAACAAACTCTGTATTATTTCTCTCTAATATTTTTTTACATTTTTAGCAACAGGTTTAAATAGAAAAAAAGAATTCAGCACAAAACAAAAAGTCAAGCAACTGCAGTTTAAAACCAAACGTAAGATAATATAGCGTATTCACATATTGCACATAGGTAACGGTTACTTATCGATGCGGAACGCACGCGCCGACGTTACGCTTACGATCCCACACATGTCTTAAGTGATGGATATTTGAACATTATATGTTCTGTTGAAGGAGTATTCCCACGACCAGAGCTAGTTATGTTAGCGGGTAATAGGTAAGATTTTAAAACAATTTCATAGAATTCGTAATATTTTCTATGATTCATATCACAATTCCATTTACACTTCAAAATATTCTGACTACATAAATTTTTACTGTATAAGTATTTTGTTTTAATTTTTATCCAGAATTTATGTTTTATGAGTAATCATCCCTTTGATAATATATTTGCGAGATAACAATTTGACAATTTAAACTTAATTAAAACCGTCAACAAAACAACCATGTTTTTAGTATGTCAAGTAATATGTAACATATATACCTTTTGCGAGGTAAAATTCTGTCCTTTATTTACAAGTAAACAAAATATTAACATGTTTCAAAGATGTTAAGGAGGAAAACAAAATAAAAACCTTATTAGCAAGCCAGACGATGTGGCTCTCAGTAAACGTTGAAAAATTAATATACCGTAAGCAAATTTAATAAATTATTATGAGTCCTGATTAAAATCTACCTACATTTACTGATTAATTACCATCAATTTATAATGAATACAGACATTCGGTACACAGATTAAGAATAGGAGTGTTCACTATTGATAAATTAAATATTATTATTATTATTTTTTCAAATATATCCCGTATACAAACTAATATCTTAACAATATTCTAATAGTTTTAAGTCAATAAACGATATTTTTTTCTGTTTTCCTTACAAAACCATCTAGAGAGTTTTCGAACGGAAAATACAAAAATAGAAAATCAAATTATGTTTGAAATTGGACAAGAAGATAATATCATACTATGATGATTGCATAATAGTTTCTTTATGTACTATTTTTAACTACTTTATATACGACTGAGATAGATAAAATTCTCCTAGAATAATTTTAGTAATGTTATCGACGATTGATATAAAAATCAAAGCCATACTCAAGTTTATTACTATGACAAAGCCTTTCTTAAATAAACCATTAAATAGTACTTTTATTCCCATATTAATTACATAATTTCAAACCAATAAATCACTGTCACTCTTGAGACAGTATAATTTTAACAGTAGATTCTTCTTCTTACCTGTGAAGCAATGAGAAACGAAATACAACCTCTTCAGGAATCCGAAAACGGCAAAAGTCAAATCAGTTACAATTTATTGGAATCTCAGATTTCACTTTAGTACAATTTAATTAAAGAATTTTATTTAAACGAGTATAGTTTAAATAAAATCTAATTGTAGTTCACTTTTACAATAAAACGCGATCACGTGTTTAATGTTTTACAAAATGAAATTCTAATGGCACTTTTTCTCTCTGTTACTTGAAATGAAAATTTTAGAGGGCTTTCGTAAGTTAATATCATTATTACTTTTTTTAGTCAATTTAATCAAAACTTTGTTATAGCAGAAGCAACATCCATAACATAATAAAATAGTCTTCATCTTAGAAGATATTATTTTACCTATTCCACATAACTGTGATGAATAAAATTATAACTTATAAATATATTAAGATCTCTTTGCATTTAAATTACCACGTAGTTGCTATAACATTTATATTTGAAATTAATGCTGGGTGACATTTCATTTTAATTTAAAATAACCTAATTACACAACAATAATAACTAATTAATAATTTAAACAAAATAACCACTAATGTGTATTTTGGACAGTTATTACTCCCTCGCTACTAATAACATTACATAAACCCTGGAGGTATGAATAAATCATTTGTATACTTATATATAATTAATTTATCAAATAATAATATTTAACATAAACACAATGATAATATTTTTCTCCTATCAAGAAATACAATTTCAATTAATGTAAAATACGAAGTATAAATATATTTTCCGTTAGTGTATTTTTGTTAAGTTGGAGCAAATATTTTCAAGCGCAATTCCATGTGACTAAAATGTATATTTTTTGACTTACTTGTTCTTAAGTTGTCCTATACGATCATATTGTATACATTGTTAACAATTATCTATGTATTAGTACAAAACTTTCTATCCCGAATCGTTTATTGGTAAATCCATATCGTACTCATAAACGCCTCTTGTCTTAAAAACATGCGAGTTAAAATAATACCTATAAACTTACAAACGATTAAGTTGGTTCGGAGATGAGATTTAAATTTTTAAATACCTTGAATACTATAATTTAAAGCAGTGTTTAATATGTAAATAGTGAAAAATCTGATACATTGTTTGTATAAATCAATACATCTTTTATTCAGTGTAACTATTGACGTGAACGTTGGTAATATCTCCACTAGTAGTATTTCAGTACTTTGAAATTCCGAACTAAATAATTCAAATGTTTCACAGGAGTTCACTAACAACCAAACTATCGGTTTTATACGCTTCTGGATTAAGTTACCTATTACCTATACCTATAAACACGACTGTAAAATTGTTTATAGTTAAAGAAGTATAAATTATGGCACTTGCTACCTTACAGTGCTAAAATATATAGGGAAATCTTTAAAAGTCCAATTATAAAAACTATGTCTACTTCAAAAAATTTTGAGTATCAACAAAATGTATTGTATATTTATAAATAGATCAATAATATCAATAACCTACATTTGATATACCAAAATTGATGAAAGAATTGTTAAATTTTATAAAACATTTTTACTTTTTTCAGACTATTAAATAACAAAATGTATTGTATATTTATAAATAGATCAATAATATCAATAACCTACATTTGATATACCAAAATTGATGAAAGAATTGTTAAATTTTATAAAACATTTTTACTTTTTTCAGACTATTAAATTCAAAGTCGTCTGTCAAAATCATAGAGGGACGGTACACAGCGTTGGCAAGTGCAGTTGTCAGGATCGACTCTTTGCCGCCCACAGTTGAAATTCTCTGTGACATGCAAGTTCCACTCGCTAACTACTTCAGTAGAAGGAGGGATATATTTTTTAGAGGTAAAATTTGACTTTCATGCGTTCATTGATTTTCTATTGGTTTGTGATTTCTCAACCGAAATTTGGGAAATTTTGCAATACAGTTGCCGTAAGAGGACCAAATTGTGTGTTCGGTAAAGAACTATTACGATATTCTTATTACTCATGAAAAGATAACATGACAATAAGGCTAGTTGCATACAATTTATATTCTCATAAATTGTAAACATCAAAATAAAAGTGAAATATCTTATTTTTTTTCATTATTAAACAAATTTAGGGTTTTTCTCCTTCTAATTCTCCAGAAGAAATAACAAACGCTTAGTTATGATACTATTCCGCATTTAATTTCAATGTTGAAAATTGAGATTGTTGAATAACCTGACGACATAGTCTGACGTTTGTGTAACAATTCGTACCGTACTATGGCTGAATTCTCACAGAAATTTTACAACAGAAATATTAACGCTCCAAAATATTTGGATGATATAAAAATCGTAAAAACATACTTTTTTATGTACCTAGTATATCATTTAAAAGAATTGTCCATTATAAAAATTTGGCATATAAATCCTCAATAACAAAATTAGTTTCTAATACAAATTTCCTCGACATACTTCAATGCATCATTATTATCACTTTTCACTGTTAATAATGCAGTGTGTAGTTGATAAAATAAATATACATATTATGATAAATACCAAACATTACAAAAAGAATTATAGTCTGCTTAAACTAAATTAAACGTACATTTTTATTTAACAAAAAGAGCGAAACAATGGAGTTATTATTTCAAGTGATTCTGGTTTTAACAATGTTACCCGAACACCACGGCTATTATAAAAGACCAAAAAAAATTATATTTCTGATTTACGAAAGTTTAAATGAGCATAATAAATAAACAATTTCATTTAAAAGCTCATTTACATTGATTAAAATACAATTTGTATTTAAAATTAACAAACGCCGTATGTTTCTTTTTTGCTACTAAATATGATATATAGTATTGAAAATGTTTATCAATTTATTTCAAAAATGACTTGCTTTTAACAAATTTATATTTTTTTATTAAACACCATAGATGTGCAACTAATACAATAGTATGTAAATTGTATATTTTTAAATAGAATTATTACATTTTGGCCGTTCGTCAATCGTCGTTTATCAATTTTGAGACGATACGTTATCTTTTAAACATACCCTTAATGATTTTTAAATACCAAAAATACTAAGGTCATGCCAAATATATCATTATGAACTAAAAATTTCAAAGATTACGTCGAAGGAAGACCACTTAAAAGAATCTTATATCCCGCCCCTCTTTGTGGTTGAAAATAAAAAGTTTGGATTTATTGAAATGGATGGAATTATTTAATTATTAAATTCAAGTATTAACATTTTGAAGGTATGGTCTGTTAGATATCAGATTCCCTTCAAGTCCATATGGATTTGAAATTTAAACGATTTCAAGCAAAATAAATAACATAATATTTTGATGGAATGTATCCATGATTAAGGGTATGCTACAGGACATTTATGGTAATATATGTATAAAATATATTTATATATTGTAGTGTTATTACTTTACCGAAAGAAAAATATTTTAAATTAATATTTTTTTCCCATGTCATAAATCATAATGACGTAAACTCTTAAATTACAGTGAATTTGATGGTATTGAGAACATTCTCATAGAAGCAAAGTATAAAATAAAACCAAATCAAATAGCGAGAATAACCAATATAGGACAGCAATTCTTCCATTATCTTATAAAATATAAAAAATATATACATATATTTATGAAATATTTCATATTCATCAGTTTTTTGGATGTTAATAATAAATATTTATTTATGCTTTTTTCTACAGATCCGACCATTAATACAAATGAGCACATCCACTCGCTGAGTCCACATTCGGGAAATGACAAAGGTAAAATATAAAAATGATTAAAATATTCATCACAATACATGTTTTTTATCATATGTTTTTATAAGAATCTTACTTATTATAGTTTTAAAGATATAGTTCTTAAAATCATAACAAACTATGGAGACGAATTATACAAATCAAAAATTCAACTTCTCTATCTCTATTTGTTTTTATATATTTAATAAATTCTAAACTATCGCTTGAATATTGTAATACATCCACCATTTTTATCATGTAAAATCAATTTGAACGACTTAATGGATATCTAATTTGTTTGCAGGTCACACGATAGAAGTTGCGCCTTTCACGTTAATTTTATGTTTAACACTATATTATTGTTTTAAAATCACGTAAATTTAAAATGGTATATCATGTAGATTGTTTAATTTAGTTCATACTTGCATATATATATATATACGCATATATCATGTAATTTACAAAACTCGCAATAAAATTAATTTTAATTTAATTAAGAAAATTATTTAATTAGTTCTGTACATTTATTAAATAGATTGAAAACACCAAAGACCGTATGGAAAATTAAGAAGTTGTATATTATACTGATAAAGTAAAGACATTGCTTCTTATTTGTTCGTGCTCTGTTTCCAAAGATTTGTTTATTTCTAGTCCTGAATAAACATCAAAAAACGTATTGTCTTTTATTTCTCTCTTTATTCTGTAGTTAATTAAATATCATATTGTCACTATAACTAATTTTATTTGCTATTTTATAAGAAAAATTTACTGAGATAATACTACCTCTCCTTAAGTACTTTTATACTTGAATGTTCGACTCTAAATTTATATAAAATAATAAATATACATATTTAAACAAGTTTAATTGTACACTTATTATACGTGTTCACTGTCTAGTCTTACCGGGCTTAATTAGAAATTTAATACAATAATTTGTTCTAATACCCTTCCTTTTTTCTGATATAATAATGTGGAGTTAATAACACTTTTTAATATAATAACATTTTGTAACTCCATGTGATTTGTATAAAACTTATTTAATTTTAATATTTCACTCGATAATATTTTAAAAGGATTATTATTAACCAAAAAACATTATAGATATTTGTCATAACATTCAGATTTTTGTCTTAGATTTTCTTTCGTCTCCTAAAAGTGACTCTGCGTAGACCGCAGTGGACATTGATAGACTATTTCTGTATGTACATAAAGACTTGCATAACTTGTAATACAAAATACCTTAAGGTATATAAAAGACAATAAAACTTTTAGTTTTGTTGTCATTACACCTCCTAATTATTGTCAGCTATTTGGCATACGATGATAGGTTTCTTATAGGTAACGGATTATTAATGAAAAATAAATGGAATGGCATCTAATTGTGGACTAGTTAGGACTTTACTCTTCCTTTTCTGTAAATTAAAAATAATATAATTTAACACCAAATCAAAAATTGTGGTATAAAAGGTCAGTAATTTTCCTTTAATTTCTTCCATGATATATGCATTAAATAAAAAAAATTTCTCTGACAACAACACAAAAAGTAAATAAGTTCATGCTATTTTGTATAATCTCCCATAATATGGATTTTACAATTATTAAATTAAAATTAAAACCATAATAAATTTCATAAATGTGTTACTTACTAGAAGCTTGCAATTTAATTTATCTCTTCCAGGACTTCACATTAAAGGATGCTTGTTACAATAGTCGTTTTATATCGTTTCGCAGTAAAGCTTTTTCCAATCAAAGTTTACTGCAAGTAAAATTAAAAATAAATCAACATCTATAACATATCAACATATGTGCGTGCGTGTGTGACTGTGTGTTTGTGTTTTTAGAAAAAAAGTAATAAAGTAAGTACGTCATAAATTCCTTAAATCAGCTTATTTAAATTACTCTTTTAAAACTTCGGATCTTATTGTTCTGATAAAATAAATGTTTCTTTTTCTTAAATTTAAATCATTTATTGAATAAACTTACTTTAATGAAACTGTACAATCACTAACCTCATATATGATTAAATCAACATCATTTAAATCACTACGCTTATTTTAATGTATCTGCTTGTTTTATTTATTTTACTATTTGTTTTGATTCCGCTCAACTGCTACCTTATACAAATTATACATAAATAAGTTCTGTCAATTTTAATGTTTTACTTTGTAAAGAGAAGATAGCAATTATGTAATACCAAGCAACAAAAATAGACGAAGATGACACTTGCCGGTTTAAAATAACTTAGAACTGAATCAACGTCCCAGCAACCATTAAGGAAACAAAAAAATATCACATATAAAACGAGAATTTTTTTATTTAAATCGTCTTAACACCTTTTATAATTCCATTATAAGTAGGTTTTTTGTAACCTATGTATTACACATACGAATACTTTATTACTATTTAAGTCTGTACAGTATGAAATTTTGAAAACCACATATCATTTATATTGTGATATTTTAATTTTCTTTTTAATATAGAATATTAATAAAGCTCACGTTTTAATTATTAATGGCATTCAGATTGAAAAATTGAAGGCAATATCGAGAAATTAATTGCACAAACTTTTACTTTTTACAGAGAATTGAACTGCCTGTATTGATAGATTTTATTTTCTTACTTTTTACATAAAAACCTATGAATCAAAATATTCGTGAACAAAATATGTTTACTTACAACAAAAGTACAGCTTTTCATATAAAAACACAAAGGCAAAGCTAAAACCATTCATAAAAACTATTAGAATGGACTGAGTTGTATGCATATTTAAAATTTAATTTGTAATAAATTATAATAATATTTATACAGCTTTAATAGTGTCCAAATTTCTTTTTATAGTTATATAAGGTATATAAATATTCGTTTATCAATAAAAGGTTTTTTGGTTTGAATAATATTTTTTTTTAAGAAAAAAAGCTTTAATGTTTTAAAAGCTTTGTAAAATATTAGTCAAGTTATCCCGGATCTAGTCGTCGGTACATCTTTCACTAAAATCAGCATCAGTGACAATACATTGCCGGCCGTTTCCCACGCATTACAATGACTGCTATTTTTTCAAATAACATCCAATCCAATCCTTCCGATATCAATACACTCGTGTGAATTGGAAACTAGACTGCAACTGCTACTCCCGTTGATATTATATCCAGTTCAATTTTGAAAAAGCATACTGCAAATTTTTCGATGGATAATGAAATGAAATTTTAAATTAGTTTCGTATTAATATTAATGAAGCCTAGCGCAACAAAAATTTAAATTTTTTCTTATCAATGAATTCAATAACTGAAAAATTTGTTAAAAGAAAAAAGAGTTACATATTAATTGCGGATCAATACTGGCTTATAATGAGCAGTAGGAAATTATATGCCAAAAATGCCTTAATCGAGTAATTATTATATGCCAAAAATATCTTACGTTATTTTGAAAAAGAGCTGATTGCACACATTTCTAGACCGATGTTCACCAAACGTAACTAAGTACCACCGCAAGGAAACTAACTGGCTTTGAAACGATAAAAGCTGCATCGGCATCGGTCAATCCATGGACAGACATGCGCTCTTACATTCACGCACAGACAAACATCTACCTCAAACTTATAACAAACGTTCTTTTTCGTCAGAGGTTTAAAAAATAATGTATATCTCCAAAACAAACGGATAAGAATTAAAAAAAAAAATCTTTTGAAATTTTAATAAAATAAAGGAGGATAGGGCTTAAACTGAAAAGAAATAATTGAAGCAAGTGATCTCGTTCCTCAGTCTTGGGGCTTAGAAAAATATATGTATTTTCATACTAATTCTATGGTAGAAATGGGACATTGAAGGCACATTATAGAGGCTTAGGATCGTCTACCGCGAATAAATTTCCCAGGAGACGCGTATTTTACATCGGCTGGGACAGCCAGGATGCCATATGATCTGAAATATTGTTGGCACAAGAGTTTTCACATTTTTATGATTAAATATTACGAGGTATATATTATACTATAAGAACACAAAATCATACTAAAGCTTATCATGTGCACTATCAATATCATTTACAAAATACAATTTAAGAGAATTTATTGAACAGTTTTTTTTTTTCATGCAATTGTTTAGGAGTTGACTTTGGTTAAAATAAATTTTAAGGTATTTTTGAACATTGTCTTCTTTAAACTGAATAATATGAACTAGGTAGTATATCTTATTTCTTATAAACTAAGAATAAAGAACAAAAGAGTAAATTGATATAAATCTCATTCTCTCTCTCTTATATTTTAAACTTGTAAAATATAAGTTTTACTTTGAATCTTATACTATTTCTCTTACAGTAATGGAAAGAAAAATACGACTATTTAATAGATAATGATACATAGATAGGCTATAGCCTACAACCACGACCAAAATTTGTAAACAAAATACAGCTCAAACTTTTAAGTCAGTAGAAAATCAGGAAAATATTTATTTTTGTTAACAATCTAGATATAAGGTGTTTGAGATTATTAAACTTCAATTTAGGAAAAAGTTGAACTGAAAAATTAATTATAAAATTTCAAATCAGTATCACCTAATTTTTTCAATGTGGTAGAGCCTAGCTGTGGTCAAGTGGTTACAGCTCGAACATGGGCTGGCTCGACCGGGGAAGTACCACCCTCTCACAGAAGATCGGCGTGAAGTAGCCTTAGCGACTGCGTTTCGTCCGGTGAGTGAGAGAGCCGGTTGCCCTTTCCCTTTTCCCATCCTTTCCTACCCCTTCCCTTTTTCCTCCCCTTCCCATTTTTCCTCCCCCTCTTCCCAAATCAAGGGTTGTGACACATCCGCAACATGTCTCATGTCGCGGATGTCCATGGGCGACGGTACTACCTCCATCAGGTAGGCCGTCTGCTCGGTTGCCCCCTTTAACATAAAAAAAAAACCTAAGATCACGGTTACTGTAAAGTAACCGAAACGTCGGGATTATGTAGTTTTTATCAAAAATAAAGTCGCGTAGTATATCCGCAAAATATTAGTTTCATCACCTAAGATCATTTGTTTTGGTGATGAATTTATTTTATCAGTACTATACTTTAGTGCTGATTAAGTAATTTATTATTTTACACAAATGTTTTTAGTTCCAACCCATTAGACAATAGACAGTTTAGTTTCATGATATTTGAATTGAAATTTATTATGTAGCAAGGTCGACTATTAGCCGAGCCCAAATCAACGTTAATAGAGTAACAATGCGAAACAAAGTTTTAATGTATTTTGTTCGCTCGTATTTCATTTTAAACTAACCAGTCGTGAATAAATATAAATAATCCAGTATTGTCTCGTAAACCAGATACACATAATAACTGTTATAATTATTTATAGACTGCATTGCATTTTCCCTGATATTCGTTTTGTATTGCAACGTACAACAAAACGCAATCAGAAGATTGTTTCTTTTATTGTTTTGAGTATGTATACAGTAAGCTAAAGGAAATATATTTATATTTCTTGTGAACAAATAACTTTCAATACCGAATGTTCGTTCTGAATTAAAAAATGACGAATTATTTCACAACAATATTGTAAGTTTATTTTATTAAGAACAATTTTATTTTACTATGTTGGAGTATATTTCATTTTAAAATATTTCTAAAATAATTTTTGAATCTATGATATACAGTAAATTTTTTGCCAATGTAACAAAAAAAATTTTGAACATTATTCAAGTCAGCAGATAATAAATGCTATATTAAATTGGAAAATGGAAATAATATTTTAATGTCAACTGTTGTTTTGGAACACAGAATAATAACATTCATTTGCAATGAATGAATGTTATGAAAAACAGACGCATATTAAAATTACACCAAAATATGTATTAAAATTACAAATAAGTATAGACATATCACAAAAACACTTGCATATATTAATGAGATTACAAATTCTACCAATTTGATATGAGGGAAACGAAATTGTGCCTAGTTTTTTTTTTTTGTATTTTTGTATTTAGAAAAAAAATAAAGAAAAAAGGGAAACACTATTTCTATACGCTACATAACGTAACAATCGTACTTAGTTTTCTTAATATATCACTCTTATTTTTTCATTGGTAAAAATATGTTTAAAAATATTCACACTAATCCTTTACTTTATACTCATGGCCTAAAATCCAGACGTCTATAAAAAAATACATGATGTTTCTCTGATTTACAAATAGAAACGTGAAAAACTGTATTGATATTTCAATGGTTTAAGACAGGTTTTTGGTCAAAAATAGAATCATGAATTTTGAGACAAGTGATTTTGAAAACCAAATCAAATTTCAAAGTACTTTTCAGGGATGAAATTCTTAGTAAATCTTTTCCAGTGATCACGAGAGTAGTTAATTAATTTTTGAAGTAAAACTTCTTTACGCACGCTTGGGGGGAAGATGGTTAAAGCGTTACGAAAAGTGTGGTCGGGCGAGGTGAATTAAAGTGAAAGAGAGATATAAGTTAGGGAACATACATAGAGAGAGTGTTATTGTCATCATCATAATGGATGGAAGCATGGATGGATAAACGGATGGATGCTTGGATGGATAGATGGATGGAGGTATCAATGGATGGATGCTTGGATGGATGATAATTGTGTTTTAGAAAGAAAAAATGGATGAACTATAGAAAATTTATCATTATAAACTTATTGAACCTGTAAAGGGTACGTGTACAAGAGGATGAGATATAAGTTAATGATATCTTCATTAAAACTACCCTGCAATACTTGGATCAGATCAATAAGTCATTTATGATAGGGTTTACAAAAACAATGCCATTTTAAAATTCGGCAAAGAAAAAGTGGTTTAAGATTATACGGAAGTCTAAATTTAGGATAGAAGTTGAAATATTTCTCATAATAGTATTTCATCAAATATATATTAGTTTTTATAAATGTGTCTAAAAATATTAGTTTCTATAAATGTGTCCCTTACGTAACATTAAATGTTTGAAACTCTTATATTATGAAAAAAAAGGTCCACCTTGAGGAGAGATAATGATCGCTGCATAGTAAAATACTTTTGATAAGTATTCAACAGTTGAAAGAACAATCGTATAATCAGCAAAGAGACAAGAATAAATTAAGAATCCTTACATATCGAAAACTTTTAATGTACAATATTTTTACAGCATAAAAGTGACGTAAAATGGTATTTTATCCTACCTTTAAAAAAACCTTTATCATTGTAATATGCAATACAAAGCTACCAAAATTTCAAATTCGACGTTTAATTAATCGTTGCATTAGTAACGTACCAATTTTGGAAGTCAGATTAAGGTAAGGACCAATCCGTCAGTAATTTGTAGTAATATATGCCATGAAACAAAACTGATCTGTATCTTTTATTGTTCGGTTGTATCATATTTTTATGCTAATCCTTTTTAAAGCCATGCTGGTGCAAGAGCATTGTATCCAATAAAAATGTTAAACTGCCGTTCGTTTCAATCTGTATTGACTATCGCTGCTTCGGGCAAATATACTTGCATGTAGGGAGCTTCGCCGCTATTTGTTTGTTCCAATATACTAGTTGCCCGATACAGGGTCTTTTGAGTTGCAAACGTCATGTTAAGCTTCGTCTTTTGTTTTTGAGTTTTACCTATCCGCTTGCTTTAGACGAACAAGACAGAACTCGTTACATATTTTAAGAGATGGCTAGTGATTGGTGCATCTATATCCGTATTGTTAGAGCCCCACAATATTGAATCTTTATCTTGCATTCGTATTTCCATTATAAATCTCGTAGCATAAATCAATTTTATGAATGTTTTGAATGTACAATAATATTTTGAACAAATACCTTTCTTACGTGCAACTTCAAACAAAGAAGATTCTCGTTACGTGAAAGAAATTTATTCGCAAATGATTTTATAAAAATTAAAATAATGTGCTTCCTCCTTAGCTAGCATGACTGCTTCGCTCTAGGAGAAGAGGGCTTCCCAGTTCCTCTTGCTCCGCACCATGGCCTGAACAAAGGCCGGACACGAAAGGTCGCCGCCACCGCTACCCTGAGAACACGGCGGTGCTCAGCCCAAGCTGGGCAGTCATCCACCGTATACTCCAGCTCGTCCTCTGGTTGGTCATCATAATGTCGATAACCGGGTGTTTTCTCCCTCTGAATCCGAAAAAGGTACCTCCCAAAACTTCCGTGACCGGTGATTACCTGCGTGAGGTGGAAAGTGAGGACGCCGTGGCGCCCCTCCAGCCACTCCTCAAACGGGGGCCTTACCGCTGGAATAGTAGTGAGCCCGGCCTCCGGCTGAGATAACCGTTCTTTCCACTGAGCCATAAGATTACACTGGAGCTCATCTCGCCACGCTCTAATTTACCATGGCAGCGGAGTTTGGCCCTGGCAAAAGTCTTCAGCGCGTAAACTGAAGACGTGAACAAGCGCCTTCGCATCTAGATCTTGTGGCGATGAAACGGCAAGGAGGTTTTCTGCCTCCCCGGAGATTATATTATAGACAACATAATGGCCATAAACCTCTGAGACGTGATCAGCGTACGAGCTGGTCGCCGTCTCAAGTTTGGTGCCCATATAGGAGCCCTGAGAGGACTAATGACCGGACCAACCCTGAATACAGCTTCTGGCAGGAGTCCGTTCTAACTTAGGAGCCAAACATCGGAGGTGTTCCGCGAAGTTCCACCGAATATCGAGAACAAGACCTAGGTACTTCATCGTGGACTCGACGTAAGGCAGGTACCTAGTTTTGTATATTTCAATAACTTATTGACTAAGTGCGGCTAGCATAGATAAAACAAGTTTGATTTTCAATCGCATTGTAAGACCTTGTGGTGGTCTTTAAACAAAAACGATTCCATTTTACTCTTACCGAGAAACAAGACAAAGAACACAATATATTCCGTTTAATATATAACCATTATTAAAATCTTTATAATAAACCATCATCATGAACTTAATACGTAGAAAATTACATGCAGAATCAATAGATGTTAAAAGAAAATAATTAAAAAGAAATATGTATGTGATAAAGTATTATTATTATTAAATTGTTATTGATTTGAATGGTTCAACATTATAATCATCACTCAAAGTGGTGAAAAATTAATAACCGCATATTCAAAATATTCTAAGCTAATTTTGATTTTTGTTATATGTATGTATATGTAATATGTATATAACTCGCAGTTTTTGTTGCACTAAAAATGATTTATGACATTTTCTCATTATATCAAACAATATCAAATAAGTTAATTATGCGTGGATTATTCAAATATACACAAAGATTAAAAGAAAACATAAGACCAAAAAGATTTTATCAGCACCCGTTTTCACTAAAATTATATTTGCAATTTTCATTTTCATTAACGAATAAATAAATATTTCATTGCTATTCAAATGAAGTAATATTTATTTTGCGTTCATCCCTCGCGAGCTTTTTGGATATGAAGTATGTAATAATGCCGTACCATTATTGTCAGAAGCCCTTATCTGTAGTTCACCCTAAGGCTTCTCTCCTAAACAATTCTATGCATTTGAGATTGATTCTATCAGCAACGTGTGTGCCATAGTCAATTGCCAATTATAGTATACAATGTTTGGTTTTAAATTTAACAACCTTATACATAGCGCCTGCAAGATTCTTGTTAGATTCAATAATAAATAATTTACATAATTATTATCACAAGATCAGTGGTGTATATATTGCCAATTCTCTTTTCTTTATACATACAAACTATACTACCTGTTTTATTGTATTCTAATAAATGATGCGTTTTTTACAGAAAAAATATGTATGCCGTTTTTAAAAACAATGGGCATAGTTTACAGAAGCTATTGATTCCTTTTTATTTTACTTCTGGTGAATCAAGAGTTTTATTTTATCTTACTCCGTCTTATTTCTGTCTTAAATAACAAATTACTATAATAAAGATAGTTTCAAATAAGATTAGTATTACGACATGATTTAAATTCCGTAACAGTTGAAAAATAAAAAATCTAAGAATCACAACCACTTATTTTTCACTACATCATCAACCTTCAAACTATAGATAAAGAAAATTTCAATTCCAAATGGATATTTTTTCTCTTTGAAATGGGAAATCACTTAACTCGATTCCCTTTTTAATTGGAATATGTAAAATTCTATTGATTCCTTATTCAATTTATGTTTTTAGATTCGTTCGCTTCAATCTACATTGCATAATGAAAATGATAATAAAAAAATGTTTTATTTAAATTGAGCAGTATATTTTTATTTTTGTGTTACTTTGTTTTAATATACTGTAATATAGAAAGTGTTCCAAGGATGAAAGCCATAATTAAAGAAGTGATTTAAATGAAACTAATACTGATTTAAACTGAAGTTGAGAACAAGTTGATTTCAAAAGAGCTGCTTTACTGTCGGGCTTTGTGTCTTCCTTGAGCTTTCTATTAGTTACATACTTCGTGACGCATTTAATCCGTATCCGATAAACTTGTAGCAGTTGACACTGTGTGTATATAATACACTGCTCGACTGCTATGAGTTTTATTAGTAAATTATAAGTAAAGTAAAATAAAGGGAGAAAACAGTGACATGTATGTTAGAATTACGCATTCAGTAGCAAGACTGTACGTACATACGTCGCGATCATTTTTTCCACGCACGTGCAGGATGTAGAATAATCTTCCTCCCGAGGCTTTCCCAAAGAGCTACAACATGGAGTTTTCTAAACATCATGTGTTCAGGTGGCTCCTTTACCAACATTGCCTGCAACGCATCTCTAACAACCCTTGTGTTGCAGATGCCCATGGACGACGGTAACTACTTACCATCAGGTAGGCCGTCTGCTTTGCCTATTTGGCATAAAAAAAAATGGAAGACTTCCAGAATTTCAACCCTTGTGAAATTTTATTGTGGGAGTTTCTTTTTATATAAAAGTTTCCTTTTACAGATACGTTTCATAACCTAGGGCTTACCCTTGCTTAATTTTATTGTCCTTCCTAAGGCTGCAATCCATATGAGCTATTCAGCTAAGTAGAATCGAAACCTGTACTGTAAAATCTTATGCTAAATAAGGAGCACCCGTCTTCAGCACAATAACAAAATATCGAAAAGGTATACACCAATCAACAAGGCATTTTGAGATCGTACCATCACTTAATTTTATGACTTTTCTTTTTTTATCTATAAACTCCCTAAACAAATCAAAATTTAAACCATAAAAACAATTATACCAACCAAGGTTATAATAGCATATACATTCTTCTTTGCTCTCTATTTTTTATATTATACTACGTATTATCACCTACAAATTTAAAAATATTAGTTATGAAAATTACTTACATACTAAAAAGTAGAGAACTCTCATTTTAAATCTTTCAATAACCTATTTAACTGTAATTTTATGAAAGTTTTGACATTATTTGTTAATATTTGGATATCATCACAATTCCACTGTTTAAGAAGCATTTTCCTCAATGGACTTTAAGACTGAACTGACCAAGAATCATGTGAATTCAACCATGTGACAGCCAGGCATCTATTTTTTTTGCTCAAGGATTAACGGTCCTCCACCTTTTATAATTTATTTTCCTCAATTAAGCATTTCTTTTCACTTAAGCCTAACACGGTCTACAAAATTCTTTGAGTTACTTAACTGCTTCTGCACGCTGCTTTCGGTATATGTATATATTTTTAAACGGTTTTATTTAGCTCACCCCGTTGGTTTTATTTATTCTTTTTTCTTAGGTCAAATTTACTAATTCAAATTTCACCCTCTTCCTGTCAACCGATTCATCTGAAATTTTGTATACACTTTGGATTTTGGTGACAATATAATTATATTTATTCATTATCATTATGTGGCGATAAAGGTAGTCAACTCAAATGGATTAAGGACGTGAAACCTAATATAAAGATCCATCTCACGCGTTTATGAACTAGAAAATTCACGCCCCCACTATGACAAAATGAACAAAAAGTATGTTGCTTAGGCATCAGAACAGAACTTGAGCTATAATTTATCATTTCATCATATTTGTATTTTGCATAAAGACACCTGATGTCGCCACTGCATAAGTTAACATATTTATTGTTTTACACTTTATGTAGCTCTGATCTAAATTCCGAAGATTACAGGGACGAAGTCATGACTAAAACTAGTTGGCACACATTTCTAAAATTAGACGAAATATTGTCCAAATCAATTATAACAATATTTATAAAAATATGAAAAAAATATCTACACACTTTCAAAATCCAATGAAAATAATGCTGTCTTATTATTTTAAAATTGAATTTGATTTTTAAAAGGAACTATAGATTTCAGCGGATTAATCAACTTTTTCATCTCCTGGATGCTTATATTGTTAAAAACGTCGAAAATTTTAAATTGCAAGTTTCCTTTGTAGCTCAGCTGTGGATCGAAAATTAGATTCATCATTTCACTGAACTAATCCTCTTCCGTCAGGATATTTTTTTTCAAATTTATTGTTTTTGTACAGCATAATTTACTTGGGAGAGAATGGGGCAAACTTCCTACTTTATCTCAATTCAGTTCGAGTAGATTTGTAAAATGATTTAATTTAAATGAGATATTAAGAGAAGTCTTATAAGACAGATTATTTGTTGTAAAGAACGTCTTTACCCTTGTTGATTCATATAATGTAAGATTGGATGCTTGTTGGAGTTCGATTATATTGAATTCTAAATTCCTTCGCAAATCACAATAAGCAAGCTCTAAATAACGCCCATACAAAAGCAGCACCTTATACAAAATTTCTTCAATTTCTCCGAACATATAAAATAATGATCTATCTTCATGCGTCATATTATAAATAGGGAAAGGAGCTGTTAAAGTATGTTTTGATTCCATAATTTGTTACACAAAATCAGTTTTACGATGTCATGATGTTGTGGTAATAGACGAAACAGTTTAGATAATACAATAGTTTATTGTGAAAAGATGCGAAACCTAAAACAGAAACGTTTTATATCATGGAAAGCCGCCGATAGTTCATTACAAAATACATTATTTTAGATGATTTAACTTGTGTATTACGTAAAATACTCATGGCTCGTATACTATTGAAAAATGTGTCATTAGGAGGCAGAAGGAGAAGAAAGACGAATAACAAGGTGTGGAATCTGCATTTTATAAACTAGAAGACCTGGCGAACTTCGTATCGCCCTATAATCAAGAAATATCTATTACGTTTTTTTTATTTATATTTTTGGAGTTTACCTGTAAGCCATAAATCTCCGTGTTTTAAAGTGCGACAGAATGATTGACATATTAGTTAGTTGTCAAATCTAATGTCAAAAAAAACGTTTGTATGGGAAATAGAAAAGGGCTGTTTTTATGGTTTTCCCAGTAATGAATCAATTTTTTCAGCTTTTATACCTTCCCAGAACCTCCACAAACATTTCAAGAAACATTTTTATAAGTAACATTATGAGAGTAATTAAAGAATTGTAAGAGTGTGTTTTATAATCAAGCGTGTTTTATGTCACGTTCTACAACCCGATCTGTTAAAACCAGTTTACTTGGCTCTCGGACAGTCAATTCTTACGTATTGTATCCCGGTATGGGGAGGTACCTGCAAAACCCAACTTATTCACTTAGAAAGAGCCCACAGATCATTATTAAAAGTAATGTTCTTTAAAACATATGGATGCGCAACATATAATCTATATTCAACAACCAAAATATTAACAATCAGACAACTTGACGTTCTACAAACTGTGTTAAGAGTTCATAAGTCAAAACGTATAATAAACCAGACAAGAATAGTAGACGAAATCATGCAGTAATTAATTTACAACATTGCAACACACAATTTGCTAACAGACAATACAACAAACAGTCTTTCTTCCTTTATAATAAAATAAATAGGATTATTAACTTTTATGACCTGCAAAATCATCAGTGTAAACAAACATTAACTAATTGGCTTTATACTTTAGACTATCATGCTACTGAAGAATTGTTAACTGTACAAACGTAGGATATATTAATATTCATTTAATTAATAAAAAAAATAATAATAAGTAAATAGGTATAAAAATAAAATTATATAATACACACACCCAAACACAATACTCACACACACACACACACACATGTTTTTCCATTTCCATCTTTAATCTTAATAATAAGTTAAATATTTGTTAGTTTATAATTGTATGTTTGGATATATGTATGTATGTATATCCAGGAGGAGGAGCGGGTATTTTGAGATACAGGTTAAACCTACTTCAAAATTCCTGTTGCTAGCTATTGCTGTACAAACTGATTTAAACAATAAAAATTGTTTTTTTTTTTTTTTTATAATAAACGTATTTAACTGATGTCATAGTATTTATTGCAAGCTGCGAAATAAGCCTTCCGTTGTTAAAAACTTGTTAAAGCTTGGATTTTGACATTTATCAGAAGTATCATATATGATATCTTTTAATTCATATTTTGGATAAAAAGAATTATGTTGTAGTTTAATATCTTATAATGTATAATATGTTCTTTTTATAATTAGTAATTGAGAAACATAACATTTTTAACCTTCAATCTTTCAATTTTTTCTTAATTAACTCGGCGGGAAGCGCACCCCATATACCCACACTGACTGTCGCTACTGGGTAAAAAATACCAAAATAATATTAATGTAAGAACTAGAGTTATTTTATGGATAATTAAATATAACCAATTTTTATATTATATTGTGTTACATTTTCAATTAAACAAGACAGTTGGAAACTAATAAACGCTTGGTATAATATGTAATATTTGAAATTTTAAAACATAGCCCAAAAGCTCAGCCATTTTGTGCACAAAACGAAATATTTGTTAGTGTGGTTGGAGGGCTCTTTCCTATTTTACTTTTCATTAATGTATGTAGGCAGGTTTAAGATGGCGTTGCGGAAGTATGCTTTTTTATTTTTTTTTGATGTCGCAGGGAAACTCTTTTTACGAGCCGTCCAACCGGCCTTGGTGGGGCCGGAATAAGGGTTTTCAATAGGGCCGGGCTACCACGCCGACCCAAGCCCGGAACACAGGGGTGCTATTGGAGGCGTTGGAATTGCCTCCGTTGCACCCCCGTACGTCGCCTGCGGGGGGAGGGAGCATCAGCCGCCCTCTCTCTTTCCCGCTCAGATGCCTCCTTCGTGGACATGACCGTCTCACAGAAGGAGGACACCGCCAGCCAGGACCTATCACTCTCGAGCATCTTCTCCACGACACTTGAGAGCGACAAGTCCACTCCGCCGAGAGCCGCCATGCGGACGTACGCTCGCGCGTTCCCGTGGCCCTACCAATAACGGAGAGAAGGAACACCGGTGGGGTTTAGTGGGTATCCGGATGCCCTTCAGGCGCCGGGAGCCCCACATACCACAGGGGGAAGCTTATCTTCCCCACGCCCCGTGTGCATGCAATTCAATGCATTCCCCATCAAAAAAAAAAAGAGTTTAAGATGGTAGATTTACACTTAATTTGTGGCAATACAAGAGACAACACCTTCAAGTAATCACTTCTAGGTCTCTTTCGTCACGATTTTCTTTATTAGTCGAACCGTCGAACATCTGTCGAAAAGTACAAAAGTAAAAGCGCTGCACAAAATTACTTACAAAAATAAATATTTCCGAAAGTATGTACTATGTGGTAAATTTTACCCGGTAGCGCCTCCCGCCGAGTTAATAACAAGGGTATACTCTTTAATTTTTCCACATCTTTCTCTTTCCCGAATCGTCTTTAAAAAATAGTAAGTTGATTTTAGCAGAATGTCTATGGGAGTAACCACTAAACACTAGATGGACCAGCTAGTAATTTACCTTCCCATAAGATACTTATATAAAAAGATTCAATAACAAAGTCTTTAGAAACAATAATATTATAAATGCTACTGTGCATTAGAGTTTTTTTTTACTTCTTAGCCAGCAACTGAAAACTTTACGATTTTAAATAAAACTACTTTGAAACAAAAAAAAATAGGACTAATATGTTATTTAAAAATAGTTCCAGCAAGTTTACCCTTGTGGAATAAATATTTTGATAATCAAAATATTTGTTTACTATAACAGTTATTTACCATCGAAATATAAAGTACATGTAAATGTCTAGAAACAATAAGCTTTCCACATGAAATATTTTCTCTTATAAGCACATAATATGTATATGACAAAGGAATAGAATTTAAGATATTTTAGATTTGCTCTGTAATGTTTCTACATTATTTAATTGTATAGAGTTTAGATCTTCAAAATAGCTATGTAATTATAATCTCTCAGGTATTTGTGACACCGAAATACCTACTACTCCCAGAAAAATCATAGAGATGATACAAAACCATGAAGGTGTATTTTAACGATTAGTGTTCCTAAAGGATCGATTATTACTATGTAATAAATAAAAACTATAAATTACGTGACTTTATATGATGTTACCATTGAAATCAAAGTAATTTTGACTTTACAAAATTGTGATGTTGACTATACTGTGTATATGTAGGATTATTTTAAAATTCTTCAAGAGTTCCAGTAATGAAATGGTATTCTTACGGTTGTATATTTTTTTTGTCAATGTTTTTACTTTGTCGTAACAATGTAATTCATTTGAATTATTGTAAATCCATTCCAAGTGATACCAGTAAACTTACGATATTATAGAGGAAGGTAAAAACATCAGTAATTATTGAAAAAATTGTAAATATTTTAACAAAGAAAATTTCACTTGTTATGTTTATATTTCAATTATAACGTAAAATTGTAACGGGGTGCAAAAGTGATGTACCATTGTAAATAATAGAGTAAGTATCTTTACTTAAGTTGAAACCCCAGCATCGTCAAGTAGTATAAAGGAATACAAAGGAAGCATAACAATTAGTTAATCTACCATAAATTATGCTTTATAAAAATAATACCGAGTCACATTAATAAGGTTTTCCTCAAAAACCAGAACTGAAATACAGCAGCCACACGTTATCGCAAGCCTTCCCGCCACCTGCGCCAACCTAGCTAGTCATTTAATTAACAACGGATTTGCTACACTGGAAACGATTTGTTGAAACAATTTTATTCTAATAAAATATGCTCTCGCTAGATAACTAGAAAACAATATGGTTGTAAAAATTATATAGCATAAACAACAATTTAAAATGTTAATTACTTTCTATGAGTTATTCTTAAAAATATTTTTATAGCCATAAAAATTTTGAGAAAATTTAAAAATTTATATGTATTTTTCTAAAAAATTACTTGTTTATTACAAAAGAATTATCAAAGCAATTCAATCTCTTCCATATTATCTATATCTAAAAATGGCACACGGGGCACTGGGAATCTTAGCTTCACTCCCTTAATTGTATTTAGTTAATTAGCATACGAAATTTCATTTACAAGGCTGGTAATTATAATACTCGTTCAGCTAGTACATTATTAGTATGATTCAGTGTGAAAATTCTGAAACTCTTATCTAATATTTGTTGTATTTACTTCATATCATGATTCGGTACGTCTTTCTGATCTCACATCATATATTCTCCTGCATTATAAAATTACCCATTCAGTATAAAGAACATGCCTTATAACAATTCGTTTTGGAGTTTTGAATGTAGCTTACTATCGTATTGTTCGTTAAGAAATATAGTTGACAGTTGTTGTTGACAGGTCCTTATCGGTACTCAAGTTTTCATTGTTCATTCTCAAGCTCAATATTGCTTTGAAAACGATGTACAAAGAATGATATTGCTAGTTATCTGAAGATTAAATCTATGTCGTTGTTGAGGTCAAGGACAATTATGAGAAAAGTGATTTTGAACCCTACGCAATCAAATCTACCTCGTAAATTCAGGAATTAATTAGGAATTTCAGAAAATGACAATTAAATTAACAAAACGCATAACATTATCAATAATAATTAATAGCACAGCTTAATAAAAATATTTTGAGCATGTGATTTTACTTGTATGGAATATCAAAAAGTTATTTTAGGTTGTTTGCGTATATACAATTTATACAAATAAAAGCCAAAATTATACCAGGATTTTATGTAAAGATAGAAGATTTCTATCGTGCTGTTGAATGTATTAAATTTATTTCGATATAAATAAGGGGAATGTAAATGGAAGTGACGTTCTCTTGGCGTATTAAATTTATTAACATAAAAGCTATAAGATTATAGGACTTAGTATACGAAACAACACTACAGATTTATTATCATTCACTTGCATTTCAAATTCACCATTGGCAATGTTATTGATTCAAACAACGTTGAGTAATAAATTTCTTGAACGACAAAGTGCGTTTAGAAAATCAATAATAGGTGAAGGTGTTTCTGACATCTTAGAGCTGTCATAGCGTAGTACATATATTTTACAAGAGACAAGCTTTATTAAGGATTTTCTTTACAACAGATTTTACGATCGACCCTTAGAACTCATAATCTGATGATTATAATAATCCAGGGTTTCCTTCTAGTAAAAAGATAAAAGTCATACCTGCTCAAATATTCTGTTTCTTAATATTGATATTTTGAGACATTTTTTTTATTCGTAACGGAAAATTTATATTAATATACGATATATGACGTCATGTTAACAGTTTTATATCAAAAGACTTGAATTTTTATGTTATAAAAATATTTTCTGGAGCTAGATAGTTATATGAATAAAACATAAGAGTCACATTTTATTGATATTTCCTTCGACAAAATCATTTACCACTTGGAATTTTATGTTTTATACATTTTATTATTTAATGGATCGGAAAGTTTATTCTTTTCACGGATTTATTTTATTTATTATGAATACATTATTATTATAATAATATTTATTATTTTATAGCAGAATAAACAGGAAACTAATTAAAATTTAAATAAATATTATATTTTGAAAAAATATTAAAATCTGGTTTCGAGATTGTATATAA
Source organism: Danaus chrysippus (assembly GCA_916720795.1). NCBI lineage: Eukaryota > Metazoa > Arthropoda > Insecta > Lepidoptera > Nymphalidae > Danaus > Danaus chrysippus. Next base: position 15,552,035 of record CAKASE010000049.1, on the reverse strand, counting down.
ATTTATAATTTCAGTTTCTAATAAAAATAATTGTAATAAAAATTCAATATTGCATTTAAAACTATTTCATTAATCTATAAAATTATGCTAGATAGTATGATTGAACATAAAAAATCCCTTAAATGATGTAAGTAGTATATATATAATCTTTTTGGGCTGTATCCAATGAATTATCTCTAAACTTTGTAAATAACACCTCACTCCTTGCTGTAGGTATTTACTGTCTAACAAAATTCGTGAAGTTTCACCTTGTGAATTGCAAATTTGGTGATTAAGTAACTACTATGCTGGTAATAACAACCTGTATCGGTTACTGTAAATTTCCAGTCTCTATAATCGTTTTGTGTTAACTCAATATTATTAGCAGTTTCAGATTGTTTGTTTATCTAAACCACAATGACAATGAAATTATGCTAAAGAATTTCTTATAGCATATGTCATTAAATGTATTAGTCAGGATTACTGATAACAGCAGCAGAGCCCTTGATTGCTTTGAAAGAGAAAAAAAATCGCTAGAACCCACCGTACAAACTTAATCCGTTTATTGATTCTGAGCGCTTTTTCTTCAGTTCGATATCTTTTTATAGTCTCCATTGAGTTTCCTCGCAAACACGGCTATAAAACTGGTACCTATCGTCTTTACTCCTTTTTATTACATACTTTTCCTTTAATATAGAAATGAATTAACTGGGTGTTCTTTCTATAGCATCTATTATACGAACAACACAATAAATTCCTACAAATTATATTATTCTCTGCCTATTTCATAGAAATATTACCTATAGAGATCGCAGATGTTATGTGCTATACATTTGAATTTGCTTTCTGTTCTTTGTCTTGAAGTTTTCTCTCAACATTTCTCAGTATATTTTGGTATGTTAATTATCCAAACCATTCAACTAACTACCTGTTTTTTGACTTCAAAGGATTGAATGTCTTCTTCGAAGTCCACTTTACAAGACTTAAGGTGCTGTAAACTCTTGGCTTAAGATTATCTTTCAACGAGCGAAGTTCAGCTTAATGCTAACAATAAATTTGCATCCTCACTACATACCTAAAACTAATAAAGTAATTCTTGTGATTCTTTATTAAAAATCTCTGTTCTATGATTTTTATATAAGAACATTGTCTGAATTTTTTTTATTTTTTATTTTTTTATGGGAAAAGGGGGCAACTGAGCAGACGGCCTTCTTGCTGGTAGGTAGTTACCGTCGCCCATGGACATCTGCAACGTAGATTTGCGGATGTGTTGCCGCCCTTGATTGGGGAAAAGGAGGAGGAAAAGATGGGAAAGGGAGGGAAAGGAAAGGTTGGGAAAAGGGAAAGGGTAACATTTTTATTTATTTTTTATTTGACTTTTATCAAGTTTATATCAATTTACTTGAAAGTTTTTATTTTTTAATTCTCCCTTTCATAACGATATTATAAAAAAATAGCTTAAAAGCTTAAAATATGACTTTACAATTATAAATAAACTTATGCTGATACAAAGGAGGAAAAAATATATTTTTCGTTATTGTAAATAGCATAATTAAGGGCCAAAAAATGTATGAACCTTTAATTTCGGACACTTGAATAGTATTAACACAAAGAACTAAAAAAAATTAACACAATGTTTTAAAATAACTAATTATTAATTAATTATTTTAATTTTTAATGCTTAATTAATTACAAAAATAAATACTATCAAATGTTCTTTTCTAATAAATAAAACATAAAAATTTTACCTTAATTTATTTTTAACCGTGGTTTTTTTATGAATCTCAGAGCTCGAAAACGAGACTATTATGATTTTATCAAATTATCGGTTTTTAAAGAATGGTAATCAAAATCTAAATATTTTATAATCGAAAATTAACTCAATGACATGATTGTATTGTATATAATACAATATTGTAGTTATAATAAACGATCTTATAAATAAAATATATTTGGGCACCAAAAAATTTGTTTCTCGATAAGGGAGTGATTTGGTCAAATAACTAAGTTGAGTAGTTTCCTCTTTTCCAAGATACTCGTGTTTTGGCCTGCTTATCCGAGTAAGTTAATGTAAGCCGCTACCCTATTAGAGTAAGATGTTGACTTTGAGACGACAATTTCTTTGTGAATTCAGCTTAATTTGTAGTTATTTATAAGTAAGCTTTATTTTGATATTAACTTTTTCATTTAAGATTACGACGAGTTCTACGAACTATGAAGTTTATTATGTAATTTTCAGTACAGTTATTTTTTATTTTACTATCATCGACTACTTAAATGTGGCATTTGCTATTTCTTGAATATTGTTTTCTGGTCGGCAGGAAAGATTTTATAAACATTTTTATTCATAGAAATAAGCAAAAATATTTTTTAAACACATTCTTATCAAAAATTTTTTTTCTTTAAACGCATAAAAAAAGCTTCGCGGAGCTACTGATCTGAGGATTGATTTATTTGTTTGGAAATATACATATTGTGTCAATAATTTTTATAGGAATAGACAGGATTACTAAGTTACTTAAAGAGCGGGCGATGGACACTCAAATCTGGTTTCAGTCTGCTACAGTAAATGACTCGTTGTTCAGACATAGACAAACTTCATCTTCTTCCTAGTAAAAGTTCTCCATTGCTTTAATTCCAACTAAACGCTTACTATTAACCTCGCTGATTTTGAAAAAGTCTTTTGATGTTGCTTATACTTCTTCTGTCTTTGTGGTACTTTTTTAAATCCTTAAGTTCCAAGTCATGTCCTAGTACGTATGTACAATTGTCCCAGTACTTTGTTAATTTCTCTGTATATTTATTTTTCAATAATAGCCTGTTTATGAGTGATTTATTCAAAATGTGTTTTGTCAAATGTCAAAATGTTGACTACTGACTTGTGATAGGGTTGTAGTTAGAACACGTTTTGTTTGTACCAACATTTTTACTCGTAGAAAATTCATACAGAAAAAATGCTTCGATCGAACCTTTCTTCTGTAAAACAAGCGGTGTACAGATAGTAGAAAGATGGCATGGGCAACAAATTTGTACATATATTTTTGTGACAAATCACGTTTTAAAAGATTCCTCCTTTGGTATAAAAAATAATGTAACTATAACTTATATCCTCTGCCTAATATTACATTTTTGCCACGACGTTAGGAGAGTAATACCAAATAATTGCTTGTCCGGTATTAGAAATCTTCTGATGCACATGGTCAGACGTTCGTTGCGCAAAGTCAGGAGAGTTACTTACTGTGATATTCTATAAATAAACGACAGCTCCTTGTCAACTTCCTCTATTTTTTTAGAAATATTTTGTTATATATACCTGATTTATTATAATCACTGACTTATACTATATTATACATATTTTTGGAGAAAATCTTGTACATATATACAGCTGATATAATATTTACTTCAAAGTTCAAGTATATTTTAATATTTTAATAGTGTAAAATTTTAAAATTCCCTTAATATCAACCGCCTTACTTGAGTAAACTACTCCGTTAAATCTAAAATCCGTTATCCCACGTCGAGATGTGAATAGCATCTGATTGTAAGTTATTATTTGCAAGACATTTGGTTGCTTGAACGTCGCTACGGAAGGTAGCTTAGAGTAACTAGAATAAAGTTATATTCACAATGGATATTTTGTTATTATACTTATAAAATTATACAATATTTAAGCAATTTTATAAACTTTATGTTTTAAAACTCAAAAATAAGTTGCAATCTCAATTTTTTAATTATTGTAACAACAAAACTGTACCTACTACTTCATAATATGTACTGCTCACACTTCCAATAAATAACAAGGCTTTTTTTTGTAATTTTATTTTGAGGTCCTAATTATGATTCATATTTTGCGAATTAAACTCATGAAATCTTTCCTAAATTATTTTCATTTCAATAAGGAGTATTACATTTCCGTACACTTAAAGGCAATAAACACCACTTCATTCTAAGGAATTCAAAATATAAGCCAGTGCTTACATTGGTTTATATTTTGAAATTTTCAGGGTACAATTTTTTAATGGAATTCATGAATAACAAACACGAAGACTAAAAATAATATAACATTTATTTTATGAATCTTTAAAAACATCCTTCTCATAAATATTGTACGGTATTGTGAACACAGTCTCTGATGGAGTCACGTATTCAAACGGGACGCGGTTTTAAAAATTTCGTCCGTAGGACGTACTGCATCGTTCTGTTAAAAATTCAAAGTTATGTGCCACATACTTTCGGTCACTCGTCTCGTTCTTATGGCGTAGAACAGAAAGATCATTTTACAACCAATGACGTTATCATCATTGAAACAGGCGAAAGCGTAAACATTTGGTGACTACGTGAGTGTAAGTCTAGCTTGAACATCAAACAGACCTGATAACAATTTTTGTATATCATTTTTTAATATTTTTAAAAACAAGTATGGCTTCGTTTTTTATTTTAAACTGTAATCTTATACAAAAAGACAATTTCAAAACAAACCGCAACCCCAAGAAAACAAAAACTATCTGTGCATTGTATAAACATTTCCGCTCAATATGTTATACATATTATTCCAATATCGGCGAAATAGTTTGGATCTGAGTTTAATAGAAACAATAGCGAGATTTTGATCTCGTAAAAGCCGGACTTAACGCCATATGTATTCAAAGCGGGTGTGATATGAAAGATAATTCGACGAGTCCCGAGAGGCGGACGCTAAACGGAGGTGAATTTAGCTATCTAAACGTGTTTAGTTGAAATATTTAAATGGCAATAACCTGTTTACAGAATCTTGATTACAATTTACAAACCGGGAACTTTTCTTGTTTGTTTTTTTGTTTGGGTTTTGATTGCTTCATACTTTTCATACTATAGAGTTTGCCTTAAATTATTTTCTAAATTGTTATACCTCTCTCCCATATAATTGGAAAATTCTCTGTTCTGCGGTTCACGAAATAAATAAGGTTTATATTTATAATAGACAAATGTTATTTATAATATGGTTAAACTTTATGGTAAAATATATGTTTTTTTTGTAATCTTCTAATTTATATTATTTTAAATTTATAAATATGATTTTCTCCTGTTAAATATTTTTAAAAAGAACTTTATATATAATAGAACAATTAAAAGAACAATTCTATACACACAATTTCTTTTGTGTATTCGTGAAGAACGTTAAGTAAAATATAATCAGTTTGGGTATTAATGCTTAAATTTCGTGGAATTGGAAATAATGAATTTTATTTGAAGTATAATGAGAGGGTCTATAAGCAGTATACAAAATTTCATTCATCATTTATCTGATTCGAAGTAAGAGGGTTCTGAGAATGGCTCGTAATGTTTCTTGTAAATATAGCGTTAGAGTGCCCTGGGCTAGAGAACTTGACCTTGCTGTCTCGTTTACCCAGGTTTATTTGGAAATTGTATATGTACGATAAATTAAGTTCAATTATTATTTAAAATTAAAGACACGTACTACGATTTTAAATATTTAACCCATCGAGTAAATATAAACAAGTAAATAATACTTTTATCACTAAAGAGACGAAGCATTTGTCGTGGAGGAATGTTCAAATGACACAATAATTAATTATATTATCGACGAATTTATCACAAAGAATTACATTAAATAACTCAAATGACAGCTGAGAATATCACAGTATATTTAAAATATATTATTTACCTATATATTTAAGTTCAGCACTCTAACTACCTACTGTTAAATCTTTTATTCGAGTCTCCAAAATATAAATATTCCTTAATATATTCAAAGGAAAATTTCCAATACACTTTGGAAGGTTCGGTCATTTATATTCGTATCCAATTTAATTTTACATTCAAGATTAGCTTAAAGTAGCTTTCGAATAAATGAAGTGAATAATATAAAAGGAATACCTTATTGATCGGTTCTCATACAAATTAGGAAAAACTTCTTTTTATATTTCGCTTTCATATCTCAAATGAAGGTAATAAATAATTAAATGATTTATTTATTTAATATTCAATTTATATTTTATCTATTTATTTATTTTAATAAAATAGCATTCTAAGAAAGCAATTGTAGATGACCGTCTTGAATTTAGGATGCTGTATCTTCCAAGAGCAAAGTGCTCAAGTCGTGCGCATAACTGAGTTGATTAAAGAGTATCTAAAAATACTAAGACAAAGCCTACATCCTATCCATTTTAGTTCAATATAACAAAATTAGGAACCTTTATTCAACAATTTTTATATAATTTATAAACACAGAAATTAACTTACAAAATTATTTTGTGATTATAAGTAGATTACGAAAATTGATTTACTAGAACTTAAAGATTTTATTCAAATATTTTATTTTAGTTGTGAGAGATAGTTCTAATATTTATAATAATTTATGATAAAAAAATATAAATTTACCTGTTTTAAATATTTATTTAGTAATGAAAGTTCTCAATAACAATCTAATAATATTTTTTTTTTATTTAAATACTAATCACAAGACGATTCTCAGCCAAAATTACTAAATTATTTGAAAGAACTTAATTGGTATACGTTTAAATTCCTAATTAGAAGCTAGAATTTACTACAGTAAAGCGGAAAGCAAAAATCATCCCTAATTAGCGAAAACCCACTTCATTACCAGGTTCAACTCCCGTGTAAACGAGCGATAACTCAAAAGTAGTTCAAGATAAGCATGATCTTAACATTTTCATAAACGAATAGAACTTTTCCCATTTCAACTTATTCTTTTTATCGTCAATCTTGGCTGGATTTTGCCAGCGTGATGATTCAACGTAAAAATGTTTGTACACTAAAACATTCTTACGAGATTAGCTGTTAAGAATCTTAGAGTTATTAATTGAAATTGAATTTTGTAAAATATTGCACAACGTATAACGTAACGTAAATACATATATATATTTTCAAAATAGAGTATAAATGATAAATTTCCTATCAATTCTAAAAAGATAAAATAAGCTTAGCTTGCCATATCATGTTTGCGTATGATAAGGGAATTATAACTTTATTGTTGATATTATGAGAAGAGTTTTTGTGTAGTATATGTCACAATTAACTCATAATTGACTCATCCATCATGTGCCATACATGGAGCTCACACAGATATAGACAGATTGATAAACGACAGAAGGACAAGCAGATTTGTACGTCTGCCAATCACCGATTCAATTATGTAATTGATGCGAGCATCGCGACACATTTTATGAAATTCGTCATCTACATATATATAAAAGTCTGCTAGAATATATCGATACCTCTCACGTAAGTTGTTGTATCTCCAAAAATGTAATTTTACATTAGAGCGTTTCAAAGATTTAAATTAAAACATAATTTCCATTTATTGAGGCACCTTTTTAAAATTTCGTATTTAAATAAAACATAATAGTCTTCTTAACTACGTTAAAAGATATTGTAATTAATATGCCAATTTTTGGAGATATTGTTGTTATATTGTTCATACGACATTTTACTCCGGAGTAGAAGCTAAAAAACGTGTTGTATCTGATTACTTACAACATTATACCGCGGCGCCTAGGTAGCATCACTTGTGGTATATGATAGTTACAACTGTTTACATTGAAAAACATACATAAGTCTTACTCTGTTGTATGTAACAAATACACGGCGCGAGCGCGTGATTTTACCCACCTCGCGCCCCGCGTAAACAATTGTATATTCATATACAACAGTGTAATCCGTTCGCGTTTGAAAATTACAACATTATGCGTCTGACAAATCCTTTAAAAATAGTATTTTTGTTGTTTTTTTTACTTGGAATGGATGTAATGATCCATTATAGGATATTTTTCAGAATAAAAGCAAAATAGCATTTTTGTAGCATACAACAACCTGCGTGGGAGGTATCGATATATTTATTAAACATTTTATTTTAATTTACTTCTTCTGCTTACACTTACGAGGCATAAAAAGTATATATAATTGACATTGAAAAATAAATTTGGTAAAATATTAATAAAAATATGTTTTACATATCTTTTAAACAATGTCTAGATTTGTTTTGGTCCTGAATTGAATATAAACGACTCAATGGATTTTAAAGGAACTTTTCAGAGCAGATGTTGATATCAAGAAAAGTTATGAGCTTTAGAACTTGAGACTGTGAATTAAGGAAGGAGAATATGGAATAAGGTTAGATTAGATTTAATAAAGAATTGGGAGATTTAGATTTTCGAACGAAAAATATATTTACAAATACACAAATCGTTCGCCTCTGATGGGAAAATCCGTTCAAACCAGCTAATATCCGAGCCGTAATACTTTCTTGTATGCATTTCCAGTTTAAAAGTGATCTATCTCAAATTATTTTTAGCCAAAGGCCGCATGGATTACCAGACCGTCTTTTCTTATGGAAATACTGATCTAACTAAGACACTGATTCAAATAGTATAGGATATATATTGGCTGGGTTCTACCTCCAAACAAATGATATAAAACGTATTTCACCATTCTTTTAAATGAGTTCTTGCTTAGTAAAAAAGTTATATTATTTATTTTAAACTTTATATTTCTAAGGAGTTCGTGAATTCAAACTTGAAATACCACTTAAAAACGATACTATGGAAAATTCTCGTCTACATATGTATAAGCTTTCGTTTATATGAAACTCTGTGGGTATAGTGAAAGCGCAAGTTACTCCATTAAGGAAATATAAAATGTAACTTACCTCATCTAAGTAAAAAATGAGGAATAACAGACACTTCTTACTAAATACTAATAACGTCATTTTATAATTTTACTATTTTATTTTAGAATTTTAATTAAAATATTTATAGCATTGCATTAAAACAAAACATAAACTATTTAAACTTGAGATTACAACTTTCCATATAGTAAGAACTATATCTTGAATTATAAATAAAAAAGACAAAAGAATTTCAAGAAAAAGATATATTAATAATGTTAAAACAACAAATGTTCTAATTTTAGATCCGACCCATCACGTCGCAGAGGTCAACCTTACGGCACAGCCCCACATTAACCCCGACCGCCCCTTGGAAAACTCAAGATCTCCGCTGACAGTCTTATTAATCTGTTTCTTATGAAACTTCAAGATGATAAATTAATATTTTTAAAGCTCCGATAAAACAATCTTTCATTTTCTGCCAGAATACTTTCATAGAATTATATGTATATATGTATGTATTTAAGCTTCTTATTCATTACATGATGTATATATATATATATATATATATATATATATATATATATATATATATATTTTAAACCGGGATATATTTATAAATATATCACTTTGAAATCTTATAATATTCCTCATGTAAGTGGTTCTTGGATTGCGTTACAAAGGCCGACTCCGCATTAGCCTCGTGACCGGCTTCAAAGGAAATGGTCGAGATCTTCGCTAATGCTCCCATTGATTTTGCCGAAAGTGAACCTTCGTCTTTTGTTCCGCCTATTGCGTTACCGTCCATGTCAAAATATATTTATAAAACTAAACCTAACTGCTATTGAAACCAGCACGAATATCGTTAGTTAATATTAATATTTAACTTTCAGTTTGAAATGAAGAAAAGGTAACAAAAAAATTTAGAAAACGGACTAACTTTTCATATATGTATACTATGAAACTAATTAAATGAGAACCAGTTTTTTTAAAGGGCAGTTTATTTTTTAATAAGCTTTCGTAAATCCTAATATTTATTCCTATTCGATAGCAAAAGAGAGTTTTTAAAGTTTCTTTAAGCAGAAAAACAATTAAACAAAAAAAAATAGTAATAATTTTTTTTTTAACAATTTTAATGAAAATCTAAACACAGACAAATTAAAAACATTCTTTGAGATCTCATAATAATGAAACGAAAAACGAGAAATACTGAAATAAAAGAGAGAATATCAACAATAGCATAACAATTTATTATGAAAACAAACAAGTTTCGAGTATGAATATGTAAGAGCAGGAGGGCCTTCATGGGAACTCATCTTGTGTGGGTAATAAAAGCGGGTACGTCGTTGGGTACGCGTGAACAGAAGAATCATAAGTCCTTGTTACAATCACAGTTATTTAATCAGCACAAGATTAAATAACCGAAGTACACTTTGAAAGGGGTAAAGTACAGTCTATTCAATACGACACCAACTCAATCGAAACACTAGATATAACTATAACTTCGATGCACAGCGATTCGTCACGAGCGTGGTGCGCGGACGCCGTCTCGGACAACACTGTCCAGATGGCCGCCCTCGCTACCATCGACAATGACGCTTCAGTAGGCTAACCTCAGACAGCTAAAAGTCAACCTGACGTGTGATTTTGATGGATGCGCCGTCAAATAATTTGCAGAACTATTTTGTATAAATGGTATAATCATGGAAATAAACAAAGCTTTTAGCAAAATGTATTTCAAACACAACATCAGAAACGATTTCATTGCAAGATATTCTTGGAACGAAATCACTGCGATATTTTCTATTGTGTATTCAAAAAGACGACTTAAGGACACATATTATTGATTCTTCCTCGAGATAATTTAACTTGATAATTTTTTTGATTTATTAGTTAAGTGTTCAAGTGTGTATCTATTTTGTGAAAAATAATAATTTAATTTTATTCATCAAAATTCTTTATTCTTGAAGTTGTAATTCGATTCTTCTTCTTCTAAGTCAGTACGTTCTTGGCAGAACGGTCGTGGTCATCATGATGTGTGGTGGCACGCTTCACAACGCGTCGCCACTCTTCTCTGGTGTAATTCGATATCGGAGGCTAAAATTCTTGAGTACTCTTTTGATTGGATGTTGTATGGGAGCTTCTATGTATTTCGTGTAATTATTTTCAATCTTATCAAGTGGAGTAACACTTTGCCCTTCTTGTGATGATAACTCAAAGAGTCCACTACACGACAATGTGAAACGTAAAAGGTGTGAAAAGCTATTCTGGCACCTACCATTTTATGATATTCAAATGAATACAAGCTATAGTTTTTGATTAAAATTATATTGTTTTAAGTACTTATTCAGTGAAAATAATTAATTATTATTTTAAGCAGTATATTATTTCAAAGCTAAGTTTATCGACACTATGCTATGACTGTTAAATAATATCAATTACTTTATAATTATAGCTGTAAATACATATATAACAAAACAGCTCATTGTTTATGAATGTAATCCAGTTGACGATTCTATTTTATCTACTATTTTTAAGACAATATTAATCTCTTATGATCATAATTAAGGCCTTATCACAAAAGTTTAGCTTAAAAATCTGTACTCGTTTTACCCACATATCATTATGTGTATTAATATTAAGCAACAAGTTGTGCAAGTTTCTCAGATTCTATTGTTATATATTCATTTTGGCCTGGATATTTGAACTAAATCGCAATAGTGCATAAACTAGCCCCTGAAGACTGATACTGGAAGACTAATTGTGAATTCCATTTCTAATTCCTAATTCATGTAAAGATTGATAACAAAATATCTAACGAATCAGTATTAAATAATTTACTTAAATATAATATAATAATATTTTTATATTTATATAATTAAAATTAATAGTAAAATAAGAAAGTCATGTAAAGTTTGTAATATACGTAATAAGAAATTTTCACTTTTGCCTTTGAGAAAATAATTAGTCACAAAATTTTACTCATTGTAAAATCATGTAATGGTAAAAGGATAAATGAATTCACAACATGTATTTAGTGAGTTTTCTCAGTAAATACAAACTATGTTAGACCACTTTGATGATGCTATTGTCAGGGGATGTGCAGCAATTAAACCTCAGTTGACTCAGCCGTGATTAATTTACCACAGGTGACCAAGTCCTGCTGAAATCCAGTATTTAGCAAAAACACTTCTTGAGTATTTAAAAATATTAAAGTACTTGTAATTGTACAAAAATATGAAATACCGCTACACATCACCTCTTGCGTGCAGAATAATTTTTTAACTGACGGTTAATATTTAATATTTTTAAGCAGAAATTTTGATGGAATATTAAATATAATATGTAAGGAATTACAGTAGGTACATCGTTCTTATTATTTAATTGGAAAAATGTATAAAGAATAATTGAAAAAAAGTATTCATAACATCATTTAACCAAATACATATATATACAATCGGTATCAAAATATAAGAATTAAGTGTATTAAACTTTTGAACTCAAACTGTTATGTTCCTTTTGTGTTAATTTTTTTTGTGAAATATATGTACTTGAAGTAATACTAATTTACTAAATACCTACTGTAGCCAATTAATTTAATATTTAATTATAAATTAAAACAATTTCTATTAACGTCACTTTGAGCGTTGTTTTGCTTAAATAATTTATTTTGAATAAATTTGAATTTTTAAATGAATCTTCAATATCCCGTCTTATTTATCGTTGTACCGACTTCTAAAATGACATAATTTGGGCACTTAAAGCATCTTATAAACAGTTTTTGAAAATTTAAAGGAATGAAATTAAAATAACTTAAATTATATAAATAAAGTAATTTACAAAATATAGAGACTAAATAAAATGTATTAAAATATGTTATAACTTCTATTCCAAAACAACTTTATGATAAATTTGAACAAACAAACATTAACAGGATTCATATCAGCAAAATACAAAGTTATAGAGTTAGAGACAAAAATAAGTAAACAGAAACCATATTTATTCCTTCAAAGAAAACAACGAAACCATTTTGCTCTGTTTTTGAGTTTACAACGATTTAATTGTCAGTAGAAACAATCACGATATTTTTCAAAAACGTTTTGGGTGTTTTCATGATAATAGCGTTACTCAGAGTATCTTTATTGAAAACACCGCCAACAACTTTAAAGATATAATTCAGTTACAGTTTCTAAAAAATGACCTTTGAGAAACATGAACAGGAGTCTCTTTGCTACATTCTGGTGTTTTTATAGAATTAAATTGAAAATCAAATAACTTCAAAGACAAATTCTTTAAAATATGCGCTCTGAGTTTTGTTACAGCATTTTTTTAGCCTTATCAGAGCCCACTGTTGAGCAAAGGCCTTTTTCTCCCATGTAGAAGGTTTGAGCATTAATCACCACGCTTACTCAAAACGGTTGGTGATTTCTAACTTATAATTGTGAAAAGTCCAGATTCCCTCACAATGTTTTCTTTTACCGTCTGTCAGTGGTGTCTAAATAATCTTAGAAAGTACATATGACTCGGAAAAATCACATTGGTACTTGCCAGGATCGAACCTGCGACCTCGGCAACGAGAGGCGGGCCTTTAAACCATTAGGCCACCACTGACATTACTGTTACTGCATACACATTTTTTTTTTTTAAACATGCTTAGATTCACAGAAGTCATATGTAATTCAATTATAAAATAATAAATAAATTTATAGCCATATCATTTTCACTTCCTAAAACGTTAACCTGTGATTAAATAATTACTTCTTGAAACTTTGAGCCATAATAAAGCCTAATTATCTTCGCACTCATTTTTAATTCGAGACTTCTACGAAATTTTTATGCGGCTAATCCGGGGACGTCCATAAAAATCCGATACCGACGATTTATATCGCATCAAACCAAAACATGAAACTTCCATTACTGTTCTGAAATATTCCAACATTACTCCAGTACTTAGCCATAGTTTTAAATAATTTTATTTTTAAATTTGAGGTTCAAATTTCATTTAAACCTTTCGTGGGTCATGGATGAATAATAATAAAGATGAAGAAAGAAAATCTTTTAAGTTTTTTGTCCTAAAGAATAATCTGGAAAATACAATTAGCACTGCATTGTTTACTAGTCTAATTATATTTCATTCCAAGACCTTTTCATATTTGTTGCACGGATCTTAGAATGCTTCTACGTGAGTTGCATTACAGGCTATTAAATAATCATTGGAATTGGTAAAACTTCATAGCATTAAATGATTTCAAACTTACTTTGGAAGTCCCAGATTCTAATAATATTGTGTTTTTTTCTCTAACATAAAATCAATAGGAGCAAATATTTTAAAAAATTGGAATTCAATAAATAAAACATTTAATAAATTACAAAACATTTTTTGGACAGAATAGAAGAGATTTTATTTCTCTTAAAATTTCATCAGGAAAATGCAGTACCTGTGTGAAATAAATTCAAAATACCATTATACAGTCAAAACCGTTTATAACGACATCGTTTACAACGACCTATCGGTTATTACAGCCAGATTGTATGGTCCCGTCCGAATTGCTAGTAAACTATTCAGTATACAAACCGCTTATGACAACATCGGATACAGCGACATATCGCTTAGAACGACGAAAATTTATCGATATTAATCGACTTTAACGACCAACCGCTCCTTGTCCTTACCCAGTTGCAAAGATCTACTGCTTTAGAACAAAGAATTGAGATAGAGGAATTTATTGGAATAGATAACAGTGTCGCTCTAGCGCTTTAGCTACTGAGGAAGAGATTCTTGCAGAAGCTAAAAGTAATAACCCTAACACTAACGAACAACACGAAGACCAACAAGACCTTGAAGAATAGTTTCAGCCAATAATAATGTCCGACGCTCTTAATGATGTAACAGTTTTGCAAAAAAAATTTGCCTTTGATATTGATGATACTCATACCTTGAGTATGAAACGTAAAATAATTCTAAAATGACTGATTACTTTAAAAACTAGTGTAGTTTTTTATAACCCGTAACTGTAAGCAGCCAAGTACATACATTCTGTATTCTAATTGTTTCGTAATAAATATTTTTATTTCTTTTCTGAATCGTTTACATAACCTATATCTATACTAGATAGATATGTGACTACATATGACAATATGTATAACTACTGTAGTTGTGTATATGACTATTGCCTATAACGACTATCGGATATAACGGCGGATATATACGGTCCCTTCAATGTCGTTATAAACGGTTTTGACTGTATTTTTGCGGATTTAGTTATCCATGAAATTTTTCTTGTAAAATGTATTCAAGCAATTGAATAACTCTAAGCTTCATAAAATAATATACATATAAAACAGAAAAAAAAGTACATATATTTGTTTAAACCGTCATCCGCTGCTAAATTTCACTCATTATGTCGGTTCATTCAATTTAATTACAATTAGCACATTATTTTTATGTGTCTAAATACCAAGAATAAAAAATGTATATACGGTTTTTGGTTTAGTGATACTTCTGTAAATAAATACTAACAACCGACGCAATCATGCAAATACAATATGACGATGCCACGATGGTACAATTCATAAAATCTTCCGACAAATAAGTTAATAATGTTAAATTCATTTCTTTTGTTATTATATAAAACTATGTTTGAAGAAACATACCTTTATATAATAACAAAAAAAAAATAAAGACCGTCACGAGTTAGATATACTCGTATTATAATAATATGACCTATAAAGAATTCTTGCATACTTTGGTCACATCGCTGGCCACGAAATACATAACAGAGAAAACTTCATTGTCATAAACAAGGTCAAATGGACCACGTGGCAGAACATCAAGCAGCTGGTATGGCCAAATCACGGATCTTACGATTCTCCCCATAGAAGTGGTGTTAAGAGAAGCAAACAACCGAAGGAAGTGGAAAGATATAGTGAAAAAAGCGTCGAGAACCTTTCAGGAACACGACCTTCAGTAATGAAGAAAACGACAAAGAAGAAAAAGATGATGATGAGCTCAGAGTAAGAGTCCTTCTTTTCGTGACGTTTTCCTTTTAATGTCTTATTGAACACTATTAGTTGAACACTATTAGTTGCATTAATTAAACTGTTAGAAATAAGTATTCCTCAATCAAATATCCGTCAATCAATTTAAGTAACTCACTAAAATAAAAAGCTAAACCTAGAATACACTTATTAAATTATAAAGTGGACTATTTTTACATAGTGATTTCCGAGAAATAAATTCATATTCGACATAAGAACAAAAATTGTGTTTTTCATAGAGTTCAATCACTATTGCCGATAGATCATTATAATGCCTTGTGGTTTTTATTAGCTGTATGAGTTAAAAATATCCGCCAGGCCATATACTAACAATAAATCCCTACTAATATTATAAATGCGAAAGTAACTCTGTCTGTCTGTCTGTCTGTCTGTCTGTCTGCTACGCTTTCACGCCTAAACCACTGAACTGATTTTAATGAAATTCGGTACAGAGATAGAGTTGACCTTGAGAAAGAACATAGGATAGTTTTTATCCCAGACTTTTGAAAGGTTCTCTTGGAAACGCGATATAACCGAACTCCACGCGGCGAAGCTGCGGGCGGAAAGCTAGTTAAATTCATAAAAGTTAAGTCCATATAAATGAATACTCATGAAAGTCTTCAATCTCATTACGATTAGTCTATATATATAAAGTTTCCGTTTTTTTATTAAACAAATTCTTAATGTTATGAACTATTAATTTTGTTTTTAAAATTAATAAAAAAATTACAAAATTTCAAAAAACTCCCTACGCATTAATTGTCATCTAGCTATAAACTGGCACTAGGGTCTTACTAAATTAGGTTATCATAGCCCAAAAATATCTTACGTTATTCTGTGGAATAGAGCCGATATAATTAAACAAAGAACTACCACAAACAAACTGGCATTCAAATAAAGAAACTGTATTGAAATCCATCGATCAGTTAGTGCGCTACGTTGCCACTCTCAGATAGACACATACACAAATACATATAAACACACGCAAGCACGCACGCACACATGACAAACAATATTTATAAAATAAAATAATATTTCACCAAATCTTTGCTACCTTCGCCGCAAAGGGGTCTTAATTGCAAATATGTTTATTCATTACATTGAAATATTTTTCTGAAACAATTGAAAA
Source organism: Danaus chrysippus (assembly GCA_916720795.1). Lineage (NCBI taxonomy): Eukaryota > Metazoa > Arthropoda > Insecta > Lepidoptera > Nymphalidae > Danaus > Danaus chrysippus. Next base: position 15,535,263 of record CAKASE010000049.1, on the reverse strand, counting down.
TAAATTACTCTAATATGCTTGTAGACTGTGACTATACTGTGAAAATATTCTGAAAGCTTTAAAATGTAAATATATTCAAATATTCACCAGCTATCAACCACTATGTTAGCATAATATTACAGCATAAAGAGTTTACAAATAGTTAAAATTAAACAGACAAGTAATAATAGTATCAAGCGCACAATAAAAATTAAACCTTCTGAATAGATTGTTACGGGTGAGTGTGAACATTTTACACTATTTGGTCTCTGCGGTCTCACACAGAGTACGCTTCGTCGCATTATGACTATTTATAAATTTTACTAAATTAAACAAAGCATTAAAATTAAGCAAAAAAATACATTTCATACATTCGGAATAGCTTTCCATTTGAATTGTTATGTATTTGAAGGAAATTCTTATTTAAAATTTTAATATGGTTATGCAAAAACCGACCATGGTATTGTAAATGATTAGTTTGTTTTACATTTAGTTTATAATGACATTAGTACACCAGAGTTTTGGACTTAGTCCATATCTCTTCGTCATGGTTACAGATGCCCTTATAGAAAATATTCAGCCCTGTTGCCGTGGACATTTATGAATGCTGATGATGTGGCTCTCTGTTCAGCTTGCCGAGACGAACTTGAACATGCTTTAGGAGAGCGGAAGCGACAGTTGCAGACAGGTGGTCTGTTGTTGAGTGTTTCTAAAACCCAATATATGGTGTGTAAAGACCCAAACAGCATTAATAACCCTCTTATAATCAAAGGACAGCAAGTTACTGAATGTGACGAATATAACTATTTAGGAAACGTGATACACCAATCAGGTAACTTGGATGCAAACATTTAACATACATAAAAATGCTGCAGCTTGGCTTAAATAGAAGGAAGTAACTGGTGTTACCTGACAAACGAATGCCCGTTAAACTTAATGCCTTAGTGTACAAAAACATGACCCAACCAGTCCTCAGCAATGGCAGTGAAATGTGGGCTGTTACGCAGCGTCAAGTCCATACCATCCAAGTTGCAGAGATGAAGATGCTTCGGTAGATGTGCCGTGTGACGAGATTTGATAAAGGAATAAAATTAGGAATTAATACATCCGTGGCAAACTCAGCGTACGTGACATCGCCGATAAGCTACAAGGAACCAGACTTCGGTGGTTTGGACACGTAAAGAGAAGACCTAGAGGACAACCGAAAACAAGGGTTTGATAACAAACTGACATTGTTTTTTGCCAAAGTTACCGAATGCGAAGCGTCTAATAGAGAAAAGTATAAGAAGGCGATAAAGAAAGCAGACCCCACCACAAGATGGGAATAATAAATGCCCAGGATAGAAAGAGATGGTATGGTAAGTGTTTATTTTTGTATTAATTTTTAAGTCTGTAACTGAGTCTAAATAAAATCTAATATTGAACACATGGGGCGCCTGGCTTAGTTATTAGTTATCATCGGCAGAGAACTTCATAAAGGAACGTCTCTTGCAGTAATGTAATTCATGTAACGATCTTATTAATGTAAAATAATTTACTTTACCTCCTGAAGTGATTGATTATTATTGTAATATATTATAATTATATTCAATTTACGAAATAAAATAAATATATCGGCGCTACCAGCTGTAATAACGGATGCGACATGAAAATAACTTGAGCCTGTCAACAATTATTATTAAGAGTCATTAGTATTCATGATTATTGTTAAAGGTAAAATGAAATCAAAGATTGTTAAAAAGGAGAATAGAACTATGTTTGAATCTTGGTATAAATTTGACGTCTGGACTCACGACGGTAACGTTCAGTGAGTGCAGAACACTGAATATTGTGATTATGAAGAACCTTCGAGAAATACAAGGAAATTTAGAACAATTGAAGTTTCATTTTAAAATATCATGGAACGTACTAGAAGAAGAGACATAACTGACGTCAGTGACGCTGGCGTCTCTCTCTTTTAAAAACAAGGAATTTGTAATAAATCCGACAAATATATTCAAACCCAACAATATCTAAGTATTCAAAAAAGAAATACTTCATATTATAATCAGAACAGGATATGAAAGTGTTTATTTTCATCCAAATAACAAAAAAAATTAAATTGTGAAAATAGAAATAAGTATAACAATAAATATTTTTATAACCAAATATTTAACATTTTAGACCGATGTCATTTACAAATTTAAAACAACCAAAACATATTTTGCCTAAATATTTTCTAATACCTTGAGATTTAAGATACTATTTAATTTTTTTGAATCCTATTGGTAATTAATAAGGTAGGTATTCATACAAATAGCATAATAATACTTAGAATATATATTTTAACTCGACCAACTTTAATCTAAAATATAACTCAAATAAGCACTAATGTTCTTTCCTACACATAATATTTATTCAACCGCTATGTTTCATTTCACAAAACCTTTACACATTCTACGATGATTCAGGCTGGTCCCCCGGCTACAAGTTAATATAATTAATATTGTTGATTAACTGTTAATATTAAATATTTATTTTGTCTTATAAATAATAACTTCAATATTGTGCACACAGTATCGGCATTGCTAATTAGTACAAAATTTTATATATATATTTTGCCCGTCTCATTACTTGAACATTTTTTATCAATATTTATTTATAAAGGGATTTGTTTTCAGTCAAAGTGTCATCCTTATGATTAGAGGTCATGAATATTATCTGCGACGAATATTTACTCTAAATATGATACAAGACCTTAGCTTCTACAAACAGAAAACTAAACAAAACCCTGTTACATAGACGTACATCTACTTCGTCAGTCGAAGCAATTAAAATTATTTTCATACACAGTTCAGTTTGTATCGATTTGGAGGTAAAAAATAAAATGTTTTATTACAATAGAATCATTACTGTAGTACATTTATAACTAGATAACAACTTTACTAGCCTGGTTTCTACTTAAAACTTTTGATTCAAGCTGCAGTTGCTAACTCAACTGCAACAGCAAATGCAGATTAAGTGTAATAACACGGTTCGTGCTGAAATAACTATTACTATATACCTATTTCTACTTTAATCTTAAAGCCGTATTAAATAAATATTTATTTTAAATTCGTATTTCGTTTATTGCTACAAAAGAATATTTCTAGATGTTTGTAAAAGTTTTTGAATACCGATGATAATTTAATTCTACTACTTTATATATGAAATAAAGCATAGCGGGTACATTCAGTGCGCTATCACCATCTACATATTTCTAAATTACCAACTATTTGTTACGCAAAGCACCCGCAACCAACCATCTTGTTAAAATTATACAGCAACGTTAACCAATTCCGTATCTATCTGAATGGGTACAAAGCTTACAATTCCATAAACCTTTAAAGTATCGCCACTTAAATTTTACTAAATGTATTATTGCAGTGTCAATTTTGTTCCTATTGTAATAAAGGTTATTATTGTATATAAGCCTTTATTAGTTGCCGACTGTACCATCGAAAGCTGCGGGTAGGCCGTGGATCGAATTTGCATGTAGCACGCATTAGCCGGATAGCTGGCAAGAGATCCGAGAAGTTATTTGAGTCGAAGATACCATATAATATTGCTATAATAGCCTTTGTCTAGATATTCACTAATTTGACATGAGCATATCGTTTGGCTTGGATGTAAATTATAAATATATTTAGAATGAATTCTTAAAAAAGACATCGACAACACCAATATTTGATTTAAATGAAACACGCTTATGTCATATTTAAAAGAAACTGTAATTATCTATACAAAAACAAACAACTGATAATTAATCTTCTATATAAAGCAACTTCAAGGAGTTAAATAACAATTAATTTCAAATAATATACAAACGCAATGACGTAAACAAAGTATTACTTAACTCCATCTCATCTCGTATAAGCTAAGTGAGTGAAATGCGGGTTTCGCGTGTTTAAACTATAACATATTGTATAATGTACGAGCAAATTTCATGCATAAAGTTATATACTCCTGTGTGAGACACCGCTACCTGTCGAACGGTATTGAGTCCAAACCACAGGTAATACCTAAATATAAAATCATGATTTGATATTGACAAAATCGCCCACGAAATGTTTTACTTTAATGTACTATAATCATTTCATACAAATTGCAATGTCGATGTTTGAAATATAAATTTAGATACGTATGTACTCGTAATAAAATATTCCAACATAGAGTACTGAATTTTCAATACGATGGCCCAAAGTTGATGACTTGTATCGTAGACTACAAAGTCACACGCTCACACCTCTCCGTAAGCAAGCTATTCAGTTGTTCGGCTTCGCTTGTTGTTATTGAAATGAAGCTGGAATTAATATGTATGTCGTGACATGAAACAATTGGCTGCCAATGTTTGCCTTGAGGTTCAATAGCGGTGCGTGGCTTTGGAAGCCCATTCAAAAGGTTGCAAGTCAAGGATTACGGTATAAAGACTGTACTGAAAGTAAATAGAATTAATTATTGAATAAATTTATGATATTTATTATAAAATTTTAAATAAAATAAAAGTTTTAAAACAAAATTATGAAAAAATACAAACTAAACAATTTCCTCATTGTTTATGGTTCTAAGTTCTATCCCGTTCACTCAATATTAATTTAATGGAAATGATGGATTTATTATTCATCCTTAAATTAAAATTTTATATTTTAATATAATATCCGAATACTCAAGTCACTCGACTTATGTATCAGATTTTTTTTTAACTTAAAGCCGTCACGCCTTCATTTCCGCCGTGAATCAAATCCTACTTATTTCAATATACCCGTTAACGGATAAGAGAAACCAATCTTGATTTTAAATTGCTTTTTCACAAAAAAAAATACATATTAAGAAGTGACTTCAAAAATCAAAGGATCAAAATTGTCTCAACATTCACAGACATCATTAGACATAACTCAATAGTCTTAGAACATTTCGTGATACACGTCGAGTAAATTTAAGTCTAGAAAATCAAATCGAAATCACATTCTGACTTTATTGCCTGGTAAAATATGATTTGTTTCTCTCAAATGCAATAAAAGGACGGCTAATCTAGTAAAACATCGAAAATCGATGTTTTAACATGTTTTCTAACCCTCGCGTGACACCCTAAAATTCCATCGCTCATCCATCGAGGATTGTGAGAAACTATGTACATAATACGGCATTTTATTTTAACAACATATTTTATTTTTACACACAAATTATAGTTATAATAACTTGACTAATGAATATTTTATGATATGTTAATTAAAATTAAAATTTCTGCTTGAATTTGTAATATTATTTAAAATATGTAATTATAAATAAAACTGTTCAGATCCTCAAAATTGTAATAAGTGTATTTTGAGTATTAAATAAAAAAATGTTTTTGTCTTTAAAAATCCTTCATAATTACGATGTTATTACTAAAGAAAACGTGTGTTAATGGAAACATATCCGATGCCGTTCTGCCGTCGGGGTTTGTAATCGATTCGGCGGCGATTTTCTTCTTGACAGACCAATCACAGGTCGATCTGACAAGGGAATGTGTATTGCTGTTATTTTGAGGGCTTTGAGTGATGTCTACATCAACGCGCACATTCCTACAGACAACATAATTGTTTGCACTGATGTTCAATAGTATAGATGATAAGTGGAGTAGAACTGTAGAAGATAGAAACTTGATCTAAATAGAAAAATCGTCTGCTAATCACTTATTATATTATTTAATCTAATTAATCTTCAAAACAAAACGACAGAACAGCAGAACAATAATTTTATGATGGTATACAAATTATTTATTTTACATAACTAATTTTTAATTTCTGAAGCAATTGAATCATTTTTTGTATAAATTTTTGATTTTCAAACTACCATTCTCTTTCATATATCTCTCCATATAATAAAAAATATTTATTCTTCCAACAAAAATATGTAGAAATTAATCGATACAAAGTATTTTTTATTATATCCTATCACTAGACAGTAGACACATCCGTTTTTTAGGAAAAACTTTTTCAGTATTATCAAAAAAAATATTCTTAAATGTTACTGTCTCTGAACCATCACAGTTAAATAAGTCAAGTAATAAAAATGAAAATCGATACCTAACGTTTAAATTTTATGAGCCTTATATACCAATGACGCACTGACTTTTTATTTGCCACCGATTGAACGTAGACCCACTTCCGTTGAACGTTTGAGAATGTGCTTATTGCTCAAAACTTTTTATATTATATAATACAATCACTGGCAAAATCAACAATATTAGGAAACTATTTAGGTATTATTTATAATCTAAAATTATTTTTGATTTATTTATGAATTGCTTCTTAAAACTATGTAATTTTTTTACGACTACTCATTCTTAAAATATTTTCATTTAGCCATTTAATAGCACACTTGTAATAGAAAACCCTGTATTTTTTTAAATGAAATTGCAGAAAATATAATTAAAGTACCGAAAAGGAGATTGCATTTTCATTACCAACCATTCATCACAGACCACAATGACGGTTTCGATATAATTTAAATAAATTAACAGTTATCTAGCAGACTTAATCTATCAAGTGTGTTAATGAGTTAGTAATGGTGTTTGCTAAGCACCTTGTTTTCAAATTGTAAATTGATTGAAATGCCGACCTGTGATAATTGCTGATACTGTTCTCGTTACCACTAGAGGAAAGTTTCTAGAAAGGTATTTCAAAGTTTTGCTTGTCTTTGGTGAATTGGTTGTTAACATACAGTCACGTAGTTTTTACTTTTAACATTTTTGTTTCTACTTACAAAGTACTTTTTGTTACTTTCACCATATTTATTATTGATAATACTTGACCTGGGTTTTTATTATAGTATAGTATTTTTCTATGTTGTTTATTACACGGGAAAATAATGTTGATTTAACTTCAAGGTAAACTTAATTATCAAGTCGCATAACACATCAGTGAAGTTGTTCCCTTAATTATCTATCTCGTTACGCGAAGTCTATCAAGATGTTTGTTTGTTCTTAGTAATAACCTCGAAGACAACCTTCAAATACTATGACGTGAAATGTTAATAAAATATTATAAAGTAGTCTGAAAACCTCTTTAATATACTTTACTATTAAAGTGATATGTACATATATAAATGTATATTACTTCTATAGGTTATATTGGTGTCAATAAGTGTCGCAGAAGTAACTTAAGATGTCGGAAAATATCGCAAAGCAAATATTCCACATCTCTCTCGGGTACCGTAAACACAAATTAAGACGACCGAATAAGAAACCAGCTAAATATATTTAGATTAATGTATTGAATCACCACTGAGTATGGTAACCGAATCTCGGAGTACTTTAACTACCACTAATCATTCTCTTAGTGGCATCACTTTACATTAATACGCTATTCGCTTGACAACACCCGTGTGTTTGAGAAGCTCTAGCGATTTGTAATACACAAACTTTTATACTTGAAGCTGTAACAAAATTGATTTTTTTTAATATAATCGAAATTAATTATTTCATTTATTTGAATACTAAAATATGTAAACTGCTTTTATGTAGAAGGAATATCCCGCTAATTAGTAAATAGATTTTTCCGAAATAAAAAAAAAAAAATATTTTCATTAATTACAAATATAATTTTGAACATGAAAACTATTTTTATTTTTGTAATAAGTTTCTTTCTTTTATCTCATTTTCTCTTATCATTTGAACTGTGTCTTACTAAGTCTTAGTGCTAATGCCATTAATGCACAGTCATATAACATTGTTGTAATCAGAAAACACAAGGAATTGTCCTCACCTTTGGGGATTTTGTGTATAAATATGAACTTAATAAATTTATAGTAACAAATTTTTGATTTTCTTGCCTTTAAAACATCATATCCAGAAGTGACACAACTAGGTTTATATATTTTAAATGGTATGCTGCTTATCAAAACGTAGTCAGATGTTTTGAGGAATCAGTAACTTTATCTCTATAAACAAAGAGCGTATGGTTGCAATAAAAATCATACATATCTGTTCCTCTCAATTTATTTTACCACATACAGATAAAAATAAATTAATCTCGTTTAACATACCTCGTTATATTAAAACCAAAATATTATTTTCTATTTAAATCTTTTATATGGTAACATAACATGAAATAATAAATATTGTACTAAGTACATAGATTGACCTTAATGTTCTTGCATTATAAAGTTAATAATCAGTGTTGGTAAAACGAAGTTAGGAATAAAAAAGTCCATAAGATACTTATTTTAAATTGTTGACAGCTCATAAGTTATTTTAAGTGTTCTTATTATCTCTTTATTAACAAAGCTCCTACATTCGATGACTTTAAATTTAAATTTTCTTTTTATAAATCTAATCCTTTGATTAATTGATCAACATTTTTTAATTCAATTTGTTTTTGTATAGGCTCAATAACAGTTCATATTTTGTTAAATTTTCATCAAATACGTTATTTAAATCTAACTTAATACAAAGTTTAATGGCAATACAGACCACTTCATTCGCTAAGTTCACCTTTATCTAAAAACCTAAACGATGTAAGCTTCCACAGGTGTATAATAAATCTCGCTACAAGTATTCTACTCCTTACTTTATAAGTGCTATAGATTCAGGCTTATCTACCGCTAGTGTGGTACGACCTTATTTATTACTTTGTACCATAAGGGTTGTTGTGTTCACTATATTACATTATTGATTCGTTTAATTAGTATCACTCTTTGATTTTTATGACTGAACAGAGTAGAACTTTCAGTTAAGACTGTATTTGTTTACTACCACTTATTTGCTTCATTTTTTATCTTTGATGGGAAGAAGCCTTTCAACGAGTTATCAGTAATCTAAGAATATAGTTTATATCCAATCAAGACTTGTAGAAAGATTTTGAACTTTTAACAACTTTATGTTCCCTCATTAAAATTATCACAGCTTCTGAGCTTAGCTATCTAAACTTCTTAGCTGTGATAATTTCAATGAAAAAAAGTTTTTCTATAATCACAAATAATCACATTTGTTATTTATTGTATAACTTTTTCACAACCATGACAACTTGCTTAGAATTCATCCTGCTCAAAGAAACTAGTCCGCAAATTTACCATTAAGTGCCCATATTCATCTTTATGTTTACACTTCAATATAGCGAATGAAGCTTGAGTCATAAAACAACACGGAATAAATTATTCTTAATTTGCTGTCATCGTCCCGAACCTGTGCCATACGGACGTATACAATTCTTTTTTCTTTTTTCTCTGTAAGCGTGATAAGTTTATTTTAATGAGTTTGATCCCTTTGACTCTTGCGTATAAGTATCATAATCGTGTGCAATATTAAAGTGCAAACGAAGTGCAAAAACGATCTCCTGTTCACTCTAATTGATCGTGTTGTCACCTTTTCGCAATCTATCGTTGTGACTTCGGGCGCTCGGACTTAAGAACTCGCAGCACTATAACTTAACCGTGATTACCTTCTACATAAGAAATCAATAATGCAACGGTCACCGCCAATAACGACATCCCAGAACTTGAGTTTTTCTTCATCTAATCCCGATCTACCGGAATCGCATCGCAGCAATGAAAACACCTTCGTTAGTTCTCGAAAGCGCAAGCAGAATTATGACAGTAATGAAGATGTGGTGTTAGGTACTATCGAGAACAAAATTGATGAAAAGATGAATGCATGGAAGACTGAGTTGGATAAATCTATGGCTACGATAATAAAAAACACAATGCAAAATATTATCCAGCAAGAGGTTGAGAAAATCTCTTTGTCTTTTAATAAAAATTTTAAACATATTAATGACAGGTTAGACACTATCGAGCAGTCCCTGTCTTTTGTCTCGCTGTTGCTGTATGGAATCCGATATATATGAAATACGAGAAAAGCTTAGAAAAGGTACAGAAAATTTTTTTGTATCACATGAATTATCAATGTTGTAGATAACGTTTGCCCTATGAATCACTTTTAAAAAACTACAATCTACTTAATCTCAAATATAGACGACTGCAATTAGAAGCTGTTTTACTTTATGATATCTGCAATAATAAGTACGATTGCCCAACCATTATAAACCAAATTAGATATTCTGTGTCCTTGTGGGCTCGTATGCGGTCATCCCGCCGTTATCCATTTTTTGCTGTAGCGCGATCCCGCACTAATGCCGGTATGCGTTCCCCGTTAAATAGAATAATTAATGCTTATAACAAGAATTTTCACAATTTAGACATTTTTACTAACTGCAGTAACGCTTATAAAAAACAGGTTATTCATATATTAAATCACCAATAGTAATTCCTAGTTTTATATGTATGTGTTTCTTTATATTCGTATATTGTTTATTATACAAAATGTTTATATTTATCTTTTCACCATAATAACTAATAATAATTAAATTCTTAATTGTTTGAATTACATAGTTCATATTTAAGTCTTCAACAGGTTCATTTTTATTTTATTTTGTTATGTTTAATGTGACCATCGTTGTTGAGTTTACAATAACTAATATGTACCTACTAATTAAGCTATAAGAAACTATAATTGTAAACTTGTTTGTGGTTCCAATAAATCAAAAAAAAAATCGAACAATTAACGCCTTTAAAATCAACAAAATTAATTACTTTTCTATTATTATGTTTCGATACACAACAATGTTAAATACATACGACTACAATTAATAAAATTAATTCTAAATTTTAGTAAAATGTTGCCTAACTTGCAATATAATATCTCTTTCACATGTCGGAGATTTATTTACGAAAGGTAAAATAAATATTTTTCTAAGGAAATTCTCAATAAACCTGCGGGAATAACGGGCAATTTACGACTCTCGGTTGGAACATTTCTTTTATTTGCATAACGTCTTATGTTACATCATATTTACATTTTACCTGAGGCACAGTAGCGAGACGCATAAAAATTTCATTTTTACGCAGAATTCCAATTACCCTGGCTCGTAAGCAACACATGGTTTTGAGGCCAACATTAGACAACTATGACTCTAAATACCAGAAAAATGTTTTCTTTTCCGTGTAATAACATAAATTAATTAAAATATGTATATTCATAATATACAACATCAACATGAAAATTACATAAAATAATATCAGGTAACATTGATTGTCCTCAATTACTAAAAGAATTTAATATTGTAGTAGTACGGAGACCTAACGCGAGAGATACAAATACACCAACGTTCAGATGTCGGTTTGCAAGAACAAAAGGAATAAAGGCACCTTTAAATATGGCTTTAAGAACTTATAATAATATTTCTAAAAAAGTGGGTATTGATATATAATAATATTATAACGATAATCTTAAATCTTATAAAACAAAAATAAAAAAATTGCTTTAAACTTTTAATGTAATATAGTTATTGTAAAAAATAGTCCATATACCTCTTATAAAAGAGTTCTACTTTATTCTATATTATTTTATTATTTATTATTTAATAATTTTTATTTTGTTTTAAACTAGCTTTATCATTGTTTGAATTTTTTATCTTTACTTACTTTTTAATTTGAAACTTAGATTGGTTTAGACTTTATTGGATAAGTAAGATAAGTATAGCGTTGTTTTGTTTTATTTTATATTTACAAAGTTTAGTAACGATATTTTTATACATGTAATGGTTTTTCCTTATTTTTCTATTTTTTAACCATTTGTTGAGGTTACGTAGCTTTGTTATAAATATATATATATATATATTGTGATTGCATGCTGAGTTAGCCTATAATTGTAGGGTACTTTGTAAGATCATTGTACATTATGTTGGCTTCCTATAAAATAAATAAATAAAATAATCATGATTCTTGCTTTAGTTTTTAATACATTGTCTCACAACAATAGATCTATAAGTCTTTCCATATAACCTGATACTGGCGTATTGTCAGTACAACATAAACAACAGTTGTAACTGAATACATATTGACAGAGCACATGTTTACCGTTGTATAAATCTACTCACGAACCGAAATTCACACTAATGCCTCATAAAACCAAATACTAGATTTCATTCACAAATAAATTCCAGTAAATTAGAATAACCAAATGCAAACGAATAAATTAATAACAAAGCTACATGTTTGTATTATTAAATCGCGTAACTAATACTGGGTTATTCCTGAGCTTCATATTTGTATCTTCCATCATAATTATTATATGTATATGCACCATGCATGCACATGCATTTTAAATATGAGATTTTTTCATGCATTAAACACAAATTTTCATCATCATCTATTTTGTTTATTTTATTGTAACTTATTTATATTTAATATTTGTATACATTTGCTTATCTATTACAACTTAAAATCTATTTTTTTAAAATGTTTTCTGTAATTTTCTTGCTTATACCTATTTTAAATAAATCACTTGCAATAGTAACATAAAAGATTGAAAGTATTAAAAAAAATGTAACGATATTTCCATTAAAATTCAAACCCAAATCCATTTTAATCTATCAAGTGAATCTTGTTACGGAAATGTAAAAATAGTCTCATACTCAATAAACAAATTGAAATAGATATTAAATTGAAACAATTTTTAGTTATTGGAAATAACACTCTTACAAAGATATAACATTTAAAATGAAAATAAAAATATGTTTAAATTCTCGAAACCAGAAATGTGTCTTCTCTCTAAAAATATAAAGTGAAAAATAGGATTAAAAATATCAGAACTTTGTAGTGAACCGTCAGTCTGACTGTGAATGTTCCCCTCTCGATGTATTTAACGTTCTAAATTTAGCAACGTCCTATAGGGACAGTGATAATACCAAATAGGTTTCGCCGAAATCTAGGACCCATTTCACTTAGTGAAATATTGTATAATATAATTATATCTTTAAATTTAATATTTACTTATGGGAAAAGACAAATTATATTTTTGTTTTTCATTCAGTGTCATTATATTTTATATCTGTTACAGATTTTTTTATTTACCAATAGAATTATTTAAAATGACAGCTTTATCGTACTCCCAACGTCTGCTCTTACGAAGATTTCAAATCGTAATATTTAAGTAAGAGTTTAAGTTAAAAACACCATATTCACTTATATAATTAATACTGAATCTTTTTTTTTGTACCGAAATAATACATAGTTTTTTAAATAATTATACTGACAAATCAACCTATTCAGTAAACAGTATAAATAATAATATAGTAAAAAATATATATATTGTCACATTCATATTAACTAATCTACACATAAATTTATATACATCCACAAATCATATTATCGTCATACATAATTCATATTAAGTGATGCCATTATTTAGGTGTATTACGCGTTACCTTCATTGTCGGAAGACAGATTTTGCATAATTGCTATTATCCAACTTCATAAGAGAAAGAGGTTTCAATAAAATTTTATGTACGTTCCCCGATTTCTCTAATACTAATCGATTTAAATTATTTTTTTATCAGAATTATTGTATGCCCCAGGTGGTCTTATAATCACAAAGTTAGGTTGGTGCCTTATACAGATTAAGTAACTTAACACTAATAGAGTACTAAATCAGAACGGCCTAAAAGTAAACTAAACCTAATTAACTAAGAAATATCACCCCTATAGCTTTAAACCTAAGCCTCAACTTTTAAAGCTGATAAAATATTAAGTAATTGTATGTATTTACCTAGTTAGGTATTAAAGTAGATCATTGGAAAGTAAATAAAAAAGTATTTCTTAATCTGCATTAGATCTTTTTTGTACGAATATTTTGAATTTATGATTAGGAAATAGTATTTAAGTGAAAAACCATTTTTTTGCTTTCTGTTCCTGTGTTTCTAAGTTGTTTTTTTTGTGTTTTTACTTAAAAATAATTTAAGTCGGACTTCAAGTTGACATATTATCATTCTTAGTAACCGATCATACTTTCCATAGTTATAAAATGAACATAACCAGTAAGTAGACTAATGATATTCAAACTGATAAAATAATTAATCCTCTTGATAAATAATTTCATGTACTCAAGCAAATGATATTAAAATATTCTACTTTCCAAAGCGCCTGCAAACGTATTGCAAAAATTTAATTAATTTAATTGAAATACTCCGTCACACTGAAGAACACTTACCGGTGAAGTCGATATGATATTTTTTTTTATGTAACAGTGCTTAATTTAAAAGATTTGCAATTATTTTAATCAAAGGAGCAGAAACACTTCGTTTAATAAGCCATTCCACAGATTTTGATTACTATTGTGAGTATATATCGCAAGATAAATAAGACTTTACCGATTTCTGACACAAGTTTGTTACGAAAATGTAAATATTTATCAACAAAATATGTATAATCTTGTAAATTAATTTCATCATCTACAAAATTTATTTATACATTAAATTATATAGTAGCTTCAGTATTTATTACAAAAGAGAGGCAGTCATTTCTAAAATTCACTTCATATCAAAGAGCATATTGGTAGACTAATTTTAATATGTATAATACCAGTTATATTAGGCTATGAATCAGTAACCAATACCATTCTTTGACTTTCGGACACTGATAACGCGGTTTTATAGCAAAGAATAAATCGTTTTTCCCAACTCAACTTGATTCTATTCTACAGATGTCACCAGTTAAATGAAATAAAATAAATGGCAACAATGTTATCAACTTGTCAATATGATAAAACTACCTCAATATTTTGAATTTATTACAGAAATCAGAATTTTCTAAATGAATTTTTCATGTGGTTGTAGTTATTATTAGCAAAAGCTTTTAAGCTGAAATCTAATTTGGAGCAACAAGCTCCTAACAAATCATGTTTATGTATGCATGACCAACTGTAACAATATCCAATGTAACAACGCCGGGTTCATCGCGATTCAGAGAGAGAAACTTTAACAGTGCCTGAAACCCGCGACCGAGGTGTAGGTTTAAGGGGCCCCTATCCAATACGCCTTAAACAGTCACCTTCACCTTCCAAGCTCCACTCTCTACCTAACCACATTTAAAACGAACCTACCAGGGCTGCTTTCAAAGTATGGATAGGCCCAAGACTTTTTGCATTTTGTATAAAGAATTAGCTGTTATACCTCTCGCTCCCACCTGTACTGCTTACAAATTTACAACGAACCAATTCTTAGTGAATTCGTTAGTGAGCTCGTCATATTTATTGACGTTGATGGCGTGAACTTTGGGAATAATGTTTTCAAAGGGAACCTTAAGCTTTATTAATACAAGGCGCTTTAAAATTTACGAATAAAAAAATATGTCTGGTATGGACACCTAAACAAAAATGTCGTCTTTTATTTTATATTGTTTCTCATATTCTCACAATGTCACCTACAATTCGAATTTGAAATAAAGTAATCAAATGTACAAATAAAAAAAACTCACTGTAGAGTTTACTCTGTGTGGACAGGAAGTTTCTGAATCACTTTTTTATACATAGATTTAAGGTGAGTGGGAAATGGATTGAAAAAATACGCCATTTCTTTAAAAGGGATTAATCATATGGTAATTTTAAGGATACTATTTATAGAAGGAGATTAAAAGTTTTGAAGCTATCAAGTTTATTTAATAGGTAGTAAGTAAAAATTATAAATAACAAATTAGCTTTTCAATAACGGCAAAACTTGTTTGAAAAATAGTGAGGTATGGACGTTTAATTTAATTTGTTTGACTTGTTAAGGACATGCCTTATAATACCTTAGAACACTATTCAGAAAAGTTTTCTATTTCTATCTGGGCACCAGATAATTAATTGCATTAGTATTGGAAACTCAGAAGTATATTCAAAAACTTTTTCCGTAATAAAATGGAAAAGGTTTTGAATTTTCTTTACTTTAATAAAAAAGTAAAGAAAATATAAAATTAAAGTAAGTAATAAAAAAGCGATGGACCCGGCACTCGCACGGTGAATCCATGAAATGCTGAGAAGTTTCGTCTCTCATTATATTGCTCTCAAATTACTTTCGAGAAGTGACATAGAAATCATACTTAGCTCTCATTGTCAACTTTTTTTGTTCTATACTGCTATTGTTAAGAATGCAATTAAAGAATTTTTGTTAGTTTTTTCATAACCAATTTTTTTTATGTCCCAAAGAGGCAAGCGAGCAGACGTCCTACGTAATGGTAAGTAGTTACCGTGGCCCATGGACATCTGTAACACAAGGGGTGTTGTAGATGCGTTGCCGGCCTTTTTCGTAAAAGAGCCACCTAAACACTTGATATTTGAAAGACCCCATATTGTAGCTCTCTTGAAAAGCCTCAGGCGAAAGATCATTCCACATACGTGCGTGGAAAAAATGACAGCGACGCACGTATAGTCCTGGAACTGAATGCAAAGCAAAGCAAATGCAATTGCTTCCAAAAAGCGGTATAGTTCCTTCGATAGCAAGAAGAAAGTCACTCTGATGATATGTCAAACTTTTCACTGAATATTTAAGGTTTAAATATTAAGCTGTTAAGATGAAATATTAAGCTGCTGTCCTGAATTTCGTGAGGTGACGTAGTATAAATGTGACACCAAAATTCTTATAACTCAGTTGGGAGTTATGATTTTTTAAATATGTTGATATATGTTGAAATAAATTGATTATCATTGATTACGCGGGTGGGGTTTGTAATTTTAAATTCTAACCGTAGTCAATTGAAAATATCGCTTTTCCCTTCCTATTTCAAAAAACCGACCTGAAATTACTTTTAAATTTTTCCTATTTCCTTTTCTTTTTTTCCTTTGGTTACGTGACTTTTTTTTAATTAATTTTATTCTCAAATCGCCGTAACCAACAATGTGTACAACTAAAGCAATTTCCCAGCTTTACCCAGGGTCTGCCTTACATGTTGTGAATAGTTTTGGCTAATTGTTTTTACTGACATCAACCCTCTATGGAAATGTATTAATCAGTGATATCTTAAAACTCTTAGAAAGTACATATGACTCGGAAAAATCACATTGGTACTTACTTGCCAGAGCAGGATCGAACCCGCGCCCTCGTGCATGAGAGTCGGGCCTTATAACAAGTAGGCCACCACTGAAGTAAAAACAGTAAAATATTCATTCACAACTAAGGTGTGGGAAAGGAATAAAGGAATTCTTATAAAGTTTAAAAGGACTATACCGTTATGTTGGATGAACAAAAATATCCATGAAATTGTTTCATGAAGCCTTATTTTTAAACAAAATGTATGTATGTAGAATTTATTAAATAATTAATTCAGTGGTCAATAAATTTCAATATACATATGTTCAAAAATGCAAAAGTTAAACTCGAATAAAATATAATATATGGTTGAGTAGATACATTCTTTGATTTATGAAATCGTTTAAAAATTGTATAAATAAAAAAGACTGTCTCAAAATTCTAACTCCGATAACCGATAGGATCATCAAATTAAAAAAAACTTATTCCAAAGACTCCAGATAGTACTTAGTCAGCAAATGTTTACTAATAATTCAATATTAGAGTGGTTGCAGGTTAAAAATCCAGCTCCTGTCGATACATTTTTCATTCTTTATATCTTCTATTTGAACTTTAATTAAAGTATTAACTCAATGCACTCTAATAAATTTAAAATATTCTATTAAATCATCACTTAAAAGTTAAATGACTCTGATAAAAACCTGACATTAAACAGTATCTTTATATTTCTTATTTGAATAGAACCTTTGAAAATTTTAATTACTTTTTGTAAAATGGTATTTCCATTATCAGAATTCAAAGCTAAAATGTTAATCTATTTTCCATTTGATAATCGTTTTCGATAATTTGAAACAATAACCTTTATTTAAAACGAGTTTTTATGAATCATGAGAAAGCAATTAACTAAAAATATATTTCAAGAATGCCAGTATATTTCCCTGTTCTCTGTTATCTTAAGCAAATATGACTACCTGTTTAATTTGAGTTAATTGGTTCTGAGGAAGATTTCATCGGGTAAAGTAATGAAAAATATCTTTATATTCACCTTTTAGTTATAGGTGCCTAATAAGTATCTACTTTATTAAATAACACAATAGTAATATGCGTTGTAATCATCATTTCTGTACACATAAAAAAACTTGAACAATAGTGATTTATATATTATCATATTTCGCTTCTTCATTCTTAACAATTTATACTGAAATGTTATAGTGCACCTCCTATGGTCACCCTTGCACGGGGAGTTTAAAGAACTATAAATAATGTATGGTATTTTTATTTTTATTTCTGGCAACACTTACACCCTACGAGCTCATTGGGTTTCCTGATCCCCTCATTCCGTGTTCCTGAGCCTAAAACTTTGTATGTCAATAATAGAAGTTAATGATGAAGAAAGAAATAGAAGTTATAGACCATATCCAAAAGAAGAAATCAAATCGCAAAGAAACTCGAGAATCGAAGAAATTAGTCTAATATATTTCTCCGAGGAGGAACGTACAAGTATGTTTCCTAAAAGTATGCTGGGGTTATCTCTTTCACAAATTTAAAAGAAAAAAAATGCAAGGGGTATGTAATTTATTTGCCTTGCGAATTGTTACTACCACCGATATTGAATCCAGAAACTAAAGCAGCTTTGTTGGTAAATAGTAAGAAAATTCGTGTATAGTAATTCGACAGAAACATTTAAGTGTTACCATGGTAGCGTTAACGAATTAAGTTGACAATATAACCTCTAATAGTATTCTGTTTTTATACTTCCGAAGCCATAAGTGATGCGTATCGTATTATGGGCATGCATAACACTATAGAATAGAAAAAAGGAAGAAATTCATTTAGTCTTGGATTGATGTTCATTTAAGAAAAACCTTAACTTAGAAGTACAGTAAATACAAAGTACTTTTGAAACTATGTCCGAAACATTGGAATCAGCCAAGACTATACAAAGGTCCTTAAATCCCGTCCATAGACTTTTAGCCACAGGTATTTAGCCTTTATTAGTTATATGTCCAATAATGTGCCTAAGAACCAGGAAAATACCATATTTCAACAAATTCTTATAATTTACTAATATAATCTGATGTCTCCCAAATGGGTCGGGGTCCACATTGTAATGGGAAAAAGTCTTATGGTTATTAGACAGTGAAAGTTGAAGTTAAAATAAAATGTAAATTGCAATCCATCAACATAAAAAGATTCATAACAAGGGAGTGTGATCACATCACAGATTTCCATCAAATCCTGTCATCCAGTAAGTACTGGAAGCTAACAAATTGCTTTTGTGGAAGGTTTTTAACTATAGCAGCTGCTTTTATTATTACATCTACCAAAGAACAACATTTTATGACAGATTATTAAGATTTTTTTAATAAATTAAAGTACATTACTAAGCATTAAAGATTACACACTGTTAATCCTTTTAATTGTAACTATAAGTTTTCGAATTCCATCAAGTCTTATATTAGAATAGTACAGAAATAGATAACTGTTTTATAGAATATCTGTCGATGGAAATATCAAAGTCTACTGAACAGACCAACAAACGGAACTTGTCAACTGGTCTGTAACACTGACAGACCTAAAAATATCAAGAATACGAACTAAAACCATTCCAAAAAATACTGTTTTAAATGGTTTTAGTTGAACTAATCAATACGAGTATTATGAAAAAAATGGTGAGAAGACGATGATTTAAAAGCTCTAGAATCTTGGTTTCATTTATTCTCTCTGTCTATTTCCTATTTACGAAACATTTATAATAACCAATATAAAAAACTTTATTATAAACACAAATAACTAGACATTTATATTGTATTACAAAATATAAGTAACAAAATATGAAATAAAGCTTATTGACGTTTATCTGGCTGATATTGAATTTTTCTTCAAACGGAGGCCGCGGAGTATTATCTTGTAAACGAATATTATATGAGTTTGAGTGATACCAAAATTTGACTGGCTTCATATCGACACGATGTTATTTAATTTACAGTGAACATTGAGTAAATTCATCTTATCTATGTTCACTTTTATTTAAATTGATAACATACATTTTCGGAGGTAACATATATTGATATTGAATAATTTGAAAATAATTATTTTATACTGACGTGCTAGTTGCTTTCAAGAGTTTATCTTAAAAAAAAAACACAAATAAAATATTTGTCAGTTAATCATCTATTAGTAGTCAGAGTCCCTAATTTTCGTGAGTATTATTGAGTACAAAAAGTTTAGCTGGAAGAAATTTAAAAATATTGGTACTCAAAACTTATCAAGGTAATAATAAATGACATCAATCAAATTACTATTTCTAAATAAAACTACCACTTAATAGTATATTTAGGTAGTGTAATAAATATGTTATCTTAAGATAGATCGAATTATGCTTATAGTTTAAGAGCTCACTGCTCGAAACTCTCCTTGTGGATATTATATAACAGATAGTTGAACCCATTGAAACTCCAACCCATTGGCATTGTTAAACTCTAACCCATGGATATTACCGCGAATTTGAGACAACGCTGGGATAATTCTGCGTATTTTGATTTTAACAATGGAACTTTTTTAAATAAAAACCACTCAAATATAACCACATACAACATACTCTAAACTTTTGACATTTAAGGTCATTGACAAATTTGGGTACGTTACCGGATTGATGACAATTTCATTGAAATAAATTTGCCAGTTTATTTAGAGTTTTATCAATGTAACTGATAAAAGGTTGTTATACATACGTCTTGTTTATGAATAAATTGCAAATGATAAAAGATGAACAGCCGTTTATAAGAATTTTTGCATTCTGAACCATGAAAACTAAATATTTGTTTGTAAGAAAATCACCTTATTATCCATTATCTTGTCCATTGCCATTTTATGCACAAGGTTCTTTATTAGTTTGGAAAACGTGTAATAACGTGATTTTTATTTATTTTCTTCAATTTTATCTGTTTTCAGCCCACGCTGACGCTATAAGAGATAAAAAAAACATCTTAACACAAACAACGTATTGCATTAAAATAAAATCGGAAGTTTTCCTAAATATCCCTTTGCAAATAATTAAAAATATCCTCACCTTCAAAATGTGTTTATAACATGAAATAAATAAGGCATTTTACTACCATTAAAAATAGTTCGAAGTAGATGAAATGGAATAAAATAATAACATAAATAAATGATTTTAACACATTTTGACATTTTAGGCCAAAAAATGTAATAACAACAAAAAACCTCTTATTTTAATTTGCCTTCACTCGTAGCGAAAATGATTCAGATCGCATCGCTAGCATTTTCTTCCACAATCAGAAATTCAATTACTCTCCGATGTTTGTAGCGCGAAAATTGTAACAGCAAATTCGCCATTGTCTATTTTTCGTGTTGGCAACACCGACTCAATAATTGACACTGACACATTGAACTGAAGTTGATACTAATATTCAAAAGGGACAATTACTTGCCTCACAATATTGCTTTTTCATTAGTGTTGAAAAACTAGTTCATTTTTTTTATTTTGTTTAAACATTGAAAATGTTCCGAAATTGGTACGAATTTTATGCTACAAATTTTAGTTACCAGTTTATTAAACTTTTACTTTCATTATACTGCCTCAATTAATTTTCTTCCATCTCCGTCTATAGCATGTCGAATTACAGCTAGTTCTTTAAAGGACACAGTGAAAGAAGACCTTGGATCTTGGTTCTGCACTATGGGAAAATCGCCTATGTTTCGTCTCAAAACTCCGTATCTCAGTTATTTCAATACTGAATGATCTATAATTATGTACACATATACCTGAAAGTGTAAGGTTTAATAGAAAAAAATAATAATTTCGAAAATTATGTTTATTAATTTATTAAAAAAATAAATGTAAATATATTTCAATGTGTTTTAGCACCGTATCAGAAAAGGCATAACTTTTTTTTTCCTTGTATAAACTAATGTATAAAGATCGTAATACGACAAATATCTCGACAGCGGTAGACAAGGGTAAAGGGTTAAGTCTCGTTAAAAACAAAATTAACCCGAAAATTATACCATCTTAAACTATGTTGGTTAATTGTAATTTATTTATTTAGTGGTGAGAGTACTAAACTCCATAAAATAGTATTTCTTCTTCCCTTACAGATTGTCAGATAAAGTTTGGAGGCACCTTAATAATCAAAACAGCAGCAATCAAAACACAACTTCATGTTGTGTTTTAATTGAAATTCTTTTTTTTTTATATTATATAAAATATATTTAAAAAAGTATTAGTATTTTACCATTAGTATTTTACCACTTAGTATTTTACCATTAAAACCTGTACTTTCAAAATACTGCATCAAATCCTATAAGATTTTTACTAACTTGTTATTTCATATGTAACGTTATGAAAATACCAACTTACTGATTTATACTCCGTGCAGATCCTCCGTGGAATAACCAATTTTTGGGAATCAATTAATTTTATTTACAAACTGATTGATTCTGTTTGTTGAACTGGTGTTTGAGTTTCCTACCAATTTTAATTAATGAGTCTTGAAGACTACAGTGTTACAGCCATTTGGCTGTTACTACGATAGTGGGGTTATTACAGATGGCTAAATTTCCAGCTATTAACAGCTAGAACAATAGTCAAGCACTATCCTGTTAAATAAAAGAAGAGAAACAAAAAGAAATTTCTAACATCTTTATGAAAAATAATATTTGAGTAGCTTACATACTATGTATTTATATGTATATGAAAAGTATATATTTTAGAAAATCTGCTGATTAAATGCCAAGCAATAAAAGACATAATGGAGATTTATTATTTTATTTCAAAAAAACCTCATTAATATCATGAATGTTTTTCAACATTCGAAAAATAAAGAAAAAGTTGAAATTGCGATATGAAACGAGGATTAAAAATAAATGGAGTGCTTTAATGATGATGAATATGAAATGACATTTTGATGAATGTAAAATGAATACAAATAATGTCTTAATAAATTGTTTACATATTAAAATCACTAATATGATTATTTTTTCCATTTTCATGGATATTGTAACAATTTGAATGAATTAGTTAAACTAATGACGTTTATAGATGTCTGTCTAATTGAATATGTGTTGGAAACTAAATTATTTTTTGTACGCGTGATATCTAACCTAATCATATGACTTCCTATAGTAAACGCCATGCGGTTCTTCTTGCAATTCTTCGGGCTTCGGCTTTGGCACGTATGGGTTCTAGGATCCGCGTTCAGTCTAGAAATAGGAAACAGAAATGTAAAGACTTAGATATAATCTTTCAATAAAAATATAGGTAAAAACCACTAAACTTCCGGAACATAGAGACTCGGTTGCATTTGAAATAGCTGTATCAAAATCTATTAATATGCAATACTTTTACCGTCACAGGGGATTGGGATGATATTTTTACGTTTTATGCAAAATCTTAATAAGGGCTGGTTTTTTAACGTCGCACTTTAAAAAACATAAAATTTACCTGTCTTTATCGCTTTCTTTTCATCTATAAAAATAGCCGGTCTTACAATATATAAATTACAATATCGTTTACTCACTTATAGTGTTCGATAGCCTTAGAGCAGTCGACATTGTACCACCAATCGCAAGCAAATTTTGTTTGGTCAAACAGCGTTCCGTTAGTACAAAGGAAGGACGCGCCCTGGTGGCCCTCGCGGCCGTCGTGACACACGTGGTATGCCTAAAATATAATAATTACTTTACTTCAAATAAAATGGACAACTATTTCTAAAAATAATTGAAGTGAACAAGAAGTTATTCAAAAATACATAATTTAAAATAAAAAAAGAAAAGTTTTGTTAGATCTAAAAAAGTTCTTTCGTATTCAAGGTATTGCACATTAAACTGCCTGTGTTTGTATATACAATAAACATATATAAACCATAAAGAAAAAAAAATCACATTCATATACATATATCTAGTTAAATAATAATATCATGTAAGTAAAGCGCGTTTCCGAAACGCATGAGCCAGCACCAAATCCATACTCATTTAATAAAAAATCTTTATTTTTTTACATTAACGGTTTTAAAATTAATAATGACATTTATAACAGAATATTTTATTATTAAAAACAAAATTTCAATATGTGTTTTTTTCACTTCTTCACTATTGACGAATGTCAAGGTTCTAATTGGAAATTACATATTGCATTAAAACAGAAACTTCAGTACAGGAAAAGTTAATATTATTAATTTATATATTTCTCACACCATTCAAAAGATTTTTTTAATTTACATTTCATTCCTATTACTTTAACAAGAACAAATCTATACTATTAATTTCAACCATTTCAATCATGAAAGTATCATCATATTTCATTGTTAAACCGTTCTCATTTAAATTCCTTTATTCAAGTGAGTTTCCATTTCACTGCCTTTCAAGAATTGATTCTTTTGTAAATTCAACTTAATTAATTTCCTAGAAATAACGCGATTGAAATTATAATTTTGGATTACAGCACCAGAGTTTTAGGTTAGTCACGCCGCGCTAACAATGTCTTCAAACTTATTCAATTTAGGGCAAATTGGTCGGCCATAGTAATTTCGCTACGTGGAAATTCGCTTAAAGAACATGATTATTTAGAGTTCGAACTGAGGGTTCAATGGTTGCGATAAGCGAAAACTTTGAAAGGAAATCTAATCGCAATTTTAGATTAAGCAGAGATCATAGGAAAGGGACAGTCTTCCTTAGATATTATTATGGTAATCAGGGCCTCTTTAAATTATTAGTATTGCCACGAATCATTACAAACTAAAGAGGATAGATGAGTAGGTACACAAAAATATCATAAAACCCATTCATAATTTAAAAAGACAATAATAATGACTTGACAATCAAATAAATATGACTGCTCGTATTTCAGATATTAATGTATTTCATATTAAATACACGGTTGAATGTTGAACAAACTGTTAATAGCAATACATTTGCATGTCACATTTTTCCGCACAACGACGTCTTTTACATAACTTTTGGTATTATTTTTCTTTTTAGTACAAAATTTATCAGTTTAAATATTTTACTTAAGATATTGTCAATTTATCATAACTATCGATGTAACATATAAAATTGTAATAAAATCAAAACAACATTTTTAAAACCGGTTACATAAAACAGAAGAATTTATGTTTCCTCTTAGTTGACTTTAAAAGTGACAATTCCAATTAAAGTAGTTCAAAAACAACCAAGTACCGAGTTGGGTCGTTAGTGGAGTGAGATGTTTGAGCAAACATTTCGTTTGTAACATTTTTTCGTGTCATTTAAAAATCAAACGTTTTCTGTTAGATTTTCCTTCGCAAATTTTTTTTGAAATAGAATTTGATGTTACTGTAAGATTGTGAAACTATTTCTAGAGTAATAAAGAATAATTTAAAATACAAATGTAAGGTAGGCACTTTGTAACATATTTTACAACAGTGGTAGTAATAGTGGTAGTAATCTCATAATACCTGACATCCAGTTTCTACGTTAGCATACATTCCAGGATGAATAGGTACATGAGCACACGAAAAGCTGGTCTCTGGGACTGAGTGGTATATCGGAAAGTCGACCCCGGGAACGCCGGGGACGTTGCTAAGGTCCTGAGGCTTCTTTTCATGTTCCCTCAAAGGCTTCTTATACACCGCCTGTTCATACCGGAACGGATATGATTCGTATTTCTGAAACAAATTTATGATAATTACATGTCACATTAAATTATCATAACAATGAAATAATTATAAAAATGATATGTACCTATATGTGGAATGAAAATACCATATTATGTTATATAAATATTACATATTTTAACAACCAATTCACGGAAGAAATAAATTAAGACTATTATTTTAAAATTATGACTGCTTATTAAAGTTACTCCGTAAACGAATGCAAAATACAAATGTATATTGAAAGTAGCAAAAAGAAAAAATCTCCATTCAAAGCAAATAAAAATACTTTTAATATTATTATACCGAAACCCTAAACGTTTTAAATAATAGGCATGACGATAAAAATTTTGGTATAACAAAATCGAAATAGGAATGTACGGAATCCGAGAGCGAAAAGCAAAATGGCCCCTTAGCAATTATAACAAGATCCAATTTCGATTAATGTTAACCCAAATCATCTCAAGCCAAGATCGAAGCCAGCGAAATGTCATGATTACGTTAGCAAATTGACCCACCTTGAGTGAAAGGCCCCTAAGAAAGATAATCAAGAAATGTTATGTAACATGTAGCCTGTCTTGACTGAGTTCCAGTTTTCACAGTTCAACAAAACGAAAGTGAATTAAGGAAGTCGACAGTTACATCACTCCGAGTGGATATTGGTTAATGTAATAACTAACATTTTAACCTTACGTAGAATTTGGTTTACTTTTAACGGTTAACTTTTAAGGATTTTAATCAAATAAGTAGCATGACTTTATCTACACAATAAGGTTTGAATTTAAAATTCTTCATTAGTTTTTTATAGTAAGTAAACATTATTAAGCATTCTTATTCAAAAATGAAAGTGAGAGAATCCCAGGTCTTATAACAATTGTTGGCATTGTTGGACTTCTTTAACATATCGTTTATTGACGTCTTATAATACTTCATATTCAGATGCGAATTTATTGTAAAAAAAAAAAAAAAAAAAAATTAGGAATACTTAACTTTTCTCTCAATAAGGAAAGATTACCGTTGCGCAAAAATACATTAATCATTAAAATATTTAAACGATGAAATAACGTTAAAATACTGATTGAAACGCATTTTTTTTAAGTCTTTAGATGAATTAATAAAATACCATGATATTTAGTTTTTTCGTTCTACATATATATGTTAAAAAAATTATCTAATAAAAAATTGGTTACCTATTCAATCTCTATAAATTATTGCTTATAAATTATATCAAAGCCCTTATTATCACATATGCTCCATTTTACAAGGATATGAAGGTTGAAATTAAGTGTTATAAATTAAACCTTATATTTTCCACATCAAGGTATACTTCAGATTGATTACAAAAAACTAAAATGAACTCGCTTTATTATACTTTGACCGTTATTTTAGAATATTATTTGACATTACAGTCACCAGTGATTCAAACGTTTATTTTGCTTTTATTTAGTTAAGTAAACTCGCTTAAAACTCAAGTTAGTTAAATATGTATTTCCGACTACTTATGTCTAAAATATTAAATTTTTTTCATACTATAAATATAATATTATGTTTAACTACATATTATTAAAATATAAAATTGTTTAAGGTATCTACTTTTAATGTTATTGAGTGATGAATGATGAAAATGTTAAAATATCTATATTTAAACATTTAACCGATTAGTATACTTTAATTCATAGTCAGTTATCGATAAATTGTGGTCCGCTGTAAAAAAAACAATCGTTGTTATTTAAAATAACACATTCTAAATACATATATACTTATGTGTGTGTATGTGTGTGTGCGTGCGTCTATGTATGTATTCAAAAGAAACGTAGTATTCGAGTACTCTCTAATACAATGTTCATAAAATATATAACTAATATATAATACCCAGAAGCATTCTCATAACTCTGGATATTTCCCAATGCGACTGCGCAAGACCCCGTCGACCATGACTAGGGAACGTACTGTCACTTAATTCCACACTTACCTTAAATGTATACGCAAGATCTAGGCTATATTTTATTTCTAAGGGCTTAATTTTCAGTTTTACGACATCTTGTTATTTAAGTAGTGGTTAACAAATTTTTACTTGATTCAAAAAGACTTTATAATATAAAGTTAAAACATATTAGAATGGTTGCATACTTTGAGGTTAGTTTAATGCAAACACATAGTCTATATTAATATACATTTTAATCGTATATATATATATTTTTTAAATATTTTAAATTTTTAATTGTTAAATAAATAAATAAACAATAACGTGATAATAATATGATGGCACATCGGTTTCGTGTGACAAGTTATCATACTAACAGTTTAGTCGCAACTTGTTTAAATAAAAGTTCAATATTAATGTACATACATAAACAAAATTATTTAAAGTTATATTTACCAGCTTCCAGCTGTAACGGTTTCAGTACTACCAAATTAGCTGGATACATTTTTCTAAAACATCAGATGTAAATTGTCAAATATATGTAATATAAAACGCTCTAAACTATACCTACATGTAAAGTCACTTCAAAGTAAATCCACTGCTATTTAGAATAAAATGTCAAACATATCCTGTATAAATATATTCGTCTGCACCTAAAAACAAACGAAAAACCTCTCACTCCAACCGAATATAACATTCCCATTGCGAACGTTGGAGGTTTAAGAAAAAACACCTAAAATGTAGCAATAGAGATTAAAAAACAACATGAGGCTTTTTATCTATTTTGAATTTAAATCATCGAAATCACATGAAACCAAGAACAACTGAACTTATGTGCCCAAAGTGAACTGAAATATATTGACTTGCTAATTATCTCTCAAATCTATATAACCTTAGATATATGTATAATATTCTAGCAGAGAAATGTTGTCATTATATATAACTTTATTCGGCCTGACTTTTTAGTATAAGAATAATATAATTAAAATAAACTAACATTATATTGAACTGTTAAGACGTCTGCGTCGATCTAGTCATGGCTAAATGATTTAAAAAGGCTTTTTACTTTAATTCAAATTAATCAAAAAGTATAAACCAGATATAAACTATGGTACTTGCGAAGTCACACATCCCTTCCGACCCCACCAAGGCCGGTTGGACGGCTCGTAAAAAGAGTTTCCCTGCGACATCAAAAAAAAAAAAACAAAAAAAAATGGTACTTGCGAAGAGCCATTCCTTTTATCAGATCAATTAAATAGACAACTTCACGTAAACTAAATACTAGACAAATACAACTTCTATAATGACTGGAAATGGTACGACAAACAGTTTTTATGATGAACTTCAACAGAGTTATTCTCATAGATAAAATAATAAAGATAGATAAACTTTTATGAAGACATTTTTAAGTTCAACTCCTTAGTAAGAAAATTATTCAACTTCCAAGTAGTTTATATAAGGGAAAGTTGAATTCAAATTTCGATAAACTCTAAAAATTCCAAGTATCGGAAGAAAATATTACAGATCTTAAGTGTAGGTACTATATTATTCTAATATTTTTTTTACATTAACATATTAAAAACAAATTTATACTAAATAAATAAAACTATCGTGTACTTCAAATATGCTGTCGTTCCGGTCTGTGAATAGAAAAAGTAAAATTCAATATAAATTAAACAGGATCTTTACTGTAACTGAGAGATGTTATTTTCATAGATAATTTTAAATCAATAGCTATCTCAAGTAGAACAGTATCAAAAACAAAACAAGGAACAGTGCGCAGACAGTGAACACACAATCTCCTAGTTACCCTGAACAAACGGGGCCAAAGTTTTTACTTTACAATTTTATTAGTTTTACCTAAAACTTTTCTTATTTCTCGCTTATTAGTTTCCCTATTTGTTTCGAAATTACATATGCCTACATAACAAGTAGTTTTGAATCGGAACTTTTGTAACTAACTACAACACACTAAAAGGCTAATAAAATGTTTTGCTTGATTATATTTTAAATTTTTAAATGACATATTTCATTTTCTTTTTGTAAAGTTTAAAAATTCGTAAATTGTAAAATATTTTAAACAAATTAATCACATAAAAGTAGAGGAATTAAAAAAACTATGATCAGATTCTTTGTAAAGATTCTAATAACAACATAAAATTAACTATGTAGCATACTTCTCTTTATATTAACCTACTTTTTATTGGAAAAGGTCTGTTAATATGAATAACTTTAAAGTACTTAAAAGAAACAACACCTCGTATTAATTCAAGTACTATTAAATGAAAATTAGAAGACTAGAATATCATTGGATGGATGAAACAAATTATTTGATAATAGCACAACTTTTAGCTAAAACCGAAAACAATGCACCTACACAAGAATAAAACAAACAGAGTAAACTTCAAGAGGGGAGAATTTGTGAGTTCATCTCTGAATACAAATTTAATGTTAAAAAACTTTCAAACAATTTCTAGTTTGAGAAGCTTGATCAAAGAAATGAAACTAAAAAGTAGACCTTACGAAAATGAGAGCAAATTTAACCGAGAGTAATTCGCCTTTGAA
Source organism: Danaus chrysippus (assembly GCA_916720795.1). Lineage (NCBI taxonomy): Eukaryota > Metazoa > Arthropoda > Insecta > Lepidoptera > Nymphalidae > Danaus > Danaus chrysippus. The sequence continues at coordinate 15,505,300 of CAKASE010000049.1, read as the reverse complement.
GGGCTAGGAGGAAAACCCGAAGGAAGATTGCGAAAGTTAGTGTTCCCTTATGAGTACGCGAGTTATTCCTACAAGATATTTTAAGCCCCCTTCCCTTTTATTGCCATAATTCTAGTCCGAGGACCAATTATATCAAAACTTGGAGCCGTGAATTACGCATCGGGATTTAAGATTCGAGAACTTTTAAAGTTATTATAATTTTTTATTTAGCAATTTACTGAGTGACTTAATAAAAATAAATTTTAAAACATAAACAAATTTTATAAATTTTGAAATAATCACAATAAAAAAAGTATCTAGAACAATAAAAATATCGTGCCCATATTCAATAGCTTTATTTACGTAAATTAACTCCGTAATACATTACACTTTTAATATTGATTCCTTAGATAACAGTAATAATATTCTGGCAACAATAACATTAAATTACATCTAAAAAAAAATGTTTTTACCTACAAACTCATGCCGCAATTCGAAACGTCAATCGGAAAAACGTGTCCAATTTGTAGGAACTGTCGAAGTTGCCAGAACGAAAACAAAAACCAAGTAAGTTGAGCATCTATCCTCAAATACATACGTTGTATAATTTACCAAAAAGTACACCTAGAAATATTTGATAGTTTTCTCACCATTGATAGTCTGGATTTCATTTTACGAGTATATTCCCTAAAAATGAATTAGATGCAGTGGCTCAATTTTTGCGTTTGCACATTAAAACTATGTTTGATAATTATATTCTAATTTATTAACGTAATGTTCGTAACTCTTATCATTAAAATTGGTTTAATGTTTATAGAAAGGTAAATGCTAATTGAACCACACAACTAAAAGTATTTTTTTGTTACAAAATAATAATAAACATACCTGTAAATAAGCAGCATCTGATACCAATGAGCTCCCGTCAGAGCCCTCAATACAGCCTTTCCCATATCCCCGCACATTTCTGAACTATGTCTTACAATGGCTATGTACACAGCACTGGTTACTCAGTGATGATTGTGGACGAAACCCCCACTTGAAGTAGGGTGAAGTGAAATGTTAGTGGAAGGGCGCCTGAACGCCTTTATCATTGAAGTTAGAACTTCAAATTTTGTTTAAAGTTGTGAAACATCTCGTTAATATAAATTTTATGGTGCACAGCTTTTTTGACCCGATCAAATTGAAGTTTAGATACAATTATTTAAAATAAATCATGTTTTCGAATATCTCGCATACGTATTAAATCAGAAAATAATGTAATACAATCGGGGGTAAAACTCTATGATATAAATAATTATTTTTGTAATTCGTAATAATACGAACAAAATTTAATTCTCATGTGTGTTATTAAGTATTAACAACTTATTTACTTACAGGTCTCGCGATACAGTGTTTGCAAAAAAATAAACTTTAGTTTAGTTACAATCTTGTTACGTAAAATTTTGTAAGTAAAATTATATTTTGTAATTTATTCTAAGTTTCACGTTTTTAGTCGCGCTTGAATCAATTAATTTCTGCGTCAGTTTAATTCTTCAATTTAGATTTCTATGAACACATATTGGGTATAAGAAACTATGTATATATATATCAAGCAATATAATTTAAATTTTTTATCAACACATAGTTTTTATTTTCCATATAAACCACACTTAGTCTTCATTTCAGACACACTTTCTCCAAAATCCTATGCCTTATATTGTTTGTGTTGTTTTTATTTTCTACATTTATTTACTAAAAATTTATTCATGTAATACATTAACATAATTTTAATAAGGCATCCTGTTGAATACAATAACCATGACGTAACATTCATAAAAAAGTTATTCATTTATATTCAATACTAGAAGACCTGGCGAACTTCGTATCGCCCTATAATCAAGAAATATCGATTACGTTTTTTTATTTATATTTTTGGAGTTTACCTGTAAGCCATAAATCTCCGTGTTTTGAAGTGCGACAGAATGATTGACATATTAGTTAGTTGTCAAATCTAATGTCAAAAAAAAACGTTTGTATGAGAAATAGAAAAGGGCTGTTTTTATAATTTTCCCCATAAATAAATCAATTTTTTTTCAGCTTTTATACCTTCCCTGAACCTCCCCGAACATTTCAAGACTAAGATAAGATAAATCCGTTCAGCTGTTCTCGAGTTTTAGTGAGACTAAGGAACAGCAATCCATTTTTATATATATAGAAGATTAAACACTACAGTACGAAACAAAATCAGAGATCGTCAATCAAAACATAGATCTAATTAACAACATTCACATTCTCATAGTGGTCTCTAATGCTGCAATTTAATATGCGAATAGAATCAAATATTCGCTTTGATCAGGACAATTATATACGTAAAGGGCCCTTGTTAGTGTAACGGATATAATGTTCTAGGAACCAGTTAATTATTATCAGACGCTTTCAGTTTTCACGGTTCGTTAGCATTACGGATACGCTTGATGTATATCCTGTACGATTTCACTAAGTCCAGGGACTAATGTAATTTAAAAATATATTTTCGAGTACTATATAAATTTCTTTGTAAGCAAACGTATAATGTAATGAATGTATCATTTTTATAGATTTAAAACCATCATAAAAACAGTGACGAACCTTTGCAATAGGTTGAGTACTTATTGATTTACATATGTATATGTAAATAACCAAAAAAACAAGTTTTGTAAAAGGGTACCCAGTGTGCGACTAAGATAAAACTTCTGTTAAATTTATACAATTCTCTTGACGACTTATGAGATTTTAGTTATACTATGGGAATAGGAGTAGTGTCAAACACTGTAGCACTGGTCCGACTAGTTTATTGTGAAACTGCCAGAGAATTTGAAACAAACCTTCGGCTAACATGCCCTCTAGTGAATGTGCATTTAAAATCAAAAGATATGTACACTTTTAATATCGATATTATATTTAAAGATTGAAATTGTTATTATACATACGACAAACAAAGGTTTGGTTAAATAATATTCGTTACTATATTATCTTAGCAGACTGAGAAAATCATGTAGTTGTGCAAAAAAAAAGAGTTTATCACTAAGTTAATAACTGAGAAAGAGACTATAATATTATTATGGTCAAAACATATTTATTTTAAAACTTTTGTTTTATTTCTAAAATAATTGATTTCTGTTTTATATTGAATTTGTCTTTCATTTTACAGTTATTATTATACATAGTTTGACAAAGCGGTACTTATACTTTAAGTAGACGGCACTATGGAGCTATCTAGACTTCGTTGCGTAAGTTCACTTTAGCCTGACAGGTTACTTACTGCTTTGCTTATAAATTTACTGTTAGCTAAATACACGAAAGATTTAATTCAATATTATTTGACTGTAAAAATAATGTTAATGTTTTAAAGAATTCATTATTATTGAAGTAAAAATTACAATATTTGCAAAGTGTTTTCATAACTGTAAATTTTAAAACTCATTCCACAATTCTTTTCTTTATTTATGATCAGTCGTAAGTATGTTAGGTTAGGATCCAGACCACACCTCGAATATCAGAATTCGATTCCAACTAAGTTATAGATAACGAGTCCAAACTTCCAACAAACTACAAACCAATACTGACCTATTTGAGCAAAAGACATTTATAGTACTAGAAGGATCAAATAATTATCTGTTTCATTAATAGTTTAAGTATCTTTTTTATTTAATGTCTTCATATAATTAATTGTTAAATGTTTAATATTGTGATATATTTTGAAAATACTTTGGTTTTTACTAACCTTCTAACTTTCTGTCTAACTTGCTGTCTGTAAAAAAGAGTAATAAAATCAATTTTTAAAATGTAGTTGAAAATGTTGTGGAATTTATTATAAGGCCACTTTCTTTTGTTTTATGTTTTTGTTCCGTATATTGTATAATGGAGCATAATGGTATAGAGGAAGTTTGTTAGACGGCTAATTTTCTCAGTTAAATAGTTGCTAACGAAATCGAACGACTTTAGGATAGGGAATTATTACTGAATAGATCAACATTAACTTTTCAAAGACGTCGTCGTTTAAAACATCTCACCATATCGCGTGCTTTATAAAAATCGAGTTTAATCTTGAACTAAGTCTTGAACGTTTGAAACGTACCACGTATATAGTTCGAAAAGTTGAAAATGTTTCAAAAGTTATTGGTTCGTGACGGAACTACACTTTATTTAATAGCTCAACTATTTAACTTTACTGTAAAACATCTTAAGAATTATTTTGAGAGGTTTCCTCTCGTCCGTTTAAAAATTCTAGTTAAATTTCAAAGTTCTTCTTTCGCTGACTCACAGATTGTCGAAATCGATAACTTTTAACAAAGTTAGATTTTGTTTTGGAAATTTATAGTATTTGTATAAATGTAAAAGAAATTAATTTTATTCTCCCCTTCTTACAAGAATATATTTTTCAGTGGTTTTTATATCCTTACATCTGCGTAATAGCTGAAATATTTCAACGAAAAAATTACTTTAATTTTCAGAGAAATTTAATATCAACTATGAAAATGATGTCTGTCTTTTTTCGGTTCTAAAATATATGTAACTCATCAACTTTTATGTATTATGTATTGAGCGAGTATTATACAAATGAAAGCAAAATATTGTTGCAATTGAACATAACAAGTACTAATGTAACGGGGAAGTGATTTCACTTGGAAGTTTTTTTGATCTCGCCACTGTTATTACCACCTATAATAATAATTAATTATATCACAAAAACAAAGCCAGCATTGATTTTCTCTCTAATTCTTGTAACTTGTTATTTTCTTTCGTTACGTTGCTAGAATAATAGTAGTACTGTTATCAATTTAACTTAAAAAACAAAACCATTTCTATTTTAAGAGGACACAAAAACACAAAACAATACCGGACAGAAGATTAAGGGTGAACGTGGTTCTTCAATATTGTATGTTAATACTCAAATAATCCCCGTCGTGACAAATGTTTTTGTTCATTACATATTCCCTATGGGGCGATATTGGACAGACAAATGACTAGCAAGACGTGTTTTATTAAACGGGTCAAACCGTTTAGGTTACATGAGACTCACGGCGTTTATGAATATCAATTGTAACCACGTAGGTGGGTAGGTTCATACACCCACACACACAAACTACAAATATACATTTATAATGTAATATGATCTTCCAGAACATTCATATACCTCAATTATGTGTTTGTCCCTATCGGCTTTCATAATTATGGAGGCAACAGCGGTCCAGTAACTTTCAACATCCAGTAATAAAATAAACAATAAAATAATTTTTGACTTAAAAAACCGCTTTTAAAAATGGACATAGGAACACAGGCACTAAAAAGGAAAAAATATTTTTTTCCATTCAACTACTATTTCCTAGCCTAACCTGTATATGCGGGAAGCATTAATTAAACATAGGTAAATTCTTAGTTAGGAGGTCTTAAATGTAAGATATCAATCGACTAAACACCTAAAGTAGATAAACGGATATTATTTTTATTTACTTTCCAATAATCTTATTTAATATCTAACTAAATATATATATATATTTTCTTAAAATCTTATAACCTTTTAAAGTCGGTTCCTTAGGTTTACAGCTATAAGGGTAATATATCTTAACAAATATGTAGAATTGATAAAGAGATTAATATCACCATTGGTGACGACTAAATGGAACTGTCTGTAATATAAAATGACCTAATGTAGTTTTTTGTCTCGAACCTGAGTGCAGTCCGTATCTCTATTGTTGCATAAGACTTTTTTCTATGCGATATCATTATATGTTTAAGGAATATTCGATCGATTATCCTGTGGTTTTACTTGAAATCGAAATGGTGATATTTATTTTTAGCCTCATATTAGTAACTTATTGAATTTATCCAGTTAGATGAGAATACGTGTAGGTTAATCACGTTTAGGCTACTTTTAAGCCGTTATAATTTAATATTCTATTAGTAATTAGAAACTTAGTCACTAGAAGGCACCGACCCAACTTAATGACCATAAGACCACCTGGAGATGGAATCTTACAGAAGAAAGGAATTTCTTAAATCGGTGAGATAGTACTGCACAAATCAGAGAACATACATAAAAAAATAAACCGACCTATTGAGAACCTCCTCCTCTTTTGAAGTCGGTTAATATCAAGATTACGAAATCTGTCTTCCGCAACGAAGGTCACACATATTATACCTTAAGTAATGCCAATTAATGTGTATTATGTACATATGCCTACATATTTTAATGACTCTCTCAATTTTCCCTAAATTCATAATTAGGTTTTGTTGTAATCATCATCGGACTATCTGTGAAGTCTACTCTTATTAAAAAAAATCGTTTCGGATGTATGAAGTTACTCGTTCATTTGAGGCACAAATTCTTACTGCTATTTTTAGACTTATAAGGTTTTCTGATGTTTACCATTGTCAGAACTGAACTATTTATTTATTTATTTATACAAGGACAACTTACAAAACATTATTAATATCAGTGGTGGCCTAGTGGTTAAAGGACCCGCCTCTCGTTGCCGAGGGTTCGGGTTCGATCCTGGCCCAGACAAGTACTAATGTGATTTTTCCGAGTCATATGTACTTTCTAAGATTATTTAGACATCACTGATTAATGCATTCCCAAAAGAGGGTTGATGTCAAGCAGGCGGCCGGTCGTTAAAACAATTAGCCAAAAACTATTCACATCATGTAAAGCAGACCCTGGCTAAAAGCTGTTAAATTGCCAGGTAGAAGAAGAACTTACAAAACATACACCATTTATAAGTTTTGAAATAAAGATAATTGCAGTTTTGGCTAAGTGATGTTTCAGTTAAAAGTTATCACGGCAAGGGAAAGGACAGTATTTTCTATTAATCTGAAACAACTTTTTTTTCTACTTAAATTATACCAAAGGGGAAATTAAAATTATACAAAATTAAAATTATACAAAAGGGGAAACAAAAAATACTACCAATACAATATAAAATGTAAATTACAAAAGACAATAACAAATTACCCACTTATTAATAAGCAATTAAAAAATTAAAAATAAATAAAATGAAACTTTTTTTAGATAACAAAAACTAAATGGAAATCGGACCACGCAGAAAGCACTAGCTTTTAAATAATAAAAAAAACATTGCAATCGCTTCGCCCAGTTGAAAATTGAGGTAACAAACATAAAAAAAATACAGACGAATTGATAGCCTCCTCCTTTTTTGAAGTCGGTTGAAATATTTGAAATTCTTCTTGGTGATTATATTCAATACCATCCTTAAATTTTGTGGTTTTAGTGAATGAAATTATTAGGAAGAATGACAAAAAATAATGAGACTTTTAAATGAAATCGCTTTTCAAAAAAAATCAAAATTAAAAGTAAAATTTTTAAATAAAGGCTCGTTTATTTTTAATGGACTCTCATAACGTCTGTAAAAATATTTGGTTACATAGTAATAAAAACCTCCGTTAATAAGAATAATAGAAAATCTCTGTTTAACAGAATTCAATGATTTTTTAATTTCACCTAGATCTAAGGGAGTTATGAAAGAGAATTAGAAAGAGTCAATAGGAAGATTTTTATGATCTCCTAGATGACTTTTTTCCTTAAAACAATTTACTTCATGCATAAAGAAAGCCAGAACGTAATTGGTTTGAATAGTCTGTACATAAAACAGATGGTATCTTGTTCTAAGTAGTGTAAATTGACATAATAAATAACTGAGCCAGTGTTATCTGAACGAATAGTTAACGTTTCCTAAGCAACAGGGTTCCTTTTAGGCTAGGAGCTGAAAAATTGTCATGAAAAAATATTTACAAACTATGATTTGAAACATACAACACAAAACAGGATTTTGAGAGAACGGAAATAGAAAAAAAAATCATATTTTTATTAGATTAATAAATTATGAATATGATATTTTTCATAGCCAACGAAAGCGAATTAATTGTCAATTATATTAATTAATTTACTCAATATCATGTTTATATAACCAATTAATTTAAAAAAATGTACGTAATTCATTTCAAGTAATTTAATATCAGGAAAAATTACATGTATAACTAAAAGCGTATTTACAAAATTATTATAAATGATAACTAAATTATAACATATTTTAAATATTTTTACTTCATGTACGTCTTACGTTTTCAAACGTTACTACATCAAAGTCTCACTTTACTGGTACTCAGCCAGTATTTATCTTTATAGCACGTATAATTTACAATGGCATCAAAGTTGAGAGAACGTGAGAGTATCGATGAATCGATTCAACCATCTTAGTCCAGCACTTAGTGGGCTCTTAGAGCACACGTAGGGTGCGAGCTAATGTGAGCATAATAGTAAGTAGCCTGATAGTGCTGTAGTAATGACCCATTATATTTTATACACCATTCCAACACTATGTTACTAGAAAGAACGTCACAACTTAATTTTATACGTTATATAGTTAGTATAAAGTCATAAAAATAATTGATGTTTGTCGCTTGGTTAACGATTTCGTGGTTCGTTAAATTTTATTTTATTTGTCATATAATTAAGAGTTTATTTCGATACGTTTGTGATAAATTGTTTTGTGATAATTTTTTAAAGCTAATCGTAAAAAAAATATGTGTATTTTTATTGAGAATTTTTATTGAATTGTTGAAACTAGTTCTATAGTGGTTTTGGTTTGTGACTTTTTCGTTTTAATTTATTTGTAGCCTTCATCTGTATAAATATACACACTATATTCGGCCAATTAAGCGTCAAATGGTTATGACACGAAAGAGGTTGGTCGATATGCTGAAGTTCTATAAATTCAAGTTTATTCATATAAATACGAGTTTATTTCCGACTTTGGCTTTGTCAGTTTAAACTTTGAGATCTTCAATTTATTTATTTATTTTTTATTTACAGTTCGAATTTAAAACGTTAGCAAGCCAAAAATATGAATATAAAAAATAACTCCTTTTTCACTTTTGATAATAATAGCTTTGAAAGACAAATAACACATTAGTAAATAAGTCGTACTACTAGAGCGTTAATGCAACGTTTTGAATAAAATATAAGGTTGTCCCAAATGCTTCTACTTCATCTATTTAATAAAATGTACAAATTAACAATGATCCACTTTTGAAACAATGTTAGCATACATTATTATTATATTAAAATATTTAATTTATTACTTTAGTCTGTAAACTTCCCTGCAAGAAAAACAAAATTCTATTAAAAAATACATTAAATTTTAAAGTACATAATTAAACCAAGTATATACTTTCGTTCTTTAAAAATTCAATAACCTTTCTTTTTAGTATTATCATATGCAGTCTTTTGTTCAACTTCAGTTACCTACTGTGAACGCCCGTCTATTTTCGTGCTTTTGAAAATACATTTAGAAAACACTACTGCAGTACGATAAGATATAACTAGCAAAAAAATCATAATTTAAAAGTTTTTCAACCACAACCAATATAATTACGGTGCAAAGAAATTAATTAAAAGAAGAATTTCATTCGGACTATTTTTTTTTATTTGAAAAATCGTTACCACATCTATTTGAGCTTTTTTCGTCAGACGTTTCAGATTCTTCGTTACCCGTGGGAGTGTACCGATAGAGAACCGTTCTTATATGCTATACGAAATTTACAGTAAGGAAATTGAATTTTTCAAATTCCACTTCTTGCTTTTAACGCCATTCTAACTTGATCTGCAACTCCAGTAAGTATCAAAGAGTTAGGGTAAGTGTAATAAGTTCGAAAGATCCTCCAAAGTTGGTGCAATTCTAACAATTCTTGTATTGTTACTTAACCAAAACACAATAATATTTAGAGAATATACATTTATCTAGAATTCGAATTTTTCTATCGATAAAAATCTAACTAAATAACAAACACAACGTTTAACCGTTTAAGCAAATTATCAAATTTTAACTTTGCTAACGTTACTATTTTGCCGAACATTTATGCCAACGTTTTGAAATTACAATTAATTTTCGTATAAACGAATTCAAGCTCTATAATCTAGGACATAAGATTGAATTTAATACTTAGTTGGCATATATAACCAACATCAGAGTCATTATGGTAACTTCCAATATAGTGGCCTATGATGACAGACTATTAAAATTTTATATAAATTATATTGCATGAAGATGAGGAAAAACAATGAAGAAAAAATATGAATTTCTACTTTACGATGCTGTAAATAAAATAATAAGGGTTTAAGTTAATAAGATTTGTCTATAAATACCTAATATTTTACTTATAATTTCTAGGGCTTGAATTATGTCAATATAAACATTTATTTCATTAGTGTACTGTTTTAAAATCACTTTTGAAAGTCAAGAGTGGCATAAAAATATAATAAAGTTAGAGTGGAAGCTAAGGCTAGTTAGAGTTACGTATTCAACGGTGAAGAAGCAAAACAAGAATTTCAGTAAATAATCATTTTAGAAAATCTTTTTTCCACCAGAAAACCCACAAGTAGTTATGTATTTTTTTTTTAAACAAAGTAAAAAAATCAAATTAGTTTAATAAAAAGTTCTATTATTATATTTATCTGTTACTGAGAATATATATGAGTATCAGACACTGTCTGGAGTTGATCAGTGGTTTTGGTGGCAATTAACCTCGCTTGATCATAATGGAAGTAATTAAACAAGCCCATGTACTGCGCCATTCCATTAACAATCAAGTCTAAATGAATGGGAAAATTATTAACCAACTAACTATATGTCAATGAAAAAATGTGAATTAATTTAGATTTTAAGCTAAGCTATTAAAAAGAAGCTACATATATAAATCACCTTTGCTGTCGTTCCTGTCTATGTAAAAAAAAAAACAATGTTCTTAATAATTAATTTCTTAACTGATGACTGTAAAAATTAAAAGACAAAGTTTAAAATCTAACGAAGATTCAGTAGCAATATTGTAAGAAGATTTATTTTGTTTATATTTAAATTAGTTTAACAACTTTCATTTTATATCCTGCTTAAAGTTAGCTCCGTCGAATTTTTGATATTTTCAAGTTGCTAGGTTATTTTAAAATCATATATATTCTCAATTGAAATAGTTGTTCTAACAATATAAGACCTTTATCTCTTATATGGTATATAAATAATGGACATTAAAATTACTGAAATTCTACAGGTTACAACACTATACTAATGTAATTTTTTCACAATTAGTAATAAATTAAACATTAAATAATTACTGATTGTGAAAGAATTACCTTAAAAGTTTTTAACATAGAAAATATTTCAGCTTAAACTTTCTTCTGATAATCTGCTTCCAATGTAGATATGCGATTTGCACTATCCCCGATAATATACTCACATATATGAGTGTAGTTTCAGCATGGTAATTGAAAAACTTCGTACTAATCGCCTTAACTATTTTCGCTAGTTTTACCTGAAAAAGTCATGCACAATAATTTAAATATTCAATTATTTTGTAGTTACATACTTATAAAACGTTTAACGTTGTATGTAGCACATAATATAACTACTTTGCCTATTTCATGCACGGCCGAGATGTTATCAATTCGCAAACGTCAAAGTATCTTGGAACAAGAGCTACAATTTTATGAAAACCAGCTGTTAAACCATAATGCGTCTTATGACACGGAAACAAAGAAGGATATGGTGTAAAAACCGTTTTGTGCATTTTTAACTTGAAGGAAGAATATAGCGAGGCATCGCATTCTCTCCACTGTAAAACGTTTTAAAGACAAAGACTATAAAATGAACAGTTTCAATGTAAACGACTAAAGTGTTCATTTACTTACAAACTGAATAACATTGCAAATAGAAATAGGATCTGCTGGATGAGATCACTCTGTTTATACTGTGTAGTTAAAGACGGGATAAAAATTGCATCTGTTTATAGTTAACAAAGAGGTTTGCTGGAATATTTTAATGATGTATCTTAATCCGAATTTAAAAAAAGAACAGGTTTCGTTTAAAGCGGACCTAAATGTAATCCAACAACGTGTATAATAAACGACACATACAAAGTAACAAAAAAAAATCTGTTATTAGTGTACAAATCTTTGACAAACAGTGTGTGTGTAATATTTGTTGGTCACACAAACATGGCTACCGATAGGTTGTGTAATATGTAATTTAATATTATGACATAGTAGTGCTATAATGTTGGAATGTATCTAAATAATACAGGACACAGAAATATACGTTACAATACTGTAATCACTAGGAAAGATTTTGAAGTATAAATATATACTTTATTTTTACAATATCAGTGAAGATATCAAAGATATTTTTTAAAAAATTCTAAAAGTAACAATTTCAGTAGGAGATACAAAATGTTATAAGGAACTTTCAAAATATTAAATATACACGATCCACTTAAGTATTACAACTCACTCATAAAACTGAAGAAAGCGTAAGAACCTTCTGTTAAATTATTAGCATAATTTTAAAGTATACATTACTTTGTTGCATGCTTGCCTTCTACAAATTTAAAAATAAGGATATATATAATTGTAGCTCTAACGTCTTTCAGCACTTTGGACTTCAGTCGTATTATGAACGTCTAAAACGAGTCTCAGTTTCCTGACGTTGCCATTAAAAGTACATGACACTTTATATATTTTATTGGTCTTAAAATAAGAATGGCAATGTTAAGAATGATATTTTAGAATAAGAAAAATAATAATATGATAATTTTAACTCTGACATCTTTCAGTACTTTGGACACCTGTCGTAATATGAATGCCTCAGTTTCGTGCATTTGTTATTTTAACATAAAATACGTAATAAAGTTATATCAAGAATTATTTAAGATTTTAAAACTGATACGTTGAAATAAGAAATATAGTATATTCATAATCGTATCTCTAAGATTCTTTAGCAATGTGGACCAAATACGAACATCTCAAACGAGTTTCAGTTCTCTGTAGTTGCCATTATAATAAAAATACACGATGCCTTATAAATTTCACAAGCCTTAAAATGAAAAAAGTATAATGAAAGTTTGATATAAGAAATAAATAAATAAATTTAATTAAATTAAAATAAATTTTGAAATTCTTACAAATGTCAACGTATCTCTAAAGAATTTGTATATTTAACATATCTACCTATTACCTCTACCTAGGCAGTATAAATATGTTTTGGCCATATATTAGTTCTAAAAATCTAATATCTATGGGGACTAAGTAAAAATAAGCCTCAAGAACAGAACTTTGATGCTTACTAGGAAATAGACGAAAGATTCCTATTAACTGAGTAATTTAGTATAAAAAATCGCATATAGAAGAAAGCCTCACGAACACCATAAATTTGTTGTTTATAAACGAAGCAGAGTCACATATATTGTATAAACAAATGAATAGAGATTTTAGTTTACTAAAGAAAAACTTAACATCTCAAACAATAGTGTTTATTTTTGTTTAAAACTCTAATCCGCACTTCCAAAACTTTTCTACATATTCAGAATTTTCACAATATTACAAACATTGCTTCATCTATTCCAACACATTAGACCCTCTCATTTTAAATCAAACATACATTAATATGCGTTTTATTTATTTGATCCGTTTATAAAATATTGTCTTAACATCGAACTACATATATTATTGTCAAAAAATACGAACAATGAATTCATAGCCGTATATCGATAGTATCAAACCATATTACGGAATGAAACCAAGTTATTATCACAATAATCTGTAAAACAACATAACATGCGGATACCGTGTCCGAAAGCAATTTTAAATGTAATTCAAGAACTGCATTGTTCGCCATTTCGTCCAATTTGACCTCAAAACCCACTTAACGGATTCCACATTGAATGCAGTTTCCAACATTAGCCAGGATATCTCACAACGAAGACCAGATACATTGCGCATGCATCTAGCATCTTAGAAACACACCGACTCTAATGCGATTAATAATAATAAATGCTTGTTGTTTTGGTAACAATTGTAAATTTTTATTACCTTCCTCGTTACTAAACGAATTTCTTTCACTGTTATTCCTTTTGCTGGTTAAATAACCTAACAGTAGCAAGTTCAAATAAATTACTGCCGAGATATATTTCGTAAAAACAAAATAATATTTTATTTTAATATATTATTGACTTTATTTGAAAAAACTATCCACACAGAAAAAACACTCTAAAATAATCTTTTAAAAATCCAATAGGAAAATATTGAAATCAATTTTTTTATTAAAACATCTAGATTTTTGTAATAATTTACAATTGTTTTTAACTCACTACACTACTTTTATCGATTGCTTCAGAATATTTATTTTATCAATTCATCTATTAATTATACATACCTACAGTAAGGCTTATAATAGACGAGAAACAAAAGTTATTTGAAGCCCTAATCAATGTAAGATTTTACAAATATAATCTAATTGGGTTTCGAAACGTTTGGAGGTTTACAAAGCTAGTCCGTTATCAGAGACCTCTCGTGCACTGTGGTGACCTATATATAAAATATTAAGGGAATTATATTAAATCCGTCTTATTAAACTTCATCCTTCAAAGTATACTTAATGTAAAATATTTTGTCGTAGTTTTAAAAAATTTACTCACATTTTATAAAGAGGTTAATATCTTTAAGACATTTGTTATATACACTTGACAAAGTTGCGAGGATTATATGATTCGTATACAGTCCAAAGAAGTTATAAAAATACACTTCTCGTAAAAACAACAGATATGAAACAACAGTGCTTGTGAACCTTAGAATAGACCTCTAAGTTTTGTTCGTGCCACGGTCCAGATGTTTTCAAATCGTCGCCGGAGATTTAATTAAAGAAACTTTCACATCCAACAAAGTTACTGCTTACATTTAGTTTGTTGCGCGCCCTTTTGAATTAAATGCGTTAGAATGAGACGTTTCAATTTGGAACTGTTGAAAAGCCAAGAAAGTAATTTAGCTGCGGTTGAGTGAAACGACGATCTTGAGGTCGCTTGAATTAGTACTTGTTACTAAACTAAAATGATTTAATACAATATCTAAAGGAATGTTACTCAATTAAGCTCTACGATTCAGTTTTTCATTGATAGTTTAATACTTTTATTATAATGTTCGTTATTTACTGCAATAAAATAATCTCCACTTTTTGAATATAAGAAATTAAACTAAAGTCATATAAAATATACTGAAAGCTGTATAAAATTTATAAAGCAGATTATAATTTTATTCACTAGTTAAAACTAATATGGTTGAAATTAAATCCTTATTGTATCAAAAAGCAAAAATAATATTTAAACGAATAATTGTGGAATGAATATTGTAAATTTATTTTACAGTAAATTTTTATTAAAAATTTTCTCTTATACAGAACCTCATCAGAAAAAATAATGAAAACACAGCTTCTATTGACATCATCAAAGTAAAAAAAAGTGATTGCATTCAGCTGAGCGTTACAGTTCTGGTTGACAACAAAACGACACAATGGTCTATCAGCAAAGCGTGTTTTATTATTCAAGACGAATGTTTGAAAACGGAAGAAGACACGCACTTCATAAACCACAAAGTAACGTAATCACCTTTCATCAAAGCGCTCTTTATTCACGAGCCTCATAATTGGCACCATAATGAGTATACTTTTCAACCCGTACACCACAGGTTGATAGTTGAAGGCGCCTTGAAAATTTATGTTTGCGTAAACCAGACTCACACCAGCAAATAATACAATGTCAGTTCTTATAAAACTGTGTTCATTAGATTCTCAACAAATAAACAATACAACAGTTTTATAGACATTCCAAGTATTGTTATAATAATACACATTAAATAAACTTACTAAAAACCGAGTTATTTCAATTCACAATTCTGACTCAGTATTATATGAAATATATAAAAAAGAATTAAAACCTTTTAAGTTCTAAGTGTATCAAATCTCTTCACTTACACCACAATACTGCCCGTAATAATATGTTGACAAAGACGCCTTAGGCCACAGTGGCCGCACTTCATTGAGGGACAAAGGTCAAAGGTTGATATATGGATACACGCTCCAAATGACAGCACCTTTTGATTGGTGCTCCAAATCATTTAAAATACGACTTCGGTAAATTGATTAATTGTACTGTCCAATATTACACAAGCGCTTTGTGAATTATTATAGTTTATGTTTTTCCTAACCTCATTCTGAATATTAATTTAAATTGACTCTTAATATTTTTTTTGTAATTCATTTTATTTTTGGCTCATGATGAATGAAACTCCTACGCTAATTAAAATAAATGTATGAGATACTTGATTTGTATTAGTATGTAGTAGTAAAACCAGTAGGGTTGGACGTCTATATAACATCACGCTAAGAATAAAAGGAAGATAGCACTAATGAAGAGTGCCTGATAATTTGGAGTTTTGTTTTATAAAAAGTACAAAAAAGGCCGCTACAGCATATGGCTTATTTTTGAGTTGGGCTCACAATAACCTTTTTGGGGTCACCAATTTCGTTCCAAATTAATTAATTATTTTCAAAGTTGCTCTTGCACACATGATAATAATAATTTATAGAGTTCATGTATATATGTGTATGTTTCTCTATCAACATCTACCACTGCCGGAAAAAAATATGCTAAAAGTATAGTACAATAACTTGAAATCCCATCTGTTTTGAGTTTTGTGAGAGTAACGTACAACTTATAGGACACACTTTGACTTATCCTTTTTAAGTTTCACTTTAACTGATAAAAGCGTGATGTAAGTACCTATAACACGTTATAATAGCTCTTGAACGTACCTACATATTATTTGAAATTACATATTTCCACCTTTAGTTTAAACGAATCCCCGTTTGAAGTAAGCGTTGGTCTAAAATAATTATCCTCCGCGAGTAAAGTCGAAGGCCCAAGCTAGTAAATTAATTTAGCAAATAATTAGTTAAGGTTTAGTTTGCAGAAACCAGTGATATCATTGAATATTAATTAAATTCAATACATATTGTTGATCGATACATAGCAATCAAGGATTATTGCTTCAGCACATGCCATCACCAATTAACACCACATGATAAACTACATATAAGCTACTATCAAACTTCATAAGAAGAATCAATACCTACTACAATTTAAAATTTAAGATGAACCACAGTATAAGTGCTATCAAAAATTCAATAACATGTTCGAAACAATAAATTTAAATTGATATGAAAGTAATATCCGTATATTCCCATTATCCAAATAGCACGTAGCTACTCAAATCAAGGCGACTGGTTCTTTTCGCTCTGTTATATTGCGGGATTAAGGAGGGATTCGTAGCGGTTTCGTGGGATCCTCGGTATTCGGGGATTAATATTCCCATCGCGCTCGCCTATCATAATTCCAAAACATGATATCAAGAGGCCGCGCTACATATCTTGGCTGATGGCATGCAAACTGCTGCATTTGCATAGGAAGTTATCTCCGCACCAAGAAACTTTCTCTGAATGTTAATCATAATTTATGCTAAGACTTTAAGAACTATACACTTTAATATTCATTGTAAATTATTTAAGGAACTTCAAATGTTCGCTTCTTCTCTTTGAATTTTACTCATTAGTTTGTTTATACTATTCGCATAAAGTCTGTTAAGACACTATTTAACACTTAATTTTTCTTATATTGTGCTGTGACAAAGTTTTATAACTAGGAAACAGGTTCTTTTAAAATATGATTGTATATTAATTTAAATCACAAAAACTAAATTCTTTAAGTTGAAAATATAAAATTGAATCCTTATTTTTGGAGTGAGATATGTATACCGAAGCAAGATTAAACATATATACATACTATTAAGACAGCCTGATCCATTTACAGATTTGAGGTTCAAGAAAAATGAAATAAAGAATTGTATATTTGTAAAATATAGTGAATGAACAATTTATAAAACAGGAAGCGGTCAGGAATGAACAATTTAAAAAAAGGAAACATATAAAAAAATTAAAGAAATATTATAGTTTACACACAATTGTCCTATTTTACGCTAAATATATGTAATAGTAGATACTTCGCTCCAAGACGTAACTGACCAGCAAGAATCACAATGAAGTCAATATTACATCATATTTAGATTATCAATAATGCAAACAATAAATTACTGTTAGACAAAATTAATTAAAGGAATCTATTTTGAGTTGTTCAAAACCAGCACGTTGTTTTGTCCCGAAGTGTGGTGCGTATAATTAATTTGAACCTATACTTGAAATGGGCCAAATGTCCCGAAGTTTAGTTATCTTACGCAATTGCTTTGATGTTGTGAGTACGGATTTGTTGTTTGGCGTAACCCACAAATACACAAATATTTCGTGGATATAGTATATAAAATATATTCGTGATATATAAAAATACAAATATTATATTTAATCAATTAAAACTTTGTCTTTTTGATCATTTATGGCTGATAATAAATTATATAAAATTTTATAACTTGCACCTTTCTAATAATAACAATACAATAGACTAATGTTAATCTGAATTAGTTTATAAAATGTAAATGGCATTTAACTTTAACCGCCTCCGCTTTTGATTAGTTCCAGACGTGATTGATGAGTGAGCCGAGATTTAGTAATTAATTTATTTGATGTCCTCAGTAAACACCAATACCAGTCAAACATTCCAATACTATCGTTCTGTGTCACTTCAATACACTTTCACAATTAAAAGACGTATTTAATTCAAACAAAGAAAACCTATTATACGTAATTAAACCAATTATATATTCTAACTTAAATTTTTTATAACATTGACTTTTCATTGTTACTATACATTATAAAATAGTATTTAAATTATTTTGAGTTTTTAAATATTATATTGGCTTTTACTAAAAAAAAAATTAAAAAGGAAAGTAGTATGAAAATGTTCAATCAGAATTGTATTAAATAGTGAGTTGTAACGAGTTTTTTAAAGGCACAAAACCCGATATTTTATCCATAAATATTCAGCACTACCATTACATTCAAAGACTCGTTGATGCAAAGAAGCTAATCGCACTGATATATGTATATGGTTTCTTTTCTACAAGCTTTGATAGCTAGTCGAGCAAAACAAAATTCAATCATTCAAATATAACAAGAAAATTAAACAGGTTAAATAAAAAAAATTTAAATTAGAAATTATGGTTCACGTCGTGAGAACAAAAGATTGACACCTAAAACCCCGGTCCATTTTTATCTTAAGGCAAACTTGCGACAAATTCACCTTTAGTTTCTTTTTTTACCAAGCTGACGGTACACGGACATACGGCCAGCATGATGGCACTAGGCCACCAGTGACTTTCAAATAATTTAATAATTGTCCCCTACTAAAAAAAAAACAGAGCACAGACATTATTAAACTGCTTATATTTAAGTGTAAGTTTCATTACACTATTATTATTATGGCTTTAAAAATCATGAATAAAATAAATCAACTTGACAATTTGAAATTTTAAACAAAGCTTTACAAAAAGAAACGGAAGAGAAGAATATATCATCCATATTTATTTAAAGTATAACACTAATGGCTTCCTAGATAACCTGTCAGCTACACATTCAAGTTGAATTTACCGCGAGGGAAGTAAGCTGGAAATAATACGAGCAAAGTTTTATACAAACGACTGCCTTGAAGTTGCTTTGGCAATCTTCTTTAAAGAAATCTGTCCCAGGAAATCGGGCAAGTCTCAGGCTCACTGTCGATTATGAACCATTTTAATTCCTTTTTCAATTGATATAAATGTTACAAAAAAATGTATAAAGTGGACGTTTTCATTTGGATCTATGTTTATGAACTTAATTGATTTGAAAAATATTAAATTACTACTTTCATGACATAAAATCTACTCAAACTCAGATCTTTAATTATGAAATTCATATTTGCAAGGACATTCAATCTATCAAGAGGTAAAATTACACCATTACACGAAATTTATAAGGTTAATAGTTTAAAACAATAGTCAAACCTATAAATTCTAATAGTAATGAAATAGAACCGCAGTGCGTAAAAGCCTGGAGTGCAGTAAGCAGCGAGTTATGGGTGCAGGTGACACCCACGGAATTCAATTTGTTACTCCATTTACATGCTATGTCGGAACATTTCACTATACTGATTGGAAAATGAATCCTGTTTAGATGAGCTAAGCTGGCTTTGTAGCTCTTGGTCTACATGATGATTATAGATTTTATGTATAGCTAAATAGTTATAAGATTTCAAGAGCACTTTTTGCGGTTTCTTCGCATAAACAACTTTAAATCAACTAAAGTCAAAAACGAAAAAACTTATAGGAAAGACTGTTTATAATTAGCGAGCAGCCGCAAGCAGCGATCAGGCAGTAAATTTAAAAGTTGCTAACGACTCTTGATGAGTTACTCCGCTGTTATCTCTATGATGGATTATAGAAGTTATTAACAGTTGTACTAAAAATACGAAATGTATGCGTGTGTCAATAGAAGCAAATTTATTTTATAGCCTCAATAATTTTATGATAAAAAAAGAAATTGATACAATCAGAAAACATTGAAACACGTGTCAAAGAGTTAGTAAATTTAAATATAATATAATATAATAATAATACACTTTTTGTTTATAATATTGATTATTTTTCTTCCTTTTTATTTATTCAAACTACAAAATTCATATTGATAGCGATTAACTTAAATAAAACAAAAGTCATAAATATATGATCCTTTGTAAGAATTTCTTATTAACTTTATTATTAATGTCACAATTTCATAGAATCAGATTTGACATTTCGAGTTTTATGACAATACTACGAACAAGAAAAGCAGCCCATATAATAGTAAGTATTGACAGTTAGCGTGTAGGATTTGTATTAAAAGGTCTCTCCATGTATATCAACCGACTCCTCTCATCCAGACTCCTACGAAATTTAATGTTTTAAAATAAAATCCATAAATTGAAATAAAACCGTAAAAATGTATTAAAAACAATATGAATCTATCGCCAAGTAGTAATTACCGCTTCAATCTACCTTACTTTAGCCTCTCAATACAACAGCGAGTTTGAAGTCAGTCAATTCGTACATATTTATTTATATTTCTAGTTTATTACATAATCATCAATGAAAGTCTAAATTCATTAAAATCCAGCAAACCAGCCAGCCAGCACATGAGAAAGCTACAGTAACCTTACCACAGGTAAGCTCTACCACCTCTTAAGATTCACATACCTGCAAGAGTTTTAATAGCTCTGTTAATGACTTTGATGACCCATTTTTCACCGCCATTATTAGTGTCATAATCATTGCATAACATTCGATACAATCACAGCGCTAAATTATAATCGAGCGATGACCCTACTTCATTCTGTGCTTCTCATGCTGTGCAACTTCTTTAAAATAGGATAAGTATGTTACCATGCCTCCTAATTCTGTTAGCTTCAATCCAAATAGACTTCTAAGAAGACTTTACCTTCCGCATATACTTCGGTACTTCGAAAACGCCCTTTAAACTATTCAACATTTTCAACGCAGTTGCAGCAGAAGTCGCATTGATCTTTTTATTTTGTAGCCCTTGTTTTTTTTTTTCGGATTCTATGTATTTGCTTCTCTATACATACTTTTTTTTTTCCATCGGCATGGAAAATTTCCTATTTTATTAATTCTGAATGACTCGGGTTTATTTTCAAAAGTAACCCAACAAAAATTTTAAATTTATATTTTTGTATACAAGAAAAACATACTTGACGTATCTCCCGTTTTGATCCAATTTACGGTGAACAGAACGAATGGATATAGGGCGCATAACCTGAGAGAAAACCAGTTTAAAGCAGAGTCTTCCTTAACACACATTCTTAATTCAAACAGCATTCTTTCTTTATTTCTTTGCTTTACAAGAAGTGTCATTGTTTGTCTTACACTAAAAACTGGTAATTCTTATCAATCTGAATTATTTTCTCTTGGTATGTTCCTCTCTTACATACATTATACTTCTCTGTTGATGGCCCACAGTTCAAGCTTATTAATCGTTTCGTGTTCAATCTCTTACGTATTTATTACAAAAAAAGTGATGTTATGTATGAGAATATATTTCTTAACTTATTTGCTATATGATTTTTCAATTAATTTGTCTTTTAATTTCCTTTTATTTGTCAAATCTAAAGAACGCTTTACGTCTTGAAAAGTCGTCTTCCACAACACATATGACACAAATTACTGATGATTATGAAATATTTTCATTAATATCTCCATTTAGTATCCTATCTTTTATATTAAAAGTATTTAAATCTTATGCTGATTCAAGTCTTCGACAGACGTTACACACTAAACAAAATGTAAACAAAAAATCAGAAAAGTCTTAAGCACAAATCAGAAACAGTTACTTTGTCTTTTTACTACTCCAATAGTCAAATATATTATAATATTTTTTCTTATGAATCTTAAATTAAGCGAGTAATTATTATCAACTCAAAGAAAATAATCCTACTACTATTATAAAGGCGAAAGTTTGTATGGATGTATGGATGTTACTCTTTCACGTAAAACCTACTAAATGGATTTGAATGAAACTTTACCACAATATAGCTTATACATCAGAATAACAGATAAGCTATAGTTTATACATCAGAATAACACATAGGCTACAATTTTTGAGGTTTCTAATGTGAGGTCGTAAAAAACACATTTTTTGCGCTTACATTGCAAACGCTGACTGAATCCTACAAGATAGATCAAAACAATGTACTACAGTATTGTACAACTTAAAAAGGTCTACAAAAGAATCCGTGATGGTATATGTTTATCTCTTAGGAATAACCCACAATAAATAAATTAACGCATGTCTAAAAGCCTCATATCTGTGGTCTAAAGTTGAAAAGCTTTATCTTACCACTAACATGCGAGTCCAGTTATTCAGCGATGTCGAATCAGGAGCATATGCTCAAAAACTGCTAGAAATTGGTGAAGGCCACCTAAACACCGACCAAGGAGGTATGGTTCTTTTCACACAGCAATTTTTTCATGCTGTGGAGACAGAAAACGAACTTATTGAACAAGTTTTTCTGAATCCGCAACAAAATATTCTTGACGAAAATTGGTTGTGTGAAAGAACCATATTGGCACCAAAAAATGAGACTGTTGCGAAAATAAATAAAAAAATCTTGGACGAAATAAACAGTGAAACATCAGTGTATAATTCTATTGACACAGTTATGTCATCCGATGACACTACAAGTTATCCCGTAGAGTTCCTAAACTCTTTAGAGTTGTCCGGGGTGCCATCACACAAGTTGGAATTAAAGGTAGGTGTACCCGTTTTGTTAATGCGTAACCTAGATGCGCCAAGATTATGCAACGGTACTCGTTTGCGAGTTACCGAATTAGGAAGGCATATAGTGAAGGCTACAATTTTAACTGGAGAAGCCAAGGGAGACAATGTTCTTATACCGCGCATCCCAATCATACCCAACAACTTGCCATTCAATTTTAAACGCCTGCAGTTCCCATTAAAAGTCGCATTTTCAATGACGATCAACAAATCGCAGGGTCAAACCTTGAAGGTAGCAGGCCTACATTTGGGCACGCCATGTTTTTCTCACGGTCAGCTCTATGTGGCTTGCTCACCTGTTTCCAAAGCGAAGAATCTGCAAGTTTATGCTGAAGGAAAAAGATCTTTAAATGTAGTTTATAGGAGCATACCGCAGTAGCTACCTATAGACCTATGATTAGGGCTCTGCAGTGCTTAGTTACCGTATTTCTTACTCATTACTAGACTAGATGGGACGAACCTGAGTCCATGCGAACGAAGTCGCGGGCAGAAGCTAGTCCAATAATAATTTAAGAGTCATGATATTATTGATTGATGAGTTATTTAAACAATAAACCATACAAACTTGTAAATTATATTGGTAAAATAATTTATTCATTGACATGGTTCAAATAAACAAATATTTTAATTAAATTAGTCCGCATTTCGTTAAATGAAAATAGAAATATAATAACCGGCTCACATACTATGTTAGTCATCGATATAATAACTGTTAATTATAAAATATATACATATATTGCACAGTTAATTATAAAATATATATTGCACAGAAACCATTCATTCGTTGATTTCTGATATATGAATAAATATTGTATAGATAAAAATCGAGAAAAATATTTCGAGCGTTTTCAATACACATTTCTTTTTATTCTGTTCTACAAAATATACCTAAAGACTAAGCTTTATTCGCATTTATAATTTTTATGCATATCTTGAAATTCTACGATTATTAAAAACTTATCACATGACATCTTAAAAATGCGTACACGAAAATTCATTATTTTGATATTTTCCAAATTACGAAAAACTGAATGTAAAATTCAGTTTTTCGTAATTTGGACAGTCTTAAAAGTCTGACAGAAAATATAAATTCAAAAGTTTAAGAAGACAATTTATAAAAAAGAATAATCTTAATACGACCATTTCCACTATAAACTAAATGTTCATAAAAAATGTCTTGCTATTTTAGTGTTAAGAAGCTCAGCAAAGTTATACGTGGCGAGGTTTTTAAAGTTTCGTCATAAAAGAATTTGTAACGTTTTATGAATACGAAACTAAAGATTACACGAACATTATCCGCTGCAAGGATTCTTGAACGGCTTTTAATATTAAAATTATATTATCTGGTCGTAAAACTCTTACAGTCCTTACATCTTCGAAAGGATACTCAAAGAACTTAAATATAATATTTTCCTTAAACAGCTTAACATTTTGATATTTCAGGCGGAAGTATCAAGCTCTTTAAACGTTGTGCTTCTTATACCGTCTAAATTTAAAATCTTCAAAAGGTTTCTCCTTTGTATATTTAAATAAAGTGCTCTCAAAAGGCATTGCACGTGTGATTTGTCTCGCCGTGAGCATTTAGCAGGTGGACGTTATTTACCTGTTACGACCAAATAGAAAACTTAGAACCCCATTCACTGTGAACTAGAACAAATTAATATACAATATTAAATCTTAAATACAAACATTCTTTGAAAAAAAACACACATCAAAAAATTTATTACAAAATGAAAGTGTGTGAATGAGAAATAAAATATGCCAGTCACCATAACATTTATAATACACACATAAAACATATCAGCCTGAAGGATTTGAAATATTTATAGTATTACTGAATCGTAAATGTAATAATTATATTGGTAATCGTTTTGATATATGACATTATCCTATGATTTTTACTATTAACTTCAAATACAGCATTCTGTATTTTTGTTCGCAATTCCATAGTGTT
The DNA here is from genome assembly GCA_916720795.1 of Danaus chrysippus. NCBI lineage: Eukaryota > Metazoa > Arthropoda > Insecta > Lepidoptera > Nymphalidae > Danaus > Danaus chrysippus. The sequence goes on along the minus strand of CAKASE010000049.1, from coordinate 15,480,205 downwards.
ATGGTACATAGTAAACTGGCTACAGAAAGCACACGTGCTCCTAATAAAATGTGAATCTAATTTCCTAAGGCATTGTCTTTTCTAAGGTTCATTCGACATCCGACGCTCAGCATCGATACAAAACTATTTTAATACTTATTATAGACATATAAAAGGAATTTTTAAATATTTAATCTTGAATATGAAATATGTACATACGTAATTTTAAATAAATCCACACAAGTTTTACTATAGACATTCAATGGTTATTATGAAATAATATATTCCTTGTAGGAATCAAGTTGAACATTTAATTTGAACAAGTAAAATATTTGGAAGTAAAAAGCTTACATAAAGAATTAAGGAGAACCAATTTGTAAAAGTTATATTAAAATTTAAACCAAACCAAAAACCAATTTGTAAAAGTTATATTAAAATATATATACATATTTCCATTAATATGCCAAAAGAACTGGCATTGTTTTAGTACGTATTATTTTTATGAATAGCTGCAGTATACATAAAAGTTTATTCAAAGGCCTACGAGGACGTTAATATTTAAATATGTATATATATCATATGTATAATATTTTTTTTAACAAAATCTAATTCAAATCAACTTTTATCAATTTCTTCGGAAATAAAAGGGAATAAAACGTCTTTTCAAATATTTGCGCTAGTTTGATTTAGATATAGATTTTACTCAGACATGGGAAAGTTTATATGGAACGAAATATTTGCAAGTAAAATTTGAGATGGGAGTCGAAAAAATAAAGAATCCGATGTCGGGAGAGAATTTTATTCTCAGGAAATAAAATGTTCATTTAGAGATGAGGCACAAATATCATCAATTTAAAACGTACACAATACATTAAGAGACGTATTTGTTTATTAATTTAAACATTAATACTAACAACATTCAAGCTAGATTTGCTATTAAATTATAATTTTATGTATATTTGGATCCATTCAATTACTTAATAAATAATAACTGCCCATAACATTCGTTAATATTTTAACATAAATACATAAATTTACATTTACTTAACTCTTTAATAAATGTCATTTACACCAATAAAACGTTAAAGAAATTATCTTAGTATTTTTTTTGAGTTTTGTGCTGTACAAAGTATAAAACCAAACCCACAAGAAACACGTGTTTCAACATAGTATTTAAACTACTGTTGCTTAATTTTTGTGCCAAAATTCATAATATCCTTCCTCACTAACAGTATTGTCAGACAATAGTTGTAGACGTGCAGTTCTAAACAAAATTGTGTTATTTGTATTGGATTTCAGAACTCGAATAAATACGTGCACAATGAATCACACTAGTTTCAAACTCGCGTTGACGCTATCGGATAAAGATGTAGTGAGTAAAAAATTAATATTGCAAAAAAATATGGGATTAAAATGGCTTTATGGCCACCACAAAAGCCATTTTCTAATAATATATACTTATATCCATCAATCCGATTATACGTATAATATTTTAGAAACCACGTGATTTAATATTCATTGATATTGTTTCACAAAAAAAAAACAATGGTTATGATTCCAGAAAATTCCCAACGTAATATATTTTTCCAGTTCAGATTATCCTCCAGCCCGACGTAATACTCCTTCCATACTAACGAAAGGGATATGTAGGATAATGAAAGGGTCTGTATAAAACGATTTAGTTGTGCAGTTTTACATTTTGGTTGTGAATTTTAAAGAATGATAGCAACCCCATTTGTGGTAACAAATGTGACTCTCTTTGCCGTTTGTTATCCCCTTTGTAAGAGTTCTTTTGATGCAAAAATAACTTTAATATCATTAGCATAAAATATTCTTAAGATAATTAACTTGGAATATATTCTTAAACTATATTTATAAGAAAAGTAATCCGTTATTTATATAAGGGGTTACTTTTCTTATAAATATAGTTATGACGTAACCATTTAGTATGCGTGTATGATTTCTTAAATCTGTATTCTTTCATCAAAAAAATTAATTATAAATCATAATTAAAACTTACACTCCATTTAAGAAAATGTAATTTTATTTTATAATAATATATTTTATAATAAATGATAAAATAGACTTAAGCCAATGAAGTATTGAATGTCTTTTCAATTTTGTAACAGAAGCCTCTTATTGGAAGGAGCGATGAGATAAAATTATTAAATTTATAAACCTTAATGAGATGTCACAGAGCGTTTCGGAACAGCGGCTTCATATCTTGTACACCGGAGATCTGGTATCCGAAAATTATCAATAAACTAGCATTTTAAAATTAATTATAGCATTTTGATGATGTCTTTATAATATTCTCATTTGGAGCATAACTTCGTTAGAACTTGAACGTTTTTGGTACAAATTCTTAACTACAACTTCTCTAGCAAAATTTTATATATTTACTAAGTTTTAAATATTAAACTTAACTCTAAATATGTCGTGTGCTTCGTATAAGTCAATGTGTTAACCCAATATTATTGTTACGTTTATATGTTTAATGAATCTTGTACTTTCTGACACCTTTCACGACTGGAGCTGCAATTAAAACATCAATAAAAACACGTTGGTCCAAAAATAGTCCACGGTTTCCCTTTAAGCAGAGTATTCATACTGGATCACCACTGTGGGATTTTAAGTCGAGGGTCCTCACGTCATCTCCCCAGGGAGTACTGAACTTAAGCGAGTAAAGCCAGCCGAAGAAGTTCTTGATCCTCTGAAAAAATAACGTTGAAACGGCACAACGTATGTTCGAATTTAGTAAAGATATCCATGTCGATGTTTCTAGTATAAAATAATGAAATAGGTTTGATTTTGTCTACTGGTTAATTTAAATAATATAAATCATAATTTTCAAATATGTATATTAGTATTCTTTCTAATGAGACATTTAACTGATAAATTACAATATAGCAATAAATGGCCTAATCGAATCTACATAGGACTATAATAGTACATCAACAAAGCACTTTTGAGTCCTCGTCACCAGGAGATGACAAACGTCAGTGTGGTCAATCTGTGAGGAAATTATTTCTGGAGATAGGTATACATATATCCTTTCTCATAATACAGGTTCATATTAAAGTGATATATTAAGAGAGTACAATTAACATACTAAGAAAGAATTAAAGCAACAACGTCTTAAAAATCAAAGCATATAAATAGCAAATAAAATTAAAGCAACAACGTCTTAAAAATGATATGTGAGTTGAATATTATCACGTATTCAATATTATCAGCGAATGTAGCAAGGGATCAAAGGGACTCACCTACGAGAACGTGGCCAATATGCTGAGTTATCATTTCAATTCTTACTTTGATATCGCCTTTGAATACATTTCAGATGTTATAACATTATCCTTCATCCAGATTTCAATTTAGATCCTGCTTTATACATATATTCAGATGAAGGTTTTATAATATCTAAGAAGTACCATAAACTGAAATGACACAATACTTTCAAAACTTACTCTCGCTACCGTAGATGAGCCGTATCGCCAATATTCCAACTAAATATACATCATAATTAAATCGCAATATAAGAATGATAATAACATAAAAGCTTTGATATTTAATTAAAAAAGTATGAAGATAAAAATCCAAGTAATCAGGAGTTCATATATAGGATGTAGAAAACAAAAACAATACGGACCACCGTTGGGGCACAATAGCGATAGTTTCATAGAATTTCATTGAATTGTAGAATCGGTCATTGAAATTGGTTTGCTTTATGAACTCGAATCCAATCAATACGTATCTAGAAAGAATTGTTTACAACAGAAGTTGCCAGCAACTGAACAACGAGTGATCACGTTTTCAATTTATAAGGCGTGAGTGTATTTGATAATATATTAATATTTTACACTATTTCAAAATTGTTCACAGTTATACTATTGAAAAAAATATATTTCACAATATGAAGTCTTTCTGTAACGGGATTCTTTCCTTGATAGGAATGTTTCCACACAACCTACACTATTCAAATGAAATTTTCGTGGAAATTATTAGTACCTTGTAGAATTTAAGAGAGATATAGATTTGATTTGATTTGAAACACCATTAAAATATTATTTCATCATTGTTATACTATAATTTTGTTCCAGCTGACCGTTAATAGAAAATAATTGACCCGTTTTGATCCATATTCTTATTGAAAAAAGACTACTTAATTTTAGCACGAGTGTGGCACTGAAAGTACAATATGACGCTATTAATATAGTAGGGTGCTTTATATGACTCCTGGTATTTAATTCACACGTATATATGTTCGTTCATTTTATGTCTTTTCTTATCTTATAATTTCCAATTATAAGTTTGATATCGCCAACACGTCTTGAGTAAGCGCGGTGATTAATACACAAACCTTCTCCATGTGACAAGAGGCGTTTACTCACCTGAAAGGCTTATGATAAATGAAACAGAAAACATTGAGTTATCAATAATAATAAGAGCTGTATTTTTTAAAGATTTGTAAGTGACAATGAGCTTAAAAAATTATAAATAAACTAGAAGAGCCGGCGAACTTCGTATCGCCCTATAATCAAAAAATATCAAGAAATATCTAAATATGTTACGTTTTTTTATTTATATTTTTGGAGTTTACCTATTAAAACCATAAATCTCCGTGTTTTAAAGTGCGACAGAATGATTGATATAAAAGTTAGTTGTCAAATCTAATGAAAAAAAAAAAACGTTTGTATCAGCAACTACTAATAAATTAAAAATTAATTAAAAAAACATTGTCCAGCGGCCAAAATTGTGAATCTAAACCATTCCCAGATCCCCTTGAACACTAACAAAAAAATTCATTAAAATCGGTCCAGTCGTTTGAGAGAAGTTCAGTGACATACACACTCACAGAAGAATTATATATATAAAGATGTAGAACCTTATATTTTTTATATCTGGTATTAGAGCTGGAATAATGCCGGTTTATTTATTTTATGAAACCCTATTTTATATTTTATTTTAAAGAAGCCAAAAAATGTTTTACGAAATTTTATAACACTTATATTAAATATGTATATTCATAACATAACATAACAATACGATAGTATGAATTATAATACATGTACAAATCTTTTCGTATATTTACTTTTTAGTTAACTTATAAAACAATGATTGTCAGAAAATTATACTGACATATTCAGCTACTTCTTAGTAAACAGAAAGTAACAAGAAAACAATATTTAAAAAAAGGTTAAATAATATTAAAAATATTAAATTTAATATCAGTAAATAATATTTTTAGATACCAAAATATACTGCAAAATGCATTACATTCGACAAAACGCGAATGTCCATTTTGAACTCTTGAAAATGCAATACAAAAATTGTGGCTTTAATATCTTCGATATGTTTATTTCTTTGAGGCTACGTAATACATTTTAGATGATAGAAGTATTAAGTGTATAGTTTTTATTCTATAAATATATTAAAATTTTTGACATCACGAAAAATTCTATTGTTTTATAATTTATATAAAAATATCGATCAAATCATGGCCGTGATATTTTAAGCTATGGTTATCCGTATTCTAGACATTGCGATATAAAATTCTGCACGAAATATCCAACAAACTAACAAATTCCGTAGCACAGCACACAATCGGAATGACGATGGAGCCATTGGGCGAGATTGGATCGTGTTATTAGAAGTATTGAAGTCATAACGGCTTTACCACTATGTCCGTTTGATGCGGTTATTTTTAGTAATACTTTATAAAATAACTATCTATCTGACATTTATTGTTATGAATATGATAATATAAATATAACTTAAAAATAATTTAAAAAGTTTTAAATAAATCGATTATCTAATAGAACAAATCTCTGGAGCAATTATAAAAAAATAATCTAATACATACTCAAAATACAAAATAAAGGTGACTGCTACCTAAAAAAAAAAACAAATCTTTAAATTATAACGCCATGACATACTTTAGGTACTTTTAACCGCTATTAGCTCCAAATTGATTTAAACACGATTTTTATGAAGTGAAAAATATCCTATGCATTTCATAGTGATTCAATAACTACCAACCGAACCCTCTCATAAGTAATTTTATGGACATTACACAGTTAAGGACCGGCACGAACAACTTTCCTGGCCCCTCGGAGATTGACACAGAGTAGAAACATCAGACAGGTATTTTCGTTAATTTCACAGTTTCCCTACATCTATATGTTAATATCGATAGGCTATGTCTGGAGGGTTTATATGGCTAACTGATATTAAGGGAGACTGAAAAGTGATTTGTTAGTAGCTTGGGGCAACGGAAGCGATGTTAATAGCCGTCGAGTAGGTATCATACATCCAACCAATAGCACCACCTCTTCGGGTATTAGATAGCCTTCCTAATTTGGCTTTACCCACGTAGTCTTATCAAGTCGATGAGAGCCATATTTTTATACATCAAGACATACATAACCATCAAACATGAATAATACTCTTAGAAGTACATATCAAAGTTTTACTTCGAGTCACAGCATATTATAGTAGCATATTATAGTCTCTATGTGGCACCCATTGTACATTTTGCGTTCAAACACCAATAGATATGAAAAAACTATTTCCCAAACGAGATAAAGTTTTAGAACGCTAATAAAATGTCAATGCGAGGGCACAGACATAAAACAAAAACTTAGAGTTTCCAATTTTATGTAGCAGTCTTGGCTCTAAAAAGTTAAAGATATTTTTTGTTAACAAAAAAAATATTTATATGGATACAAATAACGCCTTCGGTTAAAACGAATATTGAAGTAAATTATCGAATGGGAAATATATAAATGTAATATTATGGTCATCGCTATAACTGTTGCAGACTTCATAAGATCAATAGAAGCAAACAAATCAGAACGTTATGTTTGTGTAACAAACAAATATTCAGACGGGACGCCGCACGCCGGAACAATTTGGTCTTAAACAGAAATGTTTACTTACAAAACTACAAACATTTACTTGCATCAGATAACTTCGTATGGCTCAAAGAATAAAGATTACTTCGGCAAAACACATGAAGTTTTGTAACGTTTAGTTTCAACAAACATATTTTATCGTTGCTCAAGCCCTAACTTGTACCAAACAGGGTACAATACAAGCTCTGAATGTAGAATTCTATGTTGCATCTAGCGAATCTTAAGCGCTTTTAAAAATTACCAATGACTTGAAAAATAACTCGCGACAAATTCACAAGCAAGACAGATTTTTAAATTTATTTGATGAAAAAGCTACATTTTACGTGAAAATAATTATTTATTTCTTGTATATATTTTGTTTATAATAAAAATATCATCTCATGACTTGTTTTATATAACTCGGATGAAGTTTTATTCAAATGAGTCATATATGTCTGTGAATCAACAAAAGGAACAACACAAGAAATAAGTAAAGTTTACCAAATAATAATAACAAGAGATGTGAGTAAGAATATAATTTGCATAGATTACTTTTATCACAGACACTTCCTCAGATTTAATGTTTATAAATAATACAAATGATATAGGATTACTACACATTATACATACTGTGCATATTTGACATCAATATAAATTAATCTTGTTACATACATATTACAATTATATCAAATAGCTATTGTATTTCTACTTTATTTCTAGATGTAACATTTCAATTAATGTTCCCATTCCGCCTGAAATTTCAAAGAATTTCACAAAGAGAAGTTTCATTTCAATTTCTTACATATAAGTGATCTGTGCTCATTGAAGAAATTCGAAACAAAGCGTCAAGTTTCAAAGCAACAGATGTTGGGAACCGGCTTAATGAAACGAGGAGCGGCGGACCCGATGTTTGAAAAGCTCAGTAAGGGTTTTGAAAGAAAATAACTTAATTAGGAATTCAAAGGATTTGTTATATAATGTATTTTGTTTATTTGTTTTATTCTAATGTCACGAAACATAGAATTTTTAAAGAATTTATTATATGATAAAAATAATCACATTGAGATGAAAACAGATCATAAAAAAGATTACAAATCATGATTTTGATACTCACTTTTATAGATTAAGAGCTATATAATCTTAATAAAAAGAATTTATAGTAAAAAGAACATTTAAAATCCTGAATCAGATGAGCCAAAAAAAAAACAACAATACTTTCGAAGTATTTTTACACAATAAAAGCAATATGTAAAGCTATTGAATAATGATTTTGAAATTGCTTTAAAAATATTTTTTCGTTCTTTTCCACGATGGTGTTGTCAATTACTTTGACGTGCTTTTGTTCGGTGCACCGTTCAATCAAATCACGTAATTCCTTTGGCAATAGTATTTTTCTGTCATACGAATTTTTTACTTACAACTTTATATCAGATATATCAGTTATTGTTGACAATGTTTGTGCTTGGTAAACCTAAGCTGTAACCAATTCAGTAAAGCATAGAAAATGGTCAGCTGACTTGGGATGTCGCACTTTTTTCTATAAGAAATGATCTTGAAATTTGAAATTGAATACGAATAGTAAATCTTCTTACGAATCTCTCAAATTATTTGTACATCTCAATTTTTTATGCTTTAAAAAACAAAAAATACAGTTGCTAATCTGCATTAAGTATTCAAACATAAATTAATGGAATAAACTAAATATAATTATTATAATGTATACACTTAATTTACTTTCAATTTAATTAAAACTTGAGGTTTTTTAAGCCAGAAATAACAGTGTGTCAATAACAGTATAATTTTGTTGTAGTTGTATTAATTAAAACTCAATCAACGACGATGCAATACCCAATTCCAGAGAAAATATCTGCATCACATACTTTAAATAATTTAAGGGTATGTACATACACAATCATAAGGAATAAATACTTTTAGCAAATTAACTTCTGATTTAAACGGTGACTAAAGTCTTCGAATTTTCCTATAACAAATTTAATCCACATTGTACTAATAATATATTAATCCTTGTCAATATACTTCTATACAAAAAAATATAATTCCACATCATTTCAAAAAACACAATTGGAATATATTTAAACAATATTGTCATTTACATGACGTGAAAACTCACATTATTGAATGAAATCAAAACGTTAACAAACAAGTTTGTATTGAAATCCTTAACAAGAGACGCTGTCGTTCGGAATGCTACGAATAATTCCGTGGTGGGGAGGTAATGTATGGAATATTTCGGAATGTAAAACGGCTTGTAGCTTGTGCACGTATGCTTGCGTCCCCCGTGATGCATACACATGAATCGTCAGATCGATTGATTGCTAATCTGCAAATAGTTCGGTAAGCACGTGCCGTCCGAGCACGGATTACTAGATTACACAACAAAATAGATGCTACTAAATAATTCATTACCGGAACTTTGCATGGGAATTTCTGATTTTGAAGAAGCACTAAATAAAATCTGTACACTGATTATAGAAATATTACAAATAATAAAATAAATAAACGAACGTTATAAACAGTAATAATATAATGTAACATCAAAATCGAATCGTCAAATACTAAACAGTCATAAAGCACACGTCATTAAGCTCAGGACACAAACAAATGAATCTTTATAGAACATTTTTGGGTCATTAATAACTTTGCCATAAATATTGTATATCTCCGTTATACGCTACAGCAAAATCACATAACACCAAAACACATCATACGATTGCACCTCAACAAAGTTCCTATCTGATAGTAATCCGTAATATTCCATTCATAATATTGCTTACATCACAAAGCCGATGTGTATCGATTTACCGCTTCGTGTAGCCGCTTTAAAGAAAGACGTTCTGCATGCTATTGCGTTTTATGATGAGCGTGACATAATACGGAATATTTACTTTTATAGCCACCCCTTGTACTGCTGACATAAGATGTTCACCAACTTCAACACACAGACACGAATAACGCCCGCTCCTTATAATTAATAGTCAGCAAATATTTAAGTTTTCTAACATTTCAGTATTAAAATGTTATTAAAAAATTATTATGTATAAAATCAACGATCGAAATAGAATATAACAGAATACTTGGCTTCAATTTTTTTTATATGTTTTGCAAATACTAAAAATTATTTATAAAAAGATGTATACATTTAAAAATATAAGTCAATAATATTCGTTTCAATGAAACTAATATTTTTCGAATACACTACGCGTGCTTCATTTTTGCAACAAAAAACTACATACTCCCGACGCACAGTGGGGCAATCGTCTCAAAACTCCGTATCTCAGTCATTTAACACTTAATGATCTGTAATTTTACACACATAAACGTGAACGTTTAAAGCCTAATATAAAAAATAACAATTTTGAAAGTGAGTTTATTAATTTATTAAAAAAAATTAAAATAAATATATTTAAATTAATTTTAATTTATTTATTTGTCAGTCGAGTAGTTTTAAGTTGTTGGAATAGTTTTTAGTATTAAGTATTTTTAATAAAAATAAAGTACGCGTAGTATATCCGAATAATATTAGTTCATTTACATATGTATATGTATACTCGCTAAAATCTTAAATCTCATTATAATATTCGTTTAATATAACCTTATTTATAAAATATATTACTTCTTAATATTAGTTAATCTAATAAAAAGCCATCAAACCAAAGTAGGTAACAAGGAGCAATTACATTTCAAATAAACCCCTAAAGCTTATTAGGATTAGGGAGAGCGATAAGATATAATTCTACCACCGGATTAGCTTCGCTACTAAATACTGATTACTAAATACTATAATTATAGTTACATACATATTACGGAGACAGTATGGATGGCAATAGATAAAAGATTTATATGGTTCATAGTTTCACTACGGCTATGACACTACATCTATCATAGAAAGTATGCTTAAAATACGACTGCGATTTATTATAACAATTTACATATATAGCAAATATATTTACAGTCAAAACCGTTTATAATGACATTGAAGGGACCGTATAAATCCGACGTTATATCCGATAGTCGTTATAAGCAATAGTCATATACACAACTACAGTAGTTATACATATTGTCATATGTAGTCACATATCTATCTAGTATACATATAGGTTATGTAAACGATTCAGAAAAGAAATAAAAATATTTATTACGAAATAATTAGAATACAAAATGTATGTACTTGGCTGCTTACAGTTACGGGTTATAAAAAACTACACTAGTTTTTAAAGTAATCAGTCATTTTAGAATTATTTTTTTTAGCACAGTCTCAAATATTTTTAGCATTTTACGTTTCATACTCAAGGTATGAGTATCATCAATATCAAAGTGTTCGTTAAAGGCAATTTTTTTTTGCAAAACTGTTACATCATTAAGAGCCTCGGAAATTATTGTTGGCTGAAACTATTCTTCAAGGTCTTGTTGGTCTTCGTGTTGTTCGTTAGTGTTAGGGTTGTTACTTTTAGCTTCTGCAAGAATCTCTTCCTCAGTAGCTAAGGCGCTAACGCGACACTGTTATCTATTCCAATAAAATCCTCTATCTCAATTCTTTGTTCTAAAGCAGTAGATCTTTGCAACTGGGTAAGGACAAGGAGCGGTTGGTCGTTAAAGCCGATTAATATCGATAAATTTTCGTCGTCCTAAACGATATGTCGCTGTATCCGATGTTGTTATAAGCGGTTTGTATACTGAATAGTTTACTAGCAATTCGGACGGGACCATACAATCTGGCTGTAATAACCGATAGGTTGTTGTAAACGATGTCGTTATAAACGGTTTTGACTGTACTTTCTTTATATACATATGTAAATGTATTTTTAACCATATTAGATTATCCATACCAAATTCAGAGATAACGAAAACTATTTATCAGTTCAAGTTAAAATAAGACATAATTTATAAATTTTACTTTAAGGCTTATGTGTATTGTTGGGGTGGGATTATTATTAAAGGAACGATGGGACTGACATTTAGCTTTGCCGCTAAAAGGTCCCTAAATAAAATCAGATTTTAATAAAAACATATTAGATATAACATTACCATTATGTTGAAACTTTAATCAGCTAAAACAATGCAATTTTCATTCGATTAAAGTTGCTCGTTCAAAACAATCATGTTTATTGAAACCAGACTCGAAATAGTTTAGTTTAAAAGGATATATTATCTAAATTGTTAATCTGACCCAACTATGTTTGTATGCGGTTAAGGAAAACAACTGGATCCAATAAGGTTAAACTTAAATTTTAATAGTAGTATTAATGCATATGTAGTTCTGTGAAATTGCTCCTCGCGGACCATTAATTAATTTGTAAAGCTAACCTATAAACATGGCTTTGTACAGAGTAGATAAAGTGCAGAGCTTAAGTACTAAAACTATAAAGTTTATAAGACCGTTCACTCAACGTTTGATCTCACGATACATATCTTTCTTTTTTGTGACTGATTTTTAACTACCTATATTATGTTTTAACTATAACTTCTGAGTTTCATTACTCTGTTAGCAAATTTAGTGAGAAAACAATTCATAAAGTGAATGAGAGTCGTGGGAGCAATATATGAAAAGTTAGCTCTCATAAAGATTTGAGACGACGAGTTCGCGTATTGTGATTTGTTACTATCGGCGCAGATGCAAACTTCCATAATCACTCCCTTGTACATATTTACGACAAGAAGCATAGCATTTAAATTTCGCCTTAATATTCCATATCTCCCCTATATTCCGGGAACGTTATCTAATTATACTTATTAAATGTTTTATACCTTCCGCGTTTTCACGAAGTAAAAGGTAAAAGTTTCCATGTAAAAATAAAGATAATATTTTCACCGCTACCGCCTCCATGAAAATTTAATTTTTTCCCATAATGTGAACAAACACATATAACTTGATGTATTTTATTACATAATAACAATGATATCTTAATTTTAGTTATTAAGTAAGATTCCTATAATCTGTCGTGATGTAGAGTGCACCCAATTCATTCTTGAAAAGCGGAAGGCCAATAACAGTATATCATACCCTCTTGTGGTTGCTTCTGTACTGAAAGTACTTAGACCACATCATTTTAAATTTGATATAGAAAATTCAACGTTCAATGTACATATTAGAGGCTAGTTTGTGTTGCCCCAATCACTTATGCAGGTCCTTTGTGCTATACTGTAACAAGGTAGGCAGTTTACGGATCTACTTCGAGTGAATCATTGTTGATGACTTCATATTTATTAGAAGTTACGATATATTTCGATATTATTGCAGACAGAAACGATATTTCAGTGGCAAGGCATTGCTTAGATTCGCCAAAAAACTATATAATATCTTTTTATATCATCTATTGTGAACTAAAATAAAATATGTTGATTCTGGGATGAGGAAAAAATGTTGCTGAGTGAATATTTGTAGAAGGCTATTGTATTATTTGATATTACCAAATTAAACCACCCATTGCTTGCTTAAGCGATATTGTTTGTGTGTAAAGCCATAAATTCATTTAAGGTTTTCGTTCCGTAACGAAAATTTACGGAACCGAAATCTAGGACAACAAACGTTACTGTCCACATTAATTTACTCGTAACTTCGCTTTCATACATATATATTATTATATTTCCATAAATTAAACTTAAACTATTAGTTGATACGTAGGAAACTTTTTGAGCAGAGATTTGTGCATTTCAGAAATCTATTATAAAGAGACAAATAACTTATAGCAACTTCAAAAAATAAAATTATACCTATATACATATAAAAAATTGCATGAATTTAAATTAGCAATAATCTATTAGTTTGTTTATTTGCAAAAACGTATATCACTGACAATTTTTATTTTAATAATATCTTATAATAGAAAAATAAGAAAAACACAATAAAAACAGGTCCGCCATCTTCATACTGTATATGTTTTAAAATTTCGTCTCAATAGTTTTAAAGTAACAGATTTGAAATTCAGTATAATTAAAATTACATTTAAATATCCTAATATTTTATAATTAACAACGTTTACTTATGAAATAAACACGTGTCATAATATAAATTTAAATTGAAACTTGAATGCACGTGATTTCGATAAACAGTGCCTTATTAAAAAAACTTCTTATTTATTTAATAGAAGTGTATCTGTCGCTTCTGTTATCGTCTACTTAATAGTCACACTGCCCGCGCCCGTCGCCTCGTGTTTATTGAGCGGTTTATTAATAAACATTCCAACAATTTTCACTTCAAACGAGCTAACGAGCACTTAAAAGCTTTGAAAGCGGTGAAATAGTTTACCCGCACACATCATTCTTATTTTTATTATAAAATAACATTCTCTTTGTTGAGATGACATTATCAACCATTTTCTTTGTTTCCTTCATAATTGATATCGATTTCTCAAAGAAACTTACACTCCCTCCGTAACATGTGCACGCAATAAAGAACATATAGTATCTATTGTTGTATTAATAAACATATTTAACTTGTCAGACAATGTTTGCAATCGTGCTATACCAAAACCAGGCGAATACTACATTTGGCAAATATTGAATTAGCATAACGCATCTACTCGTACAACGGATACATTATATCACGTAAATTAACACCGCAGCAGATAATGACATTTAAAACAATATGAATAAGCTATATAATCACTTGCTGTGTTTCGCGAAACATTAAATACCTGTGGCTATCTGATCGCACGATGCGTGAGCTTCACTCGATTATCCGGCCCGGATGATGACCTTATGCACAATGGACTCCAACCGTCGTGAAATGTTTGCTTTCGATAGTTGTTCAGAAAATCGAAGCGATTTAGTTAGATCAAACGGTTTTATTGATCGCTCTAAATTAGGTATGGAAAATCATTCATTGATCACGTATTTTCAGTTAGCTCAGATATATTTGTTTAAAGTAGGGTATGTTCTTATTTAAATTATATATGAAACAATAAGAAAATAATACGTTAATAGGTTATTAGACTAGCATAATATTTGTCTTAAAACACATGAATATTATAAACGATATATATTACATAAAATCGTTTACATACCTACACAGATATTTTGATAATATTTGGATGAATAACAGGTATAGGAAAAATGTAACATTTCTAATAAACGTCGGTCCATCGGAGCTTGACGTTAGGTGATGTGAGTTAGACGAGAATCAAACTCAATTGTCTGCAACCCATGGTACCATAGGTACGCCATGTCATGCCACGCACATAAATTCCATTGCTGGTCGCCCCGAAGCGCGATGATTGCCCGCGGTTGCAGGGCGGGGCTTTTAAACGCTAAACCTCATTTGCAGGAATTCTGCCTTATTTTACTATTGCATTTTGACCTTTGAACTCGAATACGTTTCTAGCTCAAAATTCTATTTCATATATTTTCGGTTTTTGTAAAATTTTGATTGTGTAGCAATTAAACTTTTATCTGTTCTGTTAAAATTATAAAAGGAAGCATTATATCGGTGCAATCAAAGTAGTCTGAAACCATTCAGGCAGATATTTCGATATACATTTTTCAGATATTCTTTGTACAATTTTTTTTATTATTTTGTACAATTTGCGAAGAAAATTAGCAATGATTTTCCAAAATTTTCTGATCCAGCGGAATCGTTTCTTAATCCTTTTTGAGACTATTCTTACTCGGACAAATTAAAGTAATTATATAGTAACTATACATTTCATCTTTACTTAAAACATTATTGAATTTATTTATATTATAACAATCATATAAAGTAAAATATATTAAATTGTCAGTCAAAATATGAGAACGGAATTTTTGATTCGTAAACCAAGAGTAATGCCTCAGCCCTTCTCATTGCCAATTACACACTCTGCCAATATATATCGCGAAAGGGCAATTACTAACGCTTCCGTCATTTTAGGTTCCTAAATGTCTTTTGGGGAAATTATTGCAACGAAGAGTTGGCACCGGGCAGACGATCAAATAAGACCAGTTACTTCATTATTCAAGTAATGAGCAATAATCTTACTTAATATATATAGTGTCGAAGGAATGAATTTAGTCAAGTCATTTTATATTCTAAGTATTATATTTCAAAAATATGCACTTATATATTAATTTTAAATTAAATACAATCATATGTAGTTGCGAATGCCTTACCTTAGAATAAACTTAACATTGTATGAATAATTTAGTAACTATGCAAACATCACTATGACATATTCTTGTAATCCACCACAAGATATGCAATTTGCATAGCGTCAAAACTATTAAATAAGATGATTATGGCTATAAATTTTGAAAGTTATTACAATTCAGGGGAGCGAATCTGAGCGGAGGCTAAATAATATAGTGAGTAAGTTTAATAAGCTAACGAGCAACACAACTGATGATAATTAAAAGCACGTTGTCATGCATATCATGCAAGCAATGAGGTAGACTTTAGAATGTACTTCACAATACAAAATTAAACGTAAATATGTTGTCAAGAGAAACTGCTTTTCGGTATGATTATAAGCAAATGTTTATCGTAGGTGATGTGAATTTTTATGTGCTTTGTTAAATGTTACATTGTAATTTTTTTTATATGTTAAATTAAAACAATATTTTCTCATTTTAAGATTCCGAAAAAAATAAATCTCAATATTTTATGAATTTTTACATTATTGTACCCTATTTACATATAAAACTATTATACGACTATTCTCACATTAGGTCACGCTGCCTATTAATTTATACTGCTACGCCACTTTTCATTTATAAAAAAACTTTATAAATGAAAAAAAAAACATCCTCAACTACATGTTCTATGAGCTCTGGGAAAAAATCTTTTTAGTAGAGGTCGATTTAGCAGATAACCAAAAATTTGTGCTGTTGGTTAAACATAAAAAAAATCATCTAATGACAAAGCATAAAGAATTTTGTAATTGGAAATGCCATAGATAAATTTTAACACTAGTGTAACAACCAAATAAAGCATATCTTGAGATCTTGAAGGTTTTTTAATTCTTGGTAAAAAAACAATATGTAACAGAATTATAATAGAAAACCACTTACAAAGGAGTTTTCTGTTTTAACAGAAGATATTTATAAATAAACATAAAAGAAAAAAATATTTTATTGTAATAGTTTAAACGACTTCAAGTAACCATCACTACCTATCACATATAAAGGTGCACAAACTAATTAAACGATCAATTAGGCGTAGCACGTTTGCGGTAGACATGTCAGGTACACTGTGAAGTAAACAATACATTTAATAGATACATATAAAGGCAAAATCACTTTCAGTACTTTTTACAAATTAATCATTTGGAATAACCCAGGACCATTTGATATGAGTTTTTTATTGGATGCAATTTGTAACTTTAACCAAAACCGTTTAAACTTTAGTCAATAGAATATTTCAAAAACAAAACTGAATTTATACTTGACATTTGAAAAGCACACTACGTTATTAGATTTCAAATAATTTAAAAATCATCCTAGGAAAATATAACGATTGTGAGTTTATTCAAAAATTCATAGAACAAAACATATTCAAATTGCTTTGATCTACTTACGACTCGGTATTCGCTTAAAGGTCCGAAAGATTAAATAAACTTCCAGCTCCTTTGAAGGTTTATATTTATTAAACCCTTACACGAGATTTGACAAAGAAAAATCGCACAAACAAAAAACTTCCTGTTGACGAATCCCTAAATTATGTTTGGCTTTACGGCTGTATTAATTACAATTGTTACTACCTCTGACTCATGACTCTCTATTGGTTGTTGTTGCTCTTTTTGGATAGCTACTTGCCGTGATACTTCTTTTATTAATAACCCTTCAAATAATTTATACAATGAGGGTCTTTTACGTAAACACCCTAAATAAAAAGAGATACAAAACTTTTAATAACTTTTTAGGATCATGTAGTAATTAACATGTTTTCTTTAATATTAAAAAGAGATCTAAATTTTACTGTAAAAAAAAAATCTGTAAGTTAAAAGCATTTTAAAAATATTTTAATTTGAAAAATATTTTTTCACACCCAAAATTCTAACAAAAATAAAATTATGTTCTAAACTATAAATGCTAAGAGTTTGCCAAAATTAATGGACTTTTATTGGTTCACGTTGGGTACTTCGCCATAGTCATGATAGTGTTCACCGCATCATTAATTTTTCTAATACGTTGCCAGCTCGATAGTGCATCCTCATTGACTGTTGAACATTCCAAAACAACTTGTTTCTAATAGTAAACTAAACTATAATTAAAAGTTAAATATCATCAATAAGTTAATATTTTAGACAGTTAAGATTGATATAAAGAAGATCAAGAATGTTATTGAACAAAAACTTATTGAAATAATGTAATCAGTGAAAATAGCTACAAAAAATATCCATTTTTTTTAAAATTAAACTCATCAAGTGGTGCTGTCAACTAGTCTGGCTTTATGCGAAATGTCACAAACTAAACTTACTGCAAAAACAACAAATATGTTGCATAAATTATGCATAGAAAATAAAACATCATCTGCGACGGCATTCATAATTGTTTGCTCAACATATACACAAAGCACAAGATATTCTAAAAAGCTCAGTAATTAATACTTAATTGATATGAAGAGAATACAAAACACTACATTTTGATTACAGAATCCAGTTTAAAATTTTACAGGAACTCTGTAAATAGGGAAAATTCAGCCAGGAATTGGAATTATCATATCCCAAGACGTATCACATGCGTACTCAAGATGGCTTTGATTCTCTCTAACTATTTATTATTAACGCTAAACTCCGCTCAAACTTTATTCTCATAATTTATAACATCTTAACTAGTATTAACTTTCGTAACACTCGATACTATGGGATAACTTTTGCAAATGTTTTAATACTTAACCGCTACAAGAAATTCTTCCATGTTTCATAAACTTTTTTAATTTATGTGAGAACAAAAGACTAAGATCGATATAATGTATGCAAGTATGTAATAATATGTAGTTTATATTTATGTATATATATATATTTTGATATGTATTATATTTCTATGTATGTATTATTGGGATGTAGTTATGTGTAGTTTATTACTATACCTTGGTGTAAATATTATTATATTGTATATTTCCTCATTTTTCTGTATCTCTTTCTTCACTTACCTGTTTTCATTCTAAGCTCCTATCACCAAAGGTTGTCTGTGAGAGATCGCTATAAGCGATAAGACCGGCTTTGCGCACCATGTATGTACTTACTTTATGACTTGTATGTCCCCCTTTTTTCCATGTGTTGTGCAATAAAGCATTTTAAATAAATAAAATAAATAAATAAGATCGTATGTTATGTGGATGTACGGTCATAGAAACTTGAGATTTTATACTTAATGATTATGGTGAACTCTATGGTGAATAAGATGAGAAAAAAGGACCAGTGACTTTGTGACAACAAGACCTAAGACACCAAAGCCCCCCCCCCCCACTCCACCCCAATAAAGTCTGAGAATTTCTTCACGTATCAAACAAATTACAGCTTCTATCTTATCTCATTTTTTCTGAGAATCCAACTGTTAAGTTTTATTATCAATACAATAATAAATACAATGTAGAAGTATAGAAAGAAGTTCATTAAAGTTTCTTTTTACAGTTTATTGATGCCAGATATTATTGCCAGATAACTCATAGAAAAAAGACGTTGGTTTATGAGCTAACCGGTCGAATAGAGATTAAACCTTAGTACACCTTCTTGATTGGAAACGTGCGTCAGTGTTCTGTAGCTATTTGCTCTAATTGTTATTAGGAATTTAAAATGGACACATTTTAAATGACACAATGACAATTGTTCCCCTATCTTACCCCGAACGCCCCGCTCTACATAGCGTGAACTTTTCTCGTTAAAGTTATTTCCTTTTATCTAGCCACCGCAGGGACTCGGTTGTTAGACTTATCGTCCGCTTTATTAAATTACTTGGTAATTTCAATAGCCATCCCGTGCCGCATCTTGTTTATTTCTTTGCAACTTTTTCCTTGAAAATTTAATTCCGATCAAATTTCGGCCGCTTTAGGCCCTGAATTGAGTTTCGTGTTGCAATGTTTTCTCTTCAGCCAATTGTGTTTTAGATTAATATTTATTCAAGCTCAATCGGAATACAAAAGACAGATTTGTTTATTGTAATGTTGACTATTATTATTTATATTCGAGCATAACTTTCTATATTAAATTAATATAATAAAACTAGAAGACCTGGCGAACTTCGTATCGCTCTATAATCAAGAAATATCTGTTACGTTTTTTTATTTATATTTTTGGAGTTTACCAATTAAATCCATAAATCTCCGTGTTTTGAAGTGCGACAGAATGATTGACATATTAGTTAGTTGTCAAATCTAATGTCAAAAAAAAAACGTTTGTATGGGAAATAGAAAAGGGCTGTTTTTATGGTTTTTCCAGTAATGAATCAATTTCTTTCAGCTTTTATACCTTCCCTGAACCTCCACGAACATTTCAAGTCTAAGATATGATAAATCCGTTTAGCCGTTCTCGAGTTTTAGCGAGACTAAGGAACAGCAATCCATTTTTATATATATAGGAGATATATAACTTATTTCTGGAGATAATAATTAATTTGTTCTTATTTTTTGAGTCAACTAAAGTATTGAAACAATGAATTTGACTTAAAACAATAGAATTCTTGTTCAAAAAACACTGTATTCACTAATCAATATTTATTAACTTTTCTTTCAGAACGTTATTCCTTACAATTACACATTAACTTTTCTTACATCACAGATGGAGTTCATTTCAAACAAACAAATCGTTTTATATGAATGTTTTCATCTAACAAGATGGTGATTGTAATTTTTATTAAAATATAACCGTTGGTTAAAAGTTATCTTCTTCTCACACAGAAACAGGTATTTCACAACAAACGTTGATGTAAAACCTTAAGAAGAATATCTCTGCTGAATATATTAATCTTCCATTTCTGTCACTTACTAAACCCTCCTAATTTTAGATTGAAGATATTGAAATTAAATTTTATCTTCTTTTTCTTAAAGACTTTATAATGGGTTGCCGGTGGCAGTTTCTCGTTGAATCTTTCGAGAGAATGTTTAAAAGTAATTGAACAAGTGCCATTGCGTCCCAATCATAAGAAAACTTCTCGGAATGGAAATGGACTATCAAAATGTCTTTTATGTTTGCCAATAATACAAACATAAAAAAAAATATATCTTCTTTTATTACACTTTTATAACTTTTTATATTGCACGATTGATGTTAAATACGTATTCATATAAAAAATGAAAATATTTATATTTAAGAACCATTAAATATTCCCTTTTTTTGGACCAATATTTAATATATTTGTTACATATACAATATTTAAATTGTACGTAAATTTTTGAAAGAAATTTGATCCTAGGATTTAAAAGCTATAATTTAATTTTAAGCCATACTTATCTTCGCAACAGAAGTAAGTATATATGTAGTTGACATGGCATGAAATATCAAATGTTTATATAACAACAAACCAGTCTTACAACAGAGGGACAAAAAGATAGAAATCATTCTTAAGAAATTAATAGTTTTCAATGATATACTACAACAGGAGTTCACAACCAGGGGGGCATGCCCCGCTTGGGAGGCATAGTGGAATACCAGGGGGGGCGTAATCGATACGTTTAATGACACAACCCGTTGGCTTGTATGAAAAGAATCAAATCAAAGACAAAAAGTTGCTGACATACATATATCGTCGGCCCGGCGTACTCAATGTGTATTGCGCTCTACATACACAAGTTTCGACAAGTCACAACACGACACTCACGCGTACCCCCGCCCTACCTACCCGCTTGCATCCATCTATCACTCGTAAAACAATTGAGAACATTTGCGTAAAATTGTTGTTTGTGAGATATTAAATTTTATGCAACTATTCAAGGATGAAAAATTTCAGTGGAAGCTAGCCTATTTAGCTGATATTTTTGAGGCCCTGAGTCATCTAAACTTGAAACTTCAAGGCAGAAATGACAAGTTGATTAGTAACTATGATCATATTCAAGGCTTCATATTAAAGCTTCAACTTTGGAAAAATAAGTTATCTGCTGAAAACACATTTCTTTTTCACGGCTATCTGAAGCGATTCATGATCAAAAACTGGATAATGATTTGAAATTTGAAATAGAAACTCATTTACAAGCATTGGAAAACGAATTTCACCGGTACTATCGAGATGTTAATTCCGAGTCACCAATATGGCGCATGACCAGAAACCCATTTGTTGTCGAGGTCTCAGATTTGCCTGAAGATGTTCAGGAAGAATTTCTAGAAATGAAGGCTGACTCGACCATGATGGATGACTTCCATCTCTTAACATTAGAGAAATTTTGGGTCATACGATTTCTTGTTAATCCCAATTAAGAATAATTATTCCATTTTCGACCATATATTTATGTGAAACAGGTTTTTCAGCTTTGGTTTTAATAAAAACTAAACAGCGAAATCGTCTTGTCGTCGATAGCGATTTAACCATTGCTCTAGCAAAGACTGAACCCAGAATCGACATACTTGTACAGAAGATGCAAGCTCAAGTATCTCATTAGTATTTAATAATTAAAATAAAAAATATTGGTTGTTTGTAAAGTAGGTTTACGATCGAGATGTTTACGTGATAACGTCTTATTGGTGATATAAGTTTTTGGGAAGTAAAGCATTCAACGAAAACTTAACTTCTTGTAAGTAAAAAAAAGTTCAGGCTATATTATAACAAATTCAGATAAAAAAATCAAGTTAGACGAAAAAAATACGTGTATACATTGAAGAAGCAATCAAACACTAATTCCTTTCAAACAATGTCGGAAAATTAGAAAGGAGCTCGTACGTGAACCATCCAACATTTTAAATTGGATTTCCCTAATGTTCCGCCTAGGGTCCGGTCACATAAAAATAAATGAGTAGCATATTTATTGTTAAACCATCATTTACATTTTGGAATGAATATTTTCTTTTATTTAATTATAGAAATCCTTGATTATATCTCCGCTGTGTGTGCTCAAATTATGAATATAAATAAAACAGCAAGCAATCAAAATTAGTAATAAGAAAATATTGTTTCAAAGAATTTTAATCATAATTAAATTTGTAAATAATTTTTTATTTTTATTTATTTAATACGCTGTTGTGTTTTATAACATTTAAATTAACAAAATTGATTTCTGTTAATCCTCTCACTAGTACTAACTTGCTTTAATTGCAATTCAATGCAAAACAATATGAGTCCAAATGTAAACCTAAAATAGGCAACAGTTCAACCAACACTCAATTAAGTTGCTTGAAAGGTATTCTGATTATTCATTAGATAAACATTGCTCTCAATGTGTTAAAATTTATATTTGGATGTGTCTAAATTTGAACCAGAGATCATTATTATTAAGTTATATAATATCAACGGCTTTATTTACATAAACTATTATTTAAAGAGTACAAATACGTACCTAATCATGTACATTACATTTAAACACCACTAAGAATAAAAAGTGTAATCGTTTTATGTCAAAACAAGAAAAAGTCCTCAAAACCTTATAATGTTTATTTAAATTATAGTCCCTGATTATTCTTTACATACAGTCCGTATACGTTTACTATACTGTATAATAAGAAATAAGAAAATTTTATTGAGTTAAAAATATGTATGTTCAAACAGGTAATTAATTTATCACATTAGATTTTTGAAAATAACGGCCGTTCGTGCATTATTCTAATAATATGAAAGAAAAGAACTTGGAACTTGGACAAACGTAGATAATAAAATGTTGTGACAATCTTCTGAGGTTTATAGTAAGCTGTATCTAAAGCATTTTAAAAAAGTTCTAAGTTGATGCTATCCTGCCATTCGTAGCTGGAAGCTACAATAATATGAATCCTGCTTACAAGTGAAGAGTTGAAAGAAACTTTGATTGGATTCACAGTAGATTGAAGCGAGTGCGCTTGGATTTTATTGTACTGAAATGGATTTAGTTTCAATCTATCCATACATTTTATATACAATATAAATCAAAAGTTTCGCTTATAAAGAAAACTCCATCTTTTAAACTTCAAAATATTTCTTCAGAGTTTTAGTTTTCAGGATAGTCATCGTAAACATTTTCTATGCTCACTACTTCCTTGAAAGATTACTATTTAGTTATCTATTGCCTTTCAAACCATAGAAAGGCATGTTACCTTTGTTAAAGAATGAAAAGAAAGCCTGAAGAAAGTTTAATATGTATTAAACCCTGCATACAGAGAAAAATTGTTCTTTCTCTGTATACAGGGTTGAACTAATATCTAGCAATAGATATTCACGTAACATTGAACATCAGTTAGCATCATTTTAAATCAATTCCATCGGATCTCTTCCTTTGTGAGCAAGAAATCCCTCTACATGTGTGATCTAGGAACTACACATTATTGGAAAGAATGCTATCATTTCACTTCAATAGTCCACCGATATTTTATTTATATAGGTAATATTATAAACATCATATTTTCACCACACCAGACATCGATTTCGTCACTGTTCATGGTATTAAATTTTTAAAAATACTGATTAAAATAAAACAGCGCTTTAATAAGACGGCCCATTAAAAGAATAAAATTACTTCATTAATTAATGACTAAACCAACAAATTTAATCAACTGTACCAAAATATATTGAACGTTAAAAATACTATTTTGTCCGTATTCACTCTATTTCAAATAATCCCAAATTCCAACCATTTCAGAATAAACAGCTCACTGAACTCCATCGTTAATGGCTCGATGCACTGAATAATTAAAGCCAATATTTAACATCCGAACACGTAAATACAATATGAAAAACTACTCTCTATTTCACTCGTATTTTCTGTTTTACAAATGCCTTATTTACGAAGAAATTTTTCCTTTTGTGTCCCTAACGGAGATTATATTCGAATTCAAAAGAAAATTATTAAAAATAACGTGCTATTGCAGGGTTTCAAAAATTCGTAAGGAAAGATCTGTCACCCACACACTTATTGTCAAGAATGGCTGAACATACCAGCTCGAATCAAATTAAATTTTACGCTCGACGTGTTCTGTAAACATTTCCTCTCGGTCTAATGAGTTTCAAACTTTCCTCTTTTGTAAGATTAAAATTTTATAAAAACTTTCCCGCTTCTGTGTTAAACGTCGTCCAACAAACAGAAAGTAAAAATACATTTTTGCTGTAACCAAGTTATTTTTTTTTATTTTAGTTCATTTTGAATACGTCAACCATGCAATAAATCTGATATGTCAATTATTTTATTCCAATTGAACGTTGAAGTCAAATTATATAAAATGTAAAATTATGACTACATTCACATGTAATAACTTCATTATAATTAAAAAACAGTTTCTCTGTACGTATATATTTTAGTTGCAGGATTGTACGTGCGTCGCGGTCATTTTTCCACTCGCGTGCACGAGGTTTTCCGAGAGAGCTACAATATGGGATCATTTAAACACCAAGTGTTCAGGTCGCTCCTTTACATACAAGGCCGGCAACGCATCTACATCTACCCCTTACGTTGCAGATGTCCAGTGGCGACGGTCACTACCTTCCAACAGGTAAACCGTCAGCCCTTTTGAGTAATATAAAAATAATGTAATTTAGAAGCGTCATCTGTGATTTGTAAGCAAAATTAAACAGACAAACAAAAAGGAATCTAATTTGAATTCATGCCCTCTATTGGATAATAGCAAAGCAAAGCCGGTTCATAATTACAATCATTCGCATTATAATTTAAAACATATATACTTTCTGTTACTAGATGTCGCTGTCTAATTGATAACTACGTATTTAAGTTTCACACTAGGATTGTAAATAATTTTAATGTTGGCAGGTTTGTTAACAATATGCATTTGAACTAATTAATGTTAAAAATTAACATTACTTTTAGCAGATTATTTTATAACCAAGTTAAGATAAAGAGCAAGACATTTTAATTTAGATTGTGAATTATAATGTTGTTTTTAAACCCATTTCAATCAATTTTAATCAAAACAATATCTCTTATATATTACAAATGGATATTTAATATTTCTATTTATAATAAACAATACGTATTGAATAAATGAAAAGTAAATTTCTCATTTCTATCACATTTTTGTAATAAATATTGCATTATTTAGAATTATATAATACGTAAGGATACTATGCATTAACACTTATTGCAATATTCAAATTAGTACCGCTTTTCGCCGATTACGTAGCGAGCGCTACTATACTTACAACTTTTATAGTAAAATATAATGACAGTTGTCACTACTAAATTGCGCAATCACCAAAAATAAAAAAAATTGTACCACTATTCGCCTATAAACCGGCGTGCGCCCATATCCACCTATCTCCTGAATATAATTTTTCAGGTGTTCCTATATTGTTATCAAAGACACCATATGACGGTTGAGGCATGGAACATACACTTTTATTATCTACTAGATGACCTGGCGAACTTCGTATCGCCATATAATCAAGAAATATCTATTACGTTTTTTTATTTATATTTTTGGAGTTTATCTGTAAGTCATAAATCTCCGTATTTTGAAGTGCGACAGAATGATTGACACATCAGTTAGTTGTCAAATCTAATGTCAAAAAAAACGTTTGTATGGGAAATAGAAAAGGGCTGTTTTTATGGTTTTCCCAGTAATGAATAAATTTTTTTCAACTTTTATACCTTCCCTGAACCTCCACGAACATTTCAAGACTAAGATAAAATAAATCCGTTCAGCTGTTCTCGAGTTTTAGCGAGACTAAGGAACAGCAATCCATTTTTATATATATAGAAGATTATATATATAAAAGAAAGTCGTGTTAGTTACTCCACTTATAACTCAAGAACGGCTGAACCGATTTAGCTGAAAATTGGCAGTGAGGTAGTTTAGAGCCAGGAAATTCCAATAGGATACTTTTTATCCCGTTCGACAGCATTCCCGTGGGACTTGACAGTCACTATAAAACGTGGAATAACGAAACACAATTGACAGCTATGCAATTTACGTATAATGACAGATATGTAATGACATAATGATGACAATTAGATATTTGTAAGGGATCTACTATATAAAAATAAGTCCGGTTTTCCATCCTGACCCTGTAACTTGGAAAGGTCTCGGGATCCGTGAGATTTATAACGAAAAATTTCAAAAGAAAAGCGGGAAAATCTTTTTTCACATACAGGGCCATCATACATACATAACATGTACTACATATCAATATTTTAAGTAGATGGTGCCGGTGCATGATACATTGTTTGACAGCTACTCATTGTTCTCTTCTCAGTTAATTTCATGTGACAAACGGGTATTTTATTTGTACATAGTTTGAACTCTTAAAACCATTAAGTATTTGCGGTATAAATTTAGAAAATTATTGTTTTTCACATGGGTGTTATATTTTGCGTGTTCACGAGTTTGGAAACCATACGCTTTATTTGTGTTAAAGTTATACCAAAAAACAAAAAATGTAGTTTACAAAGGAGCACTGCAATGAAACGGATAATTTGCGGACACGTATAACGCTTCGATTCGGTATCTACTTTGGATTCACTTTCATTTACTTAGAGAAGTTCAACTAAATAACACTTCATTTTTGTAATCGAAATGAATTCATTACTGTTGTGAAATGAAATAAAAATTTTCCTTTTCAAATATAAAACAAAAAAAAATTCTTCATCTTTTAATCACCAAACGAAATGTTATATAAAAGCCTTCTGGTGGCGAAACGGAGTTCGCCAGGTTTACTAGTATTATCATAAAAATATATATATATTTGCATTAGAAATGTGTAAGATATTTTTATACTTATATTTTCGGCTTTGTGAGCGAAAAGTGTTTACCGTTTCTATGTAAGATTCTTATCTGCTTTAGCACACCACATACTGTTTATCACTATCGAGAGGATCATATATACCTATATATATGTATATTTCAGAATCTTTGGGCATTAGTTTTCAATTAAAGGTTGTAAAGATTATTTTTCTCAAAAAATATACTTAACTTACAACAGATGTTCAATAATTCCTTCATTTATAATGATCCCCGAGTTATGAAAAATTTTAGCGTACGAATACTTTTCATATTCAATACAGCAAAGGTTTTCCAGAAGAATAGAAAATAATATTATTATCGGTGTAAGTCTGAAAATCATCCAGTACAAGATCTAGACTTTTCCCGAATGGCACTTGATACTAAGCCGAGGCAAGGAAATGGGAACTCATTAATAATAATAAAGTCATTTATTCTCTCTCTTCACAAAATACTTGATACAGAAATAGACATCTTATATAAATATATATTAGTGAGAGACAGGAGCCCGTGATGGGTATAGGAATACCTGTACTACAGGTTTCCAGGTCCCCACGCCGCCATATTAACAAAGTGAGCTCTTTACATTAAACTGTTGTATATATGTTGGAGAGATTGTTTCAGTGTGTTAGAGTGTATATAAGTGTGTGTGTATATTAATGTGAGTGCCTACTTGTAATAAGTGATGCAATTAGTGTGATAATCCATCACTGTTGAAGAATAGGGTTATAAACCAAAATTTAAGAGATTTTCGGTATCTTCATAGTCCAATGTTTTTAACCATTCATCTACATCCACTTCAAAATTTCATTGGAGTTAATTTAAACCGACGTTGGGACTCGAGTGTCCTCGCTTTCTTTTATATTCAACGCAAGCATTAGTCTAGCTTTTCACAAAGAAAGTGTTGACAACTGGAGACCAGTGTTATTTAAAAAAAAATCTTTAAAAAATCATATTATTTTTAAAAATAAAATTCCACAAAAATGCACTAAAAGAAAAATCTGCGGAGCTTAAAACATGCTAACATATATTTATTATCTGGTTACACCAAATACGGGAAGGATTTGTTTTCAATATGAAAGGTTAGATATTAACAAATATTTCATCTTTATTTATCAAATTCATTTTCAAAAAACAAAAAAAATATTGGTAAACTAAAGATGCAAAACAGTGATTTCAAATCAGAACAGAAAGAAAAATTCACTGGAAGGATATTTTAAAGCTTCTTAAAATTTGTGAGTCTCAAACAAACAGAATTATTAAATTATTTTTAAGAAAAAGAACGACATCAAATAAAAAAAACATAGGAACATACGAACTAAAAAACAAAAAATATTTAATACTATATCCTTACCTAACCTATCTAATAAAAATTCGGTAGAAATACAAAAATCAACTACACATCTAATTTTGACAAACGAAATCTTTAATGCACGCCGTTCCATTCAAATAACAACAATATTTTCTATACATTATTTTCTTACACGTTAATTATATGACAGTTTCATCCCCATGGAATAACTCATGGAATAAAATGTTTACTGTTTGCACCAATGGAATGTGGCGAAGTTAAATTATTTACAAGTAAAGTTTTGTATGCTCCAACAAATTGAGAGCAAGTTGGAGATACACTACGGATCCCATTACTTCGAATATTGCAAAAAAAAATTCTCTAAGGGATCCTAATTTAAGTTAAAAGACTCCATTACATTTATTTAAATCAAAAAATAACTCCCTTGTGGCATGAATGTCGTGTGCTCAATTTTTAATAGATGGTACAGGAATAAATTTTTTTATACCATTTTTATTTACTTCAAATCTCATTGAGTTTAATACAGGTAATGTTTCATCCCACAGTTTGAAATGTGGAGAATACGTTTTCAATGCAATCCTATATAATTTAGCATCTTCCTGATAACTATGACCATTGAACGAGTCAAAGAGTTTATCTACAAGAAGCAGCAGGTCAGCTGTGGCGACACACTCTTTTGGCAAAATATTATGATCTGGAAATAAAAAATATATTGAAATTATTTTCAGACATAGGCCTTACCATTAGATAGATAGGTTGATAAACTTCTTTATTGCATACAAGTAAAGTTGAGAATTAATAAAAGCAAAAGACAAGAGAAAACATAAGTATGCAAAGGAGGTCTTATCACTTATAGTGACCTCATACAGACAACCTCAGGAGTAAAAAGCTGTTATGTTAGTAATATGTTAAGTGCATAGAAAGTTTATGTCAACATAATAATAAGTAAAACTTACTCCTATGTACTATGAAAGAATGTATGTATACTAACTTGCTAAGAACCGCATAGCTGCTGATACTCGCTGGCTGAACACTTGGGCCCCATATTTCACTTTCATTTTCGGTAGTTCATCCTTTATATATATGTGTTTCTGTTAATTTATTTAATAAGCGTATATCACTTTCTCCAACGTCAACCTGTAACAGCATATGCAAATGACTCCATTTTGCTATTTTAATTTCTTGATTTTGTTGAAATCTTAAATTTTTTGTCAAAAAAAATTGTTCCTTAAGCCTTTAAGGAGATGCGGTGGGTCATAAATTGAATGATATTTTTTCCATTTATTTCAAATCCAAAACTTTTCCATTCAGTTCCTTCATGAAAGTACGTTTGTAGTTATCCAGTGAAATTATAATCTCTACATATTTAGAACACTTTGCTTTTGTTTTACCTACATATGTAAAGAAGTGACACAAATAGTTATTTTGCGATACTGATTACGTTTATTTAGATAAAAAAGGTAATAAAGACTGCACATAAATCTATCAAACCACATGTAAGTATATAAAAATGTTAAGATGACTTGTATACCTATTTCATTATATTCAATTAAATCTTTTTTTTTTTGTTTTTAATTATGAGCACCAATTTCTAAAGTAAAATAATAATAATGTTAAATATTATCTAAAGTTATAAAATACAATTGATTATTTATAGTTTTTTTATATAAGTAGTATGTATTGTGTGCCTATAACTACTTGGGAAGTTGCTTACTTTAGATACTTACTTAAGTATAGAGTTGGTACAGTATTTTGAGTGAGTCATTTACTTGAAGAACGGTAAAACTGTTAAAAAAGACGATCACATATTCTTATATTATTATAAATGTAAAAATCTTCCTTTTGTTTCATGTCTTCATTTAAAATATTTTTCCATTGAATAAATTTCTCCATATTTGGGTATTCAGATTTAGGAAATTGATGAAAAGGACCTGAAATGTTTTTGATGTAACAAGAGTAGTAATTGATTGTATATATACCTATATATGACAAATAAATTTTTTTTATGTAGATTTTACTAAATAAGTATCGTACCTTTAGTCGCACACCGAAAATAATACTTAATAGCCGATTTTCGTAGCATTTTTTCAACTTATCGATAATCCAAATTCTTAGTTTGCAATCAACATCCAAATGAGAATAGCCGGGGTCGAATGTAGTCGCAGAAAACAAAGTCCAATTGAGAAAAGCCAAGGTCGATCGTCAAAAGCCTGGAAATAGGAGTCAATGATATATTAAGCCGCGTCAAATGTTTGAAAAAGAACATACATCACAGTAAACAAGGGCAAATGAGTAACTGAAATAATTTAAAATTTGTCCTAATATGAAATCAATTTGAGAGCTACTTACGCCATCTATGAAGTTATACAGGAAAATAGTGTCAATTTAGCATCTTCCTGATAACTATGACCATTGAATGAGTCAAAGAGTTTATCTACAAGAAGCAGCAGGTCAGCTGTGGCGACACACTCTTTTGGCAAAATATTATGATCTGGAAATAAAAAATATATTAAAATTATTTTCAGACATAGGCCTTACCATTAGATAGATAGGTTGATAAACTTCTTTATCGCATACAAGTAAAGTTGAGAATTAATAAAAGCAAAAGACAAGAGAAAACATAAGTATGCAAAGGAGGTCTTATCACTTATAGTGACCTCATACAGACAACCTCAGGAGTAAAAAGCTGTTATGTTAGTAATATGTTAAGTGCATAGAAAGTTTATGTCAACATAATAATAAGTAAAACTTACTCCTATGTACTATGAAAGAATGTATGTATACTAACTTGCTAAGAACCGCATAGCTGCTGATACTCGCTGGCTGAACACT
This sequence comes from Danaus chrysippus, assembly GCA_916720795.1. NCBI lineage: Eukaryota > Metazoa > Arthropoda > Insecta > Lepidoptera > Nymphalidae > Danaus > Danaus chrysippus. The sequence goes on along the minus strand of CAKASE010000049.1, from coordinate 15,448,418 downwards.
TGGGCCCCATATTTCACTTTCATTTTCGGTAGTTCATCCTTTATATATATGTGTTTCTGTTAATTTATTTAATAAGCGTATATCACTTTCTCCAACGTCAACCTGTAACAGCATATGCAAATGACTCCATTTTGCTATTTTAATTTCTTGATTTTGTTGAAATCTTAAATTTTTTGTCAAAAAATTGTTCCTTAAGCCTTTAAGGAGATGCGGTGGGTCATAAATTGAATGATATTTTTTCCATTTATTTCAAATCCAAAACTTTTCCATTCAGTTCCTTCATGAAAGTACGTTTGTAGTTATCCAGTGAAATTATAATCTCTACATATTTAGAACACTTTGCTTTTGTTTTACCTACATATGTAAAGAAGTGACACAAATAGTTATTTTGCGATACTGATTACGTTTATTTAGATAAAAAAGGTAATAAAGACTGCACATAAATCTATCAAACCACATGTAAGTATATAAAAATGTTAAGATGACTTGTATACCTATTTCATTATATTCAATTAAATCATTTTTTTTTGTTTTTAATTATGAGCACCAATTTCTAAAGTAAAATAATAATAATGTTAAATATTATCTAAAGTTATAAAATACAATTGATTATTTATAGTTTTTTTATATAAGTAGTATGTATTGTGTGCCTATAACTACTTGGGAAGTTGCTTACTTTAGATACTTACTTAAGTATAGAGTTGGTACAGTATTTTGAGTGAGTCATTTACTTGAAGAACGGTAAAACTGTTAAAAAAGACGATCACATATTCTTATATTATTATAAATGTAAAAATCTTCCTTTTGTTTCATGTCTTCATTTAAAATATTTTTCCATTGAATAAATTTCTCCATATTTGGGTATTCAGATTTAGGAAATTGATGAAAAGGACCTGAAATGTTTTTGATGTAACAAGAGTAGTAATTGATTGTATATATACCTATATATGACAAATAAATTTTTTTTATGTAGATTTTACTAAATAAGTATCGTACCTTTAGTCGCACACCGAAAATAATACTTAATAGCCGATTTTCGTAGCATTTTTTCAACTTATCGATAATCCAAATTCTTAGTTTGCAATCAACATCCAAATGAGAATAGCCGGGGTCGAATGTAGTCGCAGAAAACAAAGTCCAATTGAGAAAAGCCAAGGTCGATCGTCAAAAGCCTGGAAATAGGAGTCAATGATATATTAAGCCGCGTCAAATGTTTGAAAAAGAACATACATCACAGTAAACAAGGGCAAATGAGTAACTGAAATAATTTAAAATTTGTCCTAATATGAAATCAATTTGAGAGCTACTTACGCCATCTATGAAGTTATACAGGAAAATAGTGTCAATTTAGCATCTTCCTGATAACTATGACCATTGAATGAGTCAAAGAGTTTATCTACAAGAAGCAGCAGGTCAGCTGTGGCGACACACTCTTTTGGCAAAATATTATGATCTGGAAATAAAAAATATATTAAAATTATTTTCAGACATAGGCCTTACCATTAGATAGATAGGTTGATAAACTTCTTTATCGCATACAAGTAAAGTTGAGAATTAATAAAAGCAAAAGACAAGAGAAAACATAAGTATGCAAAGGAGGTCTTATCACTTATAGTGACCTCATACAGACAACCTCAGGAGTAAAAAGCTGTTATGTTAGTAATATGTTAAGTGCATAGAAAGTTTATGTCAACATAATAATAAGTAAAACTTACTACTATGTACTATGAAAGAATGTATGTATACTAACTTGCTAAGAACCGCATAGCTGCTGATACTCGCTGGCTGAACACTTGGGCCCCATATTTCACTTTCATTTTCGGTAGTTCAACCTTTATATATATGTGTTTCTGTTAATTTATTTAATAAGCGTATATCACTTTCTCCAACGTCAACCTGTAACAGCATATGCAAATGACTCCATTTTGCTATTTTAATTTCTTGATTTTGTTGAAATCTTAAATTTTTTGTCAATAAATTGTTCCTTAAGCCTTTAAGGAGATGCGGTGGGTCATAAATTGAATGATTTTTTTCCATTTATTTCAAATCCAAAACTTTTCCATTCAGTTCCTTCATGAAAGTAAGTTTGTAGTTATCCAGTGAAATTATAATCTCTACATATTTAGAACACTTTGCTTTTGTTTTACCTATGTAAAGAAGTGACACAAGTAGTTATTTTGCGATACTGATTACGTTTATTTTTAGATAAAAAAGGTAATAAAGACGGCACATTATAAATCTATCAAACCACATGTAAGTATATAAAAATGTTAAGATGACTTGTATACCTATTTCATTATATTCAATTAAATCAATTTTTTTTTTGTTTTTAATAATGAGCACAAATTTCTAAAGTAATAATAATGTAAAATATTATCTATAGTTATAAAATACCATTGATTATGAATAGTTTTTTTTATATTAGTAGTATGTATTGTGTAGATGAGTCAGTGGTGGCCTAGTGGTTAAAGGGTCCGCCTCTCGTTTCCGAGGGCGCGGGTTCAAACCTGGCAAGTATCAATGTGATTTTTCGGAGTCATATGTACTTTCTGAGAGTATTTAGACAACACTGACATACGGTGAAGGAAAACATCGTGAGGAAACCTGGACTTATAGTTTCACAATTATAAGTTTGAAATCACCAACCCGTCTTGAGCAAGCCTGGTGATTAATGTTCAAACCTTCTCCATGTGAGAAAGAGGCCTTTGCTCAGCAGTGGGCGTTGATAGGCTGATGACATGACATGACATGACATGACATTGTGTAGATACTTACTTTAGTATAGAGTAGGTACAGCATTTTGAGTGAGTCGTTTACTTGAAGAATGATAAAACTATTCAAAATGACGATCACCTTTTGTTTCATGTCTTCATTTAAAATATTTTTCCATTGAATAAATTTCTCCAAATTTGAGTATCCAGGTTTAGGAAATTGATGAAATGGACCTGAAATGTTTTTATTAGAAGTCAATAAACTGTTACGGTTGAAATTAATGTAACAAGAGTAGTAATTGATTGTATATATACCTATATATGACAAATAATTTTTTTTTATGTAGATTTTACTAAATAAGTAACATACCTTTAGTCCAAATTCGTAGTTTGCAATCAAAATCCAAATGAGAAGAGCCGGGGTCGAATGTAGTCGCGGAAAACAAAGTCCAATTGAGAAAAGCCGGGGTCGATCGTCAAAATAGGAGTTACTGATATATTAAGCCGGGTCAAATGTTTGAAAGAGAACGTACAGCAAAACAACAACAGTAAACAACGGCATACGGCAACGAGCTTAAAACATGCTAACATATATTTATTATCTGGTTACACCAAATACGGGAAGGATTTGTTTTCAATATGAAAGGTTAGATATTAACAAATATTTCATCTTTATTTATCAAATTCATTTTCAAAAAACAAAAAAAATATTGGTAAACTAAAGATGCAAAACAGTGATTTCAAATCAGAACAGAAAGAAAAATTCACTGGAAGGATATTTTAAAGCTTCTTAAAATTTGTGAGTCTCAAACAAACAGAATTATTAAATTATTTTTAAGAAAAAGAACGACATCAAATAAAAAAAACATAGGAACATACGAACTAAAAAACAAAAAATATTTAATACTATATCCTTACCTAACCTATCTAATAAAAATTCGGTAGAAATACAAAAATCAACTACACATCTAATTTTGACAAACGAAATCTTTAATGCACGCCGTTCCATTCAAATAACAACAATATTTTCTATACATTATTTTCTTACACGTTAATTATATGACAGTTTCATCCCCATGGAATAACTCATGGAATAAAATGTTTACTGTTTGCACCAATGGAATGTGGCGAAGTTAAATTATTTACAAGTAAAGTTTTGTATGCTCCAACAAATTGAGAGCAAGTTGGAGATACACTACGGATCCCATTACTTCGAATATTGCAAAAAAAAATTCTCTAAGGGATCCTAATTTAAGTTAAAAGACTCCATTACATTTATTTAAATCAAAAAATAACTCCCTTGTGGCATGAATGTCGTGTGCTCAATTTTTAATAGATGGTACAGGAATAAATTTTTTTATACCATTTTTATTTACTTCAAATCTCATTGAGTTTAATACAGGTAATGTTTCATCCCACAGTTTGAAATGTGGAGAATACGTTTTCAATGCAATCCTATATAATTTAGCATCTTCCTGATAACTATGACCATTGAACGAGTCAAAGAGTTTATCTACAAGAAGCAGCAGGTCAGCTGTGGCGACACACTCTTTTGGCAAAATATTATGATCTGGAAATAAAAAATATATTGAAATTATTTTCAGACATAGGCCTTACCATTAGATAGATAGGTTGATAAACTTCTTTATTGCATACAAGTAAAGTTGAGAATTAATAAAAGCAAAAGACAAGAGAAAACATAAGTATGCAAAGGAGGTCTTATCACTTATAGTGACCTCATACAGACAACCTCAGGAGTAAAAAGCTGTTATGTTAGTAATATGTTAAGTGCATAGAAAGTTTATGTCAACATAATAATAAGTAAAACTTACTCCTATGTACTATGAAAGAATGTATGTATACTAACTTGCTAAGAACCGCATAGCTGCTGATACTCGCTGGCTGAACACTTGGGCCCCATATTTCACTTTCATTTTCGGTAGTTCATCCTTTATATATATGTGTTTCTGTTAATTTATTTAATAAGCGTATATCACTTTCTCCAACGTCAACCTGTAACAGCATATGCAAACTGAATTTGAATATGCTTTTTTTTGTTTTGCAGGGGTAAGAAGTGTAGTAGATAAATAAGAAAAGATACAGAATAATTGTTTGCGTATTATAATGGGTGCAGTGCGAACTACTCTCATAGTGTCAATGCAGGTGGAATGTAATATACCTCCATTAGCACTTAGGTTTAAATACTTACAATCAAAATTTTTTGCAAGGTTGCTCTCCATTAGTAACCATCCACTTCTTGTTAAACTGTGGGACACTTAACACGGCTGCCAATATTAATTCATATTTGTTTCAGGGTTTTTCTGAAACAGAACAATTTTTAATAAACATAATATATTTTCTAGCATGGCCTTGTTGCTCTGGGTTATATGAATCAAAATTTATTCAGATTAAAATTGTAGTCAAAAGTCTTCTAAAGTGTAAGGAAAACATTTATAGGGAACTTGATAGGTGGCAGGGATATCATCAGATATATACAGATGGGTCTAGGAACAATTAAGCAGTCTCTATAGCTGTCTAAAATAGTCAGGTCAAAAGTGGATTCGGTCATAGGCTGAATCCACTCACAAGCATATACTCCGCTGAATCGATAGCTGTGTATACAGATTCAAATACAGACTCATCAAAAGTGGATTATAATAACAGATAGTATAAGTTTATTAACAGCACTACAAAATAAACAATTAAATTCAAAAACTAACTATATTATATATAAAATAAGAGAGTTGTATAACCTGCTGTCTCAAAACAAGCAAAAAGTCCTATTCTGGATACCAGCCTACATTGGTGTGCATGGTAATGAGCAAGCAGACTATTTAGCTAAATTTATTACAATGTGGGCCGGCCCACAATCAATTAAATCATAGCTTTTTAAATTTCCAAAATCTTTATTCAGACGCTCTATCCCTTTTCAAACTCATGTTACAGAAAGAATTACAACTTATGGCATCAGGTGGTAAAGGTAAAAGGAAAATGGTTCACTACAATAAAAAAAAAAGGTCTCTTCCCCCTGGTTTACCCTGGGTAGTGACTATAGTCATAGAAAGTATTATACCACAATCTGTCGTTTGCGTCTGGGACATTGTAGTTTTGGTGCTCACCGTTTTAGGATTTGTGTTTTTGACTCTTCAACTTGTAGATATTGCAATATTGCTGATGAAACCCTCGAACATATATTTTTTGATTGTCACCAGTTTATTCAAAGGATTGTCCTTATAGACCAACTTTTAAGTATTTTTAAAACTGCTGAAGATATCCCGCGCTCCCTCAGCAAATACTAAGCATTCAAGAATGCTTCTTGCCAGTTTATGACTTTATTGTTTCTACTATAAATTAAATCTAAATGTTATTTGTACATGTGTATATAAGACTAATTTGTTCGTTTTGTTTAAGATATTTGTTCTGCAGCTATATTCAAAATTTGACTGTTATATCAATTTTGACAAATTAATTGTACTAAGAATGACATTACAATGACTTGACATTGAAAAAAGACGGAATGTGAAAAACAAGAATCTGACAAAAAAAAATTAAATATAAGTATGGCTTCGGCCTCATAATTAAAAAAATTATTGAAGTAGAAAATTAAAGAAGAAATGGCTTCGGCCTTATAATAAAAAAAATAGTTAAGAAGAAAATTAAAAGAAGACATGGCTTAGACCTGATATAAAAACTTGAGTTAAGAATAAAAAAGGAGAATAAGATATGGCTCCGGCCTGACATTTAAAATTAATTTAAGATACAAAAGACATGGCTGTATGGGCTTTGTCCTTTTTGCCTGTTCTGAACGGAACAAACATAACCAAAAAAAAAATGTCTCTGTCTTAAAAGTTGAAAGTTCAGTTATTCTTTCAAATTGCTTGCAAATAGTAAATTTGTTTGTTTTGAGTGGTATTGTACGACTACATATTCAGTTTTACTATTTGTGACCGGAGTTATAGTAACAAAATACCTACATAATTCATTTACCATTTCTTAGTGTAATTTTCACATTGTTTTCTACAGGATATTTTGTACTGTGTGTTTTTTTCTGAAGTGTTTGTTCAACAAGGTAAGTAAGTCAAATTATTACAGTGTTGGAAAGTTTTGATAGACCATTTTGATACTATTACAAAAGAATAGGAATGGAATAAGAAAACTATTTTTTATTTTCAGTTGAATTTTTGTTTCAAAAAATGCCGGCAATTAGACGTACAAAATTAAGTCGCAGAACCCATAAATCATAATGCCTCAAGTCAAAGATATAGAAGAGCTAGTCTAACTGATGAGCAACGAAAAAACCGGAACCAATGATATAGTAGTGTTGCTTTTAACCCTTATAGAGCTGCATTTAATTATAACAAAGAAATGGACTACAGTACAATAAATTTTATGCCAACTTTTAAGGTAAGTGTATTGAAAAACATTTACCACTATTGTTGACAGTTTTCAATTGTATTAAAATTTTATTTTAAATGGCTTAAAGTACATTTGTAGCTCTGTGAATTACTTTAAGTAGCCAGAAGGAATTGTGTTAAAAAAGTTGATAGGGGAAATGGTATAGTTCACATAGTATTTTGAGTGTCACTTGGTGGTTTGAACGATTCACTTTACAATATTTATATGTAATACAGAAAAGTTTACCTTTACAGATTCAAGGACAAAATACAAATATATTTTTGAACAGGTTCCTTGTTACCCATGACAGTCAGTGACAAAATTCTTCAAATTTATTTCATGGGAAATTCAGGAAGATAAGTCGATCAGTGTTGTACACACAACTATTCTGTGAAAAGACCAGTAGTGGAACTTCTCCAATTATTTTTCCATCAACACAACCCATTGGTTGCATTATTCAAGACCGCATTAGATCACATGCCATCTGATAATCACAAAATTGTTATCAAAGCCAACAAGATGTCTGCAGGGCAAGACATAAGACATTTTAATGCCCCAACAATCAATGAAGTTGCATTTGTCATTGTGGGTAAAAATGTAGATAACTGCAATATTGTTTTACACTGATGTAACAATCAACTGCAGCATGTTTCCAAAACACATCGAACATATGGTGCTTTACAATATCCAATCTTATTTTGGCAAGGTGAAGATGGGTATCATTTTTTAATGAAGATCATAAATCCAGTTACAGGTAAATAAACATTTTAAGTTTTTAATGTTCATCATAGTTTTAAGTACTTAATTTATATAATTTAATCACAATAAAATTTTAGTTTCTGAAACAAACAAAAAAGTTAGTTCAATATTTTATTATTCATACAGGCTTATGGTTGGAGAAGTTGAGGTCAATCAACTTGCGTGAAATACGATGTGCCAGGTTATCAAAAGTTAACGGCGTCACATCCATTATTTATCGAAGACGAATTCATCATTTCTGGTTGTCGTCGAGTCCGGCAGCGAAGCAAGCAAGACTTCGCCACGACTATGGCAGCATTTTACGAAAAGATAAGTGTCCTTCCTACAAACCACGTTATTAACAATTCTTTACTTCATTGCCCCCACAGGGCATTATTCATATTTTAAAATTATTTGCAATCAATTATTCCAAAACAGTGAGTGTTAATTCCTAATAATTAACAGAAATAAATGCCTATTTTTGTTCCGACACGTCATAAGTACAAAGGTCAAACGTCATTATTTAAAATCAATTTCTTTTGACTTCAAAATTTTCACTACATTTAAATATTTTATATTTACGTAAATTCTAATAAAACGCTAAAAGTTTATCTAAGCTATAACGATTATGGCACTACGAAATATATCCCTTTTAAAACTATAATAAATAAATAATTATACATTTTAATCATAGTGCCACTTGTTCATGTGTGTTCAATACTTAGTCATACTCTCAGTTATTTAAATAGCTGCACGCTTAGATCACCATACTATTTTACTTTTAGTCATCCTTTCTGCCGAAATTTCCAGGTGCCTGGCAGGACGCTGGTTTTGTGTATCGAGCTATTAACAACGCAGAACCGGTTTCTTTGTTGGGAGTATCGCCGAAGGGAGGAGAGTGACGCATTTAATTTACTCCTGTGCAGCTAAGTGGGATAAATTAATAACTTTTCGAATTTTCAATATTATAAATTAACTTAATTTTAATATTCGACGTCATGGCTACTGATTCAGATAAACCTATTATTAAATATAAGGAGTTAAGCTTAAAACGTAGTTCCATAAAAGGTTAGATTACAATATTTAAAAATTATTTAACAACATTAGAATCAATTCAACTATCTAGTACTAGCTTAGCAGAATTATCTTTAAAATTAAATAAATTTGAAACTTTATCTACTAAATTTGAAGATTTACAAACTGAAATGGAAGTATTAAATTATCAAAAGTTAGACTCTGAGATCAATGAGAGAGATGGCGTCGAAAGCCAAATTATTTCTTGCATAGCAACAGCTAAAATTCTCATTGAAAATGCGAAAATACAATCTGAAGCGTGACGTAAATCTTTAGCTCCTGCAACCTTGTGCCATCACCATCATGATCCTGATTCCATATTTCCGCTGGCTGGAATTCCAAAACTTTTCAAACTGTAGTGCACGAAATCGAACATTTATCCGATATTCACAAATATCATTATTTAATTTCGTATCTCGAGGGAGATGCGGCACGAGTAATTGCAAATCTCGAAGTGTCATCTTCTAACTACAAAGAAGCCTGGTCTTTGCTTTGCGAGCGATACGATAATAAGCGATTGTTAATTAAGTATCATTTAACTGAATTATTTAACATACAACCTATAGCGACCGAATCAGAACGGTCATTAAGATATTTAGTGGACCACGTTACAAAGAACCTTCGAGCATTTATTTATTTATTTATTTAAAGGTACATTCAACAGACATAAACAACAGATAAAATTGATAAATCTAGGACCTGATAAGAGTGACAATTACAGACGTACACAACATTCACAAAAAGAAAAAAAAAACTTATTGTCTACTTTATAATAAAACAATATACAAAATTACAAGAAAAAGAAAATAAGCATGAGCATTAGCTAGTCTAGAACAACTCACTGATAAATGGTATGTTCTTGTAATATTTATGTTGACATCTAATCTGCACAGCAACACTTTAATGAAGTGGGAAGAATTACGAAATTCATTAAATGAGGTTCCAACACTTGAACAATTCAATAAGTTCTTGACTAATCGAGCAGATGTTCTAGAAGCCTTGAATCGTGGTAAATCCGATAATAACAATAAACCTCAAAGGACCATGCATATTTCTAATCAGAGTATACAATCAAAAAACAATTACACACAAAATAATCATCTAAAAAACCAATATTATAATTTTAAATCAAATTGTCGATAAGAAAAACCTTCTTATGTAAGAGCATTTACTAGTAACAATGAAAATAATAAATTAACTTGCATGATTTGTAAAGAGTCTCATTGAATTTATAAATGTCCTACATTTAAAAATAAAAATGTTAATCAAAGATTGGCTGATGTGAAAAAATATAATTTGTGTTCCAATTGTTTACGACAAGGACACTAAGTGCCTGAATGTCAGCTAGGTCCATGTAGGGAGTAAAAACAAAAACACAATATGCTGCTACATGTTTTTAATGTTATATTTTCCAATAATTCAAGTGAGCTACTGTCAACATTTTCAAATCAATATCCTATCCAAGTACTGTTGTCAACTGTCATACTCCAGGTATCGAATCCTTTAACAAACGACACTGAAAACGAGAGCACTTCTTGATTGTGGAAGTCAATCTTCTTTCATATCAAAAAAAACTGAAACAAAAATTACAATTAGATACAAAACACATTCACAAAATAAATGTAATTGGCATTGGCAATAATTTATGCAACAAAATTAATGAAATTTGTAATATGTATTTCATTAAATTCTATAAATATTTCTTACAATCTTACCTTATCTTGTTTGGTTATTGATGAGCTGACGGGAGAGTTACCTAAGGCTTTTATAGATATATCTAATATTAAAATACCTCCTCATATACAGCTTGCTGATCCTGATTTTAATAAACGTGAAAGAGTAGATCTAATACTTGGAGCTGACGTATTTTGGAACGTCATTGGCACAGAGCAGTACTCGTTGGGAATAGACAACCCAAAGCTAATTAATTCTAAATTTGGCTGGCTCATAGCTGGTCCTATACAGGCTAGTTGTTAGAAATATATTCAATGTAATAATTCTACGCTAGATTCATCATGCAAACAGCAACCAAATATAGATCATATTATAACTAAGTTTTGGGAGACAGAGAGCTTCCAAACAAATGAACCTTTAGTCACAATGAACAATTATGTGAAGAACATTTTTTAGTTAATACAACACGTTTATGTACAGGTAGATTTTGCGTGAAGTTACCATTACTTACCTATTACTTACTTACCTTATCTATTTAGGAGATATTATTCGACAACGGGCCAAATTTTGTTGCAGCTGCTAAAATCAAATAATAATTTATTAATCGACTTTGCTGCATTAGAGGGATAAAATTTAAGTTTATTCCTGCATACTCACCTCACTTCGGCGGCTTATGGGAATCCGGCATTACATCCGCTAAACACCATGTAAAACGTGTAATGGGCAATAGCCATCTTACTTTTGAGGAGTTGCAAACACTTTTCGCACAAGTGGAGGCAATACTTAACAGCCGTCCCCTGTGTCCCTTGTCTTCCAGTCCTAACGATTTTCTTTCCCTTTTTCCAGGACACTTCATCATCGGGAGACCTCTGACATCCATATCATCACCACGACTTGAAGCTTTCGACCACAACAAATTGAAACGTTACCAGTGTTTGGAACAACTTCGACAGCATTTCTGGCAACGTTGGCAGAAGGAATACATAACTGAATTACAACAGCGACAAAAATGGATGAAGCAAAATGCAAACCTACAAGTTGGCGATTTGGTTCTTGTAAAAGAAGACTATCTACCACCGCTATGCTGGCGTCTTGGAAGAGTTACAAAGTTATTCCCGGACCAGACGAAATATCTCGAGTAGCGGATATCAACACTTCAACTGGCTGCGTACGGCGTTCCCTGGTTCGACTTTGCCCGCTCCCAAAACCTGATGACACTTCTGGTTGTAAGAAGAGTCTTTCAACGGGGCGGAATATGTCGCGGCCCCTGCTACAATTCATAGAGCAATGATGTCAACAACCGTCAACCATCTTATTTACACAGGCACAACTATTAACATTTCTTTCTAATAATACCCCAACATATTATTACACTATAAATCGTTTCTTTGTCTAAAACGTATTCTATAACTCGCCTTTGTACTGTGCAACGGAACTTAAACTGTGAAATTAAACGAGATTGACAAGATTTTCGGGTTTTATTCCTAATAATAAGACTCGCAAGTGCCTCATTTGAAAACACCAGGCACACTCAATTCAGAGGAATAAGGAAATTAACTTCATTCAGATAAAAACGTAACAGATATTTCTGGATTATTGGGCGATACGAAGTTCGCCGGGTCATCTAATTATTTAAATAAACCCATAGTATACTAATTAATCTTCTATATATATAAAAATGGATTGCTGTTCCTTAGTCTCACTAAAACTCGACAACAGCTGAACGGATTTATCTTATCTTAGTCTTGAAATGTTCGTGGAGGTTCAGGGAAGGTATAAAAGCTGAAAAAAATTGATTAATTACTGGGAAAACCATAAAAACAGACCTTTTCTATTTCCCATACAAACGTTTTTTTGACATTAGATTTGACAACTAACTAATATGTCAATCATTCTGTCGCACTTCAAAACACGGAGATTTATGGCTTACAGGTAAACTCCAAAAATATAAATAAAAAAACGTAATAGATATTTCTTGGCTATAGGGCGTTACGAAGTTCGCCAGGTCTTCTAGTTAATAATAAATGTTTAGATTTTTTAGTTGAATTTTCTGAAACTTTTCAGTAAGGAAACCTTATTTTCACAAGGTTTTCACAAGCTACATATAACACCTTCTGGTGAATCCCGATTCGTTGCTTTAATCTAGCTACGAGTAGAAGGTAGGACAGGCTCTAGAGGAAACGAAAATGGGTCCGGAGGTTAAGAGGCGTCAGCAAAAACTAAATCCTGTTGCTGTTAACAACTATTCTTAAGTATCTATAAAATGTTGTTATAATTGCTTTCACGATGTTGCTTAAGTTTTATTTATTATTATAAGAAAAGAACAATTAATAATCATGATAATAACTCAATTATAGAAACACACTCTGACTTTTCAAGTCTAATTATTAAAATATATTTTCTGAAGTTTTTTTTTTATTATTAGTTCTTAAGTATGCAGGAGTATATGTTTAATAAACCAAAATTAAGAACCAGTTGAAGCATCCCACAGTTGAGCGACAGCCTGCGATACTGCTATCGATGGCGTTAGATGATAAATAACAAGAACAACTTACAGACATTCACATCTCGTCTACTCGTGATCACGGTTGCTGAATAGTTTTTTACAAAAATTAATTACATAGTTTAACCGAAAATTTTTAATTTTATTTAAACAAAATTAAATTTGAGTAAGCTCAAATAAATGTCCAAGATGTTTAAATACATAATATTCCAAAAAGCTGAATGCGATTGAAAAGCAAATAAATCATGACGCAGTATATTTATTACCTGTAATTAACGACAAATTAGCTATTGACTCCATATGCTATATCCGTAAATGGAATAAAAGCCACACTTTATTGCAATTGAATTAACCAAATTTATTTTAATTTATGTACGCTTAAAATCATTATTTTTAACAAATTTCAAAATATTTAGAAAGTTATTTTTAATTCGTTAATTTTGTTCGTAGTTTATATTAATCAACTATCAATTTGGATGCCTCCAGGACAAGCATCAATAAGGAGAGGGGGTTTCATTTCCATTTACTATAAATACTTAAAATAACAGCCATTTTAACAAGAATAAAAAATTTGGTATTTAGAATCAACTACATAAAACCTGAAAAAAAAAACAAATAACAAAACCTTCTATATCTATCAAAAGTCTATTATATATTTTTTTCGAAAATGTACATACCGGAATGATTCTCTATTTGAATATTTTAAAATATAAAGGTTTTTATAATATTATATTCTACACAATTTATTTCTTTATATCAGCGCCATCTCTGTGATATCAGATGAACTCCAAAGACATTTCTCTCAGTCGTTTCTAGTAAGAAGTTCCTAGAGTAAAAATATTTTAGTTGAACAGCTGTACAGATAGATGTACTTACTCATCATTATTTCTATTGTTTAGTTACGACCATTATATTTTAATTGTAGTAAAAACTCTCGGCTTTGACTTAGTGTAGCGACTAATAAATAAAAGAACCATTTTGTCTTTCGCATGGAACTGTTTTAATATGAGACAAAACATTTTAGCATTTCCTGGATTCACCGAACAGTTGCCGGGTTTATCGCATTGCGGGGAGAGTAGCCACATCAGTGCTTGGGACATAATATATTATATATAAATTTTTGAGACTTGTTGACTTGTCTAAGAGATAATTATTTGCTCTCAGGTTGAACTCGCATTCCAAAACATCTCAAAACAATTATTCGTTTTGTACAAAATACATAGAAAAGAACTATACTTAAAGATTACACATTTGTTGACAAAGATCTTTCTAATATGTGCTTAAATATTATACTTTAGGTCATTTTAACATTGAGTATCAGTTCAAGCGGAATTTTGTATTTCATCATAATTTTAACAACTTCTTGCAATGTAGCCGCAATCGCAATGTAGTTGAGTGCTACGAGAACTTACATTATCGCTACGAATAATGCTTCACAATATAATGTGTAAATTTTAACACTATTAAGTGATTTGTTATGCAGCTCTTTAAAATTAAGTTATATATTCATAGAAAACCTTTTTTATAGTGCTATAAGTTCTTTGTATTTTGTCAATATACAATACCTGTGCAAATGATACATTATACAGTTATTTTAGCAATTTTAAACATTTGTTCTCGATGGATTGAAAATAGAACATTAGTTCCATTTGCATTTATATGGCCAACTAGCAAAATTTTCAACTTTGCCATCAACATTGAGTGTTTAATCATTTAAATAATTTATTTTTACTTAATGCCATTATGATAAAACAGCAAAGCAATAAATTTCAATATATTGAATAAGAGGATATTCAACCAATAAGCCTCTTAATAACGTGGAAATAAATTTCTAGTCATTAAATTCATTTAAAACAACCTGTTGACTTATCTTGCTCTCGAGTATAAATATCATATAATTATTATTTTATATGAAAACATTAGCTGGAGAAAAAATTTGTATTATTATTTTGTTGATTTTCTATTTATTTAAAACTATTTACAAATATTTGTATTAATAATAGAGACCTATAAGAGAAGAGTTTAAAATATAAGTAAAACTGAAAAAAAAAGTATAAAAAAATATTCCATTGATATACTTAATAGGTAAATATCTGAATAATTTTAAAATTTTTATTACCAAAAAATAGTTTTTTGCAGGGAGTACAAAGAACATATTGTAAAATAAGAAAAATAAGAAGTCTGAATCTTTTTTTAGGTGCATTCTACAAGCCTATTAGAAATATTTTATATTTTTAAAGTACCTACCTGTATAATAAAACTTAGCTTTTTATATTTTTGTCTGTCTGCATGCTTCCAAAATATTGGGGGATTATTTTCTTTTTCTTTATATTTTTGTATTAAAAATTAACACAACCACCTTTTTTTACCGTGGGGAAATGCTTAATGCATACACTCTTGGGGAAGAAAACAAGGAGAGTCTCTTGTCCTGCAAAAAAACGCATTACCGACTAAAACCCCACGTCGTGTGTGTCGCAGGCGCCGTTCTTCTGCTAAAACACAGAGCCCGCAAGGCGATTCTGTTGTGGTTTAGTATCGGCTGCCAAAAAAGAAACACTTTCTATTCAGTTGGACTCTTAATTTTTGTCAGTGGTACACTGTGCATTCGTGGGGCCTAAGACCGTAAGGTGGCCGACGTCTGCAAGTCTACCACCCGGAAGCCCTAAAGCGGGAGATGGCGCTCATGCGCTATATTGACCTTCGTCCCGGACGGCGCCTTATGGGGTCAAAGAAGGTGCCTTTTCCCGTTCTCTTTCATCGGCCTCCTTCAGTGACATTACTTTGCCACGCTACTTTGTTACGGACCATCTTTGCATAATGGTCGGCAGTGAAAGGTCTGTACCAACGACATTGCGGAGCTCTCTCCGGTATTCTTCCCACGCTGGACATTCCGCTAGTGTGTGTTTCACTGTATCGTCTTCGTTGACGCAGTGGTGATGGATTTTTGATGGTTCCCTACAATAAAACATTCGTGTCCAGTCAATACCTGCACCATTCGAAACGTCAAATATCGATTTTAAGAACAAACCCATTTATCTAGGTCTTATATCTTTGTTCCCAGGTGCGCATTAAGATGATACGTCCCTGGCGCCGCCACCATTCCACCTTCTATTTTAATGGATTATCACCGCATCACCTAATATAAACTACCCTATGATAAATTTCCGCCAGAAATCGCGCCTCAAGTTCCCAAGGAGCAGAGCCAGCAAGTGTGCACGCCGTCTCAGAAGCTACTGTCCGGATCGCTTGGGCGCGCTGCGGTCGTCGTCAAGTCATCCACCCACACAGGCGCAACATAAAGGCGTCGGCATACGGAACCAGGCCCAACAATGTTTGGTAGGAAGTGTCCCACGGTCGTAGCCATATTAAGTACAGCCATGTAAGCAATCGTGGCAATTAAGAACGAGAAGTAGAACCATTAACTGAGACTGTCAGTAACTTGGATTGTTTAGAACTAGTCTTTTTATAATAAGAAAAGAAATATTTTTTAATTTGATTTCATATAACGTTGTCAAAAGCAAAATTTGTTTTCTACCTTAATGGATACAGAAAAAAATAATTCTATTAAAAATGCTATCTTTCTTTATCTCTTCAGATTTGTATAAACTGTAATTCCGTTTCCCCTTATGCTCTTTCAATGTACATTCTTTCATTTTCAACTAAAATAAAACGAAAATATAAAAAATACATTTTTATGTTCCTTTAAATTTCTCTCTCTCTGCTAGACCATACGTGCTCCATCTTAATTGATATAGCAAATTGATGTCTTAAATCTAGACAAATTTTCGTTTTAATAGTATTTTTGTGCTTGCGTGTTAAAGTGGCATGACTTTTGAATTCAAGAAAAAAAATATAAGAAAGATTTATATTTTAAAATATTATTAAATATTTGCAGGTACATTTTATAATATTCATAAAAACATGATTGTAAGTTCAAAAAATAAAAAAAATTAAATTATACATCGTTAATATTACTATTCCAGATTTTAAATAAATTAAATAATTTAATACACATTAATTGAGTTTAATCATTAATTAAAACAAGCTAAAATATATGTATTATAGTCTCACTAAAGATAATAGCCAATTCGTGATAAGTCTGTAGTGTTTCACAGTGACATGTGTTCGTAGGAACGTTCATTTGTTGCATACAATCGAGACATTCCGAAATATGCGCCGTTGAAACAAACATTCTGAACTAAAGCGATGTTTTAAGAATATAATTTAATACTACATCATGTTGTGACAATCTTGAGCTGACACTTGTCACTTCTTGATTTGAATGTTAATGGTTGAAATGTTTTGATATATTTTATCTTGTTAAGAATAAACTAGTAGTAAATGTCTTCATTTAAAAGAAATGAATATAAATCAGTTCGGTAAAGGTTCGTTTGTAAATATTTTTACTACAATTTTATTCTTTAGCTAAGTGTCATTTTTTTATGTTTAATTCGAAAAAATGAACAACACAAAATTGTAATTAACAAAATAGTTATTAAAAATTTACAATTAAAAGGAAGCCCCATCGTAATAAAGCCTCACTTAATGTACTTATAAAATAACGAAGATCTTTATAAATTATAACTCTTTAAATTTTAATCTAAATAATAATTGTTAGAATAAATTCATTACGGAATAATTTCACAATTTTTGCTTCAAAGCGCTTACGGAGTTACATAAACACTTCTTTTGCGGTGTCAAAAGTTTATTTATATTTAAAACCTGTCTTTAACATATCCAAAAAAGATCATTCCAATTTTCTATC
The DNA here is from genome assembly GCA_916720795.1 of Danaus chrysippus. Classification (NCBI taxonomy): domain Eukaryota; kingdom Metazoa; phylum Arthropoda; class Insecta; order Lepidoptera; family Nymphalidae; genus Danaus; species Danaus chrysippus. The sequence goes on along the minus strand of CAKASE010000049.1, from coordinate 15,430,558 downwards.
TCTCATGTTTAAATTTTAATATTCCTAAAAATGTTTTCATTATTTATTCGCATCTTTTACTAAACGTTTCACGTATTTCTATGTGCAGAGCATAAAATCAATATAACATACAAATCTATTTATACACAAAGTCCCAAATGTGAGCCGTTAAAATGATTGTTATGAGGTTTACCAATAAATATGATGAACAAATAAAATAGTTCATCTATGAAAAAAAACAATTGAAAAGCAGGACCAGTTGTGTTTAAATATGACTGAGAATATCTTCTCTTTCTCTTCTAATTTATTATAGCATGAAAAGGTAAGCAAAATAAATTATAATTATATTATTTTTAGAACATTAAAATACGCGAAAAAAGCCATAAAAATACGCTGACAAAAATTTTAAACAAAGGCGATTTTATCGTCTCTTGTACATTTGTAACAGATGAGTTTAATACAAAAATTTCAAATGTAATATATGTATAATAATATAGACTATATATTGGGAAATAAAATAAACAATAGTAATATAACCATAATATAAGATTGTATGAACTAATTATCAAGTAGTTGTGTAAGTAGTTAGAAACTAAATGATATCTCATGGGCCTCATAATAATCTTTGAAGATTAAGGATGTCGCACAGAAAGAGTTGAGACATTCAAAAATAAAATCGGTACAACTGTTAATGATTAGTTAAACCATAAAGTTTTGTAAACAAGAATACACAAAATAAAATATAATTGTGAATTTCTTGAGTCTTTGATAGTTGCAAAATGAGATAGAAGCTTGCATTGTATTGTTTTATTAAAGATTTATAAATAAGTGCAATGTTTTAAAATCTTGCAAGATTTATATTTTATTTCAAAGATGTGCAATTATTATATGATTTTTATTAGTAATTACTTACTATAACTTAGTACAATGTGAGTACAAATCAAAAATTTGTTATATAACTAAAAGTTCACCATTATTGGCATATTTTCCGTGTACTCGAAGTAATGGCAGAGATTAACCCGAACGTACCTCTGGCGTTCAAGAGACTCTTACTTTAAGAGGCACCTCCGTCCATAATTCATATCATAGGCTAGCTTTTTGCTGTTATTTTATATTAGGACATTTGGTTATATTATATGATAATTCTGGTTATAAATAACTTTTGTCCTGTTGCTGTTATTATCTTGGTATCTAGCAATTTTAATAATTTTATTATTCATAAAATAAAATAAATTATATAATAAAAAAGTTATTTTTGTATTATTTTTGACTTTTAAAAGTTACGTTAGTTAGTTAGAATCGAATAGAAATAAAGTATTGCTAACGTAAATTAGGTTATGAGCCCATTTTCAACGGTTTGTTTGTTTACATGATGGGAGGGGTCCCATTTTATTGTTCTTAGTGGGTTCGGTAGCTGCGTTAAATCTGTTCACATACCCTCAACCATCACTGTTAATATAAAACTTGAATAAGCAAATTTATGTATCTTAAAGCTTTATTACATAAGCGTCTGTCAGAAGTAAATGCCTTAGAGAATCGTTTATTTTTATATGCAGCGAGTAATAAAATTTCAAGTCCTTTTTTATATGTATTTAAAATCTATTCGTCTGATTGTTATAAAAGTTGAGGTAATTTTTGATCTAGAAATGTTAATTTTTCTTGTTTTTAAGTATGTATATCTACGACAAATAACTCCGGGTTTTACGCGCTAGTTTGTGATAAAAATTATATAATAATAACCAATATTGAATTATAAAACATGGTGAATTAATATTTCTGCAACAATAAATAAAACTTGGAAACAATCTAACAGATTTAAATCACTATTATAATGTGTACCGTTAATAATATAAAAACGATCTACAAAAAGTTACTCTGTGAAAGGGGACATTAGACAACTGGTTAAGTATTAATTCAGTATCAGTAATTTAACCGTTGCATAATCAGATACGCCACTAATCTATTATCTTCGACCAAAAGTACTTTCTTCGTTAATCCTTTCTTTTCACAAAGTGAATAGATTACTTCTTTTCTTTTTCTCGCTGACAGAATCTTCACCCTTTTCCTTTCCTTTCCTAATAGTTACCCTTTTCGTGAAAAGCCTAATTTTCTTTTTCAAAGTTTTAATTTTTTTATGTTCTTTTGAATCATAGGCGACATGAAAACAAATGTTTTATAAAAATACTGTTTTAATTTTGGCGGTTAATAGGTTAATAATGATGAATATGAAATATTTGTCAGTGCTATTTCGTGGAAATTACAATAAGTATTTTAGATATTAGTAAATAATTGGCTTAATAATGACTACATTGATAAAACAGTTCTAGTAATTTAAGCAGAGTGATATTGAAATTGAAATATACAATAATTATGATGTTTGAATAGATTTGTTTTATTAAAATACCATAAACATTAAAACCTACGATTTTACATAATTTTAAACATTAGAAGAGTCGTAACTACTAATAAAATGCTTGTACTTCATACGTATGTTATGGGTTTCATTTAAGCTATTTACAAACTCTTTTCACCAAAAAAAAAAAATGAAGTACTACATATGTATTTTTAAGATCGGAACTTATAACTTATAATATCAGTTCCATGAAATTGTTAAGAGCAAAAAGTTATGTCTCTAGATCAAAAGATATGATCTTATTGACTTTGATGTTATACGGATACCCGAATATTATTCTATATTTATTACACTGTCACATTCAATTTATGTTGTTCAAATCTCATTCAAAGCTTCTTTTTATAAATTTATTATTTATTTTTTTCGCCTTTCAGATTCCTTTTATACCTAAACTTTTCAATAGTATTTATTTCTCATTTTTGAACATGTTCTTATTATGCAATTTTTATAAATAGGTTATCTATGATATTTGTTAATCTATACTAATATTATAAAGCGGAAGAGTTTGTTTGTTTGTTTGTTTGAAAGCTCTAAATTTCGAAACTACTGGTTCGAATTGAATAATTCTGTTTGTGTTAGATAGTCCAGTTATCAAGGAAGGCTGTGGGCTACATAACATCACGCTACGACCAATAGGAGCAAAGATATAGTGGTAAATAAGTAAAAAACGGGATAAATTATTTCATCTTTGAAGCCTTCCGTTGCGTGCGCCGTGAAAACGGTTCAAGATACACAAAAAATATGTATCAAAGAATAATAAATCTTTTAATGATCTAAAAAACAATCCCCGACAGTATATGTCTATCTTTTAAGATTAACTCACAAAAACCGTTTTTATTGACTACCTAATTTGGTCGAAATAATTTGTTTAAGTTGTATCAACACAATAATATTAATCTTTATTCAAATAAACAAATAAATATGTTGTTGGTTAAGAGTACTTCATTGTGAATAAAAAAAACACAGGTTTTATCCTGAAAATCCTACTGGAACTCGACCATTCCGAAAACCCCGCAAGAACGGGAGCTATGTGAGAAGAACTAAAAATCTGCCGGAGGTCACGCGGACGAAGTCGCTTCAAAAGCTTGTTAATTATATTCGTGTTTAACTTTTTAATACACTATAGCACGTAGCATACAATACAAAGTTATATGTATATAATACAATACGTAGTTGTGGTAATTAACAATAAATTGCAAACCCTTTTGATTGAAAAAATATTTAATAGAGTCATTTCTTCTTACTAGTAGAAATAATAACGCAACAACATAATAAAGTTTAAAGGAAATATCATAAACTATAAAAATGCCTTATTTTTATAAACTGAAGAATTTGAAAGAAGTGACCCATCAATTTTAGTTAATAAAAAAAAAGACATTTGAGTTCTGAGCTATGCATAAACTTCCACGTTTCAAGCTCATCCAAAACCAAGTCTTTAAATTATTCCAATATGTACAGTCTGGTAAGACGCTAAGTTAAAAGTAATGTGGTGAAAAAGTTGTGAATTTTTTCCTTAAAATGTAGTTATTTGAGATATCAGAAGGTATCTTGATAATAATTAATAATAACATTCAAATTATTATTATTTGTGTTATATTTATTTGCGTAGTATTAGCTTATAAATTATATGATATCGTGGAAATAATTTTCATAGTCCATAATATTGCTTTATTAATGATATCGTTTGGAAAAATAATTGTATCGTATTATATTCGCCACCTTGAACACTCCAAATTTTTATTTCTTTGAATGTTGGTTGTTACTGGTGTGGGCAAAATAGTCCAATCCAGCTTCTACCAATAGACTGTTCTATAAACAACTTCAATAAAGTCATCCGTCTTTTAAATATTCATATATAAAGATCCACCCTCCGTGTAAAAAGAGCTATCCCATATTATTTGAAGTAGTTATATTAATTTAATAAGTATATAATGTTCTTTTATTATGAATATATGTACGTATTCATTAAGTAAGGTTTCGAAATAGGACATGATTAATATGCTCCTACATAATACGAAAAATTGTATCTGCAAATATAAATTATGTATTAGTTAGGAATAATATTAATGGTAAAATAAACCACAGATTGATACTTCTTTATAAAGGATAAACTTAATAAGATTTCTTATAATCCATTTAAACATTTGTCGATTTTAACACACCTATTAGTTTTAACGCTTCAACAGGAATATAAATCTCGGAGAACATAATGATTCACCAGAGTTGCACTGAAAATAAAATTTGTTCAACATTATCCAACCAGTTACAGTTAAGTCATACAGTAAGATATTTTCAATTCCGTAAGTTAAAAGTTTAACTTCGCTGTAAACTAAGAAGAGACTCTTGTTTCTTGTTTGTGTGAAGTATCTAAAGATGCGGATCATGAAGTTTTATGGTATTAACTATTTTAAATTAAAATTAAATTACAACCTCCTAGTGAACTTTTAAAAGTATTAAGTCTGTTTAAAGAGCTTAAAAAGGATTCTTTCACTAGATTACTTATTTTATAATAGTTATAATATTTTAGACAGTCGATTTTTTTTTATTTTACACAAACTTAAGATCTTGTAAAATTATTAATACTGAAAAGGATCACCAAAATATTTTTTACTTGTACCTGTTAAGTTTTAAATAAATAAAGCCTTATTATAATTTCACTGAATGGAATGGAAGATGTTGCAAAAATTTTGTCAGCAACGAAACCATATTGTCTATTAATACTCGAAACTGTAACTGTCTCAAAATAACAAAAGAAAATATTACTCGTCTAATATCATGTTTTAATACTTTTTCGTTTAATTTTGACCGCGCTTCCTTCGGGATAGGTCTCAATGAGAATTATAAAATGTATTTTGAAATAATAAATATGGTAATCAACACATAGCAATATTTGTAGCCTTTTATGTTTTAACATAAAATAAAATATGTAACTGTTACTTACGGTGATCCGGCAAAAACTAAGTTTTATTTCGGGATAAATTGTTCTCTATGTCCAGCTCCGATTTATTAGCTAAATTATTGTAAGATTTAATCAAAACTCGTAGAAGTTTAGTAGTTTTTGTATGAAAGAGAAACAAACATTCTTAGATCCATACATCCGTACATAGTACCTACTAAATAAAATACCTAGGAGAGAATATTAATATACAAAAAATTCGAACGTCTCATACTATGCTGAAAGAAAATAAGAAATCATGCCCACAATAGAACACTACACTACACTAAAGTAAGAAATCACTTACATGCCTACCAAGAAATATGTTAACTGTAACCGTAATAATAGTGAATGTAAGAAATAAATATTTTTTATGTTATATAATACGGAGTGGAAAAATTCTTTTACATTTTATCCCATAAATCTTTTTTTGCTGTTAGCAACTAAGGAACAGTCACAGTTTGTTACATAAAAAGTAAAAGACTGCTATCAAAGTGCTAAGCAAGTCCGTACAATTTAGATTGTTGTAAAGTATGTAGTTTTTAAGAAAAGAATGATTAAGTTTTTAATATCATATTCCTCAAGCTTTGAGTCGAATGATTGGATAGCACTAGATAGTGCACGTAGATACGTGATATTGAAAACAGCATAACAATTTTATAACACAAAATATTAGATTGGTTAGGAAATTGTTTTAATAGACTTGTGTTATTTGTATAACTTTATATACTATATTACAGGCGCTCAAATCGTGATCTGATTAGTATGTCATAGAATCATTAATCATAACGATAAGTGTTATTCTATCAGGAAATATTAGTTCTGTATTAAGGTTTATTGAATAATTTTTTGAGTTTTGTAAAACATGCATACATTTTATTGGCTTAATATACTTAAGACCCACTTGGCAACCTTAATTAATTTAAATATATTGAGAGATTAAAAATTAAAGATATTGGTTCTGAGAGTATAATTTATTTAGTAAGATTTTTGTTACTTATTTATATTCTTCCTTATATTTCTTTAAAATATTTATGTGCTGGTTTAAAAATGGCCTATATAATACAAAAAACTCGGACAATTTTAAATTTTTTATACAATTAAGATAAACTATTTGTTGAGATAAACCTGTAAGTAATATAAGTACATCTGAGCTATAAACAGATAGAAACTAGTTATTTGGCATATTTGAACAGGCACTAAATTCGTCCGTCTAGTTCCTGCATTTCACGCTTCAGTGGATTAACTAACTATCTACTGTTATGCAGTCACTTGATATTTTTTATTCATAAAAATTTCAAATTGAAATGTATGTTGAACAGTGTGAACTACTTTATAGTGAACACACTTTTTAAAATATACAATGATCCTAAATTTGGTATATTCTGATCGACAGGAAGTAATAAATTTATTTTTTCAATAATAATTGTAAAACATACTTGTAAGGCACCCTTAGAAATGTAGTCAATTTTAACCCTAGATAGATAACCATATTTCACTATACACTAAAGATAACCATACGTCGACTCGACGTGCGTATGTTTGAGTGAGCATATTTTCGATTAAGTGTTTACTAGGTTTATAAATGTAATAATATATGTTAATGTATGTAATTGAGAGCTGAGTACAAAAAACAACATAAGTATTTATTGAAATTTTTATTACGAAAAACCAATAAGGAACAAATCAAGGAACTTCTTATTTTACGAAACTTACAGATAAGGAATCTCTTCGTCAGTCTTATAATTTACCATTAAAACTTTTCAAAATCAACTTTTTGTAATCCCTATAATATAAAAAACCTAAGCAAATATAAATCTTTAGTAATTTTGACCTCATAGGCACTTAGGGCAGGAGCTGAACTTGTGCTCTCCACAGATGGAATTTCTGCACCTATCGCAAATAGTCTTTGTCATCCTTCTAAGTTTTGATGGACAATAGGCACAATATTTTCTATTTTTGGCTCAGGTATACCTTCATCTTGTGTGAGAGGTTCGGCTCGTCTTTTTGGTAAAATACTACTAATTTTTTCTTTTATATTGGTAGGCAAGGTAAGCATTTGCTGCCTCGTCTCCATCCATGGGATCATCAAGCTAATGCTGAGCTTTTCATGAAATCTCTACGTCCCAGCGGTTTTTCTTTCTTGGATATGACATTATCATAGTAAATAATGTATGAATTTATAAATGCCATGATGATGATCGTTTTTGCCTTTGAGAACCTGACGCTGTGGCATAATAATAGAACTCGGCATACTTGGCGAAACACTTTCGGAAGTTTCAGTGTTATTTTCAGACTCATCTTCAGAAACTGCTGGTGGAGCACTCATCTCACAGTCTTCGGCATCACTTTGTACTTCGTCTTCTAATAAATTATCTTCAGTTTCACTGTCCCACCCCTGAATTTCACCATCGCTCGTATCATGCAACAACCGACTGAGATCTGCATCCCCAATATAAATTTGTGACGTCATTGTATTCTTTTGGTAGTGGGCTAAAACTATAAAAATTACTTATAAAAAATATGTAAAATATTGGCAAAAAAGTCGTAATAATACATATTCCCAAAAGTAAAAAACTGACACTAAAGATAACCATACGTCATATCGACGTACAGTAGGTAAATATATAGGAAAGTATTGCACTTACCGGAGCGATACCGGTGCGTCCTGCAAGCCCCAACGGCCGAGATAGTTGGCGGAAACGGCGAGTTTAGGGACGCGAAAGACAAAATAGTTATATCGATTTTCTATAATCGATTACGTCGATTCGACGTAGGTTATCTATCTAGGGTTAATGCTGCTTAATATTTCTTTTACTTGTAAAAACTAAGTAAATTTCCACTTTGCTCTCGGACTGTTTGTGGGAGATTAATTTGAAATGTTTTAATAAAATAAATGAAATGCTGTCCAATATATTTTTAGTATAATACCTTTTACGATGTGTAGTTGTATAATAATATATTTATATGAAGAAAATGAAATCGATAATTGGAAAATGCACTAAAAAGATATTTAATTGTTTTTATACTTATCTCTTGATCAATCGCTTCTAGTAAGTGGTAGTAGGGTTCTAATAACAACAAGGAGAAGATTATGATCAAAAGAGTATTAAGAATATCAAAAGCTTGGTTTAATCATGTTTGTAGTTTGATAAGTAGTTTTAAATCTGAACAGCACGTTATATAAGATTCACATACAACTTTTACCACTTCCTACAACTATAACGTACCCTTACATAGCTACGTAGCCAGTAGTTTTAAACGAAGTATCTTGGAATAGATATTCTAATGGTATCCATATAATCTTATTGATGCAAAAAGTCGTCAAATATCTTTAATAGTAGAACGCGGTTTCAATTTATTAATTATTATTAGTAAATGGTAAAAATTAATAAAAATCAAAAATTAATATGAAAAATTATGTGTATTTCCTCTTTTGTAAAAGTAATTTTAAAAAATCAGTAATTATATTACTACGCGTATTTTAGGAGTAATTAAAAAAGTAAGAGATTTTCAATATTTTGTTATTTTTATTTTACATAAAATTTCTACTTTAAAAACAAATGTGATCAGTTAGAAACGATTACATAAAAAAATATCACTGAAAAATTTATTAACTAAAAATATCTACGATTCCTTTAGGGTACCATAATGCACAAACAGTTTGTATTTAAAAAAGAGTAACCTTCTATTGTTGAGCTATATAAATAAATAGATATAAATAATAATTGGTGCACAAACCAAACACATGACGACATGGCCCTTATATTTCATCATTGCATCATCATGGTAAAATCTTTTCAATTGAAGCCGAGGTTGTGCTTGTGAACATAATTAAGACTTTCTCAAGCTGCTATTGGGCTAACGACCCATGAAATTGGTACACGCTACTTTAAGAGCCTGCACTTAAACTGTGAACTTGGAATTTTTTGATAATATTTTATTTCCCCAATTTACAATTTCCTCTCTATTACATTGCGAGGAACTTTACTTACATCTCTTATTATAATATTATTCGAAACTTATTTTAATACAGAATGTTATATTAGAGTAAGAGCCCAGGGCCGCCAGATGTTACTTATTTTCTGAGTAACGAAAAGTATCGTACAGAGTAGTGTTAGGGTATATTCTGAAGGTATGCATACCTGCTAGCTTGGGGCCGCGGCCAATTCACAGGTACCAGGTGATAGAGGTACATAAAAATATTGGTCACTTTTCGTAAATTTTGAGAGCTGATTTTAGGGTCGGCGTGGTAACCCGGCCCTATTGAAAGCCTGGCGTCGTCGGGGTGGTCCTAATTGCCGGGATCGCCCCCATTCTCCAAAGGAGTAAGTCCGGTCTTTGCCAGGACCGGCCAGTCGCTGGTGTGCCTTGTCGCTGACAGATCCGGGGTACACCGACATAGCGGCCGATGGCTTTCGTAGTGGTTTTAGTGAGTAGGGGCCTACCGAGGCCGAGCTTCACACATCCCTTCCGGCCCCACCAAGGCCGATTGGACGGCTCGTAAAAATAGTTTCCCTGCGACATCAAAAAAAAAAAGGATGTTGCAAGTTTGTCGACTGCCGATCAAACCTCCAAACTAATTCAAACTATCTTGCTAACTTACTCTTGTAATAGGTATATCCACTTAGGTGTACAACAATTTTAAAGAAGAGTCTTAAATTTAAATAACAACGTGTTTATCTGTAACTATCTTAAGTGCATAATTACATATAAACTCTGTTTATATATCATGATGAAATAAAAAATTTAAGGTGTATTTTTTCATATATACAGGGTGACTGGTGAATTACTATCAATATTTAAGGAGAATACTCGGTACATGATTCTCATTCGAATTATGTAAAAAAAATAGGTACTTAATTTTTGACCAAATTTCCGTATAAATAAATAAAGTGTGGACACGTTCCAAGTTTTCCAAGTGTGGACGCGTGCGGCGGCGTGCTGATACAACACCAAGCCGCCGCACGCGCGCGTGTGTGTGTGTGTATACCAAATCTGTAGGGTGTTCACACGATGCGTAATTAATTACATAACTTTTGGTTAACTTTACTTAGAAGTTTATTAATATTTATGTTATATTAATTTTTATTTTGTCAATTATATGATCGTCAAATATCACGTCCTCAAGTATCGATAGTAATTCACCAGTCACCCTGTATATAATTTTATATATACATATATATAAAACTTCAAAGTAATGACTTTTTTCCTTTAAATAATAATCAATTAAAGGAAACCCTCGTAATACGAACCTAATCATGTAGCTACGAAGCTCGAGCGATTAAATGAATTTCCACTCGATTGACCCAACCTAAGCCTATTACTTGCATTGCCTGTACGTGACTATTTTTACAGATGTACAATGATGCTTTGTGGTTGATTTTATGACACTTTATTAGTTTTTATTAGTTTTGCAAATACGTGTAATAGTAAGATTTGGAATAATTTTTCACTAAAATTATAAAAAAATACACATATACAAACTACGTAGTTTGTACGTATATACGTATATACCTATATATTCTTTGCATATTAAGTAAATAAATCTTTTACTATTTCACACATGACAAAAGATAAATGTTTTATTTACAAAATAAAAAAACAATTATTATTAATGTTCATTGACCTCATATTTTACAATATTGATAGTTTAGAAAAAAAGAGTTAATTTATAGAACATATGTTTGAAAAATATTCAATTACTCGAAATAATGTATTTTTAAAACTGATTTCTAAAAAGTTTTACTTGACTTATTTATATGCAAATATTTTTTGTTATGATTCAAAATCTTATAACTTTATGTTTAAAAGTATAACTTTTTTCCAAAAATGTATTCGAATAATGTATTGCAACTTTTATCACACCTAAGCGAAGATCGATGACCTGTGGTTTTCGCTAGGCTATTTCATTCACTCCATGATATAAATGGCTGACGTGTTCAGCAAAACGGATTGCCTCTAAGAAGCCCACTGACTTATTGGCCTCTTAAAACATTACATATATTAATAGCCCTAGAAGCACGCATGTCTACTTGTAGAGTATATGGTGAAAGTGGGATTTACCAGTGACTATAAATATCTTTTAAAATTGGAAGTTACCATTTTGTAATATATTGTTCATTATAAAAAAATCTATGAAAGCAGTTCTATCTTTACTGTATCTCAATAAATAACGAAGGATATTTATTTAGATATTTCAAAATGTATTAACAGCCAAATTGAGTTAACAATAACCATAAACGAAAAAATATAAGTTTCATACCATCCGCATGGAATAAGCTGCGTAATTTACAAAAATAATATATTCAGAAAAAACCTAATGTTTGTATTCTATAAATAAATAAATACAGATGTATTTATTTATTTATTTATTTATACATGCTCATATTATGTATAATAAAATGATAATTTCAATTTGCATAACAACATTTATATAAAATAAAACTTGTGACTGTATCTTGTGACCTATATAATAAGAACTCACTGAAAATTATTAGACAGGTAGACTCACTGTCAACCAAAATCCTTCATTGCCAAACTTGTACTACAATCAGCTTCAATGGTCGGTGAGTAGTGTGTGTGTACGGCTGTGTTTAACCCGACTAACAGGGTCACTGATGTCACTGAAAATTTCTGCTACTGTTACCAACTCCAGTATGACTCCTTTAATTGTACGTCTAGCAGCTATTACGTTTATCAAGCAATAAGACGATTAGAATTTATGTAGATTGGTTTAAAAGTACAAGTAAAATTATTGAAATACGGTAATGATATGAATCTTAGATTTGCTTAAGGAGTTTTTTATCAAAACTGAAATTCGCATGAAAAACAGTTCAATTAAAAGTTGTGGACTTTCGGCTTCAGTTTATCACCTCTACCTATCCTTTTTAGAAAACAAGTTCAAATATGATGCAAAGCGTTTTTAAGTAAGATTTTTAAAAGAAAAAGTTTGGATCAACTCCTATAACTAGTTTAAACGTTAACCTTACCACGAAAAGTTCAAATTCGAGTTCTATCTTGAGTTCCTACTTGTAATAATATATATATGTATATAATAAATAATTACATACAATAAAAAAAAAAGAAATATGTACAGTAATATATAAAATCTCATGCCAAGATAGAAAGCGATTACAAGAAAAGATGGACTCACTAACTATTGTGACTTACTACTAAAAAATATTATGTTTTGTATGCAATGTGACTTTTATTAGTTTTCTACGAGCTTTTATTTAACAATCAATGTATGTGATTAGTTGGTTGAAATTATGCAATTAAATTTTGAACTAGACATCTTCGTATTTTAGTTTGAAATATTTACCAAGTTTAGTTTCGATGTAAAATTAATTAAAAAATAATTAAGGGGCTTAATATTACTAGTATGGTTACCATAACTAGTGTTCGTAATTAAAGTACCACTTGTAATTGCAAGTAACTTTATCTATTATTTCAATTTCTAATCTTAATTTCAGGAACATGATTATATACAACTAGCTTTTGCCCGCGTGGAATAGTGACTTCCGGCAGATTTTCGGTTCTTCCCATATAGTTCCCGTTCTTGCGGGATTTTCGGAATGGTCGACTTCCCGCAGAATTTTCAGGATAAAAACTATGTTTTTTTTTTCGAGTTTGAAACTACATATATTTGTATAATTTTTAAAGTAAATTTAATTATTTTAAAAAACTTCTGAATATACTACATTTTTTGTTTTATTATCTTGTGGCAGAAGAACATATTGATTTTCGCCACAACCCGATCTTGAGTACGATCAGCACTCGATTCCCGTTGCCGGTTCGCCAAAGTTCGGAAATTTTGTTAGGCTAAACGCTACAAACGTTCAACGCTTGATTCCCTTGCACGGTTTTGTTCAGTCATGCTCGTTGTGTAGCCAACCTGTGCATATTTTCATCCTCAGTTTCATTGCTGCGCAAAACTCGCAGCCGCTTTGCAGTAGCAGTCTGCCGAGAAAGCTGAGTTCTTTTTCGCGGCATTATAGTGATGAAGAAAAAACGTAGAAAATGAAAATTTAACTAAAGCGTATCTCGTAATAAAAAAAAGAAACGTAAGATTAAGAAGATTAATAATTAGGAACCTAATTACTTTTATTTTTAACGATTAATTATATCAAAAGAACAACCGTAAAATGAAAATAAGGTACTCTAACTTTATGCTTAAACTTAATCCTAATCTAATGAGAATAAATAGGTAGACCACACCTATTTACAGGTTTTTAGTACTCTTAACTAACAACATATTTATTTGTTTATTTGAATAAAGATTAATATTATTATGTTGATACAACTTAAACAAATTATTTCGACCAAATAATAGGTACCATAAAAACGGTTTTTGTGAGTTAATCTTAAAAGATAGACATATACTGTCGCGGACTGTTTTTTAGATCATTAAAAGAGCTATTATTCTTATATACATATTTTTTGTGTATCTTGAACCGTTTTCACAGCGCACGCAAAAGAAGGCTTCAAAGATGAAATAATTTCTCCCGTTTTTTACACATTTACCACTATATCTTTGCTCCTATTGGTCGTAGCGAGATGTTATATAGCCGACAGCCTTCCTCGATAACTGGACTATCCAACACAAAAAGAATTATTCAATTCGAACCAGTAGTTTCGGAAATTAGTGCTTTCAAACAAACAAACAAACAAACTCTTCAGCTTTATAATATTAGTATAGATATTACAAAATAACCTTTTTTTATTCTGAAAATTAAAAGAAGGTCTAAGTATAACCTGAAAATATTGGTCTTTATCCTACTAATTATAATATATCTTTATATAATATTAATAATGACAAAGTTTGTCATCATCAACCAGAAAGTAAACCAATATAAGGTAAAAGAATTAACTACAACAATAAAAACGAACTTTTCTCTTAGCCTATTGATCATCTTGTTGGAAAACGATCAACGCCCACTAAGGATAGAAAAACAGAATAGAATAATAACACAAGACCACTAAAAGTCTCAAAAATAAGTATAGAATTAGAAACAGTAGTGATTGAATTCAAGGGACACATAAAAGGAGTAAGCAAAATGAGAAGAGTAGGAGAAGGAATACAAAAGTATATTTTACACTCCGCTTTATCTCAAGATTAGATAAGATTCTCCAAAAATCTTAACATATGTATATATTCATATATTAAGAACAATATGCTTGCAACGAAAATAGACACTCCTTAATCAGTATCGCAATTCCATAATGAACGCAGGAACCAATTTTAAGAAATACAATACATCTTTTTATGATCAGATTAAATTTATTTACTGTTGCTAAACACCTTATGTAAAAAAAATATCCAAATATAAATCACAACCAGTATATAGATGTGGTTGTATAGCAATACATAATAAATTTTGACCATATTAGAACTGATAAAATGCGAACAATGGGAACGAAAATGTTAGTAATAAATGAATAACCTGGAAAGTCAGATCAGTACTATGTCAAAATAAACAAAAATACCCCATTAAAACAAAATTCGGAGAGTCATTCAAAGAAATTACTAATAGAAATAAGGCAATTACCCAATTTAGACCAGAAATATGGTTTTCATGACTTATATTTTCATTCGCTATTCTTGAATAGCCAAGGTATTTAACTACTTTGTCTTTATTAAATAAATTATTATTGGTAACAAGTAGAAAGATTTCTCGTATTTCAAAATTGTATTATTATTTTTGTTCTGATATTTACAACGAAATAGAAATCATACATTAATATAAAAAGTAACAAACTTACGATAAGATAAGGATAAAATATTTTTGTGTCTCATAATATTTTTTTAGATCTTAATAAGTAACTACAGAAACCAAAAATAATTTAATGGAATGTCAAATTGTCTTTTTTATTTAAGTAGCAACGTGAATATTTTACAACGGTGTCTATTTCATTAACTCAACAACTTCCATATTTTAAGTTCAATTAAGGGAAAGTTGTGTTCAATGTCAGAAGCACTTTATTGTTAATTACATTAATAAAACTGAAACAGAGTATTTGTGTAGAATAGGTATTATTATAGGAATAGTATTGTCTATCAAAGATATATAATATCTTAAACGTTTGTTTTTGTACTTTAAAAAGACTATGATTAATTATTATTATGAATTATTATTGTTATAAAACTTTAGATAATTAGATTTAGATAATCTTTGTTTATTAAACCCTTTTGAAATAAAAAAATGCTTATACATATTATAATTAGGGTAAGATAGGATGGGAAAGGATATGGTATATTGAATAAATTTTGGCTTTTCAGAAAAATAGAAAAAGTTATATTTAACCATGACTTAAGGATAACTACAAAATACTTATTTTAATAAAATATACGGTTCTAGAATATCTAAGTAAGAGAAGTTTAATTTGACTTTAAGTATTGCAAGATGTTGTGACTTAAACCACATTAAAGACGTCGATTAAAAAAATGTATATTCAATTAGATACTAAAAAATATATTATTTGAAATCACTACCGTCAAGTGTGCGAAGACGTTAATAGAAAACCGATGAGCAACATATTATAGTTACTGTGACATATGGGGACGAAACGCGTACTTATGTATGTCATAATTTATTATTGAAAAGCCTATAAACTTTTCGTAATTCTAGTAAATAGTGTCTTACATATATCTATTATTGTTTATAGAATCATATTTACAATAAAAGACATTAATATAATAAGCAGGTTTAATTCATATTAACAAAAAAAAATGTTAACTTGGTATTCATGTTTCTTTGACTTTAACTTTGATATTTTTTATTTAGCTATAAATCGTCAACATCTAATTTAAATGATAATTATAAAAATTTAAACATACTATATATATAAAGTAACAATTTTGAAATGATCTGTCAGGGAGAGATAAAAGGTATGTCAATCTATCGATGGACGTTATCGATGGACGTATCATTGCATTGGAGATGTCGTGGTCATTGACAGGTATTTTTAAAGCAGAGCTCATTTATCATCGTACATTGTTTTACTATTCTTTATCACTTATTTTAATTTTTTTAAACATTCAGTGTTACAAAAATGTTTTCGTTTTCCGGTTGTCCAAATTATTGATAAAAAAATGCGTATTTGGGCCATTTAATGCTGATGAGAACAACTTGATGGAAAGCCTCACGTTCGAATCAAATTGATAGAGGAGTCCCAGTCAATGGTTGCGAGATAAATAGTCGGCCATTGAATGGCTAACAAATGGTCTTAGCCTCTCAGCACCTTTCCTGATCACAAATGTTTTGTACGCTGGACCTGCATCACAGCACAATGCCTTTAGATATCGTGTCATTATTTATGAGGGAAATTTTTTTCCAGCGAGGGCAAGAGTTATATAGTTAGTTATTTCTACATTTCGTCACTATAACATCCACATGTTCGTAAATATGTATACCTGTGCACATATTTATTTATGAAATAAATGAAAAAATGATATCGCATCGAATTTATTATATCGATGAAGCTGTTTTTATTTTTAGAACCAATACAGTTTTATTTATAAATTATAGATTAATATTTTTACAGGAACAATAGAGCCGTCGTAGCATTGTAATCCTTGTGTAACACATTGTGAATTTATTTTTTTATGATAAACATTGAAGAGTTTAACATTCGCAATGTAGTTTTTTTGTTTTGGATTTAATCTACTGGAAAGGTTTATGTTGAAACAATATTTTAATCGGGTTCTATCTGTGCCAGGAATATTTGTTGTCTAGCAATAAAATATATATGTATTTTTTTATAGTTTTTGGACGACCAAAGAACATAATGCATTATCAATTATTTTATATGCGGCATGCTTATGAAATACAAGTAGGACTACTTTCGTACTATTTTAGGAATGTTATTAGAAAGTGTGCGAAGTGTTAAAAATCCTCATGATTCCATTTGAAGGTTGGCTAAATTACTTAAGCTTAAGAAAAGGCTCATTTCTATTTATAGTATTTAAATTAAAGAGAAGGATGAAACGAGATAAAGAGAAAATTTTTAATGGCAGGCCAAGTATAAAGACAAAAAATACAAGCCTCCACTTTAAGTGCCAAGACTATAGAAAATTTACGAGGTTGCTTACTAGGCTACCTACTCTACAAAGTTACATTCATGAATAACCTGAGAATCGGACGGCAATCAAGAATATAGGTATTTGCGGAATTAGTAATGGTGACGTCACTTTAAAAAAAATAGTAGTTCTAAATCCGACATATATAATAAAAAGGTACCTAAAATTATATGATAGGACTCTTAAATGAATACTATATTTTATTCAAATAATACTTTATTAAATCATATGTATAAAACAAATATTTTAAACAATTTCAACGCTTTGTGAATCTATATAATCATAGGATACATAAATAATATACTTTATATTACATGAGCAATTTTTATATAATATTATAGTTTTTACTGTGTATGTATATTTTTTAAAGTATTTTGATGTCAACAAAATTACAGTGTCAAGGAAAAAGATTTTTTTATGTATATATATACATACAACACATTATTTATATAGCACGTTCAAATCAAAGGTTGTTCACTTTTTTTTTCTTCTAAAACAATGAAATTACAACAAATTATAATTGATTTCATAAATGTAAATTTATAATCTAGAACAAATATTCTCCGTAATCACGAAACATACATAGTTATCATTCATCCCACGTAATTGACATCAATATAAATGTTGTCATACAATAATTACGCATATTGTTATCAGATACACAATTCATTTTATTAAAATTTTATTTTGAATTATCTCATTGTCTATTATTATGTGAATTATAAAGCTAAATCAAAATGAGGAAGTAGATATCAAAAAAATATCTTTAACGATTAACGTCACTTCAATAAGGTCCAAATATAAAAAGAGGAAATTTCAAGAATATTTTTTAATTTTAAGATGTATTTTAAAATATTATTATATTATTTAATATTGACTTGTTTTACTTATTCCATCTACAGTATTTTAATGTACAATTCATACAAACTTATTTTTTTATATATTGTATAAATTGTATGGAATCTTGGTTTATAAAACCTTAATGTTTATTACAATTATGTCTATCTAAAAATTACAATTAATTGAAATTCGTTCCAAGTTATACATTATTTGTAGTAACAATTATAAAACAATTTAATATTTTCGATGATCATACAAGACGACTACTGCAAAGTTAAAAACGAAATAAAAGAAATAGTTATTGATTTATTTAAAAGCAAAAAAAAATGGTAATATTTAATAATAATTATTAACTATTTTACCACTTGCTTTTCGTTTGCGCGATCAAAATTAAGTTGATGCTTTAACATGCAAATTAATAATAATTAGCTACTAAACCAACCAAGACTATTTTATTTCGTAATGGATTTAATATAATCTGCCTATTTTAGGACAATAAAGTAATTGTGCCACATGTACATATGTATTTATATATACAAATTCATTCTATCTAAACATTACTCAACAGTGTTTTTTTCAATCTCAATTTTACTTTTATTTACAATGAAATTATAACTATAGAAATAATATGTCATAAAATATGTCATATTTTTAAATTTTACGTTTTGTCAGTCAGTTTTTAATCAATTTCTCGTATGTATATATTTGAGCAACAAATATTGAAATCGTATAACACTATCATAACTTTTCACAAAACATTTATGTACTGAATTTATTTTTCTTTTATTTGTATGTACACGTTATAAAAAGTAGCTTAAGTAAATAAGTAATTTCAAAATGTTTTAACTGTTTTTACAAATACCATGACTGTTACCCTTGGAAATATAGTTTTTGTTTTACATGAAAAAAGATAGTAATAGTTATTAACTACATTTTTATTTTACACACGGCTTTCTTGATGCGCTGCCAGTAATGGGGTACGAGTTGTTACAATCTCTCGAAGTGACCTCGCGTTACCGTTAACAGGTCGTTGGTTCTGCAATATAATATAATATTAATACCAATGTTAAGATGTCTTGACACATTTAATTATTGTAAAAAAAATAGTGTTTGCGTGTTTAAATAATGTATATAGTTTTACAATCTAGTGCTGTACCATTACAAAGTCAATAGCATACATAAATTAAGTTGAAAATGTAGGGCACTCAAGAAGATCGCTTCGAAAGCCGTCCTATTCTGTATAATGTAAGAATACGCTTAGGACATTGCTTTTTTATCGGGATAAACTTTTTCTTTACATCTCAGAAGATTGTTTTTTTTATTCGGTTTTAAATAATGACGATAATTGACAAAATCAGTATTCTTTAAGTAAATATTGAATAGCAGGTTTATTAACTTAATATTTAGTATGAATATAAGAAAACATACTGCGCTCACACAATATCTGTATATTATAAAATTTTCATAGTCATCTCGGGATTTATTGCACGTAATTATAAAAGTTCAAATCTTTAGGGACACACTGTAGGAGGGGTCCAGACGCAATTCAAACTTGAACCTAATATCATTTACGTTAAAGTATTACATGTTCTCGTAACTTTAGTTTTAAGAACCTGATCTCATTGAGTTAATTTAAAATATTTGAAATTATTATAACATTGAGCAAAATTTCATTATGAAAAATGATACGAGCTATATAGGCCTGGGTAGAGGGCTAAAATAAAATAAAAGTGAAAAAAAAAATAGTAGAATGAAACCCATTACAAAAGAAGGGGAGTACATATTATAAAAAATAAAGGAAAAATAATTTAATTTAATTTTTTGGTCAAATCTAACGCTGAAGAAAGGATTTGATTTTGCATTTTTTTTCATTTTCTGAGAAGATTAACTATAGTAATATCTATATTTTCACCATTGGAAAGTAGAAGTCAAAGATCAGAAACGAAACTTTTTGAAAAAACTTGTTATTTTGACTGTGATTTTTCAATCGAAAATGATGCTGATTTTTCGGTATTAATTCTTAATTAATATTTAATTATAATCAAATAAATTACAGTCTATTTTAGACATAAAAAGGTAAGTTTTTACCAAATTTCGTGACAATCAAATTTTTTTTGTAAAAGATAACAATAAACACAAAAAACTTGATTTTTCGAGTTTTCCACATAAATTTTGAGATAAACTATATGAAAAAAAGTGTAAATACAAAAGTTTTAGACTTTTTTATTACCTACAACTTTACCATTTAACATTTTTCATTAAGACTTTTAGTTTTGCCGGTAATCGAGAAACCCCATTTTTTACCCTTAAATTCCCACCCCCATATCCTTCCCGACCTCAGATTGCCCGTTAATTATTTTTCCTTTACTTTTTATTATACTCCCCTCCTTTTGTAATGGGTTTCATCCTACTATAATTTTTTTGTGTTAAAACCTATCGACACTGATCTAATACTATAAATAACTATTTAAAGTGAAACTTACCGATAAATCATGTTGAGTATTAGTTGGCGAGCTTGGCGATTGGGTGTGTGCCAAGCTATGGGTGCTTGTAGAATTTTTCGCTTCTGTTTTAGGTACGACTGCTGAATATTGCGGTGGTTCAGGAGGGCATTTGGTGACACATATGATAATTTATCTCAACTTGACTATCGCATAGTAAATGATTAACATTTAATAAAATACACTTAACAATAAAATTTACAATTATATTATACTATTGTTTTGTTTCATATCAATGCAAAACCTCAAAGCGCCCAAAGTCTTTTTGTTAGATTTCTCAGTATTTTATATAGTGCAGTATAGTACAAAGTTATAAGAATTCAATAGTGAAGTTTTATATAATATCGAAACCTTCTATGCAATTACATTATTGTAGTTACGAGTATGATCCCAAAATATTAAATGACTTCTATCAAAATATCATTATATTATTAAGCCATAACTATGAATTAAATTAGGTCATTTAACGTTCATAACTTACATAGCCCACAGCAAATTCATGAAAAAAAAACCCAGAAAAACTTTTAAAATAGTTTCATGGCTATAGAAGTAATTATTCACAAACCTCTAGAATGCAATCGATCGACAAATACGTTGTGGATCACTCTGTTCTAATAACTGCTTAATACAAACAATAAAGAATTTTTTGTCTTACAATTTATGAGCCTTAAACTTATTTTTTTACGATACGCTCGAAGTGTAATTATGTAAATTATAATTAACACTTACCGTACATGTAAATTATAATTTATAAAAGTAATAATACAAGATTTAGATATAAAGTAAATACTATATTTGCTTGCTGTATTATTAAGTATTATAAGATTTAAGCTCAATCAAAGAAAGTGGGTATCAGTTAATATGCATTACAGTAAATTCAATTATTAGACAGTTAATTCAGGCCTGTGAAAATTTCTTACTTTTGACTATTGTTGCAAAATTATGGCTTAAATTAAAAACAAAACATTATTTCAGTTATGTTTTGCTTTTATTTCACCGTAATTAAAAACAAAGGAATGATTTCTCATTTCTAGACACTAGTTTACCCAAACACTAGTCTTATAGCTTTGAATTAAGTTGAATTGAAATTTAATGGATTTTAAAGTTATTATACAGGATTATACAAAAAGTATTGTCATTTCATTCAGTAAAAACCAGATAAGGCAGCATTCCGATGTTATAATATATGCCTTCACGATAAATATTAGAAAGCATTGCACGTATGGAGGAATATTTGTGACTAAATTGACTCAAGACGCAGGGGAATTTCCATTTGAAACGTAAAAGCTACGGATTTATGTTTTTAGCTTATTTTATTTTATGATTGGAAAAAGTATATTCTTTCCCTTTATTTATGGTTAAATATAAGCATTCTTTAACGGATATCGTCAACCACTTAAATGACGCGAAATTCTTACGTAGCCTTCCTTTCAAATGTACAATTGATCTGTATATGAAACTTCATTTAAAATA
Organism: Danaus chrysippus; assembly: GCA_916720795.1. NCBI lineage: Eukaryota > Metazoa > Arthropoda > Insecta > Lepidoptera > Nymphalidae > Danaus > Danaus chrysippus. The sequence goes on along the minus strand of CAKASE010000049.1, from coordinate 15,408,335 downwards.
TGGTTCAATTATTTGTATTCATTGTGTGAAAAAGTGAGTTATTATATTCATGAGAAAATATTTATATTTTTTCGTTTTAACAATATGTGAATATTCCATGTTCATGACGCTGATAAACATATGGAGTACAAGAATTTAAAAACCAAAATAAACATACTCAGTTTATCTTTATTAATAAAATATTTAAATCACCTCTTTTGGTTCGTTATTCCCAAATTGAGAGTACATATATATTTTGATTAAACTAGCGTATTTTCGACATGACAACGTAAAATGAGAAAAGTTTAAATAATGTAATAACACCTGGCACCAAGTATGTTTACTAGTGTTAAATTGAAAGTACGTATATATTTTAAACTAAGTGATTGTAATCACATTAATTAAAGCATAATATGTTAGCATAGTAAAAAATATTGAAAAAGAAATATAAACATGTATTAAGGATTTAATTTGTTTATTATTTGCGGAGTATGTTTTTTATTCTTCCATTATAGCTTTTAAAAGAAATGGTTACTAATTTATTACTATTAACCAAAAAGTTTAAAGCGTTACACAAAATAAGTATTCTTAAAAAAAATCTACTAAAAATATAATGTTTCACTTTGCAAAGTCGCTTTTAATTTTATACTGAATGCCACCACATATAAAAAAATACAATTCACAATGTCACACTAACTTGGAAATCTTGATATATGTTTCTGTTGAAATAAGAGGGGCCCATCTAATGTGTCTTTCATGATGATGTTTTAAACTAAGTTAAATATAAACGAAAAATATGATTGTAACAACAATTTTATCCATTTATATTCGTTACCTATTAGTAAATGTAGGTTAAACGCAAATCGATTTTTAATAATAAATAGATGCCAATATAGGTTAATCGAGATACAATTACTATTCTCGAATATCCTGCACCTCCAGTAGCAATATCCTTATAGGTCTCGGCTATGTTATCACAGACAGTCTACATAGCAATCTCACGTATCAATAACTCATTTCAAACATCACTCATAACCGAAACAAATATTATAAAATAAATAAACGTAGAATTGCAAAAATAATTTCAGGGTTCAATGAGTTTTATTCTTGGTATTTCAATGTATCTTTTTTTTTTTATGACGGTAACGGCTGCTTGGTGTCGTAAATAGTAAGATTTTAGTAATTAGTTCAAGCATGTTATGTATAGATGTTTTGACCTTATCTATATGTTTGTGTTAACTCAGAAAAAAATGGAAATATTATGTAAAAATGTCGTAATTTTAGTATTATATTAGTTTCAATATTCTGTCTGAGCAGTCAGGTTTGCGGGGGGATAAAAACCCAATTTTTTTTGTTAAAGTTTTTTAAGAATAGGAGCACGGCAGACAGTTTTCTACTTCAATTTCTTTTAAAATCTTAAATATTTTGTAATTTACTTGACATGTGATTCCACTTCATATATCCAAGCTATTCTTAAAATCTATACAAGAACGTTATAAATATTGAGTCTTTATTTATCTCTTAAATTCGAAAAAGTAATTATTTCTTTTATTCAGAGCAGTTTAATAGCCAGTTGATCAATAATTATGCCAAGAAAAATGCAATCTTTAAGAAAGGAGCATCCGTTCAGAAGGAGTCAATTATTCTCTTTAAAACACTGAGATGAAAACAAACAAAAAGATCGTTCAACGTTCTTCCTTAAAACACTTAAGTTGGGATGAAAAGATTCGAGAGTACAACTCGGTTTTAATAAACAAAGTTTGGATGGAGCACACATTGCCCAGCGTATATCAATAAAATCAAATCAAATTATAGAGCAGTTTGTCTAACAACATCTGTGACGTACAGCAAGCTTTATTGCACTCGTTTAAGCAACAAATGCATATTTAAATTTAGTAGCCATTACTTTGACGTCAATTTTTTTCCAAAGTAATCAAACTGCTATAACAGTTTTTGGCAATACAAAAAGAGCGAATATCACTCACAAGTATTAAAACTGAAAAATATTACCTAGAAATATTTATAATGAAAAAGAGGTCTGATATGGGCAGAATACCGGTATTTTTAAAAAGTAGATGAAATTTGAAAAATAAATGATTTAAAAATATTGACAACTATACAAAAACTGCTAAGAAAGTTGTAAATTAGAATCAAATTTCAAGCCCCATGAAACTCTATACCTTACCGTTTCTAATATTAAAGCTTTTCTTAAAAAAAAATTGTTCCATTAGAAAAATGTACCTGGATTTAAAGATATTTTATTACTAAAAAGAATTCATTTTTGTTTTAATTGATTATTGATTATTTGAAACTTAAATGGATTAGTAACATAATAATTCCGAGCTACTTTCCCAAGGTATAACGATCTCCTTAATGGAGAATATATAAAGGATAATTATTTTTTTATAAGGACATTTTTGCGTGGTTAATCAGTTCGTATGGCGGCTCGTTGAAATGTATTCAGTAAAAGTACGGAAAAAACAAAACTATTGTTAAGCTTTGTGTTTATCAAATTTTTGATTTTATTTCGGACGCTTTGAAATATTTATAGAGAAATGCTTTGTGTGCTTGCAGATAAGAAAATTCTAGCTTTGCCAGTTTATTTTGAAAAAAAATTATAATATAATAAAAAAAATGATATTCAGCGGGAAGAATCGTTTTTCTTTTGTTACTAAGAGCACTTTGTAGTTATTTAACTTGTACCATATCTCTGGATTAGAAAGGGATAAAAAACACTTACAAAAAAAGAAATGTAAGATAATACTATAATTACCTTGACTGAGCGGAATGAGATCCGGATTACAATTGTCCGGCGAGCACCTCTTTTGGAGAGTCATCTTTTGATTCTTCGTTGATTGTACAGTTACTAAAAAAAGAAAATAATTATAAGATTGCTGTTCTGATTATAGATAAAGAAGTATATAATTTGGGTAACATTATTTATATTAAAAAACATATGTTTTAATTCAAACCTCCGTAGTCTCTAGAACTGTGTCGTAATCTTGAAGCAATAATTGCAAGACATAGTATGAATGCGACGGTAAATGCAGCGCCAAGAACACCACCGACAGCCCAGTTGACTTCCCATGCCTCTTGCGCTTCTGAATATAAATTTTTTACAAAATAAAATAAAAATAAATTCAAACTTAATTTAAAATCTAGGAGGCAATTCTAATTTCAATAAAAGCTAGAACTAAAATTCTTTCTGGTACAAATAGTTTATTTATAATTTTATAGTAGTATATATATAACGAATTGATATACAATAGAAACTATTACCGGAGGACTTTATAAATAATAAATAAAATAAAATTTAGGTTTGATAATTTGTGAGCGTAAATAGTATATGAAAAGAAAATAATAATCTTTGACACGTATGATGCTCGATAGCGTTCAGTTTAGACTAGACATTTGTAATTATAAAGTAATGAGCCCTCTATGAAAATTAAAAATAACATGTTATTTTTATCAAGTTACCACATATAACAGGTTGGAAGCTGTTGAAATAGCAACTTAAGTTGTTCGACTTTTCACACCTATCACAAATGTTGAGGAGGAGGAACACTGTCTAATAAATTCAAATGCTAGGAAAAAGAATTGGTTCTTACTGTTTGTCGATCTAGAAAATGTAAATATCTAGCAGATAGTTTCGAAATCTTACCAATGACCTAGAACACATTTTTTAGCTATAGAAACACATTTTAACATCGTTCAAAAATGGATCGGTATTGAAAATGAAAAACACAATCTTAATGTGTAGAATTTGTGTAACTGCAACTGATAGGTCTATTGCTCCTATTATTAAATTCGATATTGGACATATATGCATTCCCTGACTTACGGAAAGTTACTCCTTTTAAAGAACATTACAGAACAAAGCGACTTTAAAGAATGTGAAAGATTTATTTGGAGTAATCTAAAGTGTAAAGTTTAAAAATTTTCCTCAATTACTACTTCGGTTTTACACCCAAATACTCAAGCGTTTATATGAAATACATTTAAATTTTATCAGAATGAACGCCCGTTTATTCAAGGTACCAAACAAAATTAGAATAACAACTTAATGTCCAAGATGTTCGAGATCGTGGATCCAGAAATTCTGTAGAAGTATGCCTCCTGGATTTTATAATTTTTAGCTAGTTACAGAAAATCACCATAACAGGATTTATAATACATGTACAAATTGAAAATAAATTAGCACTTTGTGTGCAAGTGATAATATTTTTATTTTATTTTTGAGAGTACATATTAAAAATTTGGTCCTCTTCGGAAATGTAAAAGTATATAAAAAGTTTTGTTCTTATTTCTTGCTTGTTGCTAAATAAGTAATATTATTTGTATCCCGTATAAATTTACTTCTTGATGAACGAAAAATGTTAAAATAGGATAAATCTCATGCTTTAGTGATGCTAATTCACAATTTTCTTCTTATTAATATGTATTAGGAGCAAGTCAGGAAAAATTGTTTGAAGTAAAGTGTGTATCACTTTTAGTTTTGCAACTTTACAATTCCCATTTGTAGTGATATTGGCTGAACTTTTAATTAATAATTAATTAATAAATTCTGGACTTCAAAAATTTTTATACACTACTAGAAGACTTGGCGAACTTCGTATCGCCCTATAATCAAGAAATATCTATTACGTTTTTTTATTTATATTTTTGGAGTTTATCTGTAAGCCATAAATCTCCGTGTTTTGAAGTACGACAGAATGATTGACATATTAGTTAGTTGTCAAATCTAATGTCAAAAAAAAACCGTTTGTATGGGAAATAGAAAAGGGCTGTTTTTATTGTTTTCCCAGTAATTAATAAATTTTTTCAGCTTTTATACCTTCCCTGAACCTCCACGAACATTTCAAGACTAAGATAAGATAAATCCGTTAAGCTGTTCTCGAGTTTTAACGAGACTAAGGAACAGCAATCCATTTTTATATATATAGAAGAAGAAGATTACGTATACACGCAGAAATAAACCTTTATACATCACGATTCTTTTACTGACTATTCTAAGACTTGTAACGACTGAATGGTGGAAGAGAAGGATCAGTACAACTACCCCCAACATATGATTTTCTATTGTTTTGGGCCAAATAATCTAAGCGTAGTTGCTGGTCCTTACATTTTACATACTCAACTACCTTTGCCGCCTGGAGTTACAATGTGTAAAAAGATACTACATTTATAATGTACAAATGGATCGAAATCGTTAAATGATTGATTTAATAAATAAGCACGTTAAAATGTAAACATGAACAATTCTAAGGTCTAATTATTTTTATGGTACAAAATGACAACTTCTGCGAAACGGTTATAAAAGTTTTGAAAGTTTATGACCGTCTTTAGACACACCAAATTTTATAATAATACCAAAATAGAAAACAAGGAATTAGTAATATAGGAGCTTGTTATCGTTCAATTTAAATGATATTACGTAATATTTCTCAACATGGTTTTTCTTTTTACCTACTGTTCTATCTAAATAACTTGAAATATATAATTTTACACATGAAGTTTCTTCCCAACAATTCCATTTTTACCGCAAAATGTTTATTTTCTATTCTTATTGATGAAATATAATAATAAAAATAAAAAATATTAACAATTCGGAAATAAAAAGTATTTATAGCCAAAAGATGCGTAAAAAAAGGGCACTCTTAATATGTAGGAACATTTATGTCTGTTTTCAGACTCAGCATTTTCTGTTCTACCGTCATAACTGTCTTCCTGATATGGGACAGAACTAATGTGTCAACGCGTTGAGAAACCCACAAACGTCTTCCCATTTCGTATAATATATAATAATGTTGTGGGACTATAATCCAAAAAACTGTATTGATAAAAATATTTAACCATGGAGACGGCAAATTCTTAAACTCAAAGATAGTTTTCACTCAGCTTTAATTTACTAATTCATTGATAATAATAATAGACTATTCAAATAGAATATTAGAAATTTTCAGTAAATAGGTTAAATTTTACTATATTCAATGTATTTGTAGAAGACGTAATTTGATTGCATTCTGATTAAGAGCCAATAAAGTATTAAATTAATACTGGAATTTAAGCCAAATTGCTATTTAAATGACGATATAATAATGTTTACTTTAAACTAGCCGTGATATTTGTGAAGCGTTATCTGTTTAGAACATACACATTAAACTATGAAGAGTTTGAGTTTGTAAAAGATAATGCTGTAATATTTGTAATTTACAAAAAGAAGTCAGGAAAGTTTCGTAAAATGCAATATAAAAAGAGAATTAATTTCGTAAAGCCACCATTATTGAATATTCATGAAAAATGCTCAGTTGTAACTCCTTGAATATGGTAAATAATCACAGGACATTATATTGTGTACTTTAATCAAACTGGTCGTAAAATTGGTTTATTGTGTCAGATTGACATGCGGTTATATCTCCCGTCTTTTTTACTTATGTTAGGAGGTGACAAGCATTAGCAAGAGAGCTATACATTTATAACACAGAATTACACAATATATCATCACTGACAAAAGTTTATATACATATAAAAATAAGTGTTTGTATTAAAGGAAATCTATAAGTAAAGCTGTAAAATCATAAACTAAACTCGGTAATTTCATATATTTTTTACAGTACGTAATGTATATGCAACTAAAACATTTTTCAGTGATATTAATTTTTTTTTTTCATACAGTTCATCATTAATATCTTAAAATAAAATAAACCCATAATTTCAATCTTTTAATGTAAAAGATAACGTATTACATCGATATCGTTTCATATTACATCTCACTCAACCAAAAATATCTGTTGTGTAATTCATTTGTAGTGTAAAATTATTACTGATCAAGACAAACATTGCAAATTTCATAATAAACTATTATAGAAACATTAAGTAAGTATGATATGTAATTATTATAAGATTAACGTAATGGGTGTACATTATAACATAGTTGATATTGGCATGGCAAATATTTCTTCTTACTAACCTTAATAGGATGAAAGTTAAATATCTATAAAAAGTAAAAATCATTTAAAATATTCTTATTTATATTGAAATGTATTAAGTTTATACAAACATAAAATAAAAGAAACACAAATATTAATAATAAAGAAGCTGTGTTCAGAATCGTAATTGAAAAAGTTATTAGAAGCAAATTTATAATTAGATGTTATTTTAAATTACAAAAAACAAGATTAAAAGCTAACGATTGCTTCTCTTTTTAGTATATAAATACTATTAAAACTCTAATCTCGAATTGAAAGTCCTGTAGATTAATAGCGTTATTAAGGTGCGCTAGTCAAAAATACCAAATGGATAAATTTTCAACAAATTAAATTTAAAAAATGTTTATAAATTAACTAAGATATTCTACTTCATGATTTGGGATCTGTAATAATTAAAGTTGAATGTCGAAATCATTAGTCAGTTACCAGATAACATTACATAATGTTGATTGATTGACTGTAAAAACATTTTATTTCATTTTTTATAAAGCAAACATTCAACGCAATTATAAAAGTATATGAAATTTATATTATTGTTATATTAAAAATACAAGAAGTTTGTATTGTCATCTTTATTAAATAAATTGTTTATTTCTTTTTAGGACGGATTATATTTCATGCTGTACATTAAAACTTTGTACAGTTTTAGTATTCAAACTATTAGCAGCCTATGGTACGAATTAATCAGTTTTTAAACTTCAATAACAAAAATAAACATCATAAAATTTTATGTATATATCGTTTATTCTTATTTAATCCGACTATTTTAATTTACTTTTACTCTGTTAAAACAAGGTTAAACTAACACTCAAAATTTCACTGACCATGAAAATGGTTTTAAAAACTTATTTAGAGCAAATGTAGACTCAATGAGACAAAACAACGGAGTAGTAGAAAAGTTTTCATGTTCGGATTATATTTGTGGAGAATAGCTTTAAAAATCCTTAATTCTTAAGGTATAACCCTATTAGGTATTCAAAGATAAAATTATCTTCATTATCTGAGAATGATTTTATAAAATTAATATCCCTTCTACTATTTATATTTTTAAAAAATCACCTACTTAACCAAACACTATAAAATATAAAAATTAAACAAATCTATTCAAGAATTTTGAGTATTAAAAAATGTGGTAAAAATGATTATAAAATGATCTGAAGGACATACCCGTCCTAGGAGATTTTTGTGGAATAGTTTCTACAGTCAAAGTGACGTGTTCAGACCTCCCTCTTTTATTTGCAGCCTATACAACAATATTTAAATGTCTTTTAGCTCCAAGTCTTCTAAGATTCCAAACTGTAGCAACATTTGTTGAATTTGTTACTAAACCTTCGTAAGCCCAGACTTCTGCTACGTAGATACATTGAAGGCCACCTTCGTACCCTTCAAGATACATAAATACATATAAAAAATACTAAAATATGAATTGTAAACGGGAATAAAATAAGAACCTACCCGCAATGCAAGTTAAATCCAGCGAATCATCAGTTAGATTATATACTGAGCAATTAGACGGTGGGTCAGGTCTAGTTGCAGGCAGTATAGTGTACACGCATGGCAACATTTGCTGACCTGCTAGGTTTGTTGCACGACATGACAACTTTCCGTAATCCGTGTCAAATACAGGAACAAAAGTTAATACCGATTTTCTGGCTGGACCCTTGATGTTGAAGCGTTCCTTTGAAAAAGAAAATCCATTTAAAGCTTCTCTAAAACACTAAAAGCTTAGCTTAATTGAAAGAGAATGCTTAAGTAATAATGAATGTTTTAATAAATTTGACGTAACGTAAACCTACGTATATTTTAGACTAATGAAGTAAATAATAATACACACCAAATGTAATTTCAAATCATTGTTTTAATACAAAGTAAAAGCTTTATTTTTTTTTGTAGTTTTTTTTTTATTTCAACCTTTCTTGTTTGAATATCAGTTAACATTTGTAATTATACCTAAATTTACAACTGATTTATTTACTGTGTTAAAATAAACATCAAAATATACATAATATTAAATACATACACTGATAAAGATCATTTATGTGGATCTCATAAAAATAGCACAAGTAATTCTTTGCTTAATATTTTTACAAGGGTAGCATTGGAGTATTCCCAAAGTTAAACCTTTTTGTTACTTCAATCGGTATAGTCTCAAAATGTATTTTCTTTTTATTAGCGTATTCCCTTTCCAAGGGATTCTTTGAACTAAAGGGTGTTTGAATAATTTTGGATGACAAGCTTAAACTAATGCTATATCTCTTTAATTTTAAAAAGTTTGTTAATATTACATGTGCACATTTGTTATATCTTGTCGATAAATTCTTACATTATCAATATGAAACTAAATATTACGTTAACGAAATTATGGATATAATGTTATTAAAGAAAGGCTTACTTACGGGGTCAACTTTTATTGAGCCTTCAGAATTATTAAGTGTCCACTCAAACGTTTCTGGGGGAGGGAAAGCATCCACCTCACATTCTACCTTCGATGGTTCTTGTAAAGCTGCACCTATTATTTTCATATCTGTAGATCGACACACGGGTCTATCTGCATAAAACGTTTCAAGCATAAAAATATACTCATAGCATATATAGCATATAGCATAGTAAAATATACTCTTATCTATTAAAATTTCTATAAAATAGGACCATTTAAAAACGAAACAATTTTTTTATTAATATTGTCTTTAAAATCAGCTATTTTTTATTTGTCACTCCACTGATATATATTTATCATGAATATGTCCTGAAAAGATTAAATAAAAACTTACAAACGACTTGCATTTGCACGGGAAGCGACTTCCCGTCTCCTTCGACGTTCGAAGCAGTGCAGGTATAGTTACCAGCCTGGTGTCGTGACACATTACGTAGTGCAAGGTTCGTGTTGCCAGTTAGGATTACTCCGTTGGCAGGACTGTGTTGAAGCAGAATACCCTGGTGAAAGTTATGATAAACTTGAAAATAAAGTAAAATCATAACATATTAATGCAATAAGAAAGAGCTATACGTATTAGTGTCGAATTTTATAGCAGAGAAAATAATCGTCAAACTTGCCAAATACAGATAACTTTTAAAAATATTTTAATGGATCAAATTTCTTGATTTATTTATTTTTTTGCATTTTAGAGATAAAACTCAATATTTATATGTAACTAGTAAACCCGGCGAACTCCGTTTCGCCACCAGAAGGCTTTTCTATAACACTTCGTTTGGTGATTAAAAGATGAAGAATTTTTTTTGTTTCATATTGAAAAGGAAAATTTTTATTTCATTTCACAACAGCAATGAATTCATTTCGATTACAAAAATGAAGTGTTATTTAGTTGAACTTCTCCAAGTAAATGAAAGTGAATCCAAAGTAGATACCGAATCGAAGCGTTATACGTGTCCGCAAATTATCCGTTTCATTGAAGTGCTCCTTTGTAAACCACATTTTTTGTTTTTTGGTCTAACTTTAAAACAAATAAAGCGTATGGTTTCCAAACTTATGAACCCGCAAAATATAACTGCCCATATGAAAAACAATGATTTTCTAAATTTATCAAGCAAATACTAAATGGTTTTAAGAGTTCAAACTACAAACACAATACCGGTTTGTCACATGAAATTAACTGAGAAGAGAACAATGAGTAGCTGTCAAACAATGTATCATGCGACGGCACCATCTACTTAAAAATACTTAATATTGATTTGTAGTACATGCTATTTTCTTTTCTTGGTTCTTTCGTGCTGAAGTTATAGCGTCAGGATGGAAAACCGGACTTATTTTTATATAGTAGATTTCTTACAAATATCAAATTCTCATCATTACATTACATATCTATCATTATACGTCATCATTATATATCTGTCATTATACGTCAATTGCATAGCTGTCAATTGTGTTTCGTTATTCCACGTTTTATAATGACTGTCAAGTCCCACGGGAATGCTGTCGAACGGGATAAAAAGTATCCTATTGGAATTTCCTGGCTCTAATCTACCTCACTGCCAATTTTCAGCTAAATCGGTTCAGCCGTTCTTGGGTTACAAGTGGAGTCACTAACACGACTTTCTTTTATAGTATACTAGAAGACCCGGCGAACTTCATTTCGCCCTATAATCAAGAAATATCTGTTACGTTTTTTTAATTATATTTTTGGAGTTTACCTATTAAAGCCATAAATCTCCGTGTTTTGAAGTGATTAGGAATGATTAATAGTTAATATGAGAGTTACACTGAGCTAGCAAAATAATAATTGTCAACGTTACTACTACACTTGATGCACAAACAATAACGATGGCCGACAACTGTGTAGGGAGTGAGAGAAGTCTAATTGTGTGAGAGAAACAGAAGACCGGCTTCGTTCTCATCCCTACTCCGTGCTGTTTACTGGGTCAGAAGTGACACCTGTAGATATCTGGCGGGGATAACTTATTAAATGACGATTGATCAGTTATCGACCGGAGATGAAAAATGATTAAATTACTAAAATAGCTATTAAAAAATAAGGGTTGATCGTAGAAGGGTGAAAATTTAGGATTGTATGTATTTTTGTACGTTGTATTATAAAAAAAATAGTAATTAAAAATTTTGTCTAAAAAATAAAAAAAAAAAATTTAGGGGTGGACTACCCCTAACATTTAGGGGGATGAAAAATAGATGTTGGCCGATTCTCATAGCTACCGAATAAGCACAAAAAATTTCATCAAAATCGGTCAGGTTGTTTCGGAGGAGTATGGGCACGAAAACTGTGACACGAGAATTTTATATATTAGATAGATATAGAATTGGTCAAAAAATATGTCATTTACAATATATGTCTTTATATTGACGGTTCATGCTTTTTGTGCGGTTCTCGTCAAAAAGCATGAATTGTAGAAACCTTGTATGTAGCTTGAACAAATTTTTGTTGAAATTACATTGAAAAGATTGGTTGAATATACATATATTATTTTAAGAAGCTTAACCACTTTCTTTCGAATCTACAAAAATACTTTTTTTTTATTTATTAGACTAATTATTTAAAAAATTTAGGATGTAAAAGTATTGCAGTAAAGATTTAAAATAATTATAATAGTTAAATTTTTGTTTCATCGCTAAATAACTCTAAACGCGATGTCTGTATGTGCATGCATATTTATGTTTTGAGTGCCAGTGTGTATGGGTGTATGTGTGTGTCTGATTCAATATAGCTCTCAAATTCTGTCTTTACAGTAAATCTTAGGTATGTTTGATTAGTTTCAGTTCAGCAATGTAAGAGTATCATTTCTATTCTAAAACGATGTGAGGCATTTTATTTTATGATTACTATGTAAAGAGCTAAACGCGAGCGAATATAATCGTTAAAGCACAATGAATGGGTAGGATGATTTTTTTTTAAATTAGATAAAATTCTTATTTTATTTAACCCCAATGATTATATTTTTATATTATTTTATTATATTTTGAAATATTAAACCTACTTTAATGTTAGTTATGAATTATTTTTTTAACTCAACTTCGTGCTACAGTGTATAAGAGATAAGGTTTTTAATCATTGTATTGCTTTGGAATATAAATTTATCTTATCAATAGGAGAGAAGTCGTCAAGTGTGTTTTAATAGACGTCGTAAAAGTAGATTTTATTTTAATATAAATTTTAGGGGGTAGCGAACATAACGTATCGAAGTACAGTAGAAGCTCCTTATTCGCGCTTCCTTTATTCGCGTTTCCACTATTCGCTGATTCAAAAAGTGCTACCCAATTCCTATATTCGCGGCTAAAAATTTCTTTATTCGCGGATCTAATAAGTACATACGTAATAATTAAATTATTCCAATAAATATCTAACACAATATACTTGTCATATGGACTAATAAAAAAGTAAAATAGACCTTATTACTACTATACCATAAGTCTTCTTCTTCTAGAAGAACTCTACCGTAAGTATGTTGTTAAATGATATCGCCGAGGACTTTGACAAAAGCCGCGAGCGGTGTTTTTGAGAATGTAAACAAACAGAATGAAAGCAACCTTATAACTCAATAATAAACCGAATTGGAGGAAATGTTAAAGTCACAGCCCATTGAAGAAAAGGCTTCAACAAACACTGGAAACGTGACATTTACAAATTTGAAAAATCTTAGTGAAGGTTTAAGAATGGCAAATGAGCTTTGTGATTTCTTTATGAACATTGATCCGTCTATGCAAATTGCTAATGCCGTTGCTGTACATCAGTCTGAATTGAAAGAGCTTTTAAAAACTGCCAAGCAAGAAAAAATTACAAAATTCTTCAAACCATTGGCTAAGCCTTAAGATAATTAATAAAAAAGTTCAAAAACTTCAATTAAATATTTTTTTAATATATTTGTTATTTTTATTTTTGTCGCCTAGGAACGTATCCCCTATAATCCCATATAAATTACCATTCCGCATTCACGGTTTCTGTATTCGCGGCATATTTATGGAACATATACCCCGCGAATAAAGAGCTTCTACTGTATGTATAATGGATTGTCTTCAGATGAGGAGCAACATTTCACCAAATTTTATATCTGTTGTTTTTTTTCTAAACTGGACGTGGAATACACATAATATTTAAAAATGAAAAAGCTTGTAATAATTTAAGTAATGTTGTATAAGACTTATGGGATGATTAAAAAAACTCTTTTTAATTTTGTGATTAAAATAACATGTAACATTATGGAAATTAAACGTAAACTTCATTATAAAATGTTCAACCACTTTCAAAATTTCATAAATTTGTAATAATATAATGTCAATTAACTTTCGAGGTATATATTTAATTTAGTACACCTCTAGGCACCTTTTTAGTAAACTGAAAAATATAATACTGAATTTTTTTTTGCTATTTATAATCCAAAGTTTTAAAAAAATCAGAGTTCAAATCATATTTGTCATGGTTAAACTTTTTCCTTCCGCCGATTTTTATTTCACATCATAAAATAGGAAAGTATTTCGTAATAAAATAGAAAGGCGAAGTAAATTTGAACTCACGTTATGTTCCCACACAACTTTATAAGCAGGGGGATTAGCATCAACTTCGCATCCGAAGTCCATATCGTCTCCTTCTTCAATATCGTTCGAGTTTATTTTCGCGCCAAGGTGCATTGTAGCAACCGGGACATCTGTTGAATTATTTATTCTATATGAAACAAAATAGAGTTCTATTCTCCTTGACACAAACCCTTTCTGTACCAAATAGGTTTGACACGATTTAAATGCAGAATTTAAAGAGGTTCATAGTCATAACATTGGCAATAGTATAACAGGAAATTATTGTTACGTACACAGCATATCAAAATACACCAATATAAAAATAAAAGAAAGCATAAAGTGTAATCCAAAATAGTGTTTCGTATAAAACTTTCAGTCTCTATTTATTCAAGAGCATATGACAAAAATGAAGAGAGTCATATATATTTATTTCAAGAGTGACATTACATTTTGACGTACAGCAGGAATGTCGGGATTAAGCTTATTTCATAATATTAATGTTATATTGTTATACTTAGGTATGATAGTGTTTTGCTGTTGACAATTCCCGTCAAAAAACCGTTATGGATTCCTCACTGAATACGTACGAGACCTATATAATATGTATAATATTACAGTTATGAAATTTTAATAGAATTTAAAAACCATGTTAGATAAATATCTATATACTATAAAATTATAGTACCTAGTACCTATAGTAAAATTATAGTACCTGTAAAGTTTAATCTGTTTAAATAGCATAAATACGAATACTTTCGGTAGTAAAGTTGGTTACTTTGAAATGTCAGTTTATGTATTTGTATTGTAATTTTCTATCTTTTTTTTATTATCTAATCCACTCGGACCAGTTAAGATTGAAGAAAAACTTTACAAGGATTTTTAAAATGAAAAAAGCTAGAATACATATATGTAGAATAAAAACAAAACCCTTTTTTATTCAAGCGAGTTATGATAAGGATTCAAAGTATACCTTTAAAACTTAAAATGATTCGGGTATTTATATATTATATGATTCTCGACTGTTCATATTAATCACTTGGAAAAGTGATATCTTCTGTTTATCATACATATTGGTAGGTTCTAGACATATTTTTAAGTTAATTAAAACAAGATAATTTTATTATAACTCGTAATAAGGAAAAAAATATACTTTGTATGGTACAATCACAGTTATGATTAGATTTACCACAAATCTATAATAAATCAATACGTGTATATAAAATAACACTTTTAATGTTCTGGAAGTATTCTCAAATCTCTCAACTAAATACAAACAAAAACAAATACAAAACAAGAATACTTACAAAAAATATTAAGCAGCAAATTGCTCTCAATCGTTGAACTATTGAACTTGGAATGTTCTGCTCTACATGTAAGTATTTTTCCGTTTTGTTCCTTTGAAGGTGTCCATTTCAACACAGACTGAGTCTCGTTCCTTTTTTCTAAATCCTATTAAAAATTGACTATATAAAGTAATTTTTAAATAAAGGAGTAGAATTTTTTTGCATAATTTGGAGTTTACATTCGTTTAAATTAAAAACCATAATTGTTTAATAAGTGTACCTGTTGTTTAGTTATAGATTCTAGTTTTTTGTCATCTAGCCACCAAGTGACCGCTGCTGGAGGTCTTGCACCGGTTGAATTGCACCAAAGCTCGGCTTGTCTACCCACTGACAGTGGTTGTTCTCTCGATAAGATTTCGACGGACAGTGGCCGCACTGACAAGAAAAACATTTATGTTAATGCCCATCGCTTTGTAAATAATCTAAATCAGCCATCCCAAAAAATCGAGACTAAGAGAATAAATTGTAACCTATTTGAATCTTGGACCAAAATTGGGTAATTTCAATTATTATTGATTTTTCAATTTGATAAAATATATATGTATTATTGAAATATGATACCAACAAATCTCTTATTTACTAACCAAATAGCAACTATAATTACTTGAATTAATAAAAATCGGAGAAACATAAAATCTTGCTTAAGCTTCAAAGTAGAAGAAACAACTAAAATATCTCAACAAAAAATATATTTTCCTATTTCATAAAACTTCTTAAAGATACAAATTTTGCACGGTTGAAATTTTCTAGCCACACTAACACAAAATGCATCTGCAGTTGTATAATTTTGTGCAAGTAAAGGCGCACCTGAAGGAAGTACTTGAAGCACAAATGTGTATTTACATTAAAATTTACAATCCTTAAATAGCCTCGATTAACACGTTTGTAAGTTTTAAACTTCTATAAGTTAATTTATATGTATAAGTTGTTTGTAAGTAGCAATAACTAATAAAAACGTTTCATTCTAATTCTGATACGATATGGTGTACAAAAAGGTCATTTTAAATTTAAAAAAAAATAGTTTGTGCTTTACCTTTACTATAATATTTTATTCAAAATGAATCACAGATCACGTCACATCTAAAGAACGTGGAATATTAAATTCCCTTTATAGGTGTTAAAGTAGAATGTTTTTCAACAATACCTCAATTTGCTTCTAGGAAAATACAAATAGAAAATATTTATTACGGGACTTTCCTTAAAATTTATTATTATATTTCAAGGTTCTAAATGGATATATCTTTCGTATAAACAACGTATGGAAAAAACTACACCGTCACTGACTATAATTGTTTATTTTTTTATTGTTTGGAACTAGACACAACTATAATTTAAGAGCAATTTACTCTTATTGTTACTAAAGACAGAAACAAAATCATTCCATTAGCTTTTACGCTGAAAGACCTTTTCCATCTTACAAACATTTATTAAAAGATTAGAAAATTTTTGAATTTCGAAGGTCATTTCGTTTAGGTCATTTCATTTTTCATTTAGACAGTAAAATTTTCACAAGAAACTTAAAAAAAGGATGAGCGTTTCAAAAATAAAGTTTTCTTATTTTTATCATGGTAAAACAGCTTGATGAAAAAATCCCTCCCCAATTTCAGAAAGTGTGATAAATATTGTTTAAAATAAAAAACAAGTTTAAAAATTCAATAATTTCTCATATTTTTTTTGTATTTAAAAGTAATACAATTAAATTTATTTCATAATTAAAGCTTGTAGTTTTATGTCTAACGTTTTATACGTAACTCGTTTTTCTTACTTTTATATTTTTATCTGCCTAATGGAGTTTACGGCTGTGTACATTTAAAGACACTTAGTTCTTCAGTGTTTTATTTGGTTCATATATTTCGAACACTTTCTTAAATAGGTGATATATATGTACATACAATAGGGCTATTAATCATTCCAACATACCTTGTTTTTTTATTTGTATATAGTATCTATTTTCTTTATGTTATATATGAAACTTTATGATCGATTACTTATGATTCTATATGTATATACTTACAATACAGATCGACACGGACGGAGACCCGTTGTGGGGGAGATAGCAGTGTATTATCCGCTGAACATGTGTACACAGCGGACAAGTGTGCACGGGTTGCGTTTGTGACCAAGAGGGTCAATGATGTGGTGTTACCCACTGGCATCTCACCCGCGCTCAGTGAAGAAACTACAGTTTCCCCATGCAACCACTGTAATCTTGGCGTAGGATTCCCTAAGACAATGAAAATAAATTATTATACAATCGGAA
Organism: Danaus chrysippus; assembly: GCA_916720795.1. Classification (NCBI taxonomy): domain Eukaryota; kingdom Metazoa; phylum Arthropoda; class Insecta; order Lepidoptera; family Nymphalidae; genus Danaus; species Danaus chrysippus. Next base: position 15,390,785 of record CAKASE010000049.1, on the reverse strand, counting down.
TAATGTAATCTAATGTAAGAAATAACTATACTATCTACTTTACATATTCTACTTAACAATACCATAATGAAGAAAGAAAAAAAAATTAATACATGTCAATTTATCGAATATATTTAACGGCACATAGCCATTAACAACGTTTCCTGGGTCCATCTTCGGCTGCCAAGCGGTCGTCGATAGGCGGGCGAGGAGAATTAAACCACTTGTTTCAATATTATAAGAAAATCAAATTATTATTTCCGAGAAATACAGCCGTTATCACAATAAGTATTAAGTAGGTAGTTATAAAGTAAAGACACTCCACCGAAAACGTTTTGTCCTTGCGAGATGCAAACGGATTGTTTGTCATTTGCCTCTGCGCACAAAAGAGTTCGGAGCTGCGTCAGAGTGAAGAAATGTCATACCGCACTTTTGACAACTGTCACTTGTCAATTGTCATCTTGCTTGGGACGTTTCTTGACTCTTAAAATACAAAAAAAACTTAACAAAATAATCCGTCCTACATGGTTAACATATTACTTATTTATCACAGTCACCCTTAATTTGGGTCATCATTTAAATCCTTCGTTTCATTTTTTTATACACGATATTAAAACAATTGAAAATTTCAGTTATCAAGTAAATAAAACTGTCAATGTTTTTTTGTAAAAGGTATATTTTTTCTTCTACATAATTCGTTCTAAACAATTACTCTGAAAATTGGAAACGTTATTGACACAGTATTTATCTGAAATAAGTATGAAATAAAATATATACTTGTAAATCAAACTAAATCCACGTCTTATAATATAAGGTACATTGATTAAAAATATCATTAGAGATTTTTCAACTTTCTTTCGTATAATATTTTGAAAGAGCAGGATATTCAGGCAAATCATGTACTCACCCCCATTCACCGAGCAAATAAGCTTAAAGGCGCCCCCTTCGTGGAATGGGCCGGCCGATTCGGTTATTTCTTTGCCGAACTCGTCAAAGATCACCGGTTTCGAGGGTAGCTCTGTCAAAGAATCAGGAAGTTACGTTTGTTATGCTAAACCATTGTTACAATGGGATATTGTCTGATTTATAATGAAATGATACAAGATAAAGAATTTAATGAAGAAATATAAGAGAAATTTTCAATTCTCAAGTCAAGTCGTGGTGGCCTAGAGGTTAAAGTCCACCTTTCGTACATGAGGAACCGGGTTTGATTTTTTCCGAGTCATATGTACTTTCTAAGAGTATTTAGACACCACTGACAGACGGCGACGGAAAACATCATGAGGAAACCTGGACTTATAATTTTAAATTATAAGTATGAAATTGCCAACCCGTCTTGAGCAAGCGTGGTGGTTAATGCTCAAACCTTCTCCATGTGAGAAGAGGTCTTTGCTCAGCAGTGGGTTATGATAAGCTGATGATGTTTTGAATTCTCAGAATTTTTTATTTCATTATTTTAGAATTTCTAAAAGTATCAAACAAATTATATAAAATATATTATAACTGTTTATAATTAATCCCTTAAAACTTTACATACATACAACGTTTTATATTTATTCATTGAAGAATTTATTTTTTCACTCTTATATAGTTTAAGGACTTTAGTACTTTAGATCTTATTTGTTAAAAATGAACTGGAGCTTTGTACTGCGATAATATGAAAATAAAAATTCTCTGTCTTTTTACACTTTAAGGATGAAAGTTTTTCACACTTTATATCACAATATTAAAATTGAGACTTGCGTCATTTCATTTTGTTATGATTAATAACGTGTGTCAAACTATCTACTTAGATATTATTTACTTTCCAATCAACTAGTATTTTTAAACAAATCATAAATAAAACTATTCCTTTAATTTTTATCTTCACATTATCATTTTTATCAATAATACATAATTAACTTCTTCTTGGTTGAAAGTATAATGAACATATTATTTGTAAGCAGTGGTCAGTGGTGGCTCAGTGGTTAGAGGGCCCGCCTCTCGTCACCGAGGGCGCGGGTTCGATCCTGGCCCGGGCAAGTACCAATGTGATTTTTCAAAATCATATGTACTTTCTAAGAGTATTTAGACATCACTGATTAATGTTGATTCCCAAAAGAGGGTTGATGTCAGGCAGGCGGCCGGTCGTAAAAACAAATAGCCAAAAACTATTCACAACATGAAAGGCAGACCCTGGCTATAGCTGGGAAATTGCCAGGTAGAAGAAGATTATTTGTAAGCAGATACATACAATAAAAACTCGACTGCTTATGGTAATAACAACATATTTTCAAGAAAGAATTGGGAACCTCTGAACCAAGGCATCTAGATATGCAATTTCGCCGCGGGACTAGCATGTTATAAGAGAAAACTTAATTATAAAAATAATGAAAAATCTCTTTAACTTTCGTCTGTTAATGGGAAATAAAAACAATTTGTAAATTGATCTAGTTGGCCCTGTGCTCAAAATGTAAACTTTCATATCACAAAAAAAAACTATTACTTTTATGTAAAAATATCTTCTCTAATTATAACTTAACTGTTTTTGAACGTCTACAAATAAATAAAATTAATGTTCACATACAATTTTTTTTATATATCATCATCTGCTCTGAAAGTTACTTTTACCTCTTTCTACATATTATTGTCATACATAACTATTAAATGAGTTTTGAATACTCAGCATAATGTTGATTAAGTTTAGCTTTAAGCATAACCCCTACTACATTTTAATATTTATGAGTTTTTTAGAAACTGCTCAAAAGATTGATAATTTGAAATAATAGTTATATTCCCAAGTTACTCGTTAAATAGAATAATAATAATAATCAACCCTCCCAAAAGGAGGGTCAGGCAGGCGGCCGGTCGTAAAAACAAATAGCCAAAACTATTCAAAACATGTAAGGCAGACCCTGGCTATTTAATAATAATAATAATAATAATAATAATAATAATAATAATAATAATAATAATAATAATAATAATAATAATAATAATAATAATAATAATAATAATAATAATAATAATAATAATAATAATAATAATAATAATAATAATAATAATAATAATAATAATAATAATAATAATAATAATAATAATAATAATAATAATAATAATAATAATAATAATAATAATAATAATAATAATAATAATAATAATAATAATAATAATAATAATAATAATAATAATAATAATAATAATAATAATAATAATAATAATAATAATAATAATAATAATAATAATAATAAGCCCCCCGAAACCCAACCACACGTCCTGATTGACCATCTAATCACGTGGGGGGCGGACACACGATAATTAAATTACTGGCGTGGCAAACGTGGCAATGGTAACCCATTTAGTATGGAGACGCGTAGTAAGACGAAACGTATAGGACCGCTGCCCGGGGGCGATCGCCGGGGCACACTTGGAGCTGGCGCTGGGTGTGACAGCATGCGGACCGTCAGCGGTGAGGAGTTGAGCAGGCGGGCTTCTCCCGATAAATTACACACTACAGCCGGTCGTCGTGAGTTGAACAGGCGGGCTCACGGCGTTAATGCTACAGCCGCTACCGACGACGAAATTAACAGACTGACAGACAGAACCAGTAGCCAAATAGAACGTCATAATATTCCTAGCACTTCATCATACACACCCTTCGTCCAATCATCACCTTCCACTATTACTTTACATACAGAACCACACTTACCAGCTTTGAATGTTGCGCGGGAGGCGAATGCCTTTTTGCCCGCGTCCACCAAGGCTGGAAAACAGAGAGTTCGCATGAGATGGAGCAAAGAGGTAAACTCATTTATCATGCGAACATATTACTATATTACCAATTTAGAAACTGATATGACCACATATAGACAGAAGTTGCATGAACTTTTTACACATGAATACCCAGAGATTACGGTCACAGAACAGCGAATTTCCGATCAGAGAAGAACTATAGTAAGAAACAAACTACTAACAGAAGAAGAATTGAACCGATTAAAAGAAGAAGCACGTGTACAACTAGAACAACACGACATTACTACACCATTACCCCGAAACCCGTCTCATTCAGAATTTCACACTCAAATAGAATCTTTTTCATTACCAAACACACAAAACACACACACATCAGATATGTCAACACAAACTGAATCTGTAACGATAATATTAGAAAACGAAGTTAATACTTTAAACGTACAAAATCCGATTACTGAATCGTACATACAAGAAATATATGATAAATTTAGTACAACTTTAATACAATACTCAGGAACGGATCCACTAATACGTCCCAAACTTCCTAAAATAAAATATAGCCCACAACTTTCCAATTTAATTCAAATATTTAATCAAAACATACTTAAAAGGTTTATTTCGGAAGATACACAGCTAATAGATATACATACCCTCATATACTGTACAGCATTAATTATAACAGAAGAAGTAAAACCTAAAAAAATAGAAAACATGCAACGCACAAAAACTAAGCAAACTTATAAACCACCGTGGCAACATAGACTCGAAAAAGATATTGAAAAACTAAGAGCGGACTGCGGTAGACTAACTCAGTATATTTACAATAATAATAGATCGGAAAAAGTAGTAAAGAGAGTAGAAGAAATATTTCGAAATAGTATTATACACACTAAACATGACAGAAATAATACAAAACCAGAAGAATATTTGGACACTTTCAAACAAAAACTCGCTCTCAAAGTTAGTAGGCTCAGAAGATATAAAAAAGCACAACAGCGAAGAAATGATAACACCACCTTTACAACGAATGAAAAGCTTTTCTATAGGAATTTACAAAAACCACATACTCCCGCTAACATAATAACTGACAGTAACACAAACGTACCTACTAAACAAGATCTAGAAGTATTTTGGTCTGGTATATGGGAAGAACAGATAAGCCATAATTCAAAAGCATCTTGGATAAATGATGAAAAAATAGAATTTAGTATAGTAGAAGAGATGGAATTTGTAGAGGTAACAGAAACAGATATAACAAACATAACAGCAAAATTACACAACTGGAAATCACCAGGCATTGACAAGATTCACAATTTCTGGTATAAAAAATTAATATCATTACACAAATGCATAGCTAAAAATCTAACACATATCATATTAGGACAACAGAACATACCAGAATTCATGACAATTGGAATAACTTATATGCTACCTAAAACCAAACACTCACCACAACCTTCCCAATACAGACCAATCACATGCCTACCTACAATATACAAAATCTTAACATCAGCCATTACAAAAAAAATAAACACACACATAGAACAACACAATATAATAGTTGAAGAACAAAAGGGGTGCAGACGAGCTCATATGGGATGCAAGGAACAATTAGTTATTGATTCCACAATTCATAAACATGCTGCCACAAAGAATAGAAATCTCCATTGTACTTATATAGATTATCAGAAAGCTTTTGACAGTATTCCACATTCCTGGTTAATTCAAATATTAGAAATATATAAGATAAACTCAAAAATAATAGACTTCTTGCGTAAAATAATGACATACTGGAAAACAACACTACACCTTAACTATGGCCAAAATACTATTGTTACACGACAGATACACATTAAGAAAGGGATCTATCAAGGTGATTCCTTGAGTCCCCTATGGTTCTGCCTCGCCCTGAACCCCTTATCGCACCTATTACACCGTTGCCGAGTAGGATATCCTCTTAAAAGTACAGAGGAAACAATAATATCACATCTGATTTATATGGACGACATAAAATTATATGCAAAGAGCGATAAAGATATGAAAAAGCTAATAGAAGTAACAGACGAGTTTAGCTCGGATATCAACATGCAATTTGGATTAGATAAGTGCAAAACAATACATATAATAAAAGGAAAAATAAAACCGGGTAACTACGCAATAACTTCTTCTGATACAATAACAGCTATGGAACCAACAGATTTATATAAATACTTAGGATATAATCAACTTAAAGGACTCGATCACACATCAATCAAACATACGCTAACAATAGAATATAAAAGACGAATAAACGTTATATGTAAAACTCAACTCTCTGGGAAAAATCTTATCAAAGCCATTAATACATATGCTATACCTATACTGACATACTCATTTGGAATCATAAAATGGACTAAAACTGACATAGAACAAATAGAACGAAATACACGTACAATTCTAACAAAACACAATAATCACCACCCTAAATCTGCAATAGAGCGCCTAACACTCAAAAGACAAAATGGAGGAAGGGGATTGATAGATATTCATAATCTCTGGCAAAAACAAATTAATACACTCAAAATATTCTTTCATTTAAAATCTCGCACTAGTAACATACATAAAGCAATAGTTGTAAGTGACATTAACTATACCCCATTAAATTTAAGTGAACAATATACTAGTAATGACTGTATTGAAGATTCTCAAAAGCAAAAACTAGAAAATTGGAAAAAGAAGGTACTACATGGACGCCACCCGCATGACTTAGAACAGCCCCATATTAATACAATAGCATCAAACAAATGGCTTAAAATAGGAAACCTATTTCCAGAAACCGAAGGTTTCATTATAGCAATACAAGACCAAATCATCAATACTAAAAACTACAAAAAATATATTATCAAAGATCCCTCTATCACAAATGATAAATGCCGTAAATGTCATATCCAACCAGAGACCATACAACACATAACAGGAGCATGCGTAACCCTCACACAGACAGACTACACTCATAGACATAACCAGGTAAGCAATATCATTCATCAAAAACTAGTACTCAAACATAAACTTATAGAAAACACAAAAACGCCATATTACAAATACACACCACAAACAATCTTAGAAAATGCTACACATAAAATGTATTACGATCGAGGCATTCTAACCGACAAGACCATTCACTATAACAGACCAGATATAACTCTACAGGATAAAATAAATAAAGTCACTTACCTTATAGACATAGCAGTACCCAATACACACAATCTACAGAAAACTATAGCTGAAAAAATAAATAAATATAACGAGCTTAAGGAAGAAGTGACAAGAATCTGGAAACAAGAAAAAGTGTACATCATCCCTATAGTTATCTCCGCAACAGGTGTCGTCCCAAACCATCTCCTCCATAGTCTAAGGTTATTAGATCTAAATGAGTCCCTCTATATCCCCATACAGAAGGCTGCTATTTTGAACACATGCAGAATAGTAAGAAAGTTCATGCAATTAGAAGAGAATGACACAACAACATAAATACTACACATAAATAATACACACCACATACTGCATTCACTTGATTTATATCCGTGAATGTAGTTTACACCAGCTTACGGGCTGAGAAAAACAAAATTCCCGAACATAATAATAATAATAATAATAAACAAACCACTAAACCAGTCAATTTGAACAGTAAATCAAAATTAATATTTTTTTAGCAGGTAAGAATTTGAAATATGTTGTGACTTTTACATATAAAATACCACTTGTTTTTATAAATACTAATCTGTCATAAAGTGACTTGTATCCGTTTTGCCTTATAAGTGGGTAGGAACAAAAGCTCGTAAACTGTTATTCGTATTTTGCAGACGCCTCCTTCGTTGTGTATTTTATTCTTGAAAATTATGCTGTTATAGCATTCAGTTTTTTAAGATAAGAGTTTATTTTTTTGTTATTAATAAATTAATTTAAACAGATACGTATATTTTAAAAATTGTTATGGCAATACAGCGACAATATTTCAGAGAATACGATGAACACCGTCAAGAGAACCTGATTTTCACGTTAAGTATTGAATAATAAACTACAAAAAAATGTTAACATTACATAATTAAAGAAAAGTGCTCGACAAACAATAAGATATGATTTTTTTTTTGTCATTGTTATATCAACCTACTTCTATAAGCCAAACAAAAAAAATATGTAAAGTATTCCTCGCCAGTATAATTATATATTTTATAAGAGAATTATAAAATATTTAAAACTATTCAAACTGCTTTATATCAGAAAGAGAGAAGTAAATAATCTTATATATTTTCAGAAACGCAGTTGAAATCATACAAATTAAATAACTTAAATTTACAGATTTTTTTAAACTAAAAATCATGATTTCAATATTTTAACGTTTTATTTACTAGTTATTATTATAAGACACGGACTTCCTTTTAAACTACACCTAGTATTTTTTTAAGCGACGAAACTTCTCATCTTTCCATGGATTCACGATGTGAGTGCCGGGTACATCACGTTGCAGGGAGAGGAGCTTCAACAGTGCCTGGGACTTGCGACCCAGGTGTAGGTTTAAGGGGCCCTTATCTAAAGCGCGTTAAACTCTCATTTCCATCATCCAAACTCCTCTCTGTACCTAATCAAATTTAAAGCAAATCTACTAGGGCTGCCTCCGAATTGCGTTCTTAGAATGAATTGTTGTTATTGACCTTAATGGTATTGTCATTAAGGGTAATGGTTTCCCAAAGAACCGTAAGCTACATAACACAAAGCAGTTGAAAATTTGTGAACACAGAATGATGTGTGGTCTGGCCACCTATGTACACATATATATAAATACAGGATAAGACCTTGCCTGTACTTTTATTTATCAAATTCCCAGTTTTAAGAGATTGTTGTTTTCAAAAGATCAAGGTGTTCGTATACACAATACAGTCGTATGTAGCCAAAAACTTTCAAGTCCAAGTTTTTATTAGAAATAACAGTTGTCAATTTCTGAATTATCGAAGGTACAGTTCTATTTAAAAGACAAAACGTGTCAAACCCTAACTTCATCACCAGCACAAGGCTCTTCAATACCTAAAAAAAGGAAAGGAAACTTTTCCTCGACATTAACAGTAGCACTTTCCTGTTGATTTCACGAGGATTACAACTTAAACTTACGCCTCAGGACATGGGTAAGGTGACTTTGGAGATCAGTTGAGGATTTGTTATCGTAGGGTTGTTATATTATTCTTGTATTATATTATGGGAATTGTTAATATCTTTTAAATATATTTTAGACTTTATACATTTATAATTTTACGTTAAGTAAAAGATACCATTTTTTTGTACTAAAGTATACTCGTATAATTACAATCTTTATATAAAAATCTTAGTGATATTGCTAGTACATCACCCTTCATATAAAAGATAGGAACATTTGGTTTTATTTAAAGTGGAAAAGAGCCGTAGGCAATGGAACTGTATCGAAGTGATATTATCCAAAATTTACGATCGCTTTTAGCATTTTATACTTTGCTGTATGATTTACAGTTCTAAAAATAGAAGGAACATACATTTAATTTTAATATTTCACCAAATTTTTTACACATATTATCGACAAATATGTAACTGGAAGTATCTTACATACATTTTTACGTATATTTAAATTACTAACAGTAAAATGTACAGATATGTAGTTTGTGGGGTTACATATGAATTTAATCTGCCTTAACTGGTTTTTAAATTTTGATCATTCTGGATTTTTCTTTATTTATCTATTTTATAAAGCAACAGATTTTTTATTAATTAATCTATAAAATATACATAATCAACCATTTGAATATACATATATCTTTTTATATGTATGTATAATTAAATTTATAAAATCACCGAACAAACATTTTCCATTTTATTTATTTATTTAAATCAATAGGCTTAATGTTTCTCTTTAAATAGTAAATTTATTCAATTAACCGGAGTATCGGAGACACAGACACAGAGTGTATCTGTGTCATTGCAAACAATAGGGAATGTCAATCTGCAATGTGGTGACTCAGAGGCTCTCCAGATACAAAATGATTTAATAAAATAGTAGGAGAGTTACACTTACGAGTATTTTTTAAATAAGTTTCGAACTTGTTTCTTTAGTCGATAGTTTCACAGACTCCTATTTACCAATATTATATCTTATTTTTTACTTTTTTGAGACTAGTTGTAGTTGTGAATATATCTAAAAGCTTCTTATATAATATTTTTTAAGACCATTTGATGGTAAATAAAAATAAATAAATAAGGATTCTGATTTTGTTATTCTCTAAATTACTAACAACAATAAACTGAAATTCTGTATATGTGATTATAATTATCGGAAGTTTATATATTTAATATTAATACATGAATGTACGAGTATAACGACTACTTGAATTCAATTTTTTTTATTCAATATTTAAACTAACAAAATTTTACCACATCGGTATGTTTTGGTCTTAAAATTTTAACGACGGAGTTTTCAATGGTAAGACCCAGTTTCAACAATCATGATTAAATAAGTAACTTGGGGTTAAGGCGTTTGATGCTCTGTTAGATGTATCGAGCGTCCCACCACGCACAAATGTCCGTGTAAGGCCTCGGCCTCGAATTTTGCGGGCAGCGGAGCGGGAGCGGGAGCGGCAGGATCTTACGCGTATAATCAAATGGACCGACCCTCGAATACAGCGGTGCCCGCTGCCCGCTATTTTGGAGAAATGTATGCGTTTTCGTGCCGCCGCCGCTGCCGCTCCGCTGCCCGCAAAATTCGAGGCCGAGGCCTAAATGTCTTAACCAGCCACTAATATTAATTCCTGCTCTAGCGGTCGACCAAATGAGTAACCCAATGTCAATGGCATTGTCAAAACTCAATTGTCCAATCACAGCCTTGATTTCTTGTAACCATAGTAACGTCATCTGTTTTGTCAGTTGCGACTATTTCCTTGTTATTATCAATAAAGTGAATTAAAATTTCATTTAGTATGATGATTTTGCCTCCAGCTTTTCTATAACATTGAAAAATAAGTTTTCTTTTTATTTCTTATAATTTGAACACAATTTATGTCTATATTTATAACACAATAATATATAACACAATTTATTGTCAACACGATTTTGACAAGTTACATCTAGTAAATTGAAAAGAAAGCTTCTTGTGTGCTAAATGTATGCAACCAACGATATATAAAATTTGGTCGCATTAGCTTACAAGTGACGTATCGAGGGATATATACGATCAAAGTATAAAGTGGTGCATCGTGGCAAACGTGCCGTGTTAAACGCTATAGTTTCCACTTGGTCGTCTTATAACAACAACGAATAATTTGGTAGTCGGTCATTTGACGTGACGTTTAATAATGTGTTGTTAATTTGTCATCGTAGGACGTAAATATTTTAACAGACATTTATAATTTTTAAGGTTGGTTAGTAAATGCTGTGATTAGACTAAACAAACACTGATTGGTGAAACTGGGTCTAAGTCTATTAAATTTTACTATTTTCCTTTTTTTATTCTTTTTTTTTTTATTTCACTATTGGTGTTTCGTTTATTTTAATTTGAGGTGGCATAATATTTTAATGTTTTAATTACATATTAATTAAAATAGGTACAAACAAAACAAAATCGAATTAGACTTAGTTTCTTTAGTGTTTGTTGCGACTTCATGAAGTAGAATAAAAAAGTATATATATTTAGTATCTAAAGCCATTTCAACTTTGAAAATATATCATATTTGTAAAACTTTAATAAGTAAGTATCTAAGATTTATGGCTATCCCAATTCGATTAAAAATAGTTGTAAGTTGTAACTAATTTTAACCAATATTTACAAGTTTAAATATCCAAACGTTTTAAATTCGCTGTCAAATTACTTTAGTACCCTCGTCTCTTTACCAATACTCGTATACTGAGGTTGAAAAAGGGAATACAAAAGTAATGTTTACACTTGGAGCTGCTACGTTTCGATTTACAACTTCTTTTTTATTATTATCATTACCGAGTACATAAGTTGAGCCATATAACAGAAGTTTCTTAATCTTTGTGGTAAAAATCGATTAAAATTTTGTTCAGAAATAATTAAAGTACGAAAAAATACTAAAAGACAAAGTTACTCCACTTATAATTCAAGAACGGCTGAACCGATTTAGCTGAAAATTGGCAGCGTGGTAGTTTAGAGTCAGGAAATTGCAATAGGATACTTTTATCCCATTCGACAGCATTCGCGTGGGACTTGACATTAAACGTCAGTCACTATAAAACGGGAAATATCGAAACACAATTGACAGCTATGCAATTGACGTATAATGACAGATATGTAATGACGTAATGATGACAATTAGATATTTGTAAGAGATCTTCTTATTACTATATAAAAATAAGTCTGGTTTTCCTTCCTGACACTATAACTTCAGAACGAACGAACCAATTTCCACGTCTGCATTCTTTGGAAAGGTCTTGGCTCCGTGAGGTTAATAACAAAAAATTTCAACAGAAAAGCGGGAAAATCTTTTTTCACATACAGCGCCATAATACATAACATGTACTACAAATCAACATTTTAAGTAGATGGCGCCGGTGCATGATACATTGTTTGACAGCTTCTCATTGTTCTCTGCTCAGTTAATTTCATGTGACAAACCGGTATTTTGTTTGTAGTTTCAACTCTTAAAACCATTTAGTATTAGCGGGATAAACTTAGAAAATCATTGTTTTTCACATGGGCAGCTATATTTTGCGTGTTCACGAGTTGGGAAACCATCCGCTTTATTTGTGTTAACGTTAGACCAAAAAACAAAAAATGTGGTTTACAAAGACGCACTTCAATGAAACGGATAATTTGCGGACACGTCTAACGCTTCGATTCGGTATCTACTTTGGATTCACTTTCATTTACTTAGAGAAGTTCAACTAAATAACACTTCATTTTTGTAATCGAAATGAATTCATTACTGTTGTGAAATGAAATAAAAATTTTCCTTTTCAAATATAAAACAAAAAAAATTCTTCATCTTTTAATCACCAAACGAAATGTTATATAAAAGCCTTCTGGTGGCGAAACTACTAGGTCTACTAGTATATATATATATCTGCGTAATTAATATTATTTGATTAACTAATAATTGAGGTTAGTAAAAATTATCAGGTGTCACCCGCATAACCACCTGCGTAGTCACCTATGCGAGTGTAGTAACAACAATGAGTGTTTGTTGATATAAGTAGAGGCGAGAGTATAGATGACTGGCTCTCGGTGACACTGTGAAAGCCATTAGGGCTAACAGCTTTAGAAAAAAAAAATTATTACTGATAGTCTCGCAAGAGCCGTCGCAGGGATTGGACCTCTTCGAAGTGAGATATTATTCAAACCGGCTGTGAACAGTTTCAGGGCCTGACGACAGTCTAGAATAAAGGCAATAGTGACATCGGTTATGCTGACGTTATTCTTTTAAAACACAGCAAAGTGCTGCTTCTCCGACATATGTATATTATGTTTTTTCGCCAAATAATTTGTTAATGTTTACGTGGAGTGCTAAACACAATTAAAGTATTTTTTCCATTTGATAGCGCCAGGATAAAATAGTATTAACTAAAATATTCACACTTTAAAACCTACATTGGATATGTAACTTCAAAAGTTTTGTATTTAGTTTAGTTTAGGAGTTTAACATCAACATCCGACAGTGACAAGTACTCCCATTATAACATTGTATTTAAAATAAAAAAAGACAATAGTTTGTTTATAAAAAGTGTTTAATAAACTTATTTTTGTTACATTAACGCATACGCATGTTAGTGAAGTGCAATAACTTAAAATAACAGTGTAAATTACAAATATATATTTACAAAGAACAGTGAGATAAAAAAGAACTGACAATCAGCTGAACGTATGTACCCACAAAAGTGTAAACATTTGTTGTGCAAAAGACATTAGTTATAGACAATAGTCATTAACTTAAATTTAATTATCAACAAGAAGGAATCTATTTGTAGCAAGTAAATATAGTGCGTGAAAGGATATTATTTGGACTAAATTATAGATATTATAGTTAAAACTAATTTACAGCGACATCTGTTAGATACAGCTTACAATATTAGCATATCACATACTATGGCTAACAAGTGTTATCAATGTGGAAAATTCCTGTCACCAACAGATGGCGTGAAATGTTGCAAGTGTAGTTCAGTATTCCATCGAGCATGTACTAACATAAGCCCTAACTCTCGCATATCAGCCAAATGGTCCTGTCGAAGTTGTACAGAAAAAGGTAATACAGTGAACCGTAACACTGACAGCAGTAAAACTAAGCCAACTACATCCACTGAGAGTCCTCTAAGCTTAAATGTAAATCCTGCGGAGAAATACGTAGATGCAGACATGGGAGAAACCAGCGCCAATATTACCCTGGTGCAGGAAATAAGACTCCTTCGGCTCGAAATGGCGACATCTCGCCAAGAAATGGCGAAATTGAACTCAACTATGAGTGAGTTCAATAATAGAATTAATAAAGTTGAGGAACGTATGACCGCTCTGGAGCAACAAGTCTCGAATCACAATTTCGAACACGACAGTTCGCAATTATTGCAAACCCAAATACAGCAATTGAAAGCAGACCTAAGCCGAAGAGAACAGGAGAGTATGTTAAACGACATACAAATCAGTGGGCTACCCGAACAACAGGGTGAAAACCTCATGCACCTGTGTCAGGTTATCACAAATAAAATTGGCACCGAAATTGACGCCCGTGATGTAGTTAGCGCCGAGCGAGTCGGACCAAGGCGAAGCGTAGCACTCAATGGCGAGCAGGCGCGTCCGAGGCCCGTAGTGGTCAGACTGGCGCGGCGTACACTGAGAAACGATATTATACAAGCGGCACGAGTGCGGCGCGTTATAGATACGTCGGGCATCATGGAGGGAGCGCCGAAGCGCATCTACATTAACGAGCGGTTAACGGCCACCAATCGACAGCTATTTCACAGGGCTAAAGAAGAAGGTAAGAAATGTGGTTGGCGTTACATATGGTCAAGAGATGGAAAAATATATGTGCGACGGGAACCAGGTTCATCCGCCCACCGAATTTGGTCTGATAACGATATTAATAAAATTTTTGGTGCAAGTCAGGTTGGCACAAATATAATTTAAGATTAAAAAAAAATATTTATACGTACCGGTTAAGCGAAGTCTTAAGAACTCGTTAGTCCTCATTATTTTGTTATTTAATTAATTTTTTTTTGTTTCGTTTCTTAGTTTTTATTATTTATACACTTAATTGCATAATGTATCTAGTAAATAATATCAATATAGAACAATTTATGGTGGCTTATATTAACATGAATGGCAAAATATGAAACTTAATTATAATTGTAGTCGTGTCCTTGGCGGATGAGTTCCTCTATATATCAATTATATGTTGCTATGGAAACTTTATTAATTGTCATTCTGAAGCATTATTATTTTCTTTAATATTACATGTCGAATTATGTATATATCTATATCCTAATAAGTCTATGTCTAAAATAACTAATATTGTACAAAAATGATCAGAGAAAAAAAGGTTTAGAGTTGGTTTTTTTTTTTTTTAGGTTTAAAAAGGTTTAGAGATTATATATGGCTGCTAGGTGACTTCAATATAAATTTTTTTAGATAAATAATCTTACACTCTCTCTTCTTAACCTTTCCTTTTATGTAATTCTGGTCTGATTTTATAAATTAAATGCCATTTTCATACTAAATTTTAGAAATTACTTTGTCACTGCACGTCATGGATGAAAAGGCTGCCACTGAAAATCAGTTTCTAGGAATTTCCTAGGTTATGCTGAGTGGCATACCTTTTTGGGACATAAGCTGCAGCACTTTTATTTTTATTTTTTTATTTTTGTTATTATATATATATTTTTTAATTAAGTTTTTGGTTCTAAGTATGTTCTGTATTATTATTATTGTATTTTGGTTTTGTTCAAGTTTCTTTTTTTTTATTTTATTTTATTTTTTTTTTCTTTTGTACCGACTTATATTATAGTCTTATTATTTGTTGTTTCTTGTCTTCAATGTTTGTCAAACATTTATGTCCCAAATAAAGATTTACTTTACTTTACTTTACTTTACTTTATTTGAAAAGACAAGTTAAGGTAATAGCTGTAATATATGTAGATACCTATATATTTAGGGCTATTTACACAAGTCAACTATTACTAAATTTAGAAGATTTTTTCACCATTTTCATGAAGATTTGTTTTTATTTTCTAAATCTTCTATTCTTTTAGATTTAATGATTTTTTTCTCAAAAAGACATAGTCACTTACATGAGAACATACATACAAAAGTAGTCGCCAGATTATTTGGAACTCAATTAAAGATAGTATGATATTATTACAAGTGTGTTACATCGTTGGTATATCCAATTATTTTATAAAATATGTTGTGGAAGTTGAGATTTAAATTCGTTAATAGAGCTTGCATATCTCATAGTAGACGGTAATTTGTTGTAAAGTTGTTCTCCCTCAGATGTAATTTCCTTTTTTGCAAATTTTGTCCTAGTCTTTGGGAGAACTAGTAAAAAAGTAAGTAAGCTAGGTCGACGGGTGCTACGCGTAATGACTTGTTTCGTAAATGATAACTTAGAGTGTACAGATTTATTAATAATTTTTCTTATTAGAATGCAGAAATTGTATTTATAAAGTTGTTTTGAATTCATAATCAAAGTAGATGTAAATAACAGATATTTAAAGAGTTTTTTTATTATTATATTTTGTTTTCTTTGAAGTTTTTGTAATTTTGTTTTATAAGCATTACCCCATACTTCAATTAAATATAACAAATGGGACTTAATTAAAGAGTTGTAAATATTATAGTGTAGTTTTTGTGGTATGCACTTAGAAATATTCTTTAGTGACCCAATTAAAGAGGACAGTTTTCTTTTAATATGGTCTATTTGATGGTGAAAATTAAGGTGATTATCTATTCTTAAGCTAAGATATTATATCGCAGGTTTTTTGCTCGATTACTATGTTGTCAATAGTTAGCGGATCATGTTGCAAAATTATTTTATTTTGGTGAATAGTAAAACATTTGTCCATATAATAAATTTATATCACAAAAAATAATTAAATAAATACCCTGTCTCCGGGTGATAATAAAACTTAATATTGAAATAGATGATTAACATTTAGATTTTTTGTCAAACATCCGAATGTTTAAAAAGGCTTTATATTGAATTTGAGAACACTGAACATTGATGAGCTACCCCATTTCATTCGTAGATGACCTTCGTAGAGCATAGTTTCATGATTTAGAATTAACGGTATGTAAATTTTATGTGTGTGTAAGTATTATCAGGTACGGTAGATAAATAATGTTCATTTAAACATACACATACATTGTTTCATTAAATTGTTTGTCACAAATGAATTGGAAGAGCAAATAAAAATAGCCTCGTCAGTTATTTATTTAAACGTGAAAAAAAATATAAATATCCCTATATTATTTTTAATTTTCCCCATAAAAAAGGAATATAGAGTACCAAAATTAAATTGAATTTTGTTTACGTCATTGAATTGAACTTATTCTGTTCTATAATATTGAAATTCTGTAGCACTTTTCGATGAATCAATAAAATGTTAAAAAAATATTATGTTTACATAAGCGCCTGCTTTTAATAGGTGTTCACGTTTTGCCTCGTAGGCGAAAAATATAGACAAATAGGCGAAAAATATAGAAAAATAAAGACAACGGGAGGACCTGCAGTGAAAAATATTTTTGCAAAAAACTTAATTATTTTAAAGAGATGAAGATTAATTTAAACGTTGTCCTGCCAAAATTCAAAACTTATTGCCATAAAATTTCTGAGGTTTTAAGGAACTACGGTTGCCTTGGAATTTCGTGTCGATGTAAGGATAAACCTTTTGGAAGTTTTAACGTGTGTTATCGCAATCCTAACGTCAGTTTCGGATTTTATCTCTGTTTCCGTATTATAAATATCTTTGTAGATTACTTTACAACAACAATGGATTCTTAATTAGAAAAACGACATGTACGTACATCCTCATTATTATATAAAATTGAATTTACTGTAAAGTAAATAGCACACATTTAAGTCATAGCATATTATTCATATTTATGATAAACTTAAGATTCAGTTATATAAATCTTTTACTTTAAAGAAATTCAAACAGAAACAACAGTCAGTAACAGTATTCTATTTTATTACTAAACTTTGTTGTATTATATTTTACTAGCTATGCTCGCGACTTCGTCCGCGTGGAATAGTTAATTTGGGGCATCATATTTATCCTCGGCTTTATAAATTATAATTGGAACCCACGATTTTGTTTGAATCAATTTCTGTTATTGTTTTAGATAATGGAGTTTTTCAAGAACGTAATTATTTTAAAGTACTTCTGCGTAACTACACCCCCCCCCCCCCATCCACCTCGCGTTCAAGCAACACTTCTTCTCGCCTGCCTGCCAGCCGCAGCGTCATGTTTTGCACATCATGTGGCGCGTGTGACTTTTATATCGGAGTTATTGTAATATCTTCTAAGATGTTCACTGAAATTAAGTGATGTCAAAGACAATTTTGTTCACAATTAAATACTTTTAATGAACAATACATTTATTTGGATAAGGATTAATATTATTATGTTGATACAACTCTAAAAAACAATTGGTAATAATGAATTAATTTCAACCATATTTGATTAACTTTAAAAATGTTCTAGTGAGTTAATTTTAAAAGATAGACATATACTGTTGTGGACATATTTTTTTTACATAATTTTTAGCCATTCCTATTAATTCTTTCATTGAATTTCTAAATTGTAAGTTGGACAAACATAAAGGGAAGGTCAGTGTTCAATTCTTTTCTCTGTCTGCATGAGAAAAGACAAAGCTTACGTTTTTATATTTTAATAATGTAATTAAAACATTGTTTACAGAAAAAACAAATCCTTAATTAAAACACGTTGAATACACTAGCAAATACCAATATGATTTTTCCAAGTCATATGTACTTTCTGAGAGTATTTAGACACCACTGACAGACGGTGAAGGAAAAACATCGTGAGGAAACCTGAACTTATAATTTTACAATTATAAGTTTGAAATTAATAAACTCCTCTTGAGCAAGCGTGGTGGTTAATGCTCAAACCTCCTCCATGTGAGAAGAGGCCTTTGTTCAGAAGTGGGCTCTAATAGGCTGATGACGAATATAGTATCTAATGATTTCTTACAATATAACGTTTAAAACAAAGTAGAGAGAAATAGGTGAAGACTATCACAAGGTCAATTTGTAGTAAAACTGTCTGCTCTTTTTCTGTGGATTTTAATTAATTATCGACTATTTTGTGTTATTTTTTTTATTCTGCATATCATGGGTATAATATATAAAAATAATTATGTATAGTTAATTTTAATTGCTAGCAGCTGTTTCTGTACATTGACATATAGTTATATTATTTCTTTTTAGATGAAATTTATGGTAAAGTTTTCTTAAATGTAAATAGGGTGATCAGGCATTATGATTTGTCATATCATTCACTTCAATAAAGTTGTGTTAGAGAATACATTAATTAGCACTGGGCTGCTCTAGTTATAGATTGCGTGTTTGACTTCAAAATATTGTTTGTCTTAAAAAATTATACATATATGTATGATTGACGTTGTGTATTTGGAGTATTAATTGCGACGATGTTGTAAATTCGGCAATTAAGTATAACGAGTAACTACCGAGTTTTTTCCACCTTGTTGAAATGAACATTCTGAGCTACTCTTGAATACATTTTATTTTAGTAGCGATATCGAAAATGTTAAATTATTTTAACTTCGTCTATATCAAAGCAACTGATTTGACTGGAAAAGAAGGTTAATTTCGAAGTTTTCTACAAGACAATTCTGATTAGAATTACTAGACATTTTGAGCATTTAAAAAAAATCTTATGTTAAACTTCCTATTTAGACGAGTTGAAATTCAACAAAGACTAAATTGTTACCTGTTATTATATTATTTATTCTTTATGTCCCTTTCACTGCCGTGAATAAAAATATAATAATAATTTTGTATTGGAACCAACTCGGACATATATGAAATTGATTAAGAGAAATTTATATTTAATATTGTATTATTGCTTTAATTTCTCATGCTAACAGAGTCCTTTTACACATTCTCAACGAGCGACCGAAGACCTTTCTATTGAAACATATCGCTCCAGAACAAACAGGGTTTGTGAAAGGAAGGGGTTCCCGTAAGCAGATCTTTATTGTTCGACAAATCATAGAGAAATCACGAGAGTTCAACAAGCCGACATAAAATTTCATACATAATGCATTTATGATTCATAAAAATAGTTATTGCTTATATTGAATCGCTTACCGATAACATCGAGAGCTATTCTATAATTTCTTGTCGGCGATACGTGGAAGTCGACCCGACATCTGTATATGGATCTATCGTGAGACCGGACATCACGGATATGGAGACCGTAGCTTGGGAAGCCGACCCATCTTGCTCGATCTCCGAATGTGTCATCTGACCAGTGACCCGTTGATCCTGAGGCTCTCGTGTCATAACTGCAATATAAAATAGGACATGTATATATAATTTCTTATACAAGAGCCACTATAAAAAAATAATAAAGAAGTTATGTATATAAAGTTTAATAGAAGAACTAAAGTAGATTATCTCTTTATGGCATTTCTGATATATTTATACTTTTTTTGGTTTCTAGTAAATGAAAATTAAATAAACGTTTTGTCATAATAACAGACATCAAACTAAAAAAGATAAATCCACATTAAAATCTGACATCAATTACGCTCTCACGGTTAAATAATGTTATTGGACCGAATTAATGTCATCTACATTACAATTAAATTACAATACAATTAAATTAATGACTAATGTTCAAAGCTGATTGTGAATAACCATTCAATTTACGTTCGATTTGCATAATCATGGTGACAGATTCGGGAAACATTCAAAACAGTATATTTTCACTATAAGTGTATGATAAACATTACGTAATGTTACTTAACGTTATTTTACCATAGATATATTCAGTAAATCGAGATCGAGATGCATTGACACCATTTTCTGTAAACTTAGTTTGTGGCAAATATTCAATATTTGACATGTTACTGCTCTATTTGACCAAGCGCTAATAATTTTCCCTGTAACAACTTTCATAGCTCTCATCGTTATGGGTGTATTTTGCGATATATCAATGATAAATTATAAGTATTATACATATATATTTATATATGGCGTTTATTGGGTTATTTAGCTTTTATTTAAGTGACATTGAGTTATTATCTTCATAGAGACAGATTCATGCAAGAATTTGTGTTTAAATCCGTGTTTAACGCGGTATTATAGAAATCAATTTATTTAAAGAATGGTCGTTATACATACGTGTGAAGTGAACAAAATATAGCCTTTGCGTTCAAAACCACGATACGGGTGCAATCGGTTTTAGTATGAACCATTTGGGACGATTCAAGCGGTTTACGTTAGCACTGTAGCACTGTGAGTAATTTGAAAACCATTGAAATTATTGGTTGGCTTCATAAACTACAATTAATTATTGTTGCAAGAATATTTTTAATATATCCTGAAAGAATACCACAAACCAATGAATACATATATGTATGTATTTACCTATATTAATTTAATGATAAGATAGCTTTTATCTTAAGCAGAAAAAGTTTTCTTACATATAAAATATAGAACTTCAAACAATTTGTTTTAATAAGGTATAACATAACAGAATATTTTGTTGTTCAATCAATCATAATGTTTTGTGGTACTGAATATGATCAGACGGCTTTGTTGTACTGTTCTATTTGTAAATAGCCATCGAAAAGAGACTATATTACTTGTTACTATAGAAAGTGAAATTTGATATATCATACTCAAGCATCCCCTACCATAGACGCCAACACAGAGCCAAATTACATTTTAGTATGAATCGTATACAAAGACTCTTGTATCCCAGATGGAAAATATAACAAATAGAATTAAATGTAATATACCTCTGTTATTATAAAATAATCTGTTATTATAAAATAGCCTCGATATTATAAAACAATCGTTGGATCAAGAATACTTCGGCTTTATAATGCCAGCTTTAAGTTGAGGTGTTCCTTCTACTTTAGACTTATAAAGTTAATTCAATTATATAAATAATAAATTGCAAGACTTTATAAAATAATATAACAAGTGAATTGAGGTCAATCAAATAATGAAGTTTATATCTTAATATGAAAACGATGTCTAAAAGGTAATTTCGTTAATTTTTTTTTACTTGAACATACATATGATTTTTAAGCATAAAATTAAAACTGAATCGATTGTCGATCAATTGATAGGACAGAATATTGGATTGCTATATACGGAACAATTATAATTCATTGAAACTACTTTACGTCCTACTTTTATATATATTACTGTATAAACCAAAATACATACATTTTTTACTTAAATATAATTTAACTCTTAATGAATTATAAACATAGAAAACTAATTTCCCGAAGTTGAAAGTCAATGTAACACGATCGCAATTTTATTCCTTACTAAACAATTTTCGGAGTTATTCCACAGAATTGGCGATAGTTAAAATTTTGTAGACACGCTGCAAACGAAATAGGTTCTATTTCACGAAACATTGGGTTGCTAGCTCCGTTGATATTTTAACAACTTTTTACCCTGATTTAGAACTGTAACAGACTAGCGTGAATACAAGTCGAGAAACTGGAAGTTTATATGTTTACAATTATTTTAACGATTTTTTTAAATTATAAAACGTTACACCTGGCACATAAAGGAAGACTGAGAATTTTATGAGATTTTTATATGTATCGATATACAAAGTTGTTTGTAATTTATTACTTTCAAAATTTTACATCTTTAAATAGGTACATATTAATTATGGGATAGAATTAATCACATACCGATGTAGAATTATGGTTTCCTTATACTTAGACAAATAATGACAGCAATATGTTTATATTTGGCAAAGGTAATAACGACTTTCACCAACAATTTTGCAGCATAATAAACCACAAACTCCTGAATCATTGAATAGAAATATAAATAAACGCTTCATTAGTTAATTGAAATAATTTACATTACATTATAGATTTTGAAAATAGTAATTAAAAAACATATTACATTATAGATTTATTAAAATTAACTAACATATTTATAAAATTTTATAAATTGTTGCACATGACCAAATTTAATTTTGTTAGAAATATTATTATTTTAAATATTTTTTTTAAGTAAATCTGGTGTGGCGTTCAGTTACTTTTTGATTCTTATATCACTGAGATTAATTCGTATTAAAATATTTAAGGAAATTTGAGTATTTACAATAATTAAGAAATGTTGAAAATGTGACGACAACTCGCTATTTTGATATTCAGATTCGCACAAGTGAAATGTGGTTACGAATAATATATTACTTGTGTATGAGGCTTATAGCGGAAATTTTATGCTATATGAGCTTTTTTACAGTAAAATATAAAAGGGTTAATCCTTTTGTTGAGGTTCATAATGTTGGGCGTGTCTTTTTTCTGGTCTTAAGTAATCTGTCAGTTTAAACACATGTAGTTTTTAACACTTTTCCACAGTAACATTCCACTTTCGAATTTGTTTGAACATGTATAGCTTGCTTCTGTTTTTCTTTCGTGAAAAGTATTTTTAGATTTGGAAAAACGTTTAAGTAAAACGCCTTGGTTTTATAACACTTTAGGTGACACAAACTGCTGAAAAGTATTTTAAAATAATAAAAATAGTGAAAGTCATAATTTTTTAATTATTAAAATCACTTTTTAAATATAAATATTATTTTACAACTGAAAATACATTAAAAATAACCTATATGCTTGAAGTAAGTATGTGGAATTATATCATAGAATCGGTTTTCAAGGAAAAGAAAGACGGAGGAGCACAAAAATTTTCTTTTAATAAGTTTAATGATTTTAAACTCACAAAATATACATTTCAATAAATTTTATTAGATTTAAAACGATTGAGAGATTGAGATTTAAATCTGTTATGATATTTCGGTAGTTGTTTTTTTTTAATGTTACGAGTGGTCTCGTTCCACCGTAGACTTTTAGATATCAAATAGACTAGACTTCTAATCATAACATTTAATACTAATCAAATTGTGTTGCATACTTTGTTACATCCTATGTAAATTAAATTTCCCCACAAGTGCCAGATTTTGCATGAAAAGGTTTGGTTTACTAACAAAAAAAGGTTATTCGTCGTGAAATATGAAACAAAATTAAGCTTTAATGCAGATTGGATTTATTCGACAGATTTATAATGGCGTTATTTAAAAATCTTTCCTTAAATAATTTGGTTTCCTTACTCCTAAATTATATCTTTTATGAAGATAAAGATATTCGAAGAAATTCTGAAAGCTAATTATATTAAAGCCGCTTGTTCCAATGTCATACTTGGAATTCTGTAATACTTTATAAATAAATTTCGCAATAATTTTAATAATAATGTCTCAAAATTTTGGTTTGTTTTTCTTTACCAATATATTTTAACTTTATGTACTAATTCTTATTATTAATGACTAATCACATACAATTTTGTTAGGATCACCGTTTTGCAATCATATCAAATTATTATTTTTCCTATAAGAGATATATTTTCGATTTATTTCAACCACCCGATTAATGCATTGGTGAAATACAATATGACATTAATAAACAAAGTTTGTTGTATTAAAACATCCATCTGATTTACCTGTATACAGGGTTGTCGTCTCTGTACCACACCACAAGGAGCAGGCTATCATTACGTTGTGGAGGGCGTGAATCGCAAGGTAGGTTTGCCTCTCCTCCCACTACCGATGACACTCTTGTGACCGTGCCAGTGATAGAAGACAATGGACTGTCTGTGGAGAAAAAACAGTTTACTTACTTGGTATTTCAATTTGTATTATATATATTTATATAAAGGTACAGTAAGTCAGCGGTGGTCTAGTAGTTAAAGGCCCGCCTCTCATGCATGAGGGCGCGGGTTCGATCCTGGCAAGTACCAATGTGATTTTTCCGAGTCACATGTACTTTCTGAGAGTATTTAGACACAACTGACCAATGGTGAAGGAGAACATAGTGAAGAAACCTGGACTTATAATTTCACAATTATAAGTTTGAAATCACCAACCCGTCTTGAGCAAGCGTGGTGATTAATGCATTCTCAAAGAGGGTTGATGTCAGGCAGGCGGCCGGTCGTAAAACTAATTAGCCAAAACTATTTACAACATGTAAGGCAGACCGTGGCTAAAGCTGGAAAATTTCCAGGAAGAAGAAGAAGAAGAAAATATATGTATAGTGAATTCCTTGTTCGAATTCTATTGTTTATTAAAAAAATTTATGATAATGAATACTGAATGTCCTCTAAAAATTTATTCAAATTGAATTTTGTTCGTAAAATTGAAAAGTGTGTAAAACGCAATAAATCAACGCGTGTAAAAAAATGTCATAGAAAAATATTTTCACTCTTAAAAATTTTTTCCTTGGGACTAACAACGAAAGTTACATGCAGTTAAATTTGTAAAAGTACATACATATCTAAGTTGTAACATCATTTATGTAACTAATAAATTAGTATAAACATAACATAAAAATGTTAACTTGAGGTAGTACAAAAAATTGTGTCGAAACGTCGTAACATGAATGATATATTATACGATTACGGGTTATATGTTGATGGGAAGCTTGTGTTAAGGATTTTGATTGATAAAACTAGCTAATTACAGATATAAACACTTTTTTGGAAGTTTGAATTTCTTTACAAAAAACATTTTTTACATAAATACATATATACATATGTATATGTATATATTAAATTTTTTCTCTTACGACAATTCTCGGGGCTTACGAAACATTTCTTAAATTTGGGAGCTCTTTATACTGCGGTTTTGTATAAAAAGTTTTTACTACATATATATATTATAAATCCTTTTACAATTCTACAAAAACCGACGCAAATTAATATGTTTTTCGTTTTATTCGGCGCATTTGTTGATATTTTGTAAAAACAAATAGAATTATACATTTAAAATCGTCCATGTGTGTTTATATATATGTATATCCATATCTATGTGCGGGTCTGAGTGTGCTTTTAGGTACAATATCTATTCATCTCTTTATGAATGGAATAATGTAAAACTCTCTTTGAATGTCTGGGGCAATTTAAATAATAGAGAATTTGTAAAAAAAAAACGTTTATGATCATAACTTCAGGTATATTTGAGCTTATGATAAATAGAAAAATTATGATTTTAACTTCTGCTTCAGAATGCTCGGTCATTAAAAAAATAGCTATTATATGTATAAAGTTTTCTGCATTGCTCATACAGAATCGTGTATCTGCGGAACCGTGTTTTAAAATCATCATTAATTTATAATATATTATGTAAAAGAATTTATGCGATATTGGAAGAATTATATACAATTTCGGTGAAATAATTCGATAATTACATATTTTTTATTTGGTTAGGTAGGGAGAGGCGCTTGGACACTGGAGGTGAGCGTATAACGCGCGTTAGATAAGGGGCCGCTTAAACCTACACCTGGGTCGCAAGTCCCAGGCACTGTTGAAGCTTCTCTCCCTGCAACGCGATGGACCCGGCACCCCCACGGTGAATCCATGGAATGCTGAGAAGTTTCGTCTCATATATATTAAATTTTCATTATACATCAATAACACTGAATTATATATAGTACCGTTTCAAAAAGTTTACATGGAGTAGCAGTTTTTTAATAACTTAATACTTAATTAATTTTTCCCTTATTACTTCTACGATCTTTACTACCGTTGTTTAACTTTATGCAACGAAAAAATAAAAGGGAAGTGCATATGAATGTTTTTGGAATGTGACACGTTAACGTTTGACGAGAAGGCAACAACTCATTTGAGACTGTGTTATTTTCATAAAAGTTAATATTTGATGCTTATTGAACAAATAGATATCTTTCTCTTTGACAATGTTAAGAATATTTGATTTTGAATTATAAATTGACATATATTAACTTTAGTAGACCTAACTGGATTCCATTACAAGTAAATAATTTCGATGTTTTATGTCTGCGAACTAAACCAAAATGACTTCAATATATTTTACATTAATAAAATAATGATATAAATCCGTCACGTAATCATATTCTTTAACATCCTCAGTAACAACATCTTCAGTCAAAATAACAGGGATAGGTGTCTATAGATATAATTTCATTATTATATATTCATCAATAACGATCTTGAATAAAACAAATTTTAATGAAAGTGTAAAACCGTCTTAAGAATATTGATAATGAGATACTCTTGGTCTTGACTGAGGTGAGGTGACGCTTTAATAATAATTCCGAGAATCGATCTAAAAGAAACAGTTACAAATTTGACAAAGGCGCTCGAAATGAAAGACTATGTGGGATATCGTAAGATAACGTCAAGAATTAAAATTTCAGTACTTCTTATATTGCCAAGAAGATTTGTGTACATATATAGATTAGTTAATTTACTTATAATTTCACTTTTCTGAAGATTTTGTCAATTTTGTATATAAATAAGTCTCAGTAAATTTTGAATTATGTAAGCCTCTATGTACGTATGGGTAACAAAGTGACGGCAACTTCAAGATCTATTGTAATATATATCAAACCTTAAATATTCGGTATAAGATTTGACTCTCTTAGACCCATTTGAAAAAACTGTTGTCCCGTTATCCGAATTTCTGACGAAATCAGAGCCTGAGGCCTGTGTTAATACAATACCAAGTTTTGTTGTTTCTGTTGAATGTTGTTTCGTCGTTGTTGCTTCTTCATTGGTCCAAAGTCACTACTTGGTGACGGATGCGAAGGTCACATAATACATCTGCTGATGCTGAAGATGTGTTTTTTAACCCGCTAAATCTACCGCAGTTTATCACCGGTGAAAGCAGGCCGGCAATGAGGGCGAAAAAAGTAATAAAAATTGCTTGTATTTTTTTTGTTTGTGTAATTGCTAGTTATAATTTTAATCTCCTTTATTTTTAATATTCTGCAAACATGAATACTTATTCAATACTCATTTAATGATGTTATAATAACTAACTACATTTTGATATTAGTCTAATAATTGTTTTGTACACTTACTAGTATAGTTACTTTATTTTATTTTCTAAAAATTATACATAACTATACTATATACATAACTATAAAAATTATACGTAACTTACTTTATTTTCTAAAAATTATACATAACTATTTTAAGTATGTAGTAAGTTTGTGACTTTATGTGTATATATTTGTTGATTTTTTTATTTATGATAGTTTTTTCATATGCAGGTTGAATGGTAGAAACCGCTACTTGGGCGACATAAAATCACCTCTTGTTCATGAATATTTTATACATTGATTGTTATATTCACTTGCTATTATTATTTGTCTCCTTTGGTAAACGATAATTAATATAATAAAGTGTATGTACTATTGAAGGTGTTATTTCAAAATTACTCTGAATAACAAAACATATTTTACCAACATTTAAATTGTGACTTTTATGTCTTTATATTGAAAAATGAAAATGCTTTTTCGTGGCAACTGAATGTACAAAAATAAGTCGAATAAACAGATGAACGAAAGCGTTTCTGCACTGCGCAAAAAACCACTTTCACATAATGAGATGAATGATTTCTATATGGAACTGAGAAGCAGTATATTTGTTAATTTTATGTTTGAACCACAACTACTAACATTATAAGTAAGAAAGCGATTTCATTATCTGAGATACGTACTAGATGTCCTTTGACTCATAGTTTAAATGACAGTTTGATGTTTTTAACCAGACAAATGCACATATGCGAAGTTTTTACACGAATTTACATCAAATAAGATTTTTTTTAAATTTTGCATTAGTATGAGTTTGATTAAGCTAACTCCCGGGATAATTATGTTATTGAAAGAACCTTAGGACTTTTGTAACTAACATCGAATGGAAGAAAGTTATCTATACCACTATTTGTTTGTACGGTACTACTCCTACGATGATAATATTTAATAGGTTAATTTACCATTATAATTTTTTTATCAAAAGAGCATTATCCTGACTTAGTCCCATAGATATCAAGCAAAATCTTTATAAGGGGTTCTTCAAAGAACCAAATAAAACTTCTATTTTATTTTACTTATATTTTTTTTTGTTTATAGCCATGGAAAAGTTGCGAAGCTGTTTTGCAAAAAATCACGCAACCTGGACCTCGCAAGTAGCTCTAGATTTACCAGTTGATGTTATTTATTTACACTCCTGCAATGTTTTCCAACATGAAACATACATGAAAATCCTAATTGTCATTTAAAAATGAACCTTACATACCGAGTAATAAAATTCTTTCATAGATATATAATATTTTTGGGGTTGCAAAACAGACTTTGGTAACTGTCGCGGAAAATTAATTAAAACCGTCTTACTCTGCATTCCCCCTTTTGAAAGTTAAAGTTGCTGAATCGACTTGACTAAGTCTCACTAAAAGTTGTATTGTACGAGTTTGTAAGCAGGTAATGTCTTGATAAAACAAATTGTACGGAAAATATTTATGACAATTTTCCAAGTTAAGAAATTATAATGTAAACTAGAATGTAACAAACAATATTTTATGCAAAGTGTAAAGTATTTTTATGTGGTCTAAGGCAGTGTTTGTTTTTAAATTATCTTTTTTTATATGTATTTTTTTATTTTAACCTATTTTTTGTTTATAATTTACCATAGTTATTTCAGATAAAAAGTCTAATATAAGAGTCGGGAGAAATGATGGAATATTTGACCAATTGTTATTTATACCGCATTAAAATCAGGACGTTTAAAAAAAAAAGGTTCAACTGTTGTAAGAACTGGGACTTTTAACAAATACTAAGTCCAAGCAAGAAATTTTTGACTACTGTTTTAACTTTTTAGTCTGGCGATTCATGTTTTAATAACAAATATTTGATTCGTTTTTTACTATATAACAAATTGTCTCTGTCATGAGTATTCGTAATGTAAGGGGCAGGTTTTATCTATGTTATCATTATGCATAAAATCATAAGACTATTCTGTGCGTGATTCTTAAAGAAATGCAATACAAGGAATTTATAAATTTCCATTATTTGATATGAACGTAAAAGCAGCGTTGATATGTATATTCAAATAGAAAAAAAGAATGAAAACTCATTTACTAGAGTAGGATTCAAACTTGTGATTTTTGAAATATCACACCGTTTATTAATAAAGTTACCTTGTCCTACCTTCAGCCACTAAATCTAGAATTTTAGAGTAACTATTTAAATTTTAATGAAATTAAAGTATAAGTTTATACATACCCTTTAGGAAGAAGGTAGCAAGTGAAGAATCAAATTTCTCTACCAGTATACAAGTCATTAAAGTCTTGAGATAAGTTCTACCTGGAAAACTAATTGACTACCCACAGTATGCAGTTTAAATACATATATATGTATATGTAGATACTACAAATTAATAGCTCTCCTTACTTCCAAGCAAAGATCATTTTTAAAATAAAACTCATATTACATATAAACACTGTGTAATTAAGATGAGATTGATAAGTTTCGGAAATTTATTTTAAATTAGGGAAATAAAAAATTACTTAAACTTTAAATTTGATGCTGAAGCATTTCATTTTCATGAGTCTTACTCAGTTAGTTCACTCCACCAAAAGTTTGAATATATTGTCAATAAAATTAAGGATAATATTGAATGTGAAACTAATGCAACCCTTATTTATGTAGAATTGAAAAAAAACTTTTTATTTCCTACAATACCAACGGTGTTCAAGTAACAAGCGAACAATAAAAAGGTTTAAAATAAGTGTAATATTATTGGTTTAAAATAAGTGTATATTTTTTGATGTCATATAAAGTATCAAGTTGTTTTGCTCATTTTTGTTCTTCAATTTAACCTCCTATATCCATTGTTTTATATAAATATATCGGTATAGGTTTTGCTTTAAGAACAAACACTATTTTGCTGGCTTCAAATACTCGGCTAAGGCTTCCTATATACAATATCAAAACTATAATTTTATAATACTCCATAGATCTGTATGGAGAAATTTATTACAGGGCATCTGTAGTGTGCATGAATTATAAAATGAAATACCATAAACCATAATAGAATAATGAGAGTGACTAGAATTTTATTCCTAAAATGGAAACTTGTTTGGGTGAGATGTTTTACAATTTCTTGGTACAGATAACATCTGCTTTTAGTATGATATAGAACAGTTCAGACTAAAAGGTGTAACATCTGTATGTATATCTAAATGCTTTTAGCCTTAAATCACCTGTGTGATTTATGGCTAATAGCATTTAATATGTAAGTGGAACTTCAAATTTGCATATCGTAAAAAACGTCTAAAAAGTGAAAGATTTCATATCTATCAAGATAGTAGAGTAGAGGTTACTGTTAATTAAATATCAATTTAATTAACAGTAACCTCTACTTACACCAAATGATTTAGTAGGGCCATAGATATGATTGTTTGATTAATTTTAATTAGATGTTATTGATTATTTATTTTTAACAAGGACAAAAAATTTCTACTATAACAGGCGAAGTGGTATTTGATTCTTTATATGAATATTATATAAAAGGTTTTAAAAAGAACTCAATTTTTACTATCCGTAGCATGATACTGAACCATTTACATATTTAAATTATAACTGAAACCAACTGTACTGAACATTACTATTCGGGACATGGGATCCAGGATGAAACAGATAGATAAATGCATCGCTGGGTCTATGAAAGACTAGATATTTGTGTGTACAAAACATTTTATGTTTAGTGGTACTTATACTTATCATGTTAATGTAAAAGTTGTTACAATAATAGACTGTCTGACCTTAATGAAACTTGTTACTTATATGAAAAGCATTAATATTTTAAATAAGTATAGAAGAAGATGATTCTCTTTTGAGAGCTTCATTGCAAGAGCAATGACAATTCAAAGAGGATATTGTCATTTCAAAATAAATATTTTTTTACAAAACGTGACATTATAACATCATTTTGTTACTCGTTTTTTTAACTCTAACTAAATATATCATCCCATACGATTTTAAATGATACAGTAAAAAATTTCCTTTACGCCGTCTATCGCTCTATCCAACCCAGTTTAAAATTAATTAGGAAATCCTTCAAGGCCCTCTTATCATAATGATCAACCGTAAAAAAGCAATTATATTTCGAAGGAGAATATTGAAGTCTTCTGTTTTAATTACAACGATTGTTATTTTAAAGGTTGTATCTAAAGTTGTATAAAACAATGAACGTCGTAATATTTTATTGTGATTTTATTAGAATAAGCAGTAAAATTAACATATTTTTATTAAACAGTATTATTAATTGTATAATTAATTAATTATATTAATATAATACAGTAATATCAATAAATATATTTATAAATATTAGGTATTAGTCATACACGCGACTTAATAGAGTAAAATAGTGATTTTGGGCATTCTATTTTTTCTTTATTTTGGATTATTAAAATCGTTTTTGGTGCTAAAAATACATTATTGTAATGTTATTCTACATACAATTTTAGACGTATCCATTGCATCACACGTGCATATCAATGGTATGTTAACTATAATTTAACCAGAATTCCAAACCGATACATATTGATTTGATTATTATTATTAGCTGTATCATTTTGTTCTGATTTCTTTCAAATATTTCTGTGTCACTCATAAAAATAATAAAAATCTACGTTAAAGTACTAAACTCACCTATTAATAAAGAATTTTCTGATTCCATTTGAATGTTTATTCTGTAAGATAAGTTTTTAAGAACGAAAACATATAAAGCTCCTAAAATTTTTTTTATATTACTTATAGCAAAAAGAATCAACATATTGTATATCAAGG
This sequence comes from Danaus chrysippus, assembly GCA_916720795.1. NCBI lineage: Eukaryota > Metazoa > Arthropoda > Insecta > Lepidoptera > Nymphalidae > Danaus > Danaus chrysippus. Next base: position 15,358,165 of record CAKASE010000049.1, on the reverse strand, counting down.
GAATAATTCTAGGTCTGTTAATATTTTAAAGATATATGACTTAGCTTTGCAAGCAATGTGATGTAATTCTTATCCTGACTGGGGATTAATTTTTTTTTGTAGGTTTTATAATTCAACTTGAACAAAAATTACAATAAATATTTAGATAAGATGCATGGAAATACACAAAGAACTAACAGTATCAGTTTTTAAATAAAACACTTTACATATGCTGCTTTATAGACTTTTAATTATGATTAATTCTGATTTTGTATTAGTACTCTGACTTTCATAAAATTTGTGAAATATCCACTAAAAGCCTCAGAATCTCTTTTTGTAATTTGAAACCGTCACTTAGTATTTAAGTAACCACCACTAAGAATTCTTTCATATATAAATGAATTTGTAGGTATTCGATATCGAACATTTCCGTAGTAACCAATAATTATTGAAAATAAATAAATAATTATAAAGGACGAAAAGAAACGGAAAAAAAATATACTGGACCTATAACATTATTAGGAATTATCTTAATACATAGTAACTGTATTCTAATTATATTTTTTTCTTAATTAATTTAAAAATATTTTGTGATCAACTATTTTTAATTTCAAATCTTTTGATCTGACTATAATACCTATCTATGATACCTGACTATCAAAAACAATTTTATTTTATTTTCTTAGAGACATGAAGATGTATAAATTATTTTACAAAATGTTGAGGAGAACTTATACCTACCATTTAATAATGACATATTAATAATTTTTTTTTTACCTAATATCCAATGTGATAATATATTTAAAACTATGAAATAACATTTTAAGTATACGTAGTCTTAGGAAAACCTATTTATTTTTGCGATAAAATCATTAAACTAATAATTAAATAATAGTAACAATACATAGCGTATAAAACTATTACAGTATCACAAAATGAGTATTTTTTGTTCAACGTCGACTGGAATATAATTCTTATTTGTAGTTTCACTTTACTTTACTTGAAGACCGCGATTGCGATGGTTAAGCGTCGTCACGAATGACATGTATAACTGCGATCTGGATGAGGAAGATGTCCATGATAGAGCGAAGTGGAAGAAAAACAGCAGGAAAGCGGACCCCGTCACAAGACGGGATTAACGCTAAGAAGAAGAAGAAGTTTCACTTTACTTCCTGGCAATGATAACGAAATACGTGAGCTTACAATTAAATCTGAAGCCATACTCACCCGTTTTTGTATCACTGCTACACGGATTATTGTATTTGATATACGTTTCAGGGTTGCGACACATTTCTTACTGATTTTATTTAATTTTAAGAATGTTAAAATATGATTGTGAAGATTTTCGTTTTAATCTTTATGAATAAATTCATTTGGATAGTAGTATTAGGCATATGAAATCATTATTAATTAACAAAATATACTTTATATTAATTTTATATTATTTTATGGCAAAAATAGAAGAGTGTTAGTAGTTAAGATATATGCTAAATATGCTACAAAATATGTAAAGCGTCTGTCTCGTAAGGTAGTAACTTAAATAATAGCGAAACATTATTTTGTAAAATATTTATGCTCTACTATAACCTAAAAGGAGTATGACAATATAATATTTTTAGTTGGATTTATTGAGAATACCTTCCCATTAACTATTTTATATCCATCTATGTAATAAAAACAATATTATACTACAAAAAATCCTGCTGCAAATGAGAGATACATCGTAGTCAAAATGAGATTACTATGTGAGATACAGATATGTTGAGTATACGTGAATTTATTAATATTTATGAGTCAAATATATTTCTACAAATAGTTCAGAAGGATATGCTTTTATATATGTATATATATTACATAACAATACTACCCATATTTTTTATTTTATGTAGTATTGTTTAATTTTTATTTTTCATGCATGTATTTACAAGCTGTTCTGTATCTTCAACCATTGACATTATAAGAGCATGATGATTTAAAATCCATTTATAAAGGACTGCAATGTAAGTCAATCATCTTCAATGCAATATATAAATATCAAATGTCTCCCCCATTTATACACCCTGCTCCCATTAATTAAATTGTGTCCAAGATGTTAAGATTTTGTAATCGAATACTGTTGTTGCTCAAAATCAGTTGTACGAAGATCCACTTTTGCTTTTGCTTTACGATATTTAAAATTAACGAAAACGGAAATGTGGTGTTTAAAGAAGACCAGTAAAGTCAGATTTATCAAATTGCTTTTATCCATACAATTCTTTTTACTAAATAAATGATATTTTTTAATTATTACCTGATGTTTATCTAATAGGAAAAACTAATACCAACACAGCACTGTCTTTACTTTTATTGTGTATAACTTTTTATTAATATAACAATTAAATACTAAATAGATATTTGAACATTATAATATCAGAATTTACATCAATGAACGTTCTTTATTATCAAAACTGAAAATAAACCCAAAATTACGTTCTATTTTCAATTCCTGAGAAGTAATAAATACCAAGCGGAAATAAATTCAACAAACAAAATAATATTATTTAAATTAAGCAGGATATCAACATTTCAATCAGTTTTGATCATTGAGAATAATAAATATGTGATACTAGAAAAATATGTTAGGACATCAACTGTTACTAAGTTTTTTATTTGCTTATATTAAACATACAACTATAATTGATTCATTGACACCTTTGATTTGATTTCAGTGTATATCATATTATGAGAATCGACCATAACTCGTATCTTTTGTGTCTCATCAAATATTATTTTTACTGAAAGGCCAAGTGTAAAGAAAACTGGAAATATTTAAACTTGAAATTATAGTATTATAAAATAAATGTAATGCACAAAGGATATAATATCTTATCTCATAAAAAAAATCTCTACCACAAACCATTTTGAAAGAGAAAAGTAAAATAAGATATTGTCGTGTAGGTAAGTAATCAAAAAGAGAAGGTAAAACAAGCTATATATATATATATATATATATATTTTAAGGTGGTAGAGCCTAGCTGTGGTCAGTTACTACAGCTCGAACATGGGCTGACTCGACCGGGGAAGTACCACCCTCTCACAGAAGATCGGCGTGAAGTAGCCTTTAATGGCTGCGTTTCTTCCAATGAGTGAGAGAGCCGGTTGCCCTTTCCTTATTCCCACCCTTTCCTACCATTTCCTTATTCCCACCCCTCCCTATCCCTGAAAAAACAAGGTTGGCAACGCATCCACAACAAAGATGTTGCGGATGTCCATGGGCGACGGTAACCACCTTCCATCAAGTGGGCCGTTTGCTCGTTTGCCACCTTTAGCAAATATATATATATGAATATATATATGAATAACTAAATAAGCATACAAATAAACTTATAATAATAGAAGATATAGATTTAATAATAATAAGATTTACATGCATATCAATTTACTACAAAAAATATAAATAAACATTACATATGAGTCGATGTCTAAGTCGATGTTTAAATGTGTGAGTTTCAAAATTGCGCAGCTTGGACAGAGAAGGATTTACGAAAAAAAATGTATTAAAGGGAGGGATATCAAGAGGATTTTGTCTAACACAAGAGCGATTAGGAAGGATACTGAGGAGGAAAATTTATATTATGAGAATGATATTGTCCAATAATCAAAGAATTTTTTTAATAATTTAACAGACCTAGGTAAATATTTCAGATCTCAAGAAATAAAGCGCCGGTAATAATGATGTCGAGCGTGAAACTACTTTTGAAACTCAAACTTGGTGTTTTGGCTATAACCCAAATTAGCAGATTCAGAAAGTTCTTATAAATTACCATAGTCATTTTATAAGGCCTGGATGTTTTCTAAAAAGTATTTTTCACACAGTTTTATAAGATCTAACTTACAAAAAACCTACATAAATTATACTAGAAGACATTTGATTACCAATAATACAACACGACAATTATTATTATTATTACTTATTTCTAATATTCTGGCTAATGTTATATTTGAAATGGTGAGGAGTTTCTCTTATGAGTTTGTGTTTACATTTATTCCATAAATTATTACGAATTCCAGTAATCAAATAAAGAAAAAACGAAAGGCAATTCAAGCGTTATTTGCAGAAAAGACTTGATATTTTCCTCTCTTCTCTGACTGTTATCCACCAAACTTCGCCCCGTTCTACGTCATCATTCAATGGTCAAATCCTTCAGATGTGTAGGCGTACTTATGTGGCATTATTAAATATATTTTATTTGCTCTATATGAATAATTCTTCAGCAATTTAAATTGTCATATTTAATTAGAACTCAATTTGTGAATCAAAACTGAAATGTTAAAAATTAAAATTGTATTATATTCTATCTTAATTTGTGAATGTATACTGAGCTCAGCTTTCTGGTTAGATTCTTATTATGGTACCTAGTAATAATAAATGATAATAAAGGAAAACTGAAACGATTTTTTAATTATTAGAAATAAAATTAATAACTGGTACGTAAATTATTAATTGCGAGATAGAAGTCAACATTCAATTTTTTGACTGAGGATTTGCTAAGATATCATATGAAACAATTCAGAATTATTTTAGGCATAAGATATACTTCTCCTCTCTTTTTCTTGAATTAACCAGGAAACAAATAATTTCAATTGATGCTTTAATATAAAATCATCACGTACCTAAATTTAAGGTTACACTGACTACGTTAAAGAAACGCTAAATTAACCTAACCCGGCCTTACCAAAAAACATTTGTTTCATAACTTACATAATGGATCATTAAAAACGTTAGAAAGGAATGGAAATAATAATTATAGACCAACAATTAAAACGTTATCAGTGATATTTAGAAGGTGTTGATCAGAAGAAAATCTTTTTATTTGATGAATGAAAAATTTTACGACAGTTTTTACATAACTATGTATATAATGTAAATAATGGAAGTTCGCATATAAATGTATAATTTAATAATAAAAAGACTGCTTTTAAATACATAGGTGTACAACTTTGCTTCCGCCGTTTTGCAATAGATGGTTGTAGCGGTAAGTGGTAGTCGAAATAAATAGATCGTAGATGTCATAAAATAAGCTTAGGCATTTGTAAACATAACGCCATCGAAATATTAGTCGATTTGTGTCTGCATCATAAAGTTATTCTTGATTAAACATGTCAGCTTACGAGGAAAATTCTCGTCATTTGCGGGAGGTTTTAATTTTATGCTTTCATATGAAGAAATCTGCGGCTGAGGCTCATCGAATGCTCTCAAATACCTATAGTGAGGCTGCTATTAGTGAAAGAACGTGCCAAGAGTGGTTTCAACGCTTCAAGAACGGTGATTTTGACGTCGAAGACCGGCATGGCGGTGGAAGAGAGAAGGTTTTCGAAGATGCAGAATTGGAGGCATTACTTGATCAAGACTCTTGTCAAACGTAACAAGAATTGGCAGGATCATTGGGAGTGATGCCACAAGCCATTTTAAAACGCCTGAAAGTCATGGGAATGATTCAGAAACAAGGAAATTTGGTGCCGTACGAGTTGAAGCCGAGAGATGTTGAACGGCGTTTGTTTGCTTGTGAACAGCTGCTTGCAAGGCAAAGACGGAAAGGATTTCTGCATCGCATTATGACTGGGGACGAAAATTGGGTTCATTACGATAATCCCAAGAGCAGAAAATTATGGGGATATCCCGGCCATGCTTCCACGTCGACGGCCAAACCGAATATTTACGGTTCCAAGGTATGCTCTGTATTTGGTGGGACTAGCTCGGCGTAGTGCATTATGAGTTGTAAAAACCGACTGAAACAATCACAGGCGATAGTTATCGAAAGCAATTAATGCATTTAAGCTGAGCATTGAAAGACAAACGGCCGCAATACAACGAGATACATGATAAAGTGATTTTACAGCACGACAATGCTCGACCCCATGTTGCGGAAGTGGTCAAGACATACTTGGAAACGTTGAAATGGCAAGTCCTACCCCACCCGCCGTATTCTCCAGACGTTGCTCCCTCGGACTATCACTTGTTTCGATCAATGGCACACGGCCTGGCTGACCAGCACTTCCGGTCTTATGAAGAAGTTAAAAATTGGATCTATATGTAAATCGCTTCAAAAGATGACCAGTTTTTTCAACGCGGGATTCGTATGCTGCCCGAAAGATGGGAGAAAGTAGTGGCCAGCGATGGACAATACTTTGAATCATAAATGTATAACCAGTTTTTTACAATAAAGCCTCGAATTTCGGAAAAAAACGGCGGAAGCAAAGTTGTACACCTAATATATCTGTATAAAATATCCAAGATCCTGATTTGTTTCTCCATGGTTAATAAAGATTGCAAAAACATGTATTCAATTTTGTAAGCGGATACAAGACCAATATACATATAATTCATTTGAACGTAATGTAGACAGCAGATACGGTAAAAAATTATAACTAAACATAGGATCTTTTGTATATATTCCACTTTTTTTTTCCAATTTGAAATTGTTTTAATTCAACTTATTGCTATAGATTTTAATTAAGTCCAAATTTACCTCATGATTGCTCTTGATTTATAAATACGTAAGATCTTTTAAGAATTAATAGTATTTATTAACCCTTAAACGTTTTGATATTGGATCACATGTTTTACACATGCCACGAGTATGAGAAATTTTATATCTTGACCAGAACGTGACCAGAATGAAACTTATACAAAGTACTATAAAAGCGTGCTTCCTCACGTATACAAATTTTCTTTTAAACCTTTTAGTTATCAACGAGATAATGTTTTAAATTAAATACACAATATTCTGTGAAAATAAATTACAGTCATTATAATAAATTTAAATATAAATACGCATATTAATTGGCAATCTACAGAGTTTATATATGTATATATTTTTTAAATTACGTTTGAACAGAATTGTAGGCTGAATTTTATTTAGTCTAGACGACAAGATGATTCCCTAAACTTACATGTGTGCATAATATTTTTGTCGTCTTCTTTGATAATGACCTCATATTTCTTTTTAAAAAATGTTACAAATTTTCTCCTATTTACCAAGATTTTCCGTGCGGTTTATATCGGTGCGGTTTATTTATATCCATCATAGATTATATTACTTTTAAATATTTTTTTGTAATTCATCGTCGTTATATGGGACTTCGTTTGAAACTTTGATCTTTTTCGTTCTTCTATTCAGCCATCTTAATGTATACGAGTATAATCTTGTCTAGCCGCAAAATATCAACTATACAACACCGTACTTCATGAATGGTCAGGCCCAAATCGGAGTTACAGTAAACCTTAATCGTTTAGCAGTATACCAGGTATCACCAGGTTCTAGAAAACTGTATCAAAATAAATTGAAGTACTTAATGACTTTCAACAGGCGCTAACTGCATTAGATCCAAATAAATATAATATCTATCAAAATAATGAGAAACTTTTGATTATAATAGTTTATATAACTTTTTTTTGCTCACATATTCTACTTTTAAAAAATGTACCATTTTCTTCAACGAAATTTTAATAAATCGATGTGAAAAATAACTGTTTATACTTTAACTAAATTTATTAAGCATTGGGATGGAAAATATATTTTTCAAGTAGTTGTAAGTATTTATATCCTAATAATGACAACTCTGATGTCAGATAATAATCACAACAATTACCCAATTATTTATATTTTAATTTCGGAATATAATATTCTTGGGATGTGGATGAACAAAAGACAAATTCTCATTAAAATTATGATTAATATTACTATACAACGTGTAACATAATTAACGCACACCCTGAAAGTAGTTTGTTCAGAATCGGTATCTGTACCGACTTTTATAGTTTTTTTTGTAGGTCATTTTTTCTCAAATTTAGATAGAACTAAGTAAATTACAGTCATCCTACGCACGCAACACCAACAGTGACTCTCGGCACACATGAAATACCTACGCACGTGTCCATTGACCTCCTAGATCAGCTGATTTGACGCCACTCGACTTTTTTTGTGGGGGCAAATTAAATCGCTAGTTTATAACACAGAGACAACAAGTTTCAAGGAACTAAAAAATAAGATATTAGATTTGTAAAAGTGAAAAGTAACACTGCAGTATTATCTAAAATAAAACCACAATTGCGGAAACGGTCATTAAAGTGCATTGAACAAAGCGGTGGACATTTTGAAAATGTTTTAAAACGACAACGCCGTGCGAGTGTAAATTAAATTATAAGTTTGTTTATGATCTTTAAATTATTGTTAATATTTTGATTCACACCATATTTTAAACACGCCGTTATCAGCTGTTTAATAATTCTTATTTACAAATTTAATTTAACAAATCAGTAATTATAAAATATTGGCTTCACATTAAAAAGAGAATTCAATGTCAACAATCTAAAACTTGAAAAGTGTGATGGAAAGAAAAATTATAAATCATATATTATTTCGTGTACTTATTATTACCTACTTCTTATTATTGTCGGACGGCACTCGGAGAGAGGGGCGCGGGCGCGGCGAGTACATTGTGTCTGTCTGTGTGTGCGTGTGCAGCGGAGTGTTGGTGAATAGCTGACCATATTATTTGCACGAAATTGGGATAACTAATTTCACAAATAAAAAATGCAAACGCACATATGTATAAATAATATTTGGTGTATGCATTGCGTTTATATTATTATATTCTAATTGGGGTGTTTGAGGGTGTGCGTTAATTACGTTACACGTTGTATAAATGATTCTAAAAGCTAATGTGTTATGAATTATTCTTAAGGATATTTATAGTTTTTGTTTTATAAAGGCCATAATAATATTTGAATTACAAATATTCTAGTGTTTTTATAGAGAGAAATGCATAAAAAATCATCTACTACATATTATCAAAATAGAGGATTTTTGGAAAACTAGTTTTTAAGATTTGTCGCTAAACTATTATTTTAAAAAGTTTATTTGATAACAAAATGTTGATGTCTGACAAGTTTAGATTTTGTCAAAAATAATTATCACACTTAACATATTACATTTTCATTCACATATAATAGCTTTAATTAATAACAAAATGGGCTCGTTTCAATTAATGGTCAATTTGGTTCATAACGTACCTGGATGTAAGAGAGTTAATTAAATTGTTGACGAATAAAATAAGGACAAAAATTCACATTAATTTAATTTAATTTTCATTGAATAATGTACCAAAAAGGAAGTAATAATATTAATGGAATTATTCAGGTATTTGTATATTTGCTTTAAAATGTGTTTTACAGAAGTTATCAGAAATAATTTATTTTATTATACAGGCATTTCGTGCTTAATATTAGCTATTCAGTTTATAACTTGCGCGTCGAAGTCTATTACAACTTATCGCTGATACTTAAAGCTGTATTAAAATCACATTCATTCCTAGAAATTCAAGTCGTAAATTTCAGCTAACCTAGAAATATTTTAGTGCTCTTACTAAAAATGACAATAGTAGCAATTACCAATAGTTTAAATTTTACCTGTTAAAGTTTTAAAAATAGTTACTTTAACCCCATTAACTATTATTACGATGCAGAATAAAATTTCAGTGAGCTATATTTTTTTTTAGTTATTACGATGGGTATAGATTAAGAAAATATATCTTTAGATTCCTTTTCACTCATTTCTAGACATTTTGTTGTGTATACAATAAATACTCGCAATTAATTATGTAAACAATTCAACATCATCATGAACTTTAGCAGTGCTTCTATTTGGAAGAAATCCAGCACATTCGAAACTGAACCTTTTACTATTTATTTTAGTATAGATCGTTGTTAAATATATTCTATTAAGGAGTTCATAATACATATAAATGAATTCATTAAGTTAAAAAATGTAATACAAAAAAAATCGCTCGTTTAGTTGTTGTATTTTTTTAGTTTCTATTTGACTGTAGTTGTTAGCCTTAATGGCTTTCACAATGTCACCGGGAGTTTTCTAGTTGACAGAATGTAGATTCGCCTATACAAATACTGAATTTTTTTATGAGAAATGAAAAAGCAATATAAATCTTATAAAACTTCTATATAACATGAAAATAATGTTTGTAGGTTTTAATATATAAAAATAAAATAATAAGTTACCTGAAAAACCAGCACTCTGGGTGGCAGATGGTGATGTATATAAAACAATAAGGAGATATTTTAACACCATCAGTTTATAACACCACACTGAGCGCATCGTGCATTTTTTCTTTTTTACTTTTACTTTAAACACTCGTGTATTTCTACAAATGATCTTTGACTCCTGAAAGCGATATGTCCCAATTTCAGAACTGTCCATACCTGAAACAAATATTACAATCAAACATTAAAATTACAGGAAAAGCACAATATTGTGGATGTTAAGACTTTTATTATAATAATAGCGTCTATATTTAATATATTCAAACATATATTATGTAGATAAACTACAAGTGCGACTATTATTTTTTTATTATAATGTACTGTTAATAATACATTTGATAAGTTTTGCCATAATTTTGCAAAAGAATAGAACCTATTAGTTTTTAATATATAAAAAGATTAAATGACTTATTTTATGAGATCCCATTCTATAAAAATAAAATTTCTAACAAATAGTGTTCTAAAAATAAAAGTAAATATACTTAAAATAATTATGTTAAGAAAAGGTCATAATAATCATAAAAACTTTAAGTTAATTAACGTGTATTAATTAAATATTGTAGTGTAAGTTGCATGTTAAAGTTCAAATAATAAAGGATTCAATATTTCAACCGTTACAAATATTTTCGATTTTATTTGAACAACATCAGTGTTTAGTTCTATACTTTACTTTCTATAGCGCAGACTATATATAGGCCTATTTTAACCTTCTGGACGTTTGGTTTTCTTGAAATACACTGAATCTTTGGAAGTTTCAATTGGAAGTTCAATGCCAACTATCTGCTTTTCCATAGGATGACAAAGATATGATTGTCTTTATCTAAGGCCCATGACTTACAGCTACGCCGATGTTGGAGAAACCCGTCAGCCATTAATTAATTATTTGTGTCTTTTTTAACTTTAACTTAAGCGATTATCACAAATTTTATATATCTCTTGGAAACTCTTAGATGTTTATAGAGCTCCAATGGCCTTTTTAGACTCATCCCAAAACTATTGCTTCCCCTAAATAAAGCCGATGAATCAGCCGTTATCGCGAGCCCGAGCCACAACTTTAATATCTTTATGACGCCTGCATCTAATTTTGACAAAAGGGTTTTATTAAAGTCATAGACAAGTAAAGGCCAATTTAAACGAGAAGTTAAGTAATTATCGTAGATCCAAGCTTTTCTGACGTTACTGATCTGTTGGATATCTACCTTGTTGAGATCGTTTAAAAAGCTATCTACTATTCCTTCTAAAGATGGAGTACGACCTATATTGTCAATCTTACGACCGAGAAATTTAAATGGCGCATTTTCCGTAACCGTAGAAACGCACTGACCGCCTATCGATAGTCCCGGATTGTATGAGGTGTATCTTGTATTCCGCCTACCAAGACACAGACAGTGACATTTACTTGGTTTTGTCCTCAATCCATCCGTCCACTCACAGAATTTATCTACTTCATCCAATAGTACTTGACAATGTTTAGGGTTACGTGTCAGTATTGCGAGATCGTCAGCGAAGGCTAAAATGGATTCCGTGTATTTATTATTAAACTTGAACCGATAACCCTATTTTTTTTCGTTGCAGATTAATTTGTCTACTAAGATGTTAATATTATTGAACACAATAATTTTTCCTTTTGCCATTTATTAAAATTAATCACGTTGGTGTATAAAGCCACATAGGGGAAAATGGAAAAGTATACTTTTAGCAGAATTGAATTTAAATTTTAAATAGAGAAATAGGTTAAATGTAACAGTAGTTTAATTAAGTAATGTATTGAAACGTCGAGTATTCGTAAGTGATATAACCTTTATACTGATAAACGGGTCAATTGTTTCTATCAAACGATCTCAATTCACTTTAGGAGTGTTTTAATTGATGTATGAAGATATTAAAAAGATTTTTCCTCTTTTGGCCTCGCAAAATACTTCTAAAAAAATGCTAAGTAAGATAAACAAAAAAAATACAAGAAGCAACACAACAAAATAGAAAACACGGTAAAAAAGGCGGTCTTATCGCTAAAAGAGCGATCTCTTCCAGACAACCTTTGGATAGAGCTTTAGAACATTGAATACTCTAAGAAAGGGGTTCGGAGTTGTACACCTTTTAGGTAAATCATATATATACAAACATAACATATCTACATAACATACATACATACGATTAATACATGTTATATATAACATATAAATACGTGTATAAACAAAATAATACATATGTTTTATAAATAAATTCAAATACATAAAAATACATACTAATATATAAAGTATTATACTAAGTACTCATATTACCAGGAACATTTGGGCTACAATTAGAGCAATACGTGATTTATAATTAATAAGAAGTGAGATTATTTTTGTTACTTACACAGAAACCGATAACCTAAATTTTCATGCAATTTTGTAATATTTAATTTAATAATTGCGTTTTGATTTTAAATCATTCCTATTGTCAGATGATTTGCAGTTTAGACTTTTCAATTAATTAAATAAAAATAGTTATATTCTCATTTATGTTTTGAATTAATTTATTAAACCCATTTTATCTAACATGTGTAAATTGTTTTTGAAAGATTATGTAAAAAAATACTAATATTAATCTGATGAAAATTTGGTAATCCAACACCCTTGTTTCACTTCCCAAACATTTGTTTCAGAGGTAACAAATGCTAACTTTATTATAAAGGCCGATACTTAGTTATCATAATTATTTTTTCTTTTTACACTGAATATGGTAATTTTATAATAGTATCCATACTAATATTAAATTTGTTTAAACGAGCTAATCTTAGGATATTTTGATTAGAATTGTGGTTAAAGAACTTTATTTATTTATCTCTCATAAAGAACAATGTTCACTTGAAACATTTGAATTGAAACATTTTTTCATACTTGGATTGTCCAATTATCCAAGACATCGATAAAAGCTGTAAGCTATATTTAAAAAAATGAGATCCGCAAAAAAAAACGCTATTTTGTAAACTAAGGTATAAAATTGAAATTTATAGATTCATATGTTTAATATCTTACTATCAGAGTTAAGTCATAATAGCTGCTTTTGTGATATTTTTTTTTAAGTCATCTGAAGAAAGGAACTACGTGAAATGTGTAACGTAATATTAATCTTTATCCAAATCAAGCATTGTGTTATCAAAGGCATTCATGTAGAAGTATATAATTTTTGTTTCATCTCTTTCGAACATATTGTTTTGAATTTATCACCAGTATTAGATGCGTGGAATTATTATTTGTAAAAGAGTTTTACTGACATAATAAACCGAAATTAATTTTAGTTAACCATTTCATTTTAGTATTTCACTGTGAATAAATTTGTCATTGATATCATCAAAACACTTTATTTCAATTAAGGTCTAAGAATGGTGTCCCTACTTAATATTATAGATATAAACTCTTTCTGTCTGTCAACCCGTCTGTTATGTTATCACGCCTTAACAGCTGAACTTAACAGTTGAATTGCCTTAACAGTTGAATTTTAATAATGGGGTAGATGAAACTTTAGAAAAAGATATAGGCTACCTGTTATCCAACTCCCGAATTCCGAATCAATAATCTTGACACAGACACAGAACCAAAAAACTACTCAAGTAAAACTATGTTGAGCATTTCGTGTTCAGTGGCTGTAGTGCTATTTTTCTGACTTTTATAGGACTCCCAATCAACATCCCAACCCCGATCTCAAAACCACACGATTGGAACCATGAAGTGCATTAGAATTTAGAAATTAAGAGCGATTTTTAATTACATTAATTAAAAATAACATTCATATAAAATTTGATGGTTAATATATACTCGTAGTAAGATGTCACCCAAAAAAAAACAATCAAGGCAATAAAAAGAGCTAACAAACTTTTTGTGTTATTTTTTTCATTGCTTAATAACTGGCATATATTTCTCTGTGAAAATGTTAATAAAAAATAAAAAAAAGGTTACACGTTACGTAAAGGTCAATGAAGTGAATAATTCTTACACTTCGAATTTCATGATATATTACGTATATGGTTTTAGCTACAAAAGATAACAAAGAGAGAGACAGCGGAAAGTTTGTAATATTAGAATGATTGCTGTTTTTTTTTGCCAACCTTAGAAGTAGAAGAGGGAGAAGAAAATGTGGAAAAAGAGAAATAGCAACAGATCTCACACAAATTGAAAGAAAGCCATCAAAGGATGCCTCACCTCGATCTCCTGCGAGGGAGGTACTTCCCTGGTCACGCTAGCCAATGTACGAGTTGTAGTAACTTGACCATAGCTAAGTTCTACCAATTGCGTCTGACGCCGTTTTGCTTATTTTTTAATTTCAAATACATATATTTATTACATATTTATTAATTCCAAACACATGAGGAAATATATGATCTTTAGTTACTAAATCGAATAAAGTGCCGTATGGATATAGTACATAATTTGATAAATTAATTACATAATAACCTATTATAATAACCTATTAGAATCACTAATTCTTATTAGTTATTCTACAATAAACAAACTGAAAGTCTAACACCGTGATCTAGATGAATCAAATAGCTATTCAATAGACTCTTCAAATTCAATTTTTAGTGAGTGTTATCACATTTTAACGGTTTGATCCCAAAAAAACCCGCTGTTTCCTATTGCCAACCAATAGAAGGAGAATTTCAATAAATCAAACACATAAGATTCCTAATCTTTCGGAACTTTCTAATTCATATATAATATTCTAAACTAAAATATAAATGAAAAAAGTATTTATTTTGTTGCTTTTATACAAATTTTGCATTTTTTATTTACTGAGTTATATATAAAACATCAAATTGTCACCGGGAACCTGGGTATGGGAAAAGCAGCCAAATTGAATTATGTTTTTCCATCAGTATGTATAAGATTGAAAAATAAATTTTTTGCAGCTCTTCTCCTCGCAACGATGACGAAAAAATAACAGCATAAAAAGTTTTTCCTTTCTAAGACACACGTTTAAAGGTTTTTTTCTGTAAAACTCATTATAAAATACCTGTTTATTTATATATCCAATATGATTTCAATTAATACATCTTCGTTAAACTTACATTGTCTAAATTCTAAATTAACCTTTCACGGTATAGAAGTCAGGGAGATTATTATCCCACATGTCTAATTTTTTCATTCAAGTAAATAAAAATATGAAAGTTTTTCAATAAATATAATTAAAATCTGTTTAAATTTAAAAAATAAGCATAGACCTTTTTATTCTTAAAAATAGGTGTTTTTTTCCAGTTTGTTGATAGAATCTATTAAAATATTAACTATTATGCATTAAGTTAAGCAATAAATAAAAAATATGTCTAAGCTCGTAACGTTACCAAAATCTATTATTAATATGAATTTTGCCAAGAAAATGTTATTGTGATAGATATTGTATTATAATGATATTGCATATTTCTTATACATACAATATACATATGCTAAAACATTGTAGTAAACCACAATATTGTATTTTATTTATTAGTGTGATTGTAATGTATATAGTGCTACTTTAAGTGTTTTTGCATGTTACAGGATATAGTTTGAGAAGAAAAGTAGGACATTTTTTATAATTTATCTAAAACAAAGATTCCCTATACTAGTATAATAAACAGAATACACCTAGCATTTAGTCTTAACAACGTTAGAAATAAATATATGATCTCCAAATTCCTAAGCGTAACCCTGTAAACTTTGAAGTACGCAATGACCCGGAGTCACTGTACCTTTATTTGCTCCTATAACACTTCCATCCCTTTTCAAACAGAAACAACCCTTATATCCCTATCGGTCCTGGATAATCTTTTAAAATATTAAATTCTGATTGACCGTTACGAAACATTTTTAATAATTAATAACAATAAGCAAATATATATATATATTTAATTGCGGAAACTTTTAGATATTTAAGTTCACATTTATGATGGCCATAAAAGTTTTTTATTGAATTTATTATAAAAAATAGAGCACCGTGTTATAAAAATGACCCTAAGATAACTATGTAAGTCCATATGAACACTTTTGTCTCTCACACCAGTTTATGTTAATGATGGCTGTCAGTATTTTCAGCTTTTCATGAAGTTCATTATTGAATCACGTAACTCCTCGCTTTCCTAATTTTTAAATAATTTAAAAGACAATTTATGTACAATATTGTCAAAAAAATATAGCAATTAAATTGGTTATCATCGTCATAATTAACTTTTAAATACGATGCGTCAATTTTTTCCAAGGTTTTATAGAGTAGACCCTAAGTCTTTAGATTTTTAAGATTTATACAAAAAGTTAACTCCGCAATGTCAACAGTCGGTCTCATCAAGATTAAGGGATGAACTCCTTAACGTTGCAAAACTAAAAGCTGTAGTAAAACGAATTACAAATAATGGTCCAGATATCTTATTCTTTTGTATATATTGTAGAATATTTTTAAACAGAAGCTTTTTGTATTTTCACATATTAAATATTTACAACATTAGTGTTGTACTGTGGACATCATTAGATAAGTAATTGAATATGAATAAGGTTCCGACCCCAAAAAGTGTCAAAGCCTAGAAAATTCGTTGAATCCATTTACTTTTACTTCTTTTTTTATGATAAATATCATAAATACTATTTAAAAGAATATAGATTATGGAATAATTTTATTATGCATCAAATACGTCTGTTGAAATGGTATATATTTTAGTTCTTTTCTTTATATATAAACAATTATATGTATGTTAAATAAAAAACCAATATTAAAATATTAATATGACTGCATTCTAAAATTAAATTTATAAAATTATTTATTTCATAGTTTTTTTTTATTTACTTTTCTAAGATTCAGATGATGACTTTTCTCAAATATCTATAATTTCTTTTAAACTTAAACAAAAAATTCTAAACCAGTAAAAAGTATCATTTGCTTTTTTTGCATATTTCGCATATTTTCTTTTACCTATGAAGCGCAATAGGATTGTGACCTCTTAGCACTCAGATTATCTTGATACAATAATTTGAATTTTGTGAGGATGTTAAAACCAAGAACGAACGGAACGGCTCAGATGATTATATGTATATTAATTTCGATGCGATGGAAACAATACTTTTTTATTATTAGGTACAATATCTCATTATTAACAGCAAATACAACGGACTGTCAGAGGTAGATGGGATAAAATATTGACACAAAACTATCAGTAACACACTAAGTAAACAAACACACTAAGTAAACAATCAACGATAATCATAACATGTTACATCACACACACGACAGGTCTCCAGAAGCAATCAATTAATATGGAAATAATTGAAGGGTGAATAATTATTATTGCGACTAATGCCTTTTATTAATTATTATTTTTTGTTAAAAAGGCAGACCTGCAAATACCGCTCCCTTTTAATGGAGTTAACATATACATAGATGTATATAAAAGTAAATACAATACGTAACATTATACAGAAATATACAAAAGGATACAAATTACATTCGATACTATTATGTGCTACATACTATATATAAACACTTATTACATATAAACAAAAGAATTAGGTACTGTTATACTTTTTATCATTAAACAAGTCATCATTATACATGTATCGTATATCAAAACGAAAAAAAAAAACAGACGTAAGCACAGTGACAATTATGGATATATGTAGTTTACAAAACAAGTAGTAAAACAATTAATACTCCACAAACAAACTTTCTTTTTCACTTTTGTTTTTGTTATTGAGGATGACGCTTTATATCTAATAAAATTTTGAAAAAAATCTGTAGAAATATTTACTAAACGTAATTATTTGAATGTCATTCCCAAACGAGAGGCAATCCATTATAAAAGTAGTTATTCAGTTCAACAATATTTTGTAGAAGAAGCTTTGTAAGTAATTTTTACACGAAACCAAAAATAAATAATGTGTTACTTACTTCTTAAAAACGATTTTAAAAAACTTGAGAGAAAACTAATCATAACATTGCCTTACCGTAAACTGGGATAAAGTTTTCACCTCCATCGTCCAACACATCAAATCACTTCGTGACACAACTCGTAAGATAAAAACAAACTTTCATAAACAACCGAAATATGTAGTTTAAAACTCACTTCTGAACTTATAAAAGTAAAAGAAAAATAAATATTCTTATTCGTTTGTATTCACACCAACTTTAACACCGTATACATGGAATTATTTTTTTTTGTTTTAAGGGCAACAAAACATCGCACATTAAAAAAACGAGGTACTGTAGTGCAACTTGCCTGACTGCCGAGTTTAAACTACCTAAGGGTGTAATTTGATAGATTCTCATAGCGCATGCGTAAAACTGAGTGACTCCTCTTTCTGGCGGACTTATACACTAGTTAATTAATATATCAAGTTTTCTGCCCTTCCATATTAAACGACGCTCTTAATAAAACATTGGGTCGGTGTCTTCAATGTTGAAATTTTGCATTTGGCTCTCTGAACTTTACAGGTTCTGTAAACTTAAATTTTAACAGCAAATAAATTAATCACGAGCCTTTACAAAACGTATGTTTTCACTTAGAAGACTGAAATTATGGTTCTTATTATAAAATTATGACAGGAGACACTAAGTAAACTAACAAAACAATTTACCCGAATATGAATAAGAAAAGCTTTGATACATTAATATGTAAATGTATGTAAGAAATTATGTCTGTATGCCATGTATGTCTCTTTTAACATAACTCTAAATGTAAAATAAATAAAATTTGTTACTGTATGTAAAATATTTCTAAACACTTTATTTGCTTAACATTTTTTTATTTTTGTTCTTAGTAATTAAAATTATTTATTTTCAATACCGCGAGACTTCAGCAAGGCTTTTGAACTTCGCCCGTCCGATCATTTTAGGTTAATGAAATGTAAACAAATTCATTGTTAACCTCCCAAAAAGTTAATACTAATATATGTTAACCTTTACTTAATTCAACAATACCATATAAATTAATTAAGATAAAATCTATCAGATATATAAAAGGTGTAAAGGATTTTTTATTTTTATTTTGAATAAAGAAGTGACAAAGGCAAATAGGATGTTTTAAGTGACATCAATATTATACGAGTACAACGTATGATAGTTAATTCTGTCGTTTTGGTATGCTTTGGGTTCCATACTGGATAATAGAACTATGACCAATCCTTCAACATATCTCTTTATTTGTGTCCTTGAACTCTTATATTGATAGCTCTGATATAATCCACAAAAAAAAACTATTTTATGTTGTCATTAAAATAATAAATTTTTTGAATCAAAAGCAATTTTTGTTGTACAAAAAAGGTAGGTAGTTATAATTCCAATATTAGATACTACCTCTTTGATATATCAAAGAAATTATAAAGTTCACTTATTTCAAGGTCATAAGAAAATATTATCCTTTATATTTGATTTGTAATTCAAATGATAAAAAGATATAAATTCTCACCTTTGATATGATGGAAGATTTTTAACGATACAGATTAAGTTCGAAATCATTATCATTGGGTTTTCCTGATTTTCATGTTTTTTTTTTGTCCATACACATATAGTTCCATATCTATTTCAATAGTTTTTTGTCCATAAACATTAGGTATTTAAGTTTTTCAGTGTTAACCTTTAGAGGAGACTTTTAGATGCATAAAACTTTTTAATTAATTTGAGATGAAAAATATTTTCGGGGTAAAAACATTATATTATTCGGAAGGCAAATTATAATTAAGTTACTCTTGATTCAGAATAGCATATTAAAACTCTTAACACTATTTTACTTATACGGGAACTTGCGTTATTTCATTTACTTTGTTTGTCTGTGAGGTAGATATTTAAATCGAAAATTTAAATTGAACGCGTCAACTGTGATGTAACCAAGTGACTAAAAAAACTGCTTTATTATACATATTATTTTATTTCAAATTAAATGTTACTTTTATACCAAAAACAATATTTTAGTCTTTTTTATACTAAACATCTGTCGTAGCTTGATGTAATTTGTGGTATGCGCACAACGTAATATATAATACTATAATACATGGTCATAAAGATATACATGGTCATTGTATTTTTTTAAAAATGAGTTCGCTCTTCTTAAAGAAAAAACTTTTAAAGTAGCGGTTATGGTATTATTTTCTTGTATTTTCATAAATTTCTCGAATGACAATAGAATTGTGGTTGAAATTAAACTAATCACAACAAAATATTTAAATCACATGTAAATATTGAAAGGCTTACACAGAATATTACGGGTTAACTCCGGCTTCTTCTTTTTTTTATTTGTTCCATTCTCTACACTTACACGGTATATTGAGTCAGCAGATGCTTCGTGTTTTACAAGTCAGTTTTTTTGGACCTCGGTATTCTTAATCGAAGCCCTCTATGCTTCGTTACTTATCTGACTTAGATTCCACCGGCAGTATAAATCTTATTTTCTTTAAGAACTAGTGCATGTCTTTAAGAAATCTCTGAGCTGCCCATTCTTTTCTCATGATTCACAGGTTAGGTTGTATGTAATTATCTTCATTAAATGAACTCCAATCCTTGAACAGCAATATTCAGTTAGTCTTTATGAATGTTATCTTGGAAAAGCGAATCAAAAAGTCTTGGTTAGCTTTATTAACTCTATTATTTTTGGTTTATTGTGATGCTCTAAATATAATAAAATTTAGATGAATTTCTGACCGTCTATTTGTCTATGCGTTTGTGAGCCTCAATTGTAAAAACGGTTTATTTGCTAAAAACGAAACTTTTAATTGTAATTTGTTGGTAACCCTCATTTCACATTTAATGTTCATTCATATCAGTTAGCTCAAAATTAAAAAAAGTTTTGCCAATTTGAAGAATCACGTCGGAGATCCAATTAACTTTCTATACATATAAAAAAATGTAAAAATGCGCTATGTAATACATGGAAGATAAATGAAAAAAATAGTATGGTTTCTCTGTCTTGTGTAAGCAAGCCTAAAAACCTCTGTGCTCAAACGTTGAATAATGCATATAGAGAAACGACGATGTTCATCATAGTCCAATATAAAACAAAAGGTATATAAGAAAAAAATTGAGCCACAAGTCACAATTCCACACAGACAAAGTAACCGAAACAACTATTACTGTATAAATAGTCTAAGTAACCCAATTACATACTCTTCTATATAATTTGTTTTCCAAATTTAACGTTCAAAGTTATTAGTAATTATGTCAAATAGAAGACAACATACACTTATTTAATATATATATAATTGTCTATTTTTAATATAAGAGTAATTTTTACTCTTATATTAAAAATATATTTATACATATATATATTTTCAATTAACTAAATGGTTACAAAATTTATTTTGGTGCATGATTTTATATTTAAATATGCTTCCAAATAGTTTCCCATTTTATATTTGACGACGACACCTCAAGCATTGTTAAAGGTTGCGAGATTTTCTATTATTATCCACAACAATTCCACTCGCTATAATACATGTATAAGAACAGTTCAAATCTCTACAAGGATATCTTAGGGGTTCAGATGTGATCCGATTTACATAATACGGGTTGAATTGCCTTCTGCTTTGTAAATATGAAGTTTTTGATTACCAACCTAAAGAATATTAACTGCAAGGGATGATTGATACACGGTAGATCTGTCATTCGATGATTTATGAAATGTTATCTATATAACATTTCATAACACAGTAAATTTAAAAATATTATTATTTACAATATACACATAAATATGTAATAAACATCTGTAGGTAGATTTAAGTAAAAAAAATTTATGGATGAAATAACATGCACTATTCTAACTTATGACGAAGATTTGAATTATCTTAAGTTAAAAACAAAACTTTCATATATTGCCTATCTTTTTCTTTTTAAAATAAAGTTCTAGACTGAATTATTATATAGGTTTGAAGAGATTATGATGTAAATATAAAAAAACTACATTTCTTTTGTTTTCTCTGTTTCAAACACTTTTACGTAGTTCCCATAAACATGTGGAATGAATTGTAAGGGAGAATAAAAGTCTTTATAATAAATAAGATTTTATTTAATTTTTCAATTCAAAAGGTAAAAGCCACAATTATGATTTCTTTTGTGGTCTGTCCTCTTCTTGTTGTTTTAACTTTTTTCCAACCTTCGGTTAAGTACTAAAATCGATGAAGGATCAAGATTCTGTGTCAAAACAAAATAATTTCAAATAGTTTAATTTATAAATATAAATAAAATTCCTCTTCCTGCAACGCGATGGACCCGGCACCCGCACGGTTAATCCATTGCATATTGAAAGGTTTTGTCTAATTACACGTTGACAAATCTATATTATGTTGGGTATACACCTTTAGTTTTGATGGCAGTAAAATATTTAGTGATATGGGATTTAGTGACGATGGCGGCTGGTACAAAATAGTGGACTTCTGTATGTTTTTTCATATACACCTCCAAATTACTTTTTGGCATCCTTTGTCACGTTAAGAAAAGATGAAACTGTCTCTTAGTTAGTCTTGGTTAGTGATAAATCTTGATTTGCTTCATTCTTAAAAGACACTTCGCATAGTTTTGCAGTGATCATGGAACAGGTAAAATGAAGAACATGAATTTATGGGAGTTAAAACCGGAAAGATTGTTTTAAGTCCAAAAAGACTATTGCAAGATGATAATATGTAGAAGTTTTACTTCTTTCATAATTTTTAAAATATCAAATTAGTTTCGTGTCTAAAATGAAAACAAAATTGCATTAAGACATCAGTTATCCTCAATATACGAATAAGCTTTTGCATGAAAATTTATGCTACATCACACCATTACCGTCTGACTATTCATTACGACTCACCGTAGTATTTACAATGCTGCTACAATATTCGAGACACATATACGAGTAGACATTCATGTATGCCGTACAAATACTTCTGTTTTAATATACAGTGACATTAGAAAACTACTTTATCTGGTTTTCATTGTCATAAATCTCTTGTGACTTTTCTTTTTTAGATCTCTTACATGTAAGTTTATAAATTTGTATACTTGAAAAGAAAATTATTAAGCTTTCGAACTATAATATATATGTAATCGTTTGATTCTGTCTGATATAATTATTTTGTAGCTAGAGTTCCTACCTATTTTATATTACATTTTATCTTCAATATTTTCTTCTTCTTCAATATTTTTTATTATAAAATTGGAAACATTGACACGTATCATTTTTCGATTTATTTAATATAACTATTAAACTAAATATATACATTATTAATGGCAGAAAGTTAATATTTTAAACACTAGCCACCTAATTTTGTCATAGAAATTTCTTGTTTACAGGATTAACCCGTTAACTATAATGATTGATTTCAAAGGATTATAAGTAAAATATCACCTACTACAATATTAACTCGTTCGTTGTAAAAGAATTTACGTAGGAAAGTCTTCTATTTTCCTTTATTAATATATCGGGAACAAAAGAAACCAGGAGGAAGTCAAAGAAATCAAAATGTAGTCTTGCGTCGAAGAACGGACATCGACAGAGGTTTTTAATCAAAACTTACAAAAGTACCTTCTTTGTTCTGAATAGTCAGAGCTAAGAATTTTGAAACTGCGCAAAACACCCAGTAGCAGTATTTTAAAAATCTTGAACACAGTAAAAGATTTATCAAAATAAAATCCTATTTTTTTTAAATAAAACTTATATGAATTTTATAACTTACCGTTATGTTTAATGTTTATTTATAATAACTTCCTTAATTGAAAGAAATATATCTTCTCATAAATATGACAAATATGTGATATGGAAAAAAATTGTGAGGAAATAAATATAAGTTTCTTACTTGCAGTACCATTTTTTGGATTTTTATTATCCCTTTTACTGAAATGACACTCGATATCATATTGAAAATGCTCTTTCAATTTATTTTTAATAGTTTTGGTAGTTTAATATAAATTTTCTGTAAGTAAAATAAAAGAAGGATTTTCAAAAGACATTACAGACAATACAACAACAACAAACACAACAAAAAAGGTACGTTTACACAAAATTACGTGAAAAAAGTAATTTTTGTAAGAGACAAAAATAAAAAACTAAAAACTTGGTTTTTTGAATTTTTCACATAAAATTTGATGTTATGTGATAAAAGTGTTAATACTGCAGTTATAGATCTTTTTATTACCTACACTTTGCCATATTACTTCTTTCCATAAGACTTTTAGTTTTGACGAAAATCGAGAAAAATCATTTTATACGTTTAAATACCCACCCCCATACCATTCCCAAACTCAGATCGCCCGTAAATTATTTTTCCTTTTTATTTTATAAGACTCCCCTCCTTTATCAATGGATTTCATTCTATTACTATTAATTTTTTCACTTTTAATTATAACCTGGTCTATATTACATAATACTTCTGTCGGCTACAATTTTTAAATATTACTTACAAGAGGCAATATATATAAAGTTATTTTTATGTAATAAAGTAATGTATAATATACATATTATTTGTTATAAGATTAGCACTTTATTAATTTTACAATCATTGAATATTTGACATGCTTCTATTCTTAAAGCTAAGCAAATAAAATCTTAGAACTTCAGGTGACGTAAAGGGTTCTTGAAAATATTAATTAAAATTCCTAACTTTTAGCACTTTTCTGTACATTTCGTGAACTTTCTTCGCAAATTTCTACATAAAGTATTAAGACTTAAATGAAATATGCGCGTTAAGTATCTCCCTTTAAAATGCAGTGAACTTAAGAGCAGTAAGATAAAATAATTTTTGTTTCATTTGTCTTTGTTTTAAACAGAATACGTAAATGAAAATATTTTTCTACAACAATAAATTTTCTGAAATGTGATTCAAGGGAAGGTAAGACATAAATAAATAAATCAGTAATGAATGGACCGCTTGGTGATAATATAAAAAGATAATATATTTTATTAGTGACGTAACTCATTAGTTTTTATAAATCATTATTTCAATTTGTTAAAATCTATAAATAAAATTATTGATAATAGTCTATTTAATCTCGTTTTCATTTTGGGAATGAAAATTGAATAATCACCATATACAAACTATACTTATTTGTGATGAAAATACGTATTTTAGTTTAAATACATATAGATCTGAATATAGAGAATACTGTCCAAATTAAAAAATCCATTGTTATTATACAATAACGAGTTTCCCTATGAACTTTTTTTGAAGAAGATCAAGAAATTTTGGCATTTCAAAATTGAATAAGAAATAAAATTAAACATTGCAGTCAGTAAACCCTCTAGTGGTTCAGTTAATTGTATATTGTGACTGTCAACGTATTCAAGAGATAACACAAAGGTTTTGTATATAAAAGTGCGGTTGCAAATTAAACAATCTCAATAGGTCTCATGCGATACATTATATTTAGGTTATCTGTTATGTAATGAGTTCATCGCTCTTACAACATTAAATGGTTATTTCATAGCATATATTTTATCATTCTATCTTTTCATGTTAAAAACACATTACTGTTATTATTCTTTTAAAATTATAATGTAGGTATTATAAAAATCGTAAATTTAGTAATGATCATTGTTGATGTCTGTTGACAAAAATTTCAATTAAAATATACTACTGAGCACACACTCACCTGTGTTTCTACTATTTCCTAATCAAAAATAAACAAATTACAAACGAGTTTTATTACTTCGCTTTTATAAAGGTTCTAAAAAATATTATTTTAAATTAACTCGAAATACTTTTACGGTAGTTGCTGTTTATATGTATAAAGCTTTATATATCGACGAAGAGAACATAGTTTTTAATCCATTAAAACTCAGCCTTTTTCAAAACTGATACATTTTGTCTTCATAAAATATTTTTGTCATTCGTTTTTCTTTTTTAATATTTTAAGTCAACCAATTCTTGGGGGTTATCAATGTATTATTGGTATTTTGAATGTTGTTAAACTTTTTCAAAATATATCATCATTCAAAATAGTCATCGGTCACCTCGCTGAAGTAGTGTTATGTATTTAATATTAGTTTTTATTGCAAAGAGTATAACCCGAGATTTTTTACAATGATACAACTCCCACGTTATTGAGACAAAAATCAAATAAAATTAAAGAGTAATGAAATTTTAGACTTTCATCATTACAATAAAATCGAATTTACTTTACGTATTTCATCATTTTATAGTTTCCTCGATATTTCAATTTCTTTGCAGTACCCGTCACGATAATCCACATTTTTATAAATACACATATATGCATATGAATTTTAAAAGTAACTTTTTATATATTGTGTATCTAAGTTCTGGCGGACAAAAGATTTTTATATAAAAACGATTTGTAAGAGAATACTGAATATTATACATATATGTAGACTATGAGCATAGCAAATTTACTTATATTTAACATTGCTATAAATTAAAACGAAATATTTAAATCAAATATTAAAAATTTTACTGAAGCCTATTAAATATTTAAAATTATCCGTTTTAAATAATATCATTGATAAAGATATATATATATATAATTAACTATCTACGTAGGTATATATTTATTGTAGTTCTATACATCTAAAAAAAACACCCGTTATAACACCAAATATAATGTAATCTTATAGGAAGAAAAACCAGTCGAGATCATTTGAGATTAAGAAATTGATATTATATCAACCATCACAAGAACGGTATGATATTTCCATATTATAAACCAAAACTCTCATCGACGCCCTACCTACACGTAGCGACTGCACCCACATCGCTACACCTCCTATATATGCGAGGGCGAGAAATTGACATTCGGTAACTCAGAGACCGGTTCGTGTATTACAAAAATTTTATAAGTTCCAATTTTGAACGTTTTAATGTATAAATGGCATATTATTATACATTTAAAAACTATTAATCTTAAAATATAAAGAAAACGTAATATTTTATGATTAAATATTGTATGTAACATAAATGAACATTTGGGACTTAGGTACCTACATTATGTCTGTAAAAATAGTATATCGGAATATCTTACTTTTATCTAAATTCTTAGTTTTAGTCATCAAACATATTTTTTCAATCAACGTTGGATCTGCTTGAAATATAAAGAAAATATTAAGTTATATAACAAAAATCTAAAAACTTATTAGTGTTAACACCGGCTTTCATATAGAGTCACATAATATAATCAATTATGTTTTTGTCAAATCTGTGTCCAAATGTTAACGTCTTTCCAACCATCCAACCACTTTAATATTGTAATCACTGCAATAATATTTTTTAAAAAAACCTTCTTATTAATATATTTAGAGAATTAATGGCTTAACACAATTCATTCACATCAAAACAAAAAGTGAAGCATGAAGAAAAGAAAGCGGTATTATCATTAAAGACGATGCTTATTTGATACAAAGAATGGACATTATACTCAAAGAATTCCTTTATATCTTACAGAAAAAAGTGCTTTGATTGTAGTTATAAATTCAAGATAGTGCCAAAGAAACGAGGAACGCCAAAAAATAATAAGAAACGCGGAAGCCCCACGCTCGACTGCTGTCCTCGATTTTGTTTTGTAATATTTTATCCTGTAGTCACTACACTTTGATTTGTGAAACAATCTATTAATGTGTCTATTGTCTGCATTTAAAAAATGTTACTCTTTTCAAAATGGGTTCCATTCAGTGGAATAAAAAAAAATGTTTTCAAAGTTATTACTCATTGCAAAAGCTCTGTTATTACTTTATACAAGGACAGGTCACCATAGACAACATTTTTGATACAATTTTTCACTAATTCATAAATCTTTGAACTGAATTCACATTTATTTATTCAAACAGAAATATGTTAATAACTAAAAAGAAAATAATTATACCAAATATATCTGTTTCGTTTTTAACTTTGTAAGGATATTATGAAGTGTGATGAGGATAAACATATTACAGTGTAGATAGTAGCCAAGGAGTCAAGATATGATTGTGGACATTTTGACAAAAGGATTGCACAGACCAAAACATGAAGCTTTCAGTAGAGCGGTGGGTCTGCGTTCAGGAGAGAATGTTGGGAGAAACGCAGACAAGCGCAGCGCCTTGCATAATTTAATAGCAATGTGTACAAACGTATACTTGCTTGTTAATTTGTGTTAGGTACTCACTTCTGCATTATATAGTTGCACGGTGTTATCTTATTGTTAATACAATAAAAATAAAACTAAATATACATACGTCTAACACAAACATACACTTTTTAGGTCGGTATTGCTAAATCATTAATTAATTATTTACAAGTGACAAGGTTACATGTTCTATTGTATGAGACTTTTTTTCTTCGTCGTTGTATTATGCAAATAATAATTTACCTACTTAGTCATTAAAACTTTGTTACTTACATGATAAACACTTAAATCATCGTCTTTTATATTTCATTAAATCAGTTTGTGACATAAAAGTATAATTAATCTGAAATCTAAGTTTTGTTGTGACACTCTTATCATTTATTTTGGTTTACCAAGTAACAACGAGGTTCACTGTCTCACGCTATGTTTTCTCCGTTTCCTTTATTAAAAGTGGTTGTGATTTATGGGTATTTTGTGTAATAAAATACGTTGAAACGAAACGTAACGGAATAATATTTGCGTGAAACTGTAGTCAGATTTCGACCGCAATCTCTCTCTTCGCCATATTGAACATTGCTAGAATATTTAGTTTTATTCAAAAATGATGGAAACTTCACTTTTATATTGGTACGCTGTTTAAGTATTAGTTTTACGTAAATATGTGAATCATTTTATGCTAATATGTACATACATATATTTAGCCTCATTTAACAAATATCCCTGTAAGACATAAATATGTGCCTTTTTTATAATATTTAATGTCACTTACAAAAGATGAGAAGAGAATGAAAAGAGAAATATATTACGTCAATAAATGTTCATATAACGTTTATATAATACTGAAAGATATTTTTTAAAACAAAAATCAAGTAGAATGATACTAGTAACAGCTACCTAAATACAATAATTAATTAAGTCAAATAAATAAAGATGTTAAAACGAATATTTTGCGGATATACTACGCGACTTTATTTTTGTAAAAAACTACATACTCCCAACACTACTCCCAACGTA
The DNA here is from genome assembly GCA_916720795.1 of Danaus chrysippus. NCBI lineage: Eukaryota > Metazoa > Arthropoda > Insecta > Lepidoptera > Nymphalidae > Danaus > Danaus chrysippus. The sequence continues at coordinate 15,329,055 of CAKASE010000049.1, read as the reverse complement.
TCAACAAGAACTTTTTAATACCTTGTCTCTGCATATTTTGGTGAAAGAAGGCCACTTGTCGGCAACTTATCTGGAAGCTCTATTAGTGGTGCCTTTTAGAAGTGTTTTATATAAGAAAGGACACGAAGAAACTTATATGTACTAAAAGTGGTAATTTTTATTAAAGCATATGTGATAACATATATTGTAGTGCATAAATTTTTATATATTTGTACAATATTTTTTATAAATGTTTGTCTTTATTTGTTTTACCTAAATAAGTTTACAAAATTATGTGATAGTTAAACCTTTCGTACTAACCATTGACGCGACATAACAAAAATTAAATACCATGATAAACTTATTTCATTAAATAAAATTATCGATACTTTGATTCCTTTGTAATAATCGTTATTACGTAAACTTCCTTTTTCAACATTGAACAAAACTTGTGACAAACTTCACCCAAATCTTCGGAAATAAACCTCTCTTATCTAACGTCTAGTTGTGAACAAAATTTATAGGACAATCTTTTGGGTCTTTTTCAATCTCCTTTTATATTGAATGTCATTTATTCATATCGACTACCCAATCTTCAATTGTGTTAGAATCAGGTGTTTTAAACATATCACTAAATTATTATTAATGTAAATATATCAAATTTTTTTTAGAATTATTGCTATAAAATCATATTTGGAAAATTATTAAACCTTTTTTTAAGTTTGTAAATTATATATGCAACTTATGTAAATTTTTTTAGAAGAAAAAAGGGCTTCTCTAGGTTTTCTTAATCTGAAGTTTAAAAAAATAAATACTTTATTCGTCTCACGCTTCTCTAATTCCAAAATGGAAAACAAATTGTAATCAGACGTTCCTTCAGCGACCAAATTAAAAGTTCGCTTGTAATTAATTAAAAGTATTATGAAGTATGACTTGCGAACAATGAATATGAGACCAACTCCTAATTAAGGTAAATAAAACTAAAACTAAGAACTCAAATGATTAAACAGACTTTATGAACGCTAAATACACTTCAATTTATGTAACAACAGATTTAATTTAGGTCTCTGTCTTGGTTATGGACATACATATAAAGATTTACAAATTGAAACAATAATTATTATAAATTAATATAATTTTTAAAATATACCTATGTGCCATCTAGTTACAAAATTCCAAACTAGAAACTAGAAGAGGTTCAGTGTGAAAAGTGCTGCCATCTCTTGGCCATGCAGAAAATTTGATATATTTGATAAAAGTTGGATATTGTTTGTATAAAATAGAACACATCCGTTTACATGAAATACTGTAGTAATTCGTTAGATGTCTCTTTAGACAATACCATGTGTTCGGTATTTAGACAGGCTAAAGAAACCTTCTTTGGTTTTGTTAAATACTTTTATCTGAAGATACAGATGTTACTAAGACAAGATATTGTAACGGAATGATATTCAAATTTGAAATATAAAGGAAGTCACGTATGTACACAGATAAAAAAGGATTACAAATTTATGAAGAATATCGTAGTTTGTATAGACAAAATGTCATATAAAATAAATGTTGTGCAGGTCCACACGTAGGCGCCAACATATTCCCTCCTCTTGAACGCATAGCTTCGCGTTCAAGACTCGTCCTCTGGGTGAAATAAAGAGCAGATGCGTGTTAGTTATCGACGCGCTACACCTCTCGTGGTTTGAACGTCCGCAACTCTTGCGATACCGTCAGGCCCAGGGTGAAGAAGCGTGACTCGTCCCAAGTGCCAATGCAAAGGGACGGCATTATCTTCTTGAAGGAGAACCATGTCATCGATGCGTAGCTTTTCATGATTGGAGCGCCATTTGATTCGGTGCTGTAGGTCGCTGATGTATTCACGCTGCCAGCGACGCCAAAAGTGCTGTCGAATTTTTTCCAAGCGCAGGTAGCGGTTGAGGCTGTTGGGGCTGCAGTCTTCAATGTTCAGAGAAGGCGAAGCAGTCAATGGCCGACCAATCAGAAAGTGCCCTGGGGAGAGAGGAAGTAAATCGTTAGGAGAGGCTGACATGGGATATAGAGGACGGCTATTTAACATAGCTTCCACTTGTGCTAAAAGCGAAGTTAACTCTTCAAAAGTTAAATTATTATTGCCAATAATTCTTTTGATATGAAATTTTGCGGCTTTAATTCCCGTTTCCCATAACCCGCCAAAGTGAAGAGCGTAGGCGGGAATAAAGTGAAATTTTATTTGTTCGTTCGACAAAATCCGATATAACGGGATCAGTTTTTAGAAAATGAGATAGTTCCTTAACCGCAGCAACAAAATTGCGACCATTGTCGGAATATATCTCCGCAGGCTTGCCCCTACGCGATATGAATCTCCGTAACGCTAGTATAAACGCATCTTTAGACAGATCGCTAGCCAATTCTAAGTGAATACATTTATAACGAAAACAAATAAATAAACATAGATAACACTTAGAAGTTTTTGCACCTCGACATTTCTATCTGACATTGACAAAGGTCCCGAAGAGTCGATACCAACAGTATGAAATGGAAAGGCAGGCATCACGCGTTGGGTTGGTAAGTTACCCATAAGAGGAGTAATAGTCTGCCCTCGGTGACGGCGACAAGTAATGCAATCGCGCGCAGTGCGTCGAGCTAAATGCCTTCCCCTCACTGGCCATACCGTTTCTCTTATCGCATACAGTAGCGTCTGCGGCCCTGCGTGGAACAGACGCGCGTGCTCGTAACGAAATAAAATCTTAGTTAACCCTAGAAAGATAGTCTGCGTAAAATTAACGCATGCGTTTGCGAAATATAGCGTTCTCCTCCTAAATAACGCGAATCCATAGCTGTGTGTTAAGGACATCTCGTTCGTCGCTGGGCGCTTCCTCATGGCGCAGGTGAACTTAAGGTAAGTGCAACCGATTTTGAAATAAAACGACCACGTGCGTCAAAATTACGCATGATTATCTTGTATGTGACTTTTATGATTTTGACTTGTACAATTTATTTTTCTATTTTTAATGTTTTTATAACTGTATATCATTATTTATATTACTAGTTTCTTTTTATAGATATTAAAGCATGGGAAATAGAAACTTAGACGAAGACCATATCCTGGCCAGTCTCATGCAAAGTGACGACGAGATTCCCTGTGAGTATACCGACAGTGAAGTAGCGGACCATGAGAGTGAAGATAACGTGCAGAGCGACACAGAAGAGGCTTTTATAGATGAGTTAGAAGAAGAACTGCCAACGTCAAGTGAAAGCATAATCTTAGATAGGCCGCTTGGCCTTGGTTGTTCAGTGGTGCTTACCACTGAACAACCAATATCAATGATTTGTTTCGACGGACCCCTTACTCTCGTCTCATATAAATCGAAAACGCCAAGAATGATTTACTTTTAATCGTCTTGTGATGAGGATGCTACTATCATTGAAGTGACTGGTAAACCAGAAATGATTATATATTATAATCAAACAGAAGGCAGAGTAGACACACTCGACTAAATGTGTTCTTTGATGTCCTGTAGTAGGAAAACAAATAGACGGCCTATGGCTTTGTTGTATGGAATGGTAAACATTACCTGCATAAACTCCTATATAATTAATAGCCACAATGTTCATTACAAAGGAAAAAAGCCTCTTAGTCGTAAAAATTTCATGAAGAATCTGAGCTTGGGTCTGTCTTCTCCATTTATGCGAAAGCGGTTAGAAACTGCTACTTTGAAAAGATATTTGAGTGATAACATCTTTAATATTTTCTTAATATTATGTATAAGATATTCCTATTGTTGATTTTGTGAAAAAAAAGGTTGATTATTATAGCTAAAAATAATTTGTGATGGGAAAAGTAAGTGTTAAAAAATTTATTTGATTTATGAAAGAAGATTACAGTTTTGAGTTTATTTTTAATAAAAAATGTTTATAAATAAATTATCTGCAGTTTTAATTATTCTTATATATATGTTAATGTATATAAGACACGATTTTATTCAAATAAATTAATAAACCCAAACTTACAGCTAATTAAAACATATGCGTCAATTTTACGCATGAGTATCTTTTTAGTACTACACAATATGATTATCTTTCTAGGGTTAAGTGATGTTTAGCATCGAGTATGACAGGATGTTTTTTGTTATAGTTGTATGACGATGACTCAAGCCTTCCGCCTACACGCATAATTTTCTTTTCGTCTAGAAACGGGTTAAAGGATGAAAGTTTACTTTTTAAATTAATGGATTGTCCCTTTAAAAGAGAAGCGTATTCCTTAGGAAAAGATACCTGTTGACATAAAATTACGACTCGATCAAATGAATTATTTAATTCTGACAGTGTTAATGGGCCAATAGTTTTGGAATTTCTGTTATTAGTGTTATTAATAAATCGTAATAGACATGCAAAACAACGTTTTAGTTTGATAAAATTAGAATAATTTTCGAAATTAATTAAATTTTGTTCAGTTCTGTTCTGTTCTCCCTAAGCACAGCGTGATGACATTAAAAATGACCGGATGACGTTTTGTCCGATAGCTCCGAACAGTGTCCTAAATCTAGGTACTCTTTTATGAAGCACGAGTACGCTTGTTTTAATTCAGGATTTTTCCTAAACAGCTTTTCGAGATTAAGGAACCTTTTCTTCGCGAGATCGTTTGAATTACCTAAGATATCTGGTGAATCCTTGAGAGGCAGACCAACACAAAACCTACCGGATTCTGAGCGGGTGGTGTGAGTCATAAAGTGCTGCTCACAAGCCTTCTCACTATCACTTAATAATGATCATTGAGGCAATTCTTCGAGGTCCCAAAACCTACTCATTTGGTCATGTAACTGTTTGTTTAGAGATAGCTTCGACATAAAATTGCAATTAGGTAATTGAATTTGAATCACAGTTCAATAAAATAGGACCGGAAACTATCCATCCGAACTGTGAATTGCGTAAAAATGGTTTATTTACACTTAATGATTTTTGTTCCCTCCCTATAATCTCCCTAAATAAATCGGCACCTATTAATGCAACCACCTAATAGGCGCAGGAGTATAGAAATTAGGATCAGCTAGTTTAATATGTGGAGGCAAATTAAATTGTCTATGTAGTCTATGTAAGACTTAGGAAGATTGCCCGTTAGTTCAGGCATGATAAAACACGTGAGAAAAACACTATAGTCACTTTGTAGTGAATTAAATTTGACTTGACGTTCCCTATGCTTACAATATTAAGTTTCGTGGTTACGGATTCCGACCCTAATCTATTTTTTAAAGATTGAGTTAAGAAGCTAGATTGACTGCCTCTGTCTAACAGAGCACGTATAGTTTCAGTTTTCGAATTGACTGGATTCATGACTTCAATCATGACTGTTGACAACATGACATGCGTAAAAGGTTGTCTAGAAAAATTGACGCTTAGTTCGTCTTCTGCAGTCTGAGAAGACGAATTTTTGTTTAAATGTGATGACAAAGAATCGTAACTAGTTTTGTGTAACAACGTGTTGTGACGTCCCTTGCTTCGCGACATGACCCTGAGGTGCACTGACGTGTATAATGACCGGAACGGAGACAATTTGTACACAGCTTAAGTTTGAAAACTTCGGCAATTCTCAACTCAGGTGTTTTCGCTAAAAATGAAGGACAAACAATTATAAATCAAATGGTTACTCTTGCAATACAAGCAACGAGTACGATTTTTATTTGTTTCATTAATACCTAAATTAGAAGTGCACGAAAACGGTTTTTGATGTCTCGTAATCTTAAAATTATTACTACGATGACGTACTAGTAGAAATGTGCTTGTTATGTTTAAATGATTCTAGTATATCAGCACGGTCCTTGAGAAACCTATGGAATTGATCTAAGGTTGGCATATCGCTTAGAATATTGCGATGCTCCTCCCACTTTATACTTGTGTGGTTATCTAACTTTGAACTAACTAAATGAATGTTTAACGTATCCCACTGATCCGTAGGTTGCCCTAAACTTGCTAACGCACGTAAATTTTTACTGACGTGATCAATCAAAGATCGTAATGACTGTTCGGATTCCCTACTTAGCGGCTCAATATTGAACAAAGCATTGAGGTGGTTATTTATTAACTGTCTCTTATTGTCGTACCGCTCGCACAGCAGATTCCACGCCTTGTTGTAGTTTATTTCAGAAACTTCCAAGTTAGATATAACACGAGCGGCTTCACCCTCTAAATATGAGTTTAAATAATAAAACTTATAAATAGGTAGGATTTTTTCGTTGTAATGTATAAGGAGATCTAAAAGTATCGCGAAACTCATTCCAGCGGAAATAGGTTCCGTCAAATTTCGCAATTTGTATTAATGGTAGTTGAAAACCTATGCCGTGTGGTTCGCGTTGACATTGGGAATGCCTGCTTTCTTCGTCCTCTAACATCTGCGTAGATTTGGAATACCGTGCAATGATATTTTGAGCAATGCAAATACTACCATCGATGTCATTCTCAATCTTCTCGCGATATATCTAGCTCAGCTTCTAAAATATCGCCGTTCGGGATTTCGATCTGACCTTGCACGTCGTTAAACTCGCTCGATAAACATTCGAACTTATTTAATTTGATCTTTATTTCGTTTAATTGAATCGCGTCTAAACTTGATACATTATTTAATTTTTGTATAAAGTTTTTAAACTTAGTGACGCGTCCTTTAATGCTACTGCGTTTTAAAATAGATTCTTTTAAAGTAGACATTATTATGCGACAAAAGAAACAAATGTAAGTACTAATAAGAATCAATGACTGGCACAGCTGATCTATTTAAACGCGACAAACACTTCACTCGAGTGGGTAATAAAGTTTTTTACATACACTCCTCCTTTGTTTAGCGATAAGCTAATTGCCTCGGACACCTGCAGCGACTGACCGCTCGCCAGTTTTCAGCGCGGCATCAACCCGCACGGCCAACACTCCCGTACCCTGAAATCGTCGGCAATATGTGGTTTAAATATTTGCCTTAAATGAATGAAAAAATGGGATGCGTATGAAACTATGAAGTGGTTTAAGTTTATTTATTTATTTGTTTATTTAAAGTTTAGGTTGCGAATTGTGGCAGTGAAATTTACAGAAGTATCAGGAAATAAATTGAAATTCGTTTAAAATAATGGATGAAAAAGTGCGTTTAAGATACAGGTGTTACTAAGACAAGAAATCGTAGCGGAATGATATTGAAATTTGAAATATAAAGGACTAATTGAGTGATTGATTGCTGAAAATTAATACTACTTATTTAAGGTCATCTACACCGTCTACATCTATATCCAAATAACCGGGCTTTCTGGCAAAATCCCAGAATTGAAATCAGTTCTTGTACTAACTTACTATGTAGGAATTTAAATTAGTTAGCATGAGACTAATTTCATTTTGAGACGGATAGCTTCAACTCTTTCACTTATGTTTTTGTTTATGATATCTGACTTTATGAAGTCACTGTTATTTAGAACTAGATGACCCGGCGAACTTCGTATCGCCCTATAATCAAGGAATATCTGTTGCATTCTTATCTGAATGAAGTTAATATCCTTATTCCTCTGAACGGAGTCTTGCCTGGTTCAACCTGAAAAACATTAATCACTCAGTTTCTACTTTTACATTCACATCAACAGCATATTGGTGAAAGAGACGCCAACATTTGAAGATGTGACTGACCTCAACTTCTCCAACCATAAACCTGTATGAATTGTAATTCATTTAATTAACTTTTGTATTAGTTTCAGAACCAAAAAACATTTTTTGTGATAAAATTTTATAAATTACTTAAAGCTATGATAAACATTAAAAACTTAAAATTTTCATTTACCTGTAACTGGATTTATCATCTTCATTAAAAATAATACCCATCTTCACCTTTCCAAAATAAGATAAAATATATTTATGTTTGATGTGTTTCGAACATACACTGCAGTTGATTGTTACACCGGGGTAAAACAATATTGCAGTTATCCACATTTTCACCCACAATGACAATAAAGACTTCATCGATTCTTTGGGCATTAAAATGTCTTATGTGTTTGAAAACCATTTTGTGATCATCAGATGGCATGTGATCTAATGCGGTCTTGAATAATGCAACCAATGGGTTGTGTTGATGGAATAATAATTGGAGCTGTTCCACAACTGGTCTTTTCACAGGTCTGGTAATAACTAATAAGTTCAATGATATATTTGTCCTTGAATCTGCAAAGGTAAACATTCCTGTATTTCATATACATAATATTGTAAAGTGAATTGTTCAAACCACCAAGAGACACTCAAAATGCTTTGTGAGCACTACCATTTCCCCCATCAACTTTTTACACAATTCCTTCTGGCTACTAAAAGTAATTCACAGAGCTACAAATGCACTTTAAGCCATTTCAAATGATACACCATTACAATTGAAAACTGTCAACAATAGTGGTAAATGTTTTACACTACACTCACCTTAAAAGTTGGCATATAAATTATTGTTCTGTAGTCCATTTCTGTTATAATCAATTGCAGCTCTATAGGGGTTAAAAGCAACACTTCTATATTGTTGGTTTCGGTTCCATCGATTTCGTTCATCTTCATTACGGGTTTTACGTTGCTCATCAGTTAGACTTGCTCTTCTATATCTTTGACTAGAGGCATTACGGGTTCTGCGACTTAAGTTTGTACGTCTAATTGCCGGCATGTTTTGAAACAAAAATTCAACTGAAAATAAAAAATACTATTATTCTATTCCAATTCTTTTGTAGGTCTATCAAAACTTTCCAACACTATAATAATTTGACTTACTTGTTGAACAAACACTTCAGAAATAAACACACAGTACAAATTATCCTGTAGAAACCAATGTGAAAATTACACTAAGAAATGGTAAATGAATTGTGTAGGTATTTTTTTATTATAACTCCGGCCACAAATAGTAAAAATGAATAGTAGTCGTACAAAACCACACAAAAAAAAATTACTGTTTGCAAACAATTTGAAATAATAACTGAACCATAGATAATAACTGAAGTCTGAACTTTTAAGACAGAGACATTTTTTTTTTTGGTTGTTTGTTTCGTTCAGAACAGGCAAAGAGAACAAAGCCCATACAGCCATGTCTTTTGTATTTTGTATAATTAATTATTTTTCAATTTCATAATTTCCTTTTTTCTTCTCAAATCATTTTTTTTTATTTTAAGGCCTAAGCATTATATGTATTTTTTGTCAAATTCTTTATTTTTTATATTCCCCCTTTTTTCAATGTCAAGTCCTTGTAATGTCATTTTTAGTACAATAATTAATTTGTCAAAATCGATATAACTGTCAAATTCTGAAAATAGCTGAAAGTAAATATCTTAAACAAAACGAACAAATTAGTATTATATACAAATGTACATATAACAATTAGATTTCATTTATAGTAGAAACAATAAACCCATAAACTGGGAAGAAGCATTCTTGAATGCTTAGTATTTGCTGAAGGGAGCGCGGGATATCTTCAGCAGTTTTAAAAATACTTAAAAGATCCTTTGAATACTAAACTGTGGACAATCAAAAAATGTATGTTCGAGGGTTTCATCAGCACTATTGCAATATCTACAAGTTGAAGAGTCAAAAACACCAATCCTAAAAAGGTGAGCACCAAAACGACAATGTCCCAGACGCAAACGACAGATTGTGGTATAATACTTTCTATGGCTATACTCACTACCGCGGGTAAACCAGGGAGAAGAGACCTTTTTCTTTATTGTAGTGAACCATTTTCCTTTTACCTTTACCACCTGGTGCCACAAGTTGTAAAATTCTTTCTGTAACTTATAATTTAGAAGACTCTTGACTACAATTTTAATCTGAATAAATTTTGATTCATATAACCTAGAGAAACAAGGCCATACCATGCTAGAAAATATATTTATTAAAAAATTGTTGTTTCAGAAAAACCTTGAAAGAAATATGTTTTAATTATGGCAGTTCTGTTAATAGTGTCCCGCAGTTTAACAAGAAGTGGATTATTACTGATGGAGAGCAACTTGCAAAAAATTTTGATTGTAAATATTTAAACCTAAGTGCTAATGGAGGTATATTACATTCCACCTGCATTGACACTATGGGAGTAGTTCGCATGGCACCCATTATAATACACAAACATTTATTTTGTATCTTTTCTAATTTATCCACTATAGTTCTTACCCCTGCAAAACAAAAAAAAGCATATTCAAAATGACTCCTTACTAATGATTTATACAATGTTAATAGAATCCTTGGATCAGCACCCCAATATGTGCCTGTTAAAGATTTTAAAACATCACAAGCATTTAAAGCTTGAGATTCTAGACTTTCAGCATACTTATTCCATCTAAAATTTTTTGTAAAAATAACACCTAAAAACTTTACAGAGCCCTCTACAGACATTACATTATTATTGAAAAAAATATTTACATTCCTATTTCAAATTCATTTTTTTGAAGAGACAACAACTTTAATTTTTTCATTGCTGACCTCCAGCCCAAGGCTATCAAAATAGTTCTTTAGTCTTTGGAGAGCAACATTGAAGACTGAATGTAAAAAATTAGTATCAGAGCAATAAACAACTAAATCATGTGCAAACTGCAGATTAGAAACTTCACACCCCAGAGTTAAATTTAGCTGATGTATGAATAGGATAAAAAGCAATGGGCTCAATACACCACCCTGTGATACACTCCTACAAGAATATCTTGGACCAAATAACTGATTGTTAACCTTAACAAACACCTTTCTGTAGTTCAAAAAATTTAAAATCCAATTTACAACTTTTCCAGGTACCTGTAGTAATAATAATATTGAGGATAATTTGTTCAGATCTACATTATTGAAAGCCCCTACAATGTCAAGAAAACCACCAACTAGCACTTTATTCTCGGAACGAGCATCGTGGATATCCAAACAGAAATGACGTAGACTCTCACAAGCAGAACGGCCATAGCGAAAGCCAAACTGATTGTAAGGTAAAAGATTATTACTTTCTATATGAAAAATAAATCTCTGTTTTATTAACTGTTCGAAAATTTTTCCAACACATGAACTCAGTGTAATAGGACAATAAGAATCAGCCAAATTAAAGTCTTTGCCAGGTTTTAATATTGGTACCAAACATTCAGTTTTCCAATCCTCTGGGATAATAGAAGACGACCATAAACTATTTAATAAACTTAAAAAAATAGATAGAGTTTGAACATTTAAAAGTTTAAACATTCTGTAGGAAAGCCAATCCAGGCCACATGAAGAATCTTTTCTTGAGGCTAAAGCAGATTTTAACTCTTGCATAGTGAAACAACCGATCATGTTTGAATTATCACTATTTACTCCAAGAACATTATCTATGCTTATCTGTTGTGAAACAATATCCGGTGTGTATTTATATAAAAATGTTTGAACCCAATTGAGGTTAGAAAATAAGTTAGAACTCGGAAAGCTTTTTTTGAATTTTCTTATTTTAGTCCAAATGCGATTTATAGATGTCAAACGATTTATTAATGAGCAGAATTCAGACCAACTTTTACAACATTCTTCTTTTAAAGTGCGTTTTTTAAAGGCTTGTGCGCGTTTGAAATTAATGTAATTTTTACTTTTAAGACTAGTTTTGAAATTAATGTAGGCATTCTTGCAGTCTTCTACAACTTTTGAACATTTATCATTCCACCAAGGTACTTGACACCTTTTTTTAGGACGGTTATTATTACTATCAGTTGTGTTATGGTTTAAGCTGGGCCCGGAGAATTTGATTGCCAATAGAATAATTGCACAAAACTTTCTGTATGAGTCAACGAGATCACTATTGTCAACTTTAAAGTTCATTAACATTTTATTAACAATTTGTTCATAACTATCCCAATTTACTAATTTCAGATTGCTGTGAAAAGGAATGTTGTTCAAGGAAATAGAGGATTCATGTTGATCTCTTACGAGAGTAAATTTTGTGATAGTTGGCGGATGATAACTGCCTAAAGGGTCCCGATGAACTTACCAGTCACAAGAAAGAAATAAAGAAGAAGACACCATAGTTAAATCTAGACTGTTTGGTTTCCAAATATGAGAGCCTATAGTTGTTGGTTGATCATTATTTAAAAGTATTAAGTCATGGTCATCCATGGAATCCATAATAGCTCTGCCCCGAGTATCTATGCGACTACAACCCCAAAAAGTATGATGGGCGTTAAAATCGCCTGCAATTATCAACGGTTTTGGAATACTGTACAATAAACGATCGAACTTCGCCTTTTTAAAACCAGGAAAACTATTACCAGGACTGTAAAAATTAACCAAAGAAATGTATTTATGTTTCAGTTTAATAACAATTACTACATTTTGTAACGAATCATCATAAGTATTTTAAAAGTAAAGTTTTAGAGAAATGTTACTTAACAGACTTTGTGCGTTCCACTGTACAATATTTAAGATTTGGTGGTTGAATGTGACGATTTGCTATTTTTATCCTGGATGGTTTCTTTAATAGCTGAGCTAATAAATTGTGAACTAATACTGATATTTTGAGTTTTATTTAAAGTTACTAGCTTTCCGCCCGCAGCTTCGCCGCGTGGAGTTCGGTTATATCGCGTTTCCAAGAGAACCTTTCAAAAGTCTGGGATAAAAACTATCCTATGTTCTTTCTCAAGGTCAACTCTATCTCTGTACCGAATTTCATTAAAATCAGTTGAGTGGTTTAGGCGTGAAAGCGTAGCAGACAGACAGACAGACAGAGTTACTTTCGCATTTATAATATTAGTAGGGATAACTTTTACTATAGATTCTGTTGATAGAGTCATTGATTCAGAATTTGATAGTATCGCTTGGATTACTTCTTGAGTATTACATTTTTTATTAAGGGAGGGAAAATTTAATGAATCTTTTAACGTGTCAGCATATGACTTGAGTTTACTGTTTGCGATTTTTTTTTTGCCTTATAGGGCACTGGCTAGAGATGGTGATGTGATTGCCATTACAATTAATAATAACTTAGCTTTTTCAATGTTAACCTTGCATTCTTTGTGCATATGGTGCATCGCGGTGTATTTTTACAAAACTTAGCCAGATGATCATAGCGTAAACATTTAAAACACTGTTTTACAGGTGGGACATATGTGGAGACAGGCAGGCGCCACATCTTAATGTGAACATAGTCCGGCAGTGACGTAGCAGACGCAAAAGTTATTACTACGCTCTAAGTAGGTTGCAGTGTGAAGGTGTTATTTTCTTCTTTTACTTTACGCATTATGCGTCGGACAGAAATGACTTTTTTTGTTGTTGATATTGCTTTATACAGGGTGACTGGTGAATTACTATCAATATTTAAGGAGAAGACTCGGTACATGATTCTCATTCGATTTATGTAAAAAAAATAGGCACTTAATTTTTGACAAAATTTCCGTATAAATAAATAAAGTGTTGACACGTTCCAAGTGTTCCAAGTGTGGACGCGTGCGGCGGCGTGCTGATACAACACCACGCCGCCGCACGCGTATGTGTGAGTGTGTGTGTATACCTAATCTGTAGGGTGTTCACACGATGCGTAATTAATTACATAACTTTTGGTTAACTTTACTTAGAAGTTTATTAATATTTATGTTATATTAATTTTTATTTTGTCATATATGATCGTCAAATATCACGTCCCCAAGTATCGATAGTAATTCACCAGTCACCCTGTCTATAAAAATGGATTGCTGTTCCTTAGTCTCGCTAAAACTCGAGAACAGCTGAACGGATTTATCTTATCTTAGTCTTGAAATGTTCTTGGAGGTTCAGGGAAGGTATAAAAGCTGAAAAAAATTGATTCGTTACTGGGAAAACCATGAAAACAGCCCTTTTCTATTTCCCATACAAACGTTTTTTTGACATTAGATTTGACAACTAACTAATATGTCAATCATTCTGTCGCACTTCAAAACACGGTGATTTATGGCTTACAGGTAAACTCCAAAAATATAAATAAAAAACGTAATAGATATTTCTTGATTATAGGGCGATACGAAGTTCGCCAGGTCTTCTAGTAATTAATATTAGAAGTAAGATATTTTGTTTTGGTATTGGTTAAGTCTCTTTTGCACAATATGCTAAAATTTAAGACTAATTTTGAAAAGATAAGTAATATTAGAACTAAAAAAATATAATTTCATAAAGATCTTTAAATAAATGTCCAGTTATAAATTTGATAGCGATGTCTTTATTTTTTATTTAGTAAACATGGATTCGTTTTTATATTCTTTACAACTATTGTTATTTTGATTTACAACTATTTTATATTTTGATTCACAAAATGCTAAGCATGATATATATGGTCAGTGTCGGCGTTAGGAGGGGGGAGGGGGGGGGGGGCGCGATGGGGTGACGGTCCAGGGCGCCAAATTTGGGGGGGCGATTAGTGGAGGTAGGATACATATAAATAAAAAAAATAGGAGCTACATAACTTTCTACGTCCACGTTGTTAGCTCTGGGTCACGCTAAAGGAAAGATGGAAGATGGTAGATGGAATATAGAATTCTTAATACACATTCAGTGTTCACATTGGTTCAGAAAAAAAATAATACTCGATTTTGATTTCTTCAAGTGGGCGTCAAAATATTCTTGCCCAGGGTGTCAGTCCCTCTAACGCCGGCACTGTACATGGTAAAGTAATAGCTGTTGTCGGCGGGAGCCCACAACGTGTTTATTTATATCAAACAGATTATGTTACTAAACTTAAACGATATAGATGAACTTCAATAAGGAGTATTAATTTTCAGCAATCAATCACTCAATTAGTTAATAAAAAAAAATACTATTTAAAGTAGTAGAAACTGTAACAGTAATAGAACTGGGTCTAAGTTATTAAACATTAATCAACAATTATTTTTAATACATGGTATTTTCCAAAGAGACATCTAACGAATTTTGACAGTATTTCATGTACACGGTTGTGTTGCATTGTATACAAACAATATAATACGTAAAATTTTCAGCGCGGCCAAGAGATGGCAGCACAGGTGGAAATAAATTACATACTTTTCACACTGAGTCACTTCTAGTTTCTAGTTTGGAATTTTCTAACTAGATGGCACCATTAAATAAATTAAAATGTTACTTATATATTTTTTATTTAAATGCTTTGTAAATATGCAGTGAAAATGTTCAACTGACGCAAATTTAATTAAAATTTTATATTAATTTATAATAATTATTTTTTCAATTTGTAAATCTTTATCTATAAGATACTATACTATACTAATATTATAAAGAGGAAAGGTTTGATTATTTGTTTGTTAGTCTCGAATAGGCTCCGACACTACTGTACCGATTTGAAAAATTCCTTCACCCTTGGAAATCTCCGAAATTCCCGGAGTGACATAGGCTATATTTAGTTTAACAAAAAAAGAGTTCCTTACCAAAACTCCGGTAATGTAAAAAATATACCAAAAAACTTTCTTTACTCGCGAACGCTCCGAAAACGATTGAAGATATAACAAAGTGATGTACTACAATTTTCTAGAACTTATCACTTAGATCTAGATTTTTGTTTTAAAAAATATCTTTCAGTATTGTATAAACGTTATATGAACATTTATTGACGTAATATATCACTCTTTTCATTCTCCTCTCATCTTTAGTAAGTAACATGAAATATTATGAAAAAGGTATTTATGTCTTACAGGGATATTTGTAAAATTAGGCTAAATACGAGTAATAACTAATATGTAACTAATATGTATGTACATGTTAGCATATTTTTAATACATTCAAGCCATAGCTCTGTATCCAAAGACGTAGAAAAATACATATGTTATAGAAGACAATAAACTTATGTTTATCATTAATCTCAAAAGAGCTGGATTCGATATGACCGTAATAAATTTATTTTGTTAATTTATTTGACTATAGAAATTTCAATTAAAAGCTACTAAGACATAATTTCCAATTAATTTCATGTCGTAACATTTTTATTATCCAAATAAATACTTTTAAATTGCATATGAAAAGTTACTTATTTTTCGGTTTATCAATCATATGATTATTTATAAATTATGTTTCTTTATTTTGAGGGTAATGATTTTTTATGTATAAGAAATATTTTCTATAAATATGATTATTAAAGACTGACAGATAAGAAATAATCTTATATATATATAAAAATGAATTGCTGTTCTTTAGTCTCACTAAAACTCGAGAACAGCTGAACGGATTTATCTTATCTTAGTCTTGAAATGTTCGTAGAGGTTCAGGGAAGGTATAAAAGCTGAAAAAAATTGATTCATTACTGGGAAAACCATAAAAACAGCCCTTTTCTATTTCCCATACAAACGTTTTTTTTTGACATTAGATTTGACAACTAACTAATATGTCAATCATTCTGTCGCACTTCAAAACACGGAGATTTATGGCTTACAGGTAAACTCCAAAAATATAAATAAAAAACCTAATAGATATTTCTTGATTATAGGGCGATACGAAGTTCGCCAGGTCTTCTAGTTTAGGATAGAAATAATTAAATAAATTTAAAATATATGTAATTAAAATAATAATTAATTTAACAACATCAAAAGTATAATTAGATCGTTCAATTATGTTATTCTTAGTTACTCATCACAATTGAAACGCTCAGAATTCACTTTTATACTATTAACATATTTTAATGTACTACTAATTGTTTCATGCCTTTTTGTTTTAGTTTCGACTTGACGGTAGATGTAAGCCATAATGGCTTTGACAGCGTCACCGAGAGTAGTGGGTGACCAAATGGGAGTGGGGGAGTACACCCGTGAAGGATGTGAACGCATCTTTAGAACCTCTATTGAAATCTTGGTCCTTACTTTAAAGTATAGATTTTTCATTTGTGTTTTTTCATGAAAATAGAATAAAAATTAACGTAGCCTGCTTTCCTTATTCACAACCTTAGTGACTATACATCTTCATTAAAGATTTATTCAAAAATATATATCTAAACAGATTTTTCAAGAGCATTTGTTATATTATTCGTAATTCCCGTGAAAAATATATCATGATTTATATTTATACATTCATATATGTTAGGGGCACAATGATTAACTGATCATTATTTATAAGGACCGGCCATTACTAATAATGCCCAGTATTTTGTCTTGTATTTAAATCCTATCGTACTCCAGAATGAGTTTACAAAACCTGAGTAATGGAAGAAATCAAACATTCTTTAAAGAAATTAATATATTAATAAAAGCATTAATGTAAGCTCTTTTCTACTCCACGTTATTATAAGCTATTAGTATTATTAGTGAAATGATGTGCCGCGCCCGGGCTCGGAGCAGGAGTAGGAGTTTGACACTCCCTCTTGCCCAGGACAAGAGGGCTTATTTGATGATTTACCCCTTTAAAAAAAGGGTGCCTCTAAAAGGCCGGACCTGGACTTAGGACGTTGTTGAAGGGGGTGATGGCATCGGATGATAGGAACACATCTAGTCATACTCTTTGTTGACATCAATGTGAATAAGAGCTTTTCCGAATATAGTTTTAATGGAACTGTTCTAATGGTTATACCGAAAGAACAAACAAAAAACGGACAATTGGCAATAAATTTTAGTTCAATGATTGAATTTGTACTGTGGCTGAAATTCAAACACAGAATTGAATACAATAGTAATGTATAAAAACAGGTCTTCTTCTACCTTCTTCTATGTAGCCATAAATATATACAGGGTGACTGGTGAATTACTATCGATACTTGAAGACGTGATATTTGACGATCATATATGACAAAATAAAAATTAATATAACATAAATATTAATAAACTTCTAAGTAAAGTTAACCAAAAGTTATGTAATTAATTACGCATCGTGTGATCACCTACAGATTAGGTATACACACACGCACACACACACGTGTGGCGGCGTAGTGTTGTATCAGCACGCCGCCGCACGCGTCCAGACTTGGAACACTTGGAACGTGTCCACGCTTTATTTATTTATACGGAAATTTGGTCAAAAATTAAGTACCTATTTTTTTTACATAATTCGAATGAGAATCATGTATATATATATATATCCTTTATATATATATATATATTTATTTATTAGTAAGAATTTCTTTGGGAACATAACACTAAAACCTTAATTTATCTTTTGAAATTTTAAAATTGTCAAATTGCATCGATATTTGAATTTCTATTCCAGGAATCATATTGGAAACCTTAAGACTATTTACTCAATATAGAAATAGAATAGAAATAGAATATATATATATATATATATATATATATATATATATATATATATATATATATATATACAGGATGACTGGTGAATTACTATCAATATTTAAGGAGCATACTCGGTACATGATTCTCATTCGAATTATGTAAAAAAAATAGGTACTTAATTTTTGACCAAATTTCCGTATAAATAAATAAAGTGTGTACACGTTCCAAGTGTGGACGCGTGCGGCGGCGTGCTGATACAACAACACGTCGCCGCGCGCGAGTGTGTGTGTGTGTGTGTATACCTAATCTGTAGGGTGTTCATACGATGCGTAATTAATTACATATCTTTTGGTTAACTTTACTTAGAAGTTTATTAATATTTATGTTATATTAATTTTTATTTTGTCATATATGATCGTCAAATATCACGTCCTCAAATATCGATAGTAATTCATCAGTCATCCTGTATAAATGTGGCTAGACGATTATGATTAAAAAAAAATTAAGTAATGACATTATTGAGTGATTTATCAAAAAAGTAAATAATTTACTATAAATTTTGAAGCTCCTCCGATAAATCTGTTATTTTCCAATAATTCACTGTATATGTATAAATATTCTCGAACTTTTAAGATTTCCAGTTTATTTTCCTGTTCTCCTTTATACAAACTAAAGTCTAAATAATTCTTCTCCATCGTATGTCTCAGTGTTCGCATACGATTCCATAACATTCCAAACATAATAGCTCGATTGAAAAATGTCAAGTTTGTAGCGAACAATAACACTGAACCAAGCAATAACTCATGTATATTCAAGAAATAAAACTCTGTTAACAAAATTATTAATCTAACAGTTTGCGTTATTGTTGCTCCAACAAATAAATAAAAATAAATATAAGACACACATTTCTTCATGTTCCTATCTACTAATAAGACGGATCCAACATTATTCAATCTAGAATAATATTTTGAAATATTTTGGCCATCAGTAATTCATTAATTCGATACAATGATACCACACCGTAAGCAATGTATCGAATTAAATTAATCAAAACAATTTTATTGTTATGATTTTCTGAATATCTAAGGAACAATGAAATATTGTTGTACACCACAGAGAAAATGGCAAAAATGCAGTAAAATTTTGCTACAATTAAAATAAATTTATTTTCACTGGCTTTAGAGTAAAAACCAAAAAACAATCGAGTTTTCAATATTATATTAGTAGGTAAATTGAATTGTTTTTCTTTTATATTACTCATGATAATGTTCTTCACAATGTCGACCTATTACGTTTCTCTTACTTTGTTTTATAAATGTTAGAAATAATATGTAAACGGCCTTTTCTCCTTGACTAGAATACATAATGCCATTTTCTATTATGAAGAAAATAGTTACTTCAGCTAATGTATAAAATTTAAAATCTATTTCCCTAAATTAGTTTGGACGCATTTTAATGTTGATTACTATAAAAATATTTATTAAATTAAGTTTTTGTGAATTATCATATTATATGTAATTTTTTTTTATTATTATTATTATCCCCGACCAATCCAATAACAGACCAGCAAATAATGAGAGAATTACGGGATGCAGAATAATACTAATAGAATAAAAATTAAAATTGTATGTTTGCCCCATTGACTGCTTAAAAAAACTAAATTCTTAATATGAAACTGATTTTAATTTAAATTATAAGATACTAGAATACTGAATTTAATTTAAATTATGGGAATAGGGAAAAGGCAACCGGCTTTCTCACTCATCGGACGAAACGCAGTCATTTAAGAATACTTCACGTGGATCTTCTGTAACAAGGTGATACTTCCCCTGTCGAGCCAGCCCACGGTCGAGCGACTAATTTGACCACAGCTAGGCTCTTCAACTTTTTTTTTCAATAAAACTGTCTTAAAGTACCCCCTAAGTGATATTAAAAATCCAGGAGATTATATATGTTTTATGTATTTTAGATTAATGTATTGTACTTTTAACCAGATTATGCTATACTACTACCTATACGTAGAACAACAAAGCTACATATAAACCTGCGTGTCTCTCCACATCTAGTCATACTCTTTGTTGATATTGTTATTTTGTGTGTAAGACCCGTTCTAAACACAGTTTTAACTGAACTATCCAAATGATTAAGCCTAATTTTAAAGCAGATAAAGGATAATTGGCAATTAATTTTTGTTCAGTGATTGGATGCGAAACTTTTAAAGAGAATTGAATTCTTGTACATATTGGTCTTCTCCTTTCTTTTATGTAGCGATATTAACATATTTCATATATTCATTTGAAATCATTTCTATTTTGAAGTTTCATGGAACACGATAAAACAATACATTGTTGTTATTAATAATTTAAATAAGTGACTATTATATGTTGAAGTTAATGATAACATTAAATATAACTTTAATTTAAGCATAGTAGTTGATACTAGCCGTACTAGAGTTGTTATTAATACTTGTTGTAACATATTAATACTTGTATAAATTTGTAATTGATTCTACCCAGAAAGCAAAATTTATTTGATCGATTGATTACTTCGTAATTATTTTTCAGTTTAGTTTCTATATCGATTCTTTTATTTAATATTTTTCATAAACTTAATATTTTACTTATATTTTTCAGACTTTCTTAACAATATTTATTCATATTTTAGAAATTTTGACGCATTTACAATTTATATGGATTATTATTGAGTGAAAATAGGTTTCAAGATATTTTAATGTATTTGTAAGCAACTATTACCTTTCTGGTTGACTAATTAATGTAAAACCGTTTATCCTGGTGACATATTTGTAACGGACTGACTACACTGTTAATATTAAAACTTTTTTTTTTCATAAATCTTTGTATTCAGATTTAAAAAAAATAATATTGCGTAGTGAATGAAAATTCATACAGCTTTTTCTACATTTTAAAACCTTTTCGGAGAAGTTTTTATTCTAGGCTAGAATCTTCACTTCTTTTTTACTCACTACACTATCTGGTTCTTATAGTGATACCATTATTGAAAGCAAGAGACATCAACGCTAGACTAATGTGGTAGGTTTTAGAGGTGTTAGAACCTAGATGTGCTGAGAGCTAGAGACTACAGCTCGTACATGGCCTGACTCCACCTGGGAAGTTCGACCCTCTCACAGTATGGTACTGTGCTCTCACAACATTTATAAATTCTGTTTCTTTATTTTGAGGGTAATGATATTTTTATATACATAGAAAAAAAGGTGTCTAAATGTGATTTTAAAGATTAAATGATTGATAGACGAGAAATAATTTAAAATGAATTCCATCAAAAGTATAATTAGATCGCTGAATTATTTCATGTTCTTACTAACTCGTCACTATTGAAACTCTCGGTATTCACTTTTATGTTAAGTACCATATTTAATGTAGTACTTGTTGTTTCAGGTCTTTTTGTTTTAGTTTCGACTTAACAGTTCGTGTAAGCCATACGGGGTTTTGACAGCTTCTCCGGGAGGGGTGGGTGACCCGATACAGGCCCGAAGGTCCTGGAGTAGTACGCCCGATCAACGGGTGCCTCTAAGAGGCTGGACTTCGCCTTAAAACGTCATTGATGGGGATTGGCATCGGTTGATGGGACTGCATGACGTCCTTCGATGGCAGAACGCCTTAGCCATGTCTATGAAGCGTGACCTTGTCTTCATTAATTTTTGAGGACATTCATGTCGTTTTATTTTGTCGTTAGATTCCAAGACGAAGTCTGTAGGATCCTTCTTACCTGTAACTGGGTTGAATGTTCTTGAAGTATTTTGCTATTGTAAGAATTTGGAGATCCCTATAGTGATTGGAGTTTCTGCTATACCAGAGTGCGCCTGTGGCTGTGAGCATTAATTTGTTTCGAACACTTGCCGTTTGTTTATTGCTGAGAGACAACCGTGGGCAAAAATTGTACTTGAGTACGATATGACAGAAAATATGCAGCTCGTGTAAAACGCGAACTTATTTCTAAGGGGGCATGCAACGTCTCTTGCATAGCAGGGCTTATAGAATATTTTTTTGTAACAGGATGCCTTTTCGGCTGTTTTTGGTGAAGATGGCTGCTGTTATTTTTCTATCAGCTATTCAACTACTCTCAATCAGCTCGTAAATCAACCCTAATGCCAGATTTCGTCAAATTTTTTCACTTCATCGAAAAAGATTCAACTAAAAAGATCGTCTTTAATATATTTTTCTGATTAAATTGATTCATCTTAAGGTAGAAAGTAAAAATAGGAAGACAGAAAGGTTTGTTGTATATGTAGGTTTATGAAAGGATAAAAAAATATTTTGTACATCTCTTTCAATTTTGCTTATACTTCAAATTGTAATCTTTTTAGTATTTTCCCTAAAGTTTGTTTAAAAATTAGATCATATGCTTTAGAGCTTTTGAATAGACCAGCGACAAAAACCAATTACATATGTATATTCATTACTTTATATTGGTTAATAATAATAAGTGCCGTCATATAGTAATATCAAACCATACATCATATTATTGAGATTTCATATTTAAAATTGCTTCTATAAAAAGCTTGTTTGCTTCAAAATACTTTGTTTCTAGAATAAATTATTGTCACACAAGAATCTCGGATAAATATATTTTCTTCCATCATGACTACCCGCTTTCAAGAAATTAATTTTCTATCAAGATATGAAAATTCCAGAGTTTCTAAGAATCTTCAAATATTTTTTCTCATACTTCATACAATCTTTATGCTGGATTATGGTTACAAATTTGAATCCCAAAAAGTTAATATCGCTGTCAAATATTTTGTTTTGGTCGTGTCTTCTCTTTGCGGTTGCCTTTTGGTTTTCGGAAGATTTTTTGAGCTTTACAGATTCAACGAGCTTTATTCATACTTCTATATGATACAATATCTTTTAAACATTTATATTCTTTTATTATGTGATCAAAAAAAATCGTTATATGCTCTCATCGAACAACTTTATATCGTTGATTTTGAGTTGAATTTTCAAAATTGTAACAATACAGAAATCGCTTTAGCATGTTATATAGCTCTCATGCTATTATTACATACTTCTCTCAATGTTTTTTATTATTTCCTACATCGTCCGAAAATGTTGGTTGTATTTGGTTTTGTTTGCGTACTTGTAGTTGGTATTTTCTTATCCTTAGTTCTCACCAGTTACATGTTTTATTTGGTTTATTGTCGCTTGAGGAAATTAAACGATGTCGTTAAGAATAATTGTTCTAATATAGCTTTATATCAACACTTATATAAATTTTTAATCGACTCTACTGAAAAGTCTAAAGAAGTGTTCGATTACTTGGTAAGTTGTTGGTACATTTAGATCTCACATCCTGTATTTGTTTCATCAGACTAATTTTATTTAAAATCTTTCAGTTTCTATTAATTATATTTATGCAACTGCCAGAAATGATCATCGAATTATATGATACAATAATAAAATCAAACGATATAACACCAGTAAGTACTTTTGATACTTTATTTACTAAGTTAAAGAGCAATTTTGTTAAAGTATCATATTAAAGAAGCCTAGTTGTAGTTATATTTGAAGTGGTCGAAGATTAACAAACTAGATTGGTGCTACTATATCGCTTGTACTTCTACATATTATATCTATTAGGCGTTATTGACAATATAAACAGAATTACACGTACTCTCTCAAGATTGTTCGGACCTCATAAACGTTTTGGTGTCGCGGTTATATTAAACTATGATTTAAATTTATTGATCGCTTGATCGGTTTTATTTTCAGGTTACTATATGGTATTTATGTATATTCTTAACAAGATATCTCACACTTACACTTATTCCGGCTTTCTTAGCCAGTAAACTCGCTTCAGAATCTCATAGGCTGAAGTTAACTCTTCTTGAAGTTCTTTTTGGCGAAAGAGGTATTAAAACAAATCGTTATTACATAATTAATATTTATATTGCTCTTAAAGCTATTTATTTTAAAGGTATATATTTTTTTATTTTATAATTTCAGATTCTGGAAACAGGAAGGAAATACAGAGATTTATTGAATACATCGAGGCAAGACCATTTCAGTTATATATTTTTAATATTATTCCTTTGGATTATAAATTCCCACTTATTGGTATAAATATTTATGTAACATATACTATGATTATTATTCAATTTTCTCGCATGCATTAGTGATCTTATTATAAATTACCTGATATTGTGAATTACCTGAATTCACGAATCCTTAAATGTAACTTTATGATAATCTTATTGCACTTTACCGTCACTTTAAGAGAACAGTTATGATACAATCAAAGTGTGTAATAATTAAATAAACCTGTGTTTATTTCTCAATTTCCTTTCTTTTTACCCGTAAGTGTGTCGTAAGTCTTGAAAGATATCCTGAAATAAGAAATGCATTTTACCGTTTCAGAAAATATTCCAATAAAAACTGGCAATATTAATTATAATTACAAATTCTTGATAGAATCTGTAAGAGACAAAACCTCTCAGCATTCCATGGATTCACCGTGCGGGGTCTGTGAGTTATAGAATTTTTGAACTGATATCATTTTAATTATTTAAAAATTAAAAGGAAACTCTTATTATGAAATAACTGCACTAGATAGACATATGGTTACGCGATTCTTTTTGTAGACAATTATATGTTCTGTAACATGGTACTTTGGTTTTTAGTGGAAGTTTTTTTTTATTTCGGTCATTTTTTCACATTATTAGCCTTTGAGTTTACAAGAATACCTATTTTTTTTTAAATATGTTATTAAATCTGACTAGCGGTAGGTACCTAAGATCAGCGCGTTCAAATAAACAAACTCTTCCTAATATTAGTACAGACGATTACGACGTTTCGATTCCTTTACAGTTCGGTTCAACTAACCGACCAACTCGATCAACTAAGTAGCATTCGATCATGAGCAGACTTGACCGTATGAATTCAACCCTTTCAGATAAGATTGACATGTCTTGTGCGATATGTGAGAGAACCGGCTATCCTTACCTTTATCCCACCTTTTCGTCTCCCGGAATGTTGATGTGTGCAATAACCTTCTGTCCTGCATCAGCCTAAGTATGTTTTTAAGTATTCAACGTGACGGATCACATAAAACTCGTAAAGCAACATATAAAACTCGACTCTGACTTCAGATCAAGATTAATGCTCTTTCACACGATGGTTAGTGGTCTTCCATCCTTGCTTTCAACTTAAGGCCAGCATCGCATTGCCAATATCATGTTGTAGATGTCCATGGGCGACGGTAACTACTTCCCATCACATAGGATATTTGCTCGTGTGTCCCTTAAACTTCACTATTTAAGCAAAACCGTGATCACTACAAACGAGATGAAAGTATCTGTTACAGATTTTAAAAAAAGCCTAGTACCTATCCCGTACTGAAATGGGTGTCAAATGAAAGGGCTCAACAAGTAGAATACAATGTATTCTAAAAAATTGAAATCCAAGATGGCGGCCGCTACAAAATGACGGATAACGTAGGTATATCAATCCCATCAATATGGGTATCAAATGAAAGGTCTCAACAAGTAGAATACAATTTACTATGCAAAATTGAAATCTAAGATGGCCGCCGCTACCAAATGGCTGATAACAATTTTTTAGAGTAGTTGGACTGCAATAAACTAACGGGCAAGAAACCTTGCAATAATGAAGCTCAAATGAATAGAATAGAATAGAATATACTTTATTGTACACCACAAACAGTAAATTTTACACGGAAAAAAAATTAATAAACAGAATGCGAAATAAAAACTAAAAACTAGAAAATAAAAATAGGTAAAAAAACTTTTTAAGTTAAACGGTTTTACGTGAAACATACATTGCAATGTTTAAGATAAATGTACTAAAAACAAAAAAAAATACAATCGTTGATTAAAATGTTTGTTTTGTAATGTTACACTATAATTAGGCAGTTGTTCTAGCGACAACGATGGACGTGTGATAAGTAGGGCTAGAATGTGGAAACAAGCTAGCAAGCTCGATTATAAGCGAGTTTTAGGTTGTCATAGTGGTGAGCAAGTAGAAGTACTTTTATCATATGTTTTGTCGATTAAAGACAATATACGAGCAGTGAAACGATTCCTCGTCAGCCAGCAGTGTGAATGTCTAACGATAAACTAGTTGAAACCCATTGGAAAAGGAGGGGGGTACTACATATAAACATTAAAGGAAAAATAATTTTTGTCATGGGAGTGGGTACTTAAGGTTAAAAAACGGTTTTTCTCTATAGAGATAAGCCGTATGGCAAAGTTGTAGGTAATAAAAAGATCTAAAACTATTGTATTTACACTTTTTTCACATCACCCCAAAATTTATTTGAAAAATTCAAAAAACCAAGTTTTCAGTTTTATATTTTTATTCCTAATACGTGATTAATTAAATAGTAATAAAAACATTAATTACAGTAATTAGAATAATATAAAAATAAACAAATATCAAATATCCCCCCTCCTTAAGATGCTTAGAGTTATTAGTGTTATGATAAAATCATAGATGTCACTAGCCACCAGTTACATCACGCAAGAGAAATGTCTTTCTAATTTATTTTTAGTAGTTATGTACACTGGAAGTTCTCCAGATAGTCCTTCTTTTAGGTAATTTACAGAAAATTGACATTAAGCTGCTAAAACTATTAAAATTGAATTGAATTATGAGAAAAGATTGTTACTACAAAAGTTTTAGATCTTTTTATTACCTACCACTTTGCCATATAACTTTTTTCCGTAGGACTTATAGTTTTGTCGGAAGTCGAGAAAGACCCATTTTTTACCCTTAAATACCCACTTCCACACCCTTCCCGACATCATACGCCCGTAAAATATTTTTCCTTTAATTTTATAATATTCCCCTCCTTTTCTAATGTGTTTCATTCTACTATAATTTATTTTCACTTTTCCTTGTTTTTAAAGGCATCTGCACTGGCCTATACGATATAGTTTATTAGTTTAAAATATTTGTTTTTTCACCTTATTTTAAAATAATATTGAAAAATCGAATAGGAAATCAGTCAATATATTATTTATCAGTTTTTTCAAAAAGTTGGAATGTTTTTTGTTCGTTGAAATCTAAAAGAAATTCTTAAAATAATGCTGTAAATATTTATATTGTGAATATTTAAACTGGTATTACAATAGACATTTTGTACAATACTTATTTTGCATAACGACAAAAGAGTAGTAATAAAAGTCGTTCGTATCTCGTTCTATTGACCTTATTGCAAATGATATTGGGTATCAATTGAATAGGGTTGGTACATGCATCTTAGAAAAACTATAGAAATATAATTATATTGTATTATTACAATATACTTTCACAAACTTTTACTAGTAGGTATTAAGCATAAATGTTATCAAATTACTTTTTTATTAGATGTAATGTTGACAATCCTATGTATTGTAACTAACTGTAAAAGTTCTTTTGTTGATGTGAATGCGTCGTCTACATTTAACCCAGTGAATCGTGTTATGATATTTTTTTTTGTCACGGCCATTACTCTTCTTCTACCTGGCAATTTCCCAGTTTTAGCCAGGGTCTGCCTTACATGTTGTGAATAGTTTTGGCTAATTGTTTTTACGACCGTCCGCCTGCCTGACATCAACCCTCTTTGGGAATGCATTAATCAGTGGTGTCTCAATACTCTTAGAAAGTACATATGACTCGGAATAATCATATTGGTATTTGCCAGAATTGAACCGCGCCCTCATGCACGAGAGGCGGGCCTTTTAACCACTAGGCCACCACTGACTTTTAACTGTCACGGTCATTACTAAATGTTTGTTCATCACACCTTTATTGTGTTGAAGCTTAAAGTACGTATTGAGATCGTTTTGAAACCCATCTTTATAAACAACTTATGGTCTTTTGACATACATTCTTTATTTATTCGTTTTTGGTTAGCGAATTCAAAGGCACTATACATTTTTATTATTAACTCTTTTTTGTTAATATAAAGGTTTGGTGACATTAGAATTACTACTCGGTATGTTTATAAGCTTGTACCCTAATAGTTTTATTAAAACATAAATATTTTTTATTTATTAAATAACAATATTTGTATTTTAATTATTTAAAGGTTCCTATTATATTTAGTGAATTGTACATTTGAAGATAATGAATTTCAATTATAATTTAGGTGAAAATCTTGCAACGCTTTATATAAGAACGAGTTGGTTTATTTTTGAGGATTTTTTTGTTATATTTGGTTTAGTTTTGGCTCTTTAAATAAAAGTATTATTGTGAACCTATTAAATGAGATTGTCTTTTCTAATTAACAACATATTGTCGGAATGTACTATGTAAATGCGGTTAGATAGAAAACCAAGAATTTTACAATCAACAGATGTAAAATGTATTGAAAAAATATTAAAAATTAAATCCTTATTTACAAATACATATAAGTATGGAAAACTATATAAGTAAATAATATAAAAATAGCTATAAATCATGAGACTTATATAAAATTCTATGTTTTTTTATGTATACAATCAGATGTTGAACGATCCGACTTCACAAGATAAAATGACGATGACTTAGAACTTCATAAATAATACTATAAATTTTTTAAGATAAAATACAACTATCTGTCAAATTGAAGCCGTTCTTCTACGATATGTCTATATCATTAATATATCACGACGTACTTGTATTGATAATAATTTGTACTGACTTCTTCATCTATATATAAAAGAAAGTCGTGTTAGTTACACTATTTATAACTCAAGAACGGTTATAGGAATATGGTTGGAAATTGGGGGAGAGCTTAGAACACAGGAAATAACATAGGAAACTTAATTATGTTGGATCGAAAAAGAAAAAATACTTAATAAATTTCATTATCTGGTTATGTAGACTCTCTAGGGAGGAATAGAGTTCGCCCTGTCAGTTATACATAGACGAAACTTCTCATTATTCCATGTATTCACCGTGCGGGTGCGGGGTTCATCGTTGCAGGGAGTGAAGCTTCAACAGTGACTGGGACTTGCGACCCAGGTGTAGGCTTAAGCCTAACCCTTTTCAAACTAATTCCAAGATTAACTCGAACAAAGTCGCGGACAAAAACTATATAGCCGATTTATAAATAGTGGGAGTTTGTATTTATAAATATGTAGTTAATTCAATCTTTCAGATATAATTATATCTATCTACTTCTCTCCCTTTTATATGTGTTTATTATTATAAATATATTAATGTATATATTGTTAAATATCCCCAAAACTGGAACAGAAGGCTGATCAATACACAGCATGCATAAACAGAGGAAGTGCAATGGCGGACGTTTCAGAGCGTAGAAGATATTTAAATTCCCATTTTTTAACATTCCTAGTATTATATAATAAAGTTATACATTTTAAAGATTAAGGAAATAAATTGCAATGAACTTATATTAAGATGAAGATGAAAATGTACCATCAAATTTTAGTGATCTTTTAAGATTTTGTAACGTATTTTTGAACTGTTTTAAAGGTCTTACTATTGTGTATATTATTTAATTAGTTATAATCTTTATAGTAAATTTTTAAGCGAATACTATATATTATATTTTGTCTTATCCATATTTTATATTCCGTGATAAATTGTTATCCTTCGTTGCATATCTGCGATCCCCTTCCACAATCACCCCTCGTAGTAACGAAGCTTCCAAATCGTAGCCAAATTTCTATCTTTATAAAATAACTGCATCATTTTATTTCAATTCAGACCCACATGATGTATATTTTCGATAATATTACGTAGAATTCAATTTAGTTTTACCAAAAAAAATTATATACATATATCTAATATTTTCTTTTATTCTTAGTTCTCTTTTGGTAGAAACAACTTTGAAGATTTGGCACTTTTTTGATATAATTACCTACATATTTTATACCTGTTAAAAATTCAGCTGAGATTAACTTCATTGATTATTTACTTTTAACTCGACGTAACCGTGACTTGGGTTTATTTTAATTTTAATTATAAAAGTTATTTCAAAACTTGTCAAAACTTTTGTATATTGGAAATATCGTGTTTAAAATTATGAACTTTACGTATTAATTTATTCATTTCAGATAATTTTATTTGTATGGAATATGAATCCCTACTAATATTATAAATGCGAAAGAAACTCTGTCTGTCTGTCTGTCTGTTACGCTTTAACGCCTAAACCACTGAACTGATTTTAATGAAATTTGTTACAGAGACGGAGTTGACCTTGAGAAAGAATATAGGATAGTTTTTATCTTAGACTTTTGAAAGGTTCTCTTGGAAACGCGATATAACCGAACTCCACGCGGGCGAAGCTGCGGGTGGAAAGCTAGTATCTAATATGTTATGGTAAGTATGATAGGCGAGTAACAGGTTCCTAAGTAATAATTATTGCTAGCCCTTTCACTAAAGCACTCACACGTAACGGGACACTTGATATTGTTAATTAGATATACCTTCACATGTGGTATCGAGACCGCCTACATTAATCTCTTAAAACCTACACCTTTACACACCTTCCATCTATAATCTAATCTTGATTTCAAAGTCTACAAGTGAGCATCATGTTATATGAAGATATTGCCAGGAGCGAGTTGTAAAGACACACAATGCAATGTTTAAATATCACAATTTTAATTGTATTATACATATCTAACTAAGTGTCGACATTGTTTAATTATTGTAAGGAATGCAATAGAAGGATTTAGTTACAAATACATATACATTTTTCTTTTATAATTTAGAACATATTAAACTTGTGAATAAATATGAAGATTATTTCTTATAAATATAGTAATTATGCTTAAATTTAAAGTTAAATGTGATAATATAACATGAATGTTGATCCCTAAAACGAGCGAACACATCGAAATGCACCCCATCTTTCAAGAACATGAATGGCTGAAAATCGATGGAAAATGGAGGGAAAGTATAGCTATAGATAAGTTTATAGAGGGGAAGGAGGGTAGCGTGTCTGGATTGAAACACAAAGGGCTCATGGCAGCCATAGCTTTAACGTAATAAACAAGGCTATGAGCAGCGGCCGGCGAGTTGGTGTCTGGCTGTGGACTTGATCGCTCGCCTGCCATTTGGAGCGATCGTTTATATTACAATTCAAAAATAATACTATAGAGGTCATTACCGTTCTATGAACTCTTTATAACTGTGTCAGAGATAGAAATTTTGGTTCCGTGTGTGAGTGGTAATAACATATTTTCGTATAGTGGTTTTCGCGTCAAGAAAATGATAAAGTAAGTGTTGTTTTATTGTTTTTATTATTAATATATTAGTTTTAATGCTTTTAAATAATAATATTATATATATTTTTACTGTAGTAGATTAGTAAATGGCTTTACAATGTTATAAATTATAAATAAAGGTGTTCTTCAGAAATAAGGAATCCCAGTCTAGCGGTTATTAACCACACGTTGATATAATTACATCTATACCGGTCGGAGATTATAATTAAAACGTCAGTATTATCATTGCGATTTAGATTACATACACCGTTATAACTGCAGATAATTCTGTTCAATTTTTTTCTTTTCGTAAAACCTTTTGTTTAGAAGACAACATTTTAATTCATGCTTACATAAACAGTATATTTTTTTAAAAGAAAATTATGTTATTATTGTAATTATGAGTGCTATTCATTGTGATGTAACGTATATTTTTTATACTTACATACTAATATCAAACAACGTGAGTACAACAGGAACCTTGATTTATAATTAGTTTTTCGATACGAGCGTAGTTGTTAGGAGACACAAAAGAAAATAATGACATAGTAGACGCAAGAAACATTGTATATAGTTTCATATAAAATCCGCATCAACTTGTTTTTTTGTAAATAGACAAGTTTCTCGTCGAAGTCCTATCAACACACATTGACGTATAAGGCTCCATTCAATCAGTGCAAGACAAGTTTTAATTGACTCTTGACCGAATTGACACATTACAAAATTGGATATTGTGTCAAATTCAAGGTCTCAATCTCAACACTTATCTTAAAACAATACCAACAATACTTTACCCAGATCCCACAAAGTATTATTACTGTTTTCATACACAGTTATATCTTAATACGATTTAATAATGTTCAATTATACTTTTATAATGAGGTTAAACTTAAGAACAGGTTTTAACGCGAAAAGCGATCAAGTCGAGTTCACGGTCCACTGTTAAATGACCCTGGAGTTACGCAACATCTAGCAATATAAAATGAATTGAAATAAACTATTTATTGTCTCTTAATTGCTTATAAATGTGTTTGTATACACCTACATACGACGGCCCACGTAATAAGTTGTAATAATTCAACTTTTGAGACTTGGTTAGTTTTTTTGTTATTGCTTTCTAGTCTTAAGTTTTAATTTATTAAATTTTGTACTTCTAACGGATATTACATATAACAATTGTCTTCAATAAAAATTTTTTGTACCTGCGATGTTTTTGGACATCAAATAATGAGATAAAAAATTATTTTTGCGTATAACAATCTACATTTGCGAATCAATTCACTTCGTAGTTTGAATAGCTCAATTAAATAGTCCATAGTATAAATTCTGTTTTATAATTAATGTATCAGAAGCAAGAATACGATATTTTTAGAGTCCAATTTTCATCATCATCATTCATAATCTACAGATACATCAGGACAAAGAAAACAAATACATTAATGCCGGTCTGTTCGTTTCACAAAACGTTCATACACAGTACTCAGCGCTAAAAGTTTTTGAACAACTCTATCAAATGAAGTGCACCAACAATCTTGTCATGCAAAAATCATCTTTATGACAAATTATATAATATTCATATTTATTATAACACCAAAATGTTATATGAGATCAGTCCCCTCGCTCAGTTTGCGAGTGCGTGGTATCAAAGGCTTCTAATTAATCTCCAAAGTTCAGGGGTAGCAGTTTTATAGGGAGCCTTTTGTTTTAACTGACTGCTGACCAATTAGTGACTAATACGGGGGTGACATTGAATGCTGAGGAATAATTAATCGATTCTATTGTATTGTATGCTTACAAGTACATGTATGTATGTGTTCCCCGCGGAGATAACGTGACGTGACAACTGACATGGGACGCTAGGATTTAAAGCAAAAGGATGGCCTTCTTTTTTGAACATGACTTAAAAATTAACTATTACACCTGACTTTACCTGAGATATATATTAAGAACAACTATAATATTTCCCACATTATTAACGTAATTCTCCTTAAAATACAATATAATAATTGTCAGAGTTTTTATCTAACCGTTTACGATCACTTATCTTATAAAATACTGAAGCCATATCAATAAATCTTACATCCATAATTTGTGCTAAAAAATAAAAAAATGTTTTATTAAAGCGCTTCATAATAATGACAATAAAATTTACATAAAGAAGTTCTACGCATTAATTGTTATTGACTGCATTGGCACACGTGAAGTAATAAATCGAGTAATCATACGGTGAAAATGAATAACATAATTTTGAAAATAAATTGATACTGAAACTGGCTTTCAAATGAAAAAGAACATTCGTGAATTTGTCGATCCGTATGAGAGTACG
The DNA here is from genome assembly GCA_916720795.1 of Danaus chrysippus. NCBI lineage: Eukaryota > Metazoa > Arthropoda > Insecta > Lepidoptera > Nymphalidae > Danaus > Danaus chrysippus. The sequence continues at coordinate 15,295,418 of CAKASE010000049.1, read as the reverse complement.
ATTCTAAAAACAAACAAATAAACACACACACACAGACAGATATCGACATCAAACTTATTATACTCCTTTTTTGCGTTAGGGTGAACAAATTTTACAACAATTTAAAGAATCCCATAATCAAAAATAATTCAATAAATCTACAAAGTCGCATTCACGCCTATGAAATTCGTTTCATTGTCTCTCTAAAAATATGTTACACTATTTAAAAACAATGCTTATTTTTGATCCAAATTTTGTTTGAAACAAGAACGAAAATAAGCATTGTTTTTCTTGTTTCAAACAAAATTTGGATCAATAGTCTTGAATGATAGAGTAACAATTATATGAACATAAATCTGCTATCCCTTACTTTTTTAATATCAATGAGATTTAGAATCGTTTTATTTTGTTACTATATTTAGGGCTACTACTCACGTATGTCTCTAAGCATCATTGATCGCTGCTAATCCTAACAGTATCAAACTGCAACTTACTTATTCGTCAGTTCATTGACCTGAGGGGTGGTAGAGGAACCCTCTCGAGTTTGAAACACAATATGAAAAATAAATAAAGTTATTTACGTAAAATAAAACAATAATTAGGACTTAATAATAGGTAAGATTATTGGGTTCAATCCTGACAAATACCAATGTGATTTTTCCGAGTCATAATTATGTACTTTCTAAGAGTATTTAGACATCATTGCTTAATGCATTCCCAAAGAGGGTTGATGTCAGGCAGGCGGTCGTTCGTAAAAACAATTAGCCAAAACTATTCACAATATGTAAGGCAGACCCTGGCTAAAGCTGTATTAAACACCTGCGTATTACTCGCGGCAGATGAAAAGAAAAATCTGTTTAGTTATAAAAAGATACAAGACACTTGTCATCGGATATCTTTTATACAATTGGTGTCCATTTATATCAATAAAAAACTTATCTAACAGTCATTCAAGACATAAATATATAATTTTATATTTCATACATTTCCTTTGTGTACCGAATAGATATTTGTAAGGTGGCACTCCACTTGGCGTTTATTTGTTGTGTTCGGACAAATAAGACCATGAGTGGAGGATTTATTCGTCTTCATTTGTCATATTTGCACAAATAAGACACATACACAAATACGCGAAAACTCGTAGACGTGTTGTTGGCATGCCAAGTGTGGATGTCGTGTTTGAGCTATTTGGATTACATACAAATATTTGGACAAATGCGGCGAATAGGCAACCCCAAGTGAATTGCCACCGTATGGACTTTACCTGAATGATTGTAATTATATAGAACAAAAAATCATTATCACGTTTCTGCCAGATTCGTATTCAATATTATATATTTTACTTTAATACTTTTATATATTTTTTGGTATTTTACTGATATCAAATTTTCGTTTTATATCCTATGTTATTGTAGCTCATATTGTTTACAAATAATTTCAATTTCGATCCAGTTATAAAAGAACTTAAGATATATTTTTACTTTTAAACCAAACAAAGCTTCATGGGTACGTCGACCTTTTAAAAGGCATGTTTATTATACGACTACGTGTACTACGTTGTTACGTCACCAACGTAACTACGTGTACCGAACGTAACTACGAGTTCTGTTCACACCCTCGAGGGGCAGCAGGTGTTTGTTTCTCGTGTTGACTTTTACCGTTTACAGTTCTAATGTAAAATATATTTTTGTGTTCTATATTTACTTTTTATATTTCTCATAAAATAATATTATATTTTTTGAAAAGGTCCTCATATATTTTAGCATGTTATTGCTTCAAAATGCTAATTTAGAATCATATTTATTTACTACGGCAGACAAGTTTTGCGTTTTGATAACTGTCAACGGTTATTTTGTTTATTTGACATGTAATTTTGAACCTTTGTTTATGTACGCAGTTTTTGTACAAGTATGTATGTGTGTGTATGTATGTATGTATGTATGTGTGTGTGTATGTTTATATGTGTATATATGTACAGGAACTGACGTTTAGCTCGTAATATCCGGTGGGCGGTGGTGCATACTAATGGCTCTTTGACGATTCATTGGCTCATTTGTAGCTTGCATAAATTGTATGAAAGCAAATTTGTTACAGTTTTTCTTTTCATATATACTTAATATTAAAATTCGCATTATAACCTTCGTTGTTTGTTATAATTTTCTAATGAAAAATATTTAATTTATACATACAAATATATCCTCATCGAATTTTATTCTTTCGATAACGATTCTCTTTGGAAGGATAACATTTTTTGCATATAAAAATATTGTCTCCGAAGAAAACAAATTGTTTTAGTAACTTTAAAGTTATGTGTTGCCTTAATATCAATTTTAAAAAAGCAGAAAAAAATACGAATACATAATTATGATCCAGTAAATATAAAATAAAGTTTTGACTAACATTGTATTGTTTTAAACTAATCATTTTACATTTTAGATAGTGTTTCGAATGTTATCTATACAAATTAAATGAAAGGACAAATGTATGGAGTCAAACATAGCTTTTAGTAAATTAAAGATGCTATCAAACGGCCGCATTTCATGATGACAATGTCCAGGGGTTAATGACCTGCCCCAAACATAATTTAAATAAATTTATTATATGTTAAATTTATTAATATGTATCAAAACTAGTAGATATATTAAGTTTTCTTTTTATTTGATTTAGGTTTTCCATTTTAACCAGTTTTTAAGTATACTATTAATTGGTCAAATTAAATTTGAAATCCAAAAAATTTAAACCTCGACAATAAAAATATATTATTTATTAATTGTGAATAAATGTTTGTTGTTACTTAAAATTTTCTCTAATTAATTAAATAGATTAACGAATATAAAGTAATAAAACGATTGAAGTAAAACTAACTGTATGAAATTTAATACTTTGACTATCCAAGAGAAAACTATCACGTATAAAGTTAGTTGATGTATGTGATCACGCTTCAAAGACCTTCGGAGACCCGCATCACGAGTGAAAACTTGATTTTAGATATCAATTACTGTATCGATGGATGTGTGATTAGGAAACAGTAACAATTTAGATTTATTAAAATAATACTAGCGTTGGGTACATTTCAAAAACTGAAATCACCAATAGATGGCGCTTATAACAATTTTTTTTTAATTTAAAAACAGGTGATGTTTTGCCTGTAATGGAAAAGTTGTTTTTGGCATTTTATAGTTATTTTTGTCGCTGTGTGCGATCCATATTTTTTTTATCAATCGTATTTATCTCGTTATAATGGAAGTTAACAGGTTGTAAGCGGCTACTGTTGTGACAGACGGACAAATAAACATTAAGCGAGCGTGTTCCAGATAGTGTATGTTTGTCTATCCCCGGCATGAATGGCTCTTATATCTCGGAAAGTCGGCAGATAGAAATGGATATGGTTCCAGTTTAGATAAACATCTCGTTTCCTAGTAACACTATTAGGTACATTAAACAGCGAAAAGGGCTGAATGTACAAAAAATCATTAACTAACAAAAAATTACGTAGATATTTATTTATTAATGTATTATGATTAAAAACTACTCTCTATTCAAAAGGTAAAAGATATGAGATTATTTTAATTCAGAACAAAAAATTAAACTCCAATTTTTTAGCATTTCAAATGGCACTGAAAACAAGACAATTAATCTTGCTAATGGATTTGATGCTTAGATAACCGTCAGAAGTTCTTTACTGTCATTTTATATCTCTAACACAAAGGTAGACTCCATAATTATAGTCAAGTACAATCATATGCTCTTTTTTACGAATTACGTACTTTTGAACTGCGGAGTAAAAAGCCGCGAGTCGAATCTTAGAAGTAATTCGTAACGTTTAATTAATCGAGCAACTAGAATTGATTTGATAACAAAAAATAGTTTAGAAACGAGACAACATAAAGCTTTTTTGTCTTAGTTTTATTATAAGACGATAACGGTTGCTGAAATGTAACCGAAACGTCGGGAGTATATAGTTTTTACTACATAAAGTCCCGTAGTATATCCGAAAAATATTAGTTATATTTAAATGATTACTTGCGAAAATCTGAGAGCTAATTTGGTACGTAATACTTTTTTAGTATTTTACATAAAATACAATTTGTATACTTAAAAGCCAGTTTTAAAGGTGATTTTTATTTTTTGTATGCGCGTGGATGTCAGGTGCTGACTTGGCCGCGACAGGTGATGTAGGGAGCATTTTCTCCGTAATTACACTTCTAATTTATCTTTTGTAAGAGATTTAAATCGCGCAGCTGTAAGGTTTGCGTTTTTATAAGCATTTTAGTTTGAACATTTTAAACGTCTGCTTTTAATTACATTACGAATATGGCTGTTACTTATAAATTTATATTTTATATATAAAATTCTCGTGTCGCGGTTAGACAAAGAACTCCTCCGAAACGGCTGTACCGATTTTGATGAAATTTTGTGAGGATAATGAGTAGGTCTGAGAATCGGCCAACATCTATTTTTTATACCCCTAAGTTGTAAGGGTTATTCACCCTTAATTTTTTTAAATTTTTATTTTCGGACGATATTTTTTTGTTTTTATTTTTTCATAATGTAGCATTAAAAATACACACAACCCAAATTTTTTACTATATTATTATTTTTTATTTTTATCACCAACCCCTATTTATTTATATGGCAAAACAACGTTTACCGGGTCAGCTGGTATAATATAACATCAATTTTGTGTGTGACTTTAGTTAGTTCACACAACGGTAGCATCTATTTTATGTCTTGGCGTTATAATTCCATGACGTTCACTTATTTACGGCGTGACATGACTTACGGCCATTACGAAACTATGGGACAATCGAAAACCCCACACATTCGCCCCCATCTGTTTCCTATGCTTTTATGTCTTACAAATGTTAATGTTATAGTGGACATCGCTTTGTGTCACAATCATTTCTCAACAAAACATCTAATAATTTTATACTGAATATATTAAAATTTTTACAAACAAGTTATTAAATTTGAACTTTTATTTCATTAATTTTCATTCCGTAACAGTTTTCTTACAAATTGCTGATTTTTTATACATATTCCTTAATATTGTATAACAATTTACATCCCTACTAATATTATAAATGCGAAAGTAACTCTGTCTGTCTGTCTGTCTGTCTGTCTGCTACGCTTTCACGCCTAAACCACTGAACTGATTTTAATGAAATTCGGTACAGAGATAGAGTTGACCTTGAGAAAGAACATAGGATAGTTTTTATCCCAGACTTTTGAAAGGTTCTCTTGGAAACGCGATATAACCGAACTCCACGCGGCGAAGCTGCGGGCGGAAAGCTAGTATAACTATAATATATTCAAGATTCACACTCCAGTCTTATCCGCATTAAACTGTCGTCTCAAAGCGAGCGCCTCACGGAAGTTGCCGAAGTTAGCCGAAAGAAATCGTTTATTTTTTGTCTCGCTTCAACAAAAAAAACATGGCGCGAGCTTCCAAGCTGTTATAAACATGTTCGGTAACCGTACTGTTGCGTTTGTTATTTAATGTACATTGTTGCGATTTATTTTTGTTATTTTTGTTGTATAACATTGTTATTGTTATGATGTTGTTATTATAAATATGTACCGGATTAGCGGCGTCTGTATAATGTGAGTTTGTTTTATATATTTGTATTTTCGTCTAAAATATGATTTCGATTTTGACGCCGAGCGCGTAACGAAAATTATTTGTTATTATTGTTGGAAATTAACCTTTGTTAAGTATCGAGATAAATATTATTTTAAGTTAATGAATTGCATCCAACATTGTGCCAGGCTCTAGCGGGTGACCCATTTTAAAGTTTTAATTAAAAAGTTACAATACAAAGCTTGTATTATCAGAAGTGTATTTGCATAAGGTATAAGATGCAATTGTTTTAAATTTACATTGTTTAGGATTGTATTATTTGATAAAAAGAAATAATATTTAGTTCAATGATAGTCAATGTTAAATATTATTGGTCTTTTTCTATATAAAGTACATTTTACGTATATTTTGTTTAAAGAAATACTTACTTAATATGTACTTACATTTTAACTGACGTAAGGAAGTTAAGAATCAGAATAATATTGGATTTATAAGTTTTCCGTGAAGTTATAGTTGAAATTAAAATTTATAATAATTATTGATCGGGGAGATATATTAAATTACTAAATATATGTACATCTTTTTTCAATAACATATTTGATATTTCCACTAAAGGGTTAAAAACAAACTTTATAAATATTAGAAATTACAATTTAATATAAATTATTAAGGAATGACTACCGTTACATTCTAACTGTTTAATTCTAAAACAAATAAATAAAAAAACTCAACAATTGATACAGATATATTACTGTTTAAAAGGGTAATTTAGAATCACTATATACCTATATTAATTTATATTATAAGGCTGTTTGGACGTGAGCCAGTTCTCACAGATATATTATTTCCAAGGAAAGAACTAATTGTTCGTCTCCGTACAATAGTTAATAGTCAGTCTTTCCAGCATCCCGTATATGTGATATTATTAAGGAGGTAGCCGTAATATTTTTGCATATTTCCATAACAGTACATTTCTTAACAGATATATGACTAAAAAACTTAAAAGTCTCACTTATATATAATGATCTAAATTTTTTATTTGCTTTATAAATATTTTACGTATTATTAGAGAAAAACGAAAGATTATTTTTTGGTTCTTCATGAAAATTCTTGATCACGATTCGTCAGAAGCATATGTGATCATTCGTGATCATTCGTGGTCACCTAGCCGTCTCGTGTTACAAAGTCATCATTCCGAGTACATTCGCGTAAAACGAGGGCGTTTGTTACTTGGAAACAAATTGTTTACATCGACGTTTGTGGCTTGTTGACTGTTTATATACCAATGTTCGCGTTCTTGAAATAGCTTGACAACTTGAAATGGAAGAATTGGGTCAATATGTTAATATGTGCCAATAATATGCTGGTCATTGAACTATTAGTGATGAGTGATGACTCTGACCGACAGATAGTCAGATAGTCTTAATTAATATTATTCGGATTACTACGCGTATTTTATTATTTTAAAAAACTACATACTTAGACGTTTCGGTAACCGTGATGACGGGCAGACGAGATGTTACTTAGGATCTGTTTTTCTTGTATTGACTATTTCGTCTTTATATTTTCACTCATATATAAGAAATATAATGTATAATTTAATATATATTCTTATATAATATGAATCACGAGCCCATTTTTCAACGTGTTGCGTGTTTGTTAGCATGATGTTACATTAACCCCGTGATTGCGTAACTGATTCTGGCTAGTAAAGAGCGTTCATCATCAGATGCGCGCGTGTACTGGCTCGGCTGCGAGGCCCAGCCCTATTTGCAGAACAATGCAGAGTTGTGCGCATGCGGTGGGAAATCGTTTCAGTTGTAGGGAAAACGCGCGAACCGGGCAGTCATATCGCGGGCGCGTTTGATCGCGCGCGAGTTTAACCGCGCCGTGGCGGACGCCGTGAGCCGCGGTAAGCGCGGCGTGACGTTCGCCGACGATTTTGATACGGACGTGTCTGAATTTCAGTGTCAAAAGGTTGGTGAACGAATAACGACCCACACAGCACACAATACAGTCAGTTATCTAACACCGGCGACGTCTCTAGCTACTACCAGTACCTACATCCCTCGTGAGCCACGAATGTCATTTTAATGTAATGAATATCGTGTAGATTGTGTATTCGAGTGTTTTATTCGATAGATTTCTTTCAGTAAATATGTATGCACATAAATATATCGCTGTATGTATTTGCTAGTTATTATGTAGTATTATAATATGATGAATTTAATCTAGCCAGCTTTCACGTTGACCTGATTCTACTCACAGCTTCCTGTGTCCTTTCAGATGATGATGTCATAGTTCCTTACTCATTTGTATATCGGTCTACGGAATAGTGACCCAGATGTCTCAGAATGAAATTAGATTTCACATAAAATATTGGTACATGCATGTCCAAATATAATAGTTGTCTGAATGCTGACTGACGTGATATCATCGTGCTTTATATCTTTCCTATATTTATATCGAGGGAATATTTATAAAGAAATCTTTTTAAGTTTTTGCCGTGATTGTGTTACACTAAGGTGTGGTCAGAAAAAATCACTGGACCTTACAACGGTAGGGGATTGTAGCTATTTTTAAATTCCTCGTTCAGGTGAATTTACTCAAAAATAATTTCCTATAGTATATGCCCTATATTAAACCTCACCTTTGTTATAGTTAAATACGGATTATATCAAACTTATCAATATCAAAAAGTATTATTATCTTCAATATATCTTATTAATATTTAAAATTCATTTAAAACTTTTATATATTTGAAAATATTTTCAAGGGTAATCAGTAATGTCGAATACTGATGGTAGCTCTTAAAACTATTGGGTTGAGAATTGAAGGTCTCTTGAAAAGATTTCGAGTAATATTTACAACTCATGTTGAACATTTTTCACAGGCCATTGTCTGTATGAGAAACATTCTGAAGACAAAACAACATGTTTTATGAGTATTGTAGTGGATAGTTTTGTGTCCATTCCCTAATAAAGCCAGGAGATGTAAAAGTTTGTTCAGTAAAAGTATGAAATGCAACAGGTTGGAAAAATGCTTTACAAATACCTTTTGTACGGAGGATTTAATTTTTTTTACGTTTTAGGATAGTTTTAATTCATTTTCTTTTCATAGTTTATATGTATGATGAACTGTAAATTGACTTGGGTTTATTTTAATTCATTAAAGTAAAGCAATCTGAACTTTGTGCTTACCACAAGTTTAACATCACACTACAAAAGAAATAATTCTGTTTCTCATTCAATAGACTTATAATAACTTAATACTATAATATGATAAGTCAGTGGTGGCGTAGTGGTTAAAAGGTCCACCTCTCATGCATGAGGGCGCGGCTTCGATCCTGACAAGTACCAATGTGATTTTTCCGAGTCATATGTACTTTGTAAGAGTATTTAGACATCACTGATTAAATGCATTCCCAAAGAGGGTTGATGTCAGGCAGGTGGCCGGTCGTAAAAACAATTAGCCAAAATTCACTATTCACAACATATAAGGCGGACCCTGGCTAAAGCTGGGAAAAATTGCCAAGTAGAAGACATTAATATGATAAGGATTACAAATAAAAAAAAACTGGCAACGATACGTATGTAGTGTAACGATGCAAACTCTTATTAAGTATATTGATGACTAATAAAATTAGATTACTTTTTATATGAACCGCAAAATATTAAATATTTCATTATACCCAAGGCTTTTTCTATTAAAGTAAAGCTATTTTAAATACGTGCTCATGACTCCATATAGTATACGCTATGTACTAATATTTTTTATCTCTCGTGCGTCATTATAAAGAGTGAGGACATAATGGGATGCTGGGAGACTAGCGGGCGGAAAATCGGACGTTGAAGTTATTACGACGCTCTAATAAGCAAAGCTGGGGTTTGAAAGAAAATTATCAACCATCTTATGTGATGTAACCATTATATAATATACTTTTGACCTAGAATCTCACTTAGGGATATTTAAAAAGGATCAGAACTTAGATCACGGAACGGTTTTCTTTCTATGTATATCCCTACTAATATTATAAATGCGAAAGTTACTCTGTCTGTCTGTCACGCTTTCACGCCTAAACCACTGAACTGATTTTAATGAAATTTGGTACAGAGATATAGTTGACCTTGAGAAAGAACATAGGATAGTTTTTATCCCAGACTTTTGAAAGGTTCTTTTGGAAACGCGATGTAATCGAATTCCACGAGGGCGAAGCTGCGGGTGGAAAGCTAGTAGACCATGTTTTTAAGAATTTTAAGTTCAAAAACGAGAATTAGTGCAATTTTATAATTAAATTCACGAATTCTACCGCGAAATAAATACGGTAGTAAAATAATTAAATCACTTTAGTTAGTAACAGCGTTTAAATTGTGAAGCCACGTTTTTATTTAATAGCGAAACCTTTTGAAACTTCTCAGTTTTTCAAAGTACAGAAATAATTTAGTTTGAAGTTTGATGTTTGTTAAGTTAAACGTTTTTGTAGATTTAGAATTTAAAATTGCTAAATTATATTTTTCTTTGCGTTTGCGAAGCGTATAAAGTTTTTGTTTCTTCTTTACTACCATTGATATAAATTTTTAGCTTTAATTAATATTTCGCAAATTATCTATTAATGAAGAAATCTAATCCTTTAATGAGATAGATATGAATCAAAGTTTTGAAAAAGAGCAACATTAGGTATTGATGTGATGTATCGGAATTTTTTATACAAATATAGTATATTTTTAGGTAACCGTATTCTAAAAGGTTGGTTGTAAAAGATTTGGATCAAATTTTTAAATTAAGCGGAAAAGTAGTAGTTCAAGTCAGGAAAGATATCATCGATGGAGAGTTTTTTGTTTAAGTTCAAAACAAGCGTTAAAATTTCAACTTTGCATGCATGATCCAGTTGTTAAATTAGTTTTTTCTTTAACGTTTTTATAATTTGAGAGCAATTTTATAAAAATTACTCCTTACATAATGTTTGGACGGACGATAGGTTATGATTTAAAATAACTTAATTAATATTAAGTTTATTAATCATCAGGATGGTTTTACAATCTAGATATGAGTTCTAAATTCTTATATACAAAAATACATTTATAGGAAAGACTAACTAATTCTAAATAATCATTTATAAGATTAATAAAATTCATACAAGACCAAACAAAAATGAGGCCCTTAAAACATTTTATTCATTGAAATTATACAATTTTCTCTATTTATATAAACAAAATACTTATTTGAATTTATTCTATTAATATTGCCGAACATTATCGCAATTTTCAAGACATTTACTGTATAATTAGAAACATGTAATTTTACCAAAAAATAAACAACTCCATGGAAAATACCAGACTTATTTTCCAGATTCCATTATATTCAAAACAGTCCGTCACAGATCGTGATTACGCACACAAATTGTGCACCAATCTCGTTACTATGCAGATTTTTGAATAACAAAAGTTAAGTCTAAAGGTTATTGACTTGCACGCTCAATCTTAGTTCAGAATCATGCGTTGCGAACTTCATCATCATCAGCCTATCAGAGCTTACTACTGAGCTAAGCCTCTTACTCTCATGGAGAAGGTTTGAGCATTAATCACCACGCTCACTCAAGATTGGTTGGTGATTTCAAACTTATAATTGTGAAATTATAAGTCCAGGTTTTCTCACGAATCACGATGTTTTCCTTCACCATATAATGTGCGATCTTGGTCGTAAATTATTATATTATGTTTACTATGAAAATTCATCTGTTAACGATACCTGTTGGTGGTCAGTCATCGATCTGACGGATCAATGGTCGGTTGTGTTTACGTAGTGGCTATTACTGAACGGCTGACCCAATTTCTTAACTCTTTTCATGTCATAAAACGGCTGGAACTAATGTTTAGTGGACTTGGAAAGCTTCCTGTTTATGAAAACATTCTTTATAACTCGTAAGATAATTACCAATATACGGAGTTTGGTTAATAATTTGTATAATTTATTGGTCATGAAAAGATTCTAAATTAACTATTGTATAGTATTAAATCTTTATGTTATCCACTTGTTGATAGAAATGAGACAGCGCTTGTAAAGAATGTAAAGAACATCTTAAGAGAAATAATTAGAGATTAACTCCGGCCGTTAGTTCCAGTTATAGATAAACACAAAAAGATTCATACCTTAAAAGAAATAAAACAATAAAGGGATATTAACCTACAATCTTTCCACTCACAGGAAAGTCGCTTCGACTATGCGGTACTTTTTTTGTAACACGTACTCAGTCGTTTTGGAGCGACCTGTATTAGTTTTTAATTGCGGGTACGAAAGATGCGTGCACGGAACCATTTAAGTTAATCTTTAAATAAGTAGGCAACATTTAAGTTACAGTTTTACTGTAGCTGATAAAAGTTATTTGAATAAAAGCAGAATTATTCTATGTACACAGTTTAAAATGTTTTATTCACTTGTATATTTTAATTAATATAATTCGATTAAAAAAACATAACAAAATTAGTTCAAATTTGTGTTGATTCCTGTATTCTTGTAATACGATAGTCTTTTCAAATGAATGAGCATCTGAAATAAGTAAAGGTCACGATTAATTAGGGCATCGTTTCTGCGGGTATAAATAAAAAATACAGTGGTACAAGAGATCATGTGTTTTGAATTTCAAATTGCTTCACTATAACTCTTAAAAATTTAAGTCCAGTGACCCAATGACCTCATTTTTTGAATCGATTGTATAGTGTATGACAACAAAGAATTGTGGTTGCAATTGTAATTTTCATGCATACGAACTATGTACATATGTAAAAATAGGTTTTGACTAAATTAAATTTATATGTTAAGATAGTATGTATGACGTTTGCTATAGCCCAAACGATAAACGAAAAGTTTTTCTGTATTTTAATATGAAATATAGCATTACAATAATTATAACAATACCTAACATATGGAACAGAACGATCATTTGACCCGAATCAGAAGAAAATGAAGTTATGTATTAGCAATTATTCCATATTGAGAACTTGTCCGCATATAGGCGGATGGACTGCCCTAGTATTGTCGTATTACGGCATTTCACTTTACAGCTAGTCTTTTCTAGTCTGTATTTTTTGCTTCAATTTATGCCTCTCTCGGTCGCTGTTACAAATGTGTTGCTTTTCATCAATCTCGACTTTTAAGCCTTTGTTTGAGGTTTCGTTTCGATGGGGATATTGTCTTTTTTAATTTGAATTCTATTGAATGTGGCAGTAATTGGAAAAATAAGCATAGCATAGCATGATTTTTTTCTTAACTTCATTTCATTAAAAGAAATGATTTGTTTTTTTCGACTTACTTTTATTAGAAACTAGCTTTCCGCCCGCAGCTTCGCCCGCGTGGTATTCGGTTATATAGCGTTTCCAAGAGAACCTTTCAAAAGTATTGGATAAAAACTATCCTATGTTCTTTCTGAAGGTCAACTCTATTTCTGTACCAAATTTCATTAAAATCAGTTTAGTGGTTTAGGCGTGAAAGCTTAACAGACAGACAGACAGAGTTATTTTCGCATTTATAATATTAATAGGGATATCGGTCAGGACTTATTTATTGCAGATATACTTAAGTTCAGAGTTTGTAGTTACAAATGTTTTGTTTGTTATGGCATACATCATTCAGCCGTCTGTTGAATCGTAAGTGACTACAGTACAATGCAAATGTGTGGGATATTTTCATTGCCGTGTGAATGTTAATAAGGTAGGAAAGACTTATTACTTCATCTTATAATATACATATATTGTATTATTATATAGTTACATTCTCATGTGTTAGTGCTGGTCCAAAAATGTAAGTAACGAATGTTTAGAAAGAGGATTAAGGATGCAAATTTTATACGTAAACTGTGAACTGGTTGTCAATATGTACATTGTCCCCAAAATGACGCTATTTGTCTACCGTCGAGTACCGTTTACAATAATCTTGAACGCAGGTCGTCAAACAAGATATTAATATTCCATTGACTTTGTTTACTTTTAATGTTTTATTTCTGACTAGTTTTTCCTCGAATTCCTTTACATAAATCCTTTTTTTATTTTTGTATGCTTATATTAGAAAAGGGTCTTATATCAAGTGTCTCAAAGTGTACAAAATAGTTAAATTGTGTTGAGTTTTACTTAGTTTTAACATTGGATAATTGTACATAGGTGTTGTCTTACAAACCTTTTATAGTCCACTTAGTTTTATAAAACAATTCATTCCTATCAAAGTCGGACACATAAAACCTCTACAAACGGTTATTTTTTGATAACATTAATAAAAACATTCACTTGAATAACTGAGACAAAAAAGTCACTAGAACCAATGTGTATGTAAAAAAATCTTTTTACACATATTCTTTTAAATAATAAGAATTCCTCTTATTTAATTATGTCATAACACTACATATAAACATGACAACAGTCACAATGAACCAATCTCTAAAACTAATGTACAATTTATATCGTAAGCAACTATATGCATCGACGCCAGCTAATGTTTCTGCCAAAATTTTCCCATAAATCTATTGCATAGTTGACTGAAATGACATTCATAGTTATAGTCACGTCTGAGGCCACATTAAACGAAGGTCATTCCCAGATACGAGCGAGATTTGCCTTGCAAATACTCAAGAGGTTGTATACAATAGCAGATCGTGCGTTGGGAATTGCTTTTTGATTGAAGGAAATAGATTGATTTATAACATTGATTTGAGGATATCAAAATGATAGCATTTGGTTGAAGGATTTTGTGTTTTAGTAAATATGGGATGCTGTAATAATTTAAACTATAATAGTGTTTACTAAATCGGTATTGAATTGGATGAGACTATAGTTTTGTAACAGGCTTTGCATTACAATTAATTGAATATAGAAATTTTGATCCTTGTTTTTGGTTTTTGCATGAATAATAAGCTTTCATATAGAAAAAACTCTTATTTTCAGGACCACTTATACAATGTAATAATTATATACTGATATATATTTTAGTTTATAGCATTATATATGGCTAAAATGCCGAAACACAACAATTAATTTTTTCTTAACTTGCGCATTCAAAGCCCGTATCTATATTTTATTTAAAAATATTTCAATGAAATTCTAGGCATTCTATTGAAGTTGAGTATTAATGTCAATTGTATTAGTTTTTGAAGGAATTACGTTTCAAAAAACTATTAGTAAGATGGCGAATAAAATGTATAAAATTCAATGATCATTGCAGTAATAACAAGCTAAGAGAAAACATATTATCTCTTTATGTACTGTACCGAATAAACGTAGAATTCTAACACAGTCCAATGAGTATGTAAAGAGGATGTGTAAATTCATATTATTTAGGTAAAATGTATGATAAGTATTTAATCGAAAAACATATGGATTTATAAATAAATAAATACCACTGTGACTGACACACACACACACACACACAAATGAATATCCATGAAGACATCTCAATGTGTGTGTTGTCACTAAATGTTAAACCTAAATAATGACATTTCTGTTTTATTGTTAAAGTCAAATAATCACTTAAATATAACTGAATCTCGACTGTTATAGGATATTTTAATGGAAATAATTTTACTCAAATAAATTTTCACACATATGATTACTATTATTAGAAGTACATTATTCACGGCACATGAAAATATATATAATATTTTTCAAAACTATACATTGAAGTTCTTTTGTGTTTCACGGCACATGAATAGCAGTATCAGTAGTAGCTAAGCTTTTTTTCTACCTATCTATCACACTCACTTTCACCAAACTCAACCTGAAGTTATTTGAAATGCTTCTCTTATTCTTATTTTTCTTTGCTAGGTGCGCGTCCGCGAGTTCTACATCGCGATGCAGCGTTGCCCCTACATCCACGAGATGAAGGAGCGGCTGCTGGGAGCTCCTGCTGACCCTGAACGTGCACCAGAACAGCCTGACCCTCAGGTCGGGACCATTGTCAAAGTAAGACACCATCATTATGTGAGATATCATTTACCTGCCTTACCTTCGACGCACTACAATGGGAATCTGTGACATTACTGCGGTGAGGTACAGATTGACCTGCAAGTCAAACGTCGCAAGTGGAAGTGGATCGGTTG
Source organism: Danaus chrysippus (assembly GCA_916720795.1). Lineage (NCBI taxonomy): Eukaryota > Metazoa > Arthropoda > Insecta > Lepidoptera > Nymphalidae > Danaus > Danaus chrysippus. The sequence goes on along the minus strand of CAKASE010000049.1, from coordinate 15,279,777 downwards.
CACGTTTCGAAGGGACCCAGAACACATACCAAGTCAAGCCCCAGACTGGACTCTTCAAAGAAAGAAAAAACGTGGCCGCCCTAAGCAGACCTGGCGGATGATCATTGCAGAATTCAAAAACATCGGGAAGACTTGGAGCTACATGAGAGGCGAAACTCAAGACCGAATGGGATAGCGGAGTACTGTGGACGCTCTCTGTCCCATTTTGAGGACATAGGACTAAAAGAAGAGAAGAAGAACTTCGAAGTAGTTTAGCTTGGCGATAATGTTATGTACAACATAGCATACCTACTACATATGACACTATTTCTGTACATTATTTCACAGTGTGCTTGCGGCTATAAATAACTATATACCTTTGTGTTAAACGCACTATAACTTCCAATACGTAAAACTTAGTATATAAACTGAAATGCAAGTAAAACAATCTAGTAATTCCAGTAAATCAACCCAATTTACTTCGGAAAACTCCACCGTTGTTGCTAATGTCATTACATCTCGTATTTAGTTATCGTGTAATTCATTTTGTATTTATTATATTATATGTACGACTATTGAATCAGGAGAGAGCTTTTTAAATGTAACATATTCTGAGAGCACTTAACCTACCTCCGTTTCGAAGGTTACTTTTTCCGCATCCCATATTGTAGCAATATATGAAAATTTTCCGTGTTTTAAATGTAGGTTACATTTATTCATTTTTATTATTCTTTATTTTGCAATTTTATATATTTCATATGGATTCAATTTCAAGCTAAGTTTTTAAAGAAATATTTTTATCAGGCTAAAAGTAAAGTCGTGTCTTTTCTTACAATAATAAACGCTGCTATTGAAAAGCAATCGAAAGATTGGGTTAAAAACGAGTAATTAAGTATAAGTCATTCGAAAAACGTAAATAAAATCTCATTTTGAACCTTAACTACCATAACATAAATACCAAATTGATTTATTTTACCTGCCTTCGTTCAGTGTTTTTTTACCACTTTTCGAGAGAAAAGAAAGACTTTAGTGTTAATTTTGGCCTTTAGGGTAAATTTTATCTGTCTGGTCTGAAGTTGATTAAGTTGATTAAAGATAGTGATCTACTTGGATTCGCAGATTTAAACTAATGTTGTAATCGTAATAACTTGTTCTGGAACTATAGACGGGTAAGAAAACCGTCTAAATTTCAGAGGGTAGGTTCTTAAACCAATTGCAATTAAAAGGCAAACGTTTATGCTTCTAGTACTCTGTTTAGATAATGTTGATAACGAATGCGTTCCTGCGTACGAGCTAACGGAAAATCACATAACTCAGACAGTGTTTAAATTGAAGCGTGATCTAAATAACTTCTAAAAGAGCAAGTAATGAGTGATCTTTTTGGTAACAGATATACAGATTTCTCTCGCTACTTCTCCATACATTTTTGCCGAATTTAAGGCATAATAATCCTATTTTATGGTAAACTAGCTGCGCAGCGCGTTGTTACCCGCGGATTTCCGGGATGTAAAGTACCATGTGTTATTCCTAGACGTCAGCTTCCTGTATACAAAATTTCATCAAAATCGGTTCATCCACTTGAGCGTGAAGAAGTAAACATACACACACACTCACAAACTTTCGCGATTATAATATTAGTAGGATTAATAAATATAATCTGATTACAGCTGAATTCCGACGGGTACGGTTCCCATACGTCGCCGGCGCGGGCTCCACTCGTGGCAGACGAGTGCGATGCGCCGGCTGACGAAACAGATGCACTTGCGCCGATCGAGGAGATGAGATGCTGTCAGCCTGACACTAAACCAAAAAATGCCAAGTAAGTTGTTGAGCCAAAGAGGGTTGATGTCAGGCAGGCGACCGGTTGTAAAAACAATTAGCCAAAACTATTCACAACATGTAAGGCAGACCCTGGCTATAGCCGGGAAATTGCCAGGTAGAAGAAGAGGATTTCTAATAGGGATGTTTTATTAAAGATTTTTTTATATGTAGCTTATAAATATTAAGTGATTTGGGCTATTTATTATTTTATATGGTACCAATGTCTACTATAATTCTAGATTACATCTTGTAATGGCTAATAATTTATTGTTTTCCTTCGTTATGTTCTATCTACATGAACACTATTTTTACGTATTATTGCAATTTGTATGAACTTCGTATCGACTATCTCCCTATTATCAAGAAATATCTGTTACGTTATTTTGTTTATATTTTTCTAGTAAACTAGTAAACTATTACAGCTATAAATCTCCGTGTTTTGAAGTGCGACGGAATGATTGACATATTAGTTACTTGTCAAATCTAATGTCAAAAAAAATAACGTTTGTATCAACAACTACTAATAAATAAAAAAATTTATTAAAAAACATTGTTCAGCGGACAAAATTGTGAATCTAAACCATTCTCAGATCCCCTTAAACACACACAAAAAATTTCATCAAAATCGGTCCAGTCGTTTGAGCGAAGTTCAGCGACACACACTCACTGAAGGATTATATATATAAAGATTGGAAAATAAGTTAATACTTGAAAGATTTTTTCTTATTTTATTTATATTGGTGATTCCTCATTATTATTACTATCAGGAATTGTTCCGTCAACATTGGTTTATTACTTAATTATAATAATGAATGTCATTAAAGGCACTGACGCAGATAATACTATATAATGTGCAAGCTAACGTGATTGTTTTGTGACATATGAAGATCCTATTATATAATATTGTATTCACTAATAATACTAACCTCTATTGAAAACTTAATTACTCTAGTAAGTCGTCCTAATGTTTGTCTTTTTATGTTTGAAAAAAATCTGGCAGGTAGTAAGTAATTCTAGCATAAAATTTATTTTGATAGTAAAGGGGCTAGCTACATATAAATATACAGGTGCTTTCAAATGTCATTAACACGTTGAACGCCGCGGCATTTTGACTAAAATTGCCCTACACGAGTTCGCAGGTTTTTGTTCTGTTGAGTAAATAGTATTTATATATGTTTTGTAAAAGATATATAATTTTATAATAGGAGGTTTAGACCATTTTTTAAAATAAAATCCCCAGTGGACACCCACGACATTAAGTGTTAAAAAAATTTTAAATAAGAAAAGATTTAGTCATTTTTTTTTTTGCTGCGGGTCACCGGTAACCCACTGATTTTACGTTGCTCTTGAAGGCTATTATTAAATTTTACTTTGAACCACGTTACTACAATAAACTTAGCGTTAGTCCAAGCCTACGCCCCTGTGTATATCAATGGAGCGACTCATCCATTGACCTATAAATATGCGGGTCAAATAAAACTAGCACAAAGCCTGAATGGAGAGATTAAAAATAAATAAAGGGAAGGAAGCTGCAATCAAAGCACTTCCACGTAGCGTGGACCGATGGACAATCCATTAAAAGGAACCCATACACAGAACACGTGCAGAGACCGACAAAATTTAGGTTTACTCTAATTGTGATTTAATAAGGTTGATTATTGAATAATTGTTTTATTTATGTTGTTTTTTTTGTGCCTTTTAATCTTGTCTTTCAGAAATATGTAAGGAATCACATAATTCACTTATGTACATTAACATAAATTTAAAATATATTCAATTAAAAGTAGAATCGTAGGAATATTTGAAAAACTAGATATAAAAATATTCATAAATTTATATACCTAGTGTCTTAACATAATATATTTCAAATTAAATTGAACAGTTATTCATTACAGAAAGTATATAATTTGTTTAATAATATTGATTGTATTTTCATTTAAAAATATATACAATACTAAAAATATATGTCCTTGAAAATTAAATACAATTCGATATGAGAAAGACATATGTACGTGTGATGCCTAATTTATCTCTATACGGGTTTGGGAACTTGTAATGCATTTAATGTTCCATTGTGAACAAGAAGGACTTTGTTATGTCACTCGATGTATGGCTTATGTCATTGACGCAATTAAAGATTAGTATTCGATTGTTGGTTCTTAACTGTACTCTTTAAAAATATTTAGTCATTTTTTTGAGCGAATTTTTGGACTAATGATGATTATGTATCTACATAACTCAGAAGTCAGTGGTGGCCTTGTGTTTAAAAGGCCCGCTTCTCATGCTTGAGGGCACGAGTTCGATCCTGGCAAGTACCAATCCGATTTTTCCGAGTCATACATATGTAAATAGTCTTAGAAAGTACATACTTTCTAAGAGTATTGAGACATCACTGTTTTAATGTATTCCCAAAGAGGGTTGATGTCAGGCAGGCGGCCGGTCGTAAAAACAATTAGCCAAAACTATTCACAACATGTAAGGCAGACCCTGGCTAAAGCTGGGAAATTGCCAGGTAGAAGAAGAAGTTTCCACGAATTCCATGTATGTCCTAGATATTTATTACGAGTGCTCATTGGTTGATCCTATTAGCTTTAAGGTTTCGTAAGTCTGTTTAGAATGTACGCGACGATTTTAACGTATTGAGTTTCGAAGGGGATGTGTTGCTAATTAAGTTAATAGACACAAGAAACTCATTAGAATATTGTGTAATATATGTTTAGAGTATTCCATATTCTTAATAGAGGGCAGAGAAAATACCTGGATGACTCGTTAAAGAAAGTTAAATTAGTTTTAGCTTCATGAAACTCTGTATAGCTCATGAAAGAACATGATATCCTTTCAGCAAACATCTTGATCTTCAGCTTTCAAGATAGGACTCAGATTTTTTGATGCTTGACCTAAAACTTGACATGAATGACTACAGATTACATAGTGTAGTGCTCTGATGGAGTTCACTGCCCTGCTACGGTCACTATTCAATTGAGATTGAGCATGCGCTCTTTGTGTCCTTCCAGACTTCTATTATTTAGTATTTAATATTGATATTGATACATTAAAGAGATGAATGCATTATATAAATCAAGGTTGTCACTCTAGATTTTGTAGTTGATTGGTAACTGGAGTTTGAAAGGTAGGGCCGGGTCAGTGGGTCGCGCAGCCTCCCAAAGCTTGTAGAGAGACGCGCCTCTATCGACCGCGGGTCGCCACATTAGGGTTGCCAAATGTTATACTTCCGCCTAAAAAATAAATAATTTATTACATTTTAATTATGTTTCATATCATTGAATATTTTGATATCGTTTAACGTGATACTTTAGTTTAGGTGTTGGAGTAATTTCAATTAACACCAGCTTTGAAAGGGCATTGAGTACGTTTAGGGATCACAAAAGAATTCTTTCAAACAGGACAAATGGTTATGCAGGGTGCATAGCGAGAACGCATTGTCTAAGCAATCCCCTAATAACCTCCCTATCGAAGTAGGAAATATCCCTCTTGCCTATAAGAGAGCAATTTACGATATAGGGGTTGTTGCGTCCCTGATTTGAGGTCTTTATGCGCAGCATCCATTCCTGCGCAGCTCTCGGCGCTCTCGGGCGACTACAGTACGAAGCCGCACCTTCACATTTCCGGAGTCTTTTTGGCTGTGAGAGATCCCTTTAATCCCTCCCTGACCCGCTTCTTGCCCTTAACCCTGATATGTTTGTTACATCGTGAAGTGCACAGTTTTGTGAAGTGCGATGGGTAAAGAAAAGCACCAGCCCACCGAGGCTGAGGTGAAGGTAGCCACTGTGGAGCTGGATTCAGTGGATAATATGGCGACGCTCCCCGTGGGCCAACATCGTCAGCAGGGTAGCGATATCGCGATCGCTGAAAAACATAATACCGCTAACAAAGAAATGGAGCTGAAGTGCGTACAACCGAAGCCTTCTAAGAAGTATGTTCAGATGAATAGGACTTTTCATTTAAATTCTTATTATATGTTAATATATAGAAGTTCAGCATATCGAACTCACGAACCGTAGAGTATAAAATAATTCAAGTATTGCTTATTGAATCCTTCAATTGAAATATTAAGACATATTTTTTCATTATCTTCTAGTATTTTTAAGACTGGAACTACTTTTATGTGGGTCATCGTCATTCACTCCAATTCCGAACTTTCCTTTGTTCATGACCCAGAATGTTAAATAGGGTCTGAATATGCATGAGGGTCAATTTAATTCAGTTAGCGGTCTAAAAGAAGATTTTACATATTTTATACTTTTTTTTGTCGTGTACGTACATATATATAGAACTTTTAATTAAAGTAAAAACGCCCAAAAAAATAAGGGACAAAGCTTGATATTTATAATCACGCAAAAACCAAATACCGATCAAAATTTATATATTTATACATATATATAAACTATATTTAATGGAACGTATTCGGAACTTTCTCTATTTGTGGATACCACTAGAGCAATTGTTATAATATTATATATTTTTACACTTTCAAACGTATAGAAACGCTTTAAAGAGCATAATATTTTTAATTAATAAATTTTGCAGAGCCTACTTATGTATATGAAGAGTAAAAAGCAATTAGTGTTATTAATGTCTAAGTATTCAAAATGTATGTATGTATACTATGGCGTTTTTTCGAAGTCTTGATGGAATTAACTTTTTTTAGGACTTCATTGTTCATAATATCGAGTTTCATCTACGCGAAGCTGCTTGTGGTCGTGTGTATCGCCTACGTCATCAGCGATGTCATTACTCACAACCTGCCTCTCTACTACTACGAAGGGTTCTTCACTTACTTGTATGGCATGAGCATACTGTTCTTGCTCTACGTGTTTTGTTTCCTTCTGCAAGGTAATTAGACATGATCTATGCTTATTTTTTATAATAGTGCTATGGATAGGGAATATATATATATATATTCTTTGTCACAGAGAGTTCTTGCTGCAATGGAAGCCCACCAAAACCGAAACCTCCGCCAAAAGAAAAGAAAGAGAAGAAAGAAAAAGAAAAGAAGACTAAGGATAAAGAAGGCAAAGACGTGAAGGAGGGCAAAAAGGATGGGAAAAAGGATGGAAAAAATAAGGACAAGGATAAGAAAGAAGATGCCAGTAAGGACAAGAACAAAGAGAGCAAGAAGCAAAGCCAATTTCAGGTGCATACATAAATAAAAAACTATTCACATCATCAGCACATCCATATTATTCTTTACTTTTATCATAGCACATCTTTTCCTCCTTGTGTCGTTATGTGTTATTTAACAATTTTGTTTTTCACTTATCATTGAAAATTACGTATTTAAAAATGTTGTGATTTGTTAGCACTTTCGCAAGTTTTTATATGCTTTCACTGAGTCCACGATTTATGTAAATGCTTCAATAGGACGTAAACGGCGCATGACCCCTTTTTGTTTACGCTGCCTACTTTTTGTTTTTTCCATATCATTTGGGCAGGAGGTGTATCCCCGTAAGATGCGTGATAAAGTTCGACAACAGGAATTGCAAATACAAATGGAGCAATTTTATGCCTCCGATCAGGTGAGGTATATAAAGAATCACGCTTTTTCATTGCGTTATGTATACCACCGAAACGCTTTGGATGTGCTGTTGTTTTCTGTGTGTGATTATCGTGTACAATGCTTTTCCTGTCGGCTATATCACCAATGTTGCTACTCCAATTGTAGGGATTTCAAAATAAATCTTTTCCGATTCCCAACATGACAAATAACCAGACATTTCCTGTATTTACTAATTTAGTTCTGCCATACAGAATGTACAATCTTCTCAAGTGAAATTTCAAGTTTTTTCTGGGGAATAATAAAATCCTCCGTTTTTTCTGTAGCAACAAGATGTGGTTGAGCTGGAAGCTGGCCCTATAGCTCGTCCAATGCGTCGTCGCAAGACCTCTCAAAACGAACATAGCCATGGCAGCTTCTTCTTAAGAATCGGCGCAATAGGTAAGATATAAAAAAAAACATTACATCAAATTAAAACAACCAATTCTTTTAATTCAGTTATGAAAATATAAGTTAATATAATTTTATGAGATATTACCTGCTACTATAATTTTATAAAGAACTAGCTGCGCCCCGCGGTGTTACTCGCGGATTTCCGATACTTCCGGGATGTAAAGTAGCCTATGTGTTATTCCTGGACGTCAGCTTCCTGTGTACAAAATTTTATCAAAATCGGTTGAGCCGTTTGAGCGTGAAGAAGTAACAAACATACACACACACTCACAAACTTTCGCAATTATAATATTAGTAAGATTTACAGATATTTTAACATTTTTTACTGACTAAAAAGAGTCTTTTGTATTTTTCACAGCTTTTGGTCTCGGAACTATGATTTATAACGGCTTAGAGTTCGGAACATTCTTTGAACTGCCTCTCGAGTCGCCATGCTACCTAATTTTAAAGGGTGTTAATCCTGTTCTACAAATGGTTTTCACGTTTATGCAAATGTACTTTATATTTATGAATTCACGCGTAAGTATTTCAATCGTTGTCAAACTCTGATTGTTTTTGAGCGTTAATGCATATCTAATTGTGGTTGATGTTTCAGCTAAATATTCATCGATTCAAGGTCATTGCCAGATTTGGCTTAATGCACGTCGTGGCTACTAATATTTGTGTTTGGATACGCACTTTAGTGTTGGAGTCTTTAAAAGAAATTACCGACTATCATGTGAAGAATCCTCAAGGCGTTCCTGGGGAAGGAGTTTTAGGAAGTATGAATTATATTATATAAAAAATATTCTAGTGAAATTTGAGTTATCTGTATTTATGATGATAATTTTAACCTTAGAAGTTATCCGGAAGCATACTTTAAGACACTCAGGGAAAGTTTTTGGGGCAGTGACTACCGCTACAACAACGATAGCTTCAACAGTAGCGACAGTTGCTAAAACAACAGGAGGACAAATAATGAATGCAATCACTTCTACTTCCACCCCAGCTACAACGACTACAAGTAAGTAAAAATTTACTAAGTTTATTTCAAAATGTCAAAAAACTAACCCCTAACATATGCATGTACGTGTAATAAAATCCTCCGACTAACTTTTCAGCGACAACTACCTCACGTTATATTAACGGTGGCGGTTTTATTCCTAAATCCAAAATCATAGAATCCATAAAAAGCACCGTAGGTTACGATAGTGGTATGTCTTACGGACGGGATTTCAAGGACGTTTGGCCAAATGATAATCCATTTACAACATCCACTGTACAACCTATAACGGAAATCGATAAAGTGACCCAAACCCAAACAGCTATGTTGGAAGTATTCCAATGGCTGTATTCCTCAACCGTGAAACCGGTTATAAGTACTATGTCTGCTCTGGCTTCAACTAATTCTGGAAATATCTATGATAAAGACGAATGGGGGAATAGTATCGAAACCTACCGCGTTGATGAACCACCTCATTCTCCAGGTTTGTTCGCGGTGCATCTTTCATCATCACGTTTGGTTCCCCGCCGTAGAACATTTTGTTTGCCTTATGTTTGTTCGTATGTCTAGGTGCACTTTAATCGGTTGTAACATATCAATAAGCATGTTTGTCGTCAGTTATAGCACATAACATAAAATAAAACTTTGTAATAATAATATAATATAGCTTAATGGTTTAATTTAATTTTTTAGCTAATAACTCAACGGAAATCTTCGAATCGTTCGATAATTTGAATCCAGCTGCCCTTATCGCTAATATCGATAACACTACGGTTTGTGGAAGAAATCCTATTATGGGAACAATTGTTACCGACTCGGCCCCATACTTGTATCCTTTCATTATTGAATACTCTTTGATCGGAGCTGCAGTGATATATGTTATGTGGAAACATATTGGACGTCATCCCAGGTAAATATTATTACCAATTACCTTTCATTATCATCTTAAAATAAAAAGAAATAGAATATAGCCCTAGCTTACTAGAATCACTGAAACACTTCACATAATCACTATTAGCATTGATACCAAAACAATCGCATACGTTATTGACGTGTGCGCACGCGTTTGGTTGCAGCGTGGCCAACGATGAAGATCTGGAAAGACGTTTGGAGGCTGTTCTCTCCCGCAGGGCGGCAGCACTGGCGGCGGCGCAGCGCGGCAACCGCGTGGACTGCGCAGGCGCATCCAAAGGACTCTTCTGCGGACTCCTCCTTCTAGTTGCGTCTCTCATCTGTTTGATCCTATTTTTCGTCCTCATAAGACACCAGGAACTGAAACGGCTCTCGATTTATTTGGCTGATGTATCTCATTGCGCGCTCATGGTGCTGTCTATCTTTGCTATACTGATCGGATTTATACGGTAAGTTCAGACATACATTATATTTTTTGTATCTATAGTAGTTAAACCATGTATTTTGTTGATAACCAAAATATTTTGTCACTTAACTTGGAATGTTATACAAATCTTTGTTTCCTCCTGAATCTTTGTAATATTTTTGTTATAGTTTAGTTTAACTCCACTTTTTCTTTGTTTTATTCCTTCACAATCATCCTTATCCTTTTAATCCATCATCACCGAATAAAATTTGGTCACTATTGTGTTTTTATAACAACTCACATTATATTTACGTCCCTGCACCAAAAACTATGTCCTATTTGTTTTATTTGTAACCGTTTTTGGTTGTTTTCAATATGTAGTAGTAAAAAATTAAAATGGACCTCAAATCCCTCTCCCTGTACCGAGCCTCTTCGCAGGGTGCAATCTTTGAAGTTCCGTTCAGAAGAGCAATCTGATTTGAACGATATTTTGCTACGTGTATCTGCATTTGGACTCTTCGTGTATGCGGTATTCAGCGTGATTGCCGGCGGAATGGGTGCTTTTACTCACGAACCAAATCTCTTGGTCATGATAACTGGATGTTTGAGCGTGCTTCAGGTCAGTTTATGAATTTTGAACTAGTTGATTTTATAGTCTTTGCCAAAAAATTCTGCCAAAAACAAGTTTAACATTTTAGTGTCTTTATGGTGTTATAATTTTGAGTCTATCCTTATTTTTCTATGAAAATGCCCCTGCCAAAAACAAGTCTAATATTTTAGTTTCTTTATGGTGTTTGAATTTTGAGAATCTTTTATGAAAATGCTTCTGATATAAGCAAAATTTTTTGTTTCATTATGTTTATAGTGATTTTTCGAGTTTTTCTTATATTGAGTTATATGTTTATATATTTCAGGTGGTATTACAGTTGTTGTTCATAGCGGATGTCTCCCGTCGCCGTGTTCATCTCCCTGAACAAGAGCGCAGTAAGCCCGCGCGTCAAGCCGTTACCTTCTTACTCATTTGCAACGTGACCATGTGGCTCATCTACACCTTCGAAGCTCAGAAAGTTCTTGCTAATCCGGTAACTGAATGCATTTAGTAACTCATTTAAATGAAACTTAACTTAAATGAACTTTTTCGGATATACTATTCGACTTTATTTTTGATAAAAACTACATACTTCCGTTGTCCGTGATCACGGTTGCTGTAAAGTAGCCGAAACGCTAGGAGTATGTAGTTTTTTACAAAAAAAAGTCGAGTAGTATATACGAAAAATTTTAGTTTCATTTAAATGAATAAGACTATCAATAATCTTAGATCTCATTGTCCATTAAAAACTATCAGAATCTAATGTGCAAAATAAAAAAATGTATCAGGTTTTTTCTTGGATACTTAATGCCTAATTTGCGTAAAAAATTAAATTGTAATTTAGATACTATTTTAAAAAGAATATTAACAAGGTACTTCTGAATTGCAATTATGTACATTTTTAATATCAGTTTTGTCAATCTACAATTGCTTAAAACTACAACTACATCATTTCTATAGCCACAACATCATGTTTAATATTTTATTTCCAGGTTCAACTAGATTTCTACGGTTTCGTCGCCTGGTCCCTCGTTCAGCGTTTCACTCTACCGCTTTGTATTTTCCATCGATTCCACTCAGCGGTAACCCTCGCTGAGATATGGAAAACCAGTTACAAAGCTCGTCTTGAGTGAATTCCGAAAAATCTTGAAGATCTTTAAACATTCATTATATGAGGGTGTTGAAAATTCTATTTCGTCCTAGTCCGGGACAGCAATTTTTCAAATTAGAATGTTTTATTGCCTGTTTCAAATTAAATATTACTAGATTAGATAAGGTAGGTGTTAAAATGATCGAATTTCCTTTCAAATAGCCAAATAATTGATTGCTCTCCCGGTTTCAACCACATATCTTGATTCAGACATAACCCACCAGAACAAATTGAAAACACATTTTCTTAATACATTCCACAAAACAATAGTTTCTTTACATTAATTTTAAAGACTGAAATGATTTTAAAAATGAATATACGTATTAAACCTTTGCTCACCAAAAGAAAACTTTCCAGTTGTGAAAAGTTCCCTCCTTATTTAAAAATAATTTTGGTGCCATTTTTATAGTATAAGGCATTTTGATTGGACAATATCATTCACGTGGGGTAAACAAGATGACCGACATTCAAAACACTCATAATAATTCAGTAGTAATAGATGATCAATTTTCAAATCAACTAAAATTAATTAGAGCGTTAGGTTTAATATTTAATGCGTCAGAAGATTTATTAGTACTACTTACTAATTCGATAGTGTAGAAAGATTATATACATAGTCGAGATATCGTATTGAATGTACTTAAAGCTATGCAGACATAGGGCAGAAACTGTTCAATGGTTTGGTTTATTAAAAGGGGCCATACAAATTTATATCCGCACATTTCTTAAGCATGCCTATTCGTATTTACACTTTCGATGTCATTTTGTTCTAGATTTTAGAATCTCTATGGAATATAGTGCTGTTTAATTGTGGTGAAAGCGTTTCTTCTTGAATGTGATTTATGAATTCGAATTAAAATATTTTGCGTTAAAATCACACTGCAAATATTTTCGTAACGAATTTTACGTGCAATCTATTTTTATAGGCTGACTTATTTTAATGGTAGGTAATAACCTATCCTTTTTGAATTTAACGGCGATGTATTCGAATATCATTTCTACTTTACAGATTTTGTATAAATAGAACATATAAATTATTTATAATATATTTATTAATTTTTGTAATTAACTTTTAAGGTTTAATTGCGACCGATTTCTTCAAAATCGGTTAGTGAGTTGTCTCACTTTGTGTGATTTCGAGTGAATGTAGTTCGGGTTTTTTGACTGGTACGTTATTATTATCTTGTTGTTTACGCAAATCGTCAAAATTTATAGATTATTATCTGTACGCATAACGATAGCATTTTGTGTAACGTACGGCGGTATACTGGCGTTAAAGTGTGTTTGGCTTGTTTGATCACTGCCGTTATTATAAACCACATCTTAATAGTAAGTATTTGATAAATCTATACTATTTCTAACTCGATCAATTTTGTAGTGATATTTACTGTGTACCTTAATGTTTGGAACAAAATGTACCGATGTTTGTATCTTTAGGTTTAAACATTAATAAATGAATAATCAAGTCAGTGTTATAGATACTTACCAAAAATTAAAAGTTTGGAATCTCTACATACTTTAAATATATAATAATTATAAATGTCTATTTGAATAAATTAAATAATATTACTTATGTGACCGTGTGTTTTATTTACATAACCACATTTGTTATAAATAAATGATTTGTTATAAATATATTTTATCTTTTATATAAAGACAGAGTGGATCAAAGGCTAAATTAAAAACAATATGTTGCCATAAGAATAACCAATAATTGGTGAATCTATTCGATTTCTTTAAAGCAAATATGTAATCATAATGGAACGTAGTACAAGTATTTGTCTTGGAAATATAGAATTTACACATAAATTCATTACTATCTTTTCATGAATTAATTTCTTGTGTAAGCATATTATTTATTGATATATAATATTTATAAAAAAGTATACATCTTTTTGCTGAGGCTTAAAAAGTTAGTATCCACACAAACAAAATACTGCTGTTTTATTATTGTACGTCAATGTCAAACCTAGTTAAAAACTGACATTAGCTAATACCAATGAAATATTACTCATTGCAATTTCACAACTTCGCTAATTTTCAAAAACTGCATTTGATAATTATATGTTCACTATATTTGTAGCAAGGTTGTTCTTGTAACTCATCAAAGTTTATAGTTCAAGGACAGGGAAGTGTTATTTGAATTTTCTGTGTTATCGTTTTCATAATAAATTGGTTAAAAATATAACCAAGTATGATATAAAACACGACATTTTTGGAATTAGTTTTTGTTGTAGTACTACTTAAATATGTTAATCCGTATTGGTCTCTTATTGTTCATACTTACTTGCGTTCAAACAACGGAAGATGAAGGGGAATATTATAATGGTATCGGCGAAATATACAGATCCCAGATCATTAACGTTATACGCAAACGTCAAGCAGATTTATCAGAACAGAAGCTACAAGGTGGCGAGGTCAAAACTGAACCATTGAATACAGACACACTGAATGACAGTGCCAATAAAATACCTGCAAAAACTAGTTCTAAAGAGGAAACACCAAAAACGCAGCCAGTAGTCGGAGAAAGCGAAGGAGGATCCGTGAAAGAAGATAATTCTAAATCAGTAGCTCTTGCACCACAGCCTAGTGAAGTACAAGATGAAAAAAATACAAAAACTGAAGTTCCCAAGGGTGAGTTAGATATATTAAATTTAAGTATAAAGAACTTTATTTCTCATAAGAATTTTACATCACTTAAAATGAGAGATAAGGAATATTTGCAAGATAACAATTTTAATAAACGGGCTGTTGGACATGACAGACTTGCTACATTTACTACTACAGGGAGGATATTAAATATTTTTTTAAATTTAACCTTAAACATCCCGATACTATCACACAGTTTTATTTCGTCTGGTAGTTTATTGAACAGTTGTACTCCCTCAAACAGAATTGTTTTTTTACCATAATTATGTCCCACATGATCAATTTGAAGTTTGTATTTATTCCTTAAGTTTGAAATATGCAGTCTCTCAGAGACAATCTTCTTTTTCCTGCCCTGGCCCACTTTATGTAGGGTCGGCACAATATGTTCTTCTCTTCCAGTCTCGTCTATCAGTCGTCATCTCATTGGTTACCCCTTTCTTACACATTTCATCCTTCATGCAATCCATCCATCTTTTCTTAGGTCCACCTCGAGTCTCGACCGACATATCCCTCCACATTCATATCTAACATTCTTCTTGTTATATGACATTCATTCCTTCACATAATATGTCCCTAATACCCTAATCTATTACTTCTCAATGATCAACAACAATGATTAACAATATTTACCCAATATATAATGAAAGCTTATAACATCCTCAATTCTGCTATTCCAGGTAATGCGACAGCACCCGCCCATTCTGCAATATTATCACCGCATGTGACAAATTCTACGGCAGTAAAATCCAATGGAACATCGAATTCAACTGAAGATCTTACATCTGAAAGCTTGGTGAACAAGCCAGGTGTTGTGAAAAGAGGTCTTATAGTTTTCGGAGGCTTTTCTCTTCTTGCTGCAGCATATTTTGTGTTTTACAGGTATGTATAATCAATTTAAATTCTTCATATTAATAGGCTATTTGAAGTTAGTGGTGGCTTAGTGGTTAAAAGGCCCGCCATTCAGGCATGAAGGTGTGGGTTTGATCCTGACTAGTACCTATATGATTTTTCCGAGTCATATGTATTTTCTAAGAGTATTTAGACATCACTGATTAATGCATCCTCAAAGAAGGTTGATGTTAGGCAGAAGCCCGGTCGTGAAAACAATTTGCCAAAACTATTCACAACATGTAGTTCAATCCCTGGCTGAAGCTGGGGAATTGCCATGTAGAAGAAGATATTAATAGACTATAAATTTTAGTATAAAATTGAGTTTTTATGCATTTGTTTATGTATTTATACAAATAACTTATTTTGGTTTTTGGTGGAAAGGCATATCATATTTACTACTAATTTTATGTTTTCATGAGTGTGTGGGAATACAAGTGGGCCAAATTTTTTAAGTATTGTAAAGATAAAATGCTTATAACAATATTTATTTGTGATTATTTATCTCAAATGAAGCATAATTGTGTTATCTGTAAAATGTTTTATCTTGCATTATTTAGATTTTCTTTTAGAAATCTTTTTTCAATTACTATTCTAATCATATTTGTATTTTGATAAGTGTTCCAAATTAAAGAATTTTGTATAGAGAGTTTATGCTAGTAACAGAATTGAGAAATTAACTACCCATCTTTTTTGTACTTAAAAGTTAAATATTAAAATCATCTCTTAGATAGTACCATATATTACTATTTTCTCAACAGTTTTACTATAACAAATATGTTAATAATTACAGGAAAAAGAGCAAAAACTATGATTCAAACACACACAGCAATAATGATACAAATCAGTTCAGATATGGTGTGTTACAATCAGACGATCGTCGGGACAACCTCGAACTCTCACAGATACCGTTAACCATGGAATCTGATGACGAGGAAGAAGATTTGGAAATATTTGACCTTGAACAGAAGAAAAAGTCCCTATCATATGTAAATCTACAAGTCAACGATGAAGATATTGTCCTAAACGGCACAAAAGATGAGTCCAAAAACAATCTGCTACTAGATATTGAAGATGGGTCAGATACATTGATCAATTGGTCGAGTAATGGTAATAAGTCGATATTATAATTTAAAAAATGTACATATTGAATTCAGGTCTAGTTCTTACATGTAGTCCCTTAGCTTACAACATCGCTTAAGTCATTTTTAGTAACTTTATGTACAGGAGAGGAAAAAAAATATATAATTTATCCTGTGTTTTTTTTATTGACTTTATACATACACTAGTTAGCGGTTAAGAAATAAATATTTATACATATTTTGACGATTTCGGGTCAATGCTCTATGCGCAGTTTCATCCAATTGCATTAAAAATGTAAAAAACCACAAATTTTCGACTTGAGCGGTGTTATTAGCTAAGGACGATGTATAATTTGATGTACACAAAATATGTATGTGATTAGAAATATTTTTTTTGCCAGTTTTTTGTTAGATCTTAATATGGGACAGATTTTGTACTGATGAAGATGAATATAGTTACTTAATTAACATACAAATTCTAACATGACAATTAATTAAACAAAAATATATAACTAGGTTATTCCTATATATCTGTCTTAAACTTATTCATAGTGTATTTAAAAAAAACTTTCATTTCTGTTTATTATTCCAAATTATTGCATTTATTTATTTAAAAGAATACAAAAATTATTTATAAGTTTAATTATATGAAACAATAGTATAAATACACTTCTCGTATATTGTATGTCAATGAAAAACTTAACAAAAGCATTATCGGTAGATGTACATTTTTAAAGACTAAGGATATCAAAAGTTAGGTATAATTTTTTGGCAATAAATTTTATTGTTAATAATTTTAAAATATTTGTACTATTAACCATTTCTATTCAAATTAACTTACTTAAATTATTTCTCAGATACTATTGTTATGCTTGCTTAATATTTATTTTTGTATTGAAACTTAATTTTCTGTAACACTTATATAGAAAAGGATAGAAATATATTTTCATCTCTTTCATACATTCCTCATAATTGAATTTAAATGTCTGAAGATTTTCAATGTAATATTGCCATTTTTTAAAAATTCCTATCTGTTTTTATTGCATGATTCAAGGTTTATTTTTTGATTTATTTTTTTATATTGAAGTATGGATATTTTTGTTTTAAATTTTCATATGGCTTTTGTAGTTTTTTTCTTATTGACTGAATAATTTCAGTATATTATGTGTCAACTGAAACATTGTTTATTGTGACGAAAACTGTTTATTCAAAAATTTGTCAAGATACAAAACCTTTTTTTTATATGAAGAGTTACAAGTATAGAATGTTCTTACATATTTTTTGGTCGTCTATTATGTACATATACATATATATACAGGGTGTTCTAAAAACTGTGTCAACCCTTAAAGGCATGTATACATATAAGTATAAGCTTTTTATAAAAAATAGTATAACTTAAAAAATATCAAGCAGAGGTCAGTTACAGTGCATAGGTTAAATAAATTTTAAATCAACATTTTTTGAAAAAATGTTCCAAACATCTGATCCATACAAGGTCAAGACACCGTATGGTCGCGACGCCGCATGCGTGGCCAATGACCGCAGGCGCCGGGCCGCCGGCGTTATTATTACTATTTTGTTAGTTGTTCGAATAGAGATTTGAAAGTGTAAAAATTAGTTATATCGATAAATATTCTATCGACATTTTCAATATTGTTATAAATAGTTATGCTTTTCACATTAAAATAATTTTATTTAAAATAACTTTTTTTAATAATAAATATTATAATTTGGAACTTCTTCAGGTAAATTAACTATGTTGTATTATTAGGATAAATCGTTAATCTATTTATGGTGTTTGGTTTGGTGTTATAAATGGTGTTTTAAAATCAAAAATAATATTAATGTTTGATATATCAAAATAAGTATCGAAATAATATGAATATTAAATATTTATTTATTGTTATGATTTTTTAAATATCGATATTTTCAATAATGTGAAAGGAACTTCAAGGTCGTCACTAGTAGCGCAGCAGGTGTGATGACGTCATTGAGTGTCATCGTGTTATACCAGGGCTTACAAACATTTTGTTACTCTACATTTAATATGTAATCATTTAATATTTAATTTTATTATTTTTATTGAAGAGTTTGTAAATGTACATTGTTTGATTGTGTTCCATTTTCGATACTGATAACGCAGTAAAGGGGGTTGACACAGTTTTTCATACACCCTGTATATATACATGCACATGTATATGTATGTATATGGTTTCCAACCTTTTTTACATTTGAAAACTGTCAGAATTTAAGAGGTAAACTTTTCAACAAATTTCTATGGTTAGACTTGGTGCATAAAAATAAATAAATTTGCATTTCTCCTTTGAAATACACGAATATACCTTTAATATATTATTTTGGAACAAATATGAATTTTATAATATGTTTGACCAAAGAAATTTTGGCATAAAAGGCCTATGTGTATAGAAATTTGGTGTTTGAAAGTGTTGATACTTGATTGGTTTAAGAATATTGTAATTATATTATTAAATTCGGTTCAGTTGTGAGACTAGTGTTACTTCGCGTCTTCTCTTAAGCTTGGTCTGTGATAGTAGACTGGTATGAGTATGAGCTCTTGTTAATATCCCATTTAAACAACTTCTGATCCGTAGAACATATTTAGTTTTAAGGCTGTTTCTATAATAAAGATGTCTAATATAGAAGACGTTTCATTTTTGTGATATTTTTCTATGAATATGACGAAGGATTTGTTTATTTTTATTTATATTAAGAAACAGACATGTAGGAAAAATATTAGAATTTAATTGTGAAACTTAGGTGAAAAGCTTAATAATTCTTATGTGAATTCATCTACATTTATCAAAATTGGTAAAAATTCAGGTAGCAATCTTATAACCGTTATAAGTGAACCTAATAAATTTATTTTATTTTTTATAAGAAAGGAAGCTCTTGCAAGTATAAAATAAACATTTAACACTTTTTTATGTCGAAGGTAGTAAACGAGCAGACGGCCTACTTTATGGATGCTAGTAATAATATTTGCAACATAAGGGATGTTGTAGATGCGTTGCTGACCTTGATTGTCTTGTAAGGAGGAAAGGGAGGGAATAGGGAGAGTTCAGGAAAGGAACAGGAAACGGGCAACCGGCTCTCTCACTCATCGGACAAAAAAGAGCCACTAAACGCTCCTTCACGTAGATCTTCTGTGAGAGGGTGATACTTCCCCATCGCGCCAGCCCATGTTCGAACTGTAGTAACTAAATTACAGCTAGGGATTTACCTCTCATAAACTCTTTCTTTAAAATGAAAGGTGATAATAGTAACTGGAAACCTTTTGCTGATTTTTTCACTTACATACTTCAGTATAATCAACGTGGGACCATCGTAAAATTAACTTGTCTGAATGCATATATTTTTAGTGTTTTCAATATTTTTTTTTATGAAGTGAATATTACTTTACTGATTTTTAATCACATATATAACCTGGAAACGAGATTGTAACAAGATGTTGTGGTGTTGCTGAATTCCTATTTTGTGCGTTTTGTTCAGAAGAGTTACGAGGGCCCTACAAAGATGACCCATGCTCTGTACCAAGATAAGATTATAGAGATAGTTTGATATGCATTCATGGAATAAGTTTAGGGGGATTTCCTGATTTTATAGAAATGGCGAAAGTTGATCCTATTTTAAGATATGACCTTTGAATGTTTTTAGTTTATTATACTGTTTCAACGATATTAATATTTGTTTCCTTTTTTGGTTGCGGTCTAACTTGTGATGGAATTGCATGCTACGACAATTTTGTTTATGGACAGCATTTATAACCATTGATTTTTTTCAACATCAAAGAAGTAGCAGGATCTAAGTGATATTAAGTCGTCTGTGGGCATTTGTAATTTGTCCCTGGCCTTGCTTATGGTTAAGGGGAGAACCTGTACATTTGAATTTTGCATATAATTGCTCTTATTGATAACAGTAATGATATTCAATAATAATCTTTATTGTATTAGTACCCTGAAATAAAAAATATAAGAATTATAGTACATAATGTACAATCTCAGCGGCCTTATCACTAAAAAGCGATATCGGAGAAGGAACAAGAGAGAGTATAATATTATCTTATATACATATTTAAATATTGTATATATATTTATAATTTGAATCTCGGATTCGGCTCAAACAATTTTCATGAGGTTTAGTGTAAAGGGGTTCTCGGGGGCGATAAATCGATTTAGCTAGGAAATATTTTTGGAAAATTGAAAAAAATAATTACAAAAAGGAGGCGTTTGAGTAGTCCCAATTTAAAATATGACTAATCCTGACATCTATTGGCGAATAATAATACCACTTTTTGCTATTTGCTTTTACTAATTGCTTTAACGACATAACAGCAGATGGCGTTGTTAGGTAACAAGTGTTTGTTTTGAGATTAGACTACGAAATTAATTGTTGATTTGTATTGTTTTGAGTCTCCTTAACGTGTTCACTTAAAAAATTCCTATTTGAAAAAAAAAAAAACACAAAATAAATAGTAATAATTCCTAAATACCGAGCAAAGCTCGGTAACCGGATGATAAACATAATATGAGACATTTGGTGGGCGTATATCTATATAAAAGAAAACATAATAATAACACAAATGAGAATATGTATGAAATAATGATTTAAATACAAATAATACACAAAGAATTTTATAAAGATAGTGGTGGAAGGATCAGTGAGATTTGATAACTGATATATCTGAAGACCCTGAGCATGTAGATGGTAAAAAGAAGTAGGTAATACTTGTGCAAAGAGTTGATAAACACTGAAAATTAAAAAGGAGAATCATCATCATCACGCCCCCTTGCGAAACACCAGCTTTCACTTGTGTGAAACTTTCACTAGAGTTGTCTCTAGCCTGAATACACCTAATTCAAACAACTATGAAACCAGCTAATGGCTAAAGGAGATGTGTCGAGGGTATACAATATTGTAAGCAAGATATCAAAGTCCATAATATTTAAGGATTGCTGCAATGAAACAATATTAATACCGTAACATGTCCGCGGTATTCAGTAATTTTAACCAGAGCAGTCGTCATATAATTGTAGTTGATTAGAAATAAGAAATCATACTTAATGGTGAAGGGTTCGGTGATATAAATATACTATAATTTTTTTTTCCCTTGAACGAAGGATAGAAAACATAAAGTGAACTCATTTGTGGATTTGACATTGGTAACGATTCCAATTGCCAGGTGCTATACTGAGTGAATATAACTTGTGGAATTCCTATTGATATATACTAGTAAAAGAAACTGATTTCCAAATGTTATATAAAAGAAATTTTGTTTCTATTAATATCGTCAAGTCCATTTTTTTTGTGTGCAGGGGAATGTTCTGAAATTAAACGCTATTTTAGAAATATTTTTTGGTAACCATTACTTAACAGGCAAATTCTGGTTACTTAAAACTAACAGAATAAACTTTTATTATTATTTTGTGATATAAATCACTAGTGGGTGACGCTTTACACTGAAAATTTTATTTAAGGACACTACTTGATCTCGAGGCTTATTAACTTGTCTTTATATAAGCATCACCTGTACTGTCATTCCTTGGGAAGACAATATTATTGATTTGTAACATTAAGAATAGACAGATTCGGCAGTAGCATTGGTCTTTAAGGCTGGATATGGATTGGGAACTTAGCAAAACAATTGTATAATTGTGTTCTGTGCAACATAAGTTGGTTATCCAACTCCATAAGTCGTATGACGGTAGCTTCGATAAAAATTAAAATGCTGCTATGTGAAGTTAACGTTACGTAATAAATATATTTTGCTTTGTCCAGTCATACTAAACTTCAGGGCTTCATCTTTGCACTCAATATGTTTAGCTCATTGATGAGTTAGGTATACTAAAACGCTGGTAACGTTTGCTATGTGAAGGGCACTAGTTAGAATTCATTAAAAAAGTTTTTTTATTATCCTAAAATGTCTAAGAAGATATAGCAACAAGAGGATTTCGGACATCGGGCGCAGTTCAATCTGATACAAAAGTTGTTTGGACAAAGATTTATTAAAGGTTCTTTTAAGTAAGTATTTTTTAGTATTCTTTTACTTTAATGGAATGATCAAAATTTAACATCTAATACCTTATTATATATACATATTATAATTATCATAATTCGTCCTAATGAGTAAATTGACTAAAGTAATTAAAATTGACTTTTCAATATCAGTCTTTTTTCTATATTATATTTATCTCCTGTAAATCGAACAATTTTTAAGAAACATATGTTTTTGAATTGCCATTAGGATCTTAATTTTTATATTTATCAACATCACATCATGTTTCTAATCTCTATACGCATTTTCCTAGACACCTAGTATATTATTCATCAGTTGTTGGTGTGTGATGCATTTTTGATCTGCAAGACATTCGTGGAAGTCCTTAATGTCCTTGCTATCGTAAAACTGCTGAGGTCCCGTCAATGTCATTCAGATGCATCTCAGCAAGATGGTCCCCTATCACAAGGGAGAGGCCGTAAAATATTGAGCTCTAGCGTGTCCGTCTAATATACCATATATATTTATCAAGGTCTACAATTTCGTCATTAAGTCTTCCATAAACAATAACTATTATAATTTTATATCCCCTGATATATATTTTTATTTATCTGAACTCCATATAGTGGGAGCGAGATATTTCTCCTTATTATTATTTAAGAAGTTTAGAAAGGATTATTAATTTGTTTTATTTTCTTTATTTGGGTTATTGTAGTTATTTGTAACCCCAAGTAAATTGCTAGTCTCAGTTAATGTTCAACACAAGTGAAAGTCAAAATTATGGTTTTTGAGTAAAAATTACATTTCTTCTCTTAATTTATTAATGGTTATTAAAGCAGAGCTGTCGTAGTATTTCCGTCTAGAAATACTTGGAAGGAATAAAAATTATATTTATTTTGTATTATTGACCATAATTTTTATTTTTTTAGTAATATTGGCCAAAAATATATTGTCAACGTCATGATTCAAAAAGCCATATTTTTCAAATTATTTATTTATTGAATTTGAAAATTTTAGTAACTTTAAACGAATTTAACACCGGTATATATACCTGTGAAGTAAAGAGAAATCTATTTTATCTGGACGAGGCACGTACATGTCCTGCGATATTGAGATAAACGAACCGGCACATTCAGTCGGATGAGATAATCTTGTTCCTAAACAAGCAGACTCTATTGTATTCTTACTTACACCAGAATAAACTTTATGAAAATAAAGAAATAATCATATTTTATCTACTACTATCTACTTTGGTATCACAAATGCTGTCTAATTTCATCTAATTTATTACAGAATACGTGTTTCGTTTATTGATTTCAGATTAAATAGCGATTTGTTGCAATTCATGCTTGGTCCGTTCTTGTTATCCTGTATTTACCGCTTTTTTTTCGTACGTCCAATATTTTACCACATCTTTAACTGGCTAGGTGTTTGACTGGTGGTACAAATTACAACAGAAAGCGGGAAATATTTTTTTTTTGTAACTCTTGGGTTGTTTATTTTTTTTACATTAAACCTGTGATTGATGTGTGACCTGCCAAAATTTTCAAGTTCATAATAGAGAGCCAATAGCAGTCGATGTTTTGGACATAACATTAGTATTAAAAAGAACTCAAGCTGCGTGAATATTCTCATATTTGTATCCTAAATTCATAATTGTTAAATTTCTAAATTTTTATGCAACGAGAATTTTTTGATATTGAAATTATTATAACTTTTTCTCTTTGTGAAAAATATTTTTCATTCTTGAAATGCATATTTTTAACGAAATTGTTTTCAGAATTTTCCATGAAATAAAATATGTAAACGAATTTTCTTAATTTTTATTTATGAAATGTTATACATAATGTCATTGAAGAAAATAGTTCCTATTAAGTAGACAGCAGACGATTTTTCTACCGAAGGTATTTTAGAGTAAAGGAGTATACAATGGTAAGTCGCTAACTTTTCATAAGTTGTAGCTTAAGATGACGGGACGTTAGGGAGCCTGCGGGTCCGTCCGGGCAGGGTGGAAATGAAAAATAAACACGTACGGACGTCGCGTGACGCCGGTCGCGGAAAATGAAGGGTCTCGCGCTACCAGCCACTAGCTACGATGTAATACATATACGGATCTTGATTTAACATTACATTTACGTCTAATATATGTGTTATTTATTGTACATAAGTTATAGTATTTTATTTACGGATGAATTTCTGATATTCTTATGAAGAAAAATTTCAATTATTGACATGGATATCTAGACTAGATTGCAAATATAATATCGATTTATTTTTGCTTTCATATTTAAGAAAACGAAACTCATTTTTAACCTAAAACTCTAATATTTAATTTTATTTATAAGAACAATGTTTAAAGCTGTGAAGTTATAAAATTTCTCGGCCGCTTTATTGATACGAGCGTGTATTTTTTAATATAAAAAGACGCTCTACAGCATTGGAAAAGTTTTTAAGATGGCTGACGTTAAAAGTGGTTTGAAGAACCTGCGATAGATTTTTTTTTAATTTTCTTTTATTAAAAAATACTTACAGATTCTAGAAAATTTTTAATAGTGTGAGTCAAAGATAAAATAAAATTGCAATTAAATTATTAGCAATTCGTGAATTATTCTATTACATTCAATTACCGGTAACGAATATTTTTCTTAACGGATATTCAATTAACTAGAATAACCTTACAAGCGAAGAGCTTGTTCTGTCAATGCGAATTAATTAGACCAATTACTCGATTGATCACTGAGTTTGTAACTGATTGAATCGATTTCGATGTTCAGATGAATACAATACAGATAATGCGACTAATTGCTTTATAAACCTTAATGCCTTTGATCTTTGATCTTTGATAGTGATCTGTGATGAAACAAGATGAAGACAAGATTTATTGTAGATAGATACGCTCGTATGTTTATCTTTTATATCCACGAGTGTATCATACAATTCACAGGAGTATTGAAATATCAAACTGTTCAAATAGAACTTGTGTAATATTCATAAAATTGAAAAACAAAACGTTGCCAATTCTTTTCAATTTTACTTGAAGGCGGTAGTTTTTGGCTCACTGTTTGTGCCAATCTCATACCTGTAAGCACTGTTTGCTGAAGGTGCGCCCGCAACTCTTTTAGTTTGTGTTGCCAGCAACTTTGATTGAAACTCTCTTTATTCTGGTAAATTGGTAAAACTTTCACAATTGCTTTTATCCTCTTTTTAACCCCACATACGTGACTAACAATGTTTAAGCGAGATGTTTGTTTTATATTTTTGTTTCCTTACTGAAGTTTTATACTGTATTAATGATACTTTAAGAAAGAATCTTCGATATGACAGCACACTTGTGCAGTGCATTAGTACTCCTATTTGCGTTCTGATCACAAAAAGTTCTTCAGGGATACTTGAAAATCTAATTCGAAGTTGATGCAAGAAATGCATAGGAGTAAAAAGTGTACAGAGTTGTTTTTTTTTGTCTGGTCTCTGGTATTGCAAGCATTCTAATTATCTCTCGATATACGGTTAAAGGTTGGTTGATAAAATAATAGTCCTTGAATTAGCATCGCTTTGAAATAAGGATACAGAATTGAATAAATATATTCTGTTTGAATATTATTTTTCACTCTGCGGTTTTATTTCAATTAAAATGTTTTATATTATTTTACGAGTGAATTTTAAACGCATTCATGTACATTGGATTACAAAAGCAAAATACCGTAGTTACACGTAATATATTACTATTTTTATGCACAAATATATGGATAATTTAAATAAAAATATCTCTTTTCTTTAAAACCAAAATTATTCCAGTAATTCCTATGTCAACTGAATGATGCGGTCTGTAAAACCCAAAAGTAAAAGGGTGTGAAAATTAACTCTTCCATTTACCTTTCCATCCTTGGATTGTTCCCAATATGATTAAGGTTTAAATGTAAAGTGCTTTTGGGAAATTTTACTAACGTTAAGCTTATAAAATTATTTTATTACTACTTAATGTATCATTGTTAATAACAATTAAACATTTTAAAACCAAGAAAATATTGAGTCTATCGAATACATATTAAATAATAAATATAAATATTATACTACATATTTCTTTTGCTACTACTCCGTATATGAATTCATGATCAGTCTGGTTTAAGGGCTTAGTGTATATGGCTGATATTTATTAAGATCTGCTCTTTAAGGACAATGTAATGTAAAAATCTTTATACAGTGAAATGTATCATAAAATTAATTTTTTGTATATTGTTTTTAAATATGTATGCTCAGAATCCAACTCGCGTTTGCGGATACCAGAATTGACTTCTGTGATACGTAGGACATATTTCGGTACTTCATCATGCATGCATGATATGAATTGAATTAAAAACGCCTATTATGAACATTTCTATTTTTGTATATAATAATCAACATATTAAAATATGTTTCGTACATTATCGTCCAACCCTTTTCATACTATGTTTAAATACAACCTGAATACACCTCATAGTATCCCAAGTTTTACGACGCAGATTTTTTTTGCTACAATACATTTCCTTCTCCCGATTGCAAAGAACACGTGTATTTTGTCGTATTTAAGTAGATATATCCCAAAAGTCGTTTAGAAAATATGCCGTTTTAGTTTCAAAGTAATAAATCTGATGTCGTAAAATAATATTACTTTGTAGTAATCGTAAAATATATTTTTTTACGAGTAGATTTCTAATAATAGTTTTTAAAGTATTAAAAAATTCTATTTACCTGATCAGGATAAATGGTAAAATTGTACATTGAACAACTATACTATAAATAAAATATAAGTATTAAAATTTAAAAGTATCATTAAAATTTCTTTCTATATATATAAAAGAAAGTGATGTTAGTCACACTATTTATAATTTAAGAACAGCTGTTAGGATAGGGTTGTAAATTGGTGGGGTGATAGCTTAGAACCAGGAGACGAATATAAGGTATTTAGATTTATTCGGTCTAAAGAAATACTTTATAAAATCCAATATCTGGTTATTTACGGCCTCTAGGGCGGAATAGAGTTAACCCGGTCAGCTATACATATATTACTTATTCCGAAATGAACACGGACGAAGTTGCGAGCCAAAACTAGTGTTTTTTATTTTATTCGGACCTGTTTGACTAACGATTTATTTTCTGTTATTGAGTGACAGTCTTAAGACGTCCGCGCAATAAATCTTATCTCCACAGTAAATTGTCACGTCAACTTCATGCAGCCTGCCTTGACCTTTTGGTTACATTAGTAGTACCAAGAAACTTATAAATAATGTAAATAATAATCTCGTAATATTACTGTTGTGTTTAAAATATTCCCATAATTAATTTATTACATTTCCATCACTTGGTTTTGTAGAAAGTAGAGGAATTAAGACAGAGGAATCAGACGAACAAAAGGTAAGAAAAATTTGTGAGTCTAAATTCCTCTGACATGGCCAAAAAATATAAAACTTAAACGAAATCTTCGTAAAACTTACTTAAAATTAATTCAGAGAAGTTTTTAACCATTGTAAGAATCTTTAGTTTCAAATTCAACATTATTCTTGTTTTATTTTTAAGATGAAAAGAACTGTAATAAAAATACAATCTCTTATCCGTATCAATATAATAAAAGTCAATACGATTTTATGAAAGCTCATAATACGTAAGTTAAATTGTAAGGGTCTTTCGTGACGACTGCGTTCAAGTAAAGAGGACATACAATTTTTGTAGACCAATAAGTTAAATGTTCAATTGTCCGGAATAAATGGTCAGCTTTCAAATATCCCGCATCTAACCAACAATGGAATCAAGCAAGAATGACTACAAAAAAATATTATTATTAATATTATACATACAGTATTCATATCTGAAACTGATATTTACGGATTTACTACGCGATTTTTTATTTTTAACTATAAACGACATACTCCTGACGTTTCGGTTACTTTACAGCAACCGTGATCACGGGCAGGCGAGATATGTAGATCTCATTATATCTCTTTGTTCATATTATAAAATAATACTAGGAAATATAACTCATTTCATCTAATCATTGAACCAGAATTATAAAAAAAATTAAGTGTTCCAAAGTTTTTTCCCCCCAAAATAACATCTTATAATATTGCATAAAATTAAACAATTCGTTGCATTAGTAACCACACATATGTTTATTATCACTAAAGGAAACTGCCAAAATAAATCGTGGACCCAACTTAAGCTATTATGATGGACGGAAATCGTTTCCAAACTTCGCCGAACTACCAGCCAATAACAAGCTTTAGTTTGATAATATTTTTGTTGTGGACAAAACTGGGAGATTCTTGTCATAAAAGCTATTATATCGGACAAATTAGTCAAGCTATTATAACTATTCTATCCGATATCTCCTTTGTTTCAGATATATTAATGCTTTGTTTTCGATATTGTACTATATTAGTTATTATGTTTATTACTTATTTTAAAAACAAAGGTAATGTAATCTTTTGTTATGTTTAATAATAACAATGAGAATAATGATAGATTTTTGTCTGTTATTCATACTTTAGCACTTAATATGCAGAATTATTAACATTTTTTTTCATCATTTATTACTATTGTAGGGTAAGGTGTAATAGGTTGTTTACAACAAAGGATAAATCAAATAAATATTGACTCAAACAAGGATCGTGGTGATCTTTTTTCCCCCCACAGGTCTCATATTTAGTAATGAAGTGCTCGCCGGACTACAAAGGCTGTCAGGTGCAGATATTGAATCGAACATGTTAATTAAGACAATTCTAATATCCTACCACTGCATTATTTTCATTTTATTTTACATTTAAATTCATATAATTTATATTAAATGTATTGATTATTATTTAAACTTAATCTATTTATATGAATAACCGTAATCGTTTTGTTTAAATTTAATTACCTCTGTAGAGCACGTAATTAATTGGTGGAGTGTTCGCTGTCCTTTTATATCCTGACCTGAAGGGTTCAATTTAGAATTAATTGAAGTCCAAATATTCCATAAGCAATTGAATGTGCACCCCTTGAATTAAATATGCTAATTGTGGGTGTTGTTTTGTTTAAATTTTGTGATAAAATTATTTTAAAATTAATGAGGTTATTATTGAATGTGGAAATAGTAAAATATATAAAATGTATCTGTATATTTGTGTTGTTTTTGTTGTTCTAACAATGTCATCACGTGGTTACGAGTATTATAGAAGCTGCAAGGAAATTGGATCTTTTGCCACTATAGTGTATGGAACTTGAGATTTCTTTACCCATTGTACGATAATAAATCTGTCTATGTTTTTGGATTATTTTTTCGCAAACACATATCCTTTAGATAATTGATTATTATTATAGGATATATTATATTAATATGGAATGTTTTATTGTGTACGTGTTAGGGATATGTCAAAAAGGTCTTTCG
This sequence comes from Danaus chrysippus, assembly GCA_916720795.1. Lineage (NCBI taxonomy): Eukaryota > Metazoa > Arthropoda > Insecta > Lepidoptera > Nymphalidae > Danaus > Danaus chrysippus. The sequence continues at coordinate 15,249,939 of CAKASE010000049.1, read as the reverse complement.
ATCCAGAAATCTGATAAGGAGTCTTAAAACAGTTACTCTTTCTCTTTATCTTGACATTTTGTTTTATTGTAATATGAATGTCTTTCCATCGTTATTAAAAACTCAAGAAAAAAAATAAAAAGCACAATTTGTTGAATGTAAAGGGATAGACCAAAATTCCCAGATGTATCAGACTGGTCAGGCTTTGAAAGTGAGACGTAAAGAAAAACAAGGGTTGCCGAGCTCCTCATTGACACTCTGATCACGAACTCACTTTGTTAAGAAAACAGAAACGCCCTTTGATGTAAGGCAGAGCGATTTTTTAATGCATATCTTCTAGGGAATTATTGATAGCGGATTCCGTGTAATCGATTTCGATGCTTGACTTTTTGTCATTGTAAATCGGTTGTGATAGATTTTTTTATAGGCTAGCATATTACTTTTACTATATATTTTTTGTTCACGGTACGTTTTATTAAATTTGATGTTTTCGCGTCTCAAAAAGATCGCCGTGGACTTAAAAGGATTCCTTTTTTATTCAAATTCAAAGTTTTTCTTTCAATCGTTACAATTTTCGTTCGGAAGTGAAACTTGAACCATTTTTCAAACAGCCTTAGCGTATTTCCGGACGTTTCGATTCTGTTTCTTATCCTTCATTCATTAGCAAGTTCAATCAGAAGGCCACAGCCTGCGGTAATTTATTACCTTACATCGGCCCCAACAATTACGGAGAAGGAAAAACTTTCTCTATTACTCGCCTTGAGGGTTTTCATACAAAAAATATATTGTTCACAATATCGCTTGGACCGTAATGGATTCCCGATTTCGGATTCATTTCTTACAGTATTGTAGATTTTTTATTAATAGGTAAGTAGGTAGTAAGGTATAACCTTATATAAACATTTAGTTTATTAAATTTTATATAAATTTACACTTTGATGAGTAATAAGTTATGACTTAAAATTAATATAACTTTAATTTAAAATTAATAATAGAAAATAAATTTGTTTATTTTTAAAAAATTTTAAACACTTAAAATGAATGAATTCTTTAAATGAATAACGTCTGAGAAAAATTTAGTTCTAATAAGAGTTTTACATAGTACGAATTTTCATAGTCTACCTAATAGATATTTCAACAATCATCTAGCCACGATAAATACAAACCTTATCCTCGATGATAAAGAAGTATATTTGATAAGTTTTAACTCAGTTGGAATGTGTTGGAGTCTCGTGCACCTGCTGACAGGAAATCAACACGTCCTTTGCCGGGTGGTACCCTAAGTGAAATGTATTGGATTGGTGGAAAGGTTCATTGAATTTAGCATTTTATTTCTCTGCATGAACTTTATTGGAAAAAATCCTTGCACAAAATGTATTACATAGTCCCTATGTTAAACATGTCACGAGTGTGATTACTATTATTATTTATTAGAAAGTGTTGAACGCGGATGAAACTACGCAAAATAAATTAGTTACTAGAATTTACTTAAGAATGTCCATATCTTTACAAATAAAATTGTTTGTAATCAAATAAAAAATTGTAAAATATCTTTCATATAATACTGAATTATTTAAGTGAACCGTAATTATATTATGGAGAGAAATTATTGACAAATATTATAATATATTCTAATTTAGAAACGGTCAAAATTTGTCTCGGCCGTCTAGTCTGTTGGTCCCTTAACTTACTTATGAAACTTACATACTGAACGTTACTGAACACCATGAATGCTGATGATGATGAATAGTTTAAGTCGCTATACTGATCACAGTCCTAAAAATTGGATAGCTAGACGTTATTGCTCTTGTCTAACCCAACATACATACATTGCATTTCATCTCCATTAATCAGTAGTAATTAATATATACAATAAATTTTGGATAACTTATTACCGTAGCCCTCATGAATTTCCGAGTGTTAGTATAAATATATTTCGCTAATGTTACATATTATAATTGAGGATAAATATTGAATGAATGTTAATGTATTCTCTCTGAGAGCGTTTCTGCTAGCTTCTATCTGTATTTTATTATTATCTCGTTACATTCCTTTATAACGATACAAACGTATTAACATAAGGAATTACGTTTTAATAAAAATATGTTAATGTAATTATAATTTATGTATCTTGTACATATTTCTTCGCCTTATTTTCTTATTTCACCATTTTCAGGTTCTTTTTTGTTGTGCTTGACAATCATTTTTCCATTAGTATGTGTAAAATAACATAGAAAATATTATGTTTAAAATATTAATAGAAGTTTGTATATATTGTATGTCATTCGAGGAAAAATATATTGTATGTTTATAGCAATGAGCATGGTAATATGAAGACATCTTGGGTTACACTATTTTGTAATACAAAATAATTTATTCCGAGATATCTTCAGATTGGAAAGAGAAATATTTTCCATATACTACTTGAAAATATATTTTGTAATTTCATCCACATTCATTGAGCATGTTTTACAAGAATTTGTTTAATACGTAGTAGTGAATAAAATCATTTAATTCACTAAACTTAACTTTTTGCAATTGCTTTAAATCCGTTAATAATTATTTAAAATTTTATCAGCTAGAAGCTTCACATATCCAAATTGTTAAATACGTTTATGAGAGTTTGCGACGTCAGTAAAATTAAATTGTATAAATACAGATGTGGGACATCTTGGTTAAAATGAAAAGGAAATTGTCATCGAATCTGAGATACGTCGTTATTATAATTTGAATGTGAAAAAAATTGAAAAGAGTATCCATATTGTGTTTTATATTAACTAACTGTAGACAAATAAATGGTGGAATAAAATCGTGGTATCAGTAGCATTATGAGGTAAAGAAGAAAGTAATATTATGAACAACTAAATAGAATATTTAAAGAAGTTAGTAGCATATTAAAATAGTAACATAATTCTTATTGCAAATCTGCTTATTGAATATCAATTTATCTACTGAGTTGGATTAATTTTCTTTTCATGTCATTGAACAGTGAATAAATTAAATTGAAAATCTACTTGGATCGTAAAGTTCTTGATGAAACTTTGTTAAATGTTATATATTCTTTTAAATTATATTTCTTCTATTGAATTAATAGATTTATAAATGGTTTAATTATATTTTATTTTTGATTATTTATGAGATGGAATAACCTGTTAGGATGGGTCTCTATCGTGAAATATTTCCTGGGCAATTACCTTTCAGAGAAATATATTATGAAAAGTATATCAATCAATATATTGTGTTTATATTTATATGTATATATTTATATGTACATATATGTATGTATATCCGTCTGTATTTATACTTGTCCATCCTATTTTAGTATGTTTTATGATTTTGAAAGTCTATGCATTAAATGTGAACCTTTGAGAACTTTGAAAACTTTGACATGTTTCAAATGGGTATGGCAAAAAAAACATTAGCGAATTTATTCCTTGGTCTACTAATTGTTATAATGTGACATAGTTATTTGAGTTATTGACTAAGTGGAATATATTTGAGATATACACAACGGAATACATATTATTTTGTGACATTTGGAATATAAAATCATTCTGGATGATAAGGATTCCCAACATGATTTTCCAAAAAAATATCCTCTGTCTAACACAAATAATAAATTATTACTTGTGCTAGACCAAGGATATTTTGAGCGCAAATATTTATAGAAGCATTAAAATGTTCCATAAACATTTACAATCAAAAGTTTGAAAAATATATATGTAGTTCAGTAGAATGTACACATAAATCTAAAAAATTATAAACTTTTAGCAACTGTTTTTTTTAATTAATTGAATATACTAAAAATAGGCACCACTTTTAAAGTATAAACCGATTGTTTTAGTTTTTGTTTGGTTAATTAAGTCATGAATAACAATTATTAAATAAGGTCATGTTCCGTACATTTTTATGTTTATTGTGATTATGTATTTATGGATCAAGAGTGCATATTGAACACAAATATACAGAAGCTCTTAAGAAGTGATTATAAATAAATTAAGAGATAAGTTTGCCATTAATTTCAAAACATTTAGTTGAAATGTTCTAGCGATAAAGTGTTATCTCTATTAATTTGATATATTGTATTAAAATGCTTCTATTTTGAAACGAATTGCTCCGTCGTTCATCTGGCTGTTTTTATAACATTACCCTTATTGTAAGACAATACAGGTTTACCTTCTAATATAGAATGACGCTTGAAACACGAAGCGGACCCCTGTCCGGTCCACCTCTGACGTTTATGAGGGTTTTTGGGTTTAGTACATCTGATACTTACGCAGCAACCTTCTAAATTTATTAAATACATCTCGAAGAATTAAGGAATTTTCGTACCCGCTTATTATGTTACTTCAAACTGAAACATACTTTTAAAATGTTGTGGAAACTAAGTGTTTCAGGGCACGTTACTCAATGAGCATCAAGTGTACTATATTTTTTTAAAGTTTTGCTATAAATAATTAAAAAATGCTTTTTCGTTTTCTATTAAAGGGAGACTAAATGTTCACTAAAAGATTTATTACGTATATTTAAAGTACAGAATTTTAAGACGAAGATAAAGTTTTTAGAAAATCAAAGAATATGTATCAGTTATTATATGTATTATAGATCAAATCTATGTTATAAATACGAAATATTACTGTCGTTCCCGTAAATAGATTATATCAATTTATATAATCATTTTAGTTGTATAGACCAATATGGAAACGAGCTTTAATCATATCACATTTATCATACGAGCTGTATTATTAGAGGTCAAAGGTCAGATCTATATTTACATACTGAATAGCTCAATATACCACAGCTCGGAGTTCGATTGAAATCTATTCTGACCACTAATGATATCACTGACCGGTTCATGTAATCTATCCATTCAGATATTTCGTAATTGTTTTTGTTGTAGGGTTCTGTAAACATGTTTTTATATTAAAATAATATTCAGATAATATATCTATTAATAATGAGATCTGAGATTTTCGCGAGTACTCATTTAAATGAAACTAATATTTTCGGATTTACTACGCACTTTTTTTAAATTTTGGCTATAAACTACATACTCCAGACCTTTGCTGTAAACGTGGGAGCACGGGCAGACGAGATGTGATCACAGTTGATGTAAAGTAGCTGGAAAGTCGGGAGTATGTAGTTTATAGTAAATAAAACGCGTACATAGTAAATCCGAAAACATTTGTTTCATTTAAATATCTATCAATAGTTTCAAATAAAATTGCAATGAGATATGTATAGAGGTAAATATTTGTTGAGGTGGTAGAACCTAGCTGTAGTCAAGTTACTACAGCTCGAACATAGGCTGGCTCGATGTGGAAGTACCGCTCTTACAGATCGGCGTGATGTAGCCTTTAGTGGCTGCGTTTCGTCCGATGAGTTTGCCACCTTTGACATAAAAAATATATAAAAATAAAATACATATAATCAGGATTTGAACCTGTTACCTTTAGATTATTGGAACTGTATTTAGGTATAGATTAAAGCATACGAAACACAGCCAATTGATTTCAACTAATTAGGATATTTATGGTTTTAAGGCCTTTAAAATATAGAACGTCTTCCTTCGCTGTGTTATGTGCTTTACTTTCAGTTGTCTCAAAGTTCAGAATGACTTCTGTTCTCAATGACTTTCAGATTGGATAAAGCATTGCTATATATCCTTTGCGATTTCAGAGGAAACTTCTGGCATATGGAATTATGAAGCTCATACTTAGAGCATCAATGAGATTATATCTGGACAGCTGGATGTTTTATCATATTTAGACTAACTGGATTCCATATTGATTAATAAAAACAATGGAATTTGATCTCTGTGTCTTGAATCATAGAATTAGCCTTTATAAAGATGGCCAGGTTTACCTTCTGGTTTTTGACAATTCTATCTCGTGTGAGTTAATCTTTTAAACTTGAAAACGTTTTGCTGCAACTACTTTACTACGGCTATGTTAAGCTAAGCATACCCACGGCTATGTTTTTTAGATCTTCTTATTTATACGCTTATTTTGTTTTTTTTTTTATTATATTTGTATATCCTAATTTGTCAATCTATGGACAGGATTCGAGTTCAGAAACTGTCTATCTAATATCAATTGTTTTCCATAACGGATCAAACCAAAACAATGCAAAACAATAATTAAATTCTACCAACTACATCAGTTGCATAATTTTAACCCTTACATTTAAAAGGGTAGAACGTTAACAAAAGAAATTCACTCGTATTCCAACTTTGGAATAAATCTATTAAAATAAGAGCACCGTGTTGTCATTAAAAGCATCCAAGATCATACTGAAGGGTACTCGCAGCCCCGCATCGTGCAGAACAAAAATCATGTTACATACCAAGTGGGCACTTGTGTTCTTTATAAAGAATATAGTCTTCTCTTCTTCTGTGGTATATATGTCCTTCACTTATTATATGTTAAACATTATATGATATACCAAGCTATAAACTTTTCATCATAAGATGTGGTAGTTTGTTCAGAACCTAAAGACTTGAAATGGATATAGAAAATGTGTTTTTTTTCTTTAGATTCTGTTGATAGAATTTTATACTTTTTAGTATTTTCATATCGAACATTTCATTTCTTATAATAAAATAACTAACACATATGTCATTGAAGACACATGGTGTTTATGATAATGTTTCGCGTGACGAAGCTTCGCATTGAGTTCATTATTTTAACCCATCATCCTAAAGTCCTTGTCCGGCCATAATCATCGAGTCAAAGAGCATGATAGACGGGGGAATCCCCGAGGCTAAATTATTCCAGCGCACGTACAGAAGTGCAAGGCTTCTCGCTTTGTTCTGAATTTTTAATCAGCGCCGCTAAAAATAAGAGTGTCCGGATATAAGCTTGAACAATAGCATAATATTAAAGTACCGCAGACAATAAATATGAGAAGAATAAAAGCTGTTACTGCAAAGCTCTTTGTGGACTAGACGCGGCACTAACAACAATCAGAAGGTTTGTTGTAAATAAGTTAGTTGTATGAGTTTGGATACTATTGTCTAATGTGGTATTAAAATAATGAATCAATTTGATTTATTGTAACTACATCTATAGGTATAACAATGTTTAGATTCGGTTAAGAATTCACATTGTAAAATCGAATAATGTTCAAAAGTTTACCATGAAGTGGTAGAAATCTATAAATTTAAAGTTTTTTCTAATAAGTGTTGGTTTGTGAAGTTAAAGATATAACGAACAAAGTTCGCCTAACTGATGGTGTCCAGCGAACAAACTTACCAAGTTAGAAACTCGTCGAGTGACGGAACTGAACGGACTATAGTATATAAAGAATATGGATATTATATACTAGAACATATATAATAGGAATCTCCAAGTTATTTTCTGTATATTTTCTTTCATATAATTATAAAAAAGAAACCTAAAAGAACAACTGGTATGTGTTAGAACGTAGTTATCTATCATGTAAAATATTACATGTGTTGCGTGAAATATCGTCAATGGGAGAAATTTTTGTCAGATTTTCATCACAGATATAAATGGAATGTATTGGGAGTTTTGAATTAAAAGAAAACCTTGTGGGGGAATGTCTTCGAGCTACAATGTTGTCAATCATTCGGCGAATCGTTTCGTTCACACAGTTTGCTGATTTGATTGAAAAGTTCCTCGAGCACCTGAGACGGGAGACGTATACTGTGTATAGATATTTATATGTCATTTGTTTTTCCGCTTGCTGGTTACATACTTTTATGTATGTCAAAAACAGAGCACTTAGGATAAAATGTATGAATAATTTTTGTCGCAATATTATATTTCTTTTTTCATTAATGTAAAAAAAATCATTGTTTTTGCTATGGTTGTTTTAAAATAACAATTAGGTTCAAACGTCAAGCCTTGTTTCTAATATTTTTTGTTGTTATTGTTAGAAATGTTATGAATAATTTTAAACAATGCATCGCACGAGTAACGGAACAATATGTAACACATATTAAAAGTTCCAACTGCCATACCTACAATTACATTCCGGGCTCAATCTACCCATTCTAAGTTAGGCGTGGGTTAAAATTGTTAGCTTAAATTCGTTTATGCGTCCCAATTCGGGTAACGGGTAAGGCTCAATAGCTCCCGTGACGATCCGAGTTTCAGGTTTACCGTGGCCCGCTAACAATCGCCGGGAAAATTAGGGCAAGTGTATCGGTGGGATGGTAATGAGATACATGTACAAATATTACGTATAATGAACATTTATTTAATCCTAAATATTCTAAAGATTCACAAACTGATGATAAACATATGTATGTATATATTGGTGTTATAATTTTAACATTGACATTTATGTTACAACTAATAGTCACTGTTGTTATTCTACGTAAAGAAATAGGGTTACTATAGTTTTTAGTTTCATAATTGTAGTTATAATGAAACTAAAATAGTGTTTCATTTTTATTGGACTCTTTCATGTTTCAAACTAAGTTAATAATTTTGTTTTATTAATGACCTGAACCCGAGAGCTCTCTCGTTCTCAGGCATTTCATTCTAGAATTCGTGTAACTGAAATAATATTTCAATTCTAAGTACTCCTTGCACCTTTCTAAAGACGAAATACTTCAAATATTAGGTTGGTGCGTATGAAATGTCGGATTTTTAAGTGATTGTATAAAACTGCATATCTCTCTTCAAAAGCTGTTTATTCAATCAAAGTATGCTCCATTCGCTTCAATACACTTCTCCCAACGAGATTTTAAAGCGTAGATGCCTGTCTTAAAAAAATTTTGGTCTTTAGAATTAATAAACTCTGATATCGAGTTTTTTAGACTGTCTTCATTTTCATATGTTTGCCCCTTAAAAACAGCTCTAAATGCTTAAAAAAATGAAAATCCGATGAATATGGTGGATGCTGCAAAACTTCATATTCCAGTTCGTTCAGTTTCGCAATTGTTTTGTGCGATGTATGCGGCCGAGCGTTGTACCCACTTGTCCATCTTCTTAACCTTGCCAATCTCAGAAAAGTGTCTCAATGTCATTGTATGGTCAACTTTCATCCTGATAGCAAGTTCCCTCGTGCATACGGCTGGATCCGCTTCCACTAGAGCCTTCAGGTCATCATTCTTCACGGACATTTTGGGTCTTCCGCGCAGCTCATTTTGCAGTGAAAAATCGCCAGTCCGAAATTTTTTGAACCAACGCTGCACTTTCCGATCGTTAATCGTATTCTCCCCAAAACGCTTGGTTTATGTTGCGTGCAACTTTTGCAGCACTATTACCAAGTTTGTACTCATATAAGAAAATGACGTGAATGTCGGCAGAATTCATATCGGCAATAAACTCAAAAGAAATAACAAAAGGAAAGACCTTCGAGAAAATCTATTTTGCTGAAATGAGTCTCTGGTAATGGACAATACGACTGGGCATGAGGTTATGCCAAAGACAAAAGTAAAACGAAAACAGGGAGACAAACGTCCGCATGTAAAAAGAATCCGACATTTCATACGCACCAACCTAATACAATGTATTAACTGTAAAAATAACATAAACTTCATACACCACGACCAATTTTAATAACAAAAAGCAAAAAAAAAACTTTATAAATGAAATGGTGCAAGAATATAAAGCGTATTGTCTAACTTTTTTGTAACTCAGCATTTGAGAGTGACTATTAAACTTTATGAGGATTCGTGTTCGGTAACTTTTTAATAAATTCATTCATCCGTAGACGGCGATTACTAACAGACCTGCGAGGATAAAGGAGACGCCATTTGAGAAACGATTCCTTCATCTATCAGTGTGACACGCAATCAAACAATACAATAAAACTTCTCTACCGAAAAATACTTGAAATAATTCCCCATTTAAATTCAGGAGGGAAGGTTAGTGTACAAAGGCTGCTCGAGAGGCAATAACCACCAGTTTCCTGTATTGTGCGTTTCCAAAAGCTTGGAATAGAGGAAAGTAACAGCAAAACGATAGAAGGCACTCGTATTGTAGATTTACTTCACTTCCGATGTTCGAGAACCGTTCATTGTTACTCACTTATTTAATGTATGTGACTTCCATACAGAAAGAGTAATGAAAAATAAACAATTGTACCGCTTGTATTGACCTCATTGTGTTATAATAAGCTTTCAATGAAATATAATTTTAATTAACCTTATCGAAATAAATTTTAAGGATTTGATCATTTTAATTAAATCGTAGTTATTAAATTAATTATATTGTACTTCGTGTTAATCAAGAAGTTTTTCTTTATATATTCTATACAGATTATTATTATATTAAGAATTTCCAAGGTTACGGAATAAATAATTCCTTGTAGTTGAATTATACGTGTTTGAAAATCATTGTTTAAAATGTTAAAGAAACGAAAAGGTGTTAAGCTTGGAGATTTTCTGAAAGATTTTGTAAAACGCGAAAATGTCTCACTAATTTGTTGTTAAACAAAACTAGGTTTTCTAATGATAGTAATCATCAAGTTTCTTGTATTAAATATTATGCTAAAGTCCTCTGATAAATTCTTGCTTGTCAAGTTTGTCCCAATTTCCCATCTTGCTCTGTGTTCGTGACTACGTTCGGTGCCAAGCCAACGATAATTATTTTGTTATGTGACGTTTAATATAAAGATTAGAGGGATTTTCTTATGTTATAAAGTTTGTTCTAAACTTTGATGTATAAGGTGTCTACAACTAATAACTTTGGGCCACAGATGGCCATCGTTTTACTTCGCAACTCATAACGATAATTGAACCCATCTTCACAGTTGTTATTATGATAACTTTGGTTTTATTCCACTTGTGATATTCTTAATAAATTGAGATTATCAAATATTAAAATTGTCATTTTGTTATAAGCTTTTAATTTATAATTTTTTAATACATTGAAAATATCAGCCACAATTTATTTTAAACAAAACAATAATGCCGAATAAAACTTGCTTTACAAAACTCTCATATTGACTTTTCATGAACACAGTTATTGCAAACTGATCGAAACTTTGAGTTGAAAATCAAAATATCAATATATGCAAGTTAATTCACAGTTGTACACTTCAATATTAGAACAAAAATACATTACTTATATATGTACAATTGAAAGTTTTGTTACGTTTACTATAAATACATAAGTTCTTGTTTATATACATAATAAAATATATAAGTATCGACAGGTTACTAGCAAGAAAATAGTATTTAAGAAATATATTATACGGTAAAAGCCTTCTACAAACATGTGAGTTCAAAGCGGAACCTAGCTTTATGATTTATATCTGTAGGCCGGGGTATTTCAGTGATGGTTGCGATAATCGCTGGCATATGCAGATTACTACGATTGTTCTGGGATTCATGCAAATATGCGGATAACTAGAGCACGTATATGAGATGAAATTCAAGAGAAGTTGTTTTAATCTTCGGAATATTACTTCATTTTATACGTATATTATTTTAAATGAATGTGAAACTTTATAAGAATTAAATTGTATGGCTTACTTTACTTACTGTTCTAGAAATAAAAATAGTCATCATTTTAAAACATAGGAGGAAATGAAAACTAACTTTTGCTATAATAGTTGTAAAATCCGTGACTAGTGTTAGTTCTATCTTGTAGACAAAGGAAGGACAAGCTTCCAGCGAAGAATTAAATGTAGTAGGTGCTAACATTTTGTTCTCAAGTTGAAACAGAGTCGAGCGTTATAAGAGCTCTTACGTCGAACAAAGCACTTACACTTAGCTGTAATAATATACGTACTTTTAAAAATTCCATACGTATCTATAAATTAAGGGCGCGTTATACATTAAGCGTTATATATAGACATATATAAAATACATATATTTCTTTTGATTGTAAATTTTTACTGAAGTGTTTTTTATTCATCATTTAGAAATATAAAATCTACATAAAAATATTTATATTACTCATGTTTGTAGTAATATGGAATTAAATAAATTAAAATAAAACAAATATTATGCCGGAATGTTTTTTTAACATGTTTGGAAAGCCTTCAAATAATAGTTCATATTATTTCTCTTCATACATATTAAACATGAGTCATGTTTTCGTTTTCGATTCACAAACCGTAGAGAAAATAAACGTTTTTAGTTTCCATGTATTCTCGTAACTAATATCATATTTATGAAAGTTATTAAAAGCAATAGACAATCCTCAATCGGGTCTCAGACAAGTTCTCTCTTGGGAGGACGGGAATTAGAGGGTAACTTATAAAACGTATGTTACTAATAACAATAGTTATGCTCGATGGAACAGAAAATAGCTTTTACTCTCGTAGAAATAAAAGTCACATTTGTGTATAATTTATATCTTAAAATATGAGTATGGAAAGCTAATTATAATTCTGACTATAAGAGGTGCGTTCTTACAATAATGCTCTAAGTATTATATATATAACTTAAAGACATGTAAGGATATGGGTGACGCGCGGTAGAAACACAGCTGGGCTCCTTTCTCTTGTCCCCTTCTTTCTACAAATCCTGGCTAGTAAATTGAATTCAGGAATAATAATCTTTAAGCCACCTACTAGATAAAACTACATGGTCATTTTCTTCTCTTTTATATCATTTGAAGAATTATTAAAGGTAAAATACTTATTAATTTTTGACTAGATAACAAATATATTTGTTTTGTTTCGACTCCGTTTGAAATACAATTTACACAAATTTTATATCTTAAAAATACTTTGGGAAGCATAAAAATGTATGTATTTTTTAAAAACCTAAATATTAACATTAAACTCAAGAAGAACGAGCTACGTTTTAAAATGGTTGTCCTACTTTTAGGCACTTCGCTGCGTTCCAGAATTTTAAGAGATATCCGGTATTTTTTTTAATGCGACCATATTACTCTTCCACTATCAAAAACAATGTTTTAAGTTGAACAATATTTTTATACACTTTTCTACCTACAACGCATTGAGACCTCTTCATTTTTGTCTGTTATTCTTATTCGTCTGTTCATAGAACTCAAAATGTTATATTATTATTGAAGCAGACAGTGACGAAATAGTCTGGACCGAGTCAAAATATAATATTTCGGGCCCTCAGTCTGTAGTGCATATTGTGGCTGAAATAAACCGCTCCAAGGGGAATGCGGTTCACAATGGTGAAAATGACAGCGGGGTAGTTCAGGTGGGCCTTTTTATTATTTACATCGCATTTTCAACGAGTGTTTGCTATGAACTTTACTTTGATTTTGGATGTGTAAGAAGAAAACGTGTGATCTGAATACATAGAGCTATTATATCCCGTTTTTTATGATAAGTGCTTGCGTAGCGTCAGCATTGCTTGTTTTATTTTAGTTCTGAAATAAGCCCTTGCTGTAACGTACTTTCAGGTGTATTGTTCGTGGTTGGTGTACTTTATTTTTGTGAATGCGGAACTCATTGCGAGGCTTTTATCGACTATCGAGGTAGATTAAACCATAGACGTGAAAACATAAAAGTTAGGTGGCTATAATATGTGTAGCATTTGTTTTAACTTACTATATATGTTACTGTTATTCTATAGACCTATATATTTTCTTAAACTATTTTTGTCTGTGATATAACTACATTCTCCTTACTTTTATTTCACTATTATCCCTTTCTATCTTATTGAAAAGGAACTCTCTCGGGGTTATCAATCGGAGAGTGAAACGGATTTGTTAGATTTTATTAGGTAAAGGCATTTACAAAGTACCCCCACGATAGAAAGCTGTGATATTAGAAATACAAAACACCAACAAACTAAACTACTTTCTAAAATCCAAACCCTTTTAACTTTATCTCATATTCGAGATTAAAGCTAGTTAACATTATTAAATATTTCGAAAGACATAAATCATTTTAATTATTCGCTCGTAACTCGAAAGCGAAAGCGATCCAAGTCCGCTAAAGTTAAACAATATGATCATACTACGGACTCAGTGAACATATTCAGGGTATAAATCGAATTAGCGCGCGCGTGAAATCATGCAGTTATTTATGACTGTTAACTTTCGTCTCATATACGAATATGCGAACGTTAATACAAGTGGAAAACACGGATAAGGGATAAGGATGACATACTTGTAGGGTTAATGAGGATAGAATTCATCGTCGGTTGAACGTTGTTTTGAAGGATTAATGATGTTCCAGCCGAGTTTAGAAAGTTCATAATGGAGTTGCCTTTGATTAATACAAAGAGTTTTTCTCATTCTCTTTTCATAATAAACGATTCTCCAGTTATTGTTTTTATTAATGCTTTAAGTCGTAAAATTTAATAAAAATGTGTTAAAATATGATTGAGATTTTTGATTGCGAATTATTTTACTAACAGTATGCAACCACAACTTCTGTCTTTCGAGTTCTGGTTTTAGGGACATGTTGAGTTAAATTTCGACAACGACCCATTTAACAATATTGTTTCCTGCAATTAACGCTAAAAGTTTGCGTGCTTGAAGCTTTTATATTTTCGAGTACAGTGAAATTGTGGAATAATTTAAACGGATTGAAACTTTTAAAATTCATTTAAAGTTAGGGAGACGGTTTTATCTTTTTTTCTCGATTACACCGAAACAAAAAATACAATGTCGCAAAACAAACGGAATTCACCGTAGCTCGGAGATTAATTCTCTCGATAAAATTTAAAGCTTGAAGTAGTGTGCTGACTTTTAAAAACAGTAAGCGATATTAATACTCGTGGTGTAGAGATCGTCACAAAGTCATATGCATATTTCGTTGATAATTATAAGATTTATTATATAATAAAGTTATGTTATAATATCCGTTTTCTGTTAGTAAATAATGTATTACAATACTACAAAACAATACTATATATTGCTTTTAGAATCATTACAATCATTACAATACTATATATTTCTTTTAGAATTATAATTCCATCTAAAAGTTCGTCCAAAGATTTATAGGTGTTTCCATTAATTTGACTCATCTCATGGACGATACTGAAGAGACTTGGAGGTCCCCAGGGATGAGGATTCTGCCTTTTTATGGCTTTCTTTCAAGACAACAGCTCTTTAATGTCCGTTAAGGAACATTTTATCTTTCTTAGTTTGTACCGTCAAAGGAAAAGGGTTCCGTACTCTGTGACACATTTCGGATAACGGGAAAAGATAAACCTCTACAGTTTTATCAGTTTTCCACTCTGGAGAATTAACGGACATTGAATGTTACTAAAGTTACTTAACTGTAAAATTAAAGTAAAAGCACAGGATTATACTTCACAAGCTAAATAACTCCTATATTTATATCAGATTGTTTAAATTTTTATTTTGTATCTATTTAAACCTAAATAAATATACTTACCCTCAATGATACTTAACCGATTCACTCATGAGAAAATAATCTCTAGGATTTAACAACTAGTTTTTTTAGACTAGCTATGAGAACGACTAAAGTAAGTTTTCATCAAATTCTAATATTAGGTACAGGTCACAAATCATGATAAGAAAAGTGGTGAAGTGTCCTCTGATATGCATTGGTGAGTCTTAAAAAAATCTTATTAGGCATATGAGTTCTATAGCAAGATTTTGTTCCCTCATTAATAAGACCTGTAGAAATAAAAGTTCCGAAATAAACAAAAGAAAACTACATTATTGGAATGAATACTGTATATTGATTACATTGTTTGTGGTTTAATTCAAAATTTTAAATATAAATAAATTTGAAAATACATATTAAATAGTTTTATTAATTTGGTTAAAATTCGAAATCACCATCGAGATTTTACCTTATTAACTACTACACGATATAAAAGTTAGTTCTCTTAATAATCTAATATTAATTGTAATGGCTTACAACAAACATTAGCTTGGTAATTTATTATGTCTATATATGTATTAATATGACGACAGGCATGGTGTTTACGGAGATACAAAGGGGCAAAATAAAGAGTTTTATTGGAGAAAAGTATAGTGGGGGGCTGGCGCCAGTCGTTATCCGATGAATTTGTACATCAATGACATATTGTATGGACTATGAGGTATTTCAATATATATACGATACATTTAATACCTTCATGTTATTCAGTATTGACAATAATTAAGATAATCAAAACCATTTGTACTTCTTATTCCGTTTTATTCACTGTTATCCCAATATATATTTGATTGCGTATTTATAAATGTAATGATATATTTATGGAAATATATACAATAGAACTTATTAACTCTCTCTAACATGGTACTTAAATGAAACAAATATTTCCGGGCAGACGAGATATCGTCTCTGCCCGTGTCACGCTACTTTCACATTACACGATTTCGCTCGTGCGGGAAAAAATTGCCCGATTTTTAATCGTGGTTTTGCTACTTTCACATTGAACGATAAAAATCGTACATTTTTGTCAGTTCATTGGAACATTTGGTCGGGTCTGGATGAAAAGTATGGATCGCGAACAAGTTATTGCGTTATGGAAGTATCCATTTGTCTTTTCCGACGCCGATACAGTAGTATCGGCGTCGGAAAAGACAAAGGTGCAATAGCCTTCACTGGATTCACCCAATTAATCAGAGACGAGAGGAAGTCGGGATGTTCCACACATTATTTGAAGATCTTAGAAACGATGACCAAAAGTTTTTCAACTACTTTCGTATGTCAGTTCGCTCCTTTGATGAGTTACATGGGAAACTGAAGACTGGGGATAATTCCCGTACGACTAAAGACCGTCTAGTGTGAAAGCGTGCATTTGGTCTCGTAGGCCACTAGGCTAGAGGACGATACGGTAGCCGTGCGGTTCTAGTAGCACTGGACGGCTGCAACACGATTACAAAACGTGCCCGTGTTCAAATCGTGCAATGTGAAAGGTCTCGTACTCTTCAATAGTCGATCAAGAAAAATTACCCGGGCGATTTTTTCCCGCACGAGCGAAATCGTGTAATGTGAAAATAGCGTCACGGTTCATGAAAAGTGGAAGAAATGTAGGGAGTATGTAGTTTTTATCAAAAATAAAGTCGCGTAGTATATCCGAAAAATATTAGTTTCATTTAAATGAATAAAACTCGCGAATCTTATATCTCAATATATGTAGTACATAAATGTAATATTATATCAATGTATCGTTCTATATGAAAATTTTCCAATAAAATTTGGTCCAGAAAGTTTTATTTTTCAATCGATCAATCGAAATATTTTACACACGATAAACAAATTTTAAAATATGTGTCCGGATTGAATGAAATTTGTGTTCCGTTTGTTTACGATATGAATTGTGATTTTTTTTGTCGAAAAATTGTGCTTATTTTTATGGTTTGTATTAAGATAAAAAATTCGTGTTTTTATAGATATATAATATTTAGTGTATAACTCGATCTGAGTTATAGGTTATCTACGGTAAGGTTATAATAACATATTTAAGTTTTCTTATACAAGTGTAATATCCAAATTTTGCTTGAAACTGTTGGATCTATTTAATTAAGTCAGAACGTACTTCAACTAACGTTGAAACAAATGGGGGCCCGCTGTCGGTGGATTGCCATTTTGCAGAATAGCCGATAATGGAAGCAATTAAAATGTATGGAGGCTTAACTGCAATACCCTGCACCAAAATTAATTTATAGTCACGCTAAAATAACCCCAATTTTGATGTTTCGCCCTTGTTGTAATATGGCATGTAATTGTCCGAAATTTAGTCCAAGTTTACTTTAGGGCTATCAACAGATCTTTTAATTACCAAATCAAGGGGTGTCTTGTTTATATATGACAACAATACGTTATTGTTAATGCTATTATAAATAGATTAATTTAATTATTTTGTCTGAATTTAAATCTTTGTTCAATGAAGACACTTAAAGAGTACAACATATTATTTTTATTGCTTACATCGTAGTCTATATTTCATTTAAACACTTTATCGATAAATGCACATATATTTCACATAGAAACAGAATAATTATTCTTCTTTTGCGACCTCCATTATCAAACATTTAAATTAAAATGTTGATCGTTTATTCTAACCAGATGGGTGAATTGAGAGCGATTCCTAAATATCCGGACCGTATGGTAACGACGTCAATTTATTGTCACCCTAAAACATACAAGCCTGCTCCCTTCCAATTACCAGCCTCTAACTGCTTAATGTGTATAGCCTTCTGATTCCATGACCGTTAAAAGAACTTTTAGAACTCGAGAAAACCACGATTTGGTATAAATATAGATTATGATTACAATTCGTTAGTTTTCATGACGTTTTGCTCAATATTTATAAATATATTTTCGATTTATGATTGGGTTTATGTAAAGAAATCAATGGTTTATAAATAATCTTCTTCTTCTACCTGGCCGTTTCCCAGCTACAGCCAGGGTCTGCCTTACATGTTGTGAATAGTTTTTGGCTATTTGTTTTTACGACCGGCCACCTGCCTGACATCAGCCCTCTTTTGGGAATCAACATTAATCAGTGATGTCTAAATACTCTTAGAAAGTACATATGATTCGGAAAAATCACATTGGTATTTGCCCGGGCCAGGATCGAACCCGCGCCCTCGGCGACGAGAGGTGGGCCCTTTAACCACTGAGCCACCACTGACTTTTATGGTTTATAAATAATATACAAAATTAATTCTCATTTCTGATCTTCATAATGAGTGTTACATATTAAGAGCCCTATTTTGATAAAAGTCAGAAAACTATTGTTTATTTGCGTCTGTTGACAGTTGTCATTAAACTCAGTAAACATATAGGAAATAATTTTTAAAGGAACTAGAGAGCATTATTGGAAACATGATTTATATTTAATTCATTCTTTTAATCTCACGAACTTGTCTGAGACCTTTAAGAATAATGTGTTATAAAATTACAATATAAAGTATTAAAAAATTCTGTTTTATACATAATAAAACATCGCAGTTAACTTATTTTTATTATATGAAGCGATAAGGGGAGGGCATGGTTAAATGCACAACAGGGGTCCTGGCATAAGCACAGTAATTCTATTAAAAGATTAAATAATTCAGACAAGTTCAAAGGAGAGACTCTTTCATAGGAAAAACGAACGAAACCTCACAAAAAAGGGAGATATAAACGCATTCGCTTAAATGTGGTTAAGAGAAGGGAATGCAGGAGATATCGACAGTACATAAAATTTATCGTAGATAAAAACATTCCATAACTTCTAGCTTTTGATTCATGCCATACAATATAAATGGATTATTTAAAGTAAATGCCCTGTGATTCAATATTATTATGTTATAAAGCTGATCGAGCTAGTTTGTTACACTAATCACTTAATCTTAAACGATAGTCGGTTGTTAAACTTGCCCATCACTGACTCAAATCGACTGCAACGGCTTTCAAGCGTGGAGGCCGGTATGCAATAAGGTGCACAAATTAGAGCAATTTAACTTTTGAACGTGTCTCATCTAACTACACTCGCCATTGAGAACTTAGAAGTACATTTAAATAGGAAATGAATACTAAATGTTGAATATATATTAATTAAAGAATTGAAGTTTTTTAAGTATAGCTATTGCCATTTTCTTTTAGTAATATGATAATATGTTAAATATCAATAAGTTTCGATATCAAATTTCTACATGTATTTCATTGAATTTTGGTTAAGAAAGATTTGGGATTTATTTTTATCAACAAAATATACCTAATATTTTGATAAATTCCTATAAAATGGCAGAAAAAGAGATTTGTATCCTTTCAACCATTGATGTAAATAACGAACTCATTCCTTTTAGATTATGGCACAAGAAAATTGCTTCTTTGATTTTTTGCTAAAGGCAAAATTATTGGACGGAATAATTGCCTGTTTATGATTAGAAAACTGTCCGATAAAAAAAATAACTCTGAACCAATTTCAATACAAAAATAAGGGACGATTTGAAAGAAAATTTCTGGTTTATTTATTAGATACTTAAAAAATAATAAATTTAACTGAAATAAAGTTATAGGTGATATAAGGCTTCAGTTAATATGTATTATTTCTTTGAAATTCACATTAAAATAATACATGATTAAATGCTTCAATATACATATAATTTTAACTACTTTAAGCGACTAAAACAGTTTTTGGGAAAGAATATGTTATAATAGTTAAAATAGTGGCAAGAAGACAATTTAATGTAGTTTTAAAAAATGAAGTTAATACTCTAACCATTTTTAATTATTATTTTATTACTAATTCAATTTCTATTAAACTTTTGGACATTCTGACTCTTTGATTTGATGTTTTAACTCAATGGTATTTTTATCCCAGTCACAAAGTTCGTTTGAGTCAATGAGTTTGTCTTTCAATTGTTGAGACTTTGCTGGCCAGACTAAACAAATTGTTTTAACAGACAAAAGGTTCGAAGTCATTTTACTAACTTTGTAATAAAAACAAAGGATAAACTGTTAAAACTGTGTGTTCGTTTGATTGAGTTTTTACTACTAACACGAATAATCTTTATCACGATAATTAAGGTGTATTTGTAACTTCAATTGCTACTTATTAGATTTTAATTATTATGTAATGAAAACTATCGGTATGCTAGGTCCATAAAACATGATTATTCTACCTGACAATTTCCCAGCTTTAGCAATGGTCTGCCTTACATATTGTGAATAGTTTTGGCTAATTGTTTTTACGACCTGCTGCCTGCCTGACATCAACCTTCTTTGGGAATGTATTAATCAGTGATATCTAAATACTCTTAGAAAGTAGATATGAGTCGAAAAAACACATTGGTACTTGCCAGTATCGAACCCGCGCCTTCATGCATGAGAGGCGGGCCTTTTAACCACTAGGCCACAACTGACCTTTATTCTTCTATTAGAAAATCTTTTATATACGTAAACATATTATAATTCAAACGACAAAAACTAAGTTATTAAGTGAATGTGTCCTGAATTTCGTTATACCATCAGGCCCCTATCTCTATAAATCCACGCGTATTTAATGAGTTACCTCTACCGTTCATCGTACGTCCCCTCGACAATACACCACCGCTGTCATTTCTTCGCATTTTCATGAATGTGGCTTAAACGTATGGCGGTAATATTGTCTTCTTTTCGGTTAATATATGTTCATTCCATGCCTTTTTCATTCGTTGGATGTTCCTTTCATCATTCGGACATTGATTGACAAACCTGACTCGGAACAGAACAAAAGAAATATGTAATTACAGCTTCGCCCTGTCAATGCATTCCTGTTTGAAGTTAAGCGCTGAAAAAGTTATGAATTGATAAAGTTATGATGGAAAAATAATACACTTCGACGACGTGAAGTTATAATTTTTTTATTGACGTTTCAGAAGTTCAACTGAAATTTTAAAATGTTAAATAAAACATAAACAAAATGATCGTTTTAAAATTACCGTTTATTAATTTTCTATTAGTTTTCTACTTAAATATACTTATATTTTTCCTTAATTCAGCTATATGATCTTTTTTACACACCATTACATATCAAATTCATTTATTTTAAAACGTAAACACCATACATTCTTGAAGAGCTCCCCTCTTTGATTAATATTAAGGGATCTCTTAAGACAGATAAAACTTTCCAAGCGAAGAGAAGTACTGAGCTTATTATGCAATATTCATAAAATATGCCCTTTTTTCTTCAAAGCATGAGTTCACAAGATTGTTACAGTCTTATTGAATGCCATTAAGGACTGTTAACTGACTGTTAAATGTTAACTGAGAGAAATGTAAGGGTTACAGCTTGATGTACTTTAAATTTAAGAACGTAGCATTACTTAAAAAAATATCACTCACTTTCAATACAAGCTAAATGATTAACTAACTTATACATTATTTACATTTCAATAAAATAATTAGTTATTTCTAATTTTAGTTTGAAAGTTAAATTATTAAAGCCAAATAAATCCCGTTCCTTCTCGATATAAACAGAAATAATGTCAATAACTGTCAATTACTTTTAAAGCTCTTTCCAAGTAAACATTGTCTGTTGTAGCCAAATTAAAATGGACGTCCCGTTCGCATCGAGCACGCCATAGAGTCATGGGACAATTTATTTTATTACTCAATTAAGAGCTTACATCGGATTTTGTATACACATTATATATGATATTAATAATTTTCATAAAAACATGCAAGAATGATATACAATGGCTTATTAAGTAATTGCCCGAACGTTATGACATTAAATATAACATTTGTGGTTATAATTTTAATGAATAATTATAATTATGAATACTAGGTTCGTTGTGAAATCAGTTAGAGAAGGATGGAGGTATATTACTATTTGCAAATATATGTTTCATTTGCTTAAATAGGTACGTAATTATGTGAAGCATACTAAGAAAGAAAATAAATTAAATGAACGAGGAAAGAGCATCATAACACTTTAATGTAACTTAAATTATATTAAAAAAATCAGATGTTAAGGACACATAAAATATATATTTACATAATTAAATATATAATAACGTACAAATGTTTTTCGGAAAGAAATCATTGTCAAAAATTTGTATTTTAAGACAAACTTATGTATGAAAATCGTTCTAACAAACTTATTCTATTATTATAAGTAATTCTATCAAGATAATAAAGTCGCTGTAAAAACGATAAACGTGGTTAAGAAGACGAAATAATTAATAAATAATTAACTTAAGTATAATATCTTACATAAAGGATTTAATCTTAGCTGCTTAATGTCTATGCACTGCAGGATTAAATTACATCTGACCCAACGAACCATTAAATTGTCAAGTTGAGGCGAGCGTATACTGAGCTATGAATACTGCTGTTTGGAGCACATATGACGAAAACTAACTTTATATTCGGAAATTACTAAATTTTAAAAGAAACAAAATCATAAAAGGAATGAAAAAAGTGACAAAACTATCTAAAAGAGTAGAAGAAAACGTATAACTCAATCACTAGATATTTAATAGAGACTAGTCTCTAGATAGGAACGTAAATTATTATTAAAATAAAATTTTGTAGAAATATACAATACTGAATGATTCCTATATTTTTATTGTACCAAAATTGTGATATATTTTTTATTCTGATATAATTGTGGTGACTGGAAAACATTTTTCAAAAGCATGTAGGTTTTAATAATAATGAATATGATTGCAGTTCTTTTAACTCTCTTGTCCGTTTGTGCATTACCCTCATTAATGTTTTTGTTGTTGCTTGTTGGGTACATTGAGGTTTTATCCTTCAAAGTTGTGTGGTTAATTAGCTGGAAAACCTCAAGTTTTCCCAGCACGTTTCGCCGCGAGCTAAGAACTTGTTACACAGCCTTTATATACCGTAAAAGGTCCTGTAACTCCCTGACGTTCTACAAATCAACAATCTGACGGTGCCTTTATTTAATTAAGATTCATCCCTTGGTCTGACTCAGAAATTAGAACGTCTATATCAAGAAGTGCTCAGAATTACCCTCTTTTTAAGATCTTATTTTTATTTATTAACTATCTGTTGCATGTGACTTCGTCTGAATATTAAACCCAATTTAAATCACATCCTGACTTGGGGACAATGAAACTGGTTCAGACTTTTTTTTATTATTTTGAAAATCAACTTTTAATTGAAGCAACAATAAAGTAGCAAATATTTAGTCAAATTGAGAGCATATTCCCAGTTGATTTTTTAAAAATAGCCAAGTTACTCTTGACAGAGTTTCGTTTTAATCGTAAAAATCCAACTACCCGTCCTAGAGATTAACTGTTACAAAGAGACGGACAAAAAATTAAAAAATCAGTTTGGGTTGAATGTATCATGTACAATTTAATAATAATAATAGACGTTTATTGGTTAAAAGATTACACCACTACAAAACAAATAATTAATGGATGAAGTAAAAATCTATTAACCTTAAAGAAGAAACAAATAACTCAATTTTATTTATTATTAAAACTAAAAAATAAACGATAAAATAATGTATTTATTAGCATTGTCAACAGTTTATGTTTATAATAAAATATTATATAAGTCTAGCCATGAAATAATAAGACTCAACAGCTGACGCTTCGCTTACCACAAATTTATAGTGTATAATAAATGGTAAGCGTTAGAATAACATAGATAGTAGATGTGTTTTCATATGCCAGGACCACAAATGGTTTAATCCATAAGAATTTTTCCTTTAAAAATATTGTTACTTTTTTCAGTCTATATGTGGACTTTATAATGACATGGGTCTTTAAAATAATTAGTACAATATACTTTCATAAGGAAAGTAAAATTAATATAACATAATGAAAATTATGTTAAAAAAATATACGACAATAAGAGAGTTACATTGAAACACGGAAAACGCCCATGTCATATTAAGGACGGACAGGTTGGAATTATTTTTTTATTTACCATTTTCCTCCTCAAAATACACAATATATTTAAATCTCTATTTTGACTATACAGAATTATTTATTATGTCTTCTCGTTTTCGTTGGATTTTGTAACTTAAAAATATTATTAGTCAAGATGTAGATAGATGTGATTCTTGAAGGAATGAACCATAATATTTTTGATGGGAAAATTCAGAGATATAAATCAGAAAAACCTTCTCCGAACTTATTGTGAGTAATTGGTGGAAAAAGAAAATATACAAATCGTAACACAATTAAATCAAATTCACAAAATTTAAATAGAGTTTTCATAGAAAAATTTAAAAAAGAATCAAATATTAACTTCATCACTGTCAAGACCGTTGTTAATAAAAGTAGTAAAAGTGTAAATTAGTATATGCCTCACTATAAAACAGCTCATTTTCGATTACACTTTGCTAGAGTCTCAATAGACTTGAACATAATGCAAAAATTTTTAAAAGCTCGTTCTTAAAGCTTCCGGCCTTCGACAGATCCGCGAAGCGAGTTTAGCAACGTTTCCTAAATTCTTATAAGAATCTTAAAAATTGTCGGCAACAGCATTTAAAGGAAAGTCGTTTGACCTCATTTTTTAAAAGTTTCCGTTTTAGAAAGATTGATGCTTGTGGAAATGGTTTTAAGAAAAAGTTTTAATTCTTGTTATGCGTAAATTCCTAAGACTTCATAAATCAAGCGAGAAAAGGTTCTCCATCGGGAGTTATAATAACAAACCTACTCTAGCTATACAACCTTTCTGTGTTATAAGACCATCACGATAATATGTACTACATATTTTAAACCTGTTTTTACTTTACAAGAGAATAAATTATGTGTTTTCAACGTTACAAGTGAAAAAATTAATCGCCTGTAAATTGAAGTTTCTATGCCTTTCTATAGATTAAGTTACATTGAGGTAAAGCCATAAAATTGTGATTATTCTTTTATGCACACTTATTGATATGTTTTGTAATATCTACAAGAATCAGAAGAACTTTATGTATTCGTTCAGCCATTGAATTATTTGCTTCAACTGCATCGGAGCACAATTTTCTTCACAAACACCAGTCACTAACGACCAAATGATTTCATCTTTCTGCGATTAGGAAAGAAGTTAGTGTGAGTAAGGTAATATTGATATTTTTCTTTGAACGTACCGCAGTTTTATATAAAATAAAATTCAATGGATAAATACTTTAATTTTGAGCATTTGAACAGCGTATTGTGTTTAACGTTCTATCGGATAACAGAAAAAACGCTTGGAACAGTCAAATTGGGAATAATAATAATTAAAGCGAAAACAAGAATACGATCACCGAAGCCTTTGTGATCGTTGAAGATGTGCCGATCACAAAGCGGATCTAAGAATGGTAGCGATCCATGCTGGGATCCATCAATTTGTTTAATTGGATTCTTTCTTTGTGATTTTTTACTGTTTGCAAACGGCGAACAAACCTATTGAGAATTGAATGTTATTTTTCTTTTTGTTCAATCTTTTATCGAATTCTTCTTTATTTAAGATTATTGTCTGTATATTAATGGAGGTTTAAAAATATATGTTTTGTGAAAAATCTATTAACATAAGTCGAAATGAACATGATAAAAACAATAATTATTGTGTTAAATTAAATTGACCAATGAGACATATTATTAACATGAAGATTAAGGAAATATATTAAAATTTTTGATCTTTCTAGTGAGTAAGTTCCAAACATTCACAAGTAGACACAAAAAAATTAAAAAATAAATTTTTCTTTTCCATTATTTTTCGT
Organism: Danaus chrysippus; assembly: GCA_916720795.1. NCBI lineage: Eukaryota > Metazoa > Arthropoda > Insecta > Lepidoptera > Nymphalidae > Danaus > Danaus chrysippus. The sequence goes on along the minus strand of CAKASE010000049.1, from coordinate 15,223,970 downwards.
AATTGGAAACATTAATTGTTAAAATGCGATGTACAATACGGTAAGGGAAAACTAAGATTAGATGGGGATTAGAAAAGTTTCTCATAGGAGATGTAATGGAAAGAACTTTATTTCTTAATTAAGAGATAGCATAAAGAAGACAATAACATTTCTGATTAAAATACACATATAAAAAGTATTTCGTATCATAATATGTGGTCATTTTATTTATAACAATACTGACATTACACAGTAATACGACAATCATTCAAATTGACATGGGTATTAATCTGATGCAGAATAATATTTATTCAATCATCTTTAATCCCCAATATAATAAAGGTTTTCATATTGAATAATTTATATTTCGCGAACGTACAAATTATTTCATGTTAAAGCACCAATGAAATTAAAGCTGAATGGGCTTTTGACCAATTACAATAATTTAACGGCTATTCGTGACAATCGGGGAATAGGCTTATACATAAATAGGCCAATCATGCTAGATAATGGACCCAATTATTGTTTAGAGAAATATTACGGTTGACGTACAAATTGTTGTTAATGAACATTGGTTCATCAGATTGGAGTATGGAATAATATTCTTAGATGAATAAAAGATATCTTTATGGGTCTGTGTACCATAAAACAGCAAAAATATTCCAAAACGCCGTCTCGCGGAAACAATAAATATATTGTGATTGTAAAGTTTGTCAATTCAATTACCAGACTGCGATACACGTCGCCAGCCGCTGCAAAATAAACCTTTTGATTTTCAGCCGCGATCTATTGACATGTTTCGAAACAGAACACAACGATTTAAAACTATTTTTTTGTTACGATTTTATTCTTATTGCAATTTGTTCTTTAATTTATGTTTTAGTCAGTGTTTTCTTATATATTGGTTACAATTTTTTCTTATTTGTTGCTTATGTAAATACTGGATAGATCGTTTAAAAATTTATCACGTTGTCCTATAATTTCGTTAAAAGTTATTTTATAATATAAATAAAACATTTAGTTTGGTTTTGCTGGCTATAAAATTTAATGGGTTCCAACTAATGAGTTGTCACGTGTTTACGTTTTAACTTGGAGCAATGCTATTGCTAATATCAACATTTGTGAATTTGGTTAATTTTGGACAAAGAGAAACATTAGAGGGTTGTGAAACTGAATTTAACCGCGGGCAAATGGACTGAGCGTTCAAAAACCACAAACATTGTGTGTAGTAGAACTCAATTATATTTAAATATACAAATAGCATAATACAATTTGTAAAACATGTTTATTTTATTTTAAAACGTTTATTAGTTCTGGTAATTAATTTAACAGAGCACTGTTTAAATAAAAGTGAGTTTGAATATGCTTTATTTCTTTATTATAATTTAATTATTTATTAGACTATGTTATATTTTCCGCTGCGTCGATAATCTTACTCAGTAAGTATTTAGTTTCACTTGTTTATTCTGAAGCTGGAGGCTACATTCTCCCCGCAACTTTATAAGTCTAACTTCTTTGCTTTATTCTGGGCTCGGAGCGAACTCAACTGGCTAACTGTTTTTATTGAGGTGCAGAACTTAGATCTCGAAATACACGCGATACATTTTCTTTCTTTTTTAAATTTGTGCCTCATAATGTTCCTTATAATTTTATTATATATTAACATTATAAATATGAAATTTCGTGAAGATGTTTGTCTGTTTGTTATTCTTTTACGTAAAAACCAATCAATTAAACTTTCATAATTTTAAAAACTAAGCATTGATACACAAAAAAATGTAGAGTAAATATTATGTTCTTAAATATGAATCGATCGTTCGCACGCAATCGTAATATATAATCGTTACGCACTTTTTTCCGAATACCATTTCGACAATAAAATGGAAAAATTATATATCACCTTTTTTTTTTCAAATACTTCATTACGAAGATATTGAATTTTAATAATAAAACTGAAATTAAGGAACAAAAGTAAAATGTTTAAAATTGTTTACGACATATTTTAAAGTTCTACGATTACGTAGTTTTTAACTATTTTATGCCAGCGCCGGCTCTAAGCGATTTAGCCGAGTTTAAAGAACATTGCAGTAATTTGTGATGCTTTGGTTAAGTAACCACTTTAATCCAGTGTAAGTAAGGGCTGTCATAGAATACATGAATGTTATACATTATGATTTATTTCTGTCCAAAGTACAATTAGAAAGGGTCAAGTCTGTGGGTGATGTATGAAAATTGTCCCCTTTCTTTGTAATGAGATAATGCGAGGGACTTTATTGTGGTAGTCTAAATGAAATATTCAGATTGCTCTGGCAACTATGTCTTTCATGTGTATATTTAATTTTCTAAAAATGTTTTGGAATAAAAATATATGTTATGATATGGCTTATGTTTTCTATTTTGTATATTTATTGTTTAACCGAAGTTTCGGTTCCTTTACAGCGATCGTGATGACAACAAGACGAAATCCAATTGTATTTATAGTGTGGATGACAACTTATTTTAGTATAACGATGTAGTTGTAAATGCGAGGTATAAATTGATATGATTTTTTTGTATTGTTTGTTTTCATATGAAGTGTTTCGTTTCCAAAAAAATAGATAAGAGGAAAACAATATATTACAAGGTCTATCGCATCTTCCAATTGGATGAAGCTTACTCTTCGAGGGGATCGCGGTTTACGCTCCATATAGCAAAATATTGTCTCCAGATAACAAAAATGCTGAAATTAAACTAATTGTTACGGTTTCGAGTTGATAGGTGTTTTTTATTTATATAGTAAATAAAGTAGTAGTATTTATATTAGTAAAAAAAGTATGTAATACGAAATATATGTAGTATGGATATTTTTTTATTTTTATGTTTCAAAATATGTGTGAAGCTTTTATTTGTATCATAAAACCGGCGTCACGAAATAGAAAAATGTTTAATAGTTTGAATATTTTGTAACAAATAATAAAATGTGAGGATCAAACACGGAACTGTTCATGACACTTTTCATAGGTGATTTGAAAATCAATTGAATACTGTTGTATCCGAAAGTTGTAAAATAATTTTTCACAAAATATTTTTCATAAAAATTATTGTAGTAGTCAAAGCTGGTGGTTAGATTTCTTACATGTATACATGTAGATATGTATATTCATATACTAAGATATAAAAACGTTTTTTTATTTGTTATTACAAATTCATTAATATTACAAAAAAGAAATATATTGTTTGTGAAGAGTAAAATCTGGTATTTATTTTTAATAAATTGCAGAAAAATATAATTAAATTCATTATGTATATTTAATCCATTACATTAATGGATTAACTTATTTTTCAAGGAAGGGGCACTAATGTTATTTTTAAAGCATTTTATTGTAATTTTAACTGACACTGAATGTAAACAAGGCAGTTTGTATTTGCACTAAGTGATAGATGTATCCAGTTTGGCTTGTATACAGTTTCATAAAAGTATCCGATTTGTTTCGGAACGGGAGCGACATTGAAAGATCATCGCTCATCAACTTTCTAAAGTCATAAGGGAACAAGTTATGGGCGGTAAAAGTGTTGAGTTATGAATAATTTCCGTTTTTAATATTGAAATACTACGAATTAATAATAATACTCAAAAATAAACATATATTTTTTATGTATAAAATTACAATACATTTGTAAAAAAATTAAATTAAAATTATTTCGTTTGCTCTCATCGAATTTCAGATTACTTTTAGAAATTTTATTTAAGCTGGAACGGAGTAAAGTATAATTAGAGTAATATCGCTGTCTCTTAAACTGGAACACTTAGAGGCCTTTCGATTTTTCGAGATTCGGGTCACGAGTTCCGTTGATGGGCCGTGTCCAATAGATGGTTCATCCCGGATCAATTGGAGGTGTGTCTAATGGAGATTTTACACGTGATTTCCGCCATCACACTGATAGCCCTCAATTTGTTAAACCTAAAGAATATTTGGTTTATGAAAGCTTTCTTTCGTTTTGCATATATTTTTTACGTAGCTTGGAATACGTGATCATCTTAAAAGTAGTATTACATAAGATTGAATCAATAAAGTTAGACAGAAAACAAATTGCTGTTGAAAAATAAAATGAAAAACATGATAGTGACTTTCTGAAATAGCACTAGGTACTTCAATTGACTGAATTACTTGAAATCATGAGTAATAAAAATATTTATTTGATAAATCTTATCAGTATGACAAAAGATATAAAGGTCTATTGTAATAATAATAACAAAGTGGAGCTAAATAATGTATAAATGGTATACATCTTATCTATTTACGTGGGAAGCGTAAAAGGCCTCGTCACGCTAAGCCTCCGCCTAAATGACGTTTTGCAAGTCCGCAGATTTGGGCTTTATTTTTTGGGCCAGGTGATGGATTGCTCGGTGTTTTCTTGTGTTGTTTCCGCACTAATTGCCGCTAGCATCCGTCACGCTGCGAAAAATGAAGAAAAAATCTTTTATGCATAGATTCCGTTTTGTTTTGTCTTATAAATATTGTATTTTGATCAAATTTTAGGCAGAGTTTAACCTTAATAAGATCTAAGACTTCGCGAGTCTTATTCATTTAAATGAAACAAATTTTTTTCGTCGGGAATGTCGGAACTACATAGTTTTAAAACTACATAGTTTTTATCAAAAATATAGTTGGATAGTATATCCAAAAAATATTAATTTCATTTAAAAGAGTTTAACCTTGGTATAAAATCGTTACTGAGCAAAAACTGTCGGCCCTTTTGAATAATTTCACTTGTAACTTGACTTTGAGAAAATTAATTTAATATATAATGATTACGAATGGACAAAGTTGAACATACAACAGTTCATATTTACCTTAAATTCAGAACAACCTGAGACTCGTAAATTTTAAGGTGAGAATAACAATAATGTTTTGTCCAACTGTTAACTTCCTTTCGTAAGGTCAAGGAAATATATTAGTTTTATTTATATGTATATGGTGAATAAAGACATTAAAAAAGCGAAAATGAATATTATAAACCACTCAGTAAATATTCAAACCTCAATTTTGCCATTCATTGGTTTGGAATAGTGGACAAACTTTATATTTCTTTTAATAAACGTCATTACGACAAATTATGAAGTTTTTAAATTTCCATGAATTAAATTAATACAATTTTAAATGATAATACATTTTAGCGTTAGTTAACATTATAATAATATTAATATCAGAAAGAGGAAAAAATCAGCATTGTAATATGGGCACCCCTGTTATCTATTTCACTGTCTTTTTTATTGGTTGTAACAGCGACACTAAATATGTTTATGAAAATACAAACTGCCAGAGTATTATGGTTCATGAGATCAAGCGTGGTGACAGACCGATAGACCTATAAACAAACTTATAGAAAAGTGTTACTAATAGGGTCTTTTCGATAGGGAGCTCTAAAAGATTTTAAGTGATCTTATTTCACGACAAAAACTATATACTTATACCTATACGAGTTTTCACATGTAGGTCCTGAAATAAAAATATATAATAACTAACTATCAAATAAATTTTATATATCATTAAAAAAATATAGCGACAATATTTCACAAATTATATCAGAAGCAATATAATATCGGTCATCAAGTATAATATTAAAAGATAACATCTTCGCGTTGGAAAAATATTTGATTGGCTCGCACTGGCTCTAGGAGATTCTATTATTACAAAATCTCCTTAGTAAATTGGGTTCCAACTTAATAAAAATTGATATCGTAAATTGTGTTCAAAATCTAATATTTATTTTGTTATTAAAACATATTATGTTATAAATTACTGACAAATAAATTTTTGGTTGGTAGCTAAATCGAATTTATTATGTACTAGCTTTCCGCCCGCAGCTTCGCCCGCGTGGAGTTCGGTTATATCGCGTTTCCAAGAGAACCTTTCAAAAGTCTGGGATAAAAACTATCCTATGTTCTTTCTCAAGATCAACTCTATCTCTGTACCAAATTTTATAAAAATCAGTTCAGTAGTTTAGACGTGAAAGCGTAACAGACAGACAGACAGAAATACTTTATCATTTATAATATTAGTAGGGATTGAATCACTTTTTCTTTGTGATTCCTCTATAGTGATTTGTTTTAAATGACACTAATATTATTCGGATTACTACGTGAATGTGAATCACTTCTCGTCTTCGTGATCACGGTTGCTGAAAAGTAACCGAAACGTCGGGAGTATGTAGTTTTAAATTAATAAAACACGCGTAGTAATCCGAATAATACTAGGTAGATACCTACATTTAAATGAATACTCGCGAAAGTCTTAGATCTCATTAAGTGACTTCTTTGTTGTGACTTCTTTGTAATGTTGAAGAATTCTATTTAAACCAATAAAGGCATTCCAATAGATGTATAAATGAAATAACTTATTTGTATGTTTTAAGAATTCTTTTCGTAACATCGTATTACTCGACACATGTTATCTGTCACGTTTGACGTATATTATTTGTGACAATCGGAAAAGTCGACAATTTTAACATTCCTTTCCTACTTTACATTGCAATATAAATAGAAAAAATATTTAAGCTAAATAATAAATACTTTATTGGTCACTTTCAATTGTTTTTTATTGTTACCTAGACTTTATTATCTGTACGTCTACATGATTATTATTCGGATGAATCAATGTTAGAATAATAAGAATGATTTTTTACCAAGCCGTGTTTATATAATCTAATAAAACAATAAATAAAGAGTACACTAAAAGAAGAAAAATGTTATTAGATCCACAAAATTGGGCGTCAAGGAAAATGATGAATGACGTTCCAAAAAATATATATTGCGAAATGGCAGGCCACTTTTTCATAGTGATATACGACTTACCTAGATTTATTACAAATTATCTAAGTTATTGAATAAAATAAACATATTGGAGATATTGGCAATAACCTAATAAGTCTTAAGGTAAGGCAGTTAAAGGAGTTTACAATTGGAGAATATAAATATGTTATACTATTTTTGTTATTGCTTAAAATTCTTGATAATATAAAACAATATTATAAAATTCTCTTGTATTATACTCACTTACTTTGAGAATTGAAATCTGTATACAATTGTAGATATGTTTTTATATCAATTTAGTATGTTTTATAAGGATTCTGTTTGGTGAATTGGTATTAAAGATTGATAAGAATATACATGAACAAGAAGCGTAACTTTCTCCTTGTTAAAAAATAAGAACCCCCTTCATTGTTAAAGTAAACTTTACTCAGGGTAAGATGGGTCAAATCAAGAGTACGATGTATCCATAATGGATGAACATAATTCGAAGAAACTTTACTTGTTAGATAAAATCGGTTCATTACTTTGGAATCATTGAGAAATAAACAAACACACACATATACATTTTTTTATATCCTGTACTTTGTTGATGAGTTTAATAAAAATGTCACAAATATTAAATATAATAGTAAAAAAGTCCATCATTCAAATTAAGAGGACAAAATAAATAATGGCTGGTTTGTATCGCCCGACGCCCGCACCTTCGGTGTGAGATTTAATACCATAATGGACATTAATGTCCATTGAGGGACGTCTTTTGTTGTCCGTCAATGCATTAGACGACAACCTACTTTCAAAACACACAATACCAATTAATATAAAGATTTTTCTGTGAAGTTATAAGAGGAAGTTTTGATTATTATGACTGAGTTTATTATTTTATATCAATGTGTGATTCTCTATACATTTAATTAGTGTACTGAATGTACTAAATATAATCTGTATATATAACTCGTAAAAACCATATTTTTGTTCGAAAATATATTTTTTGCAATGACATGTAAGTCTAAACCATGTCTTCAACTTTCAATAGGACATTTGGAATTCTGTCCGTGTAAGACAGGAGCGACATCAGCGATCCCAGGTACATATAAAACGGGAAAAAATTCTAGACGTAATTCGTAGAATTGACAAAAACGCTTTGTCTTCGGAGCCCGACTGATTGGGGGAGTCAAATAAACCAGAGCTGTCTCCTCGCGCTCACACACGACGTGAAACGAATACGAACTGAGGAACTAAAGCATAAAACACTTTAACAATGATTTTATTACTGCTTTTTTATCATTTGCTTGTGGCAATCTTGATTGCATGTCACTAGCTGGAAACTCTTTCAGTAGATTGGTCTTTACGTCATCTACAGAGGAATTAATGTCCAAGTTTAGTATTTGTCTACCAAAAAATAAGTCAGAAACTTCGTAATTCTCAAAAATTATCTAAGTTTCCGAAAAATTAATCATTGTTAAAAAAAATTGAACTTTTATAAAGTTTTTATTAATTATGTTAGTCTTGTACTTTATAAATATATATAATGAATTCTTTGTTTAACAAATTAATAACATAATTTAATTTACTTCACAATAAGATCGCGTAAGATAATATTAACCCAGATGATAGTTTTATCGTTTAAGTATAATAAAAACTATTTCTTATATCTCTGTGTTAATGTTTCTCCATTACGAGAAGAAGTTATAACTATATACCCCATATATTTATCTCAGCTTGACCACGCAACTCCTTAAAGAGCTTATTACTTCTCATTATTGTCTTCATTGGCGATATCTTTTGTTCGTATTTAGAAATATTATAAGCCAATTAGTAAATATTTAAACCTCAATTTTGACTGCTTGATATTACGGTTCAAGAGATCAATCAAGATTGATGACAGACCGACAGACAGAGTATAAAAAATTTAAATTTATGTCCTGAAATAAAAATATACATACATATAATAATTAATCTTATCAAATAAATTTAATATATCATTAGAAAAATATACCGACAGTAGCGTAATTAGATTTACTTGATGTAATTTAAAATCTTCAAAATAATTTGTTTAAGAACACTAGCCATTTGATTTCAATCAAACTTTCAATAATAATAACTGTGATTATAAAAATAACCCACAATAATTAAAATAAATGACATTGAAAAAAAAAGATTTTAACCTTTGAATAGTAAATTTTCAGATAGAGAAATATATTTTTTTACAAAAAAAATTGATTTTTTTTATACAAAAAATATACAATTTTATTAATAGCTATGGTTTTATCAAAGTTATTTGAGAAGCAACCCTATAAAAGTATGTGTGGAATGAAAATAACTATTTTATAGAGTCATCGATAATAATTGTTCAAAAGCGCTAGAAGATTGTATTTTGTTAACATATAACAAAGGTAATAATAAAATAACATCTTTGTTTTATGAAAGCAAAAATAACTCTGTTTTCAATGCAATAACTGATGCTATGACAGCAATTCTTTTAATAAACAAATTCTAAAAGTGTATATAATGTTTTGCATTCTTTCCCATTTACATAAATAACCAACAATTCTTATTTCCAACGCTTTTAAGTGAGAAAAAAGATTCGTGCGTTTGAAGAATGCTTAATCTCTTTTATGAAATAAGAAATGAATCCAAAGCGAAAAATGAGCGAATAAAAGAAAGCAAAGTATTTTCATTAAAATTCGCTGAGTTGAAATTGACTTTGTGAGCACAGAGCATCATATAGTTGAATAATTCATAACATATTATAATATTGTATGTTAATGAATATTATCTATTTTATATGGAATATATTTTAAATGTTAGTCGGATAATTATTTTACATATTTTATTATATAAGATTTGTTGTACCTATCTTAATTGTAAAGAATTCAGTGAGTCTTTCGTAAAATATCTGTATTATTTATTATTTACTTATGTGAATAATATGAAAATGAAATATTATTTTCAATGTGTGTTTAAATAATCCATGAACTATGTAAGATGCATACTTTACCTTTGTGGCCATTAAGCCATTTTAAGGTATTATGACTTCTTGGACTCTTAAAATGGACTGTGATAGAGAAGGTGGGTTTGTAACACTTGATTTTAACCTGCTGTTTTAGCACTTATCTATTTTCATATGCCGATTGATAGTTAAAATTCTGACGGGAAAGTATATTAGAATTTCGAAACTAGGTGTTAGCTAAAATATCAACCTCAATTCCGTTCAACTTGAATAAGAGATATCGTTTCCATTCAATACCGTCTATAGACTATTTGAAATTCAACATTCAAACATCAAAGAGATCATTATAGCAAAAATAATTTCCATAGAAACGTGATTTTGAATATCACGCGTTGACTTATAACACCCCTAAATTTCAATGTCTGTTACGATTCTCGATTTCGCGTCAATTATTTTTAATAATATTTAAATAACATCACAATAAAAAGCATTAAATTTTAATTAATTTTAAATTAGTGAGTATTCTCAATGACGGGTATATATATATATATATAGTTCAGGGACTGGACTTATGCCACGATATCTCAATTGATAAAGCAACTAGAACGCATTATTTTGGAGATAGGAGTTTAGAATTAATTCTAATTTAAATTCGCATTTTAATTTAAGTATAAGGTCAATAGCAATTTTATGTGAGAAACAATTATACCAATTAAACATGTTTAAGAAAAATGTGTAAAACTTTTTTAAAAGTACATAGGAAATATTTATACCACAATCTTCTGTGGAAAAAAATAATTGAGTGATGACATAGATGTTTATAAATTATATACATAAGTATAAAAGAAATTTGTGTTGTAGGAAATTATGACAAGAAAAATCTTTTGCTACATATGTGTCATCGTGAGAGCTCGCTTGGGAAACAAACGTTGGCAATGTTGGCTATCCTAGTTTGGTCTATAATGACATTGATGCGGGTCTGGGGTAATAAAATTACGGGCTCGTGTTTGTTTCAAAACATCATTAATATACTGCTTAGTACTAAGTAAGATTGAATCGATAAATTAAGATTTATTAAAAGTCCTTGAAAATAGATTTTTTTACAAAACAAATGCTATACTAAAGAATAGAATGTTCTAGAAAATTATTTAGTTATCTTGTATCTGTGTATTGTAAGATACATATTTTTTACATGTATTATTTTGACAACAGTGAAAACGATTTCGGTGGGTCCTTGATAGGATTAAGGGTTTTATTACTAGCTGTAGAAATATCGTTAGGAAGGCAATTTTGGCGTCAGATATTGGCAATTAGCGCTCAACATAATGTCTCCAATATTCATGTATATCCAAACTTGAGCATGTTTGCGGTTTAATCCCATATAAGGTAAACATTTAATGTGAATTTTGTTATCATATATAACTAACACTAAACTGACTTTGCGGTGTTCCCTATATAATATATTAGGTATTTGAAATCCTGAAATTGCTATCCTCAAACCTTTCGGTTATGCTAAGATTTCTGAAAATTACTATTTGATAAAGTTTTCGGTAGTAGATGAGAGAATGAAATGTTGGAATTCTTGCGATCATTATAAAACTTTAAAATGTGAAAATTTAAGTAATGATATAAAAAATATACTTATGAAGTCTGTATTGCTACCGCAACAGTTCTTCTCAAATATAAATTCAAAATCTAATAAGTTAGAAGTATTTTATATTATAATTCACCAACTTGTATTGATTACGCCGACGTCGGGCCACGATCTCATTAACTTCTTAATTAAGGTCCTCGGACGTGATGCGTTTAACAATTTTTCAAGTCTCGTCCATAATGGCTTGAAAGAGCTGTGTAAATCACGATAGTTGGACGAGTCAATTAGCGACGTGTATCGAAATCTGTGGATGCTGTGGGATTTACGTGTATTTTAATTTGTACGGAATGGAGATTTACCGTTAATCCCAGTATTTTGATGGCTTTACCACTTCTGTGTTCTCCTAATTGTGGTTGTGAATTTTCGGCAAAGGCCTCCTCAATCAGCTATGGTAATGAAGTCAATACAAATGTTTAGGGCACTGATTTGATACTGTCTTATAATGGTGCAAATAATACAGTTCATCATTATTATGATGGGCATTTATAAGGTTTGATATTATTTTGCTAAAATATAAAATTTTGTTAAGATTTATAAATTGTTTTACGTATTGACTTAAAGAATAAACTTGAATACTTATACTTAATTAAAGATTGTAAAATGTTATAGTGTGTATAGCATTTTTTTTATAGAAAAGTTAATTTTTCACCTGTTTTACCTAGTAGTGCAGCAGCGACACTAGATTACCACATAACTAACTCCTTTAAAGCCGCATGTCTACTTCAATTTCATCCAAAATAATATTGAGCAAATTGTGGAACTGTAACACCATTCACATACAATGTAGTATAAGTCATTTAGCTTCTCTGGTCGAGGATTTATTCCCGACATTTTGTCGTCATAATTGACTTAGGAATATATGTATAAATTGGAGAGGCTACATGTAACCAATACTTTGTAGGTAAAAATCTAATTTAAGACCAAAAGTGAAGGTGATATGGTTTAAACCACCCCAAGAATAGAATTTAAAAAACGGGTTATTCTAGGAGCATAACAGTTTTACCTCTATTCAGTTTGTAACACAGACAACTCATCATTTAAAGTGAAACTAATATTTTCGGATTTTACTTCGCGTTTTATTTTAGAAACTACAGACTCCCGACGTTTCGGCTACTTTTCAGCAACCGTGATCACGGGCAGACGAGATGTGAGTGTCTGTCAGTTGGTCTGGTCATTTTGGTGGTCTGGTCAGTCTGGTGACAGACACTCACATCTCGTCTGCCCGTGATCACGGTTGCTGAAAAGTAGCCGAAACGTCGGGAGTATGTAGTTTCTAAAATAAAACGCGAAGTAAAATCCGAAAATATTAGTTTCATTTTAATGTGTACTCGCGAAAATCTTAGATCTCATTATAACTCATCATTTATATAAATTCACATAAGTTAACAAATAGTCGTATTTGCACCCAGAAACTACTAAGTAAACTTTTTACAATCCGGTGATTTAGTCAAGGTTAGACGATAAAAGGCCGAAAAGGTCGGAACTATTCCATAACAACTTTGTTATTTCGTTCATTCACGTAATAGATAGACTCAGCCGTTCCTGGCTAACAGGGATGTAGTTACAGTGAAAACATCTCATTACCAGCATTTTGTTCCCGGGGCAAATGGGGGTTAATTTCATTAGCACGAGACCAACGAATCGTGTGATAACTTTAGTCATGTTATATGAAAGGGCACCCTTGGGATAGAAATAAATGTTAGCGAGCAAACCACTGGCTCTGATGTATTCATGAGCTTGACATTCCTTCGTATGTATGATATGATGAATTTTGTTTTAAGCTTATTATTTAATTTAAATTATATAAGATGAAATTATACAACATATTTTTCTTATACTTCAGAAAAATAATCACGGTTCCGTTTCTACATATAATGACAGAGAAAATAAATGTGGAATACCAGGTTTTTGTAATCATTAATACAAAACAATTAACGTAATTGTATAATTTCAAATAAGAAATGAATTATTGACATCTTAACTCCCTCTTTATTAAAAAGATTAAAGATGCTTAAAATATATATGTAACTTTACAAACACCCACTTTTGAAATAGTATTATACATTATAAAAGAGAGATAATATTGATCGTGGCGTTGTCCGAATAGTTAACCGAATTATTATTTTGGGCACATTTGATTTTATAGTATAGAAAATAGAAGGGAGAATAGAATTGTAAATTAAGTTGAGGTCTGTATGTAAAGATTTTAAGATAAGACTTATTAAGTAAAATTTCTTTAAATAGCCAGAAGATAAATGCGGGTTCCTTTTGTTGATAATATCGTTAATTTATGAAGAAGATTTTTATACGGTTTGTATCTTAAAGAAATATAGACGAAAAAAGTTTAAAATTAATTTGTCTTGAACTTACTTTTTACTGATTAGTTATTTAGTGTTTTTTATTTTTTAATAGGTAATAATTTTCCAGCTTTTCTTCTCTTGTGAAGGGAACGGTCTAGATGTTTTAACTAAGGCTTGAGAGCACTTCTTAGTTTTCAATAAGTTTCAGCGGACTAAGATGGGAAGCCTGAAAGGCTTTGAACTTTAAGTATAGAGTGCATTAAAAGTGGACATGATGTTACAATGGGAGACTTCGTTTTAATGTTTAATGACTCATTAAGGAATCGTTTTGTTTGAAGACTGAAAGTCAAAATATATTAAGTTTTGAAAGGAAATTTTGAAGCCCAATTTTCCCAATGAATGGACTTTCATGGCCAAAACTTTTAAATAGTCTATTCTGTTAGTGTTTTTTAATTACTTTGTGTTATAAAAAGTTACATAATGTAAAAAATTTTAGTGTTCGCAGTACTGTAATATTTCAGAAGATTTTTTAATTATTGTTAACAGTATATTATTTTTGATAATTGAGATAATTTATATAATATAACACATGACTTTCAAATTTTTATTAACCACTCTTTCTTACCTATTAGTTATTTAGCATCATTTAAACTTCCCTGAATTAAAATTCTGTCATATGTCATCAGACGGATCCTTTTGTTGGATGTAAGGACTAGAAGCGGGAAATGATATCAAAGGATAACTAAAAATATATCCTTTTTAGTAAAAAACCTTCCTAAATGTAGAAAAAGTGAATATATATATAACGCTAAGTACTAATATGTCGTCGACTGTGTTAATAAAGATATTCCACACCAATATTATAAATTAGTTTCAATAAGGAAGCTGATGTTTATCTTTGAAAGTTTAGGATTGAAATGAACTCTTATTACATAAATAATTAATATTATGCTTTAGCACGATCTTTGCGAACTTGTTGTTTATCAAAATAGGGTGAATACCTTAAAACTATGTAGGCTATGTGTTTAATTTTTTTTTCCTTTCCAAGTACAAAGCTTTATAAAAAATTAAAAGTACAAATAGTGATGCAACGGTGACATTAGAAAGTTTCTGCTGTCTTTTTAAAGTAATATAATATTAATAGACCTTCACAATTCAACCAGAACCTAGAATATTCCTTACAGTTTTTGATAATAAATTTATATGCAATTTTAGTATTCTTCCTTAGCGGGGAAATTTTATTATATTAAATTGTATTAATTGCATTTATCGTAAAATGAAACTAGCATTCATATGTACATGTTATAATATGATTTTTTAGCATTCAATAAGTTATTTAATTTACATACTTGTAAATATGTAGTTAAGATATTTTAAATCAATTACAAATATGAAAATCTTAAAAAAATCATTGCAATTTCATTTGGTTATTAATTCTTCTTTACAAGACGTTTTGAAATTGTTTTTTTGTGCGAAGTTAACATCACAGGTTTCACGGAATTTTTAAATACTGTTTGATAATATAAAAGATTTAAAAAAATCGGAATTCTTAGTTATTTTATTGTTGTATTATATTCTGATTTCTATCTGTCACATACATTGTAATCTAGTTATCCACAGATAATTAAATTACTTTATATTAAAGCTCATAAAACAACACAAAATCTTGCCGTGAAATTCAACCAATACACTGATATGAAGATAATTTTATGTCATTCTGGATGCAACAGTCTTACAAACAAAATGTACTTGTAACTTAGTTCAGTATTTCCTTATATAATTTTTTTTCTACACACAACGTAAGTTTACCAAAACAAAAGACTTGTCCACCTAAAGCCAATACGGTGTAACTAAATGAAAAAAGGAACACTGTTAGATCATTGAGACGGAAGTGAGGTCCTTTGAGTGAGATAATAGCGTCTCAGGCACAGATATCGAGGAAAGGGAGGTTAAAAAATCTGTTATTTAAAAACTTTGTGCACTTGCATGCTATATCGAGCACTTTGATTTAAAAAAAATTATTTCAAAGTGTGCCTAAAGTTCAAAAAATATTGTAATCACTAATCAGTACGATATTTTGAAACTTAAAGTTTTTTGTTTTTCTTCTAAGATAAACAGAAGATTCGATAAATATTATAATTTAGCTTCTAACAATAACTTATCAAGTATTGTCAAAATAACCGCAAGGGTCAAAACGGTTAGGCCGCAGGACATAGTCCATTCCTTTGTTGTCGTGGATTAACTGCTTCTTATCTCCTCGTCTTATCTCTTCCACCTTTGATGTAATTGTATCTATGCTGGTACCGCCTCAAGGCAGAGATGCCTAACTCAAGTTTGGTAGTACTGTAAGATGAAAAGGTAGGTTCACTGAAATATATAAAATATGTATGTATTTTGACTTTAAAAACTGAATAGCTGAATAACCTTTAAAATTCTGAAAATATTTTAAGAGAATTATAAGTTGATAAGCATCATTTACAGTTAAGTGTTTATATATTACAACAAAGAAATAAACTTTGCTCTCAGTGATATTATTCTTCTTAAGATATATTCTAACACGTAGTTCTGAATTGCAGAGCATTTAAATCCCGTTGGGATACAACGCAACAGTCTTTCAATTATACGGGGACATAAAACCCTGGTTGCTGGTTGAACTGAGCTGTGTATTCGCATGCGGCTAATAAATCATATTCGCGGTTTTGCAACCAGTTTCAATTTAACTTGAGAGTAGACGCCTCGTGATGTCACGTGTTACTCATTGTTTGGATATTCTAGAAAGTAATAAAGCATTATCTTCGTTTGCTAGCAAATAAAATAAATATAAAGTTTTAAGGTTTGTAGTAACTTGAGCTCTTGAGTTGAAATGTACCTGTCTTGCGTTTTGTGATTTGATCAAATAAAAATAATAGTAGATATATGAATATACATATGTCAAATATTATGTTTTAAAAGATTAAAGTAGTTTGTCAGTCAAACCATGTATATAACATTATATTTGAATATGAATATGTTCAAAATAACTAACTCAACTCCATGGATCCATTATTTTAGAACCCGTCGTTTGAGTCCATGTGTAAAGGTCTTTTAAGTACGTAAGAACGTTTAAGAGTTAATTTATAGTTTAGTTTACGTCTATTTAATTAAAGTGAACATAAAATACCTTAAACCAGGGGACTACCCGAGAGTCGTACTTCCATTTTGAAACAATACGAGACAGATCTGTTTTGGAGTCCAGACTATTATATGGTATTATGGTACATTAAGTTGTCCTTGCAAGAAAATATTTGAATAGCTTAGAGCAATTATCATATTATACTGTGATTGAGTTAATTTAAATGTACCCTGTAATTACAAATGTAATTAAGGGTGGAGTAGAAGTAACACGGTAGAAGCGATGTACGGGAACGCCATCAATTGCGAGTGTAACAGGCTTGTTGAATGAATGAACCTGATGGGACGAATCTCCATCGGACGCTTGCATTATACTGTTCGATTGTTGCGGTGTACTCATAATGGGCTTAATACTGGTGCGGCTTTGGCTTTTAGCCTTTGTTTACATCGGCGAGTGTAAAATGTACGTGGATTTATTTTTGTAATAACCATAATACATGCATTTATGATAAAGGAGGACAATTAATCTGTAAGTCCACATATATCGTGTGATAAAAAATAGTGTATTGTTGATTATTCCTAACAGTATTTCATTGTTGTGCCTCGTGGTTTTGTTCATTTTTTTATGATAGATTCTAGAATGTATATGACTTGTATAAGTTTGTTATAGAATGATATATTAATTAATACCGTTTAGATCATCATCATCAGCCTATCAGCGCCCACTGCTGAGCAAGGCCTCTTTCTCACATGGAGAAGGTTTGAGCATTAATCACCACGCTTGCTCAAGACGGATTGGTGATTTCAAACTTATAATTGTGAAACTATAAGTCCAGGTTTCCTCACGATGTTTTCCTTCACCGTAAGTCAGTGGTGTCTAAATACTCTCAGAAAGTACATATGACTCCGAAAAGTCACATTGGTACTTGCCAGGTTTGAACCCGCGCCCTCGGCAACGAGAGGCGGACCCTTTAACCACTGGGCCACCACTGACTACGATTACTATTTGTAAATTGACAAATATTACTGATTAATATTTGTACATATGAAACATAAAAGCCAACAGCAAATTAGAATTGTCAATGTGGATACCGAGGCAGGGCTAATTACTATGTCAATGCTTGCACTTATCTGTTTTCAGTGTAAATTGGTTTTTAATACGCAAAATAACAGTATGATGTTAAATAATTGTAAAATTAGGATCTCATAGAATTTAATATTTGATGTTTTCAATAATAATGTTAATACACGAGTACTGTGAAATTCATGAATTATGCTCAATTAATATTTAATAGATATATTATTTGAATCAAAATGTTAATACTAATATTTTAGGATGATTAAAAGTGTCAATTTATACGATATGCCGATTATAATTTCACATATTACATTTAGTCTAGTTTCTAAATGAATGTCAGTAAATGAAACTAATAGTACTTTAGGTCATTGCGGGCTGTCCACGTCAGTGAACTTGATGGACAAAACTGACATCAAAACCATTTATAACTTCCAAGTAATGGGCCAGGAGGTGTGTTACTCATAATGTACGTTAATGAGATTTTCTTATTATTTAAGATATTCTTCCATTCTTATGAAGGTTGCAAATATAAGTAGTTGAATGAGAAAGATTATCTGAGCCCATACTTTCCTTCTATTATTTATTTAAAATGCCTTTTTTGATTTAAAAGATATATAAGATATTTTTCCATTCTTATGAAAGTTGCAAATATAAGTAGTTGAATGAGAAAGATTATCTGAGCCCATACTTTCCTTCTATTATTTATTTAAAATGCCTTTTTTGATTTAAAAGATATATAAGATATTTTTCCATTCTTATGAAGGTTGCAAATATAAGTAGTTGAATGAGAAAGATTATCTGAGCCCATACTTTCATTCTATTATTTATTTAAAATGCCTTTTTTGATTTAAAAGATATATAAGATATTTTTCCATTCTTATGAAGGTCGCAAATATAAGTAGTTGAATGAGAAAGATTATCTGAGTCCATACTTTCCTTCTATTATTTATTTAAAATGTCTTTTTTGATTTAAAAGATATATTTGCAATATGATGTTTTGTTATCTTTAGTAACTATTCCTTATTTAATTTAGTATTTATTATATTGCATTATATGTACATGTCACAAGCTGAAAACGTCGGGTTAAAAATCTTACTTATATTAAAATGATAATGTTTGTGAGAATACAGGGCTGCTTGCTTGTATGGACCTATGGAAACCTAGAGGCATGGATATATAGGTGTATAGATTTTTGCATTTTTCTTACAAAATTTATCTAATTGATATAGTTTGAAGTTACTTCACACAAATTACAAATTACGCTGAGGATTGGATAACATAAATGAGGGTTTTAACACACTTTGTGCATGTGTGAGTCCAATTTTTAAACCACACGGAAAAAATTGGAGGAAATTATAAGGACATATTTTTATAATGTCATGTAATAAATATTTTAGATGAAATGAAGTTGTATAATAGTTGCACTATTTTTAGAAACATTTATATTTATCAAACGTAAATGTCCAAAGCAAGTGTAGAATGACCCAGGTGGAATTCTATATGTGGCATCGTACACTATATTTCCATTACACGCAAAAATATCGCCTGCACAGTACATGAGTTATGTATCATAGTAGTGGGCTGTTCCATGACAAATAGTTCACGTCTCTTGCGTGGCGTCTCGTTAATTATACCTTTCCGATTGTAACTATTGTGAATAGCATTTTATGTATATTATTAGAGTGATTATGTCACTTCGATTGCAGACTTAATTGTTACGTTATTGAAATGCGAAGTCGCGGTCTTTTATTATTGTTATATAATTATTTAGTAGATTGAATTATGAAAATATATTTCTACATATGTTTGAGACTCTCAAGATTATGTATATATAGAAAATTTATTTATTATTATTACTAACCATTTTTATGAATCGTATCCAATAAAAAATATGTTGAGATTTACAGTTTTATCAGGAAATATTGTTTAATTAATTATCACGCTCGAGAAAATTCGCAATATATCTATTGCAGTTCCATTTAACTGATGTTAGTGTACGTCGGAAGTCCTGTTTTTTTCTTTTTCTTTAATTAAAATGTTGTTGTAACTTTCCATTTATTCTTTATTTTGATCCATAGAATAAGCCTTTTCTACAAACCGCCTGGGTATGGTTCTCTGTGACATTAAAAAAACAAATTGTAAGAAAATAGTACCTTCAGTGACAATGTATCGTTTCATGCAAGGAAACCTCTCGTCCGCTGTATATTGATCTTTGGGTGTATACTTAATATAAAGTTCAATAAAAGTTCCCCTTGCGATAGGAAGTCTCGGATTTATCGAACTAACCCCATGTAAATAAATAAAGTGGTAGGGTATGCATTTCTTATGAGAAGTTAGCCGCGACGCGAGCGGGTTAGAAAAACTATCGATTCAATATCGCCGTTTGATGTCTATTTTGCGAAAAGGCATTAAGTAATTTTATTGTTATTTGATTTAAATTTCAAGCATTATTAACTTTTTACTGTAACTCCTTATATTATTTCCTTTTACATGTTGTAGTGTATCTCCTGTTGCGATCTTTCAATCTCCTAATTGAAACAAAACTTTTTACTCTTGCTAGTTATTCTTTTCTTGTTGGTGTATGAAGTTTTTCAGTCTTGTATTTGTTTTCTCCGAATTTTTGAAAGTAGCTCTATTGTCCCAATCTTATCACAATAAGGTTATGACTTTAAATAGGCTAATATAGCCAATGAAAAACTGAATTAATTCAGCGTCATTATTTGTCAATAAATTATCAGCAAACAAAAAGTAAGGCTAAAAGCTTATGCAAACAATTTATCTTAGTCGTAAATTCAATCAGATTAAAGCACATTTAACATTGGATAAAATTTCGATTTGGGTAACCGGAAAAGAAATATCGAGCAGGTAGCGGGCTTTCAATTCAATCAGGTTCCCTTTGCTGCCGTCTGTGATTTGATGAGATTGTTGAAAATCAGAATAGCTCGAGAAAAACTTACCGTATCGCCTTTAATGGAAATGCCGTGTCGCTGCTCGAATAACTGTTTGGTTTACAATACAATTTTGTACATTGTTTAGGACTGCCGTTCGTTCGCAGTTTTCTTTAAGGAATTTGTATATAGACTTGTTTAAAAATTGGATATTTTTATCAATAGAGTCTTAAATCTGATTATTATATACAATAACAAATATAGTTATATAGGCGTTGATGGGAAAAAATGTAATTTGTTATTTTTCATCATGTTATTGGTAACAATTTAGTCCTTGCTGAATATATTATTGCTGTGTGAATATTTTTTAGCAAACAACAGATTTTTTTAATCGTTTTACATAAATCAACGATCATAAATGTGAAGTTATTTCCATTACCGAGTTTTCACGGAAACGAATCCATTGAATGTCACAGTACGAAACTAATTTATGGCCATTGTATTGTTCCTGTTTTTGTAATCGAGTGAAATATTGTATCAGTGTATCCGTTGTAAAAGATCGAACAACGAAGAGGCGGGACGCGATAGCTAGTCTATTTGTCAACATCATTGCGATTACGTGAATGTCGACCAAATAAATTAGACTTTGTCTGTTTCTTAGATCGCCCCAGCTTGGCGTGTGATACATCATTTTGAGTAAAGTTGGGCTTACCCTTTTTTTGGCAACTTTTTAGCGTCAAGATCGTATAAGGAAGATATCTAAAGGGTGATCTAAAGGTTTGGTATTTATGGAAAAATTTAATTAAATTCAAGTATATAAAATACAGTTTTACTTAAATATATGAAGAGACTTTTATTAAATAAGATAGAGTTTTACTTAAACATATGAAGTAACTTTTATGAAATGGGCGGGGAATCGAAATTTTAATAATGTTGACCGTTCAGGTACCTAATATCAAGCTATCAAGGAATTATGCTTAGGTTGCAAGCTTGTTATTTGGTTCAGACTGATCCAATGAACTTCGTCTATTTTGGAAAACAAACAACAGTTTCGGATCCCGTATTTAACGCATTCCAAACACATCCCTGGCTCGGCCGACACTATCCCGACCCGGGGGCTGTACGCGGTGTAAATGTTTCAGTTCCATTTACATCCTCAAATTACGTTAAGATGCAAATATACGAGTAAGTTGCCTTTGCTTGTTAGTCTAACTTCCCCTTTATGCAACCATCCTAACTCCAGTACTTTTGTTATGCTAAGATAAAATAAAACGTTTGTACCTATAATATTATTTTATAACCAGAAGTAATATTGGTACTTTTGTATTAATGTTTTTTTTCCACAATAGCGATTCAAACACGGTTACTCGGATGATAATAATTTTATATGAAAAATATCATTTTGTCCAATCTAGAAACTTTCTATTGTTAGATATTTTATATTCCTATCCAGTTTTATAAACGGAACAGTTTTTATTCACGACGTTCGCAATAAATTTTTTAAAGTTCACAAACATGCAGAACAAAGAATAATAAAGATAACAACAAAAATTCTCCTGAAATTAGGAGAACAGTCGCTATTCAAGACAAAAAGGCCGTTGGGCTCGAGGGGGCAATGAACTGGGACAATTGGCCATCCGTAGAGTTTGTAGTTACGGATGCGTCGTTTATACTGCGATATGATGAGCGCTCGTTTATGAAGATGCTGTGATCTCATGAGATTTACGAGACGTCTGAAAAGAAAAGATTTATATTTTCTTGCAGTATTCAACCGAACTAGTACGGTTTTGTTATCATATATATCAAATACAGGACTTAAACTTAAAAAATCAGAAGTGTAATCACATAAATACTCATAGAATAGTAACAATGAAATAATAATTTACAAGTAATCAAGAAAATCATACACATAAAAAGCTTTTAATATAATGACCATTTCTAATAAAATAAAGATAATAATGATACTGCTGATTACGTAAAACTTCAACACGGTTTATTTGGGGCAGTGGCGCAATAAATTGTGCCAAAATAAGATACAATGGAACAGGAATTTGAAATAATTAATATCTGACACTAAACTAAAGTACTGTCGTGTGAAATGACAA
The DNA here is from genome assembly GCA_916720795.1 of Danaus chrysippus. NCBI lineage: Eukaryota > Metazoa > Arthropoda > Insecta > Lepidoptera > Nymphalidae > Danaus > Danaus chrysippus. The sequence continues at coordinate 15,201,112 of CAKASE010000049.1, read as the reverse complement.
ATCTCAGCGGGTAGCAGATGGTTTGGATATTTTAATAAATGAGGGCCACGTCCGAATGAGTGAAGCTGAGAGGGGATTTTGTTTGCTTTGATTCGTTTAAACTACTTGCTAATGGAAAGATTCATTAGATAATTGCTTATATGTTTAAAATGTGATTCTTTATTACGTTAAATTAAAAAAAATATGGTTTAATTTGATAGTCTCAAATTAAGAACGTTAAATTAACCCTACTAATATTATAAATGTGAATGTCACGTTGTATGTTTATCTATCTCTCTGCTATATTTCACGCCTAAACCATTTAACCGATTTTGATGAATTTTGATATTGAGATAGATGGATTCCTGGAAAAAAACTAAGGGTACCTTTCATCACGATCCCGACTTCAATCCCGACTCAATACTACGGTTGGAACCATGAAGTGCATTTCGGGTTATATGGTAGAGAACAATTCTGATGTTCACGTTGACGGAGTCACGGGCCGTAGCAAGTTAAAAAAGTTAAATAAGTTCAACAAAAATTTCTCTATTAGAGTAATGGCGCGACACGTTAATAAGCATATAAGATATTCCAAAAACAGACAGTTTTAATCCTGCCTTTGTAATTTTTATGCTACATTGTTTATTAAAAATATCATTCAAAATAACAAAGACAAATTAGTAAAATGTATCGTATTTTCATTAGTAAAAGTACATTGATTTTCCATTTAATACCTACATATTTTGTGTGTCATATATATGTAAAATAAGTTTTCAAATGTATGAGAATACATATATCCACAAACATCATCTTCAAAGTTATTTAAGGTATGCAGTGTATATATTTGAAAGCATCATAACTCCGAGGCGGTTGAGCGTACATTGAAGTCATAGACACAACTGGCCATCAGTCATAAGCAAATGACTCGCTTCCAACCACCACTTGGACCGCTTTTATTTTATGGAAGCTATAAATAATACTAACATTGAATATTTTCTTTTATTTTCGAGAGTTATCTTAATCAAAAATGGTCCAAAAAATGCAAACCACATAAATACTACATTTTCTTTTTGGTATTTTATATTTCGTTTTCCATCACATACTTTAAACATCAAGTCGTATGTTTTAGATTTAGTATCATAGTTGAAATATTCCGCTGAAAGCTCTCATAAACAAAATTTTTCATCTGCTCAAATTTGCTATATTTTTGTACAAATTTAAGACTCTTTGACATGTTTAATTTATGATCAGTATAAATGCAACCAAAACGAAAATAATATTTTTGTTAAACCAAAACCACATATTTCTAGTTTCTAAATTGAGATAAATATTGCATGTACAGAGTTTTTGTTATTAAAACATTTCACAGAGCTAAATTTTAAGTTTTGAAATAAAAAAGATTTTTTACGGAATATACAGAAAAAGTACGACTAAAGAAAGACATTACAGGTATAAAAGAACTTCCTTAATAACATCTATATACAATTAATTTTGCTTTAATGTGGTCTGATCTCATTTTCTCCCAATTGTTTTCACTTTGAAGTTTATTATCATTTCCCGCCATTAAGTAATGTATTTCAAAGTAGTAGGTCTTTAATTTCAGACAATTACACAAATGTGAACAACTTTCGATCAATTTTCCAGTGATATTTTTTTCAGAATCAATTAGACTACATAAAAATATCCTAAAATATTTCATAACTAAAACTATTTTCTTCAAAAATAAGGAAAGGTTAAGAACATAAAAAAAATTAAAACAAATGAACACTATTATTAATATTTCAGCATTTCACCACACAAGCCAAAAACTGTTGCCAACTAGAATTATTTATGAAGCTCTCATTGTTCTATCATAAAAATTATTTCTATAAAGTAAGAAGTTTAACATCTGGTTGTCATAGTACAGGTCAAATCGGATTATGACTTACAAGAGAGAGCCTTTACAAGTAACCCAATACAATTCTCAAGGCGGGGTGACTTAATGAATGCGTTAATTGATTATTATTAATACAACTTATTTTGACAATAATGATGATATACAATTCTTGAAGTCAATACAAATAGAAATATAATATGCACTCTTTAGTTAATTTGATACCAATCAAATTTTTCACGACTCAAGTATATGTATGAAAGTTTAGTTTTCAGTAATAATTATTAATCAACCAGGTTTTATCACCCTAAAAACCATAGAGAATAGACTCAAAAAATTAAATTAACAATGATTTTAATTCTGCTTAGAATAAAAAAAAACAGCCAAGAAACAGGTGGAAGAGTTGGAAATTCATTAGTTACAACATGGAGTATAGATATGAACAGATTTAGGACATTTAGAGGTTTGAGTATATGAAAATAGAAGTAGAGTTAGCATGTACTATTTATTATTCCGATTGAAAGTGAAAGGCGCAAGGTTAAGATATATTTTTGCATGAAAAGCAGATTGTAGTAAACCAAAAACGACCTCTCTCGATTGATGAACAACAATGAAAAAACGTCAGGAAATTCGAAACATGAAAACATGATGTATCTACCACAGGATTTAAGTTGCTATCCTATTAAATAAAAAATGTGCATTTCTTATAAAACGCTATTTTCATTGAAAAGCAATTCTCTCATACTGTCCTCGGTATTAATTTGTGATTATATTGTCTCGGAGTGAAGATTTACGCGTCATGCATAAATACATAATAGGGATAATTCTTCCGTGAGTTAATAAGCGTGGCTAATAAGCAAGGCGATCGAATGTTCGTTGTTGCATTACGAATCCATTCTATCTCCGAGTCTCAGGCTGTCTGCAACGAATTATATCTAATAAATATAATGAACATTTGAGCCTACGTCGACGGCACTGCTCAGACGTCTGTTACAGATAATCCATGTACCCCATAGAGCCTTAAGCGGAATAATACAAATTAGATAAACGGATTGCTTTGTCACTGAAAGACGGTAATGAAGATTGTGAAATTATATTGCTTATGTCTTAGAAATTGTCGAAATAGCTCCTTTTGAACAATATTTCAACGCTTTTCATTTTCAAATATATTGTTTATGGTTTTTACATAGATAATTTTATCAGAATTAATTTTTATTTTGTCCATAATTTTGAATAAGATAATATGTAAAGACAGCAGAGACTTATCGATATAAAATTATATTGCAGAAATATGACAATAAAAATTTCCAACACATCACGGCGAAATATAATTGATTATTCAAATTAATTGAAAAGGCTGCGTTACACACGACGTGACATGATTACGCTAATCCCTACTCGTTAACGAATAAAACATTTACAAGGACCGGGCGCTCCATGAATATTAAAAACCTTACCTGAAAGTTTATTTTATTAGCGAAACCTACCGATGTAAGTATGTATATGTGGCTTATTAATATGTATAATGTACAGATAGACCAATTATTCCTCACTTGTATTCAGTATTATGTAATACTTAGGTTTGCAACATACATTTGTTTCAAAATCTAATTTACCTTACTTTATTTACGTCACATGTAAAATTGCATGTTTTTTAGATTAGTATGTACCTATGTAATCTTCTTCTTCTTCTTCTTTTATTTTAAAAATATAACCACAATTACGTATCGTAAAATAAATACACTTTCTGATTATGATTTTTTTCATTGTTTTTATTAATATCGTTTTTATTATATGTATTTTTATTTTACACAGATTACTGAAATTAGTTTTTAATCACTATTTCCCACATATGAGCCGCAAATATGCAAACTCATGATCATAAACAGGTCGCGTAAATTGTTTAATACTATTATACAATGGATATCGAAAAGTTAAATGAAATGTATATAATAGATGTATATCACCAAAATATTTACGTTAACCTACATATTAATAAACAAATGATATAGGGTGGCAACTAAAGGTTCCAGGAAAACTACGAAACTTACGTATATGTATATTATTATAAGAATTACATATAAAAACTTATAATCTATACCTAAGACTACATGATTGCCCCGACGTTAGGATAGCAATGTCATTCCATAGCTTGCGTGGTATCAGGAATCTTCTGGTTCACACGGTTTGGTTTTCGTTCCGTGGAGTCAGCAACGTCACTCGATATATGAAAATTTATCAATTTAATATGATTAATATCCTATTTCCTGTTAAAATAGCTTTCTATTCAAAAATAATCATATCAATTGCATTCAAATATAGTTTGTAATATTGCTATAACATATTTTTGTTATAAAGCAAGATTATTTAATATTTTAGAGAATCTATTGGCTTTTATTGTCTCTAGTATGCAATAAGAAAAGATATTGGCTTTTGTAACAGGTATTGGATAATTTCAAACTTGTGTATTTCTTTAGGTACTGGAAATAGCATTGGCTATGTTATATTTCAATTTCAGTATTTCATTATGATGAAACTACTATTTTTAGGAATATATTACGCATATTGTTTGTAAAAACTTCATACTCCTGACGTTTCGGTTACTTTTCAGCTGGAGATGTGTTTATGTGCAGTTATAGTTTAATTTAAATGAATACTAGCGATAATTTTAGATCTCATCATTTCATTATGAAATTTATTTTTGTACATTTTAGAACTTTCTATTTTCCTTTTTGACGTGATAACGTCTTTGAAATCGTTTTAGTCGGGTGACATGTTCAAAAACTTGTGTCACACCAAAACCTCACGAGCGCGATCGCAGGTATAACGAGAGAGAGAGACGGAAGATCGGTTCACTCACTCGAACGCTATGCCTGCCTCCGCTCGTGAGGATTCTGCGTGACAAGTTTCACGGAATGACGGGCAGCGCTCGAGATGAGACGGGAGATCGGTCCGTCTCTCTCTATATCATATCATAGTCGAATAAGTAAACTTGTCATTTTACACCCGAAATTTATCATAAAAAGTGTGAATAAAACGATAGATGTAATTTAAAATTTGAAAAAATTGTTATCTTCATTAATTCCTTACTTCCCAAAAACTTATATCACCAATAAGACGTTATCACGTAAACATCTCGATCTTAAACCTACTTTACAAACAACCAATTTTTTTTCGTTACAACCTTAATTGATATGTAAGTATATTGTCACATTTTACATTATTATAAAAAGGTAGCTGACTCAGCAAACATTGTAATGCCATATAAAAAAATAGGGGTTGGTGATAAAAAAGTAAACATTTTGGTTTGTATGTATTTTTAATAGTATATTATAAACAAATAAAATCAAAAAAAAAAAAAAAAAATTGGGGGTGAACAACCTTTATGACTTAGGGGTATGAAAAATAGATGTTTGCTGATTTTCAGACCTACTCTACATGCTCACAAAATTTCATCAAAATCGGTCCGGCCGTTTTGGAAGATTTCTCTGTCTAACACCGCGACACTAGAATTTTATATTTTACTTAAAGAAATGTTATTTGAATACATATATATGTACAATACATATATAAAAAAACATAAAACTTAAAGGAAAAATGTTTAATTTTGGGTACTATATATACTTACTACATCCATTTACCATATACGCATATTAACATATTAAGTACACGGCATCATATTTATATATTTTAATTATGGTTGGTTTGTCACAACAATAACAAAAGATTTCATTTACAATCTTAAAACCATATCTAAGATAAGAAACCAAAACTATTCAGAAACTAAAGATGTTGCGCGCTCTTAATACTGTTTAAGTAATCTCAAATTAAGCGTACCACTATCTCTAAAATCCACGCATACGCTAGAGTTGCAATAACAAACTGAACAGTTCCAACAAACCCCAAGCATCTACTTAGAAGCCATTTATATTCATATCACCGTGTATTTACATTTCATCCCGAGCATTACAGAACCTTTGGTAAGGTTGCTTTTACGGTTTGACGGTAAAAGGGGACCCGGATACCAATAAGCGACTAATCATTAAATTTTTTACGACATTTTCTGAATACTGTTTTGCAGATTAAAATTGTTAAAGCAGATCAGTCGTATTGTTTACTTTATATCCTGTTATATTGAATGTACTCGTTAAATTTTACAGGGTATATTTCATATTCTTTTATCAAAGAAACCATGACTTTCAGTGAGGGACCAAGAACAATTCCTCTAACCTTTACATATAGACAAGAGCGATATGAATAATGCTTCAAGAATTTAATATAACCGATAAGCAGTTGAAATATTTCGACGAGAATGTTATAACAGAAAATATCTTAGCGGTTCGATTTATTTGGTTTTGTATGACAAATATGAACAAACAAGCCATACTCGTACATGACTTGTATTTCTGCGTTGTTAAAGTATGTAGCTTTATTGCAAGAAATTACACGGCTATGTCGTTGGCATTTGTAGATATTGGTTTGTAATTTCAGCTCAGGTCTAATATTTTTTAATACATTCAAATATTATTTTTTAATTTTAAGTATCTGATAGATTTTTATTTTAACTCAAGTAAATGGTTTTGCATTTTTAGAAAAAAACGTCTATAAGAATGGCGGTACACTTTATTTTATGACACGACATTATGTTTAGAACAAAGTGTGACATTATTAAACTGTGTCAAGTTTGTGTCAAACGATATCATATAAACACACGATCTCATATATCACACTAGTTTTTACTCACTACTTCGTCTGCGTCAGTTTCAGAATAAAAAATGCATAGCTGACCGGGAGTGTACTGTTCCGCTTTAAGGAAATAAATATGCTTATTTCAGATTTTTTTACTTTGTTTTTTTTTTTTTTTTATCGGACGGGATGAAACATATTGTTTTTTCATCTTCAAATTTTAAACTATATTTCCACCAATTTTCAGCCGTATTCGTAAAGTTCTTGAGTAATAAATAGTGCAACCGATACGTCTTTCTTTGATAGATAGGTAAACAACACAAAAAGTAACATTTTATTCTTCTAACAGACGGTGAAGCCACAGATGTGCAACGTAGAAAAATAACATCCTCAACTTTAAAAAGCAATAAATTGTATTCAGAAGATAGTAATAAAAACAAAAGTTATAAAGGGTCGATATCCGCGTAATACGAGTTGGCGATAATGGATTTAAGACAATATTAGTTACAGGGAAACGAGGTTATAAAAGCAATTTCGGCATCGCATATTGCCTATTAACTAGTGTTTGTGATGTTTTTAGGGTTCTTTATAAAGACATAAGGTTTTAATGCCACTTTTAATTGCTTTAAAACACTTTCAATCGCTTTTTTTGTAAGACACACGAGATGAATTTATCTAAAAATTTTCAACAGATATTCAGAATAGGATATAGAAGCTTTAATAAAAGCGTAGACGAATCGAAGTCATACGTCATAGAGGTTAGTAATGGCTTAAACTAAAAGATTCCAAACTATCATAAAACGTCCCCCAACTCAATTTTCATACAAAATATGGCAAGTTAGCAAATCGTCAGCACACCTGCGCGTGAATTACTTTCGCCATTTTCCTGTAATACATTTAATAAATCTCCTAAAACTTGGAAACACATTCATTTCTTTCATTATTGTCATTTCTAAATTGAACATAAATGTTATCGTTCAAATTGTAATGAATGGGAGAATTATATAAAGGTGATACTTTTGTAATTTTTATTCTCTTTTTCATATACTTAATTTACTTTTCATACATTTATTACTGTAGTACTATCACGAGATGTGAATTATGACATAGTACCAAATCGTATGTTAGATTAAGTTACTTCACTAAGTATAAATATTGTTTATGGTTTATAGAAAGTTAACATAATTTACTTATCATCTTATATTGATAGCTTTTAAGAAAGGCTATGCATCGGTTTTCATTCACAATATTTTTACTATAAAATTTGAGACTACACAAACGTCTCATTAAATTTATTATTACAAATAACTTGACTTTTTCAATAAGAACGATGAATTAAAAGTACCTGATCTGTTTGATATAAATTGTAAATACGGAACTTTTAAAATATTTGTTCAAATATCTCAAACTTCTATAAAGTGAACCCTTTTGTTTCACACATAACCGGAGGCAGAAATCTCCTCAAAACATATAAAACTGAAAGTTGAATACACGTAAGCTTAATGCTTATATTATATTTCATGAGATATATGAAAGACAAATGAATGTAATCATGACAACATAAATTATTTTGCACATGTGACTTTCAATTCATTACATTTTAGCCAGCGCGGAGTTTGTGAATAATTAAAATTGTTGAAATGTACGGACATTGACCGCATCATTTTAACATGTACTTTATTAATTATATTAATAATACTATGTTTATAACTTTTGTATTTAATTCACTGTTTATAATTTGTTACTACAAAACATAAATATTTTTTTTTATGACAAATCGCTGATTCTATTATTGCTGTGAGACCAATTAGACGAGTCAGTCACGAAAGTATAACCTTGGATCGAATCCATTTTTACAATTCAGGTATGATAATGAGATATAAGATTTTTGAAAGTGTTATTCATTTAAATGAAAATAATATTTTTCGCATATACTACGAGACTTTATCCAGATATGATGTTTGTTGTATATATATGTGTATTTGAAGAATTCTTTTGAGGATAAGAATATATACCGAGTGTTAGAGTATTGCAATAGCGTATCAGTAACAATTCCGGAAAGGAAAAAACACGAGGACGTGATCATTACATGCTCGTTCCGCCCATTAATCAAAGGTATCACGCGTTTTTTACAACCAAAGGGTGCGTTTCAATAGCACCCCTTCCAAATATTGGTTTTTGTTCGAACGTCCAGTAAGAGCAAATCCATGTTTTTCCATTTATAATACGGCCACGTTCGCGATATCTTAACGCGGAAGCCTTCACTATGATGCTTTAAGTCAACGTCATTAAGCCACGAATATAAAGTGAGGGAATGACAAAACATGAATTAATTTTAGATGTGTCACACGGTACGTTGGACACCCTCCCGCGACACAGTGTGCTTTACGAAAAATTATAATGTTTTAAATGGATTTTACTTTCAATACAGATATGTAAATATTCTTCCCTTTGTCAAATTTATTTAAGGTTACTTATGTCAAATTTAGTTACATAACATAATCATCTTTTATTAGGTTAGATATTGTTTACTATTCTATGAATTAGTATATTTTGGATAAAGAAAATTTTCCTTTTTGGGATTGTCTTTCGCCTCGTAGTCTTACTTTATTCTTTTACAGCTAGTCTTACTTTATTCTTTTACAGTTCTTCTCTAACATTGTAAAAATTTCAAGACTGAACAATGTTTAGACAGCATTTTCTGGTGACGATACCTGTTACTGTTTCCGTTTTTTACTTTATCAAAGACTTTGTGATGTCTTTTATTTATTGAGAGTGAAAGATTTTATTTAAAGACCTGTTACATAATTTATCAAAACTAAGTATTCCGCAGCACGAACACTTCTGCTGTACCAAGTTTAGAGAACAGAAAATTTATTTATCCTTCTTAGTTTTTCAAAATTTCTGAATTACAGACAGAATATTACAGTTTTCTTGATGGTAATATTTTTCTTATAATTTTAATGTTAAATTTAAATTCTCCGATCGGTGTGACCGTGTGTTTCGAGCAAGTGCGATAACAGCACACTCTAGAGAGTATGTTGGGTAAGGCGTTCAATTATGTCTCCCTAACTATACCTTTTTACTTTGTTTATCAATCAATCTTCGATCAACGATAAACGCGCTATATAAAGACCAAATTTCTGTTGTTTCACCATACTTAATGCATTTCAGTTATTATCCAATTAAATATTTGTTAAAGTGGATTGCCATTAATTTGAGTAGACAACGTGTTATTTCACCGATTTTATATTATACATATAAATAATAAAATAATTGTCTAAGAGTTTAAGAAAACTTTTGTTTTTTACCTCCGTTGACTTTGAAATAATTTTATTGATATTTTTTAAAGGAGTTTTTATTTATATTGAATACGGATACTCTTATCATTAATATCAAGATTTAAAGTTCAGCTTCTTATAGTATGTGTTTCAGTCATCTGTCAAGTCTTCTTAGCTGGTGATGTATAATAGATAAAATTAATATTATTTAATAATATATTCTTTTAAGAATGGTATTTCAATCAAAATGAAAATAATTAGTTTATTTTAATTCATCTCACTAAAAACTAATTTACTGTTTATGAACTTTTAAGATAAAATATATTGTATATAAAAAAAAAATTCGTAATATTATATATCAAACCATAAGATTTTAAAAATATTGAGTAGCAATACTTTCTTTTTTTTTTTGTTACATCAATATAAAAAAGCATAGTTGACATTAATTTGAACAATTGACGCGTGACTTTTAGATACTATTATTTTTATGGTTACAAATTAATTTATATACGTTATATAAGTAGGCATAATTAATAGAATTCACATGTTATCAAGGTAAATAAATCTACTTATAATTTTGCTTTAAATTTGTAAGTTCAAAGTTACATGAGTCAATCGTTCACGATCTGTCAGAAAGGCAAACTCTGCACGGCTAGACTATAATTCTTGAAAGTTCCATCGAATCAAATTGACTTCTATTTCATGACACAACTGATAATATATTTAGACATGAATTGTAACTTAATATTGCCCAGTATATTTTCAACGAGAATAAACACTGGTGATTGTTAATAAATGGAAGTTGGCTTATTACTTACACATAATCATATATAGACCTAGATTTTCTTTAAAAGAAATAACGATATATACATCCAGAAGACCTAATTGCTATTAAAATACAACTTAGAAAATTTATCCAATTAACAAAAAAAATTGTCTCGCTGTAATGCAAGATCTTAACTGATGTAGAATTCCATGGGAAAAACGATATATATTTATTGAAATGATATTTGCGACTTAGCAATCAAACAAGTTCAGCATTAGAATACTTATAATCATTGTACTGTATCGGCTTACATCAAGTAGGCCATACGTCAATCATTGGTTTATGTTTAATTTAGAGTATTTTTTAAATTTTTCTTCGGTCGCCTGACTATAGATAATGTGGCTAACTAATTATCTATACTAATCTATCTAAGTATATAAATAACTAATTGCTGCTAAACTTATATTGATGAATATTTAACAAGATGAAATATTATGTAAAGAGTATAAATATTTAAGTGTAAATACTCTTCATCACAAATCATATAAAACACGTACTCATATGGTTATCCAAATAGGCCGGTAATATGTAATTTTGTATGAAAAATGTTGACATAAAACTGATTTATTTTACTGTTTCCGGCCTCCGAACCCATTTTGTCAGAAGGAGGCTCTAGTGTAACTATTACGTAATAGATAACATATGGGACAATGTAATGTACAAATGATTTCCGTACATTTGTTATATTATTCTTAAAGTGACTTAGATTTATTGAATAATGAGTTATTTAATGAAAATTTTACTTATATATATCGGGCGCTATCAGCATTAGTAACGGATACAACATGAAAAGAACTTAAAACTGTCATCAATTACTATAAAAATTAGTATTCATGATTATTGTTAAAAGTAAAACGATATCAAAGACTGTTTGAAAGGAGAATATAACTATGTTTGAATTTTGGTGCAAATATGACTCCTTGATGTACGACAGCAGAGTTTAGTGAGTGCGGACTGTTAAAGAATGTGATGATGAAAAACCTTCGAGAAATACAAGGAAATTTAGAAGAATTAAAGTCTGGCGTCGCTTTAATATTTCGTCTATCATCTAAATTCTTGTTTCTTGTATATAATAAATCATATTGATATAGAATTGAATAGCATTGATATAGAATTACGTATTTTGAAAAATAAAATTAGTTTTAATTATAGGTGTTAAATTTTGGTGTATGTGAGTTTGGTAAATATTTGAATTGGTACTAATTAAATAGCACTTCCAACGTTATATAATAACTATTTGGCGGCACGTGTCCGTCGCGTGGCGGTACGAGGACACGTCATTAGCTCGCATCTCGAGGGAGAACTGACTATTTGTTCTGTGTTCCCATCCACGAGATGTGTGGTGACTAATAAAAAATATAAGATTATGCGATGTTTCCCCTAATTCATGTATGACTTGCATGTAAAGTTTGGTAGTCTGTTATAAGCGAGTACATAAACAAAAACAATTAAGTATATACAATAATGAAACATGCTGAAGTATTACAAAGCAATAAAAGCTTCTGAGTAGTTATTTTGTTATTTAAATAAATATTCAAATAAATATACTTAATACCGTAACGAGTATAACTGTACACTACATTAATTAATATGAAACTATTCATATAACAATAATTGAAAGATAATTGGTTCAAAGACCCCTCACTATTGTCACACAAGTCATGTTCCATCCTACTTATCTTGTATTGTGCAACACAATACGTATATCGCACATAATGTGCCGTATTTGTCAGTCATATCAATGGAATCAATCGCGTCACCTGGAAATCTTGATTAATTACTCAATGTCTTCCCAACGAACTATCTGTGGTCAGGGAATCAGGGGAAGGAAGATTTAGTATCGACGTAAAATCAGATGAAATGTAATGCAAGTGTGGCATTAATTCAGTAATTTTTCAAGTGTTTTGGGTGAGAAAAATGATTATTATTACATGTTTCGTAATGAAGACGGTTCCATAGTGTTAGATAAGAATGTTATAAATTGCGATACAAAGAAAATTAATAAATCATCCACACCCAACCAATGCGGCACCTTGAAGCCTCCAAAATAAGAGCAAATATGAAGTGACAACGGAAGATTCCTTTCCTGAATAATGGCTGCTGACTTCCTGCGATATATTTCCTCTATCTCGGCGGCAACATGGCGTCCGCGCTTCCGTTTGACCATTACAGTGTGTTAATCGAGCATTATGTTTGCTATATGAAAAACTATCTGCCCAGAGATAGGTATAGCCATTACCATAATAGTTTTGTTTTGGAAATGAAGCCGGAGACATTTGGAGGACAAGGCTAAATTAGCGTCTAAAAAACTAGGGGTACTGAGTAGAGCGAGGCAGTACTTCACACCGGGACACTTGCTTTTATTATATAAAGCACAGGTTCGTCCCCACATGGAGTATTGTTCTCACCTCTGGTCCGGTGCCCCACAGTACCAACTTCTTCCACTTGACTCCATACAACGTCGGGCAGTTCGCATTGTCAACGATCCCATGCTCACAGACGATCTAGAACCCTTAAGCCTCCGAAGGGAAGTAAGCTCCCTCTGTGTGTTCTATCGTCTGTACAATGGGGAATGTTCCGAGGAACTGTTTGATGTAGTGCCGTCTTCTACATTCCACCATCGCACTACTCGGCGTAGGGTTGGATTTCATCCACATCATCTGGATGCATTCAGTTGCAGGACTGTACGTGCGTCGCGATCATTTTTTTCACGCACGTGCAGGATGTGGAATGATCTTCCGCCCGAAGCTTTTCCAGAGAGCTACAACATGGGGTCTTTCAAACATCACGTGTTCAGGTGGCTCCTTTCCAAACAAGGCCGGCAACGCATCAACAACACCCCTTGTGTTGCAGATGTCCATGGGCGACGGTAACCACTTACCATCAGGTGGGCCGTCCGCTCGCTTGCCCCTTTGGGCCATAAAAAAAAAAAAAAAAAAAAAAAAAAAAAAAAGCTACATCTTAATGAGCTTGATGCGATGTGGACTTCGAGACAATGGGTAGTAGAACATTAGTATCAAGAGTTTTTATTTGTTTTAATTATGTTGAGATATTAAAACAGCTGAGTAGAATCTTCTTTGTTGGGTGGACACTTTTTATAATACGTATGGCTATTTGAAAAACAAAATTTAAAAATAATAATTACAAATAAAACTGCAAAATAATTAAGAGCTATTTTGAAGATATTTTACACTATCTCAAATTCCTTCAAGCTGTCTGTATTTACGAGTAGACAGTACATTCAGGTCGTACCAGATTTTCGTATTTGTGAGATCAGCTGCAATCGTTTATATTATAATTTGCTAAATCCTTAAGTAGGTCATAATGATATAAAAGCTACCGATTACAAATTACGTAAATGAAAAAACCTCTCCTTCCAGTTTCATAGTAAGCAGACGCATTGTTTGTTCTCCCTCGTCTAGCTTTTGTTATTATTTCTGGCTTGACTTCGAACAAAAGAACATTGATGCCAACAAAGACGTAATTAAAGAAGACGGGAGCTAAGAATTTTCTGACGATTACGGGCAGGTAGTTATTATACCCTTTTAAAGTATTTCCACAATGGATACTACAAAAACATTATTAATTATTACCTTTATTAAATTTAATGTTTTGTTCTCTACATTTATTAATGTAAGCTTTAGATATAAAATAATATTAACCAATTAATATTCAGCGCTCCAAGATGATGAAGATAAAAATCACGTTAATTATTTCAAAGTGTTTTGTTAAGACGATGTTGATGTTCGACTTCCTGCTTCAATAATCTTTTTCCTTATAGGTACATATATAAAAATTAAATGATATTTGTTTTTGGTACTAATAATATATCTTAAAATAGTTCTTATATCAGCTATTTATAATGTATTTTGAATGTGCTACGACAATTCATTTGTTAGTATGAACAATAGATTATAGTTATTATCTAACTCTTATGACAGTTCAGTATTTTATAAGTTTTGAAGAAATCTTTCATAGAGTGTAGCATATAAAAGATTAGACATTATTAAACATTGGAAAATCATAGAGAAATAATTTTATCAATAAACAAATTTGCTATTCCATTTAAACCAACATATTATATTTCCTTTCTTAATTGCTTAGTTGCTTAATGTTAACACTTAAATGTAATTTTTTATTAAATTAAAAATCTATCTGCTTTTCGTTAACAGTCTTCGTTAAAACATAGCACAACAGCAAGGTTCAATTTTAAGATTTCTTGTTTGATCATTAAATTTCTCTAGAAAATAAATCATTTTCGAAAAGAAAAACAAAACTTTCTTTTACAAAAGTGTAGTATAATTTGAAATGAAAATAAAGGACATATAGCAGACAATGCTCTTTTAATTTGCAAAATTATGAAAGTAGTTATTATAACAAAGAAAAATAACGAGGCAGGAAGCATAGAAATCAATCGTGGATATTGGGGTCATTAGCCTGTAATGCTAAGCGTGGGTACTACTCCGCTGAGGCCTGATTGTAAAATACGTCAATTACAGGTACGCTCAACCTATCATTTAAGAATTTTTCCTTTTGTGGCTTACTCGTCTTTAATTTTCAAGGTTTTATGTAATTCATGCAATACTTTAAGCAAGAGGCTTTAATAAAGGACTTATTCGCTTGCAAAGGAAATTCTTTTCATGTCACACTGATTTCTACAACGATACCTAATTTGAGTAGTATAATGAATAGAACTATGACTTCATGGATTGGTAATCACGTTAATGAGTCATCCATAGCTGTCAATCACTTCGAACATTTTACCTCAGCATATATACTTATATTATTTTTGTGTAATTAAATATTATTCACAAATAGTTGTCTTAGTCGATTAGTTCATTACCTTCTTATATACATACATATTATTTCTTTTGGCCAAGAGTCAGAAGGTCGAACCTTATTTATTTAAAATAGGTCCCAAATATTTTGCTATATATTATATACAATGCTTATAGGCATTGCCTTGTTTTGTAACAGTACAATATCATTGCTAATATAATGGGCAGACATTATAACAGGTCCCTTACTATTTCAGCACAACGCACAGTAATATATGACCGTACATATGGAGATTTAAAGTCATGACATAACACAAAAAGTGCGGTCTCCAGCACTTACATATGTAAATTAAACCTGTATCCCAAAGGTACCTGCTGTGTTGTGTATTTTTTATTTTCTAATCTTGTTTATACTGATTTTATATAACAAACAGTATTTAAAAAATATTTTAGATTGTTCCTGATAAATTTTCTGGTTTGCTTTCATAGGTCCAAGTCTTAAGTGTGGGATTGAGTAGCCTTAATAAATATTTAGCTCAATTATAAATTAAAATTACTTTTCTGTGATAAATTATGTAATACTTGAATGGAAAGCAAAATATTAATTAAGTAATGAAATTTGACATAAGTAAATATTATTAAATAATTTCCTTATAACGTTGAAAAACACTTAAAAATATATTATAATGAATATTTCCAGGGAACGTTATAAAAATAAAATAAACATGTACTTGAGGCTCAGAAAATTTTCATTTTCCTCTTGAGAATTTTCTATTTAGTATCTAATATAAAATGCGGGTTCCACGAACGTATTACTCTACTAACGGATAGCTCTATATACGCAAAATAAGCCGTGTGAAACTTTTGAACGTTGTATATGAAGAGGCTTAATTAAAAGCCTCCTTAATTAGGCTGGGGGCGACACAATAAGCCTTAAAGTTATAAGACAATAAGATGGAAGAGTAATTAAAACATTGCCGTACAAAGTCAGATGTTTTCTTCTTTTGCAAGAGCTCAACAAGTCTGCTATGTGTTCTTCAATGTTAACTAAGCACACAATCCCATAAAGTACTTCATAAGTCAATAGTATGCAATTTCATTTGAAGACTACATGTAGTATTTCTATGATAATATTTATTTATGGCTCGACCGAAGAAGAAGTTTATTCAATAATATCCTACGATACCCAGCCAACACTATATCTAGCGCGGAAAAAAGTTACATTTAAAAACTTTTGGCACCGTTGAGTTATATCAAGTAGTTTTGGAAAAAAGTGATTTTGTGTTGAACGAAATGACATGCAAGATTTATTGCAAAACTATTTCAATTTTATTTTCGTTCATTATAATTGTATATCATTGAAAAAAATTACTAGAACCAGTATCTTGCCAAGAGTTTGTGAATGGAACACATTAAGCGTGTGATGCAACAATGACAATTTCTACTTATATAGTTACAGTTGTTTAATTTTTTAATCAATGAGTCAATTTTGGTGTCGTTAATATATTAAAAAATCTATTGGAAATGCTAAATCTCAAAGTTATGACCCTTGGTTAGCGATATTTTCTACAAATGCTTCAAAAACGAATCCTCTATAAAGTTTTTGTAAAATATTTTACTATTAATAAAATATTATTTTATTATAATATTTTGTTTTATAAAATATTATGCGTAAAGAATTAAATGTCGAAATTTAACGTTTTTATAAATTTTGACGACTAAAAATAACCCAAAACTTATTTAAGAAAAACATTATCATGCAAGTGTTTGATGATAACAATTAAATTAAAATTAATTTAAATATTAAGTTGGTTAAAAGTATTAACAGGTTTTTATTTTATATTGTATTCTTAAAATGCGTTTTATTGTTATCTTTTATGCAAACTAAACTGTTATGAGTATTTAACTTTATTTTTTACGTTATTATAATGTATTTTCATAAAAGACTAAAACTATTTTTAACAAAATAACTGACTATGAAAACTAACATAGGATAAAAAGAACTAAAAATCAATAAATATTTTTTTCATTTAATTACTATTTCCTAACCTAACCTGTCTAATAATAGTTTATAATGTAGGCACAAAAATCAACTAAACACCCAATGTGGATAAGGGAACAATATTGTTATATACTTTCCAATAATCTAGTAAATATATATGTACTTTCTTAATATCTAAACAGTGTTTGAAGTTTTTATCAACTGTCGTTATTGTGTATAAAAATATAGATGTGGAATTATATTTAAACCAAATTCTGTACACTTATATCAAAATTATAAAAGTAGCCTTACTATGTAAGATATAAATCGCAGTTGTTGAACATATTTTACATAACATCCTATCATACTATAAATTCTTTGGTAAATAATAAAATTATTAAACACTTATCATCAGTACTATCAGTCGTTTTTTGAATGAATAAATATTAAAATCAACTGAACATTAAGTTAAATATTCAGAAATTAAAAATCAAGTGAACGACTTTGAAAAAAAAGAAAGTAGAATTATTAATTATTATTAATTAAAAATAAAATTATTAAAATATTTATGTATGTATATATGAGACATAGCGTAGTCGTCTGAACTGATATTTGTCCACGTGCGTTCTCCCACGGGTCGGAGCTGTTATTCTGTATTATGTTAATTTTGTGCACACACAGAGTATTATTGTTTCTAACTTTTGTGCGTCATGGTTAAACTGTGCTGTATATATTGGTTTGAAAGCTGTGCAACATGCAGCTGTGAATCAAAAACAATGTTATTGTACCAATATTAAATATATATTATTTATTGATATAACTATTTTTTTATTTGCACATTTTATTGTTGAACCCCAATGTAATATTTTCTGATGTCAATTTAATATTTTATAAAGTACTTTTAATTTTCTGTTTTCGTCAGTATAAATTTTAATAACATAAATATACATATACATATGTATGTTCCATTTAATGTAATCCATATTTTACATTTATTAAATAATATGTAAGTTAAAAATAATAAAACAGTTTTGAAATAATTCAATATTGTCTAATATACATAATGGAGATATTATTTAAAGGAGAGATACGACTTAAATTTTAATTCAACGAATAAAAAATACTCTTTTATTAACCCGTCTAGCTATCAAAAGCGAAATGTGGTAATTGAATTTTGAGAGTAACAATAAGTTATCCACTAATTGTCTAAAGCAGTGTTTCCCGCAAGCGGAATGCTAGCCAAATAAACTTTGAAGACTGGATTATTAGAGTTTAAACAGAAATGTTTGTATTACAGCGGGGAATTATTTTGAAGAATTTATTAAGAAACGTTATGAATGAACGAGGAAATATTAACTTTCTGTTAATTTTATTGTACTTTTTGAATGTATCTCAATTACCTGTTAACATTTGTCGATTTTTGAAGCACCTTACAAAAATTATGAAAAATCTTTAAGAATTACTATTAATTATTATAATTAAAATATATAATCGAGATGGAAGTTTATTTTATGGGAACTCTTTCTGTTACAAAAAGATGGAATATTCCAACAATCTACAGAACTCGGATTGACATGTTGTCAGTAGGTCATTTCCTGAATCGTATTTGCATACAAATCCACTTAACACGATGCACTAGCAGTAAGTACCTAGACGTCATAACGTTTCTAGTTTACGTAAATCCTGCATATTTTGAATGTTCTAAAAAAAATTTACAACTAGGACACAGAGGAGTATTAATAATTAGGTCATATTTAATAGAATAACCCATTACATCATCTCTTAATTTTTCTCGTTCACCTATCGCATATTGAATTACATCAACACAAAAGTAAAGTAAATGAACTTAGCAAAGCAGATAAAAGAATAGTATATGACGCGGTATAGGTCCAGATGAATCGGTCAGGAATCTTATCTCACTCCTAGGTTCAACTGTTTCAAGATTTTCATGTTTTATGATCAATGATTATAATACTTAAAAAATAGTGCGAAACAACTGCCATGCGTTTATCATTTGATATAATATAAGCATTTCGTACTCCAATAATAATACTTTTCCTACTATTTGTTATTTACTGTAACATTTTATAATTATTACTTCAATATTGATAATGTAATTTATTAATCCTTAGATGGATAATTTGACAAAGGTAAACACGATCCAAAAAGTACCTCTCTTGCTGCGTGATTCCGTATAACGATTTTATTTTTATATCCTAACTACCTCACGGAAAAGTTAGATAATATATATATCTAAAAGGAAATAGAAAAATATTTGTACACAAAAGGTTCTATTCTGTGACTAACAGGATATCATTTCGCAATTACCTTGACATAAAGCTACTGTTCTCTTATTGCCAATTAAATTATGAAAAATGTTGGAATTACTGAATTGAATTAAAAAAATAAGTGTAAAGTTTTTCATATAATTTTTTTATTTTATTCTAAGATACTTTATAAACTTTAATAGGTAATTAACATAAATTTTTTGCTAATATAGGATTTAAAATTAGCTAAACGTTATAATTCGAATAAAATAGGTTTACAAAATCTTATCTCATCTTAAGTATTAGAAGTATAAAAGTTTCTAAAAATAACTATGAAGTAGCTTCCCCTTCATGATTTCTAAATTTAAGATGAGATAAATTTTTCGTAACTACGATGAAGAATTATCGGAAGAAAAATCGTTTTGGAGAACAAAAAGCTTGTTTGAATATAATAAAATAAATTATTATTTGTTATATAAAAAAATAATCTATAACTTAGTTGACTCTCTTCCGTAATACCACGCTGCTACAAGTTACACAAAACCAGGTTATTTGAGGGACTACCCTGTGAAAACTCATAAGTTGGAATGGAATAAAAATTAAAACAGATTTTTTTAATCGGTTTCCAGTTTACCCTTTATATTCTTTGTATCGTTAACCCATTGAAGTGAGCACCACTTACTGTGCTTTTTTTAAAATTTCTTATTAGATAAGACGAAAGGAAAAACTGCGTCAATTACTGATTGACTCAAATACTTTCCTTGTAGGTATTTGTAATATTATATTTTTTGCGCATAGACAGGTGAACTATATTTAATACTTTTCTCTAGCAGTACCTACAGGACACATTTTTAATTTATATTAAATTGGATCAAGCCAAAAAAGTATTAGCAACAAGTGAACACTGTCATTCTATATATGTACATCATTGTACTCAAACGATTTCCGTTGATCAAAATTAAATATCTCTATTATTAATAAGGATGAAACTAATCTTGTTTCGGATACCTTGAAGCTTTTTAATATTACTTTTTGTCAATTTTAATTAAGAGATCTGTAATTTTAATATATCACTCCTGGATTGCTTGATGAAAAAGAATTGGATTATAAGAAAAAATATTTCTAGAGATATCTAATGTAATGGATTTTATAAATATTAGACTTTCAGCATGTTTTCACAGAATAAATTATTCTTAATGAAATGTTCTCGTAACAGGAAGATTGCAAATGAAAGGACAGTATATAATGAACTCGACAGGTATATTCGAGGAAACAGTTAAGGCGTTTGTTTAGAGAGAAATATATGAAACGCCTGGGTTTTTATGAATGTCACTTTATAGAAGTAAGTGGCTACGCAGATGGTACTACTGTTAGTGAATTAATCCAGAGGTGACTGTTATTGAATTGTCTCTTATTGAAAGCGCCTGACGCAACTACGAGTATAAAGTAATCCGAATTATGTTTGGCCTCTAGCAATTCTAATATCTGAAACTCAAAAGTCTGGTTAACTCGAAAAAGGTGCCGGTAGAGCGATAACCAGGTTTTAGTCGGGATGACTGATGTCCTCACGACTTCGATTGAGGTTGTCAATCCTGAAACGGAATGGTCGTTGGCACAAAAAGAGCTCTCAATGTTGAGATAGAACATACTGTAACTGCCGTGTTTCTTTTCTGAGAAGACCATGTCATAGATGTTTTTTTATTTTTAAATCACCCAAGCTAACTTCGTGGATTAAGTTTTGGATACGACTGTAAGGAGAAAGAAAAGAAAAAAGATATCTTGCATCGCAAACTTACTTATACCTGTGTTAGGAAAGCTCATGTCACCCTAACCGGGTAGTATTTTTCTGGCTCAAGAGTACAGTGGCATCGTGAATGGGTGTGTGCTTCGAATCCCCAAAAATTAAACGGCCAGTCGTAAACTGTGTGTAGAGCCTTGCCATGGCTGATCTCATCAGTGTAAAGGGAATATAAACCACAAGCAAGTGCGTGCAAGTGGAACGCGTTTGCACTCCTGATACTCCTGAGGTAGTCAAAAGAATTCAAATTCATTATTACTATAAGAGATACAAGCTCTTGTATGTAGTAAGGAGCCTAGTATTTTTATTCGGCTGATATAGTTTGCCGTAGCCATTGATTTTTGCCCCTAAAAATAAACAAAGCTACAACGCCAACTATTACAAGAACAATATTTGGTTATGTAAATTACTAGCTAATAAAAACTTTATAAAAATAGTATTATTATTTAAAAGTTTGATATTTAAAAATTTTGCCTGAGATTTTACTAATTTTTAATGCTTCAGCAGATTTTTACAATTTACAATATTTACTAACACATAGTATTTATAACCTCTAATCAGCTAATTCTGGTAATACTTTCTCTGTAGTAAATTGAACCCGAAGAAATCGATAAACAATATATTCTTCAATAAAGTAATTCCGTACTTATTTTTGTGCTGCCATTCTGTTTTACCCCAACATTAAGGTTAGCTTGAATCGAAGTCAGGTGACGGGAGCGTCTCATTTGCCGCAAACAAGGAAAAGGCGGACTCTCCTCGCTACTAACCGATAACTGTCGATGTATTCATCGCTTAAGCGTTTGAATATTTACTTTTCATGTCTATTAGTTTGTATAGTAGAAGAAGAAAAGAAGTTTGTATAGTAGTAGAAGAAAAGAAAAAATATATGTCTATACTGAATAATGGCAGTACTTTCTATTGAGCTTCAATGTTCTTTTTTATTTTATATATTTTGGGTGGATATTTAAAAGTTAGTATAATGAGACCATGACTTGGTGAAAAATAAATAGTTCGCTGGTTTTTTAAAACAAAATTTTAAAAAATTATATTCAAAATTTCCTAGTTTTAGATAGAAATGAGAATGACATGAAGAAACCATTATATCTGGATTACCCAAACTTGCACTTTATATTTGGAAATTTAAATCTAAATTAAATCCTAAAAAGTAATAAAAATTCAATTGAAATAAGATATTATTCACTCATACGAGTAGAATAAACTTGTAGAATAGTATTCAAAAAACGTTATACAAAATAGAATATTTTTTTGTAAAATTACTTTATAAATGTCAAGGAGGAATGTTTCAAGAATATCTTAATTTAAAAAAAAAAAAATACTTACTTGAAGCCAAGGAAATTTTCATTTCTCTCTTGAGAATTTTCTGCTTGGTATTTAATATGAAATACTATCTTGTTTAAAGTTACAATTACAAATCTATTTTATAACAAAGTTACTCTTTTGATGGAAGGTTTTAAGTATTCTAATAATTTTGTTATTGCATTTTTATAAGGAGACAAGCTTTGAAATTGAAATGGGTTTTTAAATTTGTATATAAGTAGGTTATTCAATAATGCTAGTGTTAATAAATGCACATAGAAAATATCATCTGAAAGTTATAAATATAATCCATATTACTTTTAGGCTACACGTTTATTCTTGAAACTTATTATAAATAAGATTTGAGACGGTGTGGATTATTGAGAAAAATCGATTTATAAACAATTTAAAAATAAACAAGGTGAAATTTTATATAAGTTACGTAAAAGTCTTTCATTTCGCTTGCAAAATTGTTAAATGGTACGTGTCAAATCTTCTTATTCCAAGTTTTACCCCGAACACGCACGCCAGAGACGCGGCCGGCGAGGCGGCGACACACTCAGATTGTGTCCATTATTTATTGCAAGCACACGACCCCAGCAATTTCGATGGAACTTTCCCTTCCCTTTATTAGAATTTCGCAACGTTAAAAAAATATAACGTTATTATTGAACGAATCCACCAGAAGGACCGGCCGCGGTCAAGCGGAAAGGGAGAATTTTACTTCGCTGATAACTTTCAGGTCCGCCATCAGGAACAAATTAAAATAACGCAGAGGAAACGGTATACATTTAAAAAAGACTCTGAGAAAAAGCAGATGGAGGCCACGCATAAATTAAATTCCGAGATACCCTGTTTTGTATTGCGATTTTTCGCATAACTACAGTGTAATTTAATATGAAGATGCTTTCTTTTTATAAATATGAAAAATGTAATAAACATCGGTTGAATTATTGACTTTACTTATTAAAGTTTTATTTGCATGATAATACGAAATTTCAAAGCGATTTAGAGTATATGATTGAATATGTTCCTTTATAAGCAATTTTCTCAGGAGTTTATATAAAGATGACCTGTTTCCCAGGCCCGCTTGGTTTTCGCATGGAACACGTTTAAAGTTTCCCATCACTTACATATTTATGAGTTTTATTCCAACCCAGAACAACGTTAGCGGAAAGTAAGTCAAATATTAATGAGCGTTTAAATATTCCGTAAATGTAAATAAAGAAATGGATTTTTACATAATAATAAAGAGCAGACTTTCAGATAAACGGCATTGGAATGTAAATTCTACGAGAGAGCCGGCTATCTTCTTACATTCTATAAAGGAAATTATATTATGAACTTTATCGCGTCTTTGCCGACCATCGAGCGACGATTCATGATCGCTTATTTTAAAACTTTATGATCGTTTTCTCATTCTAAGTACTGGAAATTCTTTTAAATATTGTGTGTGATCTTTTTCAAATCTTTTTATAGTTGTGTAATAATAAGTATTAAAAGTTGAATTGAATTCATTGATTGATTGGCTGTTTACATGGTATTCAGATTAAATATATCTTTTTGGCTTTTTTTGTTTTCGAAAGAATGTATATTAGTTTATACCGTCTAAAAAACCGACTAAGGACTCCAGTTTAGCTACATACATGCTTTATAACCCTTATGAAATTTAAACGTAATTTTAACATTTTCATATTCGGACTAGCCATTAAATGTAATGAGTGTAAATTAATTGAGACACTTTGAGAGCGATTATATCTTTTTATCTTATTATTTTTTTAATACAAAAGTAATAAAATATGTATTATAAAAATAGTTTATAATAATTTTTCCACCCTTTCAAACTTGAAACATAATACTCGAAACGTTGATCAGAAAGTTATTTATTTATTAGATTTAAACAGTACTTAGGAAGCTGATTAGGCATGATTCATTGGACCATTGGCTGGCCATACAAAGGAAATACATTCACCGGAACCGGTCGGCCGTAACTCAAAGAGAATGTCCGAACATCAGATAACGCCAGCGTTTTCAACTTTACTTCATTTGCAATTTAATAATCTATATATCATATATCAAAAATATTATAGTATGGTTGTTAAAAGATCTTTAATATAATAATCTGAATGAATTTTAGAACGTATAAAACTTTAGATATCTTATAACCGTTTGAGATGTAGACGCAAAAGAGGTTTTAATGTAAGTGTTACCGCAGTCGTTCTATTAGAATAACGTCATCTCAACTTAACATGGATTGTATGATAACTATCGAATTAGTAAAATTTTCTGTGAATTATTTGCATATATGAAAAATATGTTTAAATTTAATACACATTTCATCTTATTCTATTTTAAAGTCGTTTGAAGGTCTAAACAATGATCGCTGGCCCGATATAACCACTTCATTGAAAGCAATGACAATTACCATTTAAATATTGTCTTGGAATTCACGATCCTCATGGAAATAAAGCGTTTAAGGGACACAGTAATAAATAATTACGTACGTGCAAGCTGTTCCCTCGCATTATTATAAGAAAGGACTTCATTCGTGCGTAACAGTCCGCTGTTACAATTATTTATGTGGCCTCTGTAACTACCCTCAAGTTCTTCACTTTGAAAATGTGGAAATGACTTCTAGAACGCTTTAAAATATTACCGTTTTAAAAGATAAGCTTTAGTTTAGTTTTAATTTGATCACATTTGAGGGAATATTGAAAAGATAAAATGTCATGAGTTTTCATAAAATTTTATCTGATTCACTAATTCGTCTGATTTTTATTCATTATACTGTTATTCAAAGTCTTTAAGTTATAAAAAAATGTTTAAATATTAGGATTTACTATTTTTAAATTATATTTGATGATTTAAATTTTAGACATTCAAAAGTATAAAATAACCCTTGTTGTTGTTGGAAGGACATTTCTATATCTACGACATTGCTATTTCCACATCGCCGGCGCATGGAACTATCAACTAAATATTATGCATATTTTATTTCCTGGTTTTACTATGAGTTATTATTGGTTCGACCGAAACCTTAATCTAACTTTTATCTTATTATTAAATATTGAGTGCAATAAAATTTCTATTTCATTTCAAACTATTTTTAAACATTTCGTTTTTTATTATCTTTGTATATGGATAAAAATAGCGAACGCTATTTTCCAGGACTAAAACTTAATTAACATATAAAGTTTAAGTCTTATTAAATATAAATAAATATATTAAAATCTTTTTGTTTATATAAAATATATGTCACATATTAATAAACAGATTTATTTTTATTATAACCACAATCTACCAATGAGAAAATAGTAAATAATATAGCAATATCAAGGTACTGCGTTATCTAGCTATTGAAGGCTTTTAAGGGAAGGAACAGGGAAGGAATATTTGCTATAGATGGTACACGAAGATCCATGAAAAGAAGATTATAGCTCAGTTTAGTCAGATAAAATAACCTCTATTATATCGACTACTATAAGCCTTTAGTATTTATAATATCTCGAATAAAGCTATTAATAAGAATAACTGTAAAATCTTTTATTTTCGTAATATGAAAAAAAATGAAAAATATGATTTACTTGTTTTAAGAATAGAAAGTATATTCCTTAATTTATCAAGCTTATCTGAATATCTGTTTTTTAACAAACCAAGTCTGAAAAATAAACCTTCTTAGCAAAAAGCAGATGGTTCGCGGTGAGTTAATGTCACGAATCTGCATAAATTATGGTTTCACGCCCCTGTAGCCATATGACTATATAGAACCAATTTATTTAATAATATATTGCAAGCTTCTGACTGTTTCAATGACAAAATAATTCACCATTCGTATATTTTGTTAAAAAATATTTAGTTATATGCATGAATGATTTAATATATAATACTAGCGCTGTTATTTTATTAACGAATAAATATTTAAATAGAGAAAGCGTCAATCAAATTGATAGAAACATGACATAGTAATCTTGGAACAATGTCGCTTAATATGATGTAGGAATTTCACTTAATTGCGAGGAATAATTCTCAAGATTGGTCTCACAACACGCCAACTCAAACTTCTGAGCCGATCTTCTCAGATAGGATACATGGAATTAGTGCTATGGAAGTGATTAAATCATGTTTTTATATATGCTATTTATTTTAGGTTTATTATATAATCTTATTTTTTAGCAACTCAATTAGGATTTTCAATTACTTTAGAATTAGCTGCGAATAATGTGTTTGTAACTTTAATTACGTTGATGTAAAAATTGTTAGTTGAGTAGATTTTAAGAATGAATTGTTTCTTGATAATTTTACTATAGTTTATTATGTTTTCTATTAGAAGACATGCGGTAATCATATTTATTTAAAAGCAAAAAATATTCGAGACATTATTACTCTTAAAGAAAATTATTGTTATTGTATACAGTATACACTTTTGATTTTAATAACAAGTTTAAAAAAAGTATTTGATAATTTTATTATTATAATAATAATTATTTATTTCAAGGTTATTTCCATCAGCCGGTACGAAGATTTACATCTTCTTGAAATTGTTGCTTACAATTTGCGGCTCGGCTTGGTGCTTAGTTTAATAGTTTATATTTAATAGCACAGTTTGCGGGAGTCAAATAAATAACTGAGGTATCTCTAATGTCTTATGTCCGCAACTTTGTTAACAGCCGGTCGTTTGTGGTCAATGGTCTGTGAATCGAATGAGGCGCCCTTCCAGCTTCCCACATTGTTCGTATCAATTATACACTCGAAATATTCACATACGATACTTTACTTAAGGCTAATTAGAAACAAATATCGATATGTATTTAAAAGCAGAAGACGGTTACAGTTAAAAATAATAAAATCCACAAATTCCAACGTCAGAAGGCAATGAAAAGATATTAAATTTCCTTTTAGTCTGCAACTGGATACTTAATGTAATTCAATTTGAAAGCCATGGCAAAAATAATAAGACGTCAGCTTAGCTCTGAGCGTAAATGCTAGAACATTGGAGGCTGCGAAGGCTTATATCTCGAGGGACCCATAGCCTGCCAGCTACGACCAGCTACGTCTACGGTAACGAAGGCAGAGCTACAAGTGTCATAGAATGGCTCGGAGTTAAATTGTGTCGAATACGTGAAAACGTTCAAGCGCTCACAAAAGGCACGTGAAATGAAAATAAAATAAAATTATATGAAATAACTTTCAGAACATTTGAAATAAATTTATAAAAAAATTATCTTGGAACACTGAAATTATTTACAAGGATTTTTATGACATAATCTCGAAATATTTTTTATGTCTATTCTCCCAACATATAGTATTAAGTTTATTTAACAAGTCCATATCAATATTTAATGAATATTCTCATACAATTATACATTTCTTATAGAATAGTAAGTCGACGGAGGAAAGTAATCAGTATCGCTCATCGCCCCACGCAACCGGTAGTTGGATTTCTCCAACCGTGAAATTTTATCAACAGAAATAATCTCACGAGACTTTCCCTTTTGACTTCACGTTTTTTCTAATTGATTTCAAAGAGGGCGCGTTTAATATATTATTTTTTTCCAAAAAGAGTCTTATCGGAATGCATTTTGAAGTTACAGTAACATCTTGATTATGTGGCTTTCGGATGAAAGATTTAAACTGCTTAAATATTTTATTCAATTAATAATTAGATATTTGGGTATCTTAACGAGCAGGTTGATACTGAAGTAGGCTATATAATTTCTTATCGAAATCGTGTTATTTGAAAATTATAAGTTTTTTTTTATTACGTTATGCACGTCTAAAATTATTTCATTTAAAAATGATCGTGTTATCTTTTAACTGAGAGCGAACCACGAATAATTATATTTATATAAATATACTTCTTAAATAATATTTTCATAATGTATATAACATATTGCTAAATTGTGAGTTTAAAACAAAGCCTGACATTACTGCTTTCATAGATGCATCGGTATATATACATATACATATATAATACTTCTTCTACCTGGCAATTTTCCCAGCTTTAGCCAGGGTCTGCCTTACATGTTGTGAATGGTTTTGGCTATTTGTTTTTACGACCGGCCGCCTGCCTGACATCAACCCTCTAAATAAATATTCTTAGAAAGTACATATGATTCCGAAAAATCACATTGGTACTTGCCCGGGCCAGGATCGAACCCGCGCCCTCGGCAACGAGAGGCGGGCCCTTTAACCACTGGGCCAACACTGACTATACATATATATACATATACATATATAATATGTGTGGGTATCAAGCATAGTGGGTGCCTAGCAGATATAAATAAATTAGAACGTTCGTCTTAAATATTAGACTATATTTTGAATTCTCTTTAACAATACTATTTATAAAATCTCAAAACAATTTAAATATTCTTGTAATAAAAACAAAATTTAAAATAGGAAAAAATAAATTCAAATTGTATAATATATATTGCATATAATTTGATCTTAGATTTTCGCAAGTCTTTTTCACTTAAATGAATTTTTTTATCAAGAATAAAATAGCGTAGTACATCCGAAAAATTATGGTTTCATTTAAATACAATGCATATATTAAGATACCATATCTGATAGAAACTAATTATCAAAAACTAAAAAAGATTTAACAGAGAAATGTAATGTACTGTATATTGCTTATTTTGTTAACACTGTTAGGGAGACGTTCGTTTCTTATATATAAGTCTAAGCAATTTTAATAATTGTATATCATAATAATAGATAGCAAAGAAAAGTACGCAATATGTATAATCAAATTAATCTGTTTTTTTGTATGAAATCAGTTAAAGAATTATGATTTAATTTGGCATCGCTTTTCAATGTCATTACAATAAAATACCTTTGAATCAAGCTATAAAATAACATGTATAATAAGTCTAAGTATATGTTCGTATAAATGGGCCATTATCATGTGAATGTCACATGGGTCTAAAGTTACACCTTCGTTAAATAAATGAAAGGCAAAACCGAATAATTAATATCAAAGTATCGTTTTGTTTTTGTTTTATTGGATATTCGGAACACAATTCCCGCTCCTGTAAGCATGAAGGGGCTCATAAATAAGGTTGAAGATCTGAATATTTTATAAATTCGCCGCCATTATGGGATGGGGTATGGCTATCCGTTGCCTTACGATTGGGAAAATCTGTTCCCTGCTATTTTGTTCCTTTTTGATCCCTTTATATAAATTTTGATTCGATAATATAGTTCGCATATCGGATAAAATAGTTCTGATGTATCTTTAATATTAAATGTATGTCAATCTCTGATATCTGTTCGAAACGGCAGCTGATATGCTGTCCTAAAATAGCTCATTCCAGAAATATCACTCTGAAAATAATTTAAAGTGAAATACATTTTTACATGTTCGATTTTATACTGACGGTGAAATATAGTCCTTTTGACATTTCACCGTACTGTTTCATATAACTATTAAAAACCCTGGCGTTATTTAAATCCGTCACTACATCCGTTATCCGATGCTCTGTCCGTTGATCCGTTATCCTACACTATAAAAAATTCATGACCGGTCCCGTTACTCAGTCATGACACCTCACGAATACCGATCAAAGCTTAGGGTGTCTGTTATCTAGTTTCGGTTAGAGTTTTAGAGCGTAGCTACGAATGTTTACCTCGAACATGTCAATTTTAATTTATTTCTGACAACAAATTTGAATACAAGAGTTTGAATTCATTATTACACAAATAATATAAATTTTCCCCATTTCCCTAAATCGAAAACATCCTATTTTTCCGGTAGCAATGCGATCCCCAAATAACTTAAAATTTTGCCAGCGACGTCTAGAATTTTCATTACCAAAGGTAGGGATGAGAGATAAGATCGGAAATCTTTTGAAGGGCGTCGGATTATAAATGCAAGGCACTTTATTGGTTATCAAGAAATATTTTTGACATAACAGAATGTTCAATTACTCGTCTTTCGGCGTCTTTAGAACGTACGTTCCTCTGACACCAGTATTGATATTTTCTTTAGAATACAAAATTAATTTTGTGCTTGCTTAGATTTCGTTACAGGAAACGGGAGATTCTTAAATCTTTTTTTATTAGAATGGGGGAATCTGTTATACTTTTTGTAAAATTATGTTTAATTTCCTTAAAATTGGAAACAGGTGCTAAGCTGATGTGTTGTTTAAACTGAAATTATTCAAGTTTTACGATAAAAAGTATATAATTACGATCAGAGATTATAATTATTGTACGGCAGGAATTAAAATAATAATTGAAAAGTATTGAGAAAAGATAAAAACAAAACTTTGTATGTTGGTTTGTCATCAGCCTATGAACGCCCACTGCTGAGCATAGCCTCTTCTCACATGGAGAAGGTTTGAGCATTAATCACCACGCTTGCTCAAGACGGGTTGGTGATTTCAAACTTATAATTGTGAAACTATAAGTCCAGGTTTCCTCACGATGTTTTCCTTCACCGTATGTCAGTGGTGTCTAAATAATCTCAGAAAGTACATATGATTCCGAAAAATCACA
Source organism: Danaus chrysippus (assembly GCA_916720795.1). NCBI lineage: Eukaryota > Metazoa > Arthropoda > Insecta > Lepidoptera > Nymphalidae > Danaus > Danaus chrysippus. The sequence goes on along the minus strand of CAKASE010000049.1, from coordinate 15,169,827 downwards.
TTGGTACTTGCCAGGTTTGAACCCGCGCCCTCGGCAACGAGAGGCGGACCCTTTAACCACTAGGCCAACACTGACGTATGTTGGTTTAAAGAAATATAAAAAAAATGATTAGCTGTTAACAAGGTTTCAATGAAAAATATCTCATAGTCTACATTTTATCTTTCGATCGATTATTAATTTACTTATAAAATAAACAAATTAATTATTATAATATTTATTAACCTCGACGCAAAATTCTAATTTATTCATACTGTTATTTGAATATTCAATAAATAATTCACAATTTCTCGCCCTTTGAGTAAAATTTTTAATTAATTAGCATCCCTTTCAAGCAGTCGGCAACGCTTTGAAACTATTTATTTGTAAGTTAAAAAGGCAACTCCATTAGTAGAATGAGAGTCGGGAATGAATAGAGGTCATTCGGCAGATGTCGTGTGTCACAAAGAAGGTAGCTCGTAAAAGGAAACGGTGCAAGGGAGGCTGATTCACCCATTGTAGGAAACAACGATTATGAGACAAAAATAAGCAAAATGTGAGGTGAAAAAAGATACAAATGGAAACCTTTTGTATGAGGTGTTTGCTAATTTTGAAATAGTCGTTACATTATCAAAGCATCATTTATATAGTAAAAATGCCTGATAATTCCATGTTTTGAAATTTTTTACCAAATATTGTACTGTTGGGAGATAAAAATCCATACTGTCGTGTAGATTGTTCGTGAAACGCGACAGTTGAAGCGTGAAGGCTCGTTAGAGACGTTGAGCCCGAAGCGAGATACTAATAGCTTGGATTAATAATAAAAAACAGGAGACTTTTCCTCTTTGTTGTAGTAAACGATCTTTTAAACCTATGAAATATTACTAATTGCACTGAAAGTATATTTACGTATAGGATTAATTTTGAATTTCTTTTGAATAGTATTTATTTCAATGAGTTGAGTATCGAGAAGAAACTTAATTGATTGACACTTGGTCTTTGCAGTTTTAATTGACAGTTTATACTTTTTGAATCGATATTCAAGTAATGTAAGCTCACAATGGTCTTATCCCAACTCGGCAGAGCTCAGTCGAAAACGGATATGCGATAACGAATGCAATTTTCCAAGTCCCTGAACAGAGTTTAGGCGGGTCTATTCCGGAATCTTTTGCCTAACTACCACCTGCTAAACCAGTTTTTATCAACGATCTTATCGTATTGAAAATAAAGGCTATATTTTATGAGCACTGCTCACGTTGATGGAATATCTAGAATGGGAAATGAAAGTTTTGTAATAATTTATTCTTGTGTATTGTGACAAGGATTATTTTATTGCACGTTTCTAGATATTCATTTAATTTTGAAGTTGTATTTAAATGAAAAGCAATAAGCTTTTTTCATAGTGATAAATAATAATTAAGGTTAAATATAGGTAAAGATTTATAAGACAGTTTAAATTTAATAATACGTTACTCCCGAGGCTAGGACATTCGTGCGTTTAGTTTTTCATACATATATTCCAATGAATCAATACGTCCCTTCATTAACGTATCAATGTGGGTGGACGGCGCATTTCACAATAGAATTAATACACTAGGGATCACTATTTAGAACATAATCCCCTTTTATAGAAAAATAATTCCACAATACTTTTATGTAAATTAAATTAAGGGGTACTATTACGTCCTGTTGTTGCCAAGATTAGTACAAAGATATAAATAATAATTTTTGGTAATAAAATTCAGGGCTATAATGTTCAACCATCTGCCTTGACCATAATTGAAATATTCTTAATCATATGTATAATTTTGTGTAAAATATGTAAATGCTGATCTAAATATTTTTACAGTGGTACAGAAATAAATTGTCGAGACACGTTTCAAATATGGCCAGGAAATCGATGAGGCTTACCCTCAGAGGAAGTTTCTAACGACATAACCGCCTGCAATTGATATGCCCCCAGAGTAAGCCCATTGTAAAGAAAAGAAAATCTCGATCCGAAAATCTTGGGAGAGTTAGGACTGGAACGGGCATCAGTATTCCTTTCGCGTTGCTTCCCGGTGTCGCTCGTCTCCCCCTTGCGGTAAACTCCTTCAGTAATTTGACTTTGTTGTTATAACTCAGTTTTACTTGTTTGTCGTTGTTGCTAGATTTATTAGAGTAATCAAATGCGTCACTTAGACGATTTGCAATTAGTATGCATAGCACACGTACTAAGTAATTTAATATACGCTACAATACATCATACATCGTTGCAAGCGTGATTTAATACATCGGTTTTATTTCTTAAACACATAGACGTAGATATTATCCACATTTTCATTTCCTTCACATACTAGTGTATATTTTTCATAACACATACATATTGCTAGCCAGTTTTCGTTTAAGTAGTAATTTTTTATGTAATTGTTACTGTATTGAGGTGATAATGTCATTAAGGTGATAATGTAAAACATATCGAGATTTTCGCTTGTTTCATAGGAATAACCCAATGTGAATATAAAAAAATAAAATTGTGTATATACGTATTGCAGAATTTTCAGAACAAATTCTGTAACGAAAATTCTGTTCGTGTATCATTGAGTTGTATTGGTTCCATTAAATCTAAAGCATTGTCGTGGGCGATCCTATTGAACCTGAATGGCGAATACCACGTTGGCTTCATCAAATTGCATTGAACGGCCGTTAGAGCACTCATCGACCGTAGTACCAAACGGACTGGGGATAAAAATTTGAATAGAATATACGAACGGTAGAAATGAAAAGGCCGGTGACGCCCACTCGTCTCTCTAGGCGCACTTCCGACCACTCGGACCTCAGTCACAATAGCCCCAACTCGATCTGATATTGAAATTGCAGTTGAAGTAATGATCATATCCTCGAATTTAGGATGAATTATTGACAAGAAATCCTTATATTTATAAAATTCAGATAGCTTGAGGTTTAAATTCCAAACTACATTTCATAATTTAATTAACGTGATATGAAAGTGGTATCCGCCAATCTCTAAGGATTTTTTCTTTTCATTCCTGTGAAAGAACATTGTTTCTTCTTTAATATCGTTAATACAATTTCATTTTGTAAGGCGAGGATAAAAATAGGCGACCATGCAAACTCCTACCCATTACGTGACTACACTTTCAAGTAGCTTGTTTGTATTGACTTTCGTAACTCAGAAGATTGTCTTGAAAGTACAGTCAAATACTTTTACCGCGTATCTAAAATATATTTCACAGCTTTCATAGTTAGGGAGGGCATGTTATCCCTTCAATTTTGACCCTCTACGAGATCATTAATGATGGCATCCCTTATTCGGAATAATGTAGGTTACTGTGCAAACAGAACTCTGGGGTGATCGGAATTCGGATTTCGCTTTGGAATTATGACATGTCATTAAAACACCACGGGAGCTCAGAGTCCATGTGCCACATATTTTTAAATTCAAAAACATTATGTTACTTATACAAAATTTGTTAAGGAACAAGTTTTACTAATGAATGCAGTTTTAAAATATTACATAAGAAAATTCCACTAGATATTAATACCATTTGAGTTCCCATCAAAAATTTCAAGAACATAACAAACAAAAGTACATCAATCCGCTTGGGGCAAACGAAACAAATATAAATAACGTATTTAATTTACAGCCTTAAATAAAAAAAAAAACTATTGGCTATAAACTTTTAAAGACATTGTTTACAAAAGATTATACTTTACCCTTTCTTGTACAATAAATAACATGAACTTGTGTACTTAGAGCAGGCGCATGTCTTAACCATTAGAAACCCCATTCAATAGATGCAAGCACAAATCATTGCCCTTATAGGATATGAATTTTAGGAGGAAAAAATAATGCGATAAAATTTCAACCATATCACATAAGCTGTAGGTTCATTTTAAGAAACATGAATTTTTGAGCCGTGATTTACAAAAACAAGCTTTATGGGGAGCACGTAGAGTATAAATATTAAAATATATAATAAGGGTTAGATAACATGCTGACCTACATCTCTGGAGAGAGACTAAGTTGCATTAGTTGCATCCACAGGGAATAATATTTATAGGGCACATTATGCACATGACATTTTTATGTTTTCGGCATTGCGTTGACACACAGCGCATCGTTATACGGTTTCCTTTTCATTTGGATATTGTTATTGCTCTTTAGAAGCATAGAATATTGGAAACAAAAATTACAAAATGGCGGTTGGAAAAATTTCAGAGATGAGTTTTATGTATAATTCATTGAGTCACTAACTTTTGTTTTTGAATATTTTCAGTATATTTCTGAAATAAGATATTTTTCTTGGGATGCGTATCTGTTAGTAAAATTACTAAATACGTATTAAACAAACACAAAAGTGATAATCAAGTCTTCTAAATTGTAACTCCTATGAAAATTTTGAAGGCTAAATGTAAATACCATCACAAATATATTAAGTGTTTTAAATCTCTGCCATCAAAAACACAGCTGACTGTCTGACTGTCTATTGTCTTCTAAATTACTGTTTGTATTACACTGTTTTATTTGCACATGCAAATCAGAATTTGTTTTCATTCTGCAATGAGATGACGGTAAGACAAAGGCATGAAACTGAGGGTAGACATTTAACACGGAGAGTTTGATAAATTTGCATAAACTATTAAGAATAAGCAGCTGAGCTCTATAAATATTTCAAATGCTTAGCCGAAACTAGGATTCTATTTAAGTATACACGACGAATTTGACGCAGTATGGTTTTTATTAAATGGTTTAAAAATAATTCACCGTGGGGTCTTGTGGCTATGAAATATTTCGAAAGCGAATATTGTATACAAGCAATATAAAGGCTTTCATCGTTTTTTAACTCAATATCCATGCTTTGTCCTACAAAGTGGTAAAATCCTTTTAGCTTTTCATAAAAACAGTGGCTATTGGTGCTGGGCGATGGGCGAAAATTGGTAAAATCAATAAATATTGCGTCCCCTCTAATGCAATGATGGATTGTGCGGCACTTATCTCCTGGCGACATCGCCGGTCGTGTACGGGGTTGTTTTTATTTTACTAGTCCTTTTGTTAACATGGGTTTTACCGATTTTATTTCAACTGCATTATCTGCATTCACTATCCGAATTCGAATGCAGACCATCATATCTGTCTAGCACAATATGATCAATATGATAAGTGCATATTCTAGTCTGCTTCTTCCTAACAAGTCTCTCATTGGCCTTTGTTAAGAAAATTGATAAAACAATTTTTCAAGCAAGAAGATTTTACCTTATATTCATCCCCAGCTTCAACTTTTGGCGTAACATATTAAATAACTTTAAGTCTGTTTTAGCATTTATACAAGTTTTTCAATAGACTTAAGGACATTGGCTCAAGTCCAACGCAATGTTTCTTTGCCGGAAATCACATTCACGCATTTGCTTTCGTGTCTAGGTGTCATATGAAGGGTCGCCCTTGTTAGAAACTTTAGCAAAACGACGAAACCTAACAGATACAATTCTAATTTATTTCAAGTATACACGCAGTCTTGACAGTTTTAAGCGTTGTTTATAGACAGCAGTTAGGTTGAAATATATTTACATGCATTTATTACACTCGTAAATATATGTTACAATTTTAAATCAAATTTTTATATTGCTACGAAACATTTTAAATAGAAAATATCGCGATGCTCTTATCAACTTCTAACTACATTTTTAAGCCATTTAAGAAGAATAGACTAATAATAAATAAAATGTTTAGACATTCTAAACATTGAATTCAAGTTCAAAACTTTTAAGTACCCTAAGCTATGAAGAAAATTCATTGAGTAAGGGGTCTGAGTAATGTTTAGAATTTTTTAAAACGCAATTTTAACTTAATTTGTAAGCCAAGGCTTTAAGGAAGTTTGAAAACTTTAATGTCGTCAAGTTCCTGAGTAATTGAGTCTGTACTCGACAATGCCCCGGTAATCTGCGACGAGCCATTTATTGTTATGTCACAAAGTTCAAAAGTTGCTCTCGAGTTTCAAATTGTGGCAATTTCGTGTATTCAAGAAGATAGTGTCCAGGGAGTATTCTAGGGCCTCCGGAAGGTTTCAGGCAACGGTTAGTGCACAATATTTAATTCATATAACATTTTCGTGCAATCCATTTACTCCTATAGAAAGCTGGTAGTTCTAAATATCTTATTAGTTAGTCTGATTAAAGTCAAGATATCTTTTATAATAATCAGTAAATACTTTGAAATAAAATCCTTAATATTAGAAATACAGATATCTTTCTCAATTTTTATGTTGAAATCCTTGTAAAAATTTGAAGCAACTAAAGAAATTAAATAACACCCAATAATAAATTACGTCAATAAACCACTGAAAGCACTTCAGGAAAACAAAGACATATTCTTTCCACTCTTTTAGCAGCGAACAAACTATTTAAGTCTGTAAGAAGGGGAATTTCTAATAAAGGATTTCCACAAAAGAATGTCTATTCAAAAACCCGTAATTCTTGCATTCTTTCTGATTTTATGTAGAGTAAAGTGCTTAATAACCATAGTAATACCAGGATCGCTAAGATAATCCCCGGACCCCTTCGATATTAACCCGTCGAAACTAACGACTCCACTATCGCTCATGGGCACATGCGTTTGACAGAACTGTTATTACATCATTAATAAAATTACAAAACTCCAGCGTCCATGTGCCGTCGTCCGCCATAGTAACTTTACAGCCCATTCGAAAAGGGTTGTCCTTAATTAAATTTGGGCAATCGTCATAGTTTATAAGGATGTTACTGGTGACAACGAAACGAGAGTGAGAATTGAGTGAATTAAGCTGAATCACGTTTTTCATTGCTTTATCACGTGCTGGCAGTGTGGCGTTATATCGTTGTTATTTTATTATTCAAGAATGGAATTATTATAATGTCAAAAGTTACCTGACGATAAATTTCAGATATTACCTAAAACAAGAGGTAAGGGTGCCACTCAGAATAAATAACTATATTATGCTAAAGCTAAATTAAGAATATTTTTAGATATTACAAAATCTTTCTAATATGTTTTCAAAGTTCATATATACATATATATATTTTATATATACATAATTTAATAAATTACCGTTTGTTTTCTTTTATAAACACATAATTAAGCGTTACCTATTTATAATTTTGAGTTATGGAGTGAAAGTTGTGCGTAAAAATATGAGACCGTAGATGTTAAAAGGATGGGTCTTCACAAGGGTGAAAGTGATCACGTGCACACGTCAACATAGGCGTGTCTGTAAGAAAAACAAAGAGTTTGATTTTACGGTAAAGTTTAATAAAATACACGAGAAGAAAACATGTTCATTAAAAAATATATCGTTTTATTTCTTGTTGACTTTCAAGCATTCTCAAAGTACGAATACCAATTATAAAATAAAACTTTAACAGTTTCAAAGCGTAATGCTATTAAAAAAGTAAAGAATATTACAAGAGATCCGATGAAAAGCCTACTAGGGATACGATATTAAAAGGCTTAGAAGTGTTGGGCCCGAAAAGCCTCTGAACATCTCTGTACCTCGCTCACTTAAGCACAGTATTAAGGGCACTTTCGGTTTAAGGGCCACCGTATATTATCCTGGCCTTTTCCCTACATGAGAAGGAATTTTATATGCTTTTTATGTTTTGCTAATTAGACTCGGTGGCGTTAAATTGTAAGTAGATAATTACAGATTCTTATTCAGCAAAAGTTCACACACGAGTGGTGCATTTGAAACATGAAATGTGTGCGGTTATGCGAAATGTTAGGTTTTATGTTTTTTTTTATAATACCTGAAGGTATGACTATGTAATATTTGCAAAAAATTCACCATTTAATTTAATATTAAAACATTCCAAATGTTTTGTCAATGAAATCATAATAAACAAAATATTGGCAATAGAGAGAAAGTTCAGTATTCGTAAAGTGAGCATACCCCAGCTGTAACTTCATGAAATTCTGTAAGAGGGATTTTATAAAATAAGTCAAATTCACTTATTATTGACTTCATTTAGGACTTACTACACTTAACCTCTCCATTCTTGATGTGATGAATTGTAAAAAAAATATAACTGAATTTAGACATATAAAAACAATACAGTTTTGTTTAATACACATATAATTTTCATATTTAATTTTTATCATAATCTTTGATTACTATTTATACAAAATATGTTCCAAAATACGTTGATCGATTAAAAGTTGAATCGGGATTCGAAAAAAACATATTATTTATAAATACTTTATAGACATTTTTATATTATACTAGTTTTTGCCCGCGACTTCGTCCGCGTTAATTTCATCATTAGTAATGTATGTATAGCTGACCGGGCGAACTCTATTCCGTCCTAGAGGCCATAAATAATCAGGTTTTTCCTTTTTCAATCGAACAGAATGATTGACATATTAGTTAGTTGTCAAATCTAATGTCAAAGAAAACATTTGTGTGGGAAATAGAAAAGGACTGTTTTTAGGGTTTTCCCGGAAATGAATCAATTTTTCTCACCTTTTAAACCTTCCCTGAACCTCCACAAACATTTCAAGACTAAGATAAGATAAATCCGTTCAGCCGTTCTCGAGTTTTAGCGAGACTAAGGAACAGCAATCCATTTTTATATATATAGAAGAAGAAGATTTGTATCGATTCATCATCAGCCTATCAGACGCCCACTGCTGAGCAAAGGCCTCTTTCTCACGTGGAGAAGGTTTTGAGCATTAATCACCACGCTTGCTCAATACGGGTTGGTGATTTCAAACTTATAATTGTGAAACTATAAGTCCAGGTTTCCTCACGATGTTTTCTTTCACCGTATGTCAGTGATGTCTAAATACTCTCAGAAAGTACACATGACTCCGAAAAATCACATTGGTATTTGCCAGGTTTGAACCCGCGCACTCGGCAACGAGAGGCGGACCCCTTAACCACTAGGCCACCACTGACTGATTTGTATCGATTAGATGTAACGAATTACCAAAATGTTTTAATGAATCTATCCACTCCTTTTAATCGACGTTTAAAAAACCAAATTACAATCAAACCGCATCCAATGTATCCGATTACTGAAATTGACCCCGAGAGCGCCACACCTCTAAAATCATATTTCGGGTAATAGAACAAAACACCCCTCGGTGAGGACGCAACTTAATCAATCAATTAATTCTTAATTGAATTACATCCGTCACCGACTCGCTAGAGTGCGGCCTTTCAAAATACCTGTCTGTGTAATTGGTTATGAAAATGGCGCGGCAAATAAATCTATTTGATTCCGTCACAACAAGTCACTGACATGTTTTGTGTAACGTTGAAACTATGTTGTTTACCTTGACCCTGTAAACTAAAGACTTTTTCATATAAATGTTTCGCTTTTATTACACTTTTTATTTAAAAACTCTATGTTTGTGTCCCAGGCAATTTGTATGTATGTCCAAACAAACGGCTTCGTCAGTTTATAAACATGAACCTAACCTAGACTAATTTAAAACGAGAAAAATACAAAATATAAAATGCGCTACTAATATTATAAAACATTTTATAAAATGATGATATTTTACAAACTGCTTTCGGCAATTTGTAAATGAAAATATCATACAAATTGCCTGTGGCTTACACTCGTATATAAAGTAACACAAACTGAGTAATAATGAACAAATCTGTTACAAAAGTGAACTAAGAAATTACTGTTTAATTTCTCAATTGTGGTCACCAAGCAAGGGAATTAATATAACTCTAAATAATTATGATATTAAAACATTTTAAATTATCAGAACATATTTTATTGTATTAAACAAATCTACTCTATCGGTTATAAAAATCAAAGTCATTGTTTCATAATTATGTAACGGATAATACAATTTTCTATCCTAACAGCCATATTGTTGATCGGTTAACTTTTAAAGCTCATTAAAATGGATGGTTCGTGATGTAAATTTCCACGTTGACGGAAAATTAAAACAGTACCCGAGGCTACAACGCCCGATCACACGGTATACAACGGAAATAATATAGAAAAACTGATACTCGAAACTTTCACTGTTTGTAGGTATATATTTGCTACGTTCTAAAAACTTTATCGATACTATGCAAGCGTTTGGATTTTATCTTTTTTTTTTGGATCGAAAGCCTTGTTTGAACAAACGTAGCGCAGGAATTTCAATGTACACGCTTTTCCTATCATAGAATATCGTGTGCGAAAATTCGATCCATTTAGTGATACACTGACGTGAATAAAGGATGTCGTGAGCTGTTACATTTTTAGACACATAAAATGAATTTTACGATCAGTCATGTAAGAATCAAAAGTCGTATACCTATGAACGTATTAAACACTTGAATAACTGAATGCCAACAAACTTGTATTAAGTTATTCTCATTCCGTTAAAGTATAACAGATAATGACGATAATGGCGCTTTTAATTTAATGTACGCATCTATAGCTATCAGGATGACAGTTAAAACCAAAGCTCATACAATTACAAACAATAGATTTCTTGTGTAGGGAGCCTTAATGCGTTTAACTATGTTATCAAACATTTACAGCCGAGCTGACTGGACCACATCGACTGCTAAATATTCTCCAATACGAGTGTCGGACAGAGATTTGGTTTATGAATCGTTGTTCCAAATTGAAATGCGATGACAATACATCGTATATATTATACTCGTTTCAATTTAATTTCTCTGTATTTGCTCAGCAAGCCACCGCCACGTTGTTTTCATATTTTCATTTATATATGTATATATATGAATTGTTTATTTTGAAATGTAATTATAAATAAAATGAGAGTGAATAACAGTGCCTTTGTTGTGTTAAATTGTATATATTTTCTTTACATTATCATATCATCCTTCATAATTTAGAAATCAACAGTTTTAATGACACAATTATTTACCTTATATAGTTGGTTGGTGCTTTTTTAAATATATTTACTGTACTTTATTATAAGATACGTGAATTGGACAAAAAAGTTAAACTTGATAATTAATATATTTTATATATATACAGGGTGACTGGTGAATTACTATCAATATTTAAGGAGAATACTCGGTACATGATTCTCATTCGAATTATGTAAAAAAAATAGGTACTTAATTTTTGACCAAATTTCCGTATAAATAAATGAAGTGTGTACACGTTCCAAGTCTTCCAAGTGTGGACGCGTGCGGCGTCGTGCTGATACTACAACACGCCGCCGCCCGCGAGTGTATGTGTGTGTGTATACCTAATCTGTAGGGTGTTCATACGATGCGTAATTAATTACATAACTTTTGGTTAACTTTACTTAGAAGTTTATTAATATTTAATATTTATGTTATATTAATTTTTATTTTGTCATATATGATCGTCAAATATCACGTCCTCAAATATCGATAGTAATTCACCAGTCACCCTGTATATATATGTGATTAGACATTAAATTCTTATTTCAGTAGTTGACTTACTTATTTTTTTTGATAATTCGTATCATTGACTATTTATGCGTCATAAATATATACTATACATTCAAGGGTATATAATAAAATAAAAGTCCATAGTAATTTAAATTTTATTAGAAATTTTATTCAAAGACCGATACAAAATGAAAATAGGGTCTTGATTATTGTGATGTTTATTTTTGCTGTAACATAATACCTTAACACACAAAAATAGGCCTTTTTACATTTATATAGAGTCTAATATCTCTTGTGTTTACAGTTTTTTTCTACAATAAATCTTATAAGTATGATCAATATGAATAAGTTTTGTGAATTACTTTAACAGTTTTGTGAGTGTTACGTATAAATACATTATTTGTATGATTGTAAGAAATTCTCGTTTCCTTTAATGTACAATCACATCATCATCACTCAGCCTATAGCAGTCCACTGCTGGACATAGGCCTCTCCCAACACGCGCCATAACAGTCGGTCCTCTGCAATGTACTAATGTACAATGTGTTGCAAAAAATATCTGCCTTCTATTAATATATAGTTATTTGTTATAATAGATCTTTAAATATATTTTTTTGAAAATAAATATTGAAGCAATAAGATAATTTATATTTCGAATAACCCTAAGTGAGACAATCACTACACATTTTGCACAACTTGAAAGGTAAATGCATAAATTTTTACTATATTTTATGAAAACTCCTTTCTATATGAAATAAATATAAACTGCAAAATTTATAAACTTTATTTGATTGTTGAGGGACAACTACAACTACCTATTATAAGTTCTTACAAGTTTCATACTAATTTTAATTAAAACATTTCTGTTACTGCTTTTACTATTACATTTGAATAGAAAATTTTAAACCAGCCCAGCTATCTACTACTTAATTGTGGGCTAATTTTTATTAAGTAATAAATGAAAGTTAAATTCCAATATTAGTACATGGATGAAACATTATATTTATATATTTACAAATTTCAATGGCCACTTTATTACGAGCAAAATGATAGAAATGTAATTAGTTACAAACTAAACGAGGCCAATACATCAGTAAGGTTACTTAACCCCATGGCCTACAGTAAAATCGCGATTTACGTACCTATATGATATGCAATGATACATGTGCTAACATAGTGCTAACTTTAATAACAAGTGGCTATACATATCACATTAACTTTAGTTAAAAATTTTCTTCACAAAAGCTTCATTTGAATTTTATTTTCACAACTCCAATGTTACTTTAATTTTAGGAAACATGTTATGGCACACGAACATTTTATCACCTAGAGTGTAACAAATAGCTTGGAAAGAAATAAGAGACTTTTGTATTTGATTATACTAAATGTACATATTAATATAGTGCGAGCACTTTACATATTGTCAGGGTCTGTATTTTCATACATTTCAGGATATGAATTGCTTCAGCTAGTAACGAATAAGAATAAAGTAATAATCTATATTTACACTACACGTGTTACTCAAATTATTGCCAAGCGTTTTCCCTTGAATTAATCTAAAAGACTTATCCTAATGATATAGGTCAGAAGTTCGTTATTGATACAAAGACGGATTAAATACTTTCCAATAGTCCAATCAATAACACGATAAATATCTCCCAGCATTCATTTTATTAATTTTAGAAGAATTAATAATATATTTCAGTTTGTACACTATTTACAAGTATCAACATTACACAAGACTAGCTAAATTTATTTAACATAATAAATTATCATCATTTTAAGCGATAGTTCTATAGTACAAAAAATATTCAATACAAAAGTATAGGCTCAAATTAAATAAGAGACAGTCTTTCGAAGTAAAATTATAGCCAAGAAGCTGCCGCAACACGTGTCAGCAAGTGTTACACTATGCGTACAGTTGTGGAAAGACAGCGTTATAAATCACTATTGTGCACTGTGGCATGTTTATACGTCCGTTTGGCACAAGTCGCCGAAAACCGGCAAGGCGTGATACTACCGTGTCACTGAATCAATCCTTGGATTCGGAGCTGGTGGAGGTTGGGTTGGCGCAAGAGATCCTGAGTTACCGATGTGAATGTTCTGACCTTGTTTAAAAGATGTAAGACGCGCCAGTGTTCTGGTCGGGTCGTTATCGAAATTTGGTCTTTCGTACTGATGTTTCGATCTCTGTCTTTGAGGCTGCATCGCTTGAAGTTCGTCGTAGCCACCATCATCTCTGTAATGTTCATCATCAGAATCATCCTCGCCGAAAGCTCTGTATGTAGTTTCCGATTCCGAATTTTTTCTAGAACTCACACCGTAACTTCTTCCAATGAGAGATTGTGTTACTTCAGTCTTAAAGTTTTTGTCAACTTTCCTCTCTTCTAAGCTTTGGTTGTATCTTATTTGTGCTTTTTGGGTTTTATCTACCGATGGAAGGTCGTAAAATTTCAAGACGTTAGGATGCCCTTGAAAATATTTCTCGCTATACACATTTCTGTTGTAATATCCTCCGTTGCTAGCTGGGTATAATTCTTCATCAGGATAGCGGTTTTCATAGTTATCAATACTTTTACTTGCCGGAGGGAACCAACCCTATGAATAATTTATGTTTTTTAATATTTGTCATATTTTCAAATAGATTTTTAAATATGCATATTGATTATGCACTGATGCATGAAAAAGTGTAGATTAATTGTTTTTTTTTCTTTGACAATATGTTTCAGAAATTATATAAAAAATATAGATTGGTGTATCGATGGTGTGCTGTTATAATGTTTAGTAGTAAAAACATCAATTTTTTTTTAAATATTTTTAGTTTTTTCTCATAATTTTTAAGTAAAGAAATTACGATTGTATTACAATTGTGATGTTAGTTAAAGAAATATAAACTTTTATTGTAGGTTATATGATATGTAAAGTTACATTGTATGATATATAAAGACAAAATTCAATCTTACCAGCGAACTAACACACTGCCTCGTGTTTGCTACTAGTGTCACTGAGGCGTAGGCGGCGGGCGAGGTGGCAGTTTTGCTCGTATTCCATTCATTCCCGTTCACCCTCGAAGCAGTGACTTCTGCATATTCAGGAAGCTGATGACTGACTTTATCGTATTCCGAATTGGTTTTTTCTTTACTCTGACTCGTTTGATTCCCGGACATACATAGGCCTGGTTGGTTTTCCATCCACAGTAGTGATTCAGTTTTTGTTACTGAGTTCTTATTGTAACAACTGCTCAACGGATGAGATAGCGATACAGCTGCTTTAATATTCATTTGTGTAACTAAACTGGTGCCGTTGGAATCTAAAATCATACAACTTTATACAATAACCAAATAAACCCTTTTTATTGTAACTAAAAAAATATTTTACTAAAAACTTTACGAATGAAACAGTATTCAAGCTGAAATTATTTAAAATAAGCTTACAGGTAAATGGGTGAACAAATAAATTGCCCAGAAGAACAACATAAGTACATTTACATTTATTGTATTTTTTTCTGATTCGGATCATTCCTTTGTGTGAGAACATGAATGCAAAATGAAAGAGATCTACTGCGCTCGGAAGAGGGCTCGTGCTACCTTTCAACTTAAAAGTAATCTAGCACCCTCCCGCCCCTCTCATGGTGAAGCCTCCGTCAAACAACGGACGGCACCCTTACCACCCTACGTCACCCGTGGAATGTTTTTAATTTTGAAATTCTAATGCTGATCTAGGGTAAACGTAAGTATTTCGGGACAAACATATGTTTAAGTACAAAATATGTGATGTAGCTCTTTGATTTCGCTTATAACACTTACTGTAAATATTTGGGAGTGCCGACTTTTTAGCAAATATGTTGTGCCTCCGAACATAAATAATGCCAGCAATCATAATAACTTTAAACAGCACGATAGCCCCAATGAGGAAATAAAACCATGTTTCCATTACAAAATCTCCGGCAACAATGGATACTTCTCCATTATTGGGATATCTGAAAATATTTGATAAAGTTAGTAACGAAAAAAATGTTAGTATGTAACTACTGAATTATATGTTAGGTTCAAAGACCACAGAATTATATTATTAATAATTGCTTTCTCTAAGATTACCTTGACAATGGATCTAATCCTACGGAGCGCGAATCTATATTCAAATAGACCTTCTGGCTAAATGGCCCCAAACCAACGATAGTTTCTGCAGCAATTTGAACAGAATAACTGACGCCAGATGTCAGATTAGTCATTATAAGACTTGTGGCTTGATAGACGGTGGTATTAATAGCTATCATAGACTTGTTAGCCGGTATATCCAACCAATTTAGAACGACGTTATATCCTATAACTACACCATTCTGCAACTCTGGCTCCGGGGGATGCCATTTCAAATGGACTGTTGTGACGTTTAGTATGTACATTTCGATATTTGTTGGTGGACCATCGGGAACTAGAAGAAAATATTAATAAGTCAGTCATATTTATTTTATTAAATAAATGTCGTTTTTAAAAGTAAAGTGAAATAAAGGGATATTTAAAAAATATAATGTATTTAATAAAACTCACCGTCATCTAACGTCTGAGCTACTCTGGAATTCGAAGGCTTTCCTTCAAATTTCTTATAAAAGGGTACAAGGAAGAACTCATATTTCATATATTTTCGTAGGGTCGTTATTTCATAGCCAGATACATCATTGGAATGCAAAATAGTTTTCATTTCGTACTCGATTGTTTTATTATCTAAGGGTCTATAATATATGAATAAACCCTCTAGATAAAAGAAGTTTAATATCTCCCACATAAGCTTTATGGTCTTGGAATCGATAGGCGTTGCCTCAATTAAATCTACAATATTATCAGTCATAATATTTTTTCTATATTCGGTGTTATTTGCAAATAATCCGCCTTCCCATAAACCATTTGTATCATCGCCTACGGTTATAGCATCCGAAATTAAACTCGGTGCTGATAATCCATGAGAATTTTCTGCTCTCACTATAAACATATAAGTTATACCGGGTATCAAAGATTTTACAACATAATGTGTTTGATATACTCTCTTTGAAACAACCACCCATCCTCTAGAATTTCTGGGCGTGTTGTTTCCTGACAATGACTCCCTCGAAAACATTTCTATTTGATATCCGATGATAGAGGACGATCCAATTTTATTATTTTGATTCCATGTTAAAGTCACACTCGTATCTGTTATATTGTAGGTTATTGGTTTCGTTGGTCTACCCGGTAATGCTGAAGTGTCCGCTGCTCTGAAGAAGTGGATGTTTGGATTTGTTGGACTATCAACTAATAAAACCCCACTCCATACATACTTTCCATGTTGCGATGATGCAACACACGTGTAAGTACCGCTATCTTCTTTATCCAAATCTCTTAATGTCAATGTTCCATCACTTGATATATTTCTTCTATGATTTTGTATTAACGCTTCCCCTTCGAAATACCAGGCAATAATTGGTTCAGGTGTGCCGATGGCCGCACAGGGGAAAACTGCCATCGATTTTATAGGTAACGTTTGGTTAGAGGGACCGTTTGTTATGATTGGTGGTGGCCGGTCATCCTCTGATGTCACGCTTATTTTTCCTCTTACAATCGAACTTCCAGCAAAGTTAACAGCAGAACAAACTACTGTGTTCCCGCTTTCATTTTTTCTAGTATTATTGATTGTTAATCTTGTAACATTATCCAATACAGGTGAAGCGTAGTATTTACCTTTAGAAGTTCCCGGTATTATTATTGTTCGGTTGCCTTCTAGACTCCAGAACATGGTAGCTTGGGGTTTTCCAGTCGACGTACATGTAAATGTAACACTTGTTCCACTTTCTACTATAACTGAATTCGGTTTTAAAGTAACTTTTGGGGGATCTAAAAATATTGAAACAGTTAACACTTACTCATTAATTGATAAATTACACAAATTCTAGCACCTAACTGTTAATTAAGTAAACAGTAACTTACCATATACAGTTAAATATCCTGTGGCACTCACAGCTCCTACAGCATTGTCAGCTTCACATGTGTACTCCCCTTCGTCTGTCAAAATCACGTTGTCAAGCCTGAGGCTACGATCGTCTAGCACTTTGACACGCCCGAGTGGCATGTTACCACCTCCGGCTGTTCTTCGCCACAAAACATCAGGTAAGGGATCGCCTCCAACCCTGCATTTGAAGGTCACGCTGCCTCCAGTTTGTGCAACGATGTCTTCAGGCCCGGCGATTAGATACGGCTTAACTAGATAGCAAAATAATATTTAACATCCAAAGATTCTTAAGAGAATTGAGTAAAGTATAGAAAAGTTGTTAAAGTTTATCGTTAGCTTAAGCTTTTATGTGAAATTAAGTAACTTAGATGGCATACTTCCTTTTATAGAGTAATAATTTATTACATAATATGTAACGTTATTATTAAGAACTAAAGTGTGTTTAAAGTAATTTATATTACCAAATCTGATTGTTTATTCTTTACAGACAAAATATTTCGATAAATTTATTATTATTATTATAAATAATTTGATAAAGACTTCTTATAAAAAATCTTAATTTTGTTTAAAATATAGTATTATGAATTATTTAATAATACACTTCATTTTATGTTTACAAGTTATAATAGAAAACAGGGTACTCAAAAAATAATTAATTTTAAGCTTTAAATGACTAGTGTTAATTAAATATAACTCACTGTGTATTCTGAGCGTAGCGACAGAAGATTCTCTTGTACCAGCTGCATTCCTTGCAATGCACTGATATCTGCCAGCGTCAGTTTGCGTAGCGTCTTGTATTACAAGACTACCTCCGTCTACTAAATGCATTCTGTAGCAATAACACGACAAACATTAAAAACGACTACTATGCAGCAACATAGTTATGAATTTCATTTTCATTATGAACAAAGTTCAATGTAACAAAGACATTCAAATATTGGGAGGAATAATTCAATAGGAAATTAACATTTAATAAAGGGTCCGGTGTGTCAGAACTATTCAGATTTTTACTTGATTGCTTGTCGAGCTCTTGAAATATCCCCTTCCTAGTGACTTTGATGTACTCTCCCTACTGTTAATTATTTTCATGCTTCAACATACATACACCGTGCCCTCAAGATGTAACCTTACGCCATGCCTCATAAAAATTCATAGACAACAAATGGAATGGATTGCCAATAAAACTTTTTAGGAAATTGAATTTAAATGCTTGGTGCATTACCATAAAGTAGTTATAATAAAGTTATATCAGATTTTATAAAATATGAATTGATATAATTAAGGCGTATAGGTGTATTTTAAATAATATTATGTTTTTAGAAGTTATATTACGACTGGCAACTTGAAACATTAATATTTAATTTTTATTATTTTATTCAACAGACCACAAGATTATCGAGTTCGCTCATCCCATTTAACTAGAAGTGCTCTTACCAACTACCCTCGATTTTACGTTAAGTGCGCTCCATCGAACTGGCGAGCAACTTTCATTTGATATCCCAAAGCTCCAGATTTTAATATATCTGCCAACTTCACCAAATATCCGCAATCCAAAAGTTTGTTAGCAACAGTCATCAAGTGCCCATATTCGTACGTACGAAGGATTATTACATTTGGAAAATTTAATCAATTTAGGTAGAATAACGAGTTCTGTTAATTACCTCGAATCTCCGTCAAAATGTAAAATTTGTCCATCTTTCTTCCAGTAGACTGTCGGCTCGGGTGAGCCACGCGGTGGTGAACATTCTAGTATAACGGTTTCTCCTTGAGCTGTCTGTGAAGTTACTGGTTCCAGTCTAAATTCTTCACGAAGAACTGTCAACATAATTATAAACATTAAATATACACAACAATAGATAGCAGTCATAAATTTGTGTAATAAATTTTATTAATAAAATAATTTTACCAGCGACATGTAGTGTAGCATTGCGACTTCTCGCTGTGCCATACGGATTTGTAGCTTCACACCAGTATACTCCCGCATCTGAATGTGCCCTTCCATGGGTTGCTCTCAGAAAGAATAAACCGCCAGCAGGTAAAAGGCTTCTGTGGGTATCCGATACAACAAGGGCACCGCTTTTATACCACCGAATGGTAGGACTGGGCGAACCTCCAGCTCGGCAGTTTAATGTTGCAGGTTGATGGCGAGCCACAGTGACATCTAATGGCTGTTCTATTATATAAGGCGCTTCCCCACTGCTCATGTAATCATCGCTTAGACCTCCTTCCACACGACCTGTTTTTTAATAACACGTTATTTATTACAAATATAGCTTTATAAATTTAAAAACAGTAACAAAGATTGGTAATTATAATTATTAACAAAAACAACTGAGGGGCTTTTGAAATTAATTAATAGGGACCTGGGCACTGTTTTTATTTTCATCAACAAAAGATTGTGACATGCTTAAAATTATATTTAAAAATAGGTTGAGTGTGTCATTCTTAGTTACTTTAAAGCAGCACACAATAATAATGAGCTATAAACACAGACTCAGTCCCCCAGGATTCTGGGCCAGGACCCTCGTATTTTACTCTGTTTACAACGAATGCGCAGATGTTAGTTTTTGACACTCGAATTGATGTATGTCCATTGTTGCGCCTCAAACTATTATTATAGCCACGCAAAAATCTATCGCTTAAAAAAATATCGATTTCGTCTGGAATGAACTGACGGTAATCGTGGCCGACTCGATTTTCGTATTGTAACAAAATAGGGATTACCGCTATTGTACAAAATAATTGTGTTTATTATTCATTCCCGTATCCCAATATTGTGCAAAACGATTTATCTATAATTGAATCTTAGTCATTTTATCTCATGGATTTATTATTTGAAATAATAATAAAGTATATAATGTATCTCATTTGAACCACATAAAAAAATTGAGTACCGTTCGGACTGCTATCTTCCTAGAGGGAAACCGGAACTGATTCAAAGCTTAATTTAGATACATCCTATGATTTGGTCAGCACAAAACCGATAAAAATATACGTAAGATTTAGCGGAATGCTGGAGTCATAAAATATTGTTTATGTTGATCTCGATACGTTATTTTATCGCACATAAAACTTACTTTATTACTGAGATGTGCGTTTGAACTATTGATCCTACTAGTTAGAAGAAATTTATTTTCATCTTCAAAACATAGTATTTTCTTTCGATTGGTAAACTAGAAATAACAATTATTATACGTGTAATATGCTTGTTTATTTTTTATATGACATAAGGTCTAAAATGTTTAAACCAAGTTATTTTTTTGCTAAAATAGTATAAAGGGAGGGAGTGTACTCATTTCACACGTTTTTAGTAATAAACTATTGTTCAGAAGTCATTGTTAGAAGAAGTTTTGCGAGGGATCTGTGTATCCCCGAGCTAATTTATACTGGCACATGTTGACACGTGTCTAAAACATATATAATAAAAAAATCGGTTAAAGTAACATGGCTTTTGAATTTAAGTCGCCAGGCGGAGCTTTCAACTTCCGTTTGAACCGTTTCCATATGTGTTTTGTCCACTTCAAATGAATTGCTTTTCTATGTTTAGTCTTAAAACTTTATCGATTTAAAGAAAATTGGGTTAACAGTGGTATAAAACAGCCGTTACTTTGATTCTAAGCACAATCAATCTGGTATCATTTGCAGCATATCACAAACCTGTCGACGGTAACAGTTCAAAAGAGTGCCTTACTGCTTTCGGATCAAAGAACATTAAAAATAAATGGCGTCTACAATATCCCTACTAATATTATAAATGCGAAAGTAACTCTGTCTGTCTGTCTGTCTGTCTGTCTGTCTGTCTGTCTGCTACGCTTTCACGCCTAAACCACTGAACTGATTTTAATGAAATTCGGTACAGAGATAGAGTTGACCTTGAGAAAGAACATAGGATAGTTTTTATCCCAGACTTTTGAAAGATTCTCTTGGAAACGCGATATAACCGAACTCCACGCGGCGAAGCTGCGGGCGGAAAGCTAGTAAGAAATAAGTTTCTTATTAATTTAATTAATTTGATGAAAACTTTTTTTCTTGTGTAATATTTCTAGGTTTTACTTCAAATCTTGATATGTATCACCCTTCGCAATTTGATATTTTAACTTCCAATATCTAATTCTAATGACTGTGATTGGCTCCCTTAGGAGGCAATCATGATTTTTAGAATGTTGAACACGTGTTCATTCCTAGGACCCCTTTGCAACTCGATGCTATGCCGTTATTACGCAACTTTATATTGTGAACGTTTTGTAATTGGCATCATTCAGTCCCATTACATTTATGTAAGATAAATACATTCATAATATAGCTGAAGTAATTGTATCTATTTAAGACTGTTACCGTTTTTCAAACTGTAATGAAGTTATTGTTATTGTAGACAAAACTTTTAACGACGCTAATAGCTCAAAGTTCAGGGAATGTCACGGCTAATGAAATAGCACTTAACTTTTACGATGCAAAAAATAAAAACATCCAACGACGCGCGTCTCTCGTCGCACATGTGTTAAAAATTAGCCGTTTCAACAGATGGACGGATTAGCCTTTTATAAATTTCGTGAGTTGTAATGTTTGTCTTGCAAGGCATACTAATGTAAGGACAAATTGTTGACGCAGTGTCATCTTTCACAGAGCTTTGCGTACCTGCGTGAAATGGAGGCAAACATTCGGACGTAACCGATTTCTTTGTGGTTCTATTTATATTTTAAACTCTATGACATGAAGATAAAGTTCATAATATTTTTTCAAAATATCACATAAAATATACGTAAAAGTGGCAGTTGGCTCCGTTAAAGTTTAGGGAAACATGGCGACAGTTGTGACGTTTCTTTTCATCTCTTGTTTTGAGAGCACGCGTGGACAGTTGAAAAAATAAAGACACGGATATCACAATATTGATACCGTATAAATTACTATTCTTGCCAACGTTATTTTTAAACAGGAGAAATATCTAAGTTTTGTAACATGTGAATTTGTGTCCGAGTCAAATTTACAAAACATTCTCAAAAAAATAATATCTTAAAATATATCAATTATATTATTTATAAATAAATATTTTTTACTTAGAATTTTTTGCTTTTGTTGGAAGGAAGTGAATATAAACAAAATGTTTTGTATTATCAGCAAAAAATGCCGATCCAAAATGGTTTATCTGCTCCTGAACTGTCCAAATGAATATCATCATAAAAAAGGTATAGTTTGCAGCTCAGATGCTATCAGATCGGCAAAGTGCTTAAGAAGGACAAAAACAACTCTAATAGATACCCGATGCGATAACATTCTGCTTGTTAGCAACGTCTGTATTAGCATTTACGATTTTTTAAAAGGAATCCAGAACACGTAATTTATAACTAAACCATACCCTTCTATTACAACTTCCGCCTCCATTCAAGAAATGCTGCTTCATTTCAATACAAGCTTCGTATACTTTATTTTGGGGGTCAAAATGTGTCAATAATCATAAAAGTCCCCATCGAATTTTAGATTGAAGATAGTTTTTTTTAAATATTTCATTTAACAATGACTTATACTGCGTACCCATTGTATAGTATCTGAGCTTCGATTCATTTTTTTTTATTTCACGCAGCATCCATCATGCATTAGATACAAAAGATAGGCGTCGTTTAACATTAGCTTAACTTCTTTACGCTTTGATAGCCGCCTGGGGCGGGGTCTTTTTTACACACAGATTCATGAACCACAGTCTAAAATAGTACATATTTAGTAACGCTTCTAACTGGGGTAGCTGGAATAGTGTGCGGAGGTAGTTTTTAGTCTACGACAGATTGGATTGATTATAAAATACATGCAATGAACAGATGTGTCACTAAATCTTTTCATGTGTGTTTTGTTAGCATAATTATCACTGTTCGTAATTTACATTTCCATATAATTAGGCCCTGGGGTACAATTAATTTGCTGAATGTGTTCTCTTTCCATAACCCCTCTTTATTTTGTGTTTGTTTTTATATGCACGAAATTTACATAAACGATAGTCTTTAAAAATATTACAATAAAGAAGTCTCCTTTTTTATTGATTTGTTATTAAGTATTTTACGGACCACACTATATACATATTTGTATATTCATTACTCTGCCTGTTTTATTTCCACAAGACATACCTTATGCTGTATCAATCAAATTATTTAAAGTTAATAAGGTACTTGTAAATTACAAAGTTCCAAGTTATTAAATTACCATTGACAAATTGGGTTCATATTTTCGTAAAGCTGAGTGGTTTCACAAATCTTGGATGGTACGATGTGGCACTAAATATCGAATGCAGGGGAATGCGACCCCATGGCAGGGTGGACTATTAGCGCTGCTTGAACTTTGACTTCACCATGAATTCTTTATACGTACGTGCAACATATGGAATGAGTTTTTGATGAGAGGTTAATTTTCTATCTCTGTTGCAGCATTTCTTGTTACCAAAGAAAATAACGTAATAGCATTGGTACAGACAAAGTAACTGTCTTGTTTCAGGGTGGATTACTTTTCCTTAAATGAAAAAGTCAGTTTTACACCTTGTTTGTTTTAATAATAGGTCTTTTTTTGTATTATATTTAAATAAAATATTTTTTGTATTTTTTTTGACATTAACCTATTTGTATTTTAATTTGTTATCTAATCTTTCAATTACATTTAAGAAACCATATTTATGGTAAAGCTATGTCATTGTATTATATTATATTATATTTATAAACATAAATGCAAAATTATATGATAACAATTATTATTTGCATTTTTTTAAACTATTGTCATCGAATTATTCGTGTATATAGATTCAGCTAAGAAATAAAGTAAAAGTACTAGACGAGAAACTTACCAAGACAGAAGAGTCCCAAGAGAGAGGTCAGTAAGACCAACGTGTCCATATTGGCGATTCACTCCCACATATTAAACTTTCGCTCGAGACTATTGTTCATGTTCTCTAAACATCTGTAACAAAAAATTAATTAGTTAGAAACAAGAGATAATATTAAGGATAATAAAATAATTAAATAAGTATCAACTGATAAATACAAGGAAGGGACACAAATTTAACCCGTTACACAACACATATAATTCAATTGGCACTCAAATTCAAATTAAACAAACACACTCTCGAACCGGACTTGAGTTTTATGTAAACAACTTTATTATATTTATTTGTTATATTAAAAAGACTATAAACATCTGTCAGACTGTGATGTGGTGCTCTTAAAGCTGTCGTGGAAATGCTTCCCGAATCGATTTCACATGACGAGGACTTTCATTTATTTACATCTATTTCAAAACCAACTCACTTACTGATATTTATTCTTTTGTGTTTTTGTTAGTATAAAGATAATAAACATATGTATACTACTCAACCATAGTGGCGTTTCCATTAAAATGTTAAAGTTATTTATTTTTAATTTACGTTGTAAAGCATTATTAACTTTTTCATTTTCATTTTGTAGTTCTTTTATTTAATAGCTGCTTTTAATTGATAAGCCTAAGATAATGATTACATGGGTGTATATTGAAATCTAAATGCTCAAATACATCTCCACAGATTTAGAGCTCCATGTTATAACTATAGATCATCGTCACATTATCAAATACGACGCGTCAGATATGATTTACACATTGCACGGAACATTCAATTAATGTGCAAATATATTTATAGCTTCCAATAATGATTTGTCATCGTTTAAACCATTCATTAAAGGGCAATTTAAATTTATGTCTAATAATATGCAAGCTTGAAACTATTTTTGATTGACAGCTCTGCCTTATGAAACAGTGATGAAAACTGACATATCCTAATCCCTTTTTATAACAAATTAATATTATACAGAATGACAGTTGTTTGGTTTTATATTTTCAAAGAACACTGACTTTTAATGTTATATAGTTATTTGCTATAATTGAATATATTTATTTTTGATTCTCGGTAAAAGCTTTTATCACGAGAGTTCTGCGGGTATCCTTATCAGTAACCCTTTTTGTATGAACTTTGTCAGAGTGACCCTGATTTGACTTTTGACTGGGTATATTAAACTACTTGCTTATTGCGTTAGATCTGTACTTCCGTCAGTATCCAATAGGAGTGTGTTACTAGCCGGTGAGCGATAGTTATGTACAATGTTTGATTTGATATGGACTTTGATACGAATAATAAATTTAAAACAAGTGAAAGTACTGTATTCTATTTTTTCAGGATTACCTATAACAAGTATTAGGCTAATTATAAAAAGTTGTATTTATTTTTCTCTCATTGTTTTCAATTAAATTTAATTCGTATCTATACAGGTAGATACACAAATAATTATTTCAGTATTGTTTGATACATATCAAATAATAGTAAAAACCTAAAAGATTATAATATGCTTTTGGATTTACAAAATATTAATCTGTCCATTATTTTTATGAAATAGGTACAAAATAATTTTATTAATGTTTTTTGTTCTATGAGAGTATAATTTTAGAACAAGAATTTGTAGTAAAAAGTCGGGACACTTAGTATAAATAAAAATAATAAGTGCAAAAAAAATCGTTTTATATATGAGGAAGAAAATATAATGTTTATAAAATCATTATCATACCAGTGTTACAAATATCACATGGCTCAATGTTCTAATACAAATTGATTAGGATTGCTGATGTTGGCATATATTTATGAACATTTCAGATTCCAATCACCAATAACGCATTGATCTCTCTAATTCATCGGATAATGCGTCCAAATGAAACTTCATTAGACTCATTGGATACGGAAATCGGATCGAAAATTACTATATTGAATATCAGATCATCAATCAGATTTGAAGTATTCGTGATACTTATCATCGAAATGTTTTAAAACCACATAATTTGAATATAACTGAACCACTCAAATATAATAAAGTACAGAAGTATTCTTGACAGAGGTTTCTTTAGTTCAGAGGTTCTCACGAACACATGTGCTTATAAACGGTTAACTAAAACAAACGTGGCCAAGGTTAAGTTCATAATTTATAACCACTTCAATGATCGCTCGCTAACAGAAAAGTGTATCGCTCTATTTCATAAACAAAGGACCCTTTTAATTCTACGATAATAAATCTCGGCCTGAGTGACATCGTATTTTATTCGTTTTATGTTTTAGTTGAAGGTTTTCAGTAAAATATTTTGACAACTACTCCGACTATATCAAGCCGATGAAAGACAAATATTTTTGACAATGAATTTTTTAAAACTTAATATCTAAGACTATCGCTGTACTTATTTAAATGAAACTCAGGTTTTCGGATACTAAGGATTTTTAATTTCTTTTTTAACTACATAATTCCGACGTTACTGTTTCTTTACACCAACCGTGGTCATGACTCATGAGCAAACGAGATGTAAGTTAATCTTTAACATCTCATATCTGATTAAGTAAAATAAAATTAAAATGTATCAAAACAAAAAAGTACGGACCACCTTCTACATTCAACAGTAATAATAAAACAAACTTTGGTACTACAATAACATAGTCAGTGACGTGGGGACTCTTGAATCATAATGAAATTGTTGACATTTTACTTACGAGACGCGGTTTAGAGATAACTTTAGCGAATGCGCTCCTCTTATTTGTTCTTCACGTACGACTAGGTCCAGCATCAACACAGACTTGTGTACAGAGTTGGTTAATATCACTTTATTGTATTCCATGTAGCATATATTTATTTACACGATTTACCTAACTTTAAAATATATTTGGATGTGCAACATTTGCCAGTGTTGCTCAATTTCCTAAGCTGTATTGTAATGAGAATAACGGTAACTTCGTGTAAATAGCAATCCTTTTTCGGATAACACGTGGCGATCAAACGTGAGAGTCTTGTAAAAACTGAATGAAAACATTTTGAATAATGTTTGTTGTGACGGCGGCTAACATATTTATGTTAAAGTCGAATGGCATGTGACGACATACATATATTGGACCCACACAAAGACCAATTCACTAGGGGCCTTGTAAAATATGATCGACGCTCCACATTTTGAATTGATTAATTATATGTTGCTACCAAAAGATATGAGCGTCTATGATCTAATTTTAACGAGCCCAAGTGCTTATTTGTCGACGGAACTTATATTTTTTAATTGTTCGCATCATTAATCATGGTGTTGATTTTGGTTGTGGGATCAGTAATTTAAAGTGGGTGTTGATTCGTATTTAATATTATTGTTAAGAATATGTGTTAGAAATATTTAGCCATTTCACGAACTTTGCATGCGTCTATTGTACACGGCGGAAGCGGCATCACAAAGCAGATATGGAATTATTAGAATGGGGTGAATTTTTGGGTGATTATGAAAGATTGGGGATTTTAAAATAACTTTGTTTAAAGCAAAAATATTATAACGACGAATAGTAATATTGTTTAATATAATGTTGCAATGTCTAGTAAATATTATATTTAAATTATTTATTTTCAAAATTTAATCAACTAAGTACTTATTTTTACGAAAGTGTAAAAAGGTTAGTGATATAGATAATTTATAAAAGATTAATTTATTAAAATCTGAATAAAAGGGACGTTCGTCATTATAATAAAAAATATATACAAAAGTTAACGGGTGATATGAATGACGTTTAAAAATATGACGTTAAATAAAATGACCGAGTAACTTTGAAGTTTGAAATGGGATTGTCACGTGGAAAAGGGGAAAAGTTTAGTTTATGACAGCGACGGTTAACTTTACTGATGTTTTGTAACGTCGTCTCGATAAAATATATACGACGAAAGTTTCAAAGGAAATAAACATAACTTTAAAGCAACATAATATAGAAAAAGACCAAAATCGCTAGATGCAAGCGCAACGACATTTTTTATTTTATCCTATCTAAGTTAATAATAATATTTTTATTCCAACAAAAAATCACTGCAGTTATTTTAATCTATTCATTCCCTTAATCACGTCCAAAATACACTTTTGTTCTTACGTAACTATAAATACAGGTGCAGTCGATACTGAATTTTTTACAAGCCACGTTCAGATTAATGGCCAGTAGTCTTATAAGCCGATTAAGCTTGAAACAGTGGATCGATATAGCTGGTGCAAATAATAATCTCGTTGAAATAAAGGAATAAAAAATATTAAAAATTAAAAGAAAAATAGACGTGTTTGAAATATTTGAATTATATTAAATATACCAAACGAACGCATACAGTTTTGCTACTTTTATTTATGTCTCCTATGAATAAGCCTTTTTAATATTCATTCAATTTTTTATCTTCTTTGCTGTATCTTTTTGTTTTTGTCAACACTTCTTTATTTAACACTTTCTCTTTCGCTGTCTCATGTATGTCAAAACTTTATAACTAACAAATATATTGTTTGATTATTATCAATTTATCATTTATTGAAAATTATTCAATTTTATTTTTGACAAAATCTTTATAATATGTATAGAATTTTTAAGTCTTATATAACATAGCTCGACATTTGATATCCAACGGAAAGTTTTAAAGATTAGTGATTTATAATAAAACAAGCAAATAAACACACAACTGACGTTCATCATCTATTGCAACACAATTATTATCTAAATCTTCTCCTATTAGATATTAAATAAAAATATACTTACAAATAAATATAAATTAATTGAAACACTGGAATTCTTAGACATTCTGCAACAAGGAGACGTCCGGAGTAAAGTCGTAAAATTCAAACAATATCGAAATTTCAGTAGTCATTGAATTTTGTTTAAGAAAGTATCTGTATGGATCTGTTTAGATACTTTTATAAAGTAATGAGTAATAAGAGTTATCATAATATAATAATTTATGAAATAAATGATAGCCTTTGTTTGAATAATCGTTATCCATCGGAATTTGATCTATTGCCACCCACACAAGTTGATGATATAACGTCTGATTCAGTACTTAATTTTATACAACAAAGTATATACATATATATTAGGACATATCTTAATAAAAAATTTAAGAATTTAAGTTAAGAATTTGTAACTCAAAAAAGAGTTACTTTAATTTATACAGATAAGTTAAGAAAAATATTTACGCAGAAACTATTATTTTATATAAAAGAATATTAAAATAATAAAATTGTTTTAATAACTTTTATTTTCTTTACAACACCCTTTTCTTTCAACAAACAAAGAAATGTTTTTTGTGAATAAAATTCATGGAAAACAAAAGCTTTATTTCCAGATGTTATTTTGCTGCCAACTACTATTTACAATATTGTGAAACAGATATTATTTCGTCTTTATTTTAATTAAAACTTGTCGCTAAATCCACATGAAAAAGTGCATTTCCGCGAAATATTCCTTTGATCTGATGAATTCTTCGCGATGACAGTTGATTCATGATGGTTTATTTTAGTTTTGCTTGCAGCAATAAATGGAACGAGCTCAGCTTTAAGGGGCCACTTAACAAATTAGTATGACATTTATATTTAATACTAGTCGATTTATTATAATTTATATATAAAATATGTTTAGATATTTTGGGACTGTTTTAGGTTTATATTATGAAAGAAATATTACTATTTTCTTCACTGGCACTCCCGGCGCGTGGCGAAAGCGACCACGTTTGTTTTGCTCGAACGGGCCGTTAACCGCGGCATTAAACAGGTACATTGGATGTTGCACAATGTTTGACCACATGTTTCTACAATCCCACCACGCACTATCAAAATATTGACACTCTTATACGCATCGACGCATTGTAGCACTTTAATAATCACAAGTGCAGCACCTTTTCATTTGCTAACCGCATTAGCCGCCACTTAATGGCGCGAGTATTTGCTATTAAAAATATTTAACTAAGTGGCGACGCAGCGACGTAGTAAATGGAATATCAACAAAGAATTTAATTTTATCAGAGTCATTACTGCCACCGATTATTTTTTGCTCGACCGACCCTTAAAGCTCCGGTCATTTATTTGGCCACTTTTTGTTCGATGGGATGAATTTGAACATAAAGGGTGGCCATCCCACAATTAAGAAGCTGTTAGAGTTAAAAAAAAATGTCACCCTTAAAAAGGCTTTGTGGGTGCAACCTCAAAAAAATGGTGACTTTATCACCTCGGTTGGAAGTCACAAAATGTTTATCGCCACTCAACGACATGTTGATTTATGTTTCCACCCCATTGAGGACCAAAACTCAAATGAATTAGATTTTATAATTGGTCATTTATTTTCGGAGATAATGTCGGAACCGTTTCGAGTACGAGGTCACTGAAGTGGCACCGCAGTGATAAGCTGAAATTATTTATTAACCTCGACTTTGACTTACTATTTCGATTTAAATACGTATCCGTTCAGTTGCATCATGTAGAGTAAGTATACATAAATTTAGCCAGCAATTGTCGACCTAACAACAGATTTATTACAGATAATTGCTATGGAGAGCATATTATCTTATGCATTATGAATTATTTTTGAGAAAAATGTGTGCTTTAAAACAAAAGGTATAAAATGTATATACAAAAAGGTGGCTAATGACCGGCTTACACTTTAGAGGCCCACCCGTAACGAAAAATTAAAGCCTTATCTTAAATTATGCTTAATTGAAGGGTCTAAAATGTACAGATTGAATTTCAAAACATTGATTGATGGCCTCCCAACAACGATGTTTGCCGATAATGATGTACTCTAAATACTAATACATTGAATACATCGATGAGTTAGTACTTCTTGAATAAACGTTGAAATATTTTTAACATTTCCATAAAACCATAAACTTGAACCAACAGAAAAGTAAAGTTAACAATTTATGTAACCAAATAACAAATGAATCATAACAGTTTGTTTTATTCTTAAAAAATTGTACATGTACATCCAAACTTTTTGTTCATGGAATAATACAACAGTTAAGTGTTATGAGAAGAACACAACGAATCTTTGTTTTCAAAGCCGCCGATAAAAGCTATACATACCGCACGCTAATTCCTAAAATCCTCTAAATTAAGAACACTCCGGGTAGTAACTAAATTGTATCATTGCCTATGAAGTATCGCTTTTAAACTCACAAAAACTATTTAGTATAGTAGTAATACAAGGGTTCGTTCATGGCAGCTGTTTGCAGAAACAAAGAGCTCAATTCAAAGTGGCTCAAAGATTTTTTACATTTTAACGTATTTTTCTATGTTAAAGTATCAAATATCAAGGCATACGTATTGATAAAAAGGCCGATATATTACAGCAAATTAAAAGATGTTTGGTATCAATCTTACAAATAAATGGCGTTCTTGTAGTATCACCTACTCAAAGATAGTGTAACCACGTCTGAGCAATTAAAAAGTTGGCCACTATATTCTGGACAGTGTCAATAAAGCAAAATCGAGACGGTCGTCGGATGTGGGCGGGAATGAGACTGTTAATTCTAATTATGGCCGTATTGTGAGGCCAAATTTTATTGCTATCTCATTGGTGCGCTCATTACTACACCCAACGTAATTGTGCCCTATTGTACTGGCTCTCGCCATTTTCTGCGAACCGTGTGAATTTTGACCTCTACCCTAATTCACTTGGATAAAAGTTCTGGAAGCTAATTTAATAATAATAACAATTTATATTAACTTACTTAACCTAGTTCAGTACAAAATCAAATAAAGGTTAGTTATTTTAAATATAAAAGATTATTAAAAAATATATACACTGTATATTTTAAGCTTTTAGTTAGTTCTATCTAAGTAAACGTAGCCTATAAAAAGTTTAATATAATTTTGTAAAGCAGATTTAACATTAAAAAACAAAACTGCTTCGTTAGAAGATGACAAAACAGATTCTGTAATTGTAGTTTTATTTTAAACACACGCTAGGCTTTTAGCAAGCTACCGATGTACTCTGAAGTTTCATCGCGGCCTGTTGGAGCGATTAGCTCCCTGACAGCTAATTTATATACTCAACTTACTATTCTATTCCCGGAGGGATGCCACAGAGAGAACATGACATAGAGATGGCAATATGATATGGAGCTTTAATTAAAAATATATATATATATATAAGAACTGTGCACGTAATTTATCTTTAGTACTAAAATGTTGCAGAAATAATAAAGGATCATTTTCAATAATAATTTCTTGCCATATTTACTGAGCAATTGATTAAGTAATTCACAAATGTAATTCAGTAATTCATTCATAGTAAATGCAAGTAGCTCCAAACAGTATCATTATGGTATAAAGCCGGCAGCTGTGCGACGATCACACCTCATTGCTTTTTCCATGACATTGAATAATACCATAAAAGATATGAACTTTTGCAATAACATAAGTGTTGTTGCTGATTTATTGTTTTCCACTTATCGAACAAGTTGCTCTAAAAGTAAATTTAATTTAACCCTATATATAAATATCAGAACGTTTTTCCAAACACATAAGACACACCAGAGCTTCAGACAAAATGGTTTTTTTCTTGTGTAACGTAAAGTAATCTTATCCTAATCCAACATATCCCTTACATCCATGAATATAAAAAAGGTACAAACAAAATAGAAATACAAATGTTCTGCCGCCTCTATATTACCATAACACGCGGCATTGTTTCAATGCCAACATTGAATTGTATTCACTTAAAGAAAACCCTTCGACTCTAAATCTGGAAACGATTCGGTTACTTCATGACAAATAATTTTAAGTTCGAAATTAGTTTAACATTCATCCATTTAATTGCCTCGTTTAAACACTAACATATTCGACATTCCAACGAAAAACGGGTGAGTAAACCTAATTAGTCTGTTACTACATTGAGACATCAACACATGGTTAAGTTACATATAGTAACTTTTTTCTATACAAATAAAGTGTCTTTTAATAAAAGAATGATTTGTTATAATATTTTCATAGTATATTACTATTAATGTCTTTAAAAACATACTTAAATAGCAACTTTTCAAGCATATTGATAAGATTCATAATATTCAACGATTAGGTAAATTCACCTGATATTTAAGGAGATGAGTATTTATAGACTAGCTAAGAACAGTTCTTCACATTGTATGGTCATAAAGAAAATACATTACTTGATTGTATATTTTTGAGAATGTCTAACTATTAAAAGAGTCATAAAATAGAACAAATAAAGATAACACCAATAAAGAACAATTTTATGTCAACAATTAGTTACATTTGTCGTCTGAAAGGCAATGTCTTAAAAGCTATTTATAAGTCACTTATCATTTTTACGGTGGCATAAATTTAAGAAGAATCGTTGTCACAGAAATGTGCCATCTCCCTAAGAGCTTGTGCATTGCACAGCCATAAATTATCTGAGAACACACTAAAATAGCGTGACACCCCTAACCATGGGAACTAATACAACCCCGGACTGTATACAAATCTGACGATACAAATCTGACGATACAAATCTAAAAGATATTCGGGAAATCGATTAGAAATGCTCGCTCAATAAACAATTTATAAAGTTTAAGATCCAATGAGGGTGGATTTATATTGTTCCTTGTTAATCAAACAATGACATTATACTGTTGGAAAATTTATAATACCAATCAATTCGATTTGATAATAGAAACACTATTTGGGAAGTATTATATAATTATTATTATTTAAGTCTTAATAAATATTCTTGATATAAAAATTGTATGAGTGAAATAATATTTGAGCATAAGATGTTCTATAAAAAATATATTGTATTTATATTAAAAAACGAAACCGCGGCCTCTATTACCTAAGATTTTAATATCGACGCCTTTCTTCCTAAAGTTTTGATAACACAATTATTAAAACTAATCATATTCAGTATTAATATAAACCCATATAAATACGGCTTAAAAGATAAAAATATGAAGAAAGTAATTGTCAAATCAACAAATGCAGCGCGTTATGAAAGCCTAAGTAAATTGGAGCGAGGGCAAACAATGCGAGCTCGGAGGCCGGAAGCTCTGCGGATTTTTTTCCGTTAACCCAAACAACAATAGGAATCGTTTATTTACCTGGGGCTGCGGGGCGCCTTTTGTTTAATTAATTATCTGCCGGACGGAATAATTAAGATCAAATCCGACCCGATTAACCCTTCTATAATATTAAAATTACGTTCACAATGTTTAGTTTACTCATTTTGTCTGTCAATTTGTAACTTTAGTACTTTACACGTTTTAGTTGTATCGTAAAAGTTTTTTTTATAAAAGGTAAGTAAAGTAATAAAATAAAGGGGTAAAACTATGGTATAACTAGAACCGTAGGCCATCGGTCATCGTGTACTCGACAACGTTTCCCAACCTCGTATAGTCTAGCGAATCCCACCACCATCAATCAGAGTGCATTTCGCTGATAATGTATCGTCAACAGTCCCACATTTAATTGGTGATGGATCATGATGGTTCGCATTTACAATACGGATTTATTATTTCTTACCCCCATTTAGTCTCGGAAGCGATACGTGAAATGGCGGAAGATATGAAGGGCGGTAATGGGGGAAAATTGTACTTTATTCGATTTTGATATACTTGATGATGGATTTAAGCCCTGTGCTGCTTAGGGGCATTGTTTTTTTTTGACTAAAAATGTCTATAAGAATCTATAAGTAAAAAAGTCAACTATTATGAGCTTACAACAAGGAACCCTTTATTTTTTAAAAAGATGTTCAATAAGATCATTTCTGTCATGAAAATTCTAAAACTCATATTTTCTTTAAAGAAACAAGAGCAATTAAAAATAATTATATATATATATATATATATATATTAAAAAAGCCATCAGTAATAAGGCAAAACAATTTCGTAATAAACTATTATTACCTAGGGACTAAATTAAATATTCCAGATATCTTAATTACACAAAGGAGGCTGAAATCAAGTGGCGCCAGCTACTGTATTTATTTAAACTGCGCCCAGAAAGTGACTTCATGACTTAAAGTTCTAACATTACAAGTTGGGTGTTCCGAAGCTATAAAAATATAGTTTTACA
Source organism: Danaus chrysippus (assembly GCA_916720795.1). Lineage (NCBI taxonomy): Eukaryota > Metazoa > Arthropoda > Insecta > Lepidoptera > Nymphalidae > Danaus > Danaus chrysippus. Next base: position 15,134,617 of record CAKASE010000049.1, on the reverse strand, counting down.
CGTTATCTTAGACACACAACTTCTGAGGTTGCACTGTGATATATTTATTCATAAAATGATAAAACCTCATAATAAAGTGCCGCCAGTGAAATAAAACATTGTTTAAGAGAGGGCTATCAACGACAAATTACTTAAATATATCTCGAGAGTAATTTAATTTATGGGTAATATGTTAGATTCACATGCTACGATCCGATTGCCTAAATTACGTATTCGATAAGGGATTTATTTATGACCTCATTGGTCGGGTTGCGTAGAGAATTAAAATTCATTGTTTCTCTTATCCTTAAAACGGACGATATAGCGAGGTCACGAGATATCTTCGTTTATCTGTGACAAGAATAGGCTTTTAGACCGAAGGGCCGATAGCGGATAGGTCGTAATTACTTTTCTATACGATATTGGAAATTCTTTAAAAGACATTTATGCCACTGATCCATTCGTTTCCTTTGAAGATTTTTGCCAGTGATCTTTCTTTTTTAAATCAATCGTCCATTCATTTAAGATGTTAAACATAAACGGTTCATAAAAAAAAATTAGCGGAAACCTACTTAACCCATAATTTATATAAACACCGGATACCTGTAATTTGAATGTAAATATAAAAGGCATGTGCGGTTTATTAATATGTATGTAAGTTTTGACTTCGTGCAGTTTTCGCAAACAGTTAAGCGAGTGACCCGAGTGTTTCTTGAGTAAATATGCGCATTTGTTCATGTATTGTATGTTAAACGAGGCTCAGATGTATCCGTTCCTCACTTTAGAGTTTAGACCCTCGACATCCTTGTGATTCAACTGATTCGTTCAGTTATGTGTAATATAATATTGAATGGAAATAGGGACGAACATGTTGTCAAATATACGAGAATTCAAAATCAAAGAAGTTCTTATTCATCTGTTTTTATGTCATTTTCATTGTTCAAGCTTGTCTTTTTTATATAAATAAAAATAAAGATATGTTGACTAAATCTTAAGAACTATTAAGTAAAAATAGTACGTTTTTTAAATACAATCCATTGATATTATTAAAGCTTTGACCTGGTTATCATTAAAACATAAATAGAAAAGATTATTTGTTTAGTATAATGATTATTCCCATAGTCCTATGAACATAGTTTCAAAAAAAAATTATATTTAATTTCATTTCATACATGTGTTTGTAGCCTTAGTTCAGGAACGGTACCGTTTCGTACCGTATCTTAGTGGTTTTTGGATGTCGTGCCTCCTGCTCTATGAGTGTACGCGAGTTATTGTTTTAAAAAGGGTTTATATTCAATTTTATGTCATGCATACTGGACTTTGTAATACGACTGACGGTAACCTTTCAATTTTATTAATTTATAGCGTGTGGAACAATCCCTTTAATATAGTAATTTAAGTGATTGTATGGACTGTGAATGTCAATGTATAAAATATGCTATCGAGTTTCAACGGTATGCATTCTAGTGTAGAGATTCTTTATAATACATAGCCTAGGATGTATCGTAATTACATATTATATTGTAAATATTGACAATTTGGCTTAGTAAGTAGTTAAGGAATAATAGTGTACTTTTAAAGAATTGCAAATCTTTCTAAAAGAAAACTTTTAAATAGGGATAATGTTTGGTGGGATTTTATTTATCAATATTGTCGATTAAGGAAAATTTAAAAAAAACTAATAATTTTTCTCTTCGTTTTCGTATTTGTTATTTTGTACTATGTAGTGCTTTATACATTTTAATATCGTCATTTAAATTTGAAACACATATAAGTCGATATTATGTAAAAATATATGTATCTTTTATAATATTTCCATAAGTTAATTCGATACAAGAGTAATGTATCGCCTGACGAGTTCGCCAGTAATGTATTTTGTATTCATTTGAGACTGAACATTTCCGGCTTTTACTTCCAATGTGAGTTGAGCAATTAAAAAAAGATTTGTAGCGACGTTCCGAAAGATGATACTATTTTAATTTATTCTTAAAAGGGTAGACTTTTTGCTTTACATACGAACTAAATGGAAGTTAAAATGTGTATAATTTTTTAATAACCCCGAGTATATATCATAAAAATGCATAACGCTGTATGGTTAATTTAAAATGTGCATTATTTTTGATGAAAGCATAATATGTTGTAACATTGAATGAACTTTATATGATGTGAAATTTATATACTTCAGTTCAAACAGACGGTCAGAAAATACAAACACTAAAGGAATTTATGTACGGAAAATATACAATTCAAAAATCAATGTTAAATTTTGGAGTCGCAATATGCAAACATTAAAATATTTAATTAGCGGTGAATTTAAAATATTATTAGACTTAAAAGATGATTCATCCAAAAACAGAAGGTACATATGAATTCTAATTTTCTTGTGTTATTTAAGAACAAGACGACGATACATTCTCATCTTAAAATAATGCACTTCTATTCTCCGAGAAGTGTTAATTTCTACTCAAATCAGAACTTCATTGATTTTTATGATTTATTTTCTGTTGATACATTCTTTGACGTATTTATGATACTTTGTGGTTTACCAAAACTTTAAGATCGATTGATGAAGAAAACTTTTGATCTATAAATTGTAGTTTTGTGGTTTCATGGCTTAAAACTGCTATGATACCGCTAGCTTTGACTCCAAATTATGTCATATTAATGCGTTTAAAACATATCTCTGCAAATCAAAATAAAATAATGAAATCTCCCAAAAAATTCAAAAGGAACATGAATCGTTATAAATTCGATGAAAAACTTTTTTTTCATATCATTGAATCTCTTTCTAAATTACTTTCGAAGTTGGAAACCAAAGGTTCGTTGTTTTAAAGAAATTAGTTTATCTTTAATCTTTAAATTGATGATCTTAGTCTTTCCATGGCATTAAAGGTGAATTATTTTCGCCAATTCATCTCTCCGTGCTCGCAGTGATAAGTGGCGGACGGGACGGAAGCTGATTTTTTTTTTTCTTCAGAAACTCTCGAGCTTTGCAAAATGTCATCGAAAAGCAACTTTTCTCTCTTAAGTACATTCTAACATCCCTTTTGCACTCGTTTTTACAATGTAACCACTTAAGACCGTCCTTCAAATGCTTTCGTTATTTATTGACTTCAAAATAATGAACTCTCCTTTCTTTTTGGGTCCGTTTCAATGTTATATTAATCCATATATAGTTATAAATATTTATGTAACTACAGGCTCATATGAAATTAGTTCTTTAAATTATGTATATAAGTTGTAACGAATATTCCTTTAACTCACATAATAATATATACATATAAATATGATTCATTTAACGTGACTATTAACATATATTTAAATCTTTAAAGCTTATCATAGATTTCTTAAATCATCAGAAAATAAATTATGATGAAAGGTTATCTTAAGAGCCTCAGATAGGTATTCATAGAAACACAAACAACAAATCTCCCATGACAGTCCACATTAAATAGACCTTCAACTAAATTAAACCAAATAAAGATAACTGTTATCAGCCATTATATATTTAAACACTAAATAGCTGTCAAGTGACTGTAAAGAAAGAAAAATAAAATACACAAAAGCAAGTAATAAAGCTTCCATATTAATAAATATAATTGTGTTTCGGAACAAACCGTAAAAAAAACTGTATATGTACTTAGTAATACTATATTATAATTATAGTAAGAAAAATATTTTTTTAATCTAAAATATCTTTAACTTACATTCAAAGAATCCAATATCAATTTGGAAGTCTCAATAATACAAGCACAACACTCACTAACGCACACGCGATTTAAAAATCCCGCCACTGAGCAAGCCGAGAGACGTCCTCCCTCTTCCAGAGTTGAAATGGTACTACAGAGTACAGTCTGGGCATCGGTCTAGACGGATGTGTAGGGAGGGGGTAAAACCAACCCTAGAACATTTACCTAGCACCATAGACTATAGAGTATAGTTTCGTTAGAAAGCTTACTTTAAAATAGTATGCTAGCGTTCTTTCTTGTCTATATTTTGTAAACCGTACTTGTATGTACTTTCCGATATGACATAATTAATTCTTTCTAATTTTATATCTATTTTATTATAAAACTTAGTTGACTGTTAATTTTATACTATTAAATGCCCATGTTATTATAATATATATTAATTTTATATAACAGAAGTAATTAAAACCAGTACGGATGCAGTTTATAGTCAAATTCATTGTACATTATCATCAGACAATTCCGTTTCACAACTACCTGGAAGCTGTAAAATAGACGCGCTATTAATAAAATGTCTGTCTGTTTGTGCACTGGATGTTGGATATAATCCGTATCGATCAAGTTTAAATTTAGTTGCTCACAAAGGCCCACAGACGCGACAGTCTTACTTAGACTTGTATCAAATGTGGTTGCAGACTTTCATATTATTAAGGCAGGCTATTCTTAACTTTTTAGTATAAAGTTTGAAATGAACTAATCTGTTTGGTAATCGCTAATATACTTGCAATTCAGTTTAGTTATAATTCAATTCTGTTATATTAATCTACATGCTTCTAACGTTAATTTATGTATGGACAGCAATTATAATAATTTAAATAGCAATTATTAATTAATGTGTAAATTATGCAATTCTTTCGTAGCTTAATTAAATAATTTTCTGCAGCACGTACGAGTTATATCATAAAGTTAAATTCGCACGTGATCTTTTCTATTCAGTTACTATTCTTGATATATACGAATTTAGCATAAAATATGTGTAGTGTACTGAAATCTAGTAAAGAAAGTTGAATTATTTTTTGGTATTAAATATCCTTATAAACCTGTTATGATCTCAGGAACTAGATGCGGGTGAAATGACAAATTGATATTCATATGACGTGTGGTTTAATACGACTGTTTAAAGTGGCACTGAGTAATAGAAGTGTGATGATACAGCAGGAGTGTCATATCAAGGGATATTTAAATTGACAGGGTTGTTCCTGTGTCTTTGTAGATAATTAATGTACCCAATCATTACCTATCCGTGAGTCAATTTAAAGTTATGGATGAGTTCAAAGTTTTTCACAATAAAATTATAGTATTTCGTGTTTGTTTTGTAGGTGTGAAATATTTTTCCTTGAACAACTGTTTTGCTGACTGTGACCTTTTTGTTATTAAAAATAGTGATATTATCAAAGAAAATTCAAGAAGTAGTAAGAAAGTAAAATAATAATGTAGAATACAGGACCAACGGATATAAAGAAAATATGTAATTTTTATATATGTGAACATATATCAATATAATTTTTTTATTGAATTTTAAAAGAGAAAATGTCAATAGCCTTAACCCAGCTGTAATTTTACTGCATCACCTTGAAAGTATATAAGTAAAAAACATCGATTGGTATGAACCAAAATACGATTAATCTTCTCTAAAAGATCTCTCTCCGAGGCAGAGCGGGGCGGTACTTCACTTCGGGCCAACGCCTGACGCTTTATAAGGCGCAGGTTAGACCTCACATGGAGTACTGCTCCCACCTCTGGGCTGGAGCGCCCCGGTGCCAACTTCTTCCTTTTGACCGAATCCAACATCGTGCAACTCGAATGGTCGACAATACCGATCTTACCAATCGGCTTGATACTCTAGCCCTGCGGAGAGACGTTGCCTCTCTTAGCGTCTTCTACCGCCTTTACTATGGGGAATGCTCTGAGGAGCTCTTTGGGCTACTGCCGGCAGCTGAATTCCACCACCGCACTGCACGTCACAGGTTGCAATACCATCCGCACCACCTTGACAGCTGGCAGTCAACCACAGTGCGTTTCAAAAGAAATTTTCTGCCACGCACCACCATCCTGTGGAATCAGCTGCCTCGCGACATATTTCCAATACACTACAACTTAGGGTGCTTCAAGAAGAGAGTGTACCTTTTTTTGAAAGGCCGGCAACGCACTCTGGTGCCTTCTGGCTCGAGTGTCCATGGGCGGCGGTGATCAACTACCATCAGATTGCTAGCCTGCTCGGTTGCCCCCTATATTATAAAAAAAAAAAAAAAAAAAAAAAAGGCTACAAATCTTCTTTGCAACTTAACTACATAGATATCTAATTTAGCGACGCGTACGGCCTAACACTGACATATGCTCTTTTAATTTTAAAAGCAAAATTCTATGATAATTGAGCTTGAACACTTTTTTCTTATCTTTTCTTTAGGAGTCGCGAAAAGAAACTGTACAGTATAAAACAAAACCCGTTCTTAATTAACGGGTTACACATATTTATAGTTATACATATTGTTAAAATTGCTGTCAGAAATTTTGTTTTTATTTTGAATTGAAATCATACGACGCGATACTCAATACTTGATGTGTGCTTCTAAAAAGATAATGTACATTTTTTTAAATCGTAATAACGTATATTTATTCGTGTCAATATGTGACACTTTCTACTATTTTAACATTTTCATTCATCAAATGGCGAGAGAAGTCTTCGCAAAAATAAAATTTCGTTTCGCAATTAAGACCAAAAATTTTTTGTTTCGTTATCTTTACATCGAATCCTAATTATATTTAATTAAATATTTTTAACTATTGTAAATTTAGCCTAATCCCTCATTACACTTGCATTTTTAAAACATACTACTATAAGTTATGTCTTAACAAATATAGTTCAAAAAATTATTTAAAAATAGAGTTTAAATTTAAAAGGAAGCTTTAAAACAAAGCTATATTGCGGCAGTATGTAGTAATAGTTATTGAAGATAGCTGCGTTGTAATTTTTATTGGTAATCTTAAAACCAGCGTTGAATTTCCATCATCGTTCTATCAAAACACGTTAATCGCTCCACGTGTTAATCTAGATATAAATTCCTAGCGACGGGATAAGCTCTTACTACCCAATTCTAGATGTTTTAACGATGCCGTTTCAGGGCAGATTTTTCTAATAATAAACAGTTCAATGAATTCCATCCGGTTCTAAATATACTATAAGTAATGAAAAACTAATACAATTTTTTTTTATATTGAGTTCAAACAAGCTTACGTTCTTTTTTAGAATCACTATATAATTTAATAAATTTAATCAAAATGTACATATTTTAAAGTATTGAAAAAAGCTTAATGTTGTATATAGATGAATGATTGGGTTCTTCTTCGCAAAAGTAATTATTTAACAAAGCAAGATAATTGATAACATTAATAGCATAATTTTGTACTCATTATAAATACCACCTAATTCATAATAATTCATATGATCAGTTTATTCCATATCAAGGATACACTGAGCGTAAAACATTAAAGTAACAAACACAACTCCTTAATAAGTCAAAACATGTTTATCAAAGAAAACAAACTGTTTTTAACACATTATCCTGAAACAGAATATGTCTTAGTCCCTGTAATCTCTCTTACTGCTGATTGTCTAAAGTTAATTCATACACAGTAAGCGTCGGGAATTTCACACAATACAGTGAGCTATGTAAATCCACAATCGCAGATGGCAATCTTGTGCCTCGTTTATCCAGTGTTACATACCTCATGGATCCACCGGCAAACGTTATTTGACTTTATTTTACTGAAAATCTCAAGCCGAATTCACTGTAATATGATTATTAAGGATTTTCTAGAATAGTTACGATAAAATTATGATATTATAGTTAAAGTTTTAAGAATATTGTATCCATTTCACGCACCTCTATTCGATGTTTTCATTTTTAATTAACATATTAAAGAAAAGTTTTTTAAATTTATTTGTTGGTTATTTATTCCTCTTAATTTCTCCTTGTCTGTTTAAATAAAATTATTATAACTTTCTAATCAAAAAATATAGGTATTTCAAAGATTCCAAACAATTGACGGAAAAGCATTCAATTGAATGTATTTATTATATTTAAATGGCCGTCATAAGTGTATGTTTACAAAAGTTATCCTGGAATCCTTCCAAGGTTTAGCTTCATCATTACCGTAGTAGTGTTAATGCGGGATGTCCATGAAATCTTTTAGAGGGCACTCAAAGCTGCGTTTTAATTCTGTCTCTTTATTGCTTGCTTCGTTAAAGCTGAGAGGTTATTTGGCTGTGACTGAGCAGTTCACGGCTATGATAAATAAAATAGCCAAATAATAGAGGTGAAAATTTTTACCTCATCAAATCATTCGTTTTCTGATAAAAGAATCCCTTTTCTCATAACTTTAACATAATGGTATATAAAAAAATGTTCACAATATTAACATTTATATTCTCATAAAAAATACATATTATGAACTTACTATTTACTCGTATGAATGAACTCCAAGAAGCTACTATGAGGCGTATCACTGAATGGATACGAGAATTTTTTGTTCAATTCGTAAAAGCATCTTTTTTTAAGTTTCATAAATCATCCTCTAAAATATAAAATCACAATAGTCTATAGCACTGGGCGTCGAAAGTAAAATACTCTGGCGTAGATATTATAACTGTAAGACTCTTAGGTGCACATTAAAATCATAAAAATATATATAAAACATGCTTGACATGGTTTATATTATCGTTAGATGCGTTGAAAAAGATATATAAAATATTATCCATTACAATCTTCAAACACTAGAGAACACATTTATGAATGTCCTATTTTATTATAAAGCCTTGTATGTTTTATTTAAAACTAAAACTAGGAGTCAAATAAAACCTAAGGAGAGGAGACAGACTCATCCCTCATTTCGGTCTGATAGTCACTCTCAACAGAGATTCAGCTGCCGCTAACAAAAGCATGTTTCCGATGGTCAAGTTATTGTTCGACGTTGGGACGTACAATAGTCGACATCACGGATCACCCGGCCCCACAACAATACTTTGGTTTTGAAATAAGGCGATGGTTTTTAGGGTGTAAAAACTTTTCAATAACATTACAGCTTTTTTGGATGATACCACCTGCATTTATTGGAATGTAAGTTGTTTTATGTATCAAAACGATCATCACGGCTATCAGCTCAAAGTTACTATTGAAATACGAGTGGAGTCGCGGTATGTAATAAATTATATTTAAAGATTGTCCGCTAGTCACGTTAGAATATATTTGTTCTTTAAATAACTTTCTTATTTTAGTAGTTAGTAGTTATTTAGTATCTTTACAACCTATTTGAATATTTTTGTCGTATATAGGACCATACGTATACTTCTACCTACTTCATTTTTGGGGGAGTATTACACAGAAACTTCCCACAAATGATTTGTTTAAGCGTAAAATAACCATATTATATCGGCACGATAGGTGAAAATTCGCGTAAAAATATAAGCATTAAGAAAGAGCTTACCCAAAGCTGCTTAAATATTTTTTGCTTACATTTGTCGCTTCAGAAAGTAGTAAATCGTCGATGCGTGTGACATTTAAGGTGAATGTGACATTCCCTATATCGTGTAGGCTGTCGTCGTTTTATTTTGACAAACGGACTAGAATTCGTTTTGTTACATCCAAAGCAATATATCGGTTTGGGACAGGACTCAGAAAAAAATATCCATTTATTAATATTAAGTTTAAAAATGACACACCAATATTACATCTTTGACGCCTACTATCATGTGAAGATATGTAGAAGAATCTCATATAAGGCCTTTAATAAAAACAATTAAGAGAATCGTTTCCAATATAACATGAAAGGTGAAGATTCATCACGTAATCAATAGAATTTCAATGCGCGCGACCACCCGCTTACTTACTAACGATGTCGTTAGAGACAATACTGGTGGTACAATGCAAGAGTAACGACCTTCATAGGCCATGCCATTGATACAGCACTGGCTAAACAGTCAAAAACAAAAGACGAGTATAAATCACAACCTCGGTACCCACGCGACATGATGCTAATACAACTGAGTTAAAAATTAAAATCAATCAATTATGCTCCTTACTACCCTGATATAGAACTGTGCGGGTTTGCTATTGAGACATAAACAATGGGTTTTGAATAGCGTTACTTCACCAGTATAACATAATCATCGGTCTATTGTTGGGAACGATTCTCGAAAATACATTACTGCTGTTAAATAGCCGAAGTGCAGTTATTACCGAGTGACCAGTGGAGAAGGGACGACAAAATATTTTTACCGCAATTAATTATTGAAAAGGCACAGCGGGTGCCGTATATTGTAAATACATAGTTCTTGCAGTCTAAAACTACAAAGAATTACATTGTTTAAAATTATACTTTTAGTGATGTATTATTTAGCATACAATTCTTTCAATACTATTAACCATGCATCAATAATTTAGAATTATCTGCTTAGTAATTTATGACTTCTTAAAGGCAGTTTTCTGTTGTTAACGGATAGATTCTGCAAGCTATTGGCGGATAAGTTACAGAAAAGTAATAAATATATAAGATTTAATATTGAATAAACATAAAATTTTAGTAAATGTCCTAATAGTGTGAACAGATTACTTATAATCGAATACCAAAGTTCAAAATCACACCTCAGATTGCATCCAATAGGAACAGATTAATTTCTGGCTGCAGCTAGCCAGACGTGGACATTTAACCCCTGGACAATTTACAGGGTAGCTTCTAATCTAATTGGCGCTTTCACGTCCCGACGGTGAGCTTTGGCCTCACTAAATGCATTTTGTATGTTGCCAATTACCGCCTTGTTTAGACAATTCGTGTTTTAGAATTTATAATAGTGTATTTATTTATTGATATGAATCATATGTGGTGACTCAAAATAATTTAATTTATTTTTTTCATTGAAACAGTGCTAATATTGAAAACAGTTTCTCTGACTGTAAGCGGTAAGCTGTCAATCAATTATGATAAAATATGTACATAATAGAATGCTTTGTGTACCGAGTCCAGTCAAGACGCGATGACTTAAAAGATAAAGGAAATGAAATAAGATATGTCGGAACCTGCGGGTTCGAATCTTGATTCGAAATAAGGTCGAAATTGAGTTAATGTTAAAAACATAATGGCATGAATTAATCAGTCGTTAATTTAGTAACGTTTTATGTGTTGTAATAGAAGATGAAATTTCTTACCTGAAAGAATTTTAACATACTAAATTAAATGATCAATTTGTAGCTTATTTTGAAACCAATATAATATTAATTCATTAACATAACATAGTCAAAATATAATCAAACTAAAATAATAGTAGGTTGAAGATTTTTATCCAAACTAAAACATTTGTTTAATATTTTTATCCTTGAGGTATTTTAGTTGAAACACTAAAGCAATATTGCCAAATAGTATTTTGATTGGCTGTCATTTTTATGGGCACGTTGTGTTTTAACATACAATTTTTTTTAATAGTTTTACAAGCAAACTTACTTACAACGCTTTCATAAAATAACAATATTAATAATAATAAAATTGTTTCTTAGTACAAATCATTATTATTATTAGTCATCAATAGATATGTTATACTCTATAAGTGAGTGTATATTTCGTTTCGCTTATTTGCTATCGTGACACCCTCTCAAATATTCTCCATTGCATGACGAACTAAATTAACACATCTCCCTCATCGTAACTTTAACAAAGTTTTTCAAATAATATTGTCATTTCAGGAACGACGAATACCGTATTGATAAAATTTGCCATACACATTTTAATTTAATTTTTTAGTCTGATCATATGTTTATATTAAAAAGATTAATTAATTATTGATTACAAAATAGTCATGTATTGTACAACTATGATTGAAATATCTATTTTAATTATACGTATTTGTTTTTTAATAAAACAATAAGTGAACTAAACGTTGTAAGGTAAGCGAAAGTTCTTACAGTATCGTAAAAGAACAGCTGGTCTTTCTCAAAATCTGAAGGTTTCGTGTATAAACGTGAGAGTAATGGCAGGGACGTAATCTGTTCGGTATAGGATATTTTGATATCGCGTGATACATACTCGGCACGCGATCATTCCTTGCTCCTTACTGAGAAGTAAAAGCGACCTGATAATTTACTAGCACGCTTCCCTAATAGACTTGGCGAAGAAAATAGTGTGTGCACCGCCGCTTACACGCCGCAAAGCCTGTACGGTATATTGAATGTGATATGTTTTCCGATAATAGGTTATTGCCCCTATTTCTGTTGATAACATCTTTTATAAGTCATGTTTAATTTGAGTATTTTTCCTATTACACGATAATATTTTAATACGGTCAACAAAGCTTGTTAGTTTTGACCTTTATACTAAATGGTAGATTTTTGGTTAAATACATACGAATGTTAAGTTGTTAGGAATTATAAGGATATAATTTCAGGGTTTCTACGGTCAATTCAGTAACCGTCTATAAAATATTTAAAATAGCACCTTGACGTTGAACATTTAGTTTTGTCTTTATTACTTTCAACTTTTTCCTTATTTGTCTTGAAAATTCTTTTAAATAAAAACACAATTATGAGAACGAGATACACAACTATTGTTAAGTTACAAAAATTCTTTAAAACATTCAACTTAAATTTAATTAATTTATAAATGAATTGAGGGCTTCCTTGAATTAATTAATGTACTTATATTTACTTTACCGCCGAGTTTCATGCAAATTTGGAATGTGACCATTGTGTTTCCGCTTCTAGTTTTAATTCTATATTAAATATAAGCACTAATGGTGTTTCATCACGATGCCTTCAAGTTTTTACATAAACCTTTTAAGATAGAGAAACAAGTTGAATTACAATAGTGTAAATCATTCTCATAGCTTTGTGTAATCAGGAGAATTTATTTTTATCTTGTTAAAAAACTACTCAAATAGAAAACTTTATTACTTGACAATGGTAAGTAGTAATAACAATCTATAATTGTTGTGTTGAAAAGTTGAATAGCATATTTTTTAAATTTTATTCGTATTTTCTTGTCATAGGCCATTAATTTTTGCTTAAATTATTATATATAGGTATATTAGAATAAAGACGAAGTTCTTTTCTAGTTAATAATTCAATTCCATACATATCGTATTGAGTAGAGAAAGATTATCGTAATCAGCTCAGTGATAGTACTAAGACTGCTTCTTTAATAATACCTGTGAGTAATGAATTGAAGCAATAAAATTTATTTTAAGATAGTATTTTTTTAATATTATAGGTTAATTAAATTGTATAAATAGGAATACAAAATAATACAATCATAGAACTAATTTACGATATAACTTAATTAAAGGGGAACAAAAAGAATAAATATATAATAAAAAATAAAAATATTTTACCAAAGAAACTAAAATAAATATCATTCACATTTTGCGACAATCTCCCTTAAATACATATTTGTACACTGCAGCCAATTTACTAAAAGACATGCCATCGTCAAAGAACTGTTTCCATGATGGTTTCCTTAATAATGCTTATTTTAACCCAAACGTTACAACATCCACATCATTCTGAAATAAACTTTATTTATTTATGTTTAAGTTTTTTTTTCGTTTAGCATTTCCGTTTCGAATAGAGTGGAATCATTTCTTACACCGTCCATAATAATGTTCAGTGATTTATCAAATCGCAATTCAGTAATAGATACCCGCTTGATGCGACATCAGATAAAAGTATAATACATATAATCTTTCCTTTTAAATTATTTTTCATCATAAAACAGTCTGAATCCAAGCTCGATGGGAGATACTTATATAATGTTGTACATAATAATTGAAATGCATAATTTATCTAATCTTGATAAATTAAAGATATATGAAAATAGGACAAACATTCATTTCATCTATCTGTGAAGGAACCGAAACGTCTGGAGTATGTAGTTATAAAATAATAAAAATACGCGGAGTATCAGAAAAAAATTAGTTTCATTAAAATAAATACACGAAAGTCTTAGATATTATTAAACAAAACAAACCTGAATTAAAATAGTGAAAAATAAGACAATACGTTATAAATGGTATAATATATATGGTTCAAATAATAATTCTTTTTAACATTTTTATTATATTGTAAGATCAACTTTAATATCTATTTGAAATCTATTACATAACATAATGACACCTTTTTTTTCTTAATCCTATTACATCAATACACTTCGTGTGTTTGTTGGTAATAATGGCTTTTGTTATATTGTTTTGTTACGTCTTCTGCTATCTGTTTTATCACAACCTTATTGTAATACTCAACAAATGACATTCATATTATTTTATGATATAAGTTTTTATGCCATTGCAATAAGATCTAAAATAGCCTAACAAGAATAGAATACCGGTATTATAAGTTTGTCAAAATGGGTATAGTTCAAGGGAAAAATCTTTAAGATGACAATGGATTTAAATGACTCTATTCCTGACAACTTTGTACAGTATTGTATCGTATAAGCGTCGGTGTAATTTATGTCTATTTTTTGTATTTCTTCTGTTTTCTGTTTGTACAAGTGGTCGATAGTATGTGTTATAAAAGATTTGGATTTATTGTTATTGCATCGGAAATACAGACGTAAATAGTTAAAGAATTGTATGTAAGCAATGAATTATATTAATTAGTTAATAAACACGCAATATTTACTTTTTTATTTAATTTTAAAGACAATTTCTAGATAATGACTGAGACTAAATATTACACATAACTTATTTTTGACTAAAAAAAAAACTTGATAATTAACGTAACTGACTTTATGGTTTAGTCATGAAAAAAAAATTTATCTAGATAACCTCTTAAATAAATCCGTTTTTATTTCCAACGCATTAATACAAAAAATTAAATGAAGCTGAAAAACCGGCAAATATAAAAGTTGATAAGCAAATAAAAGTTACGAAACTCAAACAAACAGAACTCACCTCAAAAATCCATCACGGAAATTGTTCATCCACATTCAGTTACACAGCACAGCACAATCAAAACTTGGGGTACTCAAAAATCCTATCGTAAAGCCGTGGGCGGAAAGTGGGTATACCGCCCTAGCGCGTGCACCCTTCCTGGCAACTCGAGCCTTACTGAGGGGACTAGGGGAGGGTCAAAGCCTCCAGAGCCTCCCGATAACAGACGCGCGCATCTCATAGCTTAGGCACTCTATATGCGTGAGGACCTTGCAATATCTAAGCCGGGTAAGAAATGTTTCGGATTCAGTTCCGAAAAAATTCGTATGCGTGAGCGATGAATAGAAAACAGAATATTATCAAAATTATTTCAAAATACTATAATTTTATAGCACCGTCAATAAATATTTAACATATCTAGAAGTATGTTGAAATTAAGATAATTTAAAATTGAATTACCTCGTATAAAGATATCGAGCTTTAAAAGAATTGTTTCTCATTTCAAGAAAGCTAGTACTGATAGTACGTGAAAACTATCCTTCCACCAATGTTCTTAAGAATACCAGGAACAAAATTGCCTCCTAATTTGTTAATGGCCTAGAAAACACACGCGGCTACATATTACGTAGCGAGCTGCTGAATATTCGGCAAGGAAGAATTGCCGACTGCAAAAACTGGAGGCTGTCTCGAAATTAACGATGTATGAGTTGACAGCGGAGAAGATTATCTCTATGTTTTTAATGGAAAAGAAAGTTACAACGGTTTCCCTTTTTATGAGAGAGCATTAACTGTGTTTTCTTTTAATGAAACGTCGCGTATATTTTGTTTTTGTTGAGAGTTTTTATGAAAGCCTCTTGTAATATTATTATGTTTGTACTCAAGACAGCTAATTAGAGTTTGGTTTATTTAAATTATTGAAGCTCCATCCCCAAGATTACGAGAATTGCTAAATATAATATACACGAATATAAGTACATAGACCTAGATCTTTTTAATTGTATATATGATCAAAGTAAGATATTTGATTCATATTATATGTAATCTTATTCTTCTTCCTGGCAATTTCCCAGCGTTAGCCAGGGTCTGCCTTACACTTTTTGTAAAAAGTTTTGGCTAATTGTTTTAACGACCGGCCGCCAGGTTTGATACCCTCTTTGGGAATGCATTAATCACCACGCTTGCTCAAGACGGGTTGGTGATTTCAAACTTATAATTGAGAAATAATAAGTCCTAATTTCCTCACGATGTTTTCCTTCACCATCTATCAGTGGTGTCCAAATCCTTTCAGAACGTACATATGACTCGGAAAAATCACATTGGTACTTGCCAGGATCGAACCCGCGCCTTCATGCATGAGAGGCGGGTCTTTTAACCACTAGGCCACCACTGACTCATATCATATGTAATATACTAGGTAAGCAAAATAAGGGATATTAAGAAATTACTATATGGCAATCAATTCTTAAACCTTAAATGAAAAACCAGATTACCCTTTAAAATTTGCATTCTATCAAAAATTTAAACGAAACAAGGTTCGCAATCCCTTCCGTCAGAGATTACGTTTTAAAACTCGCGAATCAGTTAATTAATAAGGTGTGCACTTTAGGGAACTCTTTAAATTGAAAGGGTTTAAGGAGAAAAGTTTTTATTTGCTCAAGTTCGTTATCCAAACTCGAAACGACAGAAATAAAAGTTTTTGCTTCATGGAAAATACAATTCATATTTTGGTATATAATAAAAGCGATGTATTAAATTTAAATCATTCACTTTTGAAAACTATATATACTGCTATTTTTTACATATTTATTTATAAGCATAAAATATTTGGTTGTTTAATTCATAATAATCTAAACAATTTAAAAGATATATAATATATTTTTCTCCTTAATACCTTATTAAATACTCAAACTGTGAATCATTTTATAAGCAGATACTTGCATTTAAAATTTAAATTATCATCCCCTCATAAGTTTCAAACGACATATTCAGAGAGGAAGGTGAAAACTCAGAACAAATTGAGTTAAAACGTAATAGATGCTCGTTTCTCCCAAAACTTTTGCAGATTACAAGGCAAATTCAATATTTAAGATTGATTCGGGCAGAAGGGTATCAAGTCTTGCAAAAGGGAAACGACTTCTATAAACTATGTATTGTGTTATCTAGTTACAAAAAATATATAGGTATTATATTATTATACGAGTAGTAATATTACCACCACGCTATTGTTAAGATTCTTATTGTCTTCTCTATTTCATTAACAATAAAAAAATCTTAAAATGTAATTCTTCATTATGTTATAATATTATCAATATACATAAAAAGTTGTATTTTATTTAAATATTTATTTATACACAAAGCTTTGCTACAACTTATCCTTACTACATAATTCCCGTTCACTGTATAACCCGAGGTCTCGCTTTATGTAAGATACCCTTGTTGTTGTCTTCGGGCTATTTAATTTCACAGGTCCTTTAACTCAATTTAAAAAAACATTTTACAAATATAAATAAAATTAAAACAAATTCGCCCCAATAATAATAAGAACTTTAGTTAGACAACATTAAAATATTCTCATACAAAAAAAAACACAAATAACCAAAATTATGATAGTGAAAAATCAATACATCCTTTGCATTTAACTGTTAAAATATATATATGTACCTATTTATATACCTCCACATAATCTAATAAGAAAATCGATGAAGTTATACATGAGGCATATCCGTGTTTTACACGCAGAGTCCAACAGAGTTCTTTAGTGAGTCAACTGCCCGGGGCATCCAATTTACAGAAAAAGAATCCCACAATAACCGGTCGACATCATCGTACACTATTTGAATTTCCTTTAGGAGGGGGTGGAATCAATTTAAATTTTAACTCACACTTAATACACCCTTGTTTGGTGTCTAAGTGGTGTGTTTGAGGCACCCTCTGTTTAGGACGAATAATAAGTTGGGAAGACAACAAGGCTGGTAATTCCACGCAAACGTAGAAAACGGTCTTGAGTTTGCTATATTTGTTTATGGGGAGGCGAGATAACTGTGAGATAACTCCTATTTTTATTAATCACCCATATAAAATATGACTATAAAGAAAAAAAAAAGTAGTAGGTACTTACTGCTTAAAAAATACCACTCTTAATACAATCTTAAAAAGATAACACAAGATTTATTTCTTTACACATGTATGTTTGTAAAAAGTAAGAAAACGTAACTTAAAACCAATACCTTTAACTTCTGACAAAAAAGTAATTGATCAAAAATTTATGGCATTCAAAAAACTATGTAGGCGTTAGTGATGAAAAAAATTCACAACCAAATTATTACAAGAATAATGTTTTTCAGCTTTTAACAATGAATACAAATTGCCCAAAGATGCCGCCAGCTCAGCTAACATATTCTCATCTTCTTATATGACTCTAGTGTAAATAAATCTAGAAGCGTAATAAAAATACCTCACTAAGCGTTATACACGGCGCTTTAAGCTAAACTGCTGTTAACACGTGCATAATGCAAACAACACTCCAACCGAGTTGTTCAAATTAAAATTAAACAACATTTATTTGTTTTTCACTGTTTTAAAATTAGGTTTAATATAAAAAAATTAGTAGTAAATTAAACACTATTTTAGTAAGTTTTTTATTTCAAAAGGATATGATTTCCACAATACAATATATTTTCTTCAATCCGAGATTTAATACGACCGTATAGTTTTTTCTATATTAAGAGGTTTATGACCTCTTTAGTAACAAATCATTGTACAAACAAACGTCCTTCAATATAGAGGCAAGTATTTGTTCGGCGAATATTTAGGCTGCTACCTGAGAGAGCACCGGCGGTTGTTATATCTAACCAAAAGCCGTATCTTAAAGAAGATATATACATATATAACTAATACTAGAAATTTTTAACTTAATAGACTATCTGTTAAAAATCAACTGTTGTATTCATACTATAAACTTAATGTAATACAATATAAAATTGTAAGCATTTTTTAAAAAAAAATTAATCGAAATTTAATAAACTTCAAATAAATATTAATTTTCCAATATAATACGACGAAAATATTTATAAATCGTGTTTATTTACATTTTATGTATTTTCCCTCAAAATGAGATACGAAGATAATAATTAACTTTAAATTTAGATTTCTTCCCGCTTGCCGTAATAATATTACCATATTATGCTAAGGACTTGGGGCAATTGCAATGCCTTGCATTCAAGTAATAGTATTTTCAATTCAACGGAAAATTACGTAATTTGTATGAGAGGCTGTATTAAATGGAGAGAATTCGTTTAACTTGCTTATCCACTTAACCTTCAACGACAATTTAACGAGGCACTTGTTTTTACAAGTTTCAATAGAAAAAGCAACGTCTTTTTCTCGCTTGAAAAGCCTTTTCATTCTATTGTTTTAAATTCAATGTTTTTATGTAGAGTAATGCTATAAAAAATGTTGTTTGTATATTGGAGTTTATAAAAATGCTTACCAAATAATTGTTGTTGCAGATATTTATCATCATATAAATAACATTTAAAAAAAGAACTCTTTATTACTCAGTGTATTTCAATTTTTCAGCATACGAATTCATTTTCCCTTGATTAAAATTAATTATATAATGTATCTTTCAATTACTTAAAACGTTGGTTCTTCAGATAAGACAAATACTAATAAAAACATTCACGCTTATCTAATTTTTGTAATAAAAGAAAGATACGTTATCGTCTTCTTTAATTTAAATCTATTTATCCAATTTATCGAGGATCGAAGTAAATAAGTCATTCATAATATCGTATTACCAACAGAAGACATGAAGAGTCACAGATTCAGGTGATAGGAGAAGGTGGAACTATTGTTATCTTTTTGCTTCGAATCAAATCAAATTATAGTTTACTCTCAGCATAGTTAGTAACTAAGAAAATCTCATCGACTTTCAATGCAACATTGTTTATAAGAGTCGTCAAGAAACTCAAGAGTTTTTCTTTTGGTTATGTTTTACTTTGTAAAATGCAGAATAAAATCTGTCTCCTACATAACTAACTGGACATTTTTTAAAAACCTAACTGTAGAATCAGCTATATTTATAGACATGTTATAGCTATTATTATGATTCGATAATCACATGGCATCTTATTTATAAGTATAATCACATTTATTTCCCTTTGAAGACAAATTATAGCAGTACTCAACCTAATTTTGTTTCCTTAAACCCAAACTGAACCGCTACGCTAAGAAAACAGTTACCTATAAATAGCTTTACATTATTATTTAATCAATACACCTTTATAAGTATATACAAGGGCACCTGAGTTCCTAATCCTTAAACAGGTACCAAAAATGTTATAATTGTTGCTAAACAGATTTTATTAATACCTTAAAATAAATCTTAAGTCAATATTCAAAATAATATGAAAAAAATACTGGTTTTTAATTTTGACTTGGGATAAGGCGAAAATAGAACGGTTTATTTTTTTAATGTACCTAATCATAGTGTGTTAACAAATATTATCTTAAATTCAAAAGTGCTGTATTTGACTGAGGCTTAACAACTTTACTTTCAACTCATGAAAAAGAAAGAGCTAAATTTTTTTATGTCGAAAGTTTATTTTCATAAGAACTACTACAATAAAATTAAATGATTTATAAATTATTATTTTTATTTATTCTTGCAAAGTAACGATAAAACTATACCTTTTTTATTATCAAACAGAGCCACGGTTTAATTGAGTCACCAGAGTCAATGTTTCTAGCTATTATTTTACATGGCAACAAATCATAAAGAATGTTCAAATAAAACTATTTATAAGGGATAACAGATTTCTCCTTTTCATTGTTATTTTCGAAGTAATAATAAAATAATAGTTATATTAAAATATTCTAAAAAAGTTTTTCAAATTCAAAAATAAACAAAGTATTTAATTATGTATCTTAACGATTTCATGCCAATGACGGTGTAAAGTGGAGGAGTTTCAGTAGGAAGGCTGACCCTGGCTGAAACTGAGATAGTTGTCAGAAAGAAGAAGAAGTATATTTTAAGAAATTTAATAAAACTGTTATTATTATTTATGAAGATTATTTATTTCAGGTCTTCAAAACTCATTATCTAATATATATTCGTTGCATTAACTTCCCTCACTTCTCCATGTAATTTCCATAATTGACTTTAAATTGCAACAATGACACCTATACAAATGTAACCTAATTCTTTGCAGTGTTTTAAGGATGCTACGTTAAGACTGCGAAGGTTTTACTGCCTCATGCACGTGCTGTTGTATTTATTTATTCAGATTTATTCGTGACTCCGGTGTAAGTAAATACACAGTTGCGAATAATGTCGTCGGAAAATGTTCATACTTTTGCATAATGCGCGACTATCGCCATGTTGAATTTATTACGAATTGAACATTAAAAAGCAATTACAACAAAAGAAATTTGTGATTCTTTCTTTATACCGTTATCTTGTTGTTTATTTCAATATAAACAAATAAAAATCAAAATTTATAACTCTCTACGATAATGCTCTAGAATGTGGTTTTAAGAATACAATAATCTTAATTCTGGATAAATTAGACATAGTTTTCTGTCCGTGTAAAATCATTTGTGCGCCGATTCCTCCTCACAATGAAGTGTGTTTAAATATAAGTAGTATTTCAAAACTTTGTTTTTGAAAACTCGTTACGTTATTCGTCACAAGCATTATTTATTGCAAAGTAATATATAGTTAATACAAAGAATGGAATCCTGTTGCTTGTTTTGTGTCTGATCGCAACATTTATTTGTAAAATCCAGCAACATGAAACACTACTTTACAGGTACGTGTGAGATTTTGCCTCAGGAGGTATCAAAGATAATACAAATAGTAAAACAGAATATGGACGCGGGCGTAATGGGTTATTCGTTTATTTTATCGTAACATAAGTAATTGTACTAAATTATTAACATGCTCCGCGCATTTTGGATAATGGTGTATTATTATAACATATGTACATTAGATTAATATATTTAAATTTAAATGTATAGTTTTGAAATCATAAAATCGTTTTATTTTATTCAAAAGGTAATAAGATGAAATGGACGAAAAAACAGGAGTGGAATTACGATCTGAACTCGGGACTGTTCATGAAATGAAAGAACGCAAAGAGAATGTTCAGCGTTAAAATTTTTCTTGAATGTTTCAACTTTTCCTTAATCGATACATGCTGCTATACATGTATATAAAATGCATAATTAGTAATGTGTATTGTACATATATCCATACATACTAACATACATATCTGTATGTGTAAACACCATTAATATTTTGGGTAAATATGAACTTAAATAATAAAAACACGTTAGCACTAAATCCATTTCAAGAAGAAAGAAGAAGGTTTCCAATATTTGATCTTGTATTTTTCTAATAATATATGGCTTTCCCGCAACATTTCTGTTCCTAGTTTTAAAAATAAAAACCATTCGAGAATTTATTTGCAGCTCAATTCTAAACCGAGTAAAAAGCGCCGGCGTGTTTCTGAGACAAAATGGCTGTTTCATTAGTCTCAGCAAATCTGTTTCCGCAAACGACAAAAGTTAGCTGAGAGTCTTTTCAGTTTTATCGATAAATCACTTTAATTTATTGAGACGAAAACCACGTAATACTTAAGTGGAAGACTGATCGTTCTTACCCTGTAATAAATAATCCTTATTATTCTATGCCGATATTTCGGCATGTATTAAAAGTTAGGGTCCTTACATTATTATTTGAAATAAGCTTTGCTTTTTGTCACTACCATAAATAATGATTGGCTACTCAATTATGACATTGGTAAACTGCCAGTGTTTTAAACTGAATCCTTTATGTTAAGTTAATATTAAATATTAAGTAAAACTGCACCCGGATAATGGATATGTCGTGATGTTTTAGAGGTTAAAGACCCATCTCTCGTGCATGAGGGCGCGAGTTTGAAATCAATATGTCATATGTACGTTCTAAAATTATTTAGACATCATTGACAGACAGTGAAGAAAAACAACGTGAGGAAACCTGGACTTATAATTTCAAATTATAAGTTTGAAATCCGCAACCCGTATTGAGCAAGTATGGTAAATAATGCTAAAATCTTCTCCACGTGAGAAGAGGCCTTTGCCTGGCAGTGGGCTCTGATAGGCTAATGATGAACCAAATACTATGTATTTCAGATTTTGCTGGATAGCTTAAAAACGTTTATTAATTCTTATTACTTGTGATGATAAAAATATTAATTTAAAACATTAAATTCTCTTTTGAATGATGATGAGATTAAATTATGAAATTTGCCAAAACGAACATAAGGTATATTAAAAGTAAAAACATTTTTTGTGACTCTGATTTGTTAGTTTTGAACTGTAATTTGTAACGTCCATAAATCTCAAAGCGAAAATTGTTAAGATTTTAAGATAAATTCGAAAGTTTTGTGACAAAATAGAACAGACATATACCAAAGAAATTAATCGCACTTTTTTCAAGAATTCTAAATGTATATTTTTCTTGTTCTAAAACAAAATAGCGGTAATAATCAATGCAAATTGGACTAAGCACTCCTCTTTGATAAAGTACAATAATGATATGAATTGTAACAAACTTTTGTGCAAAAAATTCATCAAATAGTGTGCGTTATATAACTGTTAAATTTCACAAAACAATTTCTCAAAATAGCCCAGTTATTTGTCTCGTAAATAAAAACAAATAACTAGTAGTTAGCTACTCGGATTTTGTTTGTTATTTTAGCAGAAAAAGAGATTTTTATTATTGTTCATCATTTACTAGTGATATTTAAATGGAAAAATATGTCGAGAGAAAAATGCATTTTAAACATTGTCTTTTGCATGAATTACAAGAAGGTGGAAAATATGCTTTAAATATTGGTTCTTTTCCAAGATGGCTTAGAATATTTCGTTCTGGGGATTTGATCTTCTTTGAAAGTGCTTGAACTGGATAACCATTCTATATACATTCTATACTTTTGCAATATATATTGGAAAATAATTTACGTTTAATAAATCACGTAGTTGTTGAAGAGTTTCTGATTCATCATACATCTATTATAGATCGCGTACAATCTGTAAAGTTTCTGTTAAAAATTAACTGCTTGGGTTCCACATCAATTTACTAAAAAAAATGACAGAAATTGTTCATTGCATCTAAATAGACATAACGTTAAGTTCTTTTTTGACAAACCGGTTGCTGGATATGAATATTTGATTAATTTTTTAAAAGAATATTGAGAGAAATATATTACTGCAAATAAGGAACATCAACACCAGTCACAAAATCAACTATGCATGAGAGAAAAGTACAGTTTTGTTTATTAGGAATATGAAAGGGGTACTACAAGTTGCTGAAACAGAGAAAGACTATTTACGAGAATCTAAAATACAATCAACTGGATAAATTGAAAGTAGCTAACAAAGAAAAAGGCCTGCAACAACGTTTTGAAACGAAAAAGTATTTTTTTAAAGGCTTCTCAGGCATTGCTTAACTTGAAATATAACTCCAAGGACAAAAATTATTATAAAAAATGAATTCGTAGATTACCTATAAGTTCACAACGGGTTGAACAGGTTAACGAATGTAACGAGATTATATGATTAATTAATATTAAATACGTACTATTTTTGTAAATAAATTTAAATAGTCTATTTTAAAGTTTGTCTCTAATAATTCATGACACATACAATTTATAAATTCGTATTACTTACCGAGCACGTAATCAAAACTTTCCAAATCAAATCAATTGTCGATACGTCTTAAGAGTCAAACAAATCAGCCGAGCACTTAGCGAAGTCGCAGGGCTACCCGATAAACTTTAATTGTTTCTAAGAACTGTTTTATCTTAAAAAATAAAGTATTGAATCAAAATTTATAATGAAGGAAGGAGACAGTCTTTCTTAATGTAGTATATTTGCATAGATATATTTTTAATGCAGCTACATTATTCATTATACATCTCAACTAGATTTAAGCAAAAGATTTTTTCATTATTTAATGGTTATAATTTCATAAAAAACATAGCAAAACCCTCTCAAAAACTGACAAAAATAACAAATTAAATCTGTTTGTTTCGAGTGTTGTCGGAAAATTATTATATTTAGATGTTAGCTTTATTCAGATGTTTCATTTCACTGTTTTTGCAGTAATTAGTTAATAGCGACGCGTTTTTTTATATAAATTAAAATGAATTTTTATTATTTAAACGTCATTGCAGTATAAAAAAAGTTGAAGTAATCTGAAAAATATCACGAAACATATAACAAATTAAAATAGGGAGTTTTGGATGACCCTCAAAAAAAGACAGTTTTAAGAAAAAGGATTTTGTACAACCCGAATGATCAACTATCTACCCTAACATATGTACATATTATATCAATAACAACTCGCCTTTATCGAGCTGTTTTTGTGTCGTATTTCATAATCATATGTTCATAATTAAGGTTGATGAAATTATGTAGAATTCTGTTCTTATCTCTCAAAAATTTTTAAAGTTTGTTGTTTGAACTGTCCACAAACAATTACATTCCTATGAAATGCGATAATAACCTTAACTAGACTAAAGAAACCGAGTTCCGTCCTGGCTCTTATCAATGTAAAAGAAACGTGGCAGATGAAATTAATTGTGTCTATTACATATTAACTACTCAAACATTTTGAAGAAAATTTAATATCGTATATTTTTCCCGTCCCCTTTCAAGGCAATTAAATGATTGTCTACTTATCGTCGACATCACTTAACCTCTATTATTGATAGAAAATTACTTTTTATTTCCAATTTACAACCTTTATTACAACAATATTTGAAATACTATTTCATGTACAAAAATTATATTGGTATGTCGAGGAAAAACTAAGAGAGAATTGTTCAGTTGAAATAACTAAAGGTACGGTCAAATAATTTTAAGTAACTAGATTTTACATTTTAATTAGCAATCATGATAAAATTTCAAAAACATCGGTCATTGTTATCACAGCAGAAATATTTTTACAAGTTATTATATGACTTGCAGAAATGTCAAGCCGCATTTTCATTACTTTTAAGAAATTAGAACACTGCATTGTCAGTACAATACACCAGTGTCTAAAAAAGACTTTCATATTTTGTACGAGTAGACATTAAAATATAATCCTGAATACAAGAAAGTATCTGAATTTGCATCTACTAAATTAAGTTAGTATAAAGTCTCCTACTCGGAAGCTAAACAGAGACTTAAAAACTAATATACCTGCTAAGTTCTAAACATACAATAATGTAGGTAACATAAACACATTCTAAATCCTGCATAAGTACATTGTACGCGGAAATATACGGGGCTTAGTATAGTCATTACGTGGATATTTCAACGAATTCCCAGTTAGTTCTTATTGTTTGAGTGATAAAGACTATAATTCAATAGTAGTATTTGGAGGATGTTTCAATTTAACTTTTTGCTGAACTAAAAGTTGTAAACTGTACTGCGGTTGCGGCTGTATACTGATGGACCTTCCAGAAGTGACACTTTTTATAATTAAAGATAATTATCGTATTTGTATTTTATTGCCTAAGTTTTGAATACATTTTCTATGAAATAAATAATTCAAACCCTTTGAAAAGCGATCCACCGAAATAAATCTTTAAAAAGACACGTAAACTAAAACCTAAGACAAAAAATATTAAAAAAAAACTATGTTATAAGATAGGATCTTCACAAATTGATTGGATTCGTTCTGATAGGAAGAAATTTAATTAGTATCGTTATTTTGAAACGATGCGATCCAGACTAACAAGAACATAGAGACTTGAACACTTTGCAGACACTGAAAAAGCCTTGCACAATGTAACGAATGTGAGCAACTTGCTATCTAGTCTCGCACGTACTGTTAGCAATATATCGTTTATGGATTACTGCACTTTCTGTATAATTATATAAATTTGTTTAATTTATTATAAGCTATTTTCAATGGATTTATCATTCAGGTAATTCAAATAGGGATTAATCCGTCTAACAATGTGTAATGTTTATATTTAAAATGTATGAATTGAATATGCATAGAAAATTCCGGTTACATTTTTTTAACGAGTGATCAATTTACATTATTACATCATTACAATTATTAGACTCATGATATTAGTGAGAATTATATATAATGTTAATAAAACAAGTGATTGCAACTGCGTTTGATATAATAAGTAACAGTTTATCCTCGAATGCTTACATCCCTAATGCAATGTGTAGAGCAAACGTAAGTTACCGAATAAACAACATCTGAACTCAAAACTGTGTAAGTACAAATTTCATAATATCTACTAATATATTATGAATATATTTTTTTAGCATGTTTGGACGTTTGTTACACTTTAACGAAATAATTATTATTTATTGGATTTGAAAAATGCCTTCCAATTATATAGTAAAAATATAGACTATCATCTATCAAAATTTTTTGACGATGTAATGCGACTCAAAGGTTATATTGCGTATCGCACAACAGTATAATGTTGCTAGTTGGTTACCGTATCTATATTATTAAAAATACATTAATTTGTCTCTAATTTAAATTCCGAAGTTAACGCTCACATAGTTGTGGAGTTAAACTAGTTGCGTTATAGGTAATTACCCAATTCATATAAATATTCACTTATAAGCTAAGGATTTTTTGTTATCTTTTTTTTTTACTGAAAACAAAGTACAAATGACATTTGTAAAAGAATTTTACTGTCGTTTATCTTTGTTCCACCTGAGTCAAATATTTGTTATATTTGACGTGGAATAATATTGGTATTTCTCTGTTTTTAGCTTGACTAAAATAAGCCAAAACTGATTAGAGTATATTAAAACTAGTCAACATGACAATAAAATTAATATTAAAACCATTACAAAGATAAAATTTGATTTACCTATTAAATAAATAGGTATTATAAATGTTAAAATTCAGACTTACTACGCTTTGCCAATGAACCCCACAGGGGAGATCCCGCCTCCTTTAATGAAATGAAGACGTTGCTAGTTTACATGCCCTGTGCTCAAGACATGCTTCACGGGCTTTTGGATAATTGAACGTGTTTCCTGTAAGTGATTATTATTACAAAAATTATGTTTAGCAATTTTACTGACATAGGAATTTCGATTAAAACATGTACGCACCGAAAATTTATGTATGGAATACATCAGTTTTATATATGAATTACATCAGTTTCATTATGTACAAATTATATATACATATATATTTGTTTATGTGTGCGTATTTGTTTTCGTAACGTAATAACTATCCTATCGGTGTCAATGAACATTTGTAGGTGTATTAAAGGAGAGTGCTAAAATTACACCAAAGTCACCTTGATCCTAAGAATCCACCAGAATATTAAAACAAAACAAGGCCTACAATTTATCGTTACTTAAAAGATATTGAAAAATTGTTACAAGAATTTATTCAATGATACATAATATTTATAATATTTTTTATTCCAGCGACAAATTTTTGGTAATAAAACTAGCGAAAAATGCTACCGTAGTAAGTAAACGCTCGGTGACTAATCCGAAACTCATCACTCTTTTCTTTTATATTTTGAAGAGACGCAGACAAACGAGGTATAGAACCATACTTCAAGCAAAATATCATAAGCTCACCTTAATTTACATGCGCATAAAAATCCTGTTTCTCTCCAGTAACTGCAACGGGGCTTAAGATGGTTGCATAATTTTTACCCGCCAGCGCATTGTGGGAGCCACGTTATTCCATTTCAGGGAAACTGTTTTGTGTTCAAACATTTTGTTTTGATCTTGATTGCAAATAATATGTTGAGCTAAAATGTTATTTCAGAAAACGAGTTTTCCACTTTTTTAAGTATATTTAATATCATTGTTGTACATATTTGCTACAATGCATTCTATTATAATTCATCATTACATAATATTATTATAATAAACATATACTGATAGCAATTTTATTAATTAAATGAAATGGTAAGTCATTATTAAAGTATCAATAAAAAGACAAATAGCACTTAAAGGCAAATCTTTAAATGACTGTAAAAATAAAAACAGAGTATAACTTTCCTACCATCTGAGTTGTAACTTATTGTTTTTAGTCGTATCACCTGTTTAATATCTTAAAATTTCCCCCTACTCAATCGATTCATCAACACTTGAATATTGTTAGTCGGGAAATTGTCCTTCAGTATTAGGAAATAATCTCATTAAAATACTGACTATAGGCATGATTGATGGGAAATCCTGACTTTGGGAAGTTTATTTTTATAATTAAGTTTTGAAACTGGGCCACCTACCAAAGGTCTAACTGGAAAATAAAAGTGTCATATTTATAATGTCTGTTTAAATCATCTTTTTGTGTTGTATTGTAATATGCTTAATCTGAATATTAAAAAAATGGTTATTTTTTTACTACGTTTTTGTAATCATACAGGGAGACTTTTTAATAAAATGATTTCAAGTTCCTTAACCACTTTCTTAATATTTAAAGAATATTAAACCTATCAATAATTTATTGAAAAAACTTAACAAAAATAACATTTTCTAAATCAATTTCAATGGGTTTTCTTGAACTAAAAAATAATTAAGTCCCTTTAAGACAAGAGCCTGATAGGTCAATCTATAAAATAGTACTATGCGTTATATATTTTATATAAGTATCTTTTTAATATTTATAAAAAATATTTTTATGAATTGCTAGGAAGAAACTACCACTTTTAGATGTGGCAGTACAGATCGTGCTATGTTGGTTTCTACTCTAGTAGTGGTTGTGATTACGAAAACCAAATATATCTGTCAATAAAACAAATTATATGATTTTTTCTGAAAGCACTGAACTAATTCAAATACAAGCTAAATAAGATCTATTCTCTATGATATTTTTCTACCTTCGTACAGTGATAAGTTTGTTTTTATTATAGGAAAAAGGATAATCTATCACCAAGTTAGGAACACATTTCACCCTTTCGCAATATTTCAAAAAACTTTTCCTAAATGTATCGGTTTTGAATATGAAAAAAAGTTTCATATTGCTCTGTTTTATTTATTGGTTTACAATATAAAGACTTTCATTTTATACAATATGGTTTTATATTATAGACATAAATATCTGTAATCAAATTCATTACGAAAAG
The DNA here is from genome assembly GCA_916720795.1 of Danaus chrysippus. NCBI lineage: Eukaryota > Metazoa > Arthropoda > Insecta > Lepidoptera > Nymphalidae > Danaus > Danaus chrysippus. The sequence continues at coordinate 15,104,864 of CAKASE010000049.1, read as the reverse complement.
ACTTTTTTCCTAACAAATTTTAAACGATTTAAAAATTATTGAGTTAAAATTATCAGTTTTATTTGATTACCGTAATTTCCATTCAAAACATTCAGGAAGTTGCTCATTGGTATCGTGATCCTAATTAGCGAACTTCCCTCTCAGTAATTATGAATCATAAAACAATAAATTACAACTTCTGAAAAAGGTTTCATTTATTCATGGGAATATTTTATGAACTCTCTTTTATATCAAAACTTTAATACATTGAAAACATTATTCTTATTTTACAATACAATATCATTGTATTTTTAATGATCATCCATAACTTCTTCGTGTACTACAAAAGAATAATCTTTGTTCCAAGTAGAACTTGAACTTGAAATCTGAAGTAGAACTTGAAATCTTAATAACGGTATCGCATACAAACAGATAAAATTTTCTTCATAAGCTACTTTAAATACAATTTTGATACCAAACTGGATTCTCTTATTACAATCTCATGTTTAACGTTTTTTTTTTTTTTAATTTAAAAATATTTTACAATTAAAACACCTAGTATGTGTTACGACTACGCATTAAATACTCGGTATCTATCTGAAAATAAATAGTTACAAAAGCTACTCTTACCAAAAAACAGAACAGTCAAAGTTAGAACTTTAATCAAAGATTTCCCCTAATGATAATAATAATTCTGTAAAATTACCAAGAAGGCTATTACTGTATGGGGTGCAGAAACGCAATTCGTAATATGATAAATCTCTCCCTATCCCTTAGTTTCGAATGATTTCCCTCAAAAAATTGAATTAATCTCTCCCAAATATATAATCAATAGCAGCTTAAATATTAATGATGTAAAGAATATGACCATCTAAAGTTACACGTATGGGTAATGTCACATTTGTTTGTTATAATATGGTACTCGTCTTTGTTTAGTGAAATAGACTTTATTCAGTTTATATCTTTTCACCAAACAATACTCATATTAATCAATGAACAAAAATATTTCAGGCGCATTTTTCATCAGCGTTGCATTCTTTTGATACAGAATGTTTTAAAATCAAATGTTATCTTTAAATACAGATCAAACTGTTCAATAAAAGCAACCAGTCCCCCGGGCAAAACAATCGTTTAGTATAACACCAGATATCTTTGTCTGCTATCTGCGGAGCGTGGCACATTTCGATACCACTCTAATCCATCACCCCAAGAACTCTTTGATGTCCGAGAGTAGGGAGATATTTTGGACCCAGCTGCATATAATTTCATTGCTACACTAAATGTAATTTAGCATTTATCTGATGAAGAATATTATATGGATTCAACTTACACGATTTGCGAGTTAATATTGCAGAAATGATAAAAGTCACACGTATTTTTATATAATACCTATTTTGATGTCGAATTGTGGCGTAAATAATGATTTGAATTTTGAAAAGCTGTGTTGTCAATATTTTTTGCACAATTCGTATGTAATGGAAATTGACAGCTAAATTTAAGCCGCACCTAACAAGATACTTCGGTATTTTTCTGTCAGTTAATGTTCTTATTCGATTTCTGTAGGGTGGAAAGAAGTGGGGTGTCGCATGTCACATTGACCGTATCATGTCCGTCAATTACGTTGTAAGTGTCAATATTTATTGTAATAGACACTGGGAATGATACATTAAACATTTTATTATTTAATTCCACGTGTAAGTTACCGAATATTCCAAAGGAATTTATTTGTTTTAGTTCCTATGTCCATTTTAATAACTTGGAGTATGAATGTGGAGTCTGAAATTATGTCTGCAAAAATGTTAGGCACAATCATTTTGTATGTTTATAAAGAGTCTAGCCACGCAGTTAATATACTTTCGCCTCCAGCGAATTCTCCCAAACAATAGCGAAGACTTAGAGCGTGACGAGATGGTGCCGGACTACTAATGCCTCTCCGAAGACGTCTAGGACATTTATATCCGCTTCCCAGTTGACTACATAATGAAACTAAAGCTGGCAGCACAAAAAGTGATATTGATAGATTTAAAGTAGCTGTTCTGAAAAAACCTTATATAAAACTAATTATATATGCAGTATATATTCTGTGTAAGGTTAAAGAACGAAACCTTTATTCATTTTAAGATAAGAATTTAATTATACAAGAATGATTTCGAAGAAACTAAGTTACTGAATAAAAAACTCATAAAAAAATTGTGTTATTATATTATACAGATCGTGTTAATTTTAATATATATAACATTATACGATATAAACGGAGATTAAATAAAATAATATTTTCTTTAATAGTCATATTAAGAACACATGTGGCCTAAACTACACCTATCGCATCGAAACTTGCACTGAACACTGAGCCAAATCTTATCAACTTGGGGCTGCAAGAATAACTGAACGGCGCCACGTGATCGGCTTACTGAGGAGTCTCGATTTCAAAGGCATTTGTTGAATTTACATTGTAAGGTGTTGAGAAGTGAGAGTTCAAATTTTAAATAAATATTTACAATAAAATGTATTTTGATAGTCATTAATTATTTCATTATTATTTGTAAAATATAAAAAGTTAAAATTTACAGTATTTTTGTGTATCAAAGTGCACATGAGTGTATAAAATCACAGGAAGCTGCTCTGAAAAATAAATTGCACATTTTAATTCCATGGGATTTCATAAAAATTTTTGCTATTTCTTTTAGAGAAATCATTTTGAGTATAAAAATATAGAAATATTATTTCCGAGTATGCTCTTATATTTTTAAAATAAAATTGGTTGGGGGGCACACGCCTAAGCAAGATTAACAACCAAAGCCACTAGGGAAGTAATTACAGGCATTATTGGCAATCGATGGAGATCTTAGCAGATTTAGTACTCTAACTTACGAGGGATTTCAAAAACCAACCAATTTATGTGACCTCCTAACGCTTACGTTTATCAAAGCCGTTGAGTCCGTTTCAAATTGGTGGGATATGGAATAAGTTAGAACATTAACGAAATAATAGGTAACTCGTGTCTCCTGGGGGTTAATCTTCTTAAGAAAATTCGACGGAGAGTATTAAAACTGCAGCAAATTGTTTATTAAGGTGGTCTCTCTTTATTACTCTTTTATATACATTTAACGTTATAAAAGTGAATCGTTTTTCCTGCAATTGTATGCCAAATATAATTAAATATAAAATATCTTTTCCCATCTTGTCTTGCAAATAAAATTAGAGACATCTAAAAAATCCGATATTTATATAATTCTGACACATTATTAAATAGAACAATTTTAATATAATATAAATAGTTTTCCTTTTTAGTTGTTTAATATAAAGTTGGAATAGCACGAAAGTTTAAAGGTCAAATGACATGTCAGGTGTCAGGGCAAAGATGATACTCTGCATATTACGGGGCAGAAAAACGAAGGCATTATCGGCGGGTTTTCCGGACCATTGAGCATCCTGACGCGTCGGATCGTGTCGACCCTTCGACAGTCAGCGGCTCTTTATTAGTTCAATAACGCATCCTTGAATTCAATAAGAGAAATACAAGTTTGCATGTATTATAATTGACGGTGTCTTTTGAAAAATACAAATATATTACAATAACATTTATCTTAAAAGATTTTGTACTTGAAACGATGACTTATTATTTAATTCTTTTTGAAATATAGCTAAGAATTTAATAAAATTAAGTAGTTATTCAAATGTAACTGCAGTTTTTCGGATATACTGCGCGTGCTTTAATTTTGTAAAAACTACCTACTCGCGACGTTTCAGTTACTTTTCAGCAGAAAATCGATAGGGGTAGATGATTAATAACAGGAACAACTGACAGACATTCATATCTAGTCTGCCCGTGAACACGGTTGCTGAAAAGTAACCGAAACGTCGGAGTATATAGTTTTTACAAAAATAAAGCATGTGTAATATAATCGAAAAATATTAATTTCATTTAAATGAATAAAACTCGTGAAAGTATAAATAAAGATCTAAATAAGTAGATAATTTAATTCAGTCTGCATTTATGTCCATAATATGTATGTATATTATTATTTTATTTTTCAACTGTTGACATTAATGAAGTTAAATGATCTTAGATTTATTCATTCCAACGATGAAATTCCAACAGGAATCATTAAATTGCTTGGTCATTAAAAGACTGAGTAGACGATGTAACAATTTAATCTGAAATAAAACACTTAAAAATAAAATCTAAATCCCTGATGACTGTAAAAGTCTATCTTTTTATTCAATATCACCGTTCTAGAGTCCGTATCCCATTAATTCAATGTTCGAATGTCCCAATCGTAGTTTTCCTTGCTCTCCTCCAACAAGAGCTTTTTTTCTTATCTAAAGTGTTCCTGGAAACGGGCCAGATACTGCGAAAGCTATTCAAAGCCTTATTTATTACAAGTTAATTATTTGTTTCAATTTATTATCGAATTGCATCTCGGTTTTTAATGACCTATTGAGCTTAACAGAATAAGTTACGCTTCCACTTCTGCTTATTTAAGTCTATTGATACAAATTTTGTATTTTTTTGTATCACTGATATATTGAATCATTTAATTTAGAATTCAACGTGTATTTTAGTTTTTATAAAAAGCAGTAAATAAATTGAATATTATTTTAAACTTGAGTCCATTTTTAAGAAGGCGTAAGAAATATAATTCAAAATAATTCTCCGATATGTAAGCTATCGTACGTGCCCAGTATTTCAGACTTCTGCCGATAAATCAAATACTTGTAATGAAACGTCAGAGCTTACCGTGCCGGAACACGTTTCCATACATAATGTAACATGTTCCAAGTAAATTCTGTTTAGTCATGTTTATTGGATAGAAGTTTTTTTTTTAATAATTTAATAATAAATTCAAAACATTTCGTTGTTCACATGTTTACAAACTTTTAATGTTTCTAAAATTCAGCGAACATATCCGATAAACTCATTACAACTTTGAACAGATTTGGTTGTGTAAACTAAAATGAAACGTTATAATGCTATGTTAATATCACTGAATTGATTTACAAATCAAATGTACGACTAATATTTTAACATATAATTTTATGTATTCCATAACAACGGATCGATTTTCACTGCAGTCGCAACGGCTCGTTACATCTACGTGATCGCAATTGCGATTGCCTATTTATACACATTGTCGGCCTCACTCACCACTTTACAGAGATCCCTGACTCTGAACATCAATGTAAAATTGATGCCATCAGATTGGCTCAAGCTTAATTGGTCTGAAATGCCAAATGAGGTTTTTTTGCTAATTTGATTGAACCCTTCAGAAAGACTTGGACTTCGATCGCGCTATGAATAGATTTATTTTTCCAATACAAACATAACTCGCAATACATTTTTTTTCAAACGCTGCGAGGGATATTACGCAATTTATTATTCAACGATAATTTTGCATTACGAACCTTTTGTTTTAGTTTCACAAGTTGAATATGTATTTACGGATTGATTGTATGTTGTTTCATATTAGGTTAATAATAGATTCATTTATGCAATTCAATTATTAGAAAATAATTAGATTAGTTCCAATTGAATAACGTAACATAATTATAGATGAAATATATGACACTTAATCATTCATATAACTGAATGCAACCGCAATCGTCCCACCAACATGTGTACTGTATAATCAGAATTTGAACAACCTTTTCATTTAGCATCGTTTAGCTTAAATTGTACAAATTCCAATTTGACGGTGAACTAAACCGAATAAAAGGTCCAATAGTGGAATGAAATTCCAGCCGACAATCATTTCAGGATGTGGCATTAAACGTTGCCTAATAATAGGATAGGCAGACTCGCTTGGTCTAGACGGATATGGAGTGAATACTAATAGAGGAAACATATTCAGACACGGCCATAGAACAGATAATTATTAAACATGTTCTTCATTATAATATAACATATCACAGTTTTAAGAACTATTTATAATAGAAACAAGATTATTGATATATTATATATGAAAATAAAATATTTATACATATATACAAATAATTATACACTCTGCACTAGCTACAACACAACTTGACTGAATTTTATTTTTTTCTTACCTATTTGATATTCAATTGAATTTCTAGTTGCTTATATATATTTTTGCATAGGATATAACTGAAAACCGAATTAGAAATGTATTCAATAAAATTCGATGTTTCAATGTGTTTATAAGAAGTTCAAATCAAGCGTAATCCACTTCAACATATTAGATATTAATCTAATAAATTCTATTTTCAAGTGACTATCAGTAATTGAAGCTAGGTCAACACAAACCATGTTCATAATTCGATCAATAAATCTATGTAGGAAGCTCAAAAACTCGCGTGTCTTATAAAGATTACCGTGAATCTGACCTCAAGGGAGGTGACCTCTTTACCGTTATATCCCTAAGTGGTACGCTTTCAGGTAAAAGAGATTTCATCGATATCATAATGATTGAAATCGATTGCAACGTACATTACCTGACATTAAAAAATAATTTTGTTTCATTGCTTTTCATGTTAATATTTATAAATGACGCGATCGCATTATATGATACTAAAATAATGTTTGTAACATATATATTTTTTTCTATTATATAATAAATAGTATAAACTTTATGTATATAAAGCATTAATTTTCAAAACCAGTTTGGATTGAAATAGATTCTGTGAAGCAACATAATTGATGATGTATATATGTGTGATATATTGAAAACTCACTTTGAAAGTAAATCTCAGTCAACAAGAAATATACCACAGACATTGAAGATCCCGCTAAGCATCTGTCAACAAACTGCCTGATAACAAAAACTCAATTTTGTGAACAGCTCCGTACAGCTTTATCTGCTTTTAAACGCTTGCCCGTAAGACACCCTATTACATGGGAAATCCCCTGATAGTTAATACTAGTTGCAATGTCAACTTGCACAACAAACCAATTTATTTGGAACACGATCTCACACATTGCAAATAAATCTCGACTTTAACACCAAGCAAGAAAGTTCATCATTAAATTTTTTGTGACACTTTATGTACTGGTCAAGCAAAGTATTCTCTAATACTGGCACGTGGCGCAGACGCAGTTCTGTTTAATCTTCACAGTCCTTTGATGTAAACGCGTCCCTATGTTTGTCTAAACATAGGTTCAATTACGGCCTCATTAATTTAAGATTATTTAAAGAACTGAGGATCGGTGGTTATATTTTTTTGGAACAGATTTGTTTAACAGCATCATTAATAACTTCTAAAACAAGTTTATCATTATGACAATGATAAATCATTCAATACCGTTAATTTTACAATACCAATAAATACATAAAAAAAATGTACGTAATAGATTTTTTTATTCAAAGATTATTTCCATACTGTAAGAATCAGCAGATGTTACTCCGGTTATACTTACAATACAACAATTAAAAGAGAAGGACAAAAAAGGAGATGGCTTTAAATGTTTATTTTTTCAAATAAAATATATTGCTTTAAAATATTTCTTTTTATCAGATTCTTCTTACGTATACATGCAATCATATGACATACTTTAAGACCTAAAACAGAATATATAAAATAAATAGGTACAAAAATATATTATAATTTAATTTCTTACTGGATCGTCTTTTAATAATTATTATAATTAATGCAAGATAAAGTCAACCGTTTTTAAGTTGTCAAGAAATACACTCGGAACATTAATTATTCCTAGTATAAATCTGTGCTTGGTTTAATTATTTATACTTCAATTTATTCGCTAAGCGATGAGTGCTCCGAGAGCAAATATCATTACAAGAAAATAAAAATGAGATACTCAAAGGCAGAGATATTATGAAATCAGGAGATCTATGAAACAAATTTCTATTTAAATTAATTCTATGTAAGTATTCCTCCCACTTAGATATTATGGCATACAACTTTGAATACCGACGAACGAATTATAATTAATATAGAATGTGACTTTAAAAGACAGCTTTTATATTCTCTGGAAATCTAATTAACTATTGAAATCTTTACTTTACTTGAGCTTAAATTAGAAATACTTGCAAAATGTAGTCTTTATGTAATTTGTTTTTATTCATTGTGATAATGATACCTATGATTACCCTCAATTACTAATTACGTATATACCTCCTAAGCTAAACACAAATGAATGTGTTCAAATATTTAAAGAATAATGATTATATAACGAAAAACTATGTAGTGATGATAAATAGAACGATACTCTCGAACTCTTTCCGTTCTTTCAATTGATATTAAATACTGACATGACTAAACCAAGTTGATATTTAACTATTTACTTATATATAAGAATAATTATTAAAGAATTGTATTAATACATATTTTACCTATAGTATTATTGCCCATTAAATTATTTTTTATATTAAAGTATACAAAAATTACAACTAAAAAACAAGCTTTTATTGTATTTTTTTTATATCTCTATTTATAAATATAGACAATGTTATGACGATATGTGTAAGTAAAGAAACATTGAAAATACTTTTTATTCTTTTATTGCATATAAACAATCGCTTTGTTTTTAATATCTTATTATTAATTAATTTTACAATATTATTTTATCCCATCCTTGCTAGGGTTATTTTAGAAATGCTTTAAAAATATCTAGTCAGCCACGTTGGATTAAGAATGACGTCACATAGATAACCAAGCATTGTCATCTAAACTGAAAGTGCATACACAACTTCAGCTCAATCGAATGAATAATTCCTTCAAAATTCAGTTTTTTCCACTACAAGTTTTCGATATACGATTTAGACTGACGTCACTATATTTTTCGGGACATTCTTAGAAAATCTTTTCAATACTGATTACATAGAGATATTGCAAGTCAAAATAAAGGCTTATAAAAACTTGATTTAAATTCAATTATACATTTTTGTATGGGAATTAAACCAGGTAGATTGATACACATATATAATCATATGATAAAAGAATCTTATATAACGATAAAAGTAATAAAGTTCTGTTTGTTGTGTATTTGATATAAAGAAGAGTCCGATCATGATGTCGTTGACCCTCTTAAGATATTATTATTGCAATAGTAAAATGATAAAATAAATATGCTTGACAAAATAAACATTTTACTTATTAAGTAGATTAAAGTTTGCTTCCACTTTTATTGAAATAATCGGCCTCACTTATTTTTTTTTTTCAGATTCTTTTTATAGGTGGTAGAATTACCTAGTTTTCGTTCGATGAGTAAGAGAGCCGGTTGACCTTTCCCTTTTCCAGCACATTCCTACCCCTTTCCTTTGCCCTCCCTTTCCCACTTTTTCCTCCTCCTTTTCTCCAATCAAGGGTCATCCGCAAAACTATTTTGAGGATGTCCATTGTTGACGGGACTCCCTCCATCAGGTAGGCCACCTGCTAGATTGCCCTTTTAGCACAAAAAAAAACCATTAGGAACATCTTTCTGAAATTAATTATTCATCTCATTGTTAATTGAAGTATAATATACTATTGTAATATTGATGTATTTGATACAAGGTGTACACGAATTCGATCCCCTTTTACATCAAGTTTGTACAAATACTTGTGTAGTGATGGGGAGTCTGAGTACCGACGATGTATGTCTTGTTTGAGATGTTTATTTATTGTAAGGAAAATAAAAACATTCGCACTAAATATCTTAAAATAATATAGAAATTGTTGTTTGTTGTAAATATCACAAAAAATTATCAGATTAAATTTTTATGCTATTAATTTGGCAAAATCAACATTTATTTCATAAATTGAATTAATACCTGTAATCTTTTTCGAGCAATAATGAAAATTTATCAAAATTCACATAACATATTTATTGATTTGTAAGAAGTTTTATTAATGAAAATGTTTAAATTCTGAGTATTCATAAGGTAATTAACATTACGAACAAAAGAGAGTAAACGGGGGAATTACATCAAATCCTTTTACCCACCTAAACAATTCTTGAACATCTGCGTTCTATTTTGTATGCAAGAGACTTTTGCGCAATTACCGAGATTATTGCGTTCAGTCGCGTCGGATGCCCATTAAATAGGCGTTAGCGTTTACTTCCTTAACTTGCTAAGCGAACTGTGACTGCTGTCAGTGTAATGCGATTTGTAACGCGTTAGTGTCATCAGTTATTCAATACTTAGACAACGTGTTCCTCTATGCATAATTAATTTATAGTTTTAATATAGTTTAAACTCAGCTAGCTGGCTACATTGTAAATGCAATCATCGTCTTGTCGCGGAGAACTTAGGATCATAAACTTCTCACTCCTTTCTGTGAACTAACTTTTAACATTCATTCTTTTGTTTGCTCGTGCACTTAACTAAATAGTGGAAAACATTTCCAGCTATGTACCGAATTTATTATACAAATTTTAAGTAAACGTACAAAAGACTTATTTGTTCAGATAATATTAAATTTAAATAATTTTTTAAAGAAGAATAACTAAGTAAAAAATCAAAGATTATTCCTCAGCGATTTCTTATAGTAAAAAAGTTTTATATCGGTTCAAACTTTCTGAAAAATAGTAACCATAAAGGCATAAATAAACATTGCTTTATTTTTATGTAATATATAAATGTATAAATACAAACTTAAGACTAAAATACTGATAATAAAAACATATTTTACACTAAAAAATTTCAGTGATTAAAACATCGTTCGGAAAGTATTACGAACTCGAAAGTTTCTAACATTTGAAAATTCCGCTAAGTGTTATCTCTGGGAAGCAGGTGACAAAGTAAGAAAATAAAGTTAGAGCGTTCCTTGGACATCGAAGGACATTATTCATGTTTATCGCATGGACGCCGCAATTAAAGGATTCCACCTCCATTCTCCTTAAATACAGCCATTTTAAACCTCTATATTCAGCTTATAGCAGCAAATTATAAATTATGGTAGTAAATATTTTAATATATAACGCTTGTGCCATTTAGATCTTTTAATTTTGAACTGAAACTTAATTTTTAGTATCGAAAAATACATTTCAAATGTGTCATAGAACGTGTTAATAAATTCTTATTTTAAGAGTACTTATTTTATATAAAATTTAATAAAATCAGTAGTTAAAATACTTATACAGATATACATTAGTAGCACAAAAAGAACAACTTGCAGTAAAGTAAGACATGCAAGAAAAGTAATATATATCACTCCTCTTATTCTAAATAATTCTCCCAAACTAACAAACGTACTGCAAAGAAATTTAACTCAGAATTTCACAAAATATAACCAGCTCGGACGTAATTAAAACATACACTACAAGAGCAAATAAAATACATTCGACAACATAGAATATTAATGTACCCACAGTGGACCGGCTAATGCGGAATGATCCCATGCGAGATCCAAACAGAGAATAACTACCAACATCTTAGCACGTAATGCTATTAACATAAAGATCATTATGCAATGACATAATATCAGTACCTAACGTTAAGATAAACCGACGAACACCACGGATGGCAGGATTCCGTCTAACGGGATTATGAGACTTCGTTTTTGCTGGAATTATTAATTAGACACCGAAGAGAAAATCCTTGATTAAGCCTAATGGCAACAGTGTTTTAAAAATATTCATTGATTCCTTTTGTGATCGATAAAGGTTGATTGAAAAAATCTATCCTTTTAATTGTAAATATTGTAATAATTTTCTTTTATTGAATCAAAAGTTATATTATATATATGTGTTTAATACCTGAGTTAATTACAAAAACAGATCGCCCCTTATGAAGATTCATAGGCAGGTTTTGCCTTTTAGGGCTGAATAATATAATTAAAGCAATCGATGATTCCACCCTCAAGGTGCCTGGAGGCTGGGACCGACGTCATGCTGAGATATTTATTACTGGCATCCTCGTGCTATATTTGAATGACGAGAAAACGAAATACCCTTTCATAGAATTAACGCTCTATATACATTGCCTTCATAATCACAAATAAATCGTCTTTGGCCTTTAAATTAACAATTCGATATATCTATAGAGATGATTAAAAATATATTATTCACAATAAAATAATTAAATAACATAACAATTGAGATAATGTAAAGGTCTATTTAACTCAGCTTTGAATGGGACTGATTAAAACCACTTTTTTTCTGAAAGATCATGCCCTTAATGCGACATTTGAAAAGAATAACACCATTTATCATGACCGGGCTAAAGGGATTCGGGGCTACTTTATTCTGGATGAAACCAAATCTTTTCACGCTTCCCTTCAGTGTGATATTACTGTGAAAGACGTAAAAGACGACTAAAGTATCCTTACTTCTGACTACTTTTATATTATATTAATAGACGTCAAGTAAATGCCACTATTTTCTTAAGTTGTATTTGTGTTTATGTTGATAGAATTTCATTGCAATTCTTACCCTTGATTACGTTTATTTTGTTGTGTCTAAATACTCAAACAAGCAATTGTCCCTTCGTCTGGATATTCAAATAAAAGGGTTGGATGGTAAATCTACGTTATTGGTACTCTGCGGGGGCTTGGAATCCTAAATTTACGAGCATTTAGCCTGGCACTTGATACCTAAGCTGTTTTCACAGGGTGGAATTAGTTATTTATATGTAATTTTATACGCAGATAACATTTTACATGAGATTTCGCTCGCTTGTTGGATGCTTTTATCCATTTTTGGGACCAAAAAACAATATTTTGAGCAACATTATTTTTAGACAAGATAATATAATATTTTCTGTTGAATTAAGACACAGACATATACACTCACATAAAAAGGTTTTCAACTTATAGCAGTATAGTAAGATCAATTCTATATTTCCTATAAAACGTAAGGGAATTTTAAATTTTCAAAAATCTCTAGTCCTGTCTGGTGTGAAGTTAACTCTTCCAAGTAATGCCAGTGAATGAACACACCGACGGATTAATTCGAACACGAAAATAACAATGGCCAGAGAGTTTTCAACTTGCAGAGCCCGACGCTCTCAGTTCATTTCTAAAGCCCGGATTACCTTGCTTTTAATAATGAATATAATGTCCTTTATATGGTTGGAATTTGTCATTATGGGTATATATATGCTTTATGTTTAAATGATAAAATCTGTATTACTGTAATTTAAATTATTATATGAATCTTCAATGGAAGATTACAAAACTCAGGCTTTATTTATTTATAATTAACAAAACGATAGATAAAACCATCTATGGTTAGCTGATGCTAACTTAGTATTCAATGCAACTATCCACAACAGACCTATAACATTACAACTTTAGTATCCATTAATTAAGTAAACAATTTAAGACGGTCATGATTGTATTGTTCAACATGTCTCTCTTTTAAAGTTAATTAAACTGTCATTAAGCTTAAATTATTCAATTATTAATTGAATAAATATAATTATATGAAATAATTGTAACGATCAGTACATTAAATTAAAGTAAGCGTGGAAATGATAATTAATTGGTTTGGTATTCCATTAAATTTATAAATATAATATATAAGTTACATCATTATAGGATCTTTAGGTGCTATGTGTAGTCAGATTCAGGTAATTCCTGTAAATGAATCAATATTGTTCAATTTACACGTATTACCAACACAATCAAGACATTAGACGACGGGAACATAATCAAATCAATTGTAGTATTGATATAGATTCTCCTGATCCAATTTCCAATAGGCTTTTCATAATAGACACATAATTTTTTTCTCTAATAAAAGCCTAGCACCCGCCACCCCACTTAGATTCGTACCCGTCAACTCCGAACGGCACATGACTTGATTTATACCCGAATATGTAACTATGCGTTATTCAAAGGCGCACGTAAATCTTGTTAGACGCGTTTTATTTAGGGAGCTTGAATTTTTATTTCGCAAAGTGTCAAGCACAGTTGCATAAAGTTACAGTTATAAGCCTTTATACTTTAAAGTTGAAGTGCGAACACTTTCACCTCATTAAAGTATTTTTGTTATGAATTTTTCAGTGGTTATATTCAGGGAATTAGAATGTTATTTTCAGGGTAACAATATGTTTGACTTGTTAAAAAAAATTGTCATCATTGTCGATCTGGTGATTAATTTAACTCTCAAAGTAAATTGAATTTTTTCTTATAAAATTTCCATTACATATTACAAAAGTAAGCTTTCCGATCAAAGTCTGTCTAAATTCATAATATTATAGAATATTAATTTATAATGTAACCTTCTTAGAAGTTCGTTATTAGGAGGAAGAATTTTTGACAATATAATTCAACTATATACATATATTTTTAATTTTTTAATTATATATTTATTAGTACATTTAAACTGACTATATTTCACTAAGACTATAAATCCACTACATTAATTTCATACATCAAGGTGAAATGTAATGAGAAGATTATATCAACGTAGCTGAAACCGCAAAATATCAGTTGAGGTGTAGTAAATCTCTCGTAGCTGACGCTACGGCGTAGCATATAGCTGCGTCGTAGCACACAGCTACGGTACTACGATATTACAAACCGCTCTTGTATTTTATCTTTTAATAGTTATGTTGGAGAAAATTTGAACGAGAAATTATTTTATTTATACGAACTAAAATAGAAGAAGAAAAGCTGGTATAACACAAAATGAAGTAAATGTATATACTTTGATAAAACGGTTGTTATGTATAAAATTGTTTAATATTCAAGGCTATTTTTCAAGTGGATGTCGCTGAAGCAGCTCGTAGGGGTGCAAAATTACACTTGCCGTCCCTACGGCACACCAGGATTGAACTTACATGTATAGATATAGTATATTTATATTATAGTTCCAATATACAGAGGATACTTTACGGCTATTTTGTATGGTACCTACATATATTTGCTTAAATATTTGTATTTTATTAAAGTCTCATTAAAATCGATTTAGTTTCTTTAAAAATATATCAAAAATACATATAAACAAGCTGAATTAGAATCTAAGTATCATTCTATCAAATATTGTTTAGTGATTATAAAATATCAAAATATGTTTTAAAAGCTAGCTATATTTAGAGAATAATATAAAGACAGTAGCATGTTTGTAAAAAGGAGGAACAAACAAAAGATATAAGTAAAATCACAAGTCATACTACATTGTATATATAATATAAATGTATGTATATTTATCACATCAGTGCACATCTTGCTAACAGCAGGTGTCGAGAGCGAGCCCCAGCGAGGGGAAGCGTTCCATGGGATTTTTTGTCGATTTAGACATCTTATGACTTGCTGAAAACCCATTACCGCTATTGCTCTTCACTTATGAGATATCCTTGTTTACAGACAGAGCAATATTTTCTTTCTTTATCATTGCTAATAAATATAATCAGGCGTTTATTTAAACATATTTATATTAATAATTATAAGAAGATTTACTTACACACAGAAAATATCATTAATTATCTTAAATCATTAATAAACGTAAACACTTTAACGACTTACACGACGTGAGGGAATAATTGTCTGAATATCTTCATAACTAAATCAATGTACGCTGAAACCAATTAAACGAGACCCCTCGCTTCGCTTACCGAAACTTAATAATAATATCTTATAACATTGGTCGTGAATTACAGTGTTTCACGGCTAATAAATCGAAGAACATTTACAACACTTATCAGATTCACAATTAATTTGTCAGAGAAATTTAATTACTCTAGCTAAATTGTACATGTATTTCATTTGATTTCGATGCAGCCAATCTTCATCAGGGTCCAATAACAAAACACCATCGATAGGAACTTTATTTTCTGTTCTGTCGATTCGTGCATTTTTTTGTCTATTTCCATCCAGCAAACAAACCACGGCATCTATCAAAATGTATAGTACGTTCAGTTAACATTGATTTCACTGTAGTCAACGCCAACGTTTTATATTTCAATATACTTTGATATGTTTTCAGTGTATGTATTAAATATTCCGTATTTACAGAACGAATGCATCAAAACTAATTGCTCTGTCAATCAAAAATCGTTGGGGTTTCTTTCTCTTTTTTTCATTATGAACTAGATAAAGACAGCAGATAGAGCAACAGACTCACTTGGCACAGGATATTTGCACCGGATGGCCATTCACTGGTTCCACAACCAACGATTTCATTAACTTGTGCATATTAATGTGAACACGGGAATTTGGAGCTGAAACAATAATGTTATGTGTAATCAGCATATTAACATGTTTTATGATAATGTTGATTTGACATCTTTTATTTGTTTTGACAGTTAAATATACTATTTAATATACATATATACTAGCTGACCCAGCAAACGTTGTTTTGTCATATAAAAAAATAGGGGTTGGAGATGAAAAAGTAAAAATTTTGGGTTGTGTGTATTTTTAATGATACATTTAAAAAAATAAAAACAATAAATTTCGTCCGAAAATAAAAAAAATAAGGGTAAACAAGGGTGACTTAGAGGTATGAAAAATAGATGTTGGCCGATTCTCAGATCTACTCAATACGCTCACAATTTTTTATCAAAATCGGTCCAGCCGTTTCGGAGGAGTTCGCTGTCTAACACCGCGACTTGAGAATTTGATATATAAGATATAATGTAGATTTACTTACCTTAATACTATGCTTACGTTTTGAAGGACAAAAATAGAAGCATACATACATACATACATACATACACACAGTTATCTGACTATAAAAAAAGATATGAAAATTATCTTCAACCTACCTAGCTACAATAACATTTTCAGTCTCTTTAATCCGATGAAATAAATTATTTATTCTGTTTGATGCTGCTCCTTTAATTAAATTTTTAAACTTATTATGTAATATTTAAATATTAATAGATATCTGTAATGATAAATGAATGTGGCGTGTCTGTTTGTAATACTAAAATAATCGTTACCTACGAAATTCATATGTACCTACATTGTACTACCAAAATAACATGATTTGTAATAGTCGTCTCTCCGTCTATTTGTACAGATATTCTCTGAAATATATGGGCCGATTCTGACTTGACTCTCACTGATGTTATAATGAGTAAGTTGGGCTTGTATTTAATTAGAAATTGTATTTTACGTATGACATCGCAGACTTATACATAGTAACTCACAATAACTAATAATTTTGCTTATTCCGACTTTTATTTATACAATTCAAATATAATTTACATTTTGCTGTAAGTCGACGAAACAGTCTGATGCACTTCAAGAGGTATTGAAGTAAATTAATTCTTTCACTGGATAACTTTCACATCAGCTTATCTAGACTCGAGAATCTAATAAGAGACATAGATACAGTACGCTTATATTGCATAATCTTTCTTTACAATAAAAGTTAACACAGGATATAAGGTATCAAATAATTACATGAACGATAATTACTTTATGTTTTTATTCAAAGCAGAAGTAAAAAGAGATGAGCAATTTATACTTTTTCCTTACATTTCATTTACATTTATTCTAAAAAAACACAATAAAGATTTCTATTATAACAAACGTCGAAAGGAAACTATTTTAAAACACATTTAATAAGATAATTACCAACGTCATATCGGTAGTTTACAACACGAAAACATAAATATTGAAAAATAATTCATTATGAATATGTAGGCGTAATGATTCCAAATAACACAAACAGCTAGGTCCCATAGAATTCCTATCAAAGCCTGTATTTAGGGGAGCACAAAAAGAAAACAGCGCCCCCAACGGATTCGCCCCGCAATGTGGACAACAGACAACATGGGTACATAAGGTAATGAATTGCTGTATTTGAACCTACAACTCGGTAATAAGAATAACAAAGAAAAATAATTTTAGGCGTATTTCACACATTTTTACTAATAAATAAACGTAAAGAAGATTTTTGTATGACAATTTAAAACATTATTGATTAATACTTATTATTTACGTTGAACCATTTGCTTTTAAGAAACATCGAATATATAATTTAAAAAACTACGTAGGTAGGTACTACCATATGAATATGTGCTTAGAAGCCTGAAGATACTGCTCCTTATCAATATTCTACTAACTACATATCATCGCTCGAAGCTGTCCACTGGTTTCAGCCTAACAAGGAAACGTAATCTTGTGCATCCCATGGAGCTCATCCTATAGGAGACAAAGCTCCCATACATCCATATATGATATAGATTTTTACTTTAACAATTAAAGTGTAGCTGAAAGTAACAAACAGAAACTAAAGGCTGCGAACAACATGTTTACGTCACTGAACTGAGAGGACATTAAGAGTTAGTGCGTGGGGAGAAATATTAAAAAGCGTAACGACTCTAAAGCCTTGAAGATAGAAACTATATTAAAGAATCATTTTCCTGACATAGGATTCATCATCGACCTTCATAGGGCTGTTGTTTGAAAGCTGTCTTCTTACTGTGAAATTACGAAATCCCCATGCGATGAGTTTTTTCGAGATGAAATGTTTTAAGTCCCTGAAGTGAAAGAAGCATTCCATAATATATATATTCACATCTCTTTTAGTACTGACTGGTATTTCTATGAATCAAGTCACATAATAAAAATAAAGCTACTATAAGAAGAATAACTTATCTCTTTACAAATTTATTTTTTTAAAGTGACAGTCGAGGGCCACTATGGAAAAAAATCAACTATCGTTATACATTTTGCCCATGAGTTGGCTACTATACAGATATAATAAAGCAAAATTGTTTAAAAACAAAACCTCTAACAAAACAAATATAGCCACAGCATTAAAATAATGCTGTAGTAAGGTATATTTAGACTGGAAACTCTACTCGGAATCAATATACCCGTGTGGTGCAAGTCATAAGAGTTTATCCTCAAAACTATGCATACATGTAGAATTCGTAAACCTGAGTACTTGTAATAAACCTCTTATATATTATATATAAATTTCAAAACCACTCTTTATCACACAGTATAATTTAAATTAATTCGTTTCCATACACTTAGGAAGATATTTTTTTTATAAGTTAAAATGATGTGAAATATAAAATTTAAAAGAAATGTACAACATCTCACCAGCATTTTTACAGCAAATTAATTAAGATATATGTAGTTCTCATTATATCCACTGAGAGCAATCATCAAAGTTTTATAAGAATAAATGTAAAAATCCTTAATATTTTTTAGCACCAAAGGTACATGTAATAAATCGCTTCGACGTTTCCTTTAAAACGGATATTCTAAGGTTAGTTTTAGGTAAAGCAGCAAACAACTCGGGCCGTGTAAATACGCTGACGAAGGCAGGGGCACACCTCTCTTTATATCCTAGTTTTTATCTGAACATGACAGTCAAAGGGATTTCCCTCAAAAGCCAAAGGGTTTCACTTAATGTCCGCTATAAATTTATGTTTCGGGGACTAATACGTCTGCTTTCTATTATCATATTAAAACTATTACATTATTTTATACCTTCAAACTTTATTTTTTTTTATAGTTTTCTTGAACTCAGTTCTTAATTAATATTAGTTTGTTTTATTAAGTATATTTGTATTAAATGTATGAAGTCTTTTTAGCCCTAAATGATGTTGATATTTAAGAGTGTATGAAAGGATCATCTGCTAATCAATCGTCATATCGAGGATGTGATGTCAGCTGAACAAGGCAGAAGAGGGTTGTCATGCAGTACGAGGATTTCAAAGCCGATTTTACGAAGGGGAGTGAGTAAATATGGATTAGGAATTAATATTTCTAATATCATACTGAAATAGTGTACCTAATGTATGATTTAAATTAAAAAGTAGATATAATATCATATAATGAAGAACAAATTTCAATAATTCATGACAGAAAACTATCTTAGTATATAGAAATGTACCAGCTTACTTGATGTTAAATTGAACCCAAAACGACTATGGCTTGATTTGATAAATCATTTTTTTAATAACACACACAAGGGTATTCCTCTAATTCTAATCGACTCTTCATAGTTCAATGACCTCTTAGATACGTTTATTGTATTTTTATAGTTTATACACGGAGATATAATAAAAATGTTTAACCTGTCAACCTCTTTGCCAAATTGATAACAATATAAACGCTAAGCAATTTGAAATTTAGCCAACAATGTACATTATGCTTTAATTTATTATACATTTAAGTATCTTATTAGAAAATTGCATTCGTGGAATAGAAATGAATTTCCTTCAATGAAAAACAGTACGGTGGAGTTTGAGAGTTTTCGATGCGAGTAACGTAAGGTTGGACATGCGGCCTCCCTTACTGACTAATGAAAATTCTTTCTGCAAATATTTGGACACTCCAGCAAGCATGACAACCGAATGGATTATAGAGTTAAATTGTTCTAGTACTTCACAGTTCTGTACGTTTCATAAACTGTAAACGTGCAATCATTAGTCGAGCGGTTTATACAGATTTTATCCATTTCCAATATTAAAAGTTACTTGAAAAATTATCTGTTGCAATTTTAATACTATCCTCAAACGGGTGACCTGGTTCGGGTTATAGCAAAACTAGATCGCCAATCTAGTGAGTAGTTTTGCGTGATCATCGTTTCTAATTAAAACGAGTTTGTTGCTCTAACAATTATATATTCTAGTATAGTTTTATTTTAATCTTTTTTAAAGGTGGTTGAGTTTTTAACAAAAAAAATATAGAACATGAAAGAAATATTTTATAGTGATTTATACTGATTATTATCTAGAACGATTACATATACCCTTATAGTTTAAGCTTCCTTTAAAGAGGTAATTGTATTTTTTCCACTTTGAAGACTATCGTTCAATCAGTATTAAATTAAGGCTCAGTTATTATGAAACCATTAAAGTAGCTGTACTAAGACTTTACTCTGTCCTTGGGCGTGTATCCAAACGAATGCAAGAGTTCTTTACTTGAAGGAGAGTGCCATATGAGTGCTTCAGTTTCTTTATGCGGTTCGTATAATTCGACTAACACTAAGAAATTTCACTTTATGACTTCACTGTACAATAGTTGTATGCAATTTTATTAGATGATTTGCATATTCTGGGATATAACTCGTTTCATATCTTTCATATAACTCACGTTAAATTGTAATTCAAAATCCATTTGGTTCGGTAAATCATTTGAATGAATATTAAAATGCTCTCAGAGTATAATCTGCTATCAAGTTTCTATTAATTATTATTATTTAAGAAGTAAATATTATTAATTCACGTAACTTTTTCATTTAACCAAGCATAGGTAAGTGATGTCTAATTTAGGTAAAATGTGTCTTTGTTAACAGTGTTAAGATTTTTCCATTAAAGATAAATGTCTTTACAACAAATTTATTCATCAAAAACAATTTGAATTTCAGTTATGATGGCCTAGGATGAATTTAAGTTTTAAAAGTTAACCTAAGGATGTAGTAATACATATTACTTAATTTCGGGAATCAACTTATTTATTATTTAACTAAAGATTTTAAAAGTCCCTATAATATTTGAAAGAAAATAAGTATTCTAAGTAAAACATTGGAAGTTATACAGCAAATTATTTATAAAATATCAAGAGCCTATATCTGAATGGTTTATTTTAAATTGTACATATTTTTTTTATACCGGAAGACCTACATTTATGTTTTATTCAGAGCTAGTTAAATATTGTATTATATAGTTATATATGTGAGAACTTTAATTATAATTCCAATTAATTTTATATAAAAATAATGACTTCTATTCATAATAACGTAATATCGAGTGTACTTTGGAGGGTCATTAGTAATCAATAATGAGTAGTACGTGCTTAATAGGTATCGGAGCCGACCTAATTGGATTTGCAAACCAATTAATGTTGAACATATCCTCATTATACGTGCACACAGTATTGTAAAGTCAATGCAATGTTCATTGCTAATTGATTAGTTTCTCGAGATTGTGACCGCCTTGATAATAGATATCAGCTACGAGTGTTTTGTTTACTATAGCAAGTTATAATTAACAGTGAAAGTTCTGAACTGAAGTTGTCATGCTCCTAAATACTTGAATACTGTTGTGTTCTGAATATATAAAATAGTAGAATACGAGCATCAAATATATACATCATATTTTATTTAGACACTTATAGAAAAAAATTATGTTCTCAATTTTTTTATTGATATCTCTATCTCTGGCAATCTCAAATAGTTTTTAAAAGTCTAAGCTATTTTCATCAAACAGAACTAGCTTTTGCCTGAATGCTATCTTCCGATTTGAAGACGAGAAGTTCCCTTCATTAAATTTTTAATAAAGACAAGCAAACTCGACGAAAAAAATTCAGATTTCGGCTACTCAAGTTTCTGATGAAAACTAGAAGAATAATAGTACCTTTGGATCTCAAAAACTCCTCATCAGCTTATATGAAATTTGGTCTTTTATGGGACATAAAATCGTTGCAATATGTTATATGTACAATAAGAAAAGATGTTTAAAAAGCTTTTAGGCCCTCTCTCTTATTAAAACATCATAGCTATGATAAACACTTCACAATTTGGTATCATAATAATTTTGATTCTATTAATTTATAAAACCTAAAACTAAGTCATTCATTAATTAAATCACAGCTGTATATTAATTTGGATGTGTGAATTAGTATTTAATGTGTCATTAAATTAATTAAAGCAAAATAATTTCACTCACGATTAAACATCATTGGAAATTGCATGACACAACATACACACGAATAAAGTTCCACATATGGACACATATAGATGTTATGCTGTTCTAGCTTAATACCATGAGCCAAATGGCCATTATCCGGCGTAGCCGATGCTAATGACTTATTAAATATTACCGCTATAATACTTGAACAACTTTATTTTATTCAAAGCCTTATTAATATTTATTACCTGGCATTTGCCAAAGACTTTGTTCTCACAGATTATTAATTATTTCAGATATATTTTCTATTTCCAAGTTTAAACTGTATTTAATCTCTGAATAAATATTAATACTATGTGAAACCGTATACTAGACTTCACTAATAAACACTGAAGGTTTTTAGATTTTGTTGTATATTTACAATATCATGTTGTTTGGGGCTTTAATACTCGTATCTACATAATTAAAGATCTGATCTACAATTTTCTAATGAACCAATTTTATGATAAAACTCACCATTTTGTAAATCCCAAAAACCCGTTTTTGTGACCTTTGACATAGTAAATTTATTTGTACTTGTCGGATCGATGATAACTTTCCTCATTTGTTTTATAATGTTGTTTTGAATAAGTCTACCAACTTTCAACCAAATGGAAATTTTTGTAACCTCACTCCTATTTTTAGTCTAATTTGACCGGAATATAAAGTGGGAACAAGGTGATAATATAAGATTTATAAGAGACACATAAATTATTTCATAAACATTTCTATAGTCTGTCTTCTTTTCTTTTAAGAGTTTGTGACGAAACAGTTTTAACTTTGGTGTCTACTTAATTATTAAGCTGTTTTAAGGGACAACAAACAGTTGAACTTTTATATGAGAAAATATAATTAAAACTATATTTCTCTTAACTACATAAATAAAACAATAAAAAATGAGTACATTATATCATATTTTATTATAAATTTCATTACCGTTATCAATTTCATCACTTCAGAAACAATACATTTATTTTTTTATCTTTAGTTTGAATTAGAATGATGTAAAAGTTAAATTGCATTTAAAATCTCCATTAAAGTGCCGTTCCAAAAGGAAAGAACAGTAACTTAAGAGCACTATATTTTTCCAAGACAGAGCAGATCTACAAGACGTTACATCTTTACGTGAGTCCGGTGATAAATTACCCACTAAGCATCCGCTTTTTAAACTTACCATTGCCAGATATCATGGAAAAGCTCATAAATTAAAATTTACGTTTAAAAATAAAAACTTTGAATACATTTATAATAATAAATAATCCCAAGAAGTAGTAAAGAAAATCATTGAAATAATTTTAATCTTACATTAATTTAAGAACGCCTGTAAAAAATAAAGAGCAATTGTTGTTTTACTGACGTAGGAAAAATGTTTAGGAAAGTAAATTATAAGTACCTTTCAACGTTATATTCCTATCTTAAATACATAAAGCATATGATAATGCTTCAATCTGTTCAAATACCTCAAGTATCTATGAATATTTGTTTCAATAATATAATCAATTATCGCTGTTCTGGAAACTCTCGGGTTCGTGTTGGCTTTGCTCTGATTAAGAGATCCCAACCAGTGTTAACCAAAAATCAATAAAAGCTAATGTTTGTTTCCACTGTTACATTCGTCAAATTTCTGTTATAGTTGCTAAATCTCAACTCATTAGATAATCTACGTAGCTAATATCTGACTATCTATACCTATGATTAGAATTTATTTTATTAGTAAAATAACTTATTTGCGAGTTTTTCTATAAGTATTTTCTATATAGAAAAACTGAGACTCATTTGGTACGTAAATATATATAAACATTGCAACCTTAATAAGCATAATTGTTTCATTTCAACAAATTATTGACATTACGTTACTGTTGTTCTTGAGTTATTTGATGCATTTTTGAAACTATTCTGTGATAGAGCGTTCAATTACAGGACAGAAACGCCAACCAATCAGAATACCAGACGAAATACAGGCGGATTTGAAAATTAATAATCATTAAGTTATTTACCGACTCATAAACAAACTACCAAGATATCATATATTTATTTTTTATTTGAAATATACAGGTCGAATCAACTCATTAATTTAATAGCATAACCACGAACCTTAAAAAAATTATGTTTTTGAAAAGACTATTACCTTACTCCTATGATATAATACCTTTTGAATGAGGGATTTCAGTAAGCATGAGATACGTCAATCTTATTCAAAGACCACATATACATATCGGAAGCCTTGATCAATTTCTTATTCGTGTGTAACCGCCCTTACATCGGTCTAGAACTTGGTAAATGATTTCCATAGCCATTGCTCAGTGCATAGCCGTTATGCATTCTGCCTTTGAACCGTCTATAATTTAATTGGAACGTCTCGCATCCAAGCTGATCCAACTTTGGACTCCGTCTCCGATAGACAAACTTTATCACTAACCTACTTATATGTGAACATAAGCAAATATTGCTTTGTACACATGGTCATTTGTAACACACACAGTGGTCAGAACCATCCTTTATATTTCATATACTTCAGCCCTTAAGTATTGGTTTGTTTTTTTTTTTATCATATACAGTGTTTGTTAAGTTGTATATATTTTATATTACTTTTCAATATAATTTAAGTGTTTATCATCAATATCTTTTGAAACTTGTACTTAGACAATATTATAATTGGAAGTATGTCTCCTTCTAAGGTTTATTTAAAGGTCTATTGGAATGAGTCTATAGAAATTATTCAATCAATGCCAAAATATTTGTTACTCCAAAAAAGTAGGTTTATTTCAGTCCTTAAGTGAGAGGAGTGTAGAAAGGCTTATATGAAATCCCTATACTGAAAAAGGTTGTTCAAAATAGTACCTTGATATGCAATGAGCAATATAGTGATATAGTTTTTGTGATATAAACTGTAGAAACGTTTTAATGAAGTGAAAATTTCTTAGACTTTTTGTTATAATACTAAAAGAAGCAGGCTTTAGCCTCAATACATAAATCTTAGAAGTTATTTAATTATTGTTATGTGATCTAGCTTGTTATAAGTTAACAACACTAATGGATATAGTTCGAACATATTGGACAGATGGTACTTCTATCTAAGACGTACTAACAGTATTTTTTATAATACAGAAGTTATTATAATATTCATTTTAAACTTTTTCGATGATATATATTTTTTATGTTAACAAATATAAAAAATATGCTTATAATGTAACTCAAAATATTGTAAAATTGACTGAAAGTAAAGTGTGTTTATTTTCTATTCCTGTGAATAAACTTGCATCTATATATCCATATTATACATTACATCATTCCGAATCAAATTTATTACCTTATACATTCTAAAAGAATTCATTAATCATAATTCTTTTAAGCGAAAAGCTTACTTTGATAAAAAAAAAACTACGAGAACGTTGTTTTACCTCGAATAGAAATTGGTTGAAAAGAAAAACTGAAACTTTATAGTTTTACTGCAGTTTAAGTTTTGTATAAAATGCAATATTTAAGTTAACAATTTTTATTATTTTCCATTACCTGTACTTCTTCGACTTCTTGTTGAATTTTTTGTATTAATAAAGCTAATGAGTTCACTGTGAGTTTGGATTTACGAAATATACCACTTATTGATTAATCTTTTAAGTGGCTCAAAAGAAATATAAAAATATGAAAAGTTAATATTTTTAATGATTTAAACTCAGAGTTATATAGTAGAAATTATGTTGATATTAAAGGTGACTTTAGTAGAGACATATATAGAAAAGTCAAGTATTGAAACAGCAATAAAAAAATTCTTGCAGCATAACTAAAGACACAGAAGCATTTCCTCACTCTTTTATTTTAGAATGAGCACATTATTTTAATAAAATGCATTATAAAAACATAGAAATTAACCTATTAATTATTCATTTGTCTTTCATTTAATACAATAATATTTACATATATGTATGAATATATGTTTTAAAATACTTCGCTAATTAAATTGATATTTGATAACATTTTTTTTTCACCACATGCAAAAACATATGAACAAAATTTTATTAATCGCTATGCTAATAGAGGTCATATTTAAGCGGCTGGAAACCAGATATTTTTCAAAACATATTTTTTATAATATAACTAATTTCTATAGAAGTTGGCGATGGATTTGAATATTTTCCTCAGAGCAGCGTCACAAATATTAAACTTGTTATCTTTTATATGTTCCAAGATACGCGTTACAACTAGGACAGTAATGATCAGCGTTCTGACAGGAATCTACACAGTATGGCACACATACACAGGGCCAGCATCTGAAACAAGATGATATATGGGATAAGATTGAAACTATTAGAGAAAAATTATAGAGGAATCAGTGGTAAGATATATAATAAAACTCAATTTAGGTTTAATATAATAAAGTAAATACTTACAGACACAAACACAACAACGCTGCCATGATGTGTGTTCCAGTAGTGGAGCTGTGTTCAACCTTGCTCTTGACGCTGGCGTGGCAAGCAGGGCATATTAATGGCATAGGTTCAGGTCCAACTTGTATCGCGCTCATACTTTCTGAATATTATGAATAGATTCCTCATTATTATCGTATTTAAGACAATTGAGCTTATTAACAACTCCTAAATGGGGTATATTTTGATAGAACTATTATCTTATGGCGAGATGAGATGAAAACACGTTTTAATATATATTTTGTCATCTACCGCTTTTCAATTTTTATTTTCCTTCCTGTTGTTTCTTCATAAGAAGTATAAGCTAATAGTATCTTGAGATCTCGCATTTTAGTCAGGCTATTGACTATATTTTATAGGAAAATACCAGAAAATGCCAGACATATTTTTATTGATGCTTTCATCTCGTCTTTCCAGAGATAACGATAATTATACTGTAATTGCAATAAAATATATAGTTTAAATGTACTTTCACTTATATTTTAGACTTTATTTTTATATGTATTTTATTTACAGACTATGTTAGTGGTAATAAGATGAAACTTTACAACTGGTCTGATATTGAATAAAAATTTCATGAGAGCTTCTATCGATTCAGTCTCATTTCGTTTATATTTTTGTTATCTGACCTGGATAGTTTGAGATCTACTAAATATTATTTATAGCTTTGTATATCGATTAAGCTTAAGTCACTCTAATTATAATCTTTGACGCCACGATTATTCTGAGTACGGAAAATAATTACTAGTTTTTTTCATGGGTCTTCACAATGAGTTTGAACGGGTTCTTGTTGCGAATGAAATTTTTTGCGTTGTTGCGATAGTACACGAGATTTTGTTTAATCAGTATATCAGTTACATGCTTATTTATATAAAAATATACATACACATACTGTAAAAAATATTTTTCACGTCATTACTCATAAACAATCACTTTAATATCTATATAAATTTAATTTGAAAAACATCACAGTTAAATGAAAATGGTACACGACTTATATTTGGCATGACATCAAGGCCACTCTTACGCTCTTATAAATATATGCTAATAAATTTTATTTTTATAGAATTTAAAACCTAATCTCACCTTTATGATATATAAGGAACACTATGTGTAATACTTTAGTTATAAAATACGCCTGAACGGAACGGCAATTATCACACAACTGACTATGTTTAGAATCACTTTAGTCGTTTCAAACATTGGCACTGCACTTGATATTCAGATATTGTTCAATAATGAACATACACTGAATACTTTATATTATGATTACATTAAACAAGATTTTTATAATCATAGAAATTGACGTATTTTATTTATAAGTTGTTAAAAATACTCTCAATGGATTCATTTTCTGCCCTCATTTCAGATCACTCTATCCAACATAGCGTTATACTATTTAATATAAAAGGTTCTTTTACCTTTAATTTTTACCTTTTATTATTTAATTTTAACAATAAACAAAGTTATCACACAACCAAAATATGTAGTAGTAACTAGAACTCACAAACAGAACCACAGAAATAAATGAATGTTAGAAAAAGAATTCATTGACATAACTTAGTTTAGAACCTGCTCTATGCTTCTTCAAGAGGTTTCGCATTCTGTATTTTCCAATTTTAATTTAAGTATCAATTCAACATAGCATTAATGATAAATATATATATATATATATATATGTGTAATATATAACGGGTACAGTAACAAGTTTTTCAAGGCGACCTTGAAGATACTTGATCTTTGGTTAGTGACGTAGAGAGATCATAATCATTGATCATTTACGAAAAACCACGACAAAAACAGAGTTTACTTTAATGTCATAATTATGATAGCTTAAACTCCAAACAAATGAAAATTTTATATTAAATAGGTCATACGTTATGTCTGGGAATGGTAATTATCTAGAGGGTACAAACAAAATGCACGAATTGCTATTTTTGGAGCAACTTGCATACATATTGAAGGATTTATTTATTAAACGTACTCTGAATTTTTGTAATCACAAAAGGTAATTGGGAATATTTAAGAAAATTAAATAGGTCTTTGATAAGGAAACTTGTTAAATGTAACTTATTTATATTAATCATTATGTATATTATAATATACATATATAATGAATAAATTTCTCCTTGGAAATTTAATAAAAGTAGTGATAAAAAGAACTAAGGAAAACTGTATACCTAACAAAAAAAAACAAAAATTTTACTGCACGGAATAATTGCCGGATCCAATTATTATCACCACGTTAATAGAAGTCAACAGGATGTGATACACACCCACACGGAAACACTATCTAGATTTATGAGTTCATTAAAACTAATTAACATAATTTTAGACTCATTTACAATTGTAGCAAAATATTGGCATAAAAGTTCCCTTTATAAAACAGTGAAAATGCAGAAATACTCCAAAAGTTAATGAAAATCGACACAAATTGACTTTCGATGTATTGTTCGTTATACTAAAAAATCGCTTTAAAGCTTTTAAATGGATACTAAGAATGATAAAGGGAAATCAATACATGGAATATGCAACTGTTATTTTTTTAAGCTTGTAGGTAGAATCTCCGCTAGCATTTGGAATTCATATACTTCCTTTTTTGTAACCTTTTTGTTTCAAGTTCAAAAATAAGTACATATAATATATACATTTTTCTGCAATCTTATAGATCTTATGTATGTGGAATGCCAAAATTATTTAACACAAGGCCGGCTTTGATGTTGAAGAAGATACTTGTGATTTTTTTTAATATATAACCCATTTTGAACTCCTTAAGAAATCATCCTGCATGTATTTAAAAAGATGGATCGCGATGCACGTACAGTTTTATTAAAGAAGCCATAAATTTGATGTGGATGTTTCCCTACCCTACAGCGCAAAGTACGATGGTAGAATTGTGAAGCAGGTATTATCTCAAACAATTCTTCAAAACTTGAGGTACATCAACATCAACGGTTAAGAGATTTGAATACAATCATTTCTTGTTCTTGATGGCTTCACCAAATCAATGTGTCAGATACGCTATGAGGTCCCCAAAGCTTCATACTGCACAAAAATCATATTGGAAAACACTAACAATCTGGTTCTCTCCTAAACCAAAAGCTGATCAATAATAATGTTTCGGTCCATCACCTTTGAAGAAAGAAGGTAATCGCGTTAGATGTGTAGTTGGATATATAATGGCTGTGTACTGTTTACACACTATTTACTGAATTTATTATTGCAACATAAAAATTACTATTATTATTATGTGCAAGGTTATTAGTTTATACAATATTTTATTATATAGATACTGACAAATGTTCATACTGTTTAAGCAGTGTCCCTCCAATATTTTTTATTAAGTAAATAATGTTTTAGAACTCTAATATTACTACGACGTGGGAATTTGTGTCTGGCCATCCATGATAGTTTATCTTCAACCAATTCACAATTTTGCTTTTAAATTTCAGTTCGTACGCATTTAGGTACGAGATACGAAAAATCTTTTATTTATATCGCACAATATAAATATATCGTAGTAGAGAATTTTACTACGTCTTCATGCTTTTAACTATATTTTTTACTTCTACATTATGCAGAGAGTAATACAGAGCTATTAAAACAAGAACGATATTTCGATTGCTCCCACCGCGGTGGCTAATTATAGCTTTCAATAAACTGGTCGACTCGTATAAATTTTCATTGTCAACCTTAACATTGAAACTAGTCACGTTTGTTATTCATATATCGCTTATATAATAATATGCATGCATGTGTTAATTCTACTGTATATAACAATATAACACCAGAAGATTTAAACTGCTTAATAACTGGCGATAGTTATAAATATTTAAATAATTTTGTTATTTGCTACGTAGTATTTTTGTGGAAGTTTAGTTATAAAAAAGTATCAATAATAACTATTTAAACTTGTGTAGTTTACTCTGGAATACGGAATTCTAGTATGCTTAGTCTAAATCGTTACAGCTTCAATGTTTAGTATTGACCACGTGAGGGATAGACGGCGCCACCATTTCGGGGAAATACCTAATGTCTAGGCAGAAAATGAATTGTTTCTAGATAATATTTGTTTTGAAGTCAACTCAATTGAAATCATTGACAAAAATTCATTTAAACTCCTTAAAAAAATTGGATATAAAACGATATGAAAAAGAAAGTAGGTAGGTACCAATTTTTTTAAAGGTATTTATAGTGATACTAATAAATTATACTATACGATAATAAGAAGAAAACAAACATTATCATTAATTAAACTTATTCATCAAATATTAAAAGTTAAAAATTTTTCGCGTAATCATAGCTTTATAACATCTTTTCATAACAATGGAATTTTTCGTCACGCAACTGTCCGGGGTCGGGCACAACTAGTTTTGTAATGTTTCTTTATATGAACATTTAACACAATGTACATATTTTAATGTCGTTGCTGAGTGACCAACATTAACAAACACTTAATCACCTACTTTTACTTAATCTATAACCATTTAATAGTTTACCTATTAAATAAATAGTGACGTCGACTGATAAAATTCATAAGTAGTTTTATAATATTAAAACTTATAAGAAATTATTATTTATTCGGAAAACATTAAAAAATACATATGTTTGATCTATTTCCATATTATTGTTGGAAAAATCAATATTTCAGACGTCTTTAACGCGTACCGGTATAGTAATGAGCACTTAACAAAAAGGAAATATTGTAAGAAAATTAAGTATAAAGATATACTGTATGTCACTAAAGTTGATAAAATTTACAAAAGTACTTCACATACTTAATTATTGATGATTTAAGTAAATAAATTTACTTATATTTAAGTTTTAAAAGTTAACCTAAGGATGTAGTAATACATATTACTTAATTTCGGGAATCAACTTATTTATTATTTAACTAAAGATTTTAAAAGTCCCTATAATATTTGAAAGAAAATAAGTATTCTAAGTAAAACATTGGAAGTTATACAGCAAATTGTTTATAAAATTTCAAGAGCCTATATCTGAATGGTTTATTTTAAATTGTTCATATTGTTTTATACCGGAAGACCTACATTTATGTTTTATTCAGAGCTAGATAAATATTGTATTATATAGTTATATATGTGAGAACTTTAATTATAATTCCAATTAATTTTATATAAAAATCATTACTTCTATTCATAATAACGTAATATCGAGTGTACTTTGGAGGGTCATTAGTAATCAATAATGAGTAGTACGTGCTTAATAGGTATCGGAGCCGACCTAATTGGATTTGCAAACCAATTAATGTTGAACATATCCTCATTATACGTGCACACAGTATTGTAAAGTCAATGCAATGTTCATTGCTAATTGATTAGTTTCTCGAGATTGTGACCGCCTTGATAATAGATATCAGCTACGAGTGTTTTGTTTACTATAGCAAGTTATAATTAACAGTGAAAGTTCTGAACTGAAGTTGTCATGCTCCTAAATACTTGAATACTGTTGTGTTCTGAATATATAAAAAAGTAGAATACGAGCATCAAATATATACATCATATTTTATTTAGACACTTATAGAAAAAAATTATGTTCTCAATTTTTTTATTGATATCTCTATCTCTGGCAATCTCAAATAGTTTTTAAAAGTCTAAGCTATTTTCATCAAACAGAACTAGCTTTTGCCTGAATGCTATCTTCCGATTTGAAGACGAGAAGTTCCCTTCATTAAATTTTTAATAAAGACAAGCAAACTCGACGAAAAAAATTCAGATTTCGGCTACTCAAGTTTCTGATGAAAACTAGAAGAATAATAGTACCTTTGGATCTCAAAAACTCCTCATCAGCTTATATGAAATTTGGTCTTTTATGGGACATAAAATCGTTGCAATATGTTATATGTACAATAAGAAAAGATGTTTAAAAAGCTTTTAGGCCCTCTCTCTTATTAAAACATCATAGCTATGATAAACACTTCACAATTTGGTATCATAATAATTTTGATTCTATTAATTTATAAAACCTAAAACTAAGTCATTCATTAATTAAATCACAGCTGTATATTAATTTGGATGTGTGAATTAGTATTTAATGTGTCATTAAATTAATTAAAGCAAAATAATTTCACTCACGATTAAACATCATTGGAAATTGCATGACACAACATACACACGAATAAAGTTCCACATATGGACACATATAGATGTTATGCTGTTCTAGCTTAATACCATGAGCCAAATGGCCATTATCCGGCGTAGCCGATGCTAATGACTTATTAAATATTACCGCTATAATACTTGAACAACTTTATTTTATTCAAAGCCTTATTAATATTTATTACCTGGCATTTGCCAAAGACTTTGTTCTCACAGATTATTAATTATTTCAGATATATTTTCTATTTCCAAGTTTAAACAGTATTTAATCTCTGAATAAATATTAATACTATGTGAAACCGTATACTAGACTTCACTAATAAACACTGAAGGTTTTTAGATTTTGTTGTATATTTACAATATCATGTTGTTTGGGGCTTTAATCTAAGCGCACGGTAGTGCGCCGGCCAAGTTCCACAGGCCGGCGCATGCCGTGCACTATATTTACACGAACCGTTTCGACCCACTTTTGACCCCCCTGTAGCTCAGTGCCTATTGCAAGTACAGAGATAAAATTTTACCTACATAATCATATAGTAGTACTAAAGCAGTATGCCAAATTTCATAGATAAAGCTTCAGTAGATCCTGAAATATGACCCTGTGAAAATAGCTAATTTTGGCACTGACTCACTGACAGGTAATCAAAACCTCTAGGCCACTTCCCATTGTTTTAGCATTATGAAATTTGGTACACAGGTTGTGTGTTATATGTAGATTAACAAAAAATTAAGAAATTTAAGAAATCGGTCAAGCGTGAGTTGCCTCAATTCTAAATATTGAATTTTTAATAAATTCGATCCACTTTTGACCCCCTGTAGCTCAGTGTCTATTGCAAGTACAGAGATAAAATTGTACCTACGTAATCATATACTAGTCCTAAAGCAGTATGTCAAATTTCATAGATAAAGCTTCAGTAGATCCTGAAATATGACCCTGTGAAAATAGCTAATTTTGGCACTGACTCACTGACAAGTAATCAAAACCTTTATATAGGCGCTCAGCTCAGCACAATAAAATACATAATAACGAAATATTAATAATCAATAATATGAGTACATCTATCAATCGGTGATAAATGAAACTAAAAAATAAAAAATAAATATAGTTTAAAAAAACTAAAAAACACGCTCCAATGATGAAAGAAACCGCGTGGAAACTAATTTAACCTTTACAACCTTGGAAATCAATTTAATTAAAATTGTTTAAAATAAACAATAAATGGTATTATTGAAAAAAAAGCGTGGGGCGCTTCTCAAGAAGTGATATATGAAGCTCATCACGCTTTTTTTCACAAAAATACCATTTATTGTTTGTTAATTTATTTTTAAATTAATATTATTGTGAAAAAAGTGTGGGGCGCTTCTCAAGAAGTGATATATGAAGCTCATCACGCTTTTTTTCACAAAAATACCATTTATTGTTTGTTAATTTATTTTTAAATTAATATTATTGTGAAAAAAGTGTGGGGCGCTTCTCAAGATATAAAATATTGTCATGTATACATAATGCACACTGTATAACTTAATTAAATATTGCTTCCCTAAAAAATCAGGTTTCTATTGTTATAAATTACTTTCGATAGATAGCGCTAGCGGTATAATTGAATCGCGATATTGTTTTGTCTGCAGTATATATGAATGAAAGTCGATAAGGAATCGATGGTCATTTCTTTTTATTTCTTTCTACACTTATGTCTTGATATCTTATATATGGTTACGATTACGATTAAATAGATCACTGATTTGACTTGCTAAAGGATTAATTTTGATATTGCTAATTGATGGATTACTTGTGTGTGTTAAAAGCACAAATTCACTCTATTTCTTTTCTACTATTCATTTACCAACGATGGAAATTGTACATCTTTCGGTGGTTGGCGGAGATATACCACATAGGGTAATTCCTATGCCATCAGATGGTAGCTGTATGTTTCATGCTGTAAGTTATGCATTGTACGGCTGTATAGTACGATTGTATGTACGATTTCTTGAAAAAAAGTATTGAAATCTCACCAAAAACATGCCTGTTAAAAAGGGGGCCAAGTTCCAATCGGCTAATTGTTTGCCTAAAAAAGGGGTGAAATCCAATCTAATGCCAAGTTTAGATGCACTTTGAAATCGATCATAATCATCTTCATCAACAGCATGATCCACTGGTAAACATTTGCCATTCCCAAGACTCGCCACCACACCCAGTCCTCTGCCTTCCACATCCAGCCACTACCCGCCACCTTATTCACGTCAACGGTCCATCTGGCCGAAATTCACTTTACCATACACCCAACTTAAAATATGGTATAGTTGTGAAAATACGTAGGTGCTTGGTTAAAAATATCTAAAATTATAATACTTCTCAATTTGAACTTGGCAGGTTTTTGTGCTGTACGTAACACTTAATTAATTGTATCATTAATTTATTATTTAGTTATATAATTATTTATATTTATATAATTTAAATATTATATAAATTAAATAATTAAATTAACCTGCCAAGTTCAAATTTAGAAGTATTATAATTTTAGATATTTTTAACCAAGCACCTACGTATTTTCACAACTATACCATATTTTAAGTTGGGTGTATGGTAAAGTGAATTTCGGCCAGATGGACCGTTGACGTGAATAAGGTGGCGGGTAGTGGCTGGATGTGGAAGGCAGAGGACTGTGTGTGGTGGCGAGTCTTGGGAATGGCAAATGTTTACCAGTGGATCATGCTGTTGATGAAGATGATTATGATCGATTTCAAAGTGCATCTAAACTTGGCATTAGATTGGATTTCACCCCTTTTTTAGGCAAACAATTAGCCGATTGGAACTTGGCCCCCTTTTTAACAGGCATGTTTTTGGTGAGATACTCGTATCTACATAATTAAAGATCTGATCTACAATTTTCTAATGAACCAATTTTATGATAAAACTCACCATTTTGTAAATCCCAAAAACCCGTTTTTGTGACCTTTGACATAGTAAATTTATTTGTACTTGTCGGATCGATGATAACTTTCCTCATTTGTTTTATAATGTTGTTTTGAATAAGTCTACCAACTTTCAACCAAATGGAAATTTTTGTAACCTCACTCCTATTTTTAGTCTAATTTGACCGGAATATAAAGTGGGAACAAGGTGATAATATAAGATTTATAAGAGACACATAAATTATTTCATAAACATTTCTATCGTCTGTCTTCTTTTCTTTTAAGAGTTTGTGACGAAACAGTTTTAACTTTGGTGTCTACTTAATTATTAAGCTGTTTTAAGGGACAACAAACAGTTGAACTTTTATATGAGAAAATATAATTAAAACTATATTTCTCTTAACTACATAAATAAAACAATAAAAAATGAGTAAATAATATCATATTTTATTATAAATTTCATTACCGTTATCAATTTCATCACTTCAGAAACAATACATTTATTTTTTTATCTTTAGTTTGAATTAGAATGATGTAAAAGTTAAATTGCATTTAAAATCTCCATTAAAGTGCCGTTCCAAAAGGAAAGAACAGTAACTTAAGAGCACTATATTTTTCCAAGACAGAGCAGATCTACAAGACGTTACATCTTTACGTGAGTCCGGTGATAAATTACCCACTAAGCATCCGCTTTTTAAACTTACCATTACCAGATATCATGGAAAAGCTCGTAAATTAAAATTTACGTTTAAAAATAAAAACTTTGAATACGTTTATAATAATAAATAATCCCAAGAAGTAGTAAAGAAATCATCGAAATAATTTTAATCTTACATTAATTTAAGAACGCCTGTAAAACATAAATAGCAATTGTTGTTTTACTGACATAGGAAAAATGTTTAGGAAAGGAAATTATAAGTATCTTTCAACGTTATATTCCTATCTTAAATACATAAAGCATATGATAATGCTTCAATCTCTTCAAATACCTCAAGTATCTATGAATATTTGTTTCAATAATATAATCAATTATCGCTGTTCTGGAAACTCTCGGGTTCGTGTTGGCTTTGCTCTGATTAAGAGATCCCAACCAGTGTTAACCAAAAATCAATAAAAGCTAATGTTTGTTTCCACTATTACATTCGTCAAATTTCTGTTATAGTTGCTAAATCTCAACTCATTAGATAATCTACGTAGCTAATATCTGACTGTCTATACCTATGATTAGAATTTATTTTATTAGTAAAATAACTTATTTGCGAGTTTTTCTATAAGTATTTTCTATATAGAAAAACTGAGACTCATTTGGTACGTAAATATATATAAACATTGCAACCTTAATAAGCATAATTGTTTCATTTCAACAAATTATTGACATTACGTTACTGTTGTTCTTGAGTTATTTGATGCATTTTTGAAACTATTCTGTGATAGAGCGTTCAATTACAGGACAGAATCGCCAACCAATCAGAATACCAGATGATATACAGGCGGATTTGAAAATTAATAATCATTAAGTTATTTACCGACTCATAAACAAACTACCAAGATATCATATATTTATTTTTTATTTGAAATATACAGGTCGAATCAACTCATTAATTTAATAGCATAACCACGAACCTTAAAAAAATTATGTTTTTGAAAAGACTATTACCTTACTCCTATGATATAATACCTTTTGAATGAGGGATTTCAGTAAGCATGAGATACGTCAATCTTATTCAAAGACCACATATACATATCGGAAGCCTTGATCAATTTCTTATTCGTGTGTAACCGCCCTTACATCGGTCTAGAACTTGGTAAATGATTTCCATAGCCATTGCTCAGTGCATAGCCGTTATGCATTCTGCCTTTGAACCGTCTATAATTTAATTGGAACGTCTCGCATCCAAGCTGATCCAACTTTGGACTCCGTCTCCGATAGACAAACTTTATCACTAACCTACTTATATGTGAACATAAGCAAATATTGCTTTGTACACATGGTCATTTGTAACACACACAGTGGTCAGAACCATCCTTTATATTTCATATACTTCAGCCCTTAAGTATTGGTTTGTTTTTTTATCATATACAGTGTTTGTTAAGTTGTATATATTTTATATTACTTTTCAATATAATTTAAGTGTTTATCATCAATATCTTTTGAAACTTGTACTTAGACAATATTATAATTGGAAGTATGTCTCCTTCTAAGGTTTATTTAAAGGTCTATTGGAATGAGTCTATAGAAATTATTCAATCAATGCCAAAATATTTGTTACTCCAAAAAAGTAGGTTTATTTCAGTCCTTAAGTGAGAGGAGTGTAGAAAGGCTTATATGAAATCCCTATACTGAAAAAGGTTGTTCAAAATAGTACCTTGATATGCAATGAGCAATATAGTGATATAGTTTTTGTGATATAAACTGTAGAAACGTTTTAATGAAGTGAAAATTTCTTAGACTTTTTGTTATAATACTAAAATAAGCAGGCTTTAGCCTCAATACATAAATCTTAGAAGTTATTTAATTATTGTGTTATGTGATCTAGCTAGTTATAAGTTAACAACACTAATGGATATAGTTCAAACATATTGGACAGATGTTACTTCTATTCAAGACGTACTAACAGTATTTTTTATAATACAGAAGTTATTATAATATTCATTTTAAACTTTTTCATTGATATATTTTTTTATGTTAACAAATATAAAAAATATGCTTATAATGTAACTCAAAATATTGTACACTTGACTGAAAGTAAAGTGTGTTTATTTTCTATTCCTGTGAATAAACTTGCATCTATATATCCATGTTACACATTACATCTTTCTGAATCAAATTTATTACCTTATACATTCTAAAAGAATTCATTAATCATAATTCTTTTAAGCGAAAAGCTTACTTTGATAAAAAAAAACTACGAGAACGTTGTTTTACCTCGAATAGAAATTGGTTGAAAAGAAAAACTGAAACTTTATAGTTTTACTGCAGTTTAAGTTTTGTATAAAATGCAATATTTAAGTTAACAATTTTTATTATTTTCCATTACCTGTACTTCTTCGACTTCTTGTTGAATTTTTTGTATTAATAAAGCTAATGAGTTCACTGTGAGTTTGGATTTACGAAATATACCACTTATTGATTAATCTTTTAAGTGGCTCAAAAGAAATATAAAAATATGAAAAGTTAATATTTTTAATGATTTAAACTCAGAGTTATATAGTAGAAATTATGTTGATATTAAAGGTGACTTTAGTAGAGACATATATAGAAAAGTCAAGTATTGAAACAGCAATAAAAAAATTCTTGCAGCATAACTAAAGACACAGAAGCATTTCCTCACTCTTTTATTTTAGAATGAGCACATTATTTTAATAAAATGCATTATAAAAACATAGAAATTAACCTATTAATTATTCATTTGTCTTTCATTTAATACAATAATATTTACATATATGTATGAATATATGTTTTAAAATACTTCATGATAACATTTTTTTTTCACCACATGCAAAAACATATGAACAAAATTTTATTAATCGCTATGCTAATAGAGGTCATATTTAAGCGGCTGGAAACCAGATATTTTTCAAAACATATTTTTTATAATATAACTAATTTCTATAGAAGTTGGCGGTGATTTGAATATTTTCCTCAAAGCAGCGTCACAAATAATAAACGTGTTATCTTTTATATGTTCCAAGATACGCGTTACAACTAGGACAGTAATGATCAGCGTTCTGACAGGAATCTACACAGTATGGCACACATACACAGGGCCAGCATCTGAAACAAGATGATATATGGGATAAGATTGAAACTATTAGAGAAAAATTATAGAGGAATCAGTGGTAAGATATATAATAAAACTCAATTTAGGTTTAATATAATAAAGTAAATACTTACAGACACAAACACAACAACGCTGCCATGATGTGTGTTCCAGTAGTGGAGCTGTGTTCAACCTTGCTCTTGACGCTGGCGTGGCAAGCAGGGCATATTAATGGCATAGGTTCAGGTCCAACTTGTATCAC
This sequence comes from Danaus chrysippus, assembly GCA_916720795.1. NCBI lineage: Eukaryota > Metazoa > Arthropoda > Insecta > Lepidoptera > Nymphalidae > Danaus > Danaus chrysippus. Next base: position 15,064,919 of record CAKASE010000049.1, on the reverse strand, counting down.
GCTCATACTTTCTGAATATTATGAATAGATTCCTCATTATTATCGTATTTAAGACAATTGAGCTTATTAACAACTCCTAAATGGGGTATATTTTGATAGAACTATTATCTTATGGCGAGATGAGTTGAGAACACGTTCTAATATATATTTTGTCATCTACCGCTTTTCAATTTTTATTTTCCTTCCTGTTGTTTCTTCATAAGAAATATAAGCTAACAGTATATTGAGATCTCGCATTTTAGTCAGGCTATTGACTATATTTTATAGGAAAATACCAGAAAATGCCAGACATATTTTTATTGATGCTTTCATCTCGTCTTTCCAAAGATAACGATAATACATAATTATACTATAAGTGCAATAAAATATATAGTTTAAAATGTACTTTCACTAATATTATGGACTTTATTTTTATATGTATTTTATTTACAGACTATGTTAGTGGTAATAAGAATTTAAGATAAAACTTTACAACTGGTCTGATATTGAATAAAAATTTCATGAGAGCTTCTATCGATTCAGTCTCATTTCGTTTATATTTTTGTTTTCTGACCTGTAAAGTTTGAGATCTACTAAATATTATTTATAGCTTTGTAAATCGATTAAGCTTAAATCACTCTAATAATATTCTGTAACGCCACGATTATTCTGAGTACGGAAAATAATTATTAGTTTTTTTCATGGTTCTTCACAATGAGTTTGGACGGGTTCTTGTTGTAAATGAAATTTTTTGCGTTGTTGCGATAAGTACCCGAGATTTTGTTTAATCAGTATATCAGTTACATGCTTATTTATATAAAAATATACATACACATACTGTAAAAAATATTTTTCACGTCATTACTCTTAAACAATCACTTTTATATCTATATAAATTTAATTTGAAAAACATCACAATAAATAAAAATGGTACACGACTTATATTTGGCATGACATCAAGGCCACTCTTACGCTCTTATAAATATATGCTAATAATTTTATTTTTATAGAATTTAAAACCTAATCTCACCTTTATGATATATAAGGAATAGTATAATACTTTAGTTATAAAAAACGCCTGAACGGAACGGCAATTATCACACAACTGACTATGTTTAGAAACACTTTAGTCGTTTCAAACATTGGCACTGCACTTGATATTCAGATATTGTTCAATAATGCACATACACTGAATATTTTATATTATGATTACATTAAACAAGATTTTTATAATCATAGAAATTGACGTATTTTATTTATAAGTTGTTAAAAATACTCTCAATGGATTCATTTTCTGCCCTCATTTCAGATCACTCTATCCAACATAGCGTTGTACTATTTAATATAAAAGGTTCTTTTACCTTTAATTATCGGTATAAAACAATAAATGAAGTTATCACACAACCAAAATATGTAGTAGTAACTAGAACTCACAAACAGAACCACAGAAATAAATGAATGTTAGAAAAAGAATTCATTGACATAACTTAGTTTAGAACCTGCTCTATGCTTCTTCAAGAGGTTTCGCATTCTGTATTTTCCAATTTTAATTTAAGTATCAATTCAACATAGCATTAATGATAAATAAATATATATATATACAGTAACAAGTTTTTAAAGGCGACCTTGAAGATACTTGATCTTTAGTTAGTGACGTAGAGAGATCATAATCATTTAATTATGATAGCTTAAACTCCAAACAAATGAAAATTTTATATTAAATAGGTCATACGTTATGTCTGGGAATAACAAAATGCACGAATTGCTATTTTTGGAGCAACTTGCATAGGTATTGAAGGATTTATTTATTAAACGTACTCTGAATTTTTGTAATCACAAAAGGTAATTAGGACTATTTCTCTGGTCTTTGATAAGGAAAATTGTTAAATGTAACTTATTTATATTAATCATTATGTAATTGTTATAATATACATATATAATGAATAAATTTCTCCTTGGAAATTTAATAAAAGAAGTGATAAAAAGAACTAAGGAAAACATGTATACCTAACAAAAAAAATATCAAAAATTTTACTGCACGGATTAATTGAGGGATCCAATTATTATCATCACGTTAATAGAAGTCAACAGGATGTGGTACACACCCACACGGAAACACTATCTAGATTTATGAGTTCATTAAAACTATTATTGAAATATAACATAATTTTAAACTCATTTACAATTGTAGCAAAATATTAGTATAAAAGTTCCCTTTATAAAACAATGAAAATGCAGAAATACTCCAAAAGTTAATGAAAATCGACACAAATTGACTTTCGTTGTATTGTTCGTTATACTAAAAAATCGCTTAAAAGCTTTTAAATGGATACTAAGAATGATAAAGGGAAATCAATACATGGAATATGCAAGTGTTATTTCTTTAAGCTTGTAGGTAGAACACAATTGTTAAACTTGAGATCTCCGCTAGCATTTGGAATTCATATACTTCCTTTTTTGTAACCTTTTTTGTTTCAAGTTCAAAAATAAGTATACTATATCAATTTTTCTGCAATCTTATATATCTTATGTATGTGGAATGCCAAAATTATTTAACACAAGGCCGGCTTTGATGTTGAAGAAGTACTTGTGATTTTTTTTTAATATATAACCCATTTTGAACTCCTTAAGAAATCATCCTGCATGTATTTAAAAAGATGAATCGCGATGCACGTACAGTTTTATTATAGAAGCCATAAATTTGATGTGGATGTTTTCCTACCCTACAGGGCAAAGTACTATGGTAGAATTGTGAAGCAGGTACTATCTCAAACAATTCTTCAAAACTTGAGGTACATCAACATCAACGGTTAAGAGATTTGAATACAATCATTTCTTGTTCTTGATGGCTTCACCCAATCGATATGTCAGATACGCTATAAGGTCACCAAAGCTTCATACTGCAGAAAAATCATATTGGAAAACACTAACAATCTGGTTCTCTCCTAAGCCAAAAGCTGATCAATAATAATGTTTCGGTCCATCACCTTTGACAGTAAGAAGGTAATCGCGTTAGATGTGTAGTTGGCTATATAATGGCTGTTTAGCCACATACTGTTTAGAAACTATATACTGAATTTATTATTACAACATAAAAATTACTATTATTATTATACATAATAATACTCAATTATGTGCAAGGTTATTAGTTCATACAATATTTTATTATATAGGTACTGACAAATGTTCATACTGTTTAAGCAGTGTCCCTCCAATATTTTTTATTAAGTAAATATTGTTTTAGAACTCTAATATTACTACGACGTGGGAATTAATGTCTGGCCATCCATGTTAGTTTATCTTCCACCAATTCACAATTTTGCTATTAAATTTCAGTTCGTACTCATTTAGGTACGAGATACGAAAAATCTTTTATTTATATCGCACAATATAAATATATCGTAGTAGAGAATTTTACTACGTCTTCATGCTTTTAACTATATTTTTTACTTCTACATTATGCAGAGAGTAATACAGAGCTATCAAAGCAAGAACGATATTTCGATTGCTCCCACCGCGGTGGCTAATTATAGCTTTCAATAAACTGGGCGACTCGTATAAATTTTCATTTCAACCTTAACATTGAAACTAGTCACGTCTGTTATTCATATATCGCTTATATAATAATATGCATACATGTGTTAATTCTATTGTATATAACAATATACATATAATACCAGAAGATTTAAACGGCTTAATAACTGGCGATAGTTATAAATATTTAAATAATTTTCTTATTTGCTACATAGGATTTTTGTGGAAGTTTAGTTATAAAAAAGTATCATTAAACACTATTTAAACTTGTGTTGTTTACTCTGGAATACGGCATTCTAGTATGCTTAGTCTAAATCGTTACAGCTTCAATGTTTAGTATTGACCACGTGAGGGATAGACGGCGCCACCATCCCGGGGAAATACCTAATGTCTAGGCAGAAATTGAATTGTTTTTAGATAATATTTGTTTTGAAGTCAACTCCATTGAAATCATTGACAAAAATTCATTTAAACCCCTTAAAAAAATTGGATATAAAACGATATGAAAAAGAAAGTAGCTAGGTACCAATTTTTGTTTAAGGTATTTATAGTGATACTAATAAATTAATAATTATACTATACGATAATAAGAAGAAAACAAACATTATCATTAATTCAACTTATTCATTAAATATTAAAAATTAAAATTTTTTCGCGTAATCATAGCTTTATAACATCTTTTCATAACAATGGAATTTTTCGTCACGCAACTGTCCGGGGTCGGGCACAACTACATAGTTTTGTAATGTTTCTTTATATGAACATTTAACACAATGTACATATTTTAATGTCGTTGCTGAGTGACCAACATAAACAAACACTTAATTACCTACTTATACTTAATCTATAACCATTGAATAGTTTACCTATTAAAGAAATAGTGACGTCGACTGATAAAATTCATAAGTAGTTTTATAATATTAAAACTTATAAGAAATTATTATTTATTCGGAAAACATTAAAAAAATACATATGTTTGATCTATTTCCATATTATTGTTGGAAAAATCAACATTTCAGACGTCTTTAACGCGTACCGGTATGGTAATGAGCACTTACCAAAAAGGAAATATTGTAAGAAAATTAAGTATAAAGATATACTGTATGTCACTAAAGTTGATAAAATTTACAAAAGTACTTCACATACGATTTAGTTTTTATGCACTAATGAAACTCACTCGCATAAAACATTAGTAAGATACTCTGTAAAATTTAGGCATTCTTAACAAAATATCACCAATGTGTAATATCACCAATATCACCAATGTGTAATATAGTAAAAGAAAGAAAATTATACACCCCTAATATGAGATAGAATTTTGAACTTAAAACCGTGTGTTTAACGTTTGTAATTCAATATTTTAAGCAACATTATATATACGATGATTTATAAATAAAAATGTTGAATTATCAGAATATTAGCAGACTATGTAAACCAATACTTATTGCAATAAGCATCACGATACCCCTATATATGTATGTATATATGTATATATTGCACAGTATGAATCGTGACTCTTGCCATGACGTGAATGGTGATGACTATTTCGATTCGACGTTACAATCACACACTCGTACCTTCATTTAAAGTGGTCTTGTGGATTTCATTTCAATAAACAGAAACAGAGATAGTATGTCGCTGTACTACTTGGAATTTTCACTGTTTATTTATGCTATATTATTTGGTAATAGTTTGAGTAAATACGCATGTTTATATTCCTGTTTTATTGAATGGCTTAGAATTAATATTAAAAGGAAAATCTTTACTAAAACGAAATAATTCACTCCATATGAATGAAATATTTAAGGTTCAAATTCCATCGACTTCGGAAAGACACACATGTTTAATAAATATGTTGAATATACAAAGCCAGATTATCTGTTATAGAGAATATTTATCCATCGTTTCATTGTACGTTAGTTTTAATCCTCAGAACTTAATAAAATTTTATATATGAATATATATAAAGACAATTCTTTAACGTAACTAAAAACATTTGAAATAATTTGGTTCAACAAAAGCATCTCGACAATAATAAACCTTCTTCTTACAAAAGAATATCTTTTTTTTACATTGCACTAAATGAAATTATTCTCTTACTCTAACTATTCATGAAAATATAAAAAAGATTTATCTCATATTGATTAGGTATATTAATAATAATATAATTAATTATTCTTATTCTTAAGTTGGCTGGTCATGCTCAATTACCTGGTATTGGATTTTATCTATCATCTATATTTATGGTTTGACAAGTGGTACTTTATAAATGATATAAGTCGTAAATAATATTGTTTCAATTATAACATATAGCATCCAGGAAATAATCACAACATTAATAATATTTATGAAATAGAATTGATTTATCATATTTTATCTAATAGGTAGCTCAAACAACGCCATCTATTTTTAAACGTTATTTTATTGAGAGAAAAAATATTATTATAATAAAATAAAAAAACAATACAATAACAAAGAACAATTTAATTTAAAAAATAAAATCTCATAAAGTTTGTAGGCTTAAATTATTCTTTACATTCATAAACACATCAAAATATCTATCATTTACATATGAACAAAGTAGGATAAATAACTATCTATATTTTATAAACTTCAGATTCTCACATTATCTTTAATCTTATAAAAATAAATTAAGGATTTCATCAAAAATAAGTGCTTACAATTTAAGTGCAAGTCATGTTTTACAAAATTCACATATAACGATTCAAAAAGCTTCGAAATGCATTAAAGATAAAAAAAATTCTTAAATAGAATAGGAAAAATGTGATTGTATAGCAATTTTCATTTTCGAATTGCATAAATGTAAAAGTTATAAGTACACAAAAGATTCGTTCTTCGTATAACAACACGTTTTACGATTTTAATGAAATGTTTTTAAATTGCAACCATCCAATTATATGTATTCACAACATTTCTGTTACACCATATGTATTTATGTTCAATAATACATAGGTAACAGTCAACTTAATAAGTGACCATTCTAAGAACACTCAAGTATAGGCGCAGTCAAACTATATCGACTCAAACTTCCGATCAGGTTTCAAGCCAATGAAACGTTGCTACAATACCCCGGAGATATAGTCGCTTCATTTCCTTTGCTGCATTTAAATTTTCCGTTGAGAATTTAAAGTAACCGAGATAAGCTGTGAGATTTTTTAATACTTTAAATTGTTTATACGTAATCTAAGTTTAAGTATATTATAAAGTTTTGTTTTTTCTATCCAGCATATGTTCCAAGATACGCGTTACAACTAGGACAGTAATGATCAGCATTCTGACAGGAATCTACACAGTATGGCACACATACACAGGGCCAGCATCTGAAACAAGATAAGTTTAAATACATCATCGGTATTATTATCATAAATATTTAAAAAAGTTATCTAATTTAGGGAAATGACATAAACAAGTTTGCGAAACTTTGAATAATTCAGTAAGAAAAGTTTATACTTCTCTTATCAAATATTAATTACTTAAGTGGTTACTTTTTGGAATTCATCGCTTATAAACAATTGAAAAGATTAGAAAGAAAATGAGACATTCTAAGGAAATAATGTTCAATATAGTTTTAGAAAACACTCTAGGAATTAAGGAAAAGTAAATATTATTTTTATAGCAAATAAATCGTTAGAAATTATAAAACAAAAAAAGAATTCATTGATATCCTATTACGTTTTCCCACTTTGAAATAGTAACCGAAAAGTTGATTGAAAAATGCTTGGAGATAATTATTATTAATTAAAATTTATATTAGTAATTATATATATGTAGATTACCTGATTCAAATCAAATAATCGAAATACATCATGTTAGTCATGCTTACACCTAAACCCCTTTGATTATAATAGAATGTTATAAGTGAGCCTGCCTAAAAACTTTTTCAAAAGGAATATGAAGTGTGTGTGTGTGTTAATATAATATATATGTATGTACACGGTGTGGACTATATATACATACGAATCTTAGAAAGACAAACTTATATACGGTCCATAAAAATTCGGATGGTTTTTCTTATTAGATTGAATCATATCGTGAAAAAAGAATTCGTTTGCCATATATATAAGCGGAGAATAATACATATTTTAACTGTTGTTACACAAATTTCTTGTATAAAAGAAATTTCTGTATTATTATATACAAGAAATTTGTGTAACTGGATTTATTAATATAAAGTATAATATTATTCCATATCTTACAGGAACAAGCATAATAGGACCGCCATGATATGCGTTTTTGTAGTGGCCTTATGTTCGACCCTGCTAACAACACTGGCATGGCAGGATGGGCATATCAGATTGGTACCGGAAGGACCCACTGGCACTACGTTCATGGTTCCTGTAATTCAAGGACAAAAATCATTTAAAATCTAGTCAAAAGGTTTAAAGCAAAACTTAAGGTCGAAAAAGCCAACAGCTGTTCTAGGGAATTCATATAATGTAAAAAGTCAATTTTTTTTTCTTCACATTTTTTTCATTTAAATATATTTTTCTCATCACAGTTTCCATTTTCAAAGAGAAAGATAATATATTTGGGTCATTATATTTTAAAAGCCATTAGTTTAAGTATCAAATCAATTTCGTTTTTAATGACGACAAGCATTTGTTATTTGATAATAATGACACATAATGACTTAATAATTCAATTTTAATGTTCTTAAGGCTTTACGAATTAATTAGAGAATTAAACAAGATTTTAATATTTAATACTGGCTTTTTCCAGAGCCCTGACCACGTGCCTATCGTATTAGACGCTAACAGTTACTTACCGGTTGGTAACAACAATAACAAATTTCATCAAAGTAACTAACTCAGCTTTGACATTTAAAATAACATACATAAAGTCAAAAATTGTTTAACATTAGTAAGTCATAGCCATACTTTATTCTATTTAATAATTACCCGTCTAATATTGTTGATGAGTAAATTGTTATTATAAATATTACTTATTATAATGGTTCCATTAGTTAATTATTTTACCAAATTCAGCGTTACACAAAAAACAATGTTTGTATGTGTGTTCTATTTCAACACTGCCTTCGGTATAAAATGTAGGTGACGTCATAATTAGAATCTACCAACACGATTTCACAATACAATATGTATGATACAAACATAACCTTTAAATCATAATGTAGAATATTTAATTCAAAACATTAGATACAAAAATATAGAAAGCATACAAATCTCTCCTAGTACCTCTTAAAAGCAACATTTTATTGAATTATTACAAAAAATTATAAATTATTTACCTAATACAATCTGTTGAATGTAACCCACTTTAAAGTTAAATCAAGGCTACCGTGAATCTTTTCATAGTCTTACCATCACACACACAGATTTATAAAACAATTACATACAATATTATATTTAGAATAATCATTAATATTCCTACCTGATTTTGTTTTACACAAACACTGTTTATTCTTGTACGATACGGCTTAGCGACTCAGCAATCGAGAGGCAACTGACTAATGTTATAATAAAAAATTAGTGTTGAATTTAAATTGTTCAGCATTATAAACAAAGATAATGTTTCTATGTATCTTATCACTAAAATACTAATTAATGGTAAATGTAATTTAACACTGATTGCATATTTTCTATAAGTATATAGATTTACTTTAATAACATTAAATATCAAGTTACACTTTGTATTTGTTTTCATTTATTAAAGTCTATTAAGAAGTTTGGTTTTCAAGCCGGTGTTCGTTTTTAAACCAGACACTATCTTTAATTATGCATATTTAAGCATCAGATATATATAAGTACATATACATATATACACAGACATAAAACTACATTACACATAAAATGAGTCATCTCATGAGATATAAAACTCCGTAATAGAAAGTTTTCCGCATCACTTATCAATAAATAAATATTTTTTTATCGTGTTGGTAGAATGAATTCACCATTAATAAAAAAAAAACAATATTAACCTCTTCCGTCTGTTCAACGCCGTGAAGCAAAACTTCAATGTCAAGGTTGTCTTCTTACAAACTTGTTTTGACGGTGTATTTCCTTTAAATTTATCACAAGATCACAATAGGTTTTGCAATCTACAAGACATGTATGGATAGTCAGAGTTTGAGTTATTTCTCATTCAATTTCTCAAATTAATGCTGTAACGTGTGAATAATAATTATTAATCTTAAAACTGTTAACGCTCCGTACTCGGCATAACTATATCAACTTGGACTAAGCATGCGTTAATATTTCACCTATTTTTATACGTAATTTGGGTTTTTCCTTAACATTTTTTCTGTATATTGGTGTACAATAAAGAAGATAACAGTTTTATTGTGCTGAAGTAAGATGATTGTGTCCACAAGAGATATTGTGATATTATTGCTCGTATGATATAATAGTAGACTAATTGTTTATCTCGACCGAACGACTTAGACTATTGCACATATAAGTCACATTTTAAATGACGTTTGATATTTATTCATTATTCTGATAAGATTATTTTTACTGTTGTTACGAGAGTACAATATATAAACAACTTAACGAACATCATTTTTGCAACACTGTTGTATAGATTAAGTATGACATAAGAAGTGATTGCTAATATCAAACAAAATTAGATGCCATTGCAATCTTAATATTGGGTCAATCATGTAGTTTTAGGTATGTGTTATCGGCCTATGAGAGCCCACTGCTGAGCAAAGGTCTTTTCTAACATGGAGAAGGTTTGAGCATTAATCACCACGCTTGCACAAGACTGGTTGGTGATTTCAAACTTATCGGCCTTCAAGTAATAGTATCTTTATGAATCACATAACCCGGAAATATCTTGAAATGAGCAAAAATATTAATATCTTTCAATAAATCACATACATTAATGTAATACTAAATTATTCAAAATTGTCTTAGTGACTCCAAGATCTTCATAAAAACCGCATCTTGTAAGCTAACAGTACCACGGTTAGGTTAATATAAAAGGAAAAGGAAAATAATATTTCATTATCCGAGAAGTTGCCTTAAATTGTATATGGTTAGGAAACACAGACGGACCGGTTTAAAAATAAGGTTTGAGTACCTCCGCCTCTTTTACGTAAGTATAACACACTAGTTTAAAAAAATTATACAGAAAACTAGTTAATTATAACCAACCAATCTTAATATTACATAAATACACTGTACAAATCTCCAAGCATTTTTTTAAATAGAACATTTTAAACAATATATCCTCTACTTTGAAACGTTCATAATTTATAATAAACTTTTAATACTTAGTAATTTGCTGGTATTTGTCCATTTATTTAATATAAATGACATCAAATAATATTATTTGATAGCTATTGTTATGTATTATAAATTGTATCCCATGAAATTTGTGTTGTTTATTTGTTAAAACAAATAAATAAATTCAATTCATGGTTTTACATTTATTATTCCGAAAACCTGTGTGAAAATTTTAAATTGAGTTTTTAATAAAAATAAAATGAATTTAAATTGTTTGACGATATGAAAGAATGTATACATGTATATAATCGATTTAAATGTCATAAAATTATTTGTATTAGTACTACGAACATGCAACGTGAGGTCGTGACGTCTGTAATGTAGTAGTGTTAAATGAGTTTTAAAGGAGTACAATACTAGTGGCATGTGATCGTTGCGAGGAGACTAATAACAAACATGTGAAATCGATAATTTAAATGTGTCCTGAATTATGAACGAAAAATAAATCTGAGAATATACACTAGTTAAAAAAACTGTATATATATATTTTTTAATATTGTGTGACTACTTTCTGTATTTCAAGGTCAAAGGACTGCTCCAAATCTTCGACTGCTCCAGGGTTAAGTTTAAAAAGAACTCATGAGTGCAAGCGTTTCTGTGCATATTCTATTCTACACTTCTAATTAAAATTTGTTTATATACAGGAAAAGTCTTGGTACATTGCAGTGTAATATATCAACCGAAGGAAATTCTATAATCACTTACAAGATACAGAACTATGACTTCTCACGATGGCGGGTAATTTATATTTTCACAGTTGTAAAATTTCAGAATGCACTTTCCTGGTAACAACCGCCTCAACAGTCTTACTTAGTATAAACCTTCATTTATTCATGATGCCCCAACACTTCTAAGAAGCCATTTATTTTTGACTTGTGACGCCATCAAAGACGATCACCTCATCACCAGCGAAAGTCTCACATTAGCCACATCGTCTATTCAAACTTTGCAACAGTTCGACGAGAATCAAATTGAAAAACACCTTCTTTCTGAAACATCAGCTTGTACGTAACTTTCCTCAATTTTTAATATGGTCTTCCATATTGATTAGGAATCCCCTTTAGCTTAGGGTAGCTTGATATTGGGAACCAGACTATGGAAGGCGTCCTCCCTGCTCTGGCAATTGGTCCAAACTAGTAGAAACTGTTGTATTACGCTGCACTTACTTCTTGATACTGTAATCATCTCTAAGATCTCTAACACTATCAAGTTGCCAATAAGACTGTTCATACTAGAATTTGTGTGGTAATTCGTGAATAACTTTTCTTTATTATTTTTGTGGCTTTCTTCTATGGGTGTGGAAAGTAAGCTATCTTTAAAATCTTTTTGTACATGGATGGCAAGTAATAAATTGAATTATTCTCGTAATTAAAATAAAACTAAACACACATCCAAAAGTATTATGTAAAGAATATTAATATCAACTTTATCAGATTTTCACCAGTAGCTATTTATAATTTAAATGTAAATAAAAGTATTTAAATAGGATATATGAAATATTTATTTTCTAGTATGATTAATATTCTGGTATCATATAAAGAATGTCATATCGTTCTAAATAAAAACAATTGTTCCCTAGTCGCAGAATTCGGTAAGCAGTTTTACAAATAAAATTATTTTGGTTTCATGAATTCAAAATAAGAAGCAGGATTTGTGTATATAATAAGAATCATTGATTTGTTTAAATATTATTTTATATAAATATTCATTTTCAAAGTATTTTGAATTTTTTCATTTTTAACACATGTATATTTTTGAAATAAAACATATATCTGATCTTTACTTATTTTTATTTTTTTCTTCTCCATGTAAAATATGGATTCCACACTATTCTTGTCACTTCTGTATTTTGAAACATAAATTATATTTTAAATAATACTTTTTCACTAACATGCTATTCTGGGATCCATCTTAAGATATTCAAATCTTGTGCATTTACAACCAACTGATTTGAACAACTACACCATATAACCGTTGCGGTTGTCTACAGTACACTGTATTAGATTGACGTTAGCTTTTCTTCCTCATACTGCTGCCAGCATACATGAGGAGATGATACTTGTTATTTCCTTTGTTTATGCACAATACCAAAGAGTAAGAAAAGGGATAGATTTTTAAAAATATTGAAATGTCTTCTCGTCCTGTATAATTTAAATAAATTTTGAACCGGTGAAAATATAAATGGTGAAACACTTTAATGATAAAATCGTTCAAAGATATTTGTTATTTTAAAAGCTTCGCCGTTAGTGCTGTCTGGAAATTAGACATTACTTGAAATGTCCCAAAATAGGTGGGAACATTTTGGAATTTACAATAACTTAAAAATGTAAAAGCTTCACAAATAATGTTACTACTGTTACTTTACAAATATATTTTTTAATACTTTCCCAAATAGATTTAAAAAAACGTACGGTTTTGCCCTCGACCTTATTCATAGGTCAAGACTATTGAATAATGTTTAAGTAATTTATCAAATTGTAAGACAAGGTACAAATATTATATAAAAATGTTATATAATAGTAAAATGAGCTTAGTAACCAAGTGGTTTTACTTCTCAGATACCATTTTTTTTATAACTTTACTAGTTTTTCCCCGCGACTTCGTCCGCGTTAGTTTGGTCAAGAGTAATATATGTAGGTATAGCTGACCAGGCGAACTCTATTCCGTCTTACAGGCCATAAATAATCAGGTTTTTCCTGTTTCAATCAAACAGAATGACTGACATATTAGTTAGTTGTCAAATCTAATGTCAAAAAAAACGTTTGTATGGGAAATAGAAAACGGCTGTTTTTAGGGTTTTCTCGGAAATTATTCCAATTTTTCTCACCTTTGAAACCTTCCCTGGACTTCCAGGAGTATTTCAAGACTAAAATTAGCCAAATCGGTTCAGCCGTTCTCGAGTTTTAGCGAGACTAAGGAACAGTAATTCATTTTTATATATATAGAAGATTAATCGATACTCTTTGTAACATTTACTGGTCGTGAGAACCTGAAGATTCCTTATACCACACGAGTTATGTAGTTTTCCCGGAACCTCTGACTGACCTAGAACAGCATTCTATATAACTTGGTCAACAATATATAAAACTTATGGATGAACGAATAAACCATAAAAAGAAAATTACTACATGTACGAACATCCTTAGCTTGTAGCGTCATACTGTTAAATTACCTACTTGTAAATAACTTGTAAATAAAATTAAACATCAAAAATTTAGTTGATGTTTCCATAAAGATAATATAATGTATTGCAAAATAAAAATATAATAATAACTACTATTAATAAAAGTTACCAAATGTGTTATATGGTAACAAAATTAATGACCTTGACTGGCTGAGCCGGAAAAATGGTATTTTGACTCTAAAGGACAAGGACCTAAAGCGCATAATAAATATTACTTTTAATTACAAATGAAGTTCGGATTACATTCCAAGTTCAATAAGACCGTGTGGTTTTAGTAGGTAATAAAAATGATATTATGTAACCAAATAAAGTGATCAATATTGAATTAACGCTAAATATCATTAGTGAAAATATTTTTAAACATTTAACACTAGTAATGCGAATCTCGACAGATAATTCAGCTCTGAATTTTATGTAGGAAACGTGTTACTTATAATTACAAAGACATTGGCTAGAATTGATACAACAGGATGATGGTAAATTAATTTTTATTTGTAAAATAAATGAAAACCTTTAAAAAATATTTACAAAGTTTTCAATTAATTAAATTATAACAAAAATAATTTTATCTAAACTTATAACATTATCTACATATGACATAAGTTTATCAAATATAATTAAATAAAAAATAGAATCACAACAAGTAATATAATAATGTAAAATTAATTAATTTAAACAATTCCATTACTTCTTCTTTAAGGTCATTCCTTGATTTAGCCTATATACGAACCAATGTACGCAGAACAATTAGGGCAGTAGTGGTCTGAGTTACTGCAAGAATCCGTGCAGTATGGGACACATACACACGGCCAGCAACTAAAATATGGAAAAAATAATTATGAGTTATTTTGTTTTTAACACATAAATATCTCTTGGAGACATCTAGAAGATAAACTTTTTATCTATAGATAAATAATGTTTTCTTTTTTAATATTTACCCGATTAAACATAGCAATGCGGCAAAAAGATGAGTCCTAATGGTGGGATTAGATTCAACTCTGGTGATAATTTGCTGGTGACATGATGGGCAGGTGTACGTAGCAGGTTTAGGGCTCATGGTATTTGCAATCACTACATGCCGTACACCTGGAACCACTTGCACAGCTGCTCCTTGGACTACTGTTACGGGAGGGTTATTAGGATATGGGGAGTATGTTGAGTATCCTGTTCCAGGATTGTTGGGTGGATATGGTTGGTTGGGATTTTCTGGTGGTCCTGGATAGGGCGGAGGAGCTGTTGATGGATAGTACTGTCGATCTACATCTGCTTCCATTGACTTCACTGAAATGAATATAAGGATGTATTAATACTAACAAAAAAGGTTTTTATATTTGTGACGTTATAATAACCAGGTTATTGCTAAGTCAATAGAGGCGATTAAATATTATAGCTACATTTTATACAACTTTTGTCTGTTCCGACTTAAATCTAAAACGGCTAGACCAGTTTTAAAAGGATTTTATTTAGTAGATACGATGTTATATATAATAACTTATTTTCCTTTTTTAAAGAAGTGTTATTTTTTATTTATATAATATACCTACAATAAAACGCACATAAGTGGACGAAATAATGGGCACAGTTAGTTTAAAACAAAGGAAAGTATATCCTTTCGTTCTAATAAGTATAATTAATAGGATTAATAAAAGTGATTTCATAAAACTTTTTTATAGTGTTCACTTTTCCTTTCTTACCTTTGGTTTAAATGAAGGAAATCCCTACTAATATTATAAATGAAAAAAGTCTGTCTGTCTGCCTGTAACGCTTTCACACCTAAACCACTGAACTGATTTTAATGAAATTTGGTACAGAGATAGAGTTGACCTTGAGAAAAAACATAGGATAATTTTTATCCCAGACTTTTGAAATCTTCTCTTGGAAACGCGATATAACCGAACACCACGCGGGCGAAAAGCTAGTAATTGTATAAATAAAACCTAGATATTCTAAAAACTACAAGTTTTTAGAATATTACTACTCCTGACTAAGAAAAGTGATAAGCTTTTGGTTTTAATTCAACTTAACTAAAACCATAATATATAATTGTACTTCGAGACCCTTGCAAATAAATAAAATTAAGTGAAAGATAAATGTATTGATTACTCCAAATAACAGTATTTTATATCACAATCTCACAAACAACTCACTACAATTTGAAATAAGTAGTTTTACTCACTTTTTAATTACTTTTGCAAAATAAAAAATAAGAGAATCAAAAAATAAACGTTGAGCACCCAAAATATATACTGTAATGAAAAAAACTTATAGGTGATTCAGCCTATCTGATATCGTTATCAATGTACTGATAATTTTAATCATACAAGCAACTTGATTCATACGACAACAATACAATACTGTTATTGTAAAAGCATAAAAATGAAAGGAAAGTCATGGAAATATAATAAAAACTTTAATAAGTTACTATAAAAAATATTAATTTCAGTGCTATATCTTGAATATATAAGATTGTTAGTGTAGATGGGTTTTATCTAATGAGTATGATATCTAATGAGTATGATATCTAATGAGTAGATACTCCAAGTATATCTATAATTGTTTTTATAGAAATATATACTTATAATAATCGTGACTGGAAATACTGCTTATTTAATATGAATTTTATAGATAAATTGATCATGTATAAGTCTAAATAAAGTAGCAAAACTCTTAATTATATGTATTAAGAGTTATATTATCTACTTATGGTTTTGTGGATAGTTCAATCCAAATAATCGATTTTATTCAATACGTATTAATAAAAGAGTAGTGCTGTCAGATCTGATAAGTTAATCTTGATCGAAAGCCTATCAGACTTACCCGAACTATCCAATTTATCACTTACTGGAATAATAGCTAATGACAAATAACAAGACCAACATTACAAAACCAGCATTTGTTTTAGAAATCATTTGGTAAAGTAGTCAAACTTATTATTTAATACAAAGTTAAATTTTATCTTGGTTCTTCACAAACTATAAAGCATAGAATAAAACTGTACATTTTCTTTGATCTATATTTAGTAAACTATTTTAAGAAAATATTCTTAAAGTGCCTTCTAGAGTTTAAAGAATATTGTCTCCGAAGTTTAAAGATTTTCCCGTCTCTGTACGTTACAAAATTTTTCTAATAATTTTAAGTATATCAGAAATAGCAGAAAGGATACATTTTTCGAGATAATATATCAAAACAACTTTTACAATGTCTAATATTATTGTTTGAGCTGTGGTCTTAATATGTGTACCTCAATAACAATCTGACCAATTTTAAACTTACTTGTAAAAAGCAATTAACCTACCAATAACTTTACGTAAAAGTTATATTTGTTTAACCTCTTCATTTTGTGTACAAAACAGAAAACTAAAAAAATCCTCTCTTATTATCAGACAAATTAATGACCATGAATTTTCGTATAAAAGTTTTCACAAACAATTTATTATGATACATTGGCACACGTCATCTCATCAATGTATTTGTCTGAATCAAACTCTCAATACGCATTGAAAGGCTCACACAAAGGCCCTATTTGTCCTACAGCTCAGAGCAAGCAATTACTTAATTGAAACGTCGCATCACATCGCCGCTGTACAGAGTTGGGTTATATAACATCAATTTATTTCACAAATAGCACTAAAAGCAATTGATGAAGTCGTTGCATTTACACTAAAGTTAAAAGTTTTCATGAAATGTATTGCAGTTATCATTTAATAAAATTAATTAATTAAAAATTATATATATTAATATTGCATTTACAATAAATAGTTCTAAATGTTTTATTACAATATTTTTTAGTTATATAGAAATTTTTGCTAACACACACCCAAATAAAATGTACAGGTATATTGTTAGAGCTCAACACACACTAAATGAAGTTTGTAGAAGGCATGGATAGGTTGTGTATGATCGTCAAAATTTACGGATAAAATAATATTAACTCCTAAGTATCTAGAAAAACTTCCAATTTGAAAAAATAAATGAAGATCGTCCAATAGTATTTATTGAAATTTCAAATAAATAAAATCCTATTCTATTTATAACTATTACGAAATACAGTATAATTATCGTTGCGGTAAATCCTGCTTATCTATATAATATGTTTATAATATAAATATAAAATTATTGTCTATTCACAACAATTTTGCACAATCCTTGTGTATATTTTCCTGTTTAATACGCATTTTATTTTTCTTGGCTTTCATTTAATCTGGTGGTAGGAGGGAATGACGGTGAAGATGCTCATATAATATTTCAGTAATATCCTATTAATGCTGCTCCTGAAGACACCAAAATTACAAGAAAAAGAAAACACAGGTACAGGCAAACAGTTCCAACATTATTTCCATTATATTATATTTAAATATTTATCTTAAATACAATCATATCCTATATTATTATATTAATTATAGAAAAATAGGTTAAAAACAAAAATCTCAAAAAAAAGTCCCTTGATTAATATACTATTCAATAGCGTAGATAAGAAAACCAATGACAGAACATTTCTTTCTTTCAGCACGATTATTTTATTTCAATTAATGGTGTCGTTAAAAATAACTATCTATTTAATCAACATCATTATAATTATAAGTTTTTTATGTCTTACGTAATGTAAAGGATATAGGAAAATATGAAAAATGGCCGTTCGCGTCCCGCCGTCGGATCGTCACGAATGCACGCTTCGGAAATCCTCTTGGCAGTAACGGAGAGTGACCGCTGGGGTTTCAGTGGACCCTTCTGATCTCGTGGGCCCGTGAATCCCACATAAGATCCTCTGTCTTCCCTAGACGGAGGAGTAGGTATAAAACCTGTCACCACGTGAACAAAAAAAAATAATAATTAAAAAAAAGGTTAACTTAGAGCGAATACGAATCAAATCATTTTTTATGAAAATAGTAATTCACTCTAGAAATGTTTATAGTTAAATTTTCTCATTTAGAAAAGGCATGTTCAGATCTGTTCCATGAGGAACAATAAACATATATAAACTACGGTATTTTTGGTGTTATTTTGGTGTAATTCAGAAATTCACGAGTAATTGCCAACTGTCACAAAGATATGCTTTAAGGATATTTGAAATTTTAGATTAAAAGTGCCTAAATGACAAGACTACTTTGAAATAAAACTAATATTTTTGGATTTATGACGCTTTCATAATAATTTTTAACAATATACTCTCCACACTTTTGACACAGGACTGAAGTTTTATTGTTTTTTCATCAAATCACTAATTACTAACGCTCATAATAACTATACTTATTTTAAAAATGACAGAAAAGCAAGTATCCTTACCTCCTTGAAATAATATTTCGGGTATGAATGTAGTTGAATAGGTAAATCTGAATGACAATAAGTAGGTACATATTATTAAAGGCTCCCATCACACCTTCAAACTAGATAGAGCAATATTCATATATTTCGTTATATAAAAACAAAAATGTTATTCAACGAAAAATTCCAATTAATTATCATAAAGAATAATTAACATAATATTTTATATTATTTAGTATACGTAACGTAACACATTCATCCGAGGTAGTCTTGGAGTCCGTGACGTAGCGGATAAGCTCGAAGAGAGTCGCCTGAGATGGTATGGCCACGTTGCACGCCGGCCTGCGAACTACGTCGGGAGGATTTGCCTTGATATGTGTGTCCCTGGAGCGAGACCCCCAGGACGCCCAAAGAAGCGATGGCTGGACACCGTGAAGCAGGACATGAGAGCCAATGGATTAACCACCGAGGATGCCAAAGACCGGGCAAAGTGGAGGCGTTTGTGTGGGAAGGCAGACCCTGGCTAAAGCTGGGAAATTGCCAGGAAGAAGAAGAAGAAGAAGAAGATTTTATATTATTTAGAAATGTACAAATGTGACCGATCGATAACAACACTCTTTCGTCATGTCGTCTTCAAAGCTCCTGCTAAAATTTTAAAGCAATAATGGACAATGGAATAATAGTACATTATTTTATTAGGAGATATTTGAAGTTACCGCATCAATGTGACCATTAGTATAGAACGTTATCGTTCATTCCTTATTGAAAAATCTTCAAACGAGATAAATAAATGAATGATGCAATAAATATCCCTCAAAGAGTTCTAGTGGATACATTAATTGTTTGATAGGTTAAGTGAAATGTAAATTCACATACGAATATATTGCAATTAATATTGTAGTTTGCTTTTACTTAATTCGAAAGTAGGACAAGACATTACAATATTTAAAATGTAACTTGTAATACGAGTATTTTAATTACTTTCTTCCTAATTTTAGTTTTTAATATATAGAATACTGAAGCTAACATTTATCCCAACAGTAGTAGTAGAATTTGTAATTCTTTCCGAAACATTACATCTATTAAAGAACACTGGCAAAGAAAATTGTTAGAGTATATTAAATGGTTCATTAACATTGACATGTGTAATCAACAGTTTGTTCAATAGTAATTAACAGTAAACATTATTTGTAATGGTGTATCCAATAGATTGACAACCCCTGTTTATCTCATTAGTTCAACGAGAGCACCTCAGGCATCTTACGTCGACCATTCTTATTAGAACCATGATAGCAAATCAACAACCCTTGCATCATCCAATTACTTAGCAAAGTACGTGAAGTAATGGGTCTAGAAGAAATGGCAAATCACTGAGCAGGTTTAAACGTATTTGCTAATGGAATACAGATGTAAAGAAGCGATGTTAGAGAGAAATTTCTTCCCTTTCCACAACATGTTTACTATATCCTTAATATGATGAAAATAGTTTATTTATAATGAAAGCTATTTTAAATAAGTTATATAAATGAAATATTTCATACAAGGAGCAACGTAGTTGTTATAATATATTTATACCAATAATGATTTCTTATTAATTTGTAAATTGCTTACTAAAATGCTTCATAAATGTCTAATGTTGTAATTTTGATTTAAGATATAATATCTTGTTTCATAGCAATAACCTATTTATACAACAATATTGGATCTTAAGAAATAAAGTTAGTGAGTTAATGAATTAATTTCATAGCTCTCTAACTCTCGGCATTTTACGTTAACCTTTTGAATGAAGACGAGTCTAAAGGCGATTGCGTTTTATGAAATTAATATCTTACGACTCGACTCGAGATCAGATAGGAAATGTTTTTTTTTAGATACTTTTCAGATATTGACTTATATAAGGCAAGGCTTTATTAAGTATCAAAGTTTTTAATACATATTGTTTTATTTGACACGATGAGTAAACTTTTTTTATACAATAAAAATTATTAGTTTTTAAAACCTTAATCAATGAATATATGAGAATTATTTCAACAACGATTTCTTTATAATTTATTGGTAGTAATTATATCAAATTATTTTAGAAATAAATTCCAAATTGCCCTATTTTTTTAAAGACTACAAGAGAGAAAAGAAATCTCAATTCTTCTTCGAAAACTTTTTTTGGTAATAAACAATATATTCTAAGAGTAGGATGAAAAAAAATCCGTAAAATTCTTCAAAAGTCTTATGGAAGAGTTTTTAACGAGAGAGAGAAATTTTCATCTGTCTATACGTCGAAAAAATAACATTTTAAACATATTTTTTTTTATTTCTCTTTCTCTTGAAATTCTCGAAAATAGTCACTTTCAAGTTGAGGCGAATGCCTAAATTATGATAACAGTTGATGTGGGTTCTCCTTTATTGTCATTTTGCATAAAAGTCGCAAACAGGAGCTAAAATATTAATCCTTTACGACGTATTCTACTTGGTGTCTGAGGCCAAAGTGAAGACACGTCTAAAATAAAGAAACGTTTCTGAAGATGACTCATTCTTGAAAGCAGTAGTGGGCTGTGATTTAAAGGTAAATTTAAACGTCTTAAGAAAAATATGGATAATAAAACATATTTATGAGGCGATTGATATCAAACAGATTTAACAAACAGATTAAAATTAAATGTATTCATTGAATTTAAAAACAAAAATTACGATTTGCAGTCTCAAATATTGAATGGGGACGTAAAATATAAGTACATAACATTTTTATTCTTCCATAAGTTTCGCTTTCTACTTTATTTCAAGTGAATTCAAATTTCTTTTCCATTCATATATAGGGGAAAAACCATAGGCACTAAGGCACTCAAGAAATTCACGAGCTTCATCCAGCGATTGTGCATCACAGTCTTTAATTCTTCATTGTCAATTACATTTCCACTGATGTAAATGGTAGTCAGTTAAACAAAATTGAGTAAAAACAATTAATTAGATACAAAAATACCTTAACCTTAATATTGAATACATCTCCATTAAGACTTTTCAAACTAACCTCAATCTATTTAAGATCAATCTGGTGAATTCGACGAAACGACCACATCATATTAAAAGTTTTCCGTCGTTAGTCTCTTACCCAAAACCCAATTAAGACCCTATACCATTATCTAATAATGAATCACTATGTTAAACAGTATATCTATGGCTTATACTGTTTTAAAATAAGTTACAATATACATACTTATATACGTATATATACATGTTTAAACAAAAATTTCTTAAATGAATTATATTTTATGGATTATACCACGCGACTTTATTTTGGTAAAAAAATAACATACTCCCGACGTTTCGGTTACTTTACAGCAACAATGATCACGGGCAAACGAAATGTCCGTCCGTTTGTTCATGAGTTTATTAGTTTCATTTAAATGTATAAAACTACCGAAAATCTTAGATGCCATTAAAAAGTTCTTAGTCCTTCTTAGAAATTAAAGCAACTAAACCTTACAAAGTAAATCCAATTGGAAAAGATTACGTATTTTCCAAAATGAAACATAACTTTTGTAGCCATACCGGTAGTGACGTTGCAAGCAGATAATAACCACCACGGACCCGCATGGTTCTGCTTCCGTGGGGCACGGACAGCGATAATCTTTGAAGTACGTAATTTTGAAATTGGACATAGACTTGTATAGAGCGTTCTTCACATATATAAGATATGAAGAAATATTCCATTGATATCACATGTGTGCGATTCGTTCTACTAGTATAAAAAAAAATGTATAAATATATTTTTTCAATGATAAACATAACTAAATTTCTAATTTTGTAAATTATAGCTATTTTATCAATATTCTTTATGCTATATTCTTACAAAAACTTATTGAAGGGTTGAATTATATACCTGTATGAAAACTATCAATGAACTACTAACAGACTAATATTATCTGTAAAATATCAGCAAAAACGAAATCTCTCCACGGACTCCATGTTCTGTCACCCTTCACAATCAAGTATAGTGACCCCTGTTCGCTCCCTGTAGGTAAACAAGCGGTAACAACCGAAACACCTGGGATCAACTTGTACCATTAACTTTATAAGATCAGCATTTATGGACTTTGAACAATTCTTGGTAATTAAACGTAAATATTTGTGTAGACGGTGAAGACGGAGCAGAGTGTAGCTTCGACCTTGCCATTAGCACTATAGGATTGTTAGCTGAGATAGATTAACAAAATAATAATAGTCAAGACATTTGTATAGTAAATATACATAAAAATAAATGTAGTTTGAGTCGAATGATAGATTACAATATAAAATTTTAACTTAACTACGATTCATATGTTCAAAATCATGTTCAAGCAGCAACCACAAATATATAGAAGTATATCTAGGTCTGAATGTCCGTAGGGAAAGCACAACGCTCTGAAATATTTATGCTATGTACCATATCTCGTTCTGCACACATTTCCACAACATTGAACGGTAACAAACGTGGCGAAAAATAATGATACCAAAAATATATCTAAGCTAAGCCCTTCACTATAAAAATCGGAGATTCAAACACTTAGACTCAGATTAATATATCAAATTAAATATACAAGCAATGTATTTAGTACCTACACATGAATACAAAATTTATGTAAGACATTAAATCTTCATGTTAAAGCAAGTTATAAGTACTAAAACATTTATGGCATGTCCTCGACTGGTATTTTAAAGAAAAGCTAGTTAGAAATTTTACTAAATTTCTTACGTAATATTAAAATAACTCAAATTTAAAGATCTACAATATGTTACTAAATTCCTTATTATATCTATTTATTTCGGTATATTATTTTTCAGAATAATATTTATCATCCCTTTTGAAACAGGCTGTCATGTTCAGACTTATCCAATCTGGTCTGACGAAGATAAATCAATTAGTCGCTAAGGATAATATTATATTTATACAATTTTTTATTCAAATAATTTGAAAGTTTAAACGTCTTAATCGCCAAAAGCTTAACAATGAAAGGTACAGGCAGCGGAATTCATTAACATCAAATTAATTCCATCATACAAGCTATTAAAAATTTATAACATTCAAAGCCCGTTAAAATGTGTGCCTTCTGTATTCCTTACATAAATTCTAACAAAAGATAATTTCCCTCTTCCCAGAGGAAAATGAAGTCATAAATCAGAAGCGCACTCGCGGCCATGACGTTCATCTTATTGGCGTTATTGTTGTGACGTAATTGATGATTGATACAGAAATATTTCTTATGTACATAATAATAAGGTGTAAAATTCAAACAATGACTGTCTATTCTTAGGCTATCAAATGTATGACAATAATTAGGTGCAATAAAGTTGTCCCGACTTGCTTAATGTGAATTGCAAGTTATAATACCAAACCTTACATTATTCATTAAAATTTGTGGTTATTATAACGTTACCTATAAGACTATTTACCATATACACTAAGACATTAAGTTGTAATACACTGAGACTATAAACAGCACTAACAAAAGCCTAAGTTGAAGCCGGAGTTACTAATTGATCTTGCACACATACTTAGAATGGAATGAACATCAGCATTGTGGAGCCCACAGGCATTGTTACATTGTAGTAGATCTGCCTTTATAACTCCATCTTATTGTTTGGTATAAACAGCTAAATGGTCTTGTTGAACTATGTAAATCACAAACTTTAGTTAACTTTATTTTACATATCATTATATAGATAAAAGTAAAATATAGAAATATATAGTAGTAGCTTATAGTTTTCTTAAAATATTTGTCAAGGAAATATAAGTCAGTTGATCAAAGTAATATTCTAAATCAAATCCAAATCAAATAGGGATGCGTTGTGTATATAGTTTGAAACTGAAAAAGGGTATTACAAGTGACGCCATCTGTGCCGTAGTAATTATTAATATACTATAATCCTTACAATATTTTTTATGACTGCTTATTATTAATTACAATACTGACCATATGTAACTTTGTAATAGCAACATTTAAGTATAAATCTGAAATGAAAACTATAAACTCTGGCTTCAAAGTACGTAAGGAGAAGCTAAGTCCAATGCTTCTATTAGAAATCTTCATGTAATATAAAATTTGTATTAGAAGAAGAAAACATGGAATTTTTAAAATCTTATAACAATAATTATCAGTTAGTAATCTAACTCACAAGCTGTAATATCAACAATATTTTTTTTATATAATATAACAGACTACGTAACATCATGCCGTCTAAACTTTCTCTCCTCTGAAAACGTACAAAGGGTCTAAAATATTTAACGCCCACTCCACTATGAAGTTTTGGCAGTTTTATAGAACATTTTGTTCGAAGATAGGTGTTAATTTTGCCATTTTTTTTTTTACATAAAAATGTGGAAGAGGAAATAGATAATAGATAGATAGAGGAAATTTATCCATACAAATAAAAAATCATTGTTAATTTTCAGTATCGATTCTTTTATATAAAAAACAAAATTACTATATATTCTTCATTATGTAGATTTAAAAATAATTATGGTATAATAATTTACATACTAAACTAAGTGCTCCGACAAACCTCTCAGTGTCATAATTCGATTTAAAGGAGATATTCAAATGTGAAACCTGCGGTTAACCAAAGCGTATTGATAAACTCGTTTGAACCGACTAGGATAACTGTATCTTTGGAAGTGATTCCAGTAATATTAAAGCGATACCTAAAAGCATCAATTATTTGGATTAACTGTGAAAGTAAGTATAAACGTGTATATAGGTAAGAATGCGGGAGTATGTAAAAGTGTGAAATATGGTTTGTAAAGTTTGTAAAATCATATTACTTAAATACATATTAAAGGAATAATAGTTACGTGCAAAAAGCGAGTAAAAATAATAATAGTGAATAATACTAATAAAATATTACATCTATTTCTGAGGATCATTTATTTCAATTTCATTGAAATTTCATGGATGGATATTTATTGCGGCTTATCTTTTAAATTATTTGTATATCATAAAAAGTAACTAATGTTTATAATTTATTACCAAAATTATTAATTATATTGTAGGTGATAATATTTTTTTATTATCTTTAATAATAGTAATTGCTTATTTGGCAGAAAGAAAGAAAAAAATGATAAAAACCTGACATAGTAAATTTTAATCCAGTCTGCCTCGATTACCAACAGATTGTTCAGTCTTTACCCACAACTTTGTTTTGTCACACTAAAGTAAGTTTTAATTGGAAATTGAAAATGGTATCTACGTAATGTGATAATACATATTTGTAATTAGACTTTATCTATTGAATATGTAATACAAAGTATAAGGTGGCACTTCACTTGGCGTTGCGTATACGCATTTGTGCAAATATTTGTACGTTGTCTAAATAGCGCAAACACGACATCCACACTTGGCATGCCAACAAAACGTCTTTATGCGTTTTCGCTAATTTTTGTATGTGTATTATTTGTGCAAATATGTCAAATGAAGACGAATAAATCCTACACACATGGTCTTATTTGGCCGAACACAATAGTTAAATAGTTAGTGAAGTAATGTTGTAAAAAAATTGCGACAAAGTCATCATTTAAATGGAGTTTTGTTTCAAAGCTTAACTTATAAAAACACAAGATCCATATCAAACCAAGAATGCTATGCTATACTCTCTCTAGGGAAGTAACTTAATGAATAAATACGAGTATACTTACTCTGTATTCAAATTTGCTTTCATATTGATAAACATAAACACAAACATGATTTCTATTGCGAATTGATAAATATTAAATAGAAAACAATTTGTTTATATATATATAATAACTAAACCGTTATTTAATATAGAAATATCTCACACGTCTGAATCACTCGTCTCGCTAATCAGCCTTATTCAAGATTCAAGTCACGTGCATAAAGGCCTCAACGATAGGTTACGTACTAATCAGAGCCTTGGGCGACGGTGAAGAAGTAAACACTTCCTTTATATTTTTGGTTATTGGAAAGGTAAATGTCTCAAATTATTTGATTTAGCAAGTTTAAAAGTTTTTTTCGTATATTATTTCTTTAAACAAGAATCTTAACAATTAAGTTTTATAGAAACTGTCGTAAAAGTTACATTTGAAATACATGTATGTAACTATACAATAATCTTTATAATTCGTTTGCTGGTTAGTTTGACTTAAGTAATTGATATGATTTTTTTTTGCTAAAATATACTCATAAATATGCTTTTCTCCTTAACATTAAGTAATTATTATTGAACCATGTATTTTAGGCAAAAGTTTATTATTTAATTTAAGTGATTGATTTAAGTGATAATTATAGATATGTGGATTTTGATATTAAAGAATTGATGACCTCCTTCTTTGAAATTAAAAATGGATGTAGAATAGATTTGAAATAAATAAGCACACTGAATTTTATATCGTATATCTTAGTATCCAAACAGCAAACTATTATAGTGTATTGCATAAAATATTTGATAATATTTAATAGTTTTTCAGCTTTTGTTAGTGTTCTTGTAATTTAGAGTACAATTCCAACAAACGCGTGACACCACTATTTCGTATTCGAATTTACGCCGTACGGGGAAATGTCTAAATAAATAATTGTTCTGTCAGTTAAAAGCCAACATATTTAGTGTCGCAGGTTAGTCTGAGCAATACGTTTGAAAATTTTACAGCCATGGGTTAGGATACTTATAAATTTATTGCTAATTAACACTAAATTAAATTATACCATGAATATTTCTTTAAAATAATTATATTGAAATTCTTTTCTCATTTAACAAAAATAAAACCTATTAGTAGTATATATATTCAATTTATAGTTTTCTGAACTCCTGAATCCAAATGAATTTTTTCGTTTCAAAAAATGTTTCTAAATGACATTCCTTAATGAAAAGAAGAGCTTATATTCTTAGCCAAATAAAGCTGACATTTGAATGGTTTGTTCCAAAGAATTCATTTGTTCTGGGTTCTTTATGTCAAAGGAATAAAAATAAATATCACTCAGCTGTTTCTCCTAATCACCAACATATATATAGAACATAACTTATCAAAAAGATAATCGGATGTACAGACGTACTTCTATTAACAGAATGAATGAACAAATATGAATGGTCCCGTTTCAAAGCGAAACCGATAAGCCTTTTAACACCCTCAATGACAAATAAACCCTTTCATTTTTTAGGCTCATACACCGCTATGTATTTTATGACTTTAAAACTCTTTTTTACAATCATTTCTTACATTTCTAAGCCGAAATACATTTAAATAACTAACTTGCAATATTTTATCTATGAAATATTTATATTTTATATATGTTTAATAATGAAAAACAATTATAATAAGATCAAAATAATAGTATTCATTTAAAAATGACGCCTGTTAATTTGAAATTATCTTGCTTTAAGTATAAATCTTATAATATATTATTAAATTTAACCATATTTAAAATTATGGACGAAGTAATAATAATAATATTACAATTCTTCTTCTACTTTTTCCTGTCAATTTCCCAGCTTTAGCCAGGGTCTGCCTTACATGTTGTAAATAATTTTGGCTATTTGTTTTTACAACCGGCCGCCTGCCTGACATCAACCCTCTTTGGGAACGCATTAATCACCTCGTTTGCTCAAGACGGGTAGGTGATTTTAAACTCATAATTGTGGAATTATAAGTCCAGGTTTCCTTACGATGTTTTCCTTCACCGTTTGTCAGTGGTGTCTAAATACTCTCAGAAAGTACATATGACTCGGAAAAATCACATTGGTACTTGCCAGGATCGAACCCGCTCCCTCGTGCATAAGAGGCCTTTAACCACTAGACCACCACTGACTACTATTAATATATATCTTCATTAAGAGTTAATACTCCTTCCGATTACAGCACAAGCGTTAAATAATGTACGCTTTACAAACATCGACGCATCTGCATTATCTGTTACATATGCCTTTGATGTGAGTTTGAGTCCGTTTGGATATTATTCCAAGCTAGTCTCAAAGCTGCTGTTAATTGCTAGCTCGTTATTTTTGGATTATTTACAGAGTGAACGTTTTGATCACTGTCCCCAGGGACCAGCCTCAATTAAAACCATCAAACGATTTTTCCGCATATGAAACTGTTATTCAATCGACGGTTTGATTTGTAAATTGTTTTGCGTATGAAGTCTGGACGTTTTGCATACTATTTGTTCATTAACACACACATATTACATCAACTACATGTGTAGTGTACATATGTGAGCCTGTCAGATTTTTAGTTACTCATCCTTTACAGGATACAAAACTTCATTAAAAATACTCTTTTAAAAACGAAATGAGGACAAATTATTATTTTTTCAATACAATAATGTTCTGGACGACATATATACATATAATAAAACATGTTTTAAAGAGGATCTTTAAACCGTAGGCATTTCGTAATTTTTTTTGCTATAAATTCCGTCCCTTTATTTAGCCTTTAATCTGTTTAAGCAAATCAAATGTATGCATGACTCGGGTCGCCATGTTAACACGTTCAAGAGCATTAAAATCCGGGAAATGCTATTGCTCATAATTTAGAGTGAAATTATTCGTATTTTTATGTAAAGTAAGCTTTATGTTGTAACTCAAAGGTAGGTATCGTGGTTTATATAGAGATAAAAAGTATTGTTGAATAAAATTTTGCAACCTTTTACATGTTATCTGAGATTTAAAGCTGACCACGATCAATACACAGCAATGAAAAACACTTTTTATTCTATTAATAATTAATTGATATCAATGTAAGGCCATAAAAGCAATAAATTAACGCAGTTAATACTCTAAAAAACCATAAGATTAAACATAAAAAAAATCACATTTATGATATTAAATATTCAGAATAAAGCGGATGAAATCTCCAAAACACACAGTTGAAAGACTTGAGTTAGTACGGAATGTCATAAGTCTGAGTCGAGTTTTAACAAGACAAACTTGTTCGCTAACAAGTCGATGCTTTGTTAGGGTTCTGGCCGAATATTGTAATCGGCTTAGTTACTCATACGCTGCAACCCTTGAATAGGATTAAATACTGTTAGGATGGAGTGTAATTAATGGTATACCTAGTAACTATATGTGTCTGAGCGATTTATAATTTATGTGTAGATATTTTGAACCTAATAAATTTATAAATCAATCAAATAATTTTAATTTATAAATCTTCTAAATAAAAATCCAGACAATATTAAAATAGACTTTTGTGTATCAAAATATTTATATTTTCTCAAGTAAGAAATAGATACATTTTTTTTAACCTGTACTTAATGAAAGCATATTTTATTATTACTATTGAACATGACTTAAATATTCAGATGTACTTTTCAGGTCTCCTGAAAAAGAAGAGTTTTTCCCGAATATGATTTTAAAAGTTTCATATAAAACTAATGTTTATGTTCTTTATTTTCCTCGAGTTTGTGTACCTCAACTATAATTTTGTTCAACTTATAGTGTCTCAGAGACTATGCCAGTGCACTAAAGTTGGCAAACAGCGTGTTTAGAATTTCTCCATGAATCCATTATCATCGATCGGCGAACTCGACACTCGAGGCTTCTATAAAAGTTAAGTGCAGTTTCCCTCCCCTAATCTCTAATGTTACGTGAGGTATTAAGAATTTAAGGAACATCCTGGCCCTCATCGATTGGCTTAGGGATTGTGCCTTTTGTTTTGATTTCATGCTGCATATTATATAAGGTGAAGTTATGAAATTATTTCATATATTTCCTATATTATTTGTGAAAAAAAAATTTAAGAGTGGAATATAGTTTCTACTGTTTTTTGTTTTATATAATTATGAACTTGAATATAAATAAAATTTTATAATTACGAAATATCTCAAGCAATAAATGTTTCTAAATAATTGGATCTGTTTCACAGTATTATTATATTTACTTGAAGTTCAATGTCTTCTTTAGTTCACTAGAACCAAGGCATGAGACGTAGAGAACTGTATCTTGTAATTTGAACCTTATGTTAATGGCATATGGGCCAGATGTAGTTGCATACAGTATAATAAACATTCGGCTCTCATCCCCTAACAAAGGTTGCAATTTATAGAGGGAAAGCAGACACATTACACAGGAAAAAGCATTCAGACACGGGGTTTCATTGGAGTGGTAAATTATTTGCGTAAATGTGTTAGTATGCACTTGGGATGTTAGGATTTTTTCACAAAGATAAAATACATTTCTCCAACAATTAATTGAGTTGAAACAATTTTGTTTTAAAGTTAAGATTTTAGTTTAATGTTTTTCTTCTAGAATACATGTATGATATAAATATTTACAGTATAAAAAATTAAGGTCCGCTGCCATTTTTTGCTGTAATAGGTAAAAGAAATCAAGGATACATAATCTACATATACTATTATGTGAATAGTATATGACTACGAATATGTCAACCTGCTTGATATATGGTGGGCTTCGTGAATAGATGTTAACTTATGGAGTTCAGGATGTAGTGTTGGCCATATTTTTTATCGACAATAATATTTCAAGATAAATATCTATATTTTTTAGGTATCCACAACTTTCATCGCTGTCAATAAGATTGAATAAGCTAGCAACAGTTTCGTTATTTATTCATCATTTTTTGCACACTTTTTCAATAAATTTTGTCACTACTATTTTCAGTTTTTGTCTTTTGTCATACTGTGTTACAAGCAATAAGTGTGTATAGAATAAGTAAATACATTAAAAACTACAAAAAAATATTAAATATGAAAAAAAAAGAATTTAGCACTAAGACTTTATTCATATGACATCGTTTACATGTAACATCGATACAGAAACTATCGATTCAAATATCGAAACAAAAGTATCGATACCGCACATCACTAGCGTAACCACTTTACATTCAACGCTTTGCACGGCGGCATCAAACGACTAATCTCTTGATATATCGGCGCTCACCTTCCCTTATCTGAAGATCTTCCAAAAAGTGCTGCTTTATTACCCTACTTGGTTTCCCCTGCAAGCCTCGAGACCCTATAAAGCCTGATCAGCCTCACAATAACCTTCCCTTATTGCAATTTAACTGTTAGTATTATCAATTTATTTCATTAGCTATTTTTAATTAATTTTCAGCTACTAAAATTTGCTTTATATTGCAATAATATGAAAATATGATCAGTTTTTTTGATAACAAGTAATTAAAATATTGACAACTATAACTAGTTTATGTAAATATACCTAAATAGTATTAACCACTAGGATGATGTAAGCTTAGTAACACAAAGTTGGTTTGAATCTAAATCTGCTCTTGGCTCATCAATATTACATACAGGGTAATAAGCGGATATAACTGAATTAAGCCAGCAAAGCCGAATAAAGTCTCCAAAGTCTAAAAGGACTAAAGTGGGAAATCAGGCAAGTTTTCAGAACAAATACAAGTCGGTTATCTTTAGAGACGAGAAGAGAAAGTTTGACAAAGCATTTATTGTTAGTAAAGAAGTCGCGAGGATACTCACGGCACAGACGGAAACGTCTAACGACAACTAGTTTTAAAGTCGAAAGATATTCGTGAATGAAAAATAAGTTTTACCTGAATTTTGTTTAAAATTTTTCGTATACTTAATTATAAGTTTATTAATAAAAACATACCAGAATCTTTCTGTCATTTTCTCGAATACCTAAGTGGTATCTTTTAAACATTGGTAATAAAGACATATTCGTCAGTATTAAACCATTAACAATTCTATTTGATTAATTAATTAATTAATTGATGTTTAATACTAAAACTCTTATTTAGTTAGAAATATGAAAATGAATATGCCATTATATTTGTTTTACAGTATATCGGAAAAACAAATTAATATTCGAAAGTGTTTTTAAATAACATGTTGAAAGAAAACTTGTGACTAATTTAAATAAGAAAATTACTGATCTCAGATAAAGAAAACTCTTTACTTATCTACTGCAGTTATCTACTGATTAATAGTCACAAGGCCACAATAAATTGTATCCGATTATACACCGATGAATAAGTGACTCCCTTAAAATTAAGTTTCCATTCCTTACAAACCGTTTAATCAGTTGTCAGGTGTATTGTATCAAGTGTATATAAGTATATAAGTGTATCAAGTGTATACAAGTGTGGTGTATGGGTAATTACCCTTATCTAAGTAAAATTATTGTAAGACTGTAGAATGAAAACAAATCGCCGGTAGTAAACTTTACGTTTTCTTGTAAACTGTTTGTTTTATTAAAGGTGATATTCACGTTCACAACTATATTGACTCTGATTTTTTCATTATAACAAATTGGGTAATGTAATTACTTTATTTTCTTAATCTTCGTCTTGGTTTCCCGTGTCACAAAGACTAAACAAAACATGGTCATAGGTTATACTTCATAAGTGCATCTCCTTAACTTTTGTTTCCAAGAAGATTAAGGTTACGACTAATATGGATTCTATGATAGAAATTATGTATCTGGACTATTTGGACCTGGAGCGGAACGTAAGAAATATCTATCTAGAAATTGCAGCATTCAATATAATATGGAAGATACTAGATTTTTGAGTCGATATTGCACCGGGTTAACTCAGTTTAAATCAATAATGGCTCTACAAAAACAAGCACAAAACACTGATATCAAACTAATCGGACTTAGCTTAACCGCCGTACGATTATAGTATCTCTACGAGAAAAGCAAAGGAAGGTTTCATTAAAATGTGCTAAGTCGTGTAGATAGCAGACAAGTCCGGCAAAAGATACCGACAATCCTAATCTATATATATAAAAGAAAGTCGTGTTACTGACTCCACTTATAACCCAAGAACGGCTGAACCTATTTAGCTGAAAATTGGCAGGGAGGTAGTTTAGAACCAGAAAATTGCAATAGGATACTTTTTATCCCGTTCGACAGCATTCCCGTGGTACTTGACATGAAACGTCAGTCATTATAAAACGTGGAATTACACAATTGACAGCTATGCAATTGACGTATAATGACAGATATGTAATGACGTATGGATGACAATTAGATATTTGTAAGAAATCTACTATATAAAAATAAAAATATTTCGGTAATGTGTTTGTAGTTTGAACTCTTAAACCATTTAGTATTTGCGGGATAAATTTAGAAAATCATTGTTTTTCACATGGGCAGTTATATTTTGCGTGTTCACGAGTTTGGGAACCATACGCTTTATTTGTCTTAAAGTTAGACCAAAAAACAAAAAATGTGGTTTACAAAGGAGCACTTCAATGAAACGGATAATTTACGGACACGTATAACGCTTCGTTTTGGTATCTGCTTTGGATTTACTTTCATATACGTAGAGAAGTTCAACTAAATAACACTTCATTTTTGTAATCGAAATGAATTCATTACTGTTGTGAAATGAAATAAAAATTTTCCTTTTCAAATATATTAAACAAAAAATTCTTCATCTTTTAATCACCAAAAGAAATGTTATATAAAAGCCTTCTGGTGGCGAAACGGAGTTCGCCAGGTTTACTAGTTTAAGATAAAATTGACAAAAATTATATTAAAATAAAAATCAATGAAATTTGTTTGAAATAAAGATTGATATTTAGAAAATATTGTTTATTTATAACTAACTAATTTTAAAAAAATAATGTCTGTTACATAAAACACTCTAACAAAATAAATTTATATAAAAAAACACTAATTCGGTGGATTTTTCTATTCACTTTATGTAAGTTTGATTGTAAATGAAAAAAATGTTGTCAATCATTTAAATGCATTTGCCTAAAACTTTTTTTCATATCCATCACACTATAGTCATATGCACTCAACATTTTCTTTAGATATTAAATGTTTAAAATTCTATTGTTACAAAGAAAACATCTTTCTTAAAATTTTTCAGCTATAAAATTCAACTTAAAACATACACCACACCACTACTTCGTCACTAAATTACAGCTAAGTCACTTTTAATTCGCACAAGTTCCAGAATGCTATAAATTCAAGTGTGGGAGCTAGTTTTATCCTAAAAGTATTGCAATAAATTTTATCCAAGATCAAAGATAAGATAAAGCTGTTTTCAAATAGCAAGATATCCATTAGAGAACCAATTGATACAATCATTAAGAAATATCATTATCCACAATTGACTTTCTTAATTGAATATTTCGATGAATACATTTAGAACTCTTTAAAATTATTCCTAAGTGGAAGCAGACCAGCATAATAGCGTTTTTATTTCATAAAAATTGTCCCTTAAAAGGATCATGAATAAAACCAAAATAATTGTTCTTATAATTTAGAAGTACATTGCCTTCATATTATCACATTTATATTGACTACAAACCGCCATAACAACTCATGGCAAAAAATATACTCAATTTAAACAACTCATAAAACCGTCTGCTTCTTGAAGCTATAGTTCATAATTCACCCTTGAATAAATCCGAGTCCGTAAAACTCCAATATTCATATATTTTCAATTTAATATCGCATACATTATAATCCATGCATTTATTTGAAATTACCTCTCAATACTTTTATTAAATCCTAATACAATTTAAATCTTACATAAAGCTGAAAGTCGTTTTATCAAACAGTAAGCTTATTCGTATTGTTTAGATTGAATAATGGTCTTAAAATGAATAACAAAAGTGGGTAAAACTTAATTCGCCTAATTCAGAACGTCACAAACCGGCGCAGTCATAAAACAATATAATAATGTATGTATTGTTCTCTCCGCTATCACAGTATTATGCGTCGAGAGGCCTGTCTGCCTGAAATCTGCTTTGTGAATCCCTTTTCATGAGGATGGCGGCTTAAAACCTCATTCAGACCGACCTCGACGCCTTTAGCGTTTAATGTTATGGCCCAAGAAAATTGTCCCCTAATTTAAATAACTTTGTCAAGAACTCCTTTGTCTTCTTCTTAAGAGATTTGAAGTGCATAAACCTTCGAAATGCTTTCATAGTTGTTAAGAACATTACATCAATCTGAAACAAAGTTGTTCCGTCCAAATTAAAAGCTAAATAAATCTTCCGTATTCGATTCTTATACTCGATTTTTTCTAGTGAAAGAGAGCTTTAATGTTATTGTCTGGGAAGTTTCGAGACTACTTACTAATTGGCTTATGGAAAAATCTGGAACGGTATATCAACATGTTGATGAAATATGAGAGGACATCAAAGGCAGGTATGATACCTGCACATAACACAAACAGTGAACTTAATTGAAAAGCGAACGGGCGTCGGGCGTATTTGCTTAGTACTCGCTGTGGCCAGACTGTGTGTACAGCTCTTGTCCAACTTGTATCAAAGACTGAACTCGGTACACGAATTGCGCATTGGAAAAAGTAAATTAATAATTTCTAATGTTGTCTTAACATATTAAAACCAAACTCTTTAACTTTAACTCAAGAATTTAACATAAAATGGCAACTGAAACAGATATTAATTATATTATGTTAAAACTTATAATATTTCATTTATATTATTTGTATGCTGGAATTTCAGTTAAAATATATTTATCAGACAGAAGATTTACTTTATTTAAAACATTAGTAGATAAGAGTATAATATAATGACCAGAACACGTGCATAAGCTATTCGCATATAATACCCTATATATTTTTATATAATTCTATCATTATAGAATAATAAATTTTAAACAAGAATTAACTCATCTTTAAACTGACAATAGAGTAAACATTGAAGTTTCAACAAATTAATTAAAAGCCGCTCCTCAAAGTAAATCTACTGACTTGGTTAACGTGGCTTATTGGCTTATTGATAGCATCCTATCAATAAACATAAACGTCCAAATCAAGATCGTGACGTAAAGTCAAGACTTAATTCTGAAGGGGAGTTCAAAGGCTTGAAATAACGAAGGAGGTAAAGGTTTAGAGCAAACTCGACGTGAGACATCGAGTGATTAGCGAAGTATAAGGGACTGTATCTTAAAGAAAGATTAACGATCTTCAGGTGGAGCGTTTGGGGTCGGAGTATAATTAAACGCAGTGGAACCTTCCCCATCGATAGAGGGCGTTACGCTGAGTTATGATTTTGCGCCTCACGGTGTCATTGCAACGTGATTGGGACCTTGTAATGAAGTACGTGAATCGACGATTTATTGATACAATCTATTGTTAAAGCAAAGAATAAATCGTATTGTAATTGATGATTAAAGTTAAAATGAGTATTTTTAGCTTAAGTCAATATAAAATTTTACTACTTTTATCTCAGTTAGTAGCCTTTTAGACTGTTTAATATTGACGTATAGCAAAGCTGTTTTGTTCGATTCTGCTATTTATATTAAAAGAAAGTAATCTTATTGTTGTTATATATAATTCTCCTATATTATAGAAATGGTTAGAAGACGAAGGGAAAATTCTAATTCTAAGGTCACTTTTCTTCCTCGCTTCGTGAAGCACATCGACGGAGGCGTATAATTTTGTTTCCCCTTCAGGAGCGGGTTAGTAGAAAAGTTTAGATACCTATACGTTAACGTGGATTAAGTAACAGTAATACGCAGTAGTATTATTCTTTGTGGTTAACAAAATACGCCGAATAAAGGGTAATGAGCTTGATATATGCAAAGAATTTTTGTTCTTTCATGAAATAAATAATTTATACAAACGTAAACATATAAATAAATTAGTCATTTTATACAAATTTAACATTTGTTTATCCCATTAAGCGTTTTAAACTATTGCTGGTTTTAATGTGAATGTAAGCATAT
The DNA here is from genome assembly GCA_916720795.1 of Danaus chrysippus. NCBI lineage: Eukaryota > Metazoa > Arthropoda > Insecta > Lepidoptera > Nymphalidae > Danaus > Danaus chrysippus. Next base: position 15,027,056 of record CAKASE010000049.1, on the reverse strand, counting down.
TAAGTGCAATTATTATATGTATTTGGCGAGTAAATTTCAACTCCCACAGAAAACATTACTAGATCAGGGATGTATGTTACTAGATGCGTATGTATATATGTCATGTTTGTAAAAAAAAAGATGTTCTTCTTTATTCATATAAAAGATTCTTTAAAAGTTATTTATTTTTTTCAATATATAACCGATTTTCCATAAATCATAAATGGATATTCGCAATTATATAGTCGTTGATGTTTAGCCACAAAGTTAAATGTGATTTAAAGATAGAATCGTAAAATCAAAGGATATCTGTCAGCTTAAACTACAGTTACATTATTATTAAGTGTAATATTGTTTTTTTTAAATATTATCGGTACTGACATCAAATGGAAACAATGTATCTATGTTTTACTGAAAAAAATATACCTTAAAATATATTTATTGATCTTTACCTATTATGTTTAATATTTTAATTAACTATATAAAGCAACGTTTCTATAAAAATACAATAGTTATAATATCTAAATACCTTTAAACTGACCAATACAAATAATTATTTTTTTCTGATTCATATTTTTTTAATAAAAATTACACTTAATTTTTTAAGTATACTAAAGTATATAAAGACGTGCATATAATCTATCAATAGTGTATCTTCTCATAGATAAAATATTAGTATGCATGGTCACCACAGATAGAAGGTCGGTCTTCACCAAGTATAATCCGGGTCGGGATGTGGTTTAACTGATATGTCAATTAGGATATTGAATTCAGGGAACTTTAACTTCGAACTGGACTCTGTTTGAACTTGATAATTGTATTGACTAAAGGTTTAAGATGGTCCATGTTTAGGAACGAAATAAGTTAAAATGAATTTAATATTATAAATAAAAAAGCCTATAAAGTATTATCATATAAATGTGTAGATACTCTGACTGATAATACTTTAAAAAGAAGGTAATCTGTTTTGTTTCTTTTACTTACTTATTCGGATTTCTTTTATTTGCAATTATATAATTTTTTTCATCATCTTAATATAAAATTAATCAACATCACAGTAATTTAAAGAAAAATGTAATAATGTTGACTGAATAGAACCTTTGATAAATGGAATACTTCGCTGATATTTTAAATTAAATACGACGTAATCCGAAGTAAAAGCTCAATCTTTACTTGAATAATCTTTAGAATAAAACGCTGGCCGCAAAGCCGGCTGAAATTAGTGTGAAGCTAGCCAGCAATTAGCTTTGCTGTTTGTGGACAGAATTAGCCTGGGGGTAATTAGCAGCGTAAATATCTTTCGCAAAGCCAAGGGACAAAGAATCCTTGGTCAGTTCTAGTTACCATTTCAGCAGTAAACTCTATTCATGCACATTTATATTAAAATTAATTAATATTTTTATACACCAATTCAATTCCGTAAACCAACCGAACATTCAGATACATATATTCAATAAACCGAATGTTCCGTACAAAGACTAAAAATGTCCAGCATATGCGAACAATAAAAAAAAGAGGATCAAAAATCGTTTGCGTTGGGGCCCTAATTTAATTTACCGTGTACTCAGACAGGCCAAAAAATACACTCATTTGAATTTCGGAATGCATTGCGGACGTGACCTAAGCATATCCCATTCGGATGCACTGTGGTCGCCTCGATTAAGTTAAGCCTTTACGAAAAATACTTTTAGTCTGATTTTTGCGAATGTTGGATTGCCTTAAGAGCGACATAAATTGTTACAACGCTTTGTGCTCTTTCTAGAGTGAATGGTCGGATTTTTAATCTTTTTATCCGACTGAGTTTTATCGAAATAAAGTTTGTTTCAGCACATATAAATATAAATATCAATGTATTAATATGTCCTGAGGACTGGGAATTAAAAACTAGTAGACACGATTTTTCAACTTATAGATTTTTAATTTAATTTAGCTTTGCAAGTGAATGTTATTGAATATTTCATCAATAGTCGTAAATGAAATACCAAGAAAAACAAAAAAACCTTTTTATTTAATATGCACAAAGCTAATTTTTATTATTTTTTTCGTACTTTGTATAAAAGATATTAAAATATAAATAAAATTCAAAGTAAAAATTAAATTCAAATACTTAAAATATAAAACATAAATCCAAATATCACAAATATTTAATAATTTAGCAAACAATATTTATAGCGCTGAACGCTTTCAAATATTCAAATGGGAACGTTACTAATGGAATATTTTTCATAATTAAAATAGTTTATTAACTCAATGCAAAATATGATAAACATTGAAAATAATGTTTCAATATAGATTATGAAATTTAAATAATTTTAAACATACGTATTCAATGTTTCAGTTATTTTAAACATACATTGCAAGTTAAATTACGCCATAAACAAGTGGTAAGCCCCCGCTTGCCTTGTGTTAGTGATAACAACGATATATGTTCTGAAGATTTACGATCAGTGTCTTCTACTACTTTGAATCTTTAACATAATCGTTTTCAGAATTTTTCATTTTAATTCTTCAACGGTCCAACCGTATTCTTGAAATCTCGAGAGCATTAATATGTTTATGAAATAATAATGTTTAAAGTGGTCTAAATATAAATATTTCTTTCTTTTCAGAAGATTCTATTTTATATTATTTTTTGGCTAAACGGTAATAGTAGTCTTTCTTTTGTTTCTCTCAAAAATAAATTACAAAATGTAACACACAATTCAATTACTTTAATATTTGTATATATTTGTATATATATACATATATGGGTTTAATCCCAATCACGGTTTCAATACACATAGAATAATAAATGATTTTGATCCGTTATTACTTTATAGCGAGCAAGTGATGATTTGTCCTGAATAAATTATACGATGGCACACGAATAGCCGACCACAAGTCCACTGCATTTACTGATTTGGTCTACAAATAGCTCTGACACCGGTAAGCGATGGTTTTAACCCTGAATACAGAATATTTGTCGCTTAAAGTGCAAAGCTATTTCAAAAGTTGCTTATACTATACATAGATTTTATTTGTTTGGCTATTCTTACTGTTAGAACATAGAAAATTTTAATTTATTATCATGATAATTGTATTTATAGAAGAATCTTTAACAACGTTTGAGTTGTTTTAACATTAAAGACTAACAAAAAAAGGAATCTGTATCAAGTTTAGGAAGAAAATTGATTCTGAATAGAAATGTTTTTATTTTAGTTGCTCGAACGAAATATATAAATTTCAAACAACAAAGTAATAAAATTTTATTGAATAGATAGAAAATTACATTCGGCTATGGCACTTATTTTTGACAAATTAAGGGAAGGACGAAACACGCAATTTGGTAAGTCGTAACACCATAATACACTATGATTTATACGCCGATGATATTTTATTAAACCCATAAAACATCTCTATCCACGAAAACCTTTATACCTTAGAGTATTATATTTCGTGACGATGAGGAAATTGCCACTCACAAGCAACTTTGTCCTCGCGTTGCTGGAAAATTGTTTAACGAGGACCAGTTGAATTTAAATCTTAAATATATAAATTAATTTGATACGGCGTAGTGCATTTTTTGTGAACATGAAAAAGTTTAAGGCTACATACATGGGAGTAGGAAAGAATTTTGTTTTGAAAAAAGTCCAGGTTAAGATTTGCAAGTTAAAATTATCATGAAAATTTAAACTACATATTTCAATGTGAGACTTTATTAGAGTTTCATTAATCGAATAGAACTAATTTATTGTACAAATATTCCAATAGAGAAAATATTTGACTGCAATATTAACAAAACATTTGCGAGATAAGACCAGTTATAAATGAATAAAATACAAAAACGAATTTTACTTCTGTTTATAGTTCTGACTTTCGGGAATTTGCAAATGAGAAACTATTTCTATTTTAGGATGAAAAGCTTGATGTCGAAATGAACAATTTTTTTACGCAAATATGACTTAAAAGTACAGTGACATTTTTATGTGTGTTATTAGTTTTTTTAGTAACCGCATTGGTAGAGAAATGTCCAACCAAAAAACTGAAAATATTTATACACATTCAACCAATAAGTTCAAATAGTAGAAAAACAATTTAAGCCACAACAACTTCTCGTGAATGATACCAATAAATATGACATAAAAGTATGAACAAGGTTTTATAATTTAAACATAAGTTTTAAAGATACTTAAAAAGGTTGTTATGATACAAACAAAAAGCAAGGCGAAAGTTTAGGACGAAGTGGTCGCATAAATTACTTTCGTTTGTAAATTAAGAAAGAAAAGAACTTTTGTAGTAGCGTAATGTATTGTCACTCGCAAGGAAGTGTCTGGCGAAGTCGCCGCCTAGTCGTCGCCAAGGGCACTATGCACGAAATCGGAGCCATAAAATGCTGCTTTCAGCAACTGTACTGAAAATTAATTTATATAATTTAGTTCTATGTAAGGTCTTTGATAATACACATCGATTAAATCATAAAGTCCATTCGTTTTCTTTTCATAAGGTAAGTAGTTAGTAGTTATTAATTGGAAAAAAGTAGAAGTGAAAGTAACATAAAATAAAGTAACTAAAAAATATATAATGAAAAAGTAATTATAATCTACGGTTTACTTTTTTAATCTTCTGCTAGAACCCCTCTGCATGTGAAGGCCTCCTTCAAGGATGACCAGTTTTCTGTAGACTTGACTATTTGAAACCAATCTACACCGGCGACTTTAACTACGTCATCTGCCCATCTTTCTCTTCTCCTCTTACCAAGTGGGCCTTTCCAGGCTGTAACTATTTTGGTCCATCTCAGGAATTGCAAGCGTGTTACATGGCCAGCTACTATTATGACTATATTTACAAGTAAGCATGTCACACAATCTTTTGTGCCATGTCTTGCATATTGTATAAAGTGACATTTTAGTCTCAATATTATTGCATCGGTCGTGTAATTGCCAAATTTATGGTCGCCTTCACTAACGTAATTGTGGTCGGGGACGGTGGTGTGTATCACTCTAAATTAGATTGATGCGAACGCTAAAGTGTAAGCGAAAGTGGATACTTATTGCTGATAAGTGTCCGCTTACACTGTTTTTAATTATTAAGTATAATCATATGAAGTGTACTATTTACATAAGTGTAAACATACAACCCATTTTCTTGACATTTATTTACAATAAACATATGTATCACTTAATATGAATTTTTAATAGTATTTTCTATTTACCATGGGTAATAATATTTTATTATTACTCCATAAAAAAGGGTATTTATTTTTTATACATTCTTAATAACTTGTATAAAATCATTAATAAAATAAGTTTGTTTTATTATACTCGTCACACGAGAAGCATTGAATCAAGCTCTCCTACCTCCAATTAAAAAACTAAATAAGCCTTATTGCTATATTTTATATTTCAAAGAATGATTCTTAAATAACCCGCGTCAGATATTATATCAAACATTTAAAACGTAATTAACAAAGCAATCATCTAACATAAAGTTTAACAAAGCCAGCAGAGAAAGATTGTCAAGCTCTCGAACAGTTTTAAGACGCCGTGGTTGTTGGACGCTCGGGGCGTCTTACTAAATTTATTTTCTGTATTAGCGTCACAGCTCAAACAACTCGAAACTTTGGATCCATTAAGATTATCTTAACTAACTGTTTATAATATAGGAATAAGTCTCAATAGCTTCGCTGCAAAAGAAAGATATGTTTAGAACATTGTAATTTACACATATATTTTATTCTTAATGATTTCTTCAATCTGAAATCAATGGACATAGAAACATACACACATAAGGAAGTTTGTCATTCAAAAACTAAAAGCGTATCATTCATTTGGAAAACAGGTTTTATCGGCTACATCTGTTACTGATTTCATAAGCAGAAAATTAAAATTTTGTATGTATCAATAATTAAAAATTTTATTCAACCTATATTTAATCGAGTGAAAAACTTATTGGCTATGAACAGAACGGCTAGCAATTAACTTTGTAATTATATTTTTATATGATAAACTGGTAGATGTGAGCAAAGAAAACTTTATCTCAGACTTAGAAACTATTGCCAAGTATTTAGAAGTAAATATCTTTAGAAACTGCTGACGGAATTTTATTTTAAATACAAGATTTTCCAACAGTTGCATTCGTTAGATATTTCCTATAGTATATTTAGTTGAAGTCAAATTAGATTTATCAATGAGAATATGTCAGTTTGCCAAAAACAATTAACAAATTGATAATATAATGTAACATACATATATATTGGCCGAAAATCGACGAGATAATAAAGGTAGTAAGACCAAATGAAAGATTGGTCACGATCGCATCAATGAGTTCCAAACTCCTATACAAACATGACTTATCTTGACTCCTGATTCCTGTAACATCTCTAAACATATACCTTAAATACGTAAATCATGACAAATAAATCACTTATATATAACGTTATCGTTTTCAAGTTCTGTGATATGATTTGAATATGAACTTACGTAGGGCAAAGTTTCCTCCCGCGGGAATACTGGAAGCCGCTCGGGGCTTGGAGCCAACTCTAATGTAATCTTGGTTACAGCTACATACATGTTAAAACGGTTTATAGTGGGGCACTTTGACTTAAACTACTACTTAACATACAGTCATACTCAATTTATGCATATTTATATTCCTTTATAATAATTACGACTGTGTTTACAAAGAAATATATTTAACCCTGTTATAAACAGGGTTAAATATATTTTTCTTAATCTATTAAGAACTAGTATTTTTCTGTCTAGAAATCTAAATAAAATTAGAAAATAAGAACTTTAAACACAAAAGCTATTTAAAATAATTTATTAAGATGTATATTATACTGACTACAAACTACTTTTTTTGTTTAAACAACAGTGTTTACAAAAACAATGTAAAGTAAAATAGTTAAAATATGTAATATAAAAATTATAAGAACTTAAGCAATAAAAATCATTGTAACTTGTAGCAAGTGACTTATTATACAGAAACTTCCATAAAGAAAACCAGTGCAACGTTGGAAAAGTTGTAACAATGATGTCTGATGAAGACGTTAAAATATTTATGAATAAAATAAATTTACCATACTTTTAACATCTTAAACATTTTCGTTAATATTTACGATGTTAAAATATCGTAAATACATACATAAAAGTTACGTATACTTACATAAGGTAGTTTGTTAAGAAATTAAACAATACTCCTCATACTGAATAGTTTTGGATATTTTTTTTTCGATCGTTCGCCTACCTGACATCAAGCCTCTTTGGGAATGCATTGATCAGTGATGTCTAAATACTCTTAGAAAGTACATATGACTCGGAAAAATCATATTGGTACTTAACAGGATCGAACCCGCGCCATCATGCATTAAAGGGGGGCCTTTTTAACTACTACGCCACCCCCGACTCAATACTCCTCATCCCTACTAATATTATAAATGCGAAAGTAACTCTGTCTGTCTGTCTGTCTGTCTGTCTGTCTGCTACGCTTTCACGCCTAAACCACTGAACTGATTTTAATGAAATTCGGTACAGAGATAGAGTTGACCTTGAGAAAGAACATAGGATAGTTTTTATCCCAGACTTTTGAAAGGTTCTCTTGGAAACGCGATGTAACCGAACTCCACGCGGCGAAGCTGCGGGCGGAAAGCTAGTACTCTATAATGCTCAAACTATCACTTGTTCCTCCACGATTGCTGACTGATTTCAACCGAACCGTTGCGAAAAATAGTAAGTTCTTAATAAAAAGTATAAGTTATAAAGTTAAAGTGATAGTGGCCTGAAGATTAAAGCCCACCTTTTTTTGCATGAGGGCACAGGTTCGAAACCTGGCACTGTCACTATAATATGTCCTTTCTAAGAGTTAGAGTATTAAGAAATCACTGATAGCCGATGAGGGAAAACATCGGTAGGAAACCTGGACTTGTAATGTCAAATTATAGATTTGAAATCGCCAATCCACTTTGAGCAAGCGTGGTGATTAATGCTCTAACCTTCTCCATGTAAGAAGAAGGCTTTGCTCAAAAGTCAACACTAATAAGTTGATAATGATGATGAAGAAAATATAATTTACATATGTGTAAATATAATATTTACACTTATTTAAATTTTATATTCAGCAATATAATAAAAGCAATTATTTTGGGACATTATATTTGAAAGCAGATTCCAATATATCAGCATATTAAACACGTATTTGATATGTCATCTATGATGAAAAGCTTCGTTCACATTTTAATAAATTCTCCTTAAATGTAATAACCAATAATACACATCCGCATTTATAGCTGCAAAAATGGTAGTGAACAAAATCTCTTTCAATAGATGAGAATTATTATTAAATTAACATGTCAAAATGCGTGCATTTAAAACGTAGAACATTCATTAAATAACTTTATGGCATTTACAAATACAGCTAAGACATTCAGTAGCTACATTGAACTTTTTTTATATACTCTATAGTTTTTATTTTAACTGCGAAATTGTAGCGGCAAAATTATCAATAACCAACAGTTCGATGATACATTAGGGAAGATTTACATTAAATTTAATTCATTTATTTATAACCCTAACGCCTGCTACAACATTATACAGTTTCATGCATTTTAACCTTTCAGGAGTTGTTAATCCACAAATTGAGTGCCTTGCTGATGAGGAAGGCCAGCGTAGGAGCTGTCTTCTATGACAAAGCACTTGACACAATAAAGTTCATGGCGTTGAGTACTCAGTTCAAATTATAAGGCATCTGTTTAGACTCATCCTTCATACGACTTCATCAGACAACATATTGGAATTTGACGAATCGTTTGGCGGCGTGACTTTTTCTGATGTGTTGTAGCCGGCAGCCTTCCATGGATGAAATGCCCAGAGATTGTTACTTCTTTTGTAAAATAGTGTAAACAGTACAGTAATTACTGTAACTTTTAAAGAAATATGTGATACCAAGTCTAATTTTTTCTTCCTCTGAGATATATTATACATATGTATCCTTAGACTATATTGTACTCGTATATCGTTCATTATCAAAATAATTGCTTTAAATCCTCAAACGTAACTCTAGAGGAGTTACTACAACTAACTCTAGAGAACTAAAAAATAAAAAAAATGAAAACATGACGATATAGCATATAGTAAGTTTAAATGTTACAGGAAATAAAGAAAAGAATGAATTGTTTTTAAGAAATAAAATATATAAATCTCAAAAGTAAACATTGCATTTAGTATATTCCGAGAAAAATTTAATAGACTTATGTTTCTACGTAGAACGTTTTGTGTTATAACGAAAAAACGGAACTCTTTGTTTCTTAGTAAGAACTCTTACAACTTTTTGCTGGAGCAGACTCTTTATCTTTTTATACTCTTTATTTAAATGTTATAGTAATAAAAAAAATGAAAATATATAGTCCATACTGCTTGAAATATTATTCTAAGATAGATTTGAATAAAGCTATATTTATGAAGTGGTTTTAAAAAATATTAAATATAGATATAGCTTTAGAATATTTTTTAACCATGAACATTAATTAAGCCATTTTAAATTATTAACAAAGCATATTAATTTTGATTGCTGGTTGGGCGTCTGTGCGTAAAAAGCGGCGTGAAGGGCCCTTCTAGATCGTTAAATAACTATATATACTTAACTAAATGCAGATTGCAGTATTTGATAGACAGGGATTATTCATAAAACTTTTTGTAAACAGATCTATCAATGTATTGAATAAGGCTTAGTGAATTTATTAAATATCTGTTTGTAACTATTTATGTTTGGTTTTTATAAACATATATATACATATGTACAAGTAATATTCTCCTTACAGCCAAATCAAATGTATAAACCTATTCATTGATTATTTACATTCCATTCCATCGACTTAATTAAAGCAAGCCAATGTTATAATGACTTGATTATTCCTGTCTGTATCATTCAGAAGCCTGTGTCAGTAATTATTAAGCGCAAAACCAACAAGTGCAAACACACGTCTGCATATTTGTACGTAATTTCATTTAGTCCCCATACATTATTTATTAGAAACAAGCTGTTGCCAATTTATTTTAATTTGTACATGAACTTGCTGGTTACCTAAAAAAGTGTTATTGTATGAAAATCTGAATATTTTATATAATATACATGTCACTGAAAGAATTTTTAGCGCTTATTTTAATGTAAAACTCAAAAAATTCTATCGCTCTTATTTATAAATTGCACTTTTTCCTCTTATTATTTCTAAGCTGAAATAATCTTCTAACGCTTTTTATCTAGATAAATTTCACACTTACTAAAAGACCCCAAATCATTGAGGTTGATTGGATTTATTAATTTAAACAACAACATTTATTTATTAAATTGTTCACTATGAATTTATCAATGCAATTTTAATAAATAAAAAAAAAAAAAATTCATTTCCCTTCAATAAAATGTCGTCCTCCACTCAATTACTTAATTATTTTGAGTGTCAATACAATCATTTGTTTCGATGGCAAAAAATAATTCCATCTCTAATAAAGATGATGAAATACCTTTCCAAACGGATTGATATTGGATGAATTTTTATGACCTTTTATGATAAATCCTTGTCAATTCAACAATTCTTTAATTTACGTTATTTCATCTAAAAATCAATTATTTTTTTTCTATGTCAGCTGTCATTATTTTTTACACAGCTATGATTGATGACAATCGATGTGATTTTATTTCCCCTAAACCCGTTCTGCCAAATATTGCTGTCACTTGGAATTGATTGCCCGCGGAAGAGTAGACAATTAATTTTATGTTAACTTCTCAAAATTTTATCCTCAAAGTCAATAAAACTTTTTGATTTCACACAGCAACGCTTGTAGACAAAGTTAGTTAATAATGAAACATTGAATACTTGTGATACATAATTTAGTTTATGAAATTAAAAGTCAAGTCTTTGAAAAGAATTACAAGGAGAAGTTAGATGAAGTAGGAAAGGAAGAAATTGCTTTCAGGTTACTACTTATATACCAATACAGTGGGTATTGGTACATAAAAAAAAGTATTTTATTGATAAAATTTTACTCTGGAGCTTAGCAATGCTGGAACTTAATGGCAAATCTTGGGTAATATTAATTCAATACCTACAAATTGTAACTTTTTCATTAGTAAGATAAATTGACTAAGGAAAAGAGAAAAAGAATGACAACTGTAGCACAATTTTATTGTCCAAGGAGAAGAATCAATCTGCTTGTAAAATATTCAGGGAAACCTCCGTGCAATTGCAGTATTTCTATGTCTCTATATTTAAAATTCAACAGCAATTTTTACAACTGATTTACTCGTACCCGAGAAATATATTTAGTTTCATGTTTTCTAAAGAACAATGCTAAACTTTAAAATTACGTTTTGGTACTAAGAAAACCATAAATGTTGTATTGCAACATGCAAAATATGCTGGAATCGAACCAATTCCTCATATAACTGTGAAGTTTTTTTGTTGAAAGAAACAGAATGTTTGCAGAAACACGCTAACGTCCCCACGACACGGAACCATTGACCGACCTACATTCATGAAAGATTGCCTTTGTCTTTATTATATCTTAAGAATATCTTTACACGGTAGAAGCATTGTCTTTTTGGCTCCATTTTACTCATGCATTCATAAATATTTGTTTCTATAGTCGTTCATATATCATCAACACACGAACATCTGCAGTTATTTTTATATAATTGAAGAATCCGTTGCATAGGTTTCGAGACAAAACAAGAAAAGTAGGATATATAGAGTTGAGATGTGTTTAAATTCATGAAAAATATTTTATCATAACTTCCAATTAAAATTTAACTATATGATAGCACAAACGCAATAATGTAAGTTGTTTGACCATAAATCAGTTATCTGACCAATACTATATTAAAGCTAATAAGCATTTGATAAGTAAGTAAAAAAAAATCGCAATTGCGGTGCTTAAACCAGAATATATATCAACAGGTTATAAAATACATTTTTCCCTAGCGTGCCGTACCGTGATACATAATAATCGAACCGGTCATAAAATATCAGTAAAAAGCACAACACACAGTCACGGACATAAGATTTACGACAATCCTTTTTATTTATATTTAAAAATAAACACATTTCATGAAAAGAAATTCAAGTATTCAGAGCATCTTTCAACCGAAATTATGATTGGGGTTCGGGGAGCGATAACTCCTCTTTATGGACCAATTTTTCGACATAAACAATGTTTCAAATGTTATCTACTTTCTTAATATTTTATAAGTTTAAGTATATTCTTTCTTTCATTATAAAGTTTGTTTATTATGGTCACAATTTTATGAAAACTTTTCCTTTAAAAACAATTTTTGGTATAATGAGGATTAATTTAAAACAGTTTTTTAGTATCATTAAGCTTCATTTAATATATCCTATACTTTTAAATACTTGACGCAAGTTTTAAAAGTGATTATAAAAGATATGAAAGAATAGAATATTCATGACTTCTTTTGAATGCCAGTCCTGATATTTACATTTATGGTAACAAATCTAGAAAGTTATATTTGATGGGCATTTAATTTGAACCTTCTCGTTTTTGTAACTAAATTCCTGATAAAGTATCCTTGTTGTTTTAGTTATTAATATTATAAGAATACTTACATAGGGATTTTCCAAATAAAATATTCTAACAAATAATATTAGTGATTAAAAGAGCGAAATTGTATGACTAGTTCGATTTACAATATTAAAAGACATTTTTAAAATGACAAGTTGATAACATAACGAAGACAGTGCAAGTCAAAACTGTTGAATAACCTGACTACTATAGAACATTAAGTTTCATGCAAATTTAACGGTCTTCGGAACTAATTACTTCTCTCATACAAAGATAAACCCTTTATGTTTGCACAGTTTTCAAACATTCTAGACAAGAGTTAGACGTTAAGTTTATTCAAGGTGTAAGTTTCGACAGTATATGTAATAGCAAAGTTTGCTTAGCAGTTCTGGATTTATTATTGAATAGGAAAGTTGCTAAAGTGACTATACTTTTATTAGTGTATTCAACAAATAAGTAACATGAATTATTATAATTAATATTGAATATATTGAAAAAGTTATTTGAACTAGAACTCAGAAAGGAAATGAATAAACAATAATAATTAGGTACAGACATTAGAAAGGTGCTTTATCTAACACTTAAAAAAGTGTTAAATTTTTAAGAGATATACAAGTAAAAGAAATAGAAGCAGCTTCTGAAAAATACAAACAATATTTTGTAACACTACGTACTATGTGTGAGGCATACGATATGAAATCACGACAGTAGCTAAAAAAGGACTTTCGAATCGATCAGTGCACTTTACACATAAAACTCCGCAAAAAATACCTGAACATTTATTACACTGCAACCGCTTATAAAACAAAAACAAAAAAAACAGATAACTTTTCATATTTCGAAGCAAATGGGTCACCTAGCTCGCTATTGTTGCAATATCCCAACAATGGCGAATGGAACAGTTGTCAGCTTTTGTCCAATCGATAGGTACAGATCTAAGGGTTCTACATTCTACTTGGCGAGAAAATATTGCCGTTCTGAAATTTATAGGGGCTAGAATTCTGTGGATAGTTTTTAAATTTACACTATAGTGAATAAATTCATAATTCGTTCTAAATTTTGAGGGCTTACATTCGAATTCATCATTTGAGTTGTTTATGCTATTCAGGATTTTATTTGAAATTATTTTTAGTAGTATATAATTACTCAAAACTCTCTACTAGAATAGCTCCGAGTTTTTTTACAATCACTAATATAATTGAAGGTCTCGTTGACCATCTTTAGGAGAAGCTTCTTGTATTTCACTCTGAAACAATCGTTATGTTCGAAAAAAAATATCGTAGAAAATAGATATTAATTATTATTAGCATTGAACAGTTTAATCACTGCGTTATAATCTTCAGACATAGATTTTTTGATAACACTAAATAATAATTCAATTTATTAACTAAGTAATTATTTTACTTATTTTATTATTATAAATAAATAAATAAATAAATAAATGGTCTGAAAGTTACAAACAGAAAATATTACGAAGTTAATACCCAAAAAACTTTTTTAAAGATTTATAAAATGCACATTATCCAGCTTTAAAACTACAGAATCAGAATCACATAAATAATATAGACACTTACGAGTAAAATAAGCAAACATGCAAAAACAGAATATCGTATGAAAATCAATTACAATTTAAAAACATCTATTAAATATCCGAGCGTAATGAAAAAGATTGCTCTGAAACACATAACATTCCTAAATTAATAAAGCCTCTGGGCCAAGCCCTTTTGGTTTTATAATTTGGATGAAAACAAAACAGTAATTTGTGTTATCGACAACACACAGCCTCAACCACCCATTCAACCTCCCATTCAACGTTTCAGCGATGTATACGTATTTTCACACGAAATATCCCCGAGTACAACATTATGTAATACAATATTAATCCAAAGTGGAATTGTATTTACAAAAGGGAATGACTGACGAACTTTTAACTTAGCTAATTAAGTGAATGAAAGTACACATTTATATGTACATACAAATTTATATGTGATTATTATTTTCTCCTGTTTCACTTAAACCGGATTTTCTTTAAAAAAAAATATTGGCTAAAATCGTGATTATGGGACAAGTTATCCCATAAGAATCATTAGTCTTATTATATTATAATTTTTACTGTACCATACGTAAGCTTAAAAATGTATTCATTATTAATATTTAATCGACGTAGTAAAGCAAATGAAATAAATAGCGTAACGGTTATCCTGCAAACGTAATATAAGTTTAATTTGTCAATGATTCAAAATGGCAGTATCATCAAATAATGGCGGAGGGAAAACAGTATGAAGGAGCCGAGCAAATAAATGAAAATTCAGCCGAGCAAACAATAGCAGGAACGCTCGTTTATACTAAAACAAACATCTTAACGTACCGTCTTCTAAGTGAAATCAGTAGTATCGTTACATTCAAATGTTTGTCTCATAAAAATTCGATATATGAACCATGTATTCTGTAAAATATACACAGAAGGTTTAGTAAGTACATATAAAAATATTTTTTTTCCTTATGAAACTTGGCTATGAAATTTCAATTTCATGATCAATACAGCTCTGGCCTTTTCCGAAGACCACAATAAAAATATATTTTCTAACTATTCGAACACTTAAAAGTGTCGGAAGATACATAATCGCATTTCATTGAAGACTTATTGTTGAGTTTGCTCCAGCCTTTTCAGGAAGGCTTTTGCTGGAAATATTAATTTATTGCTCTATACAATTTTCGCACCGCGTTTCATCGACTTATTTTCTTTAAAACGATTTATTTTCTTGCTTGTAATAGTCTGACAAATATTTTTTTGTTTTCTGAAATAAATAAATTATATTCTTCTGCTAGCAAAAATATATTTTATTATACAAATTATTTTTAAGTGTAAACTTTTCTTCTATTGCAATTTTATTTTAATAATATTTCCTTATAAATATTTTTTTAATTTTCAACATCATTACCGTCTTTTTCTACCCTATTTCATGTAAATGGATATTTACAGTCTAATACAAGTATTTTCTCGTTTCGAATGTTAAACGAATATAACATAATCTTAAGATGCAACATCTCGGGTGAAGGCAATTTCACGCCACGTCGTCATAGGCCTCTCGTGTAATTCAAATATGGCGAATGTAAATTGTCTTTCAGTTTTATTATGTTACGTATTTTTTAAACGCAATAAATTTGTATGCTTATTTAATTCAAAATCGTTATAGAACATATTTTATTATATAAAGCAGACTGTGTTATAAACACCAAATCTCATAAACATATACAAAACATACTTTCAACAAGCATCACCTCAATTTGTTTAGTTAAGTGAGAACACTACAGGCATTCCGCGTATAAATTAGTCTAGTTAAGTGCAGGCAGGAATTTAATCCTCATATTTCGTCTGCGTTGGGGTTTGGCATATCTTTGAAACTCCAAAACCCGACGAGAGTAAACAAAGTGTTATAAACTCAACTGACTTACAATTAAGAACTAATTTTGTTTGTAAACATAAATTAACCACGATTTCGTCTATCGTATTGAACAAACTTTCATTTGAAAATTAAATCTTATCTCTCAGACATAATATTCTTAATTCACTGACAAATTTTCATAAATACTTATAATTAATAATACAATGTTATACATTGAATCTACAATTAACAACAAAACTATTTCCAAATTATAAATAATGATATTACAAATTTATAAATGGAAATCCCTTTTTTATGGATAATTAATGATTATACTTTCCACATTTTTAATATTCTTTTACATTTTCCGGGCGTTTCGATTACTTTAGGTACTGCAACCATAATCACGGGCAGACAAGATGACAGCGTCTGTCACTTAGTGTTGTTATTTGTCATCTACCACAAAAATTTACTTATTTTTTTCTCGTATTGGTCTAGATTCAATCAGAATGCATTAGGTCTAGCTATGTGGTGACATGCATGGCATTTTATATATTTTACTAGCTTTTGCCGCGACTCCGTCCGCGTGGAATAGTGACTTACGGCAGATTTTTGGTTCTTACCACATAGTTCCCGTTCTTGTGGGGTTTTCGGAATGGTCGAGTTCCCGTAGAATTTTCAGGATAAAACCTTTGTTTTTTTTTATTCACAATGAAGTACTTTTAACCAACAACATATTTATTTGAATAAAGATTAATATTATTATGTTGATACAACTTAAACAAATTATTTCGACCAAATTAGGTACCATAAAAACGGTTTTTGTGAGTTAATCTTAAAAGATAGACATATACTGTCGCGGAGTGTTTTTTAGATCATTAAAAGAGCTATTATTCTTTAATACATATTTTTTGTGTATCTTGAACCGTTTTCACGGCGCACGCAACGGAAGGCTTCAAAGATGAAAAAAATTTCTCCCGTTTTACACATTTACCACTATATTTTTGCTCCAATTGGTCGTAGCGTGATGTTATATAGCCCACAGCCTTTCTCGATAACTGGACTATCCAACATAAAAAGAATTATTCAATTCGAACCAGTAGTTTCGGAGATTAGCGCTTTCAAACAAACAAACAAACAAACTCTTCAGCTTTATAATATTAGTTAGATATGAGGGGATCCCAGGTTCCAGATAATCAAGAAATCGGTTAAGTGGATAGCAAATAACAAGACAATCTGACAGACATTTTCATTTGGTCTTCCCGCGATCGCAGATGTTGTAAAGTGACAGAATCGTCTATTACAGTGTAAGATAATATTAAAAATGCCCTTATGCGAAAACAATAACTTCATAGAAATATGTGCTCACCAAAATGTTACCTAAAATAAATTTGTATGTATGTACAATACCTTGATAAAGGTAACTTTTTTCGCCTTCATTGGAATTTGTTTTATGTAGGCTAGAATCGTAAGTGAGAACTGACTTTTTTGATTGTCTTGAAAAAAGTAGATACTGAAAACCATATAATATCCGATTATCCGAAGTTATTTTAAAATTACAAAACAATTTTCTGTAATTTCTCTTTTATTTTCATCAGTGCGGATTCATTTCTAAACATTAGTAATAAGAAATAATTTAATATTTACATAATATAGTTTTATATCCGTAATGATACAAGTACTAAGATTTCCTAACTGGCCTACAGTTGCAACATGGCGCAGAATACTTAACCATTAAAAAGTTATCAAAACATGTCCTAGCCATTAGTGTATGACATTTATAGTCAGTGAAGTACATTTCGCGAATAGACACAAAAGGTTGAAGCCTCTGTATTGCGCAAGTTGTAATTTCAACGCAGACGAGCCTTGCGACAATCCCGACTTATCTTTGTTCCTACACTATACTTTCCCTTGGGCTCATGTCGTGCACACATATAAATACACTTGAATTACACTCTGTTTCGAGAGTTGTAAAGTTCAGTTTATAAATTATCGCTGATACAATGAAAATGTAAGAAGACAGCATGATTTATGAGCCAACTTCGTAACTTTTGTAGTCGCTTTCATTTCATAGAGCAGTATGAACAAGGCAACTTGTTTGTTTGTTATTTTTTTTAAAGTTCTGTTAAATATATATAATTTTAAGTTGCTTTTCTTTTTTGTTGTTAGCCAAGTTGTTTAAGGTTTCACGTAAAAAATTCATAAAACTTAAAGAATTCGAAAGAAAGGAAAAATATAAAAAGAGGTATATCTGCTTAATATTTATCCTTGAATTTTAATTTACCTCATTCGACCTCGTCTGTATTTAAGAGAAATAAAAATATATAAAAGAAATTTTGTTAATAGGATAATTAAAATATCATATTTAATGGCTTATATTTAAGTAATTTCAGGTCGTTCGATCAAATGTCAGCTTAGCTAGCTTATGCATCTTAGTTGACGTACCCCGCCTTCAAACTTGACCATAACTTTCTGAGACGCACCAGTGTTGAATGTTGAAAGGGAGGTTGAATGTCTACTATCGCTGCCTATCTTATCCTCTATTTCAAAGACTTGAGACTAATCTGTAAGTCTTGAGAGTATACATGTATAATGACAGCCACACCAGTATTTACGCGAAATAATACAAAATCCATAGCTTTGATTGCGGCACAACCCGATTATTATAATAACTTCGAAGTTGAAGATTAAATATTTCTTGATTTTGGATTATTTCACCATGAAAGCCTTGGTTCTTGGTCCACCGATTATTGAAGTAGATCTACTCCAACAAGAATTCTATGGTATAGTATTTTGTTAGTCATTCCACACTCACAGAGGAAAAACAAGTAGGAACAAAAACGTCAGTGCTTCAAAGATAGAAAAGTCATAGAAGAACTTGGATCGCGTACCGAATTAAATAAAAACCAACAATGCATCGTTGTGTATTAAAAAAATAAACGCCGAAGCTAACAGGTCGGAATTTGTCCACAGTATTGTGGTTATAGTTAGTTAGGTGGACCGACGACCTGGTGAAGGTCGTGGGAATCCGCTGGGTGGCACAAGACCGGTCGTCGTGGAGATCCTTGGGGGAGGCCTATGTCCTGCAGTGGACGTCTTTTGGCTGATGATGATTGTGGTTATCATTTGCTTTGATCGCTTTCTAAGGCTTAAGTAGAGCCTAGCTGTGGTGAGTTACTACAGCTCGAACATGAGCTGGCTCGACCGGGGAAGTACCACCCTCTCACAGAAGATCGGCGTGAAGTAGTCTTTACTGGCTGCGTTTCGTCTGATGAGCGAGAGAGCCGGTTGCCCTTTCCCTATTCCTACCCTTTCCTTTCCTTATTCCCACCCCTCCCTATCCCCAAAAAACAAGGTTGGCAACGCATCCGCAACAAAATGTTGCGGATGTCCATGGGCGACGGTAACCACCTTCCATCGAGTGGGCCGTCTGCTCGTTTGCCACCTTTCACATAAAAAAAAAAAAAAAAAGGCTGTACGGGACTTACTTTTTTTGCCACGAACTCGTTCTTGCACTATTCCTTAAAGCAATCCGTAGTGTTGATACTTAATACCCCAAAGAAGCATCTTAAAAAGGCAAATTTGACAAAATCATTCGCTTCTATGAATATATGTACGTTGATTGGTGATAGACCGATAAGTTCATCAAAATGAGTTCTGCTGAGTTACACCCTGAACATGTAATATGCCTCTTCTTAGTTATTTTGTTACACTAGACAAAGTTGTATATTTGTCAATGACTACTCCTAGTAACCTGTGTCTAAAGAGGGTGACAGAAAACACCTTTAATGTTCAGGAAGTATCACCATTTTCTATAACTTCTTTAAAGCGATGAAGAAGAAGCTTTAGAGACAGTAGACACCTAGAAGATTGTATACAATTGTTCAGCGACCGTTAATATTTCTTTCGTCGCAGTATGTAATTCGTCATTTTCTAGTGCTTCCTCTAAAGCTTCCAATAAGAAAGTCAGAGTTAGGTTAGGCCCTGGGCAGATGTCCCATCTTCATACTTTGATTGCTCAATGATCACGCACAATATGGTTTCAGGAAAACTATCTGAAAGGAACCGTTGAAATCTTGTGACTCGAATATATTTTCACACTTAATCCATACTTTTGCCTCATCAGGTCCCTATATGTACAACACACCTGAGAGAATTTCTTCAGGTAACCACTAGCTATTTACAAAACGTAAAATTAAGTGGATTTTTTATTAATTTTAAATTAACTCTCTTAGAATATCTCAAAAACGAGCGGATAAACACCTACAATACGATGTCAATTGGGTTAGGTGGATGAGTAACCCATTTACATACAAAACCTTAGTTTTATAATCATTTAGTTTTTGTGGTAATTAGAATAACCTGTATTCCTTTTTAATATATGTATTATAAATAAGTCTAAATATAAAAAATGATGTAATTTCTGCTACTGCTCGTATTACATGATAAACAATACCGTGCCATACGCTTGTGGTTATTTAACTTATTTCCACAATATTAATCCTGTGATCCAATCTCGTATAGCTTATGTTTGTAATAGCAAAAGTTTAATTATGTTTTTTGTATAAAGTGTACTTTTATTATAATTTCTGAAAATACACACAAATGCATGATAATATGTTGTTAACACACTGCATCATTTAAAATCCCGTTTTGTATGCAATTAGTATTTAAACGTACGCCTTTAAATTAGCCTCGTTCTACACATTACACACAGTAGCTTATGCAAAGAAAACTAGTTCTTATATGCTTGAAAGTAAGGTTTATTAATCAGTCTAAGGTTGTAAGTAGATATTCTAGGCTATCGGACGGTTCCACCGGCTGTAATATATAGCAGTCTGCTCCCCGCTGAGAGAGACATATAAATCGCAAGCATCGCCACATCTATTTGATTTTAAAATGCAAACATTTCACACATACATATGTACGGAGTACGACTTAGAATAATAAGATATAATTTACAAAAAACAACTATATACATTGTTTTGTTTAAAATTATTAGCAGGCAGCACTGAAACATCTTTTGAAATTACATTGCCAACACTAAATCGGATATCTAGCGTATAACCGGAGTCATAATTGGCAGCCATTACAATGGAACTTTGATATTATAAACATTAATTATTCTCGAAAGTCTTAGCAGACGTCACGTGCCAGAAGATGATAAAATAAATTTTAAGCAACCCCCATTACAAAGCTAATGGGCTGTATCTTGAAAGCTAGGGAATAAAAGATCCGTCGATTAGAAACTTTATGTTTGCAATTTTCCGGAATCTCCCCCAGCCAATACTGGGATCGTTGTTTCGTACAGGTTGAATGAACAAAATAAGAACTGACGCGTTTACAATCATCATCATCATCATCATCAGCCAAAAGACGTCCACTGCAGGACATAGGCCTCCCCCAAGGATCTCCACGACGACCGGTCTTGTGCCACCCGCATCCAGCGGATTCCCGCGACCTTCACCAGGTCGTCGGACCACCTTGTTGGGGGCCTACCCACGCTGCGTCTTCCGGCTCGTGGTTGCCACTCGAGAACCCGTTGGCCCCATCGGGCATCGGTTCTGCGAGCGATGTGCCCTGCCCACTGCCACTTAAGTACTGCAATTCTTCGGGCTATGTCGGTGACTCCCGTTCTTCTGCGGATCTCCTCATTCCTGATTTGATCACGCAGTGAAACTCCGAGCATAGCCCTCTCCATTGCCCTTTGAGTGACCTTGAGCTTTCTAATAAGGCCCATCGTGAGCGGCCACGTCTCAGTGCCGTATGTTAGCACTGGCAACACACACTGGTCGAAGACTTTTGTCTTGAGACACTGCGGTATTCTGGACGAGAAGATTCTACGTAGCTTCCCGAACGCAGCCCAGCCGAGTTGGATTCGACGATTGACCTCTTTCTCGAAGTTGGACTTACCTAACTGGACCGTTTGTCCCAGGTATACGTAGCTGTCAACAACTTCGAGCGTAGAGCCTCCGATCTTAATAGGAGTCGGTACAACATGGACATTAGACATGATTTTCGTCTTCTCCATGTTCATCTTAAGACCAACTTGTTCGGAGGCTCTATTGAGATCATCGAGCATTGTACTCAGGTCCTCCGCGGTCTCAGCCATGACTACGATATCATCAGCAAACCGAAGGTGTGATAAGTACTCGCCATTTATGTTGATGCCAAGTCCTTTCCAGTCCAGAGCCTTGAAGACGTCCTCCAATGCAGCGGTGAACAGTTTTGGGGAGATAACATCCCCTTGTCTGACACCACGCTGCAGAGGTATTGGTTTCGAGGTCTGATCCTGTAATCGGACTGACATGGTGGCGTTTTCGTACAAACCCTTCAGCGCTTCAATATACCGGTAGTCTACTTGGCACCGCTGGAGAGACTGCAGTACAGCCCAGGTCTCGATCGAATCAAAGGCTTTTTCATAGTCCACAAACGCCAAGCAAAGAGGTAGATTATACTCCTCGGTCTTCTGTATAACCTGCCGCAGCGTATGAATGTGGTCTACTACACTAAAGCCTTTTCGGAAACCGGCTTGTTCGGGAGGCTGGAAGTCGTCTAACCTGCGTGCAAGGCGATTCGTTAGGACTCTCGAAAACAGCTTGTAGACATGACTCAGAAGTGAGATGGGTCTGTAGTTTTTCAGCAGGGTGTTATCACCCTTTTTGAAAAACAATACCACCACACTTCTGTGCCACGCTTGTGGCGTTTGTCCTTCGAGTATGACGGAATTAAACAATTTCTGAAGGGCCCTAAGGATCGGTTCTCCACCCGCCTTCAGTAGCTCGGCCGTTATTCCATCATCACCCGGTGCCCTGTTGTTTTTAAGCTGTTTGAGAGCCATTCGAATCTCGTGCAAGCTGACGTCCGGGATATCTTCGGAGTAATGTCGGGTTAATCTCGCTCTTGGGTCGTCAGCGAGATTGGAAGCGGGCTCTCTTGTGTACGTGTATAGCCGTCTATAGAAAGTCTCGACTTCATTCAAAAGCTCAGGCCTCGACGATATGATTCTGCCATCGTCAGTCTTCAGCTTGTTTAACCGGCTATGTCCAGCAGTCAGATCTCTTGCAAAAGCTTTGAAGTCTCTGTTCCGCTCTATAGCATCTTTGATATGTTCGGTATTATACCGACGCAGATCGCGCTTAAGAGACTTTGAGATCCGCTTGCTGAGCTGCCGGTATCGACAAGCATCACTTGACGAACGGAAAACCATCTCACGTCTTTCCTCCATGAGCTCGAGAGTATAGTCTGAGAGCTTTCTGGTGGCATTGGTACGGCGGGTCTTAAAGTACTTGGACCCCACCGTACGGACGGCTTCTACAAACCCGTCATTGTACTCGTCCACATCGCCATTTAGGCATTCGAAGCGATTTTGGAGTTCAAGCTGGAAACTTTCGCAGTTTTGGATTTGGATGGGTATAGGCCGGAGAGTAGGCTTCATCAAGCGAGATCTCTCGAGCACGATATTAAGATTCAATGTGCCTCTTACCATGCGGTGATCGCTGCCGCACTTAAGCGAGTTGATCACAGAGACATCATTGAATATGTGCTTTTTTGTCGACATGATGAAGTCTATCTCATTTTTGGTTACCCCGTCGGGGCTGATCCAGGTCCACTTTCGCTGTTCGGGCTTTTTGAAGAAGGAGTTCATCATAAAGAGTTCCTCCTTCTCCATGAAGCCAGCCAGCATGTGGCCCCGATGATTCCGACTTCCAAACCCAAAATTTCCCAGTCGTGACTCTTCACCGCTTCGTTTTCCTAGCTTGGCATTGAAGTCACCCATGACCACGCTGTAGTGGGTTCTGGAGTTATGTAGGGCTCTGGAGATGTCATCATACATAATTTCCACCTCATCGTCTGAGTGTGCCGAGGTCGGGGCGTACACCTGAATGACCTTCAACGAATACCGTTTGGTTATTCTGAGTATCAGGAGCGCCACCCTGGTCGACACACTCTCGATCTTCACTACATTGTGGACAAGGGACTTGTGGACGAGAAACCCGACACCACCCTGGGACTGATGGTCGCCTTCCCGGAAATAGAGCAAGTTACCGGATTTAAGGATTATCGAGCCCTCCCCCTGTCTTCGGACTTCAGATAATCCTAGGATACCCCATCGTAACCTGCTCAATTCTTCCTCTAGTTCGACAATCTTCTCGTCGGTCCGCAGTGTACGCGTGTTTAGTGTTGCCAGGTCGATCCGTCGTTGTTTGTGGTAGCCGGATCTCTGCCGGAGATTCTTAGCACCCCTTGCCCCGCCGTTACCTTGGTCGCTACCACGATGACCAGGAATAGCGGAGCCGCCGGGGACTAGGGGCCGGTTTGTGGTCGTGTTGTACATGTTGGAGGGTTCTTGCCATAATCGCCACGCTTGGCAGGCGGGTTGGCGATCGCAGTCGGATTTAAAATGTACTCGGATGACGCTGCTGCCCGTCATCCGGTTGTTATTCCCTTAGTCGCCTCTTACGACACCCACGGGAGGAAATGGGGTGGTGACATTCTAAGCCGGCACCACACGGCAATTACAATCAGAAAGAATAAATTCAAAATGAACAACAAAACACTAAAAGCAGCTGATGGTAGTGAAGTCCTTTTATCTATAAAACTTATTAATTCTATTAAGATCTATTCTATATAATTATACCTTTTAAACCTTCAATAATTTTACTTATCTTATCTTAATTAAGATCTTAAAGTGTCTTCGATAAATTTTTAATCATCTATAGGTATATTGTCAGTTAAATTGGGCACCATTGCATTTAGAGGACAAAGAGCGAGCGAATGGAGCTCTCAATTTAGATGTCGAAAAGCTCCGGAAATAGACTCAATTACCATCTATTGAACCAGCGTTAATATGAGAACGAAAAATCCCATTGTCTGATCTTTAATTTTAACTACATATAATTACAGTCTGAAATCGGGAATGACAAAAAGTATTGAACCTAAAATAAGTTACCTTATAAATTCTTAATATTGTCTTTATATAGAATGAAGTAAATATTATTAAGTAAAAGTAAATATTATGTTTGAATCAATTTATTCAAAGTGTTAATATTGTTATGTAGCATTTCATACAATACACAATATATTACATAAACATTGTGTATTTACTTCGAAATTGAAATGATTATTTATAGGTAAATTATGATACCTTTTTCTTCGAATACAATATATTTGATTTTTACAATTGATTTGATATCAAGTTTCTTGATCATTATATAAAAATAATTGACACAAAATTGACAACCGCATCAAATCAAATGAAAAGGCTTCACAATAACTTTGAATAACAGCGCCCGAAACGGTGAGGTGAAACGTGAACGCGCCAGCTTTTTGGGATCAACGTAGCGTTTAAATTAAAAATTGTTAAAATCGACGGCCAAAGTGAAAACATATAAATCTGTGGGCTAGCGGAAAATTAAAAAGCATCCCGAGGCGGCGTCGAGCGAGGCAGTTTGTTACAGAACTTAACGATTTCTCATTACCATACATTCTATAACGAATACTAATAATAAAATTGTATTAATTCAAATATCAGGTGAACAGCAGAATAATAATAGAATAATAATTTTCCATTTCTTTTCGCTACCAACAGCGATGTCGTTTCAGCTAATGGTGGAGTAATGCGTTTGCACTGTTATCGTTAAGCTACTCTCATTAGTACGTGTCGATTAATACTAAGTACATTATGGATTGCGGAATTCTCTCGTTATACGTAGATCCCATGACTGGAAAATTCTTATACAGCGTTGTAACTAATATGCAAAGAATAAAAAAATAACACTAAAATGTATATCAACTTCATTTTTAATCATGAAAGAAAGAAATTCGATACAATTTAGGTGTCCAATACAAATATATAAAATCGTTCCCTTCATAAGCGATTCTGTTCGTGTTTTCGAGTATTATAGTCATCTTTAGATTTATGGCAACCCGCTGTCCGCCATATTGTTCCAAATTTAAAAATATTTATCTCACTGCCCAATCCTATAAAAGTATAAAAACACAGCCATTACAACAACTAAAGAGGATTTGAATTCAAATTTTATATGTATTGGAAAATTTGTTGTATACATTTTTCGTTATTGTTAAAATTGTAAGCCCATTGAAAATTTCCAAGCTTAAATTAACTGTTTATAACGCTAGCTTACGCCGACCTATACTAAAATACACACAAAACTATGCAGAAAATTTTGCTAACGTGGTACAACGGATTTAAAATCAGAATTCATGCAATATTCATTTAATTAGCTGCAAGCCAGAAAGCCGGCGGTGAAAAAGAAATTAAAATCCAAAATGTGTGTAATCACTTCAGAAGGAATAAATTTGAAGGAAAAGCGGAAAATTAAAATGTAACCCGGGGCGTTGTTCGCTGGTTGGAATTGATACAAAACACAATGTCACAAATACAACATAATACAAAGCATTCATGGTTTTAATAATTTGTTTTATTTGCCTTACACTGGCAACCAAGCCGATTTCTAGGCTCCAAAAAATTTGCCAACCTTTTCCGTATACATTATTTCAATTTCACCTAAAACACTGTCACATATTGAATATTGTTATCAATGTCACATTCATATTTTATTGAATTCGATAGCAAACGCTATCAAAATAAGAGTTATCGCAGTCGGCTCCTAAATATTGAATTTTTGTACACATACTTATATAAACAGTTGGATCTCTGATTTTGAAATATGGAAAGTAATAAAAGGTCTGACAAGAACATTACAATTGATGAGGATATGAAAAGGTTATGCCAGAAGATTTCAGTTGTGATCAGTCACACCTGAAATCCTC
Organism: Danaus chrysippus; assembly: GCA_916720795.1. Taxonomy (NCBI): domain Eukaryota; kingdom Metazoa; phylum Arthropoda; class Insecta; order Lepidoptera; family Nymphalidae; genus Danaus; species Danaus chrysippus. Next base: position 15,000,346 of record CAKASE010000049.1, on the reverse strand, counting down.
TGGAAATATCAGCATTACCCTGACGAAATGAAGTTTGAAAGATCAGACTCTTTAAAGAGGAGCCGCACACATCAGTCACCTACAAAAGTGATGCATGAGCGTTAGGATTAGACTGTACGCCAAAAAACTGAGTTAAGAGGTGAATAAGTATTTTGTTGAAGGCTAAATAATGTATTAGCAGCTTTGCAGGCCTGGTGTATCAGAAGTGTTATAGAGACAATGAAAAGAATCGAAGACAATAAAGTAAATCGAGTTCAGAATCTACACCTTTTTTAGAATTTTGTTAAAAATATTTTATTATTCTCCTTAGACTTCTTCACTTTTTGGTGGTTCGGCACTTTTCTTACGGTTCGTAACAAAATGAATAATCAATTTTGATATTCCCCGTTATGAAGGCAGTCAAGCTCCGAATAAAATTATTAAATCAAGTATCATTACCGCAAAATTCAATTTCCTTCCGATAGATTTAACACCGAAAAAAATCCGTTTCGCAGGACTAAATGTTTCTGAACAGTAAGTCTATTGAATTAATCCGTAAATGTCGTTTGAGGAAATCCTATTTTTTTCAAATTTCCAACGATTTATTCAATTACGTATCGAAATTGATAAAAATACATTGTATAGTACAATTTCCGAAGGTATCAGAGTTCTATTGTTTGTATTCTATTACATACATATTATGTATGTTCAGGTACACAAACTCGAGATTGTGCAAACTATTTTAATTTTTTCGGTCTTAATTAATTTCAAATATGTATCAAGTTATTAACGATACTATTACGAAGAAAACTTTTAAACAAAAATCTATAGATATAAAAGAAAACGGGTAATTTTGAATGTTATTACGAATGCTTAGTAAACAACTGAAAAACATCACTCATAATTTTATTATAATTTCCTTTGAAAACATAAAAAAAATTAAGGCTGTTACTTATAAAGGAGGTAATATTTGTAAGTCCATAATTTCAAATTTCGGTCTCGATTTTCCTTCATTACACGTTTTTTCGGGACAAGCCTAATCTCAAGCGAGCGAGCTGTCTCAGGGAATTAAATTATGCCTTTTCATGAATATTATACTCGATGTCGCAATCTTTTCCTTTATTTATCTTTGACTTTGATAGATAACTTGTGTTCTAAATCATATTTCTCTGTTTTATAACATCATACTTTAAGATATAACATTTATTTTGATGCGATTTACTTAAAGTATTTTATTGTTGTCTTTTTCAGACGTTGTTTAAGATTCGATTAGAAGAAGATATTTTAAGGATATGTCCAATCACATGAACTGCTTCCAAGTCGAACAGATGACCACATGTATCAAGATTTAATCTAGCAAATAAATACGCCGTCGTACAACGATCAGGCTAACATTTTAACCCCGCACCAGTTTTTTATCGTAGAAAGGAGATAAATGTCCGGTTAGCTGGGGTCCAACATTGATTTATACTGGACGTCCATCAGCCAACGAATTACCAAGCAGCGATGTAAATCACCTGATGTCGGGTTTGAATCAATACTATCCTAATGCCTTTCCAATAAAAACAATGCTGTGTACTACACTCGTTATGTCGAGTACATAATTTAACTTCAAAACCATATTCCGACGTCAAATATTATATTTCAAAGCTTTCATTATAGTCCAGAAGTTACACGACTGCGGATAAAGTTAGAGAATCATAATTTATCCAAATGAAAACAATTACTGGCACATAAAAAAGGGTCCAAACAACGTAGGGTCAATATTTACGGCGAGCGGCTGATAGCTAAACTTTTATCCGCTAAAGTTGACATTCATGAAAAAACTGCACAAAAAGAGACATTTTATTTTGTTACTATATAACTTTATTGCATCATGTAACATATAATATAAGACCAGTAGTTATTTCAGCAAAAAGTATAAATTTTAAGAACACAATTCTTTTGACAAAATATATATGTATGTACATAGTTTGAATATTTTAACATTTAAACTCCATGTTGTTTTTGTTTAATCATATTTTAAGAATCTGATTTTTGATTATTAATTATTTATCAAACGTATATTTAAGAACGATTCTTTTTGTAATAAGTAATAATTGAAGCCAAAGAAAAATTATTATGAAAGTGACAAGAGATGATTCATATTTAGTGAATATTTTCCCACTACTTACATTTCATTCTATATTTTATTTATTTTCATTCTTTTACAACTGAACTGTATACCAGGCAGTTTAAATAGTCCCTTCGATTCGGTTTAGAAAAACTATAGTTACATACTTAATGCTGTAATGTGCCATCTCTGATAAAGACGCACCAAATATTTAATTCCAATACTTCTAACTGAACTAAACTCAAGACATATATATAAAATATAATAAAAATATGAATACTGCAATTGTTTTATAAAATTTACAAAGTTTGTTTTAACTTCAAAGCAAAAATATATTTTGTGTATTATACCAATCTCATTAATAACAATTTTAATTCCAAAGTTAAAATCTCTTTCCGTTTTGATTTCCAACTATTATTCATTACTTCATTTCAGCCAATCACTTTTATGTGCTTCTTAAAATACAAAATAGTATCATGTTTTCATGTTTCTTGCTTTAAAATAAGAATGCAGTTATTATCTTCCTTTATTGTCATCAACATAACCATAACATAACATTTCAAAGTAATAGGAAAATTATTGAATGCACTGAACTAAATAGACGTTCTTTGCTAAATATAGCACCAAGTCGCGTTGAATAGACATCAGTAGATAGAAAGATATAAAACGTATACAGTCTGCTGAGCTAAGTGAAAAGATATGAAACAATACGCTTTGCAATAGAACATCAGACATATAAATGAATTGCATCTTGTTACATATAAAGTTTATTAAATAATTTCTCATAAAAATATTTTGTCTCAGCGACGTACATACAAATATTTTAATCTTATTTTATATATTTTATTAATAAACTAATATGACGTTGGAAATGAATCTTTGAGATAAGAAAAGAAACAATAAACAACGTCCGCTTTTGCTTAATAAAACGTTGCCACTCGTGAAGTGTTATCCTTACTACTGGCTCGCGTCGTCACAATACGTACGGAGTTTTAACAGTATTTCATTCAAACCTACATACCAAATTTTTGTTGAGACTATCTCGTGAGAAGTTTTATGTATGGAAAACTTGAGACTTTCCGTATTTAGTCTGATGGCTTAAACGCATAGTAAGGGTTCTGTTGTCTGTTTGTAGGTCATTATAACACGATGCTGAGACACGTCACTTCAGACGTGTCTGCATTTGTCGGGAGCTTCATTAGAGGAATGATTTTAATTGGACCTTACTATAACACGCAGTGTTTCTAAATTCTAAAATTAACTGTAGTCTTATAACCGCTAGGTCACTGATCATTTGTATTATTTTAATTTAAGAAATATTAAAATTATAGAGAACTTTCTATAAGACAAGTAGAGGAAATGAAATACGAACTCTAAAATTGTTAAGATGTTAATGAGTATACATACATATTTGTAACTTTTTTGCAAAGAATACTACTTTAAATATAACTTAATTTTTACTCAACGAATTTAAAAGTGGACGTTAAGTCCAATAAAAAACATTTATTCTCTATATTTCAACATCAGAATATTTATAAACTCATGGGACAATTATTCAAAAAGATTATAGAACTGAATTTAAGAGCATACACGCAAAAAGTTTCTCTTTTTCGCAATAAGTTTAATTTAGCAATGAGTTACTGCACCAGGGGTGTGAGACGTTATTGGCCAAATGGGCGCACCCAGCAATATGCTCGAAGAGAAATTACATGCAGAATTGGAAAATTTTGAGCACACCATATTTATTGAGAGCACCTTCGAAAAGATTAAGCTGTTACATATTTTTATGAATAATAAATGACATATCCATTTTATGTTTGATATGTAAAATAAATTTTGCAATATTGTATTATTACTTCTATATTGGTCCTTTTAAAATTGGCAATTAAAATGATGTGAGATGTATATCATGGCATGGAAATGCATGAAGCTTTGACCTCCATAAATAGTTCGTAATCGACGATCGCTAATAAAGTACCAGCAACTAGTTACACATAGGTCCAGTTAACATCCGGGCTCCGGACGTTATTTCAGGACCGGAAAATCAGCAATCTCCTCTCCCTACCTGCTATTTTTTATGTTACATATTCAAGTTCCGTACATCTGTTACAATTTACAAACGTCCATACGGATTGCTTTGCTATATGTGAAACTTGTTCCTCACTCATCCAACTGAAGTCAAGATTCAGACTTTTCAGGCTGAGATTTTTTTAATATTTCTATTATATTAATGAATATAGGTTATGCTATTATAAAAGTAAGATATTTTGTACCTAGTACTCTTATAAAGAGTTAGAATGTGTTTTTTTTAATCATCTGACGGACACTAAAAAGCTCTAAAGTTGATTAGGATCTAAATTTCTTTCAAAAGAATTTACCGATTTCTGGTGTTTATACACTCAATATTCTGAATATGGAGACTTAATTTACCTTATTATATATGAATAATTAATGAGTGTGAGTGTTGTTTAAACTACATATATGATTAATATTTTTAACACTTACAATACCGTTTCTCCTTTTGTTGCCCAAACCTTGGATAACGTTTAATTATAGATTAGAATTATTAAATAGCATATAAACATATATGTATAATTGATAATTCAAGAAAGATTACTTTAAAAAAACAAGTTGTATAGTTTGGTAACGATACCGATTATTTTATTGGTTATTTATGGATTCTGAAGTTGATCAAGTTTTAAAAATATCAAAAAAGGTAGGGAAGTGGACCAGAGAATGATATATGAAAATGCGGGCGATATCGGTTCTACTGTCAATTATTTTGTTGTTATTTAATCACTAGCTCTTATTACATCCACAGAATTCTTATTTTATAGGACTGTTAAAGGTGGCAGAGCGGATTTTGGTTCATAAAAACAATCGTCTGAAAAATATACCTATAAATGTATCTATTGACGAAGATCTAAAGACACTTCCCTATGACTTATCATATTTCTCCCTGCGTTAAATCCCATAAATGATGACAAGTTATTTTTACTAGTAAAACAGATCTGCTGACGAAGTATTGAATAACAATAAAATGCACTTTGTGTATATTTCAAAATAATAGTTTTATGATTCTTTATTATATTAGGTTCGATAACAGTCACGTATAATATAATAATAGTGAAGCAATTTTTGTGTGCTAATGATAACAATAAAAATATAACTCGTAACAAAATATGTTGTTCCATAAAGCTAACTTCAAAATATAAGTTGGTCATGAATTATGTACTACTTCTCTTGATTTTCACTTAACATTAAATGTTCTTTAAAATGTTTACTCAGTATGATATACTAATACTTCTAGGATAATATTATAATATATGAAATTTATAGTCTGTTTAAAAAATATGTGCTGACTTATGAATCCCATAAATCCGTGACAAATGAATCAACGTTAGTAAGCAAAAAAAGGTTATTTTTGAGCAACGTGTAACAACTACTTGAACTGATTTATGTTAAGAGTTATTTATATGGCAATAAAATTTGTTAGTCCCTCACGGCACGTTCGCTTCCTTCATATTTCATGAGCCAGCTCAACTCCTGTTATTTTGTGTTACTGCGGAACAGCTGATATTGTGAAATATTCAACACCGTGTGCAAACTTACAAGTTTTACGGTACTAGTTCATGTGCTCGATTAATAATTCGATATTCGATTTTTAACTAGCTGGAAATTGATTTTATATTAAATTTATCGCATAACATGTACATTTAGTACCTACTTATATAGAAAATAACTATTACAACTTCTTGTATAGTTATTTTTCTCAATTGGGTGTTTTTCTCAGGATAGAATCCGAAACGAAGATATTGTCTAGGTAACTAAGACAGCCGATATAGCTCAGAGGATTAATAAGCTTAAGTTGCTGAGTGCAGGCCACATATGCCGCAGAATGGATAGTAATTGGGGCAAATGGTTCTAAAGTGAAGACCGGATCTAGTAAACTAAGTGAATGAGGCCTTGTACCTAATTGGATAATGCTGAGTAAGTTGAGGGAGGATATATTGGAGCAGTAACATTAGATATCGACTCAGAAACCATATCCAGAGGTGGAGTGATTACAGCTTATACGAGGGGAGGTCAAAAAGTTCGCGGAATGGAGGGGATGGAGGGGGTTGATTTACTCGTCCAGGTAGTAACTTGTTCAACACTTCATTAATAGTATATATACCAAGTTTGAACCAAATCGGGTCATTAACTTTTGAGTTATTGACCTGCAAACAAGTGAATCGGGAAGAAGTCAGTGAGTATGGAGAAAATTGAACACCGCGCCGTTATTAAGTTCCTCACCAAGCAAGGAAAATCCGCTCAGACGATTTTTGAAGAGCTGTTATCAGTTTACGCGGACTTTGCCCCTGGTAAAACCATGGTTTACAAGTGGCATGGACTTTTTAAACAAGGGAGAGAGTCCATTGAAGATGACCCCCGCTCCGGACGACCGATTGAGGCCACCACACCGGAAATCGTAGCAAAAGTAGAAAAACTTATATTGGAAGATGGCCGGTTGAAGAAAAAACAACTTGCAGCAATGGTTGGAGTATCCGAAACCAGCATTTTAAATATCCTACATCATTATCTTGGGATGACTAAGGTCAGTGCAAGATGGGTTCCGAGAATGCTCACGCCACTTCAAAAGAGCGAGCGTGTCGAGTGTTCTCGCCAGTTTTTGAAACTCTGTGGGGAGAATAAGGATGAAGTTATGGACCGGATTGTTACTGGTGATGAAACCTGGGTTCATCACTATGAACCTGAATCGAAGCAAGAATCGATGCAGTGGCATAAAAAAGGTACAGCTCCTCCAAAGAAGTTTAAAGTGTCACAATCGGCCGGAAAGATCATGGCTACTGTCTTTTGGGATACAGAAGGTATTTTGCTGATCGATTATAAAGATCGTGGTGTGACTATAACGGGACAGTACTACGCTTCTTTATTAGATAGATTGAAAGAAGCTATCAAGGAAAAAAGAAGAGGAAAGCTGTCAAAAGGTGTGCTCCTTTTGCACGACAACGCAACAGTCCACACGTGTCATGTTGCGACGGCTGCCATTCACCGATGCGGATTCGAAAAATTAAACCACCCACCTTACAGTCCAGACTTAGCCCCTAGCGACTATTATTTGTTTCCAAAAATGAAAAAAGAGCTGCGTGGAAAAAAATTTGGCGATGATCAAGAAGTCAAGTCCGCAATGTCCTAATTTGATAGCTAGCTAGATAGCTAAGGTTAAGGGAGAATATATTGAAAAGGAAAAATAGTTTCGTGTTAAATTTTAACCCCCTTCCCGCTCATTCCGCGAACTTTTTGACCTCCCCTCGTAATATGCCTAAGTATTTCAATTCGGTAAAATATGAGTAAATTTCAATAACCTTGTGTCTTTGAAAAGATTTATTCCAACCACAGCTGATGCAACACCAAGCCCCTGCTACGTTTAAAATTTTCTAAGAATAAAACAAATGAAACTTCGTAGTTACTACTGCCCCTGTGAAATTTACTTCAAATATATAGATATAGTTTAAATAATTTAAGACTGAACATAAAAATAAATTTTCGACCCAAGAGGGCATAGTGACAAACCTTGACAATTATTTGGTATTTGTTTAATTGGAGGTCAACTTATGAGGAAAAACTTTCCCTACAATAAGTCCATACATGTTACTTTATTGATGACAGCATACCCTTATACCGGGGTAGAAGTATTGATACTTTTTGGGCTCTTCATAAACTTTTTTTACTTTTTCCAGAAAATGTGGAGGTTCGTTAGCTTGATAAGGACTCTGTAGACGAAAACCAGGCGAATTTTAACATCTTGCAAACCAGCTTAATTAGAATAGAAGTATAACTTAGACAATCTGTATACCCTATGAAAAATTTGTCAGAATCGAATAAGGATGTTCATTTAGTTTTTAAAAAATATACCTAGATTAAACAGTACAGAATTATTATAACCACTTAGTTACCACGTTCCTCAAGACAACTAATAAAAACTCGGGAAAAAGAAGAGAGAACAATTGATGTTTGTTATTCTTCGGAAAACAGAAGATTAATGTAATGGGAAAACCCAACTGGTCTGAGTAATAAACCCTTAGTACTAACAATTTTATCTACGTAGTCTTTTCATACATTTTTTTTACATAGACATGTGACAATTTACCATTAAATATTACCGACGAGTATTCTAAAGTACTGCCATTAATTAATAAATTATGTACAAACTTCTTGAATAAAGCAAAACCAATATTAACTTAGTCCACTATTGTGACCGACATGTTTGCAATATTTGATTCAATTATGGGTTGAAAGTCAAACTGTGGGTAAATGCCACATCGGCCGTTATACACAATAAAAGGCTATTCTATAAATACAATAGTAAAGAAGGATAATTGTAATTCAGATTTCATGAATATAGTAAGAATTGCAGCAATCCTGGTTCTACCTGATATAATATAAAGGAACGTTAAAATTTTAAAACCCAAATTTAAAGAGCAAGTTGTAGATTTTGCGCTGAATAGTGAATTGTAATTTGTATGTTTCTTCGCTGACTCCACGAAATAGTCATATTAGTTTTTCCCTCTACGACAGTTTATTTTTTGTGATAATTTTCTAGATTTGAATAATGCTTCATAAAATTTAAATTAAAATAATAAATACACTGTGCATAATGATAATGGAGCTTACGGCTCCTTAAGAAACCAATATTCCCAATGACCATACCATCAAGGTCAATAAAAATTACGAGCTCACTAACGAATTCGCTAAGTACATATAGGTTCATTGTAAATTGTAGATTTGGGTAGGTAGTTAATAGGTAAACTTGTGAAATTGGATATAATAAAAACAATTCCATCTTTATATTAAACGCGCAAACTATAAAACCTTTACAACCGTTCAGTCCTACGTGTCTCTCTATATTCACGATAGATGGCGCTAAAGTAAAAAAAGTAGATAAAGGAAATGCAGAAAATTGTTAATGTTATACATTTTTACAATAATTCTCTTCACATATTGTGTAATAAAACAAATGAAATCAATAAATTTTTGCCAATCGAAGCGTTATTTAAACACTTATTTCCCTAAAAAAAGGCTTAATGTATTTTGCATTTGTTTTGTAATATTTTTAAACAAGCGCCATTTACCTGCCTGTATAAAAGGAAGAAACACCACTTATAAAATAATGGATCATTTACCATTAGACAAAGCCAGATATATGGAGTTCATAAATGAATGTAACTAATTAATTTTAGGCTTACTTATTCTAACAATACATTTATAAACAATGAAAATCGAAAAATTTGAGACCTAAATTGGATAATGGATTTCCTATGCAACTTTAAAGCGAGTAGGTGAGACGTGGGGACACCACAAAGCTATAATTTATCTCCAAAATCTGTCTAGTTACTTGCAGCATCAAAGCATAAGTCATACTGTGTATGAAGTCTTGCAACAGAGCCTATATCTTAATAATAATTGGATTACATTTCTAAAGTTTTAAAACAAATAACATTTCTATCTGTTGTTTATTCTAAAATCTACAACACAAACTTGGGCAAAATTGTAAGATTATAAGTTGTAGTCATATTTCAAGGCCTCTTAAGTAGATTATATTTTTATGTCCTAAAATATAAATTTATCATTACTTAGAAAGCTTCAATATGTAATATACTTTTCAGTAAATTCTCATAGTGTTTTTGTAACATTTTAAACAGCTGAAGAAATAAAATCAAGTAAATGTAAATATTATTATTACTTTTTACATTCTAAACTAACTAAAGACATAAATATAGATATTTTAAACTTCGTCTATCAATTTAAATCTGTTATGCTGTGGTTCCGGTATGACATTGAAATATTTCTTGAATATGGTCTGTTGTTCCCGACCACCGTATATTCTTTTCACCCAGGTGTGGTCCCAGTTTGGTTCAAACTTCTCACATGTCACCACAACCTTGCCTGGTGTGATTGCAAACAGTGTTCCATTTCTACCCATTCCTACCTGAAATAATAAGAATAATAAAAAATATTAAAAACCAGTGTGCTTTAGACCACATGACTGAAGTAAAACTTCTTTCGCTCCATCTATATGTAGTATGTATATGCATATGTTTATATATGTATAATACAGACATGTATATATACTCATATTAATTTTGTACAAATATTTGAATTCAACGTCAGTGGTGGCCTAGTGGTTAAGGGGCCTGCCTCTTGTTGCCGAGGGTGCGGGTTCGATCCTGGCAAGTACCAGTGCGATTTTTCGGAGTCATATGTACTTTCTGAGACTATATAGACACCAATAACATTCGATGAAGGAAAACATTGTGAGGAAACCTGGACTTATAGTTTCACAATCATAAGTTTGAAATCACCAAACCGTGTTGAGCAAGCGTGGTGATTAATGCTCAAACCTTCTCCATGTGAGAAAGAGGCCTTTGCTCAGCAGTGGGCTTCTGATAGGCTGATGACATTTGAATTCATTATGAGTTATGGAAGATAAATTAATATTTTTAAATAGATATTGCTTTTTATTTACTAATTTCATTATATCCATCATTGGATACATCAGTAAGTACTGTGGTTGATTGTAAGACTGAAAAAATAGGCATATGATATGAGAAATAAGATACATATGTTTTTGAATCAAGATTAGGAAGATATGCGGAGGCACTAAAAATGAACTACTGACTGAGATATAAATATTATTCACTGGCTTTGAAAGGAAGTGAGAAAGAAAATTTGAGCTGCACTGCTCTCTCCCCTGACCTTATAGTAATATACAAACCATAACATGTTCTCTATCTACCTTCACTAACTTATATTTCCCTCTCACTTTCGTTCACCTCACCCGATCACACTTTTCGTAACGCTTTTGTCACACATTCACCAGCTCACTCCCAAGTCAAACATGTGTATAGATTAACTTCAAAAATCATATTTCTCATAACTAGACTGAATCTACTCTTCAAATCATATAAGAAAACAGAGTTTTTTTACGATAACTTACATTTAAACCAGGATGAAATCTAGAAGTGAGTTGAGTAGCTAACATATGACCACTCTGAACAAAATGACCATCCTGAACTTTCCAACCTCTATGCTTCGGCTTCACTTTACAATTGGTGTTCTTTGTACTGCCTCCAGTCTTTTTACTAGCATATCGCAAAATTTCTAAAACAAATATGAGGGATACAGTTACACATTGATTTATTTCACTGAAGAATTAAATAGCACTTGATTTTGTATACCTATTACGGGTTTATTAGTTTTTTTCGCGGTTAAAAGGAAATTCAACGACATTTTGGAATATACTTTGAATTCGTATATACAAATGATTAGCAAATCAACTTCATAACCTAATCTTTAAAGTTTTGACAACAAATGTCATTTTTTTTTTTGGTTATGTTCGTTCCGTTCAGAACAAGGCAAAGAAAACAAAGCCCATACCGCCATGTCTTTTGTATTTTGTAACTTTAATTATTTTTAAATGTCTTAATATCCCTTTTTATTCTTGACTCAAGTTTTTATATCAGGCCTAAGCCATGTCTTCATTTAATTTTCTTCTTAAATCATTTTTTTTATTTTAAGACCGAAGCCATGTCTTTTATTAATTTTTTTTGCCAAATTCTTGTTTTTTTTTTTTACATTCCGTCTTTTTTCAATGTCAAGTCCTTGTAATGTCATTTTTAGTACAATTCATTTGTCACAATCGATAAAACGGTCAAATTCTGAAAATAGCTGAAAAACAAATATCTTAAACAAAACGAAAAAAATAGTATTATATACATATAAAAAATTAGATATAAAAATTAGATTAGAGCGCGGGATATCTTCAGCAGTTTTAAAATTACTTAAAAATTGGTCTACAAGGACTATCCTTTGAATACTAAACTGTAGACAATCAAAAAATATATGTTCGAGGGTTTCATCAGCACTATTGCAATATCTACAAATTGAAGAGTCAAAAAAGGTGAGCACCAAAACTACAATGTCCCAGACGCAAACAACAGATTGTGGTATAATACTTTCTATGGCTATAGTCACTACCCCGGGTAAACCAGGGGGAAGAGACCTTTTTCTTTATTGTAGCGAACCATTTTCCTTTTACCTTTACCACCTGATGGCATAAGTTGTAAAATTCTTTCTGTAACTTGAGTTTGAAGAGGGATAGAGCGCCTGTATAAGGAATTCGGAAATTTAAAAAGCTGTGACTTAATTGATTGTGTTTAGCTAATAGTTATGTATAGCTAAACACTAATTTTGATTCATATAACCCAGAGTAACAAGGCCATATATACCATGCTAGAATATATATTATGTTTATTAAAAATTTGTTCTGATTCAGAAAAACCTTGAAACAATTTGAACAAATATTGGCAGTCCTGTTAATAGTGTCGAGCAGTTTAACAAGAAGTGGATGGTTACTAATGGAGAGCTACCTTGCAAAAAATTTTGATTGTAAGTATTTAAACCTAAGTGCTAATGGAGGTATATTACATTCCACCTGCATTGACACTATGGGAGTAGTTCGCATGGCACCCATTATAATACGCAAACATTTATTTTGTATATTTTCTAATTTATCTACTATAGTTCCTACCTATGCAAAACAAAAAAAAGCATATTCAAAATGACTCCATACTAATGATTTAAACAATGTTAATAGAATCTTTGGATCAGCCCCCCAATATGTGCCTGTTAAAGATTTTAAAACATTACAAGCATTTAAAGCTCGAGATTCTAGAGTTTCAGCATACTTATTCCATTTAGAATTGTTTGTACAAATAACACCTAAAAACTTTACAGATCTCTCTAGAGATATTACATTATTATTGAACAAAATATTTACATTCCCATTTCTAATTCCATTTTTTGAAAAGACAACAACTTTTCTTTTTTCATTGCTGACCTCCAGCCCAAGGCCATCAAAATAGTTCTTTAGTCTTTGGAGAGCAACATTGAGGACTGATTGTACACATAATAAATTAGTATCAGAGCAATAAACAACTAAATCATCTGCAAACTGCAGATTAGATACTTCACACCCTAAAGTTAAATTTAGCTGATGAATGAATAGGATAAAAAGCAATGGGCTCAATACACCACCCTATGATACACCCCTACAAGAATATCTTGGACCAAAAAACTGATTGTTAACCTTAACAAACACCTTTCTGTAGTTCAAAAAAATAAAAATCCAATTTACATCTTTTCCAGGTACCTGCAGTAATAATGATGTTGAGGATAATTTGTTCAGATCTACATTATTGAAAGCCCCTACAATGTCAAGAAAAACACCGACTAGTACTTTATTATCGGAACGAGCATCGTGGATATCCAGACAGAAATGACGTAGACTCTCACAAGCAGAACGGCCACAACGAAAGCCAAACTGATTGTAAGGTAAAAGATTATTACTTTCTATGTGAAAAATTAATCTCTGTTTTATTATGTAACTAGTAAACCCGGCGAACTCCGTTTCGCCACCAGAAGGCTTTTATATAAGATTTCGTTTGGTGATTAAAAGATGAAGATTTTTTTTTTGTTTTATATTTGAAAAGGAAAATTTTTATTTCATTTCACGACAGTAATGAATTCATTTCGATTACAAAAATGAAGTGTTGTTTAGTTGAACTTCTTTAAGTAAATGAAAGTGAATCCAAAGTAGATACCGAATCGAAGCGCGTTATACGTGTCCGCAAATTATTCGTTTCATTGAAGTGGTCCTTTGTAAACCACATTTTTTGTTTTTCGGTCTAACTTTAACACAAATAAAGCGGATGATTTCCAAACTCTTGAACACGCAAAATATGACTGCCCATGTGAAAAACAATGTTTTTCTAAATTTCCAACGACCTTTCCAACGAATGCAAAACCGTGGAAATTGGTTCGTTCGTTCTGAAGTTATAGCGTCTGGATGGAAAACCGGACTTATTTTTATATAGTAGATCTCTTACAAATATCTAATTGTCATCATACGTCAATTGCATAGCTGTCAGTTGTGTTTCGTTATTCCACTTTTTATAGTGACTGACGTTTCATGTCAAGTCCCACGGGAATGCTGTGGAACGGGATAAAAGTATCCTATTGCAATTTCCTGGCTTTAAACTATCTCCCTGCCAATTTTCAGCTAAATCGGTTCAGCCGTTCTTGAGTTATAAGTGGAGTAAGTAACACGACTTTTATATACAGGGTGACTGGTGAATTACTATCGATACGTGAGTACGTGATATTTGACGATCATATATGACAAGATAAAAATTAATATAACATAAATATTAATAAACTTCTAAGTAAAGTTAACCAAAAGTTATGTAATTAATTACGCATCGTGTGAACACCCTACAGATTAGGTATACACACACACACACACACACACACACGAAGCGGCGGCGTAGTGTTGTGTCAGCACGCCGCCGCACGTGTCCACACTTGGAACACTTGGAACGTGTCCACACTTTGTTTATTTATACGGAAATTTGGTCAAAAATTAAGTACCTATTTATTTTACATAATTCGAATGAGAATCATGTACCGAGTATTCTCCTTAAATATTGATAGTAATTCACCAGTCACCCTGTATATTATATAATAGATTGTTCGAAATTTTTTCCAACACATGAACTCAGTGTAATAGGACGATAAGAATCAGCCAAACTAAAGTCTTAGCCAGGTTTTAATATTGGTACCAAACAGTCAGTTTTCCAGTCCTCTGGGATAATAGAAGACGACCATAAACTATTTAATAAATTTAAAAAAATAGATAGAGTTTGAACATTTAAAAATTTTAAACATTCTGTAGGAAAGCCAATCCAGGCCACATGAAGAATCTTTTCTTGAGACTAAAGCAGATTTTAACTCTTGCATAGTAAAATAACCAATCACTGGCGGCTGTACCTTAAGTGCACTCGTGCGCTGAACCACCAATACAAAAGATTTAAAAATTACAAAATATTACTTCATCTTTATTTTTAAGTTACCATTTTAATATTTATTTTAAAAACATATAAAAACGTATAAAAATTGAATTTCCTAATTATGGTCAAAAAGTTTGCGCGCTTTACTAAACTAATATCTCGTGCGCTTCGGCGAGTGCACGAGGACTGCTAATACATCTTGTATGAGATACGCATTAATACGCCTGACTCGTGAAACAAAAGATAGTTCATAGAAATGTACCGAGTAATGAGACGGTTCTCGAGCGCCGCACGAGCGGCCGAAGATTACCGAGAGCACCCGATGTATGACGAATTTAGCCATGATTGACATCTCGTTATGTTTTGTTGCATTTTCTAATTTTAATATTTTAGTAAAGTGCACCACCGGTTCGATTACCCACCGGCCGCCACTGCAACCAATCATGTATGAATTATCATTATTTACACCGAGAACATTATCTATATTTATCTGTTGTGAAACAGTATCCGGTGTGTATTTATATAAAAAATTTTGAACCCAATTGAGGTCAGAAAATAAGTTAGAACTCGGAAAGCTTTTTTAGAATGTTCTTATTTTAGTCCAAATGCGATTTATAGATGTCAAACGATTTATTGATGAGCAGAATTCAGACCAACTTTTACAACATTCTTCTTTTAAAGTGCATTTTTTAAAGGCTTGTGCGCGTTTGAAATTAATGTAATTTTTACTATTAAGACTAGTTTTGAAATTAATGTAGGCGTTCTTGCAGTCTTCTACTACTTTTGAACATTTATCATTCCACCAAGGTACTTGACACCTTTTTCTAGGACGGTTATTATTACTATCAGTTGTGTTATGGTTTAAGCTGGGCCCGGAGAATTTGATTGCCAATAGAATAATTGCACAAAACTTTCTGTATGTCAAGGAGATCACTATTGTCAACTTTAAAGTTCATTAACATTTTATTAACAATTTGTTCATAACTTTCCCAATTTACTAATTTCAGATTGCTGTGAAAGGGAATGTGTTGTTCAAGGGAATAGAGGGTTCATGTTGATCTCTTACGAGAGTAAATTTTGTGATAGTTGGCAGATGATAACTGCCTAAAGGGTCCTGATGAACTTGCCAGTCACAAGAAAGAAATAAAGAAGAAGACACCATAGTTAAATCTACACTGTTTGGTTTCCAAATATGAGAGCCTATAGTTGTTGGTTGACCATTATTGAAAAGTATTAAGTCATGATCATCAATGGAATCCATAATAGCTTTGCCCCGAGAATCTATGCGACTGCAACCCCAAAAGGTATGATGGGCGTTAAAATCGCCTGCAATTATCAACGGTTTTGGAATACTGTACAATAAACGATCGAACTTCGCCTTTTTAAAATCAGGAAAACTGTTACCAGGACTGTAAAGACTAACCAAAGAAATGCATTTATGTTTCAGTTTAATAACTGTTAATTGTGAGCAGCCTGATCAGGCAATGACAGTCAGTTTTGTTGAGTCTTTGAACTGTTTTGATTGTTTAATTTTTTCGCAAAGTTTTAGTCTGCATTTTTGATTGTTCTCGTTTTGTATGTTCTTAATTATTATTTATTGTTTCACCTTGTATTTTCAACTAATTATGTTTGCATGCAGTGTTTGCTTTAAATTGATTTTACACAATTTTTGCATGTTATTAATTTATATGTAACTTTGTTTAATCATTCATTGTGTAAAAACCGCTAGCGAACCTAAATAAATAAATAAATAACAATCACTACATTTTGTAACGAATCATCATAAAAAGTATCTAGTTTAGAGAAATGTATACCATTTTTAATTAATATTGCTACGCCATTACGATCATTACCGCAGTCATTCCTAATAATGGTATAACCACGTAAATTAAATTGAATGTTAGGCTTGAGCCAAGTTTCTGAAATAAGAGTTACATGTATATTATTTTGGTATAAAAAATTTTGAAACTCAAGTCTGTTACTTAACAGACTTTGAGCGTTCCACTGTACAATATTTAAGATTTGGTGGTTGAATGTGACGATTTGCTATTTTTGTCTTGGAGGGTTTCTTTTATAGCTGAGCTAATAAATTGTGAACTAATACTTATATTTTGAGTTTTATTTAAAGTTATAACTTTTACTATAGATTCTGTTAATAGAGCCATTGTTTCAGAATTTGATAGTGTTGCTTGGATTACTTCTTGGGAATTTGATTTTTTAATAAGGGAGGGAACATTTAATGAATCTTTTAACGTGTCAGCATATGACTTGGGTTTACTGTTTGCGATTTTCTTTTGCCTTATAGAGCACTGGCTAGAGATGGCAATTTGATTGCCATTACAATTAATGCACTTAGCTTTTTCCATGTTAACCTTGCATTCTTTGAAAGAATGCCCCTCTGTGCATATGGAGCATCGCGGTGAATTTTTACAAAACTTAGCCAGATGATCATAGCGTAAACATTTAAAACACTGTTTTATTGGTGGGACATATGTGGAGACAGGCAGACGTATCTTAATGTGAACATAGTCCGGCAGTGACGTAGACGACGCAAAAGTTATTACTACGCTCTGAGTAGTTTGCAATGTGAAAGTGTTATTTTCTCCTTTTACTTTACGCATTATGCGTCGGACAGAAATGACTTTTTTTGTTGTTGATATTGCTTTATATATCTTGTGATTGGATAGATGAGTGGGAACCGAAGAGATAACTCCCGATAGTTCGGTGGCCCCTGCTGGTATTGAAGCTTTAAGTCATTGTTCCTTTAGATATGTAGTATTTTCTAAAAAGGCATTTGCCAAATTCGCACGTTGGAAAACAACACCGACCTTATATATATATATTTTTTTTAAATATTGTATACCTTTCACAGAGCGTATAAAACTAGTACTAAGCGACATCATGTCCCTATTACCCAGTGGGACATCATTAGTACTTTCGACAAATACTATGAATTCAGACTTGGTTTCCGCATTTTCAGGGTATCGCCGACAATAATCAGCGACCCTAAAGGGAGCGAAGGCATTTGCATCCTGCAATACTGCCGAATCCTCGCAATCGGAATCGCTGCTTGTGCTGAAAGGCAAGGACTCACCCGAATCCTTCTTGTTACGTTTTTTCACCATCTCTCCACATAAACACTTATATTACAGACTAAGTTTTACTTCTTTACATTAAACTAAACAAAAATTTGCAAATTATAGTATAAAACTATTTAAAATAATTAAAATTTCCAAAAAGACCGCGTCAACGTTTCAATTCCCGGGCTCTTTTTTTCTAATATATGTTGTTATGTATTATCTATGCTTTTTTTTCTCACACCTAGTCATAGGCTCACAACAAATGTCAATTGTGAGCTTGTCACATTTGAGTATATTAAATATATTCCAGAATTTTTGTTCTTAAAGGTATAATATATTATAATAACATTGGAACTAAACAGCTTTGAAATTTTAAGGCTAAAAATATGAAATACATGTACAAAATATAAGTAATACATTAATAATGATTTTTATAAAATTATATTTCAAAGTTTATGCTTGCTTTTTATTGAGTAAATTATTTAAAATTTAACTTAATAAATTATATAGTTCATTGTTTACAATCATATTTTTCAGATGCTATTGTGGATTAAATGGAACGTTTTAAATCTACTGTCACTGTCAAATGTCAGCATCATGGGGATGAAACTGTCTAATAATTAACGTGTAAAAAAAATAATGTATCAAAAATGCTGCCATCTACCGAACAAGGTAAAACAAATTTTACACTATTTTCCTTTATAACTTCATAGATAGCGTAAGTAGCTCTCAAATTGGTTTGACATTAGGACAAATTTTAAATCATTTCAGTTACTCATTAGCTGTTGTTTACTGTGCTGTATGTTCTTTTTCAAACATTTGACCCGGCTTATATAATATATAATTGACTCCTATTTCCATTCTTTTGACGATCGACCCCGGCTTTTCTCAATTGGACTTTGTTTTCTGCGACTACGATCGACCCCGGCTCTTCTCATTTGGATTTTGATAGCAAACTAAGAATTTGGATTATCGATAAGTTGAAAAAATGCAACGAAATTTGGCTATTAAGTGTTATTTTCAGTGTGCGACTAAAGGTACGATATTTATTTAGTAAAATCTATATAATAAAAATATTATTTGTCATACTTATATAGGAATATATACAATCAATTACTACTCTTGTTACATCAATTTCAACCGTAATAGTTTATTGACTTCTAATAAAAACATTTCAGGTCCTTTTCATCAATTTCCTAATCCTGAATACCCAAATTTGGAGAAATTCATTCAATGGAAAAATATTTTAAATGAAGACATGAAACAAAAGGAAGATTTTTACATTTATAATAATATAAGAAGATGTGATCGTCATTTTGAACAGTTTTACCGTTCTTCAAGTAAATGACTCACTCAAAATGCTGTACCAACTCTATACATACTCAAGTAAGTGTCTAAAGTAAGCAACTTCCCAAGTATGTAGTTATAGGCACACAATACATACTATTTATATAAAAAAACTATCAATAATCAATTGTATTTTATAACTATAGATAATATTTTACATTATTATTATTTTACTTTAGAAATTGGTGCTCATAACTAAAAACAAAAAAAAAATAGATTTAATTGAAAATAATGAAATAGGTATACAAGTCATCTTAACATTTTTATATACTTACATGTGGTTTGATAGATTTATAATGTGCAGTCTTAATTACCTTTTTTAGCTAAATAAACTTGTGTCACTTCTTTGCATAGGTAAAACAAAAAGTGTTCTAAATATGTAGAGATTATAATTTCACTGGATAACTACAAACTTACTTTCATGAAGGAACTGAATGGAAAAGTTTTGGATTTGAAATAAATGGAAAAAAAATCATTCAATTTATGACCCACCGCATCTCCTTAAAGGCTTAAGGAACAATTTATTGACAAAAAATTAAAGATTTCAACAAAATCAAGAAATTAAAATAGCAAAATGGAGTCATTTGCATATGCTGTTACAGGTTGGCATTGGAGAAAGTGATATACGCTTATTAAATAAATTAACAGAAACACATGTATATAAAGGATAAACTACCGAAAATGAAAGTGAAATATGCGGCCCAAGTGTTCAGCCAGCGAGTATCAGCAGCTATGCGTTTCTTAGCAAGTTAGTATATATTATTTCATAGTAGTGGTAAGTTTTACTTATTATTATGTTGACATAAACTTTGTATGCACTTAACATATTACTAATATAACAGCTTTTTACTCCTGAGGTTGTCTGTAAGAGATCACTATAAGTGATAAGACCTCCTTTGCATACTTATGTCTTCTCTTGTCTTTTGCTTTTATTAATTCTCAACTTTACTTGTATGCAATAAAGAAGTTTATCAGAGACGAAACTACTAAGCATTCCATGGATTCACCGTGCTGGTGCCGGGTCCATCGCGTTGCAGGGAGAGGAGCTTCAACAGTGCCTGGGACTTGCGACCCAAGTGTAGGTTTAAGGGGCCCCTTAACTAACGCGCGTTATACGCTCACCTCCACTGTCCAAGCTCCTCTCCCTACCTAACCAAATTTGAAAAGAACCTACTAGGGCTGCCTTCGATATACGTTCCAAGAATGCATTAATGTGAGTTCTGGACAAGCCCAAGTCCTTTAGTAGGTTGTAGAGAGATTTCGCTGTTATACCTCTCGCTCCCACCTCTACCGCGTACAAATCTACTACGAACCTATTTCGAGTGAGTTCGTTTGTGAGCTCGTAGTATTTGTTGACCTTGATGGTATGGTCTTTGGGGATGTTGGTTTCCCAAGGGACCGTAAGCTCTATCATCACTACGCGTTTTAGAATTCGCGAAAACAAAAATATATCCGGTCTGGAGACCGACGCACAAATATCCTCGGGGATTTTATATTGCTTTTCATACGTGGCCATCATTATAGTCCAATCCGACGCCGCTTTAAGGATGGAGTAAGGCTTGACGTTTGATTTTGTAGCCCTAGTGCCTTCTCTCACAAAACCTACTGATCGTTCGTTTGTGGTTATTTCCTTTTGCGCTCTGGCTACCGAAAGACTAACCGCTTCACGTATGACTTCTAGAACCCTATCGTGACGACGCGAGTATTGACCGCTGTCCAGGAGCACCTTACATCCCACCAGCAGATGCTTAGCAGTTCCAACTGCCTTTCCACAGATATAGCAAGTTTTTTTCGGTACTTTTACCCCATCTTACTAAATTACTCTGATCTGGGAGAGTCATCTGGAACGCATTGAGATAGAATTTTAGCAATGCTGGCGACCAATCATAAATTAAAGTGCGCCATTTTAATGCTAATGGGATGCAAAAATCTCCTATGTCTAGCCACTCGTTCTGCATTTCTAAATTCATTGCATGGATCTTATATTTATCATTCTCGTCTTGCCGAATAAAAGACTTCAATATATCCGCATCTTGGACTTTCCTATTTGATCCTAACCCCGCTCTGTTACTTTGTGCTCCTATCATAAATTGCTTATGGAATTGAAGTCGTGACTCTAGCTCGGGGGCATCTTCATCTTTTGGGAGCGATGTCACTATGTCATGGGATTTCCCCAGGATATATCTCTTGGAAACTCTTAGGTGTTTATAGAGCTCCGATGGCCTTTTTAGACTCATCCCAAAACTATTGCTTCCCCTAAATAACGCCGATGAATCAGCCGTTAGAGCGAGCCCGAGCCACAACTTCAACATCTTTATGACGCCTGCATCTAACTTTGACAAAAGGGTTTTATTAAAATCATAGACAAGGAAAGGCCAATTCAAACGTGAAGTTAAGTAATTCTCGTAGATCCACGCTTTTTTGACGTTACTTATCAGTTGGCTATCTACCTTGTTAAGATCGTTCAAAAAGCTATCTACTATTCCTTCTAAAGATGGAGTACGGCCTATATTATCAATCTTACGACCGAGAAATTTAAATGGTGCATTTTCCTTAACCGTAGAAATGCATTGACCGCCTAACGATAGTCCCGGATCGTATGAGGTGTATTATGTATTCCGCCTACCAAGACACAGACAATGACATTTACTGGGTTTTGTCCTCAATCCATCCGTCCACTCACAGAATTTATCCACTTCATCCAATAGTACTTGACAGTGTTTGGGGTTACGTGTCAGTATTGCGAGATCGTCAGCGAAGGCTAAAATGGATTCCGTGTATTTATTATTAAACTTAAACCGATAACCCCATTTTTTCTCGTTACAGATTAATTTGTCTACTAAGATGTTAATAACGATATTAACCGTAATTGGAGATAGACAACAACCTTGAAACAGTCCTACATTATAACTCAAACTTTTTGAAGGCCCTTCTTTAGTTATTATAGAAAACCTTAATTTTGAGTAATACGACGCGATCATATCTCTAACTAGGGGTGGAAAGTTGTACCATCTAAGCGCGAATAGCATCAATTCGTGTTGTATCGACCCGAACGCGTTCTCTAAGTCTATCCAACAAACAGTGATTTGCCGCTCGCTTTTTCTAGCATCTTTCAAACTCTCCGACAACAAGGTGTTGTGTTCTAGGCATCCAGAAATCCCGGGTAAAAACCCTTTCTGGTGATTTGGCCTAAAATAGTTGTTGCTCAGCATGAATCGCGTCATTCTCGTTTGTAGAACCGAGAAAAAGATTTTCGATATAGTATTTGTTAAAGCTATCGGTCTAGTATCTTTCGGATCAGTTACTATATCTTTTTTGGGAATGAGGACAAAAATTGCTTTCCCGAAGCACTCCGGGATTTGCTTCCCTGACCAGATTTTACCGTATATATTTAGGAGGTGTTTACGAACCGATGGACATTTTTTAAAGACTATATATGGGATACCATCGGGTCCCGGTGCAGATTTAGACGACTTCCTCTTGATCTGACTACTTAATGATAAGGCGTATCTATCTAATGATAAGGCGTATGTCTAAAAATAATTTTAATATATTTTTTATTTCCAGATCATAATATTTTGCCAAAAGAGAGTGTCGTCACAGCTGACCTGCTGCTTCTTGTAGATAAACTCTTTGACTAGTTCAATCGTCATAGTTATCAGAAAGATGCTAAATTATATAGGATTACATTGTAAACGAATTCTCCACATTTCAAACTGTGGGATGAAACATTACCTGTATTAAACTCAATGAGATTTGAAGTAAATAAAAATGGTATAAAAAAATATTGTGGTACCATCCATTAAAAATTGTATACATGACATTCATGCAACAAGGGAGTTATTTTTTGATTTAAATAAATATAATGGCGTAAGCAGTCTTTTTAATGTAATGTAATGTATCTCCAACTTGCTCTCAATTTGTTGGAGCATACAACACTTTACTTGTAAATAATTTAACTTCGCCACATTCCATTGGTGCAAACTGTGAACATGACAATAACAAAATTTTAAAACCTTTAAGTTGCCTTATTAATTCGCAATTAAGAGTAAGAGATACATTAAATGAAAAAATAAATGTGGACTCTTTACTTAATTTGTTGCAAGAAAATGTCAATTTAAAACCCAGCAACATAATCAGCATAGAAGCTAAACGCTATATTGCTGGGTACGAGTATTTAGTACAAAATATATGTAAAAAGTGTAATACATGTAAAATGCAGCTGTTAAGTACAACACCTTCTGCTAATGATAACTATATTTTATTTAGAGATTACATTAAAAAATCCTGTAAGTATCCGTCGGTGGTGTTGTGTTCATTTTTAGATGATGTTTGTGAAGTCATACAAACACGATTAGGTGAAGAACCACAAACAAAAAATATCAAAAAGCTGATTTATATTGTGATTTTTCGTCTTTCTTGCGAAACGCATAAAAACCTTAAAGGAGTTTTATTAAATTATATCATACATTTAATAATTCATAGTTGGTGCACCAATGTTAACAGGCTGCTTACGGGAAAGTTTACAAATTGTCCCAATAATGAGGATAATGTTAAAGTCCAAGCGATTACATATTATAATACTCACAATAAGAAAAAAATAAATATTTGAATATATGTTCTGCTTTTAATTTTACTTATTTTTTAAGTGTGCTGAGTAAATAATGTAAATAGAGGCAAAACACCAGAAGTTGGATTTTTGAACCTATGCACATTATTTATTCTTATTTTAATTTTATTATTAACTTTAATCAACCAAAAATTAAAGTTAATAATAAAATTGAATTTTGCACTTTCCCTATTAAATTCGAATAACATTAAGCGCCATCTAGTGGTAACACGTCCTAGTTTCTCATTCAAACTTGCTAATGATATTGTCAGACAAATTAATTTAACTTAAAAAAAAGTCATAACTCTCTTTCTAATATAATATAAGCCTAAGTTGTTGTATTGAGACACCAAGAAGTGTATTACGAACATAATCTGTATGATAATTTAGTACCTCAGTTGTTTAGTTTTCTTTTTCTTCTTTATTCTAAACATTTCTCCAGAACTGTAGAGTTACAAAGCAATTTTATTGTACCAGGAGATAAATCTTTAGCACATATGAATTTTAAGTAGTTCCAACTCTTGATAGCTTTGATTTCCAACAATAGTACTGAAATTCTGTGCATGAAGGTTCTTCACTTAATTTTTGGATCCACATCAGTAGTACAATAGCATGCCTTGCATCCGACCTGGTAAGAAACATAATCATTTCATTCAATTGGTGCCAGTTTATCTTCATCATTCATTAATGTAGTGAGCCTATAGTTTTGGACTTATGTGCCATATGCTCCAGGAAATGTTAAACTTAACTGTATAAATATTAAATAAAACCAAGCTTTTCTGATACTATATTTTTTTATTTTGACTACATATCCTGATGTTTCGGTTCCTTTGCAACAACCATGATCACGGGCTGATGAGATGAATGTTTGTTTGACCTGAAGTAATTAAAATAAATTGAACCACTGATTGTATTCTTTTAATATGAGGAAAAATAGTATTAGTTCTAGTAGGTATAAGTATGGTATTTAATAGAGCAATAACACTAGTACTAAATAAGTAGTCAAATAGCTAATAGCAATAATCACAAAACATGTCTATTTTATTGTTATAATTAATTAAAAACCTATGAAGTATGAAGGTAAAATGTAAAGGTGGTAGAGCCTAGCTGTGGTCAAGACAGCTCTAACATGGTCTGGATCGACCGGGGAAGTACCACCCTCTCACAGAAGATTGGTGTGAAGTAGTCTTGAAAGAGTAAGCCAGTTGCCCTTTCCTTATTCCCACCTTTTCCTGATGTTCCCTTATTCCCACAACCTCCCTATTCCTAAAAAACAAAGGTTGACAACACATCCCCAACATAGATGTTGCGGAAATCCATGGGCGACGGTGACTACTGCCCATCAAGTAGGCCGTCTGCTCGTTTGCCAGGTCTTTCACATAAACAAAAAAAATTCAAATCGTTCAAAAGTATCTAGGGTGAAAATTAATATAAAAAAATGCTCATATAAATGAGAACAGCGTGATCAGCGGAGATTATGTTATTGTTGTTTCAGAAAAAATGGCCTACTATTGTGTTTTAAACTTATTAAATGTGATTTTTCTAAAATCATTGAATCGGCGATTTTAAGTACTGTCGTCGTGCCTATTTTGGTTAGGTAATTATGTGGAGCAATGATACTTTATAGTGTAATATTGAATAGATATGAAAAGTAGATTAATTATTGATACTTATTGAAAACATCTTTAAACCAGATTTTGTTTTTGGAATATCTTCAAAATCACAACGTAGTTGTAATGAATTTTTGTAATAATTATGATATTTTTATTGGACAGTAAAAATTAAGATAACAATCATGAACAATAACATATTCAACATTCCCGTTAAGAAATCAACCAAAATATTATTCAGCGGCATAACAATCCGCAAATTATAAATCAATAATTGAAATTTTGTATCTAGCTCAATTTTGTATCAATCTTTTGTCGCCAATTCAATGTTAAGATGTGAAATTGTGAAAGGTCTAAATTGCACACACTTAATTATTTTTGGTTGTGTTGCCATTATGCGGAAAATTTTAATCTTTTTATTGTTTTTTTTCTGCTATAATTATTATCGTATAACAGAAAATTTAATTTTATTAAATAATTATTTTTATTTCATTTGGCTACTCCAACTACATTTAGGGTTACTACATAATAAATTTAAGCCTGCTAACGTTAACCTCATTGACATAATTTTATACGCGTTTCTTTTATGTCTCCAGATCACAATTCAAAACTCAGTCCCTGGCTTTCTATTAAAGGTTACTCTTAATCTTATTTATTTAAGATTCCAGTTTTTTAACATTTATAATAAGAGGAAGAAAAATACACGAATAAAACAAAATTTTGATTGTTTTAATCTTGATATATTGCTTATCAGTACAGAATAACAAGAGTGTTTAAAAAATAAGAAACATCAACTTGAGAATTGACTCAAAATGCTAATAAATGCAAAAATCGTGAGATTACTATTCAACACATTGCGCTGTCACAATACTATGAAACAAAAACCTTTTGATAAGCCAATATATTAAATAAACGTTCACATCAATCAAAACTTATCCAATCGTAAAAAATACTTTAACAATATTATCTTTTTAAAATCTTATAAACGCTAATTAGGTACTACTAATATTTAGATAATATTATTACAATTTTTACTACTAATTTACTAAATTTAGATATATTTACAATTTTTCATTATATCCACAAGCTTCGCTGTGAAAGCGCAAATGTACCAAAATTGAGCATAAAATAAAGAACTTTCTCCTAAATTATCTAAATCAATTCACATAACATTTATTACGAAGTTTACAAATGCTGTAACAAACAACGCATTTAATAATTTAATTACACATTTAGATTATTCTCACACACTCTCACAGCACGAACTGTATCCGATTCTATAATTTAAATAATATAAATAATTCTGAAAATGCATTTTAACATGGTACGACTTCGTTTAAGCCCAATTAGAGGAGCTACAAATATTTATGTTACAATAAGTACCAACAAAAAATAAACAAACATAACATTAAGTACATAACACACAAAACTTGTGACATAATTTGTGTTAATATGTTGTGAGACGATTAGAAGCTAATATCACTAAACGAGGAAAGATATTCCTTATTGTGGAGTTAATAGTTATATCAAAACCATATAGGAGTTGATGGAAGTATTATGATTTGGACAAGAAGTGTCATCCAAATCATCATAGTTTCGTTCCAAATCGCGGCAGAAAATTTTCCTTGCATTTAGCACCATCTACATTCAACGACAAATAAACTCCGATTTGAAATGAAACTAATTTAATGTCAATATCATAAATGTCTACGAGCTAAAGCTAGTTGTTACGATTTGTCATAAAGCTAACTTACAATAATCCCGTACCATCACCAAAGATTGCACATAATACCCGATACTTTGATTTTTAATTGCAGTCATGCCATCATAAGGCATAAGGATATACCTCGACTGTGAAAAATAAAGGTATCTTCAATTCAGAACAACAATAACGCATGTTCTGTCATTGGAATTAGACCTTTATGAACAAAATGTTTTGTATGTAAACATTTTGTTTGGAAGACATACATAATAAATGCAAGAATTTCATGCAGAGGCTGTTTCCCGTGCACACTGGGAACATAATCAAAGTCCTTTAAATTAACCAACGGACGGAATAAATTCGTATATCATTACACAACTCTGTACCGAGATATTGAATGTATGTATTAATAAATTATGAAGTAGCGGTACAAGTCAGTCAATGTAATAGTTTAATTAGTTGTGTACTGGCATGGGCAGTTGTCCCAGCAGTTGGTTGGCAAAAGTTGCGTTCGTGAATTTAAAATGTCTCTTGTCGTAGAACTTCAGAAGAGCTGGAGAATAGGGATGCTGTTTCTTGAGATGCATGTAGTGTTCTTCTGGTTCTGATGTTGTATGACCACACTCTTCGCACACGTACATCTGAAAATTAATATTAAATATGAATAATGTTTATCTTATCACAATTTACTTATTTTTAATAAGGAATTAATAACATTATTAATAATTACCTTAGTCCTTCTTTCCTTATAAGCATAAGTGTGTTGAACTCCGTGTACTTTTAGACAGTGAGATTCTAATGAACATCTTTGGGTAAAGGATTTTTCACATAAATTGCACTTGTAAGGCCGGACCCCGGTGTGTGTTCTTGTGTGCCTCTTAAGGTCAAATGTATCATTGAAGCCTTTACCACAGAAAGTGCAAAGGTATCGTTTCACATCAGAGTGGCATTTCATGTGTCTATTCAGAAGCCTCTGTAAACTGAAGTTCTTCGAGCACACTCTACAAACAAATTTTGTGGGATCATCTTCGCTTACAAGCACTTGTTTATTTTTTTCTTCTTCCCTCTGTCTAGCGTTTGCTTCAGTAGCTAACGGATTCTTTACACCATGACCACCGTTGATAAATTCTAATGGCAGCTCCGCTGGTAAGCCCAACTGCAAAATCAAAAGTTATTGTTAGAAAAATATCTATATCTTTAGGACAGCCAAATTGAAAAGAAAATCTAATATATGTCAACAATTTATAAGGCTGAGCTTAATAGTTTAGAGCTGTCCTTTAAAATGTTATTATTTGACTAAAAAGAAAATCAAAATTTGCAAGAGGTGAAAGCATGAGTTGATTCAGGCTCAGCGTTATATAATAACGACTGTTCTTTTTTTATAAAGCTTCAATGTCAATGACACCGAAGACAGAATAAACCAAAGCTTCGCCTTAAAATCAAATAATGCTTACCCTTTGTTGCAAAATTTGAATTTTGCTATCGTTGATAGAGCCTTTCTTCAAACTTACAGCAGCAGCAGGGCTGAGAGCAGAGTTTTCGATGTGGTTGTTGCTGTCCAAAGAGTTGTTGCCACCGGGCGATGGCAGTGAAACCCCAGTTGGTGAATCCAGGTCTAAAGAGTGACTAGTGAATGGGAATACAGGCGACAATATTTGTTGTCTTTGTTGGAGTTGAACGTGAATCTGTAATTGTTGCATTTGACCCTCATTGTGTTGGAGTAATGCTGGGTTTAACTGCATTAGTAAATCTGGCCTCTCCTTGGCAAAATTGTACGTTGAACTTTGTTCTTGGCTTGCAAATGCTAAGTAATTGGCTTTTTCGTAATACTGTCGACTTAAACTAACTTGTTCTGCCAATGATTCAATGTCTACTGGATTGTGCACTGAGTCAGGAGTAATTGATGAGGATTCACGTAATTCAGAGTCAGTTATTGACTCAACATGATTATTCAGCAAACTTGCAAAATCTTCCGTTGAATCTGATAGGTTCCCTAGAATACCTTCATTCGGTGCAAAAGTTAAAGTTGTGTAAAATTGGTTATTATCTATAACATCTTCACCCATATCAACAACCATTGATTCATCAAAGTTACTTCCGTAACTACCAATGGTTCCTAAGTTCTCTAATTTGTTCTCATAATCAATTTCTTCATCTTTAAGAGCTAAGCCGTAGTGGGCATTTTGCATAAGAGAATATTGTTTGCTCTGTTCTGAGAAATTTGTATTTGCGTTTTCGGTATTCTCACAATCCATGTTAAAGCCATTAATCATGTTAAACTCATTTGAGAAGTTACCATTTGCATTGTATGTATTTTGTCCATTTTTAGTTGAGGGTCCCAAGGTTTCATAAAACGGTGGTAGACTACCAGTTGGTGGACTGTTAGGGCCGTAATTAGATCTACCATCTCGACCGTTACCACCACTGCCTGAGCCACCGCCAAGAGCCCCACCTCCACCAGATGAAGGGGCAGCACTTCCAGTACCGGAGCTGAAATTTCCTGAGCCACCACTGCTTTGGGCATTACCGCCTGAACCACTGCTGCCAGTTGACCGGCCATGGCCAGCTGCGGCATTAATAATTCCTGGAATCTTATTGCTTCCTGGCCGATTTCGCAATACTAACACAGGTCGAGCCAGAATTCCATTTGCGATTTTCGAGCTGCTTGTTCTTCTTTGTTCTCTTATTTTCTTTTCTGTCTCTTCATCTTCCGTTTCACCTCGTTTTTTTGCAATGGCATAATCAATAGGCTGGTCTTGCTCCGGTTCGGAGGTAGGCAAAGTATTTGGAATTGTTACATCAGACAATTCCTTCTTATTCTTTTGGAATTGTGATTGTGATGGGGTTCTTTGTATCACTGATACTTTCTGACATGTGATACTGTTATCTATTCCAGGGGAAGGTATGGATTCAGGTGAAGGTGATTTTCTTGATGGAAGGACGACTGGTTCACTTTCTAATACATCTTTCTCTTCCTTAATTAGAGGTCTTTCTTCAGATTTTTTTTCTTCGGGAGCGACTGGCAAATACAATTTTCTCTCTGCTTGTGTAAGAACGTGTCCCCTATGGCTACCATAAGGAATTTCGCCACCTAATATTGATGATATAAATCTTCTCGGTTCTTTAATGCGACGATCTTGCCCACTATTAGCTCCATTGCTTTCTCCAAAGACATCGCGATCTGTAATTTGCAAAATAAAATTTTTAGTTCATATTGAATAAAAACTGATATAAATGAGGACTCTTGTGATTATAATTAATATAAATAAAGTTAAAATTACGTAAAATCTTGGTTTATTATGAACCTGTTGTTAAGCAATCACTATTCTTGAAGGTTTATATCGTATTCGTAAAGCGTCTCGTGTGGCGTCGTTCACGTCACCGGTATGTGCCTCCATAACGGTAATACTCGCCTCCACATACACACCCACAGCATTGTTGTGTATGTATGTATGTGTCATATTATAATTGACGTGCCAGTTAACAAAATACCAAATTCAATTTCGACCCGACCAAAAATATTTCATTGATGACGAAGATAAATATGTTTGAAAGAAATCAAAAATAACTAGAGTACGATTATGTTATGAAGATATTTAGCATATACTGATTTTAATTCGCACTGCTACCTATTTATTAGGTAGATTTAAAATGAGATTTAAGGCATGATTTTCAAATATATTAGGAAGGAAGCAATTTAATATTCAATCAAATAGAGCAAATACGCGTAGGTAGCCAGTGAAAGTCCCAAGGTTGGTCGAAACAAGTTCCTTTGCCCTTTCTCAGCTTTTGTTAGGGGCTCAAGGACGCTGCCTGCATTGTTGAGTCCTCTTTTTTTGTTTCGTACCCGTAATTGTAAGCGTCTGCGCGGGCAGGCTTGACATTTCGGATCTGATACAGATATCTATCAATATGACAGTATTCTTGTGTAGGAATTCCTAGAAACATCAACTCTTAAGATGAGAGTAGGTACATGAAGGAGTTTTTTACATGTAAAAAGTGTTTATTTCATATCAGTGTCATTAAATATCAAAAGTAAAATATTACAAAAACTCGTTTAAATAAGTTAAAAAATATAAGTGATTATTCGCGGTTTGTATCACAGAAAATAAGTTCTCAAGCATTTCATTAAACTCGTCCCGTTTGGTAATTATCACGGTTATTTGACCCGTAACCATGAAATAGCTTTTATTGGTTTATAAAGTTTTACTATTTATATAATTCCTAATAGCTTGCCATATAATAATCTCGATATGATGAGTTTACCTAACATTTGATTGACGGTAATTATTATTATATCGGGCTTATCGTTACATAGATTTACATCTCAGTGCGTATTTTTATAGTCCGCATTGAGTTGGCTAACGAGGTCTATTTAAATAGCGCGGGTTTTATTCTGAACGGTAAGTCAAGGCCCCGTAATTACTATGTCCATATCTATTCAGTTTCTTGCTGTTTCCTGCCGAGAAACTGTACGTGTAACCTTGAACGCGAGCAACTCATTATTTGGCTATTACAAAGCCAGCCTTCGCATCACTTTTTGGCATTAATTAGTTATATTCGTTCACGGCCACATACAAGCATATCTGAATCTCATGCTAATAGACATACGTATTCTATTTGCTTAAACTATATCTGTTAGAATTCGCTTACATTAAACAAAGAGTGTTTATGTTGTCCATCTGTGCTGATTAGCATGTTATAGTCGTTTGTTGAATGGTGTTTTATAGAAAATAAATAAAATGTAGTAACAATAATTATTTACAGTTATTAATGGCCTATTAAAATTGTTTCTTCGATACCGCCTTAATGATATCACTTAAAAATCATTTCAACATATCATTATGCGAAGTTAATGCGCTAAAAATATTCTGTGGTCTCGGCTACATGTTATTAATGTTCACTCCTGATATGCGAATCATTAGCGGTACAATTTAAAATTAAATAATTAATTAGAATATAATTTAATGTATGTATCTATTCAGATACTTCTTGTATTCAATGTTAGTTTTTATCATCATCAGAGTCAATTTGTTCGACGTTACAATATTTTAACGTAACACAATGGTTCACTCGTCGCTAGCAAATAAAAATAAAAACTAGCGAGCGGTCTGACTAGTCCGTATACTATAGGGTTATCGCACGCTGTTAGCATTTAACGCTTTATAAATGTAAGACAACTATGAAGAACTGCCTCGGAGTGAACATAAAATTCCGTTGAACCTTTTTTTAAATGCCCAAGTACCGATACCACACGGTTGACGATACGGGAACGTTAAGGTCATTCGGAAGGACATTTTTTCTTGTCGTGTATTATTTTATAGACGCATGTGTTTTGTTTAAGTGTCCCTCTTGAAATATGTCTTGTTATTTCCTAATTAAGTTCCGTTAATCCTAATTATTTTTAAAAAATGATAGATTGGTTTAGAAACACAAGCGTTATACGATGAGATTACATTCTAAAGACCTTCCATATTTTTTGAGCGCGGTACATAACGAGCGTTACAAAAAATCATACCTACCTATTTCTTGTATCTAAACGAACAGGAACAAAAACTGTTAACGCTTTATTATTACTTTGATCACAGCGTGAATCACAACCAGATTTGGCAAGGGTTAATGACCCAAATATATTTTGTCGAAGTGCTCAAGGCTATGCGATTAATTTGGTTTTGGTATATGAAACAAGTATACGTATTCATTTAATTAATAACTAGTAGTAATTAACGAGGTATCTCAGTGGTTTGTTAAGATAACCGTTAAATTTCTTAGATAATAAACTTTGTGAACAATCGTTATGAATATTTAATGTTTTAGCGATTTAAGGAAACTCTTCGAATGCAGATATCTGACCATTCCTGACTCGAATCTAAACATTCTTAAGCAGTCTAACAGGTTCATTAATGGTGAAGTAGAATTACAACAAATCGCTCCTAAATAACTACACGAAGTTATCTTTATTGCATGACACAACAATGACCTTACTCTAAGAACTAATGCGTGCGAATCGTTTTGTTTTTTTAACATCAAAACTGTAATATTTTATATAAAACCAAGATATTATGTGACGTAAGTCATGGCCTCTGTCTAGGTGGTCCTTAAGGCTTGATAAGAAAGAATGGGTTGTGTCAGGGTATCAAATCCTTTGGCATTTAAGTGATTAATAAATCTTTGTCATAGCACCAGATAAACTCTACAAAGTATTCTATGTTTAGGCTTCTCGTAATAACTCATTCAAGACTTGTATTATTATTATTTAAAGTTTGAACAAAGTAACTGTAAATCGTGGTTATACCTTACACGTATAATCTTTCTGAGAACAATTTAAGAGCGTATTAACTATTCATTTTGAAGCAATTGTTTTTAATTTTTTTGGCAGAAGCTTTTTAAAGTTAAGACGTAGTTAATCACTAACATTATAATGTTTTTCTCTGGAAAGTCACAAGCAAACGGGATTAAAAGATATAAGCAAACAATGAAGGATAAAATTTAAAAATTCAAGGTCGATACAGTAATTTAAAGAGTATATTGGTTACAGTGGTTCATAAAATTGGTTATTATAAATTATAGACGATAATTATAGGGTTCGGAAATCTTGCGGAGCAACACTTACAAGCTTGGAATGGGGAAAGTATGATGTAATGTAATATTGGTTTTAAAAAAAAATGTTGAAAGTTGTTTATGAATTAGATATTTATTTAGAAAGATTAAAGCTTGGATGAATGGATACATATTTGTTTCTTGTATCTTAAAAAACTGGACTGCGTGAACAAAGTTACGGGAAGCAACTAGTTCATAATTTTTACAAAAACATTAAAGGATGCGTCCACTTGAATATGCATAACGTTTGAGACTGTTATACTTAAATAGAACGCGATAAAAACTGTCTACAAATAAGCACAGATGCCCTTCCTATATACGACTGGCAATTAAAAACTGCCCGCATCTCAAGAACTCGATATTAACATATGCGAATGTTCCTAGAAGGAATTTATCACGTGTGGAGCATCTTGTGACAAAAAACAAAGCTCATGGATACGAATGGCCAATGCAAATATATCTACTAGGTTTTCTAGTTAAAGATACTAGCTATTATTATAATCTAATCCTACAAAGAAATGCATTATATAATGTACTTTAAAATTAAGCAGTTTAAGATTTATTCAAACAGAAAATCGTCTTAAAAATGGTTGAGATAAGATAAGCCTGTAATTGAAAATGACTCCAATTGTTTGGGATATATTCCGAGAAATGTTCGGACTGAATGCAATCTTACTTTTTATGATCGCAAATCTTTGTTAAGGCAAAACGTTAAAAAGGTGCGTACAATGGCTTAGTGTACAATGGACGTGCATATGTTCTTCCTTTTTTTTGGTTATAATGAATTACTTTTCACAAGAAACGATCGATGTTTTAATGAATCTTAAATGAAAATATTTGGAAGATTATTAAATGGAAAGAAACGTTAAGAGTTCTGAACTAATAATTTGAGTCTTAATAGTTTTGTATGTCTGTAATTGTTCTGGCCCTTGACCTTAGTTGTATGTATGTTTGTGTGTATATAGCACGTATGTAATTATTACGAACTGTTGCGTTCTTGATAGGCTTTATATAAAGTTTTGAATTAAAATACGATAACGGTTTAAATTTTATTTAACATTTTTATTGTTTTTTTTTCTTGCATTTTATTTGGTGCACCGATAACTATTATAATGTTTTATTCTGTCATTCATTACTTTTAATGCTAATTATAAAACTGTTTTAAATGTTATATAATTATAAAAAATGCAGTATATAAAATTTTTAACGGATAAAAAAAATATAAAAGATACACTGCTCATTTAAATTCGTACGACATTCATTTACCAGTTCGGTTAATTAAGCTTTTCAATTAATTAGTTAATCAATAGTTAACGAATGATCTTGCCCGGAAGGCTTCTATTTTCTATTCTTAACTCATGTCAAATTAAACAGAGACCTGTTACTACAAGTTCACAAAGTTATGAAACACGAGAAGTTCTTTTCAAGGGTATATACTATCTATAAGGGAAGTCAACAGGTTCAAATAAAGCAAGATTATTTTGAAGTTAACTATCAACTGAACAACATGTTACCAACCTAATTCTTTAATTACATAGCATTAGTCTCATCTCATTAAATCCCAAGACCGATGACGCGTTGAAATCTTTTATATGAAATGTAACAGCGCTCCAAGAATACCTTCGTTTCACCATATAATAAATAACATTTAGAAATTTTATGTACGCAATTGACAGTTGGTACCCTCATAACTTCCCCACTATCGCTGTGACCTTATAACAAGTGCTTGAACAGGTGTAACTTCACCTGGAATACAATGTCTAGTTATATTCGTCTTTTATGTAGGATGCTAGGGTTGCTACATCGAAGTTTTCGGGACGTCCAGAGATAGACCATACAATAATCATTATTATTTCATTAACCTCGTAAATGTATTAATCGAAATACCTGAAAATTACAGTATCAACACATTCAGGTTGTGATAATGAAAATGTTTTCATTCACGATAACATTAATTCAGTTTGATATTTTAATTGATTGGCTGTATTAAGGAACTTCCTGAAGATAGGAAGGTGGCAACCCTGAAAATGTTCCGATAAGGGACATATGCGGGTGTCGTAACGGTAAAGCCGATATGTTTCTCGCTAATGGATGTTCTATGTTGAATTTTAGATACTATATTGCATTGTATGTACAGCCTTAAACGAGACTCGTCAAGCCTTATAATAATAGGTATGCTTCAACTACAGTTGGGATTTAGATTCCCAGAACAAAAGACTCACGAGTAAAATGAAAAAAAATCTAAATCAGATGCAAAATTCAATGTCATTGTTTAATAAAACAGTGTTTTATTCAAAACCGTAATAATCGTGGTTAATTATATGGCAGCGATTGCGGTGAGTGACCCAAATACAAAGCGATGGCCGACGGAAACGCGCCATTGTGCCGCAATCATTGACACCTCGCCGGCAAATGCTGACGATTCAACTCGACCACTGATTCATCACAGCTTCCTATTTATTCATCATGATCATCATCATCACTACAATCAATATACTACAAGTCATCATCTGTATTTTTACGTTTTTGCTTTTGTACCCAAAATTTTGGTACCTTGAATTTATTCCTCTGATAGATATGATTTAGATGTACGGACTATAGATTCGGTTTTGAGGATTCTGATATTGAAACAACAGACATCCTAACATGTTAGCATTCATTATAAAACAATGAATTCTAAATGAAAATTCTATTCGACTGAAACATTCTGTAAGCTGAGAACGAGCGAGACAATAAACATATTGATATTTTAGCAACTAGATGCGAATAAACATTGGAAAAATCAAAAACAGAACAGTTAGTACAATGATTCACATCTCCAAGCACCTGACACCGTTAATATGATGACGTCTGGCTTCCTTTATTTAAACAATAATAAAACATTTATGTATCTTCAAGGGTAATTACGAATCTATTAGATTTGGTTAACCGAAAATCTTTTGAGATTCATTTTAAATCTAAGCTATCGACTATCTTTAAATCAGATGACAACAGTATTAGTATCACGCAAGTCACACATGATCGCAGGTAGACGTTTGTCGACCGAGAACAGGATTCGGACCGAGAATCCTTTTTTTGGTTCGTCGGCCGGCCGTTATGGAGGAAGATGTAAATAAAAATATTCACCAAGAAATTACTGCTATGAAAAACGGTATCTACATACAGCCAGTGCAATGGTAGTGAAATTGTAAGAATAATAATTACTTAAGATAAAAATAGAAGAGATCGTTTAAAGGCGATGAAAGAGTTCGTTATATATTTTAAAAGGACGATGGATGTTACAAAAAGATGTCTGAAGCGATGAATGGGCGTATTGTCATGAAGCCAGACTCACCGACGCATTCCTTATCCTTTTTGGACAGCAGAGGTATCGGACCGTCGTCCAGTGGAGAACCGGGGCATAGCGGGTCACCTTTACCCAACAACTCCTGCCCTTCTTGAAGGCCTAGCTGCTGTTCGTGCAGCCGTTTCTTGATGAGGAATATCTTCGGCATCTTCGATATATAAACACTTCACACTAGTCTAAATATACGTCGATACAATCCATTTAACACAGGTTTGCATCATAACACTGCACGGCTGTTCGCGTATGTTTTCTGTTAGCGGACATGCGGTACCGTTGGCCGCTAAGAGAGGACTGAGCGTCGGTAGGTGTGATCGCGGCACCGTTGCCCGGACAGGTCCGCCCGCGCCGCCCCTGCGCCCGCGCAACTAATAAAGATTCCAGTAAAAGTGCTTGCACATACTCATTCCTCTGTCATAATAGATTTTTTGGGATTGTACAGTTCTTAGGATTGTATGGTCCGTGTAAATGGTATCGGAAAAATTTAGATGATACTTATCTTGACTTTATTTGTTACGTGGTGATTTTTTTATTTGGAAAATGTAGTTTGACCACATTATTAAGTTTAATAATGTTCGAAGCTGCTTTCATTTAAATAAAATAAATAAAGTACAGTATAAGTAGTATAATCTATACCGGTTATAGTATAAAAAATTGGTCTTACAAATAATAATTCCAGGAATTATATTGAACCAAGATCAGTCTGAGATGAGTCACGAGATCGGTAAAGACTATAAAACAATAACAGCAGACACAATTGTGATTTAGTATCGAAGGCTTAATATTGATGTTTGAACGTCCACATCCATACAAGTTTCATTATTAAGTTTCATCACAAAGCAACTAATTTAAATATGAAGCATCATAGATATTGCCATCATCTCCTGGATCTGAATATTCATGACTTTAGAAATTCTCAATAACAAAATGTGTCGGCGTCTTTTTAAGTAAAAGGAGGATTAAGAACAAACGAATCCTTAGAGAAACTAATGCTGGGTATTCACCGTTTTAGAAAAACGGGGATTTACAACAACAAATAAAATATGAACAATAACAGAGACAAAACCATTTACAGCAAGTTTTATAACAAAAATTTTCTGTGTCCATTTTATTGTTTCTTTTAATTACATCGGCATTTGGCTCCGTCTGCGCCGATAGTTTCATGCGGACGGCAACATTCAATCTGCCTTTGTAATAACAAAATGTATAATGAACATTTCAAAGCCTAGTTTTATAATCAACTTCCTGACAATGCCTGATATTTCCTGCTAAATGTAAATAGAAATCATTGTATCCAACTTCCGTACTTAAAAATATCTAATGGACACATCTTATCTTTTGATTGAACTTTAACTAACACGTTATTATGAGTGATGCTTAAGAATTTGTTATTCCATGAAGGAATTTTCTGTGTGTAGTTGAAAAAAAGAGATTATGTCGGCCATGATCCTAACGAAACGGTTTTACATTGCTCTGGCGAGAACTGTTTAGTTTTTTTGCAGATTACGTCTCTTGTTTAGTGGATGTGAGCAAAAAACCCGTACCAAAGTATAACCGCACCTTATTTTGTATACGTTAAGTGTATAAACATCTTAGAAGATGTAACAAATATATAAAATAAAAATTACATTCATTAATTGAATAACGGTTTCGTTTTTAATAAATATTTATAATACTTTGACGTCTTTTGTATAGCTGATACATAAGTTATTTTAACCGTGTCTATATAGAAAAACAATAAACTTTATTAAAGATTTATATATTAAATATTGATGTATTTGAAAGTGTCCATACATTTCTCGGACCGCTAATACGACCTTAAAAAGATGTTGAGTGATTTGTTAACATTTTTTGCTTAAAAAAACCTAGCTGGCTACCGTTTCAAAAAAGGTTTTTTGTTCCTAACATTGTTTGAAATCTGTCGATTGCTGCAATTAGCTACTTTATTAATTGGATAATGTAATAATTTTATTATGAAATATATTTCATGAAAAATAAATTTATTACTTTTTAAAATAATATTATTATTTTATAATAGTACTTCTGTTTCATATATTTTATCATGCGTTTTGTGACTAATAATGATACCTTCAACGCGACTTTCGTATTATGCAACTTACGCTTCCCTCCTATTCTAGTCCAAGTTCTAGGCAAGTAACCTTCTTCAAGTTTAGTTGCCAGTTCACTTTACAACATACTCGTATCATAGAAGACGATTATATCACACTTAATTTCACTTTGTTTTTTTATGAAAATACGCAATACAATATAAAACTTAATATTAAGGAATTACAATAGTTGTATTGTTGCTTACTATGAAAGTCATTGTCATATAATTATTTCATAATAAATTATTATATGAGCACAATATACAGGAAAGATTAAATTTTCTTTATAACAAAAATCTAAAGATAATTTTAAATATAGTACAGGAGTTTGTTATACAATCAATGCCATTAAGTTGCATGAATTATGTTGGCCCGAGTCTAATTGAATTATTAAATGAAAACATCGAAAAATGTCTTCATAATTATTTATATTCCAATTAATTGATAATGCTATCATGTCTGAGATGTTAAATTAAATTGATCTGTGTATTATGATATATAAGAGTTTGTTAAAGAAAAATCTGGAACTATTATTGTTAATTTCGTAATACACAATGATTATTATATGTATATATGTAAGATATCGATGGATTTTTACATACAACTGATGCTTTTGAAACTTTGCATAGGAACTATGACATGCATGTACGTCATTTAAGCTTGTTAAAATTTTTTGTAAACCTACTAGTGCTTTAAATAATGTTTCTAAGCCCTTATACATTAAAGAGTGTGTTACTTATGCCCTTTTATTGAAATAAAAACTAAGTTTTTCCACAAACAAATACACATTTTTTTAAATGGATGTTGCGGAATACAGAATTATTAAGTGTTTAAAGCAACAAAATAAAAATGGCTTAATAGCTACATTAGCCCATATATATAGAACCCATCTATATACCGGACAGAATAGCTTGGCAATCTGGCGTACCTTTAAAAATAAACTGTTTGTTTGTTGATGAGAAAAAATTCTGAACCATTTGTGGGTGACATATATTAAAGTGCTTTTAAATAAAATAAATCATAAGTTGAACTCGTTTATAGGAAATTAAATAAATGTTTTTGGATGACAATAAAGTTATTTCGTAAA
The DNA here is from genome assembly GCA_916720795.1 of Danaus chrysippus. NCBI lineage: Eukaryota > Metazoa > Arthropoda > Insecta > Lepidoptera > Nymphalidae > Danaus > Danaus chrysippus. Next base: position 14,959,857 of record CAKASE010000049.1, on the reverse strand, counting down.
AGTTACCGATATATGTAACTGTTTTAAGAGATTTCATAAATTTATATATTCCCAAAAAAAGAAAACAAAATGTAAAAAGATTTATAAATATTCATGAAATAGTTTTAGTATTAAATAAAACTAAGAAAGAAAAAATATTAATTCGCAATTAATTATTTAATTTTCAGCATATCCCCAATAAATGTATAAATGTTAGATTAACATTTACCTAAATTAATGCAAAATTATGCATGCAATATAACATTTGATTTGCATGATTTTGATAATATATTCATAGTAAAATATTGAAGTGTCATTGATCTCAAAATGGCTTCAGGGTGAAATTAAAAAACATATTCTGCGCACTTTTATAAGAGAAAAGTGATTAGAAATGTTCTGTTAACCTTAAATATGAAAAAGGAAAGAAGATAAGAATGCAAAAGATTTATATATATATATATATCGGATTTATTACACATTCGTAGTTTTTAAAGAGAGGGATGCCAGCCTCGCTGACGTTACAAATATCACTTCTTCTAGTACGGTCCATGATATTTTAAAATGAAACTTCAATTGTTCTTAATGCTCCTATATTTCTCAAAGATTCTTCATAATAACATACTTCAATGATACACACTCACTGAACTCTGAATTATCAATCCTGAATTCTCAATTCTGGAGTCCGCCGTCGTGAGTCCAGACGTCATATTTATAACAAGATTCAAACATAGTTCCATTCTCCTTTGATTTCGTTTTACTTTTAACAATAATCATAAATACTAATGAGGTTTAATAAGAATTGATGACAGCCTCAAATTATTTTCAAGTCGCATCCGTTATTAAAGCTGGTAGCGCCGATATATATATACTTGGAATCTGTATTCAATATACGTTACTAATAAAACTCTGATTATATTACATAAATGCAATGCAACAAGTGTTCAGACAACGGTATCGTGTGCAGGCGAGATACGTTTGCCAAATATTAAGTACATTCGTTCATGATTGTTTCATACTAAAAATCTATTGTAATTTATAAATTCCTTTATTGGACCTTTCAAAGTTATTAGTTAAGTAAAATAGTGATTTAAAATAGTTTTTTAACTACTTTTTTACATGCTATACATTACATGCTATTACGTACTCAGATTTCATATCTTAATCTTTTAAGGATCACTTATTTTATAAACAAATAAGAACTATTAATAAAATGAATCCAAACTATTTATCACTTTTCTATAACTGAAAAATAGCTTGATTAATATTATTTTCAATGTTATTCTTAAGTTATATTTTATTATTTAATATTGTATGTAGGTTTATATAAAAAAAAATGCAATTGTTTCATCATTTTATAAGTATATTATTAAATAAAAATAATCCTCAATCAATAAATTGGTGAAGTTGAAGTTATATCAAACCAAAACATTTTATATTACATAAAAGACACTTTTAAAATTTCGAGTAAAACAAAAAGCAAAATTACAGCATACTTCTTAAGCTGACAGAAAATTCTTAAATACACATACATATTCATACATACACTTATACCGGTCGTCAAAAGGCTTGCGGGGCGAAGAGCGCGGGCGCCTTGGGTACAGCGACCGCAATAACTATGCACGACGAAAAACAACCTATTCGACTTGACATACATTAGAAAATATACTCTATTAATATGATATAAGAGTTATATTCGACTGTTTAGAGGATATTATTCGTGTTTCGAGTCAGTGAAGGTACAACGCTGCGCTACCATTGCCCATTGCCAAGATCACGGATCGTGCCGAATGTCAAGCGCGTCACGATCGAGCTTTGTGGTAACGTTGAATAGATCTAAATTAAGTTGGATGTACGTTTATTAAATATACAGAATTTATTAAAGAACGATACAGTCAAAGGAATTAATTATTTATTTTCTTATATCTCTGGAGATCCTTCCTGATCTTGTTTATAGACATTCAGATAATCAAAGTGAGACCTTTTATCAAACATCTAACAGTATTGGAACGTATTAGTACAGTTTCAGTATCGATTCTCAAAATCTTTCGAACCAATTTATGTAAGAACCTAAATAATAAACGTTACGTCCAAGAACATTATCGGCGTCCCATATCGTTAATAATATGTTCATTATTTAATACAATGAACGGTTTGATATAATGCAATTTATATTTATAACTGAAGACAACAAACAAAAGGTATGTATTGGAGATACCTACTGAATGATTTGTTTACCAATCACGTACTGGGGCCGTTCCCCAAACGCCTCGCTATTATGCAATCGTCTCACACAAATACGGCCGTTTTTTGCCCGCACCGTCACAAACATAGCTCCAACACTCCCAACGAGTTCTGTCTCGAACAGTGTTCATAATAGCTCGCCCTATCTTTATATGGGCCGAGACGTAGACTCCCGCAATCCTCATTCAATTCACGTAAGGTAGCGGCTTAAAGGACCGGGTTTTTGTAATAGTGCAACAGGTAGAAAGGAAAGGATTGCGAGCGTGGGAGAGAGAGGCGAGATCCTCTTCGCATTCCGTCTCTCTCTTGCCGGGCATCGAGACGTCCGACGCAGGCGCAGGAATGCCGTACGATTTGTGCGCATGCGGACGGTTCTTATAGAACTGTATAGCGTATACATGTATATATAGAGAAGCGCTTAGCCAGCACACACTGCCCTAATGCGTATGGGTCATGTAGCGGGATCACAGAGTTTAGCCAGTGAAATTAAATTGAAAGGGAGTCTTATAATTTTTAGCCATTTTCCATATTGTGGACATTGACCCAGTTCATGTTTATTGATATGTTTGTAACAAATAAATTATTTTTATTTTAATAAATTATATATTTATGAAAACAATTATAAATCAGCTATAGGTAGATGTTTTTATTTTAAAGATATAGAAATCTTTTTTCTTTCTATTGATAGTAAACGAATGAATTTCGAAGCAAGGATAACATGTAATATCTATCTTCAACAAAGAATTAAAAATAAATACATAAATGTATCATTGCTGTTGTTGTCAATTTAGAAGTTGTTTTAAAATATTATATAAGCTGGTAGGAGGGTGGTGTATGAGACGAAAAACCTCCTAATGGCACATAATACCTGAATATCACGTACATAGTATTTGTTGATAGTTATGTACAAGTAATGTCGGTCGTTTGTGTAAACACGTCGCTGATACATAAAAAGTTTCTTCCAATCCGGTAATACTGGTTCAGAGCGACGACCTCTCCGGAGTCTGCTTTAATGGAAATTGATTTTATTCCGACATGATAAGGACGTTTTTGATAGATTTTTTTTTATTTATAAATTGGTCAGCTGGTTCCATGACAATCAAAAAATCATTCCATTTATTCAACTCCTTTTTTTTATTAAGGAAGTTTTTTTGGAATTGGATTAATATTGACATAAAAGTACATTTTCTGATGAAGTTTTGTGTCCATAAATTTTGTTACTTTTTGCTGTGATTAGGTCTAGTGTTAGCTATAGTTTATCCAATAGCGGCATTGCTACCGACGCTGAGTCTGACAATTGAGGCCGTAACTCATATAAGGCCTAACAACCCGCCGCAGCCTTCCGCGGAGCACTTACATCAGACTCTATAACGTTACGAGCCTTACGATACCGGTTATAGCACGCAAAGCTAAGATCAAGTTTGATATAAAAAGATTTGTAATAACATTTCCGTTACAATATTTGTCCTTTCCGTCTTAAACTATATAAGTGTTAATTCTATGGTTAATAATTAATATTTTGCTATTTGACATGAGGTAAGTTAATTTCAATTGAATAAAGGGGAGTACTTTTCTGTGTCACAATCATTGCAGGAAAAATCTATGAAAAAAATGAGATCATAATACGATGAGATGTTAATGATGAGGCTAAGGGCCAACATGAACTTGCTACAATAGTGTTGCAACGCAAGTCGTGGGTTTAGCGGTTGTGCTCGACGGTGCAGCACGATCTAGCGTTCCGCTTTGCGCCGGCGCATACACCTCGCCCCCCGCTCCCCGCAGCCCCGGCCTCCCCTCCTCCTCGAACTGCCTCACCCGCATCGCCCCTGACCGAGACATTTCGTGTCTACTATCTGGCATTTCTTTCTCAGCAAAAGATGCTGTGGCTACATTTATTTTATAGCCTTCGGAAATTATAGGTTCGTAATTTATATAACCGAGCGGTTAATAATATTTTTTTCAGTCATTAAATACTCGTAAAAATAACCGTTCTGCGGTTATAATGTCGGGCCAGGTTTATTATAAGCTCAGTCATCCTCTTAATGAATGTAATTAATAAAATTGGGGCTAATAAGTAATTAGACGTAACCTTGTGAAAGCCTTATTTATAAACGTTACATTGAGAAACTAAAAGTAAATTGAATCTCTTTACGTGGTTCAGCTAAAAATACATTTGGCGTTTTTTCATAAAATTACTCTACCAATTTTAACGATGAATGAAATCAAGTCATTACATTAAATATAATAAATTTGGATATATGATGAGCAAAAATTATAAATTTGGATAAAATTGGAGTGTTTGTATACGGATTATAGCATACCTTATACAGGGTGACTGGTGAATTACTATCGATATTTGAGGACGTGATATTTGACGATCATATATGACAAAATAAAAATTAATATAACATAAATATTAATAAACTTCTAAGTAAAGTTAACCAAAAGTTGTGTAATTAATTACGCATCGTATGAACACCCTACAGATTAGGTATACACTGACACTCACACATACGCGTGTCGTGACGTGGTGTTGTATCAGCACGCCGCCGCACGCGTCCACACTTGAACACTTGGAACGTGTCAACACTTTATTTATTTATAGGGAAATTTTGTCAAAAATTAAGTACCTATTTTTTTTACATAATTGGAATGAGAATCATGTACCGAGTATTCTCCTTAAATATTGATAGTAATTCACCAGTCACCCTGTATATAAAAATATTTTTTACTTATAATTTTTGTTGCAATGTCTGTCAATTTGTTTGTTCCGGCTAATATTTGAAAGGGATGGACCTATTTTGCAGGAATTCAATGGGCAGATATAAATAATAGTGACGCAGGCAATATTTACTGTACAATTTCTTATTAATTTTTATTAATATATAGAAGAAAACAATCCACGTAGACGCAATTGCTACACAACGAGCGTAAAATATGACTAAACCTCAAAAAAAATATGTTTGTCCGTCATAAGCGAGTTACGTTTGCTACAGACGAAATTCAGAAAACCAAAAACTACTCTAAACCCCTACTTTTAAAATAATTCATACAATTTAAATCTAATATACTACCTGAAAGTTATGAGGTATCTTACAATGCATACAAAGGCTTTTAATTTAAAGCCAAAGTGTAATGAGTTGCTTTAATAACTCGCATGCTTATCGTGATCATTCACTGCAGGTGTATTATCAAACAGAATTTTGGCAGCGAGCGTCATTATTGCGATAAGATTTGGTCATGACATTGAAACACCTGCATAACTTTCATCATAATTAAAATTGACTCCTCTGAAATATTTATAACATTTATATTATACGAGACCAAATTAATTTAACGACTATTTTGTTAGTGTAATTAAAACAAATCGTACTGTTTACTGGAAACTGCAGTGCTCGTGTAACGTTGTATTCAATATTAAGAAACTTGTTACGATTTAATGACCACTGGTTCTGCAAAATTGATTCCATCGGACGCAATTATGTTAAACAAAGTATGTTTATCATTACTTTTTATTGGTTTCTTATATAAAAATGTATTTATAATAATACAGCCAATAATAATTATTAATGTATTATCATTATTCTTTAAATAACACAGTTTAATAAAAAATACAGATACTGGTATTAATCTGATACTGAAAATCAAAATAGCCCACTCTTAAACCATCGTTTTGGATGAAGGACTCACATTTCTTTATATTTGACGTAAATAAAAGTAGATTTAGTGAATTTGAGAATATATTGAATATTTAAAATAAATGCGTTTAAAGAGAGAACTAACAAAATGGATACGAGATCCTCACAAAGTGCGTTCAAGATTCTTAGTGACAAATCACATGAATATTCATACGTCCTCCTTACAAACGTTTAACACGACACCGTTCTGTATTGACGTTAATTTTTTAACAATTGAAAGTATATATAGTAAAAGTGGTATGTATACTACGGACGCTTGTCCAGTTTACTTTTGATGTTATCTACAGAACTCTTTATAGTTAAATAGTTTAGTACGAGTAATACAAGAATATTCATCTAATTCAGAAGTTCCAAAATTTTTTCTACCACCTGCTTTGAGAATCAATTCTTTTTTATCATCAACAATTTTTATCACCTACTAAAAAACTACTATCATTTATCCTAGACAAATGAAATTACAAATCACGCTTCATAGCTCTACATAGCATCACCATTTTTTTCACCCCCTTCCTTTAAGCCTTTAGCCCCCATTAGGAAAGGTTAACACCCCCTTTGGGAAAAGCTGATCTTACATTTATCTAACAAGAGACAAAACACGAATATTGATCATTTCTGTGCTTTTAAATTCATATTTTCACTTTATCCTAAATTCTATCAACCGTATAAATAAATATTCTAATATATGTAATTGATTGTTTCATTAATTTCGTAATACAATTACGGAATATGTCATTTATTGGTAACAAAAACTGATAATAATGTTTAAAATGTTAAGTAAGGTCAATGCATTGTTTTTATAGACTTACAAAACTGTATATAATCAAATTATTTAAATTAATTCTGTTTCATATTAATTAGCTTGTCATCTGCATTAATGGTTGCTGCAAGTTATTTTCGTCGTTTCATACATTTGATTTAATTTATTACTTTATAAGTATATAGTCATATGAGTTTTGAATGAATTTAAAGATAAAGTAACCAAATATGTTTTCTTGTTATAATCAAATGTACTGCTCTTTAGTTAATTAATTCCTACTACAACTCTTTAAGCATCTTACTTATGGCACTTTTAAGTGAAATTTAGTCTAAAAAGTTATACAAATTATTTATATTTAAATGGCACTTCTAATTAAAGTTCAATTGAAGAATATTATCTAAATCACGCTAGTTTTAAGCAATATAAATAGACGTTTCTAAAGAAAATTATAAAGAAATTAGAACTTCATTTACGGTATCTGGATAGTTACTGCACCATCGGATATGACCACGCAAATAACGTTTGAATAAAGTGTTACAGCGATGTTAAAGTTTGTTTTCAAATCGATTGCTAATTATTAGATACAATACAAAAATCATTGTCACCCTATCACACTAATAAGTAACATCTATACGAAAATTTAAGGCGTAGGTGCTTTTACAATGTTATGCAAAAATTTTGGTTTTCAGAAGCTTATATACCTATATTAAATTTTAATTTCACATATTACTTTTTAAATATATTTTATAGCTTCTGCTACCTTTTTTAGCAAACCTATCTGTATGTAAAAGAATAATCTATACAATTTATTATTTCAATTCGATTGCTCCAGAACAACGAGGAATATGTGTATAATTTAAATAGTATATCATGTAGCTTGGAATTTAGGTGCAAATTTTCACAACGACCTGTTAAATTACGTTCAGGTTGCGTCTCATTCGGTAGTCTGACTGTCAGTATATAGAGGTTTAACAGATATAGCTACAGATTGTATATAGAAAAATAATACTAAAAAAAGATTTATAATACCTAAAAGATTTCATATACATACACATAAAGAAAGCCCAGATGCTGAATGCTTTTATGTCGTAATGAGATTTGCATTTTTCATCTTTTGTCTTAATAGATCTTAACCAAATTGCCATTGAATTACTTTTAAAAACTTACTTTTAATAAAAAGTTATATAATACTAATGATATTCTATTATAAATTTGAATGGTTTGTGTGGCTAGTAAGATAATAACATGTTCCTATGACGGTTTTTCTGTATTGTAATATTTTGTAGTATATTTAAATGACCTATCAGTAAACGGAATATCACCGTTCATACTAAAAATAGATCGATGCTAATTGATGACGCCTCTGACAGCATCATCCGTTTGAATAAATTTCGTATGAAAATGTTTTATATCAAGAAACTTTGTTTCAAATAAAAGTAATTATTTCCCAAATGAGATTATCAATCTCAATAATAAATTTATCTTTATTATTTTAAAGAAATTTTTAATTAGTAATTGTGAAAAATTTATACATTATTATATTTCTTTTGTACTGAAAATAAGTTATACAGTAACTTATAATTAGAATTAATTAAGCTTATCTAAAAGGCACTTACCTTTACCACTTGGTAATTGCAAGCCAAAAAACATTTCTGAAATCTTTGATAACGTAATCTACTTCTATTCTATTCTAATTATGAACTATTACTTAATTCAAAATGTTAATTTGATTATCATTCTCACAACAAGTTTACAGTAAAACGTTAGTTTTTAGTAAAACAACGATTAAATAGTTAACCGTACAAATATTGTTTTAAATAGTGCAATAAATAAGTGTAGGAATATATCTTCAGGCGACTACAAGCGGAGTTCTCTGTTTAATTAAAATATTGAACTAATGTTAAGATATTTGTAATACTCGAAATAAGTAGTCTTATTTTCAACTAACATACATTAATGTTAAAAAATAAAAAAATGAGTTATTTTTTATATCTTCTTCTTCCTAGCTTTAGCCAGCTTCCAGCCTTAGCAAGGGTCTGCCTTCCTGCAAATTTTTATATATATTGTTAATTATTATGTATATTTGGTAAAAGCATTTGTAACTTTTAATGGATAAATTTCTTTCATTTAGAACAGAGTACATTATTTATTATTAGCGGATGGAGTCACTCGCCTCTTATAAGTTGTGCAATTGTGAATCATCTTTGAATGTTTGTTTCCTGTTTCACTTCTAATTAATGTGTGTCTTCATTCAGATCAGGTATTATAATATAATTAATGAAAGTACGGTTACGTATACAATTTGTAAAAATAATTTGAAGGGAAATATTAATTACCTTGGCAAAAACGTCGTAGGTAAAAACCCTTTTTACATAAAAAAGTTATTGTTGTTATTTAATTTAACCCCAGTATATATTATTATTTAAATCGGGATCGTCTGCCGTAGTCCATTTGTTCCCAATTTATTGAGGCGTAAGATATTTATAACTAAACATCATAGAACATGGAAATTATATATTTTAGGTAGTATGTTTCTGAACTTAATTTCATTGCAAAAATGTATTATACCAAAAATCGTAGGATTTCGTAGAATTCACAACCAGATTAAAAATACAATCCATTCTATGGTCGCTTGGAGGTCAAGTCTTCAAGAGAAACTATATGCCTATTGAATTGAAAATATTGTGCTTATAGTAAGGAGAGATGATGTTGCTGGCTTAATTTTAAAAAATTGAAAAGCATGTAGAAGATAGAACGTAAAGCAGCAAATCACTAGCTTTAGGTACTCCATTAGACGATGAGTGATCCAAGTAAATATCTTTAGTATAAGCTGTTATTAGTAACCATTGAAAATCTCATGTACCCTTAAAGAGAGTTATTAGTCATTGAAAGGTATTATCTTTTTATTCAATAATAAAGTAAAATGTAAAACTCATACATGAAATTATACGGGCGCCCACACTCGACACAGGAAATGTACATATGTATACGCAGATATTAAAAGCAGGCGAAGATTCTATTAGAACATATTGTAATATATACGAACGTGACCTGCACTGCATACCATTATATAGAAAACTTATAAATGTATCGATGAAATAAATACATAAGTGCCGATAGCCTCGTTTTCTTCAAATTCAGGAAGACTTTACTTCTGATACATTGAGTTATGCGTTACTAAAGAAATTATTTTCATTGTATTCATTCCTACGAGAGTAAAATGTACATATTTATTATTAAAATAAATTATACGTACAATAAAACATTACTTTTGATCCGAATAGTCCTGAACCGTCATTAGATCTCACAGAGAAATGTGTAATATTATTTAATGTTGCGTTTACTTGCATCATACACATAATTTTAGAGACTTTTTATAGAAACAGTTAAACATAAAATGTTACAAAATTTTGTCGCTATATTCCATTTAACAGCAGAAAATTCATATTTTTCTACAGATTTAGAATTTGAGAGTTTAAAAACTTTTGTATCCATTAAGTTTATTTCGTTTGTTATGGGAAATGAATTAAAGATTAAACGTCTTTACATTGCACTCTATATATCTATATAAAGTGTATGTTAGGTTATTGCATAGTTTTTATATATTATATTAAGATTTTCTCCTGCAAAACAAAGTGGGTTGTGATATCCAACATATACATATATATATTGACCAAGTGCTCGTTTAATTTAAGTTTTTTAAAGTCTCCAAAGCCGAAAATAAATTTATCTCGTACTTGACATGATTCTCGTATTTCAGTTTTAGAAAAAATGTTGTAGTTTTGACATAAACAATGACTTGCGAGCTTAATCGATTTAATGCAATCGAGTTTCTCGTAACTTGGAATAACTCGGCAACAGTCAGAAGGCTAACTGTAAATCTTGGGCAGATATTACAAAAAGCTAATCGCTAACAACTGGAGCAAATCGGACGATCGCGGTAATTGTGCGTTCAATTAAAACGATATTGTGCAATCTGTAGTCACGTATCTGAAGATGATAATGTCTTATGTCAGTGTCATATAGTAGACCTAGAGCTTCTTCATTTATAGTATATTGAGGTATTAATATACAAATATATCATATATATTATATATTATACTAACTAGATATATGTATAAGAATACTTTAAGTCTATTTATATTATATGTATGATTCATTCGTCTAGTAATTAAATAATAGTTAAATGTCAATGTCATTACAAATGTATTAAACAAACTTCGATTCCTTTTCACCATCAACTAATATTTCGATTTTTTTCTCACTTCAATATCGATTGTTGGTCTATAATGAACTTTTGGGAACTTCCACAGCAACGAGTTATACTAATATTTATGTGAAATTGTTGACATTTAGCTAATAGCCTGATAGTTTGAATAAAATTGTGATATTTCTATAAATTTATTAATTATATTTTTTTATTTTAAATTGTACACTGCAAAATAGAACTGTTATTTAACAACTGAATTATATTATCGAATTTTTAAGCGTAATTATTATTCGTTTATAATTAATTATTAATTCAAGTGCTTAAATTCATTCGTAATAATTTATTTCGTCTTTTCTCGTCTACGTATTGGTGTAATTATCTCCGGGTGCCGTTCTAAAGTGGTTGGGTTCTGCAAAAGAGGTGAGGTGAGGTGAGGTGAGGCGAGGCAGGCGGGAGGGTGTACGGACGATGACCGATGACAACCTCACAGCTAACCAATGTCTAGGGTAAGCTGACGCTTTCGTCATACCAACGTTTCCGTAAGCTATTTTGAAGCGTATATGTTTATATATGATTTCATTTTCTATCGACTATAATGATGCTACTAATTTCATATTTCGACAACATTTTTAGTTGATCATGATATATATGTAATAAAAATATCATATTCGGTTAATTTCTTTATCGTTCCATAAAATATTATTAAACGATAACAATTTTAGTTAATACGTTCGAGTTGTTTTTTTATTTGAGAGAAAGAAAGGGTAATGAACTCTAAAGTTGTTTGTGGCAAAAAATGGGGACGGTCGACTTACCTCGCTCGGTTTATGAATCAGCCTGAGATAAACAATACCTAACTAATTAATAAATACCCGTATTTGAATGTCATATGGGTCAGCTCATGTCGGTGTCGATATAAAGCGGGTCAGGTTTCATCCTAACTTACGAAATTTATTATAATTAAAAACTTTAAAATTAATTAGGTGGAAACTTAAGCAAAGTTTTTTAATTTTTATTTCTTGAATTTTTAAGTATTAAGCCTCTAGACACCTTCAAAATGTCTTCAGGTATGCTAACTATATGGATAGTTTTATCTGATTGACGCACTAATAATAATTAATCATAACATATATTCACAAAATAATATATATGTACATGAGAACCTCTGGTATTTATATTAGTTATGAATGCAAATTAACTTCCCAATCCCAAAAGAATTTCCTCATAATTTAATGTATCCAAAATTCCGTCTCCGATAGTAACAAACAGAACGCGTTATATAAACTGGTTTAACCCATTTCACCGCTTCCATTTACAGAATGGCGACCTTTAAACATATTCAGAATAAGATCGTTCTGGTTACCAATGGAACCTTGATCTAAAACATTTCCTATTCTTATTACGCTCAATATAAAAGATAAAAGAGAATCTTCAGTTAAATAACAATTTATTAGCGTTGTGATTATAAAGATATTAATAAATATGCTATAAATAACAATAAAATCAACTAATTTTGATTGTTATTTATTGAACAGAGAACTGATTTTGTCTCAAACTTTAAGCACGACGCCGCATGCTTTGTAATGAACGAGTAACCACGTAGAGCTGAATAATTAAAAGAAAAATTATGCAAACTATTTAATTATCCTTGAACATAACAGTATTAGTATTTATAATATATAATTACATATATATGTTTTGCTAGCGTTATTATTTCACAGATTTTCCTTTCCATGTGAAGTAAGCTAACGGTTCGCTCACGTGTATAAGGCATCGACCCTCGGCGGCCTCCGCGCAATATTCTACGCAATACTTACCACACAGCACGAAACAACCTACAGAAGAACTAACACTACGAAATTCAACCTTATTATTATAGTAGATACAGTGCATTTTACAGTGCTATGTTTCCCGACTTATGTCATATATATTTTATGGTATAAATATTCCTCTACAAACCAATAAGTAAGATGTGTTTCAAATGATTTCAGCCCTTGTATTGTGGCATTTAAGTCTATATTCTGATGAAGGTTTAATGAGTTTATATATTAAGGATATTTTATATGTGTGTGTATGTGTTGTTATGTGTGTAGATATTTTGCAGACGTGGTTGCAGTTTTTACATAGTTTTTAATCTATTTCAACGAAAAACTTACAGCTTAAATCTCGTGGTGCTTTTTAATAAGGATAAAAATGACTAAAAATGACTAAAAATGACTGTGTACAACTAAGAGGAATTGTTAAACGTGTACAACTGTCAGCCAAATTTTTGTACACATTACTGACGAAGAGATCATTATCATCGTACAAAATTACAAATTATAGCTTACATTATGTGTTGTATTATTGCCATTAAATATAATGAACGGAAAAGTTGAAGCACTCAATACAAATGACTGTTTCGTTTTTATTTCGTCTAGACTCATTTTTGAGAAAAAAAACTTAATTTTAGGAAAGAGCTTAACTACTGAATAATAATGTTTCAAAAATTTCCTTATGTTTTAATTACATACAAATGTGAGAAAGACTTTACATAAATAAATTAAAAGATAAGGCTTTATGGAAAAAACATTCAAAAAGCTGTAAAGGTTAAAATGTAATCAAGTAAACTACATATATATTAATTTAGAAACAGACGATTACATTACACTATTTGTGATAGTTACTGTTTCCATCAGGTCTATTAGACAGGCATAGCATCCGTACAGGCCAAATAAGTCTCAATTTGCTATTTTTATAAAGATTTCGATTACTATAAGAAGTTAAAACGTGGGTACATGTAAATAACAGCTTTGTTCATTTTGTAATAGTCATCTATAGATATGATTGAGAAAAAAATATGAACGCGTAAAATATTTTTGAAAAATATACACAAAAACTCAGAGTCAAATTATAATATTTCTATATGTTGTGTCAAACATTGTACAATCAAGTATAAATAAATAAAATCATATATACTAAACAAACATACTTTTATTATATATGTATATGATGTGTATCGATATTAACAATGACTCCCACATATACTGGATCTCTTGTATGTGTGACTTATTCTAAGTATCTGAATATATTTATAATCAAAATTGATATTGTTAGCAATTTTTTTTATAGGCCTTGACTACTTATATAAGAAAAATCTTTATGGCCAAAGCATTAATCAAATAATTATACATATAAATATCTTTTATTGCGTGTCATTTATATTGCTAACAATAATATTTTAGAATTTGCACTTCAACAATTTTAAATAACTAATCTGTAACAATCCAAAATATTCCTTTTCATATAAATTGGCTGGTTTTTGTAGCTTGAAGAGTGAACTTGGTCACTGTTAAGTTAAAATTGGCAAAATAAGATTTTATAGTCCACGAAATTTGATATGATATTTTCTTCTTGGATGTACATATTTCTGACATACAAGAAGAATCCTACTATGTGTTAGTAAAATTGAATTAAATTCCATAATTATTTGTGATTTTGTTGACTGCCATTGATTTAAAAGTCTACCTCTGTTAGTTTCATTGTTATAAATGTATTTTCGAGACTTTAGTAAATTACAATTTAACTACATATATTTTGTTTAAAAATTTTAAATATCAACAATCTTTTAATATTAGTCAATATAAATCACGTTTTATTTTAAAAAATAAATACATTTTAGTAACATTATAAAAGAAATATTACGCAACGAGAATGAGTGCTACGAGTACAACTGTATTTTATGTACAATATATATATTTTTACAAATAGTTTTTATTTGTTTTAATTACCATATCATTTAAAGAGACTGATGCACGGAAACGAATCTTTCGTTACGGGATTTTTTACATAATTTTTATTTCTATAATATATTTATATCATTCATAAATACAGCCTTAAATGAGAGTATTTTTCCACGAGTAATCTGTAGAGTTTCGAGAAACATAATGTTTGTTTTGGAAAGAATTGAAAAAGATTTATAAGGCGGATGAATTATGTAATACGGCAGGAGGTAAGCGAGTGATTCTGAAAGGTCCTTTCATTTTACCATCACCTGAAAGATGACAAGTGTGTTTGAATAATAAAGGGGTATATTTTAATGTATAGATAGTCATGAAATATAGATTATTTTAATAATATATACACTCTATCATTTAGTATCGAATACTGGATGAGATCTTAGATTAACTATTTACATCAATGTCTTTGATTTTTTAATACAAGTATTAATTATATCGTTTTATGAAAATCTTCAAAAAAATTCACGTATAACATTACGGAACCATATCTTATCGAAATTTAAACTTGACCGATTTCAAACACTTTCATTTAAAGTTTGAATAGCATTGTAATTTTTTAATAATAAATAAATATTTTAATAGAAGATAATAAGCCGTATATATGAAAAGCGAACCGTTAATGTATGGAGAATTCTCTGTGAATTTCGATTTGTTGATCTACAAATCAGTTATCACGTGGCACACGTGACCACTCAAGGACAGAATCTTATTAAAAAACATCAAAACTTATAAATATATTACATTATTGATTACATATTACCGTTTAGGGGCAGACAGTACTATGACAAATAAAGAGACGCTTTGAAACAGTGAGAAATTTTGGAAACGTAAGTAGTTTTTTTTAATTAATTACAATCAGAAAAATAATTAAACATTTATATGCGACATAATTAAGTTACTGAAAGTAATTTTATTTTCGTAATTCACGATTTATCTGAATTTTAATACCATTAATATGTTTTGTTCCGAAAAAGTTCCCTTTGTATAACATTAACATAATAGAAAACGATCACGTGTCAATTACTAAATCGATTTGTTTTTGATTTGCGAATCAATGTCCTTAAAATGCCGCATTATAATTTATTTTTGTTTCTATAAATTTTTATTACATTCAATATTATAATAGAATTATTTTTAAACATTCACTTATTTTGTTTTGAGATTATTTTCGTTTTAAAATATATTAGATAATAATTTGCAAATGTAATGTGGAATCGATAAATTTGTTATGTATAAGTAATACTCTATGATGTATAACTTTAAATATATAAAAGTTAGTGATGTTTTAGCATCGTGGGTGATGATTTAACTTGCAGAGTGCACGTGTCGTTAGTATACCGTAAGACTCATGTGTTTTGAACATTATTGCATCACCGGTTGATTTTGTAGTCAAAATTATGTAACATCGATTATAATGATTTCACTTTTAAATATCAGATCGTCTTGATTTACTCCCTGTATTACTGGAACACGAGTTACGTAGGCGATTGACGTTCTTGGCTTTTAATACCTTAGCATAATCTCACAGCATTATTCTTGAAATAAATCTATAAAGTATTTAGTATATTCCTCTCATAGCTCATTTTTATTTGTTAAATAAATCCGAAAACACAATAGTTTTAAACATAAAAATATATGTTTCAATGTATACCTTTCTTCAGAACATATGTAGATTACAATTTCTTCCCCGAACAAAATCTTCTAAAAGAGTCTAAAAACTTTGGAATCATGAAAGAGTTAGAAAAAATGTTTTTGCATATTCACTTGCATGTTACCCATCCAAATTTATATGCCTTTAAACATTGATTAACTTACCTTTAACTCACCCTTAAACATTGATTAACAGGGTTGCTGTACCATGAAGTTCCTACAGGCTTAATACACTATGATTTTCTTTTCTTATTTGGAGAATTCAGAATACAATTTTATGAACATATAATAAATCTCATTTAAATTTGTTAAAAAGAAGCAGGCTTGAGGGATGACCATTCTAACAACTACCTAAACTCTTCTTTAGATATAGTCATGTCTTCGCGTGTTAACAGTAATATTTTACTTGATCTCCAATATAGCTGCATCATGGGAATATAATAATTATTATGTAGTTATTAAAAGCATTTTAAGACTAAGACTTTATTAACTTATATTACGTGTGTATTTAATAAATTAAAATAATATATTGTTAAAGGCATAAATCATTTTGAAATTCCTTTTGACTGTCTCTTATAAACCAAATTATATCGAAACGTAAAAATATATAATTAATTAATCTCTTTAAGAATTTATTAAATGAAATTCAGTCAAAACAAAATACAATTCTCAATCCCACAAACAAAATCTTTGAATAAAATTCATACATACGTGACGAACGAAGCAACGAAATTTCAAACAGATTAGGTAGTAATACATTCAGTAACATATAAGTTACATGAGTTCACATAATGCGGATAAGTCCCAACATTTACAAGTCCACTGAAAACTACACATCGCCTTGAACGATTTTTTATATAAATATAGAAAATTCAAAGTATTCTTACAAAAAATGCCAGCCTTACGTAATCTGCTCGACTTGCAAATCATTATCCTGATGTTTTTCAATACATTATGTAATGTTATTTCAGTTTTGTATTCAGCGTTTCCTTTTCTGTGGGTATAAGAATGTAATATTATTTATGATTAGATGATTAACATGTTTCAATGATTTAGAATCACTGATTAAAAAAGGAATTAGAATCACTGATTAAAATCACTGATTAAAAAATTTAGACATCACTGATTAAAAAAGGGTTCCCAAAGAGAGTTGATGTTAGGTAGGTGGCCTGTCATAAAAAAAATTGCCAAACCTATTCACAACATGTAAGGCAGATCCTGGCTAAAGCTGGGAAATTTCCAGGTAGAAGAAGAAGAAGAAGATTAAAATGCTTCAATATCAGAGATATTTTCATACGAATTATGTGTTTCTCTTTTACTAACCTAAATCCCTAACTGATCGTTGCCTCCGCGTTATTTCCAACAGGTGAATCGTAGGCTTTTTCCCATTCATTCATAAACTTAGTTCCCACGCTGGTTTAATTGTATTGTATTGTGATCCACCCCATGCTCTTTATAATATTTAAAAGGTTGGGGGTGAATCTTGCACAGGTAGTAGGAGTGTAGTATAGGCAACAGGTGATCTGGTTCAGAAAACTATACACGCGAATATAGATATTAAACCTATTGAAGTTAAAAATAAATTTCGTTTGTCGAATTTTTGATGGTGTTTTCATATCTTATTGAGCTGAGAAGAAAAGACTGTGACAACAATCGAAAATACGTTGTGACCGTTGGATGTAGGTTATGAGCAAAGGGGATGTCGTTAAATCATTGTATTTTTTTAAGAAATAAAATATTATTTACTTAGAATTATATTTCTGACCTCATCTATATATACGTAACTTAAATAGCCTGTATATAATATGACAAACTTGTTCTCAATAAACATTATCTCTTGAATACAAAATAGATTTGTTTTTCAAACGCCATCATATAAGGAAACGTCCAACAATGGCGGAGGAAACGGAAGTACATCAGGACCGGCTTTATTAGCAGGACGATTCGACCTCAAAAGAAATAAAACTGACATACGACGTACATATTAATATGTGAATGTACGATATTTAAACATTTTCTACCTTAAAGAATCATTATACAATACACTAAATATCATAAAATTTGAGGTAATTATGATCAATATTTTTATATAAAGTAATGAGATCTAAGATTTTCGTGAGTATTCATTTAAATGAAACTAATATTTTTGGGATATACTACGCGACTTTATTATTGTAAAAAACTACATACTATAGACATTTCGGCTACTTTTCAGCAACCGTGAATATTAAGAGGAGATGTGAATGTCTTTATATAAATCTTTTAGCATACTTATTTTAAATATTATAATATGAAGGTAATCAATTCAATTTTAAGTCTCAATAAATAGGTTAATAACTCTCAATAAAATTGAAAATTTTATTTATTAAATTTAAGTCAGTATGCGGAAGTCGTGAAGTCGATCGAGCCGCTGATAAATCAAGTGATTCGCGAAGAACAATTGTTTGAGGTCATCGACCTCGAGTACCATTTTTGTGAAGGTCCCTAGAGAGGCCGACTGTACTATTGTTAATCTATTTCATAGTTTTATATATAAATCAAAATACTTTAACGCATTCATACTTTATAACTATTAATTCAGGAAAATCGCTTTAAAAAAATTACGTGCAATAAAAATACTTTTTAACTAAGATATATATTTGTATTTATTTAAGAAGAAAACTATATAAAAACAATCATTAACAACTATACATAAAATCATTTATTATATTAAAGTTATATGTTAAGGTTTTTTAGTATTAAAAATGTGGGGTCCAATGTATTAATTTTTATTTAAAAGCCGGTATGTAATTATAAAGGTTTTAGAGGTTTTCGAAAACTATTTTGGAATAGGTATAACTACCAGAATAATTTTTTAGTTCATGTGTACTTCTTCGGGAATATTTTGGTTATAATTTTCAATATAAAGAACTCAAATATATGTTTAAATATATAAAATAACACACACAGGTACTATTACCCAACACATGTACCGCTTCTAAGACGATTCTTTAAAACATTGTTTCCATTATGTTAAACTCGGCGTGAAGTGTACAAAATTTTATTATGATGTCTCGTAATTTAAGCGATAACTACGTGAGTATGGTTCAAAACTTCGTCTCGTATATAAAGAAGCATTCGGACAGATATCAACATAACACTAACTTTTATATAAAACGACCAAACACTATAATTTTATTACAAATATAAGATATAAAAAATAGAAATATCATAAAAAAATAACCATGATGAGATAGTGTTTTTGTGCGTGAAAAATCAAAGTATAGTTTGAGAAAATTGTTATAAAATCGCAATAATCATTGATCGAAAACATCCAGTACTGTACTCAGCGTTGTATCCACCCACACAGACGCAATATCAATACGTGTGTACACTCCACACACACATACAAAGCTGACATAGAAAAACGAACATTAACTCACACCATTGCAGCATTACAGCCTCTTACGTGAACCAAGACCGCGGAACTCAAGATGGCTGACATTGGCAATGGTCGTTGACCCGAGCGCTTAGCCTTCAAAGCTTAGATCTGATATTAGAGAGGTTTATACATTATGACAATACGCTGAATATTATTTATATATACGCTAACGAATTTTAGAACCTTATAACATATATTTTTATATACATTTAAATGAATATATAGTATTATAATTACGCATTTAAATGATAAAATTTGATTATTTAGTATGGCTACTGTAATATAACTGTACACTGTACAGGCTTTATTTGCCGGCAAGGTCGTTATTATTGTAACAATAAAATGAAACAGTATGTACAAGGAAACGCGATACGTGGCGCCATCGTGCGGCGGGAGTGCGACCGCGGTATGTAGCCCAATCTAACGGTTAACGCAAAAACTTCAAGTTCACTATCACGGAAGATTGCGCGCGCGCAGTTACGTTGTCGCCTGTATTATACCGTGTTACCGGCTATTATACAATTCGTATTTGCGATTGTATTTTGCTTGTTTCCTACATATTTTGTATATATTTAGGCCAGGATGTATAGCTATGCTATGTTTTACGAGCTGCTAAAGTATAATTGATTTATTTTGTAATTTATGCTTGCTTTCTTTGGTATAATTTAAGCATTTTTACAATCAAATCACGTGTATTCGCCACTTGACTTTTTATTTATAGATTCATAGATAATTTTAAATTCAAAAATCTTTTTTCGTTTACGATAAAGTCTGACAGTTAGTATGTGGGATCCTCATTGTCTCAGCGTCGTGGGTAAAGTGTAACTTCAAATGTTAATTACAACTGTTCGTACGTGATTCATTTTTTATATATTTCTTACCTTTTCGTGCGAACACCGAGTTATACAGCCCATGGTGTAATTACAAGATTTCCATGAAACCTACAAGTATGTGAATGTTCTCATTTTGAGAAGTACTCAAGATATTTTTGTATAGAACTTAATTTTGACGGATTAAAAAATATAATTACACTGATTAGCATCTCCATTAATAATAGTTTAACAACTTAATACACAATTATGCGGGAATTAAAATAACTCTGGTAGTATTATATTTTTATATATTAATAGATTATATACAATATTCTTGTATCGCGGTGTTAGACAGAGAACTCCTCCGAAACAGCTGGACCGATTTTGATAAAATTTTGTGAGCATATTCAGTAGGTCTGAAAATTGGCCAACATATATTTTTCATACCCCTAAGTCATAAGGGTTGTTCACCCTTAATTTTTTAAATTTTTATTTTCGGACGATTTTTTTTTTACTTTTTTATAATGTATATTATGTTAATTATTAATCAAAACGGACGCACCTGTCATCCTACCGAAATACAAATGGTCACTTAAAAGAGTCATCAATCTTAGACAAAGTAAATTACGTTTTTGACAATAATTATTATAAAATAATCCTTATTGTGAAGGCAGGAAGGCATATTATTGTTATCCTCATGACCTATATAACAAGGTCAAACAGGCAGATGATGAGGTGTTACCAAGGTTATACTTTAGCTTTTATTTGCCATTGATTTTGTTTATTTTTGATTTTGTTACGAGGGATAGGGTCAGTGCAGACAATAGACTAGATTTCTCATTTTTAACTAAAGAGTATTCGTTTGAAAAAAGCTTGAGTATTTAAATATATCTTCTAATATAAAGTACTGTGTGTTGTATTTATTATACCTTCTAAAGAATTGTTATCATATATCTATTTTACTGTAAGGCTTTGTTCAATGTAGTTTTTTGTTTCTCCTAATTATCAAATGTCTAATGTCTCTTCTTCCAAATGTTCTTCCTTTCTCCCGCACCTTGTGTAATGGAATCTTTTTGTACCAATTGCATCTATTGAGGTATATTAAACAGGTGTTAGGCTTGATTTGGTTTCTTGTTCCATGTTGAACGAGTCCGATTGTTAAAAATGAAAGTTTCTTTATAATCTCATAATTTAAGGGAAATATTTTTTATGTTTGGTCTAAAAAATTGTTATTACTCTCGACATAGATGGCGGAAGAATTGGTTTTTACCTTCTTCATGTACCTACATTTTTTTTATTGTTACTGGTTTTTATTAATGCAATTTTTATTTAAATAATTTTTTATTGTCTCAATGAAGAAAAATAAACACTGCAAAATAATAAAATAGACACTGCTTTTATTTTTAATATAAAGTAAAACCACGTTTATCATACAATATGAAACTATAATCAACTCTAAAGGAACATATTATAATCAAGAAAGAGCTTTCATATAAAAGACTTCAACGAAACAGCAATCAAATAGCCAGAATACTGTTTCCGATAACTACCTTCACATATTATGAAACATAAAGAATTCCATTAATAAAATGTAAGAAGCTCGTCAAAGCCTTATTTTATTAAGCGTCTATTAAGCAACTATGGGAAGTACATCTGCGAACGCTTTGTACGGCCCCACCTGCGGCACTCTCCCACGCTAGTACCTTATACGTACATATATTATTCATTGGAAAATCAACCTTATATAATTAATAATAAAGATTACATTAAACATTGTCATAACTCTCCTTCATAGTTCAGATGAGTCTTCTATTATACATATAATGTTGTAAGGCATTCATCATATTATTATTTAATTGTTTTTAATTAATTCAAAATTATATATCATAATAAAAAATATTATTCCTTATCTTTACTATATTACTTTATTTATACAAATGAAAATGGAGTTAAAATTTATTATATTGTAATTAATTTTCTTTGATGACTCTGATTAGTATAGTTTTGAATTATAAAACCAATCTTTCTTTCAAAAATTGTGTTATCTATATTTCAATTATTCCCTTGTAAAAACATCATTTGCTGCTAGTTTTTAAATTAAATTTTTGGACTAAGAGCTAAATCACAATGTGTTTGTTAATGTAAAAATTACTTATAAAGATAGTCTACAAACATAAAATTCAAACATACATACATATATGTGTATATGGAAGATGTTTTGTATATAATTGTTATGTATATGTTATTTCAAAATAAAGAATCTATCTGACACCTACGCATATATGGCACATTGATGATTTCGGTGTTTTATTCAAGTAAAATAAAATCTTTATATTCTTAAATAATTTTAATTATAATTTTTTTTTAAATACACATATATATTTATTTTGAGTTCTTTCGCTTTTAAAAAAATATAATACGTAATATGTAAATGTATAAAATTTCTTTAATATAGAAAAAAAATATTAAATCTCTGACAAAAAATTAAATCACGCTTTCACTTAAAAAATGTTCCCATGAGATTTTTTCGATCAAAAAAAAAGCCTCCTTTCGATTTCCGTCCAGGAGGCGCCATCTGCCTTTATTCTTGTCATGTGTTTGTAAAGTTTTTTCTTATATATTTTTTGATAATTTTTTTTCGCTTTGATTTCACCGGAAGTATGGTCTATGGAAGGTGCTTTGTATTCATTAAAGTCTATGATTTGTTTGTGGTGATATTTGATATCCTTGAACTCGGTAAGCCAGAAAAGTCAAAATAGTAAAGTACTTGACTTGATGCGAAATTATATTTAATTAGCTTACGAATGATATATTCTATGCATTTTGTATATATATGTATATATACAAAATATATACAAACTGTTTATTAATTTGAAAGAAAGCCTCCAAAGACTTGTATACTTTTACCTGTATTTCATTTCAAAAGTCGAATGTCATAAATTTATCAACAAAATATCAGAAGATATAGTCTAAGTAAGGATCTCATTTTTATATCTTTTTTATGTGATATTATAATAAATTTACTATTGTAATTGTACAATGGATATACATATATATGTTGTAATTTATGTAACACATATCGCAGGGGATAGTGCAAATCCGCGTATCTACATTGGAAGCAGATTATTAGAAGAAAGTCTAAAGCTATTTTTTTCACAATTAGTAGTAATTTAAACACTAAGTAATTAATAATTAATAACACATAATTATTATGTTTGTAGGAATTATAACAAACATAAATAAAAGCAACATGTAACTTTATTCTTTCATCTTAAGCAATACAAACCTTCTTCTTACTGATAATGTAGATAATATATTTCGGAGAAAGTTTCAAGCTATTGTACTTAAATAAGGTTTATCTGTAGTGTTCTTTAACAGTTCGAGAAATTTATGATAAGAAATACTTTTATTACTTACCTTTACAACAATAAGTTGGATTTATAAAAACTTCATAGACATAAAAGTAAAATTTTCTATAGAACAGTCGTTATGATAAAAAATAGTTTTTTTTTTAGATTTAGAGCCAATTCTATGTATTTTACATCATTCCCAAAAAAGTAGAGAAAGATCTGAATAATAAATAATGAATTAAAATTTAAAAAAGGATTTTAATGATTTACTAATAGATTACAGTGAAACTGTTAAATAAATTTTGTTATAATATACCTGTTAAAATAGTTTTCTTTGATAGAAACCAATACTGAAAACCATCAATACCTGATCCGCACAAGTGTCATATTCACCGGATATAGAGTGTTTGAAGTCACGATAATTAGAAGAGCCTGCAGCATCCTGTTCTATTATTGATTATATCGCTGTAGGGTGACCATGATTGAAAAAATTTGAAGACGTATTTGCCATTGTAGGGTGACCATTAGGACATATAATTAAACATTTTTGGGGACCTGTTATTGATGGATATTTCTTATTGGTGTGGTGTAACATACTTGTATAGATATACGTCATAGGTTTGTTACAGAACAAGATAGTAACGGATATATAAGATTTTTCGTAATTTCGCTGAAAAGATAGATATTATATCATCAACTGCGTAATTTTAATAACAGGTTGAAACCTGAAATTATTGAAAGGTATAGCATATTGAGTTATCAAATTTTGATATATGGAAAAGTTATTTTAATCATTTTTGGTTAGATTTCAATCAGGTTTTGCAAAAAAAAATATACGCGAATTAAAATTAGGCACAAAATTTCACTATTGTCATTATTATTATGTTAATTGTTTAAATATAAGGTAGTTTTACATATAAATTCCATAGACTTTGTAATATAAAACATGGTGATACTAGTGGAGAGTTAGAAAAAACTCTGAGATCACATCTGCTGTGGTTCACACGGCAAAGGATTGTGCCTTATGTTACATATTCTGTGTACGATTTATATTTTTCATTTTTTTTGCCGTATATTCACTTTGAACTGGAAAATATAATTATTAACGATCCACTAGCATTTATTTATAAAATATTCGTGAGATTAATTGGCTGGATTAATTTATTTCGCATTATCTGAATGATTCTAATGAAAGAGATCAACGCGTACACAGAAAAATGTTCATCGAAATTGCTTATATTGAGACATTCAAACCAATTAAGCATGTAATAAATTAAGTTTGTATTAAAAATTTTGAGCATCTGCTATTTAAATGCCGGATGTGAGGATGGTGCACTAAAAATACCTTCATTATATTTAAACACTATACCAAGTCCCTAGCGTTTAAGGCTCTAATGTTTGAGTAAAATTGGAGAAAATTACTTAGGATCGGTTTTGGGAAGCCATTTCCTGAGAGCACTTAAGGTCAGGCTGACAGCAGTCATGTATTATTATTTATTTGAAAAGTAAATATTATTTTACTGTTAAAACTTATATGTACTTATATTAATATACAATGCTCTGTCTTTATTAAATAAATTGTATTAAATATTTTCTTTTGAATTGAATTTTCTTGAATTATATTTTTGGTAACTATTAAAATCTTATTTATTATTTTAAAAATAGATTTTCGTAACTTACTTTAAATTATTTTTATTCCTTTCAACCTTTATTATCCGATATGAAGAAAAAATACCACAGTTAGTTTACAAGAAAAAATACATATTGTGTAAATCTAATAAAAATTATAGACAAAACTTAAATATTTCAACTTATTCAAAAGCTATTCCAATATAATATTAATAATAAAATGGTTGTAAAACTTCTGTTTGGTTATTTCGCAACAAAGTACAGCCAGTTTAACTTCAACCAATTGTGGTACCATTTAAGTAACAATGACTGTTGTTGGGAATGACATACACACAACCTAACATTGTACCGACGTGACCTGAAGAATTGTATCGAAGTTGAAACCACAGGCACAGATTGCGAATGGTTTTGTGCAGTTTGTGTAAACCACATGCAATGTGTGTATGTCTGTCCAGTTAATTCTGTGCCAATGATGTATATGAGTTCTGAATTATTGAATAGAAACATATTTATGTCTCTACATATCAAATAGTGATTCGTCATCATCATCAGCCTATCAGAGCCAACTGCTGAGCTGCCTCTTCTCACATGGAGAAGATTTGAGCATTAATCACCACGCTTGCTCAAGAACGTTTGGCGATTTCAAACTTGTAATTAGATATTGTAAGTCCAGGTTTCCTCACGATGTTTTCCTTCGCCGTCTGTAAGTGGTGTCTAAATACTCGCAGAAAGTACATACATATAACTCGGAAAAATCGGAATTGGTACTTGCCAGATTTTAATACCGCGCCCTCATATATGTTAACTCAAAATTATTCGTACAATCATTTTTAACCGCTATCAGTGGTCTTCTTTACACATTATTCCATCGAAATGAATTAAATCTCAATCATTATCATTAATTTTCAAAATTATGTTGAATATCATTGAATATTTTTTATATAACTCTGATCCTGAACTGCTTCGAAGTTAAAATGATAATGTAAGTCCATTGAGGACTTATCATTCTTTGAACCCTTTCTTACCTGAATACAATTTGTACAATATTGTAAAGTCCACCAGATGATTCCAACACAAATGGCATAATATAATACTTTAGTGAAGAATGAGATTTCGCAATCCACGGACACATTGCATACAGTTGCATACCACGCATTTATGCATATGGACAAGGTGTGCTGTGAGAAGTCGATTCATCATATGCAGACAGACATGTTTTGATAAAACTATTCAAATAGCCAGTCATACATCATCTTTGATGAAGAATTATATTGTATGAATGAAATAATAATATAGAAATGAAAGTAATATTTTTCGGATGTACTACGCGATATTTATTTTTGATAAAAAAACTACGAGAGCGCATCTCGTCTATCCGTGATCACGGTTGCTGTAAAGTAGCCATAACGTCGGGAGTATGTAGTTTTTTATCGAAAAATATTAGTTTCATTTAAATGAATACTCGCGAAAATCTTAAATCTAATAATATATAGTATTAAATATTAGAGAATGTTTCTTTTATCAAAAATACTAATTAAATTATCTTAAATGAACAGAATCCTTCCACTCTTCAAAGACAATAATTATTTAAAGTTCATTATAATCATCATTCCATCACATAAGTGATTAGTAAATAAATAGTAGTTTTTTATATGACATACCATAATTACTGGCTTAGCAGTCACTTACATGTGGTTGAAAGACCCAACAAATGTTTGCTTAGCCTTAATTACTTGACAAATACATACAGATCGTGTTGCGAAATATTTGAGCCTTTCCTACTGTGCTGTTTGACGAGCTGAGTGTTTCACATGAAAATGACAAAAATAGAAATAATTTATCCTTTAATACATATGTATGTATTCAATTTATCATTTTATAAAATTTCAATGATTATTCTATATTCGTGAATCTCCGCTATTAGGTACGACGGGGTGAATGACCTGTTTCGTCCCCAGCAAGAATTATAGGTATCAGTGAGGTTGGCTGAATTTGTGTTGGCTGAAATTGGCTGTATTGGAGTGTATTAAGGGTGACGTCACTGATGTTTAGCATAAATAATATATGTATGTATATAAAATAATTAGGTGGTGAAAGAACACTCAGTTTATTTGAAAAATATTATGACTTCTGCTGATATATTAACATATTTTAAAGCTATTTCTTATTTTTATTATTTAATCTCAACATATCTCAAACGTCACATAAATTAACATCAACGAACAAATGTTTACATTCATATTTAAATTTAATTGATCAGATACAATTTCATAATTTTTATTAAATATTAATTTATATACAGGGTGACTGGTGAATTACTATCCATACTTGAGGACGTGATATTTGACGATCATATATGACAAAATAAAAATTAATATAACATAAATATTAATAAACTTCTAAGTAAAGTTAACCAAAAGTTATGTAATTAAATTCGCATCGTATGAACACCCTACAGATTAGGTACACACACACACGCACACACGCGTTTGGCGGCGTGGTGTTGTATCAGCACGCCGCTGCACGCGTCCACACTTGGAACACTTGGAACGTGTCCACACTTTATTTATTTATACGGAAATTTGGTCAAAAATTAAGTACCATTTTTTTTTTACATAATTCGAATGAGAATCATGCACCGAGTATTCTCCTTAAATATTGATAGTAATTCACCAGTCACCCTGTATATATAATTTGTGAGTAAACTCATTTGAATTGAATTTATCGAAGACTAACGTTCTATAGGAATTCCTTATATGCAAAATACGTGATAATTTATATTAAAAACATGGCTTTTATATTGAAAGCATAAATGCGGATTAAACTTTAAAAAAACTAACATTTTATGAAAAGATTTTTTTCGATAGCTTAAGGACGAAACTTTGAGAAATAGATTGGTAATTCTTACCAAAAATTCTAAGTATTCATTTATTTATATAAACTATAAAAACAAAATATCCCATAGACACCAACAAAAGAAGTACTTTCAGAACAAGCCTGGGCAAGCTTCCGACTCGCGGCTGACCCAGTGAGAGCTCACTGACCCCTGTCACTTTTAATGTCTGCTTCATGATACATCAGAAACTTATACATATATCAAGTATTTCGAATAAAATCGAATAAATTGAACCTCTACAATATTAAAATACATTAATTCCTACAAGATCTGCTCATAATATATTTAATTTAAAATCTAACAACTACCTACGAGGTTTTTCTTATGTTTTAAGTCGATAGAATAATAAGAAGGTTAATTCATGGTGTTTTGTTTAGGTAAATTAATATTGTGCAACAGAAATTATATAAAATATAATCACAGAGCCTGATTGGCCCAAATTACGGAGTATTGACCAGCACTTTCAAATCGGATACCACTTTTATTGCCCTCTTATATAGTAATGAAAAAAACATTACGAGTTATAAAAAAAACTCTTGTTGGATTATACATTCAGTGTAAAATTTTATAATTGCATATAAAATGTACAGGAAAATTAAATTATTTATGAAGCCATTAGCTATAGTTATGTAGCCATGTAGAAATTAGGATACATTTATCTCAATTGATTTGGCTATACTCAAATGAGTCGTTTAATTCACTAGCTGTGTGATGCGATGTGCATGTTCTAGTCTAGACAAATAAAGGTATGTCACGTCTAGTTTGACTTAGTTCGACGAATTTAGCACATTTAATGTGTCGTGACTTGAGGTCGAAGACTCCGTCACTTAGAGCGTAACATTTACACACGACAAACAAGATGGTGGGTAGCTGTCATAGACGACCTACATAAATAATTGTTATTGTTATATATTTATATAAAATATTTGAGATAATTATTATGATCAAGTTTCATTTAACTCCCTCTTTATTTTTGCATGCCTTGATATTCAATTATTTTTATATCGTCTAAAATACTTATCAAATATTATATTCTTCAACTTTTACGATTTATCCGATTGTTGTTTGTAAATACACAGAATTTGAAGTGTATAAACAAAAATGCTTTTTGTAAACTAAAATTATTATCGATAGTCGTTTTTTTCAATAAACTCCAATGAATATTTTACAGAATAAGTATTAACTTTTTATTTTCTAGTAAATTTAGAGTATAAAGTTGTAATCTACTATCACGTTAAGCTCTACTGAAGTATTTTAAACCTTCTTTTAAAGTATTCTATTTATATGAACTTAAATGAAAAAATATTAATAGTTCTATAAAGATTAATATATGCAGATGGCTATACTAACATAAAACCTTATTTATATTATTACGTAAGTATAGAAGCTACAAAGTCACTGAAGTTTTAATTACACTGGCTTTATTTTTAAACCTAATATAATATATATTACATTCTGGTTCTTAATGTCTCAAAACTTGCTTCAGCACGAGACAAGCAGGATACGAACCGGTCTGTATAAGAAACGTCCAGGCTTTACTTTGAAGCTACTGTAGCCTTCATGAATGAAGATGGGTCTCCAACAGCTTTTTATGAACAGGTCCGCTGGTTCATGAAGATATAATTCACAGATTAGGTGATATAACTCATTTCTGTCATGAATTATATTGGTTTTCTTTCATGTACGACATAAATAATTCAATGGAATTTATCCTGCTTCATATTATATAAATAAAAATATTTTAATCTCTTGTCAGTATTATAAGAAAATTTTAATTAAAACATATGTAATATAATTCTAAATTTCTTAATGCAATTACGGTATAGACATTTTATTACAGAAAATTTATGTATAAATGTGAGCCTATAAATATGTTTCGTCGTAAATAAGTAAAGATACAACTTATTTTTCTTTTACATTTTGGTTTGAATATATATTCCTTGTTCTATATTTTATGAACTGAATACTAATATACCTATAAGATAAAATTTATAGGCACTCGAGTATGTGAAGTTTTCTACCGTCTTTCTACAATGCCTACAATTGATTCGTCGATATACTAAAGCTATTTCAGAGTTCCTGTTCATAGATGTTATCTCGGACGTTGTAAGTTACTTCGTGCAATGTATTTCTTTATTGTATCACACAGATAACGTCATTGATAAAGAAAAGACTTATTATTTTTAATTGTACACAAAGGAGTGTCTTATCTTTCATAGTATTAACATTTTAATTTAAATTCATATGAATAATAAATGAATGAAATAAATAGTTACATTTGTTTGATAAAATAATGTTTTATTTTGTAATATTTTATAAAGGCGACGAGAGTTATGTGATCATTTGTTTAATCGGTCTCTGGTATTTAACGACTTATAATTAAGTGAAAAATTGTATATAGTTATTATAATAGTTATGGTATTCTTTATAAATCGAGGCCACACACAACGGAGCAGAATGATAAACATTATTATACACATTACACAAGCCATCACTTAGACTTAAATTGCAGCCAAGTCTGCTCGACGCTTGGACTATCCAAAGATTAATATTAAAGAAATTATGTTTAACATTTTATATTTATTTTGTTATAAGCCTTAGTAAAATCAGATATAAGACTGACGGATTATTTTCCAAATGTTTAATTTAAGAAATCTTCGAAATTTATAGGTGTAATATTAAGCGATTTTGTTTTGTAAAACTCAAAATAAAGTACAAAATTTATGATAAATATTATGTTAAATTCGGTAAGCGTGTTCTTGAATGGTCGCTTATACCAAAAGCGACCATTCGAATACTTTTAAGAGAACATAGTTCTAAATAATATATTTAAATAACTTTAATTGAAATTAGTCTAATATATGTATTACTAGTGAAGGTTATGCGTTTGTATGCATGTTCCATGTTTACTTAGATCCTTATTAAGCATTAGAATGAGTAAAAGGAAAGTGATTAAAATGCTTTCCTCTGTACAATATTTCTTTAGTAATATATACTTTCTCTAAATTATTTGTGAAAACCACCTAACATACAAACTGAAAAGATTACACAGTGATAATAATTAACTCAATTAAATCGTAAATTGTCTCTGTGAGGTTGTACCGTTAACGGTATTAGTATTGCACTCTCTTTATAATAATCTTTGTAAAATGGAAAAGGCGAGGTAGTGACGGTCAAGGTCTGTATTAGCGATGCCAACTTGATAATGTTCGTTGCATGCTCGCTAAGTTACTGTTATGTATACACTTGTTTATTGTGTAACATCTGTTTTCATTATTTATTCATTGCCCTCGTAACCTGAAGTTAGTTGAGATGTTCTAGATATTAATCATTATTTTAATTAACTTAACTCTGTCTTATTTTTAATTTTATCTTATACGTTCTCTGGGACTTTATTTGTTTGTTTCGATGTTATGTTTATTATAGCTTCATGATATCTCTAATTTTTGCAGTGTTTTTGTTTATTAACACACAGCCTTAAAACCCTAAAAATATGCTTTAAGAAATAAATAAAGTTTTAAATCAAAGCAAAATGAGCACAACGCTGGATATATTGGTTTTTGTTTAAAAGTATCCATTCTTCGTTGATTTTTATATTCAGAATGTCTTTATTTAACAATACCATAATATTTACACATATTTAAGTAAAAAAACCTTCGCAAAAACTAAATTAATTACATGTAATTATTTGAACTAAGTAATAATTTTTATTTAATGTACAAAATGTACTTTATTTTACATATAAACATTTGCACTAGTTAAACAACATGTGATGTCATTTGACAATTACTAAACAGCTGCCAATATAGCGACTTTTTTGATATTATACTTTGCATATAAATTAATTTTAAATAATTCTTATTTTATATATTTCTTTACATATATTTCTTTCTCTTAATATGAAGTTGTGGATGATTTTTTAATACGATTCTTAACATGATACTAATAAGTTAATGGAGCAATTGATTTTCATATACATTGAGCCTAATAAAATTATAAATGAGAAAGTTTTTGCAGATTTATTTTGGTGGGGTAAATGTATGTTGTCTGTTCTTTTGTTACACTTAAACTACTTAATTTATTTTGATGAAACATTGTATGAATTTAGCTATAATTAATAATAGTTGGGCTAGAATTTGTCCCTACATTCGTAAATATTGCTTAGAATCTGTCATTACAGTTGTATGTATGAAATCACAGACACACAGTGTAAGTTTTACTTCGCTGTCGGTCGGTTAACGTAATGTCAGCTAATTTAGTCTTCTTTATGTGTTCATTTTGTAGTCTAATTCTTAAATCCACGCGGACAAAGTCGCCGACTGATACTAGTACTTTATATTTCAATTTAATGTCCTATATCTACTTCACTGTGTTAATAGGAGTGTTCTCATTCAGATATGTATAACAATTTATACTATGAAGAAAATATTGTATAAATATACTTTTCATGTGTAAAATAATTAAATTGTCATGAACTAATTATAATCAATAATTACATTAATCCAAGTTGAAATAGAACCCTTTAAGACCACATATTATCTTTTTGTAAGTAACCTACATAAGTTTTTGAATACCTTATCATTGAACCACCTTGCCAACATCCGAAATGAGATGAGAGCTGCTGAATAATGATTTTATTTTAATATAATTTTGTTATTCTAAAACGATTCTCTTACTAAGAAAGCGATATATTTTCTTTTACATTACGTAAATGTCAAATGTTTGACCGATTGTACCGATTGTAAAAATATATTTGTATTATTGAATAAATTTCCTTAAAATTGTCTCTTTTATTTCTAATAGGATTTTGTATGCATTTTTCTCATTTGATTATTAAAATTTACCTAGCGTGATATAGGTGTGAAATATATATGAGATACCAAGACTTTTTTTAAATATTGATATTAAATTTATTTATTAGTGATATAAAATTTCCTTTTTTAGTTTTTAGGATGTGATCATCTTGGTATTTGGAAGTCTTAAAGTTAATGATTCCTCTACAATATATTACAAAGGTAAATTAACGTTAGTTTTATAAAAATGAAAAAATCCCGCGTCGTTGAACTAATTTTGTTTAGGCACGACGTCTTTTATCACTTGGTTTATACGCTGAAACAATAAAGAAAATTAATTAAAAGGTATTTATTTTATCGGTAAATGAAAACATTATAACATACATATATCTATTTTTAGTAACGGCCTTCAGATCCAAAAAAGGTAAGATCACATAATGTAGTCAGGTCTCCGTCAAAACATCACAAGTATGTAGGCGATAATAAAGTTATATTATTTCATACAAATATAAATTAATTACGCCTTAATTAAGAAACAGAACATCTTTTATTTTAACTTTACTTTGCATTCCATTAACATTTAATATGAACAAATATAAAAAAGAACTAACACTGTTTCAAACTCAACAAAAAATCTATTGAGTTCAGATCAAAATCTCAGTTCTTTAACCAATATTGATATTTCAAAAGGGTTTTCAATTTCTCTTTTTATCTAACAAAGTAATATTACAACCATTATAATTTGATATGTGTATTTATATATATCAATATGCAATTAATTTGATGATTATTATTTGACCATTGCGATACATACGTTTGGAATAATTTAAGCCCATACATGTATGTAATCTATTTTTAATCACAAAGTAAAGTCAAGGCACCTTTTAAGTATAGACAAGCCCGCATTAGCCAGCTATATAAGGTTAGACTAATGCATTTTTTTATATTTCCACCAGATGGCGTTTTCTATGTAAATATTCATTGCTATGGATTTAAATTTTTATATTATTCACAAAAAATTATACAGATACAATCAATTTAAATAATTTAATTTCAAATCATATTTTTGCACAATTATTACAACAATAGAGTTAGTTTGAAGTAAAAGAAAATTATTGTTTTTTTTTATAATTTTTAATTATTTATTTCGTTTTCTTTTATTTAAAGATGTTTGTAGTTTAAGTGTAGTTTTATTAAAATAGTATTAATGTTATAAAGCATTATATTCTTGAATATTTATAGAAATATAAATGTAGCTTTGTATATTCTTAAAAACTATACAAATTGTATACAACTTTTGTGTACAAATAATCTGTATAAGGCCAGTTAAATAATGATCATGAGGCATAATTCTGTATAACCTATATAGGTTCAAAGTGACATTGACATAATAATATTTATATTAACAGAGACCCTACTTAAATAACATAATTAAGGCATTCATGGCATATACATATAATCTTACGTATCATTATTTATTGTGCATACATATGCACAATAAATAATATGCACAATTATATATGCCATGAATGAATCCAAATGAATCCAGATATATATGTATATACATATATATCTGGATATGCGATGAAACACACACATAGACAAAAAAACCTGTATAATATATTCATTATTCATGAAAACAGCAGTGTCGAGTTATCAAAAGTAAACAAGCCAGTTAATTAAAACGGCGATATAATATTTTATTTAATTGAAAACTCCATATATAGAGACATAAGTTTATAAATGCGAGTGACTTCTTCGAACAATGGACGCTTAATGAACGGCTTGGTATCTTTTATGTTGAATTTATTGTATTTATTATTGTTTTACGAAAGAGCAACCTTGAAATTTTCATACCAGAGACATTACTGAATTCATGTCAGACATAATTCGTTTCTTAAATTCGATAAGTACCTACTAAATGTGGTGCTTTATAATTTTTACTATGATTAGTTCAAATAATTAAAATGACCAAAAAATTTAATTTTTATAAAAAATTATGGACAATATTATATAAAGATATGAATTATATTAATTATTTATTTCTGTGAATAAATGTGTGTTGAATTGTACGTGAATAGTGTAGCGCTAGGCCAAGGCCGAGTGACTTAAGATGTTACGAGTGACACCGTTAGCCGAGCCGCTAGTCTAATGTCAACAGAAACTTACCGCCGAGTAAAGTACATCAACAAGAAAAATATATATTAAAAATTAAATATTTTTCATGTTCATTATTATATTTGTGATGTTCATTATTATATTTGTGATGGATATTTTTAATTTTAGACGCTAATTGGATTATCTGACTGATGAATAGCGTTTTACAAGATTCGTGATCTCAGTCTTTCGTCACTCTTTAATGAGACCAATTCTAATCATACCATATGCTAAATAGCACTACTATTCTCTTCGTTGATATGTAATAAAAGTCGTCATAAAAACATTCTTTATGGTGTTTATTTTCAGCCACAATATTTACTCATGTAATGACGGTAACATCTGTCTGTGTAACGTCGTACAACGGTACATCCAATCAGGTAATACTTGGAACATAACGTAGCTACATTCCTAAACAGAAGACGTGCGACGAATAAGTGCAATGATTACGTTTTTGATTACCCTCTCGCTGTAATGAAATAACAAACGAGTTTCCCACTTCTTTTTATCCTAACGGTAATGGTTGGTTAAGGGTTTCAATCTGTTTTTGCTCTGAAACATCCTACAGGACATTCCATTAGTGAAATGGTGACTTTTTGTATTAAACTTTAGTTTACACTTTTAATTACATCCTTAGCGTTATCTTTTTCATTTTGGTAGCAATTTTAATTGAGGTAATTTGATTGATTAAAAGAACCCATACTCGAATTTTGTAATGTTTCTTTATACACACATTTTTAATAATACGATAAATATATTTCTGTTCGTTCAATGAAACTAAAGAAAATTACAAAAGGATTTATGCAGATTTTATTTAATTGCATAAGTCATAAAGACACGCCTATGACATAAATATTTTTATGACAGCGACACTAAGATTTAACATTGGGTTACATATTTACCTAGAAGGCTACATCGACCTTACAATGGCCGCTAGGTATCGACCTCATACTCTTATATTAAATTGCGCAGGTATAGTGGGTTTCACGACGTATGGCCATGGTAATGCGGTTCCTTTGTTGAAGGCCGAAGGCTTTGTTCAATTAACACAGCAAAACCTTGCTCCGGTACTAAGACGTACCTCATTGTATAAACAAAGGTGACTTAATGTATGCCTTTTATGAAACAGATTCAAAACACAACGAAAATCTTCATGTCGTAATGAAAAAGTATTATTATGTGTGTCTCAAAGGCTAGCGGCTGGTCTTTAAGTAAAACAAAACGTAATTGTCTGTACACTTTATAATTATTCAAATTAGTTTTAGCTCGCAAATATACAATATATTATATTAAGCACTCAGGAAGATATTGAATCAATTTTATTTTCTGAATCAGTATTTATAATGAAACTAATATTTTCGGATTTACTACGCAATTTTCTGTTTTTGACTATAAACTAAATACTCCCGACGTTTCGCTTACTTTACAGCAATTGTGATCACGTTAACTAAAATAAAAAAATCGCGTATTATATCCGACAATATTAGTTTCATTTAAATGAGTACTCGCGAAAATCTTAGATCTCAAGTATTTATAATTCTATAGATTCATCGAAAACTATACAAATGTTATATTAATAAAGAATGAAAGTATTAATTGTATATGATCGGATAAAATCATGTATAGAATATATTAGTTTGTCATATTTTTACTTAATATTCTCATCAGCAAACTCGAGGATTAGTGGAATCCAACATCAAGCAGTAGCATAACTGTAATGGTTCATTTTGCTTAGTAAACTTGAAACCAGTTAGACTGCCTCGTCTAAGGTGTATCCCCATGTATCATGTCCATATAAACTAGTGGACGACCGCGACATCACTCTGCCAGTTTTATTTGCTTCCTCCAGGGTCCAGTTACTCTGTAACCATTTCCATATTTACCGGTTTTATTTTTATTCTTAGACTCCACATTAAAATTTTGCTTGAATTGTCATGATGTTTTATTGTTGCAATCATAATTTTAAATTCTTTTTCTCTTTGTATAAACATACTTATTTTCTGAGTAACAAAATTATAACACTAATGTTAAAGGTATTGAAATTTCAACAAATTTCATGTTATTTAAATATGAACAAAAAGTTGTATTGCTATTTACCATATTCATAATATTATGGATAATGAAAAATCCTAAAAAAATCGTACATGCATTGCACTATTACATTAAAATGTAATGCATTCTTCAATCTTTTTTCATACATTTGACCTTACCGAATAACATTCTTATAATGGGCTCCTTATCATTGTGGAATCCTTATTTGTAACGTGATACCTTCTCAACAAAGTCACGATCTCTAGTTGAATATTTGGCCAGTACAGTTAGTATTGATTTGACATTACTCGTCCTGGCATTCGCTGGCACCTACGTGCTCAGAATACGTCTGAACTGTTCGTGAGAAACGACCAAATGAAATAGTTAATGCTAATATAAAACTACATATCGAAGCATTAAGTTTTTACTACAGCTTAAGAAAAGTTATTGACAATATATTCAAATCATTCAAATGATAAGCATTGAAAATTTTTTTAAATTTTTGAATAAGCTAATAAAAGTTTAGGGCAGAATGAAAGAAGTTTCAATAAATTAATGTATACAAAATTTTTTTTTCTTATTAAATTGGATGAAGAATACTGTTTTTCATAGTTGAGCAATAACAATAGTTTTTCTATATCGAGTAAATATGTTTGCAGAGGGTTTACTCTTCCTTTTGGGACTTCATTACTATACCTGAAAGTGTTTCTGAAATTGAATAGATTCAGAGTGATACTCAATTGTTTTTAACCCTGAGGGATTTTAGAGATGGCACTAAGTTTTGTTAAATATACAAGCGAAAATCAGTCAGTAACTCCCAAAAAACGTCTTCATTCCCACCTGGGCCGTTTGAGCTAGTATAGTAGTAGTATCAATGCATTGCTGAAGTATAAATCATTCTTAATTGGGATAATTACCATCAAACTTACTTTCTTATTTATATAATTATTTGGCAAACGTATTTTAGTGAATACTTCAGGTGAAAACTTAAGTTGAATCTATAAAAGTTTTGCCCGTCTTACAAGAAACATTAAAATTTCTCACAATCACATTTATATCTTCTTAAAAATGCAAAGTAATATTTGATTATCATATTGCATCAAATATACACATTGATTTACTCAGAAAGGCCTTTGTCCTCTTAACCTACAGGCATAAATGAATTTAGATTTTTACCAACTGAAGGTTCCAAACACGTGGTTCGCAACGAGTGCACATGCGTCCCAACGTGATGTTCTATAAAGTGATGAAGATATTCCACGTGTTTGATCTACCATGACCTCTTTATAAGGGACTGTTTTAAGCTCATTATTATGGAATCATGCAATTCATGAACGTTTTGTGATGTCTGTATGTATTTTTCCATAGCCTGTTTCAAAATTTATAGTCGCGCTTTCATTTTAGATTCCCTTCTATATGTGGACGTGCATTCACATGTTAAGGGATCTAAATATTTTACTATTTATTTATGCCTCAGTTAAAATTCATTATAACTGGATGGGTTGTACAAGTTTGTTTTAATAAACTTAATAGCTGTTAGGCTGCAGATACTTCTTAATTGACGTATGCATTTTTGAAGAAAGAGTATATTCTAATATATATAAATTTAAATAAAATTCAGCGTATTATTCAATAATTTACTTATTTATTTTAACTGTCTGCTACTATTGACCACACTGCAACTGTTCCTTTTATTTTATTACAAAATTAACGAAACCATTTCGAAATTTTATTTAAAACTAAGGATAGTAAAATTTTACATTTTAGACCAATTTTATTCATTGTTTCGAATATGTAACACAAAAGCATGAATGCACAAACATAGTCACTTTCGTTTTAACAGCGCTTTCAATTTCAAAATGCACCATAATTTATGACCCACGAACATTTCTTCTTTTAAGAACAAACGCTATGTATTCCGCTTACTCAATTGTTGCCACAACAAGGTAAGAGATGCAATACATTAAACAAAAGAAGCAAAACTATTTACCATCCGCTATCAATAGAAAGATGGAACTGGGGTGAATAATTTTATATTGTAAATTTCTAGGAACCTTTTAAAACAAAGCTATCTTGGTAATCGCTTGTTGACTAACTATTGCCTTATTTAAATGCAATTGTAATAAAATCACAGTAAAATAAGTAAAATTAAAACTCTTTTAATTATTGCTCGAACCATGGCGTGTTCTTTTTTTATAAAGTAAACTAATCTGAATTATTTTAATCAATAAATTAAGTATTCAGATCAAAGAGATCAGTAGAAATATTTACTAAATTACAATTTCTTATGTTTTTATTACAGGCCCTTATTTTACTAAATACGCTGTATTAATCGAATATCATTATGTTAGACTTCAGTTAATATATATTTTCAAGTACATCGATTAAATAAATACATAAAAGATTTGGAAATTTCAATTTTATTTAAAGATTAACGAGTTAACTTGGCATGATAGATATTTTATCTTTTCTTACACAGATTATATGTATAAGTCAATATAATGCAATCCACTTTTGAATCGTAATTATACAATGAATAATTAGCAAAAATGACAGTATTCGTCTATTATTATAGACCTAAATTTAATAGAGTTTAATAATAGGAATGTCATTTCGCTGTTAGTTACTCCATCAGATAAGGACTGCGATTGAAATTGTATTAAATCTTTACAGTATTATACATAGTTCAAACAAGGCCGGTAACGCATCTACATCTACGCTTTATGTTGCAGATGTCTATGGGCGACGCTGACTACTTTCCATCAGGTAGACTGTCTGCCCGTTTGTTCCTTTGGATAATATAAAAAAAGTTTTTTTCTGCATGTACATATATACATTTTTTTTTTGAACTGAAAACTTCACGAAAATTCTTCTTATATCTATTATTTAATAACATTATTTGGTTCACTCTAAAGCTAGTTATAATTTATTTATGTGCATCACTTATAAGACAATACTTGAAACAGTATTGAAGAGTGTTTTGAAATCTCCAAACTAAAAAATGAATATTTTCATGCCATTTAGATTCGATATGTGAAGAAACCAATTACGAGGAAATCTATAAATATTATTTTAAAAAACGTAACTTTTATTTATTAATTTCAGGACAACAATTCTAACTCTTAGTCTATTCTGTCTCAGATATATACCTGAGACAGAATAGACAGGTATATACCTGAGACAGAATAGACTAAGAGTAGATACAAAGTCTTAAGTAAAATACAACTTTATAAGTAACCTTAAATCAGAAGTAATAAAATTAATTAAACAACGTGTCGCCATAATGTCTATTAGGAAAAATGTCGACAATACGCCCACAGTATTAATTTAAAGCTTCGAACATTGAAAAAACAACGACAACAAAAACTATATTTTAGTTTCGAAATATAAATGCTTTTTATCATACAGTTGGATAAATCATTCCAAAAGAGGGTTGATGTCAGGCAGGCGGCCGGTCGTAAAAACAATTAGCCAAAACTATTCACAACATGTAAGGGAGACTCTGGCTAAAGCTGGGAAATTGACAGGAAGATACAGGTGGATAAAAATAATCTTAGTCAAACATAAAACTTATTCTAAAGCGAATTTTTACGATGTTTATTTATATTCTCAAAATTTATGTTTCGCAAAAATTTCCTCATAATATTTAAATGAGTCTGTCATCTTTATTTTCTTTGAATCACTCATTAAATATGTTATTCTGAGTCAGTAAAATTTTCCCATTACAATCCTCGTCGTCGCGGCACGTAAGTTGGTCAGAGTGAAATGGCCGCGAGTGACCATTTCGGCGGTTGCGTCATTTGAACGTGTTCTTGAAACGAAATTATTTTTACTCTTAAATTTAAAAACATACTTATTTTCTTTTTCTGATACAAAAACATGTTTGTCTAAGTAATTCGGTGTGACTTGGTTGATATAAGTATTTTTCTTTATAGAACTGAATTATTCTCTTTTTACATTCATTAATTTTAATTTATTAAAAGGATTTGTTTACAGATTATTATAGATATTTCAGAGGATTTAATGGATTCTGTATTAAACCACTGTAATTGTTTAATTATCAAGGCTAAGTCACAATATAACACTTATGTTGTACAAAGCCATAAACAATACGTGTATATTAATTCATAAGTCTCGATAATGATACATACTATTTAGCAGTCCCCGCTGACGAAATGCAAATAAGGAATATGGTCGCATCACTTAGAAAGAAATAAATACGTTATATACAAAACCGTGTTTCCATCATGCGACCAACGTCCAAGTTCAACAGCCAGCGAAGGATGGAACGACCCACTTGTGGTTCCCTGACCTCAGCAGCCTAGCACATTCCACCTCTCTCTCACACACAAGGAAATTTCGTTACCATCTCTTTCCATCCCGGAATATTTTTTCACGCATATTCGGAAAATTGCGCCTAACAGACGTTTGCAAGATGGCATGACTTTAAGTTTTAGTTATAATACAAATTCGTTGAGCTTTTTTGCATGGAATGTAAATATTTTATTGTATGAACTATGATGTTTTTGTTGTTTAAATAATTAATTCATATCTTTAGCAAGACATTCCTGTTCCGAAGTTGATAGGTGAGTTTCAAAATGTAGTATAATCAGGTCACGACTTCGGAGGCAATATCTTGATTCAGACCGTGTTTCTTTTAACGACGCAATGCGAAGAAATCCTTATTGTAAAAAAATTCTTTGGAATTTCCCAAAATAACTGCACAATAATAAACGTTAAATATGAAAATTTCAATGTTATATAAATTTTAGGATTTAGAATCTTATGAAAAACGAATAAAAAATACGATTTGCAAAGATAAATAACCTGACTTTACCTATTTTGCTTTCTCAAAATATATTCGTAAATATGAAATTTTTAACATACACACATGAATGTTTTCAGTTTTGTGTGAAACTATTGATATCGGAAAGATTTTTTTGGAAGAAAGATTTACATCAACCCCGGACTTGACGCAAGAATATCAAAATGTGAGATAAAATGTATGGCGATCCCAATAAAGGAAAACTTAATTTAAGTTATCAGTTTTTTAAGATAAGAAGTCCTTTTTCCTGGACAAAAATCTTTCATTATTGACATTACATTTTACCTCGCAACTAAACTTGTACATCAGAATTGAGTTTTGGATTTGAATAAGTTTTAATTGTCTTATTTCCATCACTTATATTCATTTAACCAATCAAAGTGGAAAGTATGTTCTATTCTCACACATTCAATTATCGTAATATTAACATACATACAAATTTATCTGTTAAGAAAAAATCAAAACTTTGTTAGTTTTTGTGCCCCAATACCATAAGGTCTTTGAGAGTTTGTGTCAGTGAATGTTGTGATTTAATTTCTAGCTTTATTTTTATAGGAAATGAGTTGACGACACTGTAACTAAGATAAAATGTGACATTGATGAATGAAATTTTAAGCGTTATTTGTAAAATAATGCATTACAAAGAAGTTATAAAGTTTCAGAATAGACACGTGCGTTACAATCAAAATTATTGACTGTTTAAAAACAATATGGTCTATTCTAAGATAAGTTATGAGTTACTGACGGTGTCCCAGAAAAAAAATGGCCTTTGGTAACTTAAATTATCAATAGTCCTTACCAGATTTTATGTTTCATATTAACAGAACAGCTTGTAAACATAATGTCTGTAAACATAGAGATTATAGTATCAGTAAACCAAAACGAGACTAATCTCAAATTCTGGAATGAGATGTTTTATTTTTAAATTTTATAATCATTAGGATATTTAAAACATTTTTTAAAATATTATTCAGAGAGATAAATATACCTCAGAAAGTTAACTGTTAAAGAAAAAAAGGTCCTTAAAAAAGAAGAAGTTTGTGATGAAAGTATAAGGTATTAGATGAAACTATAAGGTTTCTGAAGGTCTTGTTAATTAATAGTCGGGCAAACAATATGTACACAAAGATATATAACATATTTTAAATAATAAGGTCAATTATTAATATTAAAAAAGACAATATGATATATCCAGGGTCTTAAACAGTAATGTTAAAAGGAAACGTCGCTAGATCCCGTACACTTTATAATCGATTCTTACGTAACTCAAAACGAATGCGACAAAGGACAGTTGTTATGACACAACAACGGTGACCGCAAGCGAAGATCCAAAAGAGAATAACTTTACCATATAGAGAAGGACGTTGGCGTGCTGAATTTCATTTTCTAAAACTCGATTGCTGAGGTGACGCAAGAGGTCGGCTAACGGAGACAGAAGGCACGAAAACGAAAGTCGAAAACGAAATTGAAGGGAGCTATCCCGTTATCCTGAGATGAAAAGCACACGTTAAGATCTCATGCATACGGGAGCAGCTGAACCCAGGCAGGTGTTACGAGAAACAAGGAGTGTTTGACGCGAAACATTGATGCTTGTGTAGAAACTCAGAAAATTCCTTTTGAAATGGGATTTTTGCGATAAATTTAGTTGAGTTATGAACTAATGCGAACTATGATGTAATGTCAAAACATCGACTGACACATTACGTGCATCTTATGCATATAATATAAACAACAGTAATAACGTTTTATATTTATATTTCCTTCGAGGAAACGGAAAATATTAATTTGACGGAAATCTCAGGCGCCTGAGCAGTGTCCCACTTTCAAGTAACGGTACTCGCAAATCCTAAACACAAAGAGCGGCGGATGTTTAAATGATTATACTACTTACATACTAAAATTACTACTAGCAAAATGTTCCTGTAATTTTTATGAGAATTTGATTTACGGTATATAAACTTTAACAATAACTAGATGACAAAATTATGTAAGTTGTTGAGAGAAACACTTAATCAATCGTTTATACAAGTAAATGGGACGTCATGCTGAGTGTTTACAAAATAATTTACAATAAATTCTTATGTTGCAGGAATCGGTTAATTCAAAATTACTCTGTTTATTGTTTTTTACATACTACATATTACATAACTTTTTCATGTACCAGTTTCATCCTCCTCTTTGCATAACATTGATTGATCGCAGATTGCTTCAATATGAATTATCTTAAGAAACTAATAAATAAAGGACATAATTAAAATATAATTAATATAGATATATTATAATATAATTAATACAATTTCCTAGAGGTTCTAAATCTTTTATAAGGAACCACAACCATAAACTAGGATATATATTTTGATTTGCGTTAGACGATTAAAAATAACATAATTCTATCATCAAATAACTTTTCCTCACTGAACATACAAATATGTTTTAGTATTCATCATACAAATGTCTTTGTCACGGCCGAACTTGAATTCTGTACACGTCAATTTAAATGTGACCATAAGACAGTAGCTGTGTCTATACCTTGGTTTGTTCGTTTTGATTCTATAAGAAGATTCCAGATAGACTTTGTAACAAGTATGTTTTTAATTCTCAGCAATAAAACTTGAAATATTGTATAAAATCTCTGCTTTTATTGCTT
Source organism: Danaus chrysippus (assembly GCA_916720795.1). Lineage (NCBI taxonomy): Eukaryota > Metazoa > Arthropoda > Insecta > Lepidoptera > Nymphalidae > Danaus > Danaus chrysippus. The sequence continues at coordinate 14,914,982 of CAKASE010000049.1, read as the reverse complement.
TTAAAGTCTAGTATATTGATACAAGAACATAAATTACTATATACGTAATTATTTTTTATTATCTTTAGTTTGACAAAATTCCAAAGCTAATTCCAATGTTATTTTATATTAATTTCAAAAATCTCATAACTTGATAAACAGTCAGATCATTTATTAATTATATCAATAAAGAATATTTCGTTTCATAGTTTAAGTAATTTCTTAAATTCACTTCCAAGAATTAATATTTAAAATACAAGAAACCACTATTGCTAATAAATTTATATCAGGCGTTATTTTTGTTAACTACTATTTCGCACTACAAATATTTACGGTTACTTGTGGGCATGCAGGTTGTTACATAGCCGCTACATATTAAATAATAAATAAATATTGCCGGGGCACCATCTTCGTATGGATAAAATATCTTATAACAAGTGACGCTGCTGACTCCGCGGAACGAACACCAAGCCGTATGTACCAGAAGATTCCTGATACCGCACAAGATATGGAATGGTTTTTTTTTCCTAATATTGGGGAAAACATAAAGTTTTATGTGTAGGTTATAAATTTTAATATGTAATTCTCATTATAATATACATATAAGAAAGTTTCGTAGTTTTCCTGGAACCTCTGATTGCCATCCTATATAATCGTTCTTGTGGTCATGCAAGTTATAAAATAAATCATAAATAAGACAAAAGTTGACTTTAAAACGATACATTAAAGTAAAAATTTTAATTAAACAAAAAAAATTATCCTTCAACTCCTTTAAAGTCTGAAAGGCTAATGAACTAAATAATTGATGCTTTCATAATAATATCGACTTAATATTAAGTAATAGTTATTTTCACATTCCATGTCTTTGCTATTAATTTTTAAAAAATAACAGTAAACATAAAAGTTTGATTAAATACCTGTTTTTTTTCTGCTATAATGATTTTAATAAAAAGAAAAAGTCAATGATTGAAAAGGAAGGAGGCAAATGCATTTTGAAAGTCCTTATTTCAAAGGTGAGCTGAATGAATTGAATCACTAATCAAGACCAAGACTCATTAACGTGGAAATTTTTTATGTATAATTTCACAGAAACGATTATTCCGCTTTTTGTAAAATTTACTGGAACGCTAATGAATAGTGCTACCAAAGAACCTATTCTTATTTTAAAATATATATTTTATGTATAACAGAAACCTTTATAATTATTTAACAAAACTCACATTCTGTGAATTTATGTTTAAATTAGCGCCATCTAACGTTCCTTATTAGTACTTTTTAAAATCATATCTGAAGTATCCATAGGATTGTACTTGGAAATAGATATATTTTCACATTGTCAATAGATGGCAGCACTAGTCATTTATTACAAAAATACAGGATTTAGAAGGGCGCTCTTCATAATAAGCAATTTGTATTAATATTACTAGTCTAGCTGAACAAAGTGGAAAATTTTATTATTGTAATTTAATTTTAATGACGTAGTTCAATTCCTTCGTACAAGTCATGTCAAATGTTTATTACTTGCTAAACTCTATTCATGGAATCTCTATAAATCATTACTGTCGTTGTAAATATTAATTACTATAAAAAAAGAGATTAAATAAATAATAGTAAGATTTATTTATTTATTTCGAAATATAAAGCTTACCTACATTACAATAAGTTATTTAGTGAGAGTAATCGATTTAGCAGAAGACTTTCCACAGTTATTTTAACATGGAGTATATGAGTTAGAAATACCTTTAATATATTAATGGAGTATCAAACATACTCTCTAATAAATGAAAAATAAAAAGAAAAATATAAAATGTATGTATGTATAGATAAATGTATGTATGTATAGATAAACTACACCAGAATCTTATTTTACTTATATTATTTTAAGGATTGTTTCTACAAGTACACATAAAATTAAAGATCCCCCTTTTATTTACAAGTAGTAGGTTGTTCTCTTAGCTATAAGCTAAGTAGACTTGTCTATCTACTTTCATTGAAAATTTAAAACTATTTCACACTAGTTCTAGTATAGTAGTAAGTAGTTATAGTATAGTAGTAAAAGTAATAATATAAAATTAATATGAAAATACATAAACAATTTTAACAATGAAGGTAAACTGAACTATTTTTTAGTACATCAGCTATTTATAACTTAACGTCTCATCAAAATCAGTGCAGTCGTTGAGGAGATAAATCGAAACAATCAGACAGACAGAAGAAGAAAAATTACTGAAATATTTTGGTATGTGAAATGTTACCATCCTGAAACGTCATACTTTCGAGGGCATTTATTGTAGGAAAAGTAAGATTTTCTGATAACTTTTCTGATAACTGATAAATATTCCCGACGTTTTGGTTACTTTGCAGCAACCGTGATAATGGACAGACGAGATAACAAAAAAGTAGTTTTATTTAAGTGTATGCAACCATGTTTAGTGAATACCATAAATTTTAATATTACCAACATACACTCCAATTTTATCACGTAATATATACTGATATATTCTACAGGTCGTCTGTCAATGTTATACTGAGATCAATGTTTGCTCGCTCTCAAACCACATAGTGATATCGTAAATCAATTAGCTTTTACTTAAATTTTGTATTGTTATGTCGCCTGGTTTCTGTCGTTCATTAAATTGGACATTGAAATTTATTCTTGCTTCCTATTAATGCACACATATTGGTATTTAAATGAATTAAAACCTGTCTTTGGTGATAAATCCCTACTAATATTATAAATGCGAAAGTAACTCTGTCTGTCTGTTACGCTTTCATGCCTAAACCACTGAACTGATTTTAATGAAATTTGGTACATAGATAGAGTTGACCTTGAGAAAGAACATAGGATAGTTTTATCCCAGACTTTTAAAAGGTTCTCTTGGAAACGCGATATAACCGAACTCCACGCGGGCGAAGCTGCGGGCGGAAAGCTAGTATGATATATATGAAATAACGATTAAGTACCTTCTTTAACGTACTATACAAGGTAAATAAAGAATCAAGAAAATAAAACATAATATTTGCTGTAAATATCACGACTGATTAAGAAATAAAAATATCCCATATGTAGTACTTTGATAAATAAAAAATATTATACATTTATACGATGTTAATGAGTTATTAAATACAATATTTTACTTTTATTACAACTGTACCAAGATTAATGGAATGTGAATCGATACGTTCATATGAACAGTCTCTTTTACATATTAATATATTTCCAATAACCAGCAGAACTCAGTAATAGCTGTATATATTTTTCTGAACCTAGTGGAAAATTCCTTGTTACATCACAAACCTGATATCTTTATGATCAACTGACAAAAAACAGTTACTATTTAAAGTTCCTATCATTAATACAGAACTAAGAATAGTTTTTTCTTTCAACCTGTGAGAAATAAGACATTATACCTGATTTTCTTACAATTAGAAATATATATAAATACATATTTTTATTTAATTTTCATTATAATTTATTATATGTATATTCACATACATATATCTATATTCTATGCATATAACTTATTATATTTAGGAAGGATTCGTTACAACAAAAGCGTGATAATTGATTTGAGAAATATGAATTTTATTATCAATTAATACGAAAAACAAGACATAGAATATATGTTAGAGGTGGCAGAGCCTAGCTGTGGTCAAGTTACTACAGCTCGAACATGGGCTGGCTCGACCGAGGAAGTACCACCCTCTCACAGAAAATCGGCGTGAAGTAGTGTTTAATGGCTGCGTTTCGTCCGGTGAGTGAGAGAGCCGGTTGCCCTTTCCCTTTTCCCACGCTGTCCTGCCCTTTCCTTTCCCTCCCTTTCCCTTTTACTCCCCATTTTCCCCAAACTAGGGCGGCAACACATCTGCATATCTACGTTGCAAATGTCAATGGGCGACGGTAACTACCTCCCATCAAGTAGGCCGTCTGCTCGGTTGCCCCCTTTTCCCATAAAAAAAAATTATGTATATTTCAGCATTTGCATTCTATTTGTTACTCTCTTTTATAAAAGGTCTTTGTGTGACTTTATTTGATTAAGTTTAAATTAATTAAGATTCTTTTTACTAATAGATTCAGGCTCGAATCGACATTTGATAGTACATTTAAAATTCAAAAATTCGTAAGTAATGATGACAATTTTGAGCATGAAATTTGTATTTAAATTATTATTAGCCGATTACTATTAAAATTAAATGAATGAAATCGTTTTTTATATATGTATGTATGTTGTTTATAAGCCAGACATATAAGGTATTGATTAGCGAAATTCACATAAATTATAAATGACTATAATATCAATCGATATAGCATTTAGATTACTACAAAAAAATAATTATAGTTAAAAAAAAGTTACATTTGAAGGATTTTTTTCGTAAAAACCTGTTTAAAACTTATAATATTATTGCCTAAATATTTTGCTACAGTATAAGATGTAATAAATAATAATTTATATTACCTTGAGAGATTCTGATTTTATATAAAATTAAATCAAATTCTGTTAATCTGTTTATAAATGTATATACAAGTACTATCGTTTATGTTTGTCTAGTTACTTACTTTATGTTGGTTAGGGATATCCATAACATATCCACAAGAAAGTATTTATGAAAGCACAGACAGGATTGTTTGAATTTAAGACATATAAATTGTATTTTTGACGAAGAAGAGCAGCTTCATTTAGTAAGCATAAAATTACTCGTACTGTGGTTGTTTTTCATATTAAATTGTTAATTATATTCCCATTTTCAATACGCAAATAAAGTATTTACTGTTTTCATGCGAATGGAAATATTACGTGTTAATTATTACTGAATCGCCCCAATTAAATATAATATGCGGTCAAGCAATAAATCGTTGCGAAGACCTTAGGCTCTAGAACGGGTTTGATTCTGTTCAATACTAGGAAGTATAACCATGTTAAGATTATTCTAGAGTCTAGAAATTATAATTATTACAATCTTAACAGCAAAATATTTATGAATGAATTATAATTATTAATGAATTATTTTACATTTGTTTAATACTGGCCATTTTTGGCTTCCTATATTTTTCGACATGACATTTATGTCAAATGAGAAATAAATTAATAACAAATGTAAGTAATTTAAGTTCAGTTCGAAATTCGCTACACTGCGAATATTTTTACTGTTAAAGAAAATCGATCAAAAGGTTGACCAAAATGAATATCTCAATGATGCAAAATATGGAAGCTGGGGTCCTCCCCAAAAAGCGGCAACTGCCAAAGCTAATGGCTTGTATGACAAAAACTAGTCTAGAAAATCTAAGAAACAGAGCCTTATTTGGCTTAAACGCGTTAGATGCGAAAGGAATAAGGAGGTGAATTAAAACATATATATAAATTACCTTGACCTCGGATCGGGTTTCAATGTCGCTCAAGGCCAACAAAATATTTATCGTTTTAGGCGAAAATTTCCTCTCCACGAATGTCTGATATTAGAACTGAGAGAAGCTGGTTTTTGTGAATCATCAGACTACTTGCAGGATCTTATATATGACAATATCCAGCTTTTAGCTGAAGATGACATTGGTATCGTCGTAGATCTTAGAAAGAGGGAGGATTACTTGGAAGACATCAGCGCTGGTCTCATACGAGCTGAAAAACAAAGGGATAAACGTAATAATTGTATCTTTTCCATCGCCAAATATATTACAAGTAAGTGATAAACAATTTGTTCAATTAGAAAACACGAAGAAAGAAGCTCTGGAGCTGTTGGGTTTGGCGTTGCATTATGCTGAATTAGGAAAAGGTATACTATGGCTGGCAGAGAAGTTTTTTCTTGCGGCTATGGCTGTGTCAAGTCAATTTCTGTTAGATGGAGGTCGACAAAAGGGCTGCTGCAAATACCACTACGCTATATTTTTACTGGATAAATGTAAGTCTTATCTAATAATACATAATTATCAATTTTGACGACGGCTTTTCGATTGTCAGTTACAAAGGGGATTACATTTATGGCCTTATAAATTATTATTAACATATTACATACATTTAGTTTTTTATTAAATTAACATTCATCCCGTCCGCGCGTGATCACTACTACCGTAAATTAAGCGAAAGGTCAGGTAAAATGTAAAATAGTGCAATAAAACGCGACGTATACACTATAATTATTTTCTAAAGTCTATTCGCTAAGATCTTATGTATCATTCATTACATACAATTAATTGTTTTATAATGGTTTTTATGAACATATTTTCAATACTCTTAAGAAATATTAAGCAAAGCAAAACTACTTACATATGTATATAAAATACTTTTTGTTTGTTTTAATACCTTACTGTATTTATAACCAAGTTCCAGGAGCAGATCCTGAAGAGCCATTTCTCATATTAACAGAAGTGAGAGACAGTTCTATTGGAAAAGTGAGTTTATTTTAAATAATATTAATTAATTTTTCGTAATATATGAAGTGCTGTCTCACTTTTATTGATTGTAAATAAAGGATTGGCTCCTGTACGAAGGAGATGACGATGAAAATGAATCGAAGGAGACATTGTTTTCGGCGTCTGCTCTACAACTAAATCGCGTTTTGCTCAGCAAAGCCCGTTCATGTCGAGATACGGATACAGCGAAATCAGAAAGGCTTTCTAGACTTGCTGAACGAAGAGCAAGAGATGGTATATCTATAACATATAATAGATACCTTATGTTCCCTATCAAACAGTTTTTTATGACCATTTTGTTGTTTCTAAAATTGAAGCCGACGATACATTAAAAACAGCGGAAGCAATAATAGAAATTGGTATCAGTCAATTAATGATGAACAATTTAAATAATGCACAGAAGACTATAAACAGAGCTTTTGCCATTTATAAAGAAATGAATGACATTAATGGTCTCTGTGAAACGAGAATGCACCTCGCTGCTGTTATGCAAAGGTAACTGACAAGTGGTTTTGTTGTCTTAAATTATAATAAAATACAGTTTTAGTTCTAATACTTTATACATTTATTTAATTTGAATGAGGGGTATGTGTAACTTATAAATGAAAGGCTGGGCGATCATGAAACTGCTTCTAAATTATTAACCGAAATGGGAGCCATGGCGATGGAAAATGGTTTGAGAAGACATCTTGGACGTGCGTTACATCTTTTAGGAGAACTTCATTTACGAAGGGAGAAACCTGAACTTGGTACTCAGCATTTACGCGAAGCATTCCAATGTTTTATGGGATTGAACTGGAATTATGTATGGTTTATATTGTGTTGATAAAATGTTGAATTATTAAATATGTTTGGCTGAGTAGTTATTCAGGAAATCATTTTCATGCCACTTTTGTGGATCTTTCAAAAATAACTGTAACTTGATATCCACCATGTGATAATACTTTCTTTAAAATCTATTTTCTGTTTTCTATATGTAGATTACCCTTTTACAAACTATAATCAAAGCTGATCACTAGGAATTAAATAGTGTTTTGAAAATATGTTAAAAAAGCTTTTTCTTTGAAGCCTCCGGACCACAAAGGAAGGAGAGATACGATCCAAGCCGGTGATAGTTTAGACATTATATATAAAACTGATAGCAACGAGCCTTATCTAACCGAGGCAGAGCAATCCAGACTCATGATGGCTATATCCGCTGGTAAAAATTATATTTTGTGGAAAGATTAAGCATGTCATATATTTTATCATATAAGTCTATCAAATTAATAAAGATAAACGCCTATAGTCTTATATGAACTGGTTTCATACAATTATTATTAACTAGTTTGTAATGTTAGAAATATATGTATATGTAAATTCTTTGTATTAATTATTTATGTGAATAATATTATAATATTCATTAGAATCATACTGTAATACATACATTACAAGTGTCATTTATCTTTTTAAATTACATATTATATACAATAATTTTGTAACGTACCTTAAATAATGCTTAGATAAATATACGTACCTTAAATAAAGCTTATATCAAGCTGTGGAAAGCTGTTCGTTACAAGCTTTTCAAAATTGTATATGTATTTAAAATTTACACTGTCGAAGTACATTTACCTAAACCAGAAATTAAACTTATGACTATGATATAATTTTTATATTATTTTCAGGACAAGAGATTATGGCGTCTTATTTCAGTTTGTTGAGAGAGGCTAATACATGCACTATAGCGAAATACAAAACTATAGAGTGGAAACTGTCACACGCTAGTTGGTGGCTGCATATGAAGCATCACGATTATATACCCTGCATATGTCCAAAACACAACAGAACACCATTGGATGTTATGCGGTGAGATGTTACTGTTTGATAAAGTTATTGTATATTTATTTCTCTAATTGTTTTGCAGCAGTTATTTATAACTTATTATTTTTTAGGTTGAAAATGATGGCAAAAGAAATGAAGGAAGAAAAATCTGAAGCCGACGCGTTATTGGAGAGAATAGCTACCACTGAAGACATAAGAGCTCTACGGAGCAGCATGTAATTTATATAATTATGGAGGAATCATGTTTGTCTTTTAGAAATGTTTTGGGTAATCTATTATAGAATCATAGAACAGTTAAAAAAACAGATTTTATTATTAATTTTATTGTTCATGGTTTCCTAATTTTAGTTCACAATGTAATTAACTATTTACAAAAATATAATTTAATAAACGTCTTAAAAAATATGCAAATTATTATTTTGTTCTTTACCTAAATAACACCCATGAGATGAGTTCTGACACCCTTTTGATAAATCATCGTCATACTTAGAAAATAACTAACAATAATTTATTCAGTACAGATATCACATGAAATAAACATTAAGATCTGTAAAAATGTACAAAATTACAGATTAAAAGTATAGGAATTTGTATTATTTAGTACTTTGTTCAGATTAGGCTTTCACCAGTCTCTTGCGTGGTTCAAGACGAACTTTGAAACCTTCAGCTCGCTTCAGTATAATATCGGCCTGAAGTTTGAATTCTTCCTCTTTAAGGTCCGAAATTACGCGGAAATTCCTCAGGATGGTCGAGAGTATGATCTTCAGCTTCAACATAGCGTATTTACGACCTGAGGAATAGAAATTATGTTAAATCTGGAATAATTGAGAGAATAATGAGTGTCTCTTTTAAGAATTACTACATACCAACACAGCTCCTAGGTCCAGCTGAAAAGGGTACGAACGCGTAGTAATGGCGATTAGCAGAACGTTCAGGAAGGAAGTTGTCAGGGTCGAATTTATCCGGATTGGGGTAAATGTTCTCACTACGGTGAAGTTTGTAAGTACCGATGACGACAGTTGTACCGGCTGGTACTTTCTTACCATTGGAAGCTGTTAAAGTATATCAAAAAAAAGTAAGTATATTTTCTATAAATACCAACATTTTCTTAAAATATACATTATGTATTAATGTATAACCAACTTACGTAGAGTGATGTCCTGATTTAAATGACGAGCAATAATTGGTACTGGTGGGAACATACGAAGTGTTTCCATGAGACACCTTTCCAGATATTTCATTTCCAACGTGTCCTGGAAGGTAGCTGGGCGGTCTGAGTCACCGAATATTTGATCTAATTCTTCAACAACCTTGGCTTGGATATCTTGATGGATACCCATCAACGATAAGAAGAAACTGCTTCCAGCAGCTGTAGTATCGTGACCCTATTGAAGAATTTTCTATGAGATTATACCGAGTAACTATATTTCAAATTAATGTAAACATACAAACCTCAAACATGATAGTATCAACTTGTTCCTTGATTTCGGTATCAGAGATAACAACTCCACCCTGAGCACTTTCTAGGAGCAAGTCTAAGAAAGCAAGACGTTTCTTCTGTCCAACATCTTCGTCAACATCCAAGTCATCCTTGAGACCAGAAGATTGGCCGAAAGATAATCCCTCAACAGACGTTGTCTTTGTTTCTTTGGTTGTAACTTCTGTTTCAAGGATAGATGGCTTCTTTCCGGATTTGAATTCTTCCTTCTTGCGCTTGATAACCTTGCAAAATAATTCTTTATTACAATACAGTTTCAAAATTATAAATAATATATAATTAGTCGAAAATTTTAATTAATACCTTTGTGGTCAAGCCGTGGATTACGCTGAGAAGTTTGTCTTGAACCTTTGCATACTGAGTAAAATTGAAAAGTAAGTCAGGTCTCAACCAGATTTTGGTGTGTCTTAAATGTAAGATGTCACACATTTTCATGACAGCCATGGCGTATTCAAAACCACTGTCTTGAGTGTTCTTGCTGACTCCCATAGCAGTTTCTGCATTAAATAAATAAGAAAGTAGAATATATTCGCCGATATAATTTTTCAATGAATTTAACTTAATTATCCCAAATATTTTTTGGTTAGTTTAACCTTTAACTAATTTTGTAATCACGATTGTCACGTTCCATCATTTCAAAACCTTTGATGGTGATTATTGCCCATTAGTATACGTGTGACTGTGGGGGGTCGCGAGTCAATCTTGTAATACGTAATGAATACTTTTCCTTATGACAAATTGAATCACCGAAACGTGTCCACTTCTATTACTATACACATTAGTGGGGCTCGATTTCGACAGTTTTTATAATAGTACAATAAGTCGGTACTAATTTTGTTAGAAAAATTATCAAGTGTATCAGGTAGGCTGACCGAGAGCACTGGCAAAAAGATTACGTCTCTAAAGTATAGAAATTAAATATCTTGTAATATTATCAAACACTTGAATTTAAAAATATAAGTTGCAGAATTCAATACTTTCAGACACTGAGAACATATTATCAAATTCAATATTTCTTATTTATTAATTATGTCTCATTAATAATTAATAATTTATAAAATATGATTAATCACATATACTCGGAAGAAACTTTTTGCATTTAATAATTAAATTTAAATATATTTTTCACAGCCGAGAATTAACGAGGTCAACCGTTTACGATTATATGGATATAAGGATAACATTGGAAGGTGCTTTAGTAGGAAGCCGTGTGGACTAGTAAATAGCAATTTTGCCTTGTTATACATAAGGTTTGTCATTTAGAGCGTAAACTCAAGTACGTTTGACTGCCCGGCCAAAGCGGTCAGTGTTAATACAAGCAACATAAAACAACATAAAACGTGACTTGATGTGCAAATCGTTTTTATTCTAGAAGCTCTTTCTGTAAACTAAGACTTAGATTTAGTTACTTTTTATTATAACTAATTTGAGTAATATATTCTCAATTTCTTTGTCTATGTAAAACCTTCCACTGACGTCTTTCAAATAATTGTTTTGACCCAATTCCTAATAAAAAATGCACATTTAATTAAATAATTAGGTGGTTTAAATAAAAATAAAATTTTACTGCGTCTCCAACTGAACTGATCTTCCATCAAATAAAAATTTAAGCTATGAATGAGATCTTAGTTTTTCGCGAGTATTCATTAAAATGAAACTAATATTTACTATACGCTTCGTTATCTTTATGATATTATCTGTATGATATTAGTTTCATTTAAGCTTAAACAATAATTTTTGTAAAAGAAAATGAAATTATTAGTACTTTTCTTGATGAGCTTGACATTACTATACATATATTTTTCAACTAGAAGACCTGGCGAACTTCGTATCGCCCTATAAAAAAGAATTATCAATTACGTTTTTTTATTTATATTTTCGGAGTTTACCTGTAAGCCATAAATCTCCGTGTTTTGAAGTGCGACAGAATGTCAAATCTAATGTCAAAAAACACGTTTATATGAGAAATAGAAAAGGGCTGGTTTTATGGTTTTCCCAGTAATGAATCAATTTTTTTCAGCTTTTATACCTTCCCTGAACCTCCACGAACATTTCAAGACTAAGATAAGATAAATCCGTTCAGCTGTTCTCGAGTTTTAGCGAGACTAAGGAACAGCAATCCATTTTTATATATATAGAAGAGAAGATAATGTTTTAACTTACCGAGCAGAATTTCGACGGTGCATTCACTCATGTAGTCATGACAGTCGAACTCCCCGCTTTCCTTCTTAAGCTTGTTGACCACAGCTCGTGAGTTGGCATTGAAAAGGTCGATGAAACTCTTCAGAACGTTCAAGTGGAAAGTGGGAGCGATCAGTTTTCGGTGGGAACGCCATTTTTGACCTAAATAATTATTAATATTTAAGAAAAAAACAAAAAAATGTACCATTCCATTTAAATTGGGTATCTCGTCAATGTCCTTGAGATCGATAAATGGAAAAACCCTTATTGTTTACACAGTATTGCTTATTTAATATTCATCTTAATACGTATATTTAATAAATTCAGACCTGAATAACAAGATCGTATATAAATATTGCGTATTAATATTTGTTTTTAATATTACTCGCTTATAATTTAACTGGCTTCGACTAGGAAGTTGATAATTACGGTCAATAATTCAAAATATGTTAAGATTTACCGGTACTGATGAGAAGGCCATCTCCAAGCCAGGGTTTGAAGAACCTGTATTCTTCTGCTTTGTCGATGTGAACGTGACTGCTCAGAATAAGCTCGACATCTCGTGGGTCATACAAGAACACGAGGAGCCTGGGTCCGATCCATATTCTTACTGCAGTCTCATTTTTAAATTCTACACTCCTCTTCATTATATTTTTAAAGATTTCTGCACACAAAAATATCAAGTTATATATAGACTCTGATATGCCGTTTTTTTTTTTTTCAGAGCAACATTTTTCATTATTATTTTACCTTCCACGAACATCAGACTTTTTTTAATTAAAAAACTGAAAGCAATAATTATTGTGCAATATAATTTCTTGTCTTACCATCGGAACCTCCTGTGAATTCCAAAGCATTTCCTATGAGGGGGTAGCCTGGTGGACCGGCTATCTTTTCTGCAAGTTCATACATATGCCTCCTGGACATGCGCCAGTATGTGTACCATAGCAGCAGCGCTGGCACCAGCAGCACATAGAACAGGTTAGTGGCTGCCCAAGTGCTACTTGCCGCCACTGTTTCAGCAGCAGCGTAACTCATCTTGGTTATCTAGGTGACAATGTTGTAGAATACTTTAAGTTGTTTTTTCCTCATTACGTTGTTTTGTAGACAACTATTATAAATGTTTGGATATAAGAAATGTGACATTCATTTTGATTTTTATCCTCAACTTTACAGAATTTGCATAAAATAATTCTTGAAGACGTGTAAATAAAAGGTCTAATCAATTTTTTGCTCGAACAAGATAAAGGTTATTGGTATTCCCATATAATCTTATCATAAAATGTTTTTGAATGTAAAAAAAATTTATTATACTGATATACTATGTATTTCCGATTAAAAATAATAATTGATTAGATGGGACGAAACTTCTAAGTATGCATTGGATTCACCGTACGGGTGCGGGTTCCATCTCTTTTGCAGGGAAAGGAGATTCAACAGTGTTTGGGACTTGCGACCCAGGTTTATAAGTTTAAGGGGCCTCTATCTAACAAGCATTAAACGCTCACCTCCACCATCCAAGCTCTTCTCTACCTAACCAAAGTTAAAAAGAACCTACTACGTCTGCCTTTGGAGAGCGTTCCAAAAATAAATTGATATTAGTTATGAATATATAATATTAAAAATTATTTGAAAACGTGTTACTTTTAAAAGGATTCAAAAAAACTTTTAGAAATTATTGACGGACAAATTTTGGGAGACACAAACACGAGTACATAATTTTCTTAAATTGACATCGATATACGCTTAGTCATTTCTAAATATGCGAATATTATTAAATAGATGTACTAATAAATATGTAAAAATATTGCGAGTTATTTTGCAGTTTTATTAAAAAGAATCAGATCAAAAATAATAATTATTAATTATGTATATATGTTGTTCCGGCGTTAAAGGTCAATAAATAAATACAAAGTTTTTGTTCTGATATAAAATTTGGTGTTTAAGAGATATTTATTTGATTTTCCTGCTTGTTATATTATAATATTAAAAAAAAATAGAAATTAAATGTACTTTAATTTTTCTTTAATTTTTACAGTAACTATTTTAATATTTAATTTACTTAGAAAACTGCTATTGTAATTGAAAAATATTTAATTATTCAATCAGTATACCTACATTTTGATTAATTCAATGATGATTAACATGTAACACAAATAAAAAAACAATGGAGATATTTTTATTATCATTCTTAATTATTTACAATTTAATTTTGTTCTTTAATTTGTATTCAAATTGTACATTGAGGGGCAAAAAGCAGAATTCATGTTTTATTTAATTACTGTTACTTGATGATGCAGCTTAAAAGATCTTTATGATTTTTAAAGGCACAATTTTTTTATAAAACATATAATATGTAGATAGTGAAATTAAATTATAACACTTCGTTATGGTAATGAGGTTGATAATAAAATCAAAATATACCTAAAAAAATATCTGTAAAAACTAGTTTAAAAAGAACTTATTGAAATTTAAAATTGTGACTGAAAACCATTGAATAATTATTAAGCGAATAACATAAAAGCTGTGCGTATAGGGAATGTAGATAATTATATTCTTTAATTATTTTTAATATTTTTAAAATATTAAATTTAAAAAATATATATTTTCTACTAAAATTTTTCTTAATAATTTATTACACAATAATCTACAATATTTTATAAAGAATTATAAATAAAAAAAATTATAACACAAGAATTTAGAACAAAAACTTTGTTTTGAAACACTTTCGTCATAACACAAAATAATATATATTTTTATCACTGTACAAAATGAGATCCTCATTAGAAAATGTAACCCCTACCTGTGTAACTCGACACCGTGACTGACGAACACTATTTAACTTAAATCAGGACTTGGGCTTAGCCGCTACTCACCACTAACTATTTACGGAGCAAGCGCGCAACGAACTATATACGTGATGCTGACGTCACTTGCAAGGCGTAAAGAACACACACGTCCGATTGTCTTATTCCTTTATAATAACATTAAGACTTTTTTAATAACAAAAAATAAATAAACCTCTAATTTGAAACAGGTTTGGCTCGGATTTGACTCAATACGATATCTGAAACCAGTTTCAGATGTTTAGTTTGTTGACAAATAAAATAATTTTTATAACAGGGTGAGTAAAAATATATTTAAGAAAGAACGAAATTTAAGCTAAAGAAACTAAAATATTATGATCGTAATTCACCAAGTATATATTAATTGACGAAGCTTTTACTAATGTAATATAAGTTTTTTAAACAAAAGCTCAGGATTTTAAAAGACAAAAGTGTATTTAGTTATATTTCGACAAAAAATATTAGATTATTATTAGATTTTTGGACTATTCGATTCCTTTTATTATAATCGGAGGATACTGAGGATCTACATAATATTTGGTCGAAAATTGAACATGTAAATGTCTTGCTATAGGAAAATAAAAGATAAAATACATAGTAATATTGTAATCAGAATGATAAAAACGAAGATTATGGTTCAGAAAAACTAATTCTTCTGAAAATTTAAGTAGATATACTATATTTTCTTGTAGACCATTCCAGTTTCAAAGTAGAGACTTTTAAGAATTGTTTTTGAATATCGTTATACCTAAGAACGAAATTATTAAAACTGGGACTATAACTATGGATGGATAAAGAAGAGAGAAGAGGAACAATACAAAATCCCGGGGAATATTTGTGCATCGGCTTCCAGACTGGACATATTTTAGTATTTTTGATGAGCTTACAGTTCCTTGGGAAACCAACATCCCCAAAGGCCATACCATCAATATCAATAAATATTAAGAGCTCACTAATGAACTCATTTGAAATAGGTTCGTCCTAGATTTCTACGAGGAAGAAGTAGGAGCGAGAGGTATAACGGCTAAATCTCTCTACAAGCTACTGAAAGATTTGAACCTGTCCAAAACTATTATCAATCTATTCTTGGAACGTACTTCGAAGGCAACCCTGATAGGTTTGTTTCAAATTTGGTTACATAGAAAGAGGAGCTTAGAAAGAGGAGCTTAGGAAGTCCCAGGCACTGTTGAAGTTCTTTTCCTTGCAATGCCATGAACGCGGCATACGATGAATACACTGACTGCTAAGAGTTTTCGTCTTATAAACAATTCTTTTCTCCATGCGACTAATCGGCCTGTTATTGACAAGATATGCTTATACAAGCTCGAGTGAGGATATTATCTTGCCGTGATCCGCAGTTTCTTGTAGAAAAATAGGCCTACTCTGAAAGCATTTTCAGAGTATCCAGAAGTTTACTTGACTATCATGGAATGCAATCATGAGGTTTCAGTGGGTAAAATGTATCTTATTTAAACTCTACGCTCTCTTTGAGAAATCGAATTTTCAAATATTTCTGTTAAAATAATGTAACATAGTAACATATGGAGCTGATTTCTCAGCAGGGTAACAAATTTTGTACAAATATGGTCAAGGAAACAGAAAAATCACATAAAAAGGTAACAAAAAAATAAATTATATTATCAACCGCCTTCCGCTCAAAAAATTTAAACAAGGCACGTATATTTTAGAGTTTGAGGCGTTAATAAATAATATTGAAGTCAGTATGGTATGTAGTAGTTTAACTTTATTTTTAGTTTTTGACAACCATTTTCACCTATAATCAAAATGACATATATTAAATAATTAACTCTAGGATCTATATGTTTTCTAGTAACGTTTGAAGTAAGGTTTCAACGATTACGGAGTTACCGAACGAATGTTAGGAACGAATGCTCTTTAAATATGACTTATTAACACATTATAAAGTAACTTTTTAATAGTTTTAATGCTATTCATCATGATCGCACTTCAATATAAAAATGAGTTTATGGCTATAATATAGTGTATACTACTATAGTTAGTGTATAAATATTTTTATTTCGGAAACAAAATACAGTTAAAATTTTCATCTTCTTATATTATTTATGTATTTTGATGTAACTTTTTTTTATTGATACAATACAAAGTCAATCTGTCTTAATAAATTTTCAATCAGTTAGCTGTCTTAATATTCTTACATGTTCCACGATGCTTTATTTTTTACTCTCATTTATGAATACATCTATTCGGAATAAAGTTATTCATAGGAAAGTATTTTTTTATATTGAATAAAACTTATATAGAAAAAAAGCAATTATTTTTTTTGTATCATGTGTGTTAATTAATTAATAACTTAGGAGATGTTTGCAAAATATTGAATATAACAGTAAGTCATATATATTCTTTTTCCATATACAAAATAATAATTAAACCAATATGGGATTTTTTTCCTATATGTACTTCCTTACACATATTCTATTACAGTTACAAAGAAAACTTGAAATAAAGTGATAACTAAAATGTTTGTTACATTTCATACCCCATCAAAATACATTTGAAGTTATAATTATGGGTATAAAATGTTTAATGGATTTGCTATATTTCGTTTTGCTCATCATGACGTGTGTACGCTTCGCAAAAACTAGTTAGTAGTTTATAACTGGATATGTTCATAGAAGATTCCAGAACACTTCGATTAAACTTTAACAAAGATTACACAAGACCTTCGAAATAACTATGTATAATGTTATCAAATAACTTCCTCAAAATGTAAATATGAATAGGAAGTACTGATGAGTAAAGCGGTTTTTAATAAATTATTTTTTTTTATACAACCATATAATTCAGATCTCTATTTCGTAATATAAATACAAATCAATATTTCCAATACTTTGCCGTCAGTTCAGAGAGTATAGGAATAATAGGCAATATTAAATGATGTGTCGAGTATTTGTAAAGTATTTTTATTATGACTATAAATTGCTTAATTGCATAAATTAATACAACAATGTTTTTGTTATTAAAAATATATCATACTTTATTGGCTTCGAACAAAGAGAAGTGATATAATTAGTTGGTAGAGCCTAGCTGTGCTTAAGTAACTACAGGTCAAACATAGGCTGGCTCGGCCGGGGAAGTACCACCCTCTCACAGAAGATTGGCGTGAAGTAGTCATTAATGACTGCGTTTCGTCCGATGAGTGGGAGAGCCAGTTGCCCTTTCTCTTTTCCCAACCCTTTTCCTTCTCTTTCCTCTCCTTCTCCCAAAAATAAAGTGATAAAAGTACATATAAAAAAAACAATAAGAAAAAGAAAACAATTGTTTGACACCACTGGAAATATAGACATAATCTACGGTGTGAGACAAAAATATTTCATTTTATATGTGAACTATTAGAAATTATATGGAATTAACTTAGTAAATGAAAAAAAAGCAAACTTAAGTTCATCAAAAAAGACGCTGCAATTAATTCATAAATTTTTTCATATTATACATTATCTTTTTCTGAAACTCTTTGTCTTCACCGTTTTTTGTTCCTTAATCTTTACGTCATATGTTTAACAAAAAGTGATTATTTTTTGTTTGAATAAAAAACAATGTTTATCATTTCGTTAGTTATTAGAATTTATTGATTGCATTACAGTATACAAGAAAAACCGGTCCAATTATAAAAATTTAAATACTTACATAACATAATATATACGATATCAAATTGATAAACAGATTAAAGGAATGACAACTTTATTGTTTTTTAAGAGAACTATAATTATTATTGTCAAAATAATATGAAAACAAGGCAGAATTAATCAAAAATATGATTTAACAAATAAAAAAATTGATTTGACAACTGATAATAAAACTAGACAAAATCAAAAAACATTGAAAATCTAACACATTGAAAATCTAAAATATTAAATATTACCAGCCTTACACTATATTATCGTTCCGCCAAACTGGTTCACAACTCCGATATAATTTTAAGACTTACACGTACAAAAAGGTTTGGAACAAAAAAACTTTTTGGGATTCACGCTTATGTAGTTAAAGAAAAAAAATAATAATGTACATATATATGTAACTTGCTGTTAGCCATTTTCAAATCAGGTTTAGTTACAGGTAAAGTCCGAACCTTATTGATGTGCAACTCTCTAAAAAGTAATAGTTACAATCATATTTTATTTTGGACAGTGATAAAACATGCACTCCAACACTTCCACAATGATTGCCATAATCTCTTAAATAACACGGCGAACAATTAGGGAGACTGAAAATTCTGAATTTGCATCCAGAGTCATCCCCTGATATGAAACAGAAATAAAAAAGTGTTTTAAAAAATATTATTACACTCGTCTAATCATATTCTATCAACCATGATGGGTTGTTATACTAAATTGAATCGCGTGCCACGGCCACATCCTCTGTCAAATAAGGTTCCCCACGTGCGTCTTACTCACGACTGGACGCCTTTACGGCCACCCTAAACACTCTCTTCCCAATCTCACGTGGACAACACAAATATTACTTCTTAAATGATTCACCTCAAAACCAACTTGTACAGACACACATTAATTATTCATACAAAAAATTCTGAATGCTTTTGCCACTGAAAATAAAAAAAATCTGAAACAGTAAATATTTTTAGGAATTTCGTCAAAGCTTATTATCGGTCGAAGAAATGTTAAATGGACTTGTCATATAATATATATGTGTGTGTATATACATATGTTTCCTCTTCATGTAGTAGTTTGGGCTAGTATGTATTTTTATTATAATACTGCCACTATTGTTTTCCGTGTCAGTATATTCCAAATTCAGGTTGTCTGAAAATCATTGCGTTTTGGACATTAGCCTGTTACATACAAGCATTGATTTAGCATTAATTAAAATAAATACGAGTCTAATCTTATACTGGTGTAGGTACAAATGGCACCTACTCTCTATCTCCCTTAGGAGATTAAATGACGGTCATGCTTTTCACAGCCACGTGACTTAGCAAAACTACTCAGAATATTAACACACTTTTCACTACACTTAAAATGCATATACATGTTTTACGTAAACAATTAAGTATTTTCAGTCAGAAATTAGCGTAATTTCTCGCGCAAATGCTTGAAGGTTAATGAGGGGATCAAAGTTTTATTAATTAATTGTCTTTATAAACTGCTACTTTATAAGTGGAGTTTATGGAAATGTACATTTACACGTTCTATTATTTGCGTGTTATATAAAACGCGTTGTCTGATACTCCGGTCACAAGAACTACTTGTTTCAATAACAAGATATTTCCGTTAGATTAATCTATTGAGGTAAAGAACATTAATTTACTACTAAGAACCATTACTTAAAGTTAAAAAGCGATGTTCCTTAAATATTTATTCATGATTTTAAGATTATTATTTTTTGATCAGAAATAAACGAAATAAATCAGATTGTTATAATATAATGAATGCTTATAATTGAATAATTTAACTGAATGAAATATTAAATAGTTAGCAAGAATAATAAAATTAAAGTGGGAGATGTAAAAGTGTTTTGTCGAAAATTGTGGTGGTATAGTAATAACTATTAGATTGAGTAAATATTATTTACAATCATATTAAATTAGAACTATCCATTGAAATGGTTTGTTTAAAAGACAAAATAATATAATTATTTTATTTGCAATAAACATATTTTATGTCTCAATATCGTTTGTATATCACAATTCACAACTCAATGTACACGATAGTTGATTTTTATGTTTTACAGAGAAAACAGAACTTTAAAATGACAAAGAAACAATAATAACATTATTATAATTATATTAATAAACTAAGACTAGTGCATACATTTTTTTTAAATGAAACTTATATTATTTTGATTCTATGCGTATGTATAAGTTTCATTTAAATGAATACTTAGATATCATAACCCATTTATTACTTTGTAAGTCTAATACATTGGTGATGGCTGGAAAATATGGATTCTACGAAGAATGTAGGCATTGGAACGTGTATTTTTTATTCATTTGCATTTTAATTGAGTATTTACAATTTAGCTAATTGCATTATGTTATTATACACAACAAATAGTTATTAAAAAGTTATGCTATAGTAGCTTGAAAATACATTTATATTTTATATATTGGTTTTTAAGTGTTCGTAAGTATTATACAGAGTTATGTGTATAAAATCAATGTACATGCATAGATTTGTCACATCATGGCCTTATATAATAAAACGTATAAAGTTGTGCATAAAAATGTTATCATAATATTATTGACTTGTTGATATTGAATATAAATTACTATAATACAATGTTCCGGTTTCAACAAGTCGAGACGTCAGAGTGAGTCTGGGTCGCTTCAAACTCTATTAAAACTAGCCATGACCGTGAATTCGAACGCGGAATTTAAGAAAAACAATATTAAAGAATAAAGCTCCTGTTTATTACGTTAGTTGTCTGCAGTGAAAGTCCCATCAAAATTTAACCAGCCATTTCAGTTATAGACAACAAACAAACAGACAGAAAATTTAAAAATATGTTTGTAAGTGTATCGTACCTAAAATATACAAATGAGCATAATAAAAAGTGATACATTGTAAATGTTTCTAAATACATGAATAATTGATTGATGAACTTTAAAATACGCTTTCAAACAGTTATAGACGAGATTATAACTTTAATAAAATATTTTTTTTACTTACAGTCATTGAATGTCTATTAACTATGAACAAAGTAGTAAAATAATATTAAATAATATTTTTCTATGTACATTGTAAGTCAGTGTTGGTCTAGTGATTAGAGGCCTGCCTCTCGTGCATGAGGGCACGGGTTCGAAACCTGGCAAGTACTTATGTGAT
This sequence comes from Danaus chrysippus, assembly GCA_916720795.1. Taxonomy (NCBI): domain Eukaryota; kingdom Metazoa; phylum Arthropoda; class Insecta; order Lepidoptera; family Nymphalidae; genus Danaus; species Danaus chrysippus. The sequence continues at coordinate 14,893,427 of CAKASE010000049.1, read as the reverse complement.
TTTTCCGAGTCATATGTACATACTTTCTAACAGTATTTAGACGCCACTGACAGACAGTGAAGGAAAACATAGTGAGGAAACCTGGACTTATAATTTCACAATTATAAGTTTGAAATCACCAACCCGTCTTGAGCGAGCGTTGTGATTAATGCTCAAACCTTCTCCATGTGAGAATAGGCCTTTGCTCAGCAGTAGACTCTTATAGGCTAATGACAACGTCAATAACGTTAACAAAATGGGATAACCGTTATTACTTTGAAATATCACACATTACAACAACAAATTTCAGAATGCAAAACTGTCAATGTCATCACCTGTCAAAAATATTTCGCTCCTAATACATAATTATCTGAATGAAAATAAAAGGTTTGTTTCTTTGTCTGTTAAAAGAAATGATATTAATGATCAATTAGGGATTAATTGATACGTATTGTTTGCAAATGAACACTAACTGTGTTAAACACGGACTATGCTACATAATTATACTTGCTTTTATCAATTTTCTTTAAACCTTATGGAATACAGCGGAATATTTTTGTATATAACTCTTAAAATTTAACCTGAGGATATGATTTTAAATTTTAAGGACGGGAAGTCAGTTTTATAATTCTTATAAAAACTTTAAAAAAATTCACGAAAAATCCACATTAGGCCCGAGCTCATTGACCTCTTCACAGTTTATTGTGCATCAAAATTATTGTGTTTCTTTTAAACTTAATATTTGGTGTTGATTCTGAACACAATATTATCATTCTCGTAAATATACATGATATATTAATTTATGAAATATGTTTATAAAAAAATTTATTATACCTTAATATATTATTTATAGTAGTGATGCCTTGAAAATTTTAAAATGAGATAATTTATAGATTTGAGTTACTTAAAAAATTTATGAACTTATTCGTATGACAATTTTGTGAGTTTAAATAGTATCAGCAAAACTTAAAAAGATGTTTTCTTAAAATAAGTTTAAGGAAATAACCACAAAAATAATGTAAACTTTTAGAAATGTTATTAATATTTTAAAAATTTCCACTTAAGATCTCCTTGATATCAATTCTCAGAACCACAGTTCGTTATATTAATTTTCAATGCATATGACATTGAATGACAAATTGGAATTATACCAGCGTTTAAAAATTTTTTCGTATTAATAGCTTAATAAATTAATTGTATTAATAATGAACCGTAAAATAAAAAATAAAACAAAAAGAACCAGCCGACCGGTGCCCGTGTACGATAACACAGAAGAAAAATTAATCAAAAGTATCGAAAATGAGAATAATAACACAAATTTAGATAATTTACTAACAGATTGCGATGATACGAAAGCTGATATAGAAGAGACACAAGAACAGTATGAAACTAGCGAAGCCTTCAAATCTGAGGTTGAAAGATTTATTGAGATATCAAAATATTTCTCCAGTCCTTTGAGGAAGACAGCTTCTTACGTTTGTGAGAACAAGTTGGTGTCATATCCAAATCCTTATCGCATCGAGTACAGGCGAGGCGGCGTCACGACCCAACACATAAGATTCTGCAATCAGACCTTAGAGCCGGTTTACGTGAAGCTTTACAAATGCGTACCAGTCATGGAACAGTTCAAATTTATAAACCTGTCTCAATCGAGATGCAAGAGAATACCTCCGGGGCTCACGTACAGCTTGGGTCTCATTTATGATGATCTGAACGAGAAGCCGTGCTGCAATGGCAAGTTAATATTCGTCGCATCCAGAAAAACCACGACGCCTTGCTATCAAATCTGTGAAATCGATTTACACATCAATGCCCAAAAAGTAAGACTTGTAACCATCTAACAATTAACCTATAATACATATATCTTCAAAGAAATAAAAGCATTGCGTAATTTATTTTGATAAAATAACAACATCTGAATCTAACAAAAAAATTATAGCAAAATCTTCGACAATCTGAAAAGGATTCTAATACTAGGTATTAGGTAAGATATTTTTAGAAAAACACCATCACCCATTACCTCTGAGTGTATAATGTATATATTATTGTTATAACTTTTTTCTTAAACAAGAAATATTTTTGCACCAGGTTGTATACTTAAATCTTATAAATAATTTCGCTGCATCAACACGATTACGACTTGATTATTTACTTCACTATATTCCGAAAATTATCATCTCTAATGTAACCATTTTTTAATTTTGTAATTATACATACAATATATAATAAATTTAATAATTATATTTGACGAAAGTGTCACTGTATTCACCCTTGAATTTCCACAAGATCATACTTACAGATTCTGGTAAATAAGATTTTGCTCGTAAACTGTCAAATTATATATCGCAGCTAATCCGATCAAATCATTTTATTTCAAAACATGTTTTTTTATATAAACCAAAAAAATAACATCTCAATCATCTTATTGGCAGATTAGTTTAAAACTTTGAGAACTTTGAAAAAATATTTTTTGATTTTTTAACAAAAAACGAATGATACTTTTGTCCACCTATTTAGTGGAATTAAATGAAAGTAAAAACTACTTTTTATGTAACGAAAACAGTTTAGTTTCTGTAAATAATCTTTTACATTTTTTGTTTTATATATGTTTTTTAATAAATGGTAATTTAAATCGAGGTTATTCCAATGTCACGTATCGGATATTTTGCACCAGCCTTCTTAGTTGCAATATTATTATTACTAGTTATACATATATGTATATATAATTATTGATTAGGAAAGAATATTTTTTTGTATATATCACCATTAAGTTTTAACATGAGTTAATAACATTAACTATTTATATAGATTTTTATTATGTTAGTAATCAATACGTAAATATATGCGAGTGTCAAAAAGTCACTCAGCTTGTAGTTCAATATAGTACACAAATAGTTTGAGACAAGATTCTAATGAGTAGTTTGAAATGTCACATTAAAGTTGTTGTGCTTAAATGATTCATATCCGAGCGACTACCTCGTGTAGGCTGCAGGAGGTTGCGAAGTTCAAGTATGCAAGGAAAACCAGTAGCAGAATAACTTTAAATGCATATATAACTTTACTATGTTGCTAACGACGTATGTTTGGTCAATTCTAAAAACTAATAGATGGTTTGCAGGATTTTAAGTACCTATCACCTTCTTTGTATGCCTAGATGTTTTTTCTATAAAAAGGACTTATGGAATTCAACTGAAAAGCAAGAGCATAAACATTAAATATTTCATCACTTATTTTACTATTACTTATATACCGAAAATAAAGTATGGCTGTTACTGATCTTTCTATTCACAAGATGTCACAACAATGATTTCAGCTAGTTTCTGTCATCTCATTTTATTCTGTTTGAAGACAAAACTATAACGAAATAAGAATTTTAAATATATATTAATTATATTTACCGTTTGACGTAAATAAACCTCAAATTTGTTGCATTCCTTGGTAAACAATGTTTGCACTAGCACCTTGTTCAGATAAGAATCAATTTTGTCTCACATTATGGAATTGAAATGTCATCAATGAATATTTTATACCTGTTCTAGTATATAAACACACATTTACTTGTAAATTGTAGTATTTATTCATTATTTTTTCAATTGTTCCTTATTAATGATGCCGTGTATATTTAATTAACTTTCCAATCACTAAAATAACATAAAGTTAGTAAAGCAATACATAGATGAACTGAAGACAATTGCTTATAATTTGTGTAAAGGAATTTTATAATTTTTAACTTAAATATAATACATTTTATTTGATTAGTCCTAAAGGCATCAGAATCATACTAATTCAAACTACTTATAATTTTATATTGACTTGTATAGTTAATTGTATTTAATTGTTGTTTATTCTCGACCTTAAATAAACCCGCGGAAGAGTATTTTTCCGCTGTTTGACGGATGAATTTCACCTCGCCGATCGCGTATACGAGTTCTTGGGGAAAAACAAATTGCCTTTCATGACGCAAAGAGATATTTAGACACAATAAATATATGTTAATTTGACTTTTCTCTAAATATATTTTTTACTTTTAAAATGAAATATCTTCTTACGTATGCAAATTCTTAATCAACAAATAACGGTCATAGTGTTCTAACATTTTATAATAAAAGCATATATTTTTTTATTTTGTTTTATATTATTAATGCTACTACATAACGACATTACTATTAAGTTGAAATATGAGTTTAACAACCTGTTAGATACTAACCTGTTTAGATATTTGGTGCAATATTGAAAAAATATATGACCGAATCTACTCACTACATCGTTCCTCTTTATGATCGTGAAATCAAAATGACGTGTTAAATCAAATCTTTCCGCAGTAATATTGACTATGGATCTCTTTTACACTATTATACATGCGTATGCAAATTTATCACCAGGTTCCGCTTGCTGATTCTAGAATTATTTAATATAATGTCATTACTAAATTTCAGCAAGCAACCAATTCGAGGGCAAACAACCGGATATTTTGTGCATGTTAAATAATCGTAGGATTCTTGACATGAATTAAAAATAAGGTTAAGAAGTAAAAACATTTTTTTTTTTCAATTAAAACAGTACAGTAAGGATGTCTTGCAAGTTCCAGGACACTATCAAGGTCTTTATCAAACCGGTTCAATTCACTTCGTCCGCGGCTTCTCACTCTGCTAGAACGTGTCCAATGACGTCATTACAATTAAAATGGCTCGCGTCGCGGTTTCTTGTTTTGGGCATTTCATATATTACCGAATAATTGTTATACTCAATTAAAAATTATCATATTTGTGTTTTTTTTATATTCTTTGTATATTTTTAATGTAATATTAAAATTATATGAATTTTAAATCATTTAAGCAATAGCTAATGTATATAAAAAAAACTTATTTGTTACATTGTTGGTTCGGTTTTTGTATTTTTTTTTATTATTTTCAAGTCAGTTTAAAAAAATATTATGATAATACTATGTATAATTAGAAATAGTATGAAAAAAATATACTTTAATTTAAAAAACCTTTATGAATCTATTTATCGTTTTTATAGACATATTTACTACAGATTTAGAATATTTATATGAATGTAAAATAATCTGGAAGCGTTTTTTAATACAATGAAGTATGACTTTAATTTTTTGCAGCTTTCAAATATCTTTTTAGTTGTTTTTAATTATATTTAAAGCATTGCCCTTGATCCGAAATGCATAAAGTAGAATAACAACTTGTGGAATTACTCTAGAACATTATCATACAAAAAAATTAATTGTTCCAAAGTAAAATCCGTCTGTGCATTTAAATTATTTATTGTTGTAACTTATTTCGATAATCGAAAAAAAAAATCTGAGTTCTGAGAAGTTTTTTTAAATTTACTTATTAATTATTATATTCAGTTAATACATAATAATACTGTAATAATAAGAAAGTGTAAGAAAAAAATTACAATATTTTTTTTAATCTTGCGACACATAATAATAATCAATATTTTATTTACAATTTGTTAAAATCGGGCTTCTCTTCATAATATAGGGACTTAGTTCAAGTTGACCTCGTTGACTATATAAGGAGAGTCCACAGTTTTTCATTCACAAACCTTTACACATTACAGTATATATGTAGCTTATTGAATGAAATACGAGAAACGACGCGTATGGAAAGTTACGATGCAAACATGGACTAGGGGTACTGAAAATACCACATTAAGAAATATTATGAAACAAGGAAAATCCCAGTTATAAATAACTTTGTTTGTTTTATACTTTGCAAAGACACTGGCACTTCTTTTTATTAAAAGTTATATTATGATTAAAACTATGTTTTAAATTTAATTTAACACTTATATAATTTAAAACATTTTAAATTTGTTTAAAATAAGTTTTTTTTCAAAATGTATATAGAATTTAATATTTCGGACACACGAAAATTATCATATCTATGTATTTCTGATTTTCAGATGAATAAAGTTAACAGGCCTAAGGTATAAATAAACATAACTAACATTAGATATCGATAAAATCGAATAAGCCAATTTTATACTTAAAAAATATCTTTCTAAATAATCAGATGTTAGTGGAAAAAAACATGTATTTATTTACATGTTTTGTTCGTTGAAGACGTATCCTACACGCCATAAATGTTCAAGATACTTCTGAGACATCACACATAGCCAGCTAGCCATAGAATGTTCTCGTTTTACTATTAAAAAACCATATCCGCTTTATAATACATTAAAAACAAACCGTGCTATTAATCAAGCCCGTATTTTTCCTGTTTATTTTTTGTAAGTAATTTTAATTTTCATTTATGTAAGCCAAAGTCCGTTGTCTAAAAAATATATTTATTAAAATATTTCCGTTGCGTTTTTTTTATTTGATATAATAGGCATTTATTCCTTAATTATTCTGTTATTTTTAGCAAGACTTTCATGAACTAGTTATATTTAACATAAATTACATTATCTCTATACAAGTGATTCAATTCTGATTTTGATTGTTAAAAACTGGACACGGTGAGCTTCTTATCGGTTAGTTAAATACAGTTTAGAAATAATAATAATCCTATATATTAATAAACCCAAATAAAAAAATACAATGTACATATTTATATTAATTTTGTGTATATAAAGTGTTTCTAATTCTAAGGCTTCAGATTATTTACTTATACATGTAGGTATAGCTACTATGGCGAAGGATTCACGCTGAAACTAAATATATTTGTTTTATAAAATGAATGTAAATATAGAATAATAAATTATAATTCTAAAACTGATCCAGTGACTTAATAATGGTATGTATAATATATTACAAAACAAAAAATAATTCACCGAATCAAGACAGTAAAAACCAAGCATCCGTAGAAATAGTTAACCAAAGAATCTACTTAATAAATATTTAAAAGAAAGAAGTCAAATCTTCGAGAAAAACGTGTGAAATAACAGTAAAGAAGGTGAATCGCTTTTACGTGACAATGCCTTTTTTCCAACAGCTAATAAAAAACAAATTTATGTGTAAACTAAAACGTCTTAAAGTCCATAAAAAGAAATAATATTTTAAAATATACATTAATATCAAATATCAATTATTTTTCCCTTTAAAATATGGCGATAATTTAGTACGTTTTGTGTGTAAAACTAATAGATTTCGTTGTTTATAAACATCTTGTGTAAGCCGTTCCTGATATTAAAATTCTTCGTCTCCTGTCATTTTATTCTAGCAATATTTTAAATTGCTTCTATAATCACAATTGCTATATTTTTCTTTCAGGCAAAACAACATTGGTCTATTTTATTTATCTATTTTATAATGTTTTAATGTATATGATATACATGGTTGTTTATATATTTATAAAATTTAATATGAAAATTTTATTGACAGCTCCCTTTGTTTTTAATCTCCATTTATAACAATTGAGTATAGTCCGTAAGACTTAAGCTGAGCTTTGCATTTGTGTGGGTAAAAGTAAAAGTAGAGTTAGTCGAAAAACTTTTGGAATTAAATTTTATTATAATTTAAATAGATACGTAACATAAAGGCGAGTAACATACGTAACTATTCTAGATTAAAAATAAAATAAGCAAAACTTGTTAACGCCAGATGGAAATATTATGGAAAAAAAATATTAATTAATAATTTTTTTGAAATAGGTTTACGATCGAAATGTTTACGTGGTAACGTCTTATTGGTGATTTAAGTTTTTGGGAAGTAAGGAATTAATGAAGATAGCAATTTTTTCAAATTTTAAATTACATCTATCGTTTTCAACGAAAACTTAACCGCACGAGAAAATCTCCATTCGTTTGTATGCCGCTAGAGTGAGAGAGACGGAAGATCGGTCCACTCACTCGAACGCTATGCCTGCCTCCGCTCCTGAGGTTTCCGCGTGACAAGTTTCACGGAATGACTGGCAGCGCTCGAGATGAGATGGGAGATCGGTCCGTCTCTCTCTCGTTATACCTGCGATCGCGCTCGTGAGGTTTTGGTGTGACACAAGTTTTTGAACATGTCACCCGACTAAAACGATTTTAAAGACGTTATCACGTCAAAAACTACAAATTCTTCTTCACTTGACATATCGTTTTCATAATTTGATGTTGCTACCAGTACAAAGGGTGAAGTGCGGAAGGTGCAGTGCGAAGTAAAAGCAGAATAAACCGGTTAAAAACTAGAAAATAACGTTCCATTCAAAAATTTGACATCACACATACACTATCCGTGTACACTCACACAAATGCAAAGCTCAGCTTAAATCAAACGCACTATACCCTAATATCAAGATATAAATAATTGAAATTCTAATATACTACAACTTATGCTGATACGAATTTCAGTCAAAGTATACTTTCCTAAAAAGTATTTTCATTTCATATGTTTAATTCCTTACGCACATAAAAAATCGTTATAAATAAATGCTTTCGTATGGGAATATTATAAACACTGATGAAATTCTGAATACATAAAATGATCGCATCATAGATCCTCAAGCTTGTGTTAAAGACGACTATTGTTATGATTAAAACCATTGCTTTTGTTTCTGTTTAAAATTAAGTACAAAGCGTGCAATAAAAAATTGATAATAAATATTACTTTAAATATTATATCTGTAGTCCTAATAAAGAAAAATATTCTTATAATCCTACAATTATTAAATGATTACAAATGTTCTTTAAATAATAATAATATACATAAATCCTAAATGCAAGTCTGAATTGTAGAGTAACTGCTTTATCTTGCTAAATATGAAAACTTATTTAATTACTATAAATATCACAGGTCTAAGCTATTATTTATTGAATCACCATTAAAATTGATTTAGTCTACTAATTGAACAAATAACTTGTACTATCTTTATTTTAAAATATTCTAAAAGACACATTCTATGTATTGTAAGATTGAAAAGAAAATTTCCTGTCTTAAGAGAAAACACCTCGTGCATAAACAATGTATTTGAAGCAAGAATCGCGTGTTACGCTTAATATAAAACGTATTTTACTTTGTGTAATCAAACTTGAAGTCGAACGCTTTAATAATAATTATTGAGTTTTAATTATAAATGATATATCTTTTTCTGTATCTATTTTACAGTATAGTAATTTTTAAAGCAAATTTAAAGATCACAGTTTAAAATAAATATCACCTACTTAGGTAGGTACATATTATACTCTTTGTAATTTGAACGAAAAGCGAATTGCTGGAAAGAATTGGCTTAAAAACATAAGTTTGAAAATATATAGGTACACGCTAATATAAAAATTATACTCATGACTATTATAAATATAGTATATATAAATTATGAATAGCTATATTAGGTAATTTTTATCAATAATCCTACGTAAAGTGGTTATTGTACATTTTTGTTTATTATAAGTTTTGTACCACTAAAGAAACTACCATAGAAACTGCATATTGTTTGATAAAATTTTAGTAAGTATATCTGAAATTGTTTATTCACTGTATGAAATATCTAACATCGAATATCACGTGCCTGGAAGACATTAATCTTTCTGCAGCTAGTAGATTGATTAACCTACGAAGTGACCAACGGCTAGGTAAACCACTGTATTATGTTTATTTGAGGAAGCACACACCTTCTTCTTTCTTTGAGTAATATTAAGTCAGGTTAATGATATAACGGACCAGGTCGCATGCAAAAACTAGTTTAATTATAAATCGTATTTACGTTGTTGGTCCTAATAAGTTTTAGGATCATAAAATTTGCGGAACAGTCTCCTAAATTAAGGCAAGGCAAGAATTTCGGAGAACACTTAAGCCTTGTTTATAGTCCAGATAAAACAGACTCTGTGATTTTCCTAAACTTGGAGACTTGTACATTCTGTGATGTTATATTGTGTAGTCTATTTTTAAGTGAGAACTCTTAAAATAATATTTTTGCTTATGCTGTTTTACACCTCTAAAATAATACTATATTTGTAATAATGAAATTTTTTTAACATATCATATTAAATCTTTGCATATTCTTTGTTTATTTTGCACAGTTCTGTTTATAGAATTTATAGTAGATAAGAATACATGAAAATAAGAATACTTGAAGTTTTATGATTAATACAATTGTAGACTCAAAGAAGAAAAATGCTATAAAAAGTTATATCATTCATTATTTATCTATATCAAAGTTATTCTCTATTTAATTAAAGTAATATTTTAAATAGCAAAATATTTGTTTAGGCCATTATTTGTAGATCACCTAATCAGATAAGCTTAACGACTGCTAGCTGTTACAAGATTATTTTTCTATAAAACGAATTTTATATTTTTATTACGTCACTGTTCACACAACTTACCATGATGGATTTGGTCCTGTCGATAGAAATTTTCTTATCACATTCCTTCCGGCTCAAGACGGACAAAGAAAGAATGAAAGCCGATATAACATATTAGTTTGACCTATATAATTAAATAAAATAAATATTTTATATAAAATTATAGTAATATAAACTCTTTTGTAAAATTGCATAAACAAATACGAACATCTCAGCCGAGAAGTCAGGTTTTACTAGAGATAATGAATCTATTACAATGACGTGTAGCAAAATTTTGATTATTACATAGTATTCAAGTAAAAAATACAAGATCATTGAGTGTTGAATTGAAACAAAGTCAGAATGCCGCTTTCTGGTAATTTCAGACGGGGTAAGGAATTGTGAAAATATCGATCTTATTACTTGTGAAACTTTATATTCTATAAATTTATTTTTCCAAAAAATGTTATATTCCTTCCAGAAATGTTGCAAGCTTTGAAAAATGCTAAAAAGGATAAACAGGAACAGAATTCTGCTGAAGAAACAACATTACATGATACCAATGATAGCGCCGTGAGTCCTGTGACCCCTGCGACAACGGTTAATGCGAATGATCCTTTTAATAAGAACAAAGAAATCGGCAAAAGAAGGAATTCATCACCGTGATAAACTATAAATATATAAATTCACGAAGCTTAAAATATATTTATTACTATATGCTTTCAAACATACACTCATGTATATTTGATGGATAAAAAATCATTTGATTTTTCATGAACGGTAATAATATTTATTATAATCGATAACAAATTTAAAGCTTTTTATATTTATTACACACTTTAATAATAAAAATACAATAAACTATGTAGTATATACCAGTGTTCATCAACTGTTCAATAGATCCAGAATGATGTGATATCAAAATATTACCTCTTTTATGTATGAATTTTTTGTATGAGACGAAATTCATATTTAATATTACAGAACAAATATATTCTAAGGTGAGTGTGATTATGAGAAAGGCAATTAATGAAATACGTATAATATAACGGCAAAGTATATTAGATGTACCAAACAATATTTGTATAGGGCACATTGGAAGTAGATTGTATATCAGCGTCTACCTGTCGACTTTTATGATAAATAACTTGGAAATGGCGATATTCCCTTTCCTAATTAAAGCATGACTCGGCTTCTTGAGCCCTTTACAAGGACAGACATCGTTTGAATTAATAGAGTGGAACTTTGTGCTCATTTTCTCGGTATAATATTTCACGGGGACAAATAGAATAAAAATTGTCAAGTAATAGATATTTGTGAAAAGACACTCACTTCGTATTGTTCTCAACATTTTTCTTTAAAAAGGAAAATATCGTGACTTTTATTTGTATCAACTCTTTGTTCGCCTTCTTAAATGTGCCGACGCGACGATTCGTTATCTTTTCATATCCTGACAGGCTGTTAATGGCACTATTGTGCCCGGGGCGCACAACCTCGGGTAAAAACTTAACTAAAACTCAATTTTAAAAGGAACAAATTTTATTTTATTTTATAAAAGGAATAATAAAAAGTTAATATATTTAAAGAATTTAAAAAGTTGATAAATAGTTTGTAAAAAAGGCATTGAAATAAGTAATGTTTATTATATCTATTATAATGTTTATTATATCTACATTTTTTTATATAATTAATAATTCTATAGATTACGCCAGTCATATTAAAATATCAACATTTTTCCAAAATATAATTTTTAATTCTTTCCAAGTTAAAAAGTAAGCTGTTTTTTATTCATAAACCTAGTAGCAATTTCCAATAAATCGAAGTCAGTGACGATATCAATGGTCTTGTAAACAAAATCGTAAAATATCCAGTATAGATATAGAGCTTCATAAGAATTGTTACAAAACAACGATGAAGAGAACAAAAGACACTAACATTTATATACTTAAGGAAAAAATCAACATGTCTTAATATTAATGCATATTATGATGTGACTAAATTTATATTAGATATGATAGCATGCGATGGTTGAATTGGAAACATAAATATTATTAGTGGTTTTTTTAAATCAGTGTCAGTTCTTACAGTAAATAAAGAACAATAAAGTTTACTAATTGTAAATATTTGTTAATGACTTAAAATAAATGATATTTCACTTTAAATATTTCACAAAATTATAGTTAACAAGAGTGTATAAGTAAATTGTAACGTATAAAAACTTATCTATGTCAAAGGTACTCATAATTCAACGCAGAAAACTGGAAGGAGTTTAGAGAAATCAAATTTTAAATAACTTATAAATTAATTTTTAACAAAATTCTCGTTCTTTCTGTTAAGTAAATATACTTCTTATAACATTGTTTCTTTAATAAAAAATTTGAATAAATATAATCAAAGTTTCACCGAAATAAAGCTGACCAATACTGAAATATCATTTATCTTACAAGTATATTTTTTCCTGTAGTTTTAACGTAGGAAACATTCTTTATATAAAACAACTTACAGGCCATTATTCATTTGTATTAATATGATAACTGTTTGGAGAACTTTAAAGGACTTTCTTGCATAACTCATAGCATATTTTTGCATTGCATTTTATACAAATTATTTGAAATGTTATGAAATAATTCTTAGGAATAAAAAAAATAGTTTCATTCTATAAACAATGTCTCGTGTATCTCGCTCATCAATATCAAATATTTATATAGTGTCAATGCATTTTGCCATCATAGGCTTTATGTGCAAACATAATTTAAAATTTACTTTACATATGCAAACTCGCGTGTTCCATTTCATACGTTGGAAATAATTTGGTAAAATAAAATTGATTCAATCCATTTATATACTAACAGAACATAAAACACTTTATAATTTAAAAGCTTTGACCTTCTTATGAGATTTACGAACATTTTTTGTTTGGCAGATTAAATATCTTCTTACGAGTAACGAGATAAGGAACTTAAAATGCTATGCAATAAAGAAGAACTATTACATTTATTTATATGCACAGACGATTTCCAAAAACTTGGCTTATGCAAAAAATTTCATGCAATTTATGTTTCGCTTAAAAAATATATTTTGCTGACCTTTTCCATCTAATATCAAGAAAGTTTTAAATACGCTTAAGAATCTTCATTATAACCGCGAACTAGAACGCCAATTCACAAAGCTAAGTGGAACATAAATTATGCCTTGTTTTACCGTGACCAAAGTACATTTAGCTTGGCTAAAAAATATACTAAAATATTCTTTGAAACTTTTTGCTCATTTTCAGACTTTATACAAATAATTTTATATTTTTTGGCACAAAAATTTTTGAAAAGATAATATTTTTTAAGAATAAAAAATAAAACACTTAAAATTTAAAAAAAAAAACGGAAAAAAGAAAGAAGAAAGAAAACGAGGCAAATGATAGAATAAAATTGTGTGAATACAACAATATTACGTTACAGATGATACTTTCGGTAAAAAGTGAAATATAGTTAGGTTGTAACTAAGAATAAGGGGCCGTGTTAATTTTTAAACATTGGTGGATTTCCTACTGATCATAATCAGAAGACTTTTAGTAAATTTCATAAACTGAAGCCAGTCGGAGTAATTGTTCATGTAATGATATGGGCATGACAGACTTCCACATCATATTGTAAACATTTCAACAAACAGGCAGTTATCACGGTCAAAGGGATGTTTCTTAAATAATAATTACAATAAAGTAGGTTACCCAGTTCTTGGTCAGTTCATGGGTTAATCCACGAACTGCAAAAAGATTAATGTCTTCCAGTCACGTGATATTTGCTATAAGATATTTCATACAATACACAAGGATTACCAGTAATCTCTCTGCAATAAAATAACACGATAAAGATAAATAATAATACATCTCATTTTAACAATAACAGTTATTCAATAATTGATTAAGATCTCAACTTTTTTGTTTACTCGCTGCGAAGAGCATCCTGCTCAGAAACTGAGAGAATATGCTCCACACTCCCAAAATAAAAACGACACATACTTCAAATGTATAAAGGTGACATGACAGTAGTTACTTAAATATAATATAACTTAAACTATAAAAAAAATTAAAATATAGTTATACTATAAAATTTAGTTGATTTACATATGTATCTTATTTGAAAAACATTATTTTAAAGATATTGCAATAACACAGATTTTAACATAAATATTATATTGATAAAATAGAATTATTAGTTAAATAAAAATATTCAAATCCAAATAGCTCAGCTTCCACGACGAGGTATACCCAAAAGGCGACCTTTTTCTTTCTTGTGTACATCATACCCAAGAGAGAACCTGTAATACATTTGTTTAGAAAAAATGCTTTTAATCAAACCTGATTAAAAATCCATGCAAGTTTTAAAACCTTGCTGTACATTTTCAAAAGGAATATTTGTCGACACGAATATGTAATAATGTTCTTAGTACTTCCATGTGTTTTTGTAATAAAAAAGTATGAATTTAATTAAATTATATTACTATAATCTCATGAAAAAATGTTTAATACTGATTTATGAATAACTTTGAACGTGTCATTTAGAAGAAGCTACGTAAATCCCCACGAAGAATACTGTTACTTTACTTAAGCTGGATTTGTTTTTATATTTACCTTGACTATGTATATTTAGTGCTAACTACAATATATAGTAATATTATTAGTCATCTGTTATTTTTTTGTCTCGTAATAACTGATTTTAAGACAAGGTTTTCAATGATAATTCATTACTTGCATGTTTTATAGTAGAGTTATATAGTATAAAATAATATTGTGGTATTGTTTTTAAAATGAGAATAAATAGGCAGTCGTGTTTTAAGCATGGATAGATACGAGTACAACACCATGATCTTTCATAAAGGAGTATTTGCAATATTGATGACGAATCAACTTCAGAATAGTTGTGGTGTCTTTATTTAAGTTACCACACTATCCAAGTTACGTGTATGTACACGGCGTTAACAGTTTATCACAGATAAATCTTCGTTTAATAAATGCTTAAATATTGAGTGAAGGAGCGAACTCGGACTAACCATTAAGAAATATTTGAGTAAAATACTTACTTAAGACTTAATAAATATTTGAGTAGTGTCCAAAATCATGTTAACTAAATGTATCAAAAATGTTCAATAAATTTAAATTAACGTAACATGCCTTAGATATTGGCCCCTTAAACCTACACTTGGGTTGCAAGTCCCAGGCACTGTTGAAGCTCCTCTCCCTACAACGCGATGGACCCAGCACCCGCACCGTGAATCCATTGAATGCTATGAGGTTTTGTCTCTTTCTGATTCAAATATTATTCTAATAGCAACCAAAACGTTTCTTAACATTAAAATGGGAAATTTTTTATAAATCTCACTATATCTCGCTATCTCTTTACTTTGTGAATACTCATTTTATTTCTTAGATTATGTAGATAATTCATTTATTTTATCTAGAATCATCTTTCAAAATAATTATAACGTTTCGGTAATATTTAATATTTTCGCATATGTTTTTCAATGTTTTTTGCATAAAAATATACTGATATATAAAAGACTAATAAAAAAAAGTTATTAAAAGTGCCAACAGTCTTAAAGAAGTTATTGTGCATTTTATGATTGTGCCTTTAAATCGTGAAACATTTAAGTTTTATTCTAAGAATACCTTTGAGAAATATGTATAATTCAAGAAGTTTTATGGATCCTTAGTGACTGAAAAATATGTTAAAGTTTTTTTCTTATAAGTTTCCATAACTAGGTTTTTATCAAGTAATTCAATAGTTGGTAATATAATTTTAAAAATATTACTTAAAAATTAAAAAAAAAAGATTAGAAGTAAATGGGATACGGCGACGAGATAAAATAGCACAATTTACTTTAAATACAAATTTTGTTTTGCATTGTATTTAATAAAATTGTTTGTTTTGTTTATGACGAGAATTTTAATAAACCGTGTCTCGATAACTCAACCACATGCAAAAAGTCTAAAATCTTATGTTAAAGGCAAAAAGTAAATTTTAAATATAATAATGTTACTAAATTATATTTATCAGTAGCTAAATTATTTAAAGGCAATAATTAAAACAATGAATTTGACTAGTTAAATCGAATTATTTTACATAGTTATTACGTATTATTTTTATTATTATTATTTTGTATTTTCATCATATAACTTGAAACTCTTAACATAATACACACTTAGCCTTCATATTGGCTTAACACAAATATACAACATAGAGCACGAAAAGTAAATAAAATGAAAAATTATTATCGTACCCTAAGTAACATAGGAAATAAATGCCTCGGATTGTTTCGTGCGATATGAAAGTTACTTAAAATACGGACACGCTAAATTCTATTCGCTTATTATGTTTTTAAAATATTTCATTAAACTTCTATTACAGTTTTAAAATATAATACTATTAATTACAGCCTTCAAAGTTCATGTAAATGGGAAAAGTTTCTATCATTGGAGAAATGCCATCTTTTATTCGTAAAAGACGCAAACAATGTCAATGGAACCATTTGTTTCTGGTGAAGCTTGAACTTTCTTTGACAGTTTTATTTCAAATATTTGAAATGATGATGAAAAAATTTAGACTTATAAAGCTTCCGAATTTTTATAATCCTATTGATTTTGCAATTTTCCTGAAAAATGCGTTCAAATCATTTTGTCTTCATACTTTCAGGATAAAGACAATTTCCATACGTGTAAGTACAGTTTAAAGAAGATTGAAACCGCATCTACAAAGTGACTTTTAAGGCATGAAGTCTGCTATCATAAATCTTGAGCAGCAAGTAATCACATGCAATGCTGAATTTCTCTTTATATAATTTTCGTGAAAAACATTAAATTTTTTATCACATTACAAATACTTCAACATTAACTAGGTCAAGATAAATTATTCATCTACATAATTTTTTGTAATTTCCAAACTAATGCTGTATCAAGAAAATTGGTAAATAAATTAAAATATTTTATTTATTTATTTTATATTCGGTACAAAAACTGTTCCAGATAAATATGTGACAGTATACATACATAACGGTTTTCAAGTGTATTTTAAATAACAAGAGCATTAATGAGTGAATGTCCCATAGGTTTTAATTACAATTCTATCGTTGCTATGTGACAGGCCGCATGCGATTCCAACAATTAAGTCACGCCCTCGTTAATGACAAACAACACACCCATCACTATTGTAAGTTTGTTCTGATTGACTTCAAATACATAAAAATTACATATATGTATATAAAGTGAAATTAAATATATCGTTACTCCTCAAATATTAAGTTGCAACGACATGTTTCTTGTACAGTTAGCAACCGAAAAATATCATATCTAATTCTTAATTGAATGAAATGTTAAGAATATTTGTACATATTACAAAAAAAGTGCAAATAAAAACCAAATATATATGAGAAGTTGTCAAACATTGAAAGCAAAATTAGCTATCGTTCTAAATATTTGAAAAAAAAATACATAACAGTAACAACTCATAAAAACTTCTAAACATACGATCATGATTGACATATTGTTTCGTTCTCAAGATGATATTAAATCAATTCAACATTTAAAAATACTCGAGCAGTTACAGTTTGTAATCAGATTGGAAACAGATGTTACACCTAGTACTTGTACACACTTGTACAGAGTACCGATATTATAAACATCCATAGCTACTGTGGCAATGACTAAGGAATCAAATTCAGCCAGCGCCAATGACCTAATATTTAATGTGTACTATTTGATTGTGTCATGTTGTGCCATTGATGTGTGTCAATTAAAACAATGAACTTCAGTATTATGAATTTCAAAATGATTCAAACTCACTCACAACCACAATGAATTAAATACAATTATACGAATAAAAACATTATACAAGATCTTAAAAGAAAGAAACATTTTTGACTGTACGGTAATATATAAAAATAATGCCCTAAAAATTTGATCTAGGAAATTGTGTTTTGATATATTTTGTGATAAATTATAGATGACTCCGATTAGAGGAATATCCGATCAAGTTATTAGCACTAACTTCTAATAAGTAATTGTTCATAAATATATGATATTTCTTCAAACCATTAGATATCTTTTTATTGTCTCCGTGGAGACGTAAAGAGAATACTAGCTCTTGTTATTTGGCACACATTTAATATGACTACCGCATCGCCGCTTACTAATTAACAAGACAGGTGTTATTTTTAAACGACTTTCTGTCATTGTAATACAAGTATCTCAACTAAATGACGAAGCAAATAGAAATATACTATATTTTTGGAGGAAAATCTGTCACTGAATATTGAAAGAATTCCGAGAAAATGCCAATATACTGACATTTTTCTCAGTGAAACTGAATGGTGGAAACATGTGTAATGAATAAGAAATATTATATTTTAATTGTGTCTTATTTAAGTAAAGAAATATGAATATTATTTTATGAACTTATATATTTACAGAACCAATTTAAACATGCTAAGTGTACTATAAAGTAAACTAAGTAGGATCTTAATATTAAATTTTATAGCAGACATAAGATTACTCTTTCACACGATTTAATAAGAAAATAGAAGCGACAAGACTATTTTTGGAATAACAGAATATTGTTATTAAGATAAAATCTATATATATATTATGAGATAATTATAAATTGGTTAAGTTTATACTATAACATTAATTCATAGTATCACTCTGTATTATGCCATCAATAAATTTTATGAACAATTTTTAGTATATGAAGTTTATCACATATACGATCTATTTTTCGTAGGAAAGATTTTATTTAAATAATTAATTTGGGCAACGAAAATATTACCAAAAATCCAACTATCATATATTCATGGTCCTAACATAATAAATATTTCTATATTTTTTTATTCAAATAACTAATTAATAAACATTTATCTATTAGTTATTATATTTGATGCGATAAAAGTTTGTTCACGATTTTAGTGCGTGACTATGTTCTCATGAAAATCAAGCGATTTTGTGGATATATCGTAATATTACTCTTGAGTATTTTGCTCTTGCTGTCTCTTCAATATATGTTGTGTCCTAGATTGGGTTTGCATTTTCAAATAATTAGATAATATCATGAATAAAGAATGTTTTAAGTAAATAAAGACCTTTCGTTCTTGAAATACAACTTACGATTTGATTCCAAAGGAGTCGTTGAAAGATTTAGCCCTTAATTGCAGCTGGCAGTAAATTATGTTGTTATTTATTGCTTATTATCTCCAGTTTATATTCATGTTTTAATTCTAAGTCCATTAAGACGGAAAACTTATAAACATAAAAAAAATGTTTAAAATAAAGTATTGAGACCGTTGTAAAATGATAGGATTTTCGGACTTTATTTTTCTGTAAAGCAAATGAGTTATTAAAAATATTTTTATTGACGGTTATTGTAATATTCAAAATTAATTTGAAATAAATTTAATCTTTCTGTTTCGTAAACATAAATAATATAAAAGTCGTTTTAATGTTATTCTAATATTATCGCTATCACGATAGAGATGTGTTTCCTTTCATTTGAAACACCCACATCGTGAAAATAAATGCCATATGTTGCATCGTTAAATGTGAGAATAATACGATAATACTTCGTTTTATTTGGAGCCGTATGAAAAACTGTTTGCTTATAAAATTTTATGTCACTCCTTCAATGAGAGTAGCTTCAACTCTTTAATTCTGTTACGTTTTTCGTAAACATTTCATTTCGTGTTTATATTGAAGTGCACTAAACGTCTTTGATGTTTCCACACCTGCCTTTTACAGCTGTTGCTGTAACGTAAGTAAACATTTAAAAAATACCGTCAATACTAAGAAATTTACAACATAAATGGAACTTATCGAAGGATGAAAGTTAATATAAGGATTCCAAAACGTAGGTGTTGCCATATATTATTTCATACATTATATATGATGTTATAAATTAACATCTTAATGATATGTTAAAAACGAAACAATGACATTGATTTTTATGTATGAAAAGCTTCTTCTACGATGACTAGAGAGACAGAAATTTTATTATTTAGATTACATTTAAACTGATAAGATGTTGATACTCAGCTAAATGTTATTATTATGAATTCTTATAAAAATTATTGGCTTTTAAAATTATGTTTAAGGGTATATATATAATCTGCTCTGTATTAAGTTTCAAGAAGATAATATGTTGAGAGTAAGTTTCTGTTCTGAACGGTAGAATAATTTTAATCAATAAATTACTTCTGTTTAGAAACTCTAAACATAATGTCAATACTTCATATATGTTATATGGGAAAGTTTGTATGGATGTGTGAATGTTTGTTACTCGTTCACGTAAAAACTGCTTAATAGATTTGTATGTTCCTTTTAGAGTATGTAGGTTAGACATCAAAATAAGATATAGGTGGCAATGGTTTGTAGAATTCCATATAGTTCTTTTGGAAACATAGCAAGAAAATTGTACTTTGTTAGCTGTCACATGACCCAGTCTTTAGTGGTCACTACCAGTTTATTACTATTTTAACACACTTTATAAATTTTTCTCAAAAATTCTGAAGTTCAAGCGGACGGAGACGCGGTACGAACTAGTATTGGTATAGTTTTAAGATATTTGCTTCACTTCCTCCAACATTCTATATGTTAATAATAGTTCTACAATATAATAATCATGAGTTGTCGGAACCGACCTGGCGTGGCTTCTGTTCTTAGAAAACAAACATCTATAATAATGAATCAAAATGCATCATAATAAAATTTACGTACATCTAATATTATAATCGATTATAATAAACAACATTTGGTTTTTCTTCGACTTTTCCTGCCACCATACAAGGTTTTCCGTATTTTTTACACAGAAACATACTATACCTTTTAATGACTGTTACCGAAAATACAGCAAATAAACCTCTATATACAACTGTTAAAAATGCTTCATGAAATCGAAAATAAACATGAAATACAGCCGCGATAAAGAAACGTCTAGAAACAGTTACTGGATATTTATTTAACTCCGTTTAGAAACACAAACTAATGGTAGCTATAAAAAAAACTACACTAAATGAAAAGAGAATCAAACAATAATCAATCTTAACAAATGTATTCTGAACATCACAAAGATTTTAACATAGCTTGAAATGTTATTAATATGTTTACAAAGCCCAGTTTAGATACAATGTGTTTAAGTATCTATTATTAATATTCTTAGTATATCGGTTCCCGACACTTAAACGCATCGGACCGATACAGCACACTGTTTACACTATAAATTATACATATTACACAAACATTGGGATATATTTTATTGCACTATAAAATAGAAAGACGATATACGAACGTGGTCGACCGCATACCGTCAAATATACCGCGTTTCGATCTATTGAGTTCGGAATGCTCTATAATTTTTAATGTTTTAAGTTTATTAGAAGCAGAAAACGTTTTGTTTCCTCAACGAAAAAAACAATAAATATTTATGTTAAGGAAATTGTTAAGACACAATTAACGCACAACCTTATTTTATAAATGAGAGAAGATGAAAAATTGTAATTAATAAAAAAGGTAATTATAAGATTTAAGAAATAAGACGATTTGCTAAACATAAAATTTGTTTGTTCATAGAGTAAATTAACTAATATTTGATTTAAATAGAAGACCAAATATAATACAACATTTTAATATAAGAAACAATATATTAAGTATCGTCTTAAAATGTATATATTGTTATATTTTGCAAAAATTCTAATGAGCGTTCAACGTGTACATTTCATACTTAAGCAATACAAAAATTTTGGCCAGAAAAATGTCGATGAAGTTATAAAACTTACCAAATTACCGTAAATATTAATTAAAATAAATAATGTCTTTTCTGTGACAAAAAGATAACCTATCCAATAGTGCCTTAAACATACACTATATATTCTCAAATAATTAAACAGATATATACATACGTACATATATACATATATTTTAGTCATTAAAAGTCGTAAATATAATTTATATATATGACAAGTTGTAACAAGATGTTTCTTCAGCGTGACACGTAATTAGTTTTATAGGACCCTTGTCACATCGACCTTCAGACGAAAACTAAATGTCAAATTGTCACGAGAATACTGATTAAATTATAGATACTGACACACTCTCGATAAGAAATGAGAAATATATTTGTTGGAACTCAAAGGAAAAATACTTCTTTCGTAAAAACTTAATCATCACTCTTCAAATAGATTTATTTCGTGATCTTATTACAGCTTAGAGCAAATTTATCTTATAGCTTTAGTGCTTCTATGTCCAGCTTGTAGTTAAAATCATTTTAAGAAAAATATAGAGATATATTATATTATGCGAGAGATAAATCTTAATGCAAAAATCTATTATTATTCAAATCGTAATGGATTATCTTGGGAAACGTTTTTGATATTAAAAGCCAAGTATTTATAAGTGCATCATTGAATTTAATGTTGAAATTAACAACCAATGTTTTTATAATCAAACTCGATAGGGAACGATAAATATTAATTAAGAAAATATTATTGCAAAAGTTTTTGTTGATTAGAGTTTTAGCTGATTATTATTTAAAGGTACAACTGAGCTTGCAGAAAGTGATTATAAATAAGAACGTGTTTAACCTTAGAACATAAATCATAGGCTTAAGCATCGTTTTAGTTGGGACATTAAAACTGTATATATGTATAATAAAGCGTCATACTAGAATTAAACTGATGATTCATATATCACAATTTGGACAACTGGAGGTTTCGGTTGACTCGACACTGGGCTGGTTATTTCCCTGATAACAGCTTCCACTGCTGCTTCAAATTCCAGTTGTCTCTTCTCGCCAAGCGAATCCCGAGCGCTACCGAGTTTTGGCATTGTTACCTGAAAATATAACTTATATTAATATAATACTATAAAACAAATTTTATTGATCCGCCACTTCATGCTTCTCTGTATTTTTAGACCTACGTATTATCTAAGATTTTTGTGAGTATCCATTTAAATGAAACGAATATTGTCGGATTAATTACGCTATTTTTATTTTTGATTATAAACTACATACTCCCGACGACGGGTTGACAAGATGTCATCACGAATGTGGTCACGATTGCTGTGAAGTAACCCGTCGGGAGTATGTAGTTTATAATCAAAAATAAAAATCGCGTAATTAATCCGTAAATATAAGTTTCCTTTATACGTAATACTGATTATTAAAAGATTCTATGATTTTAACCCGCAGTTAAAGTGATTTAAATCATTTTCATTTATGATTACCGTAATAACATCATTTGGTAACACAAATGTAAATGTCATTTGTGTTTATGGTATTTCGTCTCAGACCATAAAGTCTCATTGCCCTTTCCATTAAACCTCCCATTGCCTCATGTCAATGACGCACTCCGATCCGCACATCAATATTATGCCAGCCTTACTCATGTGACGAGGTCCTATACTCACACTAGTGGATATATTTACTACCCATATACATATATATTTGATGAGTGTTTTTATTTAAAAACTATAAATGCTTCTTTGTAGCATATATCTGCATTGTAAATTTATAAGTAAACATATATTTATATATTTTCATTATTTCATCAATATGTAGTTACTAAACGGTCTTCAAAGATTTTTACTGCTTCAAATAAAATATGTATATGGTAAATTTATTTTCTAACTACAGTCAAAACCGTTTATAACGACATCGTTTACAACAACCTATCGGTTATTACAGCCAGATTGTATGGTCCCGTCCGAATTGCTAGTAAACTATTCAGTATACATACCGCTTATAACAACATCGGATACAGCGACATATCGCTTAGAACGACGAAAATTTATCGATATTAATCGACTTTAATGACCAACCGCTCCTTGTCCTTACCCAGTTGCAAAGATCTACTGCTTTAGAACAAAGAATTGAGATAGAGGAATTTATTGGAATAGATAACAGTGTCGCGTTAGCGCCTTAGCTACTGAGGAAGAGATTCTTGCAGAAGCTAAAAGTAACAACCCTAACACTAACGAACAACACGAAGACCAACAAGACCTTGAAGAATAGTTTCAGCCAACAATAATTTCCGAGGCTCTTAATGTTGTAACAGTTTTGCAAAAAAAAAATTTGCCTTTAACGAACACTTTGATATTGATGATACTCATACCTTGAGTATGAAACGTAAAATGCTAAAAATATTTGAGACTGTGCTAAAAAAAATAATTCACTTTGTATTCTAATTATTTCGTAATAAATATTTTATTTCTTTTCTGAATCGTTTACATAACCTATATCTATACTAGATAGATATGTGACTACATATGACAATATGTATAACTACTGTAGTTGTGTATATGACTATTGCTTATAACGACTATCGGATATAACGTCGGATATATACGGTCCCTTCAATGTCGTTATAAACGGTTTTGACTGTATTCCTGTTTTCTATTTTGAGATAAAAGAAACAGATTTTGTAAAAGAATAGCCTGGAGAGATTTTTGTAATATTATAGTAATTTTATTTAATATATAAAAGTTTTATGCAACTCTTTCAGTATCCTTATAATATAGCTTCATCAATATTAAGGAAATTACTTTTATCATCTGAAGAACAAGCACCTTTTCACCAAAAAAAATCATTTATTAGGAATTAATTACATTCCGTTTTAAATGATATTTATTTTAACTAAAATACTGAAAGATATACAGGACACCATATCAATTTCTTACTTTCTTCATTTAAATGTGAACAAATAATTTAACTTATTATAAAAATGAATTATCTTAATAGGTTTTTTTAATAATATTAATTCAATTGTATAGTAACAAAAACTTAAAATGAATACTACCTAATTCAACCCATAAATTGTTCTGATATGTGTGCTCTACCAAATGAGTAATCACTGTAAATGTACCTCTATACTCATTCTGGATGATGTAGCTTTGTAAAATTAGTATGGTCTCAAAAAACATACATATATATGTATGTTATAACACATCAAACGCTTCTGTCTTACTCAAAGTATTTTAAGTGTATACATGGTACTTACTTAGAAATTATGGCTTATAGTTTTGAAGTATTTTTATAACTATTATTTAATATATACTTATTTATGTATATCTATTGTTATATACTAATTAAGCAACTCTTATTCTTCCTGTGTACAGAGAAACGTAACATCGTAACATTTGTTATTGTGTTTTATGTTTCATAAAGTGTGTAATGAATCTGAATTCATAAGGATACATAAAAGAATGAATCTACGAGGATGTCATCTATAAATATAAATAAAATTTGAGGGTCTGTTTGTAATGTTGAAATAACCGTTATTTCCTACATGCATATAAATATATACATATATGATGTATATAGGGTACATATACCAAAATGATATTTTTAAATCTATCTGTTTGTTCGTTCCGGTTTATCTCTGAAATGGCAGGGTTTATATTTGCAGATAGCTGATGAAATAAAGAGTGAATTAGCCTTTTATCCCGTTCCCGAAATTAATGATAACGCGCGCGAGTGACAGGCCGGGTATATATGGCGCTTGAAACTTTTTTCATTGTTTTGTTTTTTACGCAGACGGAGTAGCGACTAATAGCTAGTTAGAAATAAAATTTTGTATCACGTATCCAGAAAAACTCTGGCACGTGCCATACCCGTCCTGTATGTTTAGTTCAAGTTAGCATTGTCACACTACATACTATTAATTGTCTATTTGCCTTTCAGTTACCTAATATAGGTATGTACAGACATTTATGAATGAAGTCTGTTAATACTCCGTAATTATCGTGACAATGGCAACTGACCACAAGTCTACGTCATCAAATTACATACTAAGAGTTTCCTGGTTTTCATTCAGAAATATTCAACACTCTGCACTAACATGAAGTTAAACTTCGAGACTATTTGACATAAAAATAAGTTAAAATAAACATAAAAAACATCACCACTTGAAAAAATCTTTTTATTAGAATTAATAATTTTAACCTTAATTTATACGTGAACCAAACTTGTGAACTCAAATATTTACGACGCCTTAGTACAAAGCAGATCATTTTGAATGTCAAGAATTTACAACCGCATTGATAGCATATCTCACCACATATTTCCCATTTATTGGTGAATCCTATCGTCGTTTGATAAAAATAGATCAGCTGTATTATTTAACAAATTACAGCGCTATTAGAATTTTATTAGCACTAAAACTAAAAGGGTGGCTATTGGGATGACGAAGCTTTAGCCGACCTCATTTCTTTCTAATGCAAGCGGTATTCAAAACTAAAATCATATAATATACAATTCTATATTTATACCATGCTATAGAAGTATTAGATAATACTTTAATATATTTATAATACGTTCTACTTTAAAAAGCATGATGTTACGATTGCATACTGTTTTATAGTCTTAAACAAGAGTACGTAGATCAATCAAGCAAGATATCAAACATTTATTTCATAGTACAAACGTCTGACAATAATCTCATACTCGGCGTCTCTTTAAGATGAAAATCTTCATCTGTCTGCTATAATCAATCACGTACCGTTTGAACTCGATAGCACTCATGTATCAACGCCAATTGGAATTTCATTAGCGAACACTCCAGATTTGTTACACAAAGTCTTCAATCTGACTATCATTACAATTACACCAAGGTCTGGTTTCCATTTTATGTGGTACTTTGTTCATTATGTTCAAACATCTAACCGACGTTGTTATAAAACAAATAGTATAGCTTTATTGCTTTAACATAAAAGTTTTACGCCATGCGGAAACTAATCCAACATGGGTAAATTACTTGTTTTAGGTCAAGGCTTAAACACGATCCTTGTTTTAAATGGGAATGCTACTTACAATGGTAAGAACTTTTCTCAGGTCGTTATGTAAGGCGGACACGTCGACACCCCTACCGGCGTCGCCGAGTCTTCTCAATGTGTCTGCGAACGGCCCAGAGAGAGCTCGCAATTGTTGCCAAGACCTGGCATACTGTCGCCTCACAAGTTCGATAATAGTAGACGTCAGCGCCAATCCAATAAGTATGTACAGTGTACACAGCAGCATATATTTGGGTCTCTCTGAAATATTTACACATTTAATACTTAGGTTCTAACTTAAAAATATAACACGATTTTGACTGCACACATACATAACGATGTCTTATAAATAGTTGCTAAGTGGAATAACTTACTTGGAACTAGGTCACCGAAACCGATGGTCGTCATGGTGATAAAACAGAAATAAAATCCATCATAGAATGTCCAGTCATCTTCCCACATTTTAAACAAGCCCGCACCAGCAGAGAGGTAAACGAACAGGAAACATACTGCCCACAAAGCATACAAGGATCTCTGCCCAGCCGGATTGGCCTCCGATAGTCGAGTACACCATTCTATGACGGAAGAACTTCATATAAAAATATAAAATAAATACAATAATCAGAAATTATATCAATATACCTTCTAACGATAAAAGTGTGACTCGTTTCTAATATTTAAGCAGAAAAATATGACACACATATATACCCTATGTAGACTAAGATATTAGATTCGATGTAAATATTTATAAATATATCGAATACCTTTGGCTTTCGGTTTGATCAAAAAAGTCAGTGTACAAATATTGTATATTTAAAATCGCGCATACTTTTAAAATCATAAACAAAGATCTGATATCCAAGTCGTTAAGAATATGGAGATCAGGATTGTACATATTTATTTGGTTTCTGACCTAGTTTTGACTTGGCACAAATATGTACTTACATATTTTAGAACAAGTTCAGCCTATAATTTTTATTCTTCCTACAATACGTGCCAATGAAATAAAAATATAAAGCGAATTATGTTTATTGAAAACTTGCTATTAAATGAATATTGTTTGTAACGTGTGAGAGTATGTGAGAATTTTTTCAGATAGTCGTCAGAAGATTTATAGACGACGCACGTGACCGCAGACCACGCATAAATAAAAGAAAAACTTACTCGGCATCGTCGGTAATTGTTTTGCTACAACTGACACAACTGTAGCAAACACTCTTCCCAAATCAGCTATCACTGTCAGTGTTAGGGGAATGCCGATAAGTGCGTATGCGATGCAAAATAATCTCCCCCAAAACGTCTCTGGCACTATGTTGCCGTATCCTATAACAAAACAAATATTATAGCACTTTCTACATATATGTGTGTAATTCACGTTTAAAAGTTTCATTACAAAAATGTTTCATATTTGTATTAAAGATATCTTCTGTTTTCAAATGTATATATAATATACATTGTCAGTTATGCTTACATGGTCTTACACACCTATTGTAGTGAGCACTGTGGAAGAAAAGAATACAGCTTGCAATACACTCCACTTTTCTTCGAGCGGTGGAAAATTATTCTCTATGTCTAAAGCTAGACCATTTCCAGAAGCGTCTTCCAGGACCTAAAATATTATTAAAGATCATTAAATCTCTAACAAATATTCATGTTTTCCTAGTCTGTTTTAGCTCATATTAAATTAATTTATATTCATCCTTACATCAGTTAAATTCTAACAAAAATAAACCGAAAGACGATTTTGTTATTAATATATATAACTTTTTTATCACCGTCCAAGATGTTTGAAATATAAACAATATTTTTAAACAGGAAATATTAACCTGATCACGAGAAACTTCTCTATTTTATAGAATACTTCCAAGTTAATCGCATAAATATCCGCTTTCTCACGTTATCACGTCATATTTGATAAAAAATGTATAATATTATTATCATATTTGATATTCACTCTCAGTTGAACTTTTGTGATTTGACCCAAGTGATACATTTGTATCTCATAGATAAAATTGTTTCATCACAGATAACGTTGGAATACAGATAAATTAATCCGATTTAATAATAGTTTAATCAAGTGAGTAAACACATTAACATCTGTTATATATGAGATGATGAAAACATTATCGTGAGATAATCAGAACATCAACATATCTCAAATACATGACATTATAATAAGAAATTAAAAAGATTTAATGTAATTATTTAAATCAAAATCTGTGATTCATTATGTTATTAAATGTTTTTCTCTTAAAGTTAATCATAATAGTTTCTTCTGTAAACTATTTCATGAAACATTGTATGCAAATCTAGTTGTTACTTGGTGTGAAAATCAAAACAATGTTTTTCGATTTTCAATCAATTTAGGATAATTTATTTATTTATAGTGAATACTAAATATCTTTTTTTACCTTTTCGTAAATAGCCAAATGATCACTGATGACTTTTTCTAAACTAACTTCTGATGTCCCGTTTATATAATAATCCGCGACTATTTTAATAAGGTTCCATCTCTCTGTCAAAAGTCGATCTCTAAGATATTCTTGCTTCGCCATCTCCGCTGGATATTCAAGAGCACGGAACACCTAAAATACGTATAAAATATTTATAAATCAGTTGTATTAAAATGTTTCAAACACATACAATATATACATTTAATTACTACAATGAAATAAAGTTATATAAATAATGTAAGATTTATTCATATAATTATAGATTAAAATGATTTTCACAATAAATGTCAATAGTAGTAAAACTAAAAATTCTCAAATTCCTTTTGAAATAAACACGATGATATTTTTTTCAGTTTTATATCACTTAATTCTCGAAAGTTTGACGTGTCGCCGTGATTTTTAAGGACGGGCATAAATGGTGGATACATTTTTTGATGCAAAATCAAATGCCAATTAGTGTCCTCAAACCAAACGTGACTCTTAATATCATAGACGCCAGCTTTAAGAGAACCGTAACGTTTGCTGGGATCGGTGTCCAAAAGATGTTTCATTAAAGTTTTGCATTGTGGTGTGACGTAATCTGGGGTCTTGAAAACCCCGCTAAGAATTTTCTCATAAAGCTTCATTGTATCTGAATGATAAAAGGGAGGGTAACCCGCACTCATTTCGAATATCAGTATTCCCAAGGACCACCAGTCAACGGAATATGTATAACCTTTAGATAATATAATTTCAGGCGCTATATATTCAGGAGTTCCACATATCGTCCATGTCCTGCTCTTTATAACTTTACAAAAACCAAAATCAGCAAGTTTAATGTAACCAGATTCGCTTATCAAGATATTTTCAGGTTTGACGTCCCTGTGTATAATACAGCAATGATGAAGGTATTCCAGAGCCAACACTATTTGAGCTGCATAAAATTGTGCCAGCGGTTCCGATAGATTTCCCATACGTTTGATTAATGTAAACAATTCACCACCAGCTTCAAAAGGTAACAGTAAGTAGAGATATAAATTGTCTTTACAAGAACAAACGAGTGATATTAAAAAAGGGAATGTTATGCTCTGCAGTATTTTCTTTTCTAGAATAACTTGTTTGACGTTTTTCTTCTTAACTACCTGAGTTTTATCAAATGCTTTCATAGCACTATAATGCAGAGTTGATTTATCACGTACGAGAAAAACAGTACCAAATGATCCAACCCCTAATATTTTAACGACATCAAAATCATCTACACTCTTTTCATACTTTGATGGGTTGTTGTACAATCGCAAGAATTCTTGTTTCAATTCATCCAAATAACGTTTGTGATTCAGCTGTTGTTCGTAAGAATATGAAATTTGTTTTTGTTCCTTCCTATCAAATATCATTTCAGATCAATGTATGATATTTTTAAATTTCCTTTTTTTATAGAATAAATCAATCATAATAACATAGACTATTCTATTCTAATCTTTGAGTTCTTGGCTAATATACACTAAATGTTTAGAATTCATATGTACTGATTGTCACAAATTCCTGTTTATGATTATGACAGCCGTTTGTCCCGTTTTGACATTCATAATAGACTTAAATGTCATAGCTTTTAAATTTTCAGTTTATTTTTTTCATTTCATGTACCGCCTGGGAATGTTTCTATTAATTTTAAAGATAATAAAAATAAAAAAAAATACAATAAATTTGTTAGTTTAGTGAAACATCGTTAAAGTTTAAAATTTGCTTTATTTGAGAATTTAAAGTATTTCTATGAGTAATAACATTTTAGAAATATATAAATAATTAACTTTATACTAAAACAACGTATATTTAATTATAATAATTTAATTAATTACTTGGATTGCGTAGCTAGAAATCCTGAAATTCTTGTTCGTAATAACATTTTGAACCTTTTTTAAGTTTCATTTGTTCTATCTCAGGAAAATTGCTGGTGTCGCCAGGAGAAGGTGCTATAGGTATAAATGGAGCTTGAACCCTCTGGTGCAGAATTGACAGCCAAGAAATATCATTAAACCAAGGATGTCGTTTTATATCATAAACACCACTGATCAGTGATCCCAAACGTTTCGTTGGATCTACTTGCAATAACAATTTTATTAAATTTTTACAATCAGGATATAACGTATCTGGACATTTATATACTCCATCTAAAATCTTTTCGTAAAGTTTACTTGGATCAGATGCGTAAAACGGTGGATATCCGGCACCCATTTCAAAAATGAGAACACCTAGCGCCCACCAGTCAACGGAAAATGAGTATCCCCGCGACATTATTACTTCTGGAGCTAAATATTCAGGAGTTCCACAGAGAGTCCATGTCTTTTTCTTGATAATTTTACAGAAACCAAAATCACAAAGTTTCAAGTAACCGTTAGTATCGACTAATATATTTTCAGGCTTAATATCTCTGTGAACGATTCCACAATGGTGTAAATATTCTAAACCCAAAGTGACCTGAGCAGCATAAAATTTGGACAAGTTATCCGAGAGACTTCCATACTTCTGGATGTAAGTGAACAATTCTCCCCCCGCCACGTACGGCAGAACAAAGTACAGATAAACATTGTCTTTGAATGCATCTTCCAAAGATATGACAAAAGGAAACTGAACTCCTTGAAGAATTCTCTTCTCTAACTTTAAATGTTTTACATGTTTCCTCTCTACCACTATTTCTTTTTCAACTACTTTCATAGCATGATATGTAAATGAAGTTTTATTTCTCACTAGAAACACCTCACCATAGGCGCCGTTTCCAATTGCTTTGATACTATCAAAATCACTAGGTGTACTGTTTGATTTAGTGTTTTCATCATATCTCCTTATAAAATCAGCCTTCAACATATCCAAATAGCGTCTATGGTCCCTGTGGTTCTGTTGGGTATAATTTTGCTTAGCCATCTATATATTTCTCTATACTATATAAACTTCTTCCAAATACATAAAACAACAAATCTAAAAGAACTGTTGTTACAGAATTATAAAAATGATCACGTCAAATTTATCATCCTATACGTGACATTTTTGAAAGCGTTTAAAACCTAATAATACGAATACTGTATTTTAAAAAAATAAACATAAATGCAACTAATATTTACTACCATAAACGAAATAAGCATATTTTTTTAACACGAAACAAATCGTATTTTAAATTAAAAAAATCAAAATAAAACAAAATAAATCTTTTTGACTAAAAAAACAGAAGAATATTTTTAGCCTTACAATCAATATTGACAGCTCCTTTTTGCAAATGATATTGGATAAAAGCCATTCGAAACTTTAAACTGAATATTTTTCCAAGCTGATTTCCGAGGCTAGAATCAAAAATATGGCAGATGATGCCAAAAGAACTATAGCGATGACTTCTTTAGGAGGTTATTCGACATCAAGGCAGGAACAGTATAATCAATATCTTCATAAGCTGCGACAAGATTTTATTGATACTTGGAACGAAAAACCTCAGACCAATGCAAAATTATGTGACTTTGAGAAGCAGAAAGTATTGGGGACCGGAGCATTTGGCGTCGTGTACTTATCCAGACATGTACATACTGGTAGATACTACGCTATGAAAATGTTGGAAAAGGAAAAAATTGTGAAGTTAAAGCAAATTGAACATAGCTACTATGAGAAGAAAATTCTATGCGGCCTTAATTTTCCTTTCTGTGTCTATATGAAGTACTTTTTCAAAGATAATGTCTACCTTTACTACGTTCTACCATTCGTGGCTGGAGGTGAAATGTTCTCTCATTTACGAAAATTGGGAAGGTTTGAAGAGAGGTCATCAAAATTTTATGGTGCTCAAGTAGTTTTAGCTCTCGAATATTTACACGCATGTGAATTAGTTTATCGAGATCTTAAGCCAGAAAACATACTTATAGAGAGAACCGGTTACATCAAAATAACTGATTTCGGTTTTTGTAAGCTGATACGTGGAAGAACTTGGACTTTATGCGGTACTCCTGAATATCTAGCACCGGAAATTATTCTGAGCAAAGGATACGGCATGTCTGTCGATTGGTGGTCGCTTGGCATCCTCTTGTTCGAAATGAGTGCTGGACATCCACCATTTTACGCTTCCGATCCTATGAGAATTTATGAAAAAATTGTTGCTGGCAAATATCGATGTCCGAATCACTTTTCTCAGGAACTTAGAGATTTGATCTCGCGCGTTCTTCAAGTCGACATTACCAGACGTCTCGGAAATCTTAAGAACGGAGTTTTAGATTTTAAGAATCACAAATGGTTTGCGGAAATCGATTGGGATGGCCTCTTGAATAGTCGAATACCAGCTCCTTTTATTCCCAAAGTGCGATCTCCTGGCGATACCACTTATTTTGATAGCTTCGAAGATGAATTGACGAAGGAGAGCCCTATATGTTTGTTCGAAGATGACTTTGCTGACTTTTAGTCATATTAACTATGTAATACTATGTACCGGAATAGGACGCACAAAGTTATTTTAAGTAGGAATTATAAACTGTTTCTTTTAGGTTATTAATTATGTTGAATGGTACATGTTCGTTTATTATTATTCAAAAACTTCTCTGTAAGTAAAACTTATTCTTAATATATTGATTATTATTAAAGCTGCAATGAAACAATTGCAGCTTATTTAGTTGTTTTATTGTAAATACTTCTAAAGTATTTAATAGTAATAATAATTAGTAAATTATTAAGGTATTAGATTAAGGATCGCTTTATCATATTGTCTTTAATGCTTACCAAACCTCCGCCAGCAGTGTACAGCATCAGAGCAACAAATAATCCGACATGGGATAAAGCAGCTCTTGGGAAGAAACGCTCCCATTTCGAGACGCGAGCTGGAGTCCCCATCAAAGTCTCTGTTTCCCAATTCACACTCTTCACTCCTTGACACATTTTGACTTCTCCTACTACCTCTACCACAAACTGAACTAGGTTTCCATTTCTGTTTTATAATCCTCACTACAGGTCATTATTTTCTGAAAAGTTAGGTTTCTAAATATATCTGTTAGGGCTTCCAGTCTACAATTATAGCTACGCCGAAAGCTTTTATTAAGTAGGAAGCAGGGTATTCTGTTGCAAGCGACATGCATTTGTGCTCTACAACAACGTTTATTTTTATTTTGTCAACTTTTTGTCACATTTTTCATATAGGACAACGCCTGTTACATTTGGTTTGTATTACCTTATATTTAGGTAAAAATGCCTACAACAAGTAAATATCCATATACCCGTTTTCTTTATTAAAAAAAGTGTTGTAATATTTGTGAAGTCGTTTAAAAAAAAAAGATTTTTTTATTCAGTACCTTTAATAGGAATCTACTCAGAGAACGTTTGAAACTTCATATAAAAATATATGAAAAATTTTCAAAGATTTTGATTATATAAAATCCTCAATTTCATTGTTTATTCATATTACAGAATGTCTACACTCTATTCGACCTAAGGCTTACAGAATTACATAGTCTTGTAATTATTACCATGACATAGAAACTTGAACTTACTATTGATCAAATTGACAAAGATTATTCAATCTCATTAATAAATCATATAATTCTCCTCAAAAAATATTTCTTCTCATGTCCTTACATTACAACTAAAGTGTCTACCACTTAATATTTAAGTAACTGGTCTTAACAGAATCGTTTCAAATTTCTTATATGAGATAAAATATCTTATATTTCGAGAGCTTTGATAGAAGGTAACTAATTACATATTTGCCTACCTCACTACAACTGAGTATCATTTCGCTATACAATGTTTCTAATTGGATGGAAGGAACACCTTCTTTAAGAAAAATATATATTAACATAAATAATTTACTCATGTAAAGGAAATATAATTCAACTTCTCTTGTTTGGTTTGTGAATAATTGAGTAAAATTATAAACCGATTTCAGGCAAAGGAAATATCCTCGAAAGTCTTTCTCATACTAAAAACCATCCATTATAATATAGGAGGAGAACTTAATATTTCTGTGGTTGCCAATTTTAAACCAAACCATGGGTATTAAATGAAAGTTAAAAATGGACTTTTAATCCAAAATACTTTTTTAATCAAATAAAGCCTGCAATGCGTTAAGTTACATAAGAACAGAATAATTCAGCGGACAAGACGTTGACCTATCAAACTAACTTAAATGTAAAAGACTTCACCCTTCAAACTATTGATATAAAATTTATGATTATCGTATATATTTATTATAAAAAAAATTAAAACACGTACCAATTATTTTTTCCCGAAAATAATAAAAATATATTCGGGAACCCGATTTTTTTATATTCTCGCTTACTATTCACAAAACATAATTAATTGTTAATATTAAACTACACGCGTGATAAAGCACGATCCGCGAAGTTTTGTCCGTTTCTCGTTGGGATTAAACAACACAAGAGTACGTCTAACCGCGTCAACGGTCCGCAAACAACTGATCTTGTACGTCCTGCAGTTCACAGATACTGAAAACTATTACAAGAAATCAATTTCACATGTACAGATAGATATTGGATATCAAAAATAATTTTCATTCGTAATTCACAAACAACCTTGGTGAGTTTTATGTATTTCTTTTGGCTTTATACAACACAGTCGAATGAATGGATTATTTTTAAAATATATCTCACAATGTGTTACATTTCGCGTATCTTTCCAAAGATTTCTCGTAAAGCACGTTATAGTTGTATAACGCGGACATCAGGCGCCTGCCTAATAATAAGCAGTCTAGAGTCTAGACCAATAAGCCGAAACGTTTAAGGTTTTTATTTGAATATCAGTATCTAGATTTATGCCAAATCTTTCATAACGATATTTGGACCTTTTCTGATAACTATAATGAATACGGGTATTGCAGTATTCCTTTTAATGCTAAAACCATACTAGAGGATTCATATTAATAAATGTTTACGAAATATACTTATTTCTCCTGACAAATAAATTATAATAAATTTCTTTTATGTAGATTAATTTTATTGCTCTATAAAAAATATAAAGCCAGATTTTGAACCAGTTGTATCATTATTTAGCAATAATTAGAGAAAAACTGGGGAATTTATATCACAGTTACTTAAAAAGGGACCCCGGGTCGATGTTGCGGCAAATCCATTATAAACACGCGACGCCTGATCGTCTCTGGGATAACACAAATTAGTAATATTGCTTGTGTTTCATAACAGGAGCTTTATCGATTGACTTTAGTAAAAAGGTGTTCATACAATTAACAATTTCCCAGGATAAAAGAATTCTTTAAATGTAAGAGGAAAAAATCTTTGATTATTCTGTCGTACAGTGCTATTAAAAATATTATTAATATATATGTACATAGTTGACTGCAGAAAAAACGTACATAATCTTATTTATAATTTTAAAAAAGATACATTAAAACAGTTTGAAAAGGAAACTATAAACAAAAAATACTTTAAAACTATTAATTGTAGCATTACGCAAATTATATTGTACAAAATTTTGCCCGCGACATGAACTGAACCAATTTTGACATTAGGCACAGATAGACATAAAGTGTTTTAAAACAGGATACATACTAGCCAATCACTGACTTGTATATTTTATGTCTTATGTCACGCGAAAATAACACGGAACCCCTTGATAAATTGTAGCCTATATCTTAATGTTCATTAATATAAAGTTTAATCACAATCTGTTAAGTGATTATTGTGTAAAAGGGCAAGAGATATCTATACATCATCACAAATATTTTGAATGTTAGTAGAATGAAAGCATGTCGGATGAAAGTTGTCATACTTTTTTCTAAAAAAAATCAATACCAATAAATCAATCATGTTATTAAATTAACTTGTGTTTCCTTACAAATAAATATACAAAAAAGTGATACTATATATAATATATTTTAACACGTATAATTACAGCCTCAACACTAAGATACACTTAGGCGAAGATATCATAAAGCCTTAATATAGTATAATATCTTTATGCAATTCTATCGATAAAAAAATCGACAAACTCGTAGCAATTGTATTAAATTATGTTATTTTTATTGTTGCCGCGACAAAAAATATGACGACTAATTTGTTTTGCATTTCGTCTTTTCATTCTAATATGTAGTTTGAATTGTAACTTATGATGAGGGTAAAAACAGTTAAGAAATTTTGATACTCCATCATCACACTAAAATTTTCATTCATAAATCTTCCCACATAACAGTATTAATATAGTATAATTTAGGTTAATCGGCAAACGCTTCTTAAGTAGTGTAACGATGCCAACTTGGATAAAGCACACAGCTTATTAGACTTGGGTGGAAGCTCAATGATGTAATGCTAGCTCGGGTCAGAAAAAGGTACGTGGGGTTTTTAGTCAGTGGGAGTTTCACACTCAATCTTGCCTTATCAAGACTTCTTCTTCTACCTGGCAATTTCCTAACTTTAGCCAGGGTCTGCCTTACACGTTAGGAATAGTTTTGGCTAATTGTTTCTTACGACCGGCCACCTGCCTGACATCAACCCTCTTTGGGACTGCATTAATCAGTGATGTCTAAATACTCTTAAAAAGTACATATGACTCGGAAAAATAACATTGGTACTTCCCAGGGCTAGGATCGAACCCGCGCCCTCGTGCATGAGAGGCGGGCCTTTTAACCACTAGGCTACTTATGACTTATCAAGACTAAAAGGGTTAGTTGTTGGTTTTCCCAATAAAAAAGAAGCTTATCAGACTTAATCAACATAATTTCAAATAAAACTATTGTGATCTATAACTTACGTGACAATAAATT
Organism: Danaus chrysippus; assembly: GCA_916720795.1. NCBI lineage: Eukaryota > Metazoa > Arthropoda > Insecta > Lepidoptera > Nymphalidae > Danaus > Danaus chrysippus. Next base: position 14,855,242 of record CAKASE010000049.1, on the reverse strand, counting down.
AGGTCATACAAGCAATTTTTGCTTCTGTATTATAATTAAGAGTAATTTATCTTTTGAAAACAATTACATTTTTTTCTTATAATTTATTTGAGATGATATAATTAGCAACACAGACATTTACAAAGTAATAATTAAGTAATAAATTATTCGATTTTATTATTAACGTACAAAGTCCGACTGAGTACAAATCCTCGTAAATATATCTTTGTCAATTAAGAAGAAAATAAGGATCATAGATTACGGCACATAGATACAAATGGCTATCACATTAATAGAATGATTACGTAAAAATATAGTCAGAAATATTTTGTTTCGTATTGTTTATTTAATAACGTATCAAAAATGAGAATGAGAATATTAATATCCTTGATCTGCTACCGAAATATCTACTTGCCAGCTCCATCAGATTTTAGGAATCATGCAATTCCCTTCAACATGGTTATAATAATACATAATATATTTGTCGTATTTTTCAACTAATACTACTTCTATTATACTAGTAGTTTGTAAGATAAAATGTTAAAATGTCTTATAAATCTTCCATAAATTTAATACTTGATCCATCCATATTTAGTTGTTTTTCGTTAGTGAACACATTAACTACCCAAAATTCTTAAGATGATATGCTTATGAATCTATGTATCTGTCTGTCTAGTTACTTTTAGTAAGAATAGCTTGTGAGGTTGTTTTTTAAGGAGAAACTTATTGATGTGAATCTATATTAATATATACTTGGTTTGGATAATAAGCATTCTTAATCAAAATTGTTTAATTAAAATAGCGAACGGTTCATAATATTTTACCTTATCCGTACCCATAACATGTATATAAAACTAAAAGTTTTGTAAAAAAGAATACACGACTATTAGATTTTTGGTTTTGCTAATTAAAAGTGATTTTTTTGTATAACAAATACATGAATTATCAAATTCAAATACGTAAGCGGCACAAAGTCATAGTTGATTAAACTAGACAAACATCTAAGCACTACAGGTATTATAATTAATACCTGAACGTTAATACGTTCTAGAAAATAAATCTAACCATTGTCAAAACAAGTTGGAACTTTTTATATCTGAAGATAATTGTATATAAAACGAGTTTTATTTTGTGTAATAAAAACATAATTTGTTTTCAAAACTCTGTAGGTGGTGAATATTGAGAATCGATTTTTTACCATCGTTTAGGAGAATCACGAAATCATGGGTCTTGGAATCGAAATGTCATATGGGGATTTCAATATTGGTGTTGAAATTAATTACACTACCCGGTATAACTATTTGCAGATCATCAAAAGGACTCTAGGACGCAGTTTGTAAAAATAAAAGCTTAAAATAATTTTTACCTCGAAGAAGCGCTAAGTGTTCGCAAAAAACACCGTAAGGTTAGGCTTTTATTGACTGTGCATAATCAGGGATTTCATCGACATATCAACGTAAATTGGTACGTAATTACGTAAGAATTTTTCTTTTAAACATTTATCCCTGGTTAGGATTTAAGAGATGGGAAAGAAATTGGATCTCCCTATGAATGGAACGAGGAGACAACTTGAAACTTCACTTGGATGCCATTAAAAGAATTTTTATATATATATTTCTGACGATCAATTTTCGCACATTAAATATTTAATTCAAACAACGCCGAAGTATATCAAATGTAGAGACGAAACCTCTTAGGATTCGATGGATTCACCGTGCGGGTGCCGTGTACATCGTTGCAGGGAGAGGAGCTTCAACAGTGCCTGGGACTTGTGACCCAGGTGTAAGTTTAAGGGGCCCCTTATCTAACTCGAGTTATACGCTCACCTTCAGTGTCCAAACTCCTCTCTCCTGTTATCTTTGTTGTAATTACGAAACAATTATGTTTACGATATATGGTCTTTAATGCGTAGTACGAAATCAAGTCATTTTTGTAGGAAAAAATTTAGAATAAGTACTACTTAGGCTTACCGGATTAAATAATTACCAGATAACATGATAGTAAATTGAAGTGCAGAATCAAAATCCCAATCTTAAGTGGAAAAATGCAACCACAACGCGTATTATAAATAATAACTCGATTCATTCATCATCAGCCTATCAGAGCCCACTTCTGAGCAAAGGCCTCTTCTCAAACGGAGAAGATTTGAACACTAATCACAACATCTGCTCAAGACGAATCTGTGATTTGAAACTTATAATTTGAAGTTATATGTCAAGTTTCCTCACAATGTTTTCTTTCACCATCACTCAGAAAAATCACATTTCTTTTAATAACTCGATTAACAATCTCGCTTATTGTAATGAAAATGAATTAACAGTTCATAAATATGACGTAAGTTTATTCAATTATATACGACACTTATATATAAAGCTATAGTAAATAGGTTTTAATTATACAACATTTAGTGAAATTATAAACCAGTGCATAATAGATTAGAACAATGGGGACTAATTATAGTCTGAGGATACTAAGTCCAGTTATAACTAAATTTATGTTCAATAATAAAACTACAATAATTTATACCCGATTGTTTTCATACGATTGATTTATTAAACATAACAATACTATATATAAATCATAAATTAATATAGAAGTCACATTCTATTGCGGTAAATGTATCACGTCCTGAGTTTCTCGTTACTTCATTAATATGATTAAAACTTATGAGAACGGAATAAAGCCATCGAAATTATGACTATACCTAAGAGCGCCATCAAGCCTGATGAGGTATACGCTGCCGCCAACTTTGTTATGAAGCAAAATAAATTGTATATAATACAAAAATTTAAGCATTTTAATAAGAATGAATCAGAGTTATTTCTTAATTATTTAAAATATACAGCACAGAGATAATTTCACACTTTGATGAACTATCGTGTTTCTTAAAATTTTTTCATTTCATAAACTAATTATAATTTTAAGAGAAGCTGGTTTTTATTTCATGTATTATTATTATAAAATTATTTTTATTTTTCTGTCTCTAGGTAATGCGTCATTAAGATATAAGTTTCTCACCTCAACCTGTAATTTCACCTCAGTGTCATTCAAGATGGGTTAATGAATTTTAAATTAATTGTCTCCAATATCCATTAAAATTAGCTTAATGTCAAACTCTAATACATTTAATGGTATCTAGATTTCATGATAGTATTATTTTTTAGGAATATTTACTAATAATATATATCATTTCCACAATTTTATTACGAATAAAACCATCTCTAGCATAAAAAAAGGATCTTGCCAGATATTCAAAACATCACAAATAAATAAGTAAAAAAAAGAAATTTTATGACCTTTTTAATTTAGATAAAGGTTTTTATCTTTCCTCTTCTCGTTTAGAGTATTTATCGAGATGGATGTTGACAAAACTATCAATGTCTTATACACATAAAATTTATTTAAAAAACTTATTTTATGACGTTAAAATTCAATGGTCCCAAACAATGCGACGGCAATCTATTGTTATTCTTTATATAATACATACATATATAGCATCCATTTGTTGACTGGCTTCGTGTGAAGGTGATATTCCGTTTTCCTCCTCCGTGTCAATGTACTGATTTAGGATAAACTAATCTAAAAATAAATAATGCTTAAGAAATAAAGGACAGCGGAGATATAAAAATAAACAATAATTAAATTTTAAAACTGAACATAATTACAAATACATTCCGGTAGAAATAAACTCTAATGACTTATTTATATGTAAAAATTTATCGAGTCAACCTAAGCTCGGGATAAAAGCAATGTATTTTTGATTCAAGTACCATAGTCATATACAATGAAAATACCGTTTCGAATGATATTATCTTATTTAAGAACTATTGTTAAACAAACGCACCCAAACATTTGTATTAATAAAAATACTCAAATCTAAAAATAGCTTTGTAAATTTGAACAAAAAATAAAATAAATTGTTAGCCAATAAACTTTTGACTTTTTATACAAGAGGTTAATCTTAAGTTAGCTGAGTTTGATTTAATATAAATGGTGTTTTGGGAGGCGGTGGTCCGGTTCAGCGAGTGCGTCATCTCGCGGAAAGAGGCCGCTGAACGAGCGCGGGAAGATGACCCCTCCTCGGCGCCCCTGCGTCGACGAAGGCTGGGTAGAAGGCAGCGGGCCTACGCTCGCCAAATGCCTCCCCAGTGAGAGGAGCCTCCGGGCGTTGGTGGGGAACCGGCGTCCGGGCAACATAGGCTGGAGTGAGAGTGGCGTGCTTGGCGTTCCCGGCACGCTGCTCTGGAGTCGGAGGGGAAGTGTGGTGAAGCCACTGTGACCCCTGCCGAAGACGGAGTCCATGGGACTCGTGCGTAGTGAGCGGAAGTATGGCTTGCCGTTCCCGCTCACTAGCCTACGCACAGCGCAGAGAACGCCGAGGAGTTTAGTGGGTGGAAATCCCACACGCCCCCGCCGTGTTTTCCCCCGCGGCGGGAAGTCTTTCAAAGATTCTCCTCGTTAAAAAAAAAAAAAAAAAAAAAAATATAAATGGTGTTCACAAAATGCCATGATTGTGTCAGTCTTGATAATAACTGGAACACAGCATTGAACTTGAACTACCTTTCATTTTATGGATTTTTTGATATTAGGTATGAAATGTCGGATTCTTAAGTGATTGTATAAAACGGCATATCTTTCTTCAAAAGCTGTTTATTCAATCAGAGTATGCTCCATTCGCTTCAATACACTTCTCCCAACGAGATTTCAAAGAGTAGATGCCTGTCTTAAAACAATTTTGGTCTTTAGAATTAATAGACACTGATATCGAGTTTTTTAGACTGTCTCCATTTTCATAGTGTTTGCCCCTTAAAAACAGCTCTAAATGCTTAAAAAAATGAACATCGGTCGGAGAGAGATCCGGTGAATATGGTGGATGCTGCAAAACTTCATATTCCAGTCCGTTCAGTTTCGCAATTGTTTTGTGCGATGTATGCGGCCGAGCGTTGTACCCACTTGTCCATCTTCTTAACCTTGCCAATCTCAGAAAGGTGTCTCAATATCGTTGTATGGTCAACTTTCATCCTGATGGCAAGTTCCCTCGTGGATACGGCTGGATCCGCTTCCACTAGAGCCTTCAGGTCATCATTCTTCACAGACGTTTTGGGTCTTCCGCGCGGCTCATTTTGTAGTGAAAAATCGCCAGTCCGAAATTTTTTGAACCAACGCTGCACTTTCCGATCGTTAATCGTATTCTCCCCAAACGCTTGGTTTATGTTGCGTGCAGCTTTTGCAGCACTATAACCAAGTTTGTGCTCATATAAGAAAATGACGCGAATGTCGGCAGAATTCATATCGGCAATAAACTCAAAAGAAATACAAAAGGGAAGACCTTCGAGAAAACCTATTTTGCTGAAATGAGTCTCTGGCCATTGCCTCATTCATAGTCGTATTGTCCATTGACAATACGACTATGAATGAGGTTATGTCAAAGACAAAAGTATAACGAAAACAGGGAGACAAACGTCCGCATGTAAAGAGAATCCGACATTTCATACGCACCAACCGAATATTTTATTGAGCACATTCAAAACAAAACAGTTTACAATCATTCTTTAATAACGACAATCAATAAGATAAATAAATATTTTAATTCTAATTTACTTTAATAAAATTAATTTAATAACTGTCAAGTAACCTCGTGTAAAAATATTGATGCTTTTTTATGTTATTCATAAATTAATATAATATATACAGTTATATATATACATATATATATATAAAGTTCATTTAAAAAACAATGAAAACTCATAATAGATTAATCTTTAGCTCTTAAGAAGTCGATATAACAATACAAATGTGTTAGCATTTATGTATGCTGTTGGTTATCATATGTATAATACTCGTAGGAATGGATTTCTTTAAAACTTTCCGCAATAGCTTGACAATAGGCGTCACGTTTGATGCAGCTTGACTAAAACGTTGATATTACAAGCTTTTAAACATGTTATTTGAGCTTGATTGTCAATAGAATAACATTCATTTCGTAGATTTATATTACCCTAAACACCTTAGGATTATGTTGTCAAGTCTCGTAGAATATTTTAATTATATTCTAATGTACAACATAAACAATTACGAAACATCTTCCTGTTCAACTGTGTCATGAAAACGTATCAATGAACAAAGAAACACAACCCCGTTGTGACCGGCAACGATTCGTTATATTTCGAGCTCATCTTTTATTCATTTATTATCCTCATAAATATTCCGTATGAATAAAAATTTAATAAAAAACAGTTTCCTCAAATATTTTTTATTCATAGAACCTTAAATGTTACAAAAAAAAGTATTATAAAACAAGCAAATATATTTTCGTATAAATACATGTCTGTAAGTTATTAATTAATACGCGAAGTTGTTATTACGACCAGGAAAGAGTTAATAACATGACTTTTTAAGGAACACTATGAGATGAATCTTATTAATATTATTAATATATGATTAAAATTTTGTACATTGTTAATTTTTAAAGCATACATATTAATAGCCAAACTCTTCCTCAGTATGACAATGGTTACTTGTATAATTGAAAATTCAGATCGAAACAGGAAAATGAAATGTTGATTAATCTGTTGTCTGTCTGTGAATCTCAAGAAAGGCTTTCTTAGAAACACTTGTAGGTGAAGTTCACTATTATATGCCAAGGTTTGAAGCCTTCGCTGTTTTTAAAATCAAGAATTTTGGTCGACACATAATATAAGTATATTTTCTCTAGAATTAAGTTTTTTTTAAACAATCCCAAAATTTATATTGGAAGGTACGTTCAAAATATGCAGTTTTTATATAAAATTAACTATTGCACATGTCATAAATTTTTTAAGATTATTAACCTTTTCCTGTCCTGGCCATTCAATGTTAAGAAAAAGAAAAAAAAATTATATAATTCTATATTAATAAGATAAAAAATATTATAAGCAAAACACACATAAATTAATGTAAAAAACTTTGGCTGTCGACTTTTTTTTTTTTTTTTTTTTTTTTTTTTTTTTTATTTAAATCAAAGGGGCAAGCGAGCAGACGGCCTGCCTGATGGTAAGCAGTCACCGTCGCCCATGGACATCTGCAACACAAGGGGTGTTGTAGATGCGTTGCCGGCCTTGTTTGTGAAGGAGCCACCTGAACACGTGATGTTTGAATAATATCTTGAATAATATCTATATGACTTGTGTATAATATCGAAATCTTTAAAATATAATAACAAGAAACGATCGAACTATATCTCAATATGAAGAACATTATTGTATGTAAAAATTTATATAGTATTTATTACGTTTTACGTGCAGCTTCATCGACACAATACGAGTATATATTTTTATTTTCCTCGCTAATTAATCCTTTTTTTTAACCTACAAAGAACTGAACAATTGTAGGCGTACGGTAATAATTTAAAATAACAATAAAAATCAACTCGATTAAGCAATGATGTTAAACAAAAGACATTATGCAAAATAATAATAAAAAACATTACTCAATATATTGTGTGACTAATATTCCCAATTAAAACAAGTTACAGTTTGTCGAGTATTCGAATTAGTTTGTCCTGAAAGCAATCAAAACAATAGTATCTGTATTTTATGAACTAAATAAAGAGAGATAGAGAGATACGAAACCTTAATTTTATTATTGAATTAAAAACAGTTTTTTGAAGGAGAAAAAATGTATGTGGTGGTTTAGACTGCTTATAATGGCATAATGGATACAAATTTTTGAAAAAAAAAATAGTTTAGTAGTAGTAATCTGAAAATATTAGTTTGATTTAAATGAACACTCTTCAAAAGTCTTAGAACTCATTATGTTTGCCAGATTATTTCTGGAAGCTTATTGTTTCTTATTAGAAAATTCATGATTGTTGTAGCAATGATCAAAAGTTGATATAAATATTTTTTCAAATCAATCAGAATGCTACATCAAAAGTATTTAATTTTATTGACATGTGTCTTTAATTTTGTCATAAATAACAAAACAAACAAACGTTCTCAAATTTTTAACGGCCATTGTAACTCCAGCAATCAAAATTACTATACTTACATTAGATGGCTTGAAGGAAGTCTCTGCAGACTGGCAAATAGATCTGCAGAAAATGGGAAAAAATCAAATAATAGACTAAGTTTAAAATATCTGTATGTACAATATGTAGTTTTTCTTTCAAAAACCTCCTCACATACTTACAATTTATGTTTATAAATGACTGTTATGTCGAAATAAATAGGATTGCAATAAACAAAAGCATAATATATTTTTTTGCTATTTAACATGTAAATAACACAATTATTCCGTAAACATTGTAGTAAACGGAATCTGAGTTATGATTCACAGTTTCAATGGAACATGGCGATATCGATCTTAAATAATTCATCAGCAACGACATCTCCATTTAACTACATCTCGACTTGATTAACTTAAAAAAAAATTATATTATACATATTAATGAGAAAATTAATAAAAAAATAAAGCAATTAAATATGCCCGAAAATCTCGATTGCTTTATTTTAATTATTTATATATGATTTTACGTTATCTATTTTAAATTAAACATCTTAATTTTACCCTAAAATCTCCTTAATAATATATAAGTGATACACTTATATATTATTAAGGAGTACATAATTTTATGTATATTTATATAAGAATTAGATTATTTTTTATATATATAAGTGAACCTTGAGAAAAAAAATTGCACACTGATTAATATCGCCATGATCTTTGATATAGTTAACCTTTTTATTCGAAATGACTTTGATATTTTAAATTAAACAATAACACATGCTAAGGTAACTCATTTACTTAAATATACTAGTTTTCATTGTAACTTTAAAACCACTATTTGTTTCCAAGCAAGTTGGTACGAAATCTTCAATCACATAGTATTTCCTTTAGAAAATGGGAAAGTGTTGTATTGAAATAATTATTTAGATTATTTATAATTGTTTTTAAGCTAATCGATGGATATCGTAATTAAAAAGGTGAATATGAAGGAAAGAAACGTTAAACGACATCTATGTTGTGTTTATTTAAATTTAAATATTTAATGAATAAAATTTTTATTCAGGGCTCTTTCTTGAAATGTATTATTATGAAAAATTTTGCTGTGATAAAGTTATAAAATTTAAGTTATTAAATTGCTATGACTAAGTAGGATAATTTGGGTTGTTGTAATCCGTAAAAGTGTATATATAAAGTACTGAACTTAGGTACATCGCCGAATTAAACTGACTGAATGAATAGAAAAAATAATTTAAAACAAAAGGTTTAATGTACAATCCTAACAAGCACTCATTTTGTTCCAAAAAATAATTGCTAAAGTTAGTACAAGTTTAATAGTCTACTTAAACACCGACGGTTTCGTCGTTTGTCATTCATAAACTATTTGTTTTTCGAAAATAAACTACATGATAAGTTTACAGTACAAACTCCTTAAAAATTATAGATATATAGATAGAATTACGCTGATTGATACATTGAGACTGTGAATGAGACTTCGACCTATGTAAAATATTATGTCTTTATCCAATTAAATTATTCTATAAGCTTTACAATAAAAAAAATATTTTATTTCCCCTATATAAATGACAAATAGTTTCTACTAACACTCTTTTAACAGGAACAAAATTTGTGAATTTTAGTCACTGTTTCATTCAAAAATACTGAAAACATTGTTATTAAAATGCTTTACATACATATAAATGGCAATTAAACTTATCCTAATGAGATGCTTACATCTTAAAGTTAGTCTTAACTTTAATGAGTTTCATTCATTTAAATGAAACTAATATTTTTCGGATATACTACACGTATATATGTAGTATGTAGTTTTTTATAAAAATTAAGTTCGCGTAGTATATCCGAAAAATATTACATAGTTACATTTAAATAAACTCAGCCTTCTATGATTGCGGACAAAACAATGAGAAGCTATTAATACCTAATAACTATTGTAAATTATCACGTTTGTTATAAGTTTTATACAATAAGTGATGAAATGGAAAATAAGAATCACATTCATACACAAACATTAAATAATTTAATCCATTATACACTTGGTTTACGTTGAAAATAGGATTTACGACTTATAAAGTGGCCATTAGTGATAACTCATTGAATTAATAAAACAAAATACTGACATTTCTTATGAAATTAAATTAAATTTTCTGTCCCTCCATAGTGACTATTTCTAAACTTAGACAATAATATATGCTCATATACATATGAAATATTTATTAATAAAAAGATAATAAAAAATAATTTGAAATTTATTCAAATTAAAAATATTTCTCAGGAGGCAACGACTGCCCTAACCTTAGCGCGTCTTAATACAATGCATTTCAAAATGCTATAAAAAAATCCTTGGTCATGAACCTTCGACGGTCATAAATACGAAGCTCTGTGCCAGGAGAGATACAGTTAGTGCTCAACTCTCGTGCGATCATCAGGTTCTTTTCAAGATGAAGGCATTTTTGATTTTTGTGGCCGTTTCCGTACTACAAAAGACCAGGGCTGAAGACGGATTCTTACGTAAGTGTTTCTATTGGTCTATTATAATGAAACAATTTCGAAATATAAATTTAAATGTATAAATAATTGCGATAAGTTTAGTATAAAAAATAATATATATGTATATAGAAAATTAAAAGTATATTATATTTTTATTTATCAATGTTAAGATCATTATGATTTTTTGTAATTTATGACACGAACTCCTAAAAATCTGAGCGAAATTAAATTGCTTATATATTTTTATTGAAATAAATGGGTCCTATATGTTCTCTTAAGTAAAAATATATCGACAATGACATACCCAAAAACATTCAAAGGATGAATGACAAACATTTCAGTTAAGTACAAAGAAAATGAAAAGAAATGTCCATTGCTTCCAATGTCCAATAGAGTAGCCACTTAATAGCTATTGTATAAGAACAAAGTGGTTTTAACGCCATTCATACCCACCAATACAGCCTTACAAGGACATGATGCTCATTTTCACGAACTTGTCAAATAATAAAAAATATATGGTATATATAACCTTAAATTTCAACTACGTTATAAAAGTAGATAATATAAACATAAATCTCTGAAGTCATTAAAGTGTTTTTTTATTATAAGTCTCGATTAAATTATCATTTTAGATATATAGAATGTTTTATGAGCAAATTAATTAATTATTATCATTTATTTGTATGAATTATTAACAATACAACCATAAAAGAAACTTAGTGATTGGACAGAAGTATTGACTATAATAGATCTGGTTTTGGTAATGTTTAAGTTTCTTTTTTCTGTTTCCTCTTAAAAATCTATAATTCTAAATCTTTCTTTTCATTTATTTAATAATGACTATAACAATATACGTGCTATTAATTGTGTTTAAAATATAAATAATAGATGTATAACAGACATTGATAATTAAAAATTGACTATTTGACAAGACAGATAAAGAAGCGATACTTTAAATTTATGTGCTTTAAATAAAAAAGTAATAAAACAATACAAATGATGTTGAACTTACCTCGTACTTAGGGTTGAAACGCAACACATATACTTTTAAGATTTTTCGTACATATATCTTCCAAACAAGTAAATTATTAATCACTACGATTTTAATACTACACCAAGTAACCATATTTACTCATTTTAAAGAACCGAATAATATATGCTTAAAACTATACCCGGTAACGAAACTTCAGCACTAACTGCGAGTCATGTAAGTTGATAGAAAAATGACTATTAAATTATTTTCATTCGTAAAAAATATGTTATTTCCATATAAATTACAACCTATATTTTATTCTGGTGTCTAAGCTATATTATTGGATAAATTTATCAAAATCACTACTATTTTGCTTAAAAATAAAGAAATGTTTCTTTGAAAACTTTTTTATATCTTTTATATGCACTAGTTATTTGAATGAGAATATTTGAATGTCCAAATATCCTCAGAAACTAATGCATTTGTAGGAAAATTCACTGTATTATTTCTCCAATACTGAAATCTTTTTATACAAACCTATTTAATAGCATTTGATATATGTATATAAATCATTTGTTCGCCAAGGATGGTAAGCGGGAAACAATAGATCAATGCTTATAAGAATAATAATTTCACAACACGTATATTCTTGGAATAAATTATTACTATTATATGATCTGGATATGACTTTGAAATATATAACTTTTTTTTCCCTGCCCTCATCCCACTTTATGTAGGATCGGCACAATATGTTCTTCTCTTCTACTGAACATGTTGTAAATAGTTTTCTCTAATTGATTTTTTTTAACCACTAGGCCACCACTGACTTCATAGAAATATATAACTATAATATTAATTAATGATATCTAAGTGGTTCGCGAGTACACATTACACAATTCAATGAAAGGATTTTCGGATAAATAAATACGTGGTTATATTACCTATTTCATATCCCGACGTTTCGATTATTTTACAGGCATTTTATCTTCAGATGAGATGAAGGACTATCTGAAGCAATAAAAACTGGTTTATTTTTAAATGAAAATTATATTTATTTAATCGTATCTATACTACAAATTCATACTTTGAGGGTTTTTTAAGAAATTTTATGGATTTTCATCCAATCTATATTTTACTCGAGAAACAATATGGATAAATGCTTTTGTAAAGACATAAACAAATCTAAATGGATTTTAATCGAACTTTTCTATATTTTAAACGAACGTGAGAGACAAAACTATGAAAGACTGAATTTAACGGCATCTTATACTAAACAACAAATAATATATATACATATATTTAGTATCAAGTATTAGAAGAAATATTTAAAATTAAAAATAATATCAATTATTCCTTTGTTTATTGACATCGTATTTCATTGTAGTGTGAGCAATTACTTAGACTTTCATATCATCTTTCATTCTTCTTAAGATTTCGCTTGTCGTTATTTTTACAATGCTATGTAATGCAGGAAAAAATGAGAAGTTAAAAACATTCTAATCCTTATTCTGATTCAAGAGCCTGGTAGAATTTTTTCTGTACCTCAAACATCCAACGAATGAAACTTTTACCTTATATTCTTTAAGGAATCTTAATTATCTAATAATAAGATAAACAGAAAACTGATTTGTATAGAGGAAATAAATAAAAATGCATCATTAAATTACAATTAGAATATATTATACATTTATAAAATAAATAATAAATCGATAACATATAAAAATATATATTAATACTAGCTTTTGCCGCGGCTTCGTCCGCGTGAAATAGTTACTTCCGACAGATTTTTGGTTCTTCCCACATAGTTCCCGTTCTTGCGGGGTTTTCGGAATGGACGAGTTCCTGTAGAATTTTCAGGATGAAACCTATGTTTTTTTTTTTATTAATAATGAAGTACTCTTAACCAACAACATATTTATTTGTTTATATGAATAAAGATTAGTATTATTATTTTGATACAACTTAAACAAATTATTTCGACAAAATTAGGTACCATAAAAACGGTTTTTGTGAGTTAATCTTAAAACATAGACATATACTGTTGCGGACTGTTTTTTAGATCATTAAAGGAGCTATTATTCTTTAATACATATTTTTTGTGTATCTTGAACCGTTTTCACGGCGCACGCAACGGAAGGCTTCAAAGATGAAATAATTTCTCCCGTTTCTTACACATTTACCACTATATCTTTGCTCCTTTTGGTCGTAGCGTGATGTTATATAGCCTACAGCCTTCCTCAATAAGTGGACTATCCAACACAAAAAGAATTATTCGAACCAATAGTTTCGGAGATTAGCGCTTTCAAACAAACAAACAAACTCTTCAGCTTTATAATATTAGTATAGATTATAGAATAGAAAATTATTAATGTCAATTTATTATATGATTGTAGAAAAATACATATATAAAAATTCTTTATTATTTATATATGTATATGTACACATATATACATTTGTAAAAAATAATCACTGATATAATTGTAACTAGCATTTATAAGAAGGTTTGTATTGTATTGTCTTCTCAAGGAATTAATATTTTTTGTCATATTTGTGTCAAAAACTAAAGAAAATTTTTAATATAGCAGCCTTCATCACTCCTCGCTGCATCAGCTACCTTCTAGTGAAAATCCCATCAAATTGGTTCAGTAGTTTCAACGATTAACTAAGACAAACATACATACAGATGCACAGAAATGCTGACAGACGGACCAAAATAAAAAAAATCTATTGTAATATAACCAACAGTGTATATAATTAGTATTGGCAACATTGTTATAAATAAATAGCTAGACGACATGAAGTTATTGAGTTTTTTCAATACTTAGTTATCAGCAGTAACTGATAATTTGGTATCTTTTTATCAAATTCATGATAAATATATTGGTTTATCAATTTCATTAACTTGTATTAGTAATATTTAACGCTCCCATTTTGCTAATTTGTATTTATTTCCACCTAAATCCCTATACTAAATTTCAAAGTAAATTGTAATTTACGGCGCCATGCGTGTCTGTGACACAGAAATCGTATAAGTATTATATGGACAATAGAAATGACACTTACATTATAAACGGATGGCCTTATGCTACTATCGTAATTTTTGTATCTTTGAAGTCATTATGCTTACCACAAGTTTGTGTAACCACACTACATACAGCGCGTGTACGGTTTTTAATTTAAAAATCTTCTCACATTACAGTATTATATAGGTTTGTGTTAGTTATAAACCAATAGAATGGATATTTACGTCCACACATTAAGAAATATTTTACGAAATTTGTATTAACAATGTCAATGTTACAATTTATATTATAACTCTCAGCGTGATTATAACTGAGTTAATCAACTTGTTTTAACTTAACGAAACCTACTGAGTTCATTTAGCTTTATTTAGACAAATACTTATATTTTTCGTCCAATAATTATTACGTCATCACCGTAGTATTTGTAATAACAACGGATTTTTTATATTAAAACAATACTTTTTTACAAAAAAAAAACTCCTATAATTTGTAGAGTATCCTATATGTATGGAAGAAAGTAATTAATTATAAATAAAATTATATATTTCATTACCGTGATAAAATAAGGAAACAGACATTATTTCGGCGATATACCGATACTGGCAATTTTTATTTAAATAAATAAACAAGGTTAAATAAATTTTCCTCGTAATATTTACAAATTATTCATTTTTTTTATGTCAAGTGCATTTTTTGTCGGATTTGTTGTCTAATTAAAATACTTATTTAATATTTGTAATTAGTTATTCATCTGTACTGTTTCTTTATAAGCATACTTGATATAAAATATAACCGCATACACAGATTATACTATCATACAGTTTTAATATATTCAATTCAATAATTTAATACATTTAGATGAAACTAATATTTTCTGATTAAAACGGGCATTGATGTGCAACTCGTCTGTCCGTTACAGTTGCTGCAAAGCAACTGAAACTTTGGAAGTATGTTTAAAAAATTATAAAATATGAGACAATCCGATAATATTAGTTTCATTTAAATATATCATATCCTTACAAATCAAAGCATTCACAAACAATACGTTTTTTTGTCTATTTTCATATATTTTAGAATTCAGCATTTTTTAATTGCGTTGTTAGTATGTTATTGTTCCAAAACGCTATTTTAACTTCAAATTTTTTTTTCCATCTAAATATTTAATTTACAATTACTTGATAGATCTTATAGAACTGTATATATAATATTTATACGATTTATATATCTTACATGGTATACAGGGTGACTGGTGAATTACTATCGATATTTGAGGACGTGATATTTGACGATCATATATGACAAAATAAAAAATAATATAACATAAATATTAATAAACTTCTAAGTAAAGTTAACCAAAAGTTATGTAATTAATTACGCATCGTATGAACACCCTACAGATTAGGTATAGACACACACTCACACACTCGCGGCGGGGGCGTGGTTTTGTATCAGCACGCCGCCGCACGCGTCCACACTTAGAACACTTGGAACGTGTCAACACTTTATTTATTTATACGGAAATTTGGTCAAAAATTAAGTAGGTACCTATTTTTTCACATAATTCGAATGAGAATCATGTACCGAGTATGCTCCTTAAATATTGATAGTAATTCACCAGTCACCCTGTATAACAAATCGTATTAAAATCGAAATATTTTTCAGCGTCCTACATCCACCCCTGCAGTATAGCTGATCCCAAATTTTCTGATTGCGTGAAAGAACAAATAGTTGAATGTCTTCCGCACTTCACGAAGGGTATCCCGGAGTACGGCGTGCCTTCCATAGACCCAGTGGATCTTAACGACATTATCATAGACGGGAATGGACTCAAGCTGAAATTCACTGACGCTCAGATGCATGGACTCAGCAAAATTGATCTGACCGGATTTAAGTTAGTAACTTTTATGTATATAAATTTCATATAAGAGATAAAATCCCTCATCATTCCATGGATTTCATGGATGCCGGGTCTATCGTTGTAGGGAGAGGAGCTTGAACAGTGCCTGGGACTTGCGACCCAGGTGTAGGTTGAAAAGGGCCCTTATCTAAAGAACGTTAAAAGCCCACATCCACCGTCCAAGCTCCTCTCCCCATCTAAATAGGAATATACTATAAAATATTAAAGATGGTAGAGATCTGAATTTAAACCCTTTCGACATATTATGTCTTAGCCACTTCACAAATTAAGCTATCATGTATATTTACTCGCAGCTGCCAGTCAAGGTTTAAAGCGACAAAGACTTATTTCAACGAAATCATCATTGCATATTTATTAACAGTTAGTTACATACATTGTATATTTTTTAATCATCTACGTATTATTTATTCATCAAAACAACAAAATATAAAAAATAATCATATTATAACGAGTACATATCATAATTGATATTGATATAATTTTATTTATGTATACAATTGTACTTTGTGGAAAATCGATTGCAATCAATAGATTCAATTCTTTGAAAACGCATTGTATGCAAATTAATTAACAATCTTGCTATGTAAATAATAAAATAGAAGCTGAAAATAAGACGTAATGAACTGTATGATAAGGATATTTAACTTTTTTGTTACATGTAGCCTGAAGTTAGGTGACAATGAAGAATCATTTGAACTTAAAGTTAAAGGAAATTTAAGTTTAACAGCGCAGTACACAGCTGATGGTCAAATATTAATACTTCCGATCAGAGGTCATGGCGACGCGTTAATTGATTGTGGTAAGTAATAAAAATGGTGACAAATTTTCATAAATATTTAATTAATACATTACTAAATTATTTTCCTTTGAAATAGAATACAATGAAAAGTAATTTCTCAATAAAGATATTATTTATAATAATTCGTTAATAAGAAATGAATTAAAGGAAAATTACTGACGGAAAAATAATGGCACATCTAATACTTATCAAGTACATGATATTCACACTAACTTATGATTCAAATTAAACTGTAGTTAAACTACATACTCGAAACGCAACAATTTAACATTTTTTTTTTATCACAATGTAATGGTATGGTTTATTCTAAACATAAACTAGAATTTAAGTTATAATTATTATCAGTTAAATGATGTACATAATTATGTACAGTTAAAAGAGTAGTTTGCAGCAGTTCTACAGAGCACGACAGCAGTAGAATCATACTGTACAATTTCTTTAAATTCGTTAGTTTCTTGCAGACAAGTTTCGGCATCTCGTTGAAATTTCTTTTCAATCTTACAATCTGTGAGAGATAAAAGTTTTCTTTTGTTTTAAATTATACCTTATAATTATTAAATTTTAAATAAATTCTAAAAGCAATAAATTTTATATATAACAATTCTATATAAAAAAGGATTATTGAATTTGAATCAATAAATATAGATGAATTTTTAAATACATAAAAATAATAATAAATGTAATTTCAACTCACATTTACCATAAACTTCACATTAAAATATATGAATTATGTATGTAAATTATATACAAGCGGTCACATTCACAGAAGTAATTAAAATAATATTCAGAGCAAGTTATAAGACATGGGATTGTTAAATATTTGCAGACGGTATCGAAGTGCAAATCAAGAGTAACCTGAGCCATGTGAAGGACGATAAGGGAACTCATTTCAAACTGGTGGCACCGAATTATAAGTACGACATCACTAACACTAAAATTGACCTCAAGAACTTATTCGATGGAAACAAACAACTAGGTAATTAAAACAATTATTATAGTAAAAAAAAATTCAAATACGATAGTGTTCTTACTTATTAAAACTCGTTAAATATTTATAATGAGATTACTATAACAGTAAATTATTTTAAATGAATAAAGATATCAATGTTAAACTTGTTAAATCTTTAAATAATATAAAGTACCATTATTAATAATAATTAAGAAGCATAGTTTTTTAATGATTTATTTTTCTCTTTATACTTTTTGAATAAAACTCTTATTTTTAACAATCTGTCTCTAACCGTAAGTAATTAAAATAAAAAATAAAAATATTTTATTGTATACATACTCTGTACTAAAAGGATTTAATAGAAAATTAACAGTACAATACATACATTGTTCAATTTTCTTATATATTTTTCATTTTGGAATTCATTTTTATTTCGATTGTAATATCTCACTTCTATTGCAAATAAATTCTGTTTATTATATTTACTATTATAAAATTATATTTTATACTAGTTAAATTCTAAGATATCACTTCTATTCTCATTTCACAGCTGAAACTACATTGAAATTCGCCAACGAGAACTGGCGTCAATTAATGGACGACCTCGCACCACCAGCCATCAAACAGATTGTCAAGACTATAGTTAAGAACATAAATAAATTCTTCTCGAAAGTAACTATTCAACAGATCATTCACGGATACCAAGAAAAACAATGATTTTTATTTAAATTAAATAAGTTAAATGTCAATTATCTGTCGCTTGTAAATTAATATTATTAAATTAATAAAAATGTTATAGGTATATGGATAACTGTGTTTACTTTATACGCTTATTAATAAATGGCCAAATAGTACGCAAATCGTCAGTGAAGTTAAGATTTTGAAAGAAAATTATTTAGTACATTAAAGAGAAGTTGTATTTTACGACATTTTGTCAGATAAAACAAACATAAAACAATTATCAAATTGATTATTATCAAATAATGGAGATATTGAAATTAAATAAGTATTGACTGTCAGGTTGGTAAAAATAAAAATAATGGTAGTGCAACATATACAAATATTTTATTTCAAAATAACACTTTTTATTAAAAATAAAATGATATAAAATCATCAATAAAATAAATTTGATTTAATTTTCAATGCGAGACTTATTAGAGAGAATCATTTACGGCCTTTGAACTGCGCTATCCTCAGAACTGCAACTGCTTAAAGTTGTTGATGTTAACGAGCGACTGCGATTGCTAAAAGTTACTTGGGCTTCAGACATGGCGTTTCCTTGACGAGGTCGAATACCAATAAATTGATACCAGCCCCGCTTATAACCCATAAAACCAATAAACACGAATACCAGAACGGTAACACCAACCGCCATTCCAATTATACCAGCGTGGTATAAAGGATATGATTGCTCTGGAAATGTTATGTATATTAAAATTCAAATCATGAATTGTAAATTTTCTATAGATTAATCATAACTACCTCCAATGTACAAGATTATAGTATCTCTAGATTCAACAACCTCCCCAACAATAACTGCAGCGCAAGTCCATTCACCAATATCTTCCTCTTGGACTGATATTATATTTAAGGAACAGTCTCCCACATCGATGCTTCTATTTGGTGTGAAGTAAAACCGATCCAGGATAGCTCTGAAATATATTTGCTACAGTAATAGTTGAAGATAAGGACAAAAACTTTGCATATATTCGTCAAATTACTTGTCCTTTGTTATAGTCTCGTCAACACTTAGCCCTAGAAATTTCGGCGATAGGAATCTACAGTAGTTCAAAGCTTTTCTGCCATTAGCTGAATGACAGTATAATGTGGCGCTATCTCCAATAGAGACAGAAACACTCTGTTTATTGGCAGCTAAAGGTCCAGTTACTCTGACTTGAACTTTGTCAGTCATTTCAATGCCAGCAGTTCCACGTGGTCCCATATAGCATTTCCAAATACCAGAATCCGAGGAATTAGCGTGAGCAAAAGTTACACCACAGTCTCCTAAATCCAAACCCTGGCCTGTATACCTGAAATATATATTTTTTGTTTATTTTCAAGTATGCCCAAATAAATCACTTGACGGCATATTCCTATCTCAAACATATAACATATTTTTATCTTCGATATATGTATATAAAAAAAAACTTCGTAAATCGTAAGACCCCACCAACATACTGTAAGATTATGTTTTGAGTTATAACTTAATTCCTACCAAAACAACTGATCAGCATCCTCAGACGCCACAGGAGTAAACTGAGTCCCATTGGGATGCTGGAACCAGCAATAGTTCAGTGATACATCCGCGTGACAAGAAATTGTGAAAGGAGAGTCGACAGTCACAAACACAGACTTCAATTCATTATCGTCAGCATTTTCGACCACTGTAATTATTTGTATTTAAATATTAGCTTTCACATAACAAACACTCGTGATACGAGTATGAACATACGTAGGGCGACGCGACGCTGACCTTGGATACGCCTTACTTACAGTTCAAAGTATTTGGAACTGGAACGCTTATTAGTGCTTGCATCGGCCTCTGTGGCTGCATTACTGTACCAACCAACATCTGGACCCCAACAGAGCACCTCCATGAACCATAGTCCTGTCTTTTTGGACTTTCAATTGTCATCCCACACTGTTTCAGAGCGAATCCATCGCCATAGTAGCTATAAGAAGTCATAGATACACGTTTTATATATAAAATTAATGTGAATAAAGTATTTGTAATGTATTATTATTATAATTTCAGGTACATTTATTTTTAATACTGTAATAGATATATGTTTTATTATCTCATCGTAATTTAAATACTATTTATGAAAAATTATCGGTGAATCAAGTTAAAAGAATATTCTAGATAATCATTACATTTTGATATTAGCTATTTATATTAGCACTAGATTACAACATCGTTTCCTTAAAAATTCTCACAAAATATATTTTTATGTATGATAAATAAGTATGGTTGAATAATAAGTATTATCCAATAGTTCATTGACAAACTAAGAATCTTGTATTAGTGATTTGAAATGTTGTATCGTTTCCAATCAATTAGCCAGAGTCCAGTCACATTTTCGAATGAATAACTTCTTATTTACCTATGACTTCCATCGCTCAAACCGTCTACAACATTAAATCCGTACATATCGGACGCTTTCTGGAATCTGCAGAAGGTTATTTCCTTATTGCTATTCAGTATGTTGCAGTACAAATGTAACTTTTTGTTCGCATGCACATATCCCACGTCAAGACGTTCGGCTATAATAATAATTTTGATAAGGTATCAACTTCATGGCGTATTGATATGTGAAATGATTTAAAATATCCTGTACTCATGATGACTAAATATCAAAATCTTAAAAAAACTAACGCTGATCATTCGAATTATATATAAATAGATGTATAGAAAAAAAAACGTAACAATTCTCAAATACGAAATTAAATACAAACAACATTAAATAAAGAAGTTTTAAAATTGAAATCGAAAGGAATTCAGTACAAAAATAAAAGCCCAAATATTCCTTACTATGTACTGTGACACGTCGGTCTGTTTGCAACTCAGACACTTTTCCTGGCAATCCCAGGTATACCTGCCAATTGCCCTGCACCGCTCTAGTTGTTCGATCCAAAGTGACACTACACTTTCCAGGTACCAATGAACTTTCCGAAAACGGCTTAGCGACTACACAGTAGGAGTTGTCCAATGATGACAACTCGACTTTAGCCTGAGCACCATCCTGTAGTGATATTGGAGGAGCATCGTAACGAGTAGTGTCTTCTGTTCACAAATAAATAAAATTAAAATACTAAATTAAAATTTCCAAGGCTTTTGTAGACACCAAAATTTTTAATCTGATAAATTATACGAAAGACAATTCTCATTGGTTTGAATTAAATCCGTAAATTAGACGAAATATTATATTAAAATATATTAGTTCTAACGCAATACACACCAAGTACATGCAGTTCACTCCATCCTGTTATGGTGTTGTTCCCTCTGGTGGAAGTGAGGCGCCATCTCCCTAAATCTTCAGACCTGACGTCTTTGATTCTAACACCACAGCCGTCAGACCACCTCTCGTACCTTTGAAAGTATTTGAGGCCATGTATATGGAGAATAATTTCTTTTGAAAAAGTAATTTATAAAGAATTGTATTGATGTAAAATCTTAATCAATGTTCCTATTACTAACTTTTTACTAGAAGGAGTATTGAATACATCAAACTCTTGACCTCTAGGGCTTCTAACAACACATGATGATGGCCCCTCGAAACTAGTCTTGAGCTTTATCAAAGCTTCGTTCCCTACAGCCACTTTCACCATTGGTGGCCATACAAGGCCATTTTGGGCAATTAATTTATGTTCGAATTGAAGTTTGATTACATTTTGCGTTTCTCCGACTAGTAATATATCTAAAACACAATAAAGACTCAAAAAGAGAATTCTTTGTGCAAGTTTTACGAAAAAACCACTATATTATTACCACAGATCACTAAAAAGCCTAGAACAATTTTATAACCCATTAGAAAATAATGTATGTTTCGGTTCCACAACCATCCGATACAACACACAACAACTCTTCAAGTTCAATCATTGCACATTATATCACCATTACATAGATATTATATATAATGTATTTAAACAATCTTTGATACATTTAGAATCAAATATTGATAAATTTAAAAGATTTCATTGGACTGTGGTTTTTATTTTCCAGTAGTGTCGTTTTTTTAGAAAGACTATTGTCTGGAAATTCCACTTCAGATGTTCTTGTTTAATTTATGTAACATTTCTTCCATAAAATTTTTCAGGAATATTTTCATGTTAGAAGAAAAGTTCATTTCAGTTATTTGGAATTAACATTTTAAAGTAAGAAGTTTTAGCATCATCTTCATTCTTCGAGATTGTTTCCGTCAAGAATTTACTTAATGAAAATTATAATTGATTAAAAGAAGTTTATTTATATAGGGACAAAACACAATTATATGGCTAGTATAAGTTCCCAGATAACTTTAAAGATAAAAGATAAAGTTTATTAATAGTCAATTATCTCTATAATTAATCAAATTATGATAAAACTGTTAAAATCTAGATTAGACAGTTCTCTTATTATTAATACTAATTGGAGTTGGCTTTCGCTGGAAACAGAAGTACGGATTTTATTTTCTATCACCTGTTAAAGTCACTGATTAAAATATTAAATATAGCGCTATCATTATTGATCATATTGATTGACAATTATGTCTACAAAATTACTGTTGGTGTTAGCTCATAGTCTACTGAAAGATTTCTCAAATATTTTTCTATGTTTCAATTAGGTGTTAATGTAAACTCATCAAGGGTGAATGGTGTAATTGAAAAACACTTTGTTGTTGGTAACGAATTAGCATTTAGCTTTGAACATCAATAAATTCAATACAAATAGTACCTATATATTTGCTCTCTATCTCACATTATTTTACGGTAAATTCTGTAACATCTAGACTTCTGAAGTTGTATTAGAGTATGTAATAATATCCTTTGTTTAAAAAAGACAACTTGGTTTGAGTACCTACTTTGGTTTTACAATTGTATAAGTGACGTTGTAGTTGTAACTTGTAAATGTTCAACGTCATAAATAATATTTTGCAATGGTCAGTCGTGGCCTAGTGGTTAAGCCCCGCCTCTCATGCATGAGGGCTCGGGTTCGATCCTGGCAAGGACCAATGTGATTTTTCCGAGTCATATGTACTTTCTGAGAGTGTATAGACACCACTGACATACGGTGAAGGAACACATCGTGAGGAAACCTGGACTCATAATTCCACAATTATAAATTTACATTCCCAAAGAGTGTAAAAGCTGTATAAACCGGTTCAAACTAGAAAAGTACGTAGCAATCAAAAATTTGACGTCACACCAACACTATCCGTTTCACACAAATGCAAATCTCAGCTTATGACTCGCGCACTATACTGCTTCTGATATAATTACTCACCCCACTATAGTCCAAAATCAAAAACTTTAATACGTTTATATCTGACAAACTCATTGAATATCTGAAAAGATAAAAGCACAAACTTCACATTAGGCTCTAGGCGAACCCACAAGGGAAATATACTGAGACTCGAAAAATGTAATCCACATTTCGCAATTGTTTAAAAAATAAATAATCAGAACACGGCTTTTCTATTCTGACAAACCGGTTTTTTAGCAATAACATGAAAGGCTTTTTGATGTGTTAACTAATTGTACAACTTTGTTGTAAAGTTATATGATTTTACATGACGGCATACCTTTTTACTTTCAGGTTACTGTAAACACCCACAAGCAGTCTCACTATTACCGTCCAGAGTTCAAGGAGCTATAGGTTTATACATTTTTTGTTTAAAATTATGATAAAAGGTTGCGGAATCCAATACACAAGACTACAACACTTTTTGATCAGTTATTCGGTTGAATCTGCGCCCCCCCCCTCCCATTCTACGCGTAAAGCTTACAGAAAACGATCCACATTTTTAAGTTCTAATAATTCTTCGAACAACCAGAAGTGACCTTAGTGTTTTATAGAGATGAATCGACCGGGGAAGTACCACCCTCTCACCGAAGATCGTGAAGTAATCTTTAACGGCTGCTTTGTCTGATAAGTGAGAGAGACAGTTGCCCTTTCCCTGTTCCCACCCTTTCTTCAACTCTCCCTGTTCCTACCCTTTCCTCCTTCCTGAACAACCAAGGTCAGCAACGCATCAGCAATACTCTTATATTGCTTATACCTACGTACGGGCGACGGTGACTACCTCCCATTAAGGAGGCCGTCTGCTAATTTGCCACCTTTCAGTCAATGGCGTTGTTAAATAACAGGAGTGTTTGTTTTAAGGTAAAACTTAGAAATTAATTGTTGATTTATATTGTTTCGTGTCTTCTTAACGTTTTCACTTTAAATGTCTAAATGAAATATAAAAAATACAAAATAAATACTAATAATCCCTAAATACCATGCAAAACTTGGTGTCCAGATATTAATTATTGTAATACGACATCAACGGATGACTAATTTCCATACGTTGTGAAGTTATATGCAGAAAACTAAGCAAGTTATCGAAAGAATAGAAAATTTTATAACATTTTATAATAAACAAAATAAACATTAAAAAAAAACTATATACCGGATGGTTTAAAAAAAATACAAAAATAATTGCTAATCATCTTTGTTCCAGATGAATTAATTCACCTGGAACATATTTCATTTTATTTTAACTTACAAAATTAACAAATTTCCTTTTCAAATATTCATATAAAAAAAATACACCAAATTCTTTCATTCAGCTGGTTAAAATAAATAAAATGACTTTGAATTTACCAAAATCTCTATAACTTGTTATACATTTACACATACAACTACATGGACACATAACTATCAATCAGACTTCATATTAACAACTAATTTCTCCATAATCCTAGTTTTCATTGGCAGGTCGGTACAACATCATCTGCTTCCTTCATTTGATAAACATTCAACTGCAACAGAAACAAAATGCCATCAAAATTGTTTAATTCCATCACATTATAATATATGTGATTTTGGCTGAGTTGTCTAACTAATTGATTCAAAATAATAGAGAGATACATATATGTACTTTCTAAGAGTATTTAGACACTGATTGATGCATTCCCAAAAAGGGTTGAGGTCAGGCAGGTGGTGGGTAGTAAAAACAATTAGACAAAATTATTCACAATACGTAAGGCAGACCCTGCCTAAAGCTGGGAAATTGCCAGGTAGAAGAAGAATAGAGAGATACATATTTTTTCATTTACTTTCAGAAACATAAGCTAGTTTTTGGACTTGTTATACTTCAAAAGTCCATATATCTTAAATGAGTTTTCTAACAACATTATACAGGGTGACTGGTGAATTACTACCGATACTTGAGGACGTGATATTTGACGATCATATATGACAAAATAAAAATTAATATAACATAAATATTAATAAACTTCTAAGTAAAGTTAACCAAAAGTTATGTAATTAATTACGCATCGTGTGAACACCCTACAGATTAGGTATACACACACACACACACACGCGTGCGACGGCGTGGTGTTGTATCAGCACGCCGCCGCACGCGTCCACACTTGGAACACTTGGAACGTGTCCACACTTTATTTATTTATACGGAAATTTGGTCAAAATTTAAGTACCTACTTTTTTTTACATAATTTGAATGAGAATCATGTACCGAGTATTCTCCTTAAATATTGATAGAAATTCACCAGTCACCCTGTATAAAACATTTATTATTGTAACAACTAGAACCTTATTATTATATAGCAAAAGGAAGATTATGTCCTATAGGACCTAAACAATCTACCAAAAACAAACTATAATTTCATATGTTACCATTAAATAAGTTAGTTAGCTAAATACATATATAGATTATTTACATACTTGTATTTCCTGAGATCTCGCTTCCCTGAGGGTGTATTCTCTCAGGACGTAATCTGTATGAAACACATGAAACATTCTAGTTTCATGAGCTCGGACCAACAATTCATCCACTCGGAGGAAATGTCTTAGAAGGACATACCAGCAAGTCGGCATCACTCTCTGGAAATATACCAATTGTATCAGTACAAGTTTGTGTAACAAGTAGCAAAATATTGTGATACATAAAGTTAGAAAGGTTACTAACATTGTAATAATAAAAAGACTTAAGTGCATTTAATTATTTGAAAAATAAAATCAGTCTTACTTATCTCTTACGATTTTAACGGACAGCTTTGATATACCATGATCGTGAAGTTCATCCTCAAATAAGGTGAGATCATGATAGAACAGTATCTGATCCCTCCGTTTCAGAAGCTCTATGTTGATCATCTCCTCGGTTGGTTCAATGATAATATCATCCGACAAAGTTCCTTTGTAATCCGTCGAAAATGTCCAATCGAAAGTTTTCTTAGCTTTCTCTGCATCAGGTCTGAAATAGAAATATATAAATTTATTTTTAAGCATCTTACAATTTCTCATACAGATCCAAATATATCAGAATGTCGCACATGTGGGTGATGTTTATTACTCGTTGACATCAAAAGTACAATATATTTTTTTCAACACAACAAGTTTAAACATGGTGTATATAAAAAAAAAAAAAACTAAACATGTATATAACACGATAACAAACCTAGCCTCTTGCCAGGCCTCTGCGCAAGCCACTTCAATAGCCTCAGTACGACAGGAAACTCTACGTAAAGCATCCAGTGGCTCAAAATATATCCTGCTTCCATGCTTATGTGACAAAGACAGAATATTCTCAGGAAATACCATATTTGGAAAGTGTGGAATGCTTAACTGTTTACAGTATCTGAAAATGAAGAATATTTATGTATTATATGATGATTATTACGTTTTTAATAGCAAGGCATTACCTACTCACATACAAAATTGACAGAACTGATCGCCATCTTGCTCGCAAACTACTTTGGTTGAACATACACTTGGTAAAATACAGCTTGTATTGTAAGATATATGCCACGGTCCAAAATCTATAGATTTTGCATTCATGTCATCATTCATGTCATCTATTGGCGAAAAATTATACTACTTTTTGCTAATTACTTTAACGATACAACAGCAGATAGCGTTGTTAAATAACAGGAAGTCAATGAGTATTTGATTGAGGTAAGACTAAGAAATTAAGTGTTGATTTATGTTGTTTCGTGCATTCTTAACGTGTTCACTTAAACGAAATAAAAAAAAAAACAAAATAAATACTACTAATCCCTAAATACCGAGCAAAACTCGGTGTTCAGATATTAATTATTATAATACGACATCAACGGATGACTAATTTCCATACGTTGTGAAGTTATATGCAGAAAACTAAGCAAGTTATCGAAAGAATAGAAAATTTTATAACATTTTATAATAAACAAAATAAACATAAAAAAAACTATATACCGGATGGTTTAAAAAAAACAAAAATAAACGCTAATCACCTTTGTTCCAGATGAAATAAGCTCATCAGTAACACATTTCATTTTATTTTAACTTACAAAATTAACAAAATTTCCTTGCAAATTACCCCATAAAAAAATACACCAAATTCTTTCATTGATCAGGTTAAAATAAATAAAATGACATTGAATTTACCAAATCTCTATAACCGGTTATACATTTACACATACAACTACATGGACACATAACTATCAATCAGACTTCATATTAACAACTAATTTCTCCATAATCCTAGTTTTCATTGGCAGGTATGGTACAACATCATCTGCTTCCTTCATTTGATAAACATTCAACTGCAACAGAAACAAAATGCCATCAAAATTGTTTAATTCCATCACATTATAATATATGTGATTTTGGCTGAGTTGTCTAACTAATTGGTTCAAAATAATAGAGAGATACATATATGTACTTTCTAAGAGTATTTAGACATCACTGATTATTGCATTCCCAAGGAGGGTTGATGTAATGTCGTAAAAACAATGAGACAAAACTTTTCACAACATGTACGGCAGACCCTGGCTAAAGCTGGGAAATTGTCAGGTAGAAGAAGAATAGAGAGATACATATTTTTTCATTTATTCTGAGTCATACGCAATTTTTTAGCCTTATGTCATACCTCTAAAGTCTGTATACCTCAAAAGACTTTTCTTACCAACATTTAATATTGAAAAAACTAAAACTTTATTCTTATAGCAAACAGAAGATTATGTAGTGTCTGACCTAAACAATCTACCAAGAAAAAAATCAAAATTTTCTGATGTCACCATTAAATAAGTTAGTTAGTTAAATATATAGATTATTTACATACTTGTATCTCCTGAGATCTCGCCTCCCTGAGGGTGTATTCTCTCAGGACGTAATTTGTATGTAAGACATGAAACATCCTAGTTTCATGAGCTCGGACCAACACTTCATCCACTCGGAGGAAATGTCTTAGAAGGACATACCAGCAAGTCGGCATCACTCTCTGGAAATATAATAAATAGTATCAAAACAAGTTTGTGTAGCTTACAAGTACCTAAAGTTTGTGACACATAAAGTTAGAAAAGTAACTGACATTATAATAATATAGAGATTTAAGTGTATTTAACTATTTGATAAATTCTACTTTTATTTATCACTTACGATTTTAACGGACAGCTTTGATATACCATGATCATGAAGTTCATCCTCAAATAAGGTGAGATCATGATAGAACAGTATCTGATCCCTCCGTTTCAGAAGCTCTATGTTGATCATTTCATCAGTAGGTTCAATGATGATATCATCCGACAAAGATCCTTTATAATCCGTCGAAAAAGTCCAATCGAAAGTTTTCTTAGCTTTCTCTGCATCAGGTCTGAAATAGAAATATATAAATATATTTTTTAACCATCTTACAATTTCTTATACAGATTCAAATATATCAGAATGTCACATATGTGGGTGATGTTTATTACTCGACATCAAAGTACAATATATTTTTTGAAAGCATTGCAGTATATTATCTTCTGTTTAAAGTATAGCTAAATAATATATTTAAAAATGGAATTCTATTCACTAAAATAGGTTTATTATGTCAAACAACAAGTCTAAATATGTGTATAAAAAAAAAAACTAAACATGTATATAACATGATAACAAACCTAGCCTCTTGCCAGGCCTCTGCACAAGCCACTTCAATAGCCTCAGTACGACAGGAAACTCTACGTAAAGCATCCAGTGGCTCAAAATGTATCCTGCTTCCATGCTTATGTGACAAAGACAGAATATTCTTAGGAAATACCATATCTGGAAAGTGTGGAATGCTTAACTGTTTACAGTATCTGGAAATGAAGATTATTTATGTATATTATATGATGATTATTACGTTTGAATTGCAAGGCTATACCTACTCACATACAAAATTGACAGAACTGATCGTCATCTCGCTCGCAAACGACTTTGGTTGAACATACACTTGGTAAAATACAGCTTGTATTGTAAGATATATGCCACGGTCCAAAATCTATAGATTTTGCATTAACAGTATAACGACCTGCATCAACCGAGTCGTCCTGAAAGTTTATAAAACGAAATACATAAAAAATATTCATTCCTCATAAAATATTTTATTATTTTATTAATTACCGTAACTTCAAGCATCTTGAAACAACACTGTATGATAAGTATTCGCGATTCCGGCTAATAGTTTCCAGTATTATAATATATTTTTCAGTAATTCATCAGCTTTATATACAATAAATGAATGCTAAACATAAAACGAAAACCGCATAAAAGCAATTTTGTTGACCTGTAAGTGTACTCTTAGATATTTCATAAGTGACAGATGAATTTATGAATTAGACAAAGCGAAAAGACAAATAAAAAATGTTGTCATTTATATAAATGAAAATGTTATGCTCTCGAACCTATAATATGTTGGGGAATAAAACCGTTGATACTTATTTATAATTGAGTAATATTACTTTATTTAGTGTGAATTTTGAAGTTTAACCTTTTTTAAATTGTATGTTTTTCTCAATTAATTCGTTTTTGTTTATAAGTATATACAAAAGTGTATAGCAAAACTTAAAACCAACCTTTATTTTAAGGACAAATTAAAATACTAATAGTGCATGGGTTAAAATTACATTTTTATTGTTTTAAATATTACAATTAAAATATACTAATGTTTGATATAAATTTGTCTTTAATAATAATATGGTAATATGAAAGCTAAAAAAATATTATTTTTAATTAAGTAATATTTAGTGAATATTAAAAAATTTAAATTATAAATAGCAACCAATCCTAAACCTATTAAATTTACATGTATTATGTGTATTTCACTATTATTATCCGTATCGATATGAATTTATGTAACTTATCGATTTTAAAAGTCATTTTGCACTACTGTCTGTTAAGTCCGAACTCCGAACTACAATCTTCATTCTTCAGTTCTGTCGAATCAATATGGCCGACTTTTACCGGTCGGTTTATGTGTTTTGATAATTAAATAATTTGAAAGTTGCAATCCTTTGTATAATAAAAGGTTGTGTTAATATTTTATAAATAATCTCAGTCGCTAGTAAAGAAGATTTAAAAATGGAAGCGCTTATTCCTGTTATCAATAAGCTACAAGATGTTTTTAATACCGTTGGAGCCGATGCCATCCAATTGCCTCAAATAATCGTATTGGGAACTCAGGTTATTATATTTTTATTTTATGTAACACAATTTTGGCAGAATGCTTTATGAAAATAGCGGGTGCTTTGAATAAATTGAACGGTTATGTAAAAGATGTCACTGAAATTCTTTGTCCCCATTTTAACCAGTATGGGTTTTCCTGTCAGCTATCACTTTTCATTCAAATATTTTATAGGAGACATATTTATAAAGCATTTGTTGTTAATGAAAATATATGAAATTTATTTTGATTGAATAAATTCGTTCGTAGTCATGCCTCAATGATAAATTCTTCTTTATAGAGCTCTGGCAAAAGTTCCGTGATAGAAAGTTTGGTGGGTCGTTCTTTTCTACCACGGGGTCCCGGTATTGTGACTCGCCGACCCCTAATCCTGCAACTGGTGTACAGCCCCAAAGACAGTAAGGAGCATCGGTCAGCTGAAGAAGGTACATCATATAGCATTCATATTTCGTATTAAAACACAAAAACTGTTCAAAAATTGTTATTTCGCGTACAATAGCTTTTAGAGGATATATCATAGTAATCAATACATATTTGATAATTATGTAAATGAACAAACATTTTTCTCGCTGATTCATTGTTATATCAATTACAAAAGAATCCACATTAACCCAGTTATAGACAATTCACTTGAACCCATTACATTTGTTTGTGTTTTTTAAGTCTTTGTTATAATCACACAATGTACACTTGCACTGATTCAATTTTCTGTTCATAACCTTAACTATTGTGTTGTGCGTAAACAACTTTCGTTTAAAACTCACTTCATTTGTTGTATTTATATATAAGAATATATATTTGTAGTTTATTTTATATATTATGTAATTATATTAATGACTCCAGTATATAAGAGGCAGGACGATGGGAATGATTCCTGGAATCCATTAGTTCAGCTAACACAAAATATATTCTCAAAAGGTTTGTATTGTTTTGGACTTAGGACTTAGTTGTGTCCATAATATATATTAAGAGATATTAATAGGTGAACCACATGCATATTATATGTGTAAATATATAATAATTAATATTTTTATAGTATAATTATGTATAATTTTCTCATAAAAAAATACTCTGTTTTAGTTATGATATGTATATTTTGTTTTAGGTACAGTAAATCTTGAAGAATGGGGTAAATTCTTGCATACAAAAGACAAGATATATTCAGATTTTGAAGAAATAAGAAAGGAAATTGAAAGAGAAACCGACCGTATGGCCGGCAGCAACAAAGGGATATGTCCCGAGGCTATCAACCTGAAGATATACTCAACCAGAGTTGTTAATCTGACACTCGTAGACTTACCTGGTATTACTAAAGTGAGTTTAACACACATTTTCACTCAAAAATATTATAAACTAGTAAACCTGGCGAACTCCGTTTCGCCACCAGAAGGCTTTTATATAATATTTCGTTTGGTGATTAAAAGATGAAGATATTTTTTGTTTTATATTTGAAAAGGAAAATTATTATTTCATTTCACAACAGTAATGAATTCATTTCGATTACAAAAATGAAGTGTTATTTAGTTAAACTTCTCTAAGTAAATGAAAGTGAATCCAAAGTAGATACCGAATCGAAGCGTTATACGTGTCCGCAAATTATCCGTTTCATTGAAGTGGTCCTTTGTAAACCACATTTTTTGCTTTTTGGTCTAAGTTTAACACAAATAAAGCGGATGGTTTCCAAACTCGTGAACATGCAAAATATAACGCCCATGTGAAAAACAATGATTTTCTAAATTTATCCCGCAAATACTAAATGGTTTTAAGAGTTCAAACTACAAACACAATACCTAAATATTTTTATTTTTATATAGTAGATTTATTACAAATATCTAATTGTCATCCCTACGTCATTACATATCTGTCATTATATGTCAATTGCATAGCTGTCAATTGTGTTTCGTTATTCCACGTTTTATAATGACTGACGTTTCATGTCAAGTCCCACGGGAATGCTGTCGAACGGGATAAAAAGTATCCTATTGCAATTTCCTGGTTCTAAACTACCTCCCTGCCAATTTTCAGCTAAATCGGTTCAGCCGTTCTTGGGTTATAAGTGCAGTCACTAACACGACTTTCTTTTATATATATAGATATGCTTTTAATGATTCAAACTTAATATCCACAGGTGCCTATCGGTGATCAACCGGAAGATATTGAAAATCAAATTAGAAACTTAATAGTTAAATACATAGCGAATCCAAACTCTATAATCTTAGCTGTGACGGCTGCTAACACTGATATGGCAACCAGTGAAGCTATCAAACTAGCAAAGGATGTTGACCCCGATGGAAGGAGAACACTCGCTGTGGTCACCAAGCTTGATCTAATGGATGCAGGTAAAAATAAACTGTTTTTATTAGTTATACTTTTGTAGTATTCAATAAAACAATATTAATTTAGTCATGTATGTATTGTGCTAAGGAGCAAACTGAATGACAGCAACTAATAATATATAGTCCACCACATTTATACAGTCCACCGCCTTTTAATTGTCTCGAATGAGCTACCGAGCCCCAACAGTAATCTACCTACATTATACTTGACATCCTATTATTATTTAATAATATCAAGCAAGTATAACTAATACATAACATACCTTTCCCCCAAGTATATATAAAGTACAAAATAACATATATATCAAACTAAGAACTAATGAAAATAAACATTTAACAACTTATATTATTTGAGTAATTATGATCTATAATTCTAATAAAAAGCATGTAATGATACTAAATTAATTTAAATAATTAGTTGGAACATTTGGTCTATCATATGGTGACTTTGAATTATTATTATTTATCTTTGTTTTAACTTTTCCTCCAGCATAAGTTACTTCACTCTGAGGTGGGATCCCTAACATGGTCGCCCACTGATCCTCATCCGGCACTTGTACTATATCCTCAGAGCCATCACTTTTCTCTCCTCTCTCATCCTTTTCTTCCCCTTCTCCATCATTTGTCACTATTACATCAGACTGTTTGCTTGGAATCAGCTGATCAATGTGTCTATTCACGAGAGTACCATCTTGTGTCTCCACTTCAAAGTTAGATGCTCCTCTTCTATTTCGGATTATTCCTGGTAACCATCGTGGACCATTATTAAAATTACGGTACATATTTTTTTTTTGTATATCTATTTTTCGGGGATACTTTTGAGAATTATTGACAATTTGTTCCCTCCTTTTTTGCTTTTGACGATTGTCTGGGTGTATAGTATCCAATAAAGTATGTAATCGTCTGTTCATTAATAATTCACCTGGACTTTTATTAGTCGCAGTGCAAGGCGTTACTCTCAAACCTAAAAGCATGTTCGGAATTTTAACATCCCAACAGATACCTTCCATCTTCCGCAATTTATCTTTTACAGTCTGCACCATTCTTTCAGCTAACCCGTTAGTAGCGGGATGGTATGGGGCTGTAGTTACATGTCTAATTTTATTTGATATCAGAAAATTCTTCATTTCTGAAGACACAAATGAGGTTCCATTATCTGATACTAACGTTTCACACAAACCATGAGTAGCGAATACATTCCGAAGATGGCGAATAATTGTACTTGAATTCATATTGTTTTCTATAAAGACCTCTGGCCATCGCGAATAAGCAACAACAATAATTAAAAATATCTTGTTTTGAAATGGCCCCGCAAAATCTACATGAATCCGAGACCAAGGTTTAGTTGGTGTCACCCATTCGCAACTAACTTTAGGTGGAATGTGTCGGTTCTCCAAACATTTATCGCATCGTGATACTAAGCTCTCTATGTCGGTATTCAATTGTGGCCACCAAACATAACTCCTTGCCAATACTTTCGTTTGCACAATGCCACTGTGTACTCTGTGTAAGGCTCTTAAAACATGCTCACGGAGTTCTGGCGGAATTACTACACGACAGCCAAGTAAAACACAATCCTCGTGCAATGATAGTTCTGAACGATGTAACCAATATGAGTGTAAGTCTTTATCATAAACTTTAGAAGGCCAACCGACAAGTATGTAATGACAAACACGAGACAATACACGATCTTTCTTTGTTGCTGTAGCTATAAGATCCACGTCAACGGGAAATTCTGAAGGTGTTTCTGCCATCAGCAAGACATCATACAGTTGCTGTTCTGGTTCTTCCGGCACCGGTTGCGGCCAACGACTTAATCCGTCAGCATTACTAATTTCTTTTCCTGGCTTATAAACAATGTTGTAACTATAAGTTGACAACATTAACGCTATTCTTGTCAACCTTGGAGACAAAACTGTAGGCATAGGCTTTTTAGAATCAAAAATACTGACTAATGGTTTATGATCTGTGACAATAGTAAACGAACGGCCCATTAAATAATTATGAAACTTATTTATTCCAAAACTGATTGCAGTGGCTTCCTTGTCTAATTGAGAATAACGTCTCTCATGCACATGTAACGTCCTCGATCCCATCGCCACTGGACGCTCCGCTCCGTCTTTCATAATGTGTGGAAGAACAGCACCAACTCCGTATTCAGAACTGTCACATGTAAGAATCAACGGTTTATTGAGATCATAATGAACGAGAGTTAATTCTGACGATAATAAACGTTTAGCGATATCAAAACTGTGCTGTTCACGTTCAGTCCATTGCCATACTTTAGCCTTTTCGAGCAATCTATGTAGAGGTTCAAGGACAGTAGCCTTGTGAGGTATGAACCTCTCGTAAAAATTGTATAACCCTAAAAATGCTTGCAGTTGTTGTACATTCTTAGGTTCCGGAGTATTTATTATAGATTCAACCTTACTTGGAGCTGGGTGAATACCATCGGCATCAATAATGAACCCTAGAAATTCTACTCGTTTTTTGCAAACTTACATTTATCCTTATTGAGCCGTAGGCCTGATTTTTCAATGCGATGTAAAACTTGGTCCAAACGTTCAGTCATCTCCTCTAATGTGTAGCCACTTATAATTATGTCATCAATCAGTATTGCCACTCCTTTTATTCCTGCCAACAAAGCTGTCATTAATCGCTGAAAAATTCCGGGACTTGCCTTTACACCAAACGCGAACCTATGTACAGAGTACAGTACTTTGCAAGTATTTAAAGTTAATAATTTTGATGTAGAGTCTGTAACCACAACTTGTGTATAGGCTCTCTCCAAATCGAGAGTTGAGTAATAACAGCCTCCTGCAATTGTCGCGAACACCTCACTTGCTGTAGGCATTGGGTATGTATCCGACTCAGTCGCCTGGTTGACAGTACTACGGTAGTCTCCACATAAACGTATATCACCATTTTTTTTACAATAGGTACCACGGGTGTGGCCCAATCTGAAAAAGATACGGGTCGCAATACCCCCTCTTCTACCAATCGATCAATTTCTTTTTCAATTCTTTCTTTTAAAGCGTAAGGTACAGGTAGAGTTTTCAAAAATTTAAGACAACAACTTGGTTTCAACTGTATCTCAACAGGGTTACCTCGGTAGGTACCGAGCCCGTCCTTGAAAACGTTTGAGTATCTACTGATTACTTTATCAACACCTGTCACATCAAGGTCAATTAAGTTAATGTTTAATGTAATACCGAGTTCTTTAAACCAGTTGCGTCCAATCAAGTTAGGACCAACTCCTCGAGCTACGACAATATTTAAATTACACTTAATGTCCTTATATTGAACCCGCACTAAGGTTTGTCAAATTACATCCACTGGTGAACTGTTCCACGTACACAACTTATTCGATAATACTTTTAAAACACTACTATTTTTTAACTTTCTCCAAGTCTGTTGATTAACTATTGAATAAGCAGCTCCCGAGTCCACTTCCATCGTAACTGGTACGCCGTTTAGTAAAAGAGTAATACTGTAGGCTGGTATGCGCGTGAATGAAGTTTTCAAACTGTAAATGCCATTCAACTGAATATGATCTTAATTGTCTGCGTAATTTACTTTATTCGTATTCTTTTTCTTAGATGTACAATTTTTTTCAATATGACCACTTTTCTTACAATAATGACAAATCGCATTAATAAATCGACATTCACCGCCATGACGATCACCGCAGCGATAACATAATCTTGTAGTATTATAACTCCTTCTTAATTGCATCGCGTTAACATCCATCGGTTCATACGGTGCCTGTGATGACGTCATCTGGATGGATGAACTAACATCCTTATGTATATAACTGCCTGTAGCATTCATCATGCGAACATCTCTCCCTGCACTCTCAGACGACAACATAGCCTCCACCACATTTTCATAACGTAGATTGTCTTTTTTTAATAATTCATATTGCAATTTCTTGTCAGTCATACCACAAACGAGTCGATCCCGAAGCATACGTTCTAAGTCAGTAAAGTTACAGCCAGCACTCAGTTTTCTAACACGTGCTATATAAGCCGACACTGATTCACTTTGGTCTTGATCACACTTATGAAATTGGTATGACACTGAAATTTCATTTGGCTTCGGACTAAAGTGTTTTGTAAGAATACATACAACTTCTGAAAAAGTTACTTCGTTCGATTTTCTTGGTGTGATTAATGCAAGAAGAGTTTCATAAACTTGAGAACCACAAACTGTATAAAAGTTCGCCCTTTGAACCGCGTCCGCCGTAATTCCATTCGCTTCAAAACAGTACTTCAATCTTTCAATGTAATTGTCCCAATTATCACTTTGCATATTGAATTCATGAAATTTAACACATTTTCTTTCCATTTTTAAGTTTTTATACCCCGTCGCCAATATATATACCTACATTATACTTGACATCCTATTATTATTTAACAATATCGAGCAAGTATAACTAATACATAACAACTTTTCTAGAATATTCTATACAGGGTGACTGGTGAATTACTATCAATATTTAAGGAGAATACTCGGTACATGATTCTCATTCGAATTATGTAAAAAAAATAGGCACTTAATTTTTGACAAAATTTCCGTATAAATAAATAAAGTGTTGACACGTTCCAAGTGTTCCTAGTGTGGAAGCGTGCGGCGGCGTGCTGATACAAGACTACGCTTCCGCACGCGTATGTGTGAGTGTGTGTGTATACCTAATCTGTAGGGTGTTCACACTATGCGTAATTAATTACACATTTATGTTATATTAATTTTTATTTTGTCATATATGATCGTCAAATATAATGTCCTCAAGTATCGATAGTAATTCACCAGTCACCCTGTATACATAAAAATGAATTGCTGTTTGTTAGTCTCACTAAAACTTGAGAACGGCTGAACGGATTTATCTTATCTTAGTCTGGAAATATTTGTAGAGGTTCAGGGAATGTTTAAAAGCTGAAAAAAATTGAATCATTGCCGGGAAAACCCTAAAAACAGCGCTTTTCCATTTCCCATACAAACATTTTTTTGACATTAGATTTAACAACTAACTTATATGTCAATCATTCTGTCGCACTTCAGAGCAAAAAGATTTTTGGCTTAAAAGTAAATTCCAATAAAATAAGTGAAAAATAATTTATTTATCGATTGAGGCAGTACGAGGTCTGAAGGGTCAGCTAGTTGTTAAATAATAATATGATGTCAACTCTAATGTAGGTAGATGACTTCATTGTATTAGGTTTAACATTTATTAAAATGTTGTAGGAAACAGTTGTGTTGGTCATTCAGTCTTGCTTCTTGCCACAATAAAATTCTAATTAGAAAATAAATATTTTAAATTATACATTTATTACCATTTGTTCCATAGCTGTGTACTCTTCTTTTATTGGTCCATTGTTGGCTGACAAATGATATTTTTATTCCACTTAACATTTTGTATGTTAATTTACATATTGTCAACCAAATTATATAATGAAATGGAATATATTATATATTCCTGTTAAAATCTGAATGACACTTTATTTAAAACAATTGCATTGTTATAATTGATTTCAACTATTACAAAACATAACACATTTCTATAATAAAAAAAACTCTATGGTCTATCATAATAATATAAATATTTTTGAAAATTTAATGCTTCATGCATAATAAATGAGTAATGTTTAGTTGTAATGATTTGTCAGTATTGTTCATTTCAATAGAAAATGTCAATCTTGTAAACAAATGTGATCAGCTGATACTGACAAAGACTTGTCTATGCATCTAGCGATTTGATCTTAATAATTAGATTAAAGTATTTATATAAAAAATTACTTCAATTAGTTCATATTTTGTTAAATATTTATTAGTGAGCTTTTTTTAATGAGTTTAGAAAAGCAGAATGCAAACGAGAACAAAGAAGAGTCGTTGGCATCCCAAAAGCAGTAAAAATCCTTGTTTCCTTGGGAAACCAAGGACCCCAAAGACCATTCCATGAAGGTCAATAAGTATTAAGAGATCACTAACGACTTAAAAAATGTTTAATTTGTACTTTTTTGAGCTCCCTATGTTTTGATCTGTCTGCTAAATACCAGAAAAAAAATGCAATTTTGATTGATTGATTATATCATCATACCTAGTTAGATACACTATCTTTTTAATATTTGTGTGAGTTTGTTAAAGTTCAAATAATAATGATTATAAATATCTTTATTTTAAAATGAATTTCATGTCAGTTTCACCACTTATATGTAGTTCAAGAATGGCTTTAATACCTTTAAGGAGAAACAGATTTTTGTTTCGAATTGACTAAAGCTGTTAGTCCTAATGGCTTTCACAGCTTCACCGAGAGGGATGATTTTAACAGAGAAACAGAGTTCCTCAAATCAGCTATACATTTCTGAGTTTGAAAGTAAAGTAAAGGAAGTCGCGTACAAAAAATAGTTCATTGTATGTATAATTATTATGTAAAACACTAATTTTTCAAAGACAAATAGACTGATGAGTAAAAAATGATCATGTCAATTTCACAAATGCAATAAATTTTCGTTTTCAAAATCTTTTATAAAATACACATATTTACACAGTTGTTTAATGATGAGAAGATTGTTAAAATCAGTGGTGGGTTCATTGAGATGTAATTATAATCAGGACTCACATTCGATTGTATGTAAGAACGGAGTAATCGTGGTCAATTTGCTTTGTTTACAAGATTGCCAATTTCTATTGAAATGGACTATATATGTAAGTGTTGCTCTCTGTAATGTGTTGTTCTAAATTCTAGTATACATATACTATAAGTGTTGTTCTGTGTCCAGGCACGGACGCCATAGACATCCTGTGCGGGCGAGTCATACCCGTCAAGCTGGGGATCATTGGGGTGGTGAACAGGTCGCAGCAGGACATCATCGATAAGAAGTCTATTACGGTATACATATATGAGTGTGTGTGTGTGTGTATATATATATGTGTATGTGTAGGTATAAATAGTATATGAGTGTGTGTGTGTGTATATAAATGTTGTATCTTAAAACTTTACATACAACAAGTTTCCAATAAATAAAAGATTTTAAACTATTATTATAATCTAAGAAATAATTACCATGATACAGGCTTATTAAAGTGATTATCTGAGTAAAAAAATCTGAATAATAAAAAGTTGGCCGTTTTTTTTATAAATATGAAGAATTGGTTTTCACAACTAAGTTTTGCCCGCGTCTATGCTCGTATTAAATCAATAGTTAGTCCGTGTTAATTACATATTAAATATTAACTATGTGATGGTATTTTTTAATTTTAAATTGATAAAAAATGTAGTTCAGTATAAACCATCAGTTAAATTCATATTATTATGCATTCGACATTAAAGCGACGTGCAGCTAATATTTGAATTAAAATTTAAAATTAATAGAGAAAGATACATATTAAGTCGAGCCGTTCCAAATATTGCCGGATATCCCCGAACGTGCCCGACTATCGAGTTAAATGCTTTTGATTACAATTTCAAATCAAGTAAGGAGTAAAAGTAGCTTCATCGTATTGAAAGTATTGCACAACATATGACGTGTAACTTAAACAATTATCTACATTTATTAGTCGAAAATATAAATTGTTATCGCTGATGCGTATTAGTTTTTGAGATGAATGAAATAAATATCAGTACGATTAATTTAAAAAATACAAATATAGAAGTCATTTCCGCGGCTTTGTCTGCGTTTTTTTGTTATTGGGGTCAGAGAGAAAATGAATGTGTTCAGTATATTAGAAAGTTAACCGATCTACAGCGACATCTATCGTCTATGTCACTTAATTATACATTACATACTGAAGTAGTAATTAGTATAAACTACACGGATCGAAAGGATAAATTATAGCCTAGTGTTGCTCTAGTTTCTCACCATATGATTGAAGATTTTCATCGAAATCAGTTCAGTATGTCCTCGCAACAAACTCAAATATTTATATCATCAGCCTATCAGAGCCCACTGTTGAGCAAAGGCCTCTTCTCACATGGAGAGGGTTTGAGCATTAATCACCATGCTTTCTCAAGACGGGTTGGTGATTTCAAACTTATAATTTGAGCTATAAGTCCAGGTTTCCTTACGATGTTTTCCTTCATCGTCCGTCATTGGTGTCTAAATACTCTAAGAAAGTATATATGTCTCGGAAAAATCACATTGGTACTGGCCATGTTTCGAACCCGCGCCCTCATGGACGAGAGGCGAGCCTTTAACCACTAGGCCACCACTGACTCAAATGTTCTATTTGACTGTGTCCAAGGATTAGTTGAATATTATAATTAGTCGCATATGGATGTGTTCTATGTAAATTTAGCCATTTTCATTTTTTTTTGCTTTGAACACTTCATAATACTGTATTCTACAACATCCATTTAAAAAAATGTGTATTTGTTGCCGGAAAGACTTAATTTAATTTTTATTTCAGTAAAAAACATAAGTAAGACACTTTAACGTATGAGGGCTTATATAATGTATATAAAAATATATACATTTAAAAAAGTAGTTGGTTTACAAAAAAACTTATTAAGCTTAAATGACTTACATCTAAGTCATAGTTGATATGCAAAATTTCAAAAGCGTCAGTTGTCACATGTACAAGATACATTGAAATCAAACTTAAAAAGCCTCTAGTGAAAAATTGACATTTTTATAAAGCCAGCCATCGATATAAAGCATATAGATTAATATTGGATAATTATGTTATTACAGGACGCGTTAAAGGACGAGGCTACCTATCTCCAGAGGAAGTATCCCACCATAGCTTCAAGAAACGGCACGCCCTACCTCGCTAAGACACTCAACAGGCTGCTCATGCATCATATACGGGATTGTCTACCAGAATTGAAGGTATCATCTATATATACTAGAAGAGCCGGCGAACTTCGTATCGCCCTATAATCAAGAAATATCTGTTACGTTTTTTTTATTTATATTTTTGGAGTTTACCTATCAAAGCCATAAATCTCCGTGTTTTGAAGTGCGACAGAATGATTGACATATTAGTTAGTTGTCAAATCTAATGTCAAAAAAAACGTTTGTATCAACAACTACTAATAAATTAAAAATTAATTAAAAAAACATTGTCCAGCGGACAAAATTGTGAATCTAAACAATTCCCAGATCCCTTTGA
This sequence comes from Danaus chrysippus, assembly GCA_916720795.1. Classification (NCBI taxonomy): domain Eukaryota; kingdom Metazoa; phylum Arthropoda; class Insecta; order Lepidoptera; family Nymphalidae; genus Danaus; species Danaus chrysippus. The sequence continues at coordinate 14,812,494 of CAKASE010000049.1, read as the reverse complement.
ACACACACAAAAAATTTCATCGAAATCGGTCCAGTCGTTTGAGAGAAGTTCAGTGACATACACATTCACAGAAGAATTATATATATATATATATATATATATATATATATATATATATATATATATATATATATATATATATATATATATATATAATAAAAGAAAGTTGTCTTAGTTACACTTTATAACTCAGGAACGGCTTTAGGGATATGGTTGAAAGTTAGCTGGGAGATAGCTTAGAACTAGGAGACGGACATAGGATATTTAATTCTGTTAGATCGAAAAAAAAAACAAAGAAACTCCAATAATTATATATAGTAACCTCTAGGGCGGAATAGAGTTCGCTTGGTCAAGCTATACATATACCACTAATTCCGAAACTAACGTGGACAAAGTTACGGATGAAAACTAGTAATATATGTATCCTATAAATCAGATATTACAAACATTGTTATTTAACTATTAGTCTGTCTTTCAGCATGTGCTATATCTGAGACATATAGCTTAAAAACATTTTATTCTTATAGCATATTTAATAAGTTCTAAGACAAACAAATTAAAACACTTATACATATATATTTACTTGTGGTTCATAATTTATAAGTGGTGTAAGGTCAAAATATACTTACAATTACTGTGCATATACATATGTATATGCATAGTCCGCGAGACTTATGCTGAGCTTTGCATTTGTGTGAGTGAAAGTAAATGTAGGTTTAGGAAAAATCTTTCAGAATTCAATTTTATTATATTTTAAATACATACATAGCATAAATGCGAAAGCTATTCTAGATTAGGAAGAAAATAACCAAACCTTGTGACAGGCTAGATGTAAATATTATAAAAATAATAAGAATTTATAAAAATGTTGAAAAAACCTATCAAATTCTTCTTCATTTGCCATCGCGTTTTCAACATTTGATGCTGCTACCAATACAAAGGGTGAAGTGCGGAAGGTGGGGGGCGGAGTAAAAGCAGTATAAACACGTTCAAACCCAGAAACAAACGTAGCACGCACAAATTTGTCATTACACCTACACTATCCATGTGCACTCATATAAATGCAAAGCTCAGCTTATGAGTCGCGCACTATAATTTGTATTAATATAATGTTTTTTCTTCCAGGTCCGCGTGAACGTGATGATATCCCAGTTCCAGTCTCTACTGAACTCGTACGGCGAGGACGTGTCTGATAAGTCTCAGACTCTACTTCAGATTATAACCAAGTTCGCGAGCGCCTACTGCTCTACCATAGAGGGTACGGCCAGGAACATAGAGACTACGGAACTATGCGGCGGAGCCAGGATATGTTATATATTCCACGAGACATTCGGACGAACGCTAGACTCTATACATCCATTAGTTGGTGAGCATTATGCTTAAAATATTCACATTCATACTAAAATTGATATAATTGAAATGGAAAATGTATAAAAATTTATGTATGTTAAATAGTTTGTGTTTAGAATATTTCTACCAGGAATATCATGAAGAAAACAATTTAGATTTAAGTAATACAAAATTTATAGACAATTACTAAAATGTGTTTTGTGTGACGTCATTTTGGATATAAACCAGATATAAGTCACCTATTACAAAATGTATCAACAATTTGATGTGAAATTTGTTCATTTTGGCTGAATTAAGTTATAAGATATCTTCATTAGTATGTGTTTGTTATATTTCCAGGTCTAAGTCGTATGGACATCCTGACGGCCATCCGTAACGCCACAGGTCCTCGGCCCGCTCTGTTCGTACCCGAGGTGTCGTTCGAGTTGTTGGTTAAGAGACAGATTAGGAGACTGGAGGATCCTTCACAGAGATGTGTGGAACTGGTACATATATAACATTTACATTACTTTTTATGCTAAAGGGGATGTAGTTTTGTATTAGACAGCCTACCTGATGAAGGTAGTACCGTCGCCCATGGACATCCGCAACATAAAAGATGTTCTTTAGGTATGGTTGGGAGGAAAAAGTTTGACAGGGAATGAATAGCAAGGAATGGGAAAAGGGAAAGGGCAACCGGCTCTCTCACTCATCGGACGAAACGCAGCTAATAAAGACTACTTTATTCCGATCTTCTGTGAGAGGGTGGTACTTCCCCGATCGAGCCAGCCCATGTTCGAGCTGTAGTAACTTGACCACAGCTAGGCTCTAACCTAACCTATAAAAAATACTTACTAGACCCTGTTAAATTATCACAAGTAATAATTATTATGACACTGTACAGAAGTGCTATGTGTAGTATAAAATATATGGAAATATTGTGTTAAAATTAAAAAAGCCGACATTAGTTATGTATATTAATTGAATTTGAGTGTGGTTCTTATGTGATTGGTGTAGGGTTTAACTCTCAATATATTTGTGTCTCATCTGTTTAGAGAGGAATGTAGCAAACAGTATAATGTGATATATTAAAACTGTATGTAACATTAATCTCTATTGATAATATTTTAAACCTAATACTTGGATAAGATACTTAACAATGAGTGAAGAAGTGTGACGAATAAAGGGACGAGATATTCTATGTGTAGTTCATGAGGGTAATAGATATTAGAGACAGGATTGCTCATATTTACCACTAGAGTCAAAATCAGTTTCAAAAAACAGTTATGAATATAAACTACATATAAATAATAAAATAATATTATTATTATCATTATAATAATACTGTTTCTGAGATGTGAAATCTCTCAATTATAGTGTTAACTAATACTGAGTAATATGTTGCTTTTTATATTGACATAATACTTATATATATATAATATTTTTTGCTCTCGTCACTTAGAATAGTTTTAAGTTATTTCAGCACTCAATTTATTGTAAAAGATCATCATAATACTCACTTATAAATAATTGTAACAGTCACTAATTAAATATTTGTTATTATTCGAGTTTGTATCTATAATCTATGTAATAGATATTAAACACTGTCTCATGTACCCCACTAGAGGGGGCGACATTCGCTCGGCAGTCTCACGACTAGCGTGGAGCAGAACGGGGACGTGCGTCGCTCTTGGCGGGGTAGTAGTGAGACAGTGACTAGTTATACTTACATAGAGGACCAGAGGGTCCTACATTCTCATAACATATGTATCTGTATATTTTATTATACGTTTTAATCAATTTATTCGACTGTACGTTCCAGGTGCACGAGGAGATGCAGCGCATCGTCCAGCACTGCGGTACAGAAGTACAGCAGGAGATGCAGCGCTTCCCGCGACTACACCAGAGGATAGTGGACGTGGTCACACAACTACTGAGAACTAGACTACCCGCTACCAACTCTATGGTAAACATATAAATATAGACCCACGTGAAAAGGACTATATATTTTATATATTCAAAGATACTTGAATGAATTATACTACGCGACTTTATTTTTGTAAAAAACTACATACTCCCGACGTTTCGGTTACTTTTCAGTAAAACGTGATCACAGACAGACGAGATTTGGTACAAAAATAAAATCGCATAGTATAATGTGAAGAATATTAGTTTCATTTGAAATTTTAAAAGAATAAAACTCGCCAAAATTTTAAATCTCATTATATTCCAAGATAATTTTAAATTCTGTGTTATTATTCAGCTGGAAAAAAGAGAATGAATGATAATAATTTTTCTATAATTAACTTGTACTAGTTAATTATAATGTACATTTTAATATGTCATTGTTCAGATGAAACAAAATAAGCAATATGAAAATTCTTTGTTGATTCGTCTTTTCTTGATATGTTGTAGTAGCCTAGAGGTTAAATGCTCGCCTCTCGAGCACGAGGGCGCGATCCTGGCAGGGTTCGATCCTGGCAAGTACCAATGTGATGTTCAGAGTCATACGTACTTTCTAAGAGTATGTAGACATCACTGACAGACGGTGAAAAAAAAACATCGTGAGGAAACCTGGACTTATAATTTCAATTATAAGTTTGAAATCGCGATCCGTCTTGAGCAAGCGTGGTGAATAATGCCCAAACCTTCTCCATGTAAAAAGAGGCTTTTGCTCATCAGTGGGCTCTAATAGGCTAATGATGATGATTAATCTTCACCATAATCTATTGATATATTTCAGGTTGAGAATCTGGTGGCCATAGAGCTAGCGTACATCAATACTAAACACCCGGACTTCCACCGCGAGGCGGCGCTAGTGTCGGGCCTTCTAAAGAGTACCGACGGCATAGTAGAAGATCACAGCCCCATGTTCAGACAGAAACCTCGACCCGCCTCTACGGTAGCTACTGTCATTAAAGTATATATATATTGTATGAATTATATATGTGGAGCTAACAATGGCCATCATTAACTAAGAATATCATCTGGTGAAGTTTACGTACTAACAGACACTAACACAATCATAATATTCATATATAGCAATAATTTTTTTTTCACTTCAGTTCAAGATTGTCTTCTTTAAAGCTAAGCGTCACTGTAAATTTTCTCCGAATATAATTTTAATCAAAATTTTATATATTTTACTGAGTTTTTAATAAATAGAACATTATTTTAATATTTTTTTTACGTTTACTAGTAATAGAATTAAAAGTACGTTCTGATAAAATTACTCGATGGATTCGCTAAATGTTTGTTTGTTTGTATGTACCTATTTCAGGAGATATATCGTCGATGAGGAACCAATACCACCTAACTGACAATTTAGTCCAAAAGTACTTTTTTATAACAATAGACAAAAACCTCATATTCACATAGATTGAATTCACTTCTATCCAATATTTCTTTACCAAACAGTTTCTTGAGCTATGTGAAAATATTTACTAAGAGACAGAATTCATTCATGCGTGTATATTTTATGGAAATATCTTCTAACTGCAGCAACGAATTATATTTAGAACCATCTTTTTGCTCAATGGCTGATCTATATAACACATACAAAAAGTAGTAGTAGTACATCTGTAGGTTTACATTTAAAAAAGCATTTAACGAGAAAAATTTGTCCTAAGAAACTAAATACCTATAAAATGTAAACATGAACATATCCATTCGTAACTTATAAAAAGGTAATGTATTAGAAACTATTTTACTATCAATAGTTGATCAAAATAAATAACACATTTTTTTTTAAACAGTTTTTTTCTTCTGGTGTAAAATTAGATTCTCAACACTTAGTAGGTATTGGTACTTTATCGACGATTTGTAGAATTAAGAAGTTACTTTCGCATTATCCAGTAATATGTATAAAAGATACAAGTATTTTTACCTAAAATGGACCTAAAGCGCTATCTCTTAGCATAATTTCACTAAAACAATAAATTGATTGTAGTTATTACTACGCCAAATGGGTGAAAGAGGGTCCGTGTTGGTACTTTTGGCCAAAATATTTGAGACGTCCCACAGTGATAAGGTAAATAAAATACACAGCATGTAAAGACATTGACCACGCATCACTCAATATAACAAGTCATGGCTTACAAACAATTGGACTCTCTTTCATCCGGCAATAATGTAAGTTTGGTTATAAAATTAAATACTAAAATAGTTATAAATTATAATTCTCATACTAAATTAACCATTCCATATAATCATATATATAATGTTTAATATATGGCAACTATATTTATTTTTTTGCTGTTTACATAATTGTAGTTTTTGTATGTATAAAGATGAGTGGCAGTTAGAATAGTGCAAGGAAGAGTGGAAGAATATTTAATATCAGTCGAAGTCGCGGGCTAGAATTAGTTTTGCTATATATTTCATTGTTTTTAATTGGTTTTCCAGCACGTGCCGGCTATAACAGATGGTCAGGATAGATCTCCTCCACAGAACAACTTTGACTCTGCGCCTCAGGTGGGTTAATGCATTGATATAGTTATGAAAACACTAGGAAATTTAAATGAAACTATTATTTTTTTGGATTATATTACACGTATTTAATTATTGTAAAAACTACATACTCCCCAAGCTTAAGTTGCTTTTCAACAACCGTGATAGCAGGCAGAAGAGATGTGAAAAATACGCGTAGTAATCCGAATAATATTAGTTTCATTTAATGTCTCTCGCTGAAGTATTAGATCTCATTATTAGAAAATTTTCTTAAAGTCAAAGTAAAATCGGAAAAAAATGTATTTATAGTTGCTTAAATATTAAAAAGAATTCAAAAATCCTTTTGCCATGAGTCTATTACGTGACACGGTACGAATTATTTCGAGTTTTTCATACACAAGTCTTATATTCACACTGTCATAAGTGAAGATGTATGAAGTAATGAATGTAATAAAATACTCTATGTAGTGTAATCATGGTACTAACGAACTTACTGCCTCCAGGTGAATGGGAGCCCGGAGAATAAGGCTCTGACGCCTCAGAAGCCTGTGAACCTGCTGCCGGAAGTACCCAGCCAGACCTCCCGGAAACTGTCGGACCGAGAGCAGCATGACTGTGATGTCATTGGTTAGTATATTATGTATATATGTATATATATGTATGTATGTTACAGTGTTACTCATATAAAGAATAGTTCATATATGGCAATATAGTTTATATATGGCAATAACTAACGCACAAGATTCAAATGTATTATTTGATTTATCAATAAATTCAGATCAAAAATTCAGATTAATTTTTTTTTGAGGGACTAATACGTGATTATATTTTTAATTAATTTTGATCACAAGTTAGTTTTTATCCGATATTTGAAATTCTAGAGATTTTTAATAATTATCGTGTTTTATACGACACATAAATACTTATTAGATCTTTACTTATATCTCAGATAATTGTAAAGACAGTTAAAAATGGCCTGTGAAAGGAAATAAAAATCATTGCATATGTGACATAACGAAAACGACTATGATACTTTAATATTGTTATGTTCATTAATCTTATTAACTAACATTTTATTTTGTCATATCTTGGAACAAATATACAGGGTGACTGGTGAATTACTATCAATATTTGAGGACGTGATATTTGACGATCATATATGATAAAATAAAAATTAATATAACATAAATATTAATAAACTTCTAAGTAAAGTTAACCAAAAGTTGTGTAATTAATTACGCATCGTGTGAGCACCCTACAGATTAGGTATACATCCACACTCACACATACGCGGCGGGGGCGTGGTGTTGTATCAGCACGTCGCCCTGCGCGTCCACACTTGAAACACTTGGAACGTGTACACACTTTATTTATTTATACGGAAATTTGGTCAAAAATTAAATACCTATTTTTTTTACATAATTCGAATGAGAATCATGTACCGAGTATGCTCCTTAAATATTGATAGTAATTCACCAGTCACTCTGTATACATATGTCGTTGGGGACACTGCAAATCCACGGAATTATTATTTATTGTTTAATTTATTACTAATTATGAAAAAATTACCTTAAAACTCGATAATTTTCAAATGTAGATATGCGGAATTATCCAATGGTATATGTAATTATGATTTACTGTCCCCGACGATATGTAATATAAAATATATGTATAGAAGCATAACACGTGATAATTTTGGTTGATGCTAGGTGGGAGGGAGCATGTGTACCAAAAGTCTAATAAGGTAGTCGACGGCATCTGTATGATGCAGTTGAACCATATGGGTGACCTCGTGGGTGAGGAGACATTACGTTTATAGGTTTCCTGCCACCTCTCATCTCCACGCTTGTTGCTTGACGCTTCCTACATCAATAGATGTGGTCTTGCTGTACTATCGTTTAATTTTCGTATTTATTTCTAACCTTATATACTTAGTCATGTATGTGTTCTATGTCATATATCGCACGCGCAGTGGTTTCACACGTCATCGTACAAACCATTCGTTCGTATCGTACATCGTTCGTGAGTGAATGAATGTTCCGTTCTTCCAGAGCGCCTGATCAAGTCGTACTTCTACATCGTCCGTAAGTCCATCAAAGACTCGGTGCCCAAGGCCGTGATGCACTTCCTCGTGAACTACGTGAAAGACAACCTGCAGTCCGAGCTTGTCACTCACCTGTACAAGTCGGACCAGGCTGAGAGTCTGCTCAACGAGTCCGAGCACATCGCGCAGAGGAGGAGGGAGGCCGCTGACATGCTCAAGGTCACCGCTCCCACACACACACACACACACACACACACACACACACACACACACACACACACACACACACACACACACACACAGACACACACATACACATACACAGACATGACACACATACATATATTCTTACACACACATACATGCATACATGCTTAAAAAGAAAGACATCCAAAGGATTCTAGCTTCAAATCCAGCTCATATAGTACATAGTATCTTTCATTATGTACCATCTATTTGACTGTATCCAACTATTAGTTGATCATTACTAATCGTTTTGTATCTGATACATACAGGCGCTCCAGCGAGCCGGTCAGATCATCAGCGAGATCCGCGAGACTCACATGTGGTGATGCTCCGCAGACAACCCTCGTCTTAGTGAAATGAACTGTGAACGACTTTAGTATGACTCAGCAGAAGAAACCTTCTCATGATATATATTAATAGGTGTATGAGATGTATCTGAACGTCATACTGAACATCCTGTATATAAGTTAACTGTTCTCAGTCTGTCGCACGCCGCTCCTCATGACAATTGGGCTTTGAAATTATGAATTTAACCAAATATATGGAGCCAAAGCGTTGATCGCGGATTCCGTTGTTATTAACACGAGATTTAATCGTTGGAAACTGTTGCTTTGTCGAGAACCGAATTTGTATCGTTTTTTTATTATTTCATAGTCTCAGTTACCATTTCACTTTATTAGGTGTTTTATTAAGTCTTAGATACAATGTACTGGATGAGGTCTGTACAGGTGATTGTGGTTCAATGTTTTATCTTAAGATATATCTTCGTATAGATTTAATGTTACACAATTTGTGTGGTGGTATGTTGAATTATTTTAAATTATCGTTTTTTCATTATTCAACATAATAAAAGAATAGATAAAAAATGGGAGAAAATAATTGATATTGCCATTTGAATTCTGTGCCTATAATTTTAATGAAATCTGTACAGATCTCACCTCACTATAGTTTAGTATCAGTGATATTATATATATAAACCGCTATAAGTGTCGCATGTGTATTAAAGGGCTGGTGATTATTTTAATTTGCTTATTTTATCACTATAGATTGGCTCTTGATTTTTACTATTTATATTTTTTGCATCGTTTTATAGAAAGTTCCTGCATCGTGTAGTCGCATGTATCATGAGAGATGTTGTGTTTATGAAGGATTTAGTCACAATTTCTAATAAAATGTCGTATTCCGCTCCTAGCGTATGTATTTATTGTTGTAGTCCGTGTGAAAAGAATTGAATGTTGAAAGAGATGTATTGAGTCTGTTAAAATTATAGATTATTGAGATGTGATATAAGACTTTTATTTGAACCTGGAAATTTTATAGCAGTATACAGAAACCTCTCAGCATTACGAGTGAGTTCGTTAGTAAGCTCGTAATATTTGTTGACCTTGATGGTATGGTCTTTGGGGATGTTGGTTTCCCAAGGAACCGTAAGTTCTATCATCACTACGCGCTTTAAAATTCACGAATACAAAAATATATCTGATCTGGAGGCCGACGTACAATTTTGTATTGTTTTTCATGACGTGTTCATTATTTAGTCTCGTTACTAGTGATCGTTTGTTAAATTATAAATTAAATTCACTAACACACGTAATTTAACCATGAATACCTGCAGCCTTGTTAGAAAGTTAGTTGAAACTGAAAAGAATCGAGGAGGTAGTCGAAGGATCTGCATGTCGGTATTCGTATTAGACTTATTTGTTAACCTTTGCTGAATTAAATGGTGAGATTTTGAAGAAATAACAAAGGAAATTGAGAGAGAAACAGACCGTATGGCCGGCAGCAACAAAGGGACATGTCCCGAGGCTATCAACCTGAAGATATACTCAACCAGAGTCGTTAATCTGACACTCATAGACTTACCTGGTATTACTAAAGTGAGTTTAACACACATGTTCACTTAAAAATATTATAAATATGCTTTTAATGATTCAAACTTGCCGTAATATCTACAGGTGCCTATCGGTGATCAACCGGAAGATATTGAAAACCAAATAAGAAACTTAATAGTTAAATACATAGCGAATCCAAACTCTATAATCTTAGCTGTGACGGCCGCTAACACTGATATGGCAACCAGTGAAGCTATCAAATTAGCAAAGGACGTTGACCCCGATGGAAGGAGAACACTCGCTGTGGTCACCAAGCTTGATCTAATGGACGCAGGTAAAAACAAACTGTTGTTTATTCATTATACTTTTCTAGAATTGTTCAATAATAATATGATGTCAGCTATAATGTAGGTAGATGACTTTATTGTATTAGGTTCGATCATTCAGTATTGCTACTTTTCACAATACATAATATATATAAACATGTTTATACATATATAATTTAAATGATACATTTATTACCATTTGTTACATAGCTGTATACTCTTATTTGTCCATTGTTAGCTGACTAATGATATTTTCATTGCAATTAACATTTTAAATTTTAATTTACATATTTTCAACAGAATTTACTCATGAAACATATCAAGATAATAAACAGATTTTAACAAGATATGCAAAACATAACTCTTTTATATCACAATTATATGTTAAAAAAATTCTATGGTCTATAATAATAATATAAATATTTTTGAATATGGAACACTATCCCTACTAATATAATAAATGCAAAAGTAACCTCTGTCTGTCTGTTACGCTTTCACGCCAAAACCACTGAACTGATTTTAATGAAATTTGGTACAGACATACAGTTGACCTTGAGAAGGAACATAGGATAGTTTTTATCCCGGACTTCTGAAGTTTTTCTTAGAAACGCTATATAACCGAACTCCACGCGGGCGAAGCTGCGGGCGGAAATGTATTGTGCCTAAATCATATCATTGAACATGAGTTAGCTATGCCTTTTTATATACATTATGGTTTGCGAAAACTTATTTAAAATATAGAAAAGAAAGCTTATTTATAAAACTAAATTACTTACTTTAATTACTACTTTTACTCCATAACAACGACTTTCACGTCAAACGATTTTGGGCTTTCCCAAGTGCACTATGAGAAAATCGCGTATGTTCTGTCTCAAAACTCCGTATCTCAGTTATTTCAAAACTAAATGATCTATAATTTTAAACGTTTCATGGTTTTAACTTCTAAAATTAAGAAATCCCATACAAACTGTCAACCCTTATTTCACCCCTTCACTGGTTGAAATTTCAAAAACGCTAGAACAAATGTTTAAATATATCCTATCAAGTGCTTAAATATAAAGTTTCATGGTTTTATCTTCTAAAATTAAGAAATCCCATACAAACTGTCAACCCTTATTTCACCCCTTCACTGGTTGAAATTTCAAAGACGCTAGAACAAATGTTTAAATATATCCTATCAAGTGCTTAAATATAAAGTTTCATGGTTTTCTCTTTTAAAATTCAGAATTACCGTACAAACTTTCAACCCCTATTTCAACCTCTTCATCCCCTTTTCCGCAATAAAAGGTAGCCTATATTTTTCTCAGGGTCTAAAAATTGTCTGTGCCAAATTTCATCAAAATCGTTTGAGAGGTTTAAGCGGGAAAGCGTAACAGACAGACAGACAGAGTTACTTTCGCATTTATAATATTAGTTGTGATTGACTCCCGCTCGTACCCCAATGACGCTTACATAAAGCCTACATCGCATGCTGGTTAGCTGAGCGCGATGAGCGTCAACCACGCGACTTTTTTCTAATATTTGCATTTTTAAACTCGTGATATCTTCCGAATGAAATGTCAGAATTGAATAATTCAATAAGTTATGAAAAGGTATTGAAGCCGTCTTGAATATAAAGTAATTTATTTTGATAAGGATTAATACCAAGGTACAAATAAAGAGCCTTTTCAAGCGGCGGTATATAAATTAAATTTTTAGAATAATAAACCGCTTACTGTGACATAACTATAATATTTAGACATATGCTGTCGCGACACTTTTTGTAGATGATAATGAGTTCTGCAAAGTCGTAGTAAATGATTTGGTTCTATCATCAATAGTTTTCGCAGCGCACGCGACGTAAGGAATTTTTCAGATCATTTTTTCACACCTTTGGTTACATTATTGGAGTTTTAGTAAGGATCTCTAATTTCTATTTAAATATAATATAGCTTATATTACTCGGGAATAATGTAGCTTTCTAAAGGTGAAAGATTTTTTGAAATCGGTTCAGTAGTTTCGGAGCCTATTCATAACAAATAAACAAACAAATCTTTCCTCTTTATTATATAAATAACAAGCAATGAAGGATAAATTGAAGTCTAATATTACTCTAGTATTTCATCTATATTCTATATTATTAAAAAGTTTCATAGAAATCGATTTCATACATGATGAAATAAAATAGCTAACAATATTAACGACTTTTAAGGTATTTTTTTTATAATCTATACATATAAAAGAAAGTCGTGTTAGTTACTCCACTTATAACTCAAGAACGGCTGAACC